>JAWHQI010000018.1:16709211-19305067 GCA_033032865.1 Dactylorhiza incarnata
CGATCATGGAGGTGCAATTTTAAATTCAACAGCTGGAATTGGGTTTAGGCTGAAAACCAATTCTGTTGTTCAGTTGCAGGATGGAATTCAGTGAACAAAATTAAAAGTGATACCTAAAAGCTGTTTGGCTGCACGATGGAATTGACTTTCTGGAATTAAAATTTTAAAAATTTATGATTCTTAAAATTGAACATAAATAAAAATAAAAATAGAAATGTGCCCATATGAATTGCTACTAATCATGGATACCAAGGTTTTGCACTCCAATTTAAAATAGAAAATTATTCATTATAGTCTCACACGATGTCAACTATATAGTTAATTTCAATAAGTATTACCATAATTAAGTGATTGTAAATCAGTGATCGTAAATGAAAATTAGATTCCAAACACATCTGATTATAATGACGACTGATAAGATGTAGCCGAGCTTAACCATACATAATCTTTTATTTGGAAATTGAAATAATTACAATATGCTCCCACCAAGACCAATCAAAATTATGCTGGAACAACCACATATCAACTGAAATCCAACTAACATACTATTGCAACCTTCATTGCAAGCAACCGAGCATAGAAATAGCCTTATTATAACAATAACAACAATACTTCAATACTATCCTCTATTAAAAGTAACATCTACAATAATCCACTATACCAACATAAGTTCATCAGAAGAAATAGCGACAGTAAATCACAATGGCATTAGATATTCACAGGAAGAAAATCTCTTTTTAAAACAACCAGCAGATAGGAGAAGTTCAATAGAAGGGGGAGAAGAAGGTTCTCACGGTGAAGTAATTAACCAATCCATTCAAAGCAGTAGAAAAAGAAGTTACCAGTCCGGGGTGAGAAATAACAACAATAACCAAAGACGCAACCCTCAATTTTTATCGTAACTAGGACATAGACAGTCGCCGAGATGAAAGATGATGTCCTGTTGTAATGACATTGATCAGAGGAGGAGAGAAGTGGAAATCGAAGACCAAACAAAGTGGGAACCAGGCAAAAGAAGAGTTAGCCTCCGGAAAAGTCAGCATCATATCATCGTGTGGAGTCGACGCCAATGTCACAGGAGTAGTCGACGCCATCATCGGGGGAGCAGTCAACACAATTGTCATGTGCGGAGTCAGGACGCCATATTATCTGAGTTGGGAGCCAAAACCGCAAAAATCCAAGGAAAAGAGGTAAGAATTTGGCCCTTAAGCTTTTAGGGTAAAATCAAAACCAATGGTTTTTGGTCTCAAAGCCAATATCATCTCAATTCTTGCGCGCCGAACAACAGAATTGGCTTTCTAGAATCCAAAGCCAATTCTAGGAAGCCAATACCTGCGCGTGGAATGGACCCTTAGTGATTATTGTCCTAATGACCTCCCTTAATGATTAGGAGGACCTAGGTGAAGTCCATTTTATGTATTGGGGGTCAATTGAGTCTAATTGTGTTGAATAGGGCTATGTTGACCTATTTTTGACTTTTGTCAATTTGACACATTTGGTTGATCAATTGTTGGGGCTCTTGGTCATGTGAGTCTCTATTAGGGTTAGGAACATAGTGGCGAGGTCAATCAGTACTTGTGAGTTCAATCTGGCTAATTTGACCTAAGTTGTCTTGTGCTCACTTGTGAGCACTGTAAGACCCCATTTTTGTTTGCAATTCTACTGGGTCTTATGCCCAGAACCGCCGTCTTGTGGTGACACCAACTCTCGGGAAGGTCGCCACTACAAGACGTCGATTCTGCCGGCAATTTCACATCCAGGCCAACCATACATCACAGTGAAATTAAGTAGAATAATATAAGATTAAGTCCACATTACAAGGTGATATATATATAATATCACATAATAGTCCTCGATATAAAAATATTAAAAATAAAAGGGCTCCTGCCCAGTGCACATAGTCCTCACTATAGATCACTCGCGGAAGTAATAAATACTAAATACTCACGGATCTCGTGGTCTCCGCTGCAGCTCCCAAGCTAGGCTGGCCCACCTCCTCCTACATCGTACCCTGGCTGCGCAGGATCTCGTGGGGCAGCTCCCTGTCTCCCATTCAAAGCACCTGTGGTGTTTCGTCACAACCGACTATTAGTCAAAAGTCTAAGCCAATCCCCACCCCTCCCCCGATGACTCCTAGGCACCGAGCGGGAGGAATGAAGAGGAGGACATCAAAGCAGAAGTACAACAGATGGTGGTGGATCACACTCACATAGATTGTATACGGAATGTAAAGCTATAATAGCAATTCTACTATATAATAACTGAAAGGTATTGAGCAGTAAATAAGTACATTAATAGAGCAACAAAGAAGCAGTACAACAAAGAAAGTAAAGGAGCCATCACAGATAAAGGTAAACTTAACTTATAAGAATGCCCATACAAGCTCATAAGTTAAGGGGTCCTTTTGCAAGACTCATCGAATAAAAGAACCCATAATAATTTATACGATGGGAGGTAAAGGTTTAATGAAATGTTATGAATCACAAGAAATGTTATGCAACATTAATGATATGTTTCACACCAGTGCAACTCACTCACATGACTCTGTGAGCACAGACCTTTAGTTCCCTGATTTGGAGTTAGCTAAACTCTCAAGTACCTCTCGTAGTCGCAAACGGAGGCAGTGGGTTGGGCCATCCCACTCCTAGGCCTGTATTCACACTCCCTAACCTAGACCTTACGTACTACTCGGTACACCAAACCAGGTGCTATGGAGCATCTTGTACTAATGCTGGCAAATCAACTAGTCTATTCCTGGCTAAGTGAATACTCACACTTACCGAGCCAACATACTGATGTCGGTGTGAACGACTGCCTAGTACCGATGACCCACCACTTATATGCATAAACACATATGCTACAATTGAACTCTCGAGCCATCGGCTCACTGGACTAACCAGTCCATTACAACAAACACCAAGACACAACTCGCATCACATTTCTTCACTGAACTCACACCGAGCCCACTGCTCGTAGGACTAGACCGGCCAAACTATCTTCCCATGATACGGGGTGTGTGTATACACGTACTTAATCTTTTGTTATTAGATTAATCTTTTTGTTATATGCCCTATCAGTTTAGGGGTTAGTTTTGGATTTCCCAAGTTCTACCCAGTGAGGGGCTCGCAGCGGTACTAGGAGGTACGATGGGATGATACCCCAAACCTCCCTTTCACAAAACACTTAGTTTTATTGGTGACTACCCAATATCACTCTATTATGTTTCTCTAGAGTTCTATAGTGGATTATGGTTCACCGGTAGTATTAATGGTCTCTTAAACACCAACACTCTACTTAAGAGTATACTGCTCACACCCGTAACTAGGGGAGGTCTCGAAGGGACTTTTGCCCCTTCCACCTAGAACTGACTTACTTGTCACTCCACGGAAGATTCCCTTCTCATGAACTCATTAAGAATCCCAAATTCACTAGACTCCTTTTTGGCTATCCGTAGACCGCTTCAAACCTAAGGGGAAAGATTGACTCACATAAAGGATCCATAATGTACAACCCCGATATTCGCCTAGTGGATGATCGAATAAAAGTAATGCGAGCCAGCGCTCGACGAAGTCCAAACAGCGCTCGACGATCCCGTCTCAGCGGATCCGCTGGGACGAGCACTTAGCCGGCTGCTCGCGAGAGGGAGAGCGAGTCAAGAGTGCGAGCGGGGCAGGAGTGCGAATGAGGTCTTCACAGGCCATTCACCCAAAGGGGGCGAGCCAAATCCATCAAAGGTCACCCGCGGGAAGAGGCGCGAGTCAAGTTTCCGCGTGCCAGAGCCCCAAGGTCGACCAGCAAGAAGGCGAGCGAGCCAGGTGCTCGCCGAATGCTCGCAAGGAAGCGAGCGAGCTAGAAACTCGCCGAAGGATCGCGAGAAGACAGGCGAGCCAGATTTCTTCCAAAGTCTCTGTGATCGACGAATCTCAGTCGGGGTCGACGAGCTCAGCCCGACGCCCGACGAAGTGCGGGCCGCGTTCAACGAATTCGCCAAAACTCTGCGTTCGACGAACTCTCCAAGCTGCCACGCTCGACGAGTCTGCTGATCTTCTCTGATCGACGAAATTATCTGTTGGCCTGCCATTAGCCTGTTCAAACAGCGGAGTTCAGCTGTTAGCAGACCCATTTGGTGTGCGGATAGTAAAATCAAGGGGCAGAATCTTGCTATTTGCAGGCCAGACCAGAAAACCAATAAATAGACCTCAAAGGGCACCTTGGGAGAGGATTCCATTCTCAGATCTCTGAGCTGTTCCTCCCCTTGGTTACTTTGTCTTAGCTCTCTAGCTCACCAAGGTGCCCGAGTCTCATCTTTGGCTTGGGATGGGAAGCGCTTAATGATCTTCCGGGTTAGTGGAGGGACCTCCTAGCTGTGACTAAGGTCTTAGTCTTCTTTCCAGTCTTCGGTCTACCTTCTCCGAGGGATTATAAGGGCTAGTTGACCCTCATTTCGATGAGGGACCCGAGCTCCACAAGAGGCCAAGAAATCGGTTTCAACATTTTGGTGCGGTGAGCGTGGAGCGTGGCTGGTCCAAGAAAGTTCCAAGGAGCGGGCATGACAGGAGGCGAGGATCAAGGCGAGGGGTTCAGCGAGTCACCGCGGGCGGTGATGCCAAGGATGTTCGCGGACTTCAGGAGGGAGGTGCTTGACACCTTTGGGCTTGCGGTCGCGGCACTGCGAAGCGAGTTTGCGACCCTGGCACCTCAGGCGACCATTCCACCAGCAGCGGTTGGCGAGAATGTCCCGGGAGGGAGGGCCGGAAAGGAAGTCGCAGGAAGTTCGGTTCAAGACATGGAAGGGCGAGTGCTGTTCGCCAGCCCGACGGGTTTCGTGCAGGAGAGCTCCTTGCCAGCGAGCTCTGTGTCGGCGAGTGAGGGGCAGGCGAGCGCGCCCCCGGAAGAAATGGCGACTGTGGTAGTGGTCCAGGCGAATACCGTTCTCGCGAGCGCAGCCCTCGCGAGCCCGAGTCTGGAGAGAGAACTCGGGGGTCGCGTGGAGCGAGAAAGGGTAGCAGAAGGGGGAAGTCCCTTCTACGAGTTGGTACTTTCTGCACCTATCCCGGCAGGGTTCGGAGAGTGGGAAAGGGTGTACTACAACGGCAGGGATGACCCTGTCCAACATCTCCAGTCTTTTGAGGACTCGGTCTCCATCAGGCCGATGTCAGATGCTTTCAAGTGTCGGCTCTTCGTCGTCACTCTTAAAGAAAAGGCCAGGGACTGGTTCCATCAACTCCCTACAGGGTCGATCTACGCCTTTGAGGATCTGCGCCAGAGTTTCTTGTTGCGATTCTCCACTTCGAAGAAGAGGAAGAAGGACGCCAAGTCCCTCTTCAAAGTAAAGCAGGAGCCAAAAGAGTCATTGGCTCGCTACGCGGATCGGTTTCAAGAGGAAATGCAGCTCACTTAGGAGATGCCAGGGTTTGCACTCCAGCTCGCTTTCACCGTCGGTCTAAAGGAGAGTTTTTTCAAAATGGCTTTGAAGAGGAAAGCCCCCGTCTCCTACGAGGAGCTGATGGAGAGGGTGGCAGAAGAGATTGAAAGTGAGGAGGCCAACCCGGAGCTCACTAAGAGGCTAGCAAAGCTCAGTGAGCCAGAGGTCAGGCAGCAGGAAGTAAGGTGAAGGGAAGAGGCCAGGGCCCCGGAGGGGGAGTGGAGGCAGCGTGCCGAAGGAATGTAAGGTCAGGGAAGAGGTTACGGCCCGGGGAGGGGTAACTTCTATGGAGGGCAAGGAAGACCCCACCATTTGTGGTGGAGGCAAGTTCCGAGGCAGTCACCTCCCCCACCTCAGCAAGCCATGGCGATCAGGCGGGGAAGAGGAGGAAGAGGAAGAAGAGAAGAGGCTAGAGAAGAAGCAGGGGCAGGGAGAAGGAGGAGGAATAGGGTGGCGGAAGGTGAAGCAGGAGAGGTGACGTTGCCGTATTGTGACTTCCACGATGAGGAAGATCACGCGACGGCCACCTTCCCGGAGTTCCTAGAAACAAAAAGGGGATGAGTGTCCGCGCTGAGGCAACAGCAACAGGTGAGAATTGAGGAGGTCGAGCCTCGGGGGGAGGAGGAAGAAAGGTGTGAAGACAGAGTCGATGTGGGGAGTAGAGGAGCGATCAGGGTGATCCATGGGGGGTAGGGGTGGAGGCCACCCGCAAGGCTAGCTTCCATACCATCTATCGGCGGAGCGTGGCCTCAACATCCACTGCTCCACCCCCAGCGGAGAGAATCATTTTCTCCCAGAAGGACATGCCAAGCTATGAAGACCCGTTCTGCGATGCGCTTGTCATCCAGACCGCCATCGAGAACTTCACCGTCTCGCGGATTCTAGTCGATAATGGGAGCTCGGTCAACGTCGTCTTCAAGAAGGCATTTGACGAGATGAAGGTGGAGGCCAAGAGGGTGTTGGCCTCGGATGGTCCCCTATTTGGCTTTTCGGGAGAAAGAAAGGAGGTAAAAGGTGGAGTGGGGCTCCATGTGACCCTCTGAGGGCAGTCCCGGAACTGCCGCTTCGTGATAGTAGACGCCCCAAGCAGCTACAGGGCCATCTTCGGATGGCCTCTCATCAGCGCGTTTAGATGCGTCCCTTCCACCTTCCACCAGTGTCTCAAGTTCAACACGGGTGGAGTCCAGGTCCGGATCCGAGGAGATCCCAAGATGGCGAGACAGTGCTATGTGACGGCTGTCAACACCATCACCTGGATGGGAGAAGCGGGGGAGTTTGATAAAATGATGGAGGAGGCGTCGGAGGCCGGAGGCAATAATGGAGTTGAGGAGAGGATGGAGGAAGAGGAAGTTCATGCCCAGGAAGGGGTCGCTGAGAGGCCCAGGGCGGAGAGAGGAGAAGAAGAGGGGAAAGGGAAGGGTGTCCGAGAAGGAGGGGCGGAGGAGCTGATGATGGTAGGAGAGGCAGAGATGGAAGAAGGAGCCCAAGCGCTCGCTTGTGGTGGAGAGAAGGAAAATGCTTGGGGAGAGCAATCTAGGCTGGAGGCCGTGGAAGAGGTCGTGGAGCTTGAAGTCACCACTCGGCTTGGGGTGGTGGAAAAGGTCCGAGTCAGCGGAGAGCTCAGTCTGGGGGAGCAGGCAGAGATCCTGGCTTGTGTGCAGAAGAACGTGGACGTCTTCGCTTGGAGCGCCGTGGAGATGCCCGGGATCGATGCGGATGTGGCTTGCCACTACCTCAACCTCGACCCCGGCACCCGTCCCATCCGTCAAAAGAGGAGGGCCGTAGCGGACAAGCTTGAAGAACCCATCCGAGAGGAGGTGGGTAAACTCCTACAGGCAGGTTTTGTATTGGAGATCCAGTATCCTGGTTGGGTCTCCAACGTGGTCATGGTAAAGAAGGGAGGAGGTAAGTGGAGAATGTGTATCAATTTTTCAGTGCTTAATAAATCATGCCCAAAAGATTGCTACCCCCTGCCCAGAATCGACGCGCTGGTTGACTCAGCCATCGGTTTTCCTGTAATGTCTTTCTTAGATGCTTTTTCAGGTTACCACCAAATTCGCATGCACCCCCCAGACATCAAAGATGTCTCCTTCATCACGGGGGATGGATGTTACAGCTATAAGATGATGCCCTTCGGGCACAAGAACGCAGGTGCCACGTACCAAAGGATGATGGATAGGGTCTTCCGCGAACAGAAAGGAAGAAATTTAGAGGTCTATGTTGATGATCTCATGGTGAAGAGTCGGGACCTTGGGTCCCACCTCCGAGACCTCAAGGAGACGTTCAGAACTCTACAAAAGTACAAGATGAAACTCAACCCCCTCAAGTGTGTCTTCGGGGCTAGCCGAGGGAAATTTCTGGGTCACTTGCTCACCCCAGCGAGGGTGGAACCCAACCCGGACAAGGTCAAGGCAATAATGGAGTTGGGGTCGCCAAGAAACCCAAAGGAGGTTCAGAGCCTCACAGGGAAGCTGGCCGGACTCAGCAGGTTCCTCTCCAAGGTAGGAGAAAAGTGTGCGCCTTTCTTTAAGGCACTGAGGGGCAACAAAAAATTTGAATGGACTTCGGAATGCGAGGGAGCCTTCCAAGCCTTGAAAGAGCAGCTCACCCGAACCCCTTTACTCCAAGGTCCGAGATCGGGGGAAGACCTATCCCTATACCTGGGAGTAGGGTCTGAGGCAGTGAGTGCAGTGCTGGTTCGGGAGGAGGGGAGAAAGCAATTCCCTATCTACTATGTCAGTCGAGTTCTGAAGAAGGCGGAGCTCTGATATCCAATCTTGGAGAAGTTGGCTTTCGCATTGGTGGTGGCGGCGCGGAGGCTCCGACCCTACTTTCAGGCACACTCCATCAGAGTAGTGACAGATCACCCGCTTCGCGAAATCATGGAAGGGGTGGAACTCTCAGGAAGATTGGCAAAATGGTCCGTGGAGCTGAGCGAGTTCGATATTACATTCGTACCCAGGACATCAATCAAGGCCCAAGCGGTGGCGTATTTCATGGCCGACTACACGACCGAGGTGGGGGAACACGATCCCCCCCAGTGGCATGGAGGATGTTGGTGGATGGTGCCTCAGGAAAGCACTCCTACGGGGGGGGGGGGGGGGGGGGGGGGAATCATCCTAGTGAGTCCCCAAGGGACAAAGATCGAGCAAGCCCTGAACATCCATTTTTTGATTACCAACAACTAAGGGGAGTACGAGGCAGTGATAGTGGGCCTGCGGTTAGCTTGAGAATTGGGAGTGCAAGACGTGGAGGTCTCAACGGACTCCATGGTGGTAGCATGCCAAGTCAAGGGAGAGTTTGAGGAAAAGGACCCGACTCTTCTGCGATATTTGGAGAAGGTCAAGGGAGTCATCGGGCAATTCCACACTTTCTCCATCAAACACGTGCCGAGGGAAGAGAGCACCCCTGCGGACCCCTGGCCAGGTTCGATCCTCGAACAGGAGGGACGGTTTCGGAACTCTTCCGACCCTCCATCGAGGAAGGAGAACTTATGGAGGTAGATCAGTGGGTCTCGTGGATGGATCCCTTCCTCTCCTTCCTAGCATCGGGGAAGTTTCCTGAAGGAGACATAGACAGACGATGCTTCAGATACAAATCGGCTAATTACTCTTTGCATGCAGGAGGGCTATACAGGAAGACTCTTTCGGGACTCCTGGTCCGTTGTGTTTCAGAGGAGGAGGCTCCGAGAGTCCTAGAAGAAATTCACTCCGAGGAGTGTGGGAGTCACTCCGGGAGCCGAACTCTGGAAGGAAGGGTGTTGAGACAAGGCTACTTCTGGCCCACCCTCAGCAAGGATGCAGCGGAGTTCGCAAGGAGGTGTTCAAAGTGCCAGCTCTATGCTCCACTCCAACTCCTCCCAGCTCAGAGGCTCTGAACCATCACCGCTCCTGGCCTTTCGCCATATGGGGGTTGGACCTAGTTGGCCCTTTCCCTTATGCCAGCGGCCAAAGAAGGTTCTTACTGGTCATGATCGATTATTTCTCCAAATGGGTAGAAGTGAAGGCGCTCGCCAAGGTAACATCTCAAGTTGAGAGGAATTTTGTATGGGGAGAAATAATTTGCAGGCACGGCCTCCCCCTGGCTATAGTGACGGACAATGGGCCGCAATTTGCTAGCGAAGAATTCGTTAGCTTCTGCACCCAGCTTGGCCTCGACCTCAGATTCGCATCGATTCACCACCCAAGAAGCAACGACCAGGTGGAAGCGGCCAACGAAATAATCGTCAACCTACTGAAGAAGAAGGTGGAGAACCTCCGAGGAAACTGGGTAGAGCAACTACCATCCGTCCTCTGGGCCCTGAGAACTACCCCTAACACCGCCACCGGGGAGACCCCGTTCAAACTTTCTCATGGGTCCAAGGCAGTCCTTCCCATAGAGTTCGAAGTAAAGACCCCCAGGGTGATCGCCGCGAGTGAGGGAAATGAGGAGTGGCTAGTGGCTAATGAGGAGGAACAAAGGCTATCCTTGGACCTGGTGGAAGAACTCTGGGACCAGGCCACCATCAGGCAGGAGGAAATCAAGCGACGAATGGCCCAATACTTTGACAAGCACATCCGAATAAAACACTTTCAGAAAGGAGACCTGGTGCTAATGAAGGTTGACGTGGCCGGGAGAGGAGCCATGGTTGGCAAGCTAGAGCCCAATTGGGAAGGACCTTACTTTGTAAGTGAAGTGCTCAGGTCAGGAGGAAACCACCTCCAGGATGTGGAAGGGGTACCTCTTGGCCGAGCCAGGAGTGGGGTTGATTTAAAAAGGTTTTATCCCTAGCCATTTGTTGTAGATGACTTTTCATATTTCCTACTCAACATATGCATTTTGGAGCAATCCTTTGGCAGGTCCCAAATAGTGTTGGTGCTGGAATGCCCCAGATCGATTCCGCTCCCGGGCTTTCACTAGACGGGGGGTTCAGGCTGATATCTGGAGAAGCTGGCAAGGTAACAAGTGTTGTTGCTGGAATTCCCCAGATCGATTCCGCTCCTGGGCTCTCACTAGACGGGGGGTTGAGGTTGATCTCTGGAGAGGCTGGCAAGGTAACAAGTGTTGGTGCTGGAATGCCCCAGATCGATTCCGCTCCCGGGCTCTCACTAGACGGGGGATTCAGGTTGATCTCTGGAGAGGCTGGCAAGGTAACAAGTGTTGGTGTTGGAATGCCCCAGATGGATTCCGCTCCCGGGCTCTCACTAGATGGGGGGTTCAGGTTGATCTCTGGAGAGGCTGGCAAGGTTACAAGTGTTGGTGCTGGAATGCCCCAGATCGATTCCGCTCCCGGGCTCTCACTAGACGGGGGGTTCAGGTTGATCTTTGGAGAGGCTGGCAAGGTAACAAGTGTTGGTGCTGGAATGCCCCAGATCGATTCCGCTCCCGGGCTCTCACTAGACGGGGGGTTCAGGTTGATCTCTGGAGAGGCTGGCAAGGTAACAAGTGTTGGTGCTGGAATGCCCCAGATCGATTCCGCTCCCGGGCTCTCACTAGACGGGGGGTTCAGGTTGATCTCTAGAGAGGCTAGCAAGGTAACAAGTGTTGGTGCTGGAATGCCCCAGATCGATTCCGCTCCCGGGCTCTCACTAGACGGGGGGTTCAGGTTGATCTCTGGAGAGGCTGGCAAGGTAACAAGTGTTGGTGCTGGAATGCCCCAGATTGATTCCTCTCCCGGGCTCTCACTAGACCGGGTGTTCAGGTTGATCTCTCGAGAGGCTGGCAAGGTAACAAGTGTTGGTGCTGGAATGCCCCGGATCGATTCCGCTCCCGGGCTCTCACTAGACGGGGGGTTCAGGTTGATCTCCGGAGGGGCTGGCAATGTTTCATGTGTTTGGGGCTGGAAAATAAGTTATCCATTGCAAGGGTTTTGGCTCGCACGCAACCTCAAGATCCGGGCGAGGCGGGACCAAGGGTCCGATCGCATGAGGGAATGGACTGCGGCAGAATGGCTGAGTCCGCTGACTCACAAGGCTGCTTGTGAATTTCGATAGCGCGAGTGACGATTGGCGGGCCAGAGAGGGCCCGCCTCCGTGGTGGTCCCCGGACAACAAAGCAGCTCGCAAAAGGCCAGTGCGAGCGAGGTAGGCGAGTGCCGGCCTCTCTCGCAAAGGACCCCAACAAGATACCTCTTAAATAAGGATCAGGCTCGGTGACCTAAGTCTTACCATTGCCTCAGAAGGGAATGGGGTGGGGGGGGGGGGGAGAGCGGTTTAGGTATAATACGGCGAAAGGAGAATCGTCAATTAAAGAGAGTTAGACACGAGCATCAAAACGAAAGTCTTAAAAGCGTGAGTACAGGAAAATCGAGATCGCGCGAGCGCGAATGAAAAAGTGCATGCAAACGAAAAGTAAGTAAATCACAACTGAAATTTTGGACAAAATATTCCTCCTTTCATTTTTCACAAAAGATTACAGTCCCACGGCGGGCTCGCCGGCAAAAAGCTAAAACCTTTTACATTATAAACAACAACAAAATTCTTAAGGCGATTCGCCAGATTGAATTTCAATCACTCTCTCGACCCTCCGCCTCGGAGATGGGCGTGAACAAGTCTGGGACGACTTCCTCCGTAGGGAACTCCATAGCGTCGGGAACGATTATGCCCGCTCCTTTGAGAATGTCGAGGAAATGCTCCGCAATCTCCATCGATCTCTTGCGGTCGGCTTCTTTCTCTTCCCGCGACTGACCGCGAGTCCCAGCTCGCGGAGGAGGGGGAGGAAGCACCGTCGAGGTCAGGTCATGGACCTGGGCCTTGAGGCAGGTGTTCTCCAGCTCCAAGTCAGTGATCCGCGCGTGAAGCTGGCTGACGGACTCGGCATCCTGCAAAAAGCGGGTTAGCGAGAGAAAAACGAAGCCGAACTAAAAAGGATTTTCGGAAAGAACTACTTACCAGTCCGCCTTGAAGACTGGGAGGAGGCCCTCCGATAAAGCCTCCTTCCCCTTGAGCCCCGCGATCTCGTCCGCAGACCTCTGGAGCTCAACGTTCAGCTCCTTGATCTCCCTATGCGCCGTCAGGTACCGGCGACCCACCATGTGGGTTAGCACCATCGCCCGGAATTGGGCTCGCATTGCCTCATATACGACCCCCCTCAGTATGAAGGACCGAAAGAGGGAGGCATCCTCGCGACCGTAGAGGCCGAAGGAGAGGCCGAACGACTCACCCCCGGCCTTGCCGTCCTCTACCCAGGAAGGGAGTAGAGAGGAGCAGGCGACCTTGTTCTGGTCGGGGTCCCACGCAAGCACCGGTTCGCCGACCGCGTCCACCAGCTTCATGCCGAGCCCGAAGTTAGTATGGCTCGATGGCTTGGGCTTGGCGCCGTCTCCCCTGGCTCGCCCCCCTCTTTGGCGAGCTCCTAATCCGCAGCGGAAGGAGATGGGAGATCGGGCTCAGACAGGTCCACAACCTCCTTCGCCTTGGCAGCAGAGGGAGCCTTCTTGGTCTTCTTTGCCTCCCCCTGTGAGGCTGGCCGGCGTGGGGGAGGAGGGCGCTTCCTTCCCGACGAAGAGCTCGGGACGTCGCGGCAGGCCTCGGCGGCTGCGCGCGCGAGCGAGCTGGAGGTGAGGGAAGAAGGAGGCGCGTGAGGTGGGTTGAGGGGGAGTTCACGCTCTCCTGCGAAGATGACGGGGAACGTTAGACAATCAACCGTAAAGAGAGCAAGTAAGTTAGCGAGTGCGAGTCAAACCTTCTCCTGGGAGGACGAGTGGCAGTAGGTCCACTCGCTCCCGAAGGAAGGCGACCTCGAAGTTTTTTCCCTTGAGGTACTGATACAGGGCCTCATCACAACCTCGTAGCGAGGTCGGGGGGCGGTAGGCAGCCTCGTCTCGCTGGGTAGGAGTATAAGAGACGATGCCGAAAGGACCCTTCACCAGGATGAACTTCTGCATCCAATAGTGAGACTTGTTCACCGTCTCGCAGACGGTGACGTGCTGGCTCGCGAAATAAGCCGTCCCGTCCCTATACGTGCGGAACGAAAAGACCTTGCGGAAGACGAGCATGCTGAACTCGATCCTCTCCACCCTGAGATAACTGGCGAACGCGACCACCACGGCGATCGCGTTCGGCGTTAGCTGGCTCGGCAGAACGTCGAAATACTTGAGCACATGTAAGGGCCGACAAGGTTTAAGCGCCATTCGCAAAGCAAATCAGGGATGTAAGGGTTGAGAAATAAATATACCTGGCGCACTTCCGACCAGAGTGCGAGTAGCAACCCGTTTTCAAAGTGGGCAATGGGAATGGCGAGTTCATCGGGATGTGGGTCGCTGATGGTGTCCCTCTCGGTGGTGCTGCGAGCCACAAAATCAGAGTGAACGTACTGATCAGCGGCGGCCTGGTACTCCTCTTTCGTAAGGTTGGCGCAGTAGAAAATGCCATCGAGGAAGGCCCTGGCTCACTTAGACCGCCCCTCAGTTTTTGTCTCGCCGACCATGATGTCTGGGATCCGCAGAATCGCAAAAGCTGCGATGACGAGCTAGATCTATGAGAGAATCAGAAAGAGAGAGAGAGCGAGGGAGCAACAGTAAATGCGATGGTTGGAAAAGAAAAAGGTTGGCTATTTATAGAAATGAAAAAGGCAGGAAGAAGCCAAAGCGTCTGTATCTGCGGATAGCGGATTCATGCGGTACTCCTCCACCTCTAGGGATCTTATTCGCTCCCGACGAGTCAACACCCTGTCAAAGCTTTCTCCCACTAATCATCGGCGAGCTAGCGCTAAATAATGAAACGTAAAAAAGCATGGGCAATGTGCGAGTGCGAGTAATAGAAATACAAACATAATCCGCGCAAGAGGGAGCCAGGTAGGGTGAAAGAAGAGATGAAGAACAAGGAAGATAAAGGGCTCGCAAACGAGTCAAAGTATCATTATTACAAACTTATGAAAATTGTTCGCGACCCCTCCTATCGGAGAGGAGGGGGGAAGAAAAATAATAAAAAGCAATACTATGATCCTCAATATCGCAGCCACTTCCAGCGACCGCGACCCCGGACACCAGAACGGGGGGACTCGCGGGTAGTGATGCTCGCGGAGTGACCGGTTCGCCTGGCTCGTCATCTGCATGTAATCATCGATACGAGCAATGTACACCCCGGGGGAGGTCGCGTCTCCATGATCGGTCAGCCGTATATCGACGAGAACGCAGGCGTTCGCGTCCTCCATCGCGGCGAACCGCTCTTCATTAGCGAGCCGATCCAGCCGATTCTGCTCATGTAGATCCCTCAGCAGGGTGGTATGCTTCTGGAATATCTCCGTGACCCTCCTCTTCATTCGCTCCGGATCGCTGGGATCTCCCGGAAAGTCGGCGACCTGACTCGGCGAGGGGGGTGGAGATATCTCCAACGCTCCAGATTCTGACTCGGAGAGAGGGGTCGTAGGATTGCCTGCGAAGTAGGAATCAACGACAAGGTGAAAAACAACACTCAGTGGAGACAGTCTAACCTAGTGAAGGAATTTGAGTACCGGGCCGCTGGCGGGAGGTGCCCGGCTGGCCTCGGAATGCTTCAATAAAGGCAGGGGTGAGGGCCTTACCCAGACCGGAGGCGAGCGTGGGTCTAGAGCCAAGTCCAGGCTCGGCAATCAACGTCCCTCCCGGGCTCCTCTGACCCAGTAAGCCGAATCCAGGAGTAGGGATAGTCTGATTCGGCATGGTGGGCGAGTCCGCCGGAGGAGGAACTTGTTCCCCTGGGGCCGCGAGAGGGGACACTGCATAAAAAGTAAGTGTGATTTCACGAGCCAGGAGACGTGAAGGAAGACGAGGTAAGCCGCTCACCTCGTTGCGAAGGCGAGTCTTGTCGGCCGACGGCCCTCACATCCACAAGAAGAGCGTCAGCTCCACCCGTAGGGGGAGGTGGATCTCCGTGATTGGCCTTCCCGAGGCGCTCTCGTCCGGGGGATCATTCTGCGAATAGGATAAATAAGGTTGAAAGGGAGGAACATCAAATGGGCGAGCTTGTCGATAATACCTGCGAAGCAAGCCCGTCATCAAGGGAGTGCGGCGAAGAAGAAGACCCTCCCCCACTAGCCGCGCGCCGAACAGCCTTTGTCGTTCTTAGGGAAGGCGGAGGCGGAGAGCGTCGCGGAGAATTCCAGGAGGCGATGACAGCGGTTTTCCCCTTCTGGGCCGCTTGCGAGGCCTTTAGGCGAGCCAACATCTCGTCTTTTTTCGACATCGTGTTGAGGCCCGCGGCGAGTAAGAAAAGATAAAGAAGAATAAAAAGTTCGAGTGACGGCCAGGGAGAGTGATATTTATAGTAGTGGGCATGGGGCCCACCGAAAGATTCTCGCCACGTCACCGAGGGGCCGGCGAATATCAAGGGTTGGATGATTCTTCGCTAGCCTAAATAGCCTTGCGAAGAGCGGGGATTGTGTACAACCCCGATATTCACCTAGTGGACGATCGATTAAAAGTAATGCGAGCCAGCGCTCGACGAAGTCCAAACAGCGCTCGACGATCCCGTCTCAGCGGATCTGCTGGGACGAGCACTTAGTGGGCCGCTCGCGAGAGGGCGAGCGAGTCAAGAGTGCGAGCGGGGCAGGAGTGCGAACGAGGTCTTCACAGGCCATTCACCCAAAGGGGGCGAGCCAGATCCATCAAAGGTCACCCGCGGGAAGAGGCGCGAGTCAAGTTTCGAGTGCCAGAGCCCCAAGGTCGACCAGCAAGAAGGCGAGCGAGCCAGGTGCTCGCCGAATGCTCGCAAGGAAGCGAGCGAGCTAGAAACTCGCCGAAGGATCGCGAGAAGACAGGCGAGCCAGATTTCTTCCAAAGTCTCCATGATCGACGAATCTCAGTCGGGGTCGACGAGCTCAGCCCGACGCCCGACGAAGTGCGGGCCGCGTTCGACGAATTCGCCAAAACTCTGCGTTCGACGAACTCTCCAAGCTGCCACGCTCGACGAGTCCGCTGATCATCTCTAGTCGACGAAATCATCCGTTGGCCTGCCATTAGCCTATCCAAACAGCGGAGTTCAGCTGTTAGCAGACCCATTTGGGGTGCGAATAGTAAAATCAAGGGGCAGAATCCTGCTATTTGCACGCCAGACCAGAAAACCTATAAATAGACCACAAAGGGCACCTTGGGAGAGGATTCCATTCTGAAATCTCTGAGCTGTTCCTCCCCTTGGTTACTTTGGTTTAGCTCTCTAGCTCACCAAGGTGCCCGAGTCTCAGCTTTGGCTTGGGAGGGGAAGCGCTCAACGATCTTCCGGGTTAGTGGAGGGACCTCCTCGCTGTGACTAAGGTCTTAGTCTTCTTTCCAGTCTTCGGTCTACCTTCTCCGAGGGATCAGTAAGGGCTAGCTGCCCCTCATTTCGGTGAGGGCCCCGAGCTCCACAAGAGGCCGAGAAATCGGTTTCAACATTTTGTGTACAACCCCGATATTTGCCTAGTGGACGATCGAATAAAAGTAATGCGAGCCAGCGTGATGGTGACGGCCTCCGCGACGGCCAACTTGGTGGCGAAGATGACGTACATGGTGCACTTGATGATGATGTTGAACCGCCGGCCAAAGAATTGCGGCGCCGTAGCGGTCACGACTACAATCTCCGCCCACGCAACCAGAAATTCATTTGGTTTATTTGCTAATTATTGGACTGCAATTATTTATTTATGTGGTTTGCTTTTAATTATTCAATTCTGTCATTTTTTAATTATGGTGTGCGTTTAGCTATTGTTTGGGCTGATTTTAGAACTATTGTTGTACGCCTATATAAGGCCATGAGCTCTACTTTTGGAGACAGATTTTTGATGAAATAAAAATTTGATATCTTTCCCCTTAAAATTATTCTCTGCTCTCCCTCTTCCTCTCTCATTGCCGCCGCCCCCCCTGAGGGTTTCTTCCTTCCAAGGTTTCGGCCGCCCCTCTCAATCTCCTCTCCCTTCCTCCACCTTCTCTCCTCCTCACTATTCATCCACCACCTTTCATCTCTCTACTTCTCCCTTCATCCTCGGATCCAAAACTCTCTTGCAAGAAGGATCGGCTTGGGTGAACTTCTACGGCGTGAAGCGGACAAGACGGACATGTTCTTCATCGTTGGTGCGCTTCTGTGGTTTTCGAAGGAAGGCGATCGTTTCTTGTGCATCTAACATCTCGGATCTACTTCTCCGAGAGGGGTAACGAATATTACTACTCAAGAGATTTCTTTTCTTAGATAGTCTTGTGGTGGATGATTTTTGCGTGGATTTTCGAAGCTTTTAAAATTATCGCGGTAGTCTTATAATAGATCTGTGATTTTCGTTTGGTTTTCCGATAACTCTTGAGAGGATTGGCGATCCTCGCTCTTTTTCTAGTTGGGATAGATCCTACCACTTTCGAATCGTGTTTTATTTTTGGTGGATCTGTTTTGGTACAACTCCAAGCTCGTCGGAATCAATATTATTCCTTTTAGCCGGAGCGGATTTTGACATATAGTCATTCTCCGAACCAAGTGCGGTGTGGCTATCCATACGTTAGCGTGAAAGATAAATAAAACTAATTGTAACGGCTGCGATTCGTTAGCGTGTGGTAAAGAGGGCGTAGCACAAAGCGAGAGACGTTGCGTCGTCCGTGTAGGATCGATTTGGTCGACCTACATCAATTTGGTATCAGAGCTAGGTTCGTTTCAATTTCTTAATTGACGCATTCCTTAGGTTTTTCTTAGAATGCCGGCACTCACAATCGTTACACGATTTGGCATTCAAAATTTAAAAAAAAATTCGTCGGTCTGCGAATAGCGACCTAAAATTCGCATTTTTTAACGAAATTCAAAAAAAAAACAATTCTGGATATTCTACTTAATATTTTCTGAAAGAAAATCAAAAAATATTTTTACTTACCTTAGTTATTAGGTGGGAATAAAATTATATTTCGTAAAATTTCTGTCCTGATCTAAAATTCTGGTCTGCATTTAGTAAAAAAACAAAACAATTTTTCAGCAAAAAAAAATTACAAAAAAACATTTGTGCCGTTGTTTATGCCCACTAGGCGTGGTATGGAATATCTCCCAACCGCTTCCACCATGGCAGACGACCATGATGACGATCACGCTCCTGCAACGATTGCGGAGCTTCGAGACGAGTTTAATGCTAAGTTCGATGCACTCACACAGTTAATACAAGGGTTAGCATTCAATCAAGTGGCGCCTCGAAATCCCGTTGCCAACCAACGAGATGAGTGACCAAACCATCCCCGTAATCAGAATGATGAGCAAGCGCCTCGAGCTCCTCAGGAGTTCGATGTAACTAGAGCCGTGAAAATTGATCCACCGTCATACGATGGAATGGGTGAACCCCAAGTTTTTTTAAGCTGGATTATGGAGATCGAGTTTTACTTTGAGTGGAAGAATCTGACGGATGGTGAGAAGGTGCGGGTTGCACGGATGATGCTTTTTGGGTAGAGCCAAAACATTCTGGTTGAACGAAGAGAGGCGTCTAGGTACCGTGAATGGGGCACCCCCAATTGGGTGGGCTGCCATGAAGGCACTTTTGTCTGACCAATATGTCCCTGTGTATCACAGAACTCAAATGTTCGACGAGTTAGCCACCCATCGTCAGGGTAGCAAATCGGTATCGGAGTATATGGGAATTCTGAAAGATATGATGGTGCGGTGTGACATACGGGAAATGCCTGAAGTTACATTATCTCGCTTTCGTAAGGGACTTAACCCAGGCATCCAAGGCAAGCTTTTGCGTTATGGTCATACGAACCTTAACACGACATTCAATGCTGCTTTAGACATAGAGAAGCACAACGCTTACAAGTCCAAGGGACGAGCATTCCAGAAGGGAAAATCCCTTTTAGGAGCCCCACCTTCGTCCTCCATGAGGGACAAAGGAAGATTTCGATCGACTGATTCGAATTCGTTAGTTGTCACCGCTAGGAACACTAGGAATCCCACTGGCGAGAGAGTTCCAGTAGGAAGGATTAATAAGACAAACGCCACATGTTGTTCTTGCGGGATCCAAGGACATTACTCTAGTTAGTGCCCCACTAAGAGTAAACCACTAGCACTATTAGACTCCACGTCTGAACCCGCCGAGATCGTCTATGAAGTCGGCGATGAATCTGATGCCGAGCCGAGTGATATTGAAGATGAATCTTATATGATGGTTATGAGGTGCATTTTGGTCACACCGCGTGCGTCGGATGAGTATAATCAGACGAATATCTTTTCGTTGAATTTTAAAAGCGGTGATAAATGGTGTAAACTAATAATCGATAGCGGTAGCAGCATGAACGTCATTTCGGAGAATGCTATCACTCGTATGCATTTAGATACTGAATCGCACCCCCATCCGTATAAAAATGCGTGGGTAAACAAAACGTCTATTGCGGTCTCCAAACGTTGTCTAGTGCCGCTTACGGTAAAGAGCTATGTCGACAAGGTGTGGTGCGACGTCATCTCCATGGATGTTTGTCATGTACTACTAGGACGACCGTGGCTTTATGATTACGACGTGACCCATTTCGGACGAGCCAACACATACGAGTTTAAGTTTAATGGTAAGACTATTGTATTGAAACCATCCCCGCCTAAGGATCCATCGATTGCCTCCAAAGACACAATTGTGCCTGCGGAAAAGAAAATAATTGGCTTGATAAGTAGGAAGGAGCTAGAGCGTGAGACTTTCATGAATGGCGTCATCTATGCTTTAGTATGCCTACAAGCTAAGGACGATTCACCATCTTTAGAGAATCTACTGTTATCTCTGCGAACGCTTTTGGAAGAATATAAGAAGGTCTATCCGGTGGACTTACCATCTAAGTTGCAACCCATGAGAGAAATCCAGCATGAGATTGACTTTGTCCCGGGCTCGTCATTGCCTAATCTTCCCCATTATCGGCTCAATCCTTCCGCACATAATGAATTACAAACTTTAATTTCAGATTTATTAGCAAAGGGATATATCCGCCATAGTAAGAGTCCATGTGCCGTCCCTGCACTTTTGGTTCCAAAGAAAGATAAGTCTTGGAGGTTGTGTGCAGATTACCGGGCCATAAATAAAATCACTGTTAAATATAGATTTCCCATCCCACGTTTGGACGATTTATTAGATATGCTATCTGGAATGATGCATAAAAATGCGTCGCAGTTATAAAAATACTTGACGTGCAAAATTATAACTACAAACGATAACGACAAGTGTACCGTATCGAGTGAAGTATAGGATCTCGCAAGATCAAGGTCGTATTAGACTCGGGTCATGTTAATTACTTCTACTTCGAGTGAATGTTTATTATTTTAGCGATAGAAGAATAAGGTTGGGTTTATGTAATTTAATTTTACTAATTAATAAAAACTAGCGCACGGCTTTCGAATCACCTTAGACTAAGCAAAAGAAACGTGTAGTAGAAATCGATCTCGTGTTAGAGTGGCCTTGACCGCGGAGGTTCCAAAAGCATGAGTTCTCCTCTCTCGAGGGTTGGCTCAACTAAGCTTAAGTTGCACACGACTGAACTCTCATTCTATAATCAAGTGGCTTAAGACTTGCTTTAAGAGAAGGACCTCACTGGGATGTTAATCCCGTCCGGAAGAGTTACGTATGTCCTCTCTCGAGGGGTACATTCGACTCTCTTTAACAATGACCGATCCATCTTAAGGGCCTCTCGGCCGTCAAAAGACGAAAACCGTTACAAGAACGAGTTGGCCACGGTAAATCGTAAGCGTTTTAACACTAAGAACAGAATTCTAAAACACAAAAAGAGATTGCATCATCCTTGGATCATCTAAGCCGAGCACAAAAGTGATTAGTTGCTCATGATCACGGAGGAATCATAAGAAGAGGAGGAAGAAAACATAGCAAAAAGAGCGGGGAAATTAGAGACTAAAAATTACGATTTTATTAGTGTCAATTGTAAAAAGAAGAATACATAAAATTGAGATTACAAGAGAAACAACAAGCTTTGAATTGAAATAGCTACCATCATAAGAAATAAAGGAGGAGCATAAGAACTACTAGAAACATGAAAATAGTACAAGAAAATGAAATTCTAATCCTAATAATTCGTCCTTGAAGATCTGGAGAAGCTCCTTGTAAGGAGCGTGATCGATGCTGGTGCGGAGAGAGCGCGTTTTGGCTTTAATGCAGGCGTTTCGGACGCGTCACGCCCTAGGTCACGCCCGTGACCTGGGGCGTGTAATCTTGAAATAGTGCTGCTGGCGGGAAACTCTGGCGGGAAGAAGTTCGGGGCGAGTCACGCCTGTGACTGGAGGTCATGCCCTCGGTCACGCCCTCGGTCACGCCCTCGGTCACGCCCGTGACCGAGGGCGTGTAACTTTAAATGACGCGGCGGCTCGATCTGGATGCTGGTGGCGTGGTCCCGGCCGTGACTTGGATGTCACGCCCTTTGTCACGCCCGTGACCTGGGGCGTGTACTTGTCGAATCTTCACAGAATGGGCCCGAAGTGGCGGCAGCAGGTCTGGAACACATCTTAGGCTGACACGCCCTTGGTCACGCAGTGACCTTGGACGTGTACTTGTCATTTTTACTCAAAGTGCCCAGAAAACCTGCAAAACATAAAATAAGCTTAAATTTGTTGAAGAAATTAAAAAGGAACAGATTAAATAAGAAAATACATATAATTTATATAAATTCAATTTAAAATTATATTAAAATAATACTAAAAGATGAGTACAAAAAGTACTCATCATACACCCCCATACTTGATATTTTGTTTTTCCAGAGCAAAAGAGTGAGGAAAGAATTACAAGACATCGATATTATTTCTAATTAACTAAAATTTTATTAAACCATGAATAAGTCGAAGGCAAATTTTAGGAATTCAAGAATTAAGTCATAAGTTATGTTGATAATTTAAAAAGAGAAATTTGTTTAGCTAACTACTTCTCAAGATAACTATTTAGCAATCAAAATTATAGAAATTTTTAAACAAAAATAGATTGAAATTATAGACACTCTAACATAAAAGAAGCTTAAGGAAAAGACACCTACTAAAATACTACTCTCTTAATAATTTAGTTTAAGACTAGAAACAATGAAAGTGGCTAGGGATGGGTTTGAACGAAATGGCAAATGACGAGTTCTTGAATAGAGGTGATGAATTTTATCCTCTCACCTCATTTGAATACGAAATTGTATATGTTTAGGAAAATAATGAATTTATCCTCTTATTTTCCATGCCATATAATCTTTTAACAATTCTCTTCAATCAAAAACCCAAAATGTATATGTTTTAGATGTAATGAATTTTATCCTCTTACATCATGACATATAATCTTTTAAATGATTTTGGGTGCATATGTTTTAGGAAATAATGAATTTTATCCTCTTATTTCCATGACATATGATCTTTTTCTACATTTTGTTTTGCCAACAAAGGGTGAGGGGGAAGAAATACTTCTAGTTTATAAATTAAATTATTTTGAGAGCAAAATTTTTTTTAGTGGAATGAAATTTCCTAAGTTCTTAAAGTTAAAAGAGAATATAATAGAAATCTAGATATGTTTAGCCAATTTGCCATAAAATGAAGCTATTTAAAATTAAACGGAGAAGTAGTGTTAAATAAATTCTCTAATTGAATTAAAAACATAAAGTGTTTCTTAAAACTAAATTACTTCAAATTTAGTTTTAACAAATTCTGATCAAATAAAATATTTAGCTAAATTAAAAATGTAGGAATACTTATAATCGTACCTCAAACTAAATTTAAAACAACAAGGCTAGGCATATTTTTTTTTTTATTATTTCTTGGATTTCCCAAGGGCTACCCGGTGAAGGGTTCGCAAGGTACTAGGAGCTGTGATGAGAATTCAAGCCCAAAGCGCCCTTTCCAAGAAATTACATTTTTATAATTTTTATAAATTTTTTTTTATCAAATAAAAATACAGGGAATGCAAAGCTACACCCCTATACTTAAAATTACACATTGTCCCCAATGTTTAAAACTAAGTATGAAGAATACTTGAAAGAAAAACTTGTAAAAGAAGAATATAAGAAATTAAAGATGAGCAAGGGGTGCCTCCCAAGAGCGCTTTGTTTTTCCCATCTTTAAGCTAGACGGTTAGTGTTAGCTAAAAGGAAAATAGAATTTAAGGTGCACAGGCAACTCCCTGAATATGCGTTGCGGGAATTTGGATGTGATCCGTTGCCCGGCGACTCCTCCACTTGCTATTTCATTCTCCTTGTTGCTTTTAGGTTGAGAGTGTAAATTCGAATCACCTATCCATACCTGAGGTGATTTGAATTTTTGTAGATGAGTGGCAAATGAGTCCACGATGATGTTTAGTTGCGACGACTCATCCTCTACATGAAAATCATTAGGAATTGAAGAATCAAAAGCAAAGGGGTCAGAAACAATTTCACGAGGAGTCACTTGTGAAAGAAAAAGATTAAAATCTGATTGTTCGTTTAAAATAAAGGTTTTCTCCCCTAAAATAATTGTTATGTCAAAACGCGTAGAATCATCATTTTCATTTATTTCATTTTCAAAAATAGGTGGCGTTAGCGAATTATCATGAAAATGCGAAAAATCTTGACTTAACGAATTTTCTAAAATCTGGGAGGGAGGAGAAATTAGGGAAACAAAATTTTTAGGAGATGAAATTTCTTCATTGCCGCGAAGACTATCCGGGTGGCCTGCCCACCATGAATAATCCACGTCGGTGAGTGAAAAAGAATCACCAGCGTTATCTGGATTATAAAAAGTATTTTTCTTATAATAATTATTTTCCTCAGGAAAATTATTAGAATAAAAATCATGAAAATTATTTTCATAAGATTCATGAGAATTACCTTTATTAAAATTAAAAATATTTTCATAAGAAAATTTTTGAGAATTTAAATTATAGCTAGAATTCTCATAAGAGTTAGAAAAATTATTTTCATAAGAATCATAGAAATTATTTTGAGAAAAATTATTTCCATAATTAGAATAAAAATTATTTTCATTATTAAAATTTTGAGAATTTTGAAAATTAGAATTATTAGCGTTAGGAAAATTATTCTCGTAGAAATTTGAAAAATTATTTTCACAAAAATTACTTTCATAGGAAAAATTATTTTGATAATTGTTATGAAAACTATTTTCTTTATTAAAATTTTGAGAATTTTGCGAAGAATGTTCCCTAATAACATTATTTATCCTAACCGCGGCTTCTAAATCATTGATTTTATCTTGAAGCGCGTTAATAGAAGCAGAAAGTTCTAAGACATTATTAGCATTCTCAAGCGTGCCGGATAGCCAAAACATAATTTTTATTGAAAAACAAACGGATTTTAAATGAATGGAATTGAAATAAAAAATAAGAAAATATTTTTTTTAATATTTTAATAAATAAAAAAAATGATAAAATTAATAAAATTCACTCTTGTCAAAATATCAACAAATATCCCCGGCAACGGCACCAAAAACTTGATGGACAAAAATGCGTCGCAGTTATAAAAATACTTGACGTGCAAAATTATAACGACAAACGATAACGGCAAGTGTACCGTATCGAGTGAAGTATATGATCTCGCAAGATCAAGGTCGTATTAGACTCGGGTCATGCTAAGTACTTCTACTTCGAGTGAATGTTTATTATTTTACCGATAGAAGAATAAGGTTGGGCTTATGTAATTTAATTTTACTAATTAATAAAAACTAGCGCACGGCTTTCGGATCACCTTAGACTAAGCAAAAGAAACGTGTAGTAGAAATCGATCTCGTGTTAGAGTGGCCTTGACCGCGGAGGTTCCAAAAGTATGAGTGCTCCTTTCTCGAGGGTTGGCTCAACTAAGCTTAAGTTGCACACGACCGAACTCTCGTTCTATAATCAAGTGGCTTAAGATTTGCTTTAAGAGAAGGACCTCACTAGGATGATAATCCCGTCCGGAAGAGTTACGTATGTCCTCTCTCGAGGGGTACGTTCGACTCTCTTTACCAATGACCGATCCATCTTAAGGGCTTCTCGACCGTCAAAAGACGAAAACCGTTACTAGAACGAGTTGGCCACGGTAAATCGTAAGCGTTTTAACACTAAGAACAGAATTCTAAAACACAAAAAGAGATTGCATCATCATTGGATCATCTAAGCTGAGCACAAAAGTGATTAGTTGCACATGATCACGGAGGAATCATAAGAAGAAGAGGAAGAAAACATAGAGAAAAGAGCGGGGAAATTAGAGACTAAAAATTACGATTTTATTAGTGTCAATTGTAAAAAGAAGAATACATAAAATTGAGATTACAAGAGAAACTACAAGCTTTGAATTGAAATAGCTACCATCATAAGAAATAACGGAGGAGCATAAGAACTACTTGAAACATGAAAATTGTACAAGAAAATGAAATTCTAATCCTAATAATTCGTCCTTGAAGATCTGGAGAAGCTCCCTTTAAATATGCAGAAATTTGATGTTACATGCCCTTGGTCACGCCCGTGACCAAGGGCGTGTAAGGAGCGTGATCGATGCTGGTGCGGAGAGGGCGCGCTCTGGCTTCAATGCAGGCGTTTCGGACGCGTCACGCCCTAGGTCACGCCCGTGACCTGGGGCGTGTAATCTTGAAATAGTGCTGCTGGCGGGAAACTCTGGCGGGAAGAAGTGTGGGGCGAGTCACGCCCGTGACTGGGGGTCACGCCCTCGGTCATGCCCGTGACTGAGGGCGTGTAACTTTAAATGACGCGGCGGCTCGATCTGTATGCTGGTGGCGTGGTCCCGACCGTGACTTGGATGTCACGCCCTTTGTCACGCCCGTGACCTGGGGCGTGTACTTGGCGAATCTTCACGGAATGGGCCTAAAGTGGCGGCAGCAGGACTGGAACACATCTTAGGCTGACACGCCCTTGGTCACGCAGTGACCTTGGGCGTGTACTTGAAATTTTTACTCAAAGTGCCCAGAAAACCTGCAAAACATAAAATAAGCTTAAATTAGTTGAAGAAATTAAAATGGAACAGATTAAATAAGAAAATACATATAATTTATATAAATTCAATTTAAAACTATATTAAAATAATACTAAAAGATGAGTACAAAAAGTACTCATCAAACACCCCCATACTTGAGATTTTGCTATTCCAGAGCAAAAGAGTGAGGAAAGAATTACAAGACATCGATATTATTTCTAATTAACTAAAATTTTATTAAACCATGAATAAGTCAAAGGCAAATTTTAGGAATTCAAGAATTAAGTCATAAGTTATGTTGATAATTTAAAAAGAGAAATTTGTTTAGCTAACTACTTCTCAAGATAACTATTTAGCAATCAAAATTATAGAAATTTTCAAACAAAATTAGATTGAAATTATAGACACTCTAACATAAAAGAAGCTTAAGGAAAAGACACCTACTAAAATACTGCTCCCTTAATAATTTAGTTTAGGACTAGAAACAATGAAATTGGCTAGGGATGGGTTTGAACGAAATGGCAAATGAAGAGTTCTTGAATAGAGGTGATGAATTTTATCCTCTCACCTCATTTTAATACGAAATTGTATATGTTTAGGAAAATAATGAATTTTATCCTCTTATTTTCCATGCCATATAATCTTTTAACAATTCTCTTCAATCAAAAACCCAAAATGTATATGTTTTAGATGTAATGAATTTTATCCTCTTACATCATGACATATAATCTTTTAAATGATTTTGGGTGCATATGTTTTAGGAAATAATGAATTTTATCCTCTTATTTCTATGACATATGATCTTTTTCTACATTTTTTTTTGCCAACAAAGGGTGAGGGGGAAGAAATACTTCTAGTTTATAAATTAAATTATTTTGAGAGCAATTTTTTTTTGTGGAATGAAATTTCCTAAGTTCTTAAAGTTAAAAGAGAATATAATAGAAATCTAGATATGTTTAGCCAATTTGCCATAAAATGAAGCTATTTAAAATTAAACGGAGAAGTAGTGTTAAATAAATTCCCTAATTGAATTAAAAACATAAAGTGTTTCTTAAAACTAAATTACTTCAAATTTAGTTTTAACAAATTCTGATCAAATATCATATTTAGCTAAATTAAAAAATGTAGGAATACTTATAATCGTACCTCAAACTAAATTAAAAACAACAAGGCTAGGCGTATTTATTATTATTATTTTTTTATTATTTCTTGGACTTCCCAAGGGCTACCCAGTTAAGGGTTCGCAAGGTACTAGGAGCTGTGATGGGAATTCAAGCCCAAAGCGCCCTTTCTAAGAAATTACATTTTTATAATTTTTATAATTTTTTTTTATCAAATAAAAATACAGGGAATGCAAAGCTACACCCCCATACTTAAAATTAAACATTGTCCCCAATGTTTAAAACTAAGTATGAAGAATACTTGAAAGAAAAACTTATAAAAGAAGAATATAAGAAATTAAAGATGAGCAAGGGGTGCCTCCCAAGAGCGCTTTGTTTTTCCCGTCTTTAAGCTAGACGGTTAGTATTAGCTAAAAGGAAAATAGAATTTAAGGTGCACGGGCAACTCCCTGAATATGCGTTGCGGGAATTTGGATGTGATCCGTTGCCCGGCGACTCCTCCACTTGCTATTTGATTCTCCTTGTTGCTTTTAGGTTGAGAATGTAAATTCGAATCACCTATCCATACTTGAGGTGATTTGAATTTTTGTAGATGAGCGGCAAATGGGTCCACGATGACGTTTAGTTGCGACGGCTCATCCTCTACATAAAAATCATTAGGAATTGAAGAATCAAAAGCAATGGGGTCAGAAACAATTTCACGAGGAGTCACTTGTGAAAGAAAAAGATTAAAATCTGATTGTTCGTTTAAAATAAAGGTTTTCTCACCTAAAATAATCGTTATGTCAAAACGCCTAGAAT
Source organism: Dactylorhiza incarnata (assembly GCA_033032865.1). Classification (NCBI taxonomy): domain Eukaryota; kingdom Viridiplantae; phylum Streptophyta; class Magnoliopsida; order Asparagales; family Orchidaceae; genus Dactylorhiza; species Dactylorhiza incarnata. The sequence continues at coordinate 16,737,353 of JAWHQI010000018.1, forward strand.
CATAATATTCATTTTCAAAAATAGGTGGCGTTAGCGAATTATCATGAAAATGCGAAAAATCTTGACTTAACGAATTTTCTAAAATCTGGGAGGGAGGAGAAATTAGGGAAACAAAATTTTTAGGAGATGAAATTTCTTCATTGCCACGAAGACTATCTGGGTGGCCTGCCCACCATGAATAATCCACGTCGGTGAGTGAAAAAGAATCACCAGTGTGATCTGGATTATAAAAAGTATTTTTCTTATAATAATTATTTTCCTCATGAAAATTATTAGAATAAAAATCATGAAAATTATTTTCATAAGATTCATTAGAATTACCTTTATTAAAAATAAAAATATTTTCATAAGAAAAAATTTGAGAATTTAAATTATAGCTAGAATTCTCATAAGAGTTAGAAAAATTATTTTCATAAGAATCATAGAAATTATTTTGAGAAAAATTATTTCCATAATTAGAATAAAAATTATTTTCATTATTAAAATTTTGAGAATTTTGAAAATTAGAATTATTAGCGTTAGGAAAATTATTCTCGTAGAAATTTGAAAAATTATTTTCACAAAAATTACTTTCATAGGAAAAATTATTTTGATAATTGTTATGAAAACTATTTTCTTTATTAAAATTTTGAGAATTTTACGAAGAATGTTCCCTAATAACATTATTTATCCTAACCGCGGCTTCTAAATCATTGATTATATCTTGAAGCTCGTTAATAGAAACAGAAAGTTCTAAGACATTATTAGCATTCTCAAGCGTGCCGGATAGCCAAAACATATTTTTTTTGAAAAAAAACGGATTTTAAATGAATGGAATTGAAATAAAAAATAAGAAATTTTTTTTTTATATTTTAATAAATAAAAAAAATGATAAAATTAATAAAATTCACTCTTTTCAAAATATCAACAAATATCCCCGGCAACGGCGCCAAAAACTTGATGGACAAAAATGCGTCGCAGTTATAAAAATACTTGACGTGCAAAATTATAACTACAAACGATAACGGCAAGTGTACCGTATCGAGTGAAGTATAGGATCTCGCAAGATCAAGGTCGTATTTGACTCGGGTCATGTCAAGTACTTCTACTTCGTGTGAATGTTTATTATTTTACCGATAGAAGAATAAGGTTGGGTTTATGTAATTTAATTTTACTAATTAATAAAAACTAGCGCAGGGCTTTCGAATCACCTTAGACAAAGCAAAAGAAACGTGTAGTAGAAATCGGTCTCGTGTTAGAGTGGCCTTGACCGCGGAGGTTCCAAAAGCATGAGTGCTCCTCTCTCGAGGGTTGGCTCAACTAAGCTTAAGTTACACACGACCGAACTCTCGTTCTATAATCAAGTGGCTAAAGACTTGCTTTAAGAGAAGGACATCACTGGGATGTTAATCCCGTCCGGAAGAGTTACGTATATCCTCTCTCGAGGAGTACGTTCGACTCTCTTTACCAATGACCGATCCGTCTTTAGGGCCTCTCGGCCGTCAAAAGACAAAAACTGTTACTAGAACGAGTTGGCCACGGTAAATCGTAAGCGTTTTAACACTAAGAACAGAATTCTAAAACACAAAAAGAGATTGCATCATCCTTGGATCATCTAAGCCGAGCACAAAAGTGATTAGTTGCTCATGATCACGGGGGATTCATAAGAAGAGGAGGAAGAAAACATAGCGAAAAGAGCGGGGAAATTAGAGACTAAAAATTACGATTTTATTAGTGCAATTGTAAAAAGAAGAATACATAAAATTGAGATTACAAGAGAAACTACAAGCTTTGAATTGAAATAGCTACCATCATAAGAAATAAAGGAGGAGCATAAGAACTACTAGAAACATGAAAATAGTACAAGAAAATGAAATTCTAATCCTAATAATTCGTCCTTGAAGATCTAGAGAAGCTCCCTTTAAATAGGCAGAAATTTGATGTTACACGCCCTTCGTCACGCCCGTGACCAAGGGCGTGTAAGGAGCGTGATCAATGCTGGTGCGGAGAGGGCGCATTCTGGATTCAATGCAGGCATTTCGGACGCGTCACGACCTAGGTCACGCCTGTGACCTGGGGCGTGTAATCTTGAAATAGTGCTGCTGGTGGGAAACTCTGGCGGGAAGAAGTTCATCGCGAGTCACGCCCGTGACTGGAGGTCACGCCCGTGACTGGAGGTCACGCCCTCGGTCACGCCCGTGACCGAGGGCGTGTAACTTTAAATGACGCGGCGGCTCGATCTATATGCTGGTGGCGTGGTCCCGGCCGTGACTTGGATGTCACGCCCTTTGTCACGCCCGTGACCTGGGGCGTGTACTTGGCGAATCTTCACGGAATGGGCCCGAAGTTGCGGCAGCAGGTCTGGAACACATCTTAGGCTGACACGCCCTTGGTCACGCCGTGACCTTGGGCGTGTACTTGACATTTTTACTCAAAGTGCCCAGAAAATCTGCAAAACATAAAATAAGCTTAAATTAGTTGAAGAAATTAAAAAGGAACAGATTAAATAAGAAAATACATATAATTTATATAAATTCAATTTAAAACTATATTAAAATAATACTAAAAGATGAGTACAAAAAGTACTCATCATGGAGCCACCATATTTTCAAAGTTGGATCTTAAAAGTGGTTACCACCAAATAAGGATGGGAGGGAGACGAATGGAAAACGGCATTTAAATCTAAGTATGGGCTCTATGAGTGGTTGGTGCTTGGAGAGGGGCTCACAACCGGACTGAGCACTTTCTCGCGGTTGATGACTCAAATATTTAAACCATATATGGGTAAATTTGTAGTGGTCTATTTCGATGACAATTTAGTATTTAGCCTCTCGTCGATGGACCATGAAGAACATTTGCGGACGATCCTTACAACATTGCGCCAAGAAACTTTATTTATTAATAATAAAAAGTGCGCTTTTGGTGTGACTTCCGTAGAGTTTCTAGGATACATAGTGAGTTCCGAAGGAATTCATGTTGACCCTAAAAAGGTCCAAGTTATTCGAGACTGTCCGGAACCGAAAAATATCCGGGAGGTTAGAAGTTTTCATGGATTGGTCACATTTTATCGAAGGTTTATTCGTAATTTTAGTAGTATCATGACACCAATCACTGAATGCTTGAAGAAGGGTGATTTTAAGTGGACTAAAGCGGCCACTAAAGCATTTCAAGCGATTAAGGAACGAATGTCCGAAGCACCACTACTACGGTTGCCGGATTTTAGCAATGTGTTTGAATTATCATGTGACGCATCTGGGATAGGAATCGGAGGAGTGTTAAGTCAAGAGGGTCACCCGATAGGTTATTTTAGCGAGAAGCTTGCGGGACCGAAATTAAATTATTCCAATTATGATCGTGAGTTCTATGCCGTAATACGTTGTCTCCAACATTGGCGACACTATCTTATATCGAAAGAATTTGTAATCTTATCAGATCATGAGGCGCTAAAATATGTAAACTCCCAAAGAAAAATTAGTCCTCGACACGCCAAATGGGTTTCGTACCTTCAAGAGTACACGTTCATTATCAAGCACCTTAAGGGTATATTAAATCGTGTGGCGGACGCTCTTAGTCGTGTCAGCCTAATATTATCTGCAATGGAGGTAACGGTAATAGGATTTGAGAGAATTAAAGATGAATATGTGCTATGCCCGGATTTTAAGGATATATACTTAGCGGATCAGGAAAATTCCCCGTCTACTATATCTGCATACTACATCCGTGACGGTTATCTATTTAGGCATGCACAGTTATGTATTCCCCGTTCCTCACTACGCCATTTCATTGTATGGGAGTTACATAGCGGAGGGTTAGGTGGACATTTCGGCCGGGATGAAACTATCACACTAGTCGAGGATAAATTCTTTTGGCCAGGCCTCAAACCAATGGTCAACAAAATCGTTGGGAGTTGTCGTGTATGTCAATTAGCGAAAGGTAACAAGACCAATGCAGGTCTTTACACACCACTGCCGATTCTGTCTGTCCCATGGGAGGACGTTAGCATGGACTTCATATTGGGTCTGCCCCTGACATTTAGGCGTCACGATTCTATTATGGTTGTGGTAGATCGGTTTTTTAAAATGGCATACTTTATCGCATGCAATAACACCAACGATGCATCTCATGTGGCTAAATTGTATTTTAAGGAGGTCGTGGCTCATCGGGGCGTCCCCAAAATGATAGTGACGGATAGGGACGTTAAATTTACTAGCTATTTCTGGAAAACACTTTGGAAGCTTATGGGAACTAGACTTATGTTTTCGTCAGCCTATCATCCCCAAATGGATGGGCAAATGGAAGTGGTAAACCAAAGTTTGGGAAGTTTACTTCGATGCCTTGTGGGTAATCATAAAGGTACGTGGGACCTTATTCTTCATCATGCTCAACTAGCTTATAATAATTCTAAGAATAGGTCCACTGGTTTATCACCAAATGAGATTGTACATGGATATAAGGCGCCCGTGCCTCTTGACTTGGTTCTGTTACCGCCATCTTTTAATTCCAGTCAATTTGCACAGGACTTCTCCTCGCACGTTCACACTCTCCATAAGCACATTAGCGAGACGATAGCTAAGCAATATTCTATTTATCAATCGAATGCTAACGTACATAAGCGAGCAGTCTCCTTTAATAGTGGTGATTTGGTAATGGTTCGTCTCATCCCAGAACGGATGCCTTCGGGTACCGTAAAGAAATTGGTGAATAGGAGAGCCGGTCCTTTTCGGGTTTTAAAGAAGCTAGGCGAAAATGCATATCTATTGAAGTTACCTACTGATTGGGGAATTTCCCTTGTTTTTAACGTTTCAGATTTAACGCTTTATGTCGCTCCACCACTTGAACTGTCAGTCTCTCTGTTTAATATTTCCACTATATCTTCTAATGGGGTGGGGGTGAGATTGTTTCTGGATCGCTCTCTCCTTCGGATTCTACGGGAGGTATGTTGCCTACTGGTGATAAAACAAGTTTTTCTTCTTTGCCTAACGCCTTTCCAAGGTTCCCCCTGACCGATTTCTTGCCCGAGAGGATTTTGCAGGATGCAGTGTTTTCTACTCCCGATGGTGACATTCACAGGTTTTTGATCTGGTGGCGAGGTCGTCCTGCTTCAGACGACTCTTGGCTCTCCGCCTCGTATGTGGATCTTCTGGACGCGGAACTCCTCCGCAGTTACCTACCAGCACACTCATCGGTGATGAGTCCTTTCGAGCGGGGGAGGATTGATGGTGACGGCCTCCGCGACGGCCAACTTGGTGGCGAAGATGACGTACATGGTGCACTTGATGATGATGTTGAACCGCCGGCCAAAGACTTGCGGCGCCGTAACGGTCACGACTACAATCTCCGCCCACGCAACCAGAAATTCATTTAGTTTATTTTCTAATTATTGGACTGCAATTATTTATTTATGTGGTTTGCTTTTAATTATTTAATTCTATCATTTTTTAATTATGGTGTGCGTTTAGCCATTGTTTCGGCTGATTTTAGAACTATTGTTGTACGCCTATATATGGTCATGAACTCTACTTTTGGAGACAGATTTTTGATGAAATAAAAATTTGATATCTTTCCCCCTAAAATTATTCTCTCCTCTCCCTCTTCCTCTCTCATTGCCGCCGCCCCCCTTGAGGGTTTCTTCCTTCCAGGGTTTCGGCCACCCCTCTCAATCTCCTCTCCCTTCCTCCATTTTCTCTCCTCCTCACTATTCATCCACCACCTTTCATCTCTCTACTTCTCCCTTCATCCTCGGATCCAAAACTCTCTTGCATGAAGGATCATCTTGGGTGAACTTCTACGGCGTGAAGCGGACAAGACGGACGTGTTCTTCATCGTTGGTGCGCTTCCGTAGTTTTAAAAGGAAGGCGATCATTTCTTGTGGATCCAACATCTCGGATCTACTTCTCCGAGAGGGCTAACGAAAATTACTAATCAAGTGATTTATTTCATTAGATAGTTTTGTGGTGGACAATTTTTGCGTGGATTTTCGAAGCTTGTAAAATTATCGCGGTAGTCTTATAATAGATCTGTGATTTTCGTTTGGTTTTCTGATAACTCTCGAGAGGATTTGCGATCCTCGTTCTTTTTCTAGTTGGGATAGATCCTACCACTTTCGAATCGTGTTTTATTTTTGGTGGATCTATTTTGGTACAACTCCAAGCTCGTCAGAATCAATATTATTCCTTTTAGCCAGAGCGGATTTTGACCTATAGTCATTCTCCGAACCAAGTGCGGTGTGGCTACCCGTACGTTAGCGCGAAAGATAAATAAAACTAATTGTAACGACTGCGATTCGTTAGCGTGTGGTAATGAGGGCGTAGCACATATCGAGAGACGTTGTTGCATCGTCCGTGTAGGATCGAGATTTGGTCGGCCTACATCACAGCGCTCGACGAAGTCCAAACAGCGCTCGATGATCCCGTCTCAGCGGATCTGCTGGGACGAGCACTTAGCCGGCTGCTCGCGAGAGGGTGAGCGAGTCAAGAGTGCGAGCAGGGCAGGAGTGCGAACGAGGTCTTCGCAGGCCATTCACCAAAAGGGGGCGAGCCAGATCCATCAAAGGTCACCCGCGGGAAGAGGCGCGAGTCAAGTTTCCGCGTGCCAGAGCCCCAAGGTTGACCAGCAAGAAGGCGAGTGAGCCAGGTGCTCGCCGAATGCTCGCAAGGAAGCGAGCGAGCTAGAAACTCACCGAAGGATCGCGAGAAGAAAGGCAAGCCAGATTTCTTCCAAAGTCTCCGTGATCGACGAATCTCAGTCGGGGTCGACGAGCTCAGCCCGACGCCCGACGAAGTGCGGGCCGCGTTCGACGAATTCACCAAAACTCTGCGTTCGACGAACTCTCCAAGCTGACATGCTCGACGAGTCCGCTGATCATCTCTGATCGACGAAATCATCCATTGGCCTGCCATTAGCCTATCCAAACAGCGGAGTTCAGCTGTTAGCAGACCCATTTGGGGTGCGGATAGTAAAATCAAGGGGCAGAATCCTGCTATTTGCAGGCCAGACTGTCACAACCCGCATTTTCTCCGTATTAAATAATACGTCAGAGTAAGAGAAAATACGCGTCATGATGCCACGTCATGCAGGGGACAACTACAGACGCTCAGGCGGCTCTAACTTCACACTTTTCTTTAGAAAGTCATGAACTTTATGTTTTAAAACTTAAGTTAAGTTTAAGGTTTTCAATTACCGTGTCCCTCGGTTTAATGGATCAACTTGTCCATAAATAAGAAAGTATAGGTTTACGCAGCGGAAAATACATAATTTACTTTAATTTAACTTACATGAGCACGATGAACTAACCAGCATTCTAATGATATGCAACTTCTATAGGTATAAGTAAAAAAAAATTCTTTTACGGGCTTCAAAAATAGAGTGATGATGGTTTTAAAAGGGATGTCATGTAGGAGATATTATGCAGTTTTGTATATAAAATAACTACTATGCATCCTAACATAAAACCTTCCCAGGGAGCAATTGCATAAATAGCAAACAACGGTAGTAGCATAAAAACAGCAAGATAAGTCTAACATAAGAGATCTCAGGCTATGGGCGTCAACAACCTGACACGAACCCATAACCTTAACAAGTCTCAAAAGAGACCAGCAATCTACCTCTCAAAACAAAAGCAAGAAAACAACAACTGCAAGACTGGAGAAACAGAACTCGGTCAGCTCCACCTGCTACTGGTCCGAACCTGAGGCATTCAAAAGAAAAGAATGCCTCAGCACAAGGCATAAAAATCAGAGAGTAAGGGAAACTCAACCAAAGGAGGTTTTCCATCCCACCAGGAACAGCTGTAAACGTCAGCACATCAAATAAATATCCACAAGTAAGGGAAAATCTGACACGAAGTGCGGTCAACGTTGTGCTACAACAATATCCTAAGAAGGAAAAATGTCGAATTGCCCAAGGAGTGAATCACTATCCCAGCCAAAAATAGTACTGAGGCGGAGGCATTCTTTCCAACCAACCATCAGACTAAAACCCCGAGGAACGAAAACACTGCGGCGGTGGTTTACAGTCCACCAACCAACAGTCTACCCGTCCACGGAAAAACAACCCGGTACTAGTGGTGGCCATTTCGACCATCCACCGTCCAAAACAACCAACTGGGAAATAGGGACTCACCAAACCCTGACCAAGACAGACACCACCGGAAAAACCCGGAAACAATTCCGTGAGGAAACCCAATCTTATCGACGAATTCGTCGAAATACTATCGACGAATCGCAAAGACACTTAGCGAAGATACAATCTAAGGCACAAGACGACGTTGGCGAAAGCCTAAACCTATCAGAGAATTCGACAAACTTAACTATAATGAAATCGGCGAATCTACCTTAAGGGTATCTTGATGATTTTGACAAATTACGCGACTAGCCGGTCGGATACACGATTCTTTAGCCGAAAATAATCTCTACATAGTCTTCCTCTCGAGAAATCATTCTCTTCTCTCGAGAAATTTGCCTTCCTCTCGAGAATTCAATTTTCATCACTCGAGAAATCCTACTCATCTCTCGAGAAATCCCTGCCTTCCTCTCGAGAAATCATTCTCATCTCTCGAGAAATTACCTTCCTCTCGAGAAATCAATTCCATCTCTCGAGAAATCCTTTTATCTCTCGAGAAGTTCCTTGTAGTTTTCAAGAAGTCCTAAATTTTGATGTGTTTTTGTGTGGTTTCTGGTGGTGAGACCACCGCCAGGGGCGCTGCCCCTTGGACCCCGTTAGGGGCTCTGCCCCTAAGACCCCTCCAGGGGCGCGGCCCCTTGGAACCCCGCCCGGAACGCAATGTGATTTCGTTGAGTTCTCGTGTTTGAATCTCGTGTCCCCTCGGGTGTACTTGGATGATTGCTAGTGACCCTTCAGTTCTTCTGATCTCGAATCCCTCTCGTTTGAACCTCTTTTTACTCGTTGTGGTCTGTTAATGTTTGAGTCACTCTTATGATTCATATTGATCGATGTGTACTTCGTCTTGACCCTATTTCTTAGGGCCTTCCAGTGATTATCCTTTCGGGCAGCGTCTCGTGTTTAATTAAGATTTAAGTAATAAGAACTACTGTCTTTAGCCTTACACAGTAGTTGTGTTTGGGGGACAGTGGGGGAAAATGTTATAGCCTTGCACGGTAGTCGTGTTTGGGTGGTTGGGTCTAGTGGTACCCCCACCTGGTTTTGGGCTTTGGGTAGCGGAGGTAGTTAACCGCTCCCGTATAATTTGAGCTGATCAATCTCTTTAATTGATGAAACTAAATAAATGAACGTGTTGTTCCTCTTTTGATATTTAGTGCACTTGATGCTTGTTGACTCTTTGTTTAGAGCTCTCTTTCGGTAAATTTGGCTTGGGTTGGTACCCCTTATGCCTTGCTTGTTTTTCTGCTAGTTTTCTGCCACTTGTAATTCCTTACTGAGGCGTTCTTTGTTTTATTGAATGCCTCAGGTTCAGAGCCGTAGCGGCTAGTGGTGTAGCCTGAAGTTCAGAGTTTTAGTAGCTGTTCACCCCGCTGCTGCGAGGTAGTTGTGTTTAGTTACTTCTTGTGCTCAGACATACTAGTTGGTGCCGATGGGTTAGTGTCATGTTGTTGACGCTCATTGTGCCCCTTTTTATACTTTATAGTTTATTTGCCAGATTATGCCACTACTTTTAGATCTTGTGTATCTTACCCTCTGGGAATGATTTATGTTAGGTGCACTATAGTTATAAAATGGTTTTTCTTCATCCTCATTGCATTCTTTATAACTGAAACCCTTAACTTTAAAGTCGCCTAAAGGTATTTTCTACTCTTACAGTACGCCTAGTTATGTGCATATCATTTACTTCATGCTCCGTCGTTGCATACATGTAGGACTTTAAGTAAACTAAATCAAGTACTTTCCGCTGCAAGTATATATACTTTCTCGGTGGACTAGTTGATCCACGAACTGAGAGACACAGTTCTTATCTCAAAACCCCTAATAAATGATTTCAAATGATGACTTATCATATGATCATGTTTGTTTAGTTAAGTAATAGGTTCCCGCCTGAGCGTCTACAGTTGTCTCCTGTATGACGTGGCATCATGACGTGTATTTTCTCTTACTCTGATATTTTTAAATTCGGAGAAAATGCGGGTTGTGACACAGACCAAAAAACCTATAAATAGACCTCAAAGGGCACCTTGGGAGAGGATTCCATTCTCAGATCTCTGAGCTGTTCCTCCCATTGGTTACTTTGGTTTAGCTCTCTAGCTCACCAAGGTGCCCGAGTCTCAGCTTTGGCTTGGGAGGGGAAGCGCTCAACGATCTTCCGGGTTAGTGGAGGGACCTCCTCGCTGTGACTAAGGTCTTAGTCTTCTTTCTAGTCTTCGGCCTACCTTCTCCGAGGGATCAGTAAGGGCTAGCTTCCCCTTATTTCGGTGAGGGCCCCGAGCTCCACAAGAGGCCGAGAAATCGATTTCAACACATAACACCCAAGGTATCCTCATGACAAAATAAATATCCAAACATTGGTTATGAACAATAATGGTAGAAAAATAGTAATTACATTTTCTCCTATTTAAACCCATGAAAATCCTTAGATGATTAATTAGGCCATAATCCAATTTTGTGAAGGAACATCAACTTCCTCTTTCTGAAATGTCGTGAATAAATTCTTAGGTGTTCTAATTGACCTAAAATGTCCTGTATCGGAGATTGGTTATTTTTGGAGATTATAAGCACACATAATTTAATTAAATCATAAATGGTAATTTATCAACTATATGTGTAAGGTGCAGGTAATAATCATCCATAAATCAAATAAAAATTTCCCTAGCTCTATAGTAACCCTAGAGACTCTCTGACCAATTTTCACATTTTTCCCAGAAGAAATGATCACTTTATAAATTTTTTACTAACAACTAAATATTTGTACATGGTGCAGGATCTACCAGATGTATTTTTCCCATAAATGTAACAAAATTACCAGAGCAAGAAAATGAGTCTAAAAGATCACTAACCAATTTCTATAATTTTCAAACATCATTTAGTCAGCTAAATAATTTATATCATTGTGATTGGATTTATTCATATTACACTAGAGCTATCAAAAATATATTTCCAATGATTACAATAAAATTACAAGTGGTCAATATTGACCCTAAAAGTTCTATGACCAAGTTTCATACTCATCTAATGCCATTTGACTAGATAAATAATTTGTTCCATGATAACTAACCTTTGACACTTTCTAAAGGAACTACCAAAAATATAACTCCATTATATCTACCAAAATTACCAGAAGTTAATAATATCATAGATATCTCGTTGCCAAACATTCACACTATTCCAAGGTCATTTGACAAAGGAAATGGCTCCTAATGTGAAGGTTCATATTGTTAATATTAGTTCTTCAGTGGATGAAGTGAACTCCAATTACCCCAATTTTGTTACCCAAGGTGTGTATTCACCTTATGAAACCATTCCCAAAGTTTTATAGTCATCCTTCAAAAGATTTCACAAACCTTAAAAGTTGACCCTAGTGTTTGCACTAGGATCCTTGAGTTTGTCCAACCCAATTCCATTAAAACCACTTGTGGTGGTGTCTTATGTAAATCTAAAGCGGTGGCCAAGATTCCATCACATTTGGATGAGGTTTGACCACTTGAATTCACTATGTGCACTTTTACATGACCTAGGGTTGACTTTCCTATGAGACCATTTTGACCACCAAATTACCTAATCAAATCAAACCCAAATGGGCTGAAAATTTTATCAAGGTCTTATAATGTCCCCACTAACCATCCACCAGAGGTTTGGGTCAATTTGGGTTCATTAAACCCAAAAATTAAATCATATATGGACTATTAAAATATTACAAAAACTATATAGGCATCATCTCCAAAAATTCTGATATTTTGATATGATTTAGTTCATGTCTAGTTTAAACTATGGCCCAAATTTTAGGTCATTTGACCAAGGGAATCAATGGGGGCACCCATTCTAATTTCTTGTCAACCTAGGGACACCCTTCACCAAAATTGGTGTTGAGGGGGATCCTGTAGACCAAAAGTGGTGAAACTAATTTTAAAATAAAGTAGACATCATGGCCTACAATTTCTTTGTTGAACACTTCCAACAATACATGTTCCAAGTATTTTTAATATTTAAAACCACACAATGTTCAAATAATGACTGAAATATATAAACCTTTATAATCATTAAACAGTTTAAATATCCGGGTCTGCGAATATCAGATCCAGGGGATCTGACGGCTCCTAATTATCATCCCCAATCATTGGACGGTCCAGGGTGCTTCGTCCTGGAGCACCTTTGAGCCCCAATACCCAACCACCTATCCACCTCCCCGCCCGTCTAATGCCTCCACCATCTTCTTCGAGGTGGTTGTCACAACCCGCATTTTCCCAACATTTAAAATGCTATCAGAGTAGGGAAAGCTACGCATTGTGATGCCACGTCACGTAGGGGACGCCTACTGACGTTAAGGCAACTTTTCCTTCATCACAGTTCAAGCAATTATTATTATTATCGAATCAAAGCGATTCAAAAATTATTTATGCAGAAAATTAATAAGCCGCGTCCCTCGGCTAGGTGGATCAACTAGTCCACACTTTTAAAGTATAGTTTTACGCAGCGGAAATAAAATACTTGATTTAATTACATAGTGGCCTAAGTGAACATGAAGACCTAGTGAGGTGCACCATGCAAGATAGAATGTGTGGATATACTATATATAAAAGTAGATTCATCACGCGAAAAAAGTAGTGAGATTAACATTTCAAAACATGATATGCAATGCAACAATTACCTTAACATATCTAACAAGGGGCCATAAAGCCAACCAATATCTAACCATTCCAGAACAAGTGTTCAAAAGTGAACCACAAGTAACTGCAGCAGTGAAACAAAAGTCTAACTAAACGGCACCACGGGCGTCAACACCTGACACGAACCCATGGGCCGACAAGTCCACAGAATACTCTACCTCAAGAGAGTCAGAAGACGGCAACTAACGCAGCTCTATACTAACACCTGCTACTGTCCAGAACCTGAGGCATTCAAAGAAAGAACACCTCAGAAGCAAGTACAAGTGGTGCAGAAAATAAGAAAGTAAGCAAACCTCCGCGAGACTGGAGGGAAACAAAAGCTGCACGGGTCAGTGATGACAAAGCTAGCAGCTAATAATCAACAGGAAAAGAAATAGCAGAAGTATCTAATCATCAGCAGAAAAGGAAAACAGCAGAGCAACTAAAAATCAGCAGAATATGCTCACCAAACAAAGGTGAGAACACAAGCGATGACAAAACTCGCCATAAGCAAAAGAAAAGCCATCCGTTTTCAAATTATTAATCATGTTACTCTTGTTCAGAATTATAGAGACTGATAAGCTCATCCAAAAGAAGAGCACCGCACCGGGGGCAAAAACCACACCGCGTACGGCCTCCCAATCAAAAGCTTAAAAGAGCACCGCACCGGGGGCAAAAACCACACCGCGTACGACCTCCAACAGAATATATTAAATTAAGGAGCATTGCACCGGTGGCACCGCCAACATCGTGTACGACCTCCGACAGAATTCATATTTTCGTGCAATTTCAAAGGAATAGGGGCGAGTCCCATCAGAACATAAGGCAACATTTTTCGTTAACGAGGTGAGCGAAACTATATGGAGTAAAAAGGAGCAAAAATGAGGCAGATGATAAAATTCAGCATAAAACCAATTACTGGAAGCAAAGGCGAGAACAAAAATAAAGGGGTTTTAGCAAGGAGAAGGAGCAAGATCACCACTTGCCTTCAAATCACCGGAATCGTTCTCCGAACAACTCCTCGTCGTAGATCGGCCCAAAAGGAGGCACAACGAGGCGAGATCTACAGAAAAAAATGGCCAAAATGAAGGTTAGGGCCGAAAACCCTAACAAAAAAGTTTCACGAAATGGAAGGAAATTACCACGAGGACGAAGCTCTCGTCGAGAGCTTTCCGAATCTATGCTCGGCTCGCGATTCCGACCACCGGAGCTCCGTCGGCGGCGTCCGGAAGATTCGAGAAATCGTCGTTGCTCGATTCTACTCTCTGGTTCGGACAGAATGAGGAAGAAGGCAACATCACATAACTTTAATAATAATAATATCATTATTATTATTATTAATAAATGAAGAAAGAGGGTCGACGCATGCATGCAGAAAGGAGGAGAGAAGTCGACGCAGGAAGGGAGGAGTGAAGTCGACGCGAGGGAAGAGGTGAAGTCGACGCAAGGGTGGAGAAATCGACGCAAGGCTGGAAGATTGAAGTCGACGCATGCATGAGGGGGGCTGGAGCGGTGTCGACGCTTGCTTTGAGAGGGGGCTGGAAATCGACGCATGAATGTATATATATATACAAGTTTTGATTTTTTTATAATAATAATAATAATATTATTATTATTATTATTATTATTTTATCACTAAAAATAAAGAACGCCGAATCCAACGAAAATTTCGCCTAAAGTGAACGGCGGCGCTACGAACCCAACGGCAAAGTTGGAATCAAATTCTGACGTGCCGTTTTCGAGATATGAATGGCGGAAGTTACGGCGAGCTTTAAATATATACAAAACTTCTAAAATGCGTCGAGGCTCCAAAATGGCTCGGATCGCGACGAAACTTGATAGACAAGTCTAAAATTAAATAATATAATTTCCTAACGTAAAATTTTTCAATTCAGGGTCGTCGCAATTTTGGTCGACTTGACCCAAACGGACCCGAAAACGCGCAAACGGCAACGCGCCGCTAACTCGACGTTAAAAGTAACGCCCCGACGTCCTTAACACGCCATTACTGAATTAAACAAAAACTGTAAAAATCAGGGGCGTTACAGTGGTGGCCGGCGATTTATGGTGGTTGGCCGGCCGGAGTGGCCAGGAGGCGTGTTTCCAGCAAGGGAAGGAGGGCTCGAAAAAGAGCACTCGGGTGGCTTGATCCGAGTTTGTTTTGGCTCAGATCAAAACCCCAACCGAATGATATCTATACAAGGAGGGAGGATAAGAGGATCGAACCTGAATTAGGGCAGATTGCCTTGTCAACCTTGGATTCACCATGAGAGCTCGGGGAGCTTTTGAAGTCATGCCTATCCGAGCCTCCAATGCACAATTCTTTCTGGAAGGAGGGGGGTTTCATTTCTCTTGAACGAGAGCAGGAGATAAAGGCCCAAATTGGAGTTAAGAGGGGGGTTACACTTGGTGGCCATTAATGGGCCATTGATGGGAGATTTTGATCTAGCACTATTCTCATGAAACTGAACTCCCTAGGAATGGAAACATCAGAAATCTCCCTGTAACTGAAGGTTGAGGTAAATACCCATCAATTGGGAGAGGATTGAGGGGTCAATTGCATTCAATCACCATGAATGCTCTCTTTCTATCTCTTCACATTGCGAAAAACCTCTAATTTCTCTCTCCTAGTGACCAATCTCTGAAATAGAGTGGGCCACCATATAATTATACTGATGTTGGACCTATTTGACAAATCAATTTGATGATAACTCAAAGGGTCTAGGGTTTGGACCCATTTAACCCATTTTAGGTCAAATGACACACAAGGGGAGTTAGTGCAACCCTAGACCAATTTGGGTGAGGAGGTTGACCCAACTAGGTGGTAGTGAGTCCCTTGACATTTGATGGCAAATTGACCATATGTGAGCTAGTTTGACAAAACTAGTGTTTGGATTGACATTGGTCAACTTGACCTTCTTGGTTGACCCCAATGGGTCCTAAGTGACCCAAGGGATCCCCTTAAGTGACCTAGGATGTCATGGTGCGGTTAGGAGTCCATCCTGGGGCTCAAATCTCGAACCCTAGCACTGGGCATAATTTTGCTATTTGCAGGCCAAAGAGAATTCATCTCTTTCCTAAGTCCTTAAGTCACTTTTGCGTCACCTTAGGGCATTGTCATGACCTAGTCATGGAAAAACACACCTAGGGGCCTAGAGTTTGGGGGATGTTACAATCCCAATACATAAAAATAAAAATTTTGTCCTCAAAATTAAAGTTAAGCCTACTGGTTTCTAGCACCTCTAAGATAATTAAAACTTCAAATGGTTGAGGTTATACCTATCTCGAATAGTTATGGGTACTTCTGCTGCATAAGATCCATAAGTTCCTAGGTATGCTCCTCCTATCCATGATTATTGGACCATAAGACCTTAACCAACAGAACTTTCTTCCGCCACAAGACTCATACCGCCGTATCGTCTATCCAACAGGCTCTAGGTGTACCGACCGATCCGAAGCTAGTAGGCCATCTATAGTAATAACCTGCTGTTCTGGCCGTAGAAGAGCCCTTCTCACGGAGGAGACGTGGAAAACAACATGCAGACCCGCCAACTCCATCGGTAGCTCTAGTCTGTAAGCCAAGGGGCCGATCCATTCCAGGATCCTCTATGACCCCATATATCTGGGACTGAGCTTTTTTTGTCTGCGTACCCGTGAGACTCCATGCATCAGACATATCTTCAAGAACACCCGGTGTCCAACCCAAAACTCCACCTGACGATGTTGCACAATATAATATTTGGCTTGTCTGCTATGGGCTTCCTGCATCCTGTCTCAAATCATCTGTGCGTGAGCATCCGTGTCCTCCACGAACTCTGAGCCAAGTGCATTTGGATCCTCATCCTGGATCCAAGATAGCGGAGACCTGCACCTCCGTCCATACAAGGCCTCATAGGGGGACATGCCTATACTAGACTGATGACTGTTGTTGTAAGAGAACTCGATAAGTGACAACAGTCTCTCCCACGGCTCCCCGTGGTCTAGGTTACATAGGCGTAGAAGGTACTCCATAGTCCTTTTGGTACGCTCTGTTTTCCTATCCGTTTGAGGGTGGAATGCAGTACTGAAAGTCAGACGAGAGCCCAGGTTAGTCTGGACTGCTCTCCACTCTCTCGTTGTAAATCGACCATCTCATTTTTACACGATCGTCTTGAGCACGCCAGGGTAACGAATAAACTGTTCCACAAACACCCATACTAAAACACCGACCGGAGTGTCCTTCCTGATTGGAATAAATCGACCGACCTTTTTCAGCCTGTCAATGATCACCAATATCGAATCATTTCCAGCACGAGAACGGGGAAGTCCATGTACGAAGTCCATTGCTATATCATCAAACTTCCACTCCGGTACCGGTAGTGGCTCTAGTAATCCCGCAGGGCTCTTGCACTTAGCCTTCATGAGTTGTCAAGTCTTGCAGTGCATCACAAAGTAGGTGATATCTTTCTTCATACTCGACTAATACATGGTCCTCTTCTGATCGGCTATCATCTTCAAGATCTCAGGATGCACTGAGTACTTGCTATAGTGTGCTTTGGTCAAAATATCCTCCTGAATCTGACCTCCTTTCGGTATATACACTCGGCCTCTGAAAAGCAAGAGATCATCATTCAACGAGTAATCCCCAGCTGTGCATGTCTCTAAATCCCTGAATATCATCTCTAACTTAGCATCCTGCCTTTGTCTGTCCCTGATGCGATCTCATATATCTCAGAGTCAGCCTTGGAAACCAAGGATATCCGCATGTCGTCCAGCATCTGCACCATCTCCATAGCCGTCATCTGGGGTTTTGACCCAGATATAGTATCTCTCCTGCTAAGAGCATCTGCTACCACATTCACCTTCCTGGGGTGGTAGTGCATGGTATACTGATAGTCGGAAAGAAACTCCACCCATCGTCTCTGCCACATGTTCAGCTCCTTCTGGTTATCCACATATTTGAGGTTCTTGTGATCCGAGAAGATATCATAAAGGACCCCATATAGATAAGGCCTCCAGATCTTTAAGGCGAAGATTACTGCCCCCATCTCCAAGTCATGCACCGGGTAGTTTTGTTCGTGCTTCTTCAACTGGCAAGAAGCAAAAGCTATCACATGCCCGTACTGCATCAAAATGACACACATCCCCTCATAAGATGCGTCAATGTAGACTTGAAATCCTTCCTTCCCAGATAGAAGGGCAAGGATGGGAGCCGTGGTAAGCCTATTCTTCAGCTCCTAGAAGGCAGTCTCGAGCTCCGATGTCCATACGAATGGTGTATCCTTCTTCGTCGGAGATGTGAGTGGAAGGGAAATTTGAAAGAATCCCTCCATGAACTTCCAGTAGTAACCGGAGAGTCCTAAGAAACTCCATATGCCGGATTCTGTCTTCAATGGTGGTCAATCTCCCACGGCCTGAATCTTCACCGGATCTACAGATAGTCCAACCGCACTGATAATGTGACCTAGGAAGGCCACCTCCTTCAACCACAACTGACACTTACTGATCATTGCATATAGGTTATGCTCCCGGAGTTTCTCCAAGGTCATTGCAAAGTGTCATGTATGCTACTCCTTCGTCCTCGAGTAGATGAGGATATCGTCTATAAACACGATGACAAAGACATCGAGATTGGCCTTGAACACTCGATTCATCAGACTCATGAATGCATAGGGTGCATATGTGAGCCCGAATGACATCACCGTGAACTCATAGAGGCCATATCGGTTACTAAATACTGTCTTCGGAATGTCCCCCTCCTGGATCCGTAGCTGATAATACCCCGATCTCAAACCATGCTTCGAGAACCAATGAGCCCCCTCTAACTGATCAAATAGCTCATCTATTCTCGGCAAGGGGTATGTGTTTCAGACTGTCAGCCAGTTCAATCCTCTATAGTCAATGCACAACCTGAGTGTCCCATCCTTCTTCTTTACAAACAATACTGGGGATCCCCTTGGAGAGGAGATTGGCCTAATGATTCCTGCCTCCACTAATTCTTAAAGTTGGCTCCTGAACTCTGCCATCCGTTATAGAGCCCTAGATACCAGCTTCGCCCCCGACACTAGCTGAATCTGAAAATCTTTATCCCTGTGCAACAGTAACCCGGGAAGCTTCTCCAAAAATACATCAGGAAAATCACGACCTTCCTTGTAGTAACAGGGATATTTTCTAGGGGAGTCTCTACTTCATTCATCTCGAAATAGATCATATACACCTTGTCTCCCTGTAAATGGGCTTTGACGGCCTGAGTAGAGGAAAGTAAACGACGGGAGGCCGGGATAATACCTTTGAAGGTCGCGTAGGTGTTGTCGTATCTTTGCACGACCTTCCTTGCAGGGAAATCTATCTAAGCATGGTTCCATGTGTTGGGAATCTTTCCCTCATGTTTCCTGATTTGGAGAAGTCACCAATTCAAGAGAGCTTCACTATGTATTTGATTATCTTCTTATCTTTCTCATCTCAGTAGAAGACAAGTTCATAGAATTTTGAGCTAACGCATATCGTCGAAAAGAACTGACAAATATCGTCGAAAAGAAGCCTTGACATCGATAAGGCTATGTCAGAATGAATGTCGTTGAAAAGGAAAAGGGAAGGTCAGTGTCGAAGATATCGTTGAAAAGAAGCTGTGTCGTCGATAAGACTGAACAAGACAGGTATCGTTGTAAAGAAGCCTTGTCTTTGTAGAGGCTAAGTAAGACTGATGACAACTATATCGTCGAAAAGAAGACACGACGTCAAGAACTCTGAGGATGCAGTTGTGAAGATGTGTAGTTGCTGAAGAATAGTCTGTCGACATGATATCAAACATATGACCGAGAAGATAAAGTTGTTATAACGATATCGAGCAATCAAGAAGATTATGCCGACATCAATTAGATGACTTCATGTCGTCTTAAGCTCGAGTACAGAAGAGATGTCCAGTGTCATTGAGATATTATCCTTATAGTCATAACAATGTAAATATCGTCGAGACAATTTGAAAATTCGACAGACACTGTCAGCAATTAATGCCGCCGCATGGTTGTCTAATCAGCGCGTCCTCTTAAGGCATGGGCATTTGTCAGGATAGGACATCATAGGAGATCGTTAAGTGGCATTTCAGTCCTATAAAAGGGAACAGAGGATGCCCTAAACTCTCTCTCAAATCCTGGAAATTAAGAGAATCCCGCTAAGCAATCTTGAATAGAACAGTAACAGCGGAGATAAGTAAAACTAAGAACGGAGAACAAGTTGAACTTCATCCTTTGTTCTCAAGAGAACCAGTCTAGCTTCATCGACTAATAAGAATAGTTCCAGATAAAAGAAAGCTTGAAGAAGATTTGCACTGTCAAGTTGCAAATCAAAAGCATCCTCTTCAAGTCAAGCAGCCGATCTCCACCAGGCAGAAGAACCTTTTGTAAATCTTTATTTGTAAGGCTTGCCGGGCAATCTGTGAGATCTGCTTTCAGATCTGCGTGTCAAGCTTGAGGGATTGAGTTTTGTGAGGCTTGAGGGCTAGGGAAGAGGGACTTGCGGGTCCATATGTGTCGAGCTTGCGGGCTCGGGTGCAGTGAAGGGCCTTGCGGGCCTAGGCTGCAGGCAAGACTTGAGGGTTTGTGCTGTGTAGGGCTTGAGGGCCTGAGTGTCGAGCTTGCGGGCTCGGGTGCAGTGAAGGGGCTTGCAGGCCTAGGCTGCAGGCATGATTTGCGAGTTTATGCTCCATGGGGCTTGAGGGCCTGAGTGTCGAGCTTGCGGGCTCGGTGTAGTGAAGGGGCTTGCGGGCCTAGGCTGCAGGGACTTGCGGGTCTGAGTTGTAAGGCTTGCAGGTCGGAGACATTGGCGGAGTTTGTCGAGCCTAGCACACTGTTGGGTAGGCGCAGAGGAACAGAGTACTACTCAAGACATCCGGCCTTGAGAAACCTCTATACATCTTGTGTTGTGTGTGTGCTGAAATTTTTTGTGATTCTTCTGTGCAGTGCTTCCGTTAAACTCATTACATGCAAAATATTTTAAAACAACCATAATCACCTACACCTCCCTAGTGAATGCAGGTACAATATCAAGCAGTTGAAGAATCAGTACATGTTGTATTTGATGAGATTAGCCTTATACATAAGGGCTAGTCTAGTTCTCTAGTGAATGCAGGTACAATAGAGAAAATGGAGAAATTATCCATTAATGAAAAGGTTGATAACTCAATCAAAGATAATAATCAATCAGCAACAATTGAAATTGAAGAAGAAACTATAGAAGTCTCAGAAATAGCATAGGAAATGCAACCTGAAGAACCTGTCAATGAAGAAGTCCCCATAATACTGCCAATTGCCTTGAGACAAATGAGAGATCATCTGTTGGGAACAGCACCCAGCAGGGTTCCTGATTTGAAGCTGTGCTCAGATCAAGGATAAGTACAAGTTGTCTTTTATGTCATATCTAGTTCATGCTTGTAGAGATCAGGCAATATGTCCAGTACTTCAATAACTTTCCCAAGTACAATATCGTCGAAAAGGACTGGACATATCGTCGATAAGTATATGCCTGTCGTTGAAATGATATGCAGTGCAAAGCAGAGTTATCATATCAACTATCGTCAAGACAACATGCGTATAATAATATCGTTGTGACATCAACACTACATCACCTAACAATGATATCAGAAAGCCTAGATGAAGAAGAAGACTCAAGCACAACACAGGATAAGATGTCGATGATATCGTCGAAAAGAAGCCATGACGTTGATAAGGCTAAGGAAGAACAGATATCATCGTAAAAGAGGCATGTCATCGATAAGGCTGAACAAGTTAAGTATCGTCGTAAAGAAACCTTGTCGTTGGAAAGGCTAAGTAAGACTGATTACGATAATATCGTTGTAAAGAAGGCGTGATGTCGAGAAGACTAAAGAAGGTCATATGAAGACAGGCAGTTGCTGAAGAATAGTCTGTCGAAATGATATCAATTATGTCGTCGACAAGATAAGGTGGTTACAACGATATCGAGCAGACAAGAAGAGCACGCCGAAATCAGTTAGATGACTTCATGTCATCTTAAGCACGAGTGCAGAAGAGATGTCCAGTGTCGTTGAGATATTATCCATGTCATCGTAACCATGGAAATATCATCGAGACAGATTCAAAAGTAGCCAGACGCGCTGTCAGCATTTAATGTCGCCGCCTGATTGTCCAATCAGTGCGTGCTCTTGAGGGATGGGCGTCTGTCAGTAAAGGACATCATAGGTGACCGTTAAGCGGCTCATCCGTCCTATAAAAGGGAATATGATGCCCTAGAGAAAAAAGAAAGAGAGAACAGAGGAAGGAAAAAAATCCCGCTGAGCATTTTGAATACAACAGTACTGTTGTTTATTTGGTGTCGACTTATCACAAAATTTTCTTTTTATATTTTCCCCTTTTTGGTGTTCTTGATTTCTGGTTAATAGATTTATAAAGTAGAAAGCACAACACATAAAACACACAATGATATATAGAGGTTACTCAAGACAGGGTGTCTTGAGTAGTCATCTTTCCATTTGCGCCTACCTAGAAGTGTGCTAGGCTCGGCAAGCACCGCCAAATCTTCAGGCGCTCAAGCCTTACAACACGGACCCGCAAGTCCAACAACCTAGGCCCGCAAGCCTCTACTGCCCCCGAGCCCGCAAGCTCGACACTCAGGCCCTCAAGCCCTACACAACACAGACCCGCAAGTCCTTTGCCTACAGGCTAGGCACGCAAGCCCCTACTGCACCCGAGCCCTCAAGCTCGACAAGATTGGACCCGCAAGTCCACTGCCCTGGCACTCAAGCCTCACAGCTCTCCAGCCCGCAAGATAGACGGTGTCGGACCTGCAAGTCCACTACCCTGTCCCTCAAGCCTCACAGCTCTCCAGCCCTCAAGCTAGAATAATAGGCCCGCAAGCCTTACAAAAGTTTACAGTAGAAAAACAACTGTTACTTCTGCCGGATGAGGATTGGCAACTTCAGCCTGATGAAGATTGGCTTCTTTAGGTTGAAGAAGATGCTTTTTGATCTGGAGATTCAACACTAGATCTTCTTCAGCCTTCTCTTCTTTTGCCTGGTGTTGATCGGCTACTTTACAGTCGATGGAGATGACTGATTCTTCAGAGAGCACTTTATGCTTGCTCTCTACTTGATCTTCTTCTTCTCCGCTGAGAATACTGTTCTATTGAAGTGTAGCGGGGGGATTCTTTCTCGTTCTTTTTCTTTATTTCGAGGACTCCTTTTCTAGGTCATCACTGTTCCCTTTTATAGGATAGATGGGCCGCATAACGATCATATGTAATGTCCTTTAATGTCATACGCCCATTCCATAAGAGCACGTGCTGATTGGACAATCAGGCGGCGGCATTAAATGCTGAAAGCGCGTCCGCAACATTTGAATCTGTCTCGACGATTCGTTACGACGACATGGACAATATCTCGACGACAGGACTTTGTCGATGCCTTGAACTTAAGTAGACTTTCAATCCTTCTAGCTTCTGCCACTGATGCTGGTATCTCGACGATACGAGACATTCTGGCGCCTCTGCATATACGATGATATGCTATCTCTGACTGTGTCATCGTAATCACCTTGTTCTCTCGACGACATGCCTTCTTTATGACGATGTTCAATGCCATCAGTCATAATTAGCCTTTCCAGCGACAAGGCTTCTTCATGACGATGTCTGTTCGTCTTGACGACAAGGCCACTTTGGTGAAGTCGACGATACCGCGTCCTCTTTGCGTTCGACGATCTTGCCGAGTCTCAGCGGTCGACGATCTTCCTTCTGAGTTCGACGATCATCCTTCTGCATTCGAAGAACATCCCAATTCTCAGTGGTCGTCGATCTTCCTTTTGCATTCGACAAACACGCCAATTCTCAGCGGTCGTTGATCTTCCTTCTGAGTTCAACGATCTTCCTTCTGCATTTGACGAACACTCCAATTCTCAGCGGTCGTCGATCTTCCTTCTGCATTCGACAAGCACGCCAATTCTCAGCAGTCGTCGATCTTCCTTCTGAGTTCGACGAACTCCATTCTTTGTTCGACGAACTCCATTCTTCGTTCGACGAACTCCATTCTTCGTTCGACAAACTTGTTCTACTAACTTCCTGAGATTTATAAGTTAGAGAAGCCATCAAATACAAATTGAAGTTTTCTTGACTTGGCGACTTCTTCAAATCAGGAATCATGTGGGCAAGATTCCCAACAATCTCCCCCTATTTGAAGAAGTCAGAATCTCAATTCAAGACTACTTTCACTTGACAATAAATGTTATAATCTTAACTTTTGAGCATGTAAGATTGTACTTATCTTTGTTGAGCTCTCTGAGTACATCAAGCTTGTAGCTCCCCTTGATTTGATGTCTCTTCTTTTATGGCTCCCCTACTTCTTTGCTCCCCCTATCTTGAGGTCTTCTTGAGCACCTTGGGCATCTTGTCTTAAACATTTGATGTCTCTTCTTGAATGGCTCCCCCTACTTCTTTGCTCCCCCTATCTTGAGGTCTTCTTGAGCACCTTGAGCATCTTGTCTTGAACATTTGATGTGATGCCCTTTCTCCCCCTTTCTGACTTCTTTTCTGGAGCTCTTCTTTTAGTAGACAAAAGTCCAAGGCTCCCCCTTGCTCGGTCGCAGTTCATCCAAATTCTGAGAGATTTTCTAACCAAGGATCTAGAAAAAGATTAGTGAAAAATAAGTAGAGGGTTACTCTAAGTTTAACATTCCCAGTTGGAATTTGAAGAAGTTAAACTTAGCTTCATTTAGGGGATTTGTAGATATATCAGCCACTTGTTTGTCTGTTGGGACAAACTCAAGGGTGATATCTTCATTTTCCACATGCTCCCTGATGAAGTGATACCTGATCTCAATATGCTTAGTCCTGCTGTGAGACACAGGATTCTTAGCAATTGAGATTGCACTTGAAGAGTCACAAAACAGGGGTGTTTTGGTCATCTTTAGGTTGTAGTCTTCAAGCTGATGTTTGATCCATAACAGTTGTGCACAGCAGCTCCCAGCAGAGATATACTTTGATTCTGCTATTGAGATTGCCACACTAGTCTGCTTTTTACTGTTCCAAGAGATCAGTCTTCCACCAAGGAATTGACATGTCCCTGATGTACTCTTCCTGTCTTCCTTGCACCCTTGGCAAAGGCTGGCAACTGAAGAGCCCTGTTCAATCTTTTGGGATTCACCATAACCTTTATCCCGTTAATTTCGCTCTTTACAGACGTTCCCTTCGAGCCACCCTTGGCATTTGAGTAGAACTCCAGCACTTCTCTTTTTAATATTACTGTTGGCTCAGAGAGGGCGAACTCCAGGCCGATGGTCTCGAGCAGCTTAATGGTGCTCTGGATTTCTTCTGATCCTTCTGAGAATCCATTTCTCACCACTTCACTTCCTTCGAACAGAAAATCTTCCTTCTTTGGTGCCATCTTTTGCTTGATCCAGGAGGATTCTAGCACTTCACCTTGGCCTTTAAGTCTCCTTGAGCTAGTGGCTCCCCCATGATGGAATGTCCACTTATCTTTACTTTTAGCTCCCCCTAGATTAGTGCACCTTGGTATGTGGTAAGTTTTTCTTAGTCGAGAGTTGAGCCTGGAGCACTTATTGTCCATTAGCCTTGTTTTCTTTTTAATGGCTAAATGGACTACCCTGCAAGACAGATTTAGTATCCCTTAAGAACCCAAGGTTATTTGGGTCCTAGGTTCTTGTTAGCATAACAGAGAATCCCTCTACTCACCACTGCCCTTCCAGAAGGTCTCTCCTTTGCATTAGGCACAGTAGACACCAACATTCATGGATGTTGTATCTTCTTTTCTGAACAATTTTTGAAGTATGTTCAGTAGAGAAGCCAGCATTCTTCCTATCTCTGTCACCCAAGAGCTGACTAGCTGCTCTAGTATCATTGTTTCTTCTTGATTTTATCTGTTTGTCAGCAACAGATGTCATCTTGGCAGCTGACATGGTGTTGATGGCATCAAATATGTTCAAGTGAGAATTGATCATACTGGGGCTAATAGTCTGCTTCTTATCTGGAAGAGATTGAGAAGATGTTGCACCTTTATCCTTGAGAGTGGGGGCTGGGACACAAAATACAAATGGTCCATGATGGGCCATTTGAATTTCCTCATGGGGATCCTTTAATGCACTCATCCCCATACCCTTTCTCCTTCCATAGTCAGGAGCATTTCCATGACTCATAGAGCTTCCATTCATCCAATGACCATGGACACTGTCCTGATCATACCTATTTGAGGGAAGCACTACCTTCTGAAAGGTGGTGTGAGGCTCTGCTTTAGTTTTGCCCCTTTTTCCATTCCCATCATCTATTGCCCCTTCATTGTAACCCAATCCCCTCCTATTTCCATAGGAGGAGAAGGTGTCAATGATGGGCAGTACAGTTTTGGGCTTAGAGAATTGAGCCACCAAGCTTCTTTCCTTAAGAAGGTCATTCATAAGTTTCTTGATAATTTCTTCCCTTCGGCTTCTTTCATCATAAAGCTTGTCTATGATTTTGTTGAGCTCATTTGGATCGGTGTACATTCTGTAGGACATACCCAGCTTCCCATACGATTTAACCTTAAAAGGTCTGAGAGATTCTAGCTCCCTAGCTTGTTCCTTAACAAGACTTTTGCTCTTTCTTAGAGCCTCCAAGAGATCACCAAACTGCTCTAATAGATCAGTATGATTCTTATTGTTGCAAGATGAGCAGTCTTCTGCATCATCTTCAGATGATGAACAATCATCTGATGCACTCTTGGTCTTCTTAAATGAAGCAGGTAGTAAAGGTGTGTGAGTGGCGCATACCTGATCATAATGAGATTCATCATGATTTTCTTCATCTGATAGAGCCATCAACACACAGACTTCCTCATCCTCAGAGTCACAGTCTGTGAGAGTCAAGGGTGCTCTTATTCTTTCTCCTGCTCTAGAGCTTTCTTCATCTTCTGATTCACTGTCTGAAGTGGTCAGTGGTGCTCTGATACATACCTCTTCATGAGAGGTTTCTTCTTCAAAATCTTCCTCTGACCCTTTCATGAGGACTTTTAA
The DNA here is from genome assembly GCA_033032865.1 of Dactylorhiza incarnata. Classification (NCBI taxonomy): domain Eukaryota; kingdom Viridiplantae; phylum Streptophyta; class Magnoliopsida; order Asparagales; family Orchidaceae; genus Dactylorhiza; species Dactylorhiza incarnata. Next base: position 16,764,105 of record JAWHQI010000018.1, read on the forward strand.
GGAGTCCCACAAGTCCTTTGCTGTTGTGCAATGACTCAGCTTCTGGTGTGTTGCCAGATCTACTGCACCAGCTAGAATGCTTTTTTCTTTTTTGTCTAAGCTGACTAGAATAGTGTCATATTTTAACATTGTCATGGAGGGGCCTTTTTGAACGATCAAAAACATTCTTGGATCCATTGCCTCCATGAATATTCTTGCTCTAAATTTCCAAAGGGCAAAGTTCTCTCTAGAGCACATAACTATTCTTGACTCCATACTTATGAAACTTAGACACCCACTGGCAGATCTGTTCAAGCTGTCAGGCTTTTCTTTGAACAACCTAGCTCTGATACCACTTGTTGTTTATTGGGTGTCGACTTATCACCTAGAGGGGGGGGGGGGGGGGGGGGGGGGGGGGGGGGGGGGGGGGGCTTGAATAGATTTTTCTTTTTATACTGTCCCCTTTTTGGTGTTCTTGATTTCTGGTTAATAGATTTATAAAGTAGAAAGCACAACACAGAAAACACACATTGATATATAGAGGTTCCTCAAGACAGGGTGTCTTGAGTAGTCCTCTTTCTCTCTACGCCTACCTAGCAGTGTGCTAGGCTCGGAAAACGCCGCCAAATCTTCAGGCCCTCAAGCCTTACAACATGGACCCACAAGTCTAACAGCCTAGGCCCGCAAGCCCCTACTGCCCCCGAGCCCGCAAGCTCGACACTCAGACCCTCAAGCCCTACACATCACAGACCCGCAAGTCCTGTGCCTACAGCCTAAGCCCGTAAGACCCTACTGTGCCTGAGCCCTCAAGCTCGACAAGATCGGAGCCGCAAGTCCACTGCCCTGGCCCTCAAGCCTCATAGCTCTCCAGCCCGCAAGCTATACGGTGTCGGACCCACAAGTCCACTGCCCTGGCCCTCAAGCCTCACAACTCTCCAGCCCTCAAGCTAGACAAATAGGCCCGCAATCCTTACAAGAGTTTACAGTAGAAAAATAACTGTTACTTCTGCTGGATGAGGATTGACAACTTCAGCCTGATGAAGATTGGCTTCTTTAGGTTGAAGAAGATGCTTTTTGAACTGGAGATTCAGCACTGGATCTTCTTCAACCTTCTCTTCTTTTGCCTGGTGTTGATCGGCTACTTTCCAGTCGATGGAGATGACTGATTCTTCAGAGAGCACTTGATGCTTGCTCTCTACTTGATCTTCTTCTTCTCCGCCGAGAATACTATTCTATTGAAGTGTAGCAGAGAGATTATTTCTCATTCTTTTTCTTTATTTCGAGGACTTCTTTTCTAGGGCATCACTGTTCCCTTTTATAGGACAGATGGGCCGCATAACTGTCACATGCAATGTCATTTAATGTCAGACGCCCATTCCATAAGAGCATGCGCTGATTGGACAATCAGGCGGCGACATTAAATACTGGCAGTACGTCCGTAACATTTGAATCTGTCTCGACGATATTTTCATTATTACGATGACATGGACAATATCTCGATGACAGGACTTTGTCTATGCCTTGAACTTAGGTAGACTTTCAATCCTTCTAGCTTCTGCCACTGATGTTGGTATCTCGACGATACGAGACATTCTGGCGCTTCTGCATATACGACGATATGCTATCTCTGACTGTGTCATCGTAATCACCTTGTTCTCTCGACGAAATGCCTTCTTTACGACGATGTTCAACGCCATCAGTCATACTTAGCCTTTCCAGTGACAAGGCTTCTTCACGACGATGTCTATTCGTCTCGACGACAAGGCCACTTTGGTGAATTCGACGATACCGCGTCTTCTCTGTGTTCGACGATCTTGCCGATTCTCAGCGGTCGACGATCTACCTTCTGAGTTCGACGATCTTCCTTCTGCGTTTGACGAACATGCCAATTCTCAGCGGTCGTCGATCTTCCTTCTGCGTTCGACGAACACGCCAATTCTCAGCGGTCGTCGATCTTCCTTCTGCGTTCGACGAACATGCCAATTCTCAGTGGTCGTCGATCTTCCTTCTGAGTTCGACGAACTCCATTCTTCGTTCGACGAACTCCATTCTTCTTTCGACGGACTTGTTCTACTAACTTCCTGAGATTTATAAGCTAGAGAAGCCATCAAATACAAAGTGAAGTTTTCTTGACTTGGTGACTTCTTCAAATCAGTTATCATGTGGGCAAGATTCCCAACAAGTACAAGCTGCAGTGAAGAAGAATGAAAGAAGGGAAAAATAAAATGATCATCCTGTGTTCTTCAAGTAGCAGTCAAGTCTCCTCGACTGCAAAGAATCGTTCAAGAAAAGAAGCCGATCTCCACCAGGCAGAAGAACTTATTGTATATCTTTATCTGCGAGGCTTGCGGGCTAAACCTGTAAGATCTAGTTTCAGATCTAAGTGTCAAACTTGAGCGCTTGAGATCTGTGAGGCTTGAGGGCTAGGGTAGAGGGACTTGGCGATCCAAACGTGTCGAGCTTGCGGGCTCGGGTGCAGTGAAGGGGCTTGCGGGCCTAGGACGCAGGCAAGACTTGCGGGTCTATGTTGTGTAGGGCTTGAGGGCCTGAGTCTCGAACTTGCGGGCTCGAGTGCAGTGAAGGGGCTTGCGGGCCTAGGGTGCAGGCAAGAACTGTGGGTCTGTGAGTGTAGGGCTTGAGGGCCTAAGTGTCGAGCTTGTGGGCTCGGGTGCAGTGAAGGGGATTGTTGGCCTAGGCTGCAGGGACTTGCGGGTCCGAGTTGTAAGGCCTGCGGGACGAAGACATTTGCTAAGTTTTGCCGAGCCTAACACACTGCTAGGTAGGCGCAGAGGGAAAAATGACAACTCAAGACACCCTGTCTTGAGGAACCTTTATAAGTCATGGTTTGTTTTTTCTGTACTGTGCTTATCAATCTCTAAATCTATTAACCAGAAAGCAAGAACACCAAAAGGGGAATAAAACAATTTGAAAAACTTATTCACCCCCCCCCCCCTCTCTAGGTGATAATTCGACACTCAATAACTAACAAGTGGTATCAGAGGTAGGTTGTTTAAAGAAAAGCTTGACAGCTTGAACAGATCTGCCCGTGGGTGTCATTCATCATATCTATGGAATCAAAAATAGCTACTTGTTCTAGGGAGAATTTTGCCCTTTGGAAAGTAAGAGCTAAAGTATTCATGGAGGCTATAGACCCTAGAATGTATCAAATTGTTCAAGAACGGACATATGTCCCCAAGACAGTGCCCAAGAAAATGACTGAAGATGAGATCATCATAGTCAACATGGACAAGGAAGGCAAAGATATTGCAGCTAGTGCATTTGACATCTCAACATTTTAGAAACTGGCTCACTACATAACAACAAAAGAGATGTGGGACTCTCTAACAGTCCTTATGGAAGGATCAAATGAAGGTAGAGCAGAATCAGTACTACCTTCCAAGAATCAGAAAGAAGAAAGAAGCAAGGTAGTTGAGAAGAAAGTCAGAACATTGAGTGACAGTGACTCAAGCTGTTCAGACTCAGAAGAGAATGCTGATTTTGGACTGACTGCCTTATCTGAGTCAGAGGAGGAAACTCAGGATGATGTCTCTCTTGAACAGGTATGCATAAGAGCTCCTCTATCTATATCAGACTCAGAATCTGAGAGAAGCTCATCAGGAAATGATGACTTGTCCAAGCCATATGATGTCCTTCTTTAAGATCTTACAAAGGTCAAGATGCTCTGCAAGGAGCAAGCTAAAAAGATCTCAATCCTTCAAGCTAGAAATTCTTCTCTCTGAAAAGGCTGAAAAGCTAACTCTACAGAATGCAGAGTTTTGCCAACTCAAAAAGGACTTCAAGGCAAGCTCCAACATTGATCTGATAAGCAAATTTCGGAAAACTCTGAAGGCACTGATTGACAGTAAGAAGCTGTGCTATTCTCTGACCAAAGAGATTGTGCTTCTAAAGTAGGATAGAGATCAGCCTAGTACCCTGAAACTAAGAATAATATTGTCAGAAGGGTGGAGGATAAATCCTTCATTGCAAGGAAGCCTGTAGCAAGCTACTTGAAACCCCAGAACATGCCAAAAAACCCTAAGGTACCTCATGAAGAGATGACCACAAGAAGGCATGAAGTTACTGGGTCTATAAAAGAGAAGAAATCACTAAAGAAGACTGACTCCAGATGGAAAGCTGTGGATGGTGATGGTCAACATCACACTCACAATCAATATAGATCAGTCTCCTTCAAATATCCTTCTGTTCACAGACAAAGAACTCATGATCACACAGTCAGCCTAAAAGGAAGATACAACAGGTTTGAATGTTCGTACTGTGGAAAGACTGGGCACTTTGCAATAGAGTGTTGGTACAATCCAACTGCTCCAAGGGTAACAAATGCTAAACTTGTAAGTAATCTTGTTAATCATCACAATGCATATTCTGGAGCAGTTAGATCCAGCATGTCTTTTAAAGATAACAATATCCTAGGACCCAAGGCTACTTGGGTACCTAAGGGCTTATAATCTCATTTTGTAGGTAGTCCAAGAGCCCATCAGAAACAAATCTGGGCCTTGGACAAGATGGCTATTCTGGCCCATAGGCGGAACAGCAAAATCAGTTTACTAACAATTTTAGTGCATGTCATCCTACTAAAAAGACCCAAAGAAGTCAATAGGTTTACAATTTGGAATTAGCCAAAACACCCCTGGAGAACTCTCAGGGTTAGTGCCAAAAGATGTCTCCTAAGAAGGGCCTAAAGTTGTCCTAGGCTGACAAGTTTAAGGAATCTATATCGTCGATACAATAAGTTATTACGACGACACAACAGATGTTACGACGATAATGGATCGAGATCGAAGGATGTGTATCCAAGAACCATTTCAACGATAATAAGCACTATCATAAAAATAAAATCAAACTATTTATGACGGCACTAGATCGGTCTATCGGAGCCGTCTGATCATTTTTCACCAAAACAGTCGAAGGTACGGGCCCCCTCACCTACCTACACTATAAATAGAGTGAATGCTCGAGAATAAAAATTACGCTATCATTTTCCCTAAGCTATTCCATCGACAAACCACTACTTCGTCTCCGACATACTGCCTCCTCTCTCACTCTGAATCAATAGCTCCCAAGAGAGAAGAAGTAATCTCTGATTGTGAAATCCAGCATGGGGGTTTCAACTCATGCTCGGAAAAAGTTAGGTCAGTGTTAGGGCTCCTCGAATCCACAGGCATAGAGTATCTGTTGAGCGATCTTTCAGTTCTTCTTCACCGAGAACTGACGGAGTTCTTCGCTGAAGCCCGTCTCAACCATTCAGAACCTCAGATAAAATCTGTTGTAGATGGTAAGAAAGTCAAAGTATCCACCAAGAATCTCAGAAAGACACTCCATCTGCCAAGGATTGAAGGGGGAGAGGAAGAAGAGCTGACAATGGAGGATGTTTCAGCTAGTTATTCCTGGTGCGGCCATACCGGGAAGACCTACAGGTCAATCAAGCAGAATAAGATCAATCATAAAGGAAAATTGTTAGCATACATTGTGGGGAAGGTGCTTCTATACAAACCTGGGTCGCACGACCAATTCTCTAAGGAGATGTTTGTCATCATGGCCAGGATAATTCTGACCATGAAGACCGACTGGAGCGGATTGCTTTTTAAGATAATAAAGAGTACCCTGAAGACCCCCTCCTATGGAAGAATTCTGTCCCTCTTCCTTCTGAACAGCCTAGATGAAGTGCTACATAGAAGAATGGGAGTGCCCCTGCACTACTCTAAATGGCTGGACGCAAAGATGCTTGATCACTGGGATAGGTCAATTCTCAAAGCATTCTCTGATGCAACACCCGCCTCAAAGAAGCAAAAGAAGAAACCCGTCTAAGACATCCCCTCTGATGAAGAAGTGTCATCAAGTAGTTCTGATGACAGCTCCCCAACTCAACAAGACTTTGGTGCGGCATCTGCTCAAGGAGATACTCCTGCATCAATTCCCAAACCTGCTCACAAAGAGGTTGTTGAAGAAGATAGATACACCAACTTGGGGAGTGATCCTGTTGAGGGGGAGTCCCAATTGGGGAGCTCAGCCCAAGATGACAAAATGATTGATGGGGAGCTCCCAGCAGGAGGCTCAGCCCAAGGAGATGCTCAAGTTGAGGGGGAGACCCAACCAGGGTACTCTGCCCTAGAAGATCAAGGAAATGTGCCCCCCTGCTCCAGAAGATCAAGGCAATGTGCCTGATCCCATGGAAGACCCCACTCCTTCAGATTGCCGAGAGTTGATAGTAGCAAGTAAGATTGTGCTTACATATCCAAGTTAGACAGTACCAGAAGATGTCAAGGGGAAAGCCAAAGTGACTGTCCACATCAGTGAAGAATCATCTGCAGATATCTCTGAAGCAGCACCACAGGAAGGAGGAGATCAAGAAGAACAAACTGCTAAGCCATCTTCGACTCAGGAAGGATCTCTCTTTCACATGATATCAGCCCTACTGACTGCTCAAAGGAAACAACTGGAAACCTTTGTCGTAAAGACTGTGGATGGCCTAAGGAAGGAGCTGAAGACTGAGATCAAGGTGGTAAAGTGGGACATACTCAATCTCAACACCCAGTGTGCCCACTTCTACACCTTAGCAGCTCCGGCAATAGACAAGATGGGTGAGTAAGTCAACAAAATGGGACATCAAATGCATTCAATATTGACAAATCAAGTAACATTCGCTGAGAATGTGGATTATACCTTTGAACAGATAGCAGGCGCCGCTCACAGTAATAAGAATCAGGTTCTAAACAGGGTTAATGAGACTGCCCATACAATAGATCAACATCTACTGGAAGTTAGAAACAACTTAGATATCACTGAATAGCAACTGCATGAATAGTTAAACTTGGTTAAAGAAACCCTTGAAGGACGCATAATTGAATAAGTCCAAAAGGGAGAGAATGAAATAATAAATGTTGGATCCCATCAATCCATGTGGATAGCAAGTCAAGTGAAGCAAACAATGCAAAAACTTGCATCAGTATATGAAGTTCCTAACCCATCAGAAAGCACTTACTCAGCGGAGTATGGCATAGAATTCGGAGAATCAGCAATCTCCAGGGAAAGGAAGAAAAATCATAGTAACAAGTACAGGCAAAAGAGGATGAGGGAAGTTGAGCTGGATCCATAATCAGGAAGGTGGAGTCCTGACTCAACAGAAATTATAACAGAATCATGGATACAATTTGGATACCCTCAGGAGAGCTATCAAAGGGTATACCAATCAGTAGAATGGGAGAAACATCTAAAGTAGCTGGAAAGGAGGAAGAATCACAAACTAGCATTCCAACATGGTCCTCCTCCTTCTCCTATGAAGATTCCAAAGCCCATCAACTACTATCAGAGGCAAAGGAAGAAAGACAAAGGTGCAAGCAACAACAGACATTGAGGAGCACCAAATCAAGTTAAAATTAGAATGGGGCTAATGAATGCTAACTTTTATTCAAGAACATTTAATCTATCTATATGATTTGTGCTTAATGTCAAGGAACATTTAATCTATTTTTGTGATTCCTGCTTGATGTGATTTTATTATATGAAATGTTAAATCTTTATGTGTGTGGCATTTATCATTGAGATGAGTTAAGACTTCTTCAAATAGGGGGAGATTGTTGGGAGCAGCGCCCAACAGTGTTCCTAATTTGAAGAAGTGCTCAGCTCAATGATAAGTACAACTTGTATTTAATGTCATATCTAGTTCATGCTTGCAGAGATCAAACAATATGTCCAGTACTTCAATAACTTGCCTAAGTACAATATCGTCAAAAAAGACTGGACATATCATCAATAAGTATATGCATGTCGTTGAAATGATATGCAGAGCAAAGCAGAGTGATCATATCAGCTATCGTCGAGACAACACGCGTATGATAATTTTGTTGTGACATCAACACTACATCACCTAACAACGATATCAGAAAGCTGAGATGAAGAAGAAGACTCAAGCACAACACTGGACAAGATGTCGACGATATCGTCAAAAAGAAGCCTTGACATCGATAAGGCTAAGGAAGAACAGATATCATCGTAAAAGAGGCATGTCATCGATAAGGCTGAACAAGACAGGTATCGTCATAAAGAAGCCTTATCGTTGGAAAGGCTAAGTAAGACTGATGCAGATGATATTGTCATAAAGAAGGCGTGACGTCGAGAAGACTAAAGAAGGTCATATGAAGATATGCAGTTGCTGAAGAATAGTGAGAGTGGAGGTTTAGTTCTTATTTATCTGTTTAAAACTCTTGTTCAAATTTTTGCTTTCAAAGTAAGTGATATATATATATATATATTGTGCTGTTTTTCTGATTGAGTAATAAAGCCAAACAGTTAAAGCACAAATAAAACACGGCACAGGTAAAGAAGTAAAACAACCAAAAAATCAATCCAGAAGACACAAGAAATTATAGTTATTCCCCAAAACTAGGTACATCTACTCTTCTACCCACTGGTAGGAATCCACTAGGAGTTTTTGATAAGGTGCCCTCACACCAAGGTGATTTTGATAAGGTGTCCACGCACCAGGTGATTTTGATAAGGTGTCCACACACCAGGTGAGCTGTTGGTAAGGTGCTCTAACCAAGGTGCAGGTTTTTGCTAAGGTGCCCTGTCACTGGGAGTTAACTTTTGAAGGGAGTTATAACCCTGTACAAGAGGTGGAAAGGAATAAAAAGAAAAACAGAAAGATTTGTTGTTCTTCTCTGAATGAGAAGACTCTTGAAGATCCTGTTTTGAAGTTGAATGGATCTTGATGAAGATGCTGAAGAGCTCCCCCTGTCTGATGTAAGTTGATGACAGTTCTGGAGTCCTCTTCTCTTGATTTTACAAACACTCCTTTCTTCTTAAGCAGTGATGATCAAGAATAGATCTCTCCTTTTTATATCTGTGTATTCTCTATATATATTCCTATTTCTCTCTGTCTATGTATATTTATATTTTCTGCTCTTCTCTTTATATATAATCCGGAGAACGCTTTTTAATTCTTGCTGGGAATAAGGAAAGAGATAAAGTCTCTTTGATTTGATTCCTTGTGAAGAGGAGTTTTCGTCTTTGACTTATCTGCAAACGGCTATAAACTTTATTGCCTGCAACGGTGATGCCCTAGAGAAAAAAGGAAGAGAGAACGGAGGAACGAAAAAGAATCCCGCTGAGCATTTTGTATACAACAGTACAAGCTGCGGTGAAGAAGAAAGAAAGAAGGGAAGAACAAAATGATCATCCTGTGTTCTTCAAGTAGCAGTCAAGTCTCATCGACTGCAAAGAATCGTTCAAGAAAAGAAGCCGATCTCCACCAGGCAGAAGAACTTATTGTATATCTTTATTTGTGAGGCTTGTGGGCCAAATCTGTAAGGTCTGGTTTCAGATCTAAGTGTCGAGCTTGAGGGCTTGGGATCTGTGAGGCTTGAGGACTAGGGAATAGGTACTTGCGTGTACAAATGTGTCGAGCTTGCGGGCTCAGGTGCAGTGAAGGTGCTTGCGGGCCTAGGCTGCAGGCAAGACTTGCGGGTCTGTGCTGCGTAGGGCATATGTAAGATCTCTTTTTCCAAAACCCGTTCGGGTACTTGAAAACTCAAACCTCTCCCGCATCGCACGGTTGAGGTGGATCTTCGCACAAAATCGCTGCGTTGCGGTGTCACCGACACTCGGGTCGACTAATACCGCTCAGCACCAACCCTGCCGGCTTTACGATCATAAGTAAGATATGCCTACGAATAAGAACAGAAGAAAAGGCATGTCCACAATGTCACAGCATCATATATATATAATGAAAATAGCAGTCCAAAAGAGAAGTACAAGCAAAAAGGGGGCTTATGCCCGATACATATCCAAAATAAAGTACTATCTCTCTCTCACTACAACATGCGGAAGACTACATCAAAACTCTCAAAATGCGGAAGACTAGCTATCTAATCATTAACCTGTGGCATCGTGGTAGTGCGCTGCATCTGCTGCTCAGGTTCTGCCATCACGTCCTGCTGCGCGCGGGACAACTCCGTCTCCTCGGACTCCTGCGGTCACACCGACCGTTAGTCATAAAGACTAAGCCATTTTGTCCTCGCCTCCCTCCACGACCCCTAGGCACCGAGCGGGAGGAAGAAGCGGAGTACAAACAAGGGGTAAACAAGAAGGTGGTGACATGGAACTAATCTAGCAGGTATAAGTAAAGCAGTAAAGACTAACTAGCAGTATAGTGCAAGTATATGGCAGTAAAGTAGAGCGATGAATAAGCAGTGAATAGAAAGAAAATGCAGTGCAGTAAGTAAATCTAATCTACCATTACAGATTCGTACCTTAACTTATATGAACGCCCATACGACATATAAGTTAAGATTTCCAGGTAACCCATCATATAAAAGAGCCCATACTAATTTATATGATGGGGCTATGCTAATGTGTATGTTATGTTATGTTATGGTTATGATGTTTTAATGAATTATGCGATGTGACTCACCCACACGACTCTATGCGCACAGACCTTTATAGTTCCCATTTTGTTTGAAAGGGAGCCAACCTTTATGGTACCGACCGTCGTGGCTAACAGAGGTAGTGGATCGGGCACTCCACATCCTAGGCGGGTATAGTCACTACCAAGCCTAGACCTCATGTACGCCTCAACGCTAAGAACACAACAGCGGAGCTCCTGCGTACTCGTGCTGGTATCTACCAGACTTTAAGGTCGGGGTGGGTTATTAGGGATTGTCCTCCAGACCGCGGTACTCAAACTTACCGGCCCTCTAAACCTCACCCTCACCTGAGTCAACGTACTACCGTCGGTGACACGACTAGCCTAGTACCGAAGACTCGCCACTATTTGAATAAGTAACAGGTGTTAACATGTCCACCCGAGCTTCCGGCTCAGGGACTAACACACAAGATGATCCAACCCATCTCCTTCCCGGAGGAGATCCATAACAGTCTGCATACCCACTTAGGCTACTCTTGCCTACAGTTTAGTTCGTGCTATATTTAGGGTGAATCTTGGACTTCCCGCGGTGTACTCCGTAAGGGGCCGCTAACGGTACTACAGATCAATGGGCTCAACCCCACAATCCTCTTCAAGATAATTATTTTAGTTGGTGGATAACACTTGGTTTACCCTTAATCATTTCATAGAGTAAAGTGATTTAGCTCATCTCCCGTCCCACCCAGGGTTGGACGTACCTCCTTTCCTTCTACAATGACCCCAACACAATCTCACAACTAACCATAGAATTGACCCTCATTGAATCATGGTGTGCTACATCTCATTTACTGATTGGATATAACTCTCAAACACTACTTAGGGGACTGAATTGTCTAAAACTCAAAATTCTGTTTTTACCAAACGCAGACCACCAAGTTGAACTATCCATCAACCCCATAAGGGAACCCTTCTAAATACTAATCACCAAGGTCTCTAATAATTATCCAAGGTTCCCACTGACCGTAATATGGTATGTTCCAATTTCCATAATTTTCCATATTAAATTAGTATTTAATATAATTTAAAGGAATTAAGGCCTTAAGGCAAATTACACATGAACTACCCTCAAAATGATTCTTCATGCTACATGAAAATTATCAGTAAGTTAATATTCCATATAATGGTGGTTAACTGAGTATCAAGTCCCTAGGATGCCAGTTGGCCTACCATATCATCATATTTGTGTAATTACCAAAATGCCACTATAATTAGGAAAAATAGTAATTCACTTCTGAAAATTCCAGAAAAATTACTAAGAGATTATATGGGTACCTAAAGGCCTATGCCAAATTATTGTGTCATTACCATGTGATTTGATATTTTAAAATGATTAAAAATCCAAAGGTGGCAATTATCAATTTCTACATTAGGTATAAGAAATATAATTCAACAAGCTTCCAAACATTTATCATGAGCACATATTAACATAAATAACAGATTCCCAAGTATCATAACATTGCCCTAATATTTGATATTTTAAATGGATTAAATACTCAAGTGATGTGAATTTCATTTTCTACATGAAGTACAAGAAAAAAGATTCACTAAGCTTCCAAACATTTATCATGGGTATGTATTGACATAAAATGAAAGATTCCAAAGTATCATAACATTGCCCTATGATTTGGTATTTTAAAAGGATTAATTACACTAGTGATGTAAATTTCACTTTCCACATGGAGTACAAGAACTAGAAATAATCGAGCTCCCAAACATTTATCATGGGCTCATATTGACATAAAATGACAGATTCCAAAGTATCATAACATTGCCCTATGATTTTGTATTTAAATGGATTAAATACTCAAGTGATGTGAATTCCATTTTCTACATGAAGTACAAGAAATAAGATTCACTAAGCTTCCAAACATTTATCATGGGTATGTATTGACATAAAATGACAGATTCCAAAGTATCATAACATTGCCCTATGATTTGGTATTTTAAAAGGATTAATTACACTAGTGATGTAAATTTCACTTTCCACATGGAGTACAAGAACTAGAAATCATCAAGCTCCCAAACATTTATCATGGGCTCATATTAACATAAAATGACAGATTCCAAAGTATCATAACATTGCCCAATGATTTGATATTTTAAAAGGATTAAATACTCTAAAGCTAGCAAGCACTTAAAGTTTCTCATACAAAGAATAATGCTTCAACAAATCATAACAAAAATTACCATAACCTTATTTCACCCTAACAAACCCACTGATAGTATATCAAAGTCATACAAGTTCATATGACCTTGCATTTTATTTTATTAAGGAAAGGGGCACTTTCATTTATTAGGAAGAAATACACCTAAATACCCCTAAAAATTCCTCATTTAATTTACCAAGTCATTTTACACTCCCACATACCTATCTACAAAATCCTTGGCCAAGGCAAGTACATTTGATCATAAGTTCTTCACAAACCCAACTTTGCACCCTTAAGGGTTCACCCTTAGGGTTTTAGGTCACCCCACCCTAGGCTCCAAATGGACCATTAGGGTGTGACATTAGCATTTTCATAGCTATACCCACATAACCAACAAGATGGGAGGAGGCTAACACACTCAACTCCTCAAATTGATTGAAACCCTACTTTGACCCTTAAAGGTCCTCATTAGGGTTTCCAGCTTTCCATACCAAATCAACTCCAAATGGAGTGAAATTTTAGGTAGTCACTACACACATATAAAAAAGCTATCCATCAAAGTTTGGTGTCATTTGGACATCATATGCTCCAAAAATCAACTTAATTTAAAAATACTAACTACCACAAAAACCCTAGGTAATAGTGACCACCAAGGGCTGCCCCTTTGGCAAGGGGTGCCCCTAGGGTATATTAACCCATGGTTAAAAGCACAGCTTCAAAGATGGAGGGGTTTGACCTTGGCAAATTTTCTAATGGACTGACCTAGTGTAGGACCAGTCCTAGTAAAATAGCTCCCTAGGGAGCTGTAGGTCACCAAATGACCTAAACTCAAGGCCAAATGAAAGTTAAGACCAATTCCTACAACTTTCATGTTGGGCACTTTTTCTATTTAGCCCTTAAGAGGCCCTAATTTCTGTTTGAAGTTGACTGAATATTTGAGGCAGAATATCATAAATAGGGAATTAATTAAATGCAAGAAAAGGAGATCAGCACGGATCTTAAAGCACATCCAACCCTCTTCCTTCATCTTCTTCCTTCAGCCGACGGCTGGGATCGAACCGACCTGGGCCATCTTCCTTCCTCCTTTCCCGGCCACCTGGTGGCCACCACGGCCGGCCACCACCTCCACCACCTTCGTGGTGGTCGGGGCTACAACTCCCGGCGACATGGCGGCCGGAGGAGGCGTTTCCCGGCGGTTCTGGGTGTCACGAATCGAGCCAAAATCCATGGATTTCGGAGGTGGATCCGGGCTCAATTGTGCCCGATCCTTCAACATTATGTGATGAGAAGCTAGCATGAGGGGAGGGGAGGAGAAACGAACTCTTGTTGGCGCGTGGCGGCGGCTCCTGCGGTGGCTGGCCATGGAAGTGCCTTGCTCCGGCGATCCTGCTCACAGCCGCGATTCTCCACCAATCTTCCCGCTCCAGTAGATGATTTTGACTGCTCTCAGTGCTCTGAAGCTAATGGGATGGATAGAATGGGGTGGGGAGGAGTGTATACCCAGTTTTGAACTTAGGTGCTTACGAGATTGCTTGGTTATCACCATGGCTGCCACCCCCTGCTCTCTCCTGTTACTCCAGCAATCAGCCATGACATTTCCCAAGCCCCAAGAGTGATTGGCTTGGGTGTAAAGGGTGGCCAAGCTTTTGCTTTCTCTTTTTGCTTTAAGCTTTTAGCTTTTTAATCAACTTTTGGTCCCCTTATCATTTGGCTAATCAAACCATGTTAGGGTTCAGACCTAGGGCTGATGGGCAAGGCCTAAGGTCCAAGTATAATGGTTAATTAAGGGGTGTTAGGGTTCATTTAAATATAGGCTTGAAATTCACCTTTGATGGCCTATGTTGACCATGGTTGACTTTGGTCAACCATGGTGAGTGGGTTGATCCAACTTGGGGGTCATGGGTCCCTTAACCTCACACAACATAGGTTGGTCCATGGTGGGGCTCCAATTGGGTTAATTTTGCCTTAAGGTGTGATTTTGACCTAAATTGAGCTAAAGTTGACTTTGGTCAAATTGGTCAAAAGGTTGACCAAGGGATGGGGCTTTTGGGTCCAATGAGTTCCTTAAAGTGTTTAGAGTGTGGTGGTAAGGTCAATTTGAACATTTGAGGGTCAATTGAACCCTACTTGACTTGGTTTGGTTAATGTTGACCTAATGTTGACTTTGGTCAATTTCATGCAATTGGGTCCCACCCAAGTGCAATTCTCATGGTAATGGTCTTCCTTAGTGGTTAGGGTGGAATGGGGGAGGTCAATTTGGTGAATTAAGGGTCAATTGGCCTAAGGGAGTGGTATTGGGCTATGTTGATTTTGTGCCCTTGGTGTGCACTTAGCACACTCCACTTGGCCCAAGGGCCCTAGTGGTCACTCTGCACACCACCCATGCCCTGACACCATCTAGGGGTCTAGAAGGATTGGGGTGTTGGAATACGGTCTTCCGCATCTCCTAGGTTTGAGAATAACAAATCCTATGTGTATTTGATCTTGCGTGTTCAAGTGTGCAGGTTAACATAGTCCACATGATTCAAGGAGTACTCATGATGTCTGCCCCCAAAATTAAGGCCAAAATTCGAAGAGGATCACTAGCGCCGGCGGTAGCGATAGCGCCTTACGCTAGCGTTGATCTACGCGATTCCGGCATCGTTTTTAGAAGGAGCTAGCACCCGGCGTTAGCTACTAGCGCTGGCGGTAGCATGACGCACAAGAGGCATGGAGCAATATGTTGCCGCGGATTGAAGATCCTGCCATGCAAAATGTTTCCTAATCCGGGCTAGCGCCGGCGGTAGTGCTAGCGCCGGCGGTAGCGCTTGGGCTATAAAAGGACCCCCTCTCCTCTTGTTTTCGTACACCAATTGCATACACCTTAGAGAGAGAGTACTAGAATTCCAGAGGCCTATCTTGGCCGAAATTTGAGGTCCCGGCGAAGCTCTGCCAACTTCTGAAGGAGGATTCCATCACGCCGAAGCCAAACGAAGTCCGCTTCGACAAACGCTGATTCTACAGCGGATCTTCGCCTCCATACTCAGAAGTTCATCTTAAAGGAGGTTTTGTTATTTTATTTCTCTTTTATCATTGTAAACGGTAGTGAAATCGCCTCGTGTTGGCGACTAGGTCTGGGGTAGACTTAGGGCTGAATTCGCCTCGTGTTGGCGACTAGATCTAGGCTAGTTCTAGTGGGTGCTCGAGGCCACATCCGGGGAAGGATTGGATAGAGCGGCTTGAGGCCGAATCCGGGGAGGATTAGGCTAGGGCCACCGGTTCACGGGGAAGCGAGTCGGGATAGAAAACAAAAAGAGCTTTTATTATTTGCCTCCGATCTCTAGCGTCATCGAGATCAAGTTTTGTAAAACTTATTTATTATTAATAAAGCTTGTCTCCTTTTTATTTTACTTCACTTATTTCATGTCTTTAATCTTGCAATAATTCAAAGTTTTTAAATATAATCTATAGTTTTTGAAAACCCTTATTCACCCCCCCCCCCCTCTAAGGGCGCCGGCCGATCCAACAAGTGGTATCAGAGGGGTTTTTATTCCAATCGGCTTAACAACCGGGAATAATGGCATCTCATGATCTCGCTTCTACTAGTGGGGGAGATTTTTGTGAAGAGGAAAAATCACTTGCACCACCTTTATTTGAAGGGACAAATTATAAAGGATGGAAAATCTTAATTGAAAAATTTATTAAAACTTTAGACATCGAAGTTTGGAATTTAGCAATAGCAAGACCCGCAAATGAATCAAATAAAAAAGAACTTCAATTAAATGCAAAAGCTAAACACTATTTGTTTTGCGGTCTATCTAATGAAATTTTCAAATTGATATATTGTTTTTCAAGTGCATATAAAGTATGGCAATTTCTTGAAGAAATGTATGATTCTCCATCTACAGGTATGGAACAATCGCAAGAACCGGAGAATATGCAAGCGTGCACAAATCTTCAAGAATGCCCTCCTCATGACGAATCAATGGAGCAACACATCAAAGGAAAGAGATGAAGCAATCTTACTTTTGGAAGAGGAGTGCCAAGAAGAAGTCAAAGGAACATTATGTTCAAATCCTCCCTCATCCAAAAGCAATGTAAGGAAATCAAACTTCATCGCTTGTACTTCCAATTCTACTTTACAATTGCGACAAATTACAAAGCGCAAACTTAAGAAACTAAAAAATGCAAATTGCAAATTGCGCTTAGAAAATAAAAATTTAAAAGCAAAAGTTAAAGTAGTATCAAAATCTGATTTATCTAGCTTTACACATGTCACTTCAATTGAAAATACAAAATCTTGTCTTGATTGCAATAATATTAAAGAAAAATTTAAGGAACTTGAAAAAGAAATTATTTTTGTAAAAGAACAAAAATGAAAAATTACATTTAGAAAATTCATCTTTGATAAATGATTGTGCTAAGTGTAAAGAATATAAAATTGAAATTAAAGTGATGGATGAAACATTTGATGAATATAGAAACAACTATCAAGATCATATTGATTCAATTGTTTCCATTCTTAAAAATAGCACAATCACTTATAATAAAGCTAGACATAATTTAAAAATTAAAAATGATGAATTAAAATCAAGAATCAACTTACTTATGAAAATTGTAAATACAAATTCACAAAATCAAACAATATCCAAAAGCAAGATGAATACAAATATGAATATCTTACTTAAACCTAATATTGGGAATAAGAAACAAAAAGCTTTTGGAAATCATAAACCAAGTCTTGAATGGAGACCAAAAAGCAAAAATGAAAACTTAAATGCAAGGATCCATTCATCACATTCTTTTCCCAACTTAAATTCAAATGAAAACAAATTTCCATTATATAATAAATTCAAGAGTAATGATTATGAAAATTTGAAAAACAAAAATTACATTTTTTCATGGTTCGAATGGAAACCCATACTTAAGAATGACACATTAATGTCAAACGAAAGAGCCCATTCAAACATATCTCCCCAAAAGAAAACATGATGTATTTGGGTACCCAAAGGAACCGTCACTCCCGGTCCTCTTTGGATACCTAAATCTCTTATTCATTAGTATCCCATCATTTGCATGAAGTAGAAATCAATTAAAATGAAATACACAAATTTCTACTTCATGATGTGCTTTAATGTCTTTTCTATCTTTTTCTTTTTGTGTTCTGTTTAAACTATCATGCCATGGTCATCCTATATAGTATTGGAAATATGATTTTATCTAGCTTAATGAGTTTATAAATCATTTTTGATCAAAATTCAAAATCATATTTTTATTTTGACGACCTATCTTTTATTATTATAAATACCTTATATTATATGAATCAAACTCTAAATTTGCTATAAGATATTTCAAATTAAATCTGGTTATTAGGCTATTAAGATTCTTAGCCTTCACCAACAAGTGGTTTAGTGAAATAAATTGATCCAAAAAAAAATTCAAGATTTAAATACAAGCTCAACTTTCAATATGGGTGTCATTGTTCACAACAAAAAATTATATTGTGTTCTCTCCTTGATGTCAAACATGATCTAAACCATCACTATTGTTCACCTATCAAAAAATCACATATATATATATTCAAAATTCTTAATTAAAGGAAAATCACTAAAATGTGTTGAAAGAAGTTATCTTCATAATGAATATTGAATTCACAAACACCACCATGATCTAGTAATATCGTTTGCTAAACATCTCTTAAATCATAATTCATATCAAGAATCGTCTATAAACAACTATCACAAATTATATGATAACAATTGACATTATAATTGCTTACCATGGTTGGTCTTATGGTATATTATGTGTGTATTGTGATTTATTTCTAGTTTAGACCTTTGAATCATTTTGATATCAAATCAAATAGAATTGTCACTCCATTCTAGGTCTCTAAGTTGAAACACAATCAAACTTTGGCATAACATTAATCTCAAATTTATCGTACTAACATTGTCACCTAAAGAATATTTATATCCATGTTAGGTTTTATATGTCAGGGCATATCCATGTTACTATTTGCGTGAACATTACTCCTTGTTCACCGAAACCATGCATATCTGATTTGTTCAAACATGATATCTTGGGTTTTCATTTCCTATTTTTTTTAAGTTATAAGCACAAGTCTTTAGAAAAGTCAAAATGAAAACATAAGTAAATATATCTCGTGCAATGATTATTTTGTCAAGTCATATAAGAAATCGCTAACGTTTCATGCAATTTGGACCATCCAAAACATCTCCTAAAAATCTGCAACTTCAGCATGGAACTAATATTGGGACACCTAATCAAGACCACCAATCAAAATTTCTAAAATCCTAAAAAATTGTTAACTGTCTCCCGCGCTAGCGCTACCGCAGGCGCTAGCGTCCATGTTCATTTTTCTGTATTTTCTAAATTTCTAAAAATCCCTTAAAATATATAAATCTATATTTTCTACTTAGTTCTGCACTTCTGTGTTTCTTTATTTTTTGAAAAATCAAATACAAAACTACAAAAACCAAATTACAAAAAATATGTTTTGTTTTTTTTTGCTTGTGTTGTTTCCTTTATTTAAAGTTCATCTTTATGCAAAAATCAAATATAAAAATTACAAAAGAAAAAATTACAAAAATATGCTTTTATCAACTACAAAAATATAAAACAAAACAAAAACAAGTATCAAAATTATTCTTCTGAACTTAACTTTTCTATGTATCTTGCGAAAGGGTGATTTGGGCTATCATCCCATCATATCACCTAGTACCGGGCGAACCTCTCACAAGGTAGTCCTCGGGAAGTCCAAGATCAATTTTATGAGTTCAAACTTTAAATAAAAATTACTCTTTAAAAATATCAAAAATATTGTATGAACTTCATTGAAAATCAAGCATGATGTAATCTATTATTTAGAACTTCTATAATGTTACAATCTATCTTTTCAAACTACTTTGAACATTGCTTTCATCATGCTCTGATATATCTATTAATATGTGCATCAATTATTGTGAAAAAGTTGTGTAGAACTAAGCTTAGCATGCCTCTAAGTATGAGTAAATGTTTTATGTTTGATAATGATCTTTATTCACTCACTTTTTGACATTGTCTACATATGTGTTTAATCTAAAAATGTTTGTGTATGTTTTGTGATAGTACAATGAATTAAAATTGCACAAGTATCTTACCTTCACAACCTTTATTTGCACTTTTACAAATTAAGAAAAGTGGTTATCTTTCTTATAAATTATATTGGTTTGCAAAACAAGTGTATTCGGAGAACTTTGCACAAAACAAAAATAATGAAATAATTTAACAAAGTTATCTCCACCAAGCACTACTTGAACCTCCTGATAAGTCTTAATAAGCGTTGTGAGGTCGAGCACCTTGGAAATAATAATAAAGTTTCTTGTGCAAACCGTATCTTTCTTTCAAAATAAAAACCACTTATTCTTAAGTACACCAGATCACAATAAAAAAAAACAAGAATAAAATTATGTGATCCCCCAAGCACTACTTTGCACCCTGATAAGTCTTAATGAGCATTGTGTGTGTAAAGCACCTTGGTAGTTGTACATTTTTTTTGTGCATTGAAGTGAGTGGAAGTAAAATTATTTGTGTTTTATCGTGCTTTTACTTTACATATTACTTGTATTTTTGATTAAAACACGTGTTTACTCTACTCAAAACTAAACTTTTGTGCACATCATTATCTTCCATAACACTTCTTCTCATGAGTATTGGATCCTAATGCTAATTCTATATCACTCTTTGCTTATGAAATGCACTAGATAACCTAGCATGTTTTCTATAATGTTTGGTATGATTTGAAATTGTGAATTGAAATAACATTGTTGTAATCTCTTTATGATAGTATTATTTCATGCTTGGTTATGTTTGTCAACCATAAAAGTTTTTCATTGAAACATGATTTACATAAACATCTTCTTTTTGAAATTAAACTCATATATCTATTTATGGATTATTCTTGATTACAATAAGATGTTTCATAAGTCTTCCACATCATCACCATATAACTTTTACCTTTCACTTTCATGCTTATATCAAGTCTTAAATCTCAATTTTTTTCTTAAAAACAAGTAGTAGACTTGCTTGGTAAAATTTATATTAGTTATTCTAACACGCATATCATTTTTATGCTAAAAACTCTGATTTATCTCTATATAAACTTTTATGCTAAACACTCCTCCAACAAGTAAAATATAGCTTATAAAACATCCTCTTATTATTGAATTTCAAATCAAACTTTACTTTTGTGTTTCTAATTTCTAAAAGGATGTTGTTTCTTTCTACCAAAAATACTATAACTCTTATCTTTATAAAGTTTGAAACTCAAAACACATCTACTTTTTGAACTCTTATTATGATGTGTCTTTTTCGAAATCTTCCGCAATGCTCAAACTCTGATTCATTCATAATTTTCAATATAGCTATGGGAGTGTTCTCATAAAGACAAATAAAAATAAAAACCCATAGGCTATAAATTATCATTAAGGTTTAAACGCTTAATGGTTCCAATTATTATTATCTATGACTTCATATATCACCATAGCGGGGGCGTAGGGTTGTAGACATTAGATAACCTTATCTCTAGTCATGTCTTGTCCTTAACCGGGGAGGGTTCCAGTGGGGCCTTGCGAGGCACTGGGGGGAAGAGTGTTAGGTTAAGTGTGTGTCTAGTGTTTGCATATGGGACTAACACCCCAACCTACGGCTTGTTTGCAGCTCCTCATGCCCATCTGTCACTTAGTACGGGGCTAGGGTGTAGACGTATTGTCTGGGTAGATTGGTTACTTGGAAATCACTATTTTTTATGCTTAAAACTCTTATATAAAGGGGAAATCATTACTTTTCCTCAAACTAAAAACTCTGATATATTTATACAAAAATTATTCTAACAAGTGGCTCTAAAACTCCTTATCATTTCCTTCTCACTCAGAAGCTCGATCATGCCTTTATTATCCAACTTTTCTGTGGTGCATCCCTACCCACTTTTGCTAATAACAAAGGGGGAGAACTAACATGATAAAATGCAAAAGGGGGATAACTAACATGATAAATATAATCCGCTATCATAATTATCCTAAAGTCATACATATTAGGGGATCATTCACTTAGGGGGAGCATGTATTTAGGGGGAGCAATTCGAAATGCTAAAATCAATAATTATCCTAAAGTCATCACTCTCTCACACACACAAGTATAGTCTCATCATGCTTATTTATTAATGCTTTGTTTTATCATTAATGGATTTGTTATTATCAAAAGGGGGAGTTTGTTGGAACACGGCCTTCCGCATCTCCTAGGTTTGAGAATAACAAATCCTATGTGTATTTGATCTTGCGTGTTCAAGTGTGCAGGTTAACATAGTCCACATGACTCAAGGAGTACTCATGATGTCTGCCCCCAAAATTGAGGCCAAAATTCGAAGAGGCTCACTAGCGCCGGCGGTAGCGATAGCGCCCGGCGCTAGCGTTGATCTGCACGATTCCGGCATCATTTTTAGAAGGAGCTAGCGCCCGGCGTTAGCTACTAGCGCTGGCGGTAGCATGGCACACAAAAGGCATGGAGCAATATGTTGCCGCAGATTGAAGATCCTGCCGCGCAAAACGTTTCCTAATCCGGGCTAGCGCCGGCGGTAGCGCTTGGGCTATAAAAGGACCCCCTCTCCTCTTGTTTTCGTACACCAATTGCATACACCTCAGAGATAGAGTACTAGAATTCCAGAGGCCTATCTTGGCCGAAATTTGAGGTCCCGGCGAAGCTCTGCCAACTTCTGAAGGAGGATTCCATCACGCCGAAGCCAAACGAAGTCCGCTTCGACAAACGCTGATTCTACAGCGGATCTTCGCCTCCAAACTCAGAAGTTCATCTTAAGGGAGGTTTTGTTATTTTATTTCTCTTTTATCATTGTAAACGGTAGTGAAATCGCCTCGTGTTGGCGACTAGGTCTGGGGTAGACTTAGGGATGAAATTCGCCTCGTGTTGGCGACT
Organism: Dactylorhiza incarnata; assembly: GCA_033032865.1. Lineage (NCBI taxonomy): Eukaryota > Viridiplantae > Streptophyta > Magnoliopsida > Asparagales > Orchidaceae > Dactylorhiza > Dactylorhiza incarnata. The sequence continues at coordinate 16,786,638 of JAWHQI010000018.1, forward strand.
AGATCTTGGCTAGTTCTAGGGGGTGCTCGAGGCCACATCCGGGGAAGGATTGGATAGAGCGGCTTGAGGCCGAATCCGGGGAGGATTAGGATAGGGCCACCGGTTCACGGGGAAGCGAGTCGGGATAGAAAACAAAAAAAGCTTTTATTATTCGCCTCCGATCTCTAGCGTCATCGAGATCAAGTTTTGTAAAACTTATTTATTATTAATAAAGCTTGTCTCCTTTTTGTTTTACTTCAGTTATTTCATGTCTTTAATCTTGCAATAATTTAAAGTTTTTAAATATAATCTATAGTTTTTGAAAACCCTTATTCACCCCCCCCCCCCCCCCCCCCCTCTAAGGACGCCGACCGATCCAACATGGGGATGTTACAAATCCCAATAAACAAAAGAATTATTTCGTCCTAGAAATTTAGGTTCGGGTCTACGGGTTGCAAGTACTTATAAGAGTAAAAGATTTCAAAGACGGTCAATTTGCACCTGAGGTGATGAGTTCCGGGAAACGTTGTTGCAAGAAATCCAAGGGCACCCAGCTATGCTAATCTTGCCCATTATTGAACTGCAATAATCAGACAACATAATCTCCTTCCACGAAAGAACTCGGACCTCTACTGTATAAAAACTTAAACTGAAGCAATAATCTTTACCAAGATTCCTCATTGCACTTTTACTATTCCTCGCTAAGATTGTCGGCGATGTTCCCACTAGGGGTTAATTGAAGGTTTACCCCGCCGCTTAGACCATCGTGCCATTAATCATAATGCGGGTTCTACTTGCTCCATCCCGGTAATAAATAGAAAATAGACACTTCAAAAATCAAAACAAGCTAACCAGGCGTGGGTGTTATCACAAACACTACCCTCCCTGAAGGAGGATCCACTCGTACTACATAAGATCCTACCGAGTTAATTTATACTATCTTGTCGCGATAGATGGCACCGAAAACCTTCGTGTTCAACTTAACTTCATAAGGTTATAATCACGAACCATGATTACAAAAAGTACCCTGCTCATAGACTGAATGGCCAGGACGAGATCAAGTAGCCAACCGACATTGTCTATGTTGATTCTTCACTATATGATTCCCTTACAAGTAGGGGTTCAACACCATCTACACCAAGAGACCTTATCCCTTAGCATATGATGTCCCGACTGATAAACTGTTTCCGACTCCGCGGAAACAAGGTCGGGTTTAGCAGCTACAAAGAAATAATATAACCTTTGACTACACTTAGTCAGAGTCTCTTATGTCCTACGAACGTTACATGGGGTTAACGCTTCCTCACGATAAATAAATGCAAATAACCCCCATGACGTCTGCAGTTTAAAAAGATGTCTGTGAGATGGCACTCATCTACTTTCCATATCCATTTAACTTGCGAGGGTAAAACCCTTTTATATCATGACGTGATTTGACACAAATTGATTTCAACATGAATGGTGTCCCATTAAAATCCATTAACCCTCGAGAAGTTTCACCATTTATATCTGGAAGTCAAACCTCTCTCCCTTATTCTTGAATCTTCCTAACCGAGGTTATAAATTTTGGAGAACTTGTAAGTTCTGGTTCTTAAGATCGGAGGATTGTATATCTTCAATATATCATTCGTCAAATTTCACTTTAGATTTCCAATAACGAGTGGACTAAACTTCCAAAGTCGGGTAGTCTTATCTCACTTAAGCTATAGATTAAGAATTAATGGATTCATCATAACGACCCTTCTCTTAGTTATGTCATCCAAAAATTACGTCGCTACGTATCATCAAGTAAAATTAATAACCTTAAGCGGGAGTTGATAGTAACGGTACCTAATCAATCGTTTTAACTCCCCCTTCCTCAATATTTCAACACATGACGGTCGTTGACATATTTCCTGAGATCCGAACCTAGTAAGATTCTCCATCTTAGCCCTAAATAGATTAAACCATCGTATTACAAGATCCAAAGAGTCACCTTCCTAAGCTCTCTGGTGGTGCATAAACCAACTCTAAGAGTAAAATGATCTTAACTAAAATTTCACCAAGGAGAGGGCTTGAATTTTAATTAAAAATACTATCCGAAAATTACCCTTGAAAGCCCTGGAGTGCAAGAAACTCTAGTTGTAATCCTTACTTGCGAAGACTTGACTCCAAACTTCAAAATTCCATGATGTGACATATTTATCCCAAGCTACTAAACCTGGCATTCTTTCTTGTTTTCAATACTCGACTAAATTGAGACATTTGTTCGGACGTCAATGATTACAAATTGCTTGGATAACTCTACGAATCGATGACTCGAGGTTAAGAAGGTGTATCTACAACAATACATTTAAACGTTTTTTACGATAAGCTGATTATTTCTTATGGTCATGCGGACTTATAGCCCAGTCTTACTTCTATTCATTCTAAATCTTACTTGGTCTTGCACTGAATTCGCCGTTTATGACGTTCTTCCCTTGCGACCGGTAAGAGCTTGATGACCAAAAGTCCTTATAAGAGACAAGACCACGTTGCTTGGATCCTGAAGTTAGAGAAATTCCCCAATTTCTTAACCTGAATTTTTTGATTCCGAGAGTCTTATGCTCATACACTGGACAACCCTTTACGTATAATCAATTGATTAGCAAGTTGATCACTTTTGCCGACTTAGAGTCAGCCTTGGAGCAATAAGATGAGTATATGCTCACTCTTGAAGTGTACCATTCACTTAACTTGCTCGTATAACTAAAGCAATCACAACTTGATATAAACACTCCCTGTTATTTAAGGTGAAGTAATTCTCCAAGGGTCTCAAACTTCTAAGGAGGGTTGGTCCACAAATCAAAAGTGTATGAATAAGATCTCATCATCACCTGAGTTTCATTGAATACTCCAAAACTCGAGATTACTACGAAAATGTCAAAACCTTTTCTAAACCAAGTCTAAGGGGTAATCCAAGTCGGTATTTTATTGGCCCAATAAACAAAAGGATAAGCCCCTACCGATTTGGGTTAAGTCTCTTCAATACTTCTACGGTATATTCATCTTACATACATACATAAACCTTAGGGCATAAATTCTCTGACTTGGTGTTCCACCCTGAGACATAAAATTATGATAAAACTTAGGCTCCTAATGTTATAAATTATGCTAACTTTTCCGAGTTCCCTATGTGATTAACTAGGAAAGGGGCCTTCTCAAAACAAAATATTCAAAATCCAATTCGACCTCTGGTAATTTATGGTGGTTGTCTCAACGTACTATAATGGGAAGTATCAAGATATGGTAATGGGGTTATGCTTATGGATCTTCTATTACTCTAAAGAAGACTACAGACACCCGATCTCCTCGAGATGGTCCAACCACTTAATAGTAAAGCGTAACCCTCAGCGTGAAATTCTCCACGTCAAGACTTATACTAACTTCTTCCCTTAGCTATGTTGGGTATCCGTAACCTTCAACAAAATCTAGACCCGAGGTCGCTCTTTAGACTAGGGTGCGTCACTAAATTGTCTAAGTAAGTCAAAATTTGACCTAACTTGCTGCTTAATGGACTGTTTTATGTGATTTCATATTCCAAAACCCGTTTGGGTACTTGAAAACTCGAACCTCTCCCGCATCGCACGGTTGAGGTGGATCTTCGCCCAGAATCACTGCCTTGCGGTGTCACCGACACTCGGGTCGACTAACACCGCTCAGCACCAACCCTGCCGGATTTACGATCATAAGTAAGATATGCCTACGAATAAGAACAGAAGAAAAGGCATGTCCACAATGTCACAACATCATATATATATATAATGAAAATAGCAGTCCAAAAGAGAAGTACAAGCAAAAAGGGGGCTTATGCCCGATACATATCCAAAATAAAGTACTATCTTTCTCTCACTACAATATGCGGAAGACTACATCAAAACTCTCAAAATGCGGAAGACTAGCTATCTAATCATCAACCTATGGCGTCGTGGTAGTGCGCCGCATCTGCTGCTCAGGTCCTGCCATCACGTCCTGCTGCGCGCGGGATAACTCCGTCACCTCGGACTCCAGCGGTCACACCGACCGTTAGTCATAAAGACTAAGCTGTTTTGTCCTCGCCTCCCTCCACGACCCCTAGGCACCGAGCGGGAGGAAGAAGCGGAGGACAAACAAGGGGTAAACAAGAAGGTGGTGACATGGCACTAATCTAGCAGGTATAAGTAAAGCAGTAAAAACTAACTAGCAGTATAGCACAAGTATATGGCAGTAAACTAGAGCGATGAATAAGCAGTGAATAGAAAGAAAATGCAGTGCAGTAAGTAAATCTAATCTACCATTACAGATTCGTACCTTAACTTATATGAACGCCCATACGACATATAAGTTATGATTTCCAGGTAACCCATCATATAAAAGATCCCATACTAATTTATATGATGGGGCTATGCTAATGTGTATGTAATTTTATGCTATGGTTATGATGTTTTAATGAATTATGCGATGTGACTCACCCACACGACTCTATGCGCACAGACCTTTATAGTTCCCATTTTGTTTGAAAGGGAGCCAACCTTTCGGGTACCGACCATTGTGGCTAACGGTGGTAGTGGATCGGGCACTCCACATCCTAGGAGGGTATAGTCACTACCAAGCCTAGACCTCATGTACGCCTCAACGCTAAGAACACAACAGCGGAGCTCCTGCGTACTAGTGCTGGTATCCACCAGACTTTAAGGTTGGGGTGGGTTATTAGGGATTTTCCTCCAGACCGCGGTACTCAAACTTACCGGCCCTCTAAACCTCACCCTCACCTGAGTCAACGTACTACCGTCGGTGACAGGACTATCCTAGTACCGAAGACTCGCGACTATTTGAATAAGTAACAGGTGTTAACATGTCCACCCGAGCTTCCGGCTCAGGGACTAACACACAAGCTGATACAACCCATCTCCTTCCCGGAGGAGATCCATACCAGTCTGCATACCCACTTAGGATACTCTTGCTTACAGTTTAGTTCGTGGTATATTTAGGGTGAATCTTGGACTTCCCGCGGTGTACTCCGTAAGGGGCCCCTAACGGTACTACAGATCAATGGGCTCAACCCCACAATCATCTTCAAGATAATTATTTTAGTTGGTCGATAACACTTGGTTCACCCTTAATCATTTCATATAGTAAAGTGATTTAGCTCATCTCCTGTCCCACCCAATTGGGTTGGACGTACCTCCTTTCCTTCTACAATGACCTCAGCACAACCTCACAACTAACCCTAGAATTGACCCTCATTGAATCATGGTGTGCTACATCTCATTTACTGATTGGATATAATTCTCAAACACTACTTCGGGGTCTGAATTGTCTAAAACTCAAAATTCTGTTTTTACTAAACGCAGACCACCAAGTTGAACTATCCATCAACCCCATAAGGGAACCCTTCTAAATACTCATCACCAAGGTCTCTAATAATTTTCCAAGGTTCCCACTGACCGTAATAGGGTATGTTCCAATTTCCATAATTTTCCATATTAAATTAATATTTAATATAATTTAAAGGAGTTAAGGCCTTAAGGCAAATTACACATGAACTACCCTCAAAATGATTCTTCATGCTACATGAAAATTATCAGTAAGTTAATATTCCATATAATGGTGGTTAACTGAGTATCAAGTCCTTAGGATGCCAGTTGGCCTACCATATCATCATATTTGTATAATTACCAAAATGCCACTATAATTAGGAAAAATAGTAATTCACTTCTGAAAATTCCACAAAAATTACTAAGAGATTATATGGGTACCTAAAGGCCTCTGCCAAATTATTGTGTCATTACCAATTTCTACATGAGGTACAAGAAATATAATTCAACAAGCTTCCAAACATTTATCATGGGCACATATTAACATAAAATAACAGATTCCCAAGTATCATAACATTGCCCTATGATTTGATATTTTAAATGGATTAAATACTCAAGTGATGTGAATTCCATTTTCTACATGAAGTACAAGAAATATGATTCGCTAAGCTTCCAAACATTTATCATGGGTATGTATTGACATAAAATGACAGATTCCAAAGTATCATAACATTTCCCTATGATTTGGTATTTTAAAAGGATTAAATACACTAGTGATGTAAATTTCACTTTCCACATGGAGTACAAGAACTAGAAATAATCAAGCTCCCAAACATTTATCATGGGCTCATATTGACATAAAATGACAGATTCCAAAGTATCATAACATTTCCCTATGATTTGGTATTTTAAATGAATTAAATACTCAAGTGATGTGAATTCCATTTTCTACATGAAGTACAAGAAATAAGATTCACTAAGCTTCCAAACATTTATCATGGGTATGTATTGACATAAAATGACAGATTCCAAAGTATCATAACATTGCCCTATGATTTGGTATTTTAAAAGGATTAATTACACTAGTGATGTAAATTTCACTTTCCACATGGAGTACAAGAACTAGAAATCATCAAGCTCCCAAACATTTATCATGGGCTCATATTAACATAAAATGACAGATTCCAAAGTATCATAACATTGCCCAATGATTTGATATTTTAAAAGGATTAAATACTCTAAAGCTAGCAAGCACTTAAAGTTTCTCATACAAAGAATAATGCTTCAACAAATCATAACAAAAATTACCATAACCTTATTTCACCCTAACAAACCCACTGATAGTATATCAAAGTCATACAAGTTCATATGACCTTGCATTTTATTTTATTAAGGAAAGGGGCACTTTCATTTATTAGGAAGAAATACACCTAAATACCCATAAAAATTCCTCATTTAATTTACCAAGTCATTTTATACTCCCACATACCTATCTACAAAATCCTAGGCCAAGGCAAGTACATTTGATCATAAGTTCTTCACAAACCCATCTTTGCACCCTTAAGGGTTCACCCTTAGGGTTTTAGGTCACCCCACCCTAATGGCTCCAAATGGACCATTAGGGTGTGACACTAGCATTTTCATAGCTATACCCACATAACCAACAAGATGGGAGGAGGCTAACACACTCAACTCCCCAAATTGATTCAAACCCTACTTTGACCCTTAAAGGTCCTCATTAGGGTTTCCAACTTTCCATACCAAATCAACTCCAAATGGAGTGAAATTTTAGGTAGTCACTACAAACATATAAAAGAGCCATCCACCAAAGTTTGGTGTCATTTGGACATCATATGCTCCAAAAATCAACTTAATTTAAAAATACTAACTACCACAAAAACCCTAGGTAAAATTGACCACCAAGGGCTGCCCCTTTGGGAAGGGGTGTCCCTAGGGTATACCAACCCATGGTTAAAAGCACAGCTCCAAAGATGGAGGGGTTTGACATAGGCAATTTTTCTAATGGACTGACCTAGTGTAGGACCAATCCTAGTAAACAGCTCCCTAGGGAGCTGTAAGTCACCAAATTACCTAAACTAAAGGCCAAATGAAATTTAAGACCAAGGCCTACAACTTTCATGTTGGTCATGTTTTCTAGTTCAGCCCTTAAGAGGCCCTAATTTCTGTTTGAAGTTGACTGAATATTTGAGGCAGAATATCATAAATAGGGAATTAATTAAATGCAAGAAAAGGAGATCAGCACGGATCTTAAAGCACATCCAACCCTCTCCTTCATCTTCTTCCTTCAGCCGACGGCTTGGATCAAACCGACCTGGGCCATCTTCCTTCCTCCTTTCCCGGCCACCTGGTGGCCACCACGGCCGGCCACCACCTCCACCACCTTCGTGGTGGTCTGGGCTACAACTCCCGGCGACATGGCAGCCGGAGGAGGCATTTCTTGGCGGTTCTGGGTGTCACGAATCGAGCCGAAATCCATGGATTTCGGAGGTGTATGCGGGCTCAATTGAGCCCGGTCCTTCAACATTATGTAATGAGAAGCTAGCATGAGGGGAGGGGAGGAGAAACGAACTCTTGTTGGCGCGTGGAGGCGGCTCCGGCGGCGGCTGGCCATGGAAGTGCCTTGCTCCGGCGATCCTGCTCACAGCCGCGATTCTCCACCAATCTCCCCGCTCCAGTAGCTGATTTCGACTGCTCTCAGTGCTCTAAAGCTAATGGGATGGATAGAATGGGGTGGGGAGGAGTGTATACCCGTTTTTGAACTTAGGTGCTCACGAGTGCCACCCCCTGCTATCTCCTGTTCCTCCAGCAATCAGCCATGACATTTCCCAAGCCCCAAGAGTGATTGGCTTGGGTGTAAAGGGTGGCCAAGCTTTTGCTTTCTCTTTTTGCTTTAAGCTTTTAGCTTTTTAATCAACTTTTGGTCCCCTTATCATTTGGCTAATCAAACCATGTTAGGATTCAGACCTAGGGCTGATGGGCAAGGCCTAAGGTCCAAGTATAATGGTTAATTAAGGGGTGATGGGGTTCATTTAAATCTAGGCTTGAAATTCACCTTTGATGGCCTATGTTGACCATGGTTGACTTTGGTCAACCATGATGAGTGGGTTGACCCCACTTGGGGGTCATGAGTCCCTTAACCTCACACAACATAGGTTGGTCCTGGGTGGGGCTCCAATTGGGTTAATTTTGCCTTAAGGTGTGATTTTGACCTAAATTGAGCTAAAGTTGACTTTGATCAAATTGGTCAAAAGGTTGACCAAGGGATGGGGCTTTTGGGTCCAATGAGTTCCTTAAAGTGTTTAGAGTGTGGTGGTAAGGTCAATTTGAACATTTGTGGGTCAATTGAACCCTAATTGACTTGGTTTGGTTAATGTTGACCTAATGTTGACTTTGGTCAATTTCATGCAATTGGGTCCCACCCAAGTGCAATTCTCATGGTAATGGTCTTCCTTAGTGGTTAGGGTGGCATGTGGGAGGTCAATTTGGTGAATTAAGGGTCAATTGGCCTAAGGGAGTGGTATTGGGCTATGTTGATTTTGTGCCCTTAGTGTGCACTTAGCACACTCCACTTGGCCCAAGGGCCCTAGTGGTCACTCTGCACACCACCCATGCCCTGACACCATCTAGGGGTCTAGAAGGATTGGGGATTTTACAGCTTGAGTTCCTGAGTGTCGAAATTGCGGGCTCGGGTGCAGTGAAGTGGCTTGCGGGCATAGGCTGCAGGCAAGACTTGTGGGTCTATGCTATGTAGGGTTTGAGGGCCTGAGTGTCGAGCTTGCGGGCTCAGGTGCAGTGAAGGGGCTTGTGGGCCTAGGTTGTAGGGACTTGCGGGTCCGAGTTGTAAGGCTTGCGGGCCAGAGACATTGGCGGAGTTTGCCGAGCCTTGCATACTGCTTGGTAGGTGCAGGGGAAAGAGGACTACTCAAGATACCCTGTCTTGAGGAACCTATATAAGTCTTTACGTGTTTTCTGTGTTGTGCTTTTCAATCTCTAAATCTATTAACCAGAAAACAAGAACACCAAAAGGGGAATAAAATAATTTGAAAAACCTATTCACCCCCCCCCCCCCCCTCTAGGTGATAAGTCGACACCCAATAACTAACATCAACCCCAAGAGCAAATAATATGAGATGTCAACCAAGGAGTGCTAACAAGGAGTAGAGCAAAATCAGTTTAAGAGATGCAAAGTAATGCAGGAGGAGCTGAATCAATTTAAGAGATGCAAAGTATGGAAGTTGCTTCCTGGACCCCAAGGACAGAATATCATAGGAACTAAGTGGGTCTACGGAATTAAATTGAATGAGAATGGAATAATCGCAAAGAATTAAGCAAGGCTGGTGGCAAAGGGATATTGACAGGAAGAGGGGATTGACTTTGAACAGACATTTTCCCCTGTAGCCAGACTGGAAGCCATCAGACTATTCTTAGCCTATGCTGCCTACCAAGGATTCAAAGTCTATCGGATGGATGTGAATTCAGCCTTTCTAAATTGTGACCTCAAAGAGGAAGTCTATGTAGATCAGGCTTAGGTTTTGTTGATTCAACTCATCCTGACTATGTATATTTTATTAAGAAAGCATTATATGGCTTAAAGTAGGCACCTAGAGCCTGGTATGAGACTTTGTCAAGCTTTCTCATTGAGAATAAATTCTCTAGGGGAAAGACTGACAAGACATTGTTCCTAAGGGAAGTTAAGGGAAAGATTTTGCTAGTGCAGATCTATGTAGATGACATTATCTTTGGCTCTACAGATAACAATCTCTGCAAAAAGTTTGTGATGAGTCCCATTTATATACACTTTTATGGACTCATCTGAGCTAGTTTTCCTGCTTTTGCACTTCAATTTCAGTTCTTAATTTCTTATATTTTACTTGTTCGCGCTTTCACTTTAAGTGCTCATTTAGACCCATTGTGGTGTGCAAGTGCGCACTATTTTGTTGGAGGCAAGCATATTGTGCTACCCATTCTTTTTCTATTATTGTACTTGTGCTGGAGGTGTGTTCCCAGCGTGTGGTTTCATTGTGCAGGTGGGCAGATTGTCCATATTGCCCAGAATTCATCCTGTATGAATCGCACGGTCGTGCGTTTTCTTGACGCTCGATCGGCTGCGATCATGCGTTATGATCATCTGGTCATATGGTGATCTGCCCCGCTCGTGCGTTTTCTTCACGTACAGTTGGCCTCAACCGTGCTTGAACAAAACGCATGACCTCCTATTGGTTGCCGAATTTCGAGTTTTCTGAATTTACCCGTGCGTTTTAACGCACGGTCGGCTTCGACCGTGCGTGAGTAAGACGCACGGGCGCACCTGCTTCGTCTTCCTGGCCTTTATGCTTATTAAATATAGCACGGTCCACGCACGTTCGTGCGTTCGACCGTGCGTGACCAATTTCTGACTGATTTTCAATATAAGTTGCAGATTCTACCCTAGAAGGATCGATCTTCTTTTCCCGTGCCCAAGAGCTCCAGTTCCGTGTCCTTAGCCTCTCCATCACCGCCCACCATCTGGAGGTGCTCCGGAAATATTCTTCACGCCAATCTTGAGCCGGAGTATCCTCTCGGCCTCCTCCATCATTCAGAAGCTTCCAAGCTCCATTTCAACGGATTTTGCACTATATCCTTGGAGTTCTTCGGCAAGATCGTGGCTGAAGGCTATTGAAGAAGAAGACGGGTCCATTGGGAGGTAGTGACAGCCCTCTTCTACCCCGGACGACAGCTGAAGACGGAGCCCGGACGAGGATTGACAACCCTAGATTCCGGCCGTGAATCTCGGATGAGTCTTCGTGCTTTAGTTGTAATCTGACCTCCTCCTTGTTATTTTTGCTGATTCTATTTGATGTGTGTGGTTGTATGTTTCTATATGAACGATGTCCATAAACCCTAAATATTATTAGTGTAATTTTCCATGGTTTTGTGGTTATGTTTGTGGTTTATGTGATTTGAGGAGCGCCCCCATTCCACCATCTATTCCGCCTGACAACTCGCCCATTCTGTGTGCCTACTCTTCCATCCGCCAAGCTAAGCGGTGCTAATGGCCCGTGTAATCCACTCGGACTCCGCCGGTGCAAACCATTCCATCTGCATGCCTACTCGTCCATCCGACTAGCGAAGCGTGGCATAGCGGCCTGTGTAATCCATTCGCCTAACGAAGCAGTGCGCTCAAGGCCTGCACAGTTCGATTCCGCTTGCCTACTCGTTCATCCACCCTTGTGAAGCAGTGCGCTCAAGGCCTGCCTAGTCTCCATCCCGCCAAGCGAAGCATTGCATAGCGGCATTTCATAGGAGTAGTTGTAGCTCTTTTACTTTATTTTCCACAAACCGAATCACCCACTTTCGCATCCAACCGACATAAAGGACTTCAATCTCAAGTCCTTCCTCGAAAGTTAACTCCACCTTACTGTGTTCCTTCGAGATCGATACTTGGGGATTCACTCTCACATTTTATATTACTTGAATGATCGGTACACTGCCATTTCATGATGCAGTCTAGCTACCGCCTATAGCGGTGTGCAAGATTTGCGCATCAAGTTTTTGGCACCGTTGCCGGGGAACACAGACGTGTGAGTTTTCTTGAGAGGGAGAGACAAGAGATAGTAGTTCTTCCAGTGTGTATAGCCGCCTTATTATTTTTGTTTGCTTTTTAATTATTTATTGTTTGTTATTATTTCTTTCTCTCCTGTTTTAAAGTTTTAGGCAAGTTTAATCCAAGTAGTTTTATTTGTCTGTGTAAATTTCCTTGCAAAGAATTTCAGTTTCATTATATCTGCTTTTATTGTTGAAAATGTCTTCATGGGATATTTCTCCTGGCACTTACGACATGATGGTCTATTATATAGACCAAATGAAGGAGTTAAATGCTAGGCAGTGTGGGAACGTTGTTTGCTTGTTGTGTTGAGGAGAGGGTCATGAGTTGAAGGACTGTCCTAGTCTTTTCAATCCTGACCGCTGCTCCTCCACTCATGACAACATTGTTCCTATCACACATTCTTTACCCATGGAGACAATCGTTCCCTCTATCCCCGAGTTTATGTCGTGCATGGACTCCTCACTCCCTGTGTATGGCTTCACTCCTAGTGATGATGATCACTCATCTGTTGGCCAACAAGGAGAGGAATGGGAGCTCTTAGATGCTCCTGAGTTGGATGTGGAAAGTATTATTTTCATCGGAGAGGCATTAGCAGACCTTTTTGCGTAGGAACCAAATCTTTTTGTTCCTCCAATTTCTTTGCAAGATTTTTCTACACACATTCTTTATGATTCTATCGAAGTGAAGGAGTGGGGTGATGCTTCTGACTCGGAGGATGCTCCAAAGTGGAATGAGGAGTTTGTTTTCCCCGAAGGGGAGAATGAATGCTTTGAACACGATGGTGCACCTCGGTGGGATGAGGAGGATACTCTCTCTGATGAGGAGGTTTGCACTTCCTCATGGGACGAGGAGGTCCAACTCACCACCGAGGCCCTTGAGTTCTTGGGTTCCCCTCGCTACTATACTTACGATGATGATAGCGATCTATCCTTGGATCCTGCTGGGAGTGAGACCGGGACCACTCCCCCGATTGATTTTTATTTATGTTCTTCCTCTTCTTTATTCCTTGACCCCTCTTATTCATCTGAGCCTGTGGGGGTTGAGTCTTCATAGGTACTCCAGGAGGACTTGGAGAATTTTTCTCAAGTCAATGATGAGTGTACCCTCTCATGTGAGGAGGTTGATCCCTCCTCCATAGAGGAAGCCTCATTCATTGCCTTCTCTTCCTACCACCTCCCTAAAGATGACACCTTGCTGGGCAAGGATGTTTTTGGTGAGAATAGTGAGGAGGACTCCTCCTCCACTTCTTACATTCTGCTTCCCCTACCTGTGAAGAGCAGGTATTTTTATATAGGTAAGGGAGTAATTGTTCTGTCTCCATATCGGTACCCGCTACCTACACGCGTATTAGAACAGTTACCTGTGCACTTTTCTTTTCATAGACCCATTAGCTAGAACTGTTTTAAATTTGAATAAGTCGTGCTGGGATGACAATAACCCTAGCAGTTATCTTACGTTTCCTGCATTTTTATTTTATCTAGTTTAGTTTAGTTAATGATATTTCATTTTAGTATGTACATTTTCTTTTGTTTTTGCGGAGCTCACCCCTGCAGGTCCTTTTCTGGATGGCAGATGCTGCAGCTTTGTCTTGGTTTACACGCGTCTTCTGGTATGCTCACTTGCTGAGCATTGGGTAATCTCTTCCCTTAGCTTCATTTTGAATTTCATGGCCATATCTTTTGTTGGATTGTTTAGATTAAGTCTGGGGGGAGCTGCTTCTCATTACCCATTGTGCACGCACACGTTGCATTGCATACTAGAAGTAATTTTATCTTATTTATTTAGTATTGTTCATCTTTACTGCACACCACAACACCCACTTGAGCGCGTACTCATCTGTATGCATGCTCTGAGTTGAATTTAATTCTTTTGCTTATTTGGGAAAGTCTAGGTGCTGGCTTAGGACTATATAAAAGAATAAAATGTTGGTTCTAGTAGTGTTCCTAGTCAAGTGCTCGGTTGCATAGAAATTTGTGTAGATTAGACTTCTTTTTATACTTATGGTTTTATATTTTTTTCTATTAGTGTAAATTGTTGGGTCCAGCGTTCCTTCACTTGACCCGTAGTGCCTTTCCGTTGATATAAAGAACAGTTGCGCCTTCACCAAATAGACCGGTCTTTTGGCCGAGTTGGTGGCGCTGAGTCTTTTTCTATTAGTGCAAATCAGATGCTGAATCTGAAACAGAAAAGGTAATTGAGGTAAATTCTATTCATAACTTTGCCTCTAAAAATTACAAATCTGTCTTAAAAATAACATTTACAGATTCAATAAAATCAAACAAGGAAATTAAAAAGAAGTTAACAAACATAAACTATTTAATTTCTGTAGATAATACATCTGAAGAAAATTCAAAAGCACAAAAAAAAATTCAATTAAGGCTAAATTGCTCAATGATTATCAAGAAAAATTTAAAATAATATCAAACATATATTTTAATGACTACAAAAGAAAACTATCAATTGGTATCAAAAATCAGATCTTAAAGTTCTTAAAACATATATTTTCAAAAGAACTTTCAAATGGTATCAAAAACTTTTTCACCATTAAACTCCATTCCTAATTAAATAGCAAACATAAAATTTATTTGAATGTTTTTATCATTAAAAACAATGTCAGATAACTTCAATGTTCTTACAGACATTCTCCAAATTATGTTGAGCATTCTACTGTAGTTGCATTGATTAGAAATAATCAGAGCACTGAGTGTGAGTCTCTTCTGATTAGGGGATTCTTAAGAAGGAAGGTATCAGACAAAGTTTTTTTTTTGGAATCCATTAAAGGTTGCTGCAATTGAAAATTTTAATTCAGAACTTAAGAAATCAAAATCTAGGATAGCAGAGTTGCACAAATAATTTTTTTTTAAAAATAAAAATAAAAATTATTAAAGCCAAGTGAGAGAGAAAATGAGAAAATCAGAGAAACCATGTGAGAGAGAAAAGGAGAATATAAGAATTAAAATTGTCGGCATCCTAAACCAAATAGGGGGAGATTACCAGGCCACTAGTTTTAGAGATTACCAGGCCACTAGTTTTAATTTGAGAGGACCCAGCCCCACCAAATCAACCAAAAGACCGGTCTGTTTGGTGAAGGCGCAACTGTTCTTTATATCAACGGAAAGGCGCTACGGGTCAAGTGAAGGAACGCTGGACCCAACAATCCCCCCCAGCGTCCAGCACGACCCGCAAGCTCAGAGGTGCTCCACATGGATCAGAGGTGGCGCACCACATGGCTCAGAGGTGGCTTGACACATAGTTGCGGCCCCCTAACCCCGGTTTGAGAAATTTCAGGAATTATCAGCGCCCCCCCCCCCCCCCCCCCCCCGGTCTCGAACCCGCAACCTCATCTGATCCAATTGAAAGTCGAGGTTAGTTCTTATTATATGTTAAAACTCTTGTTAAAGTTTTACTTTCAAAATAAATGATATATATATATATATAGTGTGCTGTTTTTCTGATTGAGTAATAAAGCCAAACAGTTAAAGTGCAAATAAAACACAGCACGGGTAAAGAAATAAAACAAACAAGAAGCAATCCAGAAGACACAAGAAAATATAGTAGTTCCCCAAAATCTGGGTACGTCTACTCTTCTACCCACTGGTAGGAATCCACTAGGAGGTTGTTGATAAGGTGCCCTCACACCAAGGTGATTTTGATAAGGTTTCCACACACCAAGTGAGCTGTTGATAAGGTACTCTAACCAAGATGTAGATTTTTGCTAAGGTGCCCTGTCACCGGGAGTTAACTTTTGAAGGGAGTTATAACCCTGTACAAGAGGTGGAAAGGAATAAAAATAAAAACAGAAAGATTTGTTGTTCTTCTCTGTATAAGAAGACTCTTTGAAGATCCTGATTTGAAGTTGAATGGATCTTGATGAAGATGTTGAAGAGCTCCCCCTGTCTGATATAAGTAAATGATAGTTCTGGAGTCCTCTTCTCTTGATTGTACAAACACTTCTTTCTTCTTATGCAGTGATGATCCTAAGCAAATGGTTGTGATTGGTGTCTCAGGATATATGTGATCTGCAAGAAGATGTTAGCAAAAAGAAGATATACAAAAATAGATCTGCTTCTTTCTGTATCTGTGTGTACTCTATCTATATTCCTATTTCTCTCTGTCTATCTTTTTATTTTCTGCACTTCTCTTCATCCGGAGAAGGCTTTTTAAATTCTTGTTGGGAATAAGGAAAGAGATAAAGTCTCTTTAATTTGATTCCTTGGGAAGAGGAGTTTTTGTCTTTGACTCTTCTGCAAACGGCTATAAACTTTATTGCCTGCAACGGCTATATTAGAAAAGCATGTATATAATAATGTTAGTCCAGCTGTATAATAAGAATTTGTCGAGCGCTGGCTGGCTTGAATTTGTCGAGCGCCGTTCAGAGAATGCCTGGCCACTGAGATTATTCTGACTGAATTCGTCGAGCGCTGTTCTGATAGAAATTTGTCAAGCGCTGTTCTGATAGAAATTTGTCGAGCGCTGGCTGGCTTGAGTTTGTCGAGTGTCATTCGACATTTGTCGAACGCAGAGATCTTATATTATTTTCTTATATTTTCTCTGATTCGATCACATTATATTTAATTGATGTTTTCTTAGTTTTCTTACTTAAGGAAATTGTTCTATGTTATGATGTGTTTTAAGATAGAAACTTAAATCTTAAATATGAATCCTAACTCAGATCATTATTATCAGCTTTCTTATCTTAGTGAGATTTGGTCTAAGTTATTAGATGAATTATGGACAAAGGGATGGATCCTAACTCAAATCAAAAAGACCGGTCTATTTGGTGAAGGCGCAACTGTTATTTATATCAACGGAAAGGCGCTACGGGTCAAGTGAAGGAACGCTGGACCCAACAATCCCCCCCAGCGTCCAGCACGACCCGCAAGCTCAGAGGTGCTCCAAATGGCTCAGAGGTGGCGCACCACATGGCTCAGAGGTGGCTTCACAAATAGCTGCGGCCGCCTGACCCCGGGTTGAGAAATTTAAGGAATTATCAGCGCCCCCCCCCCCCCCCCCCCCCCCCCCCCGGTCTCGAACCCGCAACCTCCTATGATACCAATTGAAAGTTGAGGTTAGTTCTTATTATATGTTAAAACTCTTGTTTAAGTTTTACTTTCAAAATAAATGATATATATAGTGTGTGTGCTGTTTTTCTGATTGAGTAATAAAGCCAAACAGTTAATGTACAAATAAAACACAGCATGGAACGGTCCAGGCCCGCTAACACGGGACCCAGCTGGACCGCCGGCACCCTCCCGGACCAGGCCCGCCAACACGGGACCCAGCTGGCACCGGAAGGGTTCAGCCTAACCAGATGGTCTGCAGACCATGCACCCCAACCCCTCTCTGTCACACCACAGGGCACAGCGGGTTGTTGGAGACCGCAGTCCCCCTTTGATGATAATTGAGCCAGTTAAGCGGCAGCGCGTGGACTTCCCAGGAGGTCACCCATCCCAGAACTACTCCAGCCCGAGCACGCTTAACTATGGAGTACTTTCACTTCTCATCACCAATTGATCTGCAGCTCAATTGGTGATGAGAAGTGAAAGTACTCCATAGTTAAGCGTGCTCGGGCTAGAGTAGTTTTGGGATGGGTGATCTCCTGGGAAGTCCACGCGCTGCCGCTTAACTGGCTCAATTCTCATCAAAGGGGGACTGCGGTCTCCAACAACCCGCTGTGCCCTGTGGTGTGACAGAGAGGTGTTGGGGTGCATGGTCTGCAGACCATCTGGTTAGGCTGAACCCTTCCGGTGCCAGCTGGGTCCCGTGTTGGCGGGCCTGGGCCGGGAGGGTGCCAGCGGTCTAGCTGGGTCCCGTGTTAGCGTACCTGGACCGTTACAAAAAGTGCAATCCGGGACTTGTAAGACCCCCTTTTTTTTGCAAAAACCACCGGGGCTTAGGCCCAGAACCGCCGCTTTGCGGTGACACCTTCACTCGGGAAGGTCGCCACTACAAAACGCCGATCCTGCCGGCCAAATCGATCACGAAGAAAAGTACAGTAAAGAGAAGACAAGTCCACAGAATCAACATGAAATACAAATGTCCACATGATATAACTGAATAAAAGATAACAAGGGTTGCAATAATAAAAGGGCTCGTGCCCTGTACATCATATCCTCACTACAAGATCACTCGCGGAAGCTAACTACTAATCACTCACAGATCCTGAATCCTGTACTCCTGTACTAGACTGGCCTGCCTTCGTCTGCTCCGGCCTCTGGTGTTGCAGCGTCTCCTCGAACCCCTAAAATGATATGGTCCACCGACCGTCAGTCAAACTAGACTCAGTCAACAATCCCCCGCCCCTAAACACGTGGCTCCTTGGCACCGAGCGGGGAGGAGTGAAAAGGAGGACCAAAGGCAGAGTGGAAACAAGCAGGTGACAACTATCCTAAAGAAAGTATGATAACAAGGTATTGTAGAGTAAAGTGCATGTAAAGAACAGTAAGCAGTATATGTAATAGCAAGTAAAGTACTATAAAAGTAACCATTGATTTATAGGAATGTCCATACAGACCTATAAACCAGGGGGTCGTTTAGCAGGGCCTACCGTATAAGAAGTCCCATAACCGACTTATACGTTAGGGATAGGTTGAATGCAATGTTCATGCTATGACATGCAAGTATGTTGTTATGCTATGTTCATACAAGTGCAACTCACTCACTACGACTCTATGCGCATAGACCTTTAGTTCCCCCTTTTTGGAGCGAGCTAGACTCCCAGGATACTCCCGTAGTGGCAAACGGAAGCGGTGGGTTGGGCCTCGCCCACCTGTAGGTTGGTATTCACACTACCTAACCTAGACCTATCGTACGCTTCCACAAAACCCGCGGAGCGTCTGCGTACTCTTACTGACTGGACCGCCAGACTTTCGAGGCTAAGTGTAAATACCACACTTGTCGAGTCAATGTATTGACGTCGGTGTGAACGATCGTCCAATACCGAAGACCCACCACCTTCAATGCACATGCAACATGTTCTACTTCCTACCTCCGAGCCATAAGCTCCCCGGGCTAACCTGCCCGCCATCAATAACCTTCCGAGCCATCGGCTCGCCGAACCAACCCGTCCGTACCACAAAACACTACTGAGTCACAAGCTCTCCTGACTCAGCAATCCGCACATTTAACCACCGAGCCTACCGCTCGTAAGACCAAACCAACTAACTTCTCGAAACCACGGGGTGTGTTATTAGTTAATGTCTTATTCCTATAAATTAGGGTTAGTCTTGAACTTCCCGAGTGTTACAGGACTACAATGGGATGACACCCCAAAGTTCCCTTTCCGAAGACACTTAGTATTATTGGTTACTACCCATAAGAAACCCTCTTAATGCTTTACCTGGTTCAAACCTAAGTGTTTTAAGGCACTAAAGGGAAAAGGCGAACTTTCGTCAATCCCCAGAACGACCTACCCCAAGGGTGGCACCCCACCACCCTAGGACTCTTCAAACCTTAATTAACTCCAGGGATCCTCACATAGTCATATGTTCACCATTAGACTCTCATATCTCCAATCAATATACCCCAATTTTGACCTATAACCCCAAAATTGCCAATTTGCTAAACGCAGACCATCCTTAATGTTTTGATGCTCATAAAGGGAGGTACATTAAACAATCAACTCTATGACACAATATCTTTATTGGGGGTCCATGCTACTTATTTAAGGTTAATTCCAGAGTCTCACAATTTTCCCAACATTATTAATATTTAAAATAAATTTCCAAAAAATACAACTTTCTAAGGTTTGAACTACAAGCGCACTCTTCTGACTTCCAATGCCTACCCAACTTTTTACATAAATCAAGGGTACCTAATAATCAGTAGATATGAATTTGTAGGGAATTCCAGCAAGATCTACTATTATTAAAAATTCCAAAACCCATTTATCTCCAATAAATTCCAAAGTAGGTACCCTCATATGATCTCCAAACCTTATGCAAATTTATACAGAGGTGACTAATACTAAAATATTCTTCCCTACCAAGTTTGACCATGTACCATATAGGCTACAATTGTAATTTCCACCAAGGATATATTTGCAAATAATACCAAATTGAACTAGAGGTACCAAAAATATTAATCCATAAATTATGAGAAAAATAAAGTGGGTTCATAATGGTATGAAATGTCATCCAGCAAAGTTTCATGCAATTACAGAAAACTAACACCCTAAAATTGTTCATCCCAAAAATTGTCAACAATATGAATAATTATAATTTGGACCTCCAAAAGTTTACCAATGGTTCTAATAGAATCTCCAGGTATTAATAACATCAAAACTAAGTTGGTGACAGAAGATGGTTAATCATTAAGTATTATTTCTTCCTAAATCCCAAAACCCTATATATTTACAAATCTACCCAAGGATTTATCACCTAGGTTTGGCAACCCCAAACCCCACGAATTTCTCACAGTAGCATTCTCTGGTAACCAAGATCATCTCCACAAAATTTCAAGTCAAACCATTAAGGTTTGACACCTCTTCCTTCATTGGCCTCTAATTGCACCCCTTTAGGGTTTAACCTAGGGTTGGGGTCAAAACTTCTCCAAATCCACCCAAACTTTTTGTGAGGGTATTATAAGACTCATAGAGCTCAGAGGAGTCCATTACACACCTCTCCAAGGACAAACACTCCCAAGTCCTTCACAAGTCCTAAAGAGCACCCTAAGGCTAACCATTAGGGTTCAAGGGCACACTAAGCCCTAATTCCTCCAAAATTGCTCCTTGGGGTGTCCCATACATCCCAAGTCAGTGACCAAGGTCACCCCTTTCAATCAGTGGGAGGGAGCCCCTCCACACTCCAAAATTAGCTTAAGTTCACTTTTGCCCTAATATAACCCTTAAGCAAACAAAGGTCCAAGGGAAACTCCCTACTTTTCCAAAGTCCAAACTACTCACTATACTGGCCAGGGGTCAGTGAATGACCACCCAAGATCCTACCAACATTTGGTGAGGGGTGGGGTTCTATTGGGTACCTAATTGGGGTGCAAATAGCATTTAGCCCCTTTGCAAAATACTAGGGTAAACCTCCTCCGATGGCCACCAAATTTGGACCAAAGGTTGGCATGGGGGAGGGTGATGTGCACCCCAAATATGAAGCCAATTGGCTTTGTGGAAGAGTGGGGGTACTCACCCAAAGTTTTGCCTAAACCTAGGGGGCCTAAGGTTGTATTGGTGAATTTCCCCACCAATTCAACTCCATAAATTATGCGATTTTAACCAGAGACCCTACTTACTCTCTAGGACCAGCCATCCAAGTTTGGAAGGGTTTTGAGGTGTTTCGGGCACCTAATTAGGTTCCACAAGGATTATTGAACTTTTCCAAAAACTATGGGGAAAAGTTCTCCAATCAATCTGATTTTTGGACATTTGCTCAATTGGAGTTCTAGGTTGGTGTGGGCATCAAAAATAAACTCTGGTTAGCCTTATGGACAGACCTCACCAAAATGAGTGATGTGCCCTAACAAGAGCTCCAAATCTAATGATCTCAATTTTGTAGTAAAATAGACACCAAGGGCTCCAACTTTTATGTTGGACAAATTTTCCCTAGAAGCCTCTAAGTATTTTTAATAAATTAAATACGCTGCAGCAGTTTTGATCACAGAAATTCATAAAAATACCTAAAAGGGAGCACGAATCTTGAAGTAAGATGGGTGGCTGCTGCTCATCTTCAAGCTCCAGCCAAGGCACGGGATTAGCCCGACCTGGAGCTACTTCCAGGCCATTTTCCGGCCACCACAGCCACCTCCCTGGCCGGCCACCACCACCACCACCTCCGTTGAGGTGGTGGCTATCGACGGGCGAGGCACGGCCGCCGGAGGGGCGGTTTCCGGCAAACTCAAGAGGGACGTTTTTAATGGAAACGGTGGAGAAATTTCTCCCAATCGGGCTCATTTTGAGCCCGATTTCATCTATATTTTGATCCTAGATCTATGCACGAATAAGGAGGAGGAGGATCAGACCTTATTTGGTGTGATTCGTGGCTCCGTTTGCCGGCCGCCATTGTTCCTCCTTGGAGCTTTGGGTGCCATGGAATCTCCTCCTCTGAGCACTGAAAGGGTCGGGAAAGTGGGAGTTTCAACTCCTTGAGAGCATCTGAAGCTAATGGAGGACTCAATTTAATGGGAGGAGGGCTCCATCAAGAGATCACCAAGTGACCCCTCCTCTCCCCCATGGCCGGCCACCCTTATGCTTCCCCCCTGCCTTCAATTCCTCCAAAAAACTCCTGGAATTCCCTCCACATTCATCAGGGGAGATGAAAAGGGGACATCAATGGGGATTCCAAGGGGTTTATCCAATTAATGGCCATGAACACCACCTTCTCTCTCCTCCAAAATTGTGTTTTTCTCTCTCCTACTCATCATGGACGATTTTTCTCTCTGCCCTAGGCTAATTATCAGTCAAGAATGCTGGTCAAGTGGTCAATTTGGGCTTAGCCCAAAGGGATTGGGCTAGGTTTAAGAGATTTGACCTAATTTGGGCAGGTTTGACTTTTGGTCAAATTGACCAATTGGGTGACCCTAGGATGGGGCTTTTGGGTCCACTGGGTCCCCTATGACATGATAACACTATGGGTAGGGTCAATTTAATATGGTGGTGGTCAATTAGGGTACTTAGTGAAGAATTGCCATTTTGACCTAAAAAAGGGCATTTTGGTCAATTTGCACCACTGGGGTCCCATGATAGGGCTTTTAGGTCTACTAGGTCTCTTATGGTATTCTAGACCTATATGAGTGGTCAATTTGGCATGGTGAGAGTTAATTGACTCTAATTAGGCTACTTTGACCAATTTAGGGTTAGGGTTGACTTTGGTCAATTTGGCCTCTTTGGTTGACGCCAATGGGTCCTATGGTGGGGTCAAATGGTCAAGTTGAGGCCCTAAAGTCCAACCCTAAGCTTGGTCACTGGAAATTGTTATTTGCAGTCCAACGCACTTTCAATCCTAATCTTGCCTAAGTTAAAGGGATTTCTACTCTACCAAGGCCTTGTCATGACCTTGTCAAGACAGATTCACCTGGGGGGTCTAGCTGTCTGGGGGATGTTACAAATCCCAATAAACAAAAAAAATAATTTCGTCCTCGAAATTCAGGTTAGGCTTGCGGGGTTTTCACCGCGAGTGACTGAACGTAACATCCCCTAAGAGTCAAAGTTATTCCTGGCTCGAAGAGCACCGACTATCTATGCCACACCAGCTCTAGTGGCTCCAAGTTGTGCTCCTCCTGACCCTAATTTTACCACATGTCTTAACCTCTGAAATCTTCTTGCGTCGCAAGACTCGCACCGTCGTATCATCTATCCTGACCGGGGTGACCTAGCTACCTTGGTCGATCTATCCTCGAACTTCCACTCTAACCTGGGCAGACTCTTATGCCTTTAATGTTTTCTTCTCACGTTCAAATTCTTACTCCTTCAGGTACATCCGAGAAATCAATCATCTCTACTCTACCACTTTTCCAGTTCTTACTATTGATGGAATTAATCTAATCGTCTAGCGTCCCAATCATCCTTAAATATTACTGGGGTGCCTTTGTGGACTTTTATGAGTATATGCTAACCAATCATAATGGTAAGATGACTCCCAATCACTTTCTACGTGAAGTTTGATTCATAAGGGCAAAATTTTGATACCTTAGGGTTTTTCACAAGTCAATTTCATCAAGGAAGTATCACCACGTTTATTTCTCCAAAATCCTGTCACTTCCACTTATGCTAGTCTTGATCACTCTCAAATGATCTTAAGCACAATAAACTTATATCATTCTTACCATAGTGAAATCAAACACTATATTCCAAATCTAACAAGTCATCGACTAAGATCTCTGGTTATTCATCATCAAAGCTCCCAAGGTTTAAGCACTATTATTGTAGTTAAAATTTTCTACCATGACAGAGAGTGATTTCTAACAAATCATAAGTTGATCACTTCCGAATGCCCCAAACCACAAGAACTTCCAATTATCATTAGAGCTTGCTCGACCTAATTTTGGTTCCCAATTTCCAGAAGGGTATCTGCATCCCTAAGTAACCAGACCTAACAACTTTACATTTCTAATGTTTCAACTAAGTTCAAGTTGTTGTTCGATCAATGATGTCTATCCATTGTCCTGGTACTTCTACCGGTCATCATTCCAAATGTACTGTTACACCGTCTCATCTTCTTCTAAGTAACATCGAGTAAGATCGACTTCAAAATCATTATGTTCACGACACAAAATTTTCTAACTTAGGTCTAAGGGAAATCTAAGTCCGCCATTAATTGGCCCAATAAACAAAAGGTACGCCCCAATAAACAAAGGACAAGCCCCCAATAAACAAAAGATAAGCCACTATCTATTTTGGGCTGAGTATCTTCAGTATCACCAAGTTATATTCGTCCCAAGTATGCAAATAATTCTTAGGGCATAAAACCTTAGACTTGGGGTTCTATCTTGGGGCTCATTGGTATACTCCACACCTTAGAATCTTCTAGGTACCTTCTACGACAACCTTATCAGGGTCAATATGTCACCCAATCCCAAACGGGTCCCTTCTGGACTTCAATTCTTATCCGACCCTCGGTGTTTGTCGTGGTGGTTGTCTTAATGTAAACACATCACGGATACGAGGATTGAGTCTATCTCATACCATTCTACTTATGTGTAAATCTCTCTTTCTCTAGCCTCATTTGGGTATCCTCGTACCTTCACCAAAAGTTATACATATGGTCTATTTCAGACTAGGTCATGGTATAAATTGTCAAGGTAAGTCACGTGTCCTAGTGGGGTTGAGTCTAACTCATTAACTAAAGGACTATCTAAAGAGTTCTTTGCAGCCGGAGGTATTCCCTGCTGGGGGCAGGGTTCGCCGCAGGCTACAAAAGAAAACTAGACACTCGTAAGGGAAATTAACTAAGAAGATTCAGTTAAATGTGGACCTTTTTCAATGCGATTCCCATATGGGCACACCACTGCTTCCACTGCTATTTTGTCCTCAAACTAAGCTCGCGCGGGGTGGCCCAGGGTTTGTGGACTTCTTTCTTCGGATCGAGGTTTCCTCTGATACCACTTGTAAGACCTCATTTTTTTTTTTGCAAAAACCACCAGGGCTTAGGCCCAGAACCGCCGCTTTGCGGTGACACCTTCACTCGGGAAGGTCGCCACTACAAAACGCCGATCCTGCCAGCCAAATCGATCACGAAGAAAAGTACAGTAAAGAGAAGACAAGTCCACAGAATCAACATGAAATACAAATGTCCACATGATATAACTGAATAAAAGATAACAAGGGTTGCAATAATAAAAGGGCTCGTGCCCTGTACATCATATCCTCACTACAAGATCACTCGCGGAAGCTAACTACTAATCACTCACAGATCCTGAATCCTTTACTCCTGTACTAGACTGGCCTGCCTTCGTTTGCTCCGGCCTCTGGTGTTGCAGCGTCTCCTCGAACCCCTAAAATGATATGGTCCACCGACCGTCAGTCAAACTAGACTCAGTCAATAATCCCCCGCCCCTAAACCCGTGGCTCCTAGGCACCGAGCGGGGAGGAGTGAAAAGGAGGACCAAAGGCAGAGTGGAAACAAGCAGGTGACAACTATCCTAAAGAAAGTATGATAACAAGGTATTGTAGAGTAAAGTGCATGTAAAGAACAGTAAGCAGTATATGTAATAGCAAGTAAAGTACTATAAAAGTAACCATTGATTTATAGGAATGTCCATACAGACCTATAGACCAAGGGGTCGTTTAGCAGGGCCTACCGTATAAGAAGTCCCATAACTGACTTATACGTTAGGGGTAGGTTGAATGCAATGTTCATGCTATGACATGCAAGTATGCTGTTATGCTATGTTCATACAAGTGCAACTCACTCACTACGACTCTACGCGCATAGACCTTTAGTTTCCCCTTTTTGGAGCGAACTAGACTCCCAGGATACTCCCGTAGTGGCAAACGGAAGCGGTGGGTTGGGCCTCGCCCACCTCTAGGTTGGTATTCACACTACCTAACCTAGACCTATCGTACGCCTCCACAAAACCCGCGGAGTGTCTGCGTACTCTTACTGACTGGACCGCCAGACTTTCGAGGCTAAGTGTAAATACCACACTTGCCGAGTCAATGTATTGACGTCGGTGTGAACGATCGTCCAATACCGAAGACCCACCACCTTCAATGCACATGCAACATGTTCTACTTCCTACCTCCGAGCCATAAGCTCCCCGGGCTAACCTGCCCGCCATCAATAACCTTCCGAGCCATCGGCTCGCCGAACCAACCCGTCCGTACCACAAAACACTACTGAGTCACAAGCTCTCCTGACTCAGCAATCCGCACTTTTAACCACCGAGCCTACCGCTCGTAAGACCAAACCAACTAACTTCTCGAAACCACGGGGTGTGTTATTAGTTAATGTCTTATTCCTATAAACTAGGGTTAGTCTTGAACTTCCCGAGTGTTACAGGACTACAATGGGATGACACCCCAAAGTTCCCTTTCCCAAGACACTTAGTATTATTGGTTACTACCCATAAGAAACCCTCTTAATGCTTTACCTGGTCCAAACCTAAGTGTTTTAAGGCACTAAATGGAAAAGACGAACTTTTGTCAATCCCTAGAACGACCTACCCCAAGGGTGGCACCCCACCACCCTAGGACTCTTCAAACCTTGATTAACTCCAGGGATCCTCACATAGTCATATGATCATCATTAGACTCTCATATCTTCAATCAATATACCCCAATTTGACCTATAACCCCAAAATTGCCAATTTGCTAAACGCAGACCATCCTTAATGTTTTGATGCTCATAAAGTGAGGTACATTAAAAAATCAACTCTATGACACAATATCTTTATTGGGGGTCCATGCTACTTATTTAAGGTCAATTCCAGAGTCTCACAATTTTCCCAACATTATTAATATTTAAAATCAATTTCCAAAAAATACAACTTTCTAAGGTTTGAACTACAAGTGCACTCTTCTGACTTCCAATGCCTACCCAACTTAATACATAAATCAAGGGTACCTAATAATCAGTAGATATGAATTTGTAGGGAATTCCAGCAAGATCTACTATTCTTAAAAATTCCAAAACCCATATATCTCCAATAAATTCCAAAGGAGGTACCCTCATATGATCTCCAAACCTTATGCAAATTTATACAGAGTTGAGTAATACTAAACTATTCAGCCCTACCAAGTTTTACCATGTACCATATAGGCTACAATTGTTATATCCACCAAGGATATATTTGCAAATAATTCCAAATTGAACTAGAGGTACCAAAAATATTAATCCATAAATTATGAGAAAAATACTGTGGGTTCATAATGGTATGAAATGTCTTCCAGCAAAGTTTCATGCAATTACAGAAAACTAACACCCTAAAATTGTTCATCCCAAATATTGTCAACAATATGAATAATTATAATTTGGACCTCCAAAAGTTTTCCAATGGTTCTAATAGACTCTCCAGGTATTAATAACATCCAAACTAAGTTGGTGACAGAAGATGGTTAATCATTAAGTATTATTTCTTCCTAAATCCCAAAACCCTAAATAATAACAAATCTACCCAAGGCTTTATTACCTAGGTTTGGCAACTCCAAACCCCACCAATTTCTCACAGTAGAATTCTCTGGTCACCAAGATCAGCCCCCCAAAATTTCAAGTCAAACCATTAAGTTTTGACCCCTCTTCCTTCATTGGCCTCAAATTGCACCCCTTTAGGGTTTAACCTAGGGTTGGGGTCAAAACTTCTCCAAATCCACCCAAACTTCTTGTGAGGGTATTATAAGACTCATAGAGCTCAGAGGAGTCCATTACACACCTCTCCAAGGACAAACACTCCCAAGTCCTTCAAAAGTCCTAAAGAGCACCCTAAGGCTAACCATTAGGGTTCAAGGGCACACTAAGCCCTAATTCCTCCAAAATTGCTCCTTGGGGTGTCCCATACATCCCAAGTCAGTGACCAAGGTCACCCCTTTCAATCAGTGGGAGGGAGCCCCTCCACACTCCAAAATTACCTTAAGTTCACTTTTGCCCTAATATAACCCTTAAGCAAACAAAGGTCCAAGGGAAACTCCCTATTTTTCCCAAGTCCAAACTACTCACTATACTGGCCAGGGGTCAGTGAATGACCACCCAAGATCCTACCAACATTTGGTGAGGGGTGGGGTTCTATTGGGTACCTAATTGGGGTGCAAATAGCATTTAGCCCCTTTGCAAAATACTAGGGTAAACCTCCTCCGATGGCCACCAAATTTGGACCAAACGATGGCATGGGGGAGGGTGATGTGCACCCCAAATATGAAGCCAATTGGCTTTGTGGAAGAGTGGGGGTACTCACCCAAAGTTTTGCCTAAACCTAGGGGGCCTAAGATTGTATTGGTGAATTACCCCACCAATTCAAGTCCATAAATTATGAGATTTTAACCAGAGACCCTACTTACACTCTAGGAACAGCTATCCAAGTTTGGAAGGGTTTTGAGGTGTTTAGGGCACCTAATTAGGTTCCACAAGTATTATTGAACTTTTCCAAACACTATGGGGAAAAGTTCTCCAATCAATCTGATTTTTGGACATTTGCTACATATTTATAAGAGTAGCCTACCCTCCAAATTTCATGTCATTTGGAGTTCTAGGTTGGTGTGGGCATCAAAAATAAACTCTGGTTAGCCTTATGGACAGACCTCACCAAAATGAGTGTTGTGCCCTAACCAGGGCTCCAAATCGAGTGATCTCAATTTTGTAGTAAACTATACATCAAGGGCTCCAACTTTGATGTTGGACAAATTTTCCCTAGAGGCCTCTAAGTATTTTTAATAAATTAAATAAGCTGCAGCAGTTTTGATCACAGAAATTCATAAAAATACCTAAAAGGGAGCACGAATCTTGAAGTAAGATGGGTGGCTGTTGCTAGTCTTCAAGCTCCAGCCAAGGCACGTGATTAGCCCGACCTGGAGCTACTTCCAGGCCATTTTTCGGCCACCACAACCACCTCCCTGGCCGGCCACCACTACCACCACCTCCGTTGAGGTGGTGGCTATCGCCGGGCGGCGGCACGGCCGCCGGAGGGGCGGTTTCCGGCGAACTCAAGAGGGACGTTTTTAATGGAAACGGTGGAGAAATTTCTCCCAATCGGGCTCGTTTTGAGCCCGATTTCATCTATATTTTGATCCTAGATCTATGCACGAATAAGGAGGAGGAGGATCGGACCTTATTTGGTGTGATTCGTGGCTCCGTTTGCCGGCTGCCATTGTTCCTCCTTGGAGCTTTGGGTGCCATGGAATCTCCTCCTCTGAGCACTGAAAGGGTCGGGAAAGTGGGGGTTTCAACTCCTTGAGAGCTTCTGAAGCTAATGGAGGCCTCAATTTAATGGGAGGAGGGCTCCATCAAGAGATCACCAAGTGACCCCTCCTCTCCCCCATGGCCGGCCACCCTTATGCTTCCCCCCTGCCTTCAATTCCTCCAGAAAACTCCTGGAATTCCCTCCACATTCATCAGGGGAGATGAAAAGGGGACATCAATGGGGATTCCAAGGGGTGTATCCTCTTAATGGCCATGAACACCACCTTCTCTCTCCTCCAAAATTGGGTTTTTCTCTCTCCTACTCATCATGGCCGATTTTCCTCTCTCCCCTAGGCTAATTATCAGTCAAGAATGCTGGTCAAGTGGTCAATTTGGGCTTAGCCCAAAGGGATTGGGCTAGGTTTAAGAGATTTGACCTAATTTGGGCAAGTTTGACTTTTGGTCAAATTGACCAATTGGGTGACCCTAGGATGTGGCTTTTGGGTCCACTGGGTCCCCTATGACATGATAACACTATGGGTAGGGTCAATTTAATATGGTGGTGGTCAATTAGGGTACTTAGTGAAGAATTGCCATTTTGACCTAAAAAAGGGCATTTTGGTCAATTTGCACCACTGGGGGTCCCATGATAGGGCTTTTAGGTCTACTAGGTCTCTTATGGTATTCTATACCTAGATGAGTGGTCAATTTGGCATGGTGAGGGTTAATTGACTCTAATTAGGCTACTTTGACCAATTTAGGGTTAGGGTTGACATTGGTCAATTTGGCCTCTTTGGTTGACCCCAATGGGTCCTTGGTGCCCTAAGGGGACCCCTAAAGGGTTAGGGATACTATGGTGGGGTCAAATGGTCAAGTTGAGGCCCTAAAGTCCAACCCTAAGCTTGGTCACTGGAAATTGCTATTTGTAGTCCAAGGCACTTTCAATCCTAATCTTGCCTAAGTTAAAGGGATTTCTACTCTACCAAGGCCTTGTCACGACCTTGTCAAGACAGATTCACCTGGGGGGTCTAGCTGTCTGGGGGATGTTATAAATCCCAATAAACAAAAAAAATAATTTCGTTCTCAAAATTCAGGTTAGGCTTGCGGGGTTTTCACCGCGAGTGACTGAACGTAACATCCCCTAAGAGTCAAAGTTATTCCTGGCTCGAAGAGCACTGACTATCTATGCCACACTAGCTCTAGTGGCTCCAAGTTGTGCTCCTCCTGACCCTAATTTTACCACATGTCTTAACCTCTAGAATCTTCTTGCGTCGCAAGACTCGCACCGTCGTATCATCTATCCTGACCGGGGTGACCTAGGTACCTTGGTCGATCTATCCTCGAACTTCCACTCTAACCTGGGCAGACTCTTATGCCTTTAATGTTTTCTTCTCACATTCAAATTCTTACTCCTTCAGGTACATCAGAGAAATCAATCATCTCTACTCTACCACTTTTCCAGTTCTTACTATTGATGGAATTAATCTAATCGTCTAGCGTCCCAATCATCCTTAAATATTACTGGGGTGCCTTTGTGGACTTTTATGAGTATATGCTAACCAATCATAATGGTAAGATGACTCCCAATCACTTTCTACGTGAAGTTTGATTCATAAGGGCAAAATTTTGATATCTTAGGGTTTTTCACAAGTCAATTTCATCAAGGAAGTATCACCACGTTTATTTCTCCAAAATTCTGTCACTTCCACTTATGCCAGTCTTGATCACTCTCAAATGGTCTTAAGCACAATAAACTTATATCATTCTTACCATAGTGAAATCAAACACTATATTCCAAATCTAACAAGTCATCGACTAAGATCTCTGGTTATTCATCATCAAAGCTCCCAAGGTTTAAGCACTATTATTGTAGTTAAAATTTTCTACCATGACAGAGCGTGATTTCTAACAAATCATAAGTTGATCACTTCCGAATGCCCCAAACCACAAGAACTTCCAATTATCATTAGAGCTTGCTCGTCCTAATTTTGGTTCCCAATTTCCAGAAGGGTATCTGCATCCCTAAGTAACCAGACCTAACAACTTTACATTTCTAATGTTTCAACTAAGTTCAAGTTGTTGTTCGATCAATGATGTCTATCCATTGTCCTGGTACTTCTACCGGTCATCATTCCAAACGTACTGTTACACCGTCTCATCTTCTTCTAAGTAACATCGAGTAAGATCGACTTCAAAATCATTATGTTCACGACACAAAATTTTCTAACTTAGGTCTAAGGGAAATCTAAGTCCGCCATTAATTGGCCCAATAAACAAAAGGTACGCCCCAATAAACAAAGGACAAGCCCCCAATAAACAAAAGATAAGCCACTATCTATTTTGGGCTGAGTATCTTCAGTATCACCAAGTTATATTCTTCCCAAGTATGCAAATAATTCTTAGGGCATACAACCTTAGACTTGGGGTTCTATCTTGGGGCTCATTGGTATACTCCACACCTTAGAATCTTCTAGGTACCTTCTACGACAACCTTATCAGGGTCAATATGTCACCCAATCCCAAACGGGTCCCTTCTGGACTTCAATTCTTATTCGACCCTCGGTGTTTGTCGTGGTGGTTGTCTTAATGTAAACACATCACGGATACGAGGATTGAGTCTATCTCATACCATTCTACTTATGTGTAAATCTCTCTTTCTCTAGCCTCATTTGGGTATCCTTGTACCTTCACCAAAAGTTATACATATGGTCTATTTCAGACTAGGTCATGGTATAAATTGTCAAGGTAAGTCACGTGTCCTAGTGGGGTTGAGTCTAACTCATTAACTAAAGGACTATCTAAAGAGTTCTTTGCAGCCGGAGGTATTCCCTGCTGGAAGCAGGGTTCGCCGCAGGCTACAAAAGAAAACTAGACACTCGTAAGGGAAATTAACTAAGAAGATTCAGTTAAATGTGGACCTTTTTCAATGCGATTCCCATATGGGCACACCACTGCTTCCGCTTCTAGTTTGTCCTCAAACTAAGCTCGCGCGGGGTGGCCCAGGGTTTGTGGACTTCTTTCTTCGGATCGAGGTTTCCTCTGATACCACTTGTAAGACCCCCTTTTTTTTTGCAAAAACCACCGGGGTTTAGGCCCAAAATCGCCGCTTTGCGGTGACACCTTCACTCGGGAAGGTCGCCACTACAAAACGCCGATCCTGCCAGCCAAATCGATCACAAAGAAAAGTACAGTAAAGAGAAGACAAGTCCACAGAATCAACATGAAATACAAATGTCCACATGATATAACTGAATAAAAGATAACAAGGGTAGCAATAATAAAAGGGCTCGTGCCCTGTACATCATATCCTCACTACAAGATCACTCGCGGAAGCTAACTACTAATCACTCACAGATCCTGAATCTTGTACTCCTGTACTAGACTGGCCTGCCTTCGTCTGCTCCGGCCTCTGGTGTTGCAGCGTCTCCTCGAACCCCTAAAATGATATGGTCCACCGACCGTCAGTCAAACTAGACTCAGTCAACAATCCCCCGCCCCTAAACCCGTGGCTCCTAGGCACCGAGCGGGGAGGAGTGAAAAGGAGGACCAAAGGCAGAGTGGAAACAAGCAGGTGACAATTATCCTAAAGAAAGTATGATAACAAGGTATTGTAGAGTAAAGTGCATGTAAAGAACAGTAAGCAGTATATGTAATAGCAAGTAAAGTACTGTAAAAGTAACCATTGATTTATTGGAATGTCCATACAGACCTATAGACCAAGGGGTCGTTTAGCAGGGCCTATCGTATAAGAAGTCCCATAACCGACTTATACGTTATGGGTAGGTTGAATGCAATGTTCATGCTATGACATGCAAGTATGCTGTTATGCTATGTTCATACAAGTGCAACTCACTCACTACGACTCTATGCGCATAGACCTTTAGTTCCCCATTTTTGGAGCGAGCTAGACTCCCAGGATACTCCCGTAGTGGCAAACGGAAGCGGTGGGTTGGGCCTCGCCCACCTCTAGGTTGGTATTCACACTACCTAACCTAGACCTATCGTACGCCTCCACAAAACCCGCGGAGCGTCTGCGTACTCTTACTGACTGGACCGCCAGACTTTCGAGGCTAAGTTTAAATACCACACTTACCGAGTCAACGTATTGACGTCGGTGTGAACGATCGTCCAATACCGAAGACCCACCACCTTCAATGCACATGCAACATGTTCTACTTCCTACCTCCGAGCCATAAGCTCCCCGGGCTAACCTGCCCGCCATCAATAACCTTCCAAGCCATCAGCTCGCCGAACCAACCCGTCCATACCACAAAACACTACTGAGTCACAAGCTCTCCTAACTCAGCAATCCGCACCTTTAACCACCGAGCCTACCGCTCGTAAGACCAAACCAACTAACTTCTCGAAACCACGGGGTGTGTTATTAGTTAATGTCTTATTCCTATAAACTAGGGCTAGTCTTGAACTTCCCGAGTGTTACAGGACTACAATGGGATGACACCCCAAAGTTCCCTTTCCCAAGACACTTAGTATTATTGGTTACTACCCATAAGAAACCCTCTTAATGCTTTACCTGGTTCAAACCTAAGTGTTTTAAGGCACTAAATGGAAAAGACGAACTTTTGTCAATCCCCAGAACGACCTACCCCAAGGGTGGCACCCCACCACCCTAGGACTCTTCAAACCTTGATTAACTCCATGGATCCTCACATAGTCAAATGATCATCATTAGACTCTCATATCTCCAATCAATATACCCCAATTTGACCTATAACCCCAAAATTGCCAATTTGCTAAACGCAGACCATCCTTAATGTTTTGATGCTCATAAAGGGAGGTACATTAAATAATCAACTCTATGACACAATATCTTTATTGGGGGTCCATGCTACTTATTTAAGGTCAATTCCAGAGTCTCACAAGTTTCCCAACATTATTAATATTTAAAATAAATTTCCAAAAAATACAAATTTCTAAGGTTTGAACTACAAGTGCACTCTTCTGACTTCCAATGCCTACCCAACTTTTTACATAAATCAAGGGTACCTAATAATCAGTAGATATGAATTTGTAGGGAATTCCAGCAAGATCTACTATTATTAAAAAATCCAAAACCCATATATCTCCAATAAATTTCAAAGGAGGTACCCTCATATGATCTGCAAACCTTATGCAAATTTATACAGAGGTGAGTAATACTAAAATATTAAGCCCTACCAAGTTTGACCATGTACCATATAGGCTACAATTGTAATTTCCACCAAGAATATATTTGCAAATAATTCCAAATTGAACTAGAGGTACCAAAAGTATTAATCCATAAATTATGAGAAAAATACTGTGGGTTCCTAATGGTATGAAATGTCATCCAAAAAAGTTTCATGCAATTACAGAAAACTAACACCCTAAAATTGTTCATCCCAAAAATTGTCAACAATATGAATAATTATAATTTGGACCTCCAAATGTTTTCCAATGGTACTAATTGAATCTCCAGGTATTAATAACCTCCAAACTAAGTTGGTGACAGAAGATGGTTAATCATTAAGTATTATTTCTTCCTAAATCCCAAAACCCTAAATATTTACAAATCTACCCAAGGATTTATTACCTAGGTTTGGCAACTCCAAACCCCACCAATTTCTCACAGTTGCATTCTCTGGTCACCAAGATCATCTAACCAAAATTTCAAGTCAAACCATTAAGGTTTGACCCCTCTTCCTTCATTGGCCTCAAATTGCACCCCTTTAGGGTTTAACCTAGGGTTGGGGTCAAAACTTCTCCAAATCCACCCAAACTTCTTGTGAGTGTATTATAAGACTCATAGAGTTCAGAGGAGTCCATTACACACCTCTCCAAGGACAAACACTCCCAAGTCCTTCAAAAGTCTTAAAGAGCACCCTAAGGCTAACCATTAGGGTTCAAGGGCACACTAAGCCCTAATTCCTCCAAAATTGCTCCTTGGGGTGTCCCATACATCCCAAGTCAGTGACCAAGGTCACCCCTTTCAATTAGTGGGAGGGAGCCCCTCCACACTCCAAAATTACCTTAAGTTCACTTTTGCCCTAATATAACCCTTAAGCAAACAAAGGTCCAAGGGAAACTCCCTATTTTTCCCAAGTCCAAACTACTCACTATACTGGCCAGGGGTCAGTGAATGACCACCCAAGATTCTACCAACATTTGGTGAGGGGTGGGGTTCTATTGGGTACCTAATTGGGGTGCAAATAACATTTAGCCCCTTTGCAAAATACTAGGGTAAACCTCCTCCGTTGGCCCCCAAATTTGGACCAAAGGTTGGCATGAGGGAGGGTGATGTGCACCCCAAATATGAAGCCAATTGGCTTTGTGGAAGAGTGGGGGTATTCACCCAAAATTTTGCCTAAACCTAGGGGGCCTAAGGTTGTATTGGTGAATTACCCCACCAATTCAACTCCATAAATTATGAGATTTTAACCAGAGACCCTACTTACTCTCTAGGACCAGCCATCCAAGTTTGGAAGGGTTTTGAGGTGTTTAGGGCACCTAATTAGGTTCCACAAGGATTATTGAACTTTTCCAAAAACTATGGGGAACATTTCTCAAATCAATCTGATTTTTGAACATTTGCTACATATATATAAGAGTAGCCTACCCTCCAAATTTCAAGTCATTTGGAGTTTTAGGTTGGTGTGGGCATCAAAAATAAACTCTGGTTAGCCTTATGGACAGACCTCACCAAAATGAGTGTTGTGCCCTAACCAGGGCTCCAAATCGAGTGATCTCAATTTTTTAGTAAACTAGACACCAAGGGCTCCAACTTTGATGTTGGACAAATTTTCCCTAGAGGCCTCTAAGTATTTTTAATAAATTAAATAAGCTGCAGCAGTTTTGATCACAGAAATTCATAAAAATACCTAAAAGGGAGCACGAATCTTGAAGTAAGATGGGTGGCTGCTGCTCATCTTCAAGCTCCAGCCAAGGCACGGGATTAGCCCGACCTGGTGCTACTTCCAGGCCATTTTCCGGCCACCACAGCCACCTCCCTGGCCGGCCACCACCACCACCACCTCCGTTGAGGTGGTGGCTATCGCCTGGCGGCGGCACGGCCGCCGGAGGGGCGGTTTCCGGCGAACTCAAGAGGGACGTTTTAATGGAAACAGTGGAGAAATTTCTCCCAATCGGGCTCATTTTGAGCCCGATTTCATCTATATTTTGATCCTAGATCTATGCACGAATAAGGAGGAGGAGGATCAGACCTTATTTGGTGTGATTCGTGGCTCCGTTTGCCGGCCGCCATTGTTCCTCCTTGGAGCTTTGGGTGCCATGGAATCTCCTCCTCTGAGCACTGAAAGGGTCGGGAAAGTGGGGGGTTTCAACTCCTTGAGAGCTTCTGAAGCTAATGGAGGCCTCAATTTAATGGGAGGAGGGCACCATCAAGAGATCACCAAGTGACCCCTCCTCTCCCCCATGGCCGGCCACCCTTATGCTTCCCCCCTGCCTTAAAATTCCTCCAGAAAACTCCTGGAATTCCCTCCACATTCATCAGGGGAGATGAAAAGGGGACATCAATGGGGAGTCCAAGGGGTGTATCCTCTTAATGGCCATGAACACCACCTTCTCTCTCCTCCAAAATTGGGTTTTTCTCTCTCCTACTCATCATGGCCGATTTTTCTCTCTCCTCTAGGCTAATTATCAGTCAAGAATGCAGGTCAAGTGGTCAATTTGGGCTTAGCCCAAAGGGATTGGGCTAGGTTTTAGAGATTTGACCTAATTTGGGCAAGTTTGACTTTTGGTCAAATTGACCAATTGGGTGACCCTAGGATGGGGCTTTTGGGTCCACTGGGTCCCCTATGACATGATAACACTATGGGTAGGGTCAATTTAATATGGTGGTGGTCAATTAGGGTACTTAGTGAAGAATTGCCATTTTGACCTAAAAATAGGGCATTTTGGTTAATTTGCACCACTGGGGGTACCATGATAGGGCTTTCAGGTCTACTAGGTCTCTTATGGTATTCTAGACCTAGATGAGTGGTCAATTTGGCATGGTGAGGGTTAATTGACTCTAATTAGGCTACTTTGACCAATTTAGGGTTAGGGTTGACTTTGGTCAATTTGGCCTCTTTGGTTGACCCCAATGGGTCATTGGTGCCCTAAGGGGACCCCTAAAGGGTTAGGGATACTATGGTGGGGTCAAATGGTCAAGTTGAGGCCCTAAAGTCCAACCCTAAGCTTGGTCACTGGAAATTGCTATTTGTAGTACAAGGCACTTTCAATCCTAATCTTGCCTAAGTTAAAGGGATTTCTACTCTACCAAGGTCTTGTCATGACCTTGTCAAGACAGATTCACCTGGGGGGTCTAGCTGTCTGGGGGATGTTACACAGCACAGGTAAAGAAATAAAATAAATAAGAAGCAATCCAGAAGACACAAGAAAATATAGTAGTTCCCCAAAATCTGGGTACGTCTACTCTTCTACCCACTGGTAGGAATCCACTAGGAGGTTGTTGATAAGGTGCCCTCACACCAAGGTGATTTCGATAAGATGTCCACACACAAAGTGAGCTGTTGATAAGGTGCTCTGATGCGTGTCGGCAAGTGCACCGGTCGCGCAAGTAATAAATTTTGGGAATAGAATCCCCGAGTGTCAGTCTCTTGAGGAACACAGTAAGGTGGAGTTTATTATCGAGGAAGGACTTGAGATCGAAGTCCTGCGGTAGGCGGAATGCGAACGAAAGGGGCTTTGAGGTTTGCACATAAAAGGAAATACTACGCCTACTCCTATGCAATGCCGCTATGCAAAGCTTCGCTTGGTGGGATGGAGACTAGGCAGGCCTTGAGCGCGCTGCGTCGCAAGGGCGGATGGACGAGTAGGCAAGCGGAATGAGGGTCGCAAGCACCTCTTCGATAAGCACACCACTAGCAATTGCTAGTGCGGCACCGGACATGGTGGTGGAGCGGAAAATTAATGGGGGCGCACCTCATTGACACAAATGAACAAATTGATTTCATAAACATGAAATAAACAATACTAAACATGATTCATAGTGTTCATCATCTAAATAAAGAGAATACAACGAATATAACCACACAAGTAGAAGAAAAAGGCAAGAAATACGACCGAATCCAGAGTCTCGTCGTAGATTCACGGTAGGAAGCACCGGGTTGTCAATCCGCATCCTAGCTCGGTCCCAACTGCGTCCGGGGTAGAGGAGGGCTGTCACACCTCCCAATGGACCCGTCTTCTCCAGCGATTTACCATCCGGCCACGTCTAATGCGAAGAACTTCTTCTTAAGCCATCCAAATGAGTGTAGAATCCCTTCCTTTAAGTCCTTGGATGATGGAGGAGGCCTAGGGGGTGAAAACCCTCTGAAAATAGCGAAAACGGCGGACTGAACGGAGCCAAAAGACGTCCCCGCTGACCTAATTCGCGAACAGGTCATTATATAGGCGCTGGAATAAATACTGCGCACGATCATTGGTGCATGACCAGTAGTCGTGCGCACTATCGTCGGTGGTCGTGCGCATTAGACGAAACAGAACTCAGAAATTTAAGGATAAGTGCGCACGAACAGTGGCGCACGACCGGTGGTCGTGCGCACTGGCGTTGATGGTCGTGCGCACTATACCAAACAGAACTCATGAAAAAGGGGTTAAGTGCACACGATCAGTGGCGCACGACCAGTGGTCGTGCGCAATAGAACCGGTGATCGTGCGCAGTGTTCCTGTGCAGAATTGCACCGGGAACACCTGCACGACTCCAATTCCAGCACAACCACGAATCTAGCCACTGAGAGTGGCACCTAACAGTGCATGAACACAACTAATGACAATAAACATGGGATCACACCAGAATGGGCCCAGAAGTGCACCTAGCATGGACTATCAAATATAGGCTATAACATGGCTAAAGTGCGGTGAAATGACTGAATAACGGCCCAGATGAGTCCATAAAGGTGTATATGATCAGGACTCATCACACCCCCAGACTTAACTGTTTGCGCGTCCCGAGCAAACGAATCCGGCGGAGTGTGAAAACGATAATTAACATAGAGAATTACACAAAGGAGTACGGTGCGAAGTAACATACGCATGCGAGTAGAGATTCTAGTAGAAGAAGATTCTAACTATGCTAACTAATTTACAGAAGTATTAAAGCGTAAGTAAAGATTTAGTTGTACTCAGTTGGTGAATTATGAAGAATTTGAACGATCATGCCCGGTATGAACGTGACGAGACACTGAGGCGGGTTGCAAAAGATCGGGGCTTAGGAATAACTCCGCTGAAATCCATCAACGTCGTGAACCATACGCTTGCCCGGTCACACTCTCTCCACGGCGCTAGCAAACTCGCAAATCAAATCAGTAGGACTTTTAGGATTAAAATGGGGCTTAGGTCACGGTAGGATATTCAAAGTTAAACACGATGGCTACGCAACCCAAGTGAGCTAACGGAACGCTGCACCCCACAAGACCAACAAACTATGCTCGTGTGACACACCCCCAGACTTATCATGAAAACCAGGTGTGCACACGGCCTACTTCACAAATACCAACAGATTTTCTATTTAGCTCGGAAGGATCTCATTTCAAAATACGCTCTTTTTTTTTCTTTTAACATATTTTACTTCTTTTATGTATCCTCCGGTTGGTTCAAAATCAGCAGATGGACTTTATTTTCCCTTCATAACACAATGATTCC
Organism: Dactylorhiza incarnata; assembly: GCA_033032865.1. Classification (NCBI taxonomy): domain Eukaryota; kingdom Viridiplantae; phylum Streptophyta; class Magnoliopsida; order Asparagales; family Orchidaceae; genus Dactylorhiza; species Dactylorhiza incarnata. The sequence goes on from JAWHQI010000018.1 coordinate 16,826,456, forward strand.
ACACACCACACAAGTTGAGAATTATGAGCGCAGTTAAAAACAATTTGGTTGCGGGTGTAGGATAGGCTTCAGGCTTTGGTGGATGAAGAGGAGTTGAACAAAGGATTGGTAGGCACAAATTTGTCTTGCAACGGTGAACGAAAAGGACAGGGAATAGCAAGGCTCAAACTAGACAAAGGGTGGCCTACATCATGTTTAACTCAACGAGTAGCTCTCACCCATGCTTCGAGAGTCGCTTGGGGCAAGTTCTTAGCCCACGAGAAAGGTAAACCTTCCTCCCGACTCGAGCAACAAACGACTAGCACTCGTACACACACAACACCGGGTTATCGTCAATTTCATTCAAATTCACCACTTGAGTATAATAAATCTAAATTTACGCAGAAATACTAAACATAAATTAGATGCATAGAGAAAATCTAGTTCTACTCAAATTCTACCATAACATGCGAAGTGACTAGAACACTACATGAGTCAACATCGCACTCCAAATAATAATTCCTATGTTAACAACCTATTTCACATTCCAACCACAATAGTCTAAACGGAACAACAACAAAAAGATAAGCGCGCACTCAAGTGGGTGAAGTGGTGTGTGAAGAATGAAAACAATGATAATGACTAGGATAAATAAGAAACAACCTTCTAGAATGCAGTGCAACTCGTGCACAGTGGATGACAAATTCGCTCCCCCAGACTTAAGCTAAACAATCTAGAAATTTGAAGCAAAAAGAGGGGAGAAAGTGTTACCCAATGCTCAGAATTGAGCATACCAGACGATTGGCGTTTACGATCAAAAGCAGTCCGCAGCATCCGCCATCACAAGGAACAAAGACCCACCTGAAAGTGACACACTAGAAACAGCAAAAATAGTAAAAACTGAACTAGACATGCGAGAGCACTAAAAATTAAGAAATCTGGGTTATCACCCATGAAAATGAACCTGTTCCTGCAATTAAAATTAAGCACTCGCACACAAGATAAAGGAAGCAAAATATGCTGAATTCATAAAACTATGCCCGGAGGAGCATCCAAAAGCAAAATGTTATTATTACAATTGACAAAAGAGAAGGAGTTCAAGCGACTCCACAAAAGACCGAAAAAGCAGCAAGACAAAAGAAGATAACAAGGCTTCGAATAGCTCGCACACAGGGAGAAAGATCACTCGTCGTCGCTGTCGCTATCTATAACCACAACGGACGGCGACCGTCTGGAAGATGATGCGGCCCGACCAGGAGGTGGGGGAATATTTAGTCCTCCCCGCAATGCTTGCTGATAGACAAAATCCGTTAGCCAGTACTGGTTTGCTTCCAGATCGGAGAGGCGCTGATTGAAACTTGGCACCTCCGGCGCTCTAGAAGAACTGCCCTCCTCCTTGGCTCTCCGCTCCTGCTGAAATGAATGACTCCGCGGCTGCGGAAGGGCTACCTCGCAGTGAGTATTTGGCGGCTCAGCCGGCTCTCCGTGCTCCTCGTCGCCTTGCCTCTCCCTAGGCGCATCTCCCGGCATCACAACCACAAAGCGTCTACTACTCTTCTTCCCCACGACCCGTAATAGATGGAAACTCACCATGGTGGCCCGAGTGATGAAGGAGGGCGCAGTCACCTGCACCATCGGAGGCAGATGACTCCAAACCCCCAGGCTTTTGGCAATGCGGGTAATATAGTTGGCACCCCCAATCGCACCTGTGAGACCGTAAGTGGCCTCGTGGTGGAAGAAGAAAGCTAGCATGTAGCCAAGATGCAAGGGCAACCGAAATTCCATACTATAAAGGGAGATCAGATCTTGCCACCCCACCACGTTCTGACTAAGGGCACGGGCGACAAGAGAGTGGCTCAGGACGTGCTGCAGGAATCGGAGAGCAGGCGCGACGATCCAGGTAGATTTGCTTTTCCTGGCAACATATTCTTCATCACGACCCGTGAGAGCACACCACGCAGCACGCGGGGTGACACCATCAGGGAAGGAGACATTCAAATCCAGAAAAGGAATCGCCGCAGCCTCGGCTTCGGTGTAAAATCCAGCATGCACCGCCAACTCAGACAAGGATAGAGTGAAGACCTTGCCCAAAATTCGGAAAGAGCACTTTCCTGGACGTTGACCGGAGGGCAACACATCCCACTCAAACGTTGCAAGGAACTCCAAGGTAAGCTCCCGGTAGCCGAGGTCATTGCACTCAAACACCCCACTCCAGTGATCGAAAGAATAGCGTTGGCGGACGGCCTCCCCAAACTCTCCATTGTCGCCGATGGAATTTAGCTCGTTCCAATCCACTAGACGCTGTGATAGGAATGGCTTCTCCTTAAGAGAATTGAATCGCCGCGTGTGCGAATCCTTAGAAAAAGTAGCCATCCTAGCAAGGATCTGAGCAGGAGAGGAGGAAGTGCGGCCGGAGCGTTGGTAGACGTTGGGACGATCTCTAGAGCTCATGGTGGTAGGAGGGCAAGGGGAAAGAGGAGAATCAGAGATGAACTCACCGGAAGGAAGGAGGGCGCACGATCGGAGGCAACCCAGCGGAGACGGCGCACGGACGACGGAGAACGAAAACCCTAGAGCGTGCGTGAAAGGCTCGGGCGGACGGGCTTTTTATAAAAATCTGGGCCGATCGCACGACCAGTGGTCGTGCGCGATAAGTAGTGCGCACGACCAGTGATCGTGCGCATTAGGACTTTTCCAGCGGCCAAAATTTTAGTAAAAACTCCATCCACTGTGCAGTTTACGCACAACCAGGAATCAGCAAAAGCAGCGAGACATTCACAGCCTTAACAATAACTTAACTAAACTAGACAAAATAAAATTTCAGGAAAAAGAAAGATAACTACTGGGGTTACTGTCATCCCAGCACGACTTATTCGAAACATTAAAAGTTCTAGCTAATGGGCCTATGGAAGAGAAAATGCACAGGTAACTGTTCTAAAATGCGTGTCGGTAACGGGTACCGATACGGCGACAGAACAGTCACGCCTCTACCCGAATATAGATAAGACCTGCCCACCACAGGTAGAGGGAAAAGAAAGTAAGAAGAGGAGGACACATCCTCACTCAACTCATAAAAAACATCCTTGCTTAGCAGGGTGTCGTCAACAGGGAGGCAGCAGGAGGCGAAGGAAATGAGTGGAGCTTCCTCTATGAAGGAGGGATAAACCTCCTCACATGAGAGGATGCTCTCATCATTGACTTGAGCAAAAAGCTCCAAGTCCTCCGGAAGTACCTGTGAAGAGTCAACCTGCACAGACTTAGATGAAGGAAGGGGATCAAGAAATAAAGAAGACGAAGAACATAAATAAACATCAATCGGGGGAGTGATCCCGGTCTCACTCCCATCAGGTTGGGGAAGTAAAATAATGTTAGCATTGTCATCAATGCTACAAGATTCGGCGGGATCAACGGTGGCCAGGCTTAGGATTTGGACTTCCTCCACCGGTGTTGAGGAAAACTCCTCTTCACCTAGAAGGTTGTCCTCCTCCATAGGAATAGGCACAACACTCAGATCACCCACCTCATCCTGCGACACATCATCAACAATGTCGTCAGAGACGAGTATAGTATGCACAACAGGGGGAAGAATCGAATCCACTAGAAGTGGTGGATGCACATGGAGAATAGGCTCAGCAATGTCGGTGTATAGATCAGCCGCACATCCAGAGACCGTGTCCATGCCATACCCTTCAAGATGTGAAGGTGACAAAGACACATAACCGGATGTTGAAGGTGTGCCGCCAGAGTTAGGAGTTGGGACGATCCGGATATCCGGTTCGTCATCCTCGTCCAATTGGCGAAGATACTCGGCACAGTCCTTCAAGACATGATCAGTGCTCCGACAAAACCGGCACTGCCTAGCGGGCTTCTTTGGCACAGCGTGGGATGAAGCCGAAAAGAAGTATGACGGTAAAGGCTCAGCAGAGTAGCCATAAGACTTACGCGCACCATATGGAGTACCAGACGAAGTCGGTGCTCCATATGCTGGGCTATAAGAATTATGCCTACTATTCTCCGTAGGGCATTCATCACTAGAGTGGGAAGTAGCTCCACACCAACGGCAACGGATATTTAGATGTGCCCACATAGTGCGAAGATAAAACGATTCAAAATAAAGATGCTATTGTGCAAAATACTACACCTAACAATAATTACTAAAGCGACCTAATTAAAACAGGAAAAAGGAATAAAAAGAAATAAGACAAAGAAATGCAATTTACAAATGGAAGGGCTTCTCTCTCAGGTTCTCCCTCTCCAGAAAACTCACACGACTGTGTTCCCCGGCAACGGCGCCAAAAACTTGATGCGTCTCGGCAAGTGCACCGGTCGCGCAAGTAATAAATTTTGGGAATAGAATCCCCGAGTGTCGGTCTCTTGAGGAACACAGTAAGGTGGAGTTTATTATCGAGGAAGGACTTGAGATCGAAGTCCTGCGGTAGGCGGAATGCGAACGAAAGGGGCTTTGAGGTTTGCACATAAAAGGAAATACTACGCCTACTCCTATGCAATGCCGCTATGCAAAGCTTCGCTTGGTGGGATGGAGACTAGGCAGGCCTTGAGCGCGCTGCGTCGCAAGGGCGGATGGACGAGTAGGCAAGCGGAATGAGGGTCGCAAGCACCTCTTCGATAAGCACACCACTAGCAATTGCTAGTGCGGCACCGGACATGGTGGTGGAGCAGAAAATTAATGGGGGCGCACCTCATTGACACAAATGAACAAATTGATTTCATAAACATGAAATAAATAATACTAAACATGATTCATAGTGTTCATCATCTAAATAAAGAGAATACAACGAATATAACCACACAAGTAGAAGAAAAAGGCAAGAAATACGACCGAATCCGGAGTCTCGTCGTAGATTCACGGTAGGAAGCACCGGGTTGTCAATCCGCGTCCTAGCTCGGTCCCAACTGCGTCCGGGGTAGAGGAGGGCTGTCACACCTCCCAATGGACCCGTCTTCTCCAGCGATTTACCATCCGGCCACGTCTAATGCGAAGAACTTCTTATTAAGCCATCCAAATGAGTGTAGAATCCCTTCCTTTAAGTCCTTGGATGATGGAGGAGGCCTAGGGGGTGAAAACCCTCTGAAAATGGCGAAAACGACGGACTGAACGGAGCCAAAAGACGTCCCCGCTGACCTAATTCGCGAACAGGTCATTATATAGGCGCTGGAATAAATACTGCGCACGATCATTGGCGCACGACCAGTAGTCGTGCGCACTATCGTCGGTGGTCGTGCGCATTAGACGAAACAGAACTCAGAAATTTAAGGATAAGTGCGCACGAACAGTGGCGCACGACCGGTGGTCGTGCGCACTGGCGTTGATGGTCGTGCGCACTATACCAAACAGAACTCATGAAAAAGGGGTTAAGTGCACACGATCAGTGGCGCACGACCAGTGGTCATGCGCAATAGAACCGGTGATCGTGCGCAGTGTTCCTGTGCAGAATTGCACCGGGAACACCTGCACGACTCCAATTCCAGCACAACCACGAATCTAGCCACTGAGAGTGGCACCTAACAGTGCATGAACACAACTAATGACAATAAACATAGGATCACACCAGAATGGGCCCAGAAGTGCACCTAGCATGGACTATCAAATATAGGCTATAACACGGCTAAAGTGCGGTGAAATGACTGAATAACGGCCCGGATGAGTCCATAAAGGTGTATATGATCAGGACTCATCATGCTCTAACCAAGATGTAGGTTTTTGCTAAGGTGCCCTGACACCGGGAGTTAACTTTTGAAGGGAGTTATAACCCTGTACAAGAGGTGGAAAGGAATAAAAATAGAAATAGAAAGATTTGTTCTTCTTCTCTGTATGAGAAGACTCTTTGAAGATCCTGATTTGAAGTTGAATGGATCTTGATAAAGATGTTGAAGAGGTCCCCCTGTCTGATGTAAATAGATGACTGTTCTGGAGTCCTCTTCTCTTGATTGTACAAACACTCCTTTCTTCTTATGCAGTGATGATCCTGAGCAAATGGTTGTGATTGGTGTCTCAGGATATATGTGATCTGCAAGAAGATGTTAGCAAAAAGAAGATATACAAAAATAGATCTGCTTCTTTCTGTATCTCTGTGTACTCTATCTATATTCCTATTTCTCTCTGTCTATCTTTTTTATTTTCTGCACTTCTCTCCATCCGGAGAAGGCTTTTTAAATTCTTGTTGGGAATAAGGAAAGAGATAAAGTCTCTTTAATTTCATTCCTTGGGAAGAGGAGTTTTTGTCTTTGACTCTTCTGCAAACGGGTATAAACTGTATTGCCTGCAACGGCTATATCAGAAAAGCATGTATATAATAATGTTAGTCCAGCTGTATAATAAGAATTTGTTGAGCGCTGGCTGGCTTGAATTTGTCGAGCGTCATTCAGAGAATGCCTGGTCGCTGAGATTATTCTGACTGAATTCGTCGAGCGCTGTTCTGATAGAAATTTGTCGAGCGTTGTTCTGATAGAAATTTGTCGAGCGCTGGCTGGCTTGAGTTTGTCGAGCGCCATTCGACATTTGTCGAACACAGAGAGCTTATATTATTTTCTTATATTTTCTCCGATTCGATCGCATTATATTTAATTGATGTTTTCTTAGTTTTCTTACTTAAGGAAATTGTTCTAAGTTATGATGTGTTTTAAGATAGAAACTTAAATCTTAAATATGAATCCTAACTCAAATCATTATTATCAGCTTTCTTATCTTAGTGAGATTTGGTCTAAGTTATTAGATGAATTATGACCAAAGGGATGGATCCTAACTCAAATCAAAAACTATGGTTCCAACAATCTCCCCCTATTTGAGTTGGGATCCTAAATCAAATTAAAACTAGTGGCCTGGTAATCTCTAAAACTAGTGTTCCTGGTAATCTCCCCCTATTTGGTTTAGGAGGCCAACAGTTTTAATTTTTATATTCTCCGTTTCTCTCTCACTTGGTTTCTCTGATTTTCTCATTTTCTCTCTCACTTGGCTTTAATAATTTTTATTTTTTTTAAAAAATTATTTGTGCAACTCTGCTATCCTAGATTTTGATTTCTTAAGTTCTGAATTAAAATTTTCAATTGCAGCAACCTTTAATGGATTCCAAAAAAAAAACATTGTCTGATACCTTCCTTCTTAAGAATCCCCTTATCAGAAGAGACTCACACTCAGTGCTCTGATTATTTCTATTCAATGCAACTACAGTAGAATGCTCAACATAATTTGGAGAAGGTCTGTAAGAACATTGAAGTTATCTGACATTATTTTTAATGATAAAAACATTCAAATGAATTTTATGTTTGCTATTTAATTAGGAATGGAGTTTAATGGTGAAAAACTTTTTGATACCATTTGAAAGTTCTTTTGAAAATATATGTTTTAAGAACTTTAAGATCTGATTTTTTATACCAATTGATAGTTTTCTTTTGTAGTCATTAAAATATATGTTTGATATTATTTTAATTTTTTCTTGATAATCATTGAGCAATTTAGCCTTAATTGAATTTTTTTGTGCTTTTGAATTTTCTTTAGATTTATTATCTACAAAAGTTAAATAGTTTATGTTTGTTAACTTCTTTTTAATTTCTTTGTTTGATTTTATTGAATCTGTAAATGTTATTTTAAAGACAGATTTGTAATTTTTAGAGGCAAAGTTATGAATAGAATTTACCTCAATTACCTTTTCTGTTTCAGATTCAACATTGACGCGCTATTTCCACACCGCTAATTAGCGGGCACGAAATGCGGTACGACGGCAGTGCACCGGTCGTTGTCAAGCAATAAAAGTAGGGAGTAGCTCCCCGAATATCATTCTCAAAGGATCGCAAGTTGGGTAGTACGATTTGCCTGTTAGGAGATTAATTATGAGGGTTTCTAAGTAAAACAAAAATAGGGGGATTTTGATTGGTTTTATAGAACAGGAATGAGAAAACTAAACAAACTATGCGGGTCGCAATCACCGCGTCGCTTGGTGGATGGATGTAGTGCAGGCCAAGATGCCGTGCTTCGCTTAGCGGATGGCCGGTGAGCAAATGGATGAGGTGAGTGCAAATGCGAGAGTTGAGGGTCGAAGGCACCTCTTTGCTATCGCTTCCAGCTTTTGCTAGAGCAAGTGCTAGAACGTGTGTGTGTAAGTGGAGCGGGGGTGGAGCGCGTCACAATACAGCATCAAGTAAAGAACAAGATCATAAACAAACTCCCATTCATAGACAAATAGAGGTTCACTTAGTTCATTACAACAATGAAGAGTACATATCACAAAAGGAGAAGGGGTAGAAGGAACCACGAGATGAGAAGCCTCGCCGTGGATCTTGGTCGGAATGGGGGGTCGTCACGCCTCCTCCGAGCTCAGTCATTGGTTGCTTCCGGGGCTTAGAGGCTGTCACTACCTCCAACCGTTGCCCGTCTTCTTCTCAGAGCTGGGTCACTTCTGCTTCGCCCAATGGAGATGTCCTCCTCATGGAATGCTGGCTGTAGATGGTAGAGAATGCTTCCGGGATCCTAGATGGACCTTAGGATCAATGGATGAAGCCTTCCCAATGGGGGGAATGGATGGGAGGAACTTGGAGAGGTGAAACGGCGGACTGGCGCGGAGAAATCGTGCCCCAAAACAGCTCTCTATCCCTAATTTGAAGGAGCAGGGGTTTAAATAAGGAGCAGAATAAACACTGCGCACGACCAATGGTCGTGCGCAAAGGAATGCCTGTGACCGTGCGCAGTCAACCTTTAGCAAAGAAAAAGATGGGAATTAACGCACGGTCAGGGGCGCACGACCAGTGGTCATGCGCGAAGGAATCCTCTGATCGTGCGCAGTCGCTCTGTCTGGGAAGGGAATTAATGCACGACCACTGGTCGTGCGCCTGATCGTGCGCGAAGGAATGCCCACGATCAGAGGCTTTTTAGGCCAAAAATTGCCCCGCACCATCCCGAACGTTCACGCAATCCCAGGACCTACAGGAAAAATGCATATGACCCTGATCCGTGCACACCACCGGATCCATAACACAGGCATACAGTAATATATAAGAAAAACATGATACAAAGGGGGAAGGATTGCACAAAAGGCGCAGATACGCCGTGATATCAATATAAGCATGTATGAACAGCAATTGAAGTGCAATGACACTAAAACAAACCCAGATGAGGCCAGAAATCACTGTATAAACCAGACTCATCACACCCTAGACTTACCTGTTTGCGCGACTCAAGCAAACAAATCTGACGGAGCGAGAAAAGACATAGCTGGGTTAGAAATTGCAAGGACGGAGTAATATGCGAAGTCCCATACACATGTGCATAGAAATCTAGTAAAAAGAATTTTTAGTTATGCAAAATAGTTTACATAATTCTAACAACATAACTATATATTATTTCTACTCAAAAGATGAATCATAGGGAATCACTTGGTCATGCGTAGGAAGAAAGTAGAAAAGCTGCTGAGGCTTTTTATACATTTTTTTCTCTTTCTTTTTTTTTACTTTCTTTTCTTTTCTCATTTTTTTTCAAATTTCATAACTGTGCACAATTTAGATACAAAACAGCTATATCTTCAATAACGCATTTCCACCACAATCACAAATATACACCGCATCAACATCCAAATTTTTTTTAAATGCACAAATTGCTTGAGCTCAGAATTTGGTGTGCGATTAGGATAGTCATTTTGGCTTTGGTGAATTGAAGGTGGAGCTGAATCAACGGGATCGGGTAGGCACAAGGGGCTAGCAAGGATAAGATGTTAGGACCGGAATACAAAGCTCAAACTGGCCAACATGATGGCCTACGTCACGCTCACGCACTGAACTAACTCATACCCATGCTTCGAGAGTCTCTTGGGGCAAGTTCTTAGTCACCGAGAAAGATGATTCTTCCTCCCGACTCGAGCAATACGAGCCTAGCACCCCTCTACACACATCCCTACACAACCGATTGATTCACACCGGATTCACCGCTTTTGAGTAGAATAAACTAGAATTACGCTGACAGAATAAAATGTAAAACTAAAAGCATAAAGAAAAGTTTAATCTACACCAATTTCTATGCGAGACATGAATAAATGACTAGAGCACTACACGAGTCAACAAAGTACTTCGTCTCGCAATCCTAACCCAGCACCATGATTTCCCATTCACACAACCGAGACGAGTAAGACTCGTCGCGCGTAGACAGTTAAGTGCGCTCACGTGGGTGTCGTGGTGTGCCATGAGATGAACAATGCTACAATATAACACAGATTGTAAATCCTAGTATGCTGTGCACTGTGCATGTGCACGTGGTAACGATAACTCTCACTCCCCCAGACATACACTAAGCAAAAAACATGTTTGATAGCGGCATAAGCTTAAGAGGGCTAGGATGAGAGATTTCCCCATGCTCAGAAATGAGCATACCAGAAGTTATGGTGTTTTATTCAGAATGCGGTGATTACGCCGTGCTCCAATAGATGCGGACCTGCGATTAAAGATATCCCAAGCACAACAAAAATATAGCAAAAAAGATAACAAGAAAGAACGGAACCAAATGGTCCCCAATGGGTTGTCTCCCAAGAGCCCTTTTGTTTAACGTCCTTGAAGGTGGACCAAATACTTGTATTAGAGTTTGATAGCAATAGTCTTATAATAAAAAAAACTAAAGAGACAGTACGACGCAGAAAATAACTTGAAACAGAGAAGCACAGAAACATAACAGATGGCACACAGCACAGCCCGAAGATCCCGGCACGCATCAGCTATATGCTGATTTGTGGTGGTTCTCCCCAGTCACGCGAGATGGGCAGGAGGTGAAAGCTTTCGGGACCAAGGAAGATGTCTCTCCCTTGCCCCTAACCTCCTCCTTCTCGCGCCGGAGGTATGCAAAGCGCGCTGCGTGCAGGATTCTTTCCCGCTTCAGTTTTTCCACTGAAGGAGAGCGCCACCGAGCACCATGTGCGGGAGGTGTGATAGTGTTTGTCAGATTGGGATCAGCCGGGGGCTTCATTTCTGCACCCTCAAAAGGGGGTAGATCGGCCCAATGAACCTATTTAGATTGTTTACATTTCTTGTTTTGAATAAAAACATTGTTTGTAAGGCTCATCGCTCCGCCTTCTCCCATGTCTTCCCACTCCTTGGTCTTACTGCATTTCCTCTCTATCTCCAACTCTTTATTTGTGAGCTGCTTTGCTTTTTCTTCCATTAGAGTGATACTTTCCTCCTCTCTAGGATTCTTCACGTCAAAGCCTGATTTTTCATCATTGGACCTGCATTTACTTTTACTCACCGAGAGGTTTGGAAGATAAGATGATCCTGACAGGTTTGTCGCATTGGAAGGTAGGGTGACGCAACCCATGGCGATGTGGAGGGTTGCGCCACTCTCCTTTAGAAAAGGAACCCCCAGGATTGGTATGGAATCATTTTCCATGGGGACTAGAATCTGAAAGTCGGTGACTACAGCCGTCCCATTAAGGTATACTACGACCTCACGAATCTCACCCTCAGTTTCGACAGTCACTCCATTAGCCAACACCAGCGACTTCCGGTCCTCAGAGTTCATTGTTAGGTGCAATCTCTCAACATCTTGCAGAGCAAGAATGTTGCGAGATGCCCCAGAGTCGCAAAGCGCGGAAACCTCAATATTATTGATAGTACATTCAACAACGCAAGGGCTCACTTGACCACCATCCGCGTCAGCAATGCTTTTACCTTGCTCCCGCAGGTTCTTTTTAGTATTGCTTGGAAGAGCACCTTGCGTACGCTCGGAGAGCACCTGGGCCAATTGGCCTAGTTGTGTCTCCAAGTTTCGCATTGAAGCAGTTTGATTGGCCATATTTGTTTGAGCCAGATCAACAAACTTTTCCATCATTTCTTCCAATGCGCTATTCCTCTGCGGTGGTGCATTTTGAGCAAACCCCGGTTGTGGTGGCCTTGGTTGGCTACCTGAGGCTTGCGCATCAAATTGATGCAAGCCTCCTTGCCATCGTTGGCTAGGAACGTTTTGTTTCCATGAGAAGTTCGGGTTACTTCTCACGGTCGGGTTGTAAGCGTTGTTAAATGGTACTCCCGATTTTGATCATTCAAATAATTTACACTTTCATCAAAAGTTAATTCAGCAGGTTGCTCACCTGAGGGGCACTCATATGCATGATGCCCGGGGTTTCCACATCCTTGACACGAAATGGCCATTACTGGGGCAGGAGGGAGGGCAGGCCTCTTAAGTAGCACGACGTTGTCATAAGGCGCCGATGCTACCTCGGCAGATGCGCCCGACGTGCTCACCTCAAAGAGTCCACGAGCATTCCTTGGAACATTTCTTCCAGCAGTCCAGAACGAACTATGAATAACAATGTCCTGGAGAATCCTCAGTGCGTCCTCGGGAGTATGGTTCATCAGGGTCCCGCCTGCAGCAGCATCAATCATGGATCTATAATTGGGCTCGATTGCAAAATAGAAATTTTCCACTAAGCTCCAAGGTTGTAGCTCATGCTGAGGGCACTTCCGGAGGAGGTCTGTGAACCTATCCCATGCTTCTGCTAGGGACTCCTGATCGTGTTGTCGGAAGGTTGTGATTTCTCTCCGCAAGTTTACAACCTTGTCCACAGGGTGGAATTTTTCCAAAAACTTTGTCTGCAGAGCGTCCCAGGTGGTAGCTGCGCCGGGTGGTATTGTGTGGAGCCAAGCCTTCGCCTTGTCGCGGAGGGAGAATGGAAACAAACTGAGTTTCACCGTCTCATCAGCAATTCCTGCGTACCGAAATGTACTGCAAATCTCTGCAAATTCAGCTAGGTGAAGATGGGGGTCTTCACTGGTTAACCCGGAGAATTGGGCATTATTGCGGATCATATTCAGAATGGCCGGCTTTATCTCAAAATTGTTGTTAGTAATAGCCGGGCCAAATCCGGGGTACACACTCCCCACAGTGGGCGTGGTGTAATCTCTCATGGTCCTCGGCCTCGGCCTAACCACATCATTCTCGTCGGCCGCCTGACCAACGCCTGGTGCATCTCCCACCCCAGGATTGATCGGGTTCCAATTGACATCCATGGTGGCGGCAGCATGGAGACGCGCCCGTAGGGTACGCTCTATTTCAGGATCAAATGCTGCAAATTCACCAGGATGTTGTCTATGCATGCGCACACTACACAAAAGAAAGAAATATCAAATACAAAAATACCCTTAAACTAATTTCCCAAGAAAGACAAATCATACACACTTGCAGTCCCCGACAACGGCGCCAAAAACTTGTCGCGTTATTTCCACACCGCTAATTAGAGGGCACGAAATGCGGTACGACGGCAGTGCACCGGTCGTTGTCAAGATATAAAAGTAGGGAGTAGCTCCCCGAATATCGTTCTCAAAGGACCGCAAGTTGGGTAGTACGATTTGCCTGTTAGGAGATTAATTATGAGGGTTTCTAAGTAAAACAAAAAATAGGGGGTTTTGATTGGTTTTATAGAACAGGAATGAGAAATCTAAACAAACTATACGGGTCGTAATCATCGCGTCGCTTGGCGGATGGATGTAGTGCAGGACGCGATGTCGTGCTTCGCTTAGCGGATGAACGGTGAGCAAATGGATGAGGTGAGTGCAAATGCGAGAGTTGAGGGTCGAAGGCACCTCTTCGCTATCGCTTCCAGCTTTTGCTAGAGTGAGTGCTAGAACGTGTGTGTGTGTAAGTGGAGCGGGGGCGGAGCGCGTCACAACACAGCATCAAGTAAAGAACAAGATCATAAACAAACTCCCATTCATAGACAAATAGAGGTTCACTTAGTTCATTACAACAATGAAGAGTACATAACACAAAAGGAGAAGGTGTAGAAGGAACCACGAGATGAGAAGCCTCTCCGTGGATCTTGGTCGGAATGGGGGGTCATCACGCCTCCTCCGAGCTCAGTCCTTGGCTGCTTCCGGGGCTTAGAGGTTGTCACTACCTCCAACCGTTGCCCGTCTTCTTCTTAGAGCTGGGTCACTTCTGCTTCGCCCAATGGAGATGTCCTCCTCATGGAATGCTGGCTGTAGATGGCGGAGAATGCTTCTGGGATCCTAGATGGACCTTAGGATCAATGGATGAAGCCTTCCCAAAGGGGGGAATTGATGGGAGTAACTTGGAGAGGTGAAACGGCGGACTGGCGCTGAGAAATCGTGCCCCAAAACAGCGCTCTATCCCTAGCGGAGCAGCGGTTTAAATAAGGAGCGGAATAAACACTGCGCACGGTCAATGGCGCACGACCAATGGTCGTGCGCGAAGGAATGTCTGTGATCGTGCGCAGTAAACCTGTAGCAAAGAAAAAGATGGGAATTAACGCACGGTCAGGGGCGCACGACCAGTGGTCGTGCGCGAAGGAATCCTCTGATCGTGCGCAGTCGCTCTGTCTGGGAAGGGAATTAACGCACGACCACTGGCCATGCGCCTGATCGTGCGCGAAGGAATGCGCATGATCAGAGGCTTTTTAGGCCAAAAATTGCCTCGCACCATCCCGAACGTTCACGCGATCCCAGGACCTGCAGGAAAAATGCATATGACCCCGATCCGTGCACACCACCGGATCCATAACACAGGCATACAGTAATATATAAGAAAAACATGCCACAAAGGGGGAAGGATTGCACAAAAGGCGCAGATACGCCATGATATCAATATAAGCATGTATGAACAGCAATTGAAGTGCAATGACACTAAAACAAACCCAGATGAGGCCAGAAATCACTGTATAAACCAGACTCATCAAGCATCTGATTTGTAGTTCAAGCCTTATAGTGCCAACATTCAAAAATTTCTGGCTTTTTTTTCTTCCTTGTCTTCTTCTTCAGTTAGAGTAACTGATGGTTCTGCATCAAAAATGATGTTAGTGAAAGAGGAAGAAGATGGTTCATTTACCATCCTAGAGAGGGAGTTCCAAATGCTCCTTGCTGAGGTGCAATCATCAATTCTTTGAAAAATGTCTTTTGACATTGATTTGGCCAATATCTGCATAGCCTTTGCATTGACACTTTTCTGTTTTTCTTGATCAGATGAAGGGATTGAGGAAGAAATTCCTGTCAAAATAGATTTGTAAATATTTTCATCTATGGCATTCATATATAACTTAATTCTAATTTGCCATAAAGAAAAACTATCCAAATTACATGTAGGTGGATCTGAGAATAGAAAGTCTGCTTGTGCCATTTTGAAAACCCTTTTTAACAACAAATTTAAGAACTAGGTGATCTTTGTGATTTCAGGTGTTAGCCTGTGTGAAAAAATCAACCTCGCTTTGATACCAATTGAAAGTGAAGGTTAGTTCTTATTATATGTTAAAACTCTTGTTTAAGTTTTACTTTCAAAATAATTGATATATATAGTGTGTGTGCTGTTTTTCTGATTGAGTAATAAAGCCAAACAGTTAAATTGCAAATAAAACACAGCACAGGTAAAGAAATAAAACAAAAAAGAAGCAATCTAGAAGACACAAGAAAATATAGTAGTTCCCCAAAATCTAAGTACGTCTACTCTTCTACCGACTGGAAGGAATCCACTAGGCGGTTGTTGATAAGGTGCCCTCACACCAATGTAATTTTGATAAGGTGTCCACACACCAAGTGAGTTGTTGATAAGGTGCTCTAACCAAGATGCAGGTTTTTGCTAAGGTGCCCTGTCACCGGGAGTTAACTTTTGAAGGGAGTTATAACCCAGTACAAGAGGTGGAAAGGAATAAAAATAAAAATAGAAAGATTTGTTGTTCTTCTCTGTATGAGAAGACTCTTTGAAGATCCTGATTTGAAGTTGAATGGATCTTGATGAAGATGTTGAAGAGCTCCCCCTGTCTGATGTAAATATATGACAATTCTGGAACCCTCTTCTCTTGATTGTACAAACACTCCTTTCTTCTTATGTAGTGATGATCCTGAGCAAATGGTTGTGATTGGTGTCTCAGGATATATGTGATCTGCAAGAAGATGTTAGCAAAAAGAAGATATACAAAAATAGATCTGCTTCTTTCTGTATCTGTGTGTACTCTATCAATATTCCTATTTCTCTCTGTCTATCTTTTTTATTTTCTGCACTTCTCTTCATCCGGAGAAGGCTTTTTAAATTCTTGCTGGGAATAAGGAAAGAGATAAAGTCTCTTTAATTTGATTCCTTGGGAAGAGGAGTTCTTGTATTTGACTCTTCTGCAAACGGCTATAAACTTTATTGCATGCAACGGCTATATCAGAAAAGCATGTATATAATAATGTTAGTCCAGCTGTATAATAAGAATTTGTCGAGCGCTGGCTGGCTTGAATTTGTCGAGCGCAGTTTAGAGAATGCCTGGCCGCTGAGATTATTCTGACTGAATTCGTCGAGCGCTGTTCTAATAGAAATTTGTCGAGCGCTGTTCTGATAGAAATTTGTCGAGCGCTGGCTGGCTTGAGTTTGTCGAGCGTCATTCGACATTTGTCGAACGCAGAGAGCTTATATTATTTTCTTATATTTTCTCCGATTCGATCGCATTATATTTAATTGATGTTTTCTTAGTTTTCTTACTTAAGGAAATTATTCTAAGTTATGATGTGTTTTATGATATAAACTTAAATCTTAAATATGAATCCTAACTCAAATCATTATTATCAGCTTTCTTATCTTAGTGAGATTTGGTCTAAGTTATTAGGTGAATTATGACCAAAGGGATGGATCCTAACTCAAATAAAAAACTATGGTTCCAACAATCTCCCCCTATTTGAGTTGGGATCCTAAATCAAATTAAAAACTATTGTTCCAACATAAATGTTGTTTACTCTACTCAAATGGTGAACCCGGTGTGAATCAAACAGTAGCATAGGGATGTGTGTAAACGATCGCTAGACTCGTATTGCTTGAGTCAGGAGAAAGGAGAATCTTTCTCGGTGGCTAGAACTTGCCCCAAGCGATTCTTGAAGCATTGGCATAGGATAGTTCTAGTGCGTGAGAATCACGTAGGCCATTATTTTGGCCCGGTTGAGCTTTTTATTTCATGCCTATCATCTACCCTTGCTAGCCCCTTTGTGCCTACCCCTTCCTCTTGATTCAGCTCCACTTTTATCTCACCAAAAGCTTAAAATCCTAACCTAGTCGCACACCCAAATCTGAGCTTTAGTTATAGTTATATTTACATTTTGGGGGTGTTGATGTGGTAATTTTTATAGTGGATACTGTGGGTGTATTCATTGAAAAATTTGCTGAAAAAGAAAAGAAAGAAAAAGAAGAATGAAGAAGAAAAAGAAAAAAAAGGATTGTTATGAAAAAGTTAAACTTAAAATTTTGTAAGTTTTGGTATTGGGACTGGGCGGTGCACACACCTATGTTGTAAAAGTTCAAGTCTGGGGGTGTGGTGCACTTGTTTATTATATTCGTGCGGGTAGCTCTATCTTATGCTCATGTTGGGTTAGGTGTGCTTAGCCTCCATGTTTATCTTTGTTTACCTCACCGTAACCCAAGCCCCATCTCTAACCTAAAGTCCTATTGACTCACGCTATGAACCAATCTAGTGTCGTGGAGAGAATGTGACCGAGCGAGCTTATGGTCTCCAACACCGATGGATTTCGGTGGAGTTTATCCGGCACCCCAATCTTGAGCAATGCTCATCTCAGCGCTTAGTTTACTTTCTCCGTATGCATGACCGGATGATTCACCGCAATTCACCATTTTGAGTGGTTGTAATATGCTTTTACTCTTTTAGAAATCTATAAATTATTCGTGTATAATGAGAAATCTTCTCTATTATCTTTCTTATGCACGTGAGCATGCGACTTCGCATGGTACTCTGTATTGTAATTCTAAGACATCTACTTTTCTTTTCCCGCTTGCTTAGAATTTGTTTGCTCGGGACGCGCAAACATGTAAGTCTGGGGGTGTGATGAGTCTCATTTATATACACTTTTATGGACTCATCTGGGCTAGTTTTCCTGCTTTTGCACTTCAATTTCAGTTCTTAATTGCTTATATTTTACTTGTTCGCGCTTTCACTTTAAGTGCTCATTTAGACCCGTTGGGGTGTGCAAGTGCGCACTATTTTGTTGGGGGCAAGCATATTGTGCTCCCCATTCTTTTTCTATTATTGTACTTGTGCTGGAGGTGTGTTCCCAGCGTGTGGTTTCATTGTGCAGGGGGGCAGATCGTCCATATTGCCCAGAATTCATCCTGTATGAATCGCACGGTCGTGCGTTTTCTTGACGCACGGTCGGCTGCGATTGTGCGTTATGATCGGCTGGTCAATATGGTGATCTGCCCCGCTCATGCGTTTTCTTTACGCACGGTTGGCCTCAACCGTGCGCGAACAAAACGCACGACCTCCTATTGGTTGCCGGATTTTGAGTTTTCTTAATTTACCCGTGCATTTTTACGCACAGTCGGCTTCGACCATGCGTGAGTAAAATGCACGGGCGCACCTGCTTCATCTTCCTGGCCTTTATGCTTGTTAAATATCGCACGGTCCACGCACGGTCGTGCGTTCGACCGTGCGTGACCAATTTCTGACTGATTTTCTATATAAGCTGCAGATTCCGCCCTAGGAGGATCGATCTTCTTTTCCTGCGCCCAAGAGCTCCAGTTCCGCGCCCTTCGCCTCTCCATCGCCGACCAACATCTTGAGGTGCTCCGGACATATTCCTCACGCCAATCTCGAGCCGGAGTATCCTCTCGGCCTCCTCCATCATTCAGAAGCTTCCAAGCTCCATTTCAATGGATTTTGCACTATATCCTTGGAGTTCTCCGACAAGATCGCGGCTGAAGGCTATTGACGAAGAAGATGGGTCCATTAGGAGGTAGTGACAGCCCTCTTCTACCCCGGACGACAGTTGAAGACCGAGCCCGAACGAGGATTGACAACCCTAGATTCCGGCGGTGAATCTGCGATGAGTCTTCGTGCTTCGGTTGTAATCTTACCTCCTCCTTGTTATTTTTGCTGATTCTATTTGATGTGTGTGGTTGTATGTTCTTATATGAATGATGTCCATAAACCCTAAATATTCTTAGTGTGATTTTCCATGGTTTTGTGGTTATGTTTGTGGTTTATGTGATTTGAGGAGCGCCCCCATTCCACCATCCATTCCGCCTGACTACTTGCCCATTCCATGTGCCTACTCTTCCATCCGCCAAGCTAAGCGGTGCTAACGGCCCATGTAATCCACTCTGACTCTGCCGGTGTGAACCATTCCATCTGCATGCCTACTCGTCCATTCGCCTAGCGAAGCGTGGCATAGCGGCCCGTGTAATCCATTCGCCTAACGAAGCAGTGCGCTCATGGTCTGAACAGTTCGATTCCGCTTGCCTACTCGTTCATCCGCCCTTGTGAAGCAGCACGCTCAAGGCCTACCTAGTCTCCATCCTGCCAAGCGAAGCATTGCATAGCGGCATTGCATAGGAGTAGTTGTAGCTCTTTTACTTTATTTTCCACAAACCAAATCACCCCCTTTCGTATCCATCCGACATAAAGGACTTCAATCTCAAGTCCTTCCTCAAAAGTTAACTCCACCTTACTGTGTTCCTTCGAGATCGATACTTGGGGATTCACTCCCACATTTTATATTACTTGAACGATCGGTACACTGCCGTTTCGTGCCGCAGTCTAGCTACCGCCTATAGCAGTGTGCGAGATTTGCGCATCAGTTTGCCAGCTTGATGCAGGGAAAGTTTGAGATGAGCAGCATGGGTGAGTTCAAATACTTCTTAGGTCTCCAAGTGAAACAATCTGAAAATGGCATATTCATCTCTCAGACCAAGTCCACTAGAGAGCTAGTAAAGAAGTTTGGATTGGAGAGTACTTCCCCTATGAAGACTCCAATGGGAACCAATGTGTCTCTGGACAAGGATGAGAAGGGAATACCCTTTGATGGGGAGTTACCAGCTCAAGAATATGCAAAAGCTAAGGGAATGGTAATTATGTTAACATCTAATGCATAAACTCACATTTTAGTACTCAGTGCAAGTAATTTTGAATTGGGGTTCTGACTTCTTCAAATAGGGGGAGATTATTGGGAATCTTGCCCTCATGATTCCTGATTTGGAGAAGTCACCAATTCAAAGGAACTTCACTATGTATTTGATTATTTTCTTAGCTTTATCATCTCAGTAAAAGACAAGTTCATAGATTGTCGAGCTAACGCATATCGTCCAAAAAAACTGACAAATATCATCGAAAAGAAGCCTTGACGGCGATAAGGCTAAGTCAGAATGAATGTCATTGAAAAGGCAAAGGGAAGGTCAGTGTCGAAGATATCGTTGAAAAGAAGCTGTGTCATCGATAAGACTGAACAAGATAGGTATCGTCGTAAAGAATCCTTGTTGTTGTAGAGGCTAAGTAAGACTGATGACAACTATATCGTCAAAAAGAAGACGTGACATCGAGAACTCTGAGGATGCAGTTGTGAAGACGTTCAGTTGCTGAAGAATAGTCTGTCGACATGATATCGAACATATCATCGAGAAGATAAAGTTGTTACAGCGATATCGAGCAATCAAGAAGATTACGCCGACATTAGTTAGATGACTTCATGTCGTCTTAAGCTCGAGTGCAGAAGAGATGTCCAGTGTCATCGAGATATTATCCTTGTCTTCGTAACAATGGAAATATCGTCAAGATAATTTGAAAAGTCGACAGACGTGCTGTCAGCAATTAATGTCGCCACCTGATTGTCCAATCAGCGCGTGCTCTTAAGGCATGGGCATTTGTCAGAATAGGTCATCATAGGAGACCGTTCAGCGGCATCTCAGTCCTATAAAAGGGAACAGAGGATGCCCTAAACTCTCTCTCAAATCCTGGAACTTAAGAGAATCCTGCTAAGCAATCTTGAATAGAACAGTAACGGCGGAGATAAGTAAAAACAAGAACGGAGAACAAGTTGATCTTCATCCTTGGTTCTCAAGAGAATCAATCTAGATTCATCGACTAATAAGAAGAGTTCCAGATAGAAGAAATCTTGAAGAAGATTTGCACTGTGATGTTTCAAATCAAAACATCCTCTTCAAGTCAAGAAGCCAATCTCCACCAGGCAGAAGAACCTTTTGTAAATCTTTATTTGTAAGGCTTGCGGGACAAATCTGTGAGATCTGCTTTCAGATTGGTGTGTCAAGCTTGAGGGCTTGAGTTATGTGAGGCTTGTGGGCTAGGGAAGAGGGACTTGCGGGTCCAAACGTGTCGAGCTTGTGGGATCGGGTGCAGTGAAGCGGATTGCAGTCCTAGGCTGCAGGCAAGACTTGCAGGTATGTGCTATGTAGGGCTTGAGGGCCTGAGTGTCGAGCTTGTGGGCTGGGGTGAAGTTAAGGGGCTTGCGGGCCTAGCTGCAGGCAAGACTTGCGGGTCTGTGCTGTGCGGGGCTTGACGGCCTGAGTGTCGAGCTTGCGGGCTTGGGTGTAGTGAAGGGGCTTGTGGGCCTACGCTGCAGGGACTTGCGGGTCCGAGTTGTAAGGCTTGCGGGCTGGAGACACTGGCAGAGTTTGCCGAGCCTAGCACACTGCTGGGTAGGCGCAGAGGGACAAAGGACTACTCAAGACACCCGGTCTTGAGGAACCTCTATACATCTTGTGTTGTGTGTGTGCTGAGATTTTCTGTGATTCTTTTGTGCAGTGCTTCCATTAAACTCATTACTTGCAAAACATTTTAAAACAACCATAATCCCCATCCCCCCCCCCTTGGTGATTGTTCTATAACCAACCCCAGGTGAGCCATGTCATCCCCAAGACAAGGTTGAAATCCGGTATCCTCAAGATTGTTGTCGGATCCTCGAGTGCCAGGCCTTCAATGGTCACCTTTAGGAGGCACTTTGCAGTGGATTCCATCTCTGACCCATTAGGGAGATGCACCCTCCTGATAGCTCCCATGTAGTGCCGCACCTGATCCAAGTCCTTGACGAAGTCCTCTGAGACAAAGTTGTGAGATGCTCCTCAATCGAACAGGGTATGGGCAGGCTTACCGCAAACATTTACTATTCTTGAATTTGTTGTATGGTTTTAGGTGACTAAATTTTCTATTTCTAGCAATTCTATATTCAGTTCTATATTCTAGGAATTGAAAAAGAACTTAGAACCATAAACATACCTACAATGACTCTTTCTGGGCTTCAGGGCTGGGATAGATCCAATGCATAGACTTATTCCCCGACTGGTAGACGATCTCCTCCCTGGAATCCTCAGCCTCGACCACGTCCTTGGCCCCTAGTGTAACATCCCTCAAATAACTAAACCCCCTGGCTAGTTTTGTCATGACTAGGTCATGACAAAACCCTGAGATGCACGAAGAAATCGTAAGAGCTTAGGCTTGAGGTGAAAATCACCATGGTCTACAGATAGTAATTTCTAGTTACCTAGCCTAGGGTTAGCTTTAGAGCATCACCATGAGCCATGACCCCACTATAACAAGCCTAACCCAACAAGGGGTTCCCTTCGTAACACCCCAAGTGCCCAACCATAGAAAGAGGGGAACCTTGAATGCTGATCTAGCGCCAGCACTAGGGCTAGCGCTGGCAGTAGTGGTGGTTTAGGTGAACCGCTGAGATGAACACCAAACTGCTGAGGAAAACTGTATACCTTCGAGATGATAGCATAAGCGCTAGCGCTAGCGCAGAGCGCTGGTTGCAGTTGTCGAACCGACGAGCATTACGTCGTAGAGATGCTAGCACTGGCGCTAACACTAGCGTCGGCGGTAGTGAAACCGACGGGAGGCGGACGTGACTCATTTTGGTGGTGAAATTCATGGCCAAAGGAGGCCAAAAGTCCTCCCAATTGATGGGGATTCATTCCCCTATCAATTAAGGGAAGATTAAGAGGTTAACCAACTCTTAAGGAGGATGAATTTGGTGACCTTTGGGGATGGCCGAAATTTTCACCATGAATGGTGTTAATGGAGGAATCCCAAGGTTCACCTCCTCCCCTCCCTGAATTGGCTCTATAAAAGGCCTCAAGGGGTGAAGGGACGGAGTTTCCCCCACTTTCCAGAAGAATTCTACCATCTAAGCACCTATCGGCATGGCACCCAAAAGCTCTCGACCAACCATGGCAGACCGGCGATCAGCATGGCTACAAGCCACCACTCAGGTCCTCTCCTCTCATCTATTTCTTAGTGGGTAGATCTCATCATTTTGGCCGCTAGATTTGGGGCCAATTGGTCATGGATCGGCATAGCCGAAAGCTTGTGTTCAAGCTTTTCTTTTCTTGTTCAAATCCCTGATTTCGGCCGCCTTCGGCCGGCCAACAACCGTACATCGCCGACTGCCACCTCAACGGAGGTGGCGGAGGCATTGGCCGACCGAGAGAGGGTCTAGGTGGCTGGTAAATTACCTCCCAAGTTGGTACTGGATGGGCCAATCGTGGTCATTAGCTGATTGGAGAAGATGAACTGATGCCCTCCATTTAGATAGATTATTAATTTTATTTTTAATTAACGTCGTATTTTCCCCTAGAAATACTTGTTTTTTAAACTAAAATTTGAACCCATTAGACGTCGTTTTAGGAAAAATTGCCAGAGACAAACGTTGTAGGAATTTACATCTAGTTTATTTTAAAATTAATTTGAGCCAATTTGGCTTACTGGTTTGACTGCAACACTCAAATTGGTGCAACCTATACATAGGGTTGACCAGAGTTTGATTTGAGTGCCCCCACTAATCCAGACGTCCAAATGCTTTCAAATTTGTACCGTATACTGGATATCCCCTTACACTTAAGATAACCAAAAATAAGAATTTTTAGAGGAACTTTTTCTATAGTTTTTGTAGAAATTTAATAAACCATGTTTGAATTAATTTTAGGGTCTAGAAACCTCCAATCCCTACCAACTTTTGGTGGGTGGTCCTTAGGGTCATGACATGACTCTGGTAAAAATTTCATTCCATTAGGGTTTGAGTTGGTTTGGTAAATGAATAACCCAAAGTTGGTCAAACTATGGTATATTAGATCAAAAGTGTGCGTGATGGATTTAGGAGATCAACCCTCATCCAATCATTGTGAAACTTTGACCACTGACTTGATGTCACATAAAATACCCCCACAAGTGGTTTTTCGGTGGTTTGGGGTGGATGTGCCCTAGAACCTCGGTTCAAACTATGGGGTTATATATTGAACCTATTGAAGGACATGGGGTCATATGTCATCGGAATGGCTTGAAACGTGGTAGAGAGGTTCATGGGGTGGAAATAAGCCCTGGATAATTTATCTGGAATTTTTAAGAATATTTATCCCCTCTTAATTAATTAAGAATCAATTAGGGCACCTTTTATGTTATGAAATTACATAATCATATTACCATGAATGTTCATTAAATTTTGGCAGTAAGTTGGTACTGGTGATATTATTCTCTAATAATTTTGTTATGAATTTTGGATTGTGATGTAGGGTGGATCTCGTATGAGACGTACACGAGGAAAGCAATCATTCTCCTTCAACAAACTCTAGATCTAGCCGCACCTACACAGGCATTCTAGCTCTCAAAATACCGGATCTTTCGCTCACAATCATAAACAACGATAGGAGGAGAACATACTCTAAAATAGCGATCTATTAATAGTCATCATGTTCCCAAAGATTAGGTCAAAGTGTTCCAATCCGTTGTGAGGGCAAACCAAAGCTATAGGCCTAGATCCGCCAAACACAATGGATCTTCCCGATCCGAAAACAACGAAGATCAATAACGATGAAAACGATTTGGAAAGCGAGCGATGTATTTAAAATTGAGAAAAAGACGGTTGCATAAAACCTCCACAAACTCTAAGAGAAGAAACGCTAGAAAAGTGTAGAGATTACCCAACCAAGAAAGTATTCGCACAAGTTTGTGGGAGAATCACTCTCTCCACGGATCCACCGGCGTCACACCGAATGGGGTAGCAACCTTCTTCCTTGGAGTCGCACCAAAGAGAACCACGCCGGAGTCGCACCGAAGAGGGAGGAGGAAGCAAACCTTGGAGTCTCCCCAAGGGCGGGCGGCGGCAAGGGGGAGCCAAGCCTTGGCCGAAATTCACAAGGAGGAATTTTAGGGTTTCTTTTTTTCAAGTCTATTACAACTCTCATCAAAGCCTCCTTAAATAGGAGTTTACAAAAACAATCAACCATTCATGATGGCGATTTAATTTCCGCCATCCAAACGGTTAAACGCACACCATAGTTCAAAAGCATAAAATGAAAATAAAACAAGTGCATAATGAATATAAAATTATTTCCACAATATGAAATAATTTTATATTAGCAAATTTATAAAATAAACAAACTAAATAAATTAAAAGTCTTCAAGCGGGCTTGGCACGCCGCGTGTAACACCCCAAAGATCGTGGTTCAGCGAGGTAGGCGGAAGGGTGGTGTTGCGCTCGGGATAGGCTCAAGATTCCAGATCAGGTCAATGCGCACGACCATTGTCCTCTTAGCGCACGACCAGTGAGCGTGCGCCAATGATCGTGCGTAACCCGCAAAGAATCGGAGTTCTGTCTCGGCTTATGCGCACGACCATTGTCCTCTTCGCACACGACCAGTGATCGTGCGCCAGCGATCGTGCGTTAATTCAGAAGAGAATCGAGTTCTGTCTCGGATAGTGCGCACGACCATTTCCCTCTTCGCGCACGACCAGTGATCGTGCGCCAGCGATCGTGCGCCCTATTTATTCTGTTCCGCGATTTTGAGCGGAGAAGAAGATCGGACCGTCCAAATCTTTTGGGATTTGATCCAACGGCTAGGTTTAGTTGCGGGAGACCTTTAGGGCTGATGAGAGGGGGTTAAACCTCATATTCTCTAAGTCATTCTCTCTCCAAACCCTAGAGAAAGAAGGAGGAGCCAAGGAAGAAGAAGGGAGATTCCGCCATTGACGGAGCTCCGGAGCTCCGTTTCGCGAACCGTTTCCAGATCTGGAGAGTGCAGCCCGGTGCGGTCATTTCCCTCCGTCTAGAATCTCGGATCCATGGCGAAAAAGAACGCTCCTAGGGTAACGATTTCTTCTCCCGTTGTTTGGACTTGTCTTTTGTCCTCTCCTTCGTTTCTCTATGCTTGCATGAGGGATCCCTTTCACCAAATGGGTGAAGTGTAGGATTCCCTCAAGTTCTCCGGAACTCCGGGTCGATTGTGTCCGTCCCCGGCATATTGCATGTAGAAAATCCGGTAGTCGTGCGGATTTAGGCATTTTGTGTGAAGCCTATTCGTGGCCGTGAGCCCGAATCGGTGATGCTTGGATTGCGACGTTGCATTTAGGTTAAGCCTAGAATGCGTGCTGGAGAATGACTCCGTGAAATCATCTATAGTAGTGCGAGATTTAAGTGTAGGCGTCTTGTGAAGATCCTAACGAAAGCCCCATGCTTTGAGATTGGATGAAGGCAAACCTTCACCGCGAAATTGATGCGGAGCGTATTATACCTCCCCTTTTTGAGTATTTGTGAAGCCTAGATCCTTGTGAAGGGATTAGGTGCGTAGCTTATATTTGTGTAGCACTTGAAGGTGCTAAACCCTTACGGGCCGAGGCGAAGCCGTACCCGCGTCGTGCGACAGATCGCGACGATTAGAGCACGGGCAAAGCTAAACCGAACCCGTTTCCATGCAGATCGGTAAGAGGTCCCTTCCTCATGTAGCCGTGTGATCATGGGAGAGGTCGTGGAAGGTGGTTTACCTAGACCGACCAAAAGCTCTTTTTCCCACATAAGGCGATGGCCCTTACGGTGGAGTGTTTGTGGAATTGATGTTGTTAGCCTCATGCGGTTGTTTAGGCGGTTGCGGGGAACCTTCGGGTGAACCCAACCAACATCATGTGCATACCTAGGTTCCCTCCTTTTTGATGCTCAACCTAGAAGATTGAATGTGCTTGAAACCTCACCTTGTGTAGTTGCACTTTCTTTATTTTAGTACTTGTGCTAGTGTGGCTTGTTTGCAGGGTAGAATCTCCGCCACCCCGGGAAAGGGGTGGGGTCGTTATAATTTGGTCAGCTGTGCTGACCGTTACCTTGTTTGCCACCGTTTGGTGGAATGTTCTTATGCAGGTGCAGGTGAGCCTAGCGGGAAATAGCGGGCGGTGGCCCCTTTTGCTGAGTTGGCCCTTGAAGGCCAGCCTCTTTTTTTTTAGCTTTCTCATGTATTGCCGGCCTGCGTGCCGATGTATGTTTTGGAGTTTTGGTACATTTGTTAAATGTAAGGCCTTAAGGCCATAACTCTCTTTCTTGATTTCATTCCTATAATAGTGGACAATTCTAATGGTAATGTTAAATCTTTATGCTTCCGCTAGTGTTTAGTATACTCTGTTGTAGTTTCTTTCTGTTTATCACCTTTTAACTCCTAGCTAGTGTGGTTAGTATGGCGTGGGGTCCCGGCCGGACCTACTGTTATGAAAGTGCACAGTTAACCTCACTAGAATTCTCTAGAGGGGGGGGTGAATAGAGATTTAAAATATTTTGTGCAAAGTTAATATATATATATGTGTATGATCACAGATTAGAGCTTCCCACACACACCAACAAGAATTAGACAAGCAATTAAGTAAATGCAAGAAAGAAATTTCACAGCACAACACAAGAAAATATAGTGGTTCCCCAAACTTTGGGTAGTCCACTCTTCTACCCCCTTGGTAGGAATTCACTAATTTGCACTGAGTCTTTTGATAAGGAGACTCTTAGAACCACCCTGAGTCTTTTGATAAGGAGACTCTTAGAACCAACTGAGTCTTTTGAAAAGGAGACTCTTAGAACCAGTACACTGAATTTTTTGAAGAGAGATTCTAAAAACTCTTTTTACAATAGTGAATAAGAATAAAGAAGGAGAAAGAAATAAAGACAATAATGAATCTTCTTCCTAGCAAGAAGATTTGAAGCACAAGTTATGAATTAAATCTTTCTTCTATAGAGAGAAGAAGATTTGTAGCCTTTCTCTCTTTTAGTGAGAGCAATCAGATTTTGCAGCAGTGAGCAGTGAGCAGAAGTAGAAATGGATGGATGTTGCTGCAGAGCTTTTTCTCAATATCTCTCTTTTATTTTGGGAGCTTCTTCCTCTGTATCATATATGTGTGGTAGATCACCCTTGTTCATTTCCTGCCGACTTCCTCTTTATTTTATAGCTCTGTGTAATAAGATAGCACTATAGGAGAGGAATCAATTAGCAGCCAGAGATTTAGGAAGAGAGGAATATTTCCATAGCAGTTATAGCATAAATGGAAAATGTTAACTCAGATTTCAAATAATATCCAAAATAGAGTTAATCAGATTTAGCCAAGAATCAAATAGAAGGAAAGAATGATTCAGAACGGCTATAAAATATTAACATCATTCTATATAAATCAGATCTTCAGAAAAGAAGGAAAGAGATCTGGCGCAATAATAAATCTGTCATAAAGATCGACGTGCGTCGATTACTATTCGACGTAAGCGTCGAATTCATCTTAGCCCGACGTCGAGAGAGATATGAGGAATGTGCGTCGACAAAGGTGCGTCGACTTCTCTGTATGCGTCGACTAGAAATCAGAGTAGCGTCGATAAGACATACGTCGAAATCTTCCTAGAGTTACTTCGACATATCCTGAAGAAAACGTCGACTATATTTCGACGTAGCGTCGAATACCATTCGACGCATATTTACTTGGTCTTTTGTTATTCATTCATAAAACTCTTTCTTTAACTCATTTCTAGGGGTTAAGAGAAATCATTTTCCCAACAATCTCCCCCTATTTGTCTTAACCCTTTTTAAGGAGAAATTGTCTTAGCATAAAATCAACTCAGCATATAATTTGAAAAGATAAGAAGTATGTCAAAAGTGAGATTTAGAGAGGGAGATCATATAAGCAGATATTCCAGAATCATATAAACAAATTTCATATTTATACCAGTTCATTTTCAACTATAAAATAAAATATATCAGCATTGTTCTCAAATACTACTCAGGTGGTGTAGGAGGAGTCTTTCTTTTTCTTTTGAAGACCTTGGTGGGTTGCTCATCAGCAGTTAGTATTCTCAGCTCCCCCTGAGTCACAGCAGTTGGCTCCCCCTGAGTCCCAGCTTCAGTTAACACAACTTCTTGCTGCTCTTTTTCATTTGCAGCTGTATTCACAAACTCAGCTTCCAGTTCCTTAGTTTGTTCATCAGTTAGTATAGCTTCCAGCTCCCCCTGAAGTTCACCATCTTTCCTTGCAGCCTCATTTTCTACTTTGTTGTCCTCCCCTTGTAGTATTATCACTTGTTCTGCAACCTCTCTTGCTATGCTGAGTACCTCTATTGTTTGTTCATAATTAAGAGGCTCAGGTACTGTCTCATTCCCAAGGATCTTGTCAGAATTTTGAGGAGAGGACTTGTGAGAGAGAGATTTAGGATTGGAGGGTTGCTCTTCATCTAGATTCTCCCCCTTCTTGACCTTCTTGGCTAGGGAGGTTAAGAAAGACTTAGTCACTCTAGAGGAAGAGAGAGATGACTTTAGAACTTGCACAGAGGCACTGACCCCATCTATTTGGGTGTGCATGTGAAGGATGGAGGAATGAAGTTGGGAACAGTGCTCATCTAGCATTGCTTGGAGTTTTTCAGCTGCTGATTTTATGCACTGAGTGATGAGAGCCTCAGTGGATGTAGATGATTCTTGGTGTGAAAGGTGTGAAGGAGATGGAGGAGGAGTAGAGAATGAGTGTGGAGAGGTGAATCTATCATCTGGAGGAGGTAGAGGAATAGAAGAATGCTGAGCAAGGGATTGAGGTGGTATTTGTGTGGATGATGATGGGAGAGAGGAGAGATTTGTTTGAGGAGGAGAAGGAGGAGTGGTAGAGATAGGAGGAGATGGAGTCCTTTCAGGAATGGAACCATGCTTAGGGATTTGCCTGGCCCATTTAGAAAATAGGGCTATGGACATCCTTTTTCCTGGAGGGATGGGAATTCCTTTTGACCTGCAGAGGTCAGGGAAGGAATGGAAGAGAACCTGACTCATGATTCTCATATAAGCATTTTCCTTGTGGGAATATTTGGAGGCTATCATTTTGAGAAGACAGCTGGCCCAATCCACCTTCTTCTTCAGCACAAGAGCCCCCATGATGTTCAGCTGCTGTTTGGGCACTGCATCATGGGCTGATATTTTGCATAGCAGTATCTTCCCTACTATGTCTGCCAGCAATCTGTACTCATCTGAAAAGTCTATCTTTTTCAGATGGATTGGTCTGTCTTTTGAGAATTTCATGGTGGTAAGTAAATTCTTGACTTCATCAGGTGTGAGTTCAATGGATTCATCACCTAATAGGGGAATAATTTAGACTAGTCAAGTCATTCATGAGAGGCTCATTTTCTTTTCCTAGTTTATTGAAATGAAAGAGACATTAGGATATACCTGATGGGAGATCAAAGGTGGCCCTAATGTGGTCTGCTGAGATTGAGACTGGTGTCTCATAGAGTGTTCCTTGGATTTCTCCTTGTTCAGAGATCTGAACATGAGATATGAGCTCAGTGAGCTCAGTTTCCAGGAGCTTGCACCTAGAAGAGATGAGCTTGTTCAATCCCGCTTCATTGAATAGAGCAATGATGCTCTTATAGTTCTCTGCTGCTGCTTGGAAGGATCCGAGATCAATGTCGAACCCAGAATTTATTTTGGGAGCCATTGAGGATCGGTAAGAGGAATCAACTGGACAAAGGAGCACGGAGGATAAAAGATGCAGAGTAGTGGAGGTTTCTGAAGAGTCTTTTTAAGTCAGGTGAAACGTCGAAACAGGGCTCAATTCGAGGCTTTTTCGGTACTCCAGTGGATGTGACCGAAAATATTCTAATGTTGCCGCTCTTTATCCTAAAGTCGACGTTACGTCGAGTGTAATTCGACGTCATCGTTGATATAGACAGAGTTTGAGATGTTTAGGGTTTTCTATCGACGTATGCGTCGATTTTGGTCGACGCATGCGTCGATTTATTGTGTTGGTTATCGACGGTGCGTCGACTGGAAGTGACTTTTAAAAAGAATTTTAAATTTTTATTTCTCATTATTTCTTTCTAGTCCTAACGTTTTCTAAGTCAGTTTTGAACTAGATTTTACAGATAGTTTGATTGATTGTACCAACATTGCTTGGTAGTATGGCCAGCTTTGTTACATATATAGCACTTGATTATCCTAGTATTAAGGGAATTTGAGTTTAGAGTAGGATAAAAGTATTGATTAGGATAAGAGTGTTGGTTTGAATATAGGTTTTGATTAAGATGGGATTTTTGGTTAAGATAAACATTTTGTTTGGGATTGAAGTGTTTATTTGGATAAAATTCATGATTAGGATGACTGGTTCCTGAATGAGGGTTAGGATAAAAGACTTTTGGAGAGAATGTGTTTAAGTTGCTCTGAACATTTGTGCGTCGATATCTATTCGACGTATGTTGATAATTGCGTTGATTTGTTATCGACGCATTCCTCAGATTGCGTTGATCTGGTGTCGACGCATGAGGAAAGTTGCGTCGAATTGATGTCGACGTATCTTTATTCAAGCGTCGAGAAGAGGTCGAGGCATCTGAGAGGTTGCGTAGAGAATAAGTCGACGCACTATCGTGCATGCGTCGATATGAAGTCGACGCATCTGTGTCTTCACAAATTTTCATTTTGCCTTTCTCTGTTTTTACTCCTTTATGTGTTGTTCTTCTTGGATTGATTGTTTCTTCAGATGAAGTATGTGAATCATCAGCTGAATAATAAGATGTTTCATCAAATTCCTTGGTTTCTTTTTCTCCCTTATCTTTTTCTTGGTTTAACAAATTAACAGGTTTAGTGAATTTTATAGGGCTCATCCAAGCAGGTTTGTTGGATGAAGTTAGGCTGATTGAGGGATCAGCCCCTAGCCCAAGATGTTTGGGTCTTATTGTTTGTTTGTCAGTGATTTCCTTAAGATTTTGGCTTCTTATTTTTATTGATTCTTCAAAGGCTTTTGCCTGGGTTACTTTGTTCTTAAGGAACTGATTTTCTATATTGGCCCTTTCTGTTTCCTTCTTTATTCTGCTAGCTATTGATTCATAATCTTTAGAAGAGTTAATTTCTATGTTTCTCTGATTTTTAGCTACATTGATTTGTTCTTTTAGATCCTCAATTTCTTGATTTGTTTTTAGGTGATCTAGGTACATTTTTATAAAATCATTTCTAAAGCTATCACTTTGAAAATCAATGTCATCAAACATACTTACCTCATCCTCATTCTCAGATTCCTCAATGAGAATGAGGTTCTCTTCTTTTTCATCATCTGAGGATAGATCTTCTTCTGATCCTGTTTCACTCCATGGTTTATCATCATTCTTTGTATCTTCAAAGGCCATCAAGCATATGTCTTCTTGTCTAGATTCTTCATTGTCACTCTTAGAGGATGAACTATCCTCAGAGTTAGTTTCACTCCAGACTTCAGCAATGAAGCCTTTTTCTTTCTTCTTCCCCTTTTTCTTCAGATCTTTCTTTTTCAGATCCTTCTCTGTTTCAGCATTCTCTGGACATTCT
This sequence comes from Dactylorhiza incarnata, assembly GCA_033032865.1. Classification (NCBI taxonomy): domain Eukaryota; kingdom Viridiplantae; phylum Streptophyta; class Magnoliopsida; order Asparagales; family Orchidaceae; genus Dactylorhiza; species Dactylorhiza incarnata. The sequence goes on from JAWHQI010000018.1 coordinate 16,858,761, forward strand.
GGGGCAATGTGTCCAGGTTTTCTGCAAGAATAGCAAATTATTTCTTTAGTGGGTGTTTTGTCATACCTTGGTCTTGACTCCCTCCTTTTTGATCCATCTTTCTTGACCCATTTCCTAAATCTTCTGGCCAAGAAACTGAATAATTCTTCTTCAGTGACAGAGGTTTCTTCTTCTGTTGCCTTTAGAGCAATGTTCCTGCTTTTTGAGGGACTTGGGGTGTTTTCTCTTCTTTCCTTCTCCTCTCTAGTTTTCAGCAACTGCTCATAGGATCTGAGTTTTCCTAAGAGAGCATCTGTTGAGATCTCTTTTTGTCCTCTTGTGTCTTTTATTGCCCAAATTCTTGAGTCCCATGAGCTAGGGAGACTCATTAGTAATTTGTCATTTATCTCAGTAAGAGAGATTTCTCTATCCAAGTCTCTTAGTTGATTGATGATCAGACTGAATCTGTCATACATTTCAGAGATGCCTTCTTCAGCCTTCTTTTGAAAGTTCTCATATTGAGAGATCAATAGGGCCTTCTTGTCTTTCTTTTCATCAGCACTTCCTTCCACCATCTTTGTGAGGGCATCCCAAATTTCCTTGGATGATTCACAGTCAACAACCCTTTGAAAGATGTCATCTGAGAGAGTTGAGACAAGTATGTTCATGGCCTTTAGATCATGAGTTCTTGCCTTCTTCTCATCTTCTGTCCATTCAGATCTTGGAACAAGTGTTTGTGTGATGTTTCCATTTGCATCCTTTCTATAGGGCTTTGGTGGACCTGTTACAGTAATATTGAACAAGTCAGCATCAATAGAATTCATATAGATTCTGATTCTTGTTTTCCAAACTGCAAACTTTTCAAGGTTGAACATTGGTGGTCTGGTGGAAGCATAATCTTTGATTTGTGCCATGTGAAAAATAGTAAAAAAAATATATATATAAGATAGGATCTTTTTGATCAAGGAGTTATCCTTTTTAGATCAACCTGGCTCTGATACCAACTGAAAGTGCACAGTTAACCTCACTAGAATTCTCTAGAGGGGGGGTGAATAGAGATTTAAAATATTTTGTGCAAAGTTAATATATATATATGTGTATGATCACAGATTAGAGCTTCCCACACACACCAACAAGAATTAGACAAGCAATTAAGTAAATGCAAGAAAGAAATTTCACAGCACAACACAAAAAAATATAGTGGTTCCCCAAACTTTGGGTAGTCCACTCTTCTACCCCCTTGGTAGGAATTCACTAACTTGCACTGAGTCTTTTGATAAGGAGACTCTTAGAACCACCCTGAGTCTTTTGATAAGGAGACTCTTAGAACCAACTGAGTCTTTTGAAAAGGAGACTCTTAGAACCAGTACACTGAATTTTTTGAAGAGAGATTCTAAAAACTCTTTTTACAATAGTGAATAAGAATAAAGAAGGAGAAAGAAATAAAGACAATAATGAATCTTCTTCCTAGCAAGAAGATTTGAAGCACAAGTTATGAATTAAATCTTTCTTCTATAGAGAGAAGAAGATTTGTAGCCTTTCTCTCTTTTAGTGAGAGCAATCAGATTTTGCAGCAGTGAGCAGTGAGCAGAAGTAGAAATGGATGGATGTTGCTGCAGAGCTTTTTCTCAATATCTCTCTTTTATTTTGGGAGCTTCTTCCTCTGTATCATATATGTGTGGTAGATCACCCTTGTTCATTTCCTGCCGACTTCCTCTTTATTTTATAGCTCTGTGTAATAAGATAGCACTATAGGAGAGGAATCAATTAGCAGCCAGAGATTTAGGAAGAGAGGAATATTTCCATAGCAGTTATAGCATAAATGGAAAATGTTAACTCAGATTTCAAATAATATCCAAAATAGAGTTAATCAGATTTAGCCAAGAATCAAATAGAAGGAAAGAATGATTCAGAACGGCTATAAAATATTAACATCATTCTATATAAATCAGATCTTCAGAAAAGAAGGAAAGAGATCTGGCGCAATAATAAATCTGTCATAAAGATCGACGTGCGTCGATTACTATTCGACGTAAGCGTCGAATTCATCTTAGCCCGACGTCGAGAGAGATATGAGGAATGTGCGTCGACAAAGGTGCGTCGACTTCTCTGTATGCGTCGACTAGAAATCAGAGTAGCGTCGATAAGACATACGTCGAAATCTTCCTAGAGTTACTTCGACATATCCTGAAGAAAACGTCGACTATATTTCGACGTAGCGTCGAATACCATTCGACGCATATTTACTTGGTCTTTTGTTATTCATTCATAAAACTCTTTCTTTAACTCATTTCTAGGGGTTAAGAGAAATCATTTTCCCAACATGTTATATTATTCGTACTGGCAGGGTGTTACAATTTGGTATCGGACTTAAGGCGTCGATCCGTAGTTTAGCGAATTTGGGACGAATTCCTTTTAAGGGGTGGTGCGCACGGGTTGTGCATTCACCTAAAACGACAAAAACTAATAAGAATGTCCACTTAGGAATGAAAAGAAAACATACTTGTTTGCGGAACCTGAGCGTTCCATGATGGATGTTTGATATGTTTTGGGTCACTAAATTGTGCTTTGCATGATTATAGGTGACTAGAAGTGCTGCGGGGCAGTCTCGACCCCGTAACACCGCTGAAAGTAGTGGGTCGGCTGAAGTGCCAGCGACCACTCCTTCTGCTGAAATGATCAAATTAGTCGCAGAAGCGGTCTTCGCGATGATCAACGCTCAACCCCAAAGGCTGGTCCAGCCTGCTACTCCTACTCCAGATGTGGCCCCTGAGGCTGTTGCTGCAGTGGAACCTGCGGTAGCGCCGAGGGTGGAACCTCAAGTTGCGCAAGTAGTGGCGGGGCGAGCGCGTGACCAGCAATTAAAGCATTTCCTGAGCTTTAATCCTCCTACCTTCTCGGGATCTGAGTCCCCAACGGAGGCAGAAGACTGGTTGTCAAGAGTTAGAAGAACTCTGAGGGCGACAGCGACGGACGAAGCCATGATGGTCACCTTAGCCACCTTCCTTCTTGATGGAGAGGCTGTGTTGTGGTGGGAAGAGCAGGAGTTGCATAAGTTCTGCGGTAGAGATATTACTGAAATCACAATGGCTGAGTTTTCAAAGTCGTTCCTCCAAAGGTTTATCCCCTCTGCCCAGCGCATTGCGTTACAAAACCAGTTCTTGAGGTTGACATAAGGTGATCGCTCCGTTGACGATTACTTGCATGAGTTTACCAGACTGAGTCGCTATGCGGGGTCCTTGGTGGAGGATGAGGAGACAAAGACAAATAAGTTCTATGAAGGGCTTCGGGATGAGTTGAGGCTGATCCTTGCAGGCCCTATGACGTTCGGCTTCCAAGTGATGGTGCAAACTGCCAGATCTTTGGAGTTGGACATGAAGAGTGTACAAGCAAGGGGTGTTGTAAAGAAACCTGAGTTTCATGCGCCGGCCTCTCAGTCCAAGTCGGTTTTCAGAAGGAACAAAAGGAAGTTCAAACAGGCGGAACCAGCTCCTTCAAATGTTTCGGGAGCCACGACCGCGCGGACTCCTATTACGTGTTTCACCTGCGGGAAGGTGGGACACAAAGCTGCGGTGTGTCGAAGTGGTCCCCCGAAGACTGGTAATCGGGCGGTGGATTATGCTCGAGCTGCGGAAAAGGGTAAAGCTGCGGAGTCTTCGGCTTCCCAGCACATTACTCCGACTCAGCCGAGAGTCTACTCGCTTGGCCAGCAAGAAGCCATACGACAAACTGATGTCGTCACAGGTACGAATTAGAAGTTAGCTTTTACAGCTCTATATATAATTCATACTGTGGTACGACTTTATGCTTTATTTTTGTGCAATTAGGTTTCGTCCTAATTTTCAACTATCCGGCGAGAGCTCTATTTGATACGGGTGCATCCCACTCTTTTCTGTCCGAGGACTTCGTTGTGCGAATCGAAGTGCCGTCTACCTTCGTAGAGGATAGATTGGAAGTAGTGCTACCCAATGGATCTCGAATGAGTGCGGATAGGAAGAGCCGTGTGCAGGTGCGGATCGGAAGTCAGGATTTCGACTTGGAAGCGTCGTTATTACCGTTAGCTGAATTTGATGTGATCTTCGGCATGGACTGGCTCTCGGAGCAGCGGGCATGCATAGATTGCAATACAAAGGAGATCACTCTGGGAAGGGACACCGAAGGAGAAACCATGTTCGTCGGTATGCGAGGAGCGAGCAAGACGCTGATGTCTGCTCTCCAAGTGGTTAAGGCGGTGAGAAAAGGCGCCGAGTTGTTCTTCACCTTGTTGGAGGCTTCGGAGCCAAAGCCCAGGTTATGTGATGTCCCAGTAGTAGCGGAGTACGCCGACGTGTTTCCTAACGAACTCCCTAGGGCTCCGCCTCAGCGAGAGATCGATTTCTGTATCGAGTTGGTGCCAGGTGCCAAACCTGTGGCCCGCTCATCGTACCGGATAGCGCCAAAGGAATTGGCAGAGCGGAAGGTTCAATTGCAAGAGCTGCTAGAGCAAGGCTACGTACGTCCAAGTTCTTCGCCTTGGAGTGCACCGGTCCTCTTTGTGAAAAAGAAGGACGGGAGCTTGCGTCTATGTATCGATTATCGAGAGCTAAACAAGTTGACCGAGAAGAACCGATATCCGATTCCAAGAATCGATGATCTCTTCGACCAGCTGGTTGGGTCGACGGTATACTCCAAACTGGACCTAAGGTCCGGCTATTACCAACTGCGAATTAGGGAATGTGACATTCCAAAAACAGCGTTCAGTACCCGCTTTGGGCACTATGAGTTCACGGTGATGCCGTTCGGTCTGTCCAATGCACCGTCGGTATTCATGGACTTAATGAGCAGGACGTTCCGTAAGTATTTGGATCAATTTGTGATCGTCTTTATCGATGACATTTTGGTATACTCTCAATCAGAAGAGGAGCATGTAGGACATATGCACGCAGTTCTGGGCACCTTGAGGAAGAGTCAGTTATATGCCAAGTTCTCCAAGTGCGAGTTTTGGCTACCGTCAGTAGCATTCCTTGGACACGTCGTTAGTGGAGATGGAATTGCGGTAGATCCGTCGAAGATAGAAGCGATCCGAGCGTGGCCTTTGTTGAAAAACGTAGCGGAAGTCCGAAGTTTCTTAGGACTTGCCGGCTATTATAGGCGCTTTGTGGAAAACTTCTCGAGGATCGCACTTCCTCTCACAAAACTGACTAGGAAGGATCATAAGTTCGTTTGGTCGCCCGAGTGCGCACGAGCTTTTGAAGAACTGAAGAGCCGTCTGACCACAGCGCCCATTCTATGCTCGCCATGTGGTACGGAAGGCTACGAAATCTATAGCGACGCCTCGGGGAGTGGTTTGGGTTGTGTCCTAGTGCAGTTCGGTAAGGTAATTGCCTACGGCTCCCGTCAGTTGAAAGTTCATGAGAGGGATTACCCGGTCCATGATTTGGAGCTAGCGGTCGTGGTATTTGCTCTTAAGCTTTGGAGGCATTATTTGTATGGCGTGAAGATCGACATCTTTACCGACCACAAGAGCCTCAAGTACTTGCTAGATCAAAGGGAGTTGAATATGCGACAGAGGAGGTGGTTGGAGTTCCTTGGGGACTACACCTTCGACATCAAATATACTCCTGGAAAGGGAAATGTAGTTGCGGACGCGTTGAGTCGTCGGGCTCCCGCTCAAGCAAATTGGATTTTGATGCACGATGAGCGTCTGATCCGTGAGCTGGAAGAAATGGAGATCATTTGCGTTGATCGAAGAGCGTCTACTTCAGCATGCTTGAACTGGACGGAGGTTCAATACCACCTTGCCGTCCGAGTTCGACAGGCATTGGAGCTGGATGAGAGCATGAAATGCTACAAAGCGGAAACCGTTGACGGGTTGAACGCTGATTTCTCTTTCGAAGATGGCCTTATGTGGAAGAATGGCAGATTGTGCGTCCCAAACGTTGGTTCTCTACGGGAGGAATTGATGTACGAGGCTCATCATTCCAAGTACTCTATCCACCCGGGGAGCACGAAAATGTACATGGACATGAAGAAACTTTTCTGGTGGCCGGGTATGAAGAAGGACATTGCCCTCTACGTGGCCAAGTGCAACACTTGCGCGTTGGTGAAGGTGGAATGTCAACGTCCCGGTGGATTTTTGAAGTCCTTGCCGATTCCGGAATGGAAGTTTGACGATATTTCGATGGATTTCATGCACGGATTGCCGAGATCGCAGCATGGAAACGACGCCATCTGGGTGATCGTGGACAGACTGACAAAAGTATCGCATTTTATTCCGAACCGGAAGGATGATTCTGTAGAAAAGCTAGCGAAGCTCTATGTCGATAGTATTGTGCGGCTGCACGGTGTCCCTCGTAGCATCGTCAGCGATCGTGACGGGCGTTTCACATCGAAAGATTGGAGGCTTATCCATGAACTGTTGGGCACTAAATTGAAATTCAGCACGGCCTTCCACCCGCAAACGGACGGACAGACCGAGAGGACCAACAGGACTATGGAGGATATGCTCTGAATGTGCGCTCTAGATTTTGGAAAGAAGTGGGAAGATCATCTCTATATGATCGAATTCGCCTACAATAATAGCTACCAAGCCAGTAAAGCTGGCTCCTTTCGCGGCCCTCTATGGTAAGAAGTGTCGTACGCCGTTGTCTTGGGCAGAAACGGGCGATACTAAGCTATTAAAGCGAAAGGATGTTGAGGAAGCAACTTCGACGATCCGAACTATTCGGGAAAGGCTATTGATTGCCCAGGACAGGCAAGCAAAGTATTACAACGCCAACCATAGGAACCTAGAGTTCGCCATCGGCGACCGGGTTTACTTGAAGATCAAACCGTTCAAAGGGGTATCGAGGATCCGACGCTTGAAAAAGCTCAGTCCAAGGTACTTAGGACCGTTTGAGATTGTGGAACGTGTTGGTGATGCGGCTTATCGGCTTGCACTATCTGCAGAGCTGAGCGGTCTGCACGACGTGTTTCACATTTCAGTTCTGAGGAAGGCAGTGCAAGAGCCTACTCATATCGTTGCGGTCGGCAAAGTGTCGGTGGATAGTGGGTTGTCGACGAAAGTCAGACCCTTACGCATCGAGGATACCGAGGTAAAGCAGTTGCGGAACAAGTCCATTCGGATGGTAAAGGTCCGGTGGGATAATTGCGGCCGAGTGGAGCTAACTTGGGAGAGAGAGCAAGCGATGCTTGCGGAGTACCCCGAGCTATTTCCCTTAGGTAAATTTTCTTTAAAAACTGTAATTTCCTGCTATTACTGTTTTCAAAATTTCGGGATGAAATTCTTTTAAGGGGGGTGGAGTTGTAACACCCCAAAGATCGTGGTTCAGCGAGGTAGGCGGAATGGTGGTGTTGTGCTCGGGATAGGCTCAAGATTCCAGATCAGGTCAATGCGCACGACCATTGTCCTCTTAGCGCACGACCAGTGAGCGTGCGCTAATGATCGTGCGTAACCCGCAAAGAATCGGAGTTCTGTTTCGGCTTATGCGCACGACCATTGTCCTCTTCGCACACGACCAGTGATCGTGCGCCAGCGATCGTGCGTTAATTCAGAAGAGAATCGAGTTCTGTTTCGGATAGTGCGCACGACCATTTCCCTCTTTGCGCACGACCAGTGATCGTGCGCCAGCGATCGTGCGCCCTGTTTATTCTGTTCCGCGATTTTGAGCGGAGAAGAAGATCGGACCGTCCAAATCTTTTGGGATTTGATCCAACGGCTAGGTTTAGTTGCGGGAGACCTTTAGGGCTGATGAGAGGGGGTTAAACCTCATATTCTCTAAGTCATTCTCTCTCCAAACCCTAGAGAAAGAAGGAGGAGCCAAGGAAGAAGAAGGGAGATTCCGCCATTGACGGAGCTCCGGAGCTCCGTTTCGCGAACAGTTTCCAGATCTGGAGAGTGCAGCCCGGTGCGGTCATTTCCCTCCGTCTAGAATCTCGGATCCATGGCGAAAAAGAATGCTCCTAGGGTAACGATTTCTTCTCCCGTTGTTTGGACTTGTCTTTTGTCCTCTCCTTCATTTCTCTATGCTTGCATGAGGGATCCCTTTCACCAAATGGGTGAAGTGTAGGATTCCCTCAAGTTCTCCGGAACTCCGGGTCGATTGTGTCCGTCCCCGGCATATTGCATGTAGAAAATCCGGTAGTCGTGCGGATTTAGGCATTTTGTGTGAAGCCTATTCGTGGCCGTGAGCCCGAATCGGTGATGCTTGGATTGCGACGTTGCATTTAGGTTAAGCCTAGAATGCGTGCCGGAGAATGACTCCGTTAAATCATCTATAGTAGTGCGAGATTTAAGTGTAGGCGTCTTGTGAAGATCCTAACGAAAGCCCCATGCTTTGAGATTGGATGAAGGCAAACCTTCACCGCGAAAATGATGCGGAGCGTATTATACCTCCCCTTTTTGAGTATTTGTGAAGCCTAGATCCTTGTGAAGGGATTAGGTGCGTAGCTTATATTTGTGTAGCACTTGAAGGTGCTAAACCCTTACGGGCCGAGGCGAAGCCGTACCCGCGTCGTGCGACAGATCGCGACGATTAGAGCACGGGCAAAGCTAAACCGAACCCGTTTCCATGCAGATCGGTAAGAGGTCCCTACCTCATGTAGCCGTGTGATCATGGGAGAGGTCGTGGAAGGTGGTTTACCTAGACCGACCAAAAGCTCTTTTTCCCACATAAGGCGATGGCCCTTACGGTGGAGTGTTTGTGGAAATGATGTTGTTAGCCTCATGCGGTTGTTTAGGCGGTTGCGGGGAACCTTCGGGTGAACCCAACCAACATCATGTGCATACCTAGGTTCCCTCCTTTTTGATGCTCAACCTAGAAGATTGAATGTGCTTGAAACCTCACCTTGTGTAGTTGCACTTTCTTTATTTTAGTACTTGTGCTAGTGTGGCTTGCTTGCAGGGTAGAATCTCCGCCACCCCGGGAAAGGGGTGGGGTCGTTATAATTTGGTCAGCTGTGCTGACCGTTACCTTGTTTGCCACCGTTTGGTGGAATGTTCTTATGCAGGTGCAGGTGAGCCTAGCGGGAAATAGCGGGCGGTGGCCCCTTTTGCTGAGTTGGCCCTTGAAGGCCAGCCTCTTTTTTTTTAGCTTTCTCATGTATTGCCGGCCTGCGTGCCGATGTATGTTTTGGAGTTTTGGTACATTTGTTAAATGTAAGGCCTTAAGGCCATAACTCTCTTTCTTGGTTTCATTCCTATAATAGTGGACAATTCTAATGGTAATGTTAAATCTTTATGCTTCCGCTAGTGTTTAGTATACTCTGTTGTAGTTTCTTTCTGTTTATCACCTTTTAACTCCTAGCTAGTGTGGTTAGTATGGCGTGGGGTCCCGGCCGGACCTACTGTTATATTATTCGTACTGGCAGGGTGTTACACCGCGGGCGGAGGTTGTAACTCCGTCTTCCGTTAGCGTCTTCATGGAGCCTCAAATCTTTGTGTCGTTGTGCCTCGGCAACCGGATCAACTTCAAGGATAGGTGGAGGGTCCGCGGCATCAATCCTCCCCCGCTCAAAATCACGCGTCACTGATGCGTGGTCCTCGAGGTAGCGGTGGAGAAGAGCTGCATGCAAGCGTCTAAGCTCCGTCTCGAGTACGCAAGAGTCTTCTGAAGGAGGGCGGTCACGCCAACGGATGAGGAAGCTGTAGGTAGCACCATCTGGAGTAGTAAGTGGATCAGCATCAAGTATCGTCTCTGGAGTGAGAAATGTCTTTGGAAACCTGGGGAACATGTCAGCAGTAGGAATAAAAGAATGCGACTTACCATTCGATGATATACCTGTGGGGACCGAAGGAGAGAGATCATCCGAGCTACCACTCCCCAACCCATTAGAAATTTTAGTGGGGGAAGAAGACGACGAAGAATTCAACTCAAGTGGAGGCAACACAAATGACGTCAAATTCGAGACATTAAAAATAGGGGATATACCCCAATCAGCAGGCAAATCCAAAACGAAAGCAGTGTCACCTAGCTTCTTTATAATCTAAAATGGGCCGGCTCGCTTTGGCGCTAACTTCTTAACGGTGCCGGTAGGCAGTCGCTCGGGAACTAGGCGGACTAAGACTTGATCGCCGACATTAAAGTGTGACACTCTCCTATGTTGATTAGCGTGTGATTGATACGACTCGTATTGAGAGGCTAAGGTCACTCGGATATGCGCATGCAAGTCATGAATGTGTTGGGCGAAGGATTGTGCAAATTGACTTGTTTTATAGGTAGGTGGTAACGGAACCAAGTCAAGAGGCACCAGAGCCTTATACCCGTGAACGATTTCATTCGGAGACATAACCGTAGATATATTCTTAGAGTTATTATACGCCAATTGGGCATGGGGAAGGAGTAAATCCCACGTGCCCTTGTGATCGCTCACAAGACACCGAAGAAGGTTTCCCAAGCTCCTATTGACCACCTTTGTTTGCCCATCAGTTTGCGGATGATAAGCCGCAGAGAATAGCAATTTGGTTCCCATAAGAATCCATAAGGTTTTCCAAAAGTAGCTGGTAAATTTGACGTCCCTATCCGAGATAATAGTCTTCGGCACTCCGCGGTGACTAACGACGTCCTTAAAATACCGCTTCGCTATGTGAGAAGCGTTGTCGGGGCTACTACACGGGAGAAAGTAAGCCATCTTGGAGAACCTATCCACAACGACAAGAATAGAGTCGTGACGTCCAAGGGTGGGTGGAAGTCCTAATATGAAGTCCATGCTCACGTCTTCCCACGGTATGGAAGGAATAGGTAGAGGGGTGTACAAACCGACATTAGATTTCGTACCCTTAGAAACTTGACACGTGCGGCAACTGCTCACTACCCTCCCAACCATTGCCTTAAGTTTGGGCCAATAGAATTTCTCCTCAACGAGTGTAATGGTCTTGTCTCTCCCAAAGTGTCCACTCAAGCCACCACTATGTAACTCCCAAATGATGTGGAGTCGCAAGTAGGAGCGAGGGATACACAATTTCCCGTGTTTGAACAGATAACCGTCCCTAAGTGAAAAGGCTGTGATGGTCGTGGGTGAGCTATCCTGGGCAGATAAATAAGGCTCCTGAAAGTCGGGGCATGTGGCGTATTCATCTTTTATGCGCTCAAACCCTACCACGTTGACTTGCATGGTGGAAAGCAAGAGGGTGAGACGACTGAGGGCATCGACAACTCAATTTTTGGACCCCTTAAGGTGTTTAAGATTAAATGTGTATTCCTGCAAGAACGATACCCATTTAGCATGGCGCGGGCTGATCTTGTGCTGACCGTTGATGAATCGTAATGCTTCATGATCAAAGAGGATCACAAACTCCTTAGAAAGGAGGTAGTGTCTCCAATGATGTAGACATCTAACGACCGCATAGAATTCCCTATCGTAGTTGGAATAATTTAACTTAGCGCCCGCTAATTTCTCGCTGAAATAACTAACCGGGTGGCCCTCTTGACTTAAAACACCTCCAATCCCCATGCCAGACGCGTCACAAGTAAGATCGAAGAACTTGGTTAAGTCAGGGAGACGTAACACCGGGGCTTCAGTCATAAGCTCCTTAATACGACAGAACGCAAACGTGGCGGATTTTGTCCATGTGAATTCGCCTTTCTTCATGCAGTCACTAATATGCGCCATAATGCTGCTAAAATCGCGAATGAAATGACGATAGAAGGTAGCTAAGCTGTGAAAACTACGCACCTCTCGAAGGCTAGTGGGCTCGGGCCAGTCTCTAATCACTTGAACTTTTCCTGGGTCAACTTGAATACCCTCAGAACCAACTATGTAACCCAAAAATTCGACCTCCGAGGCATAAAACGTGCACTTCTTAACATTTAAAAATATGGTTTCCTTTCTCAAGGTGGAAAGGATCACTTTGATGTGGGAGAGGTGTTCGGCGGGGGAGGTACTAAAGACTAGGATGTCGTCGAAATATACTACCACAAACCTCCCCATATACGGCCGAAAGACGTGCGTGATCATCCGGGAGAAGGTGCTGGGGGCATTGGATAACCCAAAGGCATCACAAGCCACTCATACAACCCGTCCTTAGATTTGAACGTTGTCTTCCACTCATCCCCCTATCGGATCCTAATCTGGTGATAACTACTCCGTAAGTCTAACTTCGAAAAGATAGTGGCACCTGATAAAACATCCAATAGGTCATCTAGACGCGGAATAGGAAACCTATATTTTATAGTAATCTTGTTGATAGCCCGGCTGTCAACACACATTCGCCATGTGCCGTCCTTCTTAGGGGAAAGAAGGGCTGGGACCGCACATGGACTCAAACTCATCCTAATGAATCCTTTCTTTAAGAGGTCCTCAATATGAGTTTGAAGCTCTTTGTGGGCAGCGACATGAAGCCTATAATGGGGTTGGTTGGGTAGGGATGAAACAGGGATGAGGTCTATGGCATGTTGAATATCTCTAAGAGGTGGCAATGACGACGGCAGCTCGTCCGGGTAAACGTCCCTAAATTCATCCAACAATTCCCGTAGCTCTCGGGGTAAATCATACAACACTCTGATATCGGTCTTTGCACTCATGAGTACAAGGGCGTACATCATGCCCTCAAGAAAGGGATCCTTCTCAAATTCTTTCCTACCAACCAAACTCAACGCCTTTCTCTCTATCGGGACGGTGGTATCCTTGGCCAACACTACTGGCTCTTTCAGGACAGTCGGTCTCAAAGTGATGATCTTGTCGTTGAATTTAAACTCATATGTATTGGCTCGACCATAGTGCGTCACATCACGGTCGTAGAGCCAAGGGCGGCCTAACAACACATGACAAACATCCATCGGGAGGACGTCGCACCACACCTCATCCGTATAGGATTTGAATGAAAGGGGAACTAAGCATCGCTGGGTAACCTTAATGGTGACCTTACTGATCCAAGCAACCTGATAGGGTGTCGGGTGTGGTTCAGCGGTCAAGGACATACGCTTAACGACATTCTCAGAAACGGCGTTCACGCAACTACCGCCATCAATAACTAGTTTGCAAAGCTTTTCGCCACTCTTAAAGATCAGGGAAAATATACTCGTCCTTTTCCAATCATCTACTGGACGAGGAGTGGTCAAGATACATCGTATCACCATGAGGCGGTGATCGTCCTCTAAGTCACTAGGGACTCCATCTGGGTCGCTCTCCTCTTCAGCCTCATATACGTAATCAGCGGGGTCGGTGGTCGAGTTTAACAGGGCTACGACCTTAGTCTTCGTTGGGCATTCGAAGGCATAGTGACCTTGAATGCCGCAAGAATAACATGTAGTATTGGCCTTGCTAACCTTCCCAATGGGGGCACGCTCACTCGCGGGATTCCTATTATTTCTAGCAGTGATCACTACAGACTTCGACTCAGAGGATCTAAACTTTCCCTTATCCGGATACGTGGAGGAAGACGCTCCAACGGTGGACTTGTTCTTCGCATGGGAATAACGAGAGTGGGCCTTCGAGGCAAGATGCTTTTCAATGTCAAGGGCGGCATTGAAAGTCGTGTTTAGGTCCGTGTTGCCATAGCGCAGGAGCTTCCTCTGAATATCGGGTTGAAGCCCCTTACGAAATCTAGATAGGGTGACATCGGGAATCTCCCTAAGATCACAATGCACCATACGGTCCTTCAGCTCTCCCATATACTCAGCTACCGAATTGGAGCCCTGCCGCAGGGTGGCAAGCTCATCGAACATCTGTGTTCGGTGGTATGCTGGGACGTACTGATCGGTTAGCAAATTTTTCATCATAGGCCAACCTATGGGTGGGACTCCCTGTCCGGCTCCTAATATCCGCTCCACATTTAGCCAAAAAGTTTTCGCTCAACCCGTTAACTTCTTCCTGGCAACTTGGACCTTTTGGGGGTCCGTCAGGTTGTGCCATTCGAAGTAGCACTCCATATCCACTACCCAAGTAAAGAAGACCTGGGGATCTCCCAAACCATCGTAAGTGGGTGCGTCAATCTTAACGACCCAAGTAATATCAAAGCCATGCTCGTGGCGGTGTTCTCGAGGGGGCACTCGGGGAGTGTTCCCATCGGAATCTGAATCATGGACCTTTTGGTGCCGGTTAGGCTGCCCAACATTAATGGGTGGTGGTGGCGGTCCTCCCTGATTCAGAAGGATTTGTGCTAACATGGTCCTAAGCTCGGTCATCTCATTACGTAGCCCCTCTATGGCCTCAGCGTTATGATCTCCGTGCTCATTCGCAGCCATCCTAGATGTTGAAGGTGTGTTATACTCCGTTCCTAGTCTAGTGCGCATGCGGCGGCTGACAATTAATTAACGTGAACGTGACAAACGCGCGCTAAAAATAACACAAGCAACAACAATATTCCAAGAGTACTTCGGCCAAAGATCGTGCGAAAAAGAAAAGGCCGAGTTGTCTCCCAAAGTTAGTTCGATCTGTCCAAGATTACTCCGACCAAAGAGAAAACCAAATGGGTCGGGTGGGCTCCCAAATCAGGAAAGAAATATGAAAAAAACTTCCTAAATAAGAATTACTCAAAACTTAGACAGAAGATAATTTTTTTTGTTTTCTGGATGTAACTAACATGTTGAACGTACATAATCTTTTTTTTTTAAATTTCGACAAAAATTGAAAGTTTTGGCCCGCTTTTCGCAGACCAACTAGATAGAATTACGACGTTCCCAATTTTCAGGCCGACCTAACGAGGATGAATCGAACAATTTTCTGTTTTAATGTTGCTGGAAATACGTGCAGGAAGCTACCGAAAAAATTTCAGATTTGTTTGACAAGTTTTAAAATTCTGAGTTTTACTAAATGCAGAACAATCCGAAAATTTTCAGATTTTAACCGTGCTAACGAACGCACCGACTAGAGGACGGATAGCCTATAGATCTGAGAGTAAGGATGGTGTCGAGATAGAACTCAACACAACCTCACTTTGATAACAAATTGATGTAGGGTGGATCTCATATGAGACGTACACGAGGAAAGCTATCGTTCGCCTTCAACAAACTCTAGATCTAGCCGCACCTACACAAGCATTCTAGCGCTCAAAATACCGGATCTTTCGCTCACAATCATAAACAACGATAGGAGGAGAACATACTCTAAAATAGCGATCTATTAATAGTCATCATGTTCCCAAAGATTAGGTCAAAGTGTTCCAATCCGTTGTGAGGGCAAACCAAAGCTATAGGCCTAGATCCGCCAAAGACAATGGATCTTCCCGATCCGAAAACAACGAAGATCAATAACGATGAAAATGATTTGGAAAGCGAGCGATGTATTTAAAATCGCGGAAAAGACGGTTGCATAAAACCTCCACAAACTCTAAGAGAAGAAAAGGTAGAAAAGTGTAGAGATTACCCAACCAAGAAAGTATTCGCACAAGTTTGTTGGAGAATCACTCTCTCCACGGATCCACCGGCGTCACACCGAATGGGGGTAGCAACCTTCTTCCTTGGAGTCGCACCAAAGAGAACCACGCCGGAGTCGCACCGAAGCGGGAGGAGGAAGCAAACCTTGGAGTCTCACCAAGGGGGGGCGGCGACAAGGGGGAGCCAAGCCTTGGCCGAAATTCACAAGGAGGAATTTTAGGGTTTCTTTTTTTCAAGTCTATTACCACTCTCATCACAGCCTCCTTAAATAGGAGTTTACAAAAACAATCAACCATTCATGATGGCGATTTAATTTCCGTCATCCAAACGGTTAAACGCACACCATAGTTCAAAAGCATAAAATGAAAATAAAATAAGTGCATAATGAATATAAAATTATTTCCACAATATGAAATAATTTTATATTCGCAAATTTATAAAATAAACGAACTAAATAAATTAAAAGTCTTGAAGCGGTCTTGGCACGCCGCGGGCGGAGGTTGTAACCCCGTCTTTCGTTAGCGTCTTCATGGAGCCTCAAATCTTTGTGTCGTTGTGCCTCGGCATCCGGATCATCTTCAAGGATAGGTGGAGGGTCCGCGGCATCAGATTGATATATATAGTACTTCATTCAAAACCCCAATATTTGTCCTAGTTGTAAGAAAAATTAACTATGGATTTAATACTCACTGGAAAATCGAGAAACTTGGTCTTAGGACTTTTTAGGGCAAGAATATGATCTGTTAATTTTAGCATAATTTTTGGAGGAGTTTTTATATGGTTCTCTTCACAAAGTGTCCTATAATTTATTTAATCAAATAAAGGATTTATATGGTCAAATGAATCTGGAAAATTATGAAACTCAAGAAATGAACTTTTCTGATCATCTTAGACATCTATTAATTTTCTTCTAAGTTTTGGATAGGTATTTTTGGTACTTTCTTTGTTAATCCCTGATTTAGATAAATCAATCAATATTTTATTTGGAGGTCAAAACCTTTCTGGAATTTTATGAATTTCATATGTGTCTGTTATTTTGATGATATATAGTTGTACAAATTTTATTAAGGCCATAGCGTATCAGAAAACCATACTTGGTGTTCAAAGTCATAGGTTCCTTGACTTTGAGGAAATTATAATAAATGCCAAATAAATTAGGAAAATTATGAATTTCTGGAGATAGTCTTAAAATATCATAATACACCCCCAATAATAATCTTGGGTCATTGGGATTATTATTTGGAGTACCTCTTCTCATGCACCTCATATAGTTCAAATAGTCTGTGTATAGTGAAGATACTGAATTAAGATAAGCATGCATGTCTTACATGGGAAGTTAAAAAAATTGGTGCACCCAGACTGATTGGGTTTTGGGAGGGGTCATCAAAGAAAAGTAGGAGTGAGATGCCTGGTTGACTAGGAGGTAAGAGTGTTCTTTGGGATCGACGAAAGATTATCATTCCCTAGGAGTGAAGTGAAACACACACTTAGCGTTAGTAAGTGTAACATTAATAGTGGCTGGGTCAAGGGTAAACACCAATAAGAGTAATTTCCATGGAAAGGGAGCTTTGGCTTCATCCCATCATAGCTCCTAGTACCACTGCGAGCCCCTCACAGGGTAGTCCTCGGGAAGTCCATGGTTAACCCAAAGCTGTAGGAAAAATTTGTTACGCAAGATTAACTAAATAATACACACACCCACACCCCGTTCCTACGGGTGGTTAGTTGGTTTGGCCTTACAAGCGGTAGGCTCGGTGGTTGTAGGTACAGACGGGTTAGTCCGGCGAGCCGGTGGCTCGGAAGGTTATGGTGATGGGCAGGTTAGCCCGGGGGAGCTTATGGCTCAGAGATGTAAGGTAATCATATTGGATGTGCATAAAGGTGGCAGGTCTTCAGTATTGATGGTCGTTCATACTGATGTCAATACGCTGACTCGACAAGTGTTGATTTGCACTTAGCCAAGGAAAGTCTGGTGGTCCAGCCAGTAAGAGTACGTAGGCGCTCCGCGGTGTGTTTTTCGCATTGAGGCGTACGAGAGGTCTAGGTTATGTAGTGTGAATACCAACCTAGTGGTGGGAGAGGCCCAACCCACCGCTTCCATTTGCCACTACGGGGGTATCCTGGAGTTTTGCTAGCTCCAAAAAGGTTGAACTAAAGGTATGTGCACATAGAGTCAAAGTTTGTGAGTTGCACTTATGTGATCATAACATTACCCAGCATAACTCTGTATGTAATAGCATAAGCTTGCATTTCAACCCCTACCCCTATCGTATAAATTAATTATGAGACTTTTTATACGATATGCCTTGATAAACGACCCCTTGGTCTATAGGTGTGTATGTGCATTCCTATAAATCAATGGTTTCATTTCAATTATTTACTTATCTTTACATGCCTACTTTACTTGTTCTTTACCTTACTTTTTTTCTGCTTTATATATATAAACACCTGTGTAGTGATAGATACTCATGTAGCTAAGACATGTCACCTGCTTTGCATTATACCCCTTGCTGTCCTCCGCTTCATCCTCCTGCTTGGTGCCTAGGGCCACTAGGGGATAAATGGGGGGAAATGAGGCTTAGCCTTTATAACTAACGGTCGATGGACCATATCATTTTAGGGGACAGAGGAGACGCAGCGCCACTAGAGGTCGGTGCAGATGGAGGCGGGCCAGTCTAGCACAAGAGCACCAGTTTCAGGATCCTTGAGTCTTACTAGTAGTTTTGCTTCCGGGAGTGACCTTGTAGTGAGGATATGATGTACTGGGCATGAGCCCATTTATATTGCTAACTTTTATTTCAGTTATTATCTGTGGACATCTCTTTATTATGAGTTATACATTGTGTGATGTAGACTTGAACTTATTTTGGTTCAAATGTACTTTTCTTCTTTTGTGATCGATATGGCCGGCAGGATCGGCGTTTTGTAGTGGCAACCTTCCCGAGTGTTGGTGTCACCGCAAAGCGGCGGTTCTGGGCAAAAGACCTGGCTTTGTAGCAAAAAATGGGGTCTTATAAACTGGTATTAGAGGAAACCTCGATCAGAAGAAAAGAAGTCCACAAACCCTGGGACACCCCGCGTGAGTTTTGTTTGAGAACAAACTTAGCAGCAGAAGCAATGGTGTGCCTATATGTGGAATTACATGAAAAAGTCCACTTTTAACTAAATCTTTTTAGCAAAATCTCCTTATGAGTGCCAATTTTCTTTTGAAACTTGCGGCGAACCCTGCCCCTCAGCATGGAATACCTTCGGCTGCAAAGATATCTTTGGATAGTCCTCAAATCAATGAGTTATACTCAACCCCACTAGAACACATGACTTACATGATAATTTATACCATGCCCTAGTCTGAAATAGACCGTAGGTATAAATTTGATTAAGGTATGAGGATACCCCAAAGAGGTTAGAGAAGAAGTTTAACGTGGGAACGACCACCTAAGCCAAAAACACTAATGTCCCTACTTCACATACCAAGGATTATCCAAACTGATAGAAGCGCCTTAAGGAGATTGACACATAAGCAAAATGGCAGGGGACTCATAGATTCAACCCTCGTACTAGTGGCATGTTTACATTAAGGCAACCATCATGACAAACACCGAGGGTCAGATAAGAATTCAAGTTCAGAAGAGACCCGTTTGGGGTTGGGTCACATGTTGACCCTGATAAGTTTGTCGTAGAGGGTACCTTGAAGAGTCTAAAGTTTGGAGTGTGCCAACAAGTCTCAAGATAGAACCCCAAGTCTAAGGTTGTGTGCCCTAAGGATTTCTTGCATACTTGGGACGAATATAACATGGTGATATTGAAGATACTTAGCCCAAAATAGATAGTTTCTTATCTTTTGTTTATTGAGGCTTACCATTTGTTTATTGGGCAAATGAGTTACTGAATTGGGTTTCCTTTAGTTCAAATTTTGAAAGTGTTGCATCGTGAACATAATGATTTTGAAGTCGATCTTATTTAATGTTACTTGGGCGAAGATGGAATTCTGTAAAAGCACGTTGGGAATGGTGACCGGTAGTATTACCAAGACAATGGATAGAAATCATTGATCAAACAATGACATGACCTTAATTGAAGCATTAGAAATGTAAAGTTTCTAGGATTAATCACTCAGGGATGTTGGTGTCCCATTCTGGAAGTTGGGGACGAAAATTAGGTCTTACAAGTTATAACTACATTTGAAGGTTCGTGTGATTTGGGGCTTTCGGAAGTGATTAACTTATGATTTGTTATAAATCACGCTCTGTCATGGTAGAAAATTTTAACTACAAGAATAATGATTAGTTAACATATACTCATAAGAGTTCTCGAGTGCACCCCCCTTAAATTTTGAGGATAATTGGGACGCCTGACGATCTGATCAGTTTCATCAATGGTAAGAACTGGATAAGTTGTAGAGTTGAGTTGATTGATTACTCAGACGTACTTGGGGGAATAGGAATCTGAACGTGTAGAGAAAACATTATAGAGGCATTGTCTACCCATACAAACAAGAGCTCTAGTCATCGGAAAAAGGTGTATTCCGGAGCGTGTATTTCCTAGGAATAAAGAAAGACGTCATAGGTTTTGCGATGCACGGTGAGGTTTGTCGAGTGGTGAAGGCCAAGTGCAAGAGCCTTTGGGGAACTACCACAGTCACTGCCCATGTTAGAGTGGATGCTCGAGGATATATTATGGATTTCATACACAGGTTACCACATCCCCACTCAGGGCAAAAGTTTATTTGGAACAACTAGACCCCTAGGTTGGTTTTGTCATGACCAGGTCATGAAAAAACCCTGAGATGCGCGAAGAAATCATATGAGCTTAGGCTTGAGGTGAAAATCACCATGGTCTGCAGATAGTAATTTCCATTTACAAGCCTAGGGTTAGCTTTAGGGCATCACCATGACCCATGACCCCACCATAACAAGCCTAACCCATCAAGGGGTTCCCTTCGTAACACCCCAAGTGCCCAACTGTAGAAAGAGGGGTTCCTTGAATGCTGAGCTAGCGTCAGCGCAAAGGGCTAGCGCTGGCGGTATTGGTGGTTTATGTAAACCGCTGAGATGAACACCAAACCGCTGAGGCAAACCATATACCTTTGAGACGCTAGCACTAGCGCAGAGAGCTGTTGGCGGTTACCGAACCAGCGAGCATTATGCCGTAGAGATGCTAGTACTGGCGCTAGCACAAGCGCCGGCGGTAGCCCAACCGATGGGAGGTGGACGGGACTCATTTTGGTGGTGAAATTCATGGCCAAGGGAGGCCAAAAGTCCTCCCAATTAATGGGGATTCATTCCCCCTATTAATTAGGGAAAGATTACGAGGTTTTTCTGTGAAATTTTCCGAAGATCTAGGAGTGAGCAGGAATCGTACAACTCAAAGTTACAACCAACAACCAGAAGCACATGAAGCAAAGCAATCTTTATTGATAATAGCAGAAATCTTCATTACAGAGCGAGGTATACATGGCGAGACATGATTTCACCAGTGCACAAAACCAAAAAAGAAAAATACAATGCTGAAGAAAGATAACCGGTGGTCTGAACACAGAAGCTGCCTGACTGCGCGGCCTGGGTGTTCGCGCGACTAGAAAAGGAGACCGCGCGAATAGACTGCCGGTGACTTGAGCAGCACCACTGAAGCCGCGACCTCCCGAACTCCACTGATTCTCCCGAACTCCAGCAACCCACACAGCAAGCCGCATGACTGCCCGGACACTTTAGAAGAAGAGGTGACCGCTGCTGATGCGCAAAACTATATCCGCAAACGATAACGGCAAGTGTACCGTATCGAATGTAGTATAGGTTATAAAAAACCAAGGTCGTATTAGACTCGGGGCGGTTGATTACTCTTACTTCAGAAAATCTCTATTATTTTATCGAATAAAACTCGGGTTGGTTGATTGCAAGAAAGAGAAATAATTTGTTAACACTATGATTAAAGAACTAGCACTCGACCTTGAATCACCTTGGAAAAATAAATAAATTAAGAAATAAAACTTCTAATTCTCTTTAAAAGAATTGCTTGACCGTCGAGGTTCCCGTATTATAAACGTACCTCTCTCGAGGATACGCCCAACAAAGATTAGGTTGATCAACCGAACTCTCGTTCTATAATTGAAACCCCTAAACTTGCTTTAACGAAGTGAACCCCTCTATTGGATTTGACTCCAATCCGGGAGATTTATGTCGTCCTCTCTCGAGGAGTGCATTCAAATCTCTTTATCTTTGAAATGATCGATTCGAACTCAAAATCTCTCGGTTATTAGACTACGAAAACAAGAATGAGATTTATATATCGATAATATAATCTCAATCAATTTAAATTCAAGGATAAATCTAAGCGATCTAAATAAGAGAGAAAGAAGTTCTAAACAAAATTATGAATTATTTTTTCCTTGGATCATCTCGGCCGAGTACTAATGGAAATTTAGCTACTCATGGAGATGGAGGAATTAAGAGAAATAAAAGAGTACATAATGGAAAAGAGAATAGATTAAGAGAAAAATGAACTACTTTTTATTGATTGGCAAAAGAAATTACAATTAGGAATTAAAAATTACAAGCTAGGAATTGAAAGAGCAAGCTAAGAAGGAAGATTACAAGCTTAAGAATGACAAAAATAGTGCAAGAAAATAAGCTAGAACTCCAAAACTTCGGCCCTGAACATCTGGAGAAGGTCCCCTTAAATAGCTGAAATTTTGGTGTTACACGCCCTTGGTCACGCCCGTTACCAGGGCGTGTCGGGGGCGTGATCGGCTGGGTGCGGGAAGGGCACCGTCTGGCTTCAATGCAGCTGTTTCGGACGCGTCACACCTTTGGTCACGCCCGTGACCTAGGGCGTGTAATCTCAATTAAGTGCTGCTGGCGGGAAGCTTCAGCGGGACGCGCTGTTGAACTTCGTCGATCTCTTTAATTTGTCGAACGCAGCAGCCGAGCGAAGTTCGCCGAGCGCCATTCTCCAGACGGGAATTCATCAAGCACCGTTCGCCATACGGGAATTCGTCGAGCACCGTTCGCCAGACGGGAATTCATCGATCGTCGTTCGCTAGACGTGAATTCGTCGATCTCCTTAATTTGTCGAACGCTGCTCATATCCAGCGGCCACGCCCCAAGGTCACGCCCATGACCTGGGGTGTGTAACTTTAAAATTTTGTGGCAGGCGTGCTGGCAGAGGGTTGTGGGTTCCGGCCGTGACTCTGATGTCACGCCCTTGGTCACGCCAGTGACCTGGGGCGTGTACTTGCCGAATTCTTCACGGAACGACTCCGGGGTGGCTGAAACCGGTCTGGAACACTTCGTAGGTTACACGCCCATGGGTCACGCCCATGACCAGGGGCGTGTAAATGGATTTTCTGCTCCAAATGTCCAGAATTCCTGAAAATATAAAATAAACATAAGTTAGCTTATGAAATTAACAAAGGAAAGATTTATACGATATAATTTATAAAAATAACATAATTTCATAATAAAATTGTAGTAATACTATACTACAAGATGAGTAAATAAATTACTCATCAAACACCCCCATACTTGCTCGTTGCTCGTCCCGAGCAAACCATTCTTCATAAGGGTAAGAAAAATTAATGCAAGACAGAATTATGAAAACTAGAGAGTAAAATGCGAAGTTTTATGCTGACATGCGTAGATGTTTTAGTAAAAAGACGTTCTTGGCATAAATACTAATTTATGAAATATTTAAGCTGTGTTATAATTATTTATTATCACTTTTAAAATGAGTTGACGGTCAATCAAAAAGTCATGTAAAGGGAGAAAATAGCGTGATTGCTGTGATTTAAATTACTAGACTTGAACGCTCGGGGTGGCCTCCAAAGAAATCCATCAATGTCGACGGCCATAGGATTGCCCATTTGCACCTTCTCCACTACACTTCATACTAAATCAACTCTATGGATCTTTAGGACTTAAATAGGGTATATTTTAATGCTTGGGTTTAAGGGAGAGGCAAACAATGATAAACATGAAGGCGCATTCCACTGAAACAAAAAGCTTTGAGCTAAAATAATGACTACCACAAAATAAAGAAGCTTTACCCCCATACTCCTATTTTTCTATGGGAAACACTCTCATTTTTTTAATATATATTTTTTTCTTTTATATCACGAATCTTCATAATTGGGATCATTCCAGGTATGCATGTGCATACCTAGGCCGCATATCATTATGAGATTATTGCATTTTGATATAACCTTTATTTCTTTTGAATTGATACCCATACTTTTTTTCTTCATTCAATCATACCCAAATAATTTTTTTCAAAAATTTAGCTCAAAACTTCAAGTGTTCAATTGGGTTTTGGGCTTTTTAGCTTTGGTGCCGAAATGATGAGGGTGGTTCAAATAAAGGTTTAAGGATCATATTTGTGTGAACAATGGTAGTAAATCTAGGTTGGGTGCAAATGCTCAAAATATCCAAAGAAAGGCCTAAATCATTTCCGTAAAGTTAATTTGTCTAAAGTGCACATGTTTCGAAAATAGCTTGGGGCAAGTTCTAGACATCGAGAAAGGACACCCTTCTGTTTAAATCGAGTAATAGCTTTCTAACAATCTTCTACACACTCACCTAAACTACCTTTAGATAAGATCGGATTCGATTTTTAAAAGAGAAATAAATTATCACTACGCAATTTAATAAAACATAATTTTAGATTTATGCCAAGAAATTAATTTTACACAAACCCTACTCAAATACAAGCATATGACTAGGAGCACTACATGAGTCAACAAATTTACTCAAAAGTTTCAAAAAAACTATTCTTGCACAAATAATTCTTAGTCCAAATGAAAAATAAGTCTTCTTTAGAACTACAAATTAGCAAGTTGGGATGTTTTGACAGGCTAAAGAAAAAGAACATTTCCTAAAATATATATATAAATATATATATATATATATATATATATATATATATTATAAAAAAAAATTATATTCTTGGACTTCCCAAGATCTACTCGGTGAAGGGTTTGCAAGGTACTAGAGGTTGTGATGGGAATTCAAGCCCAAAGCGTCCTTTCCAAGAAATTTAATTTCGATTTTCTAATTTTTTTTTTTTAAAAAAATTTAAAAAAACTAAGCTATATTAAATCAGGAAAACTGCACCCCCATACTTAAAGTTAAACATTGTCCCCAATGTTTAAAATTAAGTATGGAGACAAAAACTTAAATGACAATAGAGAAAAGTAAAATAAAATAAAATGACTAAAGGGTGAAGAGGGCTTCCCTGAGTGGTAGACGGGGTTGCCGGACAAAATACCTGCAGAATTTAAAGTAGAAAAACAAACAAGAAGAAAAAAAACATTAACATTGGGTTGCCTCCCAAAAGCGCTTTGTTTACCGTCGCGTAGCTTGACTAAGTGACAATTTTAAAGATTTTGAAGTGAATGGTTTCGATGTTTCCGGACGCTGGGTCGCCGAGGTGATATAATTTTAAATGTTGTCCATTGACTTTGAAAGAGCCTTTTTCCGGGTGCTCTATTAGCACCGTTCCGTATGGCCAAACTTCTTTAACTATGAAAGGACCGGACCATCGTGATTTTAATTTACCCTGAAAAAGCCTAAGTCTAGAATTAAATAAAAGGACAAAGTCTCCCGGTGAAAAAGTATTTGGATTTTTGATTTTTTCATCATGATAAAACTTTGTGCGCTCCTTATAAATCTTATTATTTTCATAGGCGTTTGCGCGCCACTCGTCTAATTCATTTAATTGCAGTTTTCTATGCTCGGAGGCTAAGTTTAAATCCAAATTTAAAAATTTTAGCGCCCAAAAGGCGCGATGTTCTAATTCCACCGGTAGATGGCAAGCTTTTCCATAGACTAATCGGTACGGTGTACATCCAATGGCGGTTTTGAATGCTGTCCGATATGCCCATAGTGCGCCGTCTAATTTTAGCAACCAATCCTTCCTATTAACGGACACAATTTTTTCTAAAGTTCTTTTAAGTTCACGATTCACCACCTCCACTTGGCCATTTGCTTTTTGGGTGGTAGGCGGTGGATAGCTTGTGGGTAACTCCATACTTTGCTAAAATTTTAGCGAGTTGGTTGTTACAAAAATGTGTGCCCCGATCGCTAATTAGTGCTCGGGGTGTGCCAAATCGTGAAAATAATTTTTTTAAATAATTTACGACGACTCTCGCGTCATTGTGCTTCCGTCCACCTTGACACATAATCGACGCAACAAGGATATATTTATTATAAAAAGAGGAGGGTAAAGGACCTACGAAATTTATTCCCCAAAGATCGAAAATTTCGCATTCTAAGAAAATATTTTGGGGCATTTCGTCCCGGTTAGAAATTTTACCCGACCGTTGGCACCAATCACAATTACTCACAATATTATGAGCATCTTTGAATAAGGTGGGCCAATAGAAGCCCGCCTCTAGCGCTTTTCTTGCGGTCCGGTTTGCTTGATAATGGCCACCGGTTGACCCTTCGTGGCAGTGCCGCAGAATTTGGACGCCTTTCCTCGCCCGAAGTACACCTTCTTACCACTTGGTCCGCGCAGACACGAAAGAAAAAGGGGTCCTCCCAAAAATAATTTTTCAAATCCGAAAAGAATTTCTTCTTTTGTTGACTTGAAAATTCTTTTGGTAGGACCCGGGCCACTAAATAGTTGGCCAAATCTGTGTACCATGGGGTGGAAGACGTCGTTACCTTTTCGATGGCAAGGAGGCGCTTTTCAGGGAATTTGTCGTCAATTTCGGCCTCCACTAGCGCTCCTGCAGCCAGATTCTCTAACCGTGAGAGGTGGTCGGCTCCAACATTCTCCGCTCCCCTTTTGTCCTGGATCTCCAAATAGAATTCTTGTAGTAGGAGGATCCACCTTAGCAGTCAAGGCTTTGCATCTCCTTTTTGTAGTAAATACCGGAGAGCGGAATGATCTGTAAATACAATAACTTTTGAAAGCGTTAAATATGATCGAAATTTATCAAATGCAAAAATTATTGCCAAAAATTCTTTTTCCGTTGTTGTATAATCTGCTTGCGCGGATGTTAGCGTTTTGCTTGCGTAATAAATCGTGTGAAAGTATTTATTCACCCGTTGGCCTAAAACTGCACCTACGGCAAAATCGCTCGCATCGCACATGATTTCAAATGGAAGAGACCAATTTGGCGCGATTAAAATAGGAGATTTTATTAGTTCATTTTTAATTTTATTAAACGCTTTTAAACATTCCTAATCAAAATTAAACGCTGATTCTTTTTCTAGAAGATGAGTTAGCGGTTTCGTAATTTTTGAGAAATCTTTTATAAACCGCCTATAAAAACCCGCATGTCCTAGAAAACTCCTAATAGATTTTACATTAGTAGGAGGGGGGAGTTTTTCTATGACCTCGATCTTGGCCCTATCGACCTCGATCCCCTTACTAGAAACATTATGTCCGAGGACTAACCCCTCTCGGACCATAAAGTGGCACTTCTCCCAGTTGAGTGCTAAATTCGTGTCTTCGCAGCGTTGAAGGACACGATCAAGATTATTTAGACAATTAGCGAAAGAATCGCCAAAAACAAAAAAATCATCCATGAATACTTCCATGACGTCTTCTATAAGTTCATTAAAAATTGCCAACATACATCTTTGAAATGTAGCCGGCACGTTGCAAAGTCCAAACGGCATTCTTCGATATGCGAAGGTGCCGAACGGACATGTGAAGGTGGTTTTCTCTTGATCTTCGGGAGCAATTGGAATTTGAAAATATCCCGAAAGACCATCGAGAAAATAATATTGCGAATGACCGGATAAGCGTTCTAAAATTTGGTCAATAAAGGGTAACGGAAAGTGATCCTTGCGGGTAGCATCATTTAGTTTTCTGCAATCGATGCATACTTGCCAACCCGTAACAGTACGGGTTGGAATCAACTCATTATTTTCGTTAGTGATTACTGTTATTCCTCCCTTTTTGGGCACAACTTGCACTGGGCTAACCCAAGTGCTATCAAAAATCGGATAAATAATTCCTGCGTCTAATAATTTTATAATTTCGTCCTTAACGACGTCCTTCATATTTGGGTTAAGGCGTCGTTGAGGCTGAATAGCGCCGCGAGAATTATTTTTTAAATTTATTTTATGCGTGCAAAACGAGGGGCTAATCCCTTTATATCCGAAATTTGCCATGCAATTGCATGGCGGTGATTATTTAAAATTTTAATTAATTCGGAAATTTTACGAATCGTTAAGTGCGGAAGATACTATAACGAGCAGTTTTGAATTTTTTTCTAAAAATATGTATTTTAAATGTTCCGACAATTGTTTTAGTTCTAAACTCGGTGGCTCCTCGTAAGATGTTTTATTTTAGAAATATTTAAGTTTACTTCATCAAATTTGGTTGGCCGAGTTATTTCTTCTAAACAAAATAAATTTGCAATTTCCGGATTTTCAAATAAAGGCGAAATTATTTCAGAAAACGACGTTATTTCCTCTTCAAAATTTGTATCTAGGGTAAAACAAGAGTCGTCGTTTGGAAACGCATTTCTCATTGATTGATTTATATTAAAAGTAACTTCTTCTTCCCCAACTCATAGGAGAAGGTTTCCGTTACTAACATCAATTATAGCCCGAGCGGTGGCTAGGAATGGCCGGCCGAGTATGAGTGGTACTTCGGCGTCCTCTTCGATATCGAGGATCACAAAGTCTACCGGAAAGATAAACTTGTCAACCTTCACTAGCACATCCTCAATGATCCCGATTGGATACTTTACGGACCGATCCGCTAGTTGGATGCTTATATTGGTTGGGCTTGGGGTGCCTAAACCAAGCTTCTTAAATAAGAAGAACAGCATAAGATTTATGCTCGCCCCTAGATCGGCCAAGGCATTTTTAATTAATAAATTTCCGAACAAACACGGGATGGAAAACCGTCCCGGATCATTTAATTTTTCCGGTAATTTATTAAGAACTATCGCGGAACATTCTGCATTAAGAGAAACATGCGAAATATCTTCAAGTTTCTTTTTATTTGATAATAAATCCTTGAGATATTTCGCGTATTTAGGCATTTGAGAGAGTGCCTCGCAAAATGGTACATTGATTTGTATTTGTTTTAAAATATTTATAAATTTTTTATACTGCTCCTCATTGCGCTCATTTTTTAAATTAGAAGGATACGGAATAGAAGGTGTTTGAATAATGCGCGGAGCTAAATCAGAAGAGTTTAAATGCGGAGTTGGAGTTGAAATGTTTACCTTAGGCTCGACCAAATTTGAACTTTTTACCTCCTTTCCGCTGCGGAGGGTAATAGCGTTGGCTCTCTCCCGTGGATTAGGCTCAGTATTGCCCGGTAGAGCTCCCTGCTGGCGTTCGGAGAACATCTTGGTGAGTTGTCCAATCTGATTTTCTAGGCTTTTAATAGATCCAGAAAGGTTCCGGATATAGGCATCAGTAGAGGCGACGTATTTGGTGAAGACCTCTTCAAGTGAATGGTCCTTTTGTGGTTGTGGTGGAGCGAATCCGGGAGGATTCGCTTGTGGGGGGCGATGAGCATTATTGGGGTTGCTCCATGAAAAATTCGGGTGGTTCCTTAAACCCGGATTATAATTATTAGGAAGATTATTAATTGGGTTATAAGGAAGTTGGTAGGAGTTCCCCATATAATCGACTTGCTCTTGATTAAAATTGTTATTATAATTATAATTATTTTTATTATAGTTATTAGCCCCGTTAGTGGCGGAGGAAGCAGACAACTCCGCCATTTGCTTAGTGAGCCATTCTACTTGATATGCTAAATTCGGGGTGCCCTCGACTTCAAAAAGTCCAGTCGGTTTGTTAGGACGCGACCGTGGCGCATCCCACTGATAAGCATTCATGGCCATCTCCTCAAAAAGCTCTTGAGCGGCATCTGGGGTTTTGTTATTTAGAGTTCCCCCAGCTGCCGCATCAATTATTTGCCTCGTTTGGAGATTCAAACCGTTGTAGAATATTTGAACTTGTTGCCATAAAGGAAGGGCATGGTGAGGACATCTCCACAATAATTCCTTAAAGCGCTCTCATGTGTCATAGAGAGACTCCGAGTCTATTTGCGTAAATGAGAGAATGTCCGTATGTAATTTAGCAGACTTTGCCGGAGGAAAATATTTAGTTAAAAATTTCTCCGTCATCTCGGCCCACGTAGTGATGGAACCTTTAGGAAGAGATCCCAACCACTGTTTGGCCTTAGTCCGCAAAGAGAATGGAAATAAACGCAAACGAATGGCGTCATTGGTGACGCCATTGATTTTAAACGTATCGCAAATTTCCAAAAAATTTAATAAATGTAAATTTGGTTCTTCATCTGGTAAGTCGTCAAAGATGACTGTTTGCTGTACCATCTGAATGATACTCGTTTTAATTTCAAAATTATTATTCGCCACCGCCGGGCGAATAATGCTAGATTGTGTTCTCTCCAAATTTGGCCTCGCATAATAGGACATAGTCCGTAGCGGGGCCTCATTATGGTCGGGATTATCCATTAAACCTTTGTTAGTCTCTCTGATTGACTCTTCTTGAAATATTGGTAGATCACTAAATCGGAGACGACGCAGCAAGGAGCGCTCGATTTCCGGATCAAAACAAAATTCAAGATTAATTGAAGAGTTTCCTCGGGTCATAAACCAAAAGAAAAGAAAAGATGCGGAAAAAGAAAAAGGGGAAATAAGATTTTAGATTAATATATTTATTTTAATTTTATTATATTTTTTTTATTTTTTTTTATTAGGTGATTTAAAATTAGTCCTGGACTTCCCAAGATCTACCCGGTGAAGGGCTTGCAAGGTACTAGAGGCTGTGATGAGAATTCAAGCCCAAAGCATCCTTTCCAGGAATTTAGTTACACCTTAATAGAAATACGAAAATAAAAGATAAAATTAATAGATATTTCGCTTTTCGAAATATCAACCGAATTCCCCGGCAACGGCGCCAAAAACTTGATGCACAAAACTATATCCGCAAACGATAACGGCAAGTGTACCGTATCAAATGTAGTATAGTTATAAAAAACCATTGTCGTATTAGACTCGGGGCGGTTGATTACTCTTACTTTGGAAAACCTATATTATTTTATCGAATAAAACTCGGGTTGGTTGATTGCAAGAAAGAGAAATAATTTGTTAAAATTATGATTAAAGAACTAGCACTCGACCTTGAATAACCTTGGAAAAATAAATAAATTAAGAAATAAAACTTCTAATTCTCTTTAAAAGAATTGCTTGACCGTGGAGGTTCCCGAATTATAAACGTACCTCTCTCGAGGATACGCCCAACTAAGATTAGGTTGATCAACCAAACTCTCATTATATAATTGAAACCCCTAAACTTGCTTTAACGAAGTGAACCCCTCTATTGGATTTGACTCCAATCCGGTAGATTTATGTCGTCCTCTCTCGAGGAGTGCATTCAAATCTCTTTATCCTTGAAATGATCGATTCGAACTCAAAACCTCTCGGTTATTAGACTACGAAAACAAGAATGAGATTTATATATCGATAATATAATCTCAATCAATTTAAATTCAAGGATAAATCTAAGCGATCTAAATAAGAGAGAAAGAAGTTCTAAACAAAATTATGAATTATTTTTTCCTTGGATCATCTCGGCCGAGTACTAATGAAAATTTAGCTACACATGAAGATGGTGGAATTAAGAGAAATAAAAGAGTGCAGAATGGAAAAGAGAATAGATTAAGAGAAAAAGGAACTACTTTTTATTGATTTGCAAAAGAAATTACAACTAGGAATTAAAAATTACAAGCTAGGAATTGAAAGAGCAAGCTAAGAAGGAAGATTACAAGCTTAAGAATGACAAAAATAGTGCAAGAAAATAAGCTAGAACTCCAAAACTTCGGCCCTGAACATCTGGAGAAGGTCCCCTTAAATAGCTGAAATTTTGGTGTTACACGCCCTTGGTCACGCCCATGACCAGGGCGTGTCGGGGGCGTAATCGGCTGGGTGCGGGAAGGGCGCCGTCTGGCTTCAATGCAGGCGTTTCGGACGCGTCACGCCCTTGGTCACGCCCGTGACATAGGGCGTGTAATCTCAATTAAGTGCTGCTGGCGGGAAGCTTCGGCGGGAAGGCGCGCTGTTGAACTTCGTCGATCTCTTTAATTTGTCGAATGCAGCAGCCGGGCGAAGTTCGTCGAGCGATGTTCGCCAGACGGGAATTCGTCGAGTGCCATTTGCCAGACGGGAATTCGTTGATCGCCGTTCTCCAGACGGGAATTCATCGATCGTCGTTCGCCAGACGGTAATTCCTCGATCTCCATAATTTGTCGAACGCTGCTCATATCCAGCGGTCACGCCCCAAGGTCACGCCCGTGACCTGGGGCGTGTACTTGGCGAATTATTCACGGAACGACTCCGGGTCGGCTGAAACCTATCTGGAACACTTCGTAGGTTACACGCCCATGGGTCACACCCTTGACCTGGGGCGTGTAAATGCATTTTCTGCTCCAAATGTCCAGAATACCTGAAAATATAAAATAAACATATGTTAGCTTATGAAATTAACATAGGAAAAATTTATACAATATAATTTATAAAAATAACATAATTTCATAATAAAATTGTAGTAATACTATACTAAAAGATGAGTAAATAAATTACTCATCAGCTGTTGCCCGCACTATCTGCAGAAGCTGCACAAAGGAAATTCAATCAGCAACCCGAGCGATCACAAAAACAGAGACCGCAAGCTCTAGGCGCGAGTTCAGCTTACACTTGGTGTGATTGATTTTACTGCTACAGTGACTCCTATTTATAGGTGTAGGACCAGATCTAGTCACCACCCTAAGAGATAGAGTCACCGACCTGACCGCGAGACCAAGACCGGTCAACCCGCGCGGTCAGCAGAAGATCGCTCTGTGCTTTGTGAGCTCGCCGACTTCAACCCTGACCAGGAGATCGCCACTCCTTTAGAAGCCGCGCGATCATGACAACCCGCACGGTCATGACGCCCAACACCAGTGTTTGCCTATACGAGACCTCCTCCAGAGACCGCGAACACAGCCAGGTCGACAAAGACAGCAACCCACCAAGTCGACCAACAGCATTGTCCGCCTATACCAGTAGATCGCCAAGGACCAGCTTATGCGAACACAAAAGAGGAGACCGCGCGACTAAGAGAACCTTAGTTGGCGCGCACCACCAAGAACCCAAACAGCCACCAGACTGGACTGTCGAATACCCGAACAACAAACCTGTGCGGTCAACAGCTTAACCCGCCCAGTACAGAAAATAGCTCACCACACGGTCACACAAACCAGACCATGCGGCCTCCCCTCGGCAGCCTTGGACAGAAGGGACTGCGGTCAGGCCGAATAGATTGTGGCTAGACCGAATAGGTCAGACCGTAAAGGAGACCGCAGGGTCGTGCAGTTAGACCAGACCGCGCGAACACCTCCCAGACCACCAACTTCACACTTCAACATTTTCAACACTGCCCCCTGAAGTGGGAAGTTGAAAACGGCCCAAGTAAGCTCCTCAGCCGAGTGAACGACCCCTTCGCCAACTCCTTTGTGAATATGTCAGCAACATTGTCCATACTCCATACATGCTCGACTGAAAGAGACCCCTCCAGCACCTTCTCACGAATGAAATGATGCTTGATCTCGATATGTTTGGTCGTCGCGTGACACACTGGATTAGTAACCAGTTTGAGGGCACTCTCATTATCGCCACAGAGCAGAGTCGGACCCCGAACCTCCTTATGGACGTCCCCCACCAACCTCCTAAGCCAGATGGCTTCTTGAGCTTACAAGGCCGAAGCCTTATATTCTGCTTCCGTGGTAGAGACAGACACGGAATCCTGCTTCTTGCTGTACCATGATATAGCCGTAGGGCCCGCCATGAAGATGAATCCAGACGTCGACTTCTGATCATCCGAATATCCCCCGTAATCAGCATCCATATACCCATTCACCTCGAAGCCCGCATCCCTCCTGTATAGGAGACCCATATCCGAAGTCGCATTGACACACTTCAAAATATTCTTGGTCGCTAGTAGATGAGGCATCCGTGGTTCCACCATATAACGACTCACCCTGCCAACTGCATATGCAATATCCGGCCTAGTGATCGTCAGATAAATCAAGCTCCCAACTAGAGCTCGGAACACAATCGAATCTTCCAGAATCCTCCCCTCAACCTTCCGAAGTTTCATGGCCTTCTCCAGAGGTATAGAAATGCACTTCCCTTCCTTCATGCTAAATTGCTCCACGATTTGCTCCGCTTATCCAGCATGGGACACCATCACTCCACTTTCCTTCCTCTGCACTTCGAGTCCAAGGAAATGGTGAAGTTCACCCAAGTCCTCATCTCAAATCTGATAGATAGCTCAGCCTAAAGCTTTGCTACCTCCTCCTTTGAATTCCCCATCACGATCATATCGTCGACGTAAAGCAGCATGATGACTTGAAGCTCCCCGTTCTTCTTGACAAACAAGCTTGAGTCAGAGTCTGAAGCACCAAATCCACAGAATAGGAGATATTCTGCAATCTTCTAGTACCACACCCTCGGCGCTTGCTTCAACCCATACAGGGCCTTCTTCAGCTTACAAACATAGTCTGGAAAATCTTCAGATACGAAGCTTGGCGGCTGGACCATGAAGATATCCTTGTCAATCTCGCCGTACAAGAAATCATTCTTTACGTCGAGTTGCCAAATCTCCCAACCCCAAAATGCCGCCAAGGCAATAACAAACCGTACTGAAGTCATCCTCGCCACCGGGCTAAATGTCTCTTCATAATCTTCACCGTATTGCTACGAGAATCCACGAGCCACAAGGCGAGCCTTGTATCGCTCGATACTGCCGTCTGCCTTCTTCTTGAGCTTATAGACCCATTTGCATATCACAGGGGTGATACCCTTGGGCCTGGGCACCATAGACCAGTTCTCATTCTTCTCGAGAGCTGCCATTTCTTCTTCCATAGCCGAATCCCACTGTTTCATTCCTTTGGCCTTTTCAAATCTCACTAATTCCTGCTCATCCAGGGGACCAGCTAAGAAACTCGAGACAAAGCTCATCATGTTTCCTCCTGTATAGCGATCAGGGGCAATGATCGTTCGCTTCGATCTCCTCAGCACCTTCCCCTGACTCGCATTATCCTCAGCTGCTTCTTCCCTAGCTCCCCGTCCAGACTTACTGAGAGCATCGCTCCCCCTGCTTCCTGATCCAGAAGCCTCCGTCTCAGAACTAGAAATGGATGGACCACCTGGTGACATAGGCAGCTCCACCTGAAGATTTTCCATAGCTCTCTCTGGCTCCTCCACCCTGCTTTCTGGTAAATCAACACAAGAACTTCCCTTGTACGATGTCACCTCGTCAAATACGACGTCGCAAGATACAACAAATCTCTGCATCTCTGGGTCCATGCACTTCCAGCCCTTCTTCGAATCATCATATCCCACAAAGACTAGTTTCCTTGATTTCACATCTAGCTTCGTCCGAAGCGCATCTGGAACGTGCACGTAGCAGGTGGAACCAAACACCCGAAGGTGTGCCACGCTTGGATTTTCCTTGAACATCATCTTATGCGGGGTTAACATGTTGATGGGACTGAGAGGCATCCTGTTGATGACGTAGGCAGCACAAGACATTCCCTCCGCCCAGAAGGACCTTGGGAAACTCTTGGCATGCAGCCAACACTTGTAGGTATCCATCAGATGACAGATCTTCCGCTCTGCAACTCCATTTTGTTGTGGAGTATGCGCACAAGTAATCTCCCTCTGGATGCCCGCCTTCTTGCAAAAACTAGAAAACTCACCAGATGTGAACTCCCCCCCCATTATCAGTTCTCAGCTTCTTTATCCGCAGGCCTAGCCGAATCTCCACTAGCTCCTTGAACTCCACAAACTTGGCAAACGCCTCTGCCTTCTCCTTCAGGAAATAAACCCAGACATATCTGGTGTAATCGTCGATCAACACCAGCATATACTTGCTCCCTCTGAGGCTTGGGGTAGCAGTTGGTCCCATCAAGTCACTGTGGATACACTCCAACAGCACTTCGCAGTAGGAAGATAGACTTGGCAGGCCCTTAACTAGAACTTTTATCGCCATAGCCTTCAGCTTATCCATCCCTACATGCCCCAACCTCTCGTGCTATATGACGACACTATCATTTGTCCTCATCTTGTCAACATAAGAACTTGTCGATAAAATGAACAAGTCTTTTGCCCTTCTCCCGACATGAACGACATCCGCCTTTTATGCCTCAACATTTCGAAGAAACCTCACTTCTGTTGGACCGAACAGAATGTGATACCCACCGTCTACATCGTTGGTCATGGAGAAGTGGTTTTTCCTCATTCCGGGCACATGATAGACACTCTTCAATGTTAGTGGCCCCCTATCACTGCCCAAGGAAACAACCCCCACCTTCTCGACAGTATGCACAGTGTTATCAGCAATTATGATGGCATCATTACCTGAGTAAGGCTGCGCTGGAGAAAGATTCGACTCGTCCCCGGTGAGGTGATGACCACACCCCGAGTCCACGATCCAGTCCTCCTGATAGTTGATAGGAGCCACAGCTCCGACAGAAGCGGAGAAGGCTCCTCCCAATCCTCCATCATTTTGCCTGGCCTCTGTATCCTCCTTCCCTGCAGCAGCATGCCCTGACTAAAGATTTACCTGGCAATCCTTCCTGATGTGACCAAGCTTTCCGCCTCTAAAGCATTTGGGTCCTTCTCCCTTCTTCTTCCCTTCAGCCTTGGGAGCATAGCCCCTCTCCTGCTGTCCAGAAGTTGAAGGCCCATTGCCTCCAGTGGTCTTCTTCTTTTAATCCCATTTCTTCTTCTTCCCTGTGAAGAGCACTTCTCCTTCTCCCCCAAACACTGACACCCCCACCATCTGCCTTGCTAGGCTCTCCTGCGATGCAAGCAGATTCTCCAGCTCCAGCAGAGATAGCTGATTTTCCCAACCCTGCACCGACGTCACAAAGGCCACATACTCCTTCCGCAAGCCGCGTATGATGTGCCTCTTTAACTTTGCCTCAGAAATTGGCTTATCAGGATCTAGTGCTGAAATCTCAGCGCACAGGTTCTTCATCTTCAGGAAGAATGTAGAGATAGACAGATCACCCTGAGACGACCTAGCCAGCTCATTTTCCAGGAACTGTAGCCTCACTACATTCTTCTTGTTAAACAGCCCATCCAGGGCTCTCCAGATCTCGGCAGCTGATCCACACCCTAAGATGTGATCGAATAGGTCATGTGTTATTGCCCTTTTCAAAGTGAACTCTGCTTTCGCATTAATCCTCCTCCAATTCCTCACCTCATGACCATTATCCCCAACTTGGACAACTTCCTCCGTACAATCTCCTCCAACAACCTCCCAAAGGTCCTCGCCCAGAAGATAACTTTGCATGCACGACTTCCACTTCTTGAAGTTAGTCGAGGTAAGCATCTCAATTCCAAGACCTCTTTCTTCCATGGCTCTACCACTGGTTCCTTCTTCACAAAGGCGATGAAAACTTTGAGTTGTTCAATGCTCTATCCACTCCAACCTAGCTCTGATACCATGTGAAATTTTCCGAAGATCTAGGAGTGAGCAGGAATTGTACAACTCAAAGTTACAGCCAACAACCAGAAGCACATGAAGCAAAGCAATCTTTATTGATAATAGCAGAAATCTTCATTATAGAGCGAGGTATACATGGCGAGACATGATTTCGCCAGTACACAAAACCAACAAAGAAAAATATAATGCTGAAGAAAGATAACTGGCGGTCTGAACACAGAAGCCGCCTGACCACGCGGCTTGGGTGTTCGCGCGACTAGAAAAGAAGACCGCACGAACAGACTGTCGGCGACTTGAACAACAACACTGAATCCACGACCTCCCAAACTCCACTAATTCTCCCAAACTCTAGCAACCCACACTGCAAGCCGCAAGACCGCCCGAACACTTTAGAAGAAGAGGTGACCACTGCTGTCCGCACTGTTGGGTTTTCTACAACCATACATCACATGTAGGCGCAACGGAAATAAAGAGAAACAACCCAAAAAGATTCGGATCGGGCCATGAACATTGATTCAAGAAGTTAATAAAATTGCTAGGTATGAAATTACCTTTGCGGGATTGGATCAAATCCAACCTAGATGCTCCAAGAAGAAGATTCCTGTTGGCGACAAAGAGAGTTCTCACGTAGAATTATGTCTACGTCTCTACAGTGATCCACATGAGCCGGGAGAAGAACGACTGCACCTGGTACTTCCACGAACTACTAGGTTCGCTCTAGGAAGAACATCCACGGCGACGATCGCCGGAAGGGGGGGGGGGGGTCGCGTAGACGAGCGAAACGGCGGAACACTTCCGTCGGCTAGGGTTCGTGAGGCGGAACTCTTCCGTCGGTCTTCAATTCGCATAAGCCAACTGAACCCTTAAGATTAAGTTCTATTTATAGACGAAGTATAAACAGACCTAAAAGATTCGCTATCCGCAGTCCATACAGAAAACGAACTCTTTCTGTAACAATTCGTCGGGATTTCACGAATCAGCATTCGTCGAGATTACACGGGACAATCCGACGAATTCCGACGAATCACATCAGACGGCAACATTTGCCGAGTTAAGGATCTCTGTAACAATTCGTCGGGATTCCACGGAACAATCCGACGAATCTGACGAATTCCGACGAATCATATCAGACGACAACATTTGCCGAGTTAAGGATCTCTGTAACAATTCGTCGGGATTCCACGGAACAATCCGACGAATTCGACGAATCATATCCGACGAATTCCGACGAATTCTATCCGTGTAAGCCCGATGAATTCAGACATCAACATTTGCTGGACCTCCCCCATTCTATATTGTGATTGGTAACCTTTACCAACACAGTCAATCTTCCATCTTCTCCACATGCTCTTATGTGCGACCCTGCAGGCTCATATCGCGTTGGCAGTGACATTACATGTTTGACCACTTCTAGATCACAATGGTAACTCCAACAGTCTCCCACTTGATCTTGAAAGTATCAAACAAAAACCTCACAAACAATGAGCGGCATCTAGCAATGCATAATTGCTCCCCAAGCAATAAGAGTTCATAACTCATAAGCCTTTACGACCAATGTTCCAGCGTTCTCTTTGTCCCTTTGTCCCTTACATCCGGAAAGAACTAGAGGCATGGACCGTGTCACCCTCTTAATAGCTCAATCCAAGTTTCTTGATCTAGAACGGACTTCTAGAGAATGGTGAGCTCAATATCACATATTGACTCAACCAAGCATGGCCATGCTTTTCTCAGTCCAATTCCATCAAGGGGCCCATGGATGCAACTCCTGTTATATAGGAGGACAAATCCCATATCTGCTCACACCCAAACACCCAAATGATTCGTAACGTACCCAACGACCACCCATATCATCAACCTTCTTCAAGGAAGACTTTAGATGACATCAAAGCACGCTCTTCCTCACTCGATGAATGTTGTGACTTCAGGTCAAAGGACCACAACACCATTGTCAAATGAGACCTACTTGTGACACTTTTAAGTAACAATCCACAAAGTAGTCTCAGGTTGGGTCTGTCCAGTACAACTTGTTCACTAACAAGTACCCACGTGATGACTTGATATCACAATATCATGACCTGTGAGAATCGGTCATTAGTCAACACACATGCTAGTCTTAATGTATCATCATCACCCTTAGCTTCTACGATGATACATCGACCAGGGACCTTTTAAGAATGAAGCTTCGAAATCATAGGCTCTCACATTCAAGTCACGTACTTGATGTCCTATGGAAGCGAACATTCTAAGGGTATTTATCACGAATTTTATTCTATCATATAGAAACAGTATATCATAATAAAAGAACTTGCCATTAATTGTAAAAGGAAATAATTGGTACACAATTCATCATATGAATAAATAATAAATAGCTAACAGAATATATATTTTACATGCAACCCACAAGACTCCCACTAGATTTGATCACTCAGGTATCGTATACCCATTGATCTAGTATGACCATCATGCTTTCTCTGCGCGAGAGGCTTTGTCAGTGGATTTGCAATATTCTCCTCAGTCGGCACTCTGCAAATGTTCACATCTCCTCGTTCGACAATATCACGAAGTATGTGCTTGGAGCGCTGATGGGATCTAGGTTGGAACCGCCGAAGTATGTGCTTGGAGCGCTGATGGGATCTAGGTTCCTTAGATTATGCAATTGCACCATTGTTATCACAGTAGAGAACTACGGGACCAACAATGCTAGGAACTACATCTAGCTCGCCGATGAATTTCCTAATCCATACAGCCTCCTTCGCTGCATTTTGCCGCAGCGATATACTCGGCCTCAGTTGTAGAATCAGCAACTGTCTCTTGCTTGGAACTCTTCCAGCTCACAGCTCCTCCATTCAGGCAAAACACAAACCCTGACTGAGACTTCGAATCATCTCTATCAGTTTGGAAGCTGGCATCCGTGTAACCACTTACAACGAGCTCTTCCTCTCCAACATACACCAAGAATACATCCTTAGTCCTTCTCAAGTACTTCAGGATATTCTTCACGGCTATCCAGTGACATTCACTGGGATCAGACTGATACCTGCTAGTCATGCTCAAAGCAAAAGAGACATCGGGTCGAGTACATAACATTGCATACATGATTGACCCAATTGCCGAAGCATATGGAATCAA
Source organism: Dactylorhiza incarnata (assembly GCA_033032865.1). Taxonomy (NCBI): domain Eukaryota; kingdom Viridiplantae; phylum Streptophyta; class Magnoliopsida; order Asparagales; family Orchidaceae; genus Dactylorhiza; species Dactylorhiza incarnata. Next base: position 16,898,650 of record JAWHQI010000018.1, read on the forward strand.
CTTCATGCGGTCCTTATCTTCATAAGATTTTGGACACTGGTCCTTAGAGAGATTTACACCATGAGACATGGGCAAAAATCCTTTCTTGGACTCAAGCATGTTGAACCGCTTCAACACCTTCTCAATGTACGTACTCTGGTTCAAACCCAGCAACTTCTTCGAACTATCTCTATAGATCTTAATACCGAGTATGTAAGTCGCTTCACCCAAGTCCTTCATAGAAAAGCAGTTCCATAGGTTGTTCTTAACAACTTTCAGGGTAGGTATGTCATTCCCGATCAGCAGTATGTCATCTACATACAATATCAGGAAGACAACAATGCTCCCACTGATTCGCTTGTAAACACACGGTTCATCTTCATTCTTGACAAAACCAAACTCTTTGATCTTCTCATCAAAACGAAGATTCCAACTCCTAGAGGCCTGTTTCAATCCATAGATGGACCAATTCAGCTTGCATATTTTAGTGGCTTCATTTGGGGATACAAAACCCTCGGGTTGTGTCATGTACACTTCCTCAAGGAGGTTTCCATTTGGGAAAGCTGTTTTGACATCCATCTGCCAGATCTCGTAGTCATAATACGCAGCAATAGCAAGCAATATCGTAATGGACTTTACCATGGCAACAGGGGAAAAGGTCTCATCATAGTCAACACCATGAATCTGCTTGAAACCCTTAGCCACCAGTCGCCCTTTGAATGTCTGTACATTCCCATCCATGTCGGTCTTCTTCTTGAAGACCCACTTGCACCCTATGGGTCGTACCCCTTCAGGTGGTTCCACCAAGTTCCAAACTTGGTTTGTATACATGGAGTCCATTTCGGATTTCATAGCATCAAGCCATTTGTCGGAGTCCGGTCCATTCATAGCCTCTTGGCAGGTCGCTGGTTCATCATCATGATCCATAAGCAACACATTACCTATTTGAGACACGAGAAATCCATATCTCTCAGGCTCAAATCTTGGTCTACCAGATCTACGTAGGACTTGTGTCTCTTGAGCAGGTTCTCCAGCTACAACATCTTGTAGTCCTGGCTCAGAATCCAATTCTGGTTCATTCACTACTTGTGGTTCTTGAACTTCTTCAAGTTCTACCTTTTGCTTCTTTCTTGACAACAACTCTTTCTCCAAAAAGACACCCATCCTTGTGATAAACACTTTGCCCTCAGACGGTAGGTAAAAGTAATATCCTTTCGTTTCCTTAGGATATCCCACCAGATAACACTTATCTAATTTGGGTTCCAGCTTGTCAGGCATTTGACGTCGTACGTATGCCTCACAACCCCAAATTTTAATGAATGACATACTAGGACGCTTCCCAGTCCATATCTCATATGGTGTCTTTAGAACCGTTTTCGTCGGAGCGCGATTCAGTGTCATTGCAGCAGTCTCTAAAGCAAAACCCCAAAAGGAAACAGGCAAGTCTGCATGACTCATCATCGACCATACCATGTCTAACAGAGTACGATTTCTCCTCTCAGACACACCATTATGCTGCGGTGTCCTAGGTGGAGTGAGCTGTGATACAATACCACACTCTTTCAGATGATCACGGAACTCATGACTCAGGTATTCGCCACCTCGATCAGATCGGAGTGCTTTAACCTTTTTACCCAATTGGTTCTCCACTTCATTCTTAAACTCTTTGAACTTTTCAAAAGTTTCGGATTTGTACTTCATAAGATACACGTATCCGTATCTACTGAAATCATCAGTAAATGTAACGAAGTAGAAATACCTACCTCTTGCCATAGAACTCATGGGTCCGCATACATCACTATGTACTATACCCAAAAGATCCTCAACCCTCTCAGTATAACCAGTGAAAGGGGCTTTAGTCATCTTGCCTAACAAACAAGACTCGCATCGCTCAAATTATTCATAATCAAATGAGTCCAATAGTCCATCTTTATGGAGCTTGGATATGCGCTTCTCATTTATATGGCCCAAATGACAATGCCAGAGATATGTAGGATTTGAGTCATTTGTTCTTAGTCTTTTATTATTATCTACATTATAGATCGGATGGTCCAGGTTCAAAACATAAAGACCATTAAACAATTGAGCTACAACATAACAAACATCATTCTTAAATATAGAATAACAATTGTTCTTAATTATAAAAGAAAATCCAATCATGTCTAAGCATGAAATGGATATAATGTTTCTAGTTATGGCCGGAACATAATAACAATTATTAATAAAGACGGTAAACCCCTACGGCTATAGCAGCAACTCTTGCTCCATTGCCGATGCGCAGGTCCACCTCTCCTTTACTCAGCAATCTCCTCCTTCCTAGTTCCTGCACATTTGTACAAATGTGAGAACCACATCCGGTATCCAATACCCAAGATGAAGGAGCAGAAAGGTTTATCTCTACAACGTAAATATTCGAAGCGGAAGTCATACCTCCCTTCATTCTCTGCAGACCCTCAATGTACGAAGGACAATTCCTCCTCCAATGACCAGCCTTGCCACAATGGTGGCATTTCCCTTCCTTCACGGTGCTCTTCTTTTTCAGCGCAGAAGATTTGGGCACAAGATGTGACTTAGGTCCCACCTTCGTCTTCTTGAAGCCCTTGGCCTTACCCTTGCCTTTATGTACCATCAATATGGGACTAGCAGGCTTGGCCTTCTTCATGTTTATCTCGGCAGTTCGCAACATGCCTAGGAGCTCGGGCAGTGTCTTGTCTATTTCATTCATGTTGTAGTTCAAGACGAACTGCTCATAACTATCCGGCAACGATTGCAGGATAAGATCTGTGGCCAACTCTTGACCCAGAGGAAAACCCAGTCTCTCCAGGTTCTCAATATACCCAATCATCTTGAGTACGTGAGTACCAACTGAGTCTCGAGCTCCCATTTTGCACTGAAATAAGGCCTTCGTGACATCGAACCTCTCTTGACGAGCTTGCCCTTGAAACATTTTCTTTAGGTGCTCGTCAATCTCCGTGCACCCCATGTTCTCGTGTTGCTTATGAAGCTCAGAGTTCATGGTGGCAAGCATAAGGCACTCGACGTCTAAGGCGTCATCGGTATACTTCTTATAAGCATCCTTATCAACACGGGATGAGTTCCCGGTCGGCACCTCGGGGGCTTCTTCTTCCAAGACGTAGAGCTTTCGCTCTTGCCTGAGAACAATTCTCAGGTTCCCATACCAGTCCATGTAATTTGTCCCACTTAGCTTGTCATTCTCAAGGATAGCTCTCAGGGACAAGGTGGAATGTGAACCACTTGCCATGGAATTCTACAAAAATTCATGCAGAATTTAATTAGTACCAAAATTTCAAAATACAATTTATTTTAATTTGGACTTTAATTAAATACACCCACTATTTTATTCAAATTGATAGCCCTCACTATCAATTCGGAGAGTCCATGCGAGCTACTCTCTTAGTGGACAAGATCCGTATTTCACCAACACCACGAGTCCGCTTTGGCGTTCCTCTCACAATGCGGTTATTTAGGTAGGCAACGCTTGCCAATTGCATCCTCATGCAACTCTTGTATGGTTGGTGAATAACTCCTTATTCGCATCCATCATATGGTGCATGCCAACCCTATGCCTCTAGGCACTCAACCTTTGAGGTCACCTAGTTAAGTTAGACCCAATGTCGACACTGGGATATCACAATTATCCGCTCGCACCCTTACCAAGACAGATTAATGCACCTTGCTTTGGCAAGCCCACACTTCATCGATCGAGGAAGGAAGAGTGTCATCCATCGGAAGGCATCCGAACACTTAATATTTGATGAAGGGATTTTAATTTTAAATAATAGGTTAACACTTAACCATGATCAACATTTGATCAAAGTGCACATCCACAGAAAAACAAGCTTTCTAAAATCCACATGCATCCCTTATGTGCACAACATAAGACTATCAACCTTTGATAGACGAAAGGGCTAAATCTTAACATTTAGAACTCTTCCAAATCTTCAGATTTACATGCATTGGACAAAGGCAAAGACAACTCGACTTAAGGCAGTAGACAAGCTCGTCTCTCATTGTTGGATTCAAAATCCAAAACAATACAAGGGTTCATTAACCACTTGAGGGACGGTTACTGCTAAGGAGACAACAATTTCTAACAATTAGAAATTACCACGAAATCGCAGACGTTCCTGGCAGGGTTCCAAGGGGCCGCGCCCCTGGCGGGGTCTTAGGGGCAGAGCCAAAAAGATTTGCATGTACTGGAATAACCTAGATTTGCACGTACTGGACTTAGGTGCAAATCCCGACAATTTCTAACGCTTCCAAATACCTAGATTTGCACGTACTGGAATAACCTAACTTCTGAAACAACATTCATGACCGCAACCTAGCTCTGATACCACTGTTGGGTTTTTCTACAACCATACATCACATGTAGGCGCAGCGGAAATAAAGAGAAACAACCCAAAAAGATTCGGATCGGGCCATGAACATTGATTCAAGAAGTTAATAAAATTGCTAGGTATTAAATTACCTTTGCGGGATTGGATCAAATCCAACCTAGATGCTCCAAGAAGAAGATTCCTGTTGGCGACAAAGAGAGTTCTCACGAAGAATTATGTCTACGTCTCTACAGTGATCCACACGAGCCGGGAGAAGAACGACTGCACCTTGTACTTCCACGAACTGCTAGGTTCGCTCCAGGAAGAACATCCACGACGACGATCGCCGGAAGGGGGGGGGGGGTCGCGTAGATGAGCGAAACGGCGGAACACTTCCGTCGGCTAGGGTTCGTGAGGCGGAACTCTTCCGTCGGTCTTCAATTCGCATAAGCCTAGTGAACCCTTAAGATTAAGTTCTATTTATAGACGAAGTATAAACAGACCTAAAAGATTCGCTATCCGCAATCCATACAGAAAAAGAACACTTTCTGTAACAATTCGTCGGGATTTCACGGAACAATCCGACGAATTCGACGAATCATATCCGACGAATTCCGACGAATTCTATCCGTGTAAACCCAATGAATTCAGACAACAACATTTGCTGGACCTCCCCCATTCTATATGGTGATTGGTAACCTTTACCAACACAGTCAATCTTCCATCTTCTCCACATGCTCTTATGTGCGACCCTGCAGGCTCATATCGCGTTGGCAGTGACATTACATGTTTGACCACTTCTAGATCACAATGGTAACTCCAACACGCACTATCCGCAAAAGCTGCACAAAGGAAATTCAATCAGCAACCCGAGCGGTCACAAAAACAGAGACCGCAAGCTCTAGGCGCGAGTTCAGCTTACACTTTGTGCGATTGATTTTGCTGCTACAGTGACTCCTATTTATAGGCGTGGTGTAAGAACCCATTTCAGAAAGTTGGATTTCTGGAATCTAGCGCTGTCGCTAGTGATATCGGCTATCGCCCGGCGACAGCGGTCTGGCGTGAAGGCCTCTGTCGAGAGGCTATCGCACGGCGGCAAGTCTAACGCTGGCAACACCGTGACACGTGTCATGCACTGTTCGCAGCGGTGGCGTTGACTGGTCGAAGTCGGTTATTTACCGCTGTCGCCAGGCGACAGCGGCTATCGCCGGGCGACAGCTCCAAATTGTATTTGGCGGCCAAAATCATGGGCATTGATGGCACATTGACTTTGGGGCCTTGTTTTGGACAGAGAGGCTCGGTGGCTGGCATAAGGTGGCCTAAAACCACTTGAAACCCATTATTCACTAAGGGTTTTAATTAAGAGAGAGAGAGGGAGAGCTTGGAGAAGGAGATCCAATAGTAAACCCTAGCCTAGAGCTTGGATTTGGTGGAGCTACACTACTCCGATTCCCTCGACGTTGGTGGCTACGCGTAGAGGAGGGCAAGACGCTCCTTTCCAACCGTGCCAAAAACCAAGCCATGGCTTCGAAGCGGCGCCTAAGGGTAACGATCCTCTTTACCCTCATTTGGACATGTTCTAGTCCATTCCGTGCATCGTTGAGGCCCCTACCCAAAAGGGTGAGGTCGTGGCCTCCGACGGGTTGATTTGTGTTATCCCCGTTAAATCTTGCATACATGTAGAGTCCATGCGTGAAATGGGCGTAGGCGCGCTGTGTGAAGCCCATCCGAGACGGTTCGTCCGGATTGGTGATGCTTTTTGATATTGTGCGTGCCGGGGGAAAACTCCGTGTTGATATCTTGCTTCGTAGGACTAAAGAGTGCTACTGCATGCGCATCAACGCCTGGGGGTGTGCCCCGGGAAGCACCCGAAGTTAGAAGCAGAAAAGGAGTTCTATTCACTGTCGCTAGCGATATTGACTATCGCCAGGCGATAGCTCCCAGACTTGGTTCTGGTGATTTTGTGCGTTCTGAAGCAGTGGGAGTGCTACTGCATGTGCAGCAATGCCTGGGGTTGTGCCCCGGGAAGCACCCACAGCTAGAAGCCAAAATGGAGTTCTGTTCACTGTCGCTGGCGATATTGGATATCGCCAGGCGACAGCTCCCAGACTTGGTTCTTGTGATGTTGTCGTGCCCACCTGTTGAGAGAACCTGAGGCCTGTGTGCCCGACCTGTGAGGGTGTCCTAGTGGATGACTTAGCGGACCATAGAGCCGGCTAATTGAGAATACCTGGGTTGAGGGGACGCCATACCCGCTCTTCGTGTTGTACAACGAGAGCTGTGAACAACGGGCATTTGGCGAACCTGAAACCGCACCATTGCAGCACCTGATTAGTGAGTCTCGTACAGCATGTCGGGAAGCAATGGGAAAGAGTCTTCGGACTACGTGATGTTAACAATTAAAGTACGGGGGAGCCCTGGTATTCGGGCCACCGACTTAAGCCTCGAAGGGCAGAAGCCATCAAGAGTGGATGGTGGTGGAAGGCGGAGTACACCAAAGAGTGCCTGAGAGCACGAGACTTGGAGGCCATTCCCACGTTTGTGATTGTTGCATATGTATGAACTGTTGTGGGCTTTGCTAGCTGCTTCATTCTGTTTTATATATATATATATATATATCTATATATATATGCTGTGATGCTCTTGCAGGGACGGGAAACTGCCACCCCCTCGAAGGGGTGGGGTCGTTATAATTTGGTCAGCTTTAGCTGACCGTTGCCCTATTTTGCCACCGTTTTTGGTGGGCTTGTTGTACAGGTGCTGGACCGAGCGTGAACATAGCGGGCTCTTAGCGGGCTGAAGCCCTTGTGCTGCTGCGGCCCTTGAAGGCCTTTTGATGTTCTTTTGCTTTTCATGTATGGCCGGCCTGCGCGCCGATGTTAGTAAATTGTAAGGCCGTCGTGCCTCTTTTGTTGTGTAAACCATTTTATTCCTATTAATAGAAGTGGATATACCCGGGTTCGGGTTTTGTGGTTTATATAGCTTGTCTCTCTCTTTTGCTTCCGCATAGAATGCTCTGAGTTAGGTTCGTTGTTTAGCGTCGTTCGATATTTCAATTAAGTGACGTTCCGGTTTGTTTTGTACTATATGGCGTGGGGCCCCGACCGGACCCTCTGTTATATGCTCCCGATCGGATGGGGGTGTTACAAATTGGTATCAGCTTCTAGGGTTCCGTATCCTTCTAAGGAATTCGTGGACGAATTCTTTTAAGGGGTGGTGAGCACGTGTGTGCGCTATCGTTGAGACATAAAATAAACCCAAAAATGTCCACTTAGGAATAATATATAACAACAAACCAACATTTATTGCATGATTTTGGAACCTGAGTGTTCCTTTTGTTGTTAGTTGCGACTGTGCTGTCGCCTAACTGTGTGTTGCACTCGTGTAGGGCACTCGAAGTGCAGCGGGACCGTCGCGTCCCCGTGACGTGGTTGAGAGTAGCAGGTCTGCTTAGTCTCCTACACCTCCGTTTGCTGAGATGGTTCGGCTAGTTATAGAAGTTGTTCTAGCTGCGTTGAATGGCTAGCCTGGAAGGCAAGGTCAACCGGTGGTTCAGGAAGTGGCCCCAGAGCCACTAAGAGTAGAGCAAGTCCTCGTGAGGTGTGCTGCTGAGCAACAGCTGAAGCACTTCCTGGGATTTCGACCTCCCCCGTTTACCGGGGTTGAATCCCCAGCTGAGGCCGAGGACTGGCTGTTGCATATGGAGCGAATTCTGACAGCGACACAGTCGGATGAAGCGCAGAAAGTGACCTTCCCTACTTTCTTGTTGGAAAAGGAAGCCAGGCGGTGGTGGGATGAGGTAGAGAAGCGCCAGTTTGCGGGAAGGCGACTGGTTGATATGCCGATGGAAGAGTTCTCGAGAATCTTCCTGGCAAGGTATGTGCCTCCGTCGCAGCAAATCGCAATGGAGAACCAGTTCCTGGCTCTGAAGCAGGGTGATAGACTGGTTGATGACTACCTGTATGAGTTCACCCGCCTCGGGCGTTACGCTGGAACTTCTTTCGATGACGAGGGGAGAAGGGTGAACAGGTTCTACGGTGGCTTGCGTAGTGAGTTGCGGTACCTTCTGACAGGGCCGTTGACGCAGGGTTTGACAACCCTCGTTAGTTCAGCCCGAGCGCTTGAGCAGGACATGCTCAGGGAGAAGAGCAAGGTGGCTGTGGTCGAGGCAGTGCCGGAGGGCAAGGCGCCGAGTGTGGCGAAGTTGTGGAGGTTGAATCGCTGGAAGAAAGCTCGATTATCTGGGCCAGCTCCCTCTGCTTCGGGCGCGTCGTCTGGACGTGGCCCTCTTACTTGTTTTACTTGTGGCAAGCCTGGCCATTTCTCTCGGGATTGCCGCAGTGGGCTTCCAAGGTCAGAGAAGAAGACTGGGCCACCTTATTCTGAGAAGGGGAAGGCGGCTGAGTCCTTTGCCTCCCGTATGGCTCCCCCGTAGCCCAGAGTCTTCAATCTTGGTCAGCAGGAGGCTATCAAAGCCAAGGACGTCATGACAGGTATAATTTAAGATACAGTCCTTACTGTTTTATATACCTGTTTTAGTGTTCATGCTAACCTTGTTTGGCGGCGTAGGCTTTGTAAATATTTTAGGCGTTCCTGCAAGAGCACTTTTCGATACTGGAGCTTCGCACTCCTTCTTATCGTCGGACTTCGTCCAACGTATTGGTGCACCGTCAATTGTTTCTGCAGATGGACTGGAGGTCCTACTCCCGAATGGATATTCGATGCGTGTGGAGAGGAGTTGCTGCGTGAAAGTCTAGTTGGAAGTCAGAAGTATGACCTGAAAGCATCGTTACTCCCCCTGGTTGAGTTCGATGTAATCTTCGGCATGGACTGACTGTCGGAACAGCATGCGTGTATCGATTGCACCACCAAGGAGGTGAGGTTTGGGCAGTGTGCCGATCGTGAGACGGTCTTTGCGGGCATGCGTGGATCGAGCAAGATGCTGATGTCTGCTCTTCAGGTGTCCAAGGCAGTGCATCAGGGAGCAGAGTTATTCTTTGCTCTAGTGGAGGCTTCTACGCCGAGGCCCAGCCTAGTGGATGTTCCGGTAGTTTCAGAGTTCCCCGATGTGTTCCCGAGCAATCTCCCCGGTGCTCCACCGCAGCGGGAGATAGATTTCACGATTGAGTTGGTGCCAGGCGCTAAGCCTGTGGCCCGCTCGCCGTATCGTATGGCTCCGAAGGAGTTGGCGGAGTTGAAGCTGCAGTTGCAGGAGCTGATTGAGAAGGGCTACGTGCATCCGAGTTCCTCACCTTAGAGTGCACCGGTCCTCTTTGTCAAAAAGAAGGACGGCAGCCTGCGGCTTTGCATCGATTATCGGGAGCTGAACAAGCTGACCGAGAAGAACAAGTATCCTCTTCCGAGGACAGACGACTTGTTCGACCAGCTCGTTGGTTTGATAGTATACTCGAAGCTGGACTTGAAGTCCGACTATTATCAGGTGCGGATCAGGGAGTGCGACATCCCGAAGACTGCCTTCAGTACAAGGTACGGGCAGTATGAGTTCACCGTGATGCCGTTTGGGCTGTCTAATGCGCCTTCAGTATTTATGGATTTGATGCACCGAACTTTCCGAGAGTACCTCGACCGGTTTGTGGTCGTCTTCCTTGATGACATACTGGTCTACTCTCAGTCCGAGGAGGAGCACGGTGATCACCTGCGAGTAGTCTTGGAGGTTCTGAGGAGGAACCAGCTGTATGCCAAGTTCTCGAAGTGCAAGTTCTGGCTGCCTTCCGTGGCGTTCTTAGGCCATGTGGTTAATGGAGAGGGTGTGGCGGTTGATCCGGTGAAGGTTGTGGCCATCAGGGAGTGGCCTGTTCTTTCTTCTGTAGCGGAGGTCTGTAGCTTTCTCGGGCTGGCCGGCTATTACAGGCGCTTCGTGGAGAACTTCTCACGGATCGCGCTGCCTCTTACGACGCTGACACGGAAGATGCAGGAGTTTATTTGGACGCCCGCGTGTGCGCAGGCTTTCGAGGAGTTGAAGCGGCGGCTTACCACAGCTCCGATCTTATGTTTGCCTTGCGGCACGGAAGGCTACGAGATCTACACCGACGCTTCTGGGAGCGGCCTTGGCTGTGTTCTGCAGCAGCATGGCAAGGTAATAGCGTACGGCTCTCGCCAGCTGAAGGTGCACGAGCGGAACTATCCGGTACACGACTTGGGGTTGGCGGCCGTGATATTTGCCCTGAAGCTTTGGCGGCATTATGTGTATGGCTTGAAGATCGACATCTTTACGGACCATAAGAGCCTGATGTACCTTCTGACGCAGAAGGGGCTGAATATGCGGCAGCAGAGGTGGATGGAGTTCCTTGGGGACTACACCTTCGAGATCCACTATACTCCCGGGAAGGGGAATGTTGTCGCAGATGCGCTCAGTCGCAGGGCTCCAGCGCAGGCCAACTGGTTTCAGATGCATGATGAGAACCTGATACGTGACCTGGAGGCCTTGGGTATTTCTTGCGTGAAGAAGCAGAGCAGTGCCGGTGCCTGTTTGAGTTGGACTGAGGTGCAGTACGACCTCGCAGATAGAGTCCGCCAGGCTTTGGAACTCGATCCGATTTTAAAGCGCTACGCGGAGGAGGCTGGTGGTGGGCCGGATGCCCAGTTTCATGTGCGTGACGGGTTGCTGTGGAGAGGCGACCGTTTGTGCGTCCCCAAGGTGGGTGAGCTGCGCGATGAGTTAATGTACGAGGCGCATCGTACCAGGTATTCAGTCCATCCGGGGAGCACGAAGATGTTCAAGGACATGAAGGTCCTTTTCTGGTGGCCGGGTATGAAGAGGGACATCGCTCACTACGTGGCCAAGTGCCACACTTGTGCGCTAGTGAAGGCGGAATGTCAGAAGCCCGGTGGCTTTTTGAAGTCATTATCGATCCCAGAGTGGAAATTCGATGACGTTTCCATGGATTTCGTGCATGGGCTGCCGAGGTCGCAGAGCGGGAACGATGCCATCTGGGTAGTCGTAGACCGGCTGACGAAGGTGGCGCACTTTATACCCAACCGGAGGGATGACTCGGTGGAGAAGTTGGCGAAGCTGTATGTTGATACAATAGTACGACTGCACGGGGTGCCCCGTAGCATCGTCAGTAACCGAGATGGACGCTTTACTTCGAGCGACTGGAGGCTAGTCAACCGTCTACTGGGTACGAAGCTGCAGTTTAGCACGGCCTTTCATCCTCAGACGGATGGCCAAACTGAGCGTACCAATAGGACGATGGAGGACATGCTCCGGATGTGCGTCCTGGATTTCGGCAAGGGGTGGGAAGATCACCTCTTCCTTGTTGAGTTCGCGTACAACAACAGCTACCAGGCAAGTATTCAGATGGCGCCTTTCGAGGCCCTCTATGGCAGGAAGTGCCGCACTCCCTTAGCTTGGGCGGAAACCGGTGAGACGAAGCTCTTCAAGAGGAAAGACGTCGAAGAGGCGACTTCGACGGTACGTATGATCCGGGAGAGGCTTTTGGTTGCGCAGGATAGGCAGGCGAAGTACTATAATGCGAAGCACCGCGACGTCCAGTTCGCCGTTGGCGATTGGGTCTACTTGAAGATTAGGCCGTTCAAGGGTGTGTCCAGGATTCGACGCTTGAAAAAGCTGAGTCCGAGATACCTTGGACCATTTGAGATAATCGAGCGCATCGGCGAGGCGGCTTATAGGCTTGCACTATCGGCGGAACTGAGCGGGCTACACGATGTATTCCACATCTTCGTGTTGCGGAAGGCAGTGCAAGAGCCTACACATGTGGTCGCGGCGGATCAGGTGCCCGTGGATAGTGGGCTTAAGACGGCGGTCAGGCCCATTAGCATCGAGTATGCTGAGGTGCATCAGTTGCGGAACAGGGCGATCCGTATGGTAAATGTCCGTTGGGACAACTGCGATCGCGAGGAACTCTCATGGGAGCGTGAGCGGACCATGATGGAGGAGTTCCCCGAGCTGTTTCGGTGACGTTTATCTCTCTTTTTCCCCTTTATGTAAAGACCTTTTTGGATATATATATACATGCCTATTTTTACCAATTTCGGGACGGAATTTTTATTAGGAGGGGAGGGTTGTAAGACCCCATTTCAGAATGTTGGATTTCTGGAATCCAGCGCTGTCGCTGGCGATATCGGCTATCGCCCGGCGACAGCGGTCTGGCGTGAAGGCCTCTGTCGAGAGGCTATCGCGCGATGGCAAGTCTAACGCTGGCGACACCGTGACACGTGTCATGCACTGTTCGCAGCGGTGGCGTTGACTGGTCGAAGTCGGTTCTTTACCTCTGTCGCCAGGCGACAGCGGCTATCGCCGGGCGACAGCTCCAAATTGTACTTGGCGGCCGAAATCATGGGCATTGATGGCACATTGACTTTGGGGCCTTGTTTTGGACAGAGAGGCTCGGTGGCTGGCATAAGGTGGCCGAAAACCACTTGAAACCCACTATTCACTAAGGGTTTTAATTAAGAGAGAGAGAGAGAGAGAGCTTGAAGAAGGAGATCCAATAGTAAACCCTAGCCTAGAGCTTGGATTTGGTGGAGCTACACTACTCCGATTCCCTCGACGTTGGTGGCTACGCGTAGAGGAGGGCAAGACGCTCCTTTCCAACCGTGCCAAAAACCAAGCCATGGCTTCGAAGCGGCGCCTAAGGGTAACGATCCTATTTACCCTAATTTGGACATGTTATAGTCCGTTCCGTGCATCATTGAGGCCCCTACCCAAAAGAGTGAGGTCGTGGCCTCCGACGGGTCGATTTGTGTTATCCCTGTCAAATCTTGCATACATGTAGAGTCCATGCGTGAAATGGACGTAGGCGCGCTGTGTGAAGCCCATCCGAGATGGTTCGTCCGGATTGGTGATGCTTTTTGATATTGCGCGTGCCGGGGAAAAACTCCGTGTTGATATCCTGCTTCGTAGGACTAGAAAGTGCTACTACATGCGCAGCAACGCCTGGGGGTGTGCCCCGTGAAGCACCCGAAGTTAGAAGCAGAAAAGGAGTTCTGTTCACTATCGCTGACGATATTGACTATCGCCAGGCGACAGCTCCCAGACTTGGTTCTGGTGATTTTGTGCGTTCTGAGGCAGTGGGAGTGTTACTGCATGTGCAGCAATGCCTGGGGGTGTGCCCCAGGAAGCACCCACAGCTAGAAGCCAAAATGGAGTTCTGTTCACTATCGCTGGCGATATTGGATATCGCCAGGCGACAGCTCCCAGACTTGGTTCTGGTGATGTTGTCGTGCCCATCTGTTGAGAGGACCTGAGGCCTGTGTGCCCGACCTGTGAGGGTGTCCTGGTGGATGACTTAGCGGCCCGTAGAGCTGGCTAATTGAGAATACCTGGGCTGAGGTGATGCCATACCCGCTCTTCGTGTTGTACAACGAGAGCTGTGAACAACGGGCATTTGGCGAACCTAAAACCGCACCATTGCAACACCTGATTAGTGAGTCTCGTACAGCATGTTGGGAAGCAAGGGGAAAGAGTCTTCAGACTACGTAATGTTCACAATTAAAGTACGGGGGAGCCCTGGTATTCGGGCCACCGACTTTAGCCTCGAAGGGCAGAAGCCATCAAGAGTGGATGGTGGTGGAAGGCGGGTACACCAAAGAGTGCCTGAGAGCACGAGACGTGGAGGCCATTCCCACGTTTGTGATTGTTGCATATGTATGAACTGTTGTGGGCTTTGCTAGCCGCTTCATTCTGTTATATATATATATATATAATGTGATGCTCTTGCAGGGATGGGAAACAGCCACCCCCTCGAAGGGGTGGGGTCGTTATAATTTGGTCAGCTTTAGCTGACCGTTGCCCTGTTTGCCACCGTTTTTGGTGGGCTTGCTGTACAGGTGCTGGACCGAGCGGGAACATAGCGGGCTCTTAGCGGGCTGAAGCCCTTATGCTGCTGCGGCCCTTGAAGGCCTTTTGATGTTCTTTTGTTTTTCATGTATGGCCAGCCTGCGCTCCGATGTTGGTAAATTGTAAGGCCGTCGTGCCTCTTTTGTTGTGTAAAACATTTTATTCCTATTAATAGAAGTGGACATACCCGGGTTCGGGTTTTGTGGTTTATATAGCTTGTCTCTCTCTTTTGCTTCCACATAGAATGCTCTGAGTTAGTTTCGTTGTTTAGCGTCGTTCGATATTTCAATTAAGTGACGTTCCCATTTGTTTTGTAGTATATGGCGTGGGGCCCCAGCCGGACCCTCTGTTATATGCTCCCGATCGGATGGGGGTGTTACACGTGGGACCATATCCAGTCACCACCCTATGAAATAGAGTCACCGCCCTGACCGCACAACCAAGACCGGTCAACCCGCGCGGTCAGCAGAAGATCGCTCTGCGCTTTGTGAGCTCGCCGACTTCAACCCTGACCAGAAGATCGCCACTCTTTCAGAAGCCGCGCGATCATGACAACCTGTACAGTCATGACGCCCACCACCAGTGTTCGCCTATACGAGACCTCCTCCAGAGACTGCGAACACAGCCAGGTTGACTAAGGCAATAGCCCGCCAAGTCGACCAACACCAGTGTACGCATATACAAGCAGATCGCCAAGGACCATCTTATGCGAACACAAAAGAGGAGACTGCGCGAATAAGAGAACCTTAGTCGGCGCGCACGACCAAGAACCCAAACAGCCACCAGACCAGACTGTCGGATACCCGAACAACAACCCTTTGCGGTCTACAGCTTAACCCGCATAGTACAGAAAATAGCTCGCCACGCGGTCACACAAACCAGACTGTGCGGCCTCACCTCAACAGCCTTGTATAGAAGGAATGTCGGTCAAGCCGAATAGACTGCATCTAGACCGAATAGGTCAGACCGCAAAGGAGACCGCAGGGTCACGCGGTTAGACCAAACCGCGCGAACACCTCCCAGACCGCCAACTTCACACTTCAACATTTTCAACATTTTCAACTCTTAAGGAGGATGAATTTGGTGACCTTTGGGGATGGCTGAAATTTATACCATGAATGGTGTTAATGGAGGAATCCCAAGCTTCACCTCCTACCCTCCCTGAATTGGCTCTATAAAAGGCCCCAAGGGGTGAAGGGATGGAGTTTCCCCCACTTTCCAGAAGAATTTTACCATCTAAGCACCTTCGACATGGCACCCAAGAGCTATCGACCAACCATGGAGGTCCGGCGATCGGCACGGCTACAAGCCACCACTCAGGTCCTCTCCTCTCATTTATTTCTTAGTGGGTAGATCTCATCATTTTGCTGCTAGATTTGGGGCCAATTGGACTTGGATAGACATGTATGAAAGCTTGTGTTCAAGCTTTTCTTTTCTTGTCCAAATCCTCGATTCCGGACGCCTCCGACCGGTCAACCACCGTACTTCGTCGGCCGCCACCTCAATGGAGGTGGTGGAGGCATTGGTCGACCGGGAGAGGGTGTAGGTGGCTGGGAAATCACCTATAAGTTGGTATAGGATGGGCCAATTGTGGTCGTTGGCTGATTGGAGAGGATGAACCGACGCCCTCCATTTAGATAGATAATTAATTTTATGATTAATTAACGTCATATTTTTCCCTAGAAATACACATTTTTGAAACTGAAATTTGAACTCCTTAGAGGACGTTTCAGGATAAATTGCCAGAGACAAAAGTTGTAGGTATTTACGTCTATTTTATAATAAAATTGATTTGAGCCGATTTGACCCACTGGTTTGACTGCAGCACTTAAAATGGAGCAACTTGTACATAGGGTTGACCAAAGATTGATTTGAGTGCCCCCACTAATCTAGAAATCCAAATTCTTTGAAATTTGGACCATAGGCTGGATATACCCTTACCCTCAACCTATCCAAAAATAAGAATTTTTGGAGGAACGTTTTTTATATTTTTTTAGAAATATAATAAACCATGCATGAATTAATTTTTGGGTCTAGATACCTCAAAACACTACCAAATTTTGGTGGGTGTTCCTTAGGGTCATTACGTGACTTTGGTAAAAATTTCATCTCATTAGGGATTGATTTGGTTTGGTAAATGAATAACACAAAGCTGGTCAAACTATGGTATATTAGATCAAAAGTGCGCTTGATGGATTTGGGAGATCAACCCTCGTCCAAACGTTGTGAAACATTGACCACTGACTTGATGTCACATAAAATACCCCACAAATGGTTTTTGGGTGGTTTGGGGTTGATGTGCCCTAGAACCTCGGTTCAAACTGTAGGGTTGTATATTGAACCTATTGAAGGACATAGGGTCATATTTCCTCGGAATGGCTTGAAACTTTGTAAAGAGGTTGATGGGGTGGAAATAAGTTGTGGATAATTTATCTGGGATTTTTAAGAACATTTATCCCCTCTAAATTAATTAAGAATCAATTAGGGCACATTCTTATGTTAAGACAATACATAAACATATTACCTTTAATGTTCATGAAATTTTGGCAGTAAGGTGGTACTAGTGATATTATTCTTTGATAATTTTGTTATGAATTTTGGATTGATATATATAGTACTTCATTCCTAACCCCAATATTTGTCCTAGTTGTAAGAAAAATTAACTATGGATCTAATACAAACTGGAAAATCATGAAACATGGTCAGAAGACTTTTTAGGGCAAGAATATGATCTGTGAATTTTAGCTTAATTTTTAGAGGAGTTTTTATATGGTTCTCTTCACAAAGTGCCCTATAATTTATTTATTTAAATAAAGGATTTATATGGTAAAATGAATCTGGAAAATTATGAAACACGAGCAGTGAACTTTTCTGATCATATTTGACTTTTGTTAATTTTCCTTAAATTTTTGGATGAGAATTTCTGGTACTTTCTTTGTTAATCCCTGATTTTGATAAATCACTGATTTTGATAAATCAATCAACATTTTTATTTGAAGGACAAGACCTTTCTGGAATTTTATGAATTTCATATTTGGCTATTATTTTGATGATATATAGTTGTAAAAAATTTATTAAGTCCATTGCATATCAGAAAACCATAATTGGTGTTTAAAGTCATAGGTTCCCTGACTTTGAGGAAATTATAATAAATGCCAAATAAATTAGAAAAATTATGAATTTTTGGAGATAGTCTTAAAATATCATAACACACTGTCAAAAATAATCTTGGGTCATTTGGATGATTATTTGGAGTACCTCTTCTCATGCACCTCAGGTAGTTCAAATGGTCTGCGTATAGTGAAGATACTGAATTAAGATAAGCATGCAGGTCTTATATGGGAAGTTAAAGAATTTGGTGCACCCAGACTGATTGGGTTTTGGGAGTGGTCATCAAAGGAAAGTAGAAGTGAGATGTCTGGTTGACTAGGAGGCAAGAGTGTGCTTTGGGATCGACGAAAGATTGTAATTCCCTATGAGTGAAGTAAAACACACACTTAGCATTAGTAAGTGTAACATTAATAGTGGTCGGGTCAAGGGTAGACACCAATAAGAGTAAGTTCCTTGGAAATGGATCTTTGGGGTTCATTCCATCATTGCTCCTAGTACCACAGCGAGCCCCTCACAGGGTAGAGTCCTTGGGAAGTCCATGGTTAACTCAAAGTTGTAGGAATAATTTGTTACGCAAGATTAACTTGTTGGACATATGTGTCACATCCCTTTGTTTGAAAATAACA
Organism: Dactylorhiza incarnata; assembly: GCA_033032865.1. Lineage (NCBI taxonomy): Eukaryota > Viridiplantae > Streptophyta > Magnoliopsida > Asparagales > Orchidaceae > Dactylorhiza > Dactylorhiza incarnata. The sequence goes on from JAWHQI010000018.1 coordinate 16,916,529, forward strand.
AATCACATATTGTATTTAATATTGCTTGTAGTGTGTTTATAGTGTGCAGGAACTATAGGTGCAATACTCCACAGGTCGAAAGCAGCTTGGAACAAATTTTTGAAAGGAGCAGCGCTACAGCCAGCGCTATCGCTAACGCCAGCGCTATCGCTAGTGCTACCGCTACCGCCAGCACTACCGCAAGCGCTATCACTACCGCCAGGCGCTATCTCTAGTTCGTGCACAGCGCCACGCCGCCGACGGTTGCGCAACCGCTCCACACGAATGCTACTGCAGGCGCTAGCCACTACAGCAGCGCTAGCTCCAAGTTCTATAAAAGGCTGGGCTCTCTCTCATTTTGGTTAGATCTTCTAGAGACATTACTTGTGCCCATACTCTCGTGTTGCTACTCTGCCAAAACATCATCTCCCACTCGAAGCCAAAGAAGAAATTCTGGAGAAGGAAGCCATCACGCTGCATCCGAAGAACGATCGCTTCGACCTCGCTTGTGCTTCAGCGATCCTTCATCCTCATCTCCAGAAATCTCAAGAGGGAGTTTGTTTGTTATTTACTTCATTTCTTTATTTGTATCTTGTAGTGAAATCGCCTTGTTTTTGGCGACTAGGTCCTTGCGCGGCTTAGGGGGAATTCGCCGCGTGAGTTGGCGACTAGGTCTAGGGGATTAGATCTAGGGGGTGCTCGAGGCCATATCCGGGAAGGATTGTCTAGAGCGGCTTGAGGCCTTATCCGGGGAAGGATAGGCTAAAGCCAACCGGTTTGTCGGGATACAAGTCGGTATAGAAAAGGAAAAGAAATCTACATTTGTACGCCTCCGATTTCTAGCGATATAGAAATCAAATTTTATGTAAACACTTTTTCATTTAATAAAATCATGTCTCTTTTGTGTTTACTTTGATTTCTATCATTTGGCGTAATCTCTATTATTTTGTATTCTAAGTTTTCAATTCTAAATCTAAATTGTTTATTTCTAATTTGTCATCATTATTTCCTATTAATCAAAACAACTTAGTAATTTTCTTAAAATTTATAAAAAGAATTTTATTCCCTTATTCACCCCCCCCCCTCTAAGGGCGCCGTAAGATCCAACAAGTGGTATCAGAGCGAGGTTATTCCAAACGGTTTAAAAACCAGGAATAATGGCGTCTTATGATCTCGCTTTTTCCGAGGGTCAGGGAATTAGTAGACCACCTCTATTTACTGGGTCAGATTATAATTATTGGAAAAATAGGATGCGTTGTTTTCTAATGACCCTAGATATTGAGGTTTGGAAAATGGTAGAAGAAGAATATACTCCTCCTACATTTGTAGTTGGAGAGATAATTTAGACAAACCCAAAGATAAATGGGATGATCGGGATAAACTCAAATGTAAAAATAACGCAAAAGCCATGAATGCTCTACTTTGTGCGTTAGATAGAAATGAATTTAATAGAATTTCTGCTTGTACTACTGCATATGAAATTTGGAATTATTTGGAAGTTACTCATGAAGGTACATCGCAGGTTAAAGATTCCAAGCTTTTCCAACTGGAGTCGGAATATGAAAAATTCTGAATGGATGAAAGCGAAGATGTTGATGGTATGTACACGCGCTTCACCAAGATTGTCAATGCCTCAAAAGCTCTTGGAAAGACCTTCTCAAATGGCGACTTGGTCCATAAGATCCTTCGTTCTCTTCCTCCAAAATTCAACCCAAAGGTGACGGCTATTTCGGAGTCGCACAACTTAAGGACGCTTCAAGTTGAGAGCCTCATTGCGAATCTCAAAACCCATGAGATAGAACTCAAAATCCAACATGATGAATACAACAAGGAGCCAAAGAAGAAGGCGTTGGCATTAAAATCAAATAAGGAGTGCCAAGAGGATGAGGATGAAGATGAAGAGAGTCTTTTGGTAAAGAACTTCCGAAAGTTCATGCGCAATCCGGAAAGGAGAAACACCTTTCGAAAATATTTCCAAAAGGGTGAAAGATGGAAAGGGTCATCTTCAAAGAAGGAAAAAGAGAGCGACAATGAAGAAGAGAGACCTCCACCGGAATGCTATCATTGTAGGAAGACGGGGCACATTCGGAGCCAGTGCCCAAAGTTCTTGAAGGAGAAGAAAGAAAAACGGCACAAAGGGAAGAAGAAGAAGAAAGTACTAAAAGCTAGAACATGGGATGACTCTTCCTCCTCCTCCTCCGAAGAATCAAGTGGGTCTTCATCAAGCGAAGATGAGGAAGCAAACATATGCCTCAAGGGACATGAAAACGACGGCGACGACACCAGTGTTCCTAGTGACACTGAGGTAACTCCTCCCACTTATGATGAATTGTATAATGAATTTCTTGAAACTTGCAAAGCTTTTGATAAAAATATGAAAGATAGTATTTTATTAAATCGTGAAAATGAATCTCTTATTAAAGAAAATCAAAAGCTTTCCAAAAAGGTGTTTGTTTTAGAAAAGAGAAAGGTTTCTTGCCAAGAATGTGATCACTCCACAAAATTGGCAAAAGATATAGAAGAGTCACTTTCTAAAGCCCTCTCTCATGCCAAAACTCTTACAAAAGAGAAGGGGGAATTAGAAAGGAAATTGGAAGCCTCTCTTGTGCAAATCAAAAATAATAAAAAAGGTTTTGAAAATAGGTTTGTCATGCTTGTGAAAGAAAATTCTTCACTTAAAGCACAAGTTCATGATCTCACCATGGCCATTAAAAAATTTGGTATAGGCCAAAAATCACTGGAAATGATTCTAGGGTACCAGTGCCATGGATCTGGAAAGTTTGGGCTCGGATATCGAGGTGAGGACTACCGCCCGACGCTAGCCACTAACGCCGGCGCTAGCACCTCATACCAGAAACCTGAAATTTCTTTTTCAAAATGCTTTCCTTCTGTAAATCAAAATTATTCCAGCAAGAAAATTTTCCAGAAAAGGGTCTCAACCCCCTTTATTTCGTGTGCAAACTGTTATAGGTTGGGTCACACAACTAGTTCTTGCAGGAAAATAAAACAAAATACTTTAAAGCAAATCTGGGTACCTAAGGCTTCCATTTATTCTATGGGAGGTTCCACTTGGGTATTCAGATCTTTACTCTCATCTTCTTCTAGATGTGCAGGCAGGATAAGGACAATGAAGACGTGTGGCACTTGGATTCAGGATGCTCCAAGCACATGATGGGCAATAAATCAAAGTTCCTTAGCCTAGAAAGGAAGAAGGGAGGGATTGTGACTTTCGGCGACAACGGTAAAGGAAGATTCATGGGAATTGGTACAGTTGGTAACGAATCCTTCACTATATCAAATGTTCTTTATGTAAAAGGGCTAAAACATAATCTTATTTCAATTAGCCAATTATGTGATAAAGAAATAGATGTTTTTTTGAATCTTCTACTAATCTATGCAAAATATCTAATCCTATTACAAACAATATTTTACTAACTGCACCAAGAATACACAATGTTTATATTATTTCATTTCATGATCTTTCAAAATCATCTTTAAAATGTTTTATTACCAAAAATGATGAACTTGATCTTTGGCATAGAAGGCTAGGACATGCTAGCACAAAGCTTATTGTAAAACTTGCCAAAAGAGATTTAATTAGAGGATTGCCTAGATTAAATGGAAATTTACTTTCACTTTGTTCACCATGTCAAAAAGGTAAAATTACTAGATCCTCTTTCAAAAGTAAAAATGTTATTTCTACTACAAGACCTTTGCAATTAATTCATATGGATCTCTTTGGTCCCGTTAGCACCGCAAGTCTTCGTGGTAGATTGTATACATATGTTTTAATAGATGATTTTTCTAGTTATTGTTGGACAATATTTCTCTCATCCAAATCCGAAGCGTTTTGTGAATTTTCAAACTTATGTACTCGTATTCAAAATGAAAGTGATTTAAAAATTAAATGCATTCGCTCGGATCATGGAGGAGAATTTGAAAATGAAAAATTTACTTCTTATTGTGATATGTTAGGCATAAAACATGAGTTCTCCGCACCACGCACACCACAACAAAATGGTGTTGTAGAAAGAAAGAATAGGACACTTCAAGAGCTAGCATGCACTATGTTATGTGAATATAAATTAGCTAAGTCCTTTTGGGCCGAAGCCGTAAACACATCATGTTATGTTATAAATAGAATCATGCTTCGCCCATCTTTAAATCTCACACCATATGAACTCTATTTTCAAAAGAAGCCTAATGTGTCTTACTTCAAAGTTTTTGGTTGTAAATGCTTTATGTTAAATACAAAAGATATCTTGGGAAAGTTTGATGAAAAATGTGATGAAGGAACATTTCTTGGATACTCTTCAACTAGTAGAGCTTATAGAGTTTTTAATAAAAGAACTAGAAAAGTTGAAGAGTCAATTAATGTGAAATTTGATGAGCTTGTTCCTTGTATAGAAAGACTTTCCGCAGGTAAAAAGGATGATCTATTACCTCCTTTGGAGCATGGTGATGAAGAACTTTCCAAAGAAGAAGAAGAGGAGGCCAAGAAAGATGAATATGTACCTCCAAGCTTCTTAAAATTCACAAAGGATCATCCATGGGAATTGATAATTGGTGAACCATCCATCGGGGTAAGAACTCGCTCTTCTCTTCATGAATCTTATTCAAATATTTGCTTTGTTTCCGAAATTGAACTAAAAAATGTTACAACCGCTTTAAATGATGAATTTTGGTTTTTGGCTATAAATGAAGAGTTAGAACAATTTGAGCGACATAATGTTTGGAAATTAGTAGAAAGACCATCTAATCACCCGGTTGTAGGTGTAAAATGGATTTTCAAAAATAAATTGGATGGTGAGTCTAGAATATCTAGAAATAAAGCACGCTTAGTAGCACAAGGATATTCTCAAATCGAGGGGATAGATTTTGATGAATCTTTTGCACCCGTTGCTAGATTGGAGTCTATAAGAATTTTTCTAGCATTTGTAAGCTTTAAAAGAATAAAATTATTTCAAATGGATGTGAAAAGTGCTTTTCTAAACGGGTTGGTAAAAGAAGAAGTTTATGTTGAACAACCCCATGGTTTTATTAATGAAAAATTTCCAAATCATGTTTATAAACTAGAAAAAGCGCTCTATGGTTTAAAACAAGGGCCCCGTGCATGGTATGAAAGACTTACATCATTTTTATTAAAGCACGGTTATATTATGAGAAGTGCGGATAATACTCTCTTCATTAAGCACAATAATAATGATATAATTATTTTACAAATATATGTTGATGATATTATTTTTGGATCTACTAATGAAGAGATGTGTAAAGAAGTTATTTTAGTGATGAAAAATGAATTTGAAATGAGTCTTGTAGGAGAACTTTCTTATTTCCTTGGTTTTCAAATATCACAAAGAATTGATGGTATTTTTGTATGTCAAACTAAATATGTCCATGATATGCTTAAACGTTTTGGATTTGAAAACCTTAAACATGCTTCTACACCAATGAGTGCATCACTAAAATTAGGAAAAGATGAATCAGGAGTTTCTATAGATCAAACTTTATATAGAGGTATGATAGGATCTCTACTTTATGTGCTAGATTTCAAGCCAATCCAAAAGAATCTCATTTAAAAGCGGTAAAACGAATATTTAGATATCTCATTGGGTCATCTAGATTAGGATTATGGTACCCACATAATGATTCATTTACATTGCATGGCTATTTTGATTCAGATTATGCCGGTTGCTCACTTGATAGAAAAAGCACTAGTGGTACTTGACATTTTCTAGGACCTTCATTAGTTGCATGGTCTAGTAGGAAACAAAATTCGGTTGCACTCTCCACCACGGAGGCCGAATACATTGTATTAGGGAGTGGTTGTGCACAAGCACTATGGATGAGCCAAACTTTAGAGGACTTTGGTTTTCATCTAAGAAATATTGAACTAAAATGTGACAACAAAAGTGCCATTGATCTCACAAATAATCCGGTACACCACTCTAGATCCAAACATATAGATGTGCGTCATCATTTCATAAGAGATCACATTTAAAAGAAAAATGTAAGGATTAGTTTCATTGGCACGGACTCTCAACTTGCTGATATATTCACTAAACCTCTTCCCGATGCAAGGTTTCAAATGTTAAGGTTGGAATTAGGAGTCTTAGACATCTTAGGATGAATTACATATAAAATGCTAATGTTTTATGCAATTTAAGCAATCAAGACATCTCTGATAATTACAAAACTTCTGCATAAGACTACTCTTAACACCCCTAACCAATATCAAAAATAAAAAATTTAAAATTCTTGAAAAATCGTGTACTGTTTCCAGCGCTAGCGCTAGCGCCGACGCTAGCGTGGGTGTGTGATTTTTATGATTTTTAAAATTTCTAAAATTCAACAAAAATATGTTAGTTTATTTGTGCAAATTTATTTTTGTGTTACTGTCTATTTTATTTTTGTTTTGTTTGAATTATGAAAAATCAACTATAAAAGTTCAAAATCTAAAAATACAAAAATATGTTTATGTTATTTATGTTTTTATCCATATTTTGAAAAATAAACTACAAAAGTTCAAAATTCAAAAATACAAAAATATGTTTGTGTGATTAAAAAATTTCAAAACAAAAAAAAACTGTATGATCTTTATTGCCAAGATCAAGCATGTATGAATTCTATTATTTAGAATTATTTACAATGTTCAAACATATTCTTTCAAATTACTATGAACATTGTTTTGCTTATAATGCTTTGATATATATATTTAAAGTGCATCAATTGTATTGCAAAATGTGTAGATCCAAGCTTAGCATGCCTCTAAGCATGAGTAAATGTTTTATGATTGATAATGATACATTTCACTCACTTATTTTGGTAATCAACATGTGTGTCTAAATCTAAAAATGCTTGCTTGTGTATTGTATTTGTGCAATGAATTAAAACTTGCATAAGTTTATTGCCTACACTACATTTGAATTGCACTTATGAATTTTAGAAAAGTGGTTAAGTTAAAAATTTTGGTTTGCAAAACAAGTGTATTCGGAGAATGTTGTCTCACAAATATGAACAAAAAAATTATATATATGTAGACAAATATAACTCCACCAAGCACTACTTGAACCTCCTTATAAGTCTTCCTAAGCATTGTGATGTTGAGCACCTTGGAAAGAATAGTAAAGTTACTTGTGCAAACCTTGGTTATTACACCACTTTGTTAAAAACTATGTGCATTAAAAGTGTGTGAAAGTAATTTACTTGTGTTTTATTGTGCACTTTACTTTGCATATGTCTTGTATTTTGTGATTTAAATCAATTGTTAACATTGCCCAAAATACACTTATGTGCACATCATTATCTTTCATAACACTTCTTCTCATGAGTATTGGATTCTAATGCTTTATCTATACTACTCTTTATATAAAAATGCACTAGATAACCTAGCATGATCTCTACAATGTTTTGGTTTTTCTTGAATTTACAAATTAAGTAACATTGTAGTTTAATCTCTCTTTGATATGTTCATTTCATGCTTGGTATTTTTATGAAAAACTTTGAGATTTCAAAAAGGTTGAAACATCTTTCAATTTTGAACCAAAACTCATATTTCTACTTATGCTTTTCATGCTTACAAAAAGATGTTTATTATAATTTTCCGCTTGCTTACAACTCTTATCTTTATGTTTGAAATCTCTTATTTATGCCATGCTTAAACTCTTTATCATTATTTATATTTCGAAAAGCTCGATCATGTTATATAAATGCCTCCTTACTACCCCCACCCCACCTTCTTTTGATAATACTAAAAGAGGGAGATTAATTGAAGAAATCTATGAGAAATATAGATAAATAAGGGGAGACTAACTCATGAAATCTATCATTTAGGGGGAGTAACACATAAATTGCATTTATGTAGGGGGAGCATTAAGATAGGGGGAGTATGCACATTATCATGCATATCATTTACTATAGTAGCACTTTTATCTTGCTTATCTTATCTATAAACACTATTGCTGATTTCTTGCTTAGAGGATTTGTTATTATCAAAAGGGGGAGATAATATTAATTGAAGAAATCTTTGAGAAATATAGATAAATAAGGGGAGACTAACTCATGAAATCTATCATTTAGGGGGAGTAACACATAAATTGCATTTATGTAGGGGGGGCATTAAGATAGGGGGAGTATGCACATTATCATGCATATCATTTACTATAGTAGCACTTTTATCTTGCTTATCTTATCTATAAACACTATTGCTGATTTCTTGCTTAGAGGATTTGTTATTATCAAAAGGTGGAGATTGTTGGACATATGTGTCACATCCCTTTGTTTGAAAATAACAAATCACATATTGTATTTAATATTGCTTGTAGTGTGTTTATAGTGTGCAGGAACTATAGGTGCAATAATCCACAGGTCGAAAGCAGCTTGGAACAAATCTTTGAAAGGAGCAGCGCTACCGCAAGCGCTATCGCTAACGCCAGCGCTATCGCTAGCGCTACCGCTACCGCCAGCACTACCGCAAGCGCTATCGCTACCGCCAGGCGCTATCTCCAGTTCATGCACAGCGCCACGCCCCCGACGGTTGCGCAACCGCTCCACACGAACGCTACCGCAGGCGCTAGCCACTACCGCAGGCGCTAGCTCCAACTTCTATAAAAGGCTGTGCTCTCTCTCGTTTTGGTTAGATCTTCTAGAGACATTACTTGTGCCCATATTCTCGTGCTGCTACTTTGCCAAAACATCATCTCACACTCAAAGCCAAAGAAGAAATTCTGGAGAAGGAAGCCATCACGCTGCATCCGAAGAACGATCGCTTCGACCTCGCTTGTGCTTCAGCGATCCTTCATCCTCATCTCCAGAAATCTTAAGAGGGAGTTTGTTTGTTATTTACTTCATTTCTTTATTTGTATCTTGAGTGAAATCACCTTGTTTTTGGCGACTAGGTCCTTGCGCGGCTTAGAGGGAATTCGCCGCGTGAGTTGGAGACTAGGTCTAGGGGATTAGATCTAGGGGGTGCTCGAGGCCATATCCGGGAATGATTGGCTAGAGCGGCTTGAGGCCTTATCCGGGGAAGGATAGGATAAAGCCAACCGGTTTGTGGGGATACAAGTCGGTATAGAAAAGGAAAAGAAATCTACATTTGTACGGCTCCGATTTCTAGCGATATAGAAATCAAATTTTATGTAAACACTTTTTCATTTAATATAATCCTGTCTCTTTTGTGTTTACTTTGATTTCTATCATTTGGCGTAATCTCTATTATTTTGTGTTCTAAGTTTTTAATTCTAAATCTAAATTGTTTATTTCTAATTTGTCATCATTATTTCCTATTAATCAAAACAACTTAGTAATTTTCTTAAAATTTATAAAACGAATTTTATTCCCTTATTCACCCCCCCCTCTAAGGGCGTCGTGAGATCCAACATAACTTAATAATACACACACCCACACCCTATTGCTATGGGTGGTTAGTTGGTTTGGCCTTACGAGCAGTTGGCTCGGTGGTTGTATATAGGGCCAGGTTAGTTCGGCGAGCCGGTGGCTCGGAAGGTTATGGTGACGGGCAGGTTAGCCCCTGGAGCTTATGGATCAGAGATGTAAAGTAATCATATTGCATGTGCATAAATGTGGTGGGTCTTCGGTATTGACGGTCATTCACACTGACATCAATATGCTGACTCGGTAAGTATGGATTTGCATTTAGCCAAGGAAAGTCTGGTGGGCCAGCCAATAAGAGTACGCAGGATCTCCGTAGTGTGTTCTTCGCGTTGAGTCATATGATAGGTCTAGGTTAGGTAGTGTTAATACCAACCTAGAGGTGGGTGAGGCCCAACCCATCTCTTCGGTTTGCCACTAGGGGGGTATCTTGGGAGTATTGCTAGCTCCAAGAAGGGGAAACTAAAGGTCTGTGCGCATATTGTAGAAGTGTGTGAGTTGTACTTGTGTGATCATAACATTACCCAGCATAACTCTTCATGACATAGCATAAGCATTACATTTCAACCCCTACCCATATCATATAAATTGGTTATGGGACTTTTTATACGATAGGCCTTGCTAAAGGACCCTTGGCTTATAGGTTTGTATGGGCATTCCTATACTTTACATTACACATTGCTTACTTTACTCGTTCTTTACCTTGCTTTATTTACTGCTTCATATATATAAACACTTGTGTAGTGATAGATAATCTTGTAGCTAAGAAATGTCACCTACTTTGTTTTATACCCCTTGTTGTCCTCCGCTTCATCCTCCCGCTCGGTGCCTAGGGCCACTGGGGATGGATGAGGGGAAATGAGGCTTAGTCTTTTTGACTAACGGTCGGTGGACCATATCATTTTAGGGGACCGAGGAGATGCAGTGCCACCAGAGGTCGGTGCAGAAGGAGGCAGGCCAATCATGCATAGGAGCACCAGTTTCAGGATCCGTGAGTGTTACTAGTAGTTTTGCTTTAGCGAGTGACCTTGTAGTGAGGATATGATGTACTGGGCATGAGCCCCTTTATATTGCTATCTTTTATTTCAATTATTATCTATGGACATCTCTTTATTATGAGTTATACATTGTGTGATGTGGACTTAAACTTATTTTAATTCAAATGTACTTTTCTTCTTCTATGATCGACATGGCCGGCAGGATCCTCGTTTTATAGTTGCCACCTTACCAAGTGTAGGTGTCACCGCAAAGCGGCGGTTCTGGGCATAAGACCCGGTTTTGTAGAAAAAATGGTGTCTTACACCTGAAGTGCTGAGTTGGTGAGGCAGCCCGTGGTGTTGATGGGGGTGGAGCTCTCTTGGGGCAATTAGCCCGAATATGTCCAGGCTGATGACAGTAGTAGCACACCGGTGGGGGAGGTGCTCCATCCACCTGCCTTGGCATCTCCTGCATCTGTAACGGCTGAGGGGCCAATACTTATAGATCCCCCTTCTCCTGTCTATCTTTTGGATGAGGTCATTCCCCGCCCCTCCTCTGTCTAATGAACTGACCCCTCTGTTTACTTCTACCACCGATAACTGAGTCATTCGTAGGTGTTTTCCCTCTGGCTCGGTCCACCTCCAACTTCTTGGCCAACTCTAAAATACAGGCCTGGTGTCATCAACAACACAAAGGAGGGCCTACCTTAGATCATCCTGAAGGCCCTTGTAGAACCTCTTCGCATAGCCCGCATCGTCCAACAGATATTAATCAGCGAAGTGAAATAAGTGGGAGAACACTTGATAATACTCCAAAACTATCATGTTATCTTGCCTAAGCTGCAGGAATCTCTCCTCTAGCCCATCCTTCGCAGTCTGAGGCACAAAATGTTCAAAAAGTGCTGTCTTGAACTCATCCCAAGTGATGTCCGCACACTCGTATCCTGTATAGGTGGTTTCCATGAGGGACTTCCACCACCTCTTGGCATGGGATCCAAGCATGACACGGCTAAGGACACAGCCATGTCCATCGGGCATCGTATCCCTGCCAACATCGTGTTGGATCTTATGGCGCCCTTAGAGGGGGGGGGGTGAATAAGGTGTTTATAAATTTTCCTGTAAAATGAGAGATTTATAGAAAAACAAAACTTTTTCTTTATTGTTGCTAACGCTTAGCGTTAAGAGTTAACGTTGGGCGTTAGCTCTCTAGAAAATTAAGCTTCTCAGAATTATGTCATGGTGATTTTACTTATGAAAACTGTAATGAAATACAATTCCAAAAAATCAGAGATAATAAAAATGAATATTGTATTACAAAGATAATTATAAATATAATATCTCAATAATACTTGAAATTAAAAGGCGACAATGTAAAATCAAATTTTGTTCCTTCATCGGTCCTTCTACCAAGGACCGGTTGGCTATAGCCTATCTTTCCACAGATAAGGCCTCTAGCAACCCCCTAGATCTACCCTTGACCTAGTAGCCATACACAAGGCGGCAAATTACCCCCTAAACTGAACCCGGCCTAGTCAACACACACAAGACGGCGAATTCACTACCATTTATAAGAAAATAATGAAAAGATAAAAGTAAATTCAGAATAAAAACTCCATATAATGAAAACCTCTGACGGAGATATTGAAGACACGCAATGACCATCGTCAGAGTTGAAGCAAGCATCCTTCTTCAAATTTAACCATTGGAAATCTCCTTCTCAATGGTGGTGTAGGGAGTGCTCTATGAATTCAGGTATGAAATGCTCTCATAGAAGATTGGAGTGAAGGCTTGGAAGATTAGCATTTGAGCAACAAAATCAGCTCTTTAAATAGACACTGGAGCTAACGCCTGGAGTTAAGAGTTAACGCCAGAGTTAAGGATCGTGTACAGTCATGACTGAGATCGTGCAACCACCGGGATCGTGGCAGATCATGGACTCAACGCGAGCATTAACTCCAACGTTGGCCTTGTCTCTGGCTTCTCGACGGATTCCTTCTCGACGTCATTTCATCTCGACAGATTCTTTCACGACAAAAGTTAATGCGGGGCGTTAACTTCTAAATGCCAAGCGTTAGATCTCTTTTCAGAGAATCGTCATTAATAACAATCCAATTCATAGAGATATACACCTATAGTACCTGCACACTATAAACACAAGCAAGATCAAATACATAGTGTGATTTGTTATTCTCAAACTAAGAGATGTGGAACACAAGCTCCAACAATCTCCCTCTTTTGATAATAACAAATCCACTAATAAGAAATAAACTTTAATTATAGTAGTGTTTATAGTATATGTTAAGCGTGATAAGCATGCATACTCCCCCTATATGGATACTCCCCCTACATGAATGCACTTTCTCTTTTACTCCCCCTAAATAATAGATATTTTCAATTTATATCTACAATTTATTTCTTCAATTTATTCTCCCTCTTTTGTCATAATCGAAAGAATGTGGTTTAGAGTAGCCGCAATATGAAATATTATGCACTATGTAGATATATAATAACAACTTTTTGAAAAATAGTGAACACAACGAAAGCAATATTGAACATCTTTAAGAATTTGTAAGTACAAAATATAATAAGCGTTTAAATCAATTAAGTAGATGTTTTGAATTTAGATACACAAGTTGCAAGTATTTTTGATATTAGTAATAGAAAATTAGCAAGCAAGGTTACAAATATTAAGAAATGATATGCTTTTTAATGTAATTTAATTTGCATTTCAAGTAAACATAAACATTATAAAGATCATGCTTTGTTATCTAGTACATTTACTTAAGTTTGTAGAGAATAGTGTAGATGAACATTAGGATCCAATTCTTTTTAGTAGAAGTTTTATGAAAGATAATGATGTGTACAAAATAGTGTTTTGAAAAAGTATACAAGTGAATTAATCAAAAACACATGACATATATAATGAAATAATACAACATTAAAAACACAAATAATATTAGTTCCGCAATATTTCAATGCACATAAAGATATTATTTTTAAAGAGAAGTGGTGAAAATTTGTTTGCACAAGACACTTTACAATTTTTGGTGGAGTTTTCCTTGTCATCTATTTTTATTTGATTTTGATTTTAATGACCAAGGACTCCAAATTCACTTGTTTTTTCCAAACATAGAAATTTTATTTAATATACCACATTTCTCTAATCACAAGTGCATTAAAACTAAGAATTTAAATAACTAATTCAATGTTGTGTAGGTAATCTATTTATGCATTTTAATTATTTATGTTATTACACTACACAATTACGCAAGAATAAGATTGTAAACACATGTAGGTTATCAAAAAATAAGTGAGTGAGTGAATCATTATCAAACATAATTCATTACTCATACTTAGAGGAATGCTAAGCATTTCTACACATATTTATCTATAATCAATTTCATTGCACATAACAAGATAATTTTCAGGCATGATATTTTTTAATATTTTTTAAGAAACTTGAAAGATAAAATTAAACATTGTAAATAATCTTTAAGTAATAAATATAATCATCCTTGAATTAAGCATTAAAGCATAATTTTGTAATCATTTTTAAAAAAAAAAGAAATTTAAAAATAGAAAACTTTTTAAAATAGAGAAATAAAAATAAAACACTACATTAAAATAATACCATATATTTTTCATAAAGACCGAAAAAATATTGGAGCAAAAGGGGCTAACGCCAAGCGTTAGATTCTTAACGCCAAAACAGAACTACAAATATTGATTTTTTGAAAAAAGTTTTTCATAATTCTTTCGTATTATAAAGAGACTTTCTTACTGTTGAAATTTCAGAGTTTATAAAGATGATTTGAAGGCTCATTTAGCATGTATTTGGTGGTTTTTATAAAAGTGTTTTTACATTTGTAGTAGTTTTTGAAATAATTTTTTATTAAAGAAAAGGACATATAAAATTTTTGTTGAAATTTTGAAGTGAAGTGGAGGTGACCGGGCGGGCTGATTTTGGGTGACCGCAGAGACCGCGCGGTCTGTGTTAGTGATCTGCCGGTCTGGCTCTGCCGGTCTGTTCTGGCAGTCTGCTTGTTGGCCGGTATGTTCTTGATCGCTGCAGTCTGTTCCTGAGTTCTGCTTGGTTGGCCTGACTTCCTTGTTGGAAGATCGGGCAGTCTGTTGTTATGTAACCGCCTGACCGGGCTGCTTGTGCTGGCGATCTGGCGACTTGTCTGAAGTCGGCTAGATGGTTCCTGGTTTGCTTCTGGTGGTCTAAGGAAGGAGAGTTCTTGTGTCCGCGCGGCTTGTGCGCGGTCTCGTGTTCGCGCGACCTGTGCGTGATCTGCCTACTGATATGCGGTCATGGTCGGATGGTTGTCCAAGTTGTGTGATCACGTAGTCTGCCTTGTGATTGGAGATCTGTCGGGTGGTGATTGTACCTCTCTTGTGCAGTGACGACATCCATCTAACCACCTATAAATAGGGGTGCATGGCCCGTCATTCATAACGAGAACTGTAAGAACTAGAGCCTGGGTTAATTCATGGGGTCTCAACTTTGAGGTCGGGCGGTCTCGGAAGCGAGTTGACTATTTGTTGTGTTTGCAGGTTTGCGGTCAGCAGGTTGCGGTCTCCTTCCTTGGTGATTCCCAGCGGCTTGAATAAACAGTTCGGCAGCGGTCAGTCTGCGAACTGGTTTATGTTTGTTCTTGTGCTGTTCACAGCGAGCTCAGCGATTAGGCGACCTTCAGCGGTTAGGCGATCTGAGTTGCGGTCTGGCGACAGCTTTAGTTCTTCATTCCAATAAAGCTCCTGTTCGTGCGGTCTGAGGTGGCGGTCTTGCAGTGCAGGCGGTCTGTCTGTTTTCTGTTCGCGCGGTCTCAGGTCAAGCCGGGCGATCTCTGGAGTCGAGCGGTCTGTGCGGTCTCAGCTTGTCTAGCCGCCAGATTTGTTTTGGTGTATTTTTTTACTTCTCTCCTCCGTGATTCTTATGAATCATATCTCGTCATGTATACCTCGCACTGTAAATGAAGTTTGTGATTCAATAAAGTTTCTTGTGTTGCTGTGTGGAATTGTGGTTGTTTGGCTATAACTCAGTTGATGCAACTCCTGCTTACTCCTAAACGATTCAAATCAAAAATTTTAACAAGGTATCAAAGCGAGGTTATTGGAGTGGATAAGCAGTGATCAACTTGAGTTGCCATCGTCTTTGTGAAGAAGAGACCACATAGATTGCCATGGAAGGTGGATACACAAGAGGGATTGGTATTGATCTCCTTACATCGACTAACTATAAGAAATTGAGGTCATGTATGGAGAGTTACTTACTTGGCGAGGATCTATGGGAGATAGTTGGAGGAGAAGACACGCAAGAAGTGTTTCTAGCAGGAGATAATATGGCAGAGGTGAGACTTTGGAGGAGGACTAATGCTAAGGAAGAGTTCACACTCAAGAGGGCTATCTCACCAGAGCTGTTTGATCACATCATTGGATGTAAATCTGCTGCTGAGATTTGGACATCTTTGGACGGCTTGTTTAATAAGAAGAATGTAGCTCGACTACAATTTCTTGAAAATGAGTTGGCGAAGGCCTCTCAAGGTGATCTTTCTATTTCTACCTTCTTTCTCAAGATGAAGAACCTCACAGCAGAGATTTCTGCATTGGACCCTGATGAGCCCATCTCGGAGGCAAAACTGAAGAGGCATATTATCCGCGGGTTGCGGAAGGTGTATCTTGCCTTTTTGACTTCAGTTCAGGGTTGGGCAAATCAACCATCTTTGTTGGAGCTGGAGAACTTACTTGCTTCGCAGGAAAGTTTGGCAAGACAGATGGCGGGGACTTCTATCTCTGGGGGAGATAGTGATGTGTTGTTCTCTGGGAAGAAGAAGAATAAGTGGGAGAAGAAGAAGCCAGGTCAGGATGGACCCTCTACTTCAGGACAGCAGGACAAAGGTTATGCTTCTAAGTCTGATGGGAAGAAGAAGGGAGAGGGACCAAGGTGCTTCAGGTGTAATAAGACCGGCCACTTCAAGAAGGATTGTCAGGTTAATCTTCAGTCGGGACATGTAGCGGAGAAGGAGAAGCCAAAGTCTGATGAAGCTGGATGGGGAGGAGCCTTTGCGGCTAATATGACGGCGATGCCCGCTAAGGCCTTGGCTGCCATCAACTTCGAAGAGGATTGGATTGTTGATTCAGGGTGTGGACATCATCTCACCGGGGATGAATCAAAGTTCTCTTCTTTGGCGCCTTACTCAGGTAACGATGTTTTCATTACGGCTGATAATTCTGTTCATTCAGTAGAACAAGAAGGTGTTGTATCCCTGAGCAGTGATAAGGGTCCACTCACATTGAGGAGTGTTTATCACGTGCCTGGTATGAAGAAGAATCTCTTCTCTGTGACCAATGCGGTCGATGTCGGTTATAACGTTCTGTTTGGCCCAACAGAAGTGAAGTTTCTTAAAACTCAACCGGAGATAAGGGGAGATGTTATCCATGTTGGAAAGAGGGTGAAGGACTTGTTCGTGTTATCGACAATTACTTATGTTGATAAGATGAAGACCAACGATTGCGCGGCTATCTGGCATGAAAGGTTGGGGCATGTTGGCATGGACAAATTGAAGGCTATGACGGTAAGGGGCCTTGTCAAGGGCTTGCCTAGCTTGTCCTCTTATGGAGACGGTCATGTTTGTGCGGGATGTCAGTTTGGTAAGTCTCATCGACTTCCATTTGATAAATATCAAACAAGATGCAAAGCGCCGTTGGAGTGCATTCACAGTGATTTGATGGGACCGACTGCCACCCCAAGCCTTGGAGGCAACATTATATGTTGGTGTTGATTGACGATTACGCCAGATATGTCTGGGTGTATTTTCTGAAAGAAAAGTCGGGAGCTTTTGCGAAGTTCGTGGAGTTCAAGGAGTTGGTGGAAGGTCGGTTAGGCCTGCGGGTGAAAAAATTGAGAACTGACAATGGTGGGGAGTTCACCTCTGGTGAGTTCTCAAGTTTTTGCAGGAAACACGGCGTTCGGAGAGAGCTCACTTGTGCCCATACTCCATAGCAAAATGGCGTTGCGGAGAGGAAGATCCGTCATCTGACGGAAACTTGCAAATGCTGGCTTCATGCCAAGAGTATCCCAAAGTCTTTTTGGGCGGAGGGAATGACTTGTACGGCTTACGTCATCAACAGGATGCCTCTAAGTCCTATCAACATGAAGACCCCTCATGAACTGATGTTCAAGGAGAAGCCGAGTGTTGCACATCTTCGGGTGTTCGGGTCAACCTGTTATGTGCATATTCCTGATGCTCTTCGTACAAAGCTAGATGCGAAAGCAAGGAAGCTAGTCTTTGTTGGGTATGATGAGCGGAAGAAAGGATGGAGATACATGGATCCTGAGACACGAAGATCAGTTGTATCTCGGGATGCGGTGTTCGATGAAGTGACTTCCTATAAGGGGAGTTCAGGAGTTGAACTACCGGAGAGTAGGGTTGATGAAGCAGGGAAAGCTGCGGGAAGTCTTCAAGTGGAGTTGCCTGTTTCACCAGGAGCTCCAGCTGTGTCAAGCTCTGAGATGGAGGCTTCATGTTCTGGAAGCAGGGGGAGCGATGCTCCCAGTTTGTCTGGAAGAGGAGTTTGCATAGAAGAAGCAGTTGAGGAGGTGGTTAATCAGGTGCAACCTCTTAGGAGGTCAAAGAGGACTATCAAACCACCAGATCGATACACAGGAGGAAACATGGTGAGCCTCGTCTCATGTTTCTTCGCTGGTCCCTTGGATGAGAGGGAGCCGTCGAGCTTTGAGAAAGCTAAAGGCGTGAAGCAGTGTGATATTGCTATGCAAGAAGAGATGGATGCTCTCAAGAAAAATGAGACTTGGTCTCTAGTGCCCAGGCCCAAGGGCATTACCCCTGTGACATGCAAATGAGTTTATAAACTCAAGAAGAAAGCTGACGGCACGATCGAGCGATACAAGGCTCGCTTTGTAGCTCGTGGGTTCTCACAACAGTATGGTGAAGATTATGATGAGACGTTTAGTCCAGTGGCAAAGATGACTTCGGTCCGATTTGTTATTACTTTGGCGACATCTTGTGGATGGGAGATTTGGCAGCTCAATGTGAAGAATGATTTCTTATACGGAGAGATTGACAAGGATATCTTCATGATCCAGCCGTCGGGGTTCATTTTGGAGGATCGTCCGGACTACGTCTGCAAACTGAAGAAGGCCCTGTATGGGTTGAGGCAAGCGCCTCAGGCGTGGTATGGAAAGATCACGGAGTATCTTCTATTCTGCGGTTTTTTTGCTTCAGACTCTGATTCTAGCTTGTTCGTCATGAAGGAGGGGGCGCTTCGGGTTATTGTTCTGCTGTATGTGGATGACATGATTGTCACCGGGAACTCGAAGGAGGGGGTAGCAAGGTTGAGAGATGAACTTGCTATCAGGTTCGAGATGAAGGATCTGGGTGAGCTTCACCATTTCCTTGGACTCAAGGTCCAGAGGCGGGAGAGCGGAGTGCTCGATTCTCAGGCTGGATATGCGGAGCAGATCATTCATCTATTTGGCATGGAAGAAGGAAAGAGCAGCTCTATACCTCTGGAACAGCATCATAAAACTCGGAAGGTTGAGGGAAGAGTTCTATCTGATCCGTTGGTGTTCCGAGCTCTGGTTGGGAGCTTGATTTACTTGACCATCGCGATGCCAGATATTGCTTATGCAGTTGGCAAAGTGAGTCGGTACATGGCGGAGCCACGTAAGCCTCATCTTCTGGTGGCAAAAGGTATTCTGAAATATGTGAAGTCGACCTCTAATTTGGGTCTCCTTTTTAGGAGAGGGTCAAGCTTGGAGTTGCATGGATACATGGATGCTGACTACGGGGGAGACGTGGATGATCGAAGATCAACGTCTGGTTATGTCTTTATGATGGGCCCCACGGCTATCTCTTGGTGCAGCAAAAAGCAGGACTCGGTGTCCGTATCTACCACAGAAGCAGAGTACAAGGCTTCGGCCTTGGCATGTCAGGAAGCCGTTTGGCTCAGGAGGTTGGTGGGGGACATTCATGAGGAGGTTCGAGGTCCCACTATGCTACGCGGGGATAATGAGAGTGATCTCAAGCTGGTTAATAATCCAGTCTATCACGCGAGGACCAAGCATATTGAGATTGAGCACCATTTCACTCGTGAAAAGGTGTCGGGAGGATCCCTTATGGTCGAGCATGTTCGGAGTGCGGACAATGTTGCAGACATCTTCGAAAAGCCGCTGGCGAAGGGACCATTCACTCGGTTGCGGAGTTTACTCGGGCTAGTCTCCACTTCCCACTTCAAGGGGGAGTGTTGAAATTTTGAAGTGAAGTGGAGGTGACCGGGCGGTCTGATTTTGGGTGACCGTAGAGACCACGCGGTCTGTGTTAGAGATCTGCCGGTGTAGCTCTGCCAGTCTGTTCTGGCGGTCTGTTGGTTGGCCTGTCTATTCTTGATCGCTACAATCTGTTCCCGAGTTCTGCTTATTTGGCCTTTCTTCCTTGTTGGAAGACCGGGCGGTCTGTTCTTTTGTAACCGCCTGACTGGGCAGCTTGTGCTGGCGATCTGGCGACTTGTCTGAAGTCGGCCAGATGGTTCCTGGTTTGCTCCTGGTGGTCTAAGGAAGGAGATTTCTTGTGTCTGCGCGGCTTGTGCTCGGTCTCATGTTCGCGCGACCTGTGCGCGATCTGCATGCTGATCTGAGGTCTTGGTCGGATGGTCGTCCAAGTTGTGTGATCGCGCGGTCTGCCTTGTGAGACCTCTGGCGATTTGTCGGGTGGTGATTGTACCTCTCCTGTGCGGTGACGACATCCATCTACCCTCCAATAAATAGGGGTGCATGGCCCATCATTCATAACGAGAACTGTAAGAACTAGAGCCTGGGTTAATTCGTGCGGTCTCAACTTTGAGGTCGGGCGGTCTCAGAAGTGAGTTGACTGTTTGTTGTGTTCGCAGGTTTGCGGTCAGCAGGTTGCGGTCTCCTTACTTGGTGATTCCCAGCGGATTGAATAAACAGTTCAGTAGCGGTCAGTCTGCGAACTGGTATATGTTTGTTCTTGTGCTGTTCGCAGCGAGCTCAGCGATCAGGCGACCTTCAACGGTTAGGCAATCTGAGTTGCGGTCTGGCGACAGCTTCAGTTCTTCGTTCCAATAAAGCTCCAGTTCGTGCGGTCTGAGGTGGCGGTCTTGTAGTTCAGGCGTTCTGTCTATTTTCTGTTCGCGCGGTCTCAGGTCAAGCCAGGCGATCTCTGGAGTCGAGCGGTTTGTGCGGTCTCAGCTTGTCTAGCCGCCAGATTTGTTTTGGTGTGTTTTTTACTTCTCTCCTCCGTGATTCTTATGAATCATGTCTCGCCATGTATACCTCGCACTGTAAATGAAGTTTGTGATCCAATTAAGTTTCTTGTGTTGCTGTGTGACATTATGGTTGTTTGGCTATAACTCAGTTGATGAAACTCCTGCTTACTCCTAAACGATTCAAATCAAAAAATTTAACAATTTTAAAATCATTGTATAGGGTTTAATGAGATATTTCTAAGACACCTAATTCTAACCTAAGCATGTTAAAATGTGCATCGGGTAGAGGTTTGGTAAAAATATCTGCAAGTTGTGAGTCAGTCCCTATAAAGCTAATTCTAACATGTTCCTTCTTGATATGGTCCCTAATGAAATGATGTCGGACATCTATATGTTTAGATCTAGAATGATGTATGAGATTGTTTGCAAGATCAGTAGCGCTCTAGTTGTCATATTTTAATTCTATGTTATTTAGATAAACACCAAAGTCTTCTAAAGTTTGGGCCATCCACAAGGCTTGTGCACAACAACTACCTAGTGTGATATATTTGGCCTCGGTGGTGGAGTGGGCAACAAAATTTTGTTTCCAACTCGATCATGATATGAGTGAAGGCCTATAAAATGACACGTGCCACTAGTGCTCTTATGATCTAATGAACATCCCACATAGTCCAAATCTAAAACACCATGTAAAATAAAACATTTATTATGAGAATACCATAAGCCTAGTCTAGATGTTCTTATTATATATCTAAAAATATGTTTAACCGCTTTTAAATGTGATTCTTTTGGGTTAGCTTGAAATCTAACACATAAATAAACGGAAAACATAATATCGGGTCTAGATGCGCTTAAATATAGAAATGAGCTTATCATTCCTCTATATAATGTTTGATCAATAGAAATACCAACTACATCTTTTCCTAACATTAGTGATGCACTCATTGGTGTATTAGCTTGTTTTAGGTTTTCAAATCCAAATCTTTTAAGAATATTATGAACATATTTAGTTAGACAAATAAAAATACCATCTTGTCTTTGTGAGATTTGAAATCCTAGAAAATATGCGAGTTCTCCTACCAAGCTTATTTCAAATTCATTTTTCAACACTAAAACTACTTCATTACATAACTCTTCATTAGTGGCTCCAAAAAAAAAATATCATTCACATAAATTTGTAATATAATCAAATCATCATGATTAAGATGCTTTTTTAACTTATACACAAGCACGTGGCGCTTGCTTAATCCCTAAAAGGCTTTTTCCAACTTATACACATGATTAAGAAATTTTTCACTCACAAAACTGGGGGGTTGTTCTACATAAACTACTTCTTTTATAATCTCGTTCAAAAATGCATTTTTAACATCCATTTGAAATAATTTAAATCTTTTAAAACTTGCAAATGCAAGAAATATTCTAATTGATTCGAGGCGAGCAACGGGAGCAAAAGTTTCATATTAAATCTACCCCTTTGATTTGTGAACACCCTTGTGCAACTAGTCTAGCATTATTCCTTGTAATTCTAGAGTCACCATCAAGTTTATTTTTAAAAATCCATTTGACACCTATAACCGGATGATTAGATAGCCTCTCTACTAAATTCCAAACCTTGTTACGTTCAAATTGATTTAATTCATCATTCATAGCTAAAATAAAAATTCATCATTTAAAGTGGTTGAAACATTTTTTTGGTTCTATTTTGGATACAAAACAAAGGTTTGAAAAAGACTCATGTAAAGAAGAACGAGTACTTACCCCATTTGATGGTTCTCCTATGACAAGCTCCCTTGGATGATCCTTTGAAAATTGTAGCACACATGGAGGAGCATATTCCACTTGTTCTTCTTCTTTCTCCTCTTCTTTTTCTCCAAGTGATTCAACATCCTCATGCAACAAAGGGGAAAGCGGTTCGCCTTCATTTCCTATATGATTAGTTTCTACACAAGGAACAAACTCATTAAATCTTACATGAATAGACTCTTCAACTATTTTAGTTCTTTAATTATAAATTCTATAAGCCTTACTAGTTGAAGAGTAACCAATGAAAATTCCCTCATCACATTTTTCATAAGATTTTCCTAATGCATCTCTAGTATTTAAAATAAAACATTTGCAACCAAAAACATGAAAGTAAGATACATTAGGTTTTCTTTTAAAATAAAGCTCATAAGGTGTTAATTTTAAAGTAGATTGAAGCATCACACGATTAATAATATAACATAAAGTATTAACTGCTTCGACCCAAAATGATTTAGGCAACCCATATTCGCAAAGCATAGTGCGTGCTAGGTCTTGAAGGGTTCTATTTTTCCTCTCCACTACACCATTTTGTTGAGGTGTGCGTGGAGTGGAAAACTCATGTTTAATTCCTAAATCATTGCAAAAAGTAGAAAACATATCATTTTCAAATTCTCCTCCATGATCCAAGCGCATGCATTTAATTTTTAAATCAAGTTCATTTTGAATACGAATGCATAGTTTAGTAAATTCAAGAAATGCATCAGATTTGGAAGATAGAAATAAAGTCCAACAAAATCTAGAAAATCATCAATTATTACAAAAGTATATTTTCTACCACCTAGACTTCAAGTGTTAACCGGTCCAAATAAATCGATATGAATTAATTGAAGTTGTATAGTAGTAGAAATTACAATTTTGCATTTAAAAGAATTTTTTGAAAACTTTCCTTTTTGGCAAGACGTACAAACAGAAGATAAATTTCCATTAAGCATAGGTAATCTCTTAATTAATTTATCTTTTGATAATTTCAAAATAAGCTTAGTGCTAGAGTGACCAAGGCGCCTTGCCAAAGTTATAATTCTTCATTTTTAGAAATAAAGCATTTTAAAGAAGAATTTGAAAGAACATTAAGGCAATCATATAAACATTATGCATCCTATGTGCAGTGAGTACGACATCATTTGTTTTAGAATTTATGATTTTGCAAAGATTTGTAGATGATTCAAATAAAACATTTAAACCTTTATCACATAATTAACTACTTGATACTAAATTATGTTTCAAACCATCTACAAAGAAAACATTAGAAATTGAAAACAATTTGTTACGCACTGTGCCGATGCCCATGATCCTTCCTTTTCCGTTATCTCCAAATGTTACCAACCCTCCTTTCTTCAACTCAAGACTAAAGAACTTTGCTTTGTTACCCGTCATGTGTTTGGAGTATCCCGAGTCCAAATACCACATGTCCTTTTTGACCTTAGCCTGCCAACATACCTAAAAAGGAGATGAGAGTAAAGATCCGGATAACTAAAAGGTTCCACCCATAGACTAAGTGGAAACCTTAGGCACCCAGATTTGCTTTATAGCACTACGACCCTTCTTCCTACATGAGTCTGAGGTGTGTCCAAAAATATGACATTTGACACACGATATAAAAGGGGATGAAGCCCTTTTTGGAGTTTTGGATAAACTCTTGCAGGAAGATGACATAGCATTTGAATTCTTAACTGAATTTTTATTAAGAGAAATAAAATTTCTGGATTTATTGCTAACTCCAACGTTAATAGTTAACGCTGGGCGTTAGCTGATACGCAAAACTAGCACACTATTATAGGCAGAACCGAGACTGCGGCATGAAACGATAGTGTACTGATCGTTCAAGTAATATAAAATGAGGAGTGAATCCCCGAGTATCGAATCTCAAAGGAACACAGTAAGGTGGAGTTATCTATCGAGGAGGGACTTGAGATCGATGTCCTTTAAGTCGGATGGATTGCGGAAGGGATGGATTAAATTGTGGAAAATGAAATAAAATAAAAAATTAACAATGCGGGTCGCCAGCACCACTTCACAATGTGGGGGATTATGCAGGCCGCCATGCACTGCTTCGCTCGGCGGATGGACGAGTGAGCACACATAATGGAAGAGTAGTCAAGCCATATGGAAGAGTAGGCTCACATAGTGGAAGAGTAATCAAGAGGAATAGAAGAGTAGTCTTGCATAATGGGCGAGTAGGCTAGCGGAATGGAGCGGGGATGATGGCAATGGAATGTTGGCACACCGCATACACATATATAAACAAGATGATTTCATATAAATGAAATATGCATTACAACACATGGTATATAGTGTTCATCATCAAAAGTTAGAGAAATCTTGCCCTAAATAACAAATCAAGAGGAAAAGTGTAATGGAATCTATCACGTCCGAAGCCTCATTGGGATTCGCGGTAGGAATTGCTGGGCTGTCAATCCGTGTCCAAACTCGGTCCACAACTGCGTTCGGGGTAGAGGAGGGTTATCACTTCCTCCCAATGACCCGTCCTCTTCATCTAACGACCCAATCTACTCTGGTGCACGATCTCCTTGCTTGATATTGATGATCTTCGGCTAGAATCCTCTCCTTGGAAGCCTTGGGTGATGGAGGAGGCCTAAAGGGTGAAAACCTGCAAAAATGGCGTAAAACGGCGGAGGGGCAGAGTTCGTGTGATGGATCCGACCTAAAATTGCAGAACATATATTTTTAGGTCAATGAATAAGCAGCGCGCACAATCAGTGGGGCATGACCAGTGGCCGTGCGCGATGAAATGCCATTAATCGTGCGAGAACAACCTGTAGCAACATCCAGAATGGCAAAATAGCGCACGATCAGTGGCGCACGACCAGTGGTCTTGCGGGAAGAAGGCCAGTGATCGTGTGAACCGCTCATTTAGGAAAAAGGGGAATGCGTATGACCAATGGTCGTGCGCCTGATCGTGCGCGAACAAAAATGCACGACCAGTGGCCATTTGGTGAAAATGGGCCAAGTACGCCCCGGATAACGACACAACCACTGTACCTGCATTAAAACATGACCAGACCACTGGTAGGGGAAAATAATATCCAATCCAAGCATTCGCAGGGAGATATATATAACTATAAAAATGAGCGGAATACAAGGGTAGGATAAAACCACACCAAAATGGGCTTAAATGTGCACTTCGTGTACGTAAATGATATTGTGTAATAGAAACTATTATGATCCAAAATTGAAGTGCAAGTGCGTGAAAACTAGCCAGATGAGTTTGAAAAATCCTATATAAATTGGACTCATCATACCCCCAAACTTACCTATTTGCACGTCCCGAGCAAACAAATCCAGCGGAGTGGGAAAAGCATATCCAGCCAAAAAAATTCGACATGGAGTAGTATGCGAAGTTGCATTCTTGTGTATAAAGAAATTCATTAGAAGTAGTTTCTATATATGGTAGCTAATTAATAAAAGTGTAAATGCGTAAAAATGAATTTATTTTTACTCAAAAATGGAATGTTGGTGATTCTCGTGGTCACGTGTAGTACGAAAGTAAGCAAATCGCGAAGGGGAGTGTTACCCAAGACCGGAACTCGGAATTATCTCCATTGAAATCCATCAACGTCGAGAGCCATATGCTCGCCCGGTCACACTCTCTCCACGGTGCTAGTGAACTCACAAGATGAATCAATTGGACTTTAGGTTTACACGAGGCTTAGGTTACAGTTTGGAATGCAAAGATAAACATGATGGCTAATCGCAACCCAAATTAACTTACAAAAGCACTAAATCATAGCAACCCTAATAATACACGTGTAACACACCACCAGACTTGACTTTAAAATCGGGTGTGCACACGTCCTACACCAATCGATACAACTTAGATGTTTCAATTAAAATGCTAGGGATTTTTTTTCCTTTGCTTTTTTTTTCTTTTCTTTTTATCCCCAAATCTATTCGCAAAAATCTCAACACATAGAAATTTTGAAGATATCCACATCAACACTAAAATTTCACATCACCGCACCGCATTGGAAATTTACAATTCATTAATGCTTTTGGCTTATTTTTTGTTGCGCTAATGAGATTATCTTTTAGGTCTTGGTGAAGTATGGTGGAGCTGAACCAAAAAGTCAGGTAGGCACAAAATAGGCTCGCAATGGTTATCGTATAGGAATGTTAGAACAAAGCTCATGCTTGCCAAATAGATGGCCTACGTTACGCTCAACTTGCAAATTGTTCGCACCCATGCTTCGAGAGTCGCTTGGGGAAAGTTCTTAGGCCCCGAGAAAGGTAATCCTTCCTCTCGACTCAAGCAACACGAACCACGCGCTCGCCTGCACACAATAAACCGCTACCACTAGATTCAACCACTTTCACCATTTTGAGTAAAATAAATTAAAATCTAAGCAAATCAACTAATTGTAAATTAGAAGCATAAATAATAACTAATTTTACTCAAATTCCTAAGCAAGACACGAGTACTCAACTAGAGCACTACAGGAGTTAACATGTCACTACATCTTGCAATTTTTAGGCTAATACAGCAATTCCTACATCACTACCAAGAATTCAATATACGGTAGCATACAAACACGCTCGTGCGCGTTCGTGCGGGTGAAACAGTGTGTGATGCAAATATGAAATTATAACAAAAATGAAAGGTACTACTGCTAAGCTAGAACATGTGCACGTGCATTGGGTAACACATAGCGACTCTCCCCCAGACTTAGTCAAAGCAATAGACGCAAATGATGCAACCATGAAAATTGAATAAAAGGCTAGGGGAAGAAAAGTTATCCATTCTCAAAACTGAGCATACCATAAGATTGGCGTTAATACTGCGATGGAAATCCAAGTCCGCCACCAAAAGATCACCAACCTATAAAAAGGATGCACCAAGCAATAACAGAAATAATATATTATGGCATTAGCGGATTAGATAAATTATAATACGTTATTTATAATTGTTTTTATATGATATTTTATTAATAATTAATTTATTTTTATTTAATTTTAATTTAATTTATCATTAATTTACCTTTTTTGTATTTTCAGGTAATTTGGGCTACCAATATCAATTTCAAGCTCATAGAAGTAATCAGGAGAATATGTGGAGCATTTCTACTAAAATCGCAAAGTACACGCCCTTGGTCACGGGCGTGACCAAGGGTGTGACTCTATGTCACAGCCGTGAACCATTCCAGCTGTCTCCCAGCTACCAGAACATGCTGCCACATCAGATTAAAATTACACGCCCTCTGTCACGGGCATGTCAGAGGGCGTGACCTCAAGGCCACGGGTGTGACTCGGCCGGAAAGCATTCAATGCAGGAATTACTCAGCTCGCGCCATTTCCATCGTACACGCCCTCGGTCACGGGCGTGACCGAGGAGTGGTCACGGGCGTGACTGAGGCCGTGAATTCTCCAGCAATCGCCAGATTAACTCCTGATCGCGATGTTTCCCGCCGTTTCCATACTTGTTCAAGACACGCCCTGGGTCACGGACGTGATCTGGGTCGTGACCCGACATACAAATAATTTCTAGAGGTTTCTCTCCCCCAAAGTTCTCGGGCTTTCAAGATCACAATTATGCAGCTTACACGCCCTTGGTCACGAGCGTGACCAAGGGCGTGACTCCTCAATTTTTCAACTATAAATGGAAGCAATCTCCAGGAGTATTGGAGTTTGATTTTGGAGTTTATTTTCAGCTTTAGTTTACTGTTTTTGTTGTTCTAGCCAGTTTTTCTAATAGTTGTAAGTTTTTTATTATTGCAATTTCAGCTCAAGTATAGTAGTTTTTATCAGGTCTTTTTCTTCTTCTACTTGTATTCCCATCATTATGATGAGTAGCTAAATTTCCTTTAGAACTTGGTCATGATGAACTTTGGAATGAAATAAAATATGTTTTGAATTTTTTTGATTGGCAAGCTCTCGTCTTGATTATCTTCGATTTATGTTTGAATTTAATTGCATCGAATTCATATGTCGTGAATATGTTTTTCGATCTAAGATCCGTATTCTAGTTGATCGAGAGATCCGTGCGTACGAGGATATCACTCAATGATAAAAGGAGTTGCATGCACTCCTCGAGAGAGGACAACATAAATATTCCAGATTGGAGTCATATCAAATAGTGGTGTTCACTGCTTTAAGCAAGCTTAGGGGTTTCGACTGCCCGAGGGGTCTTAATCGATCAACCTAAGGTTAGTTGGTAGTATTCCTCGAGAGAGGTGCTATCATGTTTTGGGAACCTCCACGGTTGAAGTTATTTCAATAAGAGCTTGCGGATTGTTCTTTTGTAAAATTCTATTTTATTCCAAAGGGATTCTAGATCAAGTGTTAATCTTTTAATCATAATATTTCTTCATAGTTGATTTTCTCCGAATTGTTTTCCAAAACAAACCCAACTTTCGATCGATAAAATAATAGCTCTTCTTTGTGAGTAGAAGTACTCAACAATCCCAGAAAAATATGACACTTGATTTTCTAAATCCTATACTATAAAGCGATAGGTACACTTGCCTTATCAAATTATATGTGGAAAATACACTAATTTTACGCAACACGGATTTTATCCATCAAGTTTTTGGCGCCGTTGTCGGGGACTAGTTGTTGATATTTTGAAAGCTTAATTTTATTAATTTTATCATTTCTTTTTTTTCTTTTTAAGGTGAAATTAAATTCTTAGAAAGGGAGATTTGGGCTATCATCTCATCTTATCTCCTAGTACCACTGCGAACCCTTCACCGGGTAGACCTCGGGAAATATAAGACTAATTAAATCTTTAATTATTAAAAAAACAAAAAAAAATATTTAAATTTATATTTTTTTATTTGCTTTTCCTACTTTCTCCTTAATTCCTACGCTTTTCTTTTTTCTTTTGGTGTATGACCCGAAGGAATCTGTCAGATCTTGTTGAATTTGATCTGTAAATCGAGCAAACCATTCGGAGACACTTACGATTCCAAAGGCCAAATTCTCAAGATCCGATTGTGGAATCTGTAGGCGACACTTCTTTTCCGAATACCTTTTCTTCTTCTTCTTCTCCCTCCTCTCCTTCTTCTTCTAATATGGGTGATCCAAATACGGAATCGGCCGCGCAATGGACTATGTCCTATTATGCTGGGCCTAACCTGGATGATGCTTCTTCTAGTATTGTTCGACCTACTATTGCGAACAATAAGTTTGAGTTGAAGCCAAACATCATTCAGATGGTACAACAATATGTACAATTTCATGGTCTACAAGAGGAGGATCCCAACGCACATTTTTTTTAGTTTTCTAGAAATATGTGATACTTTCAAAATTAATGGGGTATCCGATGACGCAATAAGGTTTCGGCTTTTTCCTTTCACCCAGCGCAATAAGGCTAGGCAATGGCTATATTCTCTTCCAAGAGGATCTATCACCACATGGGAGGAAATGACAGAATGAATTATTTTCCGACCGCTAAATCAGCCCAATTGCGTAAGGATATTATTTCCTTCTCCCAAATTGAATCAGAAACGCTTTATGATACTTGGGAGCGCTTCAAGGAATATTTGCGTCGATGTCCCCATCATGAAATCCCCGATTGGTTGCAGATCCAAACATTTTATAATGGCTTAAATCTCCCAATGCGTCAAATGATTAATGTCGCCGCCGGTGGTACCTTAAATATTAAAACACCGACGGCGCACGTAAGAGATTTTAGAGGGGATGCCTATGAACACTTATCAATGGAGTACACCCCGGTCTCGCCCTAATAAATCGGCCGGGATGGATGAAATTGATTCAATTTCTAATTTGTCTCTGCAGGTTGAGCTCCCTCTTCTACTCCTACCTGGGAGCCTAATCAAAATGCGGCGGAGCATGTGGATTACATGTGTACTCCAAACCGGTCGCCCTTAAATCCGGGCACCAATCACTATGGCAACACATATCATATGGGTTGAAGGAACCACCCTAATTTATCTTGGGGAAATCAAGGTAACACGGGTAGTGCTCCCCTTGCTCCTCCAAATTCTTCTCTTCCACCGCAAGCCCCAAAACCGCCTTCCCTCGAGTAGGTGGTTAATAAATATATTTCTAAAAATGTTGCGGATGTCCGTAATTTTCAAGGGTCCTTGCGGAATTTGGAGAATCACGTGGGAAGCTTTTAAGAAGCTGTTGCCGATCAACCTAAAAGAACACCGCTGACAACTTCAAATGTCTTGACGGTAACCTTTGCGAGTGATTCAGACATCGATCTTGGAGAGGAAATTTCACTTACCACACCATCTCTTCCTCTTAAAGAGTTTCAGCCCCATATTCCTTACCCTGCTCATTTAATCGAGCGGGCTAATAATATAAATTATAACTTTAATATTCCATGCACTATAGGCACTAATCATTTTCCAAATGCTTTCACCGATCTTGGCGCTAGCGTTAATATTATTCCCTAGAGTTTAGCCCAAAAATTAAACTTAGAAGAACCTACCCCCACTGACATTAAATTACAATTAGCCCATCGCTCCATAAAGACTCCTTTGGGGGTAATTCTGGATGTGCTAGTTAAGGTTGGCGAGTCTACTTTACCGGTAAACTTCGTTATTCTTGGTATAGAAGAAGATGACAGGATCCCTCTAATCCTTGGTCGTCCCTTGTTGGCCACTACGCGAGCGATATTTGATGTTTGTGAGGGAACTCTTCTCCTACATATGGGGTATGAGAATATTATAATTCAAGCAACTAATTTGTCAACCTTGCATCTCTCAAAGCCTTTATCATCATTTGATGATAAATTTAGAACAAGGTAATCCGGCACGCCACCATGGTTGAGCTCAACGACCGTAACCAAAGTGTTCTTGGGAGGCAACCCATGTTTTTTATTTTTCATTTTTCTTTCATTTTAAATTTTTTTAAAAAAAGAGTTTTCTATTAAATTTTTTTTATTTTTCAAACAAATCATATAGAAACAAAACAAAAAACACATAAACAAAAATAATGTTATTGTTTTTTATTATTGTTATTTTGTTACTAAATGTTTTGCGGGTTTGGAGGAGATTTTCGAGATTACGGCCACTCGCACATACGCATGAAACTCCGCTCTCCAAGTCGGTATTTTATTTTTATTATTTTTCTTTTTTATTTTACTTTCTTGTCTTTGTTTATATTTTATTTTTCTTTTCAAAAAAAAATATAGAAAAAATTATAAAACCACAAAACCATAAAAAAATTTCCGAAATTTTGTGTGCTAGACGGCCTAGGTCACGACTTTGACCTAGGCGTGGCATGCTCTGTCGAAATTTTCTATCTCGCTGCATCCGAGCACGGGTGCCATTCCGCCGTTCGTGAAAGTCACGGGCGTGACCCACCTTGGTCACGGGCATGACTATCACGTAACCACAATTTAACCCAAATCCGCGCACCCAATTTCATTTCGGGCTGTCACGCCCGTGACCAATTAAGCTACGCCCGTGACATTGGAATGTCATGGCCCTGACTTAGCCCGCTGGCACCTTTACTCCACCGAACCTAGTCAAAGATTCCTCTTGTCGGTCATGCCCGTGACAGTAAAGTCACGCCCATGGTCATGGGCATGACTATGGGCCGTGACATCTCGGGAAGCCCAAAGTTGACCAGCGCACATTGGATTCCCTGGCTTGCTGAAATTTTGCCAGTTACACGCCATCAGACATGGGCGTGACCGAGGGCGTGACTCGCCAAATATTGGCAATTTGATCGGTCTTCCTTGGATTCCTTCCCCCCACCTTTATCTCACCCATTTTGTATTACACGCCCTCGGTCAAGGGCGTGACCCCTAGAATTTTTCATATTTAAGAGCCACCTCCCCTTCTCTTTTCTCTACACCTTCTCCTCCATTTCTCTCTTCTTTCTTTCTTCTATAAGCCGAATTCCTTCTTCACTTCATTCCAAATGGCCCCTCGCAGCCACCACACCATTGGAGAGTCCTCCTCTTCACTCCCCGATGACTCCCTCACTGCCGATGCCATGCTCAATTTTCATTCCCAAGCTCACCAAGACTTGAGTGAACGCCTCTATGAGATGGAATTTGGAGTCTTCCGTGTCATCAACTACAACGTCCTCACCACCTTCGGGCAGGCTGAAGCAGTGCATAATTTCCTTACTACTCTGCGATGGGCTCCCTTATTCTCCATTTTAGAGCCGACGTACTACAAGCTGACGGTGGAGTTTTTCTCCTCGTTCAATTTCTGATGTGCCGGGGCCGACAACGTGCTCAAATTTAGGATGGGAGGACTTTCACAAACCCTTACTTTGTGTCAGTTCAACATTCTCATGGGCTTCTGCAATGTGGCTTTCAGCCTTTACAGAGGCCTACACTGCCCTCACCCTCGATTTCCCACGTAACTACAACCTTCATGGATTTTGGGCGGTAATCAGTAATGACCCCAATCCATATTCGCCAAAAAAATCCAAGGGCAGTCATCTCCTCTCCCCCGCCTTACGCTATCTCCACTACCTCCTCACTTTCACACTTTCTGCTCGCGGCGATAGACATGGAGTGTTGACCCGCGCGGACTTGCTATATTTATATAGTAAGCATGAACGGGTCCCCCTCAATCTTGGTTCATCGCTTGCGATGTATTTTCAGCATCAGGCCGAAAATCGGAGGCTTAGTGCGCTGCACAGAGGCCCCTTTGTCACTAATCTGGCCAAGCGTATTGGGCTTTGGGATGCACTTCCTCCCATGACTCCACTCCAAGTGCCCGCGCCTATCATGTTCCAAAACCTTCGGGCCGTTGGCTTGATGCGTGGGCGTGGGCGAGACTTCGAGGTGATTCCCGACGAGATTGGTGGCGACCCGATCAATGTTGAATTCGAGGCAGATTCCGGTGGCATTCCTCCAGCTCCACAGTTCCCGCGGCAGCCGCAGCAGCATTTTTCCTCCTGCGCCCAACTCGTATACTTATTTTGATCAGCAGTTTGGGCGGATCCACTCTCATATGGATCGGATTCAGACCCCGAGCAGTTATCCATGCGCGCTCACTTCGACATGCATTTTGATACACTCGTGTAGTGCCATGCATCCTCTATGGAGCATCTGCAGCAGGAATTTGCTGATCTGCGTGCTTACTATCAGCAGGAGGACGACGACGATGACGCTTAGAAATTTTTATTTTTGGTCATTTGTATCTTTTCTTTTATGTATCGCATCTTTTGTATTTATTTTTCTTTCCCTATTATAAATGCAAAAATAAAAAAATGCTTTGCTTTCACATTTTGTTTTCTTTAGGTTGGCTCGGTGATGATTTGTTCTCCATAAGGAAAGCTTTCTCTCCCTACTCGCACTTTTATTTTTTATAAAGCATTGGGGACAATGTTTATTTTAAGTATGGGGGTGTCTTCTCTTATTTTTGCAAATCAACCACAAAGTTAGTCAAAAATTACCAAAAAAAATCATTAATGAAAAATACAAAACCAAATTAAAAAATTAATAATCTAATTTCTTGCGAAAGGGCCTGTTGGACTTTCATCCCACAAAACTGCCTAGTACCTTGAGAGACCGTCCAATTGGGTATTCCATGGGAAGCCTAAGAACCAAAAAATGTTATTTCTGTTTTCTTTTTCTTTTTCAAGCAAATATTGATAATATATAAAAAAAATCTTCGAAAAATCTTTATAAAAAAACTTCATTAAAACTTTATAAAAAAATTTAAAAACCTTTGAAAAAAATAAAAAAAAACTTTTATAAATTTTGTAATATTAGATGCTTCCTTACTTTTTATTGGAGTTCAACCAATTTTAATTATCAGCTTTTGTTTATTTGACTTTTAAAAAATAAAAAGTTTTCTTTTTATGTTTTTTTTTTAATTTTATGTGTCTCATCATAATTTGTTAGATTTAATTTTTAGATAAATTTGAATTAATGGATATTTCATCATTTTTTGTGTATTTAGAATATTTCTTAGTTTTGCTTTCTCTCCTTAAAATAACATGATTTAATTTTGTAGCAATTGTGCTAAAGGATCCTTAGATTTTACTTATATTAACTTTAGCTCATAGATTCTTAAAGATTTCTTAATTTGTTTTCTATGCTCCTCCTTTTACTTTACCCTTTTGATTGGCAAATTAAAAAGTATAAAAGATCATATGTCATGAAATGAGAGGATAAAATTCATCATTCCTAAACATATGCATCCAAATTTGTAAAAGATTATATGGCATGGAGTTGAGAGGATAAAATTCATCACTCATAAACATATACATTTGGGATATAAAAAAGAAGAGTATTTAAAAAAATGGAAATGAGAGGATAAAATTCAATTTCCTAATTAAAAATCTCTTCTAGGTCAATTTTTACCAAAACTTAATTAATATCATTTCATATTCAAGATATTTTGAGAGAACTTAGTTAATATTTTAGGTTTTCTATAAAGTTTCAAATGATATCAAAAGTTTATATA
This sequence comes from Dactylorhiza incarnata, assembly GCA_033032865.1. Taxonomy (NCBI): domain Eukaryota; kingdom Viridiplantae; phylum Streptophyta; class Magnoliopsida; order Asparagales; family Orchidaceae; genus Dactylorhiza; species Dactylorhiza incarnata. The sequence continues at coordinate 16,951,291 of JAWHQI010000018.1, forward strand.
ATTCTAATCTTAGATTATTTTGCTTAATTCAATACAATTTTATTTATGAAAATTTGATTAGAAAATTTGTGAAACTAATTTTTATTCTACGCATATCAATTTAAGAATCATGATTTATTTCTTATGAATCTAAATTTTATTTCAAAACTTATTTGTGTATGAGTCATGTATAATTTTAAAATGCATAAGTAGGAGTAAATTCTTTTTCTTTTTGAAATATCATATAAATATTTCTCGTACTTATGATGGTTTTGCTCGGGAATAACAAAAGCTTAAGTATGGGGGTATTTGATAATACATTATTTAAAGTTATTTTTATAAAATATTTTATTAATAATTAATTTATTTTTATTTAGTTTTAATTTAATTTATCACTAATTTACCTTTTTTGTATTTTTAGGTAATTTGGGCTGCCAATAACAATTTCAAGCTCATAGAAGTAATCAGGAGAATATGTGGCGCATTTCTGCCGAAATCGCAAAGTACATGCCCTTGGTCACGGGCGTGACCAAGGGCATGACTCTAACTTACGGTCGTGAACCAGCCCAGCCGTCTCCCAGCTACCAGAACACGCTGCCACGTCGGATTAAAATTACACGCCCTATTTCACGGGCGTGACAGAGGGAGTGACCTCAAGGTCATGGGCGTGACTCTTCCGGAAAGCATTTAATGCTCACATTACTCAGCTCGCGCTGTTTCCAGCGAACACGCCCTCGGTCATGGGCGTGACCGAGGCCGTGACTCCTCCTACAACCGCCAGATTAACTCCTGATTGCGACTTTTCCCTCCATTTCCAGACTCGGTCAAGGCACGCCCTGGGTCACGAGCGTGACCTGGGCTGTGACCCTCCATACAAATGAATTCTAACAATTTCTCTCCCCCATCGTTCCCGGTGTACAACCCCGTATTCGTCGAGTGGGTCCCAAAGGTCAAAAGGCAGGAAAGATAGGCCAAGAAGGGCACTCACCCAGGTCAGGAGAGGCAGGGGAGCCTCAGGGCGAGTGCGAGCCTCTTCCGCAAAGCACTCGCTCACATAGGAGTGTGAATGCGCTGAAGGTCAGGCTAGTGGGTCCCCGCGGACCACTCGCCTAGTAGAACCTAGTGGGCAAAAGGCCTAGCGAGTGGTGCCTTCATGGACCACTCGCCCAGAAGGCTTTAGTGGGGAAATGACATAGATACCCTTTGTGGGCTGCTAATAGCCCTTCAGAACAGCGGAGTTAGGTTGTTAGCAGACCAATTTAGGGTGCGCTTAGTAAAACTAAAAGGCAAATATAGGATATTTGCAGTCCAGACTAGAGAATCTATAAATAGCCCCTTAAGGGCACCTTGGGGGAGACCCGATCTTTTAGGCTCTCTCCTCTTAGGCAAGTTTTGGTTGGCTACTAGTGCCCTTGAAGGTGCCTGGCTAAGCATTGGTTTGGGAGGGGAAGCTCTCTAAGATCTTCCGGGTGTGTGGTGGGACCTCCTCACTGCAACATTGGGTCTGCTCATAATTCTTCATCCACGGTCAAGAGTGTAAGTGAGGTATAAGTAGGTGCAGGCTACACTCCCTAGTGGGTCCGAACTCAGGAGACCGGTCGCATGTTTCAACATTTTTGGTGTGGTGAGCGTAGACAGTAGCATTTGTAAGAAAATCTCAAGCTGAGCTCCATGGATGGAGATGGAGAAGATGGATCCGACCCAGGCCACTCGCAGCCGCCTACGAGTGTGGTGAGGGTGGTAATGTTTGAAGATTTCAGGCGAATGGTCTTATAGACCTTGTAGCTGGCTTTCTCCACGAGAGATGAATGTTAGACACCCGTAGTTCTGGTGGTACCGCCCCAGTAGATCGGCAAGAATGCACCCGTCCAGCGGCCTGGGAAGGAGTTGGCGGCGAAAGCTAGTGCACGGGATCTCCTAGGTCGGCAACTGTTCAGTAGCCCAGCAAGTGCGGAGGTTTGCGAGAGAGGACCACTCGCTGAGCAGGGTAGGGAAGACCCTTTTGTGAGCTGATCCTCTCGGCCCCGATTTTAGAGGTGTTTAGAGGGCCAGAGATGTCTTACTATATCGGTAAGGATGACTCAGTCCTGCACCTGCAGTGGCTCGAGGACATGATCTCAATCCAATATATGTCGGATGCCTTCCAGTGCCGGCTCTTTGCTACCACCCTGAAGGAGAAGGCGAGGGATTAGTTCCACCAGCTCCCCGTGGGTTCCTTCTACGCATTCGAGGATCTACGTCGGAGCTTTCGATTACGCTTCTCAATGTCAAAGAAGAGGAAAAAGGACGCAGAGGTGATCTTCAAGATTAAGCAAGGGCTAGGGGAGTGGCTGGTCCATTATGTAGATAGGTTCCAGGAAGAGGTCCTGCTTATCCAGGAGGTGCTAGGGTTCACCCTCCAGCTGGCCTTCATAGTAGGGTTGCGGGAGGTATTCTTCAAAATGAACCTGAAGAGAAAAGCCCCTCTATCCTTCGAGGAATTGATGGAGAGGGCGACGGAAGAGAATGAAGGGGAGGCTGCCAACCCAGAGTTTGCAAAAAGGTTGGCAAGGCTGAGCGAGCCAGAGGCGAGGTAGCAGGAGGGGAGAAGAAGAGGTGAACCTAGAGGTCATGGGTTCCAGGGGCTGCAGCGGGATTGGGGGTATCACGAGCCCAATAACCAGATAGCCTGGAGACCCGAGGAGGGACCAGCGCGATGACAAGAAAGAGGTTACCAAAGGAGGGGGCAAGGTAGGGTCAATCATCCTGGATGGAGGCAAGTTCCCAGACCCCCTCACACACCACAGGAGCAAACCATGGCAGTAGGCCGAGGAAGAGGAGGAAGAGGAAATAGAGGAGGCGGGAGAGGAGGCAGGGTGGCATTGCCCTATTCTGACTTCCACCAGGAGGAAGGTGTGAAATTTTCTGTAGATCTAGGAGTGAACAGGAATAGTATAACTCAAAGTTCAAGCCAACAACCAGAAGTACATGAAAAACAACTTCAATCTTTATTGATGCTAGCAGAAAAACTTCATTACAAGGCGAGGTATACACGGTGAGACATGATTTCGCCAGTACACAAAAATAGGAGAAAAAATACAACTGAAAGATAACCAGCGGTCTGAAATCCTGAGACCGCCTGACCGCCCGATCTGTGAGTTCGCGTGACTAGAAAACGAGAGAGCCCGAACTGCCTGCCTGTGACTTGAACAACACCAACTGAGAACCCCGCGATCTGCCACTGATTCTCCCGAACTCCAGCAACCCGCACTGCATGCCGCGAGACCGCCTGAACACCTTCAGAAAAGGAGATGACCGCTGCTGCCCGCACAATCCGCAGAAGCTGCACAAAAGAAGTTCAATCAGCAAGACCGATCGGTCACAAGAAATGAGACCGCAAGAACTAGCCGCGAGTTCTGCTTACACTTGGTGCGATAATTTTGCAGCTACAGTGACTCCTATTTATAGGCGGGCGACCTGATCCAGTCACTGCCCTATGAGATAGAGTCACCACCCTTGATCGCGCGACCAGACTGGTCAACCCGCGCGATCAGCAAAAGATCATCCTACTTAGTGAGCTTGCCGACTTCAACAGAAGCCCCGTGATCATGACAACTCGCCAGATTATGACGCTCACCACCTGTGTTCTCCACCCGACCTCCTCCAGAGACCGCGAACACACCAGGCCGACTAGGACAATGGCCTGCCAAGTCGACCAAACACCTGTGACCGCATATACCAGCAGATCGCCGAAGGACCAGCTATGCGAACACAAACCGGAGACCGTGCGACTAAGAAGACCTTAGTTCGCGCGCACCATAAAGAGACAGGACAGCGCCCAGACCAGGCTGCCCCCACCACGCGATCACAAGCACCAGATCGCGCGGTTACACCGAATAGAAGATAGCTTGCCATGCGGTCACACGACCAGACCGCGCGTCCTGACCTCGACACCCTTGGATAGAAGAACGGCAGTCACACTGAATAGCCTGCGGCTAGACCAGAGAGGTCAAACCGCTAGAGGAGACCGCAAGACCATGCGGCCAGACTAGACCGCGCGGTCTCCCCCCAGACCTCCAGCTCCATAACTTCCACTTCAATATTTTCAACACTCCCCCTTGAAGTGGGAAGTTGAAAACAGCCCAAGTAAACTCCTTAGTCGAGTGAACGACACCATTGTCAGCACCTTTGTGAATATGTCAGCAATGTTGTCTTGACTCAGAACATGCTCGACCAAAAAGGACCCCTCCAGCACCTTCTGACGAATGAAATGATGCTCGATCTCGATATGCTTGGTCCTCGCATGACAAACTAGTTTAGTAACCAGTTTGAGAGCACTCTCATTGTCGCCGCGGAGCAGAGTTGGACCCTGAACCTCCTTATGGACGTCTCCTACCAACCTCCTAAGCTAGATGGATTCTTGAGCTGCCAAGGCCGAAGCCTTGTATTCCGCTTTCGTGGTTGAGACAGACACAAAATCCTGCTTCTTGTTATACCATGATATAGCCGTGGGGCCTGCCATGAAGACGTATCTAGACATCAACTTCCGATCATGCGAATCTCCCCCATAATCAGCATCCATGTACCCATGCACCTCGAAGCCCGCATCCCTCATGTAATGGAGACCCATATCCGAAGTTGCCTTGACATACTTCAAAATATTCTTGGCCGCTAGAAGATGAGGCATCTGTGGTTCCACCATATAACGGCTCACCCTGCCAACTGCATATGCAATATCCGGCCTGGTAATCATCAGATAGATCAAGCTCCCAACCAGAGCCCGAAACACCAGTGGATCTTCCAGAATACTCCCCTCATCCTTGCGAAGTTTCATGGCCTTCTCTAGAGGTGTGGAAATGCACTTCCCTTCCTTCATGCCGAACCGCTCCACGATTCGGTCCGCATATCCAGCCTGGGACACCAGCACTCCATTTTCCTTCCTCTGCACTTGGAGTACAAGGAAATGGTGAAGCTCACCTAAGTCCTTCATCTCGAACCTGATGGATAGCTCGGCCCGAAGCTTTGCTACCTCCTCCTTCGAATTCCCCGTCACGATCAAATCGTCGACGTAAAGCAGCACGATGACTTGAATCTCCCCGCTCTTCTTGACGAACAAGCTTGAGTCTAAGTCTGAAGCACCAAACCCACAGAATAGGAGATATTCTGCTATCTTTCCATACAACGCCCTCGGTGCTTGCTTCAACCCATACAGGGCCTTCTTCAACTTGCAGACATAGTCAGGAAAATCTTCAGACACATAGCCTGGCGGATGGACCATGAAGATGTCCTTGTCAATCTCGCCGTACAAGAACACATTTGAAAGTGCACAGTTAACCTCACTAGAATTCTCTAGAGGGGGGTGAATAGAGATTAAAAATACTTTATGCAATTATATATATATATATATGTGTAATAATCACAGATTTAAGCTTCCCACACACCAACAAGAATTATGCAAGTAAAGAAAATAACAAGAAGAAAATCACAGCACAACACAAGGAAATATAGTGGTTCCCCAAACTTTGGGTAGTCCACTCTTCTACCCCCTTTGGTAGGAATTCACTAACTTGCACTGAGTATTTTGATAAGGAGACTCTTAGAACCAGACTGAGTCTTTTGATAAGGAGACTCTTAGAACCAAACTGAGTCTTTTGGTAAGGAGACTCTTAGAACCACTACAACTGAATTTTTTGAAGAGAGATTCTAACAACTCTTTTACACAATTTGAAAATAGAATGAGAAGAAGAAGTAGAATAAGTAGAAGAACGGAAAATGATATATGTAGGAAAGAATCTTCTTCCTAGCAAGAAGATTGGAAGCACAAGTATAGTGAATATGATCTCTCTTCTATAGTGAGAAGGAGATTGTAAGCTTTTCTCTCTTTTGTGAGAGCTTTCAGAATTTGCAGCAGAATGACTTGAGAAGATGAAGGCTTTTTCTTTGCTTCAGCACACTATCTCTTTTCTCAATTTTCTCACTCTTCACTTGGGAGCTCTTCCTCTTTTTCAAATGTATATATGGTGGATCACTTCTTGTCATTCTCTGTCGACCTCCTTCTTATTTATAGCTCTGCTTAAAAGATATTGCTAAAGGAGAATAATCAATTAGCAGGCAGAGAATTAGAAAGAGATTTAGAGTTTCCGTAATCAATATTTCTGTAGAAGGAAAGGAATTCATTTTGATTTCAAAATAATATCCATAATAATCTTAATCAAATTAGCCAAGAATCAAATAGAAGGAAAGGCTGATTCAGAATGGCTATAAAAGAATAATATCATTCCATAAAAATCAGATCTGCAGAAAGAAGGAAAGAGATCTGGCGTGTTTTTGAATTACTTATAGATATCGACGTGCGTCGATTACTATTCGACGTAAACATCGATTTCATCCTGGCTGGACGTCGAGAGGAGAATAAGGAAGGTGCATCGACTAAGGTGCGTCGACTTTATCAAATGCGTCGACTAGAAGTCAGAGGTACGTCGACTATAATTACGTCGAATTCTTCTAAGAGTTACTTCGACTCATCTTGAGAGAAACGTCGACTATATTTCGACATTGCGTCGAATACTATTCGACGCATATTTACTTAGCCTAATTTTTTATACTTAGAATTTATATTCTTCTTAATTCTAGGGGTTAAGATAAATCATTTCCCCAACAGCATTCTTTACGTCGAGCTGCCAAATCTCCCACCCCAACACGCCGCCAAGGCAATCACAACCCGAACTGAAGTCATTTTTGCCACCGGACTGAATGTCTCTTCATAGTCTTCACCGTATTGCTGCGAGAATCCCCGAGCCACAAGGCGAGCCTTGTATCGCTTGATACTGCCGCCAGCCTTCTTCTTAAGCTTATAGAACCACTTGCATGTCACAGGGGTGATACCCTTGGGCTTGGGCACCAGAGACCAAGTCTCATTCTACTCAAGAGCACTCATCTCTTCCTGCATAGCTGAATCCCACTGTTCCATGCCTTTGGCCTTTTCAAAGCTCGATGGCTCCCTCTCATCTAAGGGACCAGCAAAGATACACGAGACAAAGCTCACCATGTTTCCTCCTGTGTAGCGATCAGGGGCAATGATTGTTCGCTTCAATCTCCGCAACGCCTTCCCCTGACTCGCAGTATCTTCAGCTGCTTCTTCCCTAGCTCCCCTTCCATGCCTACTCGGAGCATCGCTCCCCCTGCTTCCTGATCCAGAAGCCTTCGCCTCAGTACTAGATATTGATGGACCACCTGGTGACACAGGCAGCTCCACCTAAAGATTTTCCACAGCTTTCTTCGGCTCCTCCACCCTTCTTTCTGATAGCTCAACACCAGATCTTCCCTTATAGGACGTCACCCTCGTCGAACATGACATCACGAGACACAACAAATCTCCGCGTCTCCGGGTCCATGCACTTTCGGCCCTTCTTCCGATCATCATAACACACGAAGACTAGCTTCCTTGCCTTCGCATCTAGCTTCGTCCGAAGCGCATCTAGAATATGCACATAGCAGGTGGAACAGAATACCTGAAGGTGCGCCATGCTTGGCTTTTCCTTGAACATCCTCTCATGCGGGGTCAACATGTTGATGGGACTGAGAGCCATCCTATTGATGACATAGGTAGCAAAAGACATGCCCTCCGCACAGAAGGACTTTGGGATACTCTTGGCATGCAGCCAAAACTTGCAGGTTTCCGTTAGATGATGGATCTTCCGCTCTGCAACTCCGTTTTGTTGTGGAGTATGCGCACAAGTAAGCTCCATCCGGATGCCTACCTTCCTGCAAAAAGTAGAGAACTCACCAGAGGTGAACTTCCCTTCGTTGTCAGTCCTCAGCTTCTTAACCCGCAGGACAAGCTGACCCTCCACAAGCTCCTTGAAATCCACGAACTTGGCAAACGTCTCCGCCTTCTCCTTCAAGAATTATACCCAGACATATTTGGTGTAGTCATCGATCAACACCAGCATATACCTGCTGCTCCGATGCTTGGTGTAGCAGTCGGTCCCATCAAGTCACCGTGGATGCACTCCAATGGCACATTACTCTTTGTCTGCAACTCATCAAATGGTAGTCGATGAGACTTGCCGAACTGACATCCCGCGCACACATGACCGTCTCCGTAGGAGGATAGACTAGGTAGGCCCTTGACCAGACCTTTCACTGACATAGCCTTCAGCTTATCCATTCCTACATGCCCCAACCTCTCGTGCCATATGACAACACTATCATTCATCCGCATCTTGTCGACATAAGAACTTGACGATAAAACAAACAAGTCTTTAGCTCTCCTCCCAACATGAACTACCTCGGCCTTCACCGCCTTAATATTTCTTAGAAACTTTACTTCTGTTGGGCCAAATAGAACGTGATACCCAGCGTCAATAGCGTTGGTCACGGAGAAGAGGTTTTTCTTCATTCCAGGCACATGATAGACACTCCTCAACGTAAGCGGCCCTCTATCACTGCACAAAGAAACAACCCCCACCTTCTCGACACTATGCACGGTATTATCAGCAATTATGATGGCATCATTATCTGAGAAGGGCTGTGCTGAAGTAAGCTTTGACTCATCCCCGGTGAGATGATGACCACACCCCGATTCCACGATCCAGTCCTCTTGATAGTTGATAGGATAAGAAGCTCCAACAGAAGCCGAGAAGGCTCCTCCCCATCCTCCAACATTCTGCCTGGCCTGAGCATCCTCCTTTCCTAAATCAGCATGCCCCGGCTGAAGATTCACCCGGCAATCCTTCCTAATGTGACCAAGCTTCCCGCACCTGAAGCACTTGGGACCTTCTCCCTTCTTCTTCCCTTCAGCCTTGGGAGCATAATCCCTCTCCTGTTGTCCAGAAGTTGAAGGCCCATTGTCTCCTCTAGCGGTCTTCTGTTGGAACACGGTCTTCCGCATCTCCTAGGTTTGAGAATAACAAATCCTATGTGTATTTGATCTTGTGTGTTTAAGTGTGCAGGAAATCAAAGTCTGCATGACTCAAGGATAGTTGTCCCCAAAATTGAGGACAGAATTTGAAGAGGCTCACTAGCACCGGCGGTAGCGATAGCATCCGGCGCTAGCGATGATTTGCGACAATCCGGCGGCGTTTATAGAAGGATGCTAGCGCCAGGCGATAGCGGATAACGCTGGCGGTATCGCTGAACACATAAGGAATAAAAGCAAGGTTGCCACGGATTGAAGATCCTGCCGCGCAAGAAGTTTCTTAATCGTCGATAGCGCCAGCGGTAGCTACTAGCGCCAGCGGTAGCGTGACGCACAGAAGGAATAGAGCAAGATGTTGCCGCGGATGGGAGATTCTGCCGCGCAAATTGTTATTTAATCCGGGCTAGCGCCGGCGGTAGCGCTAACGCCGGCGGTAGTGTGAAGGCTATAAATTGGACACTTGGCCTCCATATTCTTCATCCTCTTTAGATTCAAAACTCCAGAGCTTCGTGCCACAACAGAGAGAGGAGAGATCAGAGAGATACTCCCACCAAAAGCTTAGAGAAGGAATTTCTGAAGGAGGATTTCTTCACGCTTCATCCGACAGGCGACCGCCTCAACAACGCTTATACTACAGCGGTCCAACGTCTCCTACTTCAGAAGTTCTTAGAGGGAGTTTTTATTATTGTTGTAATTTCAGTTTAGTTCTCTTTTTTCTTGTAAACGGTTCGTTAATTCGCCTCATCTTGGCGACTAGGTCTGGGGTAGACTTAGGGGGTAATTCGCCTTGTGTTGGCGACTAGGTCTAGGGTATAGATCTAGGGGGTGCTAGAGGCCTTTCTGGGGATAGATTGGCTAGAGCCGCTTGAGGCCGTATCTGGGGAGAGATCGGCTAAAGCCAACCGGTTCGTGGGGATACGAGTCGGTATAGAAAATGAAAAAGAACTATAATTATTCGCCTCAATTTCTAGCGTCATAGAAATCCATTTTTGTAATCAATTTTATTAATAGTAATCATGTCTCTATTTTTGTAATAAAATTGATTTTGTTCTTCATTCATCTAAATTGTTTATTATCCTCTTTTTCATCATAAATCAATTTAGATCGCTATTCAAAAATATTACTTTAGTCTTGCAATAATTCAAAGTTTTCTAAATATTTACTTAAGTTTTTGAAAACCCTTATTCACCCCCCCCCCCCTCTAAGGGCGCCGACCGATCCAACAAGTGGTATCAGAGGGGTTTTATTCCAATCTACTTAACAACTGGGAATAATGGCGTCTCATGATCTCGCTTCAACTAGTGGGGCAAATTTCTGTGAAGATGAAATATCACATAAACCACCCTTGTTTGAAGGAACAAATTATAAAGGATGGAAAATTTTAATGGAAAAATTTATTAAAACTTTAGACATCGAAGTATGGAACTTAGCAATTATAAGACGAGCGGATGAATCGAATAAAAAAGAACGTCAGCTAAATGCCAAAGCCAAACATTATTTATTTTGTGCACTATCTAATGAAATTTTCAAATTCATATATTGCTTTTCTAGTGCATACAAAATATGGCGCTTTCTTGAAGAAATGTATGATCTTCCTCTCGCAGGTATGGAACAAACACAGGAGGAAAAGAACGAACAAGCATCCATTATCGTTCAAGAAGATCTCTCTCGGAGCGAAGCCATGGAGAATATTGAAATAGTAAAGGAGAACAATACACCAAGAGAAAAATAAGATGAAAATTCATCTATGATGAAGGAAGGGCCAAAAGATAACAAAGGAACTTTATGCATACATTTTGCCTCCACCAAAAGCGCTGTAAGAAAGTCAAAATCTTCTTCTTGTGTGATAACTTCCATTTCTAGCTTCAATATATTAAAAACAGCTAAACGTAAGATCAAAAAATTGAAAATTACTAATAAAAATTTACGTTTAGAAAATAAGAGACTAAAAGCTAATGTTAACTCAAATTCAAATTGTGATGTGCCTACACCATCTTGTCTTTTACTTAAAAATATAAAACCTTGTTTTGATTGTAATAATATTAAGGAAAAACTCAAAGAACTTGAAAAAGAATTGATGTGTATAAAAGAACATAATGAAAAATTATGCTTAGAAAATTCATCGTTAAAGAATGATTGTGCTAAGTGTAAGGACTACGAAATAGAAATTAAAGAGATGGATGAAACATTTGATGAATATAGGGATAAATATGAAAAACATATTGAATCAATTGTTACAACTCTTAAAAATAGCACAATCGCTTATAATAAAGCTAGACATAATTTAAAAACTAAGAATGATGAATTAAATGCCAAAATCCATTTGCTTAAGGAAATCATAAAGAAAAATTCACAAAACATATATCCACAATTTCAAAATATATTAAAAAGCAAGTTAAATATAAATTCTCAAAATATTAATAAATCAAGCAATGGAAATAAAAGACATCAACAAATTAAAAATGAAATTCCAAAGTACAATTATTATTATCATCAAACTTCTCCCAACATAAAACTTCACAAATTTCCTATGAAAAATGCTTTCTATAATCACTACAATTATAATCCTAAAAATAAAGATTATCACAATAGAAATTTGACTCACAATGATAATATTAAACCGCAGTTTGAATGGAGGCCCAAAACCAATGATGAAACACAAACACCACAAAAAGGGGCCCATTCATTTCCATCTCCCCAAAAGCAAATACGTTGTATTTGGGTACCCAAAGGAACCATCACACCCGGTCCTCTTTGGATACCTAAATCTCTCTTTCATTAGGTACCTCCAAATGCATGAAGTAGAATATTTTCAAAAGGGAAATATACAACTTTTCTCTACTTCATGATGTGCTTTAATGTATTTCAATTTTCTTTGTTTTCTTATTTCTTTGAAATTATCATGCTATGGTCATCTTGTATAGGAAAATGATCAAAAATTTTAATTAGCCTATAACATTAATCAAAACTCAAAAATCTTATTAAGATGACCTACTTATTATTCATATATTCATTATACATATATTTATCAACAATTAAATTCAAAATCTTCTATGTAGTGGTAAATATTTAATCATAAGATTTCAAAAAAAAAATTTATACCACATAAAATTTTTTTTCCACTTCATAACATCAAATTATGAATGAAACATTCTAGTCAAACATCCAAAAGATAACAAAATAAACATATTTCAAAGAACAACAACATCTAAGACATAGGTTCAAATTCCTGAATTATTACATAAAAATTGTTCCTCTCATAACTCCTCCTCCTCATCTATGTTCTCCACACTAGGACTCGGGGAGCGTCTCCTACGAACCCTCTTGATCGAGTGGTGGGGCGGATCTGAAACTGGACTCTCCCATTCCCTCCGCTCTGGTGTAGATGGGTTTAACTTTAAAGCTTTCATCATAAACTTCATCATTTTCTTGATCCCTGAGACATCCTTCCTTATCACAGAAACATCCTCCTCAACCCGTGTCATCCGCTCACCCATCTCCTCTCGAAAGGACCCATATGGAGCATCTCGAGCCCCTCGAGAAGACGCTCCTCACCGGAGTGGTGGTTGGGTTGATGATGATGGCTCATCTGAGGCAAAGGATGCCCGCAAATGCGAGGTACTATAAATAGGAGGGTAGCAATCTATCAAGTAGAAACCCAGCTCAATAGAAGGATACAACATCTGAATCACCCGCTGGATGATGATGCCCAGGGGCAAGTTGTTGTATCTCTATCCGGTGGGTTGCCTCAACTTGTAGGAGTAGCAAATCAGGGAAAGTAGTAAGTCCGCCACGTCGAACTTCTCCTCCTCCAAAATAAAATAAGTGACATAACTGAGCTGGGCTGTGACCTTTGCTGTGTCACCCAACTTCAGCATAATTATGTGGCGTAATACATCCTGAACAACTAGGGCATCCATGGTGAGTGTCGACACCGACGAGATCAGACTTCTGTATTCCTTATTATGTAGCACCATGTTCACCTGAGTCCAATCTCTGCCCACCCTGAAACTCTCCACAATCTCCAACCGATGTGAATGCTGGGATAATCTAAACACGCGCCTCAGGTGCTCATGAGTAATAGTCACCTCCTGCCCTTGTACCTGTGATCGCACTCCTCCATCCAGCCTGGTCTGTGATGGGTCTTCCAAATGCGTATAGAACTCTCGCACTAACTCGGATGAAAATCCGTCAGAAATAAATAAATTTAGCACCTCGGAGGCAGCGAATAACTGCATAATGTGAGAGTGTCGTGGCAAGTCAAACTCTACGACGTATGGAACGCCCACTACTGCTGCCTCTACTGCTAACTTTGTACTCTTCTTTCCTTTAGGGGCCATCTGCCACATTATCAAAAAATTATTATTAAACCAAAATGAAATATATTTTTTTCTAAAAACAAAAATAATTATTTATCTCCTAAAATAAAATATTTTCATTTTTTTAGGAAATCAACATCAAGATCAAGTTAGATCTAAAAATATCCAACTAATACTTTTCAAACATTTTCAAAATTTAAACTAAGTAAAAAATTACTACATCCAAGAAATCCACATAAAAATCAAGATCAAAATCCTCATAAAAACCCTAATATTGATGAAAATCAACCATTATAGATCTAATCTCTAAAACCATATAATAACCTCAAATATCTTCATCTCTAACATCACAATCAAGCTTTAAAACAAAAATTATAAGAAAAGATGAGATATTACCTCAGATCTGGGCGATTGGAACGAGTGTTCTTTGAGGTTTTTTGGGAGAAAATGGCAGCAAATGGCGGATCTGAAAAGATTAGGGGGATTTAAAAAAAGCCTCGATAGCGCCAGCGCTAGCTCTAGCGCCGGCGGTATCGGGCCCCTCTGATTTTTCAATAAATCAAAATTCCATTAAATACCTCTATTTATTCTTTACAATATGTACTAGTTGGTGAGGCAAGATTTCAATTATTACGACTTGAATTAGGTGTCCAAGATCTTTCAAGTTAAAACATGCTTACTAATGCAATTTTCTTCATTTTTAACCATCAAAAACATTTCCAAAAATTCTGCAAATTCAGCATGAAACTACTAATGGGACACCTAATCAAATTCAAGTATCAAAATTTTCAAAACCCTAAAAAATCACTTACTGTTTCCCGCGCTAGCGCTAGCGCCGGCGCTAGCGTCGAGGTTCATTTTTCTATAATTTTAAAATTTTGAAAAATCCCTTAAAATATATAAATCTATATTTTCTACTTAGTTTTGCACTTCTGTGTTTCTTTATTTTTTGAAAAATCAAATACAAAACTACAAAAACCAAATTACAAAAAATAGGTTTTGTTATTTTTCGCTGGTGTTGTTTCCTTTATTTAAAGTTCATCTTTATGCAAAAATCAAATATAAAAATTACAAAAGCAAAAATTACAAAAATATGCTTTTATTTGTAAAAATCAACTACAAAAATATAAAACAAAACAAAAACAAGTATCAAAAATATTCTTCTGAACTTAACTTTTTTATGTATCTTGCGAAAGGGTGATTTGGGCTATCATCCCATCATATCACCTAGTATCGGGCGAGCCTCTCACAAGGTAGCCCTCAGGAAGTCCAAGATCAATTTTATGAGTTCAAACTTAAAATAAAAATTACTCTTTAAAAATATCAAAAATATTGTATGAACTTCATTGAAAATCAAGCATGATTTAATCTATTATTTAGAACTTCTATAATATTGCAATTTATCTTTTCAAACTACGTTGAACATTGCCTTCATCATGCTTTGATACATCTATTAATATGTGCATAATTTTTATTGAAAAAGTTGTATAGAACTATGCGTAGCATGCCTCTAAGTATGAGTAATGTTTTTTGGTTGATAATGATCGCAATTCACTCAGTTATTTTGGCATTGTCTACTTATGTGTTTAATCTAAGAATGTTTGTGTATGTTTTGTAATAGTACAATGAATTAAAATTGCACAAGTATCTTACCTACACAACCTTTATTTGCACTTTTAAAAGTTAAGAAAAGTGGTTATCTTTTTCATAAATTATATTGGTTTGCAAAACAAGTGTATTCAGAGAACTTTGAACAAAACAAAATCATAAAATAAAGTGACAAAGATAACTCCACCAAGCACTACTTGAACCTCCTGATAAGTCTTAATAAGCGTTGTGAGGTTGAGCACCTTGGAAAGAATAATAATGTATCTTGTGCAAACCATAACTTTCTTTCAAAATAAATACCACTTATTCTTAAGTACACCGAATCACAATAAAAATCAATCTTGAAGAATAAAACTATGTGATCCCCCAAGCACTACTTTGCACCCTGATAAGTCTTGATGAGCATTGTGTGTGCAGAGCACCTTTGTAGTTGTACATTTTTCTTTGTGCATTGAAGTGAGTAGAAGTAAAATTATTTGTGTTTTATTATGCTCTTTACTTTACATATTACTTGTATTTTTGATTAAAACATTTGTTTACTCTATTTAAAATACACTTTTATGCACATCATTATCTTCCATAACACTTCTTCTCATGAGTATTGGATCCTAATGCTAATTCTATTCTACTCTTTATTTATGAAATGCACTAGATAACCTAGCATGCTTTCTACAATGTTTGGCATGTTTTGAAATTGTGAATTAAAGTAACATTGTAGTAATCTCTTTTTGATAAGATTACTTCATGCTTGGTTACTGTATTGTTAATACAAAAATTTTAAATGCAAAATGATTTACAAAAACATCTTCTTTTTGAAATTGAACTCATATATCTTTTTATGAACTATCATTGATTACCATAAGATGTTTTTTGTACTTCTATATGTCTTCCGCATCATAACCATATAATTGTTTTACCTTGCATTTTAATACTTATTTAAAATCTTTCATCTTGTGTGCATCATCACTTGAATCTTCAAATTCCTTTCTTGCAACAAGTGGTAGACTTGCTTGGTAAACCTTATATTGGTTGAATTTTTTTTATAACTCTGATCTATTTCTATTCTAAACACTCCTCCAACAAGTGAAATATTGCTTATAAAACATCTCTTTTTTTTTAACTTAAACTCTTATTTAGTATTATGATGTTTCTTTTTCGAAATCTTCCGCAATACTCAAACTCTGATTCATTCATGAATTTCAATATAGTTATGTGAGTTTTATTTCAAAAATTCAAATAAAAATATAAACCCATATGCTATGATATTTCCCATTAGATTTAAATGCTTAATGTTTCCAATAATTGTTATCCATGACTTCATTTCTCACCATAGCGGGGGCGTAGGGTTGTAGACATTAGATAACCTTATCTCTAGTCATGTCTTGTCCTTAACCTGGGAGGGTTCCAGTGGGGCCTTGCGAGGCACTGGGGGGAAAGAGTGCTAGGTTAAGTTTTTGTCTAGTGTTTGCATATGGGAATAACACCCCAACCTACGACATGTTTGCAGCTCCTCATGCCCATCCGTCACTTAGTACGTGGCTAGGGTGTTGACATATTGTATTGGAAATCATGATTGTTTTTAGGCTTAAAACTCTTATTTAAAAGGGAAATCATTATTTTTTTCTTAAACTCTGATATATAAAAGGGGGAGAACTACAAACAAAAGTGATAAAATAAGTCATAACTCTGATCATTTTCAATGAAAGACAAGTCTAAAACTCCTTATCATTTACTTAAAAAGCTCGATCATGCCCTCTATTTTATTTACACAATTTTAGTGCTTTGTTTCCCTACCCACTTTTGCTAATAACAAAGGGGGAGAACAAACATGATAAAATGCAAAAGGGGGAGAACTAACAATGATAAATGTAACCCTCTATCATAAACCCAACATGACAAATTCAGTTGATAGCATACATATTAAGGGAGCATTCACATAGGCGGAGCATATATTTAGGGGGAGCAATTCTAAATGCTAAAATCAATAATCATCCTAAAGTCATCACTCTCACACACACACAAGTATAGTCTCATCATGCTTATTTATTAATGCTTTGATTTATCATTAACGGATTTGTTATTATCAAAAGGGGGAGTTTGTTGGAACACGGTCTTCCGCATCTCCTAGGTTTGAGAATAACAAATCCTATGTGTATTTGATCTTGTGTGTTTAAGTGTGCAGGAAATCAAAGTGCACATGACTCAAGGATAGTTGTCCCCAAAATTGAGGCCAGAATTCGAAGAGGCTCACTAGCGCCGGCGGTAGCGATAGCGCCCGGCGCTAGCGATGATTTGCGACAATCCGGCGGCATTTTTAGAAGGATGCTAGCACTAGGCGAGAGCGGATAATGCTGGCGGTATCGCTGAACACAGAAGGAATAAAATCAAGGTTGCCACGGATTGAAGATCCTGCCGTGCAAGAAGTTTCTTAATCGGGGATAGCGCCGGCGGTAGCTACTAGCGCCAGCGGTAGCGTGACGCACAGAAGGAATAGACCAAGATGTTGCCGCGGATGGGAGATTCTGCCGCGCAAATTGTTACTTAATCCGGGCTAGTGCCGGCGGTAGCGTGAAGGCTATAAATTGGACACTTTGCCTCCGTATTCTTCATCCTCTTTAGATTCAAAACTCTAGAGCTTCGTGCCACAGCAGAGAGAGGAGAGATCAGAGAGATACTCCCACCAAAAGCTTAGAGAAGGAATTTTTGAAGGAGGATTTCTTCACGCTTAATCCGACAGGCGACCGCCTCAACAACTCTTATAATACAGCGGTCCAATGTCTCCTACTTCAGAAGTTCTTAGAGGGAGTTTTTATTATTGTTGTAATTTCAGTTTAGTTCTCTTTTTTCTTGTAAACGGTTCGTTAATTCGCCTCGTGTTGGCGACTAGGTCTGGGGTAGACTTAGGGGGTAATTCGCCTTGTGTTGGCGACTAGGTCTAGGGTATAGATCTAGGGGGTGCTAGAGGCCTTTCTGGGGATAGATTGGATAGAGCGGCTTGAGGCTGTATCTGGGGAGAGATCGGCTAAAGCCAACCGGTTCGTGGGGATATGAGTCGGTATAGAAAACGAAAAAGAACTATAATTATTCGCCTTGATTTCTAGCGTCATAGAAATCCATTTTTTTAATCAATTTTATTAATAGTAATCATGTCTCCATTTTTGTAATAAAATTGATTTTGTTCTTCATTCATCTAAATTGTTTATTATCCTCTTTTTCATCATAAATCAATTTAGATCGCTATTCAAAAATATTACTTTAGTCTTGCAATAATTCAAAGTTTTCTAAATATTTACTTAAGTATTTGAAAACCCTTATTCACCCCCCCCCCCCCTCTAAGGGCGCGGATCGATCCAACATCTTCTCTTTCTTATCCCACTTCTTCTTCTTCCTCGAAAAGAGAACCTCGCCTTCTCTCCCAGACACTGACACCCCCGCCATCTGCCTTGCCAGACTCTCCTGCGACGCAAGCTAATTTTCCAGCTCCAGCAGAGACGGCAGATTTGCCAAACCCTGCACTGATGTCACAAAGGCCACATACTCCTTGCGCAAGCCACGGATGATGTGCCTCTTCAGCTTTGCCTCAAAAATTCTCATCAGGATCCAGTGCTGAAATCTCAGCGCACAGGTTCTTCATCTTCAAGAAGAATGTAGAGATAGAAAGATCACCTTGAGCTGATCTGCCCAGCTCATTTTCCAGGAATTGAAGTCATGCCACATTCTTCTTGTTAAACAGCCCATCCAGGGCTCTCCAGATTTCAGCAGCTGATCCACACCCCAAGATGTGATCAAACAAATCAGGTGATATTGCCCTTTTCAGGGCGAACTCTGCTTTGGCATTAATCTGCCTCTAGTTCCTCACCTCATGTCCGTTATCCCCAATCAGGATAACTTCCTCCGTGCCCTCTCCTCCAACAACATCCCAGAAGTCCTCACCCAGAAGATAACTCTGCATACAAGACCTCCACTTCTTAAAGTTGGTCGAGTTTAGCATCTCAATTCCAAGACCCCTTGCTTCCATGGCTCTACCACTGGTTCCTTCTTCACAAAGGCGATGGCAACTATGACTTAATCACTGCTCTATCCACTCCAACCTAGCTCTGTGATGAGTCCTGATTATATACACCTTCATGGACTCATCCGGGCCATTATTTAGTCAATATCACGCACTTTAGCCTTATTATAGTTTATAATTGATAACCCATGCTAGGTGCACATTTTGGCCCGCTTTGGTGTGTTTTCGTGTTTATTTCCTTTCATAGTACTCATATGTTGTTAAGTGCCACTTTTGGTGGCTAGATCTGTGTTTGTGCTGGAATAGGAGGCGTGCAAGTGTTTCCGGTGCAATTCTGCACAGGAACACTGCGCACGATCACTTGTTCTAGTGCGCACGACCACCGGTCGTGCGCCACTAATCGTGCGCACTTAACCCTTTTTCACGAGTTCTGTCTGGTGTAGTGCGCACGACCATCGACTCCAGTGCGCACGACCATCGGTCGTGCGCCACTGCTCGTGCGCATTGACCATTAAATTTCTGAGTTCTGTTTGCTGTAGTGCGCACGACCATCAACTCCAGTGCGTACGACCACCGGTCGTGCGCCACTGGTCGTGCGAACATTGTATTTCATGATTTCATCTCGTGCAGGTTCTGTCCAGGCAGTGCGCACGATCGCAGGATTCCAGTGCGCACGACCACTGGTCGTGCGCCAATGATCGTGCGCAGTGTTTAATCCAGCGCCTATTTAAGCGCCTGTTGCGATTTTAGGGCGAGATATCCATTCCGGGAGCGGGATTTCTGTTCCGTACGCCGCCGACCGCCCCCTTGGATCGCCCCTACTTCATCTCCTACGCAAGGGGAAGCTTCCTCGGTCCATTCCTGGACATCCTCCATCGTCCGTGAGTGTTCTCCATCATCCGCAAGCCTCCAAGCAATCATTTTCGCTTTCCGCCCGGTGAGAAGAAGAAGAGACCTTGAGTCGAAGACGACGGAGCACGTAGGGAGATTGTGACAGCCCTCTACGCCGGAAGCATCGTCCGCCCGAGTCCGGAGGTAGCCCGACAACCTACCATTCCGGCCGTGAACGGCCGCTAGTCTTCACCACCGGTTATCTCCTTCCTCTTTCCTTGATTGTACCCCTTTGAATCTTTTACTAAATGAATATGGTGATATTTATTTGATGAGAATGAACGTTTCTGTGTTCTTATTCATGGGTTGGTTGTGATTCACCACATTCAAGCGCACTCACTCACACACGCACGCAAGGTGTTTGCTCCGTGTTGGCAAGAGCTAACGACGGTTGTGAAGAGGTGTTTGCGACCCTCACTCTCTCGCGCCTGAGTCCACTTCATTCGCCTCACGAAGCACGGCATCGCGGCCGTTGCATCCACCTCACGTTGCGAAGCGGTGTTCTCGACCCGCATCTCTTTTATTGTTGTTAAAATTAGGAAAACCAACCAAAAACCCCTTGTTGTGTTTGTGAAACGCTTGTGTAACAATATTCACTGCACGATTCGATCACCCATCCTGCATTCCTCAAGAGACCGACATCCGGGGAATTTATTCTCCACAATTATTACTTGACAGCGACCGGTGCACTTGCCGACGCGCATTAAGTTTTTGGCGCCGTTGCCGGGGAACGCAGGCGTGTATCGTCTTGTGTCGTGACTCTCGTTACACGAGCAGTTGTTTTTGATCTTTTCATTTTCTTCTTGTTGTTGACAGTACATGCAGAGGCAGATTGCAGGTGAACTTGCACCTTTTGACCCAGAAATCGAACGAACCGCTCGCGCGCGAAGGCGTGCTGCGGCTCTGCAAGCAGCCATGGGTGATCATGTGAACCCGAATGATGCTGATGCGCGAGTGCACGATGAGGGGCAAAATCCGGCCACTGATGAACAGGAGGCGGAGAGACCTCGGCCTCGTACTATGAGAGATTATACCACCCCCACTGCTGGAAGCGTGTATCCGGGCTTTGGGCCCAATATCATGAACAATCAGTTTGAGATAAAGCCGGCGATCTTAAACATTATCCGAAACCATGCTCAGTTTTCGGGGATGGCTAGCGAAGACCCGCACCTGCATCTGGCAGAATTCTCTGATATTTGCGGAACTTTCCGCTATGCGGGCATTGCTGATGACACAGTCAAACTGAGACTGTTCCCCTTCTCCCTCCGTGATAAAGCAAAAGTATGGCTTCATTCCATCCCGCCCGGGACTGCTGCAACATGGGATGCCCTTGCATCCAAATTCCTGGCTAAATTCCACCCGGTGGATAAGATTGTAAGCTTGCGGCGTGAAATCGCCACATTTCGGCAGTTGGATCAAGAGACTCTTGCGGAAGCTTGGGAGCGCCTCAATGAACTCCTTCGCCGTTGCCCTGGCCACGAGCTCCAGCCATGGAACGTGGTTGAATTGTTCTACTTCGCGATCGAGCCCAATTATAGGGCAATGATCGATGCTGCGGCCGGTGGTACCTTGATGAACCACACCCCTGAAGATGCCCTGCGGATCTTGCGTGACACTGCCTCCCACAGTACCTTCTGGACTGCAGGGAGAAACGCTCCAAGAAGCAGCCGAGGACTCTTCATGGTTGATTCTCTTCCTTCTCCGTCTCCATCTGCTGCCATCATTACTTGTGAAGGATGTGGAGGTGGAGGCCACCATGCTTACGAATGCTCGGGGAACCAAGTGGTAGGTGATTTCGTGCACTTATCTTTAAATGAATCTGTGAATTATGTTGGAAATCAGTCCAAGGGGGCGCCGTATAATAACACTTATAATCCGGGAGCGCGAAGTCATCCGAACTTCTCGTGGAATCCCAACACGCCCGGCCAACGATGGTCACCGGGGCAGCATCAAAATGATGCTTACGCCTCCGGGAGCCAACCGAGGCCGCCGCACCCGGATTACAACCAAGCACCCCCTACTCAAAAGAAGAGTAATTTAGAAGAAATGATGGAAAAATTCATGCTTGTAGCTAACTCGAATATGGCAAACCAAACTGCATCTATGCGAAACTTGGAGACGCATTTGGGCCAATTGGCCCAAGCGCTAACTGAGCGTTCGCAGGGGTCCCTTCCCAGTAATACGGAAAAGAATCCCATTGATCAAGGGAAAAGTCTGGGGGATGTGGTGGATGCCAATCCGAGTGAGCTGACAATCTCGTGTTCCATCAATCAGGTTGAAACAAAGGCTCTATGCGATTCCGGTTCCTCTCGCAATGTTATTGCGCTGCAAGATGTTGCGAAACTTCAATTGGAGATTAACACAGAGGAAAAGAAGTCGCTGATTCTCGCTAACGGCACCATTATTCAATCCGAGGGAGAGGTGAGAAACGTGGAAGTAATAGTTGAGGGGACAACTGTGGTCGCGGACTTTCAGGTGTTGGGCCCCCGGGAAAATCAATCCATCCCTATCTTGGGGGTGCCGTTCTTGAAAGAGAGCGGCGCCACCCTTGACTTTGCCACGGGGTGTGTCATCTTACCTAACACGGCGCTGCAGCCCATTCATCTCGAAGCTAGAGCCGACACATCCACTCCTCCCCCTCTTGTTATTTCTGATGAACTTCTGAGTTGTGCAGGGAAGACGCATTTCCAAGAAACAGGTGAAGGGGAAATGGAGGAGCTCAAATCTGATGAGGAGGAAGTGATTGACTTTCGGAAAGAATTCGACGCCGAGAAGGAGGATGACGGCTGTCCGGGAAATGATGATGTGGATTTAGTCAAGAATGCTGATTATTTTTCTTCTTGTGATGAATCGTGTAATAAACTGTTTAAGCGTTCCGTCTCTTGGGCCGATCCGGTGGTCACAGTGACACCGGAAGTGACGCCACCTGATTCTAAGGAGGAAAAATCTGAGAGTTCACAACGGTGGCAATCTCCAACCGTCACCAAACTGAAAAAAGAAAAACTTCTGCGTGACGCTCGTGCTGCCGCTCTTCGTAGCAAGATGGCGGAGGTTAGGGGAGCATTGGGTAATACCAGTGCTGGCCCTAAAGCCTTCACCTCCCGCCTACATGCTACGGGAGATGCGCACCACAAGAGCGCTTTTAGTTGATGCGTGTTTTTAATTGCTGTAATGAACTATTTTTGAGTATGTCTTCTTAATTCCTGCACTCTTTATAAACAATGCTAATACAGGTATTTGGTCCAGCTTAAGGACGTTAAATGAAAGCGCTACTGGGAGACAACCCAGATTTCCGTTTTTTTTTATATCTTTCCTTTTATCTAACATTTCCTAGTTCAGTTTTTGTTTTTGCTTTTGTTGTTTTGAGTTTTGCTTGCAGGTTTTGTGTTCGATGGTGGATGTTGCGGACTATTTTTGATTTTAAACGCCATTCTTCTGGTATGCTCACGTGCTGAGCATTGGGTAACTTCTTCCCTAGCTTTCAATTTTGATTTTCACTGTCATATCATTATGTTGTATGGTTTTGATTAAGTCTGGGGGAGAGCCGTTTCTTTGTCACCCACTGCACATGCTCATCTCATTTGCATACTAGAAGTATTTTAATTTCAGTTATTTAGTATCGTTCATCTTCACGCACCACTTCACCCACTTGAGTGTGTGCTTATCTTGTTGTGTTGTTCCGTTTAAACTAGTTTGGTTGGAATGTGAAATAGGCTATTAACACAGGAATTATTATTTGGAGCGCGGTGTCGACTCAGGTAGTGTTCTAGTCGCTTCGCATGCTATAGTAGAACCTGAGTAGAATTAGATTTTCTTTATGCATTTAATCTATGTGTAGTATCTCTGCGTAAATTTAAATTTAATGTACTCAAGTGGTGAATTCGAATGAAATTGATGATAACCCGGTGTTGTGTGTGTGCGGTCGCTAAACGTGTGTTGCTCGAGTCGGGAGGAAGGTTTATCTTTCTCGTGGGCTAAGAACTTGCCCCAAGCGACTCTTGAAGCATGGGTGAGAGCTACTTGTTGAGTCAAGCATGATGTAGGCCACCATTTGGCTAGTTTGAGCTTTGCTATTCCATGCCCCTTTCATTCACCTTTGCAAGCCAAATTTGTGCCTACCATTTTTATGTTCAGCTCCTCCTCATCCACCAAAGCCTGAAGCCTATCCTACGCCCGCAACCAAAAAAATGTTTTAACTGTGCTCATAATTTCCAACTTGTGTGGTGTGTGGTATCATTGTGTTTTGAAGAGAAAATAATGTCTATCCGCTGATTTTGAACCAACTGGAGGTTGCTTGAAAGAAGAAAAATATATAAAAGGAAAAAAAAAGAAGAGTATCCTGAAAATAATCCTCCCAAGCTAAAGAGAAAAATCTGTTGGTATTTGTAAAGTAGGCTGTGTGCACACCTGGTTTTCATGATAAGTCTGGGGGTGTGTCACACGAGCATAGTTGTTTGGTTTTGCAAGGTGCAGTGTGCCGTTGGCTCATTTGGGTTGCGTAGCCGTCATGTTTATCTTTGCATATCATTCCGTAACCTAAGCCCCGTTTTTATCCTATAAGTCCTACTGATTTGACTTGCGAGTTTGCTAGCGCCGTGGAGAGAGTGTGACCGGGCAAGCGTATGGTTCACGACGTTGATGGATTTCAGCGGAGTTATTCCTAAGTCCCGATCTTTTGCAACACCCGCCCCAGCGTCTCGTCACTTTCATACCGGGCATGATCGTCAAATTCTTCATAATTCACCCACTGAGTACAATTAAATCTTTGATTACGCTTTAGTACTTACGTAAATTAGTTAGCATAGCTAGAATCTTCTTCTGCTAGAATTCCTACTCGCATGCGTATTTTACTTCGCACTGTACTCCCCTGCGTAATTCGCTATTTTAATTATCTCTTTCAATTTCCGCCGGATTAGTTTGCTCGGGACGCGCAAACAGTTAAGTCTGGGGGTGTGATGAGTCCTGATTATATACACCTTCATGGACTCATCCGGGCCATTATTTAGTCAATATCACGCACTTTAGCCTTATTATAGTTTATAATTGATAACCCATGCTAGGTGCACATTTTGGCCCGCTTTGGTGTGTTTTCGTGTTTATTTCCTTTCATAGTACTCATATGTTGTTAAGTGCCACTTTTGGTGGCTAGATCTGTGTTTGTGCTGGAATAGGAGGCGTGCAAGTGTTTCCGGTGCAATTCTGCACAGGAACACTGCGCACGATCACTTATTCTAGTGCGCACGACCACCGGTCGTGCGCCACTAATCGTGCGCACTTAACCCTTTTTCACGAGTTCTGTCTGGTGTAGTGCGCACGACCATCGACTCCAGTGCGCACGACCATCGGTCGTGCGCCACTGCTCGTGCGCATTGACCATTAAATTTCTGAGTTCTGTTTGCTGTAGTGCGCACGACCATCAACTCCAGTGCGCACGACCACCGGTCGTGCGCCACTGGTCGTGCGAACATTGTATTTCATGATTTCATCTCGTGCAGGTTCTGTCCAGGTAGTGCGCACGATCGCAGGATTCCAGTGCGCACGACCACTGGTCGTGCGCCAATGATCGTGCGCAGTGTTTAATCCAGCGCCTATTTAAGCGCCTGTTGCGATTTTAGGGCGAGATATCCATTCCGGGAGCGGGATTTCTGTTCCGTACGCCGCCGACCGCCCCCTTGGATCGCCCCTACTTCATCTCCTACGCAAGGGGAAGCTTCCTCGGTCCATTCCTGGACATCCTCCATCGTCCGTGAGTGTTCTCCATCATCCGCAAGCCTCCAAGCAATCATTTTCGCTTTCCGCCCGGTGAGAAGAAGAAGAGACCTTGAGTCGAAGACGACGGAGCACGTAGGGAGATTGTGACAGCCCTCTACGCCGGAAGCATCGTCCGCCCGAGTCCGGAGGTAGCCCGACAACCTACCATTCCGGCCGTGAACGGCCGCTAGTCTTCACCACCGGTTATCTCCTTCCTCTTTCCTTGATTGTACCCCTTTGAATCTTTTACTAAATGAATATGGTGATATTTATTTGATGAGAATGAACGTTTCTGTGTTCTTATTCATGGGTTGGTTGTGATTCACCACATTCAAGCGCACTCACTCACACACGCACGCAAGGTGTTTGCTCCGTGTTGGCAAGAGCTAACGACGGTTGTGAAGAGGTGTTTGCGACCCTCACTCTCTCGCGCCTGATTCCACTTCATTCGCCTCACGAAGCACGGCATCGCGGCCGTTGCATCCACCTCACGTTGCGAAGCGGTGTTCTCGACCCGCATCTCTTTTATTGTTGTTAAAATTAGGAAAACCAACCAAAAACCCCTTGTTGTGTTTGTGAAACGCTTGTGTAACAATATTCACTGCACGATTCGATCACCCATCCTGCATTCCTCAAGAGACCGACATCCGGGGAATTTATTCTCCACAATTATTACTTGACAGCGACCGGTGCACTTGCCGACGCGCATCACTCTGACACCATATGAAATTTTTCGTAGATCTAGGAGTGAGCAGGAATACTATAACTCAAAGTTCAAGCCAACAACCAAAAGCACATGAAAAACAACTTCAATCATTATTGATGCTAGCAGAAAAACATCATTACAAGGTGAGGTATACATGGCGAGACATGATTTCGCCAGTACACAAAAACAGGAGAAAAAATAGAACTGAAAGATAACCAGCGGTCTGAAATCCTGAGACCGCCTGACCGCCCGATCTGTGAGTTCGCGCGACTAGAAAACGAGACCGCCCTAACTGCCTGCCTGCGACTTGAACAACACCAACTAAGAACCCCGTGATCTGCCACTGATTCTCCCAAACTCTAGCAACCCGCACTACAAGCCGCGAGACCGCCCGAAGACCTTCAGAAAAGGAGATGACCGCTGCTTCCCGCACAATCCGCAGAAGCTGCACAAAAGAAGTTCAATCAGCAAGACCGACCGGTCACAAGAAATGAGAGTGCAGGAACTAGCCGCGAGTTCTGCTTACACTTGGTGCGATAATTTTGCTGCTACAGTGACTCCTATTTATAGGCAGGCGACCTGATCCAGTCACCGCCTTATAAGATAGAGTCACCACCCTTGATCGCGTGACCAGACCGGTCAACCCGCGTGATCAGCAAAAGATCCTCCTGCTTAGTGAGCTCGCCGACTTCAACAGAAGCCCCGCGATCATGACAACTCGCCCGATCATGACGCTCACCACCTGTGTTCGCCACCTGACCTCCTCCAGAGACCGCGAACACACTAGGCCGACTAGGACAACGGCCCGCCAAGTCGACCAAACACCTGTGACCGCATATACCAGCAGATTGCCGAAGGACCAGCTATGCGAACACAAACCGGAGACCGCGCGACTAAGAAGACCTTAGTACGTGCGCACCACAAAGAGACAGGATTGCCACCAGACTGGGCTACCCCCACCACACGATCACAAGCACCAGATTGTGTGGTTACACCGAACAAAAGACAGCTCGCCACGCGGTCAAACGACCAGACCGCGCGGCCTCACCTCGGCACCCTTGGACAGAAGAACGGCGGTCACGCCGAATAGCCCGCGGCTTGACCAGAGAGGTCAGTCTGCCAGAGGAGACTGCAAGACAGCGTGGTCTCCCCCCAGACTGCCAGCTCTACAACTTCCACTTCAATATTTTGAACAGAAGGCCACGCGATGGCCACCTGCCCAGAGTTTCTAGAGATGAGGGCAAGAGGTCATTAGGAGCGACCAATGAGGATAGAGGAAGTGCTACCTAGAGAGGGGGAAGATAGGTATGAAGACAGGGCAGACGTGGGAGCCAGGGGGGATCAGAGTGATCGATGATGGGGTTGGGATAGAGGCAACTCGCAAGAGGAGTTTCTAGGCAATGTTCAGGAGGAGTATCGCATCAACCTCCCAAACCCCACCACCTCGGGGAAGCTCACCTTCTCGTCAGAGGACATGCCAGACTATGAAGACCCATTCTGTGACGCCTTGGAGATCAAAATGACAATCGAGAACTTCACGGTCTCCCGGATCTTGGTTGACAATGGGAGCTCTGTGAATGTAATCTTCAAGAAGGATTTCGACGCGATGGAAGTAGAGGTGAAGAGGGTGCAAGCCACAGATGGACCATTATTTTGGTTCTCAGGGGAGAGGAAGGAGGTCGAGGGAGGATTCGTCCTTCAGGTGATGTTGGGAGGGGTCCCGAGGAACTGTCGATTCGTCATCGTCGACGCTCCGAGTAGCTATAATGCAATTTTCAGATGCCCTCTCATCAGCACCTTCTGATGCGCTCCCTCCTCCTTACTCTAGTGCTTGAAGTTCCACTGTGGAGGAGTCCAGGTCTGAATCTGGGTGGGGGGGATACAAAGGTGACGAAGCAGTGCTATGTGACAGTCGTCAACACCATCTCCTGGATGGCGAGGCTGAGAAGGTGGATAGAGAGATGAGGGGGCTGGATGGGCCAGAAGAAGGAGAGGATGGCATCCTAGAAAGGGAGAAGGAGGCGGCACAGGAGGAGCATGTCAAGTCCAAGGAGGTAGAGTCTGCGGCAGAAGAGGAGACCCTGGCAGAAGGGGGGAGGCAAGGGGAAGATGGGAGGAGCCATCCCAGCTTGAGGTGGCGAAAGAAGTAGTTGAGATGGAGGTCATCACCTAGGAGGGGAAAGTGGAGAAGGTGTGAGTCAGCGGGGTCCTTGGCCCTGAGGACAGGGAGAAGATGCTGGAGTGCATCCAGAAGAGCGTGGACAGCTTCACATGGAGCGCAGTAGATATGTCGGGCATCGACGTGAACGTGGCCTGCCACCAACTCAACCTCGAGCCAGGAACCTGCCCCATCTGGCAGAAGAGGAGGGCCATTGCTGACAAGCTGGAGGAGCCAATCCGAGAGGAAGTGGAGAAGCTCCTCAAAGCAGGTTTTGTCTCGGAGATCCAGTATCTAGGCTGGGTCTACAATGTTGTCATGGTAAAAAAAGGCGAAGAACGCTGTAGAATGTGTATCAATTTTTCTCTTTTAAAAAAGTATGCCCTAAGGATTGTTACTCCCTGCCTCGGATCGGCGCGCCGGTTGACTCAGCCGTCTGTTTTTCTGTAATGAGTTTTTTAGATACTTTTTTAGGTTATCATCATATCAGGATGCACCCACCGGATGTCAGGGATATCTCCTTCATCATGAGGGAACGGTGCTACTGCTATAAGATGATGTCATTTGAGCTAAAAAATGCAGTGGCAATGTACCAGAGGATGATGGACAGAGTCTTTTGGGAACAAATAGGAAGGCACTTGGAGGTATACGTGGATGACCTTATGGTGAAGAGCAAGGACGTGAACACCCACCTCCAGGACCTTGAAGAGAACTTTACCACCCTGCATAGGTTCAAGATGAAGTTGAACCCTTCAAAATGTATCTTCGGGGCCATCAAGGGGAAGTTTTTGGGTCACCTCCTTACCCCGGCGGGGGTGGAGCCTAACCCAGACAAAGTGAAAGTTATAATGAATTGGGATCTCCTCGGAATGCTAAGGAAGTCCAGCGCCTGACTGGAAAGCTCGTGTGTTTTAGTAGGTTTCTCTCCCGGGCGGGAGAGAAATGTTCCCCCTTTTTCCAAGTGTTGAGAAGCAATCAAAAGTTCGAGTGGACGAATGAGTATAAGGAGGCCTTCCAAGCCCTAATGAATCAACTCACCAAGGCTCCACTGCTCCAGGGTCCTAAGGAGGGAGAGGGCCTAGCCTTATACCTCAGGGTTGGGGCTGAAGCCGTAATCTCTGTCTTGGTCCGAGAATAGGGTAAGAAGCAGCTTCCCATCTACTACGTGAGCAGGGTTCTGAAGATGGCGGAGCTCCGATACCCAAATTTAGAAAAGCTAGCTTTCACTTTAGTCATCTCGTCCAGGAAGCTCGGGCCATACTTCCAAGCCCATTCGATCCAAGTGGTGACCGACCACCCCCTTCGCAAAATCTTTGAGGGAGTAGAGCATTCAGGAAGGCTCGCATAGTGTTCAGTGGAGCTGAGCAAGTTCGACATCACATTTTTCCCTCGGCTATCGATGAAGCCTCACGTCATGATAGATTTCATGGCAGACTATGTGGTTGAGATGGAAGAGGAGCAAGTCCTTAGGCACGTCCCCTAGAAGTTGCTGGTTGATGGGGCCTCGGGAACGAACTCTCTGGGAGGGGGAGTGGTATTGGAAAGCCCTCAGGGAGTGAAAATTGAGCAAGCACTAGTGATACATTTTTCCATCACCAACAAATAGGCAGAGTATGAGGTAGTGATTGTTGGCTTGCGTCAGGCCCAAGAATTAGGGGTTCACGATGTGGAGTTCATCACAGATTTGATGGTCATGGCCTCACAGGTCAAAGGCGAGTTAGAGTTAAGGGAACCCACACTCATGAGGTATCTAGACAAAGTGAGCGGTCTCATTGGAACATTCAAAACCTTCTCCATCAAGCACATACCAAGAGAAGAGAGTACCCTAGTGGATCGGTTGGCCAAGTCCGGTCCTCGGGCCGGGGGAACCCTGACAAACCTATTCCGCCCATCGATTGAGGAAGGAGTACTCATGCATATAGAGCAGTGGACCTCGTGGAAGGACCCCGTCGTGACCTTCCTGGCGACAGGCAAGTTTCTGGAAGAGGTTCCATATCAAAGGTGATTCAGGTACAAGTCTGCCTACTACATGCTTCTTGAGGGGGACTTGTATCAGAAGACTCTCTCGGGACTCTTGGCACGATGCATTTCTGAGAAGGAAGTCCCGAGTGTCCTGGAGGATAGGTTCACTCCAGTGAGTGTGGTAGTCATTCGGGGAGTAGGACGTTGGAGGCAAGGATAATGAGGCAGGGGTACTTCTGGCCGACCCTGAGCAAGGACGCAGCGGAGCGCCAAAAATGCCAAAAATGCTAGTTGTTCGCCCCGCTTGAACTTCTTTCGGCTCTGAGGCTAAGGAGCATCATGGCACCATGGCCCTTCACCATATGCGGAATGGATCTGGTAGGAGCTTTCCCCCAGGAATGTGGGCAAAGAAGGTTTACTTGGTCATGGTCGACTACTTCTCGAAGTGGTTGGAGGTTAAGGATTTGGCCAAGGTCACCTCCCAGGTAATCCGCAACATTGTATGGGGGGAGATCATCTGCTGACATGGGCTCCCCCAAGCCATAGTCACAGATAATGATCCCCAATTCACCAGTGAGGAGTTCATCAGATTCTGCAGCCAGCTGGGTATAGACCTCAGGTTTTCATCCAACCATCATCCCAGGAGCAACAAACAGGTGGAGGCATCGAACAAGATCATAGTGAACCTGCTCAAAAAGAAAGTAGAGAACTTAAAGGGGAATTGGGTGGAGCAACTCCCTTCGGTCCTGTGGGCTCTAAGGACCACGCCCAACACCGCCACTGGCGATACCCCCTTCAAGCTCTGTCCCGATTGTGAGGCAGTTATTCCCATGGAGTTTGAAGTCAAGACACCGCGATTAAGGGCCGCTAAAGGGGGTGACAAAGAGTGGAGAGCAGGGAACGAGGAGGAGCTGCGGCTCTCCCTGGACCTGATCGAGGAGGTCTGAGATCTTGCTGTCATTCCGCAGGAAGAGGTCAAGCGGCAGCTGGCCAAATACTTTGACAAGCACGTCAGGATCAAGCAATTCGAGAAGGGGGATCTCGTATTAGAAAAGGTCGACGCGGCTAGAAGGTCAGCCGCGGTAGGAAAGCTCAATCCCAATTGGGAGGGCCCCTATGTCATTGAGGAAACCTTTAATTCGGGGGATATCGCCTCAAGAATGTGGAAGGCGAGTTCGTCGGTCACACATGGAGTGGTGATGACTTAAAGTGTTTCTATCCTTAAGTTCATGTAAGGTTGCCAGATCATAATGGAAGGTTTCAAAGGTTGGCCCCGAGTAGACCCACTGACCAGGATCTCACCTAGCTGGCTGGGCCGTATGCTCACTCGGTGGTAGGTTTCAAAGGTTGGCCCCGAGCAGACCAACTGACCAGGCTCTCACCTAGCTGGCAGGGCCGTAGGCTCACTCGGTGGCAAGTTTCAAAGGTTGGACCTGAGCAGACCCACAGACCAGGCTCTCACCTAGCTGGCAAGGCTGTAGGCTCACTCAGTGGCAGGTTTCAAAGGCTGACCCCGAGCAGACCCACTGACCAGGCCCTCACCTAACTTGCAAGGCTGTAGGCTCACTCGATGGTAGGATGGAAAGTTTTAACAGGTTGGCCCCGAGAAGACCCGCTGACCAGGCTCTCACCTAGCTGGCAGAGCCGTAGGCTCACTCGATGACAGGTTTCAAAGGTTGGCTTCGAGCAGACCCACTGACCAGGCTCTCATCTATCTTGCAGGGATGTAGGATCACTCGGTGGTAGGATGTAAAGTTTCAAAAGGTTGGCCCCGAGCAGATCTGCTGACCAGGCTCTCACCTAGCTGGCAGGGCCGTAGGTGCACTCGGTGGCAGGTTTCAAAGGTTGGCCCCGAGCAGACCCACTGACTAGGCCCTCACCTAGTTGACAGTGTCGTAGGCTCACTCGGTGGCAGGATGGAAAGTTTTAAAAGGTTGGCCCCGAGCAGACCCGCTGACTAGGCTCTCACCTAGCTCGCAGGGCCGTATGATCACTTGTTGGCAGGATTCAATGGTTGGCCACAAGCAGACCCGCTGACCAGGCTCTCACCTAGCTGGCAGGGTCGTAGGCTGACTTGGTGGCAGGTTTCAAGGTTTGGCCCCGAGCAGAGCCGCTGGCCAGGCTCTCACCTAGCTATTAGGGTCGTAGGCTCACTCGGTGACAGGTTTCAAAGGTTGACCCCGAGCAGACCCACTGATCAGGCTCTCACATAGCTGGCAGGGCCGTAGGCTTACTCGGTGGCAGGATGGAACCTTTCAAAAGGTTGGCCACGAGTGGAACCGCTGACCAGGCTCTCACCTAGATGACAGGGCCGTAAGCTCACTGGGAGGCAGGTTTCAAAGGTTGGCCTCGAGAAAACCCACTGACCAGGCTCTCACCTACCTGGCAGGTCCATAGGCTCACTCGGTGGAAGGTTTCATTGGTTGGACCCAAGCAAACCCGCTGACCAGGCTCTCACCTAGCTTGCAGGGTTGAGGCTCACTCGGTGGCAGGATGGAAAGTTTCAGAAGGTTGGCCCCGAGTAGACCCGCTGACCAGGCTCTCACCTAGCTGGCAGGGCCGAGGATTACTCGGTAGTAACCCATGAGGAAGGAAGGGTAAGACAGGAAAATCCTGCAGGGAAAGTCTTGGAATAAGGCTGGCGGATGGTGTCCATTATCATGGCATAAGTCTGCCGAATGGTGTCCATTATAAGGGACATTCATCGGCGAATGGTACAGTTCGAGAAGGGCACTCGCCCAGCAGAAGAGCTGTAGGGAGTTGGCCATACCCAAGGGATGCAAGAAGTTAGCAGGACAAACCGGCCTCTCGGCGCAGCTACGCTCCCAGTAGGAATCAGCAAAATTGTCTAAGCCCTAAAAAGGCTTGGGCAAGTGCAAATGGGTTATGACCACATGGCGCATCTGCGCAGAGAGAGCGTCTCGGTAACAACCTAGACTAAGGGTCATCGG
Source organism: Dactylorhiza incarnata (assembly GCA_033032865.1). Classification (NCBI taxonomy): domain Eukaryota; kingdom Viridiplantae; phylum Streptophyta; class Magnoliopsida; order Asparagales; family Orchidaceae; genus Dactylorhiza; species Dactylorhiza incarnata. The sequence continues at coordinate 16,984,527 of JAWHQI010000018.1, forward strand.
CACTAAGAGCGAACAAATGATATATGAGAACACACGTGAAAGTGCGAGAGCATGTACAATAGCATACGACGCACGAGCTATCGGCTGATAATAGCGAGATGTATAAAAAGAAAATATATGACACAAATCACAAGAGGCAAAACATTTCATTTCATTTCAGTATGAAGAAAATTATTACAGAAGGGTTCTCGCATTACATCTGAAAGAGAAAGAGAAAGAAAGGGGGTCTTCAGGGGTCATCGGCTTCATCGCCAGAGTATCCACGGCTCTCGCCCCGAAAAGGAAGGTTGTTGAGTTCCCGCCCAGCACCAGCTTCATCTGCAGGGTCATTCTCCCGGGAGAAGAGCTTCGGTAGAACATGATGGGCTAGAATCCTCTTGCCCTCTTCCTTTAGGAGCCCAGCACTTCGCAACACCTCTAGCGCATTCTCCGCTGCTCCCTGGGCCGACCTCTGCATTAGTCCCTCGAACTCGGCGTTAGAGAAAAGATGTCGAGTTTCCCTCTCTGTGGGAGGTGGTCGAGCAGCGACATCTCGCAGCTTTTGGTTCTCGGCCTCATGCTCCTTGACACATTCCTCAAGGATGCACGCCCGCACGAGTAGGGTATCATAGTTGGCTATGTCTTGCAAGAGAAAAGAAGGTTAGCACGGGCAAGGATGGAAATATGATGCTTGAGTCACTGTAAGGAGACGTGCTCACCTCTCGTGCTGGGCAGCTAGCGAGAAGAGCCTCGGCGGTCGCCAGTTGCTGCCTCACAGCCATGACTTCGGTGGAGACGTTGGCGCAGGTCTTCTCGACTTCAGCCAGGTTCCGCCAGAATGTCATGCTGCGGCGAGAAGACATGTGGGTCAACTCGAGAGTGTGCATCATGTCCCGTGAGCCCTCATGCGCGAGCATGTGAGTGGAATCGACATCATAAATGGAGGCATCATCATGGATGTAGAGCATGTAGGAGACGTCATAGGCCTGGACACTAGTTGTCTCCTGTTCCATCCAGGACGGAAGGAGGGTAGATATGGAGACCATGTTGGTCTTCCGGTCCCATTGGAGTAGGGGCTCGCTGACCGCATCTGCATACTTCTCGCCGAGATGAAATTTCTGATGCCCTTTCGGCACCAGCCCAGAGGAGGGCTCCGCCGGCACAGTGGCGACCTGGACTGCTGATTCCACAATGGGGGAACTAGAGTTGGGGGTCTCGTCCGCGACCGCCTTTCCCTCGGTGGTTAAGGAAAGCTTCGACCGCTTGGCAGGGTAGCTGGTGGGTGCGCCGAGCTTCCGCTTCTACCTGCTGGGCTTTGTGGGAGGCGAACCCTTATGGCAGGCCATGGCGGCAGACTGCGTAAGGGCAAGGGCATCATCAGAAGTGATCTCCATGGCCGCATTCGGCGGGTAGAGGGGAAGACTTCGAACCCATGCATCAGGAAAGTCAAGAAAGAAGAAAAAAGCGAGTGAAAGCAAGCGGGAGGTAGGATTGAAATTGTTCAGCTTACCCTCTACCGACAGGATCAGCAGTAGCAAACCGACGTGCTTCCGCAGTGCACGACGTCCATACCATGCTTCTGAATGAACGCATGGAGCTTGGTCTCGTAACTTCCCAGCATTGGAGGCCAGAAGGTTGACTCTTCCTCCTGCACTGGCACGAGGAGAGTGTTGCCGAGATTCCTGGTCACGAAGATGAACCGCCGAGTCCAGTCATGGACTTTGTTGGCGGTACCAGTGACCTTATGCGGGCTCTGGCCGGAAAAGGAGTCCACCCCATTCTTCGCCTGGAAGTTGAAGAGCTTGAGGAAGACGATGAGGGAGAATTCAATCCCTTTCTCCCACAGGTAGCAGGCGAATGCCATCTTCATCGCGATAGAGTTTGGATTCAGTTGAGCGGGAACTATGCCGAAGTATTGGAACGCTTGGCGCAGTTCGGGCAAGAGGGGGAGGTGGAGTCCCACCTCGAAATGGTCCAGAGGGATGGCGAGAGCGTCAGGTGAGATTTGGTTGATGCGATCGTGACCTCCCGGCCTACGCGCAGAAGATCCTAGCGGGATGTAGTCGGCGACTGTCGTGGCAAAATCTTCTTCGGACAGGTTGCAGGTATCAAAGTGGTGGTTGAGGAACGACTGGGCACACCTTCTCCTGCCATCGGGTTCGGGGGCCATCTCGCGCAAAGAGAGTAGAAGGAAAGTCTAGAGAGAGGTGCAAGTGCTAGCGCGAGAGTAAGAGAGGAAAAAGAAGAAAGCATAATAAAGGTGGTAGGTGGGCTGACTATTTATAGAAAAAGTAGAAAATGAATGGAAGTCTCTACGCATGGGGTGCGAATAGCGCCCGCGCTGCCCTGACACCTCAGAGTGCGAGCCAGCCCACCTACACCCCATTCGCCGGTGAGTGGTGAAAGAGATGCGCAAAATTCCTCAGGCAAAAGCAAGCTAAAAAGTACAGCGAGAATGAAGGCATCTGCAAGATAGCATTCGGAAAAGTAAGGAAGAACAAATTAAGTAACATACAAATAAATTGTCCACAAGATACAGCAGGTCTCCCCAGGATTTAGTACATAAGAAAAAAATGAAAAATAAAAAGGGTGCGAGAGAATATAGGGGGTGAGGGCCGGTAGGCTTAGTACTGTTCCAACAGCCATCGACCCTGGCCACACCTCCCTGTCCTCGGAGGCACTCGCGGGTAGTAATACGCGTTCACTACCGTGAGCTCCTGGTGGACCATACGTGTCACAACCCGCATTTCTCCCATGAATTTAATAAATATTATCAGAGTAAGGGGAAAATACGAGTCGTGATGCCACGTCATGCATGGGACAACTACAGACGCTCAGGCAAACACTCCTTATGATTATTTTATAAAAGACATAAATGTGATTGGATTAAAAAAAAGAATTTTACATTTTAGCTTAAGACCGTTTCCCTCGGTCCGGTGGATCATCTAGTCCACAAGTAGAAAACTATACATACACAACGGAAAATAGGTTCATTTTAGCCTATATGAGCATGAAGATCAACATCCCAGAAATGATATGCTTATATCTATGTTTAGTATAGTAAGAAAGGATTTTCTACAATCTTCAAAGTATGTGACGTTTACTAAAAATCATGATATGCAAGAATGACATTTTTTATACCAATAAAGTAACTAATGCATCCTAGCATAAAGCTTCCTAAAGAGCAAGTAGGTAAGCAACCCGAAAGTAACAGCAAAATAGCTAGCAAGTAATCTAGCACTAGAAAACTAGAGCTATAGGCGTCAACAACTGACACGAGCACATAGAAAAACTAAGTACAAGCCTATAACTGAAACAAAAGGAACAACTACCTCACAACCGTGAGGGGAGAACAAACCACTATAACTAACTCAGCTCTAGAGAACACCAACTCTACTAACCTAACAGCTACGGCTCTGAGCCTGAGACATTCAAAAGAAAAGAATGCCTCAGCAAGAAAGCTCAAGAAAAACCAACGTTACCAGCAATCAGAAATAAAAGATTGCAGAAAGGAGAACTAATCAGATAAGCATCCATAATCTTAGAACGATTCGAGCCAGCTCAAACGAGTGCACTCGGTAAGAGGAAATGCCTGCACCATAAGGTAATAGCAAAAACAATCAAAGCAAACCACTTGTTCGCCATTGCGGCTCAGAGGCGGTGGTTATGCAAATAATATCATAATACACATATATAAGCATATATGTTTATAAGCGCTTGAGACTGATCAGCTCGAGGGAAGAGCGTCCCCCAAAAGAAGGCACTGTGACGGTGATATCTTCCACTAACGCCGACATCCCAACAAACAAACAGGAGTGCTGCGGTGATGGCTCCAATCCACTCAAACCAACAGGCCAAAAGAGGCACTATGGCGGTGACTTTAAGCTCACACGTCCAACAGACCCCAACATAGCATCAAAAGCAGTGGTGTATAAACATATATATAAGTATGTATATGTATATATAAGTATATAAATAAAACACACTACAGATCACCAGAAAACACTCTGAGCATTAGACAACATAGCATACTTAGCTCATAAATCCAACATAGCAAACAGAGGAGTGCCAGGTAGGAAAATAGGATTTCACATAGTTGTAACCACAACTCAAGATGAGAGAATCAGTAAGCACCTAATTCAGCAATTAATCAATATATTAACATTCAACTTACAACAAGGTCGAAGATTTCAGAAAGCCAACACCATGTAAGGCTTGGTGTCGGAACAAGATGAAGATAAACTTAACACGAAGGCCAAACACCAGAACAATACTCAACGGTTCATTTGAAAACACTTGGTGAGTCCAAACTTGACTCCCAACGAACTTCTCGTAATAGTACGATGAATAAGGCACGAAAGACACCATAAATGATCACTAACCAAATACAGGACAACTCAAAGAATAAAGCATAATTTCATCAAAAGTCTCAACAAAAGGTCTTAAAATGCTTGATAACATCGCTTAAGATACCTGGGAACACCCGGCAAAAGAGCATATAAATTTATGAGGAAATAATTCAGAATAAGCGATGAAATCGACAGAAAAACTTATCAAAAGTTGACAGGAAAACTTAACAAAAGTTGATAGGAAAAGACTTATATCAAAGTCGATGAGAAGGACTTATATCAAAGTTGACTAGAAGACTTCATGTCAAAATCGACGGGAAACTTCATAAAAGAAGAAATAATTGCACGATCTTAGGACGAGCAAACTTTTCTAAACCTAGAGAAGTCTTATCAGACTACCTGGTAGCATAACTAAACAGGTATAGAAGCTATCCAGATTCCAAGGGGGATGACTGCATTAATCAAGAACCCAAAACACCAATCAAGACCCAAAAAGGGAAGCACAACAGCCACTAACCTAAAATCAACAGGTTAGGCAGACAAGGAAGAAGAAAGGACTGAAATGAAGGACTTTCAATCACCTAGCAAAATCAAGCCAAGGGGACGACTACTACTTGAAGGACACAACCAACAAGTGAGCGTAGCATATCTAAGCTTCAGGAAACAAAGTCATTAAGGAGAAGGACTGTTATTTGCGGCCCACAACCACTAAAAACAATCCTTACATTCAACCAGATTGCTAAGACAGTGAGGAGGAAGCATTATCCTTCACTGAGAAAGTTAACACAAAAAATACATGGAGGACTGAGTCTGGAAGGGTTTAAAATACTCAGAAATATTACACAGAAAACCAGGGAGTTCTTGACAGAAATTCTGGACAGAAAGACTACAAAATTCAGGGCAGAAGTTCTAATAAATTCTGGACAAAAAAGCTAGAAAATTCTGGAACTACACAGAGAGAACTTCTAAACAAGTCTATGGTATAAACAGGAATCAAAATGCACAAGAAGAAACTTGTTTTTGAGAATACACAGAAAATGACTTTTCTGAGAGAATCTATCAGAACAACAAGGAAGACCACAAACAAAAGTTCACATGTCGAATAGGGGGAGAAACAATCAAAAAGATATATATATATATATATGTATGTATGTATATATTTATATATGAATATAAAGAAGATTTAGAGTTCTGAAGAAACATACAAGCCCAGGGAGGGGAAAAGAGAAAATAAATGACCTCAACAACTAGGCTACTAGTGTGAGACTATAAGTGACTTTATAATTTAACCAACATTTAAATATAGTTGTCGAACATGACATCCATATTCTCTAATAACCAAGACCATATAACCAAAGGAATTGAATGTCATATAACAAGAATATGCTTGAACTATGAATCGATTACGCAACTTGAATTGTCGAGACTTGCAACCTGAAGGTGGCCCACCAGTCATATATAACAACCATTGAACATAATATCGATAATAAAATTATAAATGGTAGCCCCAAAAAAATTCAGAACCAAATTATATATAGCTAATAGAACATATAGTATCCCCCAAAGTCCAGACTGGAATATACATAGCAGCCCCCAACAAAATCGCAACTGGAATATATATAGCAGCCCCCAAATTAATCCAGAATTTGCTAACCAAGGTAAGGAATCCGTCATTTAAAAATTCCAGAAATCTTTGCTAACCAAACAAGAGGAAATACCACATATAGCCCAAAGCTTTTGCCAACAAAAACTAGAGGATCAAGCCCTTAATGATCCAGAAATTTTGTCAACAAAATTATAAGTTCTGCCACTTAAAGATCCAGGAACTACCAAAGAAAATAGAATCCAGAAAAGAGATGGAGGGGAGGGAGGGGGAAAAGTTTTCTTGCCTCTAAATCAATCGGAGAACTGCCGGATCGCGACAAGCTCGAGGAAATCCTAGCCCCGGCGACGAAGATAAGCCCCAGCCACTTCCAAAACTCCTCTGACGGCCTACACCACCGACGCTCGTCGACTCCACGCAAACCCTAGCTCATCTCAACTCCCACTCGACAGAACCAGTGGCATCGGGGAATGGAAGAAAAAAGAAATCGCAGAACTCCCATATCCTCCCAATCAAGAAACCTTATAGGTAATTATAAATAAAAAGAAACTTTATTATATATATATATTTCTATAACAAACGTATATACATATTATGTATATATATATATATATATATATGCAAGCCTTTATGTACCATTATACGTACATACATATAACATGTACTTTTATAACCTTTATATATTCCTTTGTACAAATACGTATATATATATATATATATATATTTATATTTATATATTTACCTACTTACATAACCCTTCCCATAGTAATTTTCACAATTGTATAAGTTTGCATATACACGCATAAAAACTTCATACATACTCACACATGTATATATGTATTTGTATACACCTACCCGCATGAAGCTTCATACATGTATATATATACAAATGTCTGCATAAATGACTCAATTTAGGATTAACTCGTCGAACGACGATGACGACACTCCCTAAAAGATAATGCCCCCTCGCATTAACACTACATAATGATTAACCTAACATTTTAACCACTATCATCCTCCACATAGCCGCTTAGATTAATTATAAGATAAAACCTGGGGCGTTACAATATGCATCTGGTCCCTAGCCCACGTGATATGCCTCCCAGGAAAGGCTCCTCGCACCCAACCCCATGACGCTCCATCTCTCCGATGAGGTGTAGTGTAGTCTTGCTCAAGGACACCCAGCTGACGCTCAAAGGTCGCCCATTGCCCCGCAATCTGATTGGCGTGGTCTCATTGCATCCAGATGAGCTCGCTGAGAACCTCCGTCATTCGTTCCTTCATTATCCCAGAATCGGTGGGGTAACCCAGAAAGTCTTAAAGATCGCAAGGGGAGGGAGGAGGCGAGAACATTTCCTCTCAATCTTTGTATTCAGGGTCCATCGGCGAGGCCTCTCGGAAACCTACAAAAGGGAATGCTAGATAAATGTGGACTGGAGACCTTGGTAAAAGAAAGTCGCAATGAGAGAAGTGACTAACCTGGCATGGGTTCTCTATATTGGTGCCGGCCAGAGGGGCTAGGTTGCCCTGTGAATGGTTGGCTGGGAGGATGAAGAGACTTCCCCATCCCATGGTGGTGCAATGCCTGGTTGGCGGCAGAGATGGTGGTGCGATTAGTACCCGGGAGGTTGTGGTCAGTGGCCCTCTTGTCCGGGCATTCCGGCTCGAGCATGAGGATGGTTGTCTCTGGAGTAGGCGAGATGCACGGTGTAGGAGGAGGATCTCGCGGTGTAGGAGGAGGATCACGTGATGGAGTGGAAACTCCTGTAGTCCCGAAGGTGGAAGCTGCGAGAAGCGGGATAGATAAGTTGGTGAAAGATAAAAGGTATGCAAGAAGATAACAAAGATTTTACCTGGCACAGGCGCGATTCTGCCAGGAGCCACTAAAAGGATGGGCTCTTGGTCCAGTGGAATGCCTTCGAGGGTAGGTGTGGGGGCAGGGGGACGACATTCGCCTGGTTGATCTTGGGACTGCCCTCCGTCATCTGCAGGTTCCACGAGCGATTGAATTTGTTAAGATATCGCGCCTCCAGGGTTAGCTTTAAAGAAAGATGAAATGCATTACCTAGGTGCTGCTGTTAGGAGGGATGATATAGAGGGAGGGAGTCTCTGATGCAGACTCCCTCGCTGTCAGGACTCGCCGGACCACCCTGACTTTCTTAAGCCAGTAAAGCTTAGATGGATCTCTCTTTGATGAGAATTAGGGGATGTACCGAGTGGACCTAGATGTATTCTACCCATGAGCGGCAGCAAAGCGCTACATCAGTCCTTGCGAGAGTAGTCTCGTCATCGACCTCATGAACTATGAAAGTGCACAGTTAACCTCACTAGAATTCTCTAGAGGGGGGTGAATAGAGATTTAAAAATACTTTGTGCAATTATATATATATATGTGTGTAATAATCACAGAATTAAGCTTCCCACACACCAACAAGAATTAAGCAAGTAAAGAAGGAAAATAGTAAGAAGAAAATCACAGCACAACACAAAGAAATATAGTGGTTCCCCAAACTTTGGGTAGTCCACTCTTCTACCACCTTGGTAGGAATTCACTATCTAGCACTGAGTCTTTTGATAAGGAGACTCTTAGAACCTGCCGGAGTCTTTTGATAAGGAGACTCTTAGAACCAGTACAACTTAATTTTTTGAAGAGAGATTCTAAAAACTCTTTTACACAATTGAAGTTGAAATAAGAATAAGAAGAAGAATTAGAAGAAACAATTAAAACAAGAAAGAATCTTCTTCCTAGCAAGAAGATTAGAAGCACAAGAATAGTGAATGTAATCTCTCTTATATATTGAGAAGGAGATTATAAGTTTTTCTCTCTTTTGTGAGAGCTTTCAGAATTTGCAGCAGAATGGCTTCAGAAGCAGGAGAAGATGAAGGCTTTTTCTTTGCTGGAGCACACTATCTCTTTTCTCAGCTTTCTCACTCTTCACTTGGGAGTCTTCCTCTTTTTCAAATGTATATGGTGGATCACTGGTCATTATTCTCTGTCGACCTCCTCTTTATTTATAGCTCTGTTTAAAAAGATATTGCTAAAGGAGAATAATCAATTAGCAGACAGAGAATTATGAAGAGATAAAAGTTTCCATAATCAATATTTCTGTAGAAGGAAAGAGATCATTTTGATTTCAAATAATATCCATAATAAACAAAATCAAATTAGCCAAAAATCAAATAGAAGGAAAGTCTGATTCAGAACGGCTATAAAAGAATAATATCATTCCACAAAAATCAGATCTACAGAAAGAAGGAAAGAGATCTGGCGTGTTTTTGAATTTCTCATAGAAATCGACGTGCGTCGATTACTATTCGACGTGAACGTTGATTTCATCCTGGATGAACATCGAGAGGAGAATAAGGAAGGTGCGTCGACTAAGGTGCGTCGACTTTATTAAATGCATCGACGAGAAGTCAGAGGTACGTCGACAAAGATTACTTCGAATTCTTCTTAGAGTTACTTCGACTCATTCTGAGAGAAACATCGACTACATATCGACGTTGCGTCGAATACTATTCGACGCATATTTACTTAGACTAACTTTTCATTCTTAGAAATTATATTCTTCTCAATTCTAGGGGTTAAGATAAATCATTTCCCCAACAATCTCCCCCTATTTGTCTTAACACAATTTAGAGAGAAATTGTATCAGCTTTTAATCAACACAGCAAAGCATTTATATAGAGAAGAAATATACTAGTAATCAGAAGAATGGAGAAATCATATAAACAGACTTCATAATAATTATTTAACCATAGAAAGAAAGAAAACAAATATAGATTGTATCAATATTATTCAACACATCATTCAGGAGGGGTAGGAGGAGTTTTTCTTTTCCTAGTGAATACAACAGTTTGTGGAGAGGTGGGTTGCTCCTTCTCAGTAGCAGGTAGTTCACTCAGCTCCCCCTGAGTCACAGCAGGTTGCTCCCCCTAGGATGGAACTTCCTTTGAGCCTTCTACTTCTTCTTCTGTTTCTTTTTCATCTCCAGTTTCAGGTATAACAGCATCTGGCTCCCCCGGAGCTTCAGCTTCCCCTTCAGCTTCATTCTCTGCTCTACTTGCCTCCTCTTGTAATAGATCCATTTGTTGTGCAGTTTCTCTTGCTATAATCAGTACATCTGATATCTGCTCTTCAGTATGTAGCTCTGGTACTGCTTCACTCCCAATGGTCTTGAGTAGAGCTAAACTGTCAGATTTTGAAGAATGAGGGGTTTTGTGAGAGGTAGTTTTGTGGCTGGAGAGCTGCTCTTTATCTAACTTCTCCCCCTTCTTGACCTTCTTAGCCAAGGAGGTTAAGAAATACTTGGTGACCCTAGATGAAGAGATAGAGGATTTCAGGCTTTGCACAGAGGCATTGACCCCATCTATTTGGGTTTGCATGTGCATGATGGAGGAGTGAATTTTAGAGTAGTGTCCATCCAGCATGTCCTGAAATTTTTGGGCTGCTGACTGGATACATTGGGTGATGAGGTTGTTAGTGGATGGAGATGGTTCATGTTGTGTTGGAGGAGGAGGAGTCAATGGAGGAGGAGGTATATGTGATGAAGGTGGAGAGGGGACTCTATCATTTTGATGAGGTGTATTTGATGGAGGAGGTGGAGGAATAGAGGAGAGTTGAGCAGGTGATTGAGTTGGTATTTGTGAAGGTGTGGATGATGGTGGTACATAAGAGATGTCTGTATTAGGAGGAGGAGGAGGTGAAGATGGATGAGCAGGATAGTTAGGAGGAGATGGAGTCCTTTCAGGAATGGTACCAGGCTTGGGGATTTGCCTGGTCCATTTTGAGAAGAGAGCAATGAACATCCATTTGCCAGGAGGGATGGGAATTCCTTTTGACCTGCATAGGTTAGGGAAGGAGTGGAAGAGGACTTGACTCATAATTCTCATGTAGGCATTCTCTTTGTGAGAATATTTGTAGCCTATCATTTTGAGTAAGCATCTGCCCCAGTCTACTTTCTTCTTCAGCACAAGGGCCCCCATGAGATTCAGTTGCTGCCTGGGCACTGCATCATGGGCAAAGATCTTACATAGTAGTACTTTTCCTACTATGTCTGCCAGTAACCTATAATCATCAAAAAAATCTATTTTCTTTAGATGGATTGGTCGATCTTTTGAGAACTTCATTGTGATTAGTAAATTCTTGATTTCATCAGGGGTGAGTTCCACAGGTTCATCACCTGTTAAGGGAATGGTAAAGGAGATTTATTTAGTTACTCTTTTAGAAAATAACTTGCTTTCCCTATTTGATTTGAACAAGGATAATATTGGAATGTACCTGATGAAAGATCAAAGGTGTTCCTAATGTGTTCAGCAGAGATTGAGACAGGTGTCTCATATATTGTTCCAGTGATTTCTCCTTGTTCAGATATCTGAACATGAGCCATTAGCTTTGTGAGTTCTGTCTCCAGGAGCTTTCATCTTGTGGAGGTGAGCTTATCTAGGCCAGCTTCAGTGAAGAGAGCTATGATGCTCTTATAATTTTCGGCGGCGGCCTGGAAGGATTCGAGGTCAATGTCGAAACCAGAGTTTATCTTGGGAGTCATTTTAGGTCAGTGAGAGAGAGGAAGAGATGGCTGGACTGAGAGGTAAGAAGGATGAAAGATGCAGAGTGCGAGAGGATTTCTAATGGAAGAGTTTATTTAAGTCAGGTGAAACGTCGAAACGAGACACACTTCGAGGCTTATTCGGTACTTTAGTAGATGGACCGAAAATTTTTTAGTGTTGCCGCTCTTTTTCATGAAGTCGACGTTATGTCGAGTGGGATTCGACGTAAGCGTCGATACAGTTTGAGTTGAGAAGATAGGGTCTCCTATCGACGTATGCGTCGATTTAAGAAGTCGACGTGACTTTTACTTTGTCTGAAGATTCCAGGTTTTTCTTGAGGAATTCTTTCTCCCTAATCCTAAAGTTTTATAAGTAACCCTAGGACTAATTTTATGAGCAGTGTGATTGATTATGCCAACACTGTTTCGCAGTGTGGCCAATTTTATTGCAAATATAACACCTAATTTTCTTTTGACTAAGGAAATTTGAGTTTAGGGAGGAATATGGATGTTGATTGGGATAGAAATTTTGATTAGGATAGAAATTTTGGTTAGGATATAAGTTTTGATTAGGATAGAAATTATGATCAGGATGAATGGGTCCTGAATGGGGGTTAAGATGGAAAGTTTTTGGAGAATAGACATGTCCTGTAATTATGTTGCTCTGAGTTTTTATGCGTAAATATCTATTCGACGTATGTTGATAGTTGCGTCGATTTATATTCGGCGCTTTCTCCAGATTGTGTTGATCTAAAATCATCGCATGTAAGAAGTTGCATCGATTGGAAGTCAACGTACTTTTATTTAAGCATCGAGTTGAGGTCGAAGCGTCTGAGAGATTGCGTCGAGTAGAATTCGACGCACTATCATTCATGCGTCGATATGAAGTCGACGCAATTGTGTTTTCACAAATTTTATTTTTCCCTTTTTCTGATTTTATTTCTTTATGAGTTGTTTCTTTTGGCATAGTTGCCTTCTTAGAAGTAGTTTGAGAGTCTTCATCTGTATAGTATGATGTTTCATCAAAGTGGTTTATCTCATTGAGGGAGTCTTCTTCCTTATTTTGTGAGTCTTCTTCTTGATTTATTGATTTAGTGGGTTTAGTGAATTTAACAGGGCTCATCCTAGCAGGTTTGTTGGATGGAATTAGACTAACTGAGGGATCAGCTCCAAGCCCAAGCTTTTATGGCTTCTTGTTTGTTTTTCTGTGATTTCTTTAAGTGTTTGGCTTCTCATTTTTATTGATTCTTCAAAAGCTTTTGCTTGGGATACCTTATTCTTAAGGAGCTGTGTTGGGTATTGTATCCACAATAGCCTTGATTTGTAGAAAGTCAACTTTGAACCAAGATTGAATTGTTTGTGTATTTGATATGCTTTTCTAGTAATGCTCTTGCAGGTTCACTCTGCTAAGTGTAGACTAATGTCAGGTCACAATGGGTCAATAAGCACAGTCTCATGCAATGTAATTCTTCATTGTGTGAGGTATGGGGTTGGCTCATGTGTGGTCTCTCAATTGGGATACACTTTATGATCAAGACTTTTAAAGATTCAAAGCTAAGGTGTGCAGCATTGGTCTGAAGACAAAAGGAGAAAGTTCTTTAAGTAAACTTTTCGAGAAGTAAGGATATTTTCCGAGAAGTCTTTCAGTGATTTCGAAAAGTCCTTATGGATATTCGAGAAGAGTTGTTTCAGATATCTCTCGAGAAATTGTTGAAATTTTTCGAGTAGTTTCTTGTATTTCTCGAGATATCTTTGTTCTCTCGAAAAGTCTTCTTTGTTTTCGAGAAGTCTGTCTCAGCTCAGTTTTCGAGAAGTTTCCTCAGTTTTCGAGAAGTCCTTTTTATCTCGAGAAGTCCTGTCATATATCTTTGATCTTTTCTTTCTAAAGCTATTTTTCGAGAACTAGTCGTTTCTCTCGAGAAGTCTTGAAATTCTCGAGAAGTCTAGTCCTATCATTTCTCGAAAACTTTGTTTTCCTATTTTGACGTCAAGTCTTTTCCGTCAAATTGACGTGACGTCTTTCCTCGTCTTAAGGTTGAATCGTTACGATGTCTTCTATATAATGATTGCTCCTTATGATTGATTAAGTTTTTAGTTGTTTTGAGAATCACAAGATCAGAGTTCTTTTTCTCCTAACCCTAATCTGATCCAAGATCATCGTCAGTGCCGCGCATCGCCATCATTGGAGTTCGATCGTGAGTTATCTGAATTCGTCTCCAAGTGGAAGAGAAAGGTCAATCGATCATTGCCTTACACGTTCTGATTCTATCGGATTGATCAAGACCTTAGAAGATCTGATTTGTGCCGATTCGATTCTTCGTCTTCTACATCAAGCCGAAGTCATTTCTGTCGCAAGAAGAAAGAAGATCTTCATCAAATTTTTCAGATCTATCTGTGATTTGTTAAGTATAATTTCTATATCAATTTTATATTTGATTGTAGGAGAGATTGTTCTCCGAGTTGTAGGAGAGGTGTTCTCCGAGTTGTAGGAGAGGTGTTCTCTCTGAGTTGGTAGGAGATTGGTCTCCGAGTTGTAAGAGTTTTGACTCTGAGAATTGTAGGATCGTTCTTGATCCGAGTTTTAGTGAAGTAGTCAAGTCTAGCTGTGGAGCTAGATTGGCGAGGCCGGCAAGTGGAGTACCCAAGATCGGGGAACCACTATAAATTTCTTGTGTCGTCTGTGGTTGTGGTTTGCATTTTGTGCGTTCTTTATTTTCAAGAATTTCAATTCCGCAAAAGTCGCAGTTATCACCTATTCACCCCCCTCTAGGTGATTTTGGTTGGCAACTAGATATTTCAATTGGTATCAGATGGTCGTTGTTCTTAAAAGGTTAACACCTTGAACAAGATCTTTTCACTCTATTTGCCTTCAAATCATGGAAAAGTGCAAGGAATCGTCTTCGTTGAAATTGCCAATATGCACAAAGGCTAACTTTCCTATGTGGAAAGAAAGAGTCAGATTTTATATGGAAGCCGCAGACCCAAGAATCTTCCAAGTTGTGGAAGAAGGACCTCATGTGCCAATGACTGCCTCAACAATCAATCCTACGGTTCAAGTACCAAAGAAAATGATGGACTTAACAAAGGATGAGATCGCTCTCGTTGCCTTGGACAAAAAGGCAAAGAACATCATTGCAGTGCAGTGGATGATTCTATGTTGCAAAATCTAATTCACTGTAATTCTGCAAAAGAAATGTGGACGTCCTTAATAGTTCTTATGGAAGGTACTGAAGAAGTAAGAGATGATAGAAGTTCTCTTTTGAATCAAGAGTATGAGGCATTCAAGCAGAATAGAAAGGAGTGCATTGCTGATGCTTATGAAAGATTCTTCAAAATCGTAAACGGCCTAAGAAACTATGGTCGGGAATTCTCAAATGGTGAACTGAATGATAAATTCCTGCGTTCCCTAACGAAAGATTGGGATAGCAAGATTGTTGCAATCAGAGAATTTGGGAAGTTACCAAATCTAGACCCTCAGAATCTGTTTGGGAAACTGTTATCCCACGAGCTACAAATGAACATTCGGAAAACAGAAGAAGATGGGAATAGAGGTTCAAGCAAGGAAAGAACCTTGGCTATGAAGGCTGAGAGTTCTAGAAAATGCAGAACCTTGTCTCCAATCAGAATACAAGAATCTACTGATGAAGAAGAATCTAAGGCCGGCTCCTCCAGCTCAGAAATGTCTGATGGGGAATTCTCTCTTATCTCCCGTCAGTTTAAGAAACTGCTAAACAAAAGAAGACACATGAAGAACAAGTTTTCCTCTGAAAATAGACAGTCTCGACGTGATGGTGATCATCACAAAAAGAGTTCTAGCAATCATGACAGGTATAAATCTAAAACTGGTAAACATATTTCTTCTGACATAGTTTGTTATTGTTGCAATAAGCCAGGGCACATGATTGCTGAATGCCCTTATAAAAAGAAGGAAGGTGGAAGAAAAGAAGAAAAGAAATCCACTCACAGAAAAAGGAAGACTGAAAAGAGTCTAGTCGCTAAAAAGAACAAAACTTTAAGTGACAGTGACTCGGAAAAATCAAGTAGTGAAGAAGAAGCCTACTTCGGGTTGATGGCTATGACTGATGATGAAGAAGAACCTCCATATACCGGGAAGGTAAATTCAAACACTATTTTATCTGATTCTGAATTTGATTTAGATGAACAAAAGGATTATCCTTCAGATGATGATTCAAACCTCATGACCCAATACACTGAAATGCTTAAAAGTTTTGACAAATGCCGAAAGGTAGTCAAAATTCAGGCCAAGGAGATCATGTCTCTCAAAGAAGTGGAATCTAATTTGAGAAAGGAAGTTGAACAACTTTCCTCCTTCAAAGAGGAAAACCAAATCTTGAAAGACAAAATCAAAAGCTCAGATGAGCTCCTTGATCGGAAAGAGAACTCTATCAAAGTCCTGGAGGAACAGCTAGCCGCTGAGAAGAAGCTAGTTGAAAAGTTTTCACAACCAAAAACCATTCTTCCAATCATTGATACTTTCTCTACTAAAGCAAGTAGCAGTGGTTTAGGTCATGTGGCTGGGCCAAGTAATTCTTCTAAAGGCACCCGTGCCAAGAAGAAAAATAAGAATGCTAAGAAAGCTACTATCGAAGAAAAAGGAAAAGCCCATCTAGAACAAGTGGAATTTAAGAAAGTTCTACTTCCCACAAATGCTTATGACATGGAAAGCTCTTATGGTCACTTGACACGACCAATTAATTTTGCACCTGTCAATGACTATAAGGGGTGGGCTCGTCCTCAATACCTAAGTCAAAGTGCTTTCAAAGCACCTTATGAAGAAATAAATTTGAAAGATTATGGTCCTTATGTTCATGGTCCAAGTGCTGTTAAAGCACCAATAGTAAAGACTATTGTACCTAAGCCAGAGGAGAAAGCATTACCCTGTGTATGCTGTACTCATGAAACATACTCATCCAGAAGGATTGCTCCTGCCAAAATCAACGTTCAAAGAATTGAGCAGGAAAATATTAAGAGAAGGTACAACAGGTTTAACTGTTGGTGTTGCGGCAAAATAGGTCACTTTGCCGTAGACTGTTGGTTCAATTTCACATATTCCAAGAGACCACAAATTGACAATGCAAGAAAGACCACTCGCAATGTTAATGCTCCTCGTGGTACTCAACTAACAAGGGACCAAGGACCCAAATTTGTTTGGGCTCCTAAGGCAAGATAATCTGTTCTTGCAGGTATGTCCAAAGGCCAACAAAAATCCTATCTGGTATTTGGACAGTGGTTGTTCTCGGCACATGACCGGGACTAGAAGTCTACTGCAAAATTATACTCCAGTTGAGAATGGACCAAAAGTTATTTTTGGGGGATCAGACCGTGGAGTTATAAAAGGCTATGGTATGATTTCTAATGGCAATGTATCTTTCTTAGATGTGGCTTATGTGGAAGGATTAGAACATAATCTGATAAGTATAAGCCAACTCTGTGATAAAGGATACATAGTTGATTTTCGTAAAGACAAGTGTTTGATAAAGTCGGCAGAAAATTCTGAAACAATTCTATCAGGCACTCGTCATAGGAATATTTTCTGTTTAAATTTTATTTGCTTATCATCTTCTACACCAGTATGTCTTTTAGCAAAAGATAGTGCATCTCTTGCTGATCAATGGCATAAGAGATTAGCACACATAAACTTCAAAACTATAAATAAGTTGTTTTCACAAAACTTAGTACGTGATGCGCCAAATGTTAAGTGCATTAAAGATAGACCTTGTCATGCTTGTGTAAAAGGCAAGCAAACAAGAGCTACTTTTAAAAGCATTATAGGCAAAGATTCAACTATGTGTTTACATCTACTTCATATGGACTTGTTTGGTCCTTTGCAAATTAGGAGTTTAGGAGGTAAGTCTTTTACGTTAGTTATTGTAGATGATTACTCACGTTTCACATGGGTATTCTTTCTTAAACACAAGTCAGATACGTTTTCCATTTTCACTAAGTTTGTCAAGCAAATCCAGAACGAATTTGAATGCACCGTGGTCAAAATCAGAAGTGACCATGGAACAGAATTTGAATCTGGGGCTATGACAGATTTTTGTGAAAGTCTAGGTATCTTTCATGAGTTTTCCTCACCTCAAACTCCACAACAAAATGGGGTAGCTGAGAGAAGGAATAGAACACTCATTGAAGCTTGCAGAACAATGTTGAGTGACACTTCTCTACCTGAATATCTTTGGGCTGAAGCCGTCAACACTGCATGCCATGTGCAAAACAGAGCACTCATAAACAAAAACCATGAAAAGACTCCTTATGAACTACTAAAAGGCAAGAGACCAACCATCTCTTATTTTAGAATCTTTGGCTGCAAATGCTTTGTACTTAATAATGGAAAGCATTACAAAACCAAGTTTAGCGAAAAGAGTTTTGAGGGTATTTTTGTAGGCTATAGTAGCCATAGTAAAGCTTATAGAATATTTAATAAGAAAACTCTGGTGGTAGAGGAATCAATAAATGTTGTATTTGATGAAACGAGCGTGCTACATAGCATCTCTTCTAGTGCTCCTATTGAAGTTGCAGGTTCAAAGACACAAGATATTAGCTTAGATGAGCCATTCAAAGTTGATGCTCAAACCTTCGTCAAGATCTCTTCCCCAATCACAAATGAAGAAGAAGATCATATTGATGAAGAACCAGTACAAGTGGAAGAAGACATTCAAGTAGCTGATAATACTCCAAATGTTCAAACTGATGCAAGGAACCTTGAGTTCAGACATATGAGAGACCACCCTATTGATCAAATCATAGGAGATCCTCAAGTCGGCATTAGAACAAGAAGAGGTACTACTAACGAAAATATGCATTTAAGTTTTCTTTCACAGGTAGAACCAAAGAAGTTTCAAGAAGCAAATGAAGACCCCCACTGGATAATTGCAATGGAAGAAGAGTTAAATCAATTCAAACGTTGCAAAGTGTGGACACTAGTTCCAAAACCCAAGGATAAAAATATTATTGGAACAAAATGGGTTTACAGGAACAAGTTGGATGAAAATGGAACAATTATAAAGAACAAAGCAAGACTTGTAGCAAAAGGCTATAGACAGGAAGAAGGGATCGACTTCGATCAAACTTATGCTCCAGTAGCAAGACTTGAAGCGATCAGAATGTTCTTAGCCTATGCTGCATACAAAGGTTTCACCGTATACCAAATGGACGTTAAATCAGCTTTTCTAAATGGCAACATAAAAGAAGAAGTTTACGTAGAACAACCTGCAGGTTTTGTAGATTCTGAACACCCTAATTACGTTTACTTATTACAAAAAGCTTTATATGGGTTAAAACAAGCTCCTCGAGCTTGGTATGAGACGCTGTCTAATTTTCTTCTTGAGAACAAGTTCACAAGAGGAAAGATAGATAAAACATTATTTCTTAGGGAAGTAAAAGGCAAGATTTTGCTAGTGCAAATCTATGTTGATGACATTATTTTTGGCTCTACGGACGACAATCTTTGCAAAAAGTTTTCAAAACTTATGCAGGGAAAGTTTGAAATGAGCAGTATGGGCGAGCTGAAATATTTCTTAGGACTTCAAGTGAAACAATCTGAAGATGGAATTTTCATCTCACAGACAAAATTCACCAAAGAGTTGATTAAGAAATTTGGAATGGAGAATGCAACCTCTATGAGGACTCCAATGAGCTCAGCTATGTCTCTGGACAAGGACGATAAAGGGAAACCTTTTGATGAAACCAAATACAGAAGCATAATTGGCTCTTTGCTCTACCTTACTGCTAGTAGACCTGACATAATGTTTTCCACATGTGTATGTGCTAGATATCAGGTGAACTCTAAGGAATCTCACTATGCTGCTGCAAAGCGAATTTTGAGATATCTTAAGGGCACACCAAATCTTGGCTTATGGTACCCAAGAAGTAATGATAGCGAACTTATAGGCTATTCAGATGCAGATTTTGCAGGTAGCAGAGATGACAGGAAAAGCACTTCCGGAACATGCCAATTTATCGGAAGAAGGCTTATATCCTGGAGTAGCAAGAAGCAGAATTGTGTTGCAATCTCAACAGCCGAGTCAGAATATATTTCTGCAGGCAGTTGTTGCGCACAACTTCTATGGATCAGGAACCAGCTTCAAGATTATAATTTGAAGATAAAGAATATTCCAATGTTTTGCGACTCCTCTAGCGCAATTGGTATAGCAAATAATCCGGTCTCACACAGTCGGACAAAGCATATCGAATTAAGATATCATTTCATCCGAGAGCATGTGGAGAATGGGGATATCAACTTAAGTTATGTCTCTACAGATAAGCAAATAGCAGATATATTCACGAAGCCGCTGGATGAGACCAAGTTCTCCTTCTTCAAGACAGAACTTGGAATGCTCAACATGGAATAATGATCAAACAAAGGATAAGAGAAGAAGATAAGTAAATTTTCTTAAATTTTATCTTATTTTTTATGTTCTAAAATGAAGCACAGGCATATCCTTTGGAGTGAAGAAAAATCAAAGAAGAAAATTTCAAGTCATCATTAAACTTCTCGAGAAATGAAGTGAACATCTCGAGAAATGACTTGCTGTTGTTTGAAGATAAAATATTTCGAAAAATTTGACATCATCTCTCGAAAAATGAACTCACACTTCTCGAGAAATGGGTAATCCCTCGAGAACCTTAATTATCCTTCGGAAGGAAATCGGCAGAGTTCTGAGACCTCTCGAGAACCTTAATTATCTTTCGGAAGGAAATCGGCAGAGTTCTGAGACCTCTCGAGAACCTTAATTATCTTTCGGAAGGAAATCAGCAGAGTTCTGAGACCTCTCGAGAACCTTCTCAACCTCTCGAGAAATGTCTTATACTTCTCGGAAACTTTATTCTCAAATTTTCGAGAATATGAAGTGCCAGGTACGCTTAAATTTTTTTTTAATTAATTGTCACATCAGAACCACACTATAAATAGAGTCTCGAAATGAATTAAGAGGTCACGCGAGGTACTTCCATTTCCTCTCGAAAAGCGCCGTCGGTTCATCTTCTTTTACGCAAAATCGACGTTCCAGTTCAGACGGATCTTCACTCTTTCTAGTCCTCATCTCAAGTTCTCCTCACGATTAATGGCTCCTTCCGGAAAACCTAAGATCGGCGTGGGCAGTGAACTTGTGCGAGAAGGTCTCCAGTCTATGTCAGATGAGTTTCAAAACCTTTTTTATCTTCTAGATGCAGCAGGACTCTCGTTCTTACTAGAACATCAATGTCGTATTCTATTTCATGAGGTAGAGGATCTGTTTATTAATATAAAAGTTCACAAAAACGGAAATAGAATGAAATCTAGTATTGGAGATTACAAAATCAAGATTAATCCAAAATCCCTTTCCAAGTATTTGAAAATTCCTTTGGTAGAACATGAGGACTCTTTAAATAATGAGGATTGGGCTCATTCCCTAATGTTTTGTGGATTGGATAAAGGAACAACAACTATTCGTAGACAAAAGATGAGTGATGTGGGAAAATTGATAGTAGATATAATTTCAAAGGTTTTACTTTGTCATACTGGGAGCCTGGGTCATGTCTCTTCAGATGTATTCAGCTTAGTAGCAATGGTTATTTGTGGAAAAAGGTTCAGCTGGGCAGATTTCTTATTCAATAAGATCAAAGAAAGCATATTGAGCCCCAATTTTGCAAGAATCCTGACACTCTACCTGAATCAGCTAAATCCAGTTGTGTTTGACATGACCAAGGGAGCTATTATTCATCACTTGAAAAAGGTAGATGTTGTCACAATGCAAAGGTGGAACATCAGGATTAATAAGCCAGCTGCAGGTGCAGGTCCCCAGGGGGAGCCTATTACTTCAGCTCAATCAGTTCCTGAATTTGAAGCTCCTGCTCCTCCTCCTCCAGAAACATCAGCAACTCCAGCTCCACCTCCAGCTCAACTCAGTTCATTTCCAGATCCAGATCCATCTCTAGTTTCACAACACACCATTCTATCAGAAGAATCAAATCTTACTCCAACAGACACAGTTCTTTCTCCATCAGCTCAAGATCCTTCAGAACAAGTTCCTTCCAAAACTTCATCAATCCCAGATGATCAACTTTTATCAGATACTCCTATGGAAGATACCTTTCCTTCACAAGATCAAGGAGATCATTTCTCACCTCCTCCAGCTATAAATGAAGACAGAGTAGATTCCACCATAGCAGATGTGGTGAGTGAAATTCTAAAAGGTGCTGATGATGTGCTTAGCACTAGTGACCACATGGGTGGGTCAGGAGCAGATTATGATTTTACTCTGGAAGGAGATGATGTTTCAGTGCATGATTCATCTCCTCCCCCAGTACATATTGAGGGGGAGCAAGAGTCTTGTTTAGACACAAACAAGGGTGCTCAGGAAAAGATTGTTGTTTTATCTCCTGTGCAGCTCCAGAGTTCAGTTGTTATTGAAGATCTACCAGAAGAAGCTTTGCCAATCCTGCCTCCTCCATCTCTTTTTGATGAAAATACAATTCTTGGTAAAATTGAATTAATGCTTCAAAGACAAAGTGCCAAAATAGATTACTCCTTCAAAGAAGTTCATGCTAGAATATCTGATGTTGAAAAAGAAATGTCAAAGCAGTTGAAAGAATTCAAAACAAGTTCAGATCAGTTGAAATAGGTTGTTTTTCAGGGAGGAAAAGCAATTGATCACACCATCAAAAGTGTAGCCACAGTTCTAGCAGAAGTGATTCAAGTCAGAAAAACTCAAGAATACATGGCTTCAAAGGAAGAGGAAAGTACCTTTAAGGTTATTGATGAGGTAGGACAGTTCAAGGATTCTATTCTCCAAACCCTCTCTGTAGAAGTCAGAAAGGGGGAGGACAGTTTAATTGAGAAGATGACTGGGTTGATAGATCAAACTCTTTTTTATTTTCATAAGCATTTGATTAATAAGTTTGAGCAGTTGTCCCAAGGTGTCCAAAAGCAGGTAAATGAGTTAAAAGATTTCACCTCTAATACTACTGTTTGGTTACACCATGAAATCTTTCCTGAGTTGGGTATTGACCCTGCTCAACCTCCTCCTCATTTTGATCAAGTTCAATCTGAAGCTCCTTTATTTCCTCAATTTTCTCCAAGTCTAGCAGGGCAGTCTGATGATGTTCCTTCAGTAGAAACTCATTCCTCTATGCACTATTCTAGAAAAAGGAAATATGGTGATGGACTTTCTGCAAGCAGATCTATTCCTGGCTCCACCTCAGCAGGTTCTGGCAAAGCAGTGATAGATGACACAAAGGTTTATCCAAAAGTTTGGAGTCCAGTTTCAAAGATCATCATTCTAGACTCTCTCAAGCTTGTAGAAGAAGGAAATGTACAAGCTACTGAAATTTACAGCTCTTCTGAATGGAAAAAGTATGAGACAAGTAGAATCAAGAGAAGAATACATTTCAAAAATTATGGGTATAACAATCCGGCAGCTCCAGAAGCTCCTCCAAAGTATCATCCCAAACCTTATGCTTACTTTTCAAGACAGGAGGAGAAAAGAAAGGGGAATGCTAATCTCTGAAGACAAGACTTTAAAGACCTTTAAAACTTTATGTCTACATGCTTGTGTGAACTTTAATTCATTAGACAATCTTAAATCTAAATATAGTTTTTGATTCTGATGTGACAATCATGTTCTTATATTTAGATATTGCTCTTAATGTTCTTTCTAGTATATTCTTTTTATATTTAATATGGCTACAATTCATCTTGGTAAGAAGGGTTCTGACTTCTACAAATAGGGGGAGATTGTTGGGTATTGTATCCACAATAGCCTTGATTTGTAGAAAGTCAACTTTGAACCAAGATTGAATTGTTTGTGTATTTGATATGCTTTTCTAGTAATGCTCTTGCAGGTTCACTCTGCTAAGTGTAGACTAATGTCAGGTCATAATGGGTCAATAAGCACAGTCTCATGCAATGTAATTCTTCATTGTGTGAGGTATGGGGTTGGCTCATGTGTGGTCTCTCAATTGGGATACACTTTATGATCAAGACTTTTAAAGATTCAAAGCTAAGGTGTGCAGCATTGGTCTGAAGACAAAAGGAGAAAGTTCTTTAAGTAAACTTTTCGAGAAGTAAGATATTTTCCGAGAAGTCTTTCAGTGATTTCGAAAAGTCCTTATGGATATTCAAGAAGAGTTGTTTCAGATATCTCTCGAGAAATTGTTGAAATTTTTCGAGTAGTTTCTTGTATTTCTCGAGATATCTTTGTTCTCTCGAAAAGTCTTCTTTGTTTTCGAGAAGTCTGTCTCAGCTCAGTTTTCGAGAAGTTTCCTCAGTTTTCGAGAAGTCCTTTTTCTCTCGAGAAGTCCTGTCATATATCTTTGATCTTTTCTTTCTAAAGCTGTTTTTCGAGAACTAGTCGTTTCTCTCGAGAAGTCTTGAAATTCTCGAGAAGTCTAGTCCTATCATTTCTCGAAAACTTTGTTTTCCTGTTTTGACGTCAAGTCTTTTCCGTCAAATTGACGTGACGTCTTTCCTCGTCTTAAGGTTGAATCGTTACGATGTCTTCTATATAATGATTGCTCCTTATGATTGATTAAGTTTTCAGTTGTTTTGAGAATCACAAGATCAGAGTTCTTTTTCTCCTAACCCTAATCTGATCCAAGATCATCGTCAGTGCCGCGCATCGCCATCATTGGAGTTCGATCGTGAGTTATCTGAATTCGTCTCCAAGTGGAAGAGAAAGGTCAATCGATCATTGCCTTACACGTTCTGATTCTATCGGATTGATCAAGACCTTAGAAGATCTGATTTGTGCCGATTCGATTCTTCGTCTTCTACATCAAGCTGAAGTCATTTCTGTCGCAAGAAGAAAGAAGATCTTCATCAAATTTTTCAGATCTATCTGTGATTTGTTAAGTATAATTTCTATATCAATTTTATATTTGATTGTAGGAGAGATTGTTCTCCGAGTTGTAGGAGAGGTGTTCTCCGAGTTGTAGGAGAGGTGTTCTCTCTGAGTTGGTAGGAGATTGGTCTCCGAGTTGTAAGAGTTTTGACTCTGAGAATTGTATGATCGTTCTTGATCCGAGTTTTAGTGAAGTAGTCAAGTCTAGCTGTGGAGCTAGATTGGCGAGGCCGGCAAGTGGAGTACCCAAGATCGGGGAACCACTATAAATTTCTTGTGTCGTCTGTGGTTGTGGTTTGCATTTTGTGCGTTCTTTATTTTCAAGAATTTCAATTCCGCAAATGTCGCAGTTATCACCTATTCACCCCCCTCTAGGTGATTTTGGTTGGCAACTAGATATTTCAAGCTGGTTTTCTATTTTAGCCATCTCTATTTCTTTTTCTCTGATGTTAGATCTTAACTCATAATTTTTAGAACATGTATCCTCTATATTTCTCTGGTTTTTAATGACATTAATTTGTTCTTTTAGATTCTTAATTTCTTGTTTGGCTTTTAGTTGATCTAAACATAATCCTTTAAAATCATTTTTGAAATCATCACTTAGAAAATCTATGTCATAAAAAATGCTTACCTCATCCTTATCCTCAGATTCCTCTATGAGAATAAGGCTATTTTCTTTATCATCTTCAGAAGAGATGCTTCCTTCTGATTCTGTCTCACTCCATGATTTAGCACCATGTTCTTCCTTTGAGCTTTCAAGAGCCATTAAGCATAGGTCTTCTTGCTTAGACTCTTCATTGCCACTTTTGGATGAGGTGCTGTCCTCAGAATCTGTTTCACTCCATGCTTCTGCAATGAAGCCTCTTTCTTTCTTCTTCCCCTTTTTCTTGAGATCTTCCTTTTTCAGATCTTTCTTTTTCTCAGTGTTTTCTGGACATTTTGGAGCAATATGTCCAGTTTTCCTGCAGGAATAACAAATGATTTCTTTAGTAGGAGTTTTATCATACCTTGGTTTTGATTCCCTCCTTCTAGACTCATCTGTCCTGATCCATTTCTTGAATCTTCTGGCCAGGAGGCTGAATAATTCTTCTTCAGTGACAGGGGTCTCTTCTTTGGTTGCTTTCAAAACAATGTTTCTATCTTTTGAGGAGGTTGGAGTGCTTCCTCTTCTTTCCTTCTCTTCTCTGGTTTTCAGCAGTTGCTCATAGGATTTGAGTTTTCCTAAGAAGGCATCTGTTGAGATTTCCTTTTATCCTCTTGTATCTCATATTGCCCATATTCTTGAGTCCCATGAACTTGGGAGACTCATTAACAGTTTGTCATTGATCTCTGTGAGAGAGATCTCTTTATCCAGGCTCCTTAATTGATTGATGATCAGACTGAATCTGTCATACATCTCAGATATGCTTTCTTCATGCTTCTTTTGAAAGTTCTCATATTGGGAGATCAATAGAGCCTTTTTATCTTTCCTTTCAACAGCACTTCCTTCTACCATCTTGGTAAGAGCCTCCCAGATTTCTTTGGCTGATTCACAGTCAACAACCTTTTGAAAGATTTCATCTGAGAGGGTTGAGACAAGAATGTTCACAACTTTTGCATCACATGTTCCTGCCTTCTTCTCTTCAACTGTCCACTCAGCCCTTGGGACAAGTGTTTGAGTCACTTCACCACTTGAGTCTCTTCTATAAGGCTTGGGAGGACCTGTCAAAATAACATTAAATAATTCTTCATCAATAGAATTCATATAGATCCTAATTCTTGTTTTCCAAATTGCAAACTTTTCAAGATTGCACATTGGTGGTCTGGTGGAAGCATAATCTTTGATTTGTGCCATGTGAAAAAAAATTTTTAGAAATATATATATATATATATATATATATATAAGAGGTAGGATCTTTTTGATCAAGGAGTTAACCTTTTTAGATCAACCTGGCTCTGATACCAATTGAAAGTGCACAGTTAACCTCACTAGAATTCTCTAGAGGGGGGTGAATAGAGATTTAAAAATACTTTATGCAATTATATATATATATATGTGTGTGTGTAATAATCACAGAATTAAGCTTCCCACACACCAACAAGAATTAAGCAAGTAAAGAAGGAAAATAGCAAGAAGAAAATCACAGCACAACACAAAGAAATATAGTGGTTCCCCAAACTTTGGGTAGTCCACTCTTCTACCCCCTTGGTTGGAATTCACTATCTAGCACTGAGTCTTTTGATAAGGAGACTCTTAGAACCAGCCTGAGTCTTTTGATAAGGAGACTCTTAGAACCAGTACAACTGAATTTTTTGAAGAGAGATTCTAAATACTCTTTTACACAATTGAAGTTGAAATAAGAATAAGAAGAAGAATTAGAAGAAACAATTAAAACAAGAAAGAATCTTCTTCCTAGCAAGAAGATTAGAAGCACAAGAATAGTGAATGTAATGTCTCTTCTATAGTGAGAAGGAGATTGAAAGCTTTTCTCTCTTTTGTGAGAGCTTTTAGAATTTGCAGCAGAATGGCTTCAGAAGGAGGAGAAGATGAAGGCTTTTTCTTTGCTGCAGCACACTATCTCTTTTCTCAGCTTTCTCACTCTTCACTTGGGAGCTCTTCCTCTTTTTCAAATGTATATAGTGGATCACTAGTCATTATTCTCTGTCGGTCTCCTCTTTATTTATAGCTCTGTTTAAAAAGATATTGCTAAAGGAGAATAATCAATTAGCAGACAGAGAATTAGGAAGAGATAAAAGTTTCCATAATCAATATTTCTGTAGAAGGAAAGAGATCATTTTGATTTCAAATAATATCCATAATAAACTTAATCAAATTAACCAAGAATCAAATTGAAGGAAAGACTGATTCATAACGGCTATAAAAGAATAATATCATTCCATAAAAATCAGATCTACAGAAAGAAGGAAAGAGATCTGGCGTGTTTTTGAATTTCTTATAGAAATTGACGTGCGTCGATTACTATTCGACGTGAACGTCGATTTCATCCTGGCTGAACGTCGAGAGGAGAATAAGGAAGGTGCGTCGACTAAGGTGCATCGACTTTATTAAATTCATCGACGAGAAGTCAGAGGTACGTCGACAAAGATTACTTTGAATTCTTCTTAGAGTTACTTCGACTCATTCTGAGAGAAACGTCGACTACATATCGACGTTGCGTCGAATACTATTCGACGCATATTTACTTAGACTAATTTTCATTCTTAAAAATTAAATTCTTCTCAATTTTAGGGGTTAAGATAAATCATTTCCCCAACAAACTACTTTTTGAATGGTGAAAGCTCAAAGGCGAAGAAGAGACAGTAACAGGAAGACATGTGCTCTCAAGGCAGCGACCCGGGGTATATTTATAGCATAAGGGAGGGGCCCACCCAAAAGATTCCCTTCAGGTCAGCAAGGCACTTGGCGAATAATGGGGGTTGGATTGTTCTTATCGAGCGTAGGACTCACTCGCAAAGAGCGGGGATTATGTACAATCCCGTATTCGCCGAGTGGGTCCCAAAGGTCCAAAAGGCAGGCAAGATAGGTCAAGAAGGGAACTTGCCCAGTTCAGGAGAGGTAGGGGAGCCTCAGGGAGAGTGCGAGCCTCTTCTGCAAAGCACTCGCTCACTTAGGAGTGCAAATGTGATGAAGGTCAGGCTGGTGGTGTCCACGCGGACCACTCACCCAATAGAACCTAGTGCGCAAGGGGCCTGGCGAGTGGTGCCTTCATGGACCACTTGCCCAGAAGGATTTAATGGGGAAATGACCTAGATACCCTTCATGGGCTGCCAATAGCCCTTCAGAACAGCGGAGTTAGGCTGTTAGCAGACCAATTGGTGTGCGTTTAGTAAAAGTAAAGACAGATTTAGGTTATTTGCAGTCCAGACTAGAGAATCTATAAATAGAACCTTAAGGACACCTTGGGGGAGACCTAATCTTTAGGCTCTCTCCTCCTAGGCAATTTTTGGTTGACTGTTAGTGCCCTCCAAGGTGCCCGGCTGAGCATTGGTTTGGGAGGGGAAGCTCTCTAAGATCTTCTGGGTGTGTGGCGGGACCTCCTCGCTTCAGCCTTGGGTCAGTTCATAATTCTTCATCCCCGGTCAAGAGTTTAAGGCTTCGTTTGATTCGGCGGTGGCGGGAGCAGATGGCGGGTGGAGCCGAAGAGTTCGAACCGGAGGCAGGGAGAAAGTGTTCCAGCCGCGGCGTTTAGCTGCGTTTTTCAGGGAGCGGCGGGTCGAGCCGGATCAAACGCTGCCGGAGGGCGTTTGGTTACCCGCCGTCCGGCGGCGTTTGCGCCAAATGCTCTGCCAAAATGCCGTGCCAAATGAACCCTAAGTGAGGGATAAGTAGGTGTATGCTATACCTTCCAGTGGGTCCATACTCAAAGACTGATCGCCGATTTCAACACCCAGGCTTCAAGATCGCAATTACGAGCTTACACGCCCTTGGTCACAGGCGTGACCAAGGGCGTGACTCCTCAATTTTTCAACTATAAAAGGCAGCAATCTCCAGGAGTATTTGAGTTCGATTTTGGAGTCTATATTCAGCTTTAATTTACTGTTTTTGTTGTTCTAGCTAGTTTTTCTACAAGTTGTAAGTTTTCTATTATTGCAATTTCAACTCAAGTATAGTAGTTTTTATCATATCTTTTTCCTCTTTTACTTGTATTCCCATCATTATGATGAGTAGCTAAATTTCCTTTAGCACTTGGTCATGATGAACTTTGGAATGAAATAAAATATGTTTTGAATTTTTTCTTATTCGCAAGCTCTCATCTTGATTATCTTCGATTTATCTTTGAATGTAATTGCGTCGAATTCATATGTCGCAAATATGTTTTTTGATCTAAGATTTGTATTCTAGTTGATCGAGAGATCCGTGCGTACGAGGAGATCACTCAAAGATAATAGGAGTTGTATGCACTCCTTGAGATAGGATGACATAAATCTTCCGGATTGGAGTCAAATCCAATAGTGGGGTTCACGGCTTAAAGCAAGCTTAGGAGTTTCTACTGGCCGAGGCATCTTAATCGATCAACCTAAGGTTAGTTGGTAGTATTCCTCGAGAGAGGTGCTATCATGTTTTGGGAACCTCCACGGTCGAAGTTATTTCAATAAGAGCTTCTGAATTATTCTTTTGTAAAATTCTATTTTATTCCAAAGGGATTCAAGATCAAGTGTTAATCTATTAATCATAATCTTTCTTCATAGTTGATTTTCTCCGAATAGTTTTCCAAAACAAACCCAACTTACGATCGATAAGATAATAGCTCTTTTTTGTGAGTATAAGTACTCAACAATCCCGGAAAAATACGACACTTGATTTTCTAAATCATATAATATAAAGCGATAGGTACACTTGCCTTATCGAATTATACGTGGATAACACTCTAGTTTTACGCAACATGGATTTTATCCATCAATAAAGCAACACAAGAAAATTTGGGTTGTCTCCCATTAGCGCTTTTGTTTACCGTCCTTAAGCTGGACTTAATACCTGTATTAACCAGTTTATATAAATGTCTAAGTATAAAATGAAAATAATAAAGTCTACTTATTATTATTACACAACCAGCAGAGAAATCGATTATACATTGATTTAAAGTAATAACTAGCAGTGAACGAAATGGATCTGAAGAGCCAGCAACAGCAGTAGTCAAGAGGATCAGAAGTTTTCCATCTCCAAGTGTCATCTTTCCTCATCTTTTTCATCTGCTCCAATCGTCTGTCATGAATGAAGTACCGTTTACCACCCTGCACCCAGTCTCTCAAGGAAAAAGCAGGCAATGATGATGAAGTTGGATAGGCGATTGATTTCAACATTGCCATCTGCATTCTCTGCCCAGACTGCCACTCAGAATAACCCAAAAATGGGTCTAAAAACTCATGCACCTGCAGGGGAATATATGAAACTGAAAGTGGAGGTCAGATCTTAAGTTACTCTAGAGGGGGGTGAATAGAGTATTAAAACTTTTTGTTTAGTTTTATAGCGGAATTTAAAATACTGAGTAAATATATATGTAATCAGTGAGAGTGAAAGATAGAGACAGGAGTAATAACAAGCACACAACACAAGCATACAGAAAATAAACAAGCACAGAAGACACAATGAGATATAGTAGTTCCCTAATAAATCTGGGTACGTATACTCTTCTACCACCCTTGGTAGGAATCCACTAGGAGGGTTAATAAGGTGCCCAGGCACCAAGGGGTTTTTGATAAGGTGTCCACACACCAATAAGCTTTTGATAAGGTGCTTAAAAACCACACAGGGATTTTTTGATAAGGTGTCTTGCCGCCACTGGATAAACGTTTTAAGGGAGTATTAACCTTGTACAGGATGAGATAAAAGGTATAGAGTGTTCTTCTCTGTCAATGATCTGAGAGAAGACAAAAGGTGTTGAAGCTGAAAGCTCCCCCTGTCTGTTGAGAGTTGATGACAGCTTTGAGGACAGAGCTTTCACAAACAGAAGTCTTTGTAGCTGATTATATGGAAGAAGTTAATCTTCAGATTGTTGTTGCTCTTGAAAGACTTTGTTTTACAGCAGATCTGAGAGATTGAATCTTGTTCTCAGAATGAAGAGGTGCTGCTTTTTTTGAGGAAGAATGCTCGATCTCTATTTCTTTTTGATAACCTGTAGTAATTCAAATTCAAATCCTTTGTCTATTTAAGGAATATATTTTTCTGACTTAAATCCTTCTTGGAACTAGGTAGCCACCCAAAGACGACTTTGGCAGGTCCTTTCAATTCCTTTTGCCGAGAAAGATGCCTTGGCATTAAATGTCAATGGCTATTCTTCTTCTTGGAATAGTGGGAATATAAGGATATAATAAATAAGAAAGATATCCTTACTTGGCTGCCTGAATACGTCCAAGGAGAAATAAATATATCCGTTATTCTGCTGATTTGTGTTCAGAGAACTGACATCCACTGAGAATATAAGTCCGAACATCAGAAAGCAATTTGTCGAGCGCTAGCTAGAATTCGTCGACCGCTGCTAGTCATTTGTCGAGCACTGGCTTAGAATTTGTCGACCGCTGCTAGTCATTTGTCGAGCGCTGGCTTAAAATTTGTCGACCGCTAAGACTGTGAGTTTCTTCAGTCCGCTAGAAGCAATTTGTCGAACGAATCTGGTCATTCGTCGAACACCACACGCCATGTGTTTAGCTTGAATTTTCCTAAGTTCTGCTAATCTAATCAGCCTAAAACTTGACCCTAAGGCTATACATTGGGGTCAATACAGATCCTAATCAACATATAGTGATCCTAGCCCAAATCAGTAATAGGGTTGTTCCAACAATCTCCCCCTATTTGGGTTAGGATACTATTTAACAAATAATTGAATAAATACAGTAGAAAGTATAATCAACAGAGCAACAATGAAATGAAATATATCTGATAGATTAAAATAGATCATCAGAAAGAAGAAGAAAAATGCTCTGAGTTTAGAAACTTTACATTCATAACCAAGAAATTTATTTAAGACTTTTTGTCCTGAGAAGGTGGCTTGAATGTGATTTTCCTGTTTGGGTCTTCTGATTTCTTTTTGCTGATAAACAAATCTTGAGCTCCAATGATTTTCTGTTCTTTGACATGAGGGATAAATGCTTCTGGGTGCATGTCAATATATTCCTCAGCATTGAATACTTTAACTGTCTTGTATTTTTCAAGTTCTTTTCTTCTATATTCTGACATGGTTGAGATATTTGAGAAGTCTTTGCCTTCTGCTTTAGCCATTTTAATCTGTGCAGATGCAATTGTTTCTCTCAGTCTTGCCATCTGACAGATTGTCTCTTCTTCTAGATCTGGACAGTAATAAATATCTTCTGAATCATTTTTGTCTTGAATAACCTTTTGAGGTACTCTATCTCTGTGAAGAGATCCATCAGAAATGTGAAGTTTGTATTCTGAAGATATTTGAGAAGAAGAAAAGGTTTGACTTTCTTGAAAGATAAGTGCTGATATCTTAGAGGGAGGAGCACTGGCTGATCCAGAGGCTTGAGAACCACTAGAACTACCAGGTCTCCCTGAATGTTGAGAGCTTGGCTTCTGAGAGGAAGATGATACACCTGCTGATCCTGCTGCACCAACTGCTGGAGGAGGAGGAGGAGGATGACTGTGCTTGACTGGTTTGTCAGGGATGTAGCCAGTCTTCTTGAATTTCTTCCTCCCGTTGTTCTCATTTCTGGAGAGCTTCATCCAGTGAGGAGTTTTCTCATCAAGAGGAACATTATACAAAATGTACAGAGGAATGTCATTATTTGGATTTGGAGCCTTGGGAGCAGCCTTTGACTTAGCTGTTCTTTTCTTTCTTTTCTTTGAAAGTGTATCATCAGAATCACTGTTGTCATCATCATCATCAGAGTCAGAAGATGAGATTGGCTTATTGTATAAATCATCAATTCTCTTGATTGCTTTACGAGCCTTTAATCTTACTTCTTCAGCTTTGTCAAACTCTGCATCTGCTTCTCTCCAGATTTCATCAAAGTTTGGCATTGATTCTTCATTCCATACAGGAATTGGAGGTGAAGAAGTAATTTGTGAGGCTGTTGTATCATCAAGGAATTCTGCAATATCATCTTCATATTCTGCAGAATGATCCTTTATTTGAATGTCTTGAACAGTGGATGAAGGAATAGAGGAGATGTAATTTTTTTATGATAGCAGAGTGAGTCTTCTGAGGAAGGCATATCAGAGCCTTTGATAAATCCTCTATGTATACCTTTGGTGATACCCTTGAAGTATATGTGACATCAAATTTTGATAATAAACTATATAGATCACAGGATGGATGAATGCATATACTATTTATTTCTTCTATAACTTGTGTATCCGATATTATACATGAATCAATTACATCTGTATCAAAAACTGTAATTTATGTATCTTCTGGAGTTTCTTCTGTTTCTGGAGCTTCTTCATAGGACATCTCCCCCTGCCTAGCTTCAGGGCGGCCTGAATCTAGGCCCCTAGAAGAAGGGACAGCAGTAGAGGAGGGAAGAGAAGCTATCTTAGCAGATAGAGCAGAAATTGCCTGAAGAACTGGAGCAAATTTTGCATCCAGGAGCTCGCTAATTTTAGGAAGGATATGATCAAAAACGTGATTAGCAATGGAGGAGAGGTTGAGGGATGGATAATCTGGTGGATGACTAGATGATGGTTGTGAAGTGGATGGAGATGAGATTGGAGGAATGATATTGCTGATGTTGGTGGTATGTGTGGGAATGTCTAGATGGATTGGACTAGGAGAATGAATGGGTGAATGTATTCATTATGTATTGGAGATGGAGGTGTGGTAGGTAGTGGTTATGAAGATAGAGGTGGAGGTGGAACATCATTGATGTGGGCAGTTGAAGGAGGTGATGAAGAATGAGAATGTGTAGGAGATTGTTGAGCAGGTGGAGAGAGGATATGAGAGGAAGAAGGAACTGAGGAAGGAGCTTCTAGAAGGGTAGAGGGAGTGACTTGATCAGTCCTTGTGTCCTCAGAAGTTTTCCTTTTTCTAGAGGCATCAGCTCCTGTATTCTTCTTGGGAATTACTCAATCCCATTTAGCAAAGAGTGCTGAGGTCAGCCTCTTGCTGGCATTTATTGTCACTTTTGGTGACACCAGAAGCTCTGGATGCCTTTCCTGCAGAAAAATCCCTATAACTCTTCCAATGCAAACATTATCTTTAGAGTTTTGCTTTTTAATCAATTCAAAAAGAATTGATCCCCAGTTGAATTTCTTCTTCTCCATTAAGGCAACCATTAACAGAAATTGGTGCCTACTGATATAGTCATGCCCAGAAGTCTTGCTCAGCAAGACTTTTCCAACAATATCCGCTAAGAATATGTAGTCCTGAGACAGGTTCTTTTTCAGAAGGTGGCTAGGGTTTGCAGTGAAATGGCCCATTTTGACTATAGCTTCATCAAATTTATTTGAGCTTATGTCAAATTCATCTTCACCATTTTCAAAACCAAAGATCTCTGAAAGGATGATGGGAGAGAGAGAGATATGATGACCTGAGATTGTTCCCGACAAGCTTTCATCGACTGGTTTTGTAGTGTAAACCCATTCTTTTATCTCTGCAACAGCTATCTTCTGCCTGGTGCTTAGAAGCTTCCTTAGATGTTGTTCATCCAGCGTTTGAAGAATATCCTTGAAGATTTGGTCTGACTGTGCAAGTCCATGTCAATGTCGAAACCTGCGTCAAACTTCATTAGGTGCAAAGAGGCCTGAGGAATCGCCATTGTTCCTGCAAAGAGAGTTGAAGATCAAGTGCAGAGGGGAACTGGAGGGAAACACGATTTCTGTAGGCGCAAAGCTTAGAATAAGATAAAGTAAGGCTTATATAGAAGGGTCGAAGAATGAGGGCGCATTCGTAAACCATTGTTCGACAAAACCTAATAAAACTAGAAGTCGAAAAGGCTTTATTTCTTTGTCTGAAAGCGTTCGACGAGAACATCTTTTTCGTCGACCGTCGTTCGACAAATGAAATTGCCTTAACTGACTCTGCGTTTAAGAGGTTTCAGAGACCACCGTTCGACAAATGATTCAAATTTGTCGTTCTTCGTTCGACGAATTTGTGAGATAAATAGAAATACTTAATTTTTAGCAGATTGAGTCTCCATCTATCATTACTAGTTGATTTATAAAGAAGACGTGCTTCTTTTCATCCAGGGGCTTGGTGAAAATATCAGCTCTTTGCAAATCAGTAGAAATGAATTGTAGGAAAATTTTGTTTTTATCCACATTGTCCCTGAGGAAGTGGTGCCTAATTTCTATGTGTTTAGTCCTACTATGGAGAACTGGATGTTGTGCTATAGATATTGAACTAGGGTTGTCACAAAATATAACTGAATTATTTAAGTTGACACCATAGTCTAGGAGCTGATTTTGTATCCACAATATCTGTGAGCAGCAACTGCCAGCAGCTAAGTATTCAGCTTCAGCTGTTGATGTAGACACAGATGTTTGTTTCTTACAAAACCAAGACACAAGCCTATCACCAAGAAACTGACAAGTTCCTGATGTGCTTTTCCTATCTACCTTGCATCCAGCATAATTTGAGTCTGAGAATCCAGTTAATTCAAATTCAGATGATGTTGGATACCAAAGTCCTAGATTAGGGCAACCCTTTAGATATCTTAAAATTTTTGTTAGAAGAGTAAGATGAGATTCTTTAGGATTAACTTGAAACCTAGCACAAATGCATGTAGCAAACATTATGTCTGGCCTACTGGCTGTTAAATAGAGTAGAGAGCCAACAATTGCCCTATACAGTTTCTGATCAACAGGTTTCCCTGATTCTACAGTATTAATAACAGCATTAGAGGCCTTGGGTGTCTTCATAGTAGAAGAATCAGACATTCCAAATCTTTTCACTAATTCCTTAGCATACTTAGATTGAGAGATGAAGATTCCTGATGGGGTTTGCTTCACTTGAAGACCAAGGAAGTATGATAATTCACCCATACTACTCATTTCAAATCTTGATTGCATTAGATTGGAAAATCTTTTGCACAAATTTGAATCAGTAGATCCAAAGATAATGTCATCTACATATATTTGAACTAGTAGAGTTTGACTTTTATGTACTTTGTAAAATAATGTTTTGACTACCATGCCTCTATAGAAATTGTTTTCCAAGAGAAAGTTAGCTAAAGTCTCATACCATGCTCTGGGAGCTTGTTTGAGACCATAGAGAGCTTTATTAAGTTTAAATACATAGGAGGAATGAGTTGGAGAGATGAAACCTAGTGGTTGTTCCACATAGACTTCTTCTTTGATGTCTCCATTGAGAAAAGCACTTTTCACATCCATTTGATATACCTTGAACTTCTTGAATGCAGCAAAGGCCAAGAAAATCCTTATAGCTTCAAGCCTTGCAATAGGGGCAAATGTCTGATCATAATCTATGCCTTCTTCCTGTGAATATCCTTGAGCTACCAATCTTGCTTTATTTCTCACAATATTTTCTTGATCATCAAGCTTGTTCCTGAAGACCCACTTGGTGCCAATAACTGGATGGCCTTTTGGTCTTGGAACTAAATCCCAAACCTTGTTTCTTTCAAATTGGTTGAGTTCCTCTTGCATTGCAAGGATCCAATTTGGATCTTGTTCTGCATATTTTATGGTTTGAGGTTCAACTTGTGATAGAAAGCAAGTATGCATCTGATTTTGGTGTAGTTGATGCCTTGTTTGAACACCTTCTATGATATCACCAATCACTTGTGAAATTGGATGATATCTAACTGTGATGTGGTTAGTACTTGGAGTTGGTTCAGCAGTAGTATCCACATTGGGAATTTGTTCAGCTATTACATCCTGTGGAGGATGTTCTGCTGTTGCTTGATTCAGGTAATTAACAAGATCTGGATGATCTTCTTCTTCACTATCTTCAAGAGTTTGAGGTGATGGATGCAGTGAATCTCCCATCTGAAGATTTAACCCTTTAATCTCTTCACATAGAGCTGGTACCTGCAAAGTGTTCTTGGTAGAAGAATTTTCTTCTTGTAAAACATGTTAGTTTCATCAAAGGAAACATGCATAGACTCTTCTATTTTAAGAGAGGATTTGTTAAATACCCTATATGCTTTGCTAACCATTGAATATCCTAAGAAGATTCCTTCTTCAGATTTTAGTTCAAATTTTCTAAGATATTTCTTATCATTGTTATGAACAAAACATCTACATCCAAAAGTTCTAAAATAATCCACTTTGGGTTTCTTCCCTTTAAGCAATTCATAGGGAGTTTTACCCTTAAGTTTGTGTATCAAACTTCTATTCAGAACATAATTTGCTGTGCTGACAGCCTCAGCCCAAAAGGATAGGGGAAAGTTAGCATCTGCAAGCAATGTTCTTGCTGATTCAATTAGAGTTCTATTCTTCCTTTCAACTACCCCATTTTGTTGAGGAGTTCTAGGAGCTGAGAAGCATTGCCTGATACCTTCCATCTCACAGAATTCTTGCATGAGAAGAGACTCAAACTCAGTGCCATGATCACTTCTGATCAATGCAATTACAGTAGAGTACTCAATCTGTATGCTCTTAAGAAAGTCTGTAAGAACTTTAAAGTCATCTAACTTTTCTCTCAAAAAGAACACCCAAGTGAATCTAGCGAAGTCATCCACAATAACTAGAGTGTAAGACTTCCCCCTAAGCTCTTTATTGCAATAGGTCCAAAAAGGTCCATATGTAGCAAGTATAAGATTCTAGGTGAATCACTTTTAGATAATGATTTAAAGTTGTTTTTGGTTTGCTTACCTAATTGACATGCCCTACAAAGACCTTCTTTCTTATATGATCCTGATGGTAAGCCTCTAACAAGATTATCCTTAGCTAATTTAGCAATGGTCCTAAGGTTTACATGTCCTAATCTTTTATGCCATAATTCACTAGATTTGCTTAACTCATTAAATAAACAAATATCTGATTTAGATGAATTGAAATTTACTAAATATATATTTCCTTGTCTAATCCCTGATAGAACAATAACATTATCAGATGATTTAATGATGCATTCTGATTTATTAAATGTTACCTGATAACCTTCATCACATAACTGACTTATGCTGATGAGGTTGTGCTTTAGACCCTTGACATAGGTTACTTCTTTAATGTCACTGTTCCAACTTTAATTTGACCGTAGCCTTTGGTATGTCCATAGTTGGAGTCTCCAAAGATCACCTTGGGTCCAAGTTTTTCCTTGTAGTTGTTCAGGTTGGCCTTGTTCCCTGTCATATGCTTTGAGCATCCACTGTCCAAGTACCATTTTTTATTTAATCTTGGATAGTTGTGTACCTGCAAAGACAAAAACATAAACTAGTTGTTTTTGACCCAGACTACCTTGGGTCCTTTTATGTTACCACAAAATTCAGAGATAAATGTCATTTCAGGCTGATCCTTGTAGCCTTGTGAATGATATCTCCATGGAGGTATAGTCCACTCAGTAAAAGGATTTTTAGTATATTTAGGATTAGAATTCTTAGAGTTTTCTGTATAGTGCTTGTTCGAGGAATTTGAATAAATTCGTAGATTATTGTTCATTTTATAACTATACTGAAAATCTGTTCTCAGTTTTCGTCGAGCCTCGTTCGACATATTTGAATCCTTTTGTTGAGCTTCGTTCGACGAATTCCTCTGAATTCTTTTATCCTTAACAAACTTGCTTGAAATGTCTTTATTTCTTTCTGCAGCCTCTTTGCTTTTAGCAGAAATGAATTTTATGGGTGTGGAGAGGATGTTTCTCTTAATAAGAGATGGCTCACTTGATGAAGCACCCAAGCCCAGTTTGCTATTATTAAATCTAGCATTGACAGTGCTTGTGATGTCCATTAGTTTGATACTTCTCCCATTGAGGGATTCTTCAAACTCTTTGGCTTCAGATAACTTATTCTCAAGAGTAGTGATGTGTTCTCTGGAGCCAGACAAATCTTTCTTAAGATTTGCATTCTCTTCACTTATATTGTTCATTTCAACTAACTTAGTTCTGAGAGAGATAATTTCTTTCTCAGATTTTATTAAGTCTTGGCAAAGAATTTGGAAATCATCTTTGAATTCAATAGAAGTGAAATCAATGTCAGATAATACCTGATCAATATCATCTTCTGTTTCTAATTCTGATTTCTCTTCATCAGAATTATTGGTTGAGGCATTGATTGTCATCATGCAAAAACTTTTTTCTTCTTCATCATCACTGGAGTTGGATGATGAAGCAGATTGTGACTCATTGTCTGAGTCATAAATAGCCATTAAGTATTGGCTGTCTTCTTTTGTTTCTTCTTCATCAGAAGAGCAAGATGAAGATTCTGATTCAGATTCTGTTTCACTCCAGGATGTTGCTACAAATCCTCTTCCCTTCTTTTTGTGAGAGTCGGAGGAAGATTTGCTGGAGCCCTTCCTTTCTTCCTTTTTCTTTTCTTCTTTCCTTCTTGTGTTGAATCTCTGGACATTCAGGAGCAATATGTCCTGGTTTCCTGCAGCCAAAACATATAATTTCATTAGAGTGATTTTTGTCATACCTTGGCTTGTCATGACTTCTGGATAGCAGTTTTCTGATGTCTTTCTTAGCCATCTTGTAGAATCTTTTGGTTAACAGACTCATAAACTCCTCTTTGTTAGGAGCTTTTCCTTTATCCTCTACAGCCTTGAAGGATATGCTTCTTTCCTTCTTGGGTGCTGGGGATAAAGTAGATTCTTCAGCTTCCCTAGTTTTGATGAGCTGCTCATAAGACTTGAGCTTGCCCAGCAGAGCTTCAGTGGTGATCTCATTGAGACTTCTAGCTTCTTTGATTGGCCAGATTCTGGAGTCCCATGTGCTGGGGAAGCACATAAGAATTTTGTCATTAATCTCTGTGAGTGAGATCACTTTGTCCAGAGACTTCAGCTCATTTATTATGAGGCTGAGCCTATTGTACATATCAGCAACATTTTCTGATTCTCCCTTCTTGAAGTTCTCATATTGAGAAATCAGGTGAGATCTTCTATCTTTTCTTTCATCTGTTGAGCCTACCACCATGTTGTTGAGAGATCCCCAAATTTCTTTTGCTGAGGTGCACTCAACAACCTTCTGGAATATGTCATCTGACATAGTTAGGGCCAAAATGTTCATGGACTTTGCATCTGCATTTCTCTGCTTCTTCTGAGCTTCAGTCCACTCAGGAGGTGGAACAACAGTGTTATCTGTTGTTGCTGCAGTAATAGCTGATGTTGTAGGTGTTGGAGGCCCTGTAAGAATAACAGTAAAAATCTCCTCATCAATGGAGTTCATATAAAGCCTAATCCTTGCTTTCCATAGTGCAAACTTGTTGAGATTGCACATAGGAGGTCTTGTGCTGGAATACTCCTTGTTTTGTGCCATGAGTTTTAAATAAGATAAAATTCTAGAGAAGGAAACTCTTAGAAAAATTAAGATTGGGTTGATCTTTGTGATTCAGGTGTTAGCCTGTAAAGAATCAACCTGCCTCTGATACCAATTGAAAGTGGAGGTCAGATCTTAAGTTACTCTAGAGGGGGGTGAATAGAGTATTAAAACTTTTTGTTTAGTCTTATAGCGGAATTTAAAATACTGAGTAAATATATATGTAATCAGTGAGAGTGAAAGATAGAGACAGGAGTAATAACAAGCACACAACACAAGCACATAGAAAATAAACAAGCACAGAAGACACAAGGAGCTATAGTAGTTCCCCAATAAATCTGGGTATGTCTACTCTTCTACCACCCTTGGTAGGAATCCACTAGGAGGGTTGATAAGGTGCCCAGGCACCAAGGGGTTTTTGATAAGGTGTCCACACACCAATAAGCTTTTGATAAGGTGCTTAAAAACCACACAGGGATTTTTTAATAAGGTGTCTTGCCACCACTGGATAAACTTTTTAAGGGAGTATTAACCCTGTACAGGATGAGATAAAAGGTATAGAGTGTTCTTCTCTGTCAATGATCTGAGAGAAGACAAAAGGTGTTGAAGCTGAAAGCTCCCCCTGTCTGTTGAGAGTGGATGACAGCTTTGAGGACAGAGCTTTGACAAACAGAAGTCTTTGTAGCTGATTATCTGGAAGAAGTTAATCTTCAGATTGTTGTTGCTCTTGAAAGACTTTGTTTTACAGCAGATCTGAGAGATTGAATCTTGTTCTCAGAATGAAGAGGATGCTGCTTTTTTTGAGGAAGAATGCTCGATCTCTATTTCTTTTTGATAGCCTGTAGTATTCAAATTCAAATCCTTTGTCTATTTAAGGAATATATTTTTCTGACTTAAATCCTTCTTGGAACTAGGTAGCCACCCAAAGACGACTTTGGCAGGTCCTTTCAATTCCTTTTGCTGAGAAAGATGCCTTGGCATTAAATGTCAACGGCTATTCTTCTTCTTGGAATAGAGGGAATATAAGAATAAAATAAATAAGAAAGATATCCTTACTTGGCTGCCTGAATATGTCCAAGGAGAAATAAATATATCCGATATTCTGCTGATTTGTGTTCAGAGAACTGACATCTACTGAGAATATAAGTCTGAACATTAGAAAGCAATTTGTCGAACGCTGGCTAGAATTCGTCGACCGCTGCTAGTCATTTGTCGAGCGCTGGCTTAGAATTTGTCGACCGCTACTAGTCATTTGTCGAGCGCTAGCTTAGAATTTGTCGACCGCTGAGACTGTGAGTTTCTTCAGTCTGCTAGAAGCAATTTGTCGAACGAATCTGGTCATTCGTCGAACACCACTCGCCATGTGTTGAGCTTGAATTTTCCTAAGTTCTGCTAATCTTATCAGCCTAAAACTTGACCCTAAGGCTATACATTGGGGTCAATACAGATCCTAATCAACATATAGTGATCCTAGCCCAAATCAGTAATTGGGTTGTTCCAACAGAAACATTAGAAATTAAAGCAGGAGGGGAAGCAGGAAGGATGAACTTATAAATATCATCATTATAAGAATTTTGATCAAGAAATAAACTGGACAGAGAACTAAGAGATTCAAATAAAGGAGGTGTGGTCCCGGCTTCACTCCCATCAGGTTTCACAGAAGGATTATTGTCGATCGCAATAAAATCACCGCAGGAAGAATATGAGCAGCTAGGAACCTTAATGATGAGTTGGACCTTCTCCTCCGGTGATGAGGTAGAAACCTCCTCACTAAGGAAAATATCATCCTCAGTGCAACTTGGCATAACTTTGGTCTTCATTGGCTCATCCTGCACATCTAGAAACTCGGCAATAAGAGCAGAAGATACATGCATACTGATACAAGAATATATCTGAGTAGAAATAGGGCTCAAGATAGAGTCCGATAGGAGTGAAGAAATATCCTCAGATACATAATCCACAGGAAATGACGGCTCAATAGAGGAAGAAAACTCCAAAATATCGTCGTAGTGATCAACAACGACGCTAGTGGACACATCTATCGTGCTCCCATGAGGACACGGGGGCATGTCGTATATGTCCTCAACGATTGAAGAAGTGGTGTGATAAGGAAATGGTGGAATGGTGATGAGTGCTGTCTCATCATCCTCTTCCAATTGCAATTTCCATTCCTCACAGTCCTTCAACGTGTTATCAAAACTCCGGCAGCACAAGCATCGCTTCTCGGTAGGTTTTAACTGTGGAAAAGCCAAACCACCCGGTGAAGGCGATTCTCGTGATGGCTACGCATAATTATAATATGTAGGTTCATTGTATGAAGATCTAGATTCTCCATATGATGAACTATACTAATTATAATTACGGCTTCCTAGATGGCAATCATCACTAGAATGATTAAACGCTCTACACCATCTACATTGTTGATAAGAAAACATAGGTGCATAGATGGATTCACAAATAATATAAGCTAAAAAAGAACTCAGAATGCACGAAGGAAAAAATTAAATCAACAGAAATCTGATTTTTGAAATACTTAAAAACAGATAATAAGAGAAATTACAAATACTAAATTAAAACAAATGCGATAAACAAATGGAAAAGAACTTTATCTCTTGTCGCTCTCACTCAAGAAACAAACACAACTGTGTTCCCCGGCAATGGCGCCAAAAATTTGATGTGTAGAACTAGCACACTGCTATAGGCGGGAGCGAGACTGCTACACGAAACGGTAGTCTACCGATCGCTCAAGTAATATAAAATGAGGAGAGAATCCCCGAGTATCGAATATCAAAGGAACATAGTAAGGTCGAGTTATCCATCGTGGAGGAACTTGAGATCGAAGTCCTTTAACTCGGATGGATTGCAGAAGGGTTGAATTGGATTGTGGAAAATGAAATAAAATAAACTAAATTAACAATACGGGTTGCCGACACCGCTTCATAATATGGGGGATTATGCAGGCCGCTATGCACTGCTTCGCTCGGCGGATGGATGAGTAGGAACGCGGAATGGAAGAGTAGTCAAGCGGCATGGAAGAGAATGTTGGATCGGTATGCGCCCTTAGAGGGGGGGGGGGGGATGAATAAGGGTTTTAAAACTTTTTCTTATATTTTGGAATACTTGAAATAATAAGAGATTAAAATAGTAGTTTTAATAAAGATCTAAATTGTTTATAATGAAAGAGATGATAATAAGCAATTTAGAGAAATGAATAATAACTAATTTTTATTACACACAGAGAGACATGATTACTTTTAATAAAAAA
Organism: Dactylorhiza incarnata; assembly: GCA_033032865.1. Lineage (NCBI taxonomy): Eukaryota > Viridiplantae > Streptophyta > Magnoliopsida > Asparagales > Orchidaceae > Dactylorhiza > Dactylorhiza incarnata. Next base: position 17,027,938 of record JAWHQI010000018.1, read on the forward strand.
GATTACAAAACTAGATTTCTATGTCGCTAGAAATCAAAAGCGAATAATTAAATCCTTTTTGTTTTCTATCCCGACTCGTATCCCCATGAACCGGTGGCCCTAGCCTATCTTTCCCCGGATACGGCCTCAAGACACTCTAGCCAACCCTTCCCCGTATATGGCCTCGAACACCCCGTAGGCCTAACCTAGATCTAGTCGCCAACACGAGGCAATTTTCAGCCCTAAGTGCTACCCAGACCTAGTCGCCAGCACGATGTGAATTCACTACACGATTACAAGAGAAGGAGTGAATTAAATAACAACAATATAAAACTCCCTATATGGATCCCTTGGAGAAGTAGATGAAGTCCCGCAGAGTATGATCGTAGTCGATGTGGTCTTTCATCATGATGATGATGCATGTTGAAATCTTCTCCACGGATCTCCTTAAGCCTTCATGGATTTATTGGAGTATCTCTCTGAACCTTCCTCTATATGAAGTGGCACGAAGCTCTGGAATTTGGGAGTAGGAGATGATCAAGAAGACGGATCCAAGGGGTCCATTTTATAGCCTCAACACTAGCGCCTACGCTAGCGCTACCACCGGTGCTATCCCGGATTAGGCATTATTCTGCGCGGGGAAATCTTCAATCCAAGGAAACATTTCTCTCTTGCCTTCTGTGCTCCGCACTACCGCCTGCACTATACGCTACCGCCATGCGCTAGCTCTTTCTATTTGTGATCTGAAATTGCGCTGATCAACGCTAGCGCCGGGCGCTAGGTGCTACCGCCGGCGCTAGTGGACATGTTGGATTTGTTGGCTCAAATTTGGGTCCAACCTTCCTATGTAATCCTTGAGTCATGTGGACTTTGTTTCCTGCACACTTAAACACACAAGATCAAATACACATAGGATTTGTTATTCTCAAACCTAGGAGATGCGAAAGACCATGTTCCAACAAACTCCCCATTTTGATAATAACAAATCCATTAATGATAAATCAGAGCATTAATAAATAAGCATGATGAAACCTACTTGTGTGTGTGTGTGAGAGAGTGATGACTTAAGATAATTATTGATTTTAATATTTATAATTGCTCCCGCTAAATACATGCTCCCCCTAAGTGAATGCTCTTCTTATATGTACGCTATCATCTTAATTAATCATGTTAGTTTTCATTTTGATAGCGGATTATATTTATCATGTTTGTTCTCCCCCTTTTGTTATTAGCAAAAGTAGGTAAGGAAGCAAAACACAACAAATTTGTTAATAAGATAAAGGCATGATCGAGCTTTTAGAGAGAAGGAAATGATAAGGAGTTTTAGAATAATTTTTATAGAAATAGATCAGAGTTTTAGCTTAAAGATGAACAATATAACATTTGCCAAGTAATATTATCATGTTAGTTCTTCCCCTTTATATAAGAGTTTTAAGCAAAAACAAATTAATGATTTCCAAGTAACAAATCTACCCAGACAATATGTCTACACCCTAGCCCCGTACTAAGTGACAGATGGGCATGAGGAGCTGCATACATGCCGTAGGTTGGGGTGTTAGTCCCATATGCAAACACTAGAAAAATGCAACCCAGCACTCTTTCCCCCCAATGCCTCGCAAGGCCCCATTGGAACCCTCCCCGGTTAAGGACAAGACATGACTTAGAGGTTATGTAATCTAATGTCTACAACCCTATGCCCCCGCTATGGTGAGATATGTAATCATGGGATAATAATAATTGGAAACATTTAGCGTTTGAATCTAATGATGAGTTCATAGCCTATGGGTTTATATTTTTATTTGAATTTTTAAAGAAAAGGTCACATACCTAATTTGAAATCCATTAATAAATCAAAGTTTTAGCATTGCGGAAGACTTAACATTTTGGAATAAATAAGAACAACTATTTAGCAATTAGGAACTCAAAACTCAATTTGATTTGAAATTCAAGGAGATGTGTTTATAAGCAATATTTTACTTGTTGGAGGAGTGTTTAGCGCATTTTTTTATAGAAATATATCAGAGTTTGTAGCATAAAAATGATATTCGTGTTAGACCAACCAATATAAATTCTACCAAGCAAGTCTACCATTTGTTAAAAAATGAATTTTGAGATTTAAGACTTTGATATATGCTTGAAATCGCAAGGTAAAATATATATGGCGATGATGCGGAAGACTTATAAAAACATAAGAAACATCTTTTTGACAATTCATAAAATGATATATGAGTTAAATTCCAAAAATGAAGATGTTTTTGTAAATCAATTTGCATTTAAAATCTTTAAGCTTGACAATAAAGTAACCAATCATGAAATAATGTTTTTAAAAAGAGATTAATACAATGTTATATTAATTCACAAATTCAAAACATACAAAACATTGTAGAGAGCATGCTAGGTTATCTAGTGCATTTCATATATAAAGAGAGTATAGAATTTTAGCATTAGGATCCAATACTCATGAGAAAAAGTGTTATGGAAGTTAATGATGTGCACAAAGTGTATTTTGAAAAGAGTAAACAAATGTTATAATCAAAAATACAAGACAAATGTAGAGTAAAGTGCACAATAAAACACAAATAAGATTACTTCCACACACTTTTATGCACAAAAAAATGTACAACTACCAAGGTGCTTTGCACACACAATGCTCATTAAGACTTATCAGGGTGCAAAGTAGTGCTTGGGGGATCACACACTTTATTTTTCAATATTGATTTTTTGTGATCCGGTGTACTTAAGAATAAGTGGTGTAAAAATGAAGGTTTGCACAAGACACTTTACTATTCTTTCCAAGGTGCTCAACCTCACAATGCTTATTAAGACTTATCAGGAGGTTCAAGTAGTGCTTGGTGGAGTTATATTTGTCACTTTATTTTATGATTTTTGTTTTGTACAAAGTTCTTCGAATACACTTATGTTGCAAACCAATATAATTTATGAAAACATAACCACTTTTCTTAGCTTTTAAAAGTGCAAATAAAGGTAGTGTAGGTAAGATACTTGTGCAATTTTAATTCATTGTACTAATACAAAACATACACAAATATTCTTAGATTGAACACATGTAGAAAATGCCAAAATAAGTGAGTTAATAAATATCATTATCAAACATAAAACAATTATTATCTTTGTCAATTTATTTCATGATTATTTTTTGTACAAAGTTCTCTGAATACACTTGTTTTGCAAACCAATGTAAATTGAAATCACAACCATTTTCTTAATTTTTAAGAGTGCAAATAAATGTAGTGTAGGTAAGATACTTGTGCAAATTTAATTCGTTGTACAATTACAATACACAATCAAGCTTTCTTAGATTAAAAGCACATGTAGACTTTGCCAAAATAACTGAGTAAATTAGTATCATTATCAAGCATAAAGCATTTACTCATACTTAGAGGCATGCTACGCTTAGTTCTACACAATTTTTACAATACACTTTGATGTATAAATGAGTAGATATATCAATGCATGATTCAAACAATGTTCAAAGTAGTTTGAAGGAATGAATTGTAACATTGTAGCAAGTCTAAATGATGGATTAAGCCATGCTTGAGTTTCACAATAAAGTCCATACAATATTTTTGACATTTTTGAAAATAATTTTGATTTAAAGTTTGAACTCTTATAATTTAATCTTGGACTTCCCGAGGTCTACCCTGTGAGAGGTTCGCCCAGTACTAGGAGATGTGATGGGATGATAGCCCATATCTCCCTTTCGTAAGATACATATAAATAGAGAATTTTAAGTTCAAAAAATACTTTTTGATACTTGTTTTGTTTTACATTTTTGTATTTGATTTTTGCATATAGAAATAGAAATCAAACAAATAACCAAAGTAAGAAAAATATTTTTTGTAATTTGGCTTTTGTAATTTTGTATTTTAATTTTTCAAAAATCAATTATAGGCAGAAATGCAAAAATGAGTAGTACATATAAAATAATATACTTTTAGTGATTTTTCAAAATTTTAAAATTACAGAAAATTGAACACTTGAGCTAGCGCCAACGTTAGGTCCTAGCGCCAGCGTTAGCTCAGAGAGAGTGCTTATTTTAATCATATAGCCTATATTTTCTTCGATTTCACTTCCAATTTTGCTTAATTATGTTTGTGCAATGTAAGACTTGTCTAATGAAGTGAAGAGACGAGAAGAAATCACAAAAAGTTACGGAAGTTAAAGTTTTAGAACATGGGTTTCATATTCATTAAAGCTTCATATTCATTAAACCTTAATTCTTGAGTTTTGCACAACCATTTAAGCTTAATATTATAGGATATGCAAACAAAGAAGACATAATTGAACAAAACAGATATGCATGATTTTATTGATAATAGATTGGTCATTCATAAATGAAAAACTGACTTTTACTTTTGATTTAATTTGATTTGCAAACTTTTGGCTTTTAGGGGACAAAATCAAATTTCAAATATTATATTAGATGACCATGCCATGATATATATTTTCTTATATCTTCATTTTGATTTTTCTAATGCTAATATTAATCAATATAATGTATGTTGAAAATGATAGGAAATGTAAGCACAAGATGTCAGTTTGAATAAAACAAATACGCATGATTTGAATAATTAGTACGAGATGATGTTTTTGCAGAGAATATCATGGATAAGCCCTAGATAAAAGTACCCAGCATATATATCTTGGTAAAGATATAAAGCCTAACGTAGATACAAATATTCTTTAGGTGGCAATATTAGTATGATAAGTTTGAGATTAATGTTATGCCAAAGTTTGATAGTGTTTCAACTTATAGACCTAGAATGAAGTGAAGATTCTATTTGATTTGATCTTATTGATATCAAGATGATTCTAAGGTCTAAATTTGAAATAAATCACAATAAACAAATAATACACCAACCATGGTAAACAATTATAATACCAGTTGTTATCATATAATTCAAATACATGTGATAGAGATAGTTGTTTTTAGATGATTTTTTATATGAATTATGATATACAATTTTTAGAGAATTTTATCAAAGGACAACAATAGATCATGGTGGTGCGTGTGACATCAGTATTTAAGACAATTAATCTTGCAATATGTCTTTTGTGATTTTCTTTATAAATTAGAGTTTGATTCATATTAATATAATATATTTATAAGCAATGAATATAAGAATAATAGATAGGTCATCAAAATAAAATATGATTTTGAATTTTGATTAATTTGATTTATAAACTCATTAAGTTTTAAGAGATAAGATCAAATTTCCTATAATATATAAGATGGCCATAACATGGTAGCTTAAAAAATAAGAAAACAAAAATAGGAAGACATTAAAGGATATCATGAAGTAGAAAATTTGTATATTTCATTTTTGAAAATATTCTACTTCATGCATTTGGTGATACCTAATGAATAAGTGATTTAGGTATCCAAACGGGACCAAGTGTGGTGGTTCCTTTGGGTACCCAAATATATCGTGTATGTTTGTAGGTAGTTAGTGATGAATGGGTCCTTTCATGTGAAGTTAATGTTTCATTTTTAATTTTGGGCATCTATTCAAACTTTGGTTTAATGTTATTCTTATATGTGTAATTTCCATTGCGATAATCTTATATTGATGATTATGATTTTATTGATTATTAAAAGTATTGTTCATGGGAAATTTGTGCAATTTTAATCTTGAGTTGGGAGAAACATGATTTTGTAAATAATAATGATTTTGATTTTGATTTACAAACACTTTGTATTTCTTACTCCCATTATTAGGCTTATTTAAGTTATTCATCGTCATATTCAACTTGTTTTTATATATAGCTTGACATTGAGAATTTGTATTTATAATTTTCATAAGCAAGTTGATTTTTGATTTTAATTCATCATTCTTGATTTCTAGATTATGCCTAACTTTATTATAAGCTATTGTGCTATTTTTAAGAGTAGAGACAATGGAGTCAATATGATTTTGATAGTTATTTTTAAATTCATCAAATGTTTCGTCCATCTCTTTGATTTCAATTTTATAATTTTGGCACGTAGCACAATCACTTTTCAAAGATGAGTTTTCTAAAAATAACTTATCATTATGTTCTTTTACATAAATAATTTCTTTTTCAAGTTCTTAAATTTTTCCTTAATATCATTACAATCAAAACAAGGTTTTGTATTTACATGGGTAAAGCAAGATAAATCAGAATTTGATTCTACTTTAACTCTTGCTTATAAATTTTTTTCTGAGCGCAATTTGCAATTCGCATTTTTTAATTTCTTAATTTTACGCTTTGTAATTTGTAGCAATTGTAAAGTAGAAATAGAATTGCAAACAATAAGAGGATTTGATTTCCAATGCTTTTGGATGCTGTGAGATTTGAGCATGGATTTTCTTTGTTGTCTTCATCTATTTGGCATTCCTCTTCCAAACATGGGATTTCTTCTTTTCGATTTGATGTGCACTCCATTGATCCATCATGAGAGGGGTTATACTTACCATTTGTGCAATCTTGTATGTTCTCCACTTCTTGCATTTGTTCCATACCTGTAGATGGAGAATTATACATTTCTTCAAGAAATTTCCATACTTTGTATGCACTAGAAAAACAATATATTAATTTTGAAATTTCGTGAGATAAAGCACAGAAAATACTATTTAAAGCTTTTGCATTTAGATGACGTTCCTGTTTATTTGATTCATCTGCTGGTCTAACTATTGTTATGTCCCATGCATTGATATCTAAATTTTTAATAAACTTTTCCATTAAAAATTTCCACCCTTTATAATTTCTCCCTTCTAATAAAGGTGGTTTAAGAGATTTTTCTTCTTCATAAAAATTTACCCCATTAATAGAAGCGAGATCATGAGACGCCATTATTCCTGGTTGTTAAGCCGATTGGAATAAAACCTAGCTCTGATACCACTTGTTGGATCGGTAGGCGCCCTTAGAGGGGGGTGAATAAGGGTTTTAAAACTTTTTCTTATATTTTGGAATACTTGTAATAATAAGAGATTAAAATTGTAGTTTTAATAAAGATCTAAATTGTTTTATAATGAAAGAGATGATAATAAGCAATTTAGAGAAATGAATAACAACTCATTTTTATTACACAAAGAGAGACATGATTACTATTAATAAAAATGATTACAAAACTAGATTTCTATGACGCTAGAAATCGAAAGCGAACAATAAAATCCTTTTTGTTTTCTATCCTGACTCATATCCCCACGAACCGGTGGCCATAGCCTATCCTTCCCTACCTTCCCCAGATTTGGCCTCAAGTACCCCCTTGACCTAACCTAGATCTAGTCGCCAACACGAGGCGATTTTCAGCCCTAAGTCCTACCCAGACCTAGTCGCCAACACGAGGCGAATTAACTACACAATTACAAGAAAAGAAGTGAAATAAATAACAACAATATAAAACTCCCTATATGGATCTCTTGGAAAAGTAGACGAAGACCCGCAGAGTATGATCATAGTCGATGTGGTATTTCGTCACGATGATGATGCGTGTTGAAATCTTCTCCACGGATTTCCTTAAGCCTCCATGGATTTGTTGGAGTATCTCTCTGAACCTTCCTCTATATGAAGTGGCACGAAGCTCTGGAATTTGGGCGTAGGAGAGGATCAAGAAGACGGATCCAAGTGGTCAATTTTATAGCCTCAGCACTAGTGCCTACACTAGCGGTACCGCCAGCGCTATCCCGAATTAGGCATTATTCTGCGCGGGGAATCTTCAATCCGAGGAAACATTTCTCTCTTGCCTTCTATGCTCCGCACTACGACCTGCGCTATCCGCTACCACCGAGCGCTAGCTCCTTCTATATGTGCTCTGAAATTGCGCTGATCAATGTTAGCACAGGGCGCTAGGTGCTACCGCAGGCGCTAGTGGACATGTTGGATTTGTTGGCTCGCAGAAGGGGACGTTAATTTGAATTTGTTTAAAAATTTGTAAAAACTTTTTGTAATGTTCATCCTCCTTCTCTTTATTAAGATTTGCGGGGTACGGAATTTGCGGGCTCGAGACGCCCGGCGCTAATATTTTTTCCGTATCTAATAAAATAAATGACGAGGGTGCAGGGGTCGGAGGCGAAACAGTTACCTGATGCTCAACCCGCAATGGGGAGTCGACCTCCTTACCGCTGCGAAGGGTAATGGCGTGGGCATTTTCATGCGGGTTCTGCTCCGAGTTCCCCGGTAGTGCTCCAAGTGGCCGCTCGGAGACCATTTTTGCAAGCTGGCCAACCTGCATTTCTAAATTTTTTAGCGATCCGGTTATATTCCGGATATTTGCGTCGTTGGAAGCCATGTATTTTGCAAAAATCTCCTCGAGCGGAGAAGGTTTTGGAGGAGGAGGCGCAAAACCCTGCTGAAATCCTTGGGGATATCCATGCGGAAATCCTTGCGGGATCGCAGGTGGAGGGCGTTGCGCATTATTAGGGTTACTCCAGGAGAAGTTCGGGTGGCTCCTCCAACCCGGGTTATAGTTATTACTATATGGGTTGAAGGGCGCCCGTACTTGATTGCCCACGTAATCCACCGATTCCTCGCTTAAATTATTGTTATTAATATTATTATTATTAAGATTATTATTATTAAGATTATTAAAATTATTATTATTATTATTTGGATTATTAAAATTATTATTATTATTATTATTATTAGGATTATTAGCCCAAGCGGGAGTGGAGGAGGAAGCAGTCATCTCCGCCACTTGCTTACTTAGCCTCTCTACCTGCGAGGCTAAGTGAGTAGTGGCATCCACTTCGAAAATACCAGCCGGTTTAGGAGGACGCGACCTTGGCACGTTCCATTGGTACGCGTTTGTAACACCCTGCCAGTACGAATAATATAACAGTAGGTCCGGCCGGGACCCCACGCCATACTAACCACACTAGCTAGGAGTTAAAAGGTGATAAACAGAAAGAAACTACAACAGAGTATACTAAACACTAGCGGAAGCATAAAGATTTAACATTACCATTAGAATTGTCCACTATTATAGGAATGAAACCAAGAAAGAGAGTTATGGCCTTAAGGCCTTACATTTAACAAATGTACCAAAACTCCAAAACATACATCGGCACGCAGGCCGGCAATACATGAGAAAGCTAAAAAAAAGAGGCTGGCCTTCAAGGGCCAGCTCAGCAAAAGGGGCCACCGCCCGCTATTTCCCGCTAGGCTCACCTGCACCTGCATAAGAACATTCCACCAAACGGTGGCAAACAAGGTAACGGTCAGCACAGCTGACCAAATTATAACGACCCCACCCCTTTCCCGGGGTGGCGGAGATTCTACCCTGCAAGCAAGCCACACTAGCACAAGTACTAAAATAAAGAAAGTGCAACTACACAAGGTGAGGTTTCAAGCACATTCAATCTTCTAGGTTGAGCATCAAAAGGAGGGAACCTAGGTATGCACATGATGTTGGTTGGGTTCACCCGAAGGTTCCCCGCAACCGCCTAAACAACCGCATGAGGCTAACAACATCAATTCCACAAACACTCCACCGTAAGGGCCATCGCCTTATGTGGGAAAAAGAGCTTTTGGTCGGTCTAGGTAAACCACCTTCCACGACCTCTCCCATGATCACACGGCTACATGAGGTAGGGACCTCTTACCGATCTGCATGGAAACGGGTTCGGTTTAGCTTTGCCCGTGCTCTAATCGTCGCGATCTGTCGCACGACGCGGGTACGGCTTCGCCTCGGCCCGTAAGGGTTTAGCACCTCCAAGTGCTACACAAATATAATCTACGCACCTAATCCCTTCACAAGGATCTAGGCTTCACAAATACTCAAAAAGGGGAGGTATAATACGCTCCGCAACAATTTCGCGGTGAAGGTTTGCCTTCATCCAATCTCAAAGCATGGGGCTTTCGTTAGGATCTTCACAAGATGCCTACACTTAAATCCCGCACTACTATAGATGATTTCACGGAGTCATTCTCCGGCACGCATTCTAGGCTTAACCTAAATGCAACGTCGCAATCCAAGCATCACCGATTCGGGCTCACGGCCACGAATAGGCTTCACACAAAATGCCTAAATCCGCACGACTACCGGATTTTCTACATGCAATATGTCGGGGACGGACACAATCGACCCGGAGTTCCGGAGAACTTGAGGGAATCCTACACTTCACCCATTTGGTGAAAGGGATCCCTCATGCAAGCATAGAGAAACGAAGGAGAGGACAAAAGACAAGTCCAAACAACGGGAGAAGAAATCGTTACCCTAGGTGCGTTCTTTTTCGCCATGGATCCGAGATTCTAGACGGAGGGAAATGACCGCACCGGGCTGCACTCTCCAGATCTGGAAACGGTTCGCGAAACGGAGCTCCGGAGCTCCGTCAATGGCGGAATCTCCCTTCTTCTTCCTTGGCTCCTCCTTCTTTCTCTAGGGTTTGGAGAGAGAATGACTTAGAGAATATGAGGTTTAACCCCCTCTCATCAGCCCTAAAGGTCTCCCGCAACTAAACCTAGCCGTTGGATCAAATCCCAAAAGATTTGGACGGTCCGATCTTCTTCTCCGCTCAAAATCGCGGAACAGAATAAACAGGGCGCACGATCGCTGGCGCACGATCACTGGTCGTGCGCGAAGAGGGAAATGGTCGTGCGCACTGTCCGAGATAGAACTCGATTCTTTGCGGGTTATGCACGATCATTGGCGCACGCTCACTGGTCGTGCGCTAAGAGGACAATGGTCGTGCGCATTGACCTGATCTGGAATCTTGAGCCTATCTCGAGCGCAACACCACCATTCCGCCTACCTCGCTGAACCACGATCTTTGGGGTGTTATAACTCCACCCCCCTTAAAAGAATTTCGTCCCGAAATCTCGAAAACAGTAATCGCAGGAAATTACAGTTTTTAAAGAAAATTTACCTGAGGGAAATAGCTCGGGGTACTCCGCAAGCATCGCTTGCTCTCTCTCCCAAGTTAGCTCCACTCGGCCGCAATTATCCCACCGGACCTTTACCATCCGAATGGACTTGTTCCGCAACTGCTTTACCTCGGTATCCTCGATGCGTAAGGGTCTGACTTTCGTCGACAACCCACTATCCACCGACACTTTGCCGACCGCAACGGTATGAGTACGCTCTTGCACTGCCTTTCTCAGAACTGAAATGTGAAACACGTCATGCAGACTGCTCAGCTCTGCAGATAGTGCAAGCCGATAAGCCGCATCACCAACACGTTCCACAATCTCAAACGGTCCTAAGTACCTTGGACTGAGCTTTTTCAAGCGTCGGATCCTCGATACCCCTTTGAACGGTTTGATCTTCAAGTAAACCCGGTCGCCGACGGCGAACTCTAGGTTCCTATGCTTGGCGTTGTAATACTTTGCTTGCCTGTCCTGGGCAATCAATAGCCTTTCCCGAATAGTTCGGATCGTCGAAGTTGCTTCCTCAACATCCTTTCGCTTTAATAGCTTAGTATCGCCCGTTTCTGCCCAAGACAACGGCGTACGACACTTCTTACCATAGAGGGCCTCGAAAGGAGCCATCTTTATACTGGCTTGGTAGCTATTATTGTAGGCGAATTCGATCATATAGAGATGATCTTCCCACTTCTTTCCAAAATCTAGAGCACACATTCGGAGCATATCCTCCATAGTCCTGTTGGTCCTCTCGGTCTGTCCGTCCGTTTGCGGCTGGAAGGCCGTGCTGAATTTCAATTTAGTGCCCAACAGTTCATGGATAAGCCTCCAGTCTTTCGATGTGAAACGCCCGTCACGATCGCTGACGATGCTACGAGGGACACCGTGCAGCCTCACAATACTATCGACATAGAGCTTCGCTAGCTTTTCTACAGAATCATCCTTCCGGTTCGGAATAAAATGCGATACTTTTGTCAGTCTGTCCACGATCACCCAGATGGCGTCGTTTCCATGCTGCGATCTCGGCAATCCGTGCACGAAATCCATCGAAATATCGTCAAACTTCCATTCCGGAATCGGCAAGGACTTCAAAAATCCACCGGGACGTTGACATTCCACCTTCACCAACGCGCAAGTGTTGCACTTGGCCACGTAGAGGGCAATGTCCTTCTTCATACCCGGCCACCAGAAAAGTTTCTTCATGTCAATGTACATTTTCGTGCTCCCCGGGTGGATAGAGTACTTGGTATGATGAGCCTCGTACATCAATTCCTCCCGTAGAGTACCAACGTTTGGGACGCACAATCTTCCATTCTTCCACATAAGGCCATCTTCGAAAGAGAAATCAGCGTTCAACCCGTCAACGGTTTCCGCTTTGTAGCGTTTCATGCTCTCATCCAGCTCCAATGCCTGTCGAACTCGGTCGGCAAGGTGGTATTGAACCTCCGTCCAGTTCAAGCATGCTAAAGTAGACGCTCTTCGATCAACGCAAATGATCTCCATTTCTTCCAGCTCACGGATCAGACGCTCATCGTGCATCAAAATCCAATTTGCTTGAGCGGGAGCCCGATGACTCAACGCGTCCGCAACTACATTTCCCTTTCCAGGAGTATATTTGATGTCGAAGGTGTAGTCCCCAAGGAACTCCAACCACCTCCTCTGTCGCATATTCAACTCCCTTTGATCTAGCAAGTACTTGAGGCTCTTGTGGTCGGTAAAGATGTCGATCTTCACGCCATACAAATAATGCCTCCAAAGCTTAAGAGCAAATACCACGGCCGCTAGTTCCAAATCATGGACCGGGTAATTCCTCTCATGAACTTTCAACTGACGGGAGCCGTAGGCAATTACCTTACCGAACTGCACTAGGACACAACCCAAACCACTCCCCTAGGCGTCGCTATAGATTTCGTAGCCTTCCGTACCACATGGCGAGCATAGAATGGGCGCCGTGGTCAGACGGCTCTTCAGTTCTTCAAAAGCTCGTGCGCACTCGGGCGACCAAACGAACTTATGATCCTTCCTAGTCAGTTTTGTGAGAGGAAGTGCGATCCTCGAGAAGTTTTCCACAAAGCGCCTATAATAGCCGGCAAGTCCTAAGAAACTTCGGACTTCCGCTACGTTTTTCAACAAAGGCCACGCTCGGATCGCTTCTATCTTCGACGGATCTACCGCAATTCCATCTCCACTAACGACGTGACCAAGGAATGCTACTGATGGTAGCCAAAACTCGCACTTGGAGAACTTGGTATATAACTGACTCTTCCTCAAGGTGCCCAGAACTGCGTGCTGATGTCCTACATGCTCCTCTTCTGATTGAGAGTATACCAAAATGTCGTCGATAAAGACGATCACAAATTGATCCAAATACTCACGGAACGTCCTGTTCATTAAGTCCATGAATACCGACGGTGCATTGGACAGACCGAACGGCATCACCGTGAACTCATAGTGCCCAAAGCGGGTACTGAACGCTGTTTTTGGAATGTCACATTCCCTAATTCGCAGTTGGTAATAGCTGGACCTTAGGTCCAGTTTGGAGTATACCGTCGACCCAACCAGCTGGTCGAAGAGATCATCGATTCTTGGAATCGGATATCGGTTCTTCTCGGTCAACTTGTTTAGCTCTCGATAATCGATACATAGACGCAAGCTCCCGTCCTTCTTTTTCACAAAGAGGACCGGTGCACTCCAAGGCGAAGAACTTGGACGTACGTAGCCTTGCTCTAGCAGCTCTTGCAATTGAACCTTCAGCTCTGCCAATTCCTTTGGCGCTATCCGGTACGGTGAGCGGGCCACAGGTTTGGCACCTGGCACCAACTCGATACAGAAATCGATCTCTCGCTGAGGCGGAGCCCCAGGGAGTTCGTTAGGAAACACGTCGGCGTACTCCGCTACTACTGGGACATCACATAACCTGGGCTTTGGCTCCGAAGCCTCCAACAAGGTGAAGAACAACTCGGCGCCTTTTCTCACCGCCTTAACCACTTGGAGAGCAGACATCAGCGTCTTGCTCGCTCCTCGCATACCGGCGAACATGGTTTCTCCTTCGGTGTCCCTTCCCAGAGTGATCTCCTGTGTATTGCAATCTATGCATGCCCGCTGCTCCGAGAGCCAGTCCATGTCGATGATCACATCAAATTCAGCTAACGGTAATAACGACGCTTCCAAGTCGAAATCCTGACTTCCGATCCGCACCTTCACACGGTTCTTCCTATCCGCACTCATTCGAGATCCATTGGGTAGCACTACTTCCAATCTATCCTCTATGAAGGTAGACGGCACTCCGATTCGCACAACGAAGTCCTCGGACAGAAAAGAGTGCGATGCACCCGTATCAAATAGAGCTCTCGCCGGATAGTTGAAAATTAGGACGAAACCTAATTGCACACAATAAAGCATATAGTCGTACCACAGTATGAATTATATATATAGCTGTAAAAGCTAACTTCTAATTCGTACCTGTGACGACATCAGTTTGTCGTATGGCTTCTTGCTGGCCAAGCGAGTAGACTCTCGGCTGAGTCGGAGTAATGTGCTGGGAAGCCGAAGACTCCGCAGCTTTACCCTTTTCCGCAGCTCGAGCATAATCCACCGCCCGATTACCAGTCTTCGGGGGACCACTTCGACACACCGCAGCTTTGTGTCCCACCTTCCCGCAGGTGAAACACGTAATAGGAGTCCGCGCGGTCGTGGCTCCCGAAACATTTGAAGGAGCTGGTTCCGCCTGTTTGAACTTCCTTTTGTTCCTTCTGAAAACCGACTTGGACTGAGAGGCCGGCGCATGAAACTCAGGTTTCTTTACAACACCCCTTGCTTGTACCCTCTTCATGTCCAACTCCAAAGATCTGGCAGTTTGCACCATCACTTGGAAGCCGAACGTCATAGGGCCTGCAAGGAGCAGCCTCAACTCGTCCCGAAGCCCTTCATAGAACTTATTTGTCTTTGTCTCCTCATCCTCCACCAAGGACCCCGCATAGCGACTCAGTCTGGTAAACTCATGCAAGTAATCGTCAACGGAGCGATCACCTTGTGTCAACCTCAAGAACTGGTTTTGTAACGCAATGCGCTGGGCAGAGGGGATAAACCTTTGGAGGAACGACTTTGAAAACTCAGCCATTGTGATTTCAGTAATATCTCTACCGCAGAACTTATGCAACTCCTGCTCTTCCCACCACAGCACAGCCTCTCCATCAAGAAGGAAGGTGGCTAAAGTGACCATCATGGCTTCGTCCGTCGTTGTCGCCCTCAGAGTTCTTCTAACTCTTGACAACCAGTCTTCTGCCTCCGTTGGGGACTCAGATCCCGAGAAGGTAGGAGGATTAAAGCTCAGGAAATGCTTTAATTGCTGGTCATGCGCTCGCCCCGCCACTACTTGCGCAACTTGAGGTTCCACCCTCGGCGCTACCGCAGGTTCCACTGCAGCAACAGCCTCAGGGGCCACATCTGGAGTAGGAGTAGCAGGCTGGACCAGCCTTTGGGGTTGAGCGTTGATCATCGCGAAGACCGCTTCTGCGACTAATTTGATCATTTCAGCAGAAGGAGTGGTCGCTGGCACTTCAGCCGACCCACTACTTTCAGCGGTGTTACGGGGTCGAGACTGCCCCGCAGCACTTCTAGTCACCTATAATCATGCAAAGCACAATTTAGTGACCCAAAACATATCAAACATCAATCATGGAACGCTCAGGTTCCGCAAACAAGTATGTTTTCTTTTCATTCCTTAGTGGACATTCTTATTAGTTTTTGTCGTTCTAGGTGAATGCACAACCCGTGCGCACCACCCCTTAAAAGGAATTCGTCCCGAATTCGCTAAACTACGGATCGACGCCTTAAGTCCGATACCAAATTGTAACACCCTGCCAGTACGAATAATATAACAGTAGGTCCGGCCGGGACCCCACGCCATACTAACCACACTAGCTAGGAGTTAAAAGGTGATAAACAGAAAGAAACTACAACAGAGTATACTAAACACTAGCGGAACCATAAAGATTTAACATTACCATTAGAATTGTCCACTATTATAGGAATGAAACCAAGAAAGAGAGTTATGGCCTCAAGGCCTTACATTTAACAAATGTACCAAAACTCCAAAACATACATCGGCACGCAGGCCAGCAATACATGAGAAAGCTAAAAAAAAGAGGCTGGCCTTCAAGGGCCAGCTCAGCAAAAGGGGCCACCGCCCGCTATTTCCCGCTAGGCTCACCTGCACCTGCATAAGAACATTCCACCAAACGGTGGCAAACAAGGTAACGGTCAGCACAGCTGACCAAATTATAACGACCCCACCCCTTTCCCGGGGTGGCGGAGATTCTACCCTGCAAGCAAGCCACACTAGCATAAGTACTAAAATAAAGAAAGTGCAACTACACAAGGTGAGGTTTCAAGCACATTCAATCTTCTAGGTTGAGCATCAAAAGGAGGGAACCTAGGTATGCACATGATGTTGGTTGGGTTCACCCGAAGGTTCCCCGCAACCGCCTAAACAACCGCATGAGGCTAACAACATCAATTCCACAAACACTCCACCGTAAGGGCCATCGCCTAATGTGGGAAAAAGAGCATTTGGTCGGTCTAGGTAAACCACCTTCCATGACCTCTCCCATGATCACACGGCTACATGAGGTAGGGACCTCTTACCGATCTGCATGGAAACGAGTTCGGTTTAGCTTTGCCCGTGCTCTAATCGTCGCGATCTGTCGCACGACGCGGGTACGGCTTCGCCTCGGCCCGTAAGGGTTTAGCACCTCCAAGTGCTACACAAATATAAGCTACGCACCTAATCCCTTCACAAGGATCTAGGCTTCACAAATACTCAAAAAGGGGAGGTATAATACGCTCCGCAACAATTTCGCGGTGAAGGTTTGCCTTCATCCAATCTCAAAGCATGGGGCTTTCGTAAGGATCTTCACAAGACGCCTACACTTAAATCCCGCACTACTATAGATGATTTCATGGAGTCATTCTCCGGCACGCATTCTAGGCTTAACCTAAATGCAACGTCGCAATCCAAGCATCACCGATTCGGGCTCACGACCACGAATAGGCTTCACACAAAATGCCTAAATCCGCATGACTACCGGATTTTCTACATGCAATATGCCGGGGACGGACACAATCGACCCGGAGTTCCGGAGAACTTGAGGGAATCCTACACTTCACCCATTTGGTGAAAGGGATCCCTCATGCAAGCATAGAGAAACGAAGGAGAGGACAAAAGACAAGTCCAAACAACGGGAGAAGAAATCGTTACCCTAGGAGCGTTCTTTTTTGCCATGGATCCGAGATTCTAGACGGAGGGAAATGACCGCACCGGGCTGCACTCTCCAGATCTGGAAACGGTTCGCGAAATGGAGCTCCGGAGCTCCGTCAATGGCGGAATCTCCCTTCTTCTTCCTTGGCTCCTCCTTCTTTCTCTAGGGTTTGGAGAGAGAATGACTTAGAGAATATGAGGTTTAACCCCCTCTCATCAGCCCTAAAGGTCTCCCGCAACTAAACCTAGCCGTTGGATCAAATCCCAAAAGATTTGGACGGTCCGATCTTCTTCTCCACTCAAAATCGTGGAACAGAATAAACAGGGCGCACGATCGCTGGCGCACGATCACTGGTCGTGCGCGAAGAGGGAAATGGTCGTGCGCACTGTCCGAGACAGAACTCGATTCTTTGCGGGTTACGCACGATCATTGGCGCACGCTCACTGGTCGTGCGCTAAGAGGACAATGGTCGTGCGCATTGACCTGATCTGGAATCTTGAGCCTATCCCGAGCGCAACACCACCATTCCGCCTACCTCGCTGAACCACGATCTTTGGGGTGTTACAGCGTTCATGGCCATTTCTTCGATCAGAGCTTGAGCGGCCTCTGGGGTTTTGTTGTTTAACGTTCCCCCGGCGGCTGCGTCGATCCTCTGTCTCGTTGAGAAATTCAAGCCGTTATAGAACGTTTGTCCCTGAAGCCAAGTTGGTAGCGCGTGATGAGGACACCTACTCAAATATTCTTTAAAACGTTCCCAAGTCTCGTAGAGAGACTCGGAATCGAATTGAATGAAGGATGCGATATCGGTGCGTAATTTAGCGGTTTTTGATGGAGGAAAATATTTAGTTAGAAAATTCTCCGTCAATTCGGCCCACGTGGTTATGGACCCTCTCGAAAGAGAAGTCAACCACGATTTCGCCTTTGTCCGCAGGGAAAAGGGAAATAAGCGCAAGCGAATGGCGTCATCGCTGACGCCATTAATCTTGAAGGTGTCGCAAATTTCTAAAAAATTATTAAGGTGTTGGTTTGGGTTCTCATCTGGCAAACCGTCGAACTGAATCAACTGTTGTACCATTTGAATTATACTGGATTTGATTTCGAAATTATTATTAGCTACCGCGGGGCGGGTGACGCTCGATCCTGTATCCTCTAAATTTGGCCTAGCATAATAGGCCATGGTCCTCGGTGGGGCCGCATTTAGATTAGGATCGCCCATCACGCCTATATGTATATCGCCGACGGATTCTTCGGGAGCTATTTGTAGATTTTGATTACGAGATCGGCGGCGCTCGAGAAGCGTGCGCTCGATTTCGGGATCAAAAGGTAAAATTGGATTATCCGAAGATTCTCCTCGGGTCATACACTATTCTTTAATTATTATTTTTTTTTGAAGAGTTTTTTTTTCTTTTATAGATTTTTTTTGATGTTTTTGTTTTAGAAATATTTTTACAAAGATGAAAAAGAAAGGAAAATAAGTAAAAGAGAATAATATATTTTTTTGGGTTTTTCTTTACTTAAGTAAAATATATAAATATATATATTTTTTTTGGGTTTGATTTTTTTTGTGGGGCTTTTATATGAAAATATATGTAGCTATATTCGAAAATATATGTAAAAAAGGAAAATTGAAAAATATATGTATATATATATTTTTTTTATTTTTCTTTACTTAGATAGTATATTTTTTTAGTTTTTGGTTTTTTAGATAGAAAAAAAGAGATGAAATATAAGATAAAATTAATAGCGTTTCCTATATCAAAATAACGACACAAGTCCCCGGCAACGGCGCCAAAAACTTGATACGTTCTTTGTCTCTCTCTTTGAAAGAGAGAAGAAAGAGAAGAAAGCTCTTTCTTTCTTTTCGATTCAACCTTGGGCGGACATTTTCGAAGAGTCCCGCGAGTAATTCTACTTTGAGGAATTACCCGTTATCCTATCGAAGGATAGAAGTAACGGACTCTTTCTCTTTCGAAATATCGAGGATTACTCCTCGGCCGCGTCCTCTGAAGGCTAAATGAAAAGATTGAAAAAAGGGCTTTATGTTGAAATTAAAATTGAAAGCTTTTTGAAAATATTGTTGCAACAATTTTTTGAGTTGTTGCAACAATTCGTTAAGAGCGTTTTAAAACTTCTTTTACCTTGAGCTAGTTGCAACAACCAAAGAGGTGTTGCAACAAATTTTTTAGTGTTTTTAAAAGAGAGTTTTAAAAAGTGCTTTAGAGAGAAAGCTTTTGGGTTTATGTAATTATCCGGACTAAAATCAATAAAGGCAAGTGGACCTTATCGATAGTAGTATAGGATATTTCTTTTGAAATATCAAGGTCGTATTTTTCCAAGGTCGTATCGATTATTTCTACTTCTTAGGAACGCGCTATTATTTTATCGAAAAGAGTTTGAAATTGATTTTTATGATTTTATAGAAAAGCTAGTGACGAAAATGATAACTATCGCGGGCTTGGTGTGCGTTTAGCAAAAACCAAGAAAAGCGATGAAAAGAAAAAGAACGAAAACGTTAATTTAAAAAGTAGTTTTGCTTAGAATTTTTTTAGGGTTTTATAAAATGATAATGATAACTACGGCGATAATAAGCGATTGAGCGGGTAGCGGAATTAAGCAAAAAGCGATTATATTAAAAACAAAAGACGCACTAATTGAAAACGCACACACTCTACAGAATTAAAATGAAAGCTGTAAATTGCAGAAATTAAAGAAATGCGATCCCTACCCAAATAGGTAGAGGGGAAATAAATGCGTGAGCAAGTCCTATCCAAACGGATAGGCGGGAAATAAATGCGTGAGCAAGTCCTATCCAAACGGATAGGCGGGAAATAAATGCGTGAGCAAGTCCTATCCAAACGGATAGGCGGGAAATAAATGTGTGACGGAAATGGAAACTATTCGATTACAAAAAAGGCGCAAACTTTATACTCATACACACACCCACTCTACGTTAATGAAATCTAATTAAAATAAAACAAATCTAAACTCATACACTCACACACACAACAATAATGAAACTAAGTTAAAAAGAAAAGAAAATCTATTCTCATACACTCACACACACTTACAAAAAAAGCCAAAAGAAAGTAAAAACACCAAATCAAAACAAAACAAAAAAAACTATTTAAACTCCTACACTCACACACACTAATATGAAATCATCTAAAAATTACGACAAAGCTAAAAATATGAAAATTACCCTCATACACACACACACCCAAATTAAAATGACAACTTAACAAAAATTACAAAATTACATAAAACTAAAAATAAAAAGAAAAA
This sequence comes from Dactylorhiza incarnata, assembly GCA_033032865.1. Taxonomy (NCBI): domain Eukaryota; kingdom Viridiplantae; phylum Streptophyta; class Magnoliopsida; order Asparagales; family Orchidaceae; genus Dactylorhiza; species Dactylorhiza incarnata. The sequence goes on from JAWHQI010000018.1 coordinate 17,048,304, forward strand.
GAACAAAAAGAGAACACACACACACTAAAACAAAGAGAGACAATAATTACAAAACAAGCTTAATTTATTTCCATCAAAAAAGGGGTTACAAAACTAGAGAGAGAAAGTGCAAAATTACAAAAATTACAAAACACCAAAAATCAGCAAAATGGAACAAAACCTTAAGAGAAGCTCCCAAAATTTTGAACCCTTGCACTCAGCTGAATCTGGCTATTTATAGAAAAAAATTTTGGATTACACGCCCTCGGACACGGGCGTGTCTGAGGGCGTGACATGGCTTGGGGTGCGAATAGCCAGAACAGCTGGATCCAGGCAGGTATCTGGAAGGCTTGACCGGCGACTTGGAAGTACACGGGCATGTTCCAGCGAACACGGGCGTGTTCGATGTCGGCATTGTGCTGTCGGCTGTTGGGTGTGACGGGCGGCGTGTCCTTTGTTTTTCTGGAAGGAGTTGAGGGTCACGGGCGTGTCTGAAATGTCACGGCCGTGACTTTGATTTTTTGGATGAAATGCTTCAAGTGGCTGGAATCTGGGATGGATATCCAACACGGGCGTTACCATGGTACACGGCCTCGGTCACGGGCGTGACCGAGGGCGTGACTTGATGTTTGAGTTGGAAAAAGAACAGAGAAGAAAATGTTAGGGATTAGTGAACACGCCCTTGGACACGGGCGTGACCAAGGGCGTGACTTAACAAAATTACAGAAACTTTACAAAATGAAAATAAAACTAAGTTAAAAACAAAAATAACAAAAACAAACATTTTATTCATTAATTTACATATATTATTTAGAAATCTAATTAAAATTATACTAAAAATTATATAGAAAAATGCGTATATTTACTATTCATCAATGAGGCTTCCTCTATGGAGGGGGGATCAACCTCCACACATGAGAGGATACACTCATCATTGACTTGAGCAGAATGCTCCAAGTCCTCCTAAAGTACCTGTGAAGACTCAACCTGCATAGGCTTAGATAGAGAAAGGGGATCAAGAAATAAATAAGAAGAAGAACATGAATAAAACTCAATCGGGGGAGTGATCCCAGTCTCACTTCCATCAGGTTGGGGAAGTAAAATAATGCCAGCATTGTCATCAATGCTACAAGGTTCGGTGGGATCAACAGTGGCCAGGCTTAAGATTTGGACTTCCTCCACCGGTGCTGAGGAAAACTCCTCTTCACCTAGAAGATTGTCCTCCTCCATAGGAATAGGCATAATACTTAGATCACCAGCCTCATCAACAATGTCGTCAGAGACGACTGTAGTATGTGATAGAGAAAATTGTTATTCTCCAATCTATACTCTATTAAGGCAAGTGTACCTATCGAAATATAGCATAGGATATAAAGAATATCAAGGTCGTATTAGACTCGGGGCTGTCGAGTACTTTTACTTCGGGAAAACAAAATTATTATTTTATCGAATAATATTTTACGAGTGATAATTTATAATTAAAATTAAAATAAAGAAATAAAGAAAAAAAGAAACAAATCTTGATCAAAGCTCACTTGGAATGAAAATCAAGAGAAATAAATTCTACTTCTAATCCAATCCTTAACCGTGGAGATTCCCGGATTATGAACGCACCTCTCTCAAGGACTACGCTCAACTGAGCTTAGGAAATATCAACCGAATTCTCATTCTATAATTGATAACCTAAAACTCGCCTTATCGAAGTAAATCCCGCTATTGGCTTTTACTCCAATCCAGAAGGGTAACGTTGTCCTCTCTCGAGGATTGTGTTTTACTCTTTTTTATCCTTGAGCGATCGATTCGAATACACGAGCCTCTCGGCTAACTAGCATATGAAAATAGATACGAAAGTCCACATATCGACATATGAACCCGATATAAATCTCGAATAAATCGAAGGAAGGAAAGAAAGATAATAGTGAGAAAGATATTTTCATCCGAAGATTGCAAATTTCATGATCTAAAATTTAATCTAATTGACATGAAAATAAATAGATGAAAAGAAAGAGAAAGGCATTTTATTATTAAAACTGGATTACATAAGAAGTGGGTACAAGAAATTGAAAGCATTGCATGAATTGAAATCTAAAACTATTTTGCATAAAATGAAAAATACATGAAATTGAAAGTGCATATAATTAAAATCTAAACTAATACAGGAATTGAAAAAGCAATTCTGCCCCAAAAGGGGGTAGAAGGAGAGAAGTTTCGACCCAAGGAGGGTGGAAAAAGGGATCCCCAGAGATCTGGATAAGCTGCCTTTTTATAGGCAAAAGTTGGGGTTACACGCCCTTGGTCACGCTCGTGACCAAGGGGCGTAAAGGGGGCGTGATCGAAGCTGGAGCGGAAGAGGCGCCTTCTTGAGTTACTGCAGGCGTTACATGCATGTCACGCCCTTGGTCACGCCCGTGACCAAGGGCGTGTAATCTTAAAACATCGTTGGCGCGGGAAATCTTGGCGGGAAGGCGTGACTCGGGCGGCAAAGGAGTTACACGGGCGTGACATTGTAAGTCACGGGCGTGTATATGATTGGATCAGGGCGTGACTGCTGGATGAGCGGCGAGATCGGCTGGAGGATACACGGGCGTGACAATTGAAAGTCACGGGCGTGACAGGTAGTGTCACGGGCGTGTACAGGGCAAAATTTGTGTCGTGTCTTCAGGCCACGGCCGGCTGAGCTGGAGGAGGTACACGGGCATGACACTGCAAGGTCATGGGCGTGACTTGAAGTACACGGGCGTGACATTGGAATTTCTTCTTGGAATGAGTCCAGGTTGGCGGCAGCAGGTCTGGAATGGGTTTTATGTTGACACGCCCTTGGTCACGGGAGTGACTGACGGCGTGTACTTGTATTTTTCGGCAAAAACTCCAGAAATCCTGAAAAAGATAAAACAAACTTAAGTTAGTGAACAATTATAAAAAGAAATGACTATTTAGTTAAAATAGATATATTATTTATAAATTCAAATTATTATTAGCCTGAAAACTATAATAATATTGGGCAAAAATACTACTCATCAGTATGCACAATTGGGGGAGGAATAGTGCTTGGATAAAAGTCAAGCACTGATTCATCACAAAGAATCGAATCCACGTATGGTGATGGATGCACAGGAGAGATGGGCTCAGCCATGTCAGTTCCTAGATCAGCCACACATCTTGTGACTGTGTCCACATCTTCCCCTTCAAAGCATGAAGGTGATATGGGCACAAAACCAGATGTTGAAGGTGTGCTGCCAGAAGTAGGAGTCGGGATAATACGGATATCAAGTTCATCATCCTCATCCAATTGGTGAAGATAAGCAGCACAATCCTTCAAAGCATGATCTGTGCTCTGACAAAACAAGCACTGCCTTGCGGGATTCTTTGACTGCAGGTGCTGAAGCCGAAAAGTAGTTTGACGGTAAAGGCGCAGCAGAATAGCCATTGGACTTCCGCGCAACATATGGAGTACCAGACGAAGTTGGTGCTCCATATACTGGGCCATGAGTGCTACGACAATTATCTCCCTTTGGACATATATCACTAGCGTGAGAAATACCTCCACACCAACGACAACGAATATTAAATGAAGCCCACATAGTGTGAAGATAAAATGATTCAAAATAAAGAGAACTGTTGTACAAAATACTGCACCTAACAATACTTACTAAAGCAACCTAATATAAAACAGGAAAACAGAATACAAGGAAATAAAACAAAAATGACGCGATAAACAAATGGAAGGGCTTCTCTCTCAGATTCTTCCTCTCCAGAAAACTCACAAGACTGTGTTCTCCGGCAACGGCGCCAAAAAGTTGATGCGCAAATCTCGCACACCGCTATAAGCGGTAGCTAGACTGCGGCACAAAATGGCAGTGTATCGATCGTTCAAGTAATATAAAATGTGGGAGTGAATTCCCAAGTATCGATCTCGAAGGAACACAGTAAGGTGGAGTTAACTATTGAGGAAGGACTTGAGATTGAAGTCCTTTCGAGCGGATGGATTGCTGATGAGTCCCAATTACATACACTTTTATGGACTCATCTGGGCCGATTTTATAGTCTTTGCACCACACTTTAGGCATGTTTTCGTACATATTTGCATTCATATTTGTTATTCCCTGTTAGGTGCTTTCTTAGGCCATTTTGGTGTGCAATTGCACGCTTTGCTGTTGGGGGCAAGCACTTGGTGCTCCCCAATCTATTTTCTGTGTTTCTTTGGTGCTGGAGGTATTCCCAGCTGGGTTGCTTTGTATGCAGGTGACCTGATCGTCCTGTTTTCCCCAGAATTCATGTCTGTGCATATCGCACGGTCGTGCGTTTCCTTGACGCACGGTCTATTGCGGTCGTGCGTTTGTGTCTGGGCAGAAAATAGAGCGTCGGAGTTTACTCGTGCGTTTTGACGCACGGGCGGATTCGCCCGTGCGTGAGTAAAACGCACGGTCTACCTGTGTCTTCTTGATTTCAGAGCTTCGGAGTTTACCCGTGCGTTTGAACGCACGGGCGGTATTGGTCGTGCGTGAGCAATTCGCATGGGCGGCACAGCGTCTTCCCCAAGCCATATTTTACGAGTTAATAACGCACGGTCTGCGCACGGTCATGCGTTCGACCGTGTGTGACCATTTTCTGACAGAATTTCTATTTAAGTCGCAAGTCTTGCCCTATTCGGATCGATCGTTTTTTTTCCCGCTCCCAGAGCTCCAGTTCCTCGCCCTTTTCGCCGTCCATCGCCGCCCACTTTGAGGGGGTGCTCTGGGCTTGTTCTTCACGCCAATCTTGAGCCCGGAGATCATCTTGGCCTCCTCCTTCATCCTAGAGCTTCGAAGGAGATCTAGCCGCCATTACCATCAAGCAAGGGGAAGTTTGCAAACTTTACCGGATCGTGAGACGAAGACGACGGGCTCATTGGAGAGTCGCGACAGCTCTCTTTACCCCGGACGTAGTTGAGGACCGAGCTTGGACGCGGATTGACAACCTAGCGATTCCAACCGTGACTCCTCGATGAGCCTTCGGATTCGGTCGATTTCTTGCCTTGTTCTTCTCTTATAGACGTGTGTATGTAGTTAGATCTTTATATTATGATGAAGTGGCACTTAAACTTGTTTGTATTTATTTATTTCATGTCTATGTAAAATGCTTTGGTGTTTAAGTTGCTTGAGGTGCGCCCCATTCCAACCTCCATCCCAGAGTCACGTTCGTGTGCCGCACTAGCAATTGCTAGTGGCGTGCTTGTCGAAGAGGTGCTTACGACCCTCATTTCGTAAGACTACTCGTCCATCCGCCAAGCTAAGCGGTGCTAACGGCCCATGTAATCCATTCCGACTCCGTCGGTACGAACCATTCCATCTGCAAGCCTTCTCGTCCATCCTCCTAGTGAAGCGCGGTATAGCGGCCCGTGTAATCCATTCGCCTTACGAAGCAGCGCACTCAAGGCCTGCATAGTTTGATTCCACTTGCCTACTCGTCCACCCGCCCTTGCGACGCAGTGCACTCAAGGCCTGCCTAGTCTCCATCCCGCCAAGCGAAGCATTGCATAGCGGCATTGCATAGGAGTAGTTGTAGTAGTTTTCTTTTATTTTCCAAAACCAAATCATTCCCCTTTCGCACCCATCCGACCTAAAGGACTTCAATCTCAAGTCCTTCCTCAATAGATAACTCCACCTTACTGTGATCCTTCGAGATCGATACTTGGGGATTCACTCCCACATTTTATATTACTTGAACGATCGGTACACTGCCATTTCGTGTCGCTGTCTTGCTACCGCCTATAGCGGTGTGCTAAGATTTGCGCATCAAGTTTTTGGCGCCGTTGCCGGGGAACACAGTCGTGTGAGTTTTCTTGAGAGGGAGAGCCGAGAGATAGTAGTTCTTCCATTGTGTATAGCCGCTTTGTTATTTTTGTTTGCTTTTTAATTATATAGTGTTTGTTATTATTTCTTCCTCTTCTGTTTTTAGAGTTTTAAGCAAGTTTAATCCAAGGAGTTTTATTAGTTTGTGTAGACTTCCTTGCAAAGAATTTCAGTTTCATTATATCTGCTTTTATTGTTTAAAATGTCTTCATGGGATATTTCTCCTAGCACTTACGACAAGATGGTCTATTATATAGACCAAATGAAGGAGTTAAATGCTAGGCAGTGTGGGAAACTTGTTTGCGTGTTGTGTCGAGGAGAGGGTCATGAATTGAAGGACTGTCCTAGTCTTTTCAATCCTAACCGCTGCTCCTCCCCTCATGACAACATTGTCCCTATCACTCATTCCTTACCCATGGAGGCAATCGTGCCCTCTATCCCTGAGTCTATCTCGTGCATGGACTCCTCACTCCCTGTGTATAGCTTCACTCCTAGTGATGATGATCACTCATCTATTGGCCAACAAGGAGAGGAATGGGAGCTCCTAGATGCACCTGAGTGTGATGAGGAAAGTATTCTTTCCATCGGGGAGGCATTAGCAGATCTTTTTGCGGAGGAACCAAATCTTTTTGTTCCTCCAGTTTCTTTGCAAGATTTTTCTACACACATTCTTTATGATCCTATCGAAGTGAAGGAGTGGGGTGATGCTTCTGACTCGGAGGATTCTCCAAAGTGGGATGAAGAGTTTGTTTTCCCCGAAGGGGAGAATGAATGCTTTGAACACGATGGTGCACCTCGGTGGGATGAGGAGGATACTCTCTCTGATGAGGAGGTTTGCAGTTCCTCATGGGACGAGGAGGTCCAACTCACCACCGAGGCCCTTTAGTTCTTGGGTTCCCCTCGCTATGATACTTACGATGATGATAGCAATCTATCCTTGGATCCTGCTGGAAGTGAAACCGGGATCACTCCTATAATTACAAATTATTTATGTCTTTCTTCTATTTTGTTTCCTGACCATCCTTCTTTACTTGAACACGTGCACGGGGATTCAGCAGTGGTAAATCTTTGGGAAGCTGAACCTGAAATGCCCTCCACTGCTGATCCACCTCTATCTCCTCTTCCTGATATTTTTAATGCTTATTCTTTTCCATCCATGCAGGATTTTGAGTATGTTGGCCCATTTTTATGTAATGATGAAAACCAAAACTTGCAGGGGAAATACAGTGATGTGATGGTGTTTCCCTTGAAGGATTGGCTGCAGGGAGGCAAAAGATATTCATATCCTGATCTAATGTCGGAAGAGAAAAAGAAGGCGAAAAAGAAAGAGATTTGGGGATGGAGGATAAATCTGTCCTTCTGCTCCTACTGTTGGGTCTTCAGACCTATTTCTTTTATTCTCAGTTACCATTTTAAATCAACATACAGTTGATCTTTTTGGCATGCTTGTAATAAATAGGATATTTTGGTCTTCTCTTCTATGTTTAGACACTATTATTAAAACTTCATAATATAGGTGTTTAGTCCAGCTTAAGGACGGTAACAAAAGCGCTGCTGGGAGACAACCCGTTTTTGTTGCTAACCCGTTAATAGTTTAGTGTTATATATATTTGCTTGGAGCCTTTTTGCCTGCAGGTGTGCATCAATTTCTTTGGTGGCGGACTCTTGGAGCAAAATTTTCATAATTTAACGCCAAATCTTCTGGTATGCTCACTTCTGAGCATGGGGTACACTCTCCCTTTTCTCCTTAGTTTAATGTTTAAAGAATCATATTTTAGATTATGCTTTCATGTAAGTCTGGGGGAGAGTGAGAACCATGCACATGCACGCACGCACGCATTCCGGTAGTGTTATTATTTTAGCTTTCCGTTTATTTCAGCTTATCAATTTCTTATGTGGCACGCACCACTACACCCATTATGCATGCACTTACTTGCTACCGGGCCAAATTTCCTCTTGGAATGGAGCCGGGAAGTCAATTGTGTTAGCTAGGAATTGTGGTTTGAAGTACGATGTCGACCCCAGTAGTGTTCTAATCGAATACTCATGTTTTGCATATAATTTTGCGTAGAAGCTATTTCTATTTTCATGCTTTGTATCTTTATTCTTATCTAATCTAGTAATTAGAGTTTTATTTTACTCAATGCATGAACCTGTGCCGATCTACCAGTAGTGTAGGTGAGTTTGTATTGAACGCTAGATTCGTATTTCTCGAGTTGGGAGAAAGAGTTATCTTTCTCGGTGGCTAAGAACTTGCCCCTAGCGACTTTCGAAACATAGGCACCGGGTAGTTCTAATGCATTAGCATGATGTAGGCCATTCTTTGTACAATTTGAGCTTTGAGCCAAAAACCAGAAATTTACCCTTGCTAACCAATTTTGAGCCTATCCCTCCTTTTCTATTTAGCTCCACCACTCTCGCTTAAGCCAAGATTAACAAACCTGTATGCGCACGTGTTTCGAGCTTTATAATATAACTGATTATTGTGTTGTGCTGTTTTATGCATACACATTTGGATTGCTTAAGTTGAAGAAAAAAATAAAAAAAAATATTAGTGAGCTAAAAATTGAAAAGATTAGCGCTCCAAAAGAAAAAAATCTGAGCTTTATGTTTTAATTCAGAAATTCTGAATTGTTTGATAGGAATTACCTTATATTGGGGGTAGGCGATGAACACATCAACTTTATTTGTTGCCGGGGTTTACAAATTGTATTGCTCAAATGTGTTAGGTGCGTTAGCCTCCGAGTTTATCATTGTATATCCTACCGAAACCTAAGCCACATATTTACCCGAAAGCCCTATTGACTAGTGTGTAGTTTTACCTAATGCTATGGAGAGAGTGCGAAAGTGCGAGCTTATGGCTCCCGACACAGATGGATTTCGGTGGAGTAAGTTCCGTATCCCGTATTTTTTGAAATACTCGTCCGAGCGCGTCTCTACATTCTCCCTACACGTGACTGGCAGATCTCACTTGGTTCAGTTATTGAGTAAACTAATCTCTTATTTATATTTTAGATATTTGTAAATTACATTGCATAGTATAAATTTCTTCTACGATAGCATTATGCACATGATTATTTGATTTCGCATATTACACCTAGCCACAATCACCTTTCTAACCCTTGTTTTTCCCGTCCGCCAAGAGTAGTTTGCTCGGGACTCGCAAACAGGTAAGTCTGGAGGTGTGATGAGTCCCAATTATATACACTTTTATGGACTCATCTGGGCCGATTTTATAGTCTTTGCACCACACTTTAGGCATGTTTTCGTACATATTTGCATTCATATTTGTTATTCCCTGTTAGGTGCTTTCTTAGGCCGTTTTGGTGTGCAATTACACGCTTTGCTTTTGGGGGCAAGCACTTGGTGCTCCCCAATCTAGTTTCTGTGTTTATTTGGTGCTGGAGGTATTCCCAGCTGGGTTGCTTTGTATGCAGGTGACCTGATCGTCCTGTTTTCCCAAGAATTCATGTTTGTGCATATCACACGGTCGTGCGTTTCCTTGACGCACGGTCGGTTGCGGTCGTGCGTTTGTGTCTGGGCAGAAAACGGAGCGTCGGAGTTTACCCGTGCGTTTTGACGCACGGGAGGATTCGCTCGTGCGTGAGTAAAACGCACGGTCCACCTGTGTCTTCCTGATTTCAGAGCTTCGGAGTTTACCCGTGTGTTTGAACGCACGGGCGGTATTGGTCGTGCGTGAGCAATTCGCACGGGCGGCGCAGCGTCTTCCCCAAGCCACATTTTACGAGTTAATAACGCATGGTCTGTGCAAGGTCGTGCGTTCGACCGTGCGTATTTTCTGACATAATTTCTATTTAAGCTGCAGGTCTTGCCCTATTCGGATCGATCATTTTTTTCCGGTTCCCAGAGCTCCAGTTCCGCGCCCTTTTCGCCGTCCATCGCCGCCCACTTTCAGGAGGTGCTCCGGGCTTGTTCTTCACGCCAATCTTGAGCCCGGAGATCATCTCGGCCTCCTCCTTCATCCTAGAGCTTCGAAGGAGATCTAGCCATCATTACCATCAAGCAAGGGGAAGTTTGCAACCTTTACCGGATCGTGAGACGAAGAAGACGGGCTCATTGGAGAGTCGTGACAGCTCTCTCTACCCCGGACGTAGTTGAGGACCGAGCTTGGACGCGGATTGACAACCTAGCGATTCCAACCGTTACTCCTCGACGAGCCTTCGGATTCGGTCGATTTCTTGCCTTGTTCTTCTCTTATTGATGTGTGTATGTAGTTAGATCTTTATATTATGATGAAGTGGCACTTAAACTTGTTTGTATTTATTTATTTCATGTCTATGTGAAATGCTTTGGTGTTTAAGTTGCTTGAGGTGCGCCCCATTCCATCCTCCATCCCACCGTCACGTTCGTGTGCCGCACTAGCAATTGCTAGTGGCGTGCTTGTCGAAGAGGTGCTTACGACCCTCATTCTATAAGACTACTCGTCCATCCGCCAAGCTAAGCGGTGCTAACGACCCGTGTAATCCATTTCGACTCCGCCGGTGCGAAACATTCCATCCGCAAGCCTTCTCGTCCATGCGCGTAGTGAAGCGCGGCATAGCGGCCCGTGTAATCCATTCGCCTTACGAAGCAGCGCGCTCAAGGCCTGCACAGTTCGATTCCGCTTACCTACTCGTCCACCCGCCCTTGCGACGCAGTGCGCTCAAGGCCTGCCTAGTCTCCATCCCGCCAAGCGAAGCATTGCATAGTGGCATTTCATAGGAGTAGTTGTAGTTGTTTTCTTTTATTTTCCAAAACCAAAGCATTCCCCTTTCGCACCCATCCGACCTAAAGAACTTCAATCTCAAGTCCTTCCTCAATAGATAACTCCACCTTACTTTGTTCCTTCGAGATCGATACTTGGGGATTCACTCCCACATTTTATATTACTTGAACGATCGGTACACTGTCGTTTTGTGCCGCAGTCTTGCTACCGCCTATAGCGGTGTGCTAAGATTTGCGCATCAATTGCGGAAACGATGGATTGGTTTGTGGAAAATAAAAGAAAATACTACAACTACTCCAATGCAATGCCGCTATGCAATGCTTCGCGAGGCGGGATGGAAAACTACGTAGGCCTTGAATGCGCTACTTCGCAAGGGTGGATGGATGAGTAGGCAAGCGGAATCGAACTGTGAAGGCCTTGAGCGCACTGCTTCATTAGGCGAATGGATTACACGGGCCGCTATGCCACGCTTCGCTAGGCGGGTGGACAAGTAGGAAGGTGGAATGAGGGTTGCAAGCACCTCGTCGGCAAGCACGCCACTAGCAATTGCTAGTGTGGCACACGAACACGATGGCGGAATGGAAAATGGAGGGGGGTGCTCCTCACTTGCATAGACCACAAGATAATTTCACATGGACATGAAATGTACTTAAAAGCAATATAAGGGTTTTGCAATCATAGTTCATACACACACATAATTAAGATATAAAATACTACAAAATGAAGGGGGTGAGATTACAACCAAGGCACGAAGTCTTGTTGGGATTCGCGGTCAGAATCAAGGGTTGTCATGCCTTGTCTGAGCTTGGTCCATGACTGACGTCCAGGGAACGGAGAGGAGCTATCAATTCCTTCTAGTTTACCCGTCTTCTTCGTAAGTCTCCTTTGGCCACGATCCAGCCGGAGAACTCCAAGGATGCAGCAATTTGTTTCTTGAAATGGAGCTTTGGAGGTGCATGAACAATAGAGTGGGCCTAGAAGATACTCCAGCTCAAGATTGGCGTGAAGAATAAGCCCGGAGCACCTCCTGAAGGTGGGCGGCGATGGAGCGGCGAAACTGGCGCACTGGAGCGGGAAAACGGCGCCGGAAATGATCGTCCAACCTAATTTCGCGGACTGCGTATTTATAGAAAACAGGGTGCACGACCAGTGGTCGTGCACACTGAAAGTTGGTGATCGTGCGCGCCGTGGCTGAAAACCTGCAAGACAACTTTACTGAAAATAATAAAGCGCACGACCAAACGCACGACCTTGCGTAAAAACGCACGACCAAAATTCAGAATGCTACTTTAGTCCGCAAATGAACGCGCACGATCAGTGGTCGTGCACAATATAACAAGTGATCGTGCGCAGTGTTCCTGTACAGATTTGTACCGGGAACACCTGCACGACCCCTGTTCCAGCATAAACACTAATCAAAACCACTGAATGTGGCACAAAACAATGCATGAAAGCTTATAAATAGAAAAAGCATGAAATCACACCAAAACGGGCTTAGAAGTGCACTTAGCATGGAATAGCAGATAGCAATCAAATATGAACAATAATAAGTCTAAAGTGTAGTGCTTTGACTAGAAAATCGGACCAGATGAGTCCATAAAAGTGTATATAATTGGGACTCATCAATCTCTCCCAACAAAAAGTCGAGGTTCTCCAATCCTCTTCGAAACTTAAAAGAAATAAGAAGAGCGCACAAATCAATCGAAGAAAACCACGACTATTCAAGTGATTCGAAGATCACGCCAAAATTAGCGCCACAAGAAATTAACAAGAGGGAAAATCTCACCAGTACAATTCTTTACCCCGCTTCAGATAAGATTATCCTCAAGCATGCACTCGCCCGAATCATTCTTCTACGGGTCCACCAGAACCGCGTAGAATGGAGAGAAACTCGTTCGACTTGATTGCTTCACGCCGGATCTTGGTTTCCCGGAACCATGGCCCGTTCTACTTCTTTCCTCACCTTGGCCGAAACTTCCCAAGAGGAGGAAGTATGATGGGGGCGGCAATGAGAGAGGGCTGAAGTTTACAGGAGGAAGAGAATAGGGATAAGGATAGGTGGTGGCTGGCGGCCAAGATGAAGGAGACAAGAGGAAAGGGGCGGCCAAGAGGGGGGGCTGAAATTCCTAGAAGGAAATAGAGAGAGGGGTGGCAAGGAGAGAGGAAAGACCAAGAGAAGATTAGGGTTGAAATTTTCTTATCATTCAATTAATAAAAATCTAATACAAGATGGTCTTTTATAGGCTAGCCAACAAACATGGCTAAACACAGTCAGAAATTAAAATAAAATATGAGCATGGCTAAACGCAGTCCAAACTTAAAATAAAATATGGACATAAACAAGTCCAAAAATAAAAGACAAAGCTAGATAAAATTTTAATTAATAATTATAATAAAATAATTATAATTATTAATTATTAATCTTGCGGCGCGGACGAAGGTTGTAACGATGATGGCGTTCGTTATGACGTAGGTCTTTGGTTGGAGAGGCGCCAACATCCGTAAGCGCACCGATACCAACATCTTCAAGTTGAGGGCCGTCATCACCATCAATCCTCCCCCGCTCAATAGTACTCATCACTGATGAGTTGTCCTGAAGGTAGCGGCGGAGAAGAGCATCATCCAAAAGAGCCACCTCCGATTCTAGAATCCACGAGTCATCGAAGGCCGGACGATCACGCCAACGAATCAAGTAGCGGCGACTGTCACCATTAGGAGAGGAGAGCACTTCATCTCTGAGGATCCTGTCAGGCACAAAAGTGGTTCGGGGGAACCTTGGAGAAGCATTAGGCAAATAAGGAGAACAAGTTCCACCATCAACATTCAATGTACCTCCAGTACGAACCGAAGAAGAGAGCGAACCGGGCACAAGCTCACCCCCAACCCATTAGAAAATGTAGTGGATCCAAACGGACAGTCGGTTAATTCAAGTGGTGGAGAAATATATGGCGTTAAATCCAAAACATTGAAAATAGGGGAGATTCCCCAATCAGTGGGTAACTCCAAAAGAAAAGCGTTTTCTCCTAATTTTTTTAAATTTCGAAATAGACCCGCTCGCCGTTTTGCCAACTTTTTTATGATGCCCGAAGGCAACCGTTCAGGGATGAGATGCACCATAACCAAATCGCCAACTTTCAAGTGAGATGCTCTCTTATGTACGTTAGCATGAGATTGATAAGATGCATATTGAGTGGCTAGCGTGTCCTTGATGTGCTTGTGTAAATTATGAACGTGAGAGACAAAATCTTGTGCAAATTGACTTGACTTATAAGATGGAGGTAGCGGAACCATGTCAGGTGGCACCGGTGCCTTATATCCGTGCACGATATCATTCGGAGACAACCCTGTGGACCTATTTTTGGAATTATTGTATGCTAATTGGGCATGGGGAAGGAGGATATCCCACGTACCCTTGTGGTCACCTACCAGACAATGGAGTAAACTACCCAAACTTCTATTGTCCACTTCCGTTTGCCCATCCGTCTGTGGATGGTAGGCTGAGGAAAACAAGAGCTTGGAGACCATGATCCGCCACAGGGTCTTCCAAAAATAACTAGTGAATTTCACGTTCCGATCAGTGATAATAGTCTTAGGGATGCCCTTATGACCAACGACTTCCTTAAAGAATAATTTAGCTACGTACGACGCATCATCGGTCTTATTACTCGCAATAAAATAAGCCATTTTTGAGAACCGTTAGATGACAACCAAAATGGAGTCATGACGCCTAAACGTGACGGGAAGACCAAGAATAAAATCCATACTAATATCTTCCCAAGGTACGGAAGGAATCGAAAGAGGGGTATAAAGTCCCGCGTTCATTTTATTGCGCTTAGCTAATTGACACGAGCGACAACTCTCCACAATTTTATGCATCGTTGACTTATGGCCCAGCCAATAAAACTTATCCTCCACGAACGTGATGGTCTTGTCACGCCCAAAATGACCACCTAGCCTGCCACTATGCAATTCCCAAACTATGAAATCGCGAAGGGACGAGCGAGGGATACATAGCTTGACATGCTTAAATAAGTAGCCGTCACTGATATAATACGCAGAAATGGTAGTAGGTGCGTCGCTTTGCGCGGATAGATAGAGATCCTTGAAATCTGTGCAATGAACATATTCGTATTTAATAAGTTCAAACCCAATGAATTTCACTTCTAACGTGGAATAAAAAAGATACACGACTAAGGGCGTCCGCAACACGATTTAAATTTCTCTTAAGATGTTTTATGATAAACGTGTACTCCTGAAGATAGGACACCCATTTAGCAGGTCGCGGGCTGACCTTACTTTGGGAGTTGACAAATCTCAACACCTCATGATCGGACTGGATAACAAACTCCTTAGGGAGAAGATAGTGTCGCCAATGGAGGCAACGAATAACGGCGTAAAACTCACGGTCATAATTAGAATAATTCAACTTCGGACCCACAAGTTTCTCACTAAAGTACCCAATAGGATGACCCTCCTGGCTCAACACGCCTCCAATATCGATCCCAAACGCATCATAAGACAATTCAAAAACCATACTAAAGTCTGGTAACTACAAAAGAGGAGCTTCTGACATCCAATCCTTTATTGTTTGGAACGCCTTAGTGGCCGATTTTGTCCAAGTAAAATCACCCTTTTTCATGCACTCCGTGATCGGTGTCATGATACTACTAAAGTTACGAATGAATCAGCGATAAAACGTAGCTAAACCGTGGAAGCTCCGAATGTCACGAATGTTGGTGGGTAACGGCCAATCTTTGATGGCTTGGACCTTCTTTGGATCTACATGTATACCTTTCGAACTCACTATATAGCCAAGGAACTCTACGGACGAAACGTAGAAAGTACATTTTTTAATATTGAAAAATAATTTTTCCGCACGTAACGTCGCTAGGATAGTCCTCAAGTGAGACTCATGATCAAGGCTAGACGTACTAAAAATGAGAATATCATCAAAATATACCACAATAAATTTCCCCATATAGAGTAGGAAGACGTGTGTCATCATCCTAGAAAATGTACTAGGGGCATTGGAAAGCCCAAACGACATCACTAACCACTCGCAGAGCCCCTCTTTAGATTTAAAGGTTGTATTCCACTCATCACCCTCTATAATTTTAATCTGGTGATAGCCACTCCTAAGATCCAATTTTGAAAAGATCGTGGCTCCGGCTAGCATATCCAACAAATCGTCCAAACGAGGGATTGGAAACCGATATTTAATAGTAATTTTATTTATAGCTCGGCTATCCACACACATCCTCCAAGAGCCGTCTTTCTTAGGAGCAAGCAAAGCCAGAACGACACATGGACTCTTACTGTAAGGTCTCTTTTTCCAAAACCCGTTCGGGTACTTAAAAACTCGAACCTCTCCCGTATCGCACGGTTGAGGTGGACCTTCGCCCAGAATCGCTGCCTTGTGGTGTCACCAACACTCGGGTTGGCTAACACCGCTCAGCACCAATCCTGCCGGCTATACGATCACAAGTAAAATATGCCAAAAAATAAGTACATAAAAGAAGGCATGTCCACAAACACAGCATATATATAATGAAAACAGAAAGTCCATAAGAGAAGTACAACTAAAGGGGCTTAGGCCCGATACATATGCAAAGTAATGTACTATCTCTCTATCTCTACAACATGCGGAAGTCTACAACAAAAGAAATAAAAAAGCGGAAGTCTAACTATCTAATCATCAACCTGTGGCGTCGTGGTAGTGCGCTGCATCTGCTGCTCAGGTCCTGCCATCTCGTCCTACTGCGCGCGGGACAACTCCATCTCCTCGGACTCCTGCGGTCACACCGACCGTTAGTCATAAAGACTAAGCCGTTTTGTCCTCGCCTCCCTCCACGACTCCTAGGCACCGAGCGGGAGGAAGAAGCGGAGGACAAACAAGGGGTAAACAAGAAGGTGGTGACATGGCACTACTCTAGCAGGTATAAGTAAAGCAGTAAAAATCTAGCTAGCAGTATAGTGCTGGTATAAGGCAGTAAAGTAGAGCAATGAGGTAAGCTGTAAATAGAAAGGATATGCAGTGCAGTAAGTTAATCTAAATTACCATCACAGGTTCGTACCTTAACTTATATGAACGCCCATACGACATATAAGTTAAGATGTCCAGGTAACCCATCATATAAAAGAGCCCATACTAATTTATATGATGGGGGTATGTTAATGTGTATGTTATGCTATGCTATGGTTATGATGTTTTAATGAGTTTATGCAATGTGACTCACCCACACGACTCTATGTGCACAGACCTTTATAGTTCCCAATTTGTTTGAAAGGAAGCCAACCTTTCGGGTACCGACCGTCGTAGCTCACGGTGGTAGTGGATCGGGCACTCCACATCCTAGGCGGGTAAAGTCACTACCAAGCCTAGACCTCATGTACGCCTCAACGCTAGGAACACAACAGCGGAGCTCCTGCGTACTCTTGCTGGAATCCACCAGACTTTAAGGTCGGGGTGGGTTAATAGGGATTGTCCTCCAGACCGAGGTACTCAAACTTACCGGCCCTCTAAACCACACCCTCACCTGAGTCAACGTACTACCGTCGGTGACACGACTAGCTAGTACCGAAGACTCGCCACTGTTTGAATAAGTAACAGGTGTTAACAATGTCCACCCGAGCTTCCAGCTTAGGAACCATCACACAAGCTGATCCAACCCATCTCCTTCCCGGAGGAGATCCACACCAGTTTGCATACCCACTTAGGCTACTCTTGCCTACTATTTAGTTAGTGTTATATTTAGGGTGAATCTTGGACTTCCCGCGGTGTACTCCGTAAGGGGCCCCTAACGGTACTACGGATTAATGGTCTCAACCCCACCATCCTCCTCAAGACGATTACTTTAATTGGTGGTTAACATTTGGTTCACCCTTCATCATTTCATATAGTCGAAGTGACTTAGCTCATCTCCCGTCCCACCCAATCGGGTTGGACGTACCTTCATTCCTTCTACGTTAACTCTAGCACAACCACACAACTATCCCTAGGATTGGCCCACCTTGAATCATGGTGTGCTACCTCTCATTTACTGATTGGATATAACTCCCAAACACTACTTAGGGGTCTGAATTGTCTAAAACTCAAAATTCTGTTTTTACTAAACGCAGACCACCAAGTTGAACTATCCAACAACCCCATAAGGGAACCCTTCTAAATACTCATCACCAAGGTCTCTACTAATTATCCAAGGTTTCCACTGACCTTAATAGGGTATGTTCCAATTTCCATAATTTTCCATATTAAATTGGTATTTAATATAATTTAAAGTACTTGAGGCCTTAAGGCAAATTACACATGAACTACCATCAAAATGATTCTTCATGCTACATGAAAATTATCAGTAAGGTAATATTCCATAACATGGTGGTTCACTGAGTAACATGACGCTAGGATGTCGTTTGGCCTACTATATCATCATAATTGTATAATTACCAAAATGCCACTTTAATTAGGAAAAATAGTATTTCACTTCTGGAAATTCTCCAAATATTACCAAGTGTCCAATTGGGGACCTAGAGTCGTCTGCCAAATTATTGTGTCATTACCATGTGATTTGATATTTTAAAATGGTTTAACATCCAAAGGTAGCAATTACCAATTTCTACACGAGGTATAAAAAATATAATTCTACAAGCCTCCAAATAATTATCATGGTCTTATAATAGCATTAAATGGCAGATAACCAAGTTTCACAATTTATCCCTATGATTTGGCATTTATCAAAATTAAATTCCCTTGAGCTAGCAAGTACTTAAAATTTCCTACACAAGGAATAATACTTCAATAAATCATAACAAAATTGCTATAGTCCATTTTCATCCCTAATCAGCCACTGATGGAGTTTCAACACCATACAAGGTCATATGACCTTGCATTTCATTTTATTAAGAAAAGGGGTGGCTATTTCATTTATTAGGAAGAAAATACTTAAATGCCTCTAAAAATTCCCATTAAATTACCTAAGACATTTTATGCCCTTACAATCATATCCACAAAGTTCAGAGCCAAGGCTAGAACATTTGGTCCTATGTCCTTCACAAATCCCACTTTGCACCCTTAAGGATTCACGCATTTGAATATCCATACCCACATAGCCAACAAGATGGGAGGAGGCTAACACACTCAACTCCTCAAATTGATTTAAACCTAATTTGACCCTTAAAGGTCCTCATTAGGGTTTCCAATTTTCCATATCAAATCAACTCCAAATGGAGTGATATTTTAGGTAGACACTACTCATGTACAAAAGAGTATGCCACCAAAGTTTGGTGTCATTTGGACATTATATGCTCCAAAAATCAACTTAATTTAAATATTCTAATTACCACAAAAACCCTAGGTAAAAGTGTCCACCAAGGGCTGCCCCTTTGGCAGGGGGTGTCCCTAAGGTATACCAACCCATGGTTAAAAGCACTGCTCCAAATCTGGAAGGGTTTGGGCTAGGTAATGTTTCTAATGGACTGACCTAGTGTAGGACCAGTCCTAGTAAAACAGCTCCCTAGGGAGCTGTAGGTCACCAAATGACCTAAACTTAAGGCCAAATGAAATTTTAGACAAAGGCCTACAACTTTCATGTTGGGCACTTTTTCTAGTTCAGCCCTTAAGAGGCCCTAATTTCTATTGTAAGTTGACTGAACAAATGGGGGCAGAATAGCTATACTTTGAATTAAATAAATGCAGGAAATAATGATTCTGCACGAATCTTAAAGCACATCCAACCCTCCCCCTTCATATTCTACCTTCATCCAACGGCTGCGATCAGCCAAAGCTGGGCCATCTTGCTCCTCCCTTTCCCGGCCACCTGGTGGCCACCACGGCCGGCCACCACCTCGACCACCTTCGTGGTGGTCGGGGCTACATGATCCCGGCGGTATGGCGGCCGGAGGGGGGCGTTTTCCGGCGATCTAGCATTGCCAAAAATCCCAATTTTCCATGGATTTGAGGATTTGGATTCGTCTCAGTTGAGACTTATCCTTCAAATTGAAGAGATGGGAAGCTAGCATAGAGGGAGAGGAGGAGAAACGAACATTAAAGGGGGCACGGCGGCGGCGGCGGCGGCGGCGGTGGTTTGTCATGGATACACCTCTCTCCGGCGAGCTTGCTCAAGACTTCATTTTTCCATCGTTTCCCTTGATCCAGGAGTCGATTCCAACTGCTTTCCTACCTCTGAAGCTGATGGGAGAGTTGTTTTGAGGTGGGGTGGCTTGTATAGGGAGTATTCAAAAGGAGGCTCACGAATTTCTCTTGGGCTGGCACGCCCTTGCTGCCACCTCTGCTTTTCATCCCTTTCCAGGTGTCCCCAGCAATCACCCAAGGCCCTAGGCTGATTGGGTTGGAGTGTGAGAAGGGTGATTGCCACTTTTCTTTTGCTTTTTGCTTTTGTCCCCCACCTTTAGCCACTTTCCCAATTTGCCTAAGCTTGGGTTAGCTTGGGTTAGCCTTTTCCCTACAGCCTACATGACCCATTAGGTTATGAACATATGTTTGGTCATTGGGTTAGGGCGTGGTTCAAATGTATTTAGGCTAGGTCACTTAATTTGGGCCATGTTGACCATGATTGACCCAAAGTTGACTTTAACTTTGGCTTGGTCAACATGATGAGTGGGATGGGCCCACTTGATGGCCTTGGGTCCCTTGTCACTACCCAAGGTTGGTTGGTCCATGGTGGGGCTCCAATTGGTTCAATTTAATCAAAGGGTGTAGATTTGACCAAAATTGGGTAAAGTTTGACTTTGGTCAATTGGGGTCAATTGGTCCCACCATGAGGGGGCTTTTTGGTCCATTGGGTTCCTTAAGGTGTTTAGAGTGTGGTGGTAAGGTCAATTTGAACATTTTAGGGTCAATTGAACCCTAATTGACTTAGTTTGGTTAATGTTGACCTATTGTTGACTTTGGTCAATTTCATTTAATTGGCTCCCACCCAAGTGCAATTCTCAAGGTATTGGTCTTCCTTAGTGGTTAGGGTGGTATGGGGGAGGTCAATTTGGTGAATTGAGGGTCAATTGGCCTAAGGGAGTGGTATTGGGCTATGTTGATTTTGTGCCCTTGGTGTGCACTTAGCACACTCCACTTGGCCCAAGGGCCTTAGTGGCCACTCTGCACACCACACATGCCCTAACACCATCTAGGGGTCTAGAAGGATTGGGGATGTTACAAATCCCAATAAACAAAAGAAATATTTCATCCTCGAAATTTAGGTCTGGGTCTACGGGTTGCAAGTACTTATAAGAGTAAAGGATTTCAAAGACGATTAATTTGCACCTGAGGTGAAGAGTTCCGGGAAACATTGTTGTATGAAGTCCAAGGGCACCCAGCTGTGCTCCTCTTGCCCATGATTGAACTATAATAATCGGACATCAGAATCTCCTTCCACGGAAGAACTCGGACCTCTACTATATGAGAACTCAAACCGGAGCAATATTCTTTACCAAAATTCTCATTGCACTTCCACTATTACTTGCTAAGATTGTCGGCAACATTCCCACTAGGGGTTAATTGAAGGTTTACCCCGCCGCTCAGACCATCATGCCATTAATCACAATGCGGGTTGTACTTGCTCCACCCCGGTAATAAATAGGAGACAGACACTTCAAAAATCAAAACAAGCTAACTAGGCATGGGTGTTATCAAAATCACTACACTCCCCGAAGGAGGATCTACCTGAAATACATAAGAACTTACCGAGTTAATTTATACTATCATGCCGCGCTAGATGGCACCAAAAACCTTCGAGTTCAACTTAACTTCACAAGGTTATAATCACGCACCATGATTACTTAAAACTCTGCTCATAAATCGATTAGCCTGGACGTGATCATTTAGCCAACCGTCATTGTCTATTCTGATTCTTCACTATACGACTCTCTTACACATAGGTGTTCAGCACCACCTACACCAAGAGACCATATCCCTTAACATATGAGGTCTCGGCTGATAAACCGTTTCCTACTCCGCGGATACAAGGTCAGGTTTATCAGCTACAAAACAATAACATAAACCTTGATTACACTTGGACCAGAGTCTCTTATGCCCTACGAATGTTACACGAGGTTAACGCTTCTACACGTTAAATAAATGTAAATATCTTCCAAGCTTTTCTTGAGGAACATACATCTGTAGTTTAATATGATGTTCGCGAAATGACTCACATCTACTTTCCATATCCATTGGTTCATAACTCACGAGGGTAAAACCCCTTTTTATCATGACAAGTTTTGGCACAAAAAAGATTTCAACATGAAGGGTGACTCATTAAAACCCATTAATCCTCGAGAAATTCCACCATTTATATCTGAAAATCAAACTTGTCTCCCTTATTCCTGAATCTTCCTAACTGAGGTTATAAATTTTGGAGAAATCGTAAATTTATGGTTCTTAAGATCGGAGGATTGTATGTAGATTATATATCTTCAATATATCATTCGACAAATTTCACTTTAGATTTCCAATAACGGGTGGGCTAAACTTTCAAAGGCAAGAGGTCTCATCTTACTTATGCTATAAATTATGAATTAAAGATTTCATCATAACGACCCTTCTCATAGTTATGTCATCCAAAAATTACGTCGCTACGTATCATCAAGTAAAGTTAACAATCTTAAGCGGGAGTTGATAGTAATGACACTAATCAATCATTTTAACTCCTCATTCCTCAATATTTCAACACATGACGGTCGTTGTCATCTTTCCCGAGATCCGAACATAGTAAGATTCTCCATCTTAGCCCTAATAGATTACACCATCGTATTACAAGATCCAAAGAGTCACCTTCCTAAGCTCTCTGGTGGTGCATAAACCAACTCTAAGAGTAAAATGATCTTAACTAAATTTTACCAAGGAGGGGGCTTGAATTTTAATTTAAAAATACTATCCAAAAATTACCCTTGAAAGTCCTGGAGTGCAAGAAACTCTAGTTGTAATCTTTACTTGCAAAAACTTGACTCCAAACTTCAAAATTCCATGATGTGACACATTTATCTCAAGCTACTAAACCTGGCATTCCTTCTTGTTTTCAATACTTGACTAAATTGAGACATTTTTTCGGACGTCAATGATTATTAATTGTTTGGATAACTCTACAACTCGATGACTCGAGGTTAAGAAGGTGTATTTACAACAATACACTAGCGAGTTTGTTACAATAAACTGATTATTTCATATGGTCATGCGGACTTATAGCCCAGTCTTACTTCTATCCATTCTAAATTCTACTTGGTCTTGCACTGAATCCGCCGTTTATGACGTTCTTCCCTTGTGACCGGTAAGAGCTTGATGACCAAACGTCATTATAAAAGACAAGACCACATTGCTTGGATCAGGAAGATGGTGAAATTCCCTAAATTCTTAACCTGACTTTCTTGATTCCGAGAGTCTTATGCCCCATATACTGGACAACCCTTTACGTATAATCACTTGATTAGCAAGTTGATCACTTTTTCCGACTTAGAATCATCCTTGGAGCAATAAGATGAGTATACGCTCACTCTTGAAGTGTATCATTCACTTAACTTGTCAATAAAACTATAGCGATCCTAACTTGGTATAAACAATCTCTGCTTTTTAAGGTGAAGTAATTCTCCAAGGGTCTCAAACTTCTAAGGGAGGTTGGTCCATAAACCAAAAAGTGTATGAATCAGATCTCGTCATCACCCGAGTATCATTGAATACTCCAAACCTCGAGATTACTACGAAAATGTCACAACCTTTTCTAAACAAAGTCTAGGGGGTAATCCAAGTCGGTATTTTATTAGCCCAATAAACAAAAGGATAAGCCCCTACCGATTTGGGCTAAGTCTCTTCAATACTTCTACGGTATATTCATCTTGCATACGAGCAAAAACTTTAGGGCATATAATCTCTGACTTGGTGTTCCACCCTGAGACATAATGTTATGACAAGACTTAGGCTCCCAATGTTATAAATTATGCTAACTTTTCCGAGTTCCCTATGTGATTAACTAGGAAAGGGGCCTTCTCACAACAAAATATTCAAATTCCAATTTGACCTCTGGTATATTATGGTGGTTGTCTCAACGTACTGTAATGGGAAGTATCAAGTTATGGTAAGGGGGTTATGCTTATGGGTCTTCTATTACTCTAAAGAAGACTACAGACACCCGATCTCCTCGAGATAGTCCTACCACTTGATAGCAAAGCGTAACCCTCGGCATGAAAGTCTCCACGTCAAGACTTTTACTAACTTCCTCCCTTAGCTACGTTGGGTATCCTTAACCTTCAACCAAATCTAGACCCGAGGTCACTCTTTAGACTAGGGTGCGTCACTAAATTGTCTAAGTAAGTCAAAATTTGACCTAACTTGCTGCTTAATGGACTGATTTATGTGATTTCATACATGGGCACACCACAGATTCCTCTGCATAGTTTGTCCGCAAACTACACTCGAGCGGGGTGACCCAGTATATTGTGGACTGTTCTCTTATGATCGTTCATTCAGTGATACAATTTGTAAGGTCTCTTTTTCCAAAACCCGTTCGGGTACTTGAAAACTCGAACCTCTCCCGTATCGCACGGTTGAGGTGGACCTTCGCCCAGAATCACTGCCTTGCAGTGTCACCAACACTCGGGTTGGCTAACACCGCTCAGCACCAACCCTGCCGGCTATACGATCACAAGTAAAATATGCCAAAAAGTAAGTACATAAAAGAAGGCATGTCCACAAGCACAACATATATATAATGAAAATAGAAAGTCCATAAGAGAAGTACAACTAAAGGGGCTTAGGCCCGATACATATGCAAAGTAATGTACTATCTCTCTCTCTACAACATGCGGAAGTCTACAACAAAAGAAATCAAAAAGCGGAAGTCTAACTATCTAATCATCAACCTGTGGCGTCGTGGTAGTGCGCTGCATCTGCTGCTCAGGTCCTGCCATCTCGTCCTGCTGCGCGCGGGACAACTCCATCTCCTCGGACTCCTGCGGTCACACCGACCGTTAGTCATAAAGACTAAGCCGTTTTGTCCTCGCCTCCCTCCACGACTCCTAGGCACCGAGCGGGAGGAAGAAGCGGAGGACAAACAAGGGGTAAACAAGAAGGTGGTGACATGGCACTACTCTAGCAGGTATAAGTAAAGCAGTAAAAATCTAGCTAGCAGTATTGTGCTGGTATAAGGAAATAAAGTAGAGCAATGAGGTAAGTTGTAAATAGAAAGGATATGCAGTGTAGTACGTAAATCTAAACTACCATCACAGGTTCGTACCTTAACTTATATGAACGCCCATACGACATATAAGTTAAGATGTTCAGGTAACCCATCATATAAAAGAGCCCATACTAATTTATATGATGGGGGTATGCTAATGTGTATGTTATGTTATGCTATGGTTATGATGTTTTAATGAGTTTATGCAATGTGACACCCACACGACTCTATGCGCACAGACCTTTATAGTTCCCAATTTGTTTGAAAGGAAGCCAACCTTTCGGGTACCTACCATCGTGGCTCATGGTGGTTGTGGATTGGGCACTCCACAACCTAGGCGGGTATAGTCACTACCAAGCCTAGACCTCATGTACGCCTCAACGCTAAGAACACAACAGCGGAGCTCCTGCGTACTCTTGCTGGAATCCACCAGACTTTAAGGTCGGGGTGGGTTAATAGGGATTGTCCTCCAGACCGCGGTACTCAAACTTACCGGCCCTCTAAACTACACCCTCACCTGAGTCAACGTACTACCGTCGGTGACACGACTAGCCTAGTACCGAAGACTCGCCACTGTTTGAATAAGTAACAGGTGTTAACAATGTCCACCCGAGCTTCCGGCTCAGGGACCATCACACAAGCTGATCCAACCCATCTCCTTCCCGGAGGAGATCCACACCAGTTTGCATACCCACTTAGGCTACTCTTGCCTACTATTTAGTTAGTGTTATATTTAGGGTGAATCTTGGACTTCCCGCGGTGTACTCCGTAAGGGGCCCCTAACGGTACTACGGATTAATGGTCTCAACCCCACCATCCTCCTCAAGACAATTACTTTAATTGGTGGTTAACATTTGGTTCACCCTTCATCATTTCATATAGTTGAAGTGACTTAGCTCATCTCCCGTCCCACCCAATCGGGTTGGACGTACCTTCATTCCTTCTACGTTAACTCTAGCACAACCACACAACTATCCCTAGGATTGGCCCACCTTGAATCATGGTGTGCTACCTCTCATTTACTGATTGGATATAACTCCCAAACACTACTTAGGGGTCTGAATTGTCTAAAACTCAAAATTCTGTTTTTACTAAACGCAGACCACCAAGTTGAACTATCCAACAACCCCATAAGGGAACCCTTCTAAATACTCATCACCAAGGTCTATACTAATTATCCAAGGTTCCCACTGACATTAATAGGGTATGTTCCAATTTCCATAATTTTCCTTATTAAATTGGTATTTAATATAATTTAAAGTTGTTGAGGCCTTAAGGCAAATTACACATGAACTACCCTCAAAATGATTCTTCATGCTACATGAAAATTATCAGTAAGGTAATATTCCATAACATGGTGGTTCACTGAGTAACATGACCCTAGGATGTCATTTGGCCTACTATATCATCATAATTGTATAATTACCAAAATGCCACTTTAATTAGGAAAACTAGTATTTCACTTCTGGAAATTCTCCAAATATTACCAAGTGTCCAATTGGGGAGCTAGAGTCCTCTGCCAAATTATTGTGTCATTACCATGTGATTTGATATTTTAAAATGATTAAACATCCAAAGGTAGCAATTACCAATTTCTACATGAGGTATAAGAAATATAATTCTACAAGCCTCCAAATAATTATCATGGTCTTATAATAGCATTAAATGACAGATAACCAAGTTTCACAATTTATGCCCATGATTTGGCATTTATCAAAATTAAATTCCCTTGAGCTAGCAAGTACTTAAAATTTCCTACACAAGGAATAATACTTCAATAAATTATAACAAAATTGCTATAGTCTATTTTCATCCCTAATCAGCCACTGATGGAGTTTCAACACCATACAAGGTCCTATGACCATGCATTTCATTTTATTAAGAAAAGGGGTGGATATTTCATTTATTAGGAAGAAAATACTTAAATGCCTCTAAAAATTCCCATTAAATTACCTAAGACATTTTATGCCCTTACAAACATATCCACAAAGTTCAGAGCCAAGGCTAGAAAATTTGGTCCTATGTCCTTCACAAATCCCACTTTCACCCTTAAGGATTCACCCTTAGGGTTTTATGTCACACCACCCTAATTGCTCCAAATGGAACATTAGGGTGTGACTCAAGCATTTGTATATCCATACCCACATAGCCAACAAGATGGGAGGAGGCTAACACACTCAACTCCTCAAATTGATATAAACCTAATTTGACCCTTAAAGGCCCTCATTAGGGTTTCAAATTTTCCATATCAACTCAACTCCAAATGGAGTGATATTTTAGGTAGGCACTACTCATGTACAAAAGAGTATGCCACCAAGGTTTGGTGTCATTTGGACATTATATGCTCCAAAAATCAACTTAATTTAAATATTCTAATTACCACAGAAACCCTAGGTAAAAGTGTCCACCAATAGCTGCCCCTTTGGAAGGGGGTGCCCCTAGGGTATACCAACCCATGGTTAAAAGCACAGCTCCAAATCTGGAAGGTTTTGGGCTAGGTAATTTTTCTAATGGACTGACCTAGTGTAGGACCAGTCCTAAAAAAATAGCTCCCTAGTGAGCTGTATGTCACCAAATGACCTAAACTCAAGGCCAACTGAAAGTTAAGACAAAGGCCTACAACTTTCATGTTGGCCACTTTTTCTAGTTCAGCCCTTAAGAGGCCCTAATTTCTATTGTAAGTTGACTGAACAAATGGGGGCAGAATAGCTATACTTTGAATTAAATAAATGCAGGAAATAATGATTCTGCACGAATCTTAAAGCACATCCCACCCTCCCCCTTCATCTTCTACTTTCAGCCAACGGCTGAGATCAGCCAAAGCTGGGCCATCTTGCTCCTCACTTTCCCGGCCACCTGGTGGCCACCACGGCCGGCCACCACCTCCACCACCTTCGTGGTGGTCGGGGCTACATGATCCCGGCGGTATGGCGGCTGGAGGGGGGCGTTTTCCGGCGATCTAGCATGCCCGAAAATCCCGATTTTCCATGGATTCTAGGATTTGGATTCGTCTCAGTTGAGACTTATCCTTCAAATTGAAGAGATGGGAAGCTAGCATAGAGGGAGAGGAGGAGAAATGAACATTAAAGGGGGCACGACGGAGGCGGCGGCGGTGGTTTTCCATGGATGCACCTCTCTCCGGCGAGCTTGCTCAAGACTTCATTTTTCCATCGTTTCCCTTGATCCAGGAGTCGATTCCAACTGCTTTCCTACCTCTGAAGCTGATGGGAGAGTTGTTTTGAGGTGGGGTGGCTTGTATAGGGAGTATTCAAAAGGAGGCTCTCGAATTTCTCTTGGGCTACCACCCCCTTGCTACCACCTCTGTTTTCATCCCTTTCCAGGTGTCCCCAGCAATCACCCAAGGCCCTAGGCTGATTGGGTTGGAGTGTGAGAAGGGTGATTGCCACTTTTCTTTTGCTTTTTGCTTTTGTCCCCCCACCTTTAGCCACTTTCCCAATTTGCCTAAGCTTGGGTTAGCTTGGGTTAGCCTTTTCCCTACAGCTTACATGACCCATTAGGTTATGAACATATGTTTGGTCATTGGGTTAGGGCTTGGTTCAAATGTATTTAGGCTAGGTCACTTAATTTGGGCCATGTTGACCATGATTGACCCAGAGTTGACTTTGACTTTGACTTGGTCAACATGATGAGTGGGATGGGCCCACTTGATGGCCTTGGGTCCCTTGTCACTACCCAAGGTTGTTTGGTCCATGGTGGGGCTCCAATTGGTTCAATTTAATCAAAGGGTGTAGATTTGACCAAAATTGGGTAAAGTTTGACTTTGGTCAATTGGGGTCAATTGGTCCCACCATGAGGGGGATTTTTGGTACATTGGGTTCCTTAAGGTGTTTATAGTGTGGTGGTAAGGTCAATTTGAACATTTGAGGGTCAATTGAGTCCTAATTGACTTAGATTGGTTAATGTTGATCTATTGTTGACTTTGGTCAATTTCATGCAATTGAGTCCCACCCAAGTGCAATTCTCAAGGTAATGGTCTTCCTTAGTGGTTAGGGTGGTATGGGGGAGGTCAATTTGGTGAATTGAGGGTCAATTGGCCTAAGGGAGTGGTATTGGGCTATGTTGATTCTGTGCCCTTGGTGTGCACTTAGCACACTCGACTTGGCCCAAGGGCCTTAGTGGCCACTCTGCACACCACCCATGCCCTAACACCATCTAGGGGTCTAGAAGGATTGGGGATGTTACACTTACTATGACGAATGAACCCCTTTTGTAATAAGTCAGTAATTTGCGTTTGTAACTCTAGGTTTGCGGAAGGGTTTAATCGATAGTGGGGAAGGTTGGGTAACGATGAACCCAGAATGAAATCTATAGCATGTTGTATGTCGCGCAAGGGAGGCAACATAGGCGGTAACTCCTCCGGATATACATCCTTAAGCACTTCCAACAAACTCCGCAGCGCGGGCGGTAAACTCTCAAATGTAGACACGACCTGCTTTGCTTGTAAGCAAACTAACACATAGAGGACACCATCCAAAAATGTCTGGCGCGCGAACTCCTTCTTACTAATCAAGCTTATGGTTTTTTTATCTACAGGCACAATTGTGTCTTTAGAGGCGACCGAAGGATCCTTAGGTGCGGTGGGTTCCAAAATAATGATCTTGCCATTAAATTTGAACTCATACGTGTTGGCACGCCCGAAATGAGCAACGTCATGGTCATATAGCCAGGGTCGTCCTAATAACACATGACAGGCATCCATGAGGATGACATCACACCAAACCTTTTTAGAATAAGCCTTGATGGTAAGGGGTACCAAACAACGCTTCGCTACCAGAAGGGATGTCTTATCAAGCAACCTTATAGGGGTGAGGGTGCGGCTCATTGGCTAACATCATCCGGGTAACCGCATTCTCAGATATAACGTTCATACAACTACCGCTATCAATGATCAATTTGCACCACTTCTCTCTGCTCTTAAATTTTAGCGAAAAAATATTCATCCTATTCCAATCATCCAAAGCATGCGGAGTAGCCAAAATACATCTCATCACCATTATATTGATGTCATCATCCAAGTCACTCAGCACTCCTTCCGAATTAGAGTCTTCACTGGCCTCATACCTGAGCTCGGCGGGTTTAGTCGAGGTATCTAGCAAGGCTAGGGGTTTGGGCTTAGTGGGACATTCACTAGCGTAATGTCCTTGAATACCGCAAGTAAAACATGTAGCATTCGTCTTATTAATCCTACCCACGGGCACTCACTCTCCGAATGGGTTTTGCATATTCCTAGCGGTAATGACAACCGAGTTTGAATCAGTGGACCAGAACTTCCCTTATCTTTTAGAGCTATCGGAGGGAGAGGGGGGGGGGTCCTAAGACGAACTTACTTTTCTGAAATGAACGAGACTTGGACTTATAAGCAAGGTGCTTTTCAATATCCAACGCGGCATTATATGTGGTGTTTAAATCTGTGTGCCCGTAACGAAGGAGTTATCTTGAATGTCGGGATTCAACCCCTTACGAAAATGTGAAAGGGTGACTTCGGGCATCTCCCTAACATCGCACCTAACCAATATGTCCTTCAGGAGGCCCATGTACTCAGCGAACGAATGATTTCCTTGCCTAAGAGAAGCTAACTCAAACATTTGCGTTCGATGGTATGTAGGAACGTATTGATCAGTCAATACGACCTTCATGCCTACCTAACCAACACGGGGTACACCATCTACCGCTCCTAAACGTCATTCCTCATTCAACCAGAATGTCTTAGCCCTACCCAACAATTTTATACGCTCTACGCGCACCTTGTCCACGTCAGTCAGATTCTGCCACTGAAAGTAGCACTCTATCTCCATAACCCAATTCAAGAAGACTTGGGGGTCACCCATCCCATCATATGAGGGTGGTTTGATCTGCATGGCCCTAGTAATATCAAACTCGTACAGTGCTCGCGGGGCATGTTCGGGATTATTATTATGATTAATATTCCCTTCATCACGTTGGCGGGCTGCATGATTTGGTGGGGCTTGTACAACCCTCATATTTTTCCGAGTCGGTGTGACCCGACACAGATGAGGTCGTGACGAAAAATGTGACCGCGACGCAGCAATCCAAACCATCGAAAATCGTTAAGTATCGAGAAAGAGAAGACCCGGGGGGGGATCACTTCCTACTTGGGCGAGCGGACCCTAGGTCCACTCGCCCAAGGCTCCGGGCGAGTGGACCTAAGGTCCCCTCGAACTAGTGGAGGGGCTAGTGGACCATAGGTCCACTCGCCCGAAGTAGGGGCGAGTGGACCTATGGTCAACTCGCCCCAGGCACGTGGGCGAGTGTACCATAGGTCCACTCGCCCCGGGCACCTGGGCGAGTGGACCATAGGTCCACTCGCCCCGGGCAACTGTGCGATTGGACATATGGTCCACTCGCCTGGTTAGCTGAGTGGACCATGAGGTCCACTCGCCCAATTCGGGTGGTGGACCTTGGTCCACTCACCCGACCCCCGACAAGGTGGGGAGTGGACGACTTGAGTTTCAGTAGCCCCCCCCCCCCCCCCCCCCCCCCCCACTCCTGTTTCGGTCGTTTCGCTTAGTTATTGGGCTGCGAATAGTAGATTTTTGGCTATCTGAAGCCCAATTTTTGGGAAATCTATAAATAGACCCCCATGGGCACCTTGGGAAGGGTTGTTGATACCCCCCCCCCCCCTCCCTCGCGTGTGTGTTGTGAGCAAGCATTATCCCTCCCCTCCCCCTATCATTGAAGGTGGACGGTGAGGTGATCTTTAGTGTCCTCCAAGGTGCCCAGGCTGAGGATTGGCTTGGGAGGGGAAGTTCCTTGAGAGCTTCTGGGTATGAGGTGGGACCTCCATGCTGCATCTTACGGGGTCAGTTTGTGGACTTATAAATTTTCCAAGGGTTGGGTTCAGCGGTTCTTAGTGACTGGTCAAGGGTCTAACTCAGGTCAAGTAAGGGTTAGCAGCCTCTCCCTTTCAAACGTCAAGACCAGTTCTCTGGTTTCAACATTCTGGTGCGGTGAGCTTGGAAGCGGCTAGTTCGAAAAGCTCTGAGAAAGTCTCATGGCTAGAAGCGAAGAGCCAAAGAACTCACCTCCTCCCAACAGGTCGCGGTCGTTGATAGGAGAAGGTGAAGCTGGGAAGGCAGATCAGGTGTCAGCTGATCAGACCAAGTTGGAAGTGGCAGAGGAAGCGATAGAGAGGGATGTCGTTAGCGGCGAGGGAAAGCTGGAGAAGATACAAATCAGCGGAAGGCTGAGCGGGCAGGATCAAGAGAGGATCCGAAGATGTGTCCAACAGAATGTGGACATCTTCGCGTGGAGTGCTGTAGAGATGTCAGGTGTCGATGTGAATGTGACATGTCATCGCCTCAACCTCGACTCAAGCGTCCGCCCCATTCGCCAGAAGAAGAGAAATGTATCGTCTGCCCTCGCTGGGCCGATCATAGAGGAGGTAGGGAAGCTTCTAGAGGCAGGATTCGTGGAAGAAATCCAATACCCAGGATGGGTTTCTAACGTGGTAATGGTAAAGAAAGGAGACGGGAAGTGGAGAATGTGTGTGGACTTCTCCCTGTTGAACAAAGCGTGTCCTAAGGATTGTTATCCTCTGCCTCGGATTGACGCGTTGGTGGATTCAACTGTCGGCTTCCCGGTGATGAGTTTCTTGGATGCGTTCTCCGGCTACCATCAAATCCGAATGCATCCGCCCGATGTCAAGGACGTTTCTTTCATCACGGATGATGGGTGTTACTGTTACAAGATGATGCCTTCCGGGCTGAGGAACGCAGGAGAAATGTACCAAAGGATGATGGACCGAGTTTTCAAGGAGCAGAAGGGGCGCAACCTGGAAGTCTATGTGGATGACTAGATGGTTAAAAGTAGGGATGTAGCATCTCATCTGCAAGACTTGGAGGAGACTATTGCCACCCTTCGAAGGTTCAAGATGAGGCTCAACCCTTCTAAGTGCATCTTCGGGGCAAGTCGAGGAAAGTTCCTAGGTCACCTACTCACCCCGGTGGGGGTCGAGACAAACCCTGACAAGGTCAAAGCCATCCTGGAGTTAGAGTTGTCGAGGAATGCGAAAGATATCCAAAAGTTGACAGGGAAGTTGGCAGGGTTGAGCCGGTTTCTCTCCAAAGCAGGGGAGAAGTGCTCTCCATTCTTCAGAGCCATGCGCCAGGGTCAGAAGTTTGAGTGGACGTCGGAATGCGAGAAGACCTTTCAGGCGCTGAAGGAATAGCTGACGTGGGCTCCTTTGCTCAAGGGTCTGAGAGAAGGAGAAGATCTTTTTCTTTACCTAGGGGTAGGAGCCGAGGAAGTTAGCTCGGTCCTGGTCAGGGAGGAGGGGAAGAAGCAGCTGACGATCTATTACGTCAGCCGAGTCCTGAAAAAGGCGGAGCTCTATTATCCTGTCCTGGAGAAGCTGGCATTTGCTTTACTCATCTCAGCACGGAAACTTCGTCCCTATTTCCAGGCTCATTTGATTAGAGTGGTGACCGATCACCCCCTTCGCAACGTTATGGAAGGAGTGGAGCACTCCGGGAGATTGGCAAAGTGGTCGGTTGAGCTTAGCGAGTTCGATGTCACTTTCATCCCTCGGCTGTCAATGAAAGCACAGGCAGTGGCAGATTTTCTAGCAGAGTGTGTGACTGAGGGGGATGGTTTGGAAACCACTGGGTTGATGGCATGGGAGCTGTTCGCAGACGGGGCATCGGGAAAAAATTCCCTCGGCAGAGGGGTAGTCCTGGTCAGTCCACAGGGGACAAGGATTGAGCAGGCGATCGACATCTGATTCACCGTAACCAACAACTAGGCCTAGTATGAAGTAGTGGTGGCTGGGCTTCGACTGGCAAAGGAATTAGGAATCCGGGATATGAAGTTTTTTACGGATTCAATGGTGGTGGCCTCCCAGGTCCGGGGAGAGTTCGAAGCAAAGGAGCCGACCCTCTAGAGGTATCTGACAAAGGTTAAAGACCTCATCGGGGGGTTCCACACTTTCTCCATCCAGCATATTCTGAGGGAGGAAAATGCCTGAGCAGATCAGTTGGCAAAGTACGGCCCTCGCGCGGGAGGAACGGTGACCGAGTTGTTTCGCCCGTCCATCGAGGAAGGGGAGCTCATGGAGATTGATCAAAGGGCCTTGTGGGTGAACCCGATCCTCACCTTTCTGACCTCAGGAAAGTTCCCGGAGGGGGTCACAGACAAGAGACGGTTCAGGTACAAGTCTGCATGCTACCTGATCCGAGATTGGAGCTTGTATAGGAAGACCCTAACTGAGCTCCTAGCAAGGTGCGTGGTAGAAGATGAAGTCTCAAAGGTCTTGGAAGAAATCCACTCCGGAGAATGCGGGAGCCACTCCGGAAGCCAAACCTTAGAGAAAAGGGTGTTGAGGCAGGGATACTTCTGGCCAACCCTTCGCAGGGATGCCGCAGAGTTTGCAAAGAAGTGTCAGAAGTGTCAGCTCTTCGCACCGCTCCAACTCCAACCTGTACAAAGTCTCAGGACCATCACAGCACCCTGTCCCTTCGCCATCTGGGGGATGGACTTGGTCGGCACATTCCCTCAGTCCAGCAGTCAAAGAAGGTTCCTGCTGGTCATGATAGACTACTTCTCCAAATGGGTGGAGGTCAAGGCTTTGGCAAAAACAACCTCGCAGGAGATAAGAAATTTTATTTGGGGAGAAATAATTTGCAGGCACGGACTCCCCCTCGCCATAGTGACGGACAACTGACCACAGTTCGCGACTGAGGAGCTCACTAGCTTCTGCGGTCAGTTGGGCATCGATCTTTGTTTCACCTCCGTTCATCATCCTTGGAGCAATGGATAGGTCGTGGCGGCAAACAAGGTCATAGTCAACTTGCTGAAGAGAAAAGTGGAGAACCTGAAGGGGAACTAGGTGGAGCAGCTTCCCTCGGTCTTGTGGGCCTTGAGAACAACACCCAACACCGCGACGGGGCAAACGCCATTCAAACTCTCTCATGGGTCCGAGGCTGTTCTCCCTGTGGAATTCGAGGTCAGATCCCCCCGGGTCGTGGCCGCCGAGGAGGGTGACAAAGACTGGAGGATGGACAACGAGGAGGAACAACGGCTCTCGTTGGATGTGGTTGAGGATCTCTGGGACCTCACATCGATTCGGCAGGAGGAAGTGAAACGTCGGATGGCCAGGAATTTCGATAAGAACATTAGGATCAAGTAATTCGTCCCAGGTGATCTGGTCCTCAAGAAGGTCGAAGTTGCCGGAAGATCGGCGAACGTAGGAAAGATCCAACCCAATTGGGAAGGACCCTATGTAATCCTGGAAGCCCTGAAGTCAGGGGGTATCGCCTTCAGAATGTTGAAGGATTTCCCTCGGCAACACTTGGAGTGGCGACGATCTAAAACATTTTTATCGTTAATAAATATTAATTTTATCCTGGGAAAAACCTCTTATTTCAGCTCATAATAGTTACTTTAGCCCATGAGGGCAGAGGTTGGTAAGCATCTAAGTGGCTTGGGGAAGGTGTTGAGTTCCTCCGCCCCCAGGTGAGAGTAAGCACCTAGGATGTGGATGGGTACTCCACTCCCATTGGGTGAGATCCCCGACTAGAGACCATTCTCCGGGCTCAGTCATATCGGCAGATGGGAGACTCATCGGGTCGACTGATTGGTAAGATCCCCGACTAGAGACCATTCTACGGGCTCAGTCATGCCGGCAGATGGGAGAATCATCGGGTCGGCTGATTGGTAAGATCCCCGACTAGAGACCATTCTTCAGGATCAGTCATGCCGGCAGATGGGAGACTCATCGGGTCGACTGATTGGTAAGATCCCCGACTAGAGACCATTCTCCGGGCTCAGTCATGCTGGCAGATGGGAGACTCATCGGGTCGACTGATTGGTAAGATCTCCGACTAGAGACCATTCTCTGGGCTCAGTCATGCTGGCAAATGGGAGACTCAGGGTCGAGTGATTGGTAAGATCCCCGACTAGAGAACATTCTCCAGGCTCAGTCATGCCGGCAGATGGGAGACTCATCGGGTCGACTGATTGGTAAGATCCTCGACTAGAGACCATTCTCCGGGCTCAGTCATGCCGGTAGATGGGAGACTCATCGGGTCGACTCGATACTTGGCTAAGTGGCTTGGAAAGATGGTGAGCTCATCCGCCTCCCGGTAAGCTAGGCCCCTAGGACGTGGATGGGTATTCCACCTCCAATTGGTTTGAAAAGTGTTGAGTTTCTCTGCCTCCAGGTAAGCTAGGCCCCTAGGACGTGGATGGGTACTCCGCCCCCAACTGGTTTGGGAAGCTGCTGGGTTCCCATGCCTCCAGGCAAGCTAAGCCCCTAGGACGTGGACGGGTACTCCGCCCCCAATTGGTTCGAAAAGGTGTTGAATTCCTCTACCTCCAGGAAAGCCAAGCACCTAGGGCGTGGATGGGATCTCTGCATCAGTTGCTCTGATAAGATGGTGGAGTTCCTTTCCCTTTAGGTGAAGGTAAGCACCTAGGGCGTGGATGGGATCTCTGCACCAGTTGTTCTGATAAGATGGTGGAGTTCCTTTGCCTTTAGGTGGAGGTAAGCACCTAGGGCGTGGATGGGATCTCTGCAATAGTTGCTCTGATAAGATGGTGGATTTCCATTTCCTTTAGGTGAAGGTAAGCACCTAGGGCATGGATTGGTTCACTGCCTCAGTTGCTTTGATAAGATGGTGGAGTTCCTCCGTCCCTCGGTGAGGGTAAGCACCTGGGACGTTGACCGGTTCTCTGCCCCCGGATAGTTCGGTAAATTGTTAGTTCCCTCCCCCTCCAGGTGAGCTCGGCTCCATGGTAGGTGTGGAGTTCACTCCCCCTCCAGGTGAGCTCGGCTCCCTGGTAGGTGTGGAGTTCCCTCCCCCTCCAGGTAAGCTCGGCTCCCTGGTAGGTGTGCAGTTCACTTCCCCTCCAGGTGAGCTCTGCTCCCTAGTAGGTGTGGAGTTCCCGCCTTCCACAGCAGGTCGAGTTCAATTCAACCTAATGTGGTGAGCTTTCTCCACCTCCAGTTGTGCTCGGCTCATAGGAGGGTTGCTAAGTGGAGAAAGGTTTTGCCTTCCACCTCAGGTCGAGCTCTGCTCGACTAGAGGTGTTGAATTTTTCTCCACCTCAGATCAAGATCAATTCGATCTATGGTGTTGAGCTTTCTCCACCTCCAGTTGAGCTCAGCTCATAGTAGGGTGGTTAAGTGGAGAAAGGTTCGCGTTCCACCCCAAGTTAGGTTCAGTTGAAAACTCGGCAGGAGCATCCCGTTGGCAGGGCCCTTCGTGGATCACTCTAGGGACCCACCTACTCGTCAAATAGGTGGGTTGGACTTTCTTTCCGAGCTTAAGGCAAGCTCGAAAAGAGCGGGGATTGTGTACAACCCTCATATTTTCTGAATCGGTGTGACCCAACATGGATGAGGTCGTGACAAAAAAGGTGACCGCGATGCAGCAAACCAAACCATCGGAAATCGATAAGGATCGAGAAAGAGAAGACCCGGGGGGATCACTTCCTACTTGGGCGAGCGGACCCTAGGTCCACTCGCCCAAGGCTCCGGGCGAGTGGACCAAAGGTCCACTCGCCCGAGTGGAGGGGCGAGTGACCTATGGTTCACTTGCCCCAGGCGGGTGGGGGAGTGGACCTATGGTCCACTCGCCCCGGGCACCTGGGCGAGTGGACCATAGGTCCACTCGCCCCGGGCACCTGGGCGAGTGGACCATAGGTCCACTCGCTCCGGGCAACTGGGCGAGTGGACCTATGGTCTACTCGCCCGGTTAGCTGAGTGGACCATGAGGTCCGCTCACCCAATTTGGGTGGTGGACCTTGGTCCACTCACCCGACCCCCGACAAGGTGGGGAGTGGACGACTCGAGCTCCACTCGCCCCCCCCCCCCCCCCCCCCCCCCCCCCTCCTGTTTCAGTCGTTCCGGTTTGTTGTTGGGCTGCGGTAGATTTTTGGCTATCCACAGCCCAATTTTTGGGAAGTCTATAAATAGACCCCCATGGGCACCTTGGGAAGGGTTGTTGATACCCCCCCCCCCCCCCCCCTCCCTCGCGTGTGTGTTGTGAGCAAGCACTACACCTCCATCCCCCTGTCATTGAAGATGGGCGGTGAGGTGATCTTTAGTGCCCTCCAAGGTACCCAGGCTCAGTATTGGCTTGGGAGGGGAAGTTCCTTGAGAGCTTCTGGGTACGCGGTGGGACCTCCACGCTGCAGCTTACGGGGTCAGTTTGTGGACATAGAAATTTTCCAAGGGTTGGGTTCAGCGGTTCTTAGTGACCGGTCAAGGGTCTAGCTCAGGTCAAGTAAGGGTAAGCTGCGTCTCCCTTTCGAACGTTGAGACCAGTTCTCTGGTTTCAACAGGGCTGGCTCATGAATGTTATTATTGTTAACATTCCCTTCTACATGTGGGCGGGTTGCATGTTTTTGAGGTGCCCTTTGGGCTAGCCTTATCTCGTGAAGAATCTCCCGAATGTCCGTCAACTGATCGTTAAACTCCTGACGGAGTTCATCAATAGTTGTTGGACCGTGACCCGTGTCCCGCTCGTCCGTCATCTGGGAAGAGGACGTGAGATACTCGGTGCCTAGCCTCGTACACATATAATTTTAGAACAACAACGAATCTGACCAGAAAAGTTATTAAATGTGAACTTATTCCCGCCTAATAACTAGGGTAAGTAAAATTTATTTTTTGATTTTCTTGTAGAATAGTACGTAGATTTGCAAAATAAAATTGATATTTTTCGCTGAAAATAAAATTTTAAGGCCGCTATTCGCAGACCAGCAATTTTAAATTATGAAAGCTAATTTTATTCCCGCCTAACAACTAGGGTAATTAAAATATTTTTTTTGATTTTCTTACTAAGAAAAATAAGAAGAACATTCAGAAATTAATTTTTTTTTATTTTCGCAGAGAAATAAAAATTTTAGGCTGTTATTCGCAGACCACAAATTAAAAGTTTTGATACTTTGAACACGAAATCGTGTGAAGATTGTGTGTGCCAGCGTTCTAAGAAAATTTTAGGAATGCATCAATTAAGAAATAGACACGAACCTTGCTCTGATACGAAATTGATGCGGGCTACTCTCTCCGACACGTTCGCTACGAACTCGCACACGTTCCCTCTCAACGCTCCCAAATTTTACGCTCGCACAAAATTACTCGCAACGTACACGCATTGCAATATTTATCAATTAGATGTTAACGTACGGGTAGTCACGCCGCTAGAGGTTGAATAGATGGCTATAGGCCAAAATTCTCCCGACTAAAAGGACCCACCCGGTCCGAACGAGCTTGAGTTGTACCAAAAGAGATTCACCAAAAATTACGATTTCAAAATGGTAGATCTCTCCCAAAAAAAAGTCGAGGTTCGTCAATCCTCTTCGAAAATTAAAAGAAATAAGAAGAGCGCACAAATAGATCGAAGAAAGCCACGACTATTCAAGTGATTCGAAGATCACGCCAAAATTACCACCACAAGAAATTAACAAGAGGGAAAATCTCACGAGTAAAAATTTCATTACCCCGCTTGAGATAGGATTATCCTCAAGCATGCACTCGCCCGAATCGTTCTTCTCCGGGTCCACCAAAACCTCGTCTAATGGAGAGAAACTCGTTCGCCTTGATTTCTTCACGTCGGATCTTGGTTTCCCGAAACCACGACGCGTTCTTCATCTTTCTTCACCTTGGCCGAAACTTCCCAAGAGGAGGAAGTATGATGGGGGGGCGGCAATGAGAGAGGGCTAAAGTTTACGGAAGAGAATAGGGGGATGGAGAGGTGGTGGTCGGCGGCCAAGATGAAGGAGACAAGAGGGAAAGGGGCGGCCAAGAGGGGGGCCGAAATTCCTAGAAGGAAATAAAGAGAGGGGGCGACTAGGAGAGAGGAAAGACGAAGAGAAGATTGGGGTTGAAATTTTCTTATCATTCAATTAATAAAAATCTAATTCAAGATGGCCTTTTATAGGCCAGCCAACAAACATGGCTAAACGCAGTACGAAATTAAAATAAAATATGAGCATGGCTAAACTCAGTCCAAACTTAAAATAAAACATGGACATAAAAAATCCAAAAATAAAAGACAAAGCTAGATAAAATTTTAATTAATAATTATAATAAAATAATTATAATTATTAATTATTATTCTTGCGACGCGGACAAAGGTTGTAATGATGATGGCGTTCGTTATGACGTAGGCATTTGGTTGGAGAGGCGCCATCATCCGTAAGTGCGCCGATACCAACATCTTCAAGTTGAGGGCCGTCGTCGCCATCAGGTAACACTTTCGCACGGA
Source organism: Dactylorhiza incarnata (assembly GCA_033032865.1). Lineage (NCBI taxonomy): Eukaryota > Viridiplantae > Streptophyta > Magnoliopsida > Asparagales > Orchidaceae > Dactylorhiza > Dactylorhiza incarnata. Next base: position 17,088,265 of record JAWHQI010000018.1, read on the forward strand.
CGACTCCAAACTTTTGCGAATCACTTGACGCTCTGGCAGGCCAGTCGAATTAAATAACCTTAGCTCGAGAGAGAACCGAGCGTGCAAACAGTCAATGAGAGAACTAGTAGATGACCTGAGAATGTTTTTAACGTGGAAAACCCAGAAAGGGTAAAAACCACGCGGACGAAGCTGTACCTGTCAAATTTCACTATATGTCAGTTTCTGACAAGTAAAACTGAGAACTCGAGGGCGACAGGCCGCCACTCATCACAATGATTACGAATAGAAATCTCTGAGGGTGACAGGCCACCTCTCCGGAAGCTAAGTACTTTTTTGTGCAAATGTAAGTGAGATGCTCTGGTCACCTTTTGGTGCCCGGAAGATCTCTGAGTCACTTAGGAATATTGTCTTCGAAAGCGAAGGAGATCTTCAATGGTTCGAAGGAGATCTTTTAAGACTTGAAGGAGATCTTCGAAGACTCGAAGGAGATCTTCGAAGACTTTGAGGAAATCTTCAAATGTCGATGGAGAACTCTTATGAATCTTTAACGGAGCTCTCTCGGGTGCAGAAGGCAAGGTATCTTGAAATAAAGGCGATGTGCTCCTTTTATAGACTTGGGCAGGGGTAGCTCGGTAATTTAATCATTGTAATCACCGTAACCACCTGGCGGGCGAATCACGCTTGCCGATTTGGTGCACACAGATCGCCATTTTTTGGATATTCCCATCTTGCCCCCTGGGCAGTTTGGTCAGTTCAAGCATCTTCGTTGATGGCGTTGAGCGCAGCGAACAAGACCTGTTGTTATAAAACTTGAGGTCCGGAGATGAAGTGAAAAATTGCGGAACACACTTCACAATACCTTTCACAAGTGTAGCACAACAGTGACAATGAGAAGAACGAATAGTACTATGGTATTGAATATCTCTTTACAATGCAAGGTATACATGACAAGACATGATTCATAAGAATCACGGAAGAGAGAAGCACAAAACACAAGGGTAAAACAAGCTGCAGCGACCTGACGACTTGAGACCACCAGACCGCGCACACAGAACAAGCCGGACGGAAGCCGCTGAGACCGTGCGAACAGAGTACATACTGCACCTGCCAGACTGCAACCACAAACCTCCAACTCGCTGCTTATTCCTCTGCTGAACAAAACAGTTCGCACTTCTTGATCGCCCAGACCGCACGTCTTGATCAAACAAGAACCCGCGAACTCTGAACAAGAACTGCATCCTATTACAGACCGCAACTCAAGACCGCCTGGCCACTTATGACCGCCTGATTATTTGAGTCCACTGCACAGACCGCGAACACCTAAACACAGTCCGCCCGGACTGGTTTATTCAAAACTGGAAGAAGGAGACAATCTGACTGCGAGCTGCAAGCCGCTAATCTGCGGAGACAGAAACCGGTAAGACAAAATCTCAAACCGCACGACCTCAAAATGAGACCGGCACAATCAAGCCAACTTTGGTTCTTACAGTTCTCATTATTAATGACAGGCCCTGCACCCCTATTTATAGGCGGGTAGACAGATGTCGTCACCGCACAACCGAGATACAATAACTGCCCATCAGATCGCGAGCGGTCTCGCAAATCAGACCGCCCGATCTCGGCATAGCTCACAGCTCCTTTATTAAACTTTGCGGCTTACAACCAAACCGCCCGGTCACTGCGGGCTCAACAAGCAGACTGCCCGGTCTTATTGCAAAGCAAAGAACTTCTTCAGAAACCAGACCGACTAGAATAGTTGTCAGACCGCCAGGTCACTGCAAGAAGGCAGACCAAGAACATCTGGCCGACTTAGGACAATTCGCCAGACCAACCCGCGCACGTCGCCCAGACAGAAGAGGCGGTCTCTCAGATCAGACATCTCAGAACAACCCGCCTAAGGCACAACCGACCAGAAAACCAGCGCAGACCGCGCGGTCTCTGCGGTCTCCAATCTTCAGACAGCCCAGAACTAAACCACTTCCACTTCAAAAATAGAACACTCCCCCTTGAAGTGGGAAGTGGAAGTCAAAAATAGAACACTCCCCCTTGAAGTGGGAAGTGGAAGTCAGCCCAAGCAAACTCCGCAACCGACCAAAAGGTCCCTTCGCCAGCGGCTTAGTGAATATGTCATCAACGTTCTCCTTGCTCTCCATATGCTCCACAATCAGAGATCCCTCCAACACCTTCTCACGAATGAAATGATGATGAATCTCTATGTGCTTCGTACGTGCGTGACAAACTGGATTGTTCACCAGTTTGAGAGCACTCTCGTTGTCACCATATAGCAGAGTAGGACCTCCCACCTCCAATGAATGTCCTCCACCAATCTCCTAAGCCAGATGGCTTCCTGAGCCGCCAAAGCCGAAGCTTTGTACTCCGCTTCCGTGGTAGAGACAGACACAGAATCTTGCTTCTTGCTGCACCATGATATAGATGTAGAGCCCGTCATAAAGATATATGATAGTGCATTATTTATAATTATTTTTATATAATATTCTGATAGTAATTAATTAGTTTTTATATACTTTTAGTTTAGTTTATATCTAATTTATTTAATTTTGTGTTTTTCAGGTAATTTGGGGTTGCTAATAACAAATCCAAGCCCACAGCCGTGTTCAGGGGAAATTCCAGAACAAATTTACAAAAAGCCTAAGTACACGCCCCAGGTCACGGGCGTGACCATTGTCACGGCCGTGCTTCGCTTTCAGCTCCCAGAAATCGCTGCCACGTCAGATTATAATTACACGCCCTAGTTCACGGGCGTGACCGAGGGCGTGACCTTCAGGTCACGGGCGTGACCGGGGCGTGACCTTCAGGTCACGGGCGTGAATCGCCCGACAAGCATTCAATACAAGCAGTTTCCGTCACCGAGCCGTTCCAGCTTACACGCCCTAGATCACGGGCGTGACCAAGGGGCGTGACCTCTCCCGCAAATGCCAGATTAACTCCAGATCGCACCGTTTCCCGCCGTTTCTTGACTCGGTCAAGACACGCCCTAAGTCACGGGCGTAATCTAGGTCGTGACCCGTCGAAATGATCAATTTTGGCGGTTTCTCTTCCCCAACATTCCCGGGCTTTCATAACGCAGTTACGCAGCTTACACGCCCTTGGTCACGGGCGTGACCAAGGGCGTGACTCACCAATTTTCTGCCTATAAAAGCCAGCTGCTGCCCAAGTGATATTGATCCAGTCCTTGCTTCGATTGGGTCATTTCTAGTATAGTTTTTCTGCATTTTTCTTAGGGTAACTTTATTTTATGTCTTGTTTTTTTTTATTCCTAGCTTAGATGTATTTTACTTGCAATTGTGCTTTTCTTTACATAGAAATAAAAATGTTTTTCTTCTCAATTATGTTTAGCTAATTTTCATAGCATTTGATCGGATGAATTCTTAAGCTTTTATATTTCGTAATCTCTTATTCATTGTTTAGTTTTGGAAAACTAAGATTTACCATTGATTTTGCAATTATTGGTTTCATATTTCTAGGGTATGATAATCAAGTTTGATCCGTATTTTAGTGTATCGAGAGATCCGTAAATACCGGTAGATCGCTCATCGGTAAAAAGAGTTGTATGCATTCCTCGAGAGAGGGTGACGCAAATCTTCCGGATTGGAGTCAAATCCAATAGTGGGGCTCACCGCATAAAGCAAGCTTAGGGGTTTCAATTGGCCGAGGGGTCTTAATCGATCAACCTAAGGTTAGGTGGTAGTTCTCTCTCGAGAGAGGCTCTATCATATTTTGGGAACCTCCACGGTCAAGTTTGTCCAAATCAATTTATGATGTTTATGAAATATTTTACTTAAGAATAATTCTCGATCAAATGTTTCATTTCTTTTATTATTTCTTTTATAAAACATTTTAACTATTTTTCCGATAAAATAATTATAATTTCCGTGAGTAGAAGTACTCAACAACCTCGTGGAATACGAAACTTGATATTTATTTCTAAATATCCTATACTATGAATGATAGGTTCTCTTGCCTATAGTTCGTAGAATTTGGAGAATAAATTTTATATCCTAAATTTTACGTATCAAGTTTTTAGCGTCGTTGCCGGGGAAATATTTTTGTTGATATTTTGAAAGCGTGAATTTTATTACTTTTATCAATCTCTTTCTCCGCCCCCATTTCTCTTTTTGATTTATTTTCAAATTTCATTCTATTAAGTGACGGTTGTTCAATTTTCTTTCTTCAAAAATGTTATCTCATTTAACCGCCAAAGTTGCCGAGCTTCAAAATAAAGTCAATCTTTTGGAAGTCGAACGAAAGCGTAGAGTTAATTGTAATTTTTGTGGAGCGCCGCATCGAAGTGAGGATTGTTATACTAATTTTTACCCTCAAAATTTTTCTTATGGAAATAATTTTGAGTTTATTTATGAAAATAATTATTCAAACTTTGATGAAAATAATTCATCTAGTTTTCATGCGAATGATTTTTCCGATTCTAATAATATTTCTTCTTGCTCCGATATTAATTATTCATGGTGGCAAGATCACCCAGATAGTTTTCGGTGCGATGAAGGAAATTCAGTCAATCAAGATTTTCATTCCTCCTCTTTTACCCCACAAAATTCTTTTTCTTCTACTCTTGGGTATTCTCCAGATTTTAATTGTCCAAATTTAAATATTTATTCCTAAGCTCAAGAACTTCTTTACCATGAATTTAAAAGAGTCATGGAGACACCGGACGAAATTGACGAAGAACATGTTTCTTCTCCTCCTCCGGCCGAATCTCCTCCTATTTTTCATGAATTTTCTCTCTCGCCAAATATTCACTTTGAAAGTGAAATTCATGAAAATATTGTGTCCCATGATTTTAGTCCACTTGGAATTTCAAATAAATTTTTGTATATGAATTTTATTTTTGAAAATAAACAACCGGAGCTTAATCATGTGTTTTCGCAAGAAACTCCTCCTTGTGAAAAATTTTCTGACTCGCTTAATTTTTATTCTTTTGATACTAAAAATTTTCATTTAGAGGATGAGCCGTTGCAACCAAACGTCTTTACCGATCCATTTGCCGCTCATCTCCATGAATCCAATTACCTAAGATATGTATGGGTAATTTGGATTCACAATTTCAAGCTAACGGACAACGAAAGAATCAAGACTATAGCGGAGGAGTAGCCGGGCGACCGATTTCGGCATGCTCACCTGAGCGTGAATTAAGGGAGTTGCCTGTGCATTTTCAATTTTATTTTCCATTTTCCTAACAATAACCGTCTAGCTTAAAGACGGGAAAAAGAAAGCGCTTTGGGAGGCACTCCTTGCTTATCCTTTTTGCAATTTTTCTTTTCTTTATCTACCTTTTCTTTTTAAGTTTTTCCCTCTTCATCATTGTTTATAAACATTGGGGGCAATGTTTATTTTTAAGTATGGGGGTGTTCTCTAATGTTGTTTTTATTCAAAAAAATTCAAAAAAATTAGAAAAACACTTTTAATACAAAAACAATTTCAAAAATATTTAAAAATCATAAAAAATCTCCTTTTGTTTTCTTTTTCAATTTTGTTTTTAAAATTTGGAAATTAAAAAAAATTAAAAATTTAATTTCTTGCGAAAGGGCCGTGTTAGTTTTCATCCCACAAAACCGCTTAGTACCTTGCGAGCCCGTCATTGGGTAGCCCTTGGGAAGTCCAAGAATATTAAAAAAACATTTTGTTTTAATATATATAAAAAATCCAAAAATCTAATAAAATAAATTTTGTAATATTAAATTTCTCCAAACTTCATTTATGCAAAATTAATTTTAATTATGAGTTGTATTTATAGGCTTTTTAAGGAGTTTTCTTTTTATGAATTCTTAAATCTTATATTTCTCTTCAAAATATGTTAGATTTAATTTTTAGATGAATTTGATATAAAGAATTTTTCATTATTTTGATTTGATTAGAATATTTCTTAGTTTTGTTTTCTCTCCTTAAAATATCATGAATTAATTTTGTAGCGATTGTGCTTAAGATATTTAGATTTTTATTATATTAATTTTAACTCATAGATTATTAAAGATTTCTTAATTTATTTTTTATGCTCTCAAAATAGTTATCTTGAAAATTTTATAGCCTTTAAACCCTAGCCCCTCCTTTTACTTTACCCTTTTTGATTGGCAAATAAAAAAATATAAAAGATCATATGTCATGGAATGAGAGGATAAAATTCATCATTCCTAAACATATGCTCCCAAATTAGTAAAAGATTATATGGCATGGAGTTGAGTTGATAAAATTCATCACTCCTAAACATATACATTTGGGATATAAAAAGAAGAAGAAATTAAAAAAATGGAAATGAGAGGATAAAATTCATCATTTCCTATATACAAAGTAACTTCTTCAATGCCAATTTTACCCCCATTTAGCCAAGTTTATTTGTTATCCAAGATATTTTTGAGAGAGCATAGTTAATATTTTGTAGTTTTCTATAAAGTTTCTAACGATGTTTAAAGTTTCTATAATTTTAATCTTGGATATTTTACTTAATTCAATGCAATTTTATTTATGAAGATTTAGTTAGAGAATTTCAAAACTAATATTTATTCTACTCATTTCAATTTATGAATTATTAATTATTTCTTATAAATCTGAATTTTAACTTCTTAACTTATTTTGTTATGAGTTTTATAAGATTTGGAGTACATAATTAGAAGTAAATCTTTTTGGAAATGTCCTATAAATTCTTCTCATACTTATAAATTAGTTTTTGCTCTGGAATAGCAAAAGCTTAAGTATGGGGGTATTTGATAGTGCATTATTTATAGTTATTTTTATATAATATTCTGATAATAATTAATTAGTTTTTATATACTTTTAGTTTAGTTTATATCTAATTTACTTTATTTTATGTTTTCAGGTAATTTGGGGATGCTAATAACAAATTCAAGCCCACAGCCGTGTTTAGGGGAAATTCCAGAACAATTCTGCAAAAATCCTAAGTAAACGCCACAGGTCACGGGCGTGACCTGGGGGCGTGACCATTGTCACGGCCGTGCTCCGCTTTCAGCTCCCAAAAATTGCTGCCACGTCGGATTATAATTACACGCCCCAGGTCACGGGCGTGACCGGGGGCATGACCTTCAGATCACAGGCATGACCGGAGGCGTGACCTAGGCCGTGACCAAGGGGTGTGACCTTTCCCGCAACTGCCAGATTAACTCCAGATCGCGCCATTTCCCGCCGTTTCCTGACTCGGTCAAGACACGCCCTAGGTCACGGGCGTGACCTAGGCCGTGACCCATCGAAATGATCAATTTTGGCGGTTTCTCTTCCCCAACGTTCCCGGGCTTTCATGACGCAGTTACGCAGCTTACACGTGCTTGGTCACGGGTGTGACCAAGGGCGTGGCTCACCAATTTTCTGCCTATAAAAGCCAGCTACTGCCCAAGTGATAGGGATCCAGTCCTTGCTTCGATTGGGTCATTTCTAGTATAGTTTTTCTGCATTTTTCTTAGTGTAACTTTTTTTTATGTCTTGTTTTTTTAATTCCTAGCTTAGATTTACTTTACTTGCAATTGTACTTTTCTTTACATAGAAATAAAAATGTTTTTCTTCTCAATTATGTTTAGCTAATTTTCATAGCATTTGATCGGATGGATTCTTAAGCTTTTATATTTCGTAATCTCTTATTCATAGTTTAGTTTTGGAAAACTAAGATTTACCGTTGATTTTGCAATTATTGGTTTCATATTTCTAGGGTATGATAATCAAGTTTGATCCGTATTTTAGTGTATCGAGAGATCCGTAAATACGGGTAGATCGCTTATCGGTAAAAAGAGTTGTATGCATTCCTCGAGAGAGGGTGACGCAAATCTTCCGGATTGGAGTCAAATCCAATAGTGGGGCTCACCGCATAAAGCAAGCTTAGGGGTTTCGACTGGTCGAGGGGTCTTAATCGATCAACCTAAGGTTAGGTGGTAGTTCTCTCGAGAGAGGCTCTATCATATTTTGGGAACCTCCACGGTCAAGTTTGTCCAAATAAATTTATGATGTTTACGAAATATTTTACTTAAGAATAATTCTCGATCAAATGTTTCATTTCTTTTATTATTTCTTTTATAAAACATTTTAACTATTTTTTCGATAAAATAATTATAATTTGCGTGAGTAGAAGTACTCAACAACCCCGTGGAATACGACACTTGATATTTATTTCTAAATATCTTATACTATGAATGATAGGTGCTCTTGCCTATAGTTCGTAGAATTTGGAGAATAAATTTTATATCCTAAATTTTAGCTATCAACATATCCAGACGTCGATCTCCGATCATCCGAGTCTCCTCCATAATCAGCGTCCATGTACCCGTGCACGCAAAAACCCGAATCTCTCCCATAGAAGAGACCCAAATCTGAGGTGGATTTGACATACTTAAATATACTTCTAGCCGCCACAAGATGAGGCTTTTGAGGCTGTGCCATAAACTGACTCACCCTGCCAACTGCATAACCAATATCTGGTCTTTGTCATTGCCATGTATATCAAGCTTTCGACCAAAGCCTGGAACACCAAAGTATCGGTAAGAACCTTCCCTTCATCTCGCCGAAGATGAACTCCAACCTCCAGTGGAGTAGAGCTGCTCTTCCCCCCTTCCATGCCGAATCTCTTCATGATTCGAGCCGCATAGCCCTTCTGCGAAACGAGCATACCGCTCTCTTTCCTCTCCACTTCAAGCCCAAAGAAATGGTGGAGCTCACTCAAATCCTTCATCTCAAATCTGATAGCTAGCTCAGCACGAAGCCTAGCTACCACCATCTCAGAATACCCCGTGACGATCATATCGTCAACGTACAGCAGCACCAAGACCTGAAGCTCCCCGTCTTATTTACAAACAAGCTCGAATCAGAATCAGAAGGAAAGTACCCGTAGAACTGGAGGTATTCTGCGATCTTCCCATACCACGCCTGAGGCGCTTGCTTCAAGCCGTAAAAAGCCTTCTTGAGCTTGCAAACATATTTTGGGTGCTCTCCAGATACATAACCAGGTGGCTGATCCACGAAGATATCCTTGTCAATCTCGCCATATAAGAAAACGTTCTTCACGTCGAGTTGCCAAATCTTTCACCCTTGACAAGCTGCCAATGCGATCACCACCCGGACCGAAGTCATCTTGGCAACAGGGCTAAACGTTTCTTCAAAATCCTCCCCATACTTCTGAGAGAAACCTCGAGCTACAAGGCGAGCCTTGTACCGCTCAATACTTCCATCAGCCTTCTTCTTCAGTTTGAAAACCCACTTGCAAGTCACTGGAGTAACCCCCTCAACCTTAGGTACCAAGTCCCAAGTCTCATTCTTCCTGAGGGCAGCCATCTCTTCATCCATGGCTCCTTCCCACTCCTTGACTCCAACAGCGTTTTCATAACAAGATGGATGTCTCTCATCCAGGGGACCTGCGAAGAAATATGAGACAAAGCTCACCAAGTTCCCGCCCGTATACCGATTAGGTGGAATAATGGTCCTCTTGGAACTCCTCAGAGCTTGACTCTGAACCACCTCTTCCACTGCAGCTTCTGGACTAGCTCTCCTCTCAGGTAAACATAGAGCCTCGTTCCCCCTGCTTCCAGAACCCGAAGCACCTGATCCTGAGCTAGTAATACAAGGAGCACCTGGAGAAATAGGTAACTCCACCAGAACTTCTCGTGCAGCTTCCACTGGTCCACCTTCTACTCTGCTTCCTTGTAACTCAACAGAAGAGTTACCTTGGTATGATGTCAGCTCATCGAATACCACATCCCTTGAGACCACATATCTCCATGTCTCAGGATCCATGCATCTCCACCCTTTCTTCCGGTCATCATAACCGACGAAGACGAGCTTCCTTTCCTTAGCATCTAGCTTCGTTCGAAGGGCATCCAGAACATGCACATAGCAGGTAGAACCGAACACTCGAAAGTGTTCCACGCTTGGCTTATCCTTAAACATCAACTCATGAGGGGTCTTCATATTTATGGGGCTGATAAGCATCCGATTGATAACATAGGCAGCACAAGACATTCCCTCTGCCCAGAAGGACTTTGGGATACTCTTGGCATGAAGCCAGGATTTGCAAGTCTCCGTCAGGTGACGGATCTTCCGCTCTGCAACTCCATTCTGTTGTGGAGTGTGAGCACAAGAAAGCTCCCTTTGGATGCCATGCTTCCTGCCGAAGTTAAAGAACTCCTTGGAGGTGAACTCCCCTCCATTGCTGTTCTGAACTTCTTCACCCGCAGGTTTAGCCGACCTTCTACCAGCTCCTTGAACTCCACAAACTTCTCGAATGCCTCTGACTTCTTCTTCAGAAAATACACCCAAGTATATCTGGTGATGTCATCAACCAAGATTAGCATATACCTGCTACCTCCAAGACTGGCAGTGTTGGTAGGTCCAAACAGATCACCATGGATGCACTCCAATGGTCTTTTACATCTGCTTTGTGATTTGTCAAATGGAAAGCGCTGAGCTTTACCAAACTGACAACCTACACAAACATGATCATCCCCAAAAGATGGCAAGCTAGGCATACCTTTCACCAGGCCTCTTCCAGCCATAGCTTTCAGCTTATCCATACCAACATGCCCAAGCCTTTCATGCCAGATAGCAGCGCTATCGTTAGCCCTCATCTTATCAACATAAGAACTAGTTGAAAGAACAAACAAGTCTTTCACTCGTCTCCCAACATGAGTGACTTCAGCTTTCACCGCTGAAACGTTTCGGAGAAATTTCACTTCTGTTGGACCAAACAGAACGTGATAGGCAGCATCCACCGCTTTGGTCACCGAGAAGAGGTTCTTTTTCATCCCCGGAACATGATAGACACTCTTCAACATAAGAGTACCTCTATCATCGTTCAATGAAACCACACCCTCCTTCTCAACTGCATGAATAGTATCGTCAGCCGAAATGATAGCGTCATTACCTGTGTATGTCTGCAACGAGGAGAACTTCAACTCATCCTCAGTGAGGTGATGACCATACCTAGAGTCAACAATCCAATTATCTTGATAGTTGATGGAAGTCATGGCCCGAACACACGTGCCCTTCATGAAAGCTCCTCCACCACCCCAACTACCTTCAGAATTGGAACCAGCCTCCTCCTTCCCTGCATCATGCCCTGGCTGAAGATTGACCTTGCAGTCCCTGTTGAAATGACCATGTTTGTTGCACCTGAAGCATCTAGGTCCTTCCTTCTTCTTCCCAACACGCTTAAGAGCATAGCTCCTCTCTTGTTAATACGAAGTAGACAGACCATCATCTCCAGATGACTTCTTCTTTTTCTTGTCCCATCTCTTCTTCTTGCCAGAGAAGATAACCTCACCTTCTCCCCCAGAGACTGACATCCCAGGCATTTGCTTAGCCAAACTTTCCTGCGAAGCAAGTAAGTTCTACAGCTCTAGCAACGAAGGCTGATTGGCCCAGCCTTGAACATAAGTAACAAAGGACACATACTCCATCCGCAAGCCACGGATTATGTGCCTCTTCAACTTAGCTTCTGAGATAGGCTCATCCGGGTCCAAAGCCGATATCTTTGCACAGAGGTTCTTCATCTTCAAGAAGAACGTTGAAATGGACAAATCTCCTTGAGTTGCTTTCGCCAACTCATTTTCCAAGAACTGTAGCCTCGCTACATTCTTCTTATTGAACAAGCCATCCAAGGCTATCCAAATCTCAGCAGCTGATCCACACCCAATAATGTGATCAAACAATTCCGGAATGATAGATCACTTAAGAGTGAACTCTGCCTTAGCATTCGTTCTTCTCCAAGCCTTCACGAGCTCAGCATTCCCATCAGCAGGAACCACAGCTTCTCTTGCTTCTCCTCCAACTACCTCCCATAAGTCCTCGCCAAGAAGATATCTCTCCATGCAAGACTTCCACTTCTTGAAGTTAGTCTGCGTAAGGAGCTCAATACCGAGACCTCTAGCATATCCTCCTTCCATCGCTATCCCACTGATTCCTAACCACTTAAGAAACCCGAGAGAAGTATCATCACTATCAGCTTCACAACCTCAGCAACCTCCCTTTGATACCATGTTAAAAACTTGAGGTCCGAAGATGAAGTGAAAAATATGCGGAACACACTTCACAACCTCAGCAACCTCCCTCTGATACCAAGGGCAGTTTGGTCAGTTCAAGAAGATAACTCTCCATGGGCAGTTTAGGCGAATCACGCTTGCCGATTTGGTGCACACAGATCGTCATTTTTTGGATATTCTCATCTTGCCCCCTGGGCAGTTTGGTCAGTTCAGGCATCTTCATTGATGACGTTGAGCGCAGCGAACAAGACCTGCAATCTAGAAAATTAGGAAAGTTTAACTGCCGCGCCCATCGCGAATATGAAAGTTTTCTGAGCGCGCGATGAACACAACACGGAAGCATTCTGAGCGTGCAAAGAACACGCAAGCGCTTGGCTTATTTTGCGGGCGGAAAGCCGAGAATGTGATCGAGTGCTGACGGAGGGGCACGTTCGTAAGGGCGAGGGAGTACCTCTCAAAGATTGCTCCTCCCACAATGGGAAGCCCCCCCCCCCCCCCCCCCCCCCCCAGAACGGGAGGGTGTCGAGGTTCCGGACGTACCCCCAAAGGGGTGCGCTTTTAGGCCGTACCCCCCAAGGGGGATGCGGGCCTTGTCGCACTCCCATAGGGGCTGCGCCCCTGGCCGCACCTCCATGGGACATGCGGCCTTGGCAGCACCCCATGGGTGCGGCCTGGGCCGCCCCCTTGGGTGGTGCGGCCTTGGCCGCCCCCATGGGTGGTGCGGCCTTGGCCTCCACCCATGGATAGTGCAGCCTTGGCCGCACCCCATTATTAGGGGTTCGACCTTGGCTGCCCCCATGGGGTGCGGCTTTGATCGCGCCCCCTAAGCGGGGTGCGGCCCGAACTCCCCTAGTGGGGTGCATGTCCATCCGCACCCACTTAGTGGAGTGTGGCTACAATTGTATCTGGCGACGGCGGGGTTTGGCCTTGTTGCTACCCGTGCGGGCAATGCTGCGAGGCGGGTTCTTACTCTCACCTTTATTGAACTTGGCTCCATTGCCTCAGCTTTCCCATGGTGGGGCTTTCACTAATCGTACCCCTTGGGGCTCCATATAACTATATGGGTGCCTATCAAGCTCGATGCAAATTTTGATGGTGTTGACAATGACTATGACAAAGGATTTGACTCATCATACTACGATTTGAATTAATGACATATATTTTTGTGATAAAGTCACAAAACATTATTATATCTATGTGTTTTCATGATATGTAATATGTTATGACTTTTGGTTTTAGCTCCTAATTACAATTTTCATTATATCTAATATGTTATATGAACTTATGACTCATGATATGTAATATGTTATTATCTAACATCACGGTTCAACCCCGATCCGGCCGGTCCAACCGGTCAGGCCTTGAACCTTTGATCCCACCAAATCGTTCTCCCATTCGGTTCTTAAAATTGTGTGTGTGTGTACATGTGTGTGTGTGTGATATTTATCACTTGTATTGAATTCAAGTGGATATGGGCCCATTATATTCCATAAAGTTCTCCATTGTTTGATAGAAAGTCATAAATTGTATTCTCCCAGTCGACATCTCTTCCCCGGAAGGCTGGTTTCCATATAATTTGTAGTGTAGATGCTGCCTTCAGAACCCATCGATTGAAACTACAAACCATTTGTTTGTAATTAGTACTGATTTGGCGCTCTCGCTCAGGTCCGATCATGAACAGTTCTTTTTTGGTCAATACATGGTGGCGGTACTTTTGTTTCTAAACTACATTATTGGTCGAGAAATCAAAGCATTACTCCTCTAGTTTTCACAAACTTATTTTAAGCATCAATGTTATCATTACGTGGTTTATTTGGGTGGAAAAAGGCAAGAGAACTTTTCAGGGGGACACTAAATCGGTGCGGAAGTTAAATAAGGGGTATTCATAAAATGGTTGGCCTGATCTTCAAAAAGACGCAAATCATCAATGTTAGCAACGTTGAGGAGCATTGGATACTTCACTGGTTTGGTATTACTCGTTAGAAAATTCCAGTAAAACATGTGGTTTTTGATGGGAAAGGGGGTTCATCCGTTGATTGGTGTTTACATAACAATTATATGTATAACGGCAAATATTCACTTTGGGGAGTCTAGCGGAGGTGGTTGTATTCGGAATGGGTTGGTGACTTCAATGAGGGGATTGCTCATTTTTATGGTGCATCACATACTCTAGAGGCGGAATGTATTGCGGTGCGTACGTGATGGTCAGAATATGTTCTCAACTCAAATTAAATCAATTTCATTTGATGAGCGACTCCAAAACAATTATAGATTGTCTTCTCCGACAGAATTTCAATTGGTGGAAATTATGGGTCGATTATGGCGATGAAATATTACAATTGGCACTGGACATACAACTTTCTTGTTCTCACATCTAGAGAGAAGGAAACATGGTTGTTGATGCCATGGCTAAATATGTTTTGCGGAATAACTCTAGTTGTTGCTTCTCCAAAGATCACCTCTAAAATTATTTTCGAAGATTAATTGCTCACGACTCATCTGGCTCTCCTCACTTAAGAGTGAATAGTCTAGACGCATTAACTATTAATTTAGACATTGGATAACATTTTGAAGTCTTATTGTAGTTCGGTGGTTTGGGGTTGTTCCCACACAGTTTGTATCCTTGTGTTTGCTTTTTCTTCTTCAATAAAATTGTTCCTATGAGTATGGCCTTTGGCATACTCAGTCTCAATATATATATATATATATATATATATATATATATAACTATTAACTATTAATTTAGACTTTGGACAACGTTTTGAAGTCTTATTGCAGTTCGGTGGTTTGGGGTTGTTCTCACACCGTTTATATCCTGTGTTTGCTTTTTCTTCTTCAATAAAATTGTTCCTTTGAGTATTGTCTTTGGCATACTCAGTTTATATATATATATAGATATAGATATAGATATATAGATATATTTATATACAGATGTATATATATATATTCTTAGAATGGTGCTCGAAGCATCCGCGTGAGTGTCTAGTTTAGAACATTTTACTCGTTGCCCCTAGCAGGGTATTTATAGGCAAACTCTAATTCCCCGGCAGGTGCATGAATCCCTAACGAATCCTAACCGACCGCTAAGCATCCGTTAAACACGTTATATTAAATATACCTGAACATATATATATATATTCACTTGTAAAATCATGATTAAATATGAAATAGTTTAATTATACATATTATAATGTCAAATCGTAGACAGAAAGTGCATTCTTAAAGTATTTTCACTTGTAAAATCATGATTAAATATGAAATAGTTTAATTATACATATTATAATGTCAAATCGTAGACAGAAAGTGCATTCTTAAAGTTTCCCCTCCATAAAGTATAGTTATATATTTAATACATGAATCATTAGGACTCTCTATTTCTACAAGCTACTATCAATGTCGCGGCAGCAAGCTCGGTATAAAATATTTAACCCGAACAAGATAGTAATTAATTAAGAATGCTTCCTGAACTCATATAATCATATTGTAATTCAGAAATAAACTAATTAATAATAGTATTAAGGTTCACGGAGAGTACAGGACCGATTAATAATGGTTATAGTTGTCTGGCAATATATTTATTATTCTTTCAATTAATAATGGTTATAGATGTCTGGCAATATATATATTATTCTTTCAATTAATCTGTTGTTACTGTAATAGACAAACATAGAGCCATTAATTGGGATAGGGACTATGGGTTCAAGTGGACCCCTGCAGTACATACATCACTAAGAAATATTTCAATAATTTCATGATGGGACTGAATATCTCAAATTCAAAAATATTAAAAATCCAAAACACTTCTTAATTTAGGGGCTGGATAATCTGATGAAAATCGTGCATCTTAATCCTATCTTGTAACAATGTGTTTTCTTCGATCCAGTGAAAGGTTTGTTGATGCTCATGGACGTAGCTCATCTTTGGTGAACCATATAAATCGTGTGTTATGCGTATTTTGTGTTGTTTCTCTCTCACATTTTTGCCTGATTTTCTAACAAATTGGAATCAGAGCGTTGCTACAATTTTTTTTGGGATCTGCTCATCTCCTGTCTGTGGATAGAGCAAAGAGATGGAGAACAACAGTACGAAGATCGGCTAATACACAAATAAAATAGTTTCAAGCTTTGGTGCATCGAAAGTGCGCACTGTTGAAGTAACATGATATTTGGACACCGCTTTCTGGGAAGACGCTCGACACTATGGAGGATTCTTAATATGTGCAGCAAGATGAAAAGGTGCATGTAACGATCTTGTTATGCCTTGTCGATGAGGTGATTTACGAAGTGACAGATGAAGAAACTTCATCCGATTTATAGTTGATTGAAGATGAAGAGTCTCTGCTTGAATAAATTACTAACCAATAAGTTGTTTAAACCACGTCAATTTAATTTCTCTTAACATGGAGGAGGAGATGGTTTGAAGGAGCAACTTGACGATTTGAATTCCATTTTGATGGATCAGAAAAAATGGATGTCAAAATCGAGGGTGAAGAAGCAATCATAATTCTGTTAGTCTCCATATCTCCTTCAAATGAAACTTTGTAAATTCCTTTGTCATCGAAAGAGCTACTTTTAATCTTTAGGAAGTTAGATCTAATCTTCATTCATGATTACTTTGACATGGGGTTTTTGGATATAATTCAAAAAATTAAGTTGTTGAAACCAGTAACCCGGTTTCGACGTTCGCAAGGGGGATGCAGCTAATCCTTACTTGACCTGAGCGAGACCCTTGACCAGTCACTAAGAACCGAAGAACCATACCCTTGAAGAACACCTAAGTCCACCAACGGACCCCTTAAGCTGCAGCGTGGAGGTCCCACCACATAACCGGAAGATCTTAGAGCGCTTCCCCTCCCAAGCCAATGCTGAGCCTGGGCACCTTGGAGGGCACTAGGAACCACCTCACCGTCAACCTTCGATGACAAGGGGATGGTGGGTGCTTGCTCACAAGACCACGCGAGGGAGGGGGTCGGAACCAACCCTTCCCAAGGTGCCCATGAGGGGTCTATTTATAGACTTTCCCAAAAATGGACTGCGAATAGCCAAAATTGGACTGCGGACAACCGAAATTCTGCTATCCGCAGTCCGACCACGATCACGAACGGGCCACGTAGGAGGAGGGGTGAGTCGGACTCGAGGTACTCACTCCCCCTCTTGTCGGAGGTCCAAAACTGGTCTACTCGAGATCCCACTTACCCGAGAAGGGTGAGTGAGGCTCCCCCTACCCGCCCCCAAGAGGGCCGGCGAGTGGGGAGGGGGGACATCCCCCACTCTCCCCCAAAGGGGGCGGCGAGTGGAGAGAGGGGACCTCCCCTACCCGCCCCCAAGGGGGAGGGCGAGTGGGGAGGGGGGATCTCCCCCACTCGCCCCCAAAGGGGAGGGCGAGTGGAGAGGGGGGACCTCCCCCACCCGCCCCCAACGGGGAGGGCGAATGGGGAGGGGGGATCTCCCCCACTCGCCCCCAAAGGGTAGGGCGAGTGGAGAGGGGGGACCTCCCCTACCCGCCCCCAAGGGGGCGGGCGATTGGGGAGGGGGGATCTCCCCCACTCGCCCCCAAAGGGGAGGGCGAGTGGAGAGGGGGGACCTCCCCTACCCACCCCCAAGGGGGCGAGCGAGTGGGGAGGGGGGTCTCCCCCACTCGCCCCCAAAGGGGAGGGCGAGTGGAGAGGGGGGACCTCCCCTACCCGCCCCCAAGGGGGCGGGCGAGTGGGGAGGGGGGATCTCCCCCACTCGCCCCCAAAGGGGAGGGCGAGTGGAGAGGGGGGACCTCCCCTACCCGCCCCCAAGGGGGCGGGCGAGTGGGGAGGTGGATCTCCCCCACTCGCCCCCAAAGGGGAGGGCGAGTGGAGAGGGGGGCCTCCCCTACCCGCCCCCAAGGGGGCCGGCGAGTGGGGAGGGGGGATCTCCCCCACTCGCCCCCAAAGGGGAGGGCGAGTGGAGAGGGGGGACCTCCCCTACCCGCCCCCAAGGGGGCGGGTGAGTGGGGAGGGGGGATCTACCCCACTCGCCCCCAAAGGGGAGGGCGAGTGGAGAGGGGGGGACCTCCCCTACCCGCCCCCAAGGGGGCGGGCGAGTGGGGAGGGGGGATCTCCCCTTCCCGCCCCCAAGGGGGCGGGCGAGTGGAGATGGGGACATCCCTCACTCGCCCCCCAAGGGGGCCGGCGAGTGGAGTGGGTTGCCCCCCAGGACACCTCTCTTTGGTTCAGACCCAAGGTCAACTGCATCACGGTCATCTGATCTACCACGACTTCATCTGTGTCGGGTCACACCGGCTCGGAAAATATGAGTGTTGTACACAATCCTCGCTCTTTTCGAGCTTGTCTCAAGCTCAGAAAGAAAGTCCAACCCACCTATTTGACGAGTAGGTGGGACCTGAGGGGAATCCACGAAGGGATCTGCAAAAGGGATACACCTACCGAGTCCTTCGGCTGAACATGACTTGAGGCGGAACGGACCTTTCTCCACTAGACACCCCTCCTGTGAGCCGAGCGCAGCATGAGGTGGAGAAAGCTCAACACCTTAGGTCGAATGGAACTCGACCTGAGGTGGAAGAAAAACTCAACACCCCTAGATGAGCCGAGCTCGGCTTGAGGCGGAAGGCAAACCTTTCTCCACTTAACAACCCTCCTGTGAGCCGAGCTCAACTGGAGGTGGAGAAAGCTAAACACCTTAGGTCGAATGGAACTCGACCTGAGGTGGAAGAAAAACACAACACCCCTAGTTGAGCCGAGCTCGACTTGAGGCGGAAGGCAAACCTTTCTCCACTAGACACCCCTCCTGTGAGCCGAGCGCAACAGGAGGTGGAGAAAGCTCAACACCTTAGGTCGAATGGAACTCGACCTGAGGTGGAAGAAGAACTCAATACCCCTAGTTGAGCCGAGCTCGACTTGAGGCGGAAGGCAGACCTTTCTCCACTAGACAACCCTCCTGCGAGCCGAGCTCAACTGGAGGTGGAGAAAGCTAAACACCTTAGGCCGAATGGAACTCGACCTGACGTGGAAGAAGAACTCAACACCCCTACTTGAGTCGAGCTCGACTTGATGCGGAAGGTAAACCTTTCTCCACTTAACAACCCTCCTGTGAGCCGAGCTCAACTGGAGGTGGAGAAAGCTAAACACCTGAGGTCGAATGGAACTCGACCTGAGGTGGAAGAAAAACACAACACCCCTAGTTGAGCCGAGCTCTACTTGAGGCAGAAGGCAAACCTTTCTCCACTTAACAACCCTCCTGTTAGCCGAGCTCAACTGGAGGTGGAGAAAGCTAAACACCTTAGGTCGAATGGAACTCGACCTGAGGTGGAAGAAAAACACAACACCCCTAGTTGAGCCGAGCTCGACTTGAGGCGGAAGGCAAACCTTTCTCCACTAGACACCCCTCCTGTGAGCCGAGCGCAACAGGAGGTGGAGAAAGCTCAACACCTTAGGTCGAATGGAACTCGACCTGAGGTGGAAGAAGAACTCAACACCCCTAGTTGAGCCGAGCTTGACTTGAGGCGGAAGGCAGACCTTTCTCCACTAGACAACCCTCCTATGAGCCGAGCTCAACTGGAGGTGGAGAAAGCTAAACACCTTAGGACGAATGGAGCTCGACCTAAGGTGGAAGAAGAACTCAACACCCCTAGTTGAGCCGAGCTCGACTTGAGGCGGAAGACAAACCTTTCTCCACTAGACACCCCTCCTGTGAGCCGAGCGCAATAGGAGGTGGAGAAAGCTCAACACCTTAGGTCGAATGGAACTCGACCTGAGGTGGAAGAAGAACTCAACACCCCTAGTTGAGCCGAGCTCGACTTGAGGCAGAAGGCAGACCTTTCTCCACTAAACAACCCTCCTATGAGCCGAGCTCAACTGGAGGTGGAGAAAGCTAAACACCTTAGGCCGAATCGAACTCGACCTGAGCTGGAAGAAGAACTCAACACCACTAGTTGAGCCGAGCTCGACTTGAGGCGGAAGGCAAACCTTTCCCCCATAGACACCCCTCCTGTGAGCCGAGCGCAACAAGAGGTGGAGAAAGCTCAACACCTTAGGTCGAATGGAACTCGACCTGAGGTGGAAGAAAACCTCAACACCCCTATTTGAGCCGAGCTCGACTTGAGGCGGAAGGCAGACCTTTCTCCACTAGACAACCCTCCTATGAGCCGAGCTCAACTGGAGGTGGAGAAAGCTAAACAGCTTAGGTCAAATGGAACTCGACCTGAGGTGGAAGAAAACTCAACACCCCTAGTCGAGCCGAGCTTGACCGGAGGTGGAAGGCGAGAAATCCACACCTACCAGGGAGCCGAGCTCACCTGGTGGGGGAGGGAACTAACAATTTCTTGAACTGTCCGGGGGCGGAGAACCATTCTACGTCCCAGTTGCTTACCTTCACCTAGAGGCGGAGGAACTCCACCATCTTATCAAAGCAACTGAGGCAGAGATCCAACCCACGTCTTAGGTGCTTACCTTCACCTAGAGGCGGAGGAACTCCACTATCTTATCAAACCAACTGAGGCAGAGATCTAACCCATGTCTTAGGTGCTTACCTTCACCTAGATGCGGAGGAACTCCACCATCTTATCAAACCAATTACCCTTTCTGAAATCTTGCCCGCAGCGAGTCGGCCCGATGAGCCTCCCATCTGCCGGCATTACTGAGCCCGTTGAATGGTCACTAATCGGGGATCTTACCGATTGGAGGAGGAAGTACCCGTCCGCGTCCTAGGTTCTTTGCTTACCTGGAGATAGGGGAACTCACTGCCCTCCCAATCTAATGGGAGGCGGAGGTATCCACCCGCGTCCTAGGGGCTCAACTTGCCTGGAGACAGAGGAACTCAGCGCCCTCCTAAATCAGTTGGAGGCGGGAGTACCCATCCGCGTCCTAGATGCTTTGCTTACCTGGAGACAGGGGAACTCACCGACCTCCCAATCTAATGGGAGGCGGAGGTATCCACCCGCGTCCTAGGGGATCAGCTTTCCTGGAGACAGAGGAACTCAACGCCCTCCTAAATCAGTTGGAGGCGGGAGTACCCATCCGCGTCCTAGGTGCTTTGCTTACCTAGAGACAGGGAAACGCACCGTCCTCCCAATCTAATGGGAGGCAGAGGTATTGTTGGATCGTGTGACGCCCTTAGAGGGGGGGGGGGGGGGTGAATAAGGGTGTGTTTAAAATATAATTTTTACCTAATTATTTTTTAAACAGATTTTACTTTTCTAAAAAATTACTTGTAAACAATTTCAAACCAATGTAATTTTTGTATTAAACCAAACACAAATTTCTAAGTTAATGATTAAGCAACCAAATTTGCAATTAATGAAAGAAGCATAATTATATTAATCATGAAATTTACATACAATAAAATGATCTTAACAATGCTTAAGATCAATGCACAAATATGATAATATAAATTTTAATAATTTTGATTTTACCAATCCTTCTCCCAAGGATCGGAAGGCTATCACTTGTCTCTCCCTAGATCAAGCCCAAGCCTACCCTCTAGATCTTCCCAAGATCTAGATGTAGCACACAAGGCCACGATTTCCTACCAAGCCACGCAAGGACTTGGACGCTCCGCACAAGGAAGCGATTTTCCCCTAAGCCGCGCAAGGACTTAGACGCCGCACGCAAGACGACAATTTCTACAACGATTACAAAGTGAAAAGTAAATGTGAATGAAATACAAAATGAAAAGAACAACTCCCTAGAAATTCAGATCTCTGAAAGGAAGGTTGAAGCCTCGAGATGATTGTTGATGTAGAAGTGCGTCCGATCTCATCTTCAATCTAAATCCTTCTAGCACAAATGGGAGTTGATGGAGTTCTGGAGCTTTCTGGTTCGAATGCACTCTGGAAGAAGGTCTGGAAATCTCAAGAACTTAATTCCACGGAGTTTTGAGCTCTTTTAAGAAAAAAGAGCTGTCGCCGTCCGATAGCTACTGTCGCCGAAATCCGATATCTCCAGAGGCTGCCATGTGTCCCACTAAAACGAAGTTTCTGCGTGGTGTTGAGGTCGTGGTTGAGACGTGGGCTGTCGGATATCCGATAGCACTGTCGGATATCCGTTAACTAAGGTAACTACTGCACGTCCTGGCGTTATTGGAAGATCGTGGGCTGTCTCCATCCATTAGCGATATCGGAAATCCGACAGCTCTTAACCGTTGAGCAGAGATCGGAGAAACGTGCTGTCGGAAATCTGATAGGGCTGTCGGAAATCCGATAGCTCCAAAATCTGGAAAATTGATATTTGCTCCAATTGAAAACATGTTATTCTTGCACCTGTTATCTGCACACAATTAATCAAAAATAGGATCAAATACATTCAGGATTTGTTATTCTCAAACCGGACGAGTGCGGAACGCATGCTCCAACAATCTCCCCCTTTTGATAATAACAAATCCTTATACAAAGAAATCGAATAAATCCTATTGAGATAGTGACAAGTACATTATGTGTGTACAAGTGTGAACTTATGATCTTCATGTTCTCCCCCTTAATATGATCTCCCCCTTAATATTAGCTCCTTCTAAAAATATTCTCCCCCTACATATAAACTCCCCCTACATGTATGCTTACTTAATTAATTTAGTTTTTTAAGTGATTTAATTGATTTCTTATTATCTTCTCCCCCTTTTATATTAGCAAAAGATGTTAATAGAGACGAGGAAAGTGGATTATAGAGATCTTTTAGAAAATAAGAAAGAATATAGGGAGAGTTAGAGTATACTGGCGGAAGCTTTGTAAGTGATAGAATATTGAGATAAGTAAGCATAGAGATGATGTTATGCATTCTAGTAATGTGTTATAATGTATAGAAGCAAATATACTTAACCATGATGAGATTCAATTTCAATTATCAGAGAGAGACATAGGAGGATATAGAATATTGAATCATTTCGGTCCAATTCTCATAAGAAGAAATTTTATAAATAACAATGAAGTGTAGTAGTGATACTTTGAGAAAGAATACATATGAATATATTTAAAATATACATGACCATGGAATTGGTAAACATAACATAAATATACATAAAGCCCATACTTTTGAACCAGAAACTTTGCAAATATACATAAAATGACCATTTTGTTTTTGCAAGACACTTTACAATTCTTTCCAAGGTGCTTAACCTCACAATGCTCATTAAGACTTATCAGGAGGCTAAGTAGTGCTTGGTGGAGGATCCTTTTCAATTTTTTTATGCTTTCAACATTTTTGGCAAAATGAATGTTTTGCATTTGAATTTTCCTCCTTTTTTTTGTTTTGAGGATTCATAGATGTGAAGGATCTCCGAATTCACTTGCATGCCATAAATGGTAAATTTTGAATAAGTGCAAAGTATCAAAGGTGAAGGTGACATTTATGAAATGTATTGTGTTATGTTCGATCAATCATGATGTATGTATAAAATAAATTTCATTAACAAGTATTACCAAAGTAAGTGTTTGTGATTGCTCATTGTCATAGATAAAAGATTTCTTATACTTAGAGGCATGCGAAAACAATTCGTAATTATTATATGAAAGTGTCATCACAATGATAAGTTAAGATTGAACAGCTTAATCATGTGGTAAGCTATTGTTTTGAATAATAACACAAGAAGAATCCTTTATGCAAGATAGAAAAAATCTCATATGAACATTTATAGAATCAGGTATTGAACAAACTAGTGTAAAACAGAATTTGATATTCCTGAAAGCAGTGGACGGAGGAAGACAGTAGTAAGGAGATCAGATTTTGGTATTCCTGAAAGTAGTGGAGCAGGTAGTCGGAATGAGGAGGAGTCGGATTGAAACAGAGTTCTGGGGGATATCGCCATCCGACAGCTCACTATCGCCATCCGACAGCTGCCCATCCCAGATCTCTTCCTAATTTTGTGAACTTCTATTTTGAGACTTTTTAAGTACCCTTTTATTAAAATTCTGTAATAATTTTTAAGATTTAGACATGATTGATGTGGTGAATGTTTATGTTAACATTTAGTTTTTCTTTTTAAAATGTAAGGCTATTGTGATGTTTTCAATTTTTTATAGGTTTTAAGTAGTGATATAATCATTGTGAAATGTCTAGGATTCCCAATTCTAGCCTAAGCATAGAAAAACGGGAATCCGGTAACGGTTTTGTGAATATATCCACTAGTTGATTGTCCGTGCCTATAAAGTTGATTTTTATATTACCCATCTTAATATGATCCCTTATAAAATGATGTCGGACATCTATATGCTTAGATCTAGAGTGTAATATGGGATTGTTAGTTAAGTCTATAACACTTTTATTATCACACTTTAATTCTACACTACTTTGTTGCATGCCAAAGTCTTCTAATGTTTGTGACATCCAAAGAGCTTGGGCACAACAACTACCTAGTGCAATATATTCGGCCTCGGTAGTAGAGAGGGCAATAGAATTCTGTTTCCTACTCGACCATGAAATAAGTGAAGGGCCGATAAAATGACAAGTGCCACTAGTGCTTTTCCTATCTAAAGAACATCCCGCATAATCTGAATCCGAAAAACCATGCAAAATAAATGAATCATTATGAGGATACCATAATCCTAATTTAAATGTTCCTATAAGATATCGAAAGATGCGTTTCACCGCTTTTAAATGTGAATCTTTAGGGTTAGCCTGAAATCTAGCACATAAACAAACGACAAACATAATGTCGGGTCTAGAGGCAGTTAAATACAATAAAGATCCTATCATACTTCTATAAAGGGTTTGCTCAATTGAAACACCACTTTCATCTTTTCCTAATTTTAGTGAAGTACTCATAGGAGTGTTTGCATGCTTAAGATTTTCAAATCCAAATCTTTTTAATATATCATGAATATATTTGGATTGACATATAAAGATACCATCATGTTTTTGTGTAATTTGAAAACCTAGAAAATATGAAAGTTCTCCTACCATGCTCATTTCAAATTCATTTTTCATAATTTGAACTATTTCATTACACAACTCTTCATTAGTGGCTCCAAAAATAATATCATCAACATAAATTTGCAAAATAACTAAATCATGATCAATTTGCTTAATGAAGAATGTAGAATCGGCACTTCCTATTTTATAATCATGCTTTAACAAATATTGAGTTAATTGATCATACCAAGCACGAGGCGCTTGTTTTAATCCATAAAGCGCTTTATCTAATTTATAAACATAATTTGGATATTTCTCATTTATAAAACCAGGGGGTTGTTCTACATAAACCTCTTCTTTTATATACCCATTTAAAAATGCGGTTTTGACATCCATTTGAAATAATTTAAATCTTTTAAAACAAGCAAATGAAAGAAATATCCTAACCGCTTGTAATCTTGCTACGGGTGCAAAAGTTTCATCAAAATCCACCCCTTCAATTTGTGCATAACCTTTTGCAACTAATCTGGATTTATTTCTAATAATTCTAGATTCACTATCCAATTTATTTTTGAAAATCCACTTAACTCCAACGATAGGATGATTTTTGGGTCGTTCTACAAGATTCCAAACCTTATTACGTTCAAATTGATTAAGTTCTTCATTCATAGCTAAAAACCAAAATTCATCATTTAAAGCAGTGGAAACATCTTTTGGTTCTATTTCAGAGACAAGACAAAGGTTTGATAATAAAACATGTAACGATGAACGAGTACTAACCCCTTTTTGCGGATCTCCAATGATAAGCTCCTTTGGATGATCCTTTGAAAATTTCAATTCACTTGGAGGCACATATTCTTCTCTTTCTTCTTCTTCTCTATCTTCTTCTTCTCTTTCTCCTTCTCTTTCTTCTTCTTTTTCTTCTTCATTTTCTCCAAGTTCTTCATCATCATTCTCCACCGAAGGAAGGGGATCATCTTCTTTTCCTGTAATTTTCTTTTCTACACATGAAGCAAACTCATCAAACCTAACATGAATAGATTCTTCAACTATTTTTGTTCTTTTATTAAAAATCCTATAAACTTTACTAGTTGAAGAATAGCCAATAAAAATACCTTCATCACATTTTTCATCAAATTTTCCTAAGGAATCTTTAGAATTCAAAATAAAACATTTACAACCAAAAACTTTGAAATAAGAAACATTTGGTTTTTTACTAAAAATTAATTCATAAGGAGTTAATTTTAAAATAGGGCGAAGCATTACTCTATTAATTACATAACATGCCGTACTAACCGCTTCAGCCCAAAAAGATTTTGATAATTTAAATTCAGATAGCATCGTACGGGCTAACTCTTGAAGAGTTCTATTTTTCCTCTCCACTACACCATTTTGCTGTGGTGTGCGTGGAGCGGAAAATTCATGTTTAATTCCTAACTCCGTACAAAAAGAAATAAATTTTTCATTTTCAAATTCTCCTCCATGATCCGATCGAATGCGTTTAATTTTTAACTCAAATTCATTTTGAATACGCAAACATAATTTTGAAAATTCTGAAAATGCATCGGATTTGTAGGTTAGAAATAAAGTCCAACAAAAATGAGAATAATCATCGATTAATACAAATGTATATTTTCTACCTCCTAAGCTAGAAATTCCAATTGGCCCAAATAAATCCATATGTATTAATTGAAGTGGCCTAGTGGTAGAAATAATACTTTTACTTTTGAAAGATGATTTTGAAAATTTTCCCTTTTGGCAAGGCACACATAATGAAGAAGATAAATTTCCATTTAACAATGGTAAACCCTTAATTAATTTATCTTTTGAAAGTTTTGTAATTAACTTGGCACTAGTATGTCCAAGTCGCCTATGCCATAATTCTAATTCATCATTTTTTGATAAAAAAACATTTTAAAGTAGAATTTGAAAAATCAAGAAATTTAATCATATATACATTATGACATCTAGGTGCGGTAAAAACAATTTCTTTTGTTTTAGAATTAATAATTTTGCACAAATTTGTAGAAGATTCAAATAAAACATCTAAACCCTTATCACATAATTGACTAATAGAAATCAAATTATGCTTTAATCCTTCTACAAATAAAACATTTGAAATTGAAAAATTTTTGTTACCCACAACTCCGATGCCGATGATTTTTCCTTTTCCATCATCTCCGAATGTAACAACTCCTCCTTTCTTCATCTCCAGGCTTAGGAACTTCTCTTTATTGCCCGTCATGTGATTTGAATAACCTGAGTCCAAGTACCACACGTCTTCATTGTCCTTAGCCTACAAACACACCTAGAAAGAAGAGGTGAGTAAAGATCTGGTTACCCAAGTGGTTCCACCCATAGTATAAGTAGAAGCCTTAGGCACCCAGATTTGTTTAATTTTACTTTTTCCTTTCCTCCAGCAAGAGTCCGTAGTGTGACCATATCTATTGCATTTGCACATGTAATGTATTGAGATGTGTATAACTTTTCTGGGCTTTTACTAGATGAGGATGCAGTATTAGACAATTTATTAACTTCAGAATTTGTAAAAATAGATTTTCTAGACTTTTCACTGTCGCCGGCGACAGTGGTTGTCGCCGGGCGATAGCTTCCTGACGTGTATCCGAGTCCAAACCTTCCAGATCCATGGCGTTGGTATCCTAAGATCATATCCAGTGATCTTCGGCCCATTCCAAATTTTTTCATGGCTAGCGTTAAGTCATGAATCTGGTTTCTCATTTCTGTATTCTCGGATACTAGATTTACACATCTACATTCAAAAGATTTCTTTCCCTCATGGACTTTGGAAATTGAAGATTTCAGATCTCTCTCTAAAATCTCATTCTTTTTAGTAATAATTTTTATTGTAGAATGAGATTTGGAAAGAGATTCTTCAAGTTCTTTAATTCTTCCCAAAAAGTGATCACACTCTTGGCAAGAAATATCTCTTTTTCCAATAGTCTTAATTTCATTTAACAATTTTTTGTTTTCTTTAAGCAAAATTTCATTTTCAGATTTAAGAAGATCATTATCTTTTAAACTCTTTTCAAAAAAATTGCAAGTCTTTAAAAATTCAGAAAATAATTCATCATAGGTTGGAGGAGTTACCTCAGTGTCACTTTGGACACTGCATTCGTCATCAGATATGACGCTATTTCCCATTAAGCACATGTTGGCCTCCTCTTCTTTACTTGAACTTCAATTGCTTGCATCCTCAGAAGTAGTATCATCCCATGTTTCCGCCTTCAACACCTTCTTCGACCCTTTGTGCTTCTTTTCTTTAAGTTCTTTTAAGTACTTTGGACACTTGCTTCGGATGTGTCCTAACTTCTTGCAGTGATAGCACTCCGGTGGCGGTCTCTCTTCCTCCTCATCGCCTTCCTTTCCTTTTTTCTTCCTAAACGTCTCCTTCTTAAAATACTTCTTAAACGAATTCCTCCTCTCTAGATTTTTCATAAATTTTCTAAATTTTCTAACAAATAAACTTTCCTCATCTTCTTCTTCCTCCTCAGAATCACTAGTTTCTTCCTTCTTAGATCTTAGAGCCAATCCCTTCTTCCTTGGCTCCATATACTCTTGTTGTTGAATTTTCAATTCAACTTCATGAGTTTTCAAGTTCCTAATGAGGCTCTCCAATTGTAAGGTCTTAAGATCATGTGACTCAGAAATTGCAGTCACTTTAGGATTGAACTTCAGGGGAAGTGATCTTAAGATTTTCCTTACTAAGTCTCCATTTGAGAACACCTTTCCTAGCACCTTTGAGTCGTTCACGATTTTTGTGAATCGTGTGTACATCGTATCAATCTCTTCATCTACCTCCATTTTGAACCTTTCAAATTCAGACTCCAGTTGAAATAGCTTTGAATCTTTTACCTGCGAAGTACCTTCATGAGTAATTTCTAAAAGATTCCAAATATCAAAAGCAATATGACAAGCACAAACTCTATTAAATTCAGTGCGATCTAGTGCGCAAAATAAAGCATTCATGGCTTTTGCATTGTTCTTAAATTTTAATTTATCATTGTCATCCCACTTGTCTTTGGGTTTATCCATAGTTACATCTCCTACAACAAATGTTGGAGAAGTGTAACTAGATTCTACCATATTCCAGACTTCTATATCTAGCGCAATTAGAAAACAACGCATACGTGTTTTCCAATAATTATAGTCTGTGCCCGTGAATAAAGGTGGTCTACTTATGCCTTGCCCCTCAACGAACGCATGATCGTTGTGCGACATTACTCCCGGTGGTAAAACCGTTTTGGAGTAACCTCACTCTGATACCACTTGTTGGATCGTGTGACGCCCTTAGAGGGGGGGGGGGGGGGTGAATAAGGGTGTGTTTAAAATATAATTTTTACTTAATAATTTTTTAAACAGATTTTACTTTTCTAAAAAATTACTTGTAAACAATTTCAAACCAATGTAATTTTTGTATTAAACCAAACACAAATTTCTAAGTTAAAGATTAAGCAACCAAATTTGCAATTAATGAAAGAAGCATAATTATATTAATCATGAAATTTACATACAATAAAATGATCTTAATCAATGCACAAATATGATAATATAAATTTCAATAATTTTGATTTTACCAATCCTTCTCCCAAGGATCGGAAGGCTATCACTTGTCTCTCCCTAGATCAATCCCAAGCCTACCCTCTAGATCTTCCCAAGATCTAGACGTAGCACACAAGACTACGATTTCCTACCAAGCCACGCAAGGACTTGGACACTCCGCACAAGGAAGCGATTTTCCCCTAAGCCGCGCAAGGACTTAGACGCTGCACGCAAGACGACGATTTCTACAACGATTACAAAGTGAAAAGTAAATGTGAATGAAATACAAAATGAAAAGAACAACTCCCTAGAAATTCAGATCTCTGAAAGGAAGGTTGAAGCCTTGAGATGATCGTTGATGTAGAAGTGCGTCCGATCTCATCTTCAATCTGAATCCTTCTAGCACAAATGGGAGTTGATGGAGTTCTGGAGCTTTCTGGTTTGAATGCACTCTGGAAGAAGGTCTGGAAATCTCAAGAACTTAATTCCACAAAGTTTTGAGCTCTTTTAAGAAAAAAGAGTTGTCGCCGTCCGATAGCTACTGTCGCCGGAATCCGATATCTCCATAGGCTGCCACGTGTCCCACTAAAACAAAGTTTTTGCGTGGTGTTGAGGTCGTGGTTGAGACGTAGGCTATCGGATATTCGATAGCACTGTCGGATATCCGTTAGCTAAGGTAACTGCTGCACGTCCTGGCGTTATTGGAAGATCGTGGGCTGTCGCCATCCGTTAGCGATATCGGAAATCCGACAGCTCTTAACCGTTGAGCAGAGATCGGAGAAACGCGCTGTCGGAAATTCGATAGCTCCAAAATCTGGAAAATTGATATTTGCTCCAATTGAAAACATGTTATTTTTGCACCTGTTATCTGCACACCATTAATCAAAAATAGGATCAAATACATTCAGGATTTGTTATTCTCAAACCGGACGAGTGCGGAACGCATGCTCCAACGGGTATCCACCCTCGTCCTAGGTGCTCAGCTTGCCTGGAGATAGAGGAACTCAGCGCCCTCCTAAATCAGCTACCGAGTAGCCAGTCGACCCGATGAGTCTCCCATCTGGCGGCATAACCGAGCCCGGAGAAAGGTCTCTTGTCAGGGATCTAATCATAGGTGTTACCTAGAACCTTTTTCATTCATCATCGAGGAGTTACATTTTTATTACAATGCGCCTCTCTGGGCCTACTTGGTCACATGCACCTTGACCATCTCCTTCATTACTTCCTTCATCTTCTTTGTCTTTTTATTCCTTCTCTTTCTCATGGTCCCTCCTGCTTCCCTGATCAACCTGGATGCGGAGGACTTGTTCCTGAAACCGATCCGTGTAGCTTCCTAGCGTCTCTCCATGCTTCTGTTGAATCAAGAACAGAGACCCCACCCCCTCCTCCCCTTCTCTTATCGACATGCGTGCTCTGTCTCCGCTGGGGATGGCTAGGTAAAGACGGGTGCGGGTGGTGTCGAGCACTCGCTGTGAGGGGGGAGTGCGACCCGCAAGAGTTCCTGGATTGACTTCCTGAATTCCTCAACGTCACCTTTCTTCATGCACTCGCCGGTAGGGGGTGAGTCCCCCAGCTCATTGCTTCCAGCCATGAGACTTGCTTAGAGCTTTCCGAACTACCTGCTTCCACGCTCACCGCACCATAATGTTGAAACCAGTAACCCAGTTTCGACGTTCGCTAGGGGGATGCAGCTAACCCTTACTTAACCTAAGCGAGACCCTTGACTAATCACTAAGAACCGAAGAACCTTACCCTTGAAGAACACATAAGTCCACCAACGGACCCCTTAAGCTGCAGCGTGGAGGTCTCACCACATACCCGGAAGATCTTAGAGAGCTTCCCCTCCCAAGCCAATGTTGAGCCTGGGCACCTTGGAGGGCACTAAGAACCACCTCACCATCAACCTTCGATGACAAGGGGAGGGGGGGTGCTTGCTCACAAGACCATGCGAGGGAGGGGGTAGGAACCAACCCTTCCCAAGGTGCCCATGGGGGTCTATTTATAGGCTTTCCCAAAAATGAACTTTGAATAGCCAAAATTGGACTGCGGACAATCGAAATCCTGCTATCCGCAATCCGACCACGATCACGAATGGGCCACGTAGGAGGAGGGGTGAGTGGGACTCGAGGTACTCACTCCCCCTCTTGCTAGAGGTCCAAAACTGGTCTACTCGAGATACCACTTACCCGAGAAGGGTGAGTGAGGCTCCCCCTACACGCCCCCAAGAGGGCCGGCGAGTGGGGAGGTGGGACATCCCCCACTCGCCCCCTAAGGGGAGGGCGAGTGGAGAGGGGGGACCTCCCCTACCCTCCCCCAAGGGGGCAGGCGAGTGGGGAAGGGGGATCTCCCCCACCCGCCCCCAAAGGGGAGGGCGAGTGGAGAGGAGGGACCTCCCCTACCCACCCCCAAGGGGGCGGGCGAATGGGGAGGGGGGATCTCCCCCACTCACCCCCAAAGGGGAGGGCGAGTGGAGAGAGGGGACATCCCCTACCCGCCCCCAAGGGGGCGGGCTAGTGGGGAGGGAGGATCTCCCCACTCGCCCCCAAAGGGGAGGGGTGGAGAGGGCCGGGGACCTCCCCTACCCGCACCCAAGGGGGCGGGCGAGTGGGGAGGGGGGATCTCCCCCACTCGCCACCAAAGCGGAGGGCGAGTGGAGAGGGGGGACCTCCCCTACCCGCCCCCAAGGGGGCGGGCGAGTGGGGAGGGGGAATCTCCCCCACTCGCCCCCAAAGGGGAGGGCGAGTGGAGAGGGGGGACCTCCCCTACCCGCCCCCAAGGGGGCGGGCGAGTGGGGAGGGAGGATCTCCCCCACTCGCCCCCAAAGGGGAGGGTGAGTTGAGTGGGGGGACCTCCCCTACCCGCCCCCAAGGGGGCGGGCAAGTGGGGAGGGGGGATCTCCCCCACTCGCCCCCAAAGGGGAGGGCGAGTGGAGAGGGGGGACCTCCCCTACCCGCACCAGAGGGGGCGGGCGAGTGGGGAGGGGGAATCTCCCCTACCCGCCCCCAAGGGGGCGGGCGAGTGGAGATGGGGGACATCCTTCACTCGGGCCCAAGGGGGCCGTTGAGTGGAGAGGGTTGCCCTCCCGGGCCTCCTCTCATTGGTTCAGACCCAAGGTCATCTGCGTCACAGTCATCTGCTCTACCACAACCTCATCTGTGTCGGGTCACACCGACTCGGAAAATATGAGGGTTGTACACAAGTAGTGGGTTTGGCAGTCACATTTTTTGATATGTCCTGAGGATGACCAGAAACGGCAAAGGATGGTGGAAAGGAAAACAAAGGTCAAAATCCACGGATCAAGTTCCAAGCACCAATCCAAGTGGTATCTATAACTACTATAAATACTTTGGCCACTAGAAGAATGAATGCCCTTAGAGTAAAGGTAAACCTCTAGTTGATGTTATTGTAAAAGATGACTCATGTTCACAAGCAGAAGAGGTACTTTCAATGGTTGATCATGCACATTTTCTAGATCAATGGATATTAGATTTGCATTATTCATTTTACATATGTTTGAACAAGGATTGATTTCTACATATGAAAGGATCGATGGTGGAAGCATCTAAATGAGTAGTGATGTGTCATGCAAGATTATTGCTATTAGTTTAATTCGAATCAAAATGCACGATGACATTGTTAAAACATTGATGGAGTCTAAACACATTTCCGATCTAAAAATGAACATAATCTCGTAGCTGTTATGGATTTGAAAAGATTCGGTCATAGTTATGAAAGTGGAATCCTGCACTCACAAAATGATCCTTAGCGATAATGAAATGACTCAAGCAAAGTTCATTGTAAGTACAATTGCTAGGGACACTATTAACTAGTTCAGTTGCAATAATATCCTCTTCAGAGAAGTCTGATTCAGATTTAACCAAGTTATGACACATGCGACTTAGTCAAATTTTTTGAGAAGGGAATGATGATTCTCAGTAAGCAAGGCTTACTTAGGGGTAATAATGTATCATCTTTGGATTTCTATAGGCATTGTTAGCCATTTGGGAAAAATACACCATATACACATGTGTGATAAATGCACCCCATTTCCAAGCATACAAGGTTCATGCAAGTGGATTTTACCTACTTGCAGAAAGCCAAATGGCCCAAATTTTTTACAAATGGCATATAGTGACCTCTATTACAATCTACCAGAGATTTGGGTCACTTTGAGGTTGTTTATCCACGTATATCACCTAAACGTACAACCCCGTATTCGTTGAGTGGGTCCCCGGGTCCCAAAGGGTCAAGGGACATGCAAGGTAGGTCAAGAAGAGTATTCGCCAAGAGTGTCTGGGGACCACTTGCCCAGAAGGCACTAGTGACGAAATTACCTAGATACCCTTTGTGGGATTCCAATAGCCCTTCAGAACAGCGGAGTTTGGTTGTTAATAGACCAGTTTGGGGTGCGATTAGTAAATCTAAAAGGCGGATTTACGCTATTTGCAGACCAGACTAGAAAAACTATAAATATACCCTTGAGGGCACCTTGGAGGAGATCCGATCTTTTGGGCTCTCTCTTCCTGGCTAGTTTTGGTTGCCTTCCCTTTCCTTTCTCCCAATGTGGGACTAAAGGGAGGGGAGGGGGTGGGGGAAGATATTTCTTCCCCCTCCCTCCACTTCCTCAAGGCCAGCTAGCCACTTTAAGGGGTAGGGGCAACCTCTCTTTAGTGGGGGGGGGGGGGGGGGGGGGGGGGGGGTGGTGAGGCCCTTATTTGGAGAAAATCCTAAAAATAAGAATTTTTGGGGTGTTTGACCAAAGTCAACCCTAGGGTGGGTCCCTCCCGTGGGTTCAACTCGTCGGGTGGATGCGCCAAAAACTTGATGCGTGAATCTTACACACCACTATAAGCCGTAGCAAGACTGCGGCACAAAATGATAGTGTACTGATCGCTTAAGTAATATAAAATGGGAGTGATCCCCAAGTATTGATCTCGAAGGAACACAGTAAGGTGGAGTTTACTTTTGAGAAGGGACTTGAGATAGAAGTCCTTTAGGTCGGATGGATTGCGGAAGAGTTTAGATTGGATTGTGGAAAGCAAAATAAAACAATTTTTCTAAACTACTACTATGCTAGCCGATATGCACTGCTTTGCTGGGCGGATGGAACCTATGCAGGCCGCTATGCACTGCTTCGCTAGGCGGATGGACGAGAAGGCAAGCGGATGAGGTGAGTATAACTGTGGAGGGTTTTGAGGGCCGTTAGCACCTCTTGGCTAGGCGAATGGAAGAGTAGGCTTGCGGAATGGAAGAGTAGGCTCACGTAGTGGAAGAGTAGTCAAGCGGAATGGAAGAGTAGTCTTGCAGAATGGAAGAGTAGTGTTGTACTTGTGTGTCATATCTATTTGTTTGAGAATAACAAATTTCATATTGTATTTCATCTTGCTTGTCGTGTGTTTATAGTGTGCAAGAACTATAGGTGCAATACTCCACTGGTAGAAAGCAACTTGGAATCAAATTCTCTGAATGGAGCACTATCACCAGCGCTAGCCGATACCGCAGGCGTTAGCGCAACCGTAGGCACTAGCTCTAGCTCGTGCCACAACGACAAGCTGCGATGGTCTCGTAACCGCCTCTACACGACCGCTACCGCAGGAGCTAGGAGCTACCGCAGGCGCTAACTCCAAGTTGTATAAAATGAATATTTCTCTCTAATTTTGTAACCCATCCCAGAGAGAATTCATGTGTCCAATTTCAAGAGATGTTACTCTGCCGAAAAGTCATCTCCCACTCAAAGCTAAAGAAGATTTCTGGAGAAGGAATCCATCACGGTGCATCTTAAGAACGATCGTATCAACCTTGCTTATACTACATCGATCCTTCACCACCAACATCAGAAAATCTCATAGAGGGAGTTTTTCATTTGTGTTATTTCATTATTTTGAATTTTTGTAGTTAAATCGCCTTGTGTTGGCGACTAGGTCTTTGCGCGGCATAGGGGGAATTCTCTGCGTGTGTTGGCGACTAGGTCTAGGTGATTAGATCTAGGTGGTGCTCGATGCCATATCCGGGGAAGGATTGGCTAGAGCGGCTTGAGGCCTTATCCGGGGAAGGATAGGCTAAAGCCACCGGTTCGTGGGGATACAAGTCGGTATAGAAAAGGATAAAGTAAGTGTATTTGTACGCCTCCGATTTCTAGCGATATTGAAATCAAATGTATGTAAACACTTTTTATCTAATACAATCATGTCCTTATTTGTGTTTACTTGATTTCCTTCATTTGGCTAAAATTCTAAAATTGCAAATTACCTTATTTTCTTCTTTTACCAAAATTGTTATTTCGCTCTCGTTAACTTTAAAACAATTTAGTAAATTGCTTAATATTACATAAAGAATTTTTATTCCCTTATCCCCCCCCCTCTAAGGGCACCTATCGATCAAACAAGTGGTATCAGAGCTAGGTTATTCAAAATCGGTTTAAAAATCAGGAATAATGGCGTCTTATGATCTCGCTTTTTCGGAGGGTCGGGAAATTAGTAGATAGACCTCCACTATTTACTAAGTCAGATTATAATTATTGGAAAAATAGGATGCGATGTTTTCTTAGGACCCTAGATATTGAGGTATGGAATATGGTAGAAGAGGAATACTCTTCTCCTACTATTGTAGTTGGAGACATAACATTAGAAAACCAAAAGATAAATGAGATGATATGGATAAACTTAAATGCAAAAATAATGCCAAGGACATGAATGCTTTATTTTGTGCATTAGATAGAAATGAATTTAATAGAATTTCTGCATGTACTACTGCATATGATATTTGGAATTATTTAGAAATTACTCATGAAGGTACATCGCAGGTTAAAGATTCAAAACTTTTCCAACTAGAGTCAGAATATGAAAAGTTTTGGATGTGTGAAAGCGAAGATATTGATGCAATGTACACACGCTTCACCAAGATCGCCAATGCCTCCAAAGCACTTGGAAAGACCTTTTCCAATGGAGACTTGGTCCGAAAGATTCTTCGATCTCTTCCTCCAAAATTCAATCCGAAGGTGAAGGCTATCTCGGAGTTGCACAATCTAAGAACGCTCCAGGTTGAGAGCCTCATTGGGAATCTCAAAACCCATGAGGTAGAACTCAAGATCCAATACGATGAATACAACAAAGAGCAAAAGAAGAAGGCGTTTGGACTAAAATCAAAGAAGGAGTGCCAAGAGGATGAGGATGAAGATGAAGAAAGTCTCTTGGTAAAGAATTTCCGAAAGTTCATGAGAAATTTAGAAAGGAGAAACACCTTCCGGAAATATTTCCAAAAAGATGGAAAAGGTCATCTTCAAAGAAGGAAAAGGAGAGCGACGATGAAGAAGAAAGACCTCCTCCATAATGCTCTTAATGCAGGATGACAGGGCATATTCGGAGCCAGTGCCCAAAGTTTTTGAAGGATAAAAAGGATAAGCGGCACAAAGGAAAGGAAAAGAGGAAGGTGCTAAAAGCTAAAACATGGGATGACTCCTCCTCCTATGAAGAATCAAGCGGGTCTTCATCAAGAGAAGATGAGGAAGCAAACATGTGCCTCATGGGACATGGAAATGATGACGACGTCACCAGTGTTCTTTGCGATACTTAGGTAACTCCTCCCACTTATGATGAACTTTTTAATGAATTTCTTGAAACTTGCAAAGCTTTTGATAAAAATATGAAAGATAGTATTTTATTGAATCGTGAAAATAAATCTTTAATTAAAGAAAATCAAAAGCTTTCCAATAAATTAATTGTTTTAGAAAAAGAAAGGTTCTTAAAGCCCTCTCCCATGTCAAAACTCTTACAAAAGAGAAGGGGGAATTAGAAAAGAAATTGGAAGCCTTTCTTTTGCAAATTAAGAATAATAAAAAGGGTTTTGAAAATAGGTGAGTAATGCTTGTGAAAGAAAATTCATCACTTAATGCACAAGTTTATGATCTCACCATGGCCATTAAAATTTTTGGAATAGGCCAAAAATCACTGGATATGATTTTTGGGAACTAGTGTTACGGTTCTGGAAAATTTGGGCTCGGATATCGAGGTGAGGGATACCGCTCGGCGCTAACCACTAATGCCGCCGCTAGCACCTCATACATGAACTCATAATTTTCGTTTGGAAAATCTTTTTCTTCTGTAAAAATGAATCCTTCCAGCAAGAATAACACAAATTTCAGAAAAGGATCTCAACCCCTTTTATTTCGTGTGCAAACTTTTATAGGTTATGTCACACATCTAGTTCTTGCAGGAAAGTAAAACAAAATACTTTAAAGCTAATCTGGGTACCTAAGGCTTCCACTTATTCTATGTATGGTACCGCTTGGGTATCCAGATCTTTTATCTCATCTTCTTTCTAGATGTGCAGGAAGGCTAAGGACAATGAAGACGTGTGGTACTTGGATTCTAGATGCTCTAAGAATATGACGGGAAATAAAGCAAAGTTCCTTAGCCTAGAAAAGAAGAAGGGAGGGATCGTGACGTTTGGCGATAACGGAAAAGGAAGGATCATGGGAATTGGTACAGTTGGTAACGAATCTTTTACGGTATCTAATGTTCTTTATGTAAAAGGGCTAAAACACAATCTAATTTATATTAGCTAATTATGCGATAAAGGATTAGATGTTTTATTTGAATCTTCCACTAATTTATGCAAAATATCTAATCTTACTACAAAAGATATTTTATTAAGTGCACCAAGAATACATAATGTTTATATTGTTTCTTTTCATGATTTTTCTAAATCATCTATAAAATGTTTTATCACTAAAAATGATGAATTAGAACTTTTGCATAGACTGTTAGGACATGATAACACAAAACTTATTATAAAACATGCCAAAAGTGTTTTAATTAGAGGATTGCCTAGGTTAAATGGAATTTTACCATCACTTTGTTCATCATGTCAAAAGGGTAAATTTACTAGATCCTCTTTCAAAAGTAAAAAATTTATTTCTATTAGAAGACCATTGCAATTAATTCATATGGATCTTTTTGGTCCCTTTAGCACCGCAAGTCTTGGTGGTAGATCATATACATATGATTTAATAGATGATTTTTTAAAATATTGTTGGACACTATTTCTCTCATCCCAATCCGATGCGCTTTGCGAATTTGCAAAATTATGTACTTGTATTCAAAATGAAAGTGATTTAAAAATTAAATGCATTCGCTCGGATCATGGAGGAGAGTTTGAAAATGAAAAGTTTGCAACATTTTATGATACGTTAGGCATTAAACATGAGTTCTCCGCACCACGCAGACCACAATAAAATGGTGTTGTAGAAATAAAGAATTAGACACTTCAAGAACTAGCACGCACTATGCTATGCGAATATAAATTGCCTAAGTCCTTTTGGGCCAAAGCCGTAAATACCTCATGTTATGTTATGAATAGAATCATTCTTCACCATCTCTTAATCACACACCATATGAACTTTATTTTCAAAAGAATCCTAACGTATCCTACTTCAATGTTTTTTGGTTGTAAACATTTTATTTTGAATACTAAAGATAGCTTGGGAAAATTTGAGGAAAAATGCGATGAATGAACTTTTCTTGGATACTCTTTAACTAGTAAAGCTTATAAAAATTTTAATAAAAGAACTAGTAAAGTTGAAGAGTCGATTAATGTGAAATTTTATGAGCTTGTTCATTGTGTAGAATTACTTTCCGCAGGCAAAGAGGATGATCTCTTACCACCTTTGGAGCATGCTGACGAGGAACCTTCTAAAGAAGAGGAAGAGGAGGCCAAGAAATATGATTATGTACCTCCAAGCGCCTTAAAATTTTCAAAGGATCATCCACGGGAACTAATAATTGGTGAACCATCCATTGGGGTTAAGACTCGCTCTTCTCTTCATGAATCTTATTCAAATATTTGTTTTGTTTCCGAAATTGAACCAAAAACCATTTCAACGGCTTTAAATGATGAATTTTGGTTTTTGGCTATGAATGAAGAGTTAGGATAATTTTAGCGTCATAATGTTTGGAAATTAGTAGAAAGGCCATCTAATCACCCAGTTGTAGGTGTAAAATGGATTTTAAAAAAAATTAGATGGTGATTCTAGAATAACTAGAAATAATGCACGCTTAGTAGCACAAGGATATTCACAACTCGTGGGGGATAGAGTTTGATGAAACTTTGCACATGTTGCTAGATTGGAATCTATACGAATTTTTCTAGCATTTGCAAGCTTTACAAGAATAAAATTATTTCAAATGGATGTAAAATGTGCTTTTCTAAACGGGTTTGTACAAGAAGAAGTTTATGATGAACAACCCCCCGGTTTTATTAGTGAAAAATTTCCCAATCATGTTTATAAACTAGAAAAAAATGCTTTATGGTTTAAAACAAGCGCCCCGTGCATGGTATGAAAGACTTACATCATTTTTATTAAAGCACGATTATATTATGGGAAGTGTCAATAATACTCTCTTCATTAAGCACAATAATGATGATATGATAATTTTGCAAAAATATGTTGATGATATAATCTTTGGATCTACTAATGAAGAGTTGTGTAATGAAGTTATTTTAGTGATGAAAAATGAATTTGAAATGAGTCTAGTAGGAGAATTTTCTTATTTTCTTGGTTTTCGAATATCACCATGAAATGATGGTATTTTTATATGTCAATCTAAGTATGTGCATGATATGCTTAAATGCTTTGGATTGGAAAACCTTAAACATGCTTCTACACCAATGAGTGCATCAATAAAATTAGGAAAAGATGAATCGGGAATTTCAATTGATCAAACTTTATATATAGGTATGATAGGATCTCTACTTTATCTAATTGCGACTAGACCCGATATTATGTTTGTCGTATTTTTATGTGCTTAATTTCAAGCCAATCCAAAAGAATCTCATTTAAAGTGGTAAAACGTATTTTTAGATATCTAATTGGGTCAACTAGATAAGGATTATGGTTCCTAAACAATAATTCATTTACACTTCACGGCTATTCCGATTTGAACTACGACGGATGCTCACTTGATAGAAAAAGCACTAGCGGTACTTGCCATTTTCTAGGACCTTCATTAGTTGCATGGTCTAGTAGAAAACAAAATTAAGTTGCACTCTCCACCACGGAGGTCGAATACATTGCACTAGGGAGTTGTTGTGCACAAGCACTATGGATGAGCCAAACTCTAGAGGGCTTTGGTTTTCATCTAAAACATATTGAATTAAAATGTGACAACAAAAGTGTCATTGATCTTACAAATAATCCGGTACAATATTCTAGATCCAAACATATAGATATACGACATCATTTCATAAGGGATCACATTAAAATGGAAAATGTTAAAATAAGTTTCATTGGCAGGACTCTCAACTTGCTGATATTTTCACTAAACCTCTTCCCGATGCAAGGTTTCAAATGTTAAGGTTGGAATTAGGAGTCTTACACATGTTAGGATGAGTTATATGAAAAATGGTAAAGTTTAATGCAATTTGAGCAATCAAGACATCTCCAAAAATTACAAAATTTCTGCATAAGACTACTCTTAAGTCTCTTAATAAATATCAAAAAATAGAATTTTAAAATTCTCAATATTTCACTCATTGTTTGTCGCGCTAGCGCTAGCATCGGCGCTAGCGTGAGTCTTCAATTTTTCTATTTTTAAAATTTCTAAAAATCTATAAAAATATGTTAGTTTATATGTACTATTTAGTTTTGTATTTCTGACATTTGTTATTTTTGTTTTATTAATATTATGGAAAATCAACTACAAAATTTCAAAATTCAAAAATACAAAAATATATTTTTGTTTTTCTGTTTTTTTCTTTCATTAGAAATTTCAAAACAATAAGAAAATGGTATGATCTTTATTGTTAATATCAAGCATGTATGAATTCTATTATTTAGAAATATTTACAATGTTAAAATTTATTCCTTTAAATTACTATGAACATTATTTTGCTTATCATGCTTTGATATATCTAATTAAGTGCATCAATTGTATTGAAAAATATGTGTAGAACCAATCTTACCATGCCTCTAAGTATGAGTAAATGTTTTGTGGTTGATAATGATAACTTTTCACTCACTTATTTTGGTAATCTACATGTGTGTTTAAATATAAAAAAGTTTTTTGTGTATTGTAATTGTACAATGAATTAAAACTTGAATAAGTTTATTAACTACACTACATTTGAATTACACTTATGAAATTAAGAAAAGTGGTTGAGTTTAAGAAATTATGTTGGGTTTGCAAAATAAGTGTATTCGGAGAATGTTGTCTCACAAAAGTGAACAAAAAAAATAGACAATTATAACTCCACCAAGTACACCTTGGAAAGAATAGTAAAGTGTCTTGTGCAAACCTTGGTTATTACACCACTTCTTTCTATAATATGTGCATTAAAGTGTGTGAAAGTTAATATACTTGTGTTTTATTGTGCACTTTGCTCTGCATATGTCTTATATTTTGTAATTTAAATCACTTATTAACATTGCTCAAAATACACTTATGTGCACATCATTATCTTTCATAACACTTCTTCTCATGAGTATTGGATTCTAATGATTTATCTATACTACTCTTTGTATAAGAAATGCACTAGATAACCTAGTATGATCTCTACAATGTTTGGTATCTCTTAAACTTGAAATTACGAAACATTGTAGTATATTATCAATTTAATATGTTCATTTCATGCTTGGTAACTTTATGTAAAACTACGAGATTTTAAAAAGGTTAAAACATCTTTACATTTTGAACTTACACTCATATTTATACTTATGATTTTCATGCTTACAAAAAGTTGTTTCCTATAATCTTCGCTTGCTTAAAACTCTTATCTATTTATTTGAAATCTCTTTTATACTATGCTTAAACTCTTTATTATTACCAATTTTACAAAAGCTCGATCATGATTTATCATTTATATTGAATGACTCCTTACTTCCCTTACCCCACCTTCTTTTGATAATACCAAAAGGGGGATATTAATTGAAGAAATCTAGAGGAGGAATCTAGAAGATTAAGATGAGAATAATTCATGTAATCTATCATTTAGGGGGGGGGGGGGGGGGGGGTAAAACATATAGTGTATGTAGGGGGGCATTAAGAAAGGGGGAGTATGCACAATTCTCATGCTTATCCTACATTATTGTTTGCACTATTAACCCGCTTATCATATACTATAAACACCATTGTTGATTTCTTCCTAAGAGGATTTGTTATTATCAAATGGGGGAGATTGTTGGACTTGTGTGTCACATCCCTTTGTTTGAGAATAACAAATCCCATATTGTATTTGATCTTGCTTGTCGTGTGTTTATAGTGTGCAAGAACAATAGGTGAAATACTCCACAGGTAGAAAGCAACTTGGAATCAAATTCTTTGAATGGAGGGAGCACTACCATCCGCGCTAGCCGATACCTCAGACGTTAGTGCTACCGCAGGCGCTAGCTCTACCGCCCGGCTCTAGCTCCAGCTCGTGCCATAATGCCATGCCTTAATAGTTTCATAACCGCCTCTACACGACAGCTACCGCAGGCGCTAGGAGCTACCGCAGGCGCTAACTCCAAGTTGTATAAAATGAAGATTTCTCTCTCATTTTGGTATCCCATCCCAGAGAGAATTCCTGTGTTCAATTTCAAGAGTTGTTACACTATTGAATAGTCATCTCCCACTTAAAGCTAAAGAAGATTTTTGGAGAAGGAAGCCATCACGGTGCATCCGAAGAACAATCATATCAATCTCACTTATGTTACAACGATCATTCACCGCCAACTTTAGAAAATCTCATAGAGGGACTTTTTTAATTGTGTAATTTCATTATTTTGAATCTTTGTAGTGAAATCCCCTTGTGTTGGCGACTTGGTCCTTGCGCGACTTAGGGGGAATTTGTCGTGTGTGTTGGCGACTAGGTCTAGGTGATTAGATCTATGGGGTGCTCGAGGCTAAATCTGGGGAAGGATTGGCTAGAGCAGCTTGAGGCCATATCCAGGGAAGGATAGGCTAAGGCCACCGGTTCTTGGGGATACGAGTTGGTATAGAAAAGGAAAAAAGTAATTGTATTTGTACGCCTCCGATTTCAAGCGATATTGAAATCAAATGTATGTAAACACTTTTTTATCTAATATAATCTTGTCTCTATTTGTGTTTACTTGATTTCCTTCATTTGGCTAAAATTCTAAAATTGCAAATTACATTATTTTCTTCTTTTACCCAAATTGTTATTTCGCTCTCGTTAACTTTAAAACAATTTAGGGTGCCTTATTCCCCCCCCCCCCCCCACTCTAAGGGTGCCTATCAATCCAACAAGTAGGCTAGCGGAATGGAATGGAAGGATTGGGGAATAGAATAGCGGCACACCTCATACACACATATAAACAAAATGAATTCATATAAATGAAATATGCATTACAACACATGGTTTATAGTGTTCATCATCAAAAGTTAGAAAAAACTTGCCCTAAATAACAAATTAAGAGGAAAAAGAGTAAAGGAATTGACCAAGTCTGAAGCCTCGTTGGGATTTGCGGTAGGAATTGTTGAGTTCTCAATCTGCGTCCAAACTCAGTCCACAACTGCATCCGGGGTAGAGGAGGGTTGTCACTTCCTCCCAATGACCCGTCTTCTTTGTCTCACGGCCCGATCTACTCCAATGCACGATATCCTTACTTGATATTGATGAACTTTGGGCGAGAATCCTCTCCTTGGAGGCTCTTGGATGATGGAGGGTGAAGGAGGATGAAGGGTACCTGAAAACGGCGCTCAAAAAGACCTAAAACGTGGAATCCGGTGGAAGGATTCGTGAAAATGCATATTTATAGAAAGCAGAATTTTGAGTGTGCACGATCAGTGGCACACGACCAGTGGTCGTGCAAGAAAATAGGACACTGAGCATGCGAGAAAAACATGTAGCAAATCCAGAATGGCAAAATTGTGCACGATCAGTGGCGCATGACCAGTGATCGTGTGAGAAGGAATCTGGTGATCCTGTGAACAGCTCGGGTGGAAAATGGGGGAATGCGCACGACCAGTGGTCATGCGCCTGATCGGGTGTGAACAAAAACGCACGACCAGTGGCCTTTTAGGCTAAAAATGGCCCAAACCAACTCCGAGTGTCCACACAATCCCTGTACCTGCAGGAAAATAGTCCAGGACACTAGCAGATACATTCCACATGATCAACAGAAATAGTATAACATCATAGAAAAGATGAAACGTAAGAAATCACACCAGACATGGCTGAAAATGTGCACTATGAGTGAAATAAGCAATGTAATATAAGAGAAGCAATAATGGTCCTTCAGTGTAGTG
The DNA here is from genome assembly GCA_033032865.1 of Dactylorhiza incarnata. Lineage (NCBI taxonomy): Eukaryota > Viridiplantae > Streptophyta > Magnoliopsida > Asparagales > Orchidaceae > Dactylorhiza > Dactylorhiza incarnata. Next base: position 17,132,877 of record JAWHQI010000018.1, read on the forward strand.
TAACGACATGGCAAATGGCCAAGATGACTCCGGAAATCACTATATAAACTAGACTCGTCACACCCCCAGATTTACCTATTTGCACGTCCCGTGAAAACAAATCTGACGGAGTGGGAAAGGCATAGCTAGCTAAAAAATTGCAAACATGGAATAGTATGCGAAGTTGCATACTTGTGTTCGTAGAAATTCATTAGAAGAAGTTTCTAAATATGCTAGCTAATTTATAAAAGTGTAAATGCGTAAAAATGAATTTATTTTTACTCAAAAATGGAATGTTGGTGAATCTCGTGGTCACGCGTAGTACGAAAGTAAAAAAATTGCGAAGGTGAGTGTTACCCAAGACCGAAACTCGGAATTATCTCCGTTGAAATCCATTAACGTCGAGAGCCATAAGCTCACCCTATCACACTCTCTCCACGACGCTAGTGAACTCACAAGATGAATCAATAGGACTTTAGTTTTACACGAGGCTTAGGTTATGGTTTGGAATGCAAAGATAAACGTGAAGGATTTAAAGTAGTGACTAGTAGCGCTTTTGTCTCCCAGTTGCACTTTTGTTTAACGTCTTTAAGCTGGATTTAATACCTATATTAAGCAGTTTATAAGATTGTCTAATCATAAAAGCAAAAGATAATAAATCCTAATTATTATTACATGATCAGCAAAAAAATCAACTGTAAGTTGATTTAAAGTAGTAACTAGAAATAAAATAAGTGGGTCCGAAGACCCAACAACAGCAGTCTAGAAGATCGGAAGCTTTCCATCTCCAAATTTGATCTTTCTTCATCCTCTTCATCACCTCCAATCGATGGTCATTGATGAAATAACGTTTACCACCCTGCACTCAGTCTTTCAAGGAAAACGTAGGCAATGATGATGAGGTGGAATAGGCGATTGATTTTATCATTGCCATCTGCTTTCCCTACCAAGACTGCCACTCAAAATCACCCAGAAATGGGTCCAAAAACTCATGCACCTATAGGGGGATATACGAAATATCAGAAATTAAAGCATGAGGGGAAGCAGGAAGGATGAACATATCAATATTTTCATTAAAAGAAGGATGATTAGGAAATAAAATGGATGAAGAACTAGAAAAATCAAACAATGGAGGAGTTTTCCCAGTGTCACTCCCATCAGGTTCCGCAAAAGGATCATCGCTGATCTCAATAAATCACCGTAGGAAGAATATGAGCAACTAGGAACTTCGATGATGAGTTGGACCTTCTCCTCCCGTGATGAGGTAAAACCTCCTCACTAAGGAAAATATCCTCCTCAGTGCAACTCGACATAGCTTCGGGCTCCATAGGCTCATCCTGCATATCTAGAAACTTGGCATTAAGAGCAGAAGATACATGCATACTGATACAAGAAAATATTTGAGTAGAAATAGGGCTCAAGATAGAGTCCGATAAGAGTGAAGAAATATCATCAGATATAGAATCCACAGGAAATGACGCCACAATAGAGGAAGAAAACTCTGGAATGTCGTCGTAGTGATCAACAACAACGCTAGTAGACATAGGTGTTGTGCTCCCATGAGGACTCGGGGGCATGGCATATATGTCCTCAACGACGAGGACCCAGGGAAATGGCTGTGTACCGATCGCTCAAGTAATATAAAATGGGAGTGATCCCCAAGTATCGATCTCGAAGGAACGTAGTAAGGTGGAGTTTAATTTTGAGGAGGGACTTGAGATAGAAGTCCTTTAGGTCGTATAGATTGCAGAAGAGTTTGGATTGGATTGTGAAAAGCAAAATAAAACTATTTTACTAAACTACTACTATGCAAGCCGCTATGCACTGCTTCGCTAGGCGGATGGAAACTATGCTGGCCGCTAAGCACTGCTTCGCTAGGAGGATGGACGAGAAGGCAAGTGGATGTGGTGAGTGTAACTGCGGAGGGTTTTGAGGGCCGTTAAAACCTCTTGGCTAGGCGAATGGAAGAGTAGGCTTGCGGAATGGAAGAGTAGGCTCACATAGTGGAAGAGTAGTCAAGCGGAATGGAAGAGTAGGCTTGCGGAATGGGCGAGTAGGCTAGCAGAATGGAATGGAGGGTTTGCGGAATGGAATAGAGCCACACCTCATACACACATATAAACAAAATGAATTCATATAAATGAAATATGCATTACAACACATGGTTTATAGTGTTCATAATCAAAAGTTAGAGAAATCTTGCCCAAAATAATAAATCAAGAGGAAATGAGTATAGGAATCGAACACGTCTGAAGCCTCGTTGGGATTCGCAGTAGGAATCACTGGGTTGTCAATCCGTGTCCAAACTCGGTCCACAACTGCATCTGGGATAGAGGAGGGCTGACACTTCCTCCCAATGACCCGTCTTCTTCGTCTCACGACCCGATCTACTCCGGTGCATGATCTCCTTACTTGATATTGATGATCTTTGGGCTAGAATCCTCTCCATGGAGGCTCTAGGATGATGGAGGGTGAAGGAGGATGAAGGGTACCTAAAAACAACGCTCAAAAAGACCCAAAATGCGGATTCCGACGGAAGGATTCGTGAAAATGTGTATTTATAGAAAGAAGAATTTTGAACGCGCACGATCAGTGGCGCATGACCAGTGGTCGTGCGAGGAGAAATGCCACTGAGCATGCAAGAACAATCTATAGGAAATCCAGAATGGCAAAATAGTGCACGATCAGTGGTCGTGCGAGAGGAATCCAGTGATCGTGCGAACTGGTCGGGTGGAAAATGGGAAAATGTGCACGACTAGTGGTCGTACGCCTGATGGTTGATGAGTCTTGTTTATATAGCTATTTCCAGACTCATCTGGGTCATTTATCTTGCCAATGCACTTCACTTATTGCTCATAAATGCTTTTAATTGATCACATTGTGTATTTCAGCACTGCGTGCATTTCTTGGCACATTTTGGTGTGATTTCTTGTATGTCTTATGGTTGATCTATTTTATGATGTTATGCCTATTCCGTGGATTATGTGAATGCCTTTTCAGTGGTTTTCCTGAAGGTACAAGGGTTGTGTGGACGCTCAGAGTTGGGTTGAGCCATTTTTATCCGAAAAGTCCACTATTCATGCATTTTTGTTCACGCACAATCAGGCGCACGACCACTGATCATGCGCATTCCCCCATTTTCCACACGAGCAGTTCGCATGATCACTGGATTCCTTCTCGCACGACCACTGGTCATGTACCACTGATCGTGCGCTATTTTGTCATTCTGGATTTTTGCTACAAGTTTTTCTTGCAGGGTCAGTGGCATTTTCTTCTCGCATGACCATTGGTCGTGCGCCACTAATCATGCACGTTCAAAATTCTGCTTTCTATAAATAAGCATTTTCATGAATCCTTCCGCCCTAATCCGCATTTTAGGTCTTTTTGAGCGACGTTTTCAGGCACTCTTCATCCTCTAGGCCTCCTCCATCATCCTCAAGCTCCAAGGCGAGGGATCTAGCTCTACATTCATCATCATCAAAGAAGAAGGAAGCTTTGGTCATGTGGCCGGATCGTGAGATGAAGACGACGGGCCATTGTGAGGTAGTGACAACCTTATCTACCCCAGACGCAGTTGAGGACCGATCTTAGACGCGGATTGACAACCCAGCGATTCCAACCATGAATCTTTGACTAGGCTTCAGATTGGGTTGATTCCTTTGCTTTCCCCCTCTTTGTTTTGATGGTTGTATATGTTAGATTCCTTACATTTTGATGATGTGCACTATAAACCATGATTTGTAATGTTAGTTTCATTTCAATGAAATTATCTTGTTTATATGTGTGATTTGAGGAGCGCCCCATTCAACCATCCATTCCTCCTGACTACTAGCCCATTTTGTGTGCCTACTCTTCCATCCGCCAAGCTAAGCGGTGCTAATGGCCCGTATAACCCACCTCAACTCCGATGGTGCGAATCATTCCATCTGCAAGCCTACTCTTCCATCCGCGCAGCGAAGCGGTGCTAACGACCCATGTAATCCATCCACCTAGCCAAGATGTGCTAACTGTTAAATTTTTGATGTGGAAGTGGATTTGAGCTGGGCGGTCTGTGGATTGGAGACCGCAGAGACCACGCGGTCTGCGTTGGTTCTCTGGTCGGTTTTGTCTCAGCGGTTTGTTCTGAGCGGTCTGATCTGGGAGACCGCCTCTTCTGTCCGGGCGGCTTGCGTGGGTCGGTCGGGCGACTTGACCAAAGTCGGCCAGATGTTCTTGTAAGGAGACCGGGCGGTCTACTTGTTAAGCCGCAGTGACTGTGTGGTTTATTTGTAACCGCAAGGTTTAATAAGGGAGCTGTGAGCTATGCTGAGCTCGGGCAGTCTGCTTTGCGAGACTGATCGCGATCTGATGGGCAGTTATTGTATCCCGGCTGTGCAGTGACGACATCTGTCTACTCGCCTATAAATAAGGGTGAAGGGCCCGTCATTAAAAACTAGAATTGTACGAACTCAAAGTTGGCTTGATTGTGCCGGTCTCACTTTGAGGTCGTGCGGTCTGAGATCTTTGTCTGACCGGTTTCTGTGTTCGCAGGTTAGCGGCTTGCAGCTCGTGGTCAGCTTGTCTCCTTCTTCCAGCTTTGAATAAACCAGTCTGGGTGGACTGTGTTTAGGTGTTCGCGGTCTGTGCAGCGGACTTAGTTGATCAGGCGGTCTTAAGTGGCCAGGCGGTCTTGAGTTGCAGTCTGTCGCAGGTTGCAGTTCTTCGTTCAGTGTTCGCGGGTTCTTCTTTGATCAAGACCGTGCGGTCTGGGCGATCAAGATGTGCGAACTATTTATTTTCAGCAGAGGAATAAAACAGCAAGTTGGCGGTCTGTGATTGCCGTCTGGCAGGTGCAGTCTGTACTTTGTTTGCACGGTCTCAGCGGCTTCCGTTCGGCTTGTCTGTTCGCGCGGTCTAGCGGTCTCAAGTACCAGGTCGTTGTAGCTTGTTTTACACTTGTGTTTTGTGCTTCTCTCCTCCGTGATTCTTATGAATCATGTCTCGCCATGTATACCTCGCATTGTAAAGAGATAGTTAATGCCATATTACTATTCATTCTTCTCATTGTCATTGGTGTGCTACACTTGTGAAAGGATTTGTGAAGTGTGTTCCGCATTGTTTTACTTCACCTCCGGGCCTCAAATTTTTCAACATGGTATCAGAGGTAGGTTGCTGATGTTGCTAAGCTGAAAGTGCTGATACTTCTCTCGGGTTTCTCAAGTGGTTAGCAATCAGTGGGATAGCAATGGAAGGAGGATATGCTAGAGGTCTTGGTATTGAGCTCCTTACGCAGACTAACTTCAAGAAGTTGAAGTCTTACATGGAGAGATATCTTCTTGGCGAGGATTTGTGGGAGGTAGTAGGAGGAGAAGCAAGACAAGCTGTTGTTCCTGCTGATGGGAATGCTGAGCTTGTGAAGGCTTGGAAGAGAACTAATGCAAAGGTAGAGTTCACTCTCAAGCGAGCTATCATTCCGTATTTGTTTGATCACATCATCAAATATAGGACAGCTGCTGAGATTTGGACAGCATCGGATGGCTTGTTCAATAAGAAGAATGTAGCTCAGCTACAGTTCTTGGAAAATTACTTGGCTAAAGCAACTCAGGGAGACTTATCCATTTCAATGTTATTCTTGAAGATTAAGAACCTATGCACAAAGATATCAACATTGGACCTGGATGAGCCTATTTTAGAAGTGAAGCTGAAGAGGCACATAATCTGCGGCTTGCGGTCGGAGTATGTGGTCTTTGTTACTTATGTGCAATGCTGGGCCAATCAGCCATCGTTGCTGGAGCTGGAAAACTTACTTGCTTCAGATGAATGCTAAGGCGGAGTTCACTCTCAAGAGAGCTATCATTCCAGAGTTGTTTGATCACATCATCTGGTGTGGATCAACTGCTGAGATTTGGACAGCCTTGGATGGCTTGTTCAATAGGAAGAATTTAGAGAGGCTACAGTACTTGGAGAATGAGTTGGCAAAAGCAACTCAGGGGGATTTGTCCATTTCAACGTTCTTCTTGAAGATGAAGAACCTCTGCGCAGAGATATCGGCTTTGGATTCGAATGAGCCAATCTCAGAAGCTAAGCTGAAGAGGCACATAATCTCATGTTTCTTCGCAGGTCCCCTGGATGAGAGAGAGCCATCTTGTTATGAAAATGCCGTTGGAGTCAAGGAGTGGGAAGGAGCCATGGATGAAGAGATGGCTTCCCTCAGGAAGAATGAGACTCGGGACTTGGTGCCTAAGGTTGAGGGGGTTACTCCGGTGACTTGCAAGTGGGTTTTCAAACTGAAGAAGAAGGCTGATGGAAGTATTGAGCAGTACAGGGCTAGCCTTGTAGCTCGAGGTTTCTCTCAGAAGTATGGGGAGGATTATGAATAAACGTTTAGCCCCGTTGCCAAGATGACTTCGGTCCGGGTGGTGATCGCATTGGCAGCTTGCCAAGGATGGAAGATTTGGCAACTCGACGTGAAGAACGCTTTCTTATATGGCGAGATTGACAAGGATATCTTCATGGATCAGCCACCTGGGTATGTATCCGAGAGCACCCAAGATATGTTTGCAAGCTCAAAAAGGCTCTTTACGGCTTGAAGCAAGCACCTCGGGCGTGGTACGGGAAGATTGCAGAATACCTCCAGTTCTACGGATATTTTGCTTCTGATTCTGATTCAAGCTTATTCGTAAAGAAGACGGGGGAGCTTCAGGTCTTGGTGCTATTGTATGTTGATGATATGATCGTCACTGGGAATTCTGAGATGGAGGTAGCTAGGCTTCATGCTGAGCTAGCTATCAGATTTGAGATGAAGGATTTGGGCGAACTCCACCATTTCCTTGGGCTCGACGTGGAGAGGAAGGAGAGCGGTATGCCCGATTCCCAAAAGGGCTATGCGGATTGAATCGTGAAGATATTCAGCATAGAAGGAGGGAAGAGCATCTCTACTCCACTGGAGGTTGGAGTTCATCTTCGGCGAGATGAAGGGAAGTTTCTTACCGACCCTTTGGTGTTCCGGGCTTTGGTCGGAAGCTTGATATACTTGACGATCACGAGGCCAGATATTGCTTATGCAGTTAGCAGGGTGAGTCAGTTTATGGCAGAGCCTCGGAAGCCTCATGTTGTGGCGGCTAGGAGTATATTGAAGTATGTCAAATCCACCTCGGATTTGGGTCTCTTCTATGAGAGAGATTCGGGCTTTTGCTTGCATGGGTACATGGACGCTGATTATGAAGGAGATTCGGATGATCGGAGATCGACGTCTGGATACGTCTTTATGACAGGCTCTACCGCTATATCAATAACAAATCCTACTTGTATTTGATCTTATTGTCATCGTGTTTTTAGCATGCAGGTTTGGACAGTTTTGACACCAGGTTGCTGAAACATTGGTCTGGCACTAACTACAAGCTGAAGGATTGAAAGCTGCTTAACGCCAGGCGTTAAGCTTAACGCTGGGAGTTAGCGCTAATTGAAAAGCTGCGTTCGACGAACTGGTGATCGACGAAATTAAACTACTGAGAACGAAAGCTGCAGTCGACGAAATGAAAGTTGCGTTCGACGAACTGGCGATCGACAAAATGAAACCACTGAGAATGAAAGCTGCGGTCGACGAAATGAAAGTTGCGTTCGACGAACTGAAAGCTGCGTTCGACGAACTTGCGATCGATGAAATGAAAATGCTGAGAACGGAAGCTGCGTTCGACGAAATAGGAACTGCGTTCGACGATCTTGCGTTCGACGAAATTGTGGTCGACGAAAAAAGAAGCCCGTTCGACGAAATGTGTTCGACGGAATTTTCTGTTCGACGAATTGGGATGCCAGCTAATTAAAGATGAAATTCAACGCCTGGCGTTAGAGCTTAACGCCAGGCGCTATCCGTTTGACGAAAATGGCGTTCGACGAAATGGAGGTCGACGAAAGGCGAAGATGGCGCGCCGTCTGATTAAAGAAAGAATCTCAACCCCACGCGTTAGTCTTAACGCTGGGCGCTATCCGGTCGACGAATTTGGCAAGGAGAAAGCAGCCGTGATTGCAGGCGGAACTTTAGGAATAATTTGCCCAATGCCCCGCGTTAGCCTTAACGCCGACGTTAGTATTGCCTAAAATAAAACATTTCCTAAATTGCAGAATCTCCTTCCTCTTCTGAAGATCTGAGCCATCAATATGTTGCAATACATGGTCAAAGACAGGCGTTAGCACCTAACGCCAGCGTTAGCTCAAAGTCTATAAATCGAGGGATTTTGTCTTCTCTGAAAATTGATTGCCAAGAGCCCTATTCCAGCACTTCAGAAACTTTGTGAGGGCTGTATTTCCAGACAAACACATCTCCCACTCATATTTCAAAAGGAGGAATCAAAGGAGGCTTGGATCAACATGCTAACTCAATGCGAAGAACGCACGCTTGGACTTCAACAATCTTCAGCAATTCTTCGGCGTCTCCTTCAGATTACCTCATAGGGAGTTTTATATTTGTATTTTGTATTTGTCCTTTATTTCATCTTTGTAATCGGTTCGTGAATTCGCCTCGTGTTGGCGACTAGGTCTAGGTAGGACTTAGGGAGGAATTCTCCTCGTGTTGGCGACTTGGTCTAGTGAGTTGATCTAGGGTGTGCTCGAGGCCTTTCTGGTGATAGATTGGCTAGAGCGGCATGGGGCCATATCTGGGGAGAGATCGACTAAAGCCAACCGGTTCGTTGGGATACGAGTCGGTATAGAAAACAAAAAGGCTTTTCATATTATTCGCTTCAATTTCTAGCGTCATTGAAATCAGATTTTGTAATCAATTTTATAAATGATAATAATGTCTTTTCTTATATAATAAAATTGATTTCATTTCTAATTTCTTTATCTCTTTACTTTTGATTTAACTTACTATGACCAAAATATCAAGAACTTGTTCTTTATGAGAAAGCTAGACAATGTCTCATACCAAGCCTTAGGGGCTTGCTTTAGACCATATATAAAGAGCATTCCTAAGTAAATATACATGATTAGTGAGGGTTGGATGCACAAAACCTGATGGCTGTTCAACATATACTATTGGGAATATTGCCCTAAATGTTCCCTTGATTTGAAGAGGCATCACCCACAATGCTAAGTACATATTGTAGTTGATAAAATCTATTTTGTCTCAAGGTTTGTACAGGGAGATGATATTCCATACAAAGGAACAAGTTCAATGGTGTGCTGATTAATCAGCTGAGAAAGTTTCCCTGTCTCAGCTGAATCGCTGAGATGAGGACAGGTGCCGCTGAGAAGCAGCATATCTCTACTGAGCTGCAGATAGATAGAATCCGCTGAGAAGAGAAACTGTCTCAGCGGATCCACTGGGATGACAGCTGCTCAACCGCTGAGACTGAAAGTTGTCTCAGCCCAACCACTGAGACAAATTCAAATATTGAAGAAAACAAATGGCGCGACACGCCTTTGGCGCAAATAGCTGTAAAGGGAGATTAGAGCCAACCATTTGTTGCCAAGGTGTCAAAGCATTCCCTTGAGTGCCATTGGAGATGTGTAAAGTATAAAAGAAGGAGTTAAGGCACTTTTGAAGAGGCTGGTCAAGTGCTAAACAAGTTTGCTACTATTCCATTGATGGCCCTGAACTTCTCATTCTCCTCCTGCTCACTAAACAAGGAAGAAGAGATTGAGAGATAAAGATTGCTCTTCTACAAGAAGGAGCTAGGTGATCCTTCATCCTTCAACTAAAGAGGAAGATCAGATAGTAGCTGGCTCACAAATCATCATCCAGTCAAGCTACTAGAAAGCACAAGCTGTGCTGGAACTATAGAAGACACCTTCTCTGTGCTGTCTGTTGTAGTAAGCATAAACACTCTTTTACTGTAGGGCTATTTGGCTAGAGTTGTAGGGCTGTTAGGCCTGAGATTGTAGGGCTATTTGGCCTGAGTTTGTAGGGTAGTTTGGTCTGAGTTGTAGGTCTATTAGGCCTGAGATTATAGGGTTGTTTGTCCTGAGTTTGTAGGGCAGTTAGGCTTGAGGTTGTAGGGTTGTTAAGCCTGAGTTGTAAGGCTGACTGGCCTGAGGTAGGGGTTGGAGCAAGCCTGAGAGATCTTGAAGGATCTGAACTGTAAGCTCTTGTAGCTGAGATTGGAGAAGTTGGCCATGTCTAACACTCTTTTAGAAAGGTGAAGGAGGAAAGTGGACTACCCATAGACACACTATCTTGGGGAACCACTATAAACACTTGAGTGTTTTCTGGGTTTGCTTGATTACTAGCTTAGAATAGTTTTAACTATCTATATCATTTAAGTAAAAATCAAAATACCTATTCACCCCCCCCCCCCCCCCCCCCCCCCCCCCCCCCCCCCCTCTAGGTGAGTTAGATCACATACCTATAATCTATCACGATGTTTGTAAGCCACTTAGTTGATATAAACAGTGTAATACACAAATCTTGTTGTATTTTCATTCCCTGTATAGAAGTGGACAAGTTTTGCAATCTGGTTAAATATTTAAATAATTAAATGCTTTCGTTGTACGACTCTGTGTGCTGAAATGGTTATGTTATTAGCTGTTTGAAACTAATTAAGTAACGCGCTCTTCTGTTCGTTTAATATGGCGTGGGGTCCCGGCCGGACCTACTGTTATGTTCTATGTAACAGGGAGGGTGTACAACTTGGTATCAGCTGCGGACCTCGATCCCTTTCCATCTGAATTCGTGGTCGAATTCTTGTAAGGGGTGGTGAGCATGTGTGTGCGTCGCCATTAAGACATGTAACTAACCAGTAACTGTCCACTTTAGGAATGAAGTACATGTATGATTGTAGCATTGTGATGGAACTTATCTGTTCTTTTGTTATTCCATGCTATCTCTTAGTCTCTAATTGTGTTTTGTGCACATATATAGGCGGCTGGGAGTGGAGCGGGGCCGTCTCGACCCCCGCGTTTGATTGCGAGCAGTGCACTAGCTGAGGTGACTACTCCTCCTTCTGCTGAGACAGTGAGGATGATAGCTGAAGCGATGCTTGCTATGTTCACTGCACCACCTAGAGGGCATGTCCCTGGACAACCTCCTACTCTAGGGGTGGCTCCGGTGCCAGCTGTAGCAATTGAACTAATGGTTGAAAGACCAGTGATGGTGAGGGCACGAAGAGCTCCGGACCAGCATCTACAGTACTTTCTGAGTTTTCATCCTCCTACATTCACGGGGGAAGGAACCCCAACTCAAGCTGAGGATTGGTTATTGATAATGCTAAATCTAGTTAGTTTAATTAGGTTATTTTTAGGATATTTACTCTTACTTTTTGCTTATTGTTGCTTACCTAAATGCAATTTTGGTTCATTTTCCTATTTTTAGTGCTAACTTAAGTTTTCTGAATTTTCAGGTCAAAAATGCAAAATTTCCTAAGTCACGCCCTCAGTCACGGGCGTGACCTAGGGCGTGTAAGTTGCTGTTTCCAGTTAAGCTGCTGCCAACATAATTCAGAAGATCTAGTCAGACACGCCCAAAGTACACGGCCGTGACACGCAAGCCACGCCCGTGACACACAAGTCACGCCCGTGACACGCAAGCCACGCCCGTGACACACAAGTCACGCCCGTGACACGCAAGCCACGCCCGTGACCAGCCCGTGAACAACTCAGATTCGACCAGCTGACCACCGAATTGGTCACGCCACTGTTACACGGGCGTGCTTCCAGTCACGCCCGTGACTGCCACGTCAGCCAGCCGCCAGCGCCCATGATCGCCGCCAGCGCCCATGACCCGAGCTAACCACCGAAATGGTCACGCCCTCAGTCACGGGCGTGACCTAGGGCGTGACCCATCAAATCGCGTCAGAATCGTGCGCCGAACCTGATCCAAGCCGCAGAATTGATTAAACAATGTCACGCCCTTAGTCACGGGCGTGACTGAGGGCGTGACCGAGGCAGAAAAAATTCTATAAATTGAAATGACCTCCAAGCTTTCCTCATTCAGTTTTTGGAGAGAGAACTAGTGCTACTACTCTATTTTCAGTGTTTTCCATGTCATTTTATTCTCTTTCTCTCTCTCTCTCTCTCTTATTTCAATGCATTTCCTTTTCTAGTTTTCATATGAATGTTGTAATGTCTTTGTAATTTCCTTTTATAGTAGCCTTTCTATGCAATTGTAATCTCAGTTGAACTTTTATTTAATAAAAATGGTATGCTTTTGTTCTCTTAAAATCTTCATCATTTCTCTCTCCTACCCCTCCACCATGAGTAACTAAATCCTCATAGTACTCGATCTTGATGATCTGAGGATGAGTTGATCAAGTTATGATCCTTTAGTCTTCTTTCACTTTCTAAAGTTTGGGCCTTAGATTTACTCTTAATTAAAATTGAGTGGAGCTATATTATCGATGTATAATCCCCACCTTTGCTTTCATTCTTGGCTAGCCGAGAGGCCGATAGTCTGAAGTGAGCCCTTAAGAGTAAAGAGAGTTACACACATTTCTCGAGAGAGAATGACGTAAATCTCCTGGATTGGAGTAAAACCCAATAGCGGGGTTCACCACTTAAAGCGAGTTTTAGGTATTCGAATACGGGACGAGAGTTCAGTCGGATTTTCCTAAACTCAGTTGGGCATATCTTCGAGAGAAGCATGTTCAAACTATAGGAACCCCCACGGTCAAGCTGCCCTTACTTTATTAAGTTTTAAGTTTGCTTTTGAATTTTGATCAACTTAGGCCGAAGTAAGTCAAGATCGAGTGCTATTTCTTAATCATCGTTTAGTCGTACTTATATCCAACTTTTATTTTAACCTAGCAGACAAAACCATCCAAAAAAAAGTTATTAAGATAAAATAATAGTAATTCGTTTGAGTATAAGTAATCAACGGTTCTCGGATTTTAATACGACACTTGCGTTCCTATACTACAGTTCGATAGGTATACTTGCCTTCTCGGATTGTTAGTTCGGATTTTATTTCGTGCAAGCGGAATTTTAATCAACAAGTTTTTGGCGCCGTTGCCGGGGACTCGCATTTTGTTGATATTTTGAAAGAACGAATCTATTACTTTTATCACCTTTTTTTCTCCTCTTTCTTGAAAAAAAAAAAAAAAACAAAATTAAAAAAAAAAAAAGAGAGACCTTTTTCGAATTTCTCAATCTTATTTTCCCTTCTCTCTTTCTAGCTTATGACCCGAGCGAATCCGTCAGAACTTGTAGACTTGGACCAAGAACTTGAGCGTACTCTTCGGAGAAAATCGCAAGTTCAAGATCCTACATTCCAAGAACTGGTTGAGGATTCAGAGTCGGTTGTCAATATGGGCGAACCTAACCAAAATGAAGTCCCCAACATGGTTGCGGCCCCTGAATGGACTATGTCCCATTATGCAAGGCCTAACCTGGAAGGGACGGAAACTAGTATAGTCCGCCCTGCCATAAATAATAATAATTTCGAACTAAAGCCAAGCATAATTCACATGGTGCAGCAATACGTGCAGTTCGACGGATTACAAGATGAAGATCCGAATGCACATATTGCTAGCTTCCTTGAAATCTGTGACACTTTCAAAATAAATGGTGTTACAGATGATGCAATTAGGCTAAGACTCTTCCCATTTTCTTTAAGAACAAAGGCTAAGCAGTGGTTGTCAACTCTACCTAGAGGTTCTATCACCACTTGGGCCCAGTTAACTGAAAAATTTCTAACTAAGTATTTTCCACCTGCGAAAACTGCTAAGCTTAGAAATGATATTTCTTCTTTTTGCCAAATAGATTCTGAAACGCTTTATGATACCTGGGAAAGGTATAAAGAATTCTTAAGACGCTGCCCTCATCACGCTCTGCCTGTATGGTTACAAGTGCAGACATTTTATAACGGGCTAAATCAACATACTAAGCAAATGATAGACGCCGCTTCCGGTGGCACCTTAAATAACAAAACCCCGGAAGCCGCTCTTGAACTATTTGAGGATATGGCCATGAACACCTATCAGTGGAATGTGCCAAGATCCCGCCCAAACAAACCTGCAGGTATGTACGAAGTGGATAACGTCTCCCAGCTGGCACTACAAGTGGAAATGCTTAGCAAAAAGATATCCGAAATGAATGCTCCTTCCGCACCTCAGGTTTGGGAATTCGCAAAAGCCACCTCCGAACAAGCTGATTTCGTAGGCAATAGAAATGCTTATAATAATTATTCTGCTTCTAATTTTCATGCACCTGGTTTTCAGTTACCGAATAATTATAATCCTGCGCTGCGTAATCACCCGAACTTTTCTTGGAGTAATCCTGCAAACACAACTCGCCCGCCTCTACAAAATGAATTTACACCGCCTCCACCCCTTGTTAACTTTCAAAAACCTCCATCTTTGGAGGAGATGTTTTCAAAATATATAAGTACGAACGAAGCAACCGTCCGGAACTTAGCCGGATCCGTTAAAAATCTAGAAAACCAAATCGGGCAGCTCGCCAAAATAATATCCGAGCGACCGCCCGGGACTCTTCCCGCTAACACCGAGCCCAACCCGAAAGAGCAAGCGAAAGCTGTAACTCTTCGGAGTGGAAAGCAAGTATCCGGTCCGGTTAGCGAAGAGCCCGAGGCAAGATCCGCCCCTATTTTAAAAACACCACTCACTCAAACAGATTTTATCACTCCACCTCATATTTTCAAAAACAACCCCGCCCCGCCTTATCCATCTCAACTCAACAAGGAAAAATTAGATGATCAATATCATCGCTTCCTGGAAATGTTTAAGCAAATACACATCAATTTGCCCTTCCATGAAGCGATATCACAAATGCCCAAGTACGCTAAGTACCTGAAGGATCTTCTAACTAATAAGAAAAAGCTAGAAAATCTATCGCACGTAACTTTAAATGCTGAGTGTTCCGCCGTCCTAACAAATAAATTACCGAAAAAGGCTAACGATCCAGGTAGTTTTTCTATCCCGTGCCTCTTTGGTGATCTATTTGTAAAGAACGCGTTGGCCGACTTAGGAGCAAGCATCAACTTAATGCCATTCTCCTTGTTTAAAAAGTTAGGAGTGGGCACCCTTAGCCCCACACGTATGAGTATACAACTAGCAGATAGGACGATAAAATATCCGCTGGGAATTGTGGAGGACGTGCTCGTAAAAGTAGACAAATTCATCTTCCCGGTAGATTTTGTCATTTTGGACATTGAAGAGGATGTCGAGGTTCCCCTAATCCCTGGCCGCCCCTTCCTTGCCACCTCCCGTGCTATCATTGATGTGAGTAATGGTAAGCTATTCCTCCGAGTTGGAGATGATGAAGTAACCTTCTCCATAACACCCTCTATGAAAAATACCCTAGAAAATGACGATTCGTGTTTTTTCTTAGATGTGTTAAGTGAAGACCCTTCTTTTTGTATTTCTGAAACTGGTTCTTCTTCTTTTTGTTCATCTTCAAACACCTCCACTGAAATATTACAAGAAATGAAAATGGCCATTGCTCCCGCCCCCTCAAATTTTCAAATTAAATCAAAAATTTTTGAAGAAATTACTTTTGAAAAAGAAAAGTCTTTCAAATCTTCATACGAAGAACCTCCCACTTTAGAACTTAAAGAACTACCCAAGCATTTAAAATATGAATTTTTAGAAAAAGACTCTAAGTTACCAGTAATAGTGTCGGCCTATTTAAGTGGATCTGAAAATGCCAAATTGCTAAAAGTTTTACAAAAACACCGCCAAGCAATTGCTTGGCAGATTTCTGATATTAAGGGCATAAGTCCATCTTTCTGCATGCACAAAATTCTAATGGAAGATAATTCACAAAATTCTATCCAACCTCAACGCCGATTAAACCCAAACATGAAAGAAGTAGTAAAGGGTGAGGTCGTGAAATTATTAGACGCAGGAATTATCTATCCAATTTCAGATAGCAAATGGGTAAGTCCCGTTCAAGTAGTTCCTAAAAAAGGAGGTATCACGGTAGTGTTAAATGATAATAATGACTTAATCCCAACACGGACGGTGACTGGGTGGCGTATGTGTATTGATTATCGCAAATTGAACGACGCCACCCGCAAGGACCATTTCCCCTTGCCATTCATCGATCAAATCTTAGAACGATTATCCGGCCATAGCTTTTATTGTTTTCTCGATGGTCTCTCGGGCTACTTCCAAATTCCCATCTCGCCCGAGGACCAGGAGAAAACGACGTTTACTTGTCCTTTCGGCACCTTCGCCTATCGAAGAATGCCGTTTGGTTTATGTAATGCGCCGGCAACATTTCAACGGTGTATGTTGGCCATTTTCGACAAGTACGTAGAAAGTATTATGGAGGTATTTATGGACGACTTTTCCGTGTTTGGTGATTCCTTCGATTTTTGTTTAGAAAATTTAGAAAAAGTGTTAGAACGGTGTGAGGAGACCAATCTCGCCCTGAACTGGGAAAAATGTCATTTCATGGTACGGGAGGGATTGGTTTTAGGTCATAAGATATCAGCAAGAGGAATTGAGGTCGATGAAGCAAAAATAGAAGTGATCGAAAAACTACCACCGCCAACCAACGTTAAGGCCATAAGAAGCTTTCTAGGACATGCCGGTTTTTACCGGCGATTTATAAAAGATTTTTCGAAAATTACCAAACCACTCACTCATCTTTTAGAAAAAGACACTCCATTTATTTTTGATGATACATGCTTATCTGCTTTTCAATTAATCAAAAATAAGCTAATAAATGCGCCAATTATGATAGCTCCAATCTGGGACCTTCCATTCGAAATCATGTGCAATGCAAGTAGCTTTGCGGTGGGAGCCGTCTTAGGTCAACGTATATCTAAAAACTTCCACCCTATTTTCTACGCAAGTAAAACACTTACCTCCGCGCAAGCGAACTATACCACAACGGAGAAAGAATTATTAGCAGTTATTTTTGCATTCGACAAATTTCGACCTTATATTACACTTTCAAAAATTATTGTTTTTACGGACCACTCGGCCCTCAAATATTTACTTTCTAAACCAGATGCCAAACCACGCTTACTTCGCTGGGTCTTACTCCTCCAGGAGTTCGACTTGGAAATCCGAGATAAAAAGGGGGCTGAGAATTTGGCCGCAGACCATCTTTCACGATTAGATAACCCATTTATTGAAGATTTAAATGAACAAACTTTTAATGATTATTTTCCCGACGAGAAGTTATTATCAATCAACACTACTCCTTCTCCTTGGTTTGCAAACTTCGCCAACTACTTAGTAGCTCGAGTCCTCCCAAAAGAATTTTCCTATCAGCAAAAGAAGAAATTCTTCTCTGACCTGAAGAATTATTTTTGGGAGGACCCGTATCTGTTTCGAGTTTGTGCAGACCAAGTAATAAGGAGATGTGTTTCTTTCGAAGAAGGACAAAATATTTTCAAACACTTACACGAAGGACCGACTGGTGGGCACTATCAAGCCAATCGGACCGCTCACAAAGTACTTAGTGCAGGCTTTTATTGGCCTAGCCTTTTTAAAGATGCCCAATCGTTTGTGAGGCGGTGCGATAGCTGCCAACGGACCGGAAATATCTCAAATAAAAATGAAATGTTGCAAAATTATTTCCTCGAGTGCGAAGTTTTCGACCTTTGGGGAATAGATTTTGTAGGTCCTCTTCCTTCTAGCCATGGTAATAAATACATTTTAGTTGCGGTAGACTACGTGTCTCGATGGGCAGAGGCCCAAGCTCTTCCTACTAATGACTCCCGAGTCGTTATTATTTTCTTAAAAAAATTATTTTCTCGATTCGGTACTCCTAGAGCCATCGTTAGTGACAGGGGTTCGCACTTTTGTAACGCACAATTTGCAAAAACACTTTTAAAATATGGCGTTACACATAAGCTTTCAACTGCTTACCACCCCCAAACTAACGGCCAGGTCGAGGTAGTGAATAGAGAAATCAAACGTATTTTAGAAAAAACTGTTTCCACCTCACGTAAAGACTGGTCACATAAATTAGACGATGCTCTTTGGGCTTACCGAACAGCGTACAAGACCGCCATCGGTTGTACACCGTATCGGTTAGTATATGGGAAATCGTGCCATTTACCGGTCGAATTAGAACATCGTGCTTTCTGGGCCCTTAAATTTTTAAATTTTGATCCCCACTCCACCGCCGATCTTCGAAAATTCCAACTCAACGAACTCGATGAGTGGCGCTCCAATGCGTATGAAAATAACAAATTATATAAGGAACGAACGAAATGCTTTCACGATAAAAATTTAAGGCTCCCGAAAACATTTAAACCAGGAGACCAAGTATTACTTTATAATTCTCGTCTACGTTTATTTCCTGGAAAATTAAAATCTAGATGGTCAGGTCCTTTTAATGTAAAGGAAGTTTATCCGTATGGAACTGTTTTGATATCACACCCAGATAAGGGTGATTTCAAGGTTAATGGGCATCGTCTAAAACTTTATTTTTCTGGTGACAATGTTGACATGGACAATGAAAAACTTCTTTTGTCTGGACTGTAATAATTTGGATTAACTTTTGAACTATATTCTTTTAGTCGAGCTCAAACGACATTAAACAGAGGGCGCTCTTGGGAGGCAACCCAAGGTTTTTAAAATTGTTGTTTTAAATTTTTTGGCCCTGGATGGCTCTGATACTCTCAACTTCGGCGATCGCCTGTTTCAACATTGCTGGTTTCAAGAAAAATTCAAGATGATATTTCATGAAGATTCAAAGCGCCAGCAAGGGGGAGCGGCATCACACACCCGTTCAAGCCCATAAATCCAGGGAAGTGCCTGTTTCAGTTTTTCAGTTTTAATTACCCCTTCCTTCACTCTCCTTTTCCATTGAGGACAATGTCTATCGTAAGCTTGGGGGAGAATGTCTTCTTTTCTTTTAGTAGTCTAAATTAGATTTTGGTAAAATCAATAGTACCCCTTGCTTTATGTTTTGTTTTTCCCAAAATATCTTATATAGCCTTAGTTAATTTCAAAATTTCTAATCCTACTTTTAATTATGTTTCACAAGTAAATTGTTGACTCATGTAGTGTTCTAATTCTAGGTAGCATGTTAATCTGAAAAGTTTTTTCTAAAATCTTGTACTTTCCTTATCGTTTTCTCTTTTATCTTCTTTACTTTCGTAAAAATTCTTCATCCACTATTTTCTCTTCATTTTTAGATATATTTTGCAAGGTTAACTTTTGATTTGTGTAGTAAATGTGAATAATCCTAGACGCTTATTATTCTTATTTTCAGGATAAGTTCATTAGTCTTTATTTAATATCTAGGGCTTACTTTTTGAAATCCTTCAAAACTCATGCTTTATCTAAATTTAGAGAGCAATGAAAATGATTTAGGCCATTTTTTGTTTTAAGTTTGAGCCTTCATGCCAACCCTTAAAAAGAAACCCTTTGTTAGCATCTTTTGAGCCTTTTCCCATGTTTTATTGTCACCTCCACTTATCAAATTTTTCACCAAAGCCAAAATTTCCAAACCTATTTGAATCACACTAACACTTTGAGTTTTATTTAAATTTCTAAAAGAGTGTGATTGGTTTATTGCATGGAGAGCTTCAAAGAAAAGAATTTGCTCAAAAAGGAGATATTTTAAGCATATTTGTATTAGTTATCTTTGCCAAAATTTTTTAAAAAAAAAAAAAAAAAAAAAAAAAAAAAAAAAAAAAAAGAAAGAAAAAATGGCTATGAAAGAGAAAGAAAGAAAATATGCTATATGCTTATAATGAAGGATTGCCTCTTATCATTCATATCGAAAATTTTATAAAACTCATGTTTATGGTTTAGTGTGATTATAGCAATCACTTTTATCTTCGATTCCCATTCCAATTCATATGCCTAAACCAAACATTTCGGTCCTAATAAAGTCCTCTTGATTCATGCTCCTAAATTTGCTTTAGCTAAGTAAAGAAGAAAAGTAGAATAGTTAAGTCTTGGGTATGAATTTAGATTCTTGTTCTTAGAATGATATAGTTATAATTTGTCTCTTAGGGTTTAGTAACAATTCAATGCACTATCTCACTTGTTACTTTGCTCAATTTTATTATAAAAACTTTTTAGTTAAATTTTGGATGATTAATTTTTGTTAGTAAAGGGTATAAAAATTAAGCTTAAATAAAGTACTTATTTTAGGTTTCCTTTTCACTATTCTCCCTACTTGGAATTTCGCAAGGTACTCGTGTTTAGCATAATTAAATCTTTTTGATTAGTCATTTTATTTTATTAGCTAAAGCATATTTCTTTGCTTGGGGACAAGCAAAGTGTAAGCTTGGGGGAATTTGATAATGCTAAATCTAGTTAGTTTAATTAGGTTATTTTTAGGATATTTACTCTTACTTTTTGCTTATTGTTGCTTACCTAAATGCAATTTTGGTTCATTTTCCTATTTTTAGTGCTAACTTAAGTTTTCTGAATTTTCAGGTCAAAAATGCAAAATTTCCTAAGTCACGCCCTCAGTCACGGGCGTGACCTAGGGCGTGTAAGTTGCTGTTTCCAGTTAAGCTGCTGCCAACATAATTCAGAAGATCTAGTCAGACACGCCCAAAGTACACGGCCGTGACACGCAAGCCACGCCCGTGACACACAAGTCACGCCCGTGACACGCAAGCCACGCCCGTGACACACAAGTCACGCCCGTGACACGCAAGCCACGCCCGTGACCAGCCCGTGAACAACTCAGATTCGACCAGCTGACCACTGAATTGGTCACGCCACTGTTACACGGGCGTGCTTCCAGTCACGCCCGTGACTGCCACGTCAGCCAGCCGCCAGCGCCCATGATCGCCGCCAGCGCCCATGACCCGAGCTAACCACCGAAATGGTCACGCCCTCAGTCACGGGCGTGACCTAGGGCGTGACCCATCAAATCGCGTCAGAATCGTGCGCCGAACCTGATCCAAGCCGCAGAATTGATTAAACAATGTCACGCCCTTAGTCACGGGCGTGACTGAGGGCGTGACCGAGGCAGAAAAAATTCTATAAATTGAAATGACCTCCAAGCTTTCCTCATTCAGTTTTTGGAGAGAGAACTAGTGCTACTACTCTATTTTCAGTGTTTTCCATGTCATTTTATTCTCTTTCTCTCTCTCTCTCTCTCTTATTTCAATGCATTTCCTTTTCTAGTTTTCATATGAATGTTGTAATGTCTTTGTAATTTCCTTTTATAGTAGCCTTTCTATGCAATTGTAATCTCAGTTGAACTTTTATTTAATAAAAATGGTATGCTTTTGTTCTCTTAAAATCTTCATCATTTCTCTCTCCTACCCCTCCACCATGAGTAACTAAATCCTCATAGTACTCGATCTTGATGATCTGAGGATGAGTTGATCAAGTTATGATCCTTTAGTCTTCTTTCACTTTCTAAAGTTTGGGCCTTAGATTTACTCTTAATTAAAATTGAGTGGAGCTATATTATCGATGTATAATCCCCACCTTTGCTTTCATTCTTGGCTAGCCGAGAGGCCGATAGTCTGAAGTGAGCCCTTAAGAGTAAAGAGAGTTACACACATTTCTCGAGAGAGAATGACGTAAATCTCCTGGATTGGAGTAAAACCCAATAGCGGGGTTCACCACTTAAAGCGAGTTTTAGGTATTCGAATACGGGACGAGAGTTCAGTCGGATTTTCCTAAACTCAGTTGGGCATATCTTCGAGAGAAGCATGTTCAAACTATAGGAACCCCCACGGTCAAGCTGCCCTTACTTTATTAAGTTTTAAGTTTGCTTTTGAATTTTGATCAACTTAGGCCGAAGTAAGTCAAGATCGAGTGCTATTTCTTAATCATCGTTTAGTCGTACTTATATCCAACTTTTATTTTAACCTAGCAGACAAAACCATCCAAAAAAAAGTTATTAAGATAAAATAATAGTAATTCGTTTGAGTATAAGTAATCAACGGTTCTCGGATTTTAATACGACACTTGCGTTCCTATACTACAGTTCGATAGGTATACTTGCCTTCTCGGATTGTTAGTTCGGATTTTATTTCGTGCAAGCGGAATTTTAATCAACAGTTATCAAGGGTGAGAAAGACCTTGAAGGACACAGATACAGGGGAAGAGCAGAAGGTTACATTGGCAACCTTCCTTCTGGATGGGGAAGCACAGCTATGGTGGGACGAGCTAGAGTTGCATCAGCTAGCAGGAAGGCAGCTGTTCGATATCTCTTTTGATGCGTTCTCGCGAATGTTCTTGGTGCGGTATCTCCCACCTGCTCAACAGATTGAAATGGAGAACCAGTTCAACCGTCTAACTCAAGGCGATAGGATGATTGATGACTATATATATGAGTTTACCCGGTTGGGGAGATACGCAGGAGCAACGTTTGTAGATGAAGCTCAGAAGACTAATCATTTTTATGAAGGTCTGTGGGAAGAGTTGCGGTTCCTTTTGTCGGGGCCAATGGCACAGGGGTTTATGACCATGGTCAATACAACTCGTTCCCTGGAAAAGGGTATGAAGCGGTCCCAGAGCAGAAAGGAATTAGCTGTGGTGATGTCAGAGTTCAAAGTACCGAGCTCTGCGAAGTCTGGGCTGTGAAATTTTCTGACCGTTTAGGAGTAAGCAGGAGTTATATCAACTAAGTTATAGCCAAACAACCACAATGCCAAATATCAGCAACAAAATAGTCTTTATTGAATCAAATACTTCATTACATTGCGAGGTATACATGGCGAGACATGATTTAACCAGTACACAAGGAGAACAGAAGAAACAAGGAAAGAAGATAACTTGCGGTTAGCCCCACTCAAACCGCCTGTCCGCTGCGACTTGCTGCCTTCACCGGACCGGCTATCAGTTGAGTCCGCCCGAACAAAACAGAACGAAGACAAGAACAGAACTTGCGGCCTTCCAGAACTTGACCGCTGATCTCCCGACCTCCTTCCGCACTGCTAGCTGCTACCCGCAGAACTGCTACCAGGCCGACTAGAAAAATAGCCGCAAGTCACAATCCGCGCAACCTGCAAAACCTGCACAAATGAGATCTATCAGCAAGACCGCCCGGTTACAAATGTTAACGCAGGTTCCAGAGACGAGTACTGCTTACAGTTGGTTCGATAAATGAACCGTGTCAGGGGTCCTATTTATAGGCACGGGACAAGATCTAGTCACCGCCCATGTGATAGGATCACCACCACAAGACCGCGCGATTAGAGCAACTCGCGTGGCTAGCACCTCTGCCATAAATAAGCGCCGCAGGATAGCCAGACAAGAGTCCAACAGACCACCAAATTGAAGACTGCACGACTAAGGCAAGAATGCCAAGTCGCCACCATCAGTATCTGCATAGAGAGCTCGTGCGAACAACAATAGAACCCGCGCAGCTAGACAGATACACAGCCCGCACACATACACCATGAGCCTGCCCAACGGGTATCACTGAGAAGACAAATAGTTAAGCTGAAGCAAAAAACTGTCGGTCAAGATAAAGAACAAGCTGCGCGATTAAACAAGTTTAACCGCACGACAACATTACCAAACTGCCACGCAGTCCAAGAGACCAGACCGCGCAGCTACACCCCAGAAGCACCTGAGCAGAAGTGAAGAACCCGACTAGCTGAACCAGCTAGTCGCCAAAACAGATCGCGAGACTGCCCGGTCTCAGCGGCAACTGCGGCCAGACGGCAGACCGCGCGACCACTTCCCACATCAACATTTTCAACACTCCCCCTTGAAGTGGGAAGTTGAAAATAGCCCAAGTAAACTCCACAGCCGGGTAAACGGTCCCTTCGCCAGCGGCTTTGTGAAGATTTCTGCAACATTGTCCACACTCCGAACATGCTCGACCATAAGAGATCCCTCCAACACCTTCTCACGAATGAAATGATGCTCAATCTCAATGTGCTTGTTCCTCGCGTGACAGACTGGATTGTTCACCAGCTTGAGAGCACTCTCATTGTCCCCGCGTAGCATAGTGGGACCTCGAACCTCCTCTTGAATGTCCTCCACCAACCTCCTGTGCCAAACGGCTTCCTAAGCTGCCAAGACCGAAGCCTTGTATTCCGCTTCTGTGGTAGATACAGACACTGTGTCCTGCTTCTTGCTGCACCAAGAGATAGTTGTGGGGCCCGCCATAAAGGCATAACCAGACGTTGATCTCCCATCATCCACATCTCCCCCATAATCAGCATCCATGTACCGACGCAACTCCAAGCTTGACCTTCTCCTATGTAGGAGACCCAGATCAGAAGTCGACTTCACATACTTCAAAATTCCTTTTACCGCCAGTAGATGAGGTTTCCATGGTTCCGCCATGTACCGACTCACCTTGCCAACTGCATAAGCAATATCTAGCCTTGTGATCGTCAAGTAGATCGATCTCTCAACCAGAGCTCGGAACACCAATGGATCAGATAAAACTCTCCCCTCATCCTTCCGAAGTTTATGATGCTTTTCCAAAGGTATAGAGCTTCTCTTCCCTTCCTCCATGACGAATCGTTGAACGATTCTCTCCGCATACCCAGAATGAGAAATGAGCACTCCTCTCTCCTGCCTCTGCACCTCGAGTCCAAGGAAATGGTGGAGCTCACCCAGATCCTTCATCTCAAATCTGATAGCAAGCTCGACCCTTAGCCTTGCTACCACCTCCTTTGAATTCCCGGTGACAATCATGTCATCCACGTACAGCAGAACAATAACCCGAAGCTCCCCCTCCTTGACGAACAAGCTAGAGTCAGAGTCTGAAGCATAGAACCTGCAGAATAGGAGATACTCCGCGATCTTTCCATACCACGCCCGAGGCGCTTGCTTCAACCCATACATGGCTTTCTTCAGTTTGCAGATGAAGTCCGGAAAGTCCTCTGAGTTGAAGCCCGGCGGTTGGATCATGAAGATATCCTTGTCAATCTTAATGTATAAGAAGGCATTCTTCACATCGAGCTGCCAAATCTCCCATCCACAAGACGCCGCTAAGGCAACAATAAATTGAATCGAAGTCACCTTTGCCACTGGACTGAACGTCTCCTCGTAATCCTCTCCGTACTGTTGTGAGAATCCACAAGCCACAAGGTGAGCCTTGTATCGATCGATCGTGCCGTCAGCCTTCTTCTTGAGCTTATAGACCCACTTGCATGTCACAGGGGTAATGCCCTTGGGCCTGGGCACCAGAGACCAAGTCTCATTCTTTTTGAGGGCAGCCATCTCCTTCATAGCTATGTCCCACTACTTCACGCCTTTGGCCTTCTCAAAGCTCGATGGCTCCCGCTCATCCAGGGGGCCAGCAAAGAAATATGAGACAAAGCTCACCATGTTTCCTCCTGTGTAGCGATCAGGGGCAATGATCGTTCGCTTCGATCTCCTCAGCTCCTTCCCCTGACTCGCATTACCTTCAGCTGCTTCTTCTCTAGCTTCCCTTCCAGACGTACTAGGAGCATCGCTCCCCCTGTTTCCTGATCCAGAAGCCTCCATCACACAACTAGAAATGGATGGACCACCTGGTGACAAAGGCAGCTCCACCTGAAGATTTTCCACTGCTCTCTCCTGCTCCTCCACTCTGCTTTCTGGTAAGTCAACACCAGAACTTCGCTTGTAAGACGTCACCTCGTCAAACACGATGTCGCGAGATACAACAAATCTCCCCATCTCCGGGTCCATGCACTTCCAGCCCTTCTTCTGATCATCATATCCCACGAACACTAGCTTCCTTACTTTCGCATCTAGCTTCGTCCGAAGCGCATCTGGAACGTGCACATAACAGGTGGAACCAAACACCCGAAGGTGTGCCACGCTTGGCTTTTCCTTGAACATCATCTCATGCAGGGTCAACATGTTGATGGGACTGAGAGGCATCCTGTTGATGATGTACGCAGAACAAGACATTCCCACCGCCCAGAAGGATCGTGGATGTAACACCCCAAATTACAGTTATGCATTTCTCGAGAAATCAATAAGTCAGGATTGATTTCTCGAGAAATCAATTGAGCAGGTAAGGTAACTCCTCGAGAGATCCTTGAGCAGGATTTGTACTTCCCGAGAGTTTAATAGTAATAATACTTCTCGAGAAATCAGGATTGATTTCTTGAGAAATCAATAGTAGAAGTTAAGCTTCTCGGGAAAACATAAGCGCAGGCAGGACAAGTTCTCGGGAAATTAGAATTTGCCTTTTCATGGCAATTCGTCGAACGCAGTTTTGCTGCCATTTGTCGAGCGCAGCTTTACTGAAATTCGTCGAACGTCGTTCGACATTCGTCGAACGCCATTCGATATTCGTCGAACGCAGCATTTCAGCAATTCGTCGAACGCAGTTTTGTTGCCATTTGTCGAGCGCAGCTTTACTGAAGTTCGTCGAACGCAAGCAGATTCTACGTTTTGCGGAATTTCAGACCCGTAACTTCTTAATCCTGGCCGTCTGCTCCAGGGCTTTAAATCCAAAGGCTGAGATTTGTTTCTGCCTTTAGTTAGGGTTGGTGCAGAGGTGTATATATACCCTCTTTTACAACTAAACCTTTTTCTCGATCTCTTTGCTGAAGACAGAAGCCGAGTGGAAATCAGCGACAGCAAGGAAGAAGAAGGAGTTGTCTTCTGCCATTGAAGGAGCTTCGGAGCTCCGATTCGTGAGCCATTTTCAGATCTAGAAAGTGTAGTCCGTTCTGAAACTTTCTATCAGATTGAAATCTCAGATCCATGGCGAAGAAGAAAGCTCCAAGGGTAACGATTCTTTCTCCCGGTCGTTGGACGTGTTTTTGTCCTCTCATTCTTTTTCTATGCTTGCATGAGGAATCCCTTTCACCAAATGGGTGAAGTGTAGGATTTCCCCTACTTCTTCGGAACTCTGGGTCGATTGTGTCCGTCCCCGGCATATTGCACTTAGAAAACCGATAGTCGTGCGGATTTAGGCATTTTGTGTGAAGCCTATTCGTGGCCGTGAGCCCGTATCGGTGATGCTTGGATTGCGACGCTGCATTTAGGTTAAGCCTAGAATGCATGCCGGAGGATGCCTCCATGGGAACTTCTATTATGTTGCGGGATTTGAGTTTTAGGTGCCTTTTGAGAGCCTAATGAAAGCCCCTTGCTTGGGTGGTTGAATGCAAACCTTCGCCACTAAATTTGAAGAGGAGTGGTCGTGGATCTCCTCCTTGGTTGTTATTTTGCGAAGTCTAAGTCCGTGTGAAAGGGTTTGATGCGTAGATTAATTATGTGGGCACTTGATGTGCCAAACCCTTATGGGCCGAGGTGAAGCCGTACCCGCGTTGTGCGATAGATCGCGACGGTCAGAGCACGGGCAAAGCTGAACCAAACCCGTTTCAATGCCGATCGGTGAGAGGTCCAAGCCTCATGAAAGCCGTGTGATCATGGGAGAGGTCGTGGAAGGTGTCTTACCTAGACCGACCAAAAGCTCTTTTCCCCACCTAAGGCTATGTCCTTAGGGTGGAGTGTTTGTGATGATTTGATGTTATGTTAGCCTCATGCAGTTGCTTAGGCGGTTGTGGGGAACCTTCGGGTGAACCCAACCAACATCATGTGCATGCCTAGGTTCCCTTTTCTTTGATGCTCAACCTAAAAGATTGATTGTGCTTGAAACCTCACCTTGTGTAGTTTTGCACTTTCCTTATATTATTACATGTTGCTAGTACGGCTTGATTGCAGGGAAGAAGTTCCGCC
Organism: Dactylorhiza incarnata; assembly: GCA_033032865.1. NCBI lineage: Eukaryota > Viridiplantae > Streptophyta > Magnoliopsida > Asparagales > Orchidaceae > Dactylorhiza > Dactylorhiza incarnata. Next base: position 17,160,317 of record JAWHQI010000018.1, read on the forward strand.
ACCCCGAGAAAGGGTTGGGGTCGTTATAATTTTGTTAGTTGTGCTGACCATTGCTTTATTTGCCACCTCTTGGTGGAATGTACTTATGCATGAGCATGTGAGCCTAGCGGGAAATAGCGGGCGGTGGCCTTTTTGCTGAGCTGGCCCTCGAAGGCCAGCCTCTTTTCTGCTTTTCATGTTTTGCCGGCATGCGCGCCGTTGTATGCTTAAGTTTAGTACATTTGGTAAATGTAAGGCCTTAAGGCCGTAACTCATCTTTATTGTTTCATTCCTGTGATAGTGGACTACTCTAAAAGAAATGTTAAATCTTTATGCTTCCGCTTATGTTTAGTATACTCTGGGGTAGTTCTTTTCTGTATATCTCCTTTTAATGCCTAGCTAGTGTGGTTAGTACAGCGTGGGGTCCCGGCCAGACCTACTGTTATATTATTTGTACTGGCAGGGTGTTACAATTTGGTATCGGACTTAGGGCGTCGATCCGTAGTTTAGCGAAATCGAGATGAATTCCTTTTAAGGGGTGGTGTCCACGGGATGTGCATTGACCTAAAACGACAAAAAACTAATAAGAATGTCCACTTAGGAATGAAAAAACATACTTGTTTGCGGAACCTGAGCGTTCCATGATTGTTGTTTGCTATGTTTTCGGTCACTAAATTGTGTATTGCACGATTATAGGTGACTAGGAGTGCTGCGGGGCAGTCTCGACCCCGTAACACCGCTGAAAGTAGTGCGTCGGCTGATGTGCCAGCGACCACTCCTCCAGCTGAGATGATCAGGTTAATCGCTGAAGCGGTCTTAGTGATGATCAACACTCAACCTCAAAGGCTTGCACAGCCTGTTATGCCTACTCCGGATTAGGCCCCGGTGGCAGCTACCGCAGTGGAACCTGCAGTCGAACCGAGTGTGGAGATCCCTGTACCAATGGCTGCAGTGGAACCTGCGGTGGAGCCAAGTGTGGAATGTCGAGCATTGCGAGTAGTTTTTGCGCGAGCGCATGATCAACAACTTCAGCACTTTCTAAGTTTCCATCCTCCAACCTTTTCGGGGACTGGATCCCCAACGGAGGCGGAGGACTAACGGTCAACAGTTAGAAAAACTCTAAAGGCGACAGCAACGGAAGAAGCTATGATGGTCACCCTAGCCAACTTTCTCCTTAACGGAGAAGCAGAGCTTTGGTGGGCCGAACAGGAAGCACATAAGTTTGAAGGTAAGGATATTACCGAGATCTCTTTGGCGGAGTTCTCAAAGTCGTTTCTTCAGAGATATATTCCCTCTGCCCAACGCATTACGTTGCAGAACTAGTTCTTGAAGTTAACTCAAGGTGATAGCTCGGTGGACAAGTACTTGCACGAGTTCACTAGGTTCGGCCGCTATGCAGGGTTTTTGGTGGAAAATGACGAAATGAAGACGAACAAGTTTTATGAAGGTCTTCGAGATGAGTTGAGGCTGCTCCTTGCAGGCCCAATGACGTTTGGCTTCCATGTGATGGTGCAAAGCGCCAGATCTCTGGAGTTGGACATGAAGAGAGTGCAAGCAAAGGGCGTGGCAAAGAAACCTGAATTTCATGCGCCGACCTCTCAATCCAAATCTGAGTTCAGGAGGAACAAGAGGAAGTTCAAGTTTGCGGAACCAACTCGCTCAATTGTGTCGGGAGCTACAACTGCACGTGGTCCAATTACATGTTTCACTTGCGAAAAGGTGGGACACAAAGCACGTGTGTGTTGCAGTGGTCCCCCGAGGCCAGAGAACCGAGCGATGGACTATGCTTGTGCTACGAGTCATACAGAAAAGGGCAAAGCTACAGAGTCTTCTGCTTGCCAGCACATCCGACCCAACCGAGAGTCTACTCGCTTGGCCAGCAAGAAGCCATACGACAAACTGATGTTGTCCCAGGTATGGTTTAGAAGTTAGCTTTCACAGCTATTTTTGATTAATAGTGTTGTGCGACTTTATGTTTTATTTGTGTGCAATTAGGTTTCGTCCTAATTTTCAATTATCCGACGAGAGCTCTATTTGATACGGGTGCATCACACTCTTTTCTGTCTGAGGACTTTGTGGTGCGAATCGGAGTGTCATCTACCTTAGTAGAGGATAGATTGGAAGTAGTGCTACCCAATGGATCTCGCATGGGTGCGGATAGGAAGAGTCGTATGAAGGTGCGTATTGGAAATCAAGACTTCGACTTGGAAGCATCGTTATTACCGCTAGCTGAATTTGACGTGATCTTCGGCATGGACTGGCTCTCGGAGCAGCGAGCATGCATCGATTGCAATTCAAAGGAGATCACTCTGAGAAAGAAAACCGGAGATGAAACCAAGTTCGCGGGTATGCGAGGAGCGAGCAAGACACTGATGTCTGCTCTCCAGGTGGTTAAGGCGGTGAGAAAAGGAGCGGAGTGGTTCTTCACCTTGTTGAAGGCTTCGGAGCCAAAGCGCAGTTTGAGTGATGTCCCAGTTGTAGCGGAGTATGCCGATGTATTTCCTAACGAACTCCCTGGGGCTCCGCCTCAGCGAGAGATTGATTTCTGTATTGAGCTGGTGTTAGGTGCCAAGCCTGTAGCACGCTCACCGTACCGAATAGCGTCAAAGGAATTGGCAGAGCTGAAGGTTCAGTTGCAAGAGCTACTAGAGCAAGGCTATGTACGTCCAAGTTCTTCGCATTGGAGTGCACCGGTCCTCTTTGTGAAAAAGAAGGACAGGAGCTTGCATCTATGTATTGATTATCGAGAGCTGAATAAGCTGACCGAGAAGAACCGTAATCCGATTCTGAGAATCGACGACTTATTCGACCAGCTGGTTGGGTCGACAGTATACTCTAAGCTTGACTTAAGGTTCGGCTACTATCAGCTTCGTATTAGGGAGTGTGATATTCCAAAGACAGCGTTCAGTACCCGGTTTGGGCATTATGCGTTCACGGTTATGCCGTTCGGTCTGTCTAATGCACCGTCGGTATTCATGGACTTAATGAATAGAATGTTCCGAGAGTATTTGGATCAATTTGTGATCGTCTTCATCGACGACATTTTGGTATACTCTCAGTCAGAAGAGGAGCATGCAGAGCATCTGCGCGCAGTTTTAGCACCCTGAGGAGGAATCAGCTATATGCCAAGTTCTCCAAGTGCGAGTTTTGGCTATCTTCAGTAGCATTCCTTGGTCATGTTGTTAGTGGAGAAGGAATCACAGTCGATCCTTCGAAAATAGAAGCAATCTAAGCATGGCATGTGTTGAAAAGTGTAGCGGAAGTCCGAAGTTTCTTAGGACTTGCCGGCTATTATAGGTGCTTTGTGGAAAACTTGTCGAGGATTGTACTTCCTCTCACTAAACTTACTAGGAAAGATCATAAGTTTGTTTGGTCTCCCGAGTGCGCACGAGATTTTGAGGAGTTGAAGAGCCGTCTGACCATAGCGCCCATTCTATGCTCGCCATGTGGTACAGAAGTTTACAAAATATATAGTGACGCCTCGGGGAGTGGCTTGGGTTGCGTTCTAGTGCAGTTCGGGAATGTAATTGCCTATGTCACCCATCAGTTAAAGGTACATGAGAGGAATTACCTGGTCCATGATTTGGAGCTAGCGGCCATGGTATTTGCTCTTAAACTTTGGAGGCACTACTTGTATGGCGTGAAGATCGACATATTTACGGACCACAAAAGCCTCAAGTACCTGCTTGATCAAAAGGAGTTGAATATGCGTCAAAGGAGGTGGATGGAGTTCCTTGGTGACTACACCTTCGACATTCGATACACTCCTGGGAAAGGAAACGTGTTTGCGGACACGTTGAGTCGTCGGGCTCCTGCACAGGCAAACTGGATCTTGATGCATGATGAGCGTCTAATCCGGGAGCTAGAAGCCTTGGAGATCATTTGTGTCGATAGAAGAGCGTCTCCTTCAGCATGTTTGAACTGGACGGAGGTTCAATACGACCTGGCCGACCGAGTTCGACATGCTTTGGAGCTGGATTCGAGCATGCATCGTTTTAAAGGGGAGACCATGGATGGGTCAAACGCTGATTTCTCCTTCGAAGATGATCTTATGTGGAAGAATGGCAGATTGTGCGTCCCAAAAGTTGGTACATTGGGGGAAAAATTGATGTACGAGGATCATCATACCAAGTAATCGATCCATCCAGGGAGCACAAAAATGTACATGGATATGAAGAATCTCTTCTGGTTGCCAGGAATGAAGAAAGACATTGCACTCTACATGGCCAGGGGTCACACTTGCGCGTTGGTGAAGGGTGAATGTCAAAGACCTGGTGGGTTTCTAAAGTCTTTACCGATCCCAGAATGGAAGTTCGATGATATTTCGATGAATTTCGTGCACGGGTTGCCGAAATTGCAACATGGAAACGACGCCATCTGGGTGATCGTAGATCGATTGACGAAAGTTTCGCACTTTATTCCGAACCAGAAGGACGACCCTGTGGAAAAACTAGCAAAGTTATACATTGATAATATCGTACGGTTGCACGGGATTCCCCGTAGCATCGTGAGTGATCGTGATGGGCGGTTCACATCAAACGATTGAAGGCTGATTCATAAATTATTGGGTACCAAGCTAAAATTTAGCACGGCCTTCCACCTGCAAACGGATGGACAGACCTAAAGGACCAATAGGACGATGGAAGACATGCTAAGGATGTGCGCCCTGGACTTCGGAAAGAGATGGGAAGATCATCTCTATATGATTGAGTTTGCCTACAACAACAACTACCAAGCTAGTATAAAGATGGCACCTTTTGAGGATCTTTATGGTAGAAAATGTCGTACACCGTTGGCTTGGGCTGAAATGTGCGACACGAAGTTGTTGAAACGCAAGGACGTGGATGAAGAAAATACATCAATCCGGGCAATACGAGAGCGGTTGCTCATTGCCCAGGATAGGCAGGCAAAGAACTACAATGCAAATCACCGGAACGTCGAGTTCGCCGTTGGTGATTGGGTTTACCTGAAGATCAAACCGTTCAAAGGAGTATCGAGGATCCGATGCTTGAAAAAGCTAAGTCCGAGGTACTTAGGACCATTCAAGATCTTGGAGCGCATTGGTGAAGCTGCCTACCAGCTTGCTCTATCTTCGGAGCTGAGCAGGCTGCATGATGTATTTCATATCTCTGTGTTGCGGAAGGCTGTCAAAGAGCCTAGTTCTGTAGTTGCGGTCAACGAAGTGTCGGTAGATGGTGGGCTAACAACGGAAGTCAAGCCCATTCACATCGAAGACACGAAAGTAAAGCAGTTGCGGAACAAATCCATTCGGATGGTAAAGGTCCGTTGGAATAATTGTGGTCGTGAGGAGCTTAATTGGGAGCAGGAACAAACCATGCGAGACGATTTCCCCAAAATGTTCCGTTAAGGTACAAGTTGTTTATGTATCTTTTGTTTAGATGCACTGTTAGAATTTCGGGACAAAATTCCTTAAAGGAGGGAGATTTGTAACACCCCAAATTATAGTTATGCATTTCTCGAGAAATCAACAAGTCAGGATTGATTTCTCGAGAAATCAATTGAGCAGGCAAGGTAACTCCTCGAGAGATCCTTGAGCAGGATTTGTACTTCCCGAGAGTTTAATAGTAATAATACTTCTCGAGAAATCAATAGTAGAAGTTAAGCTTCTCGGGAAAACTTAAGTGCAGGCAGGACCAGTTCTCGGGAAATTAGAATTTGCCTTTTCGTGGCAATTCGTCGAACGCAGTTCGACATTCGTCGAACGCAGTTTTGCTGTCATTTGTCGAGCGCAGCTTTACTGAAATTCGTCGAACGCCATTCGACATTCGTCGAACGCCGTTCAACATTCGTCGAACGCAGCATTACAGCAATTTGTTGAACGTTGTTCGACATTCGTCGAACGCAGTTTTGCTGCCATTTGTCGAGCGCAGCTTTACTGAAGTTCGTCGAATGCCATTCGACATTCGTCGAACGCAGGCAGATTTTTTGTTTTGCGGAATTTCAGACCCGTAACTTCTTAATCCTGGTCGTCTGCTCTAGGGCTTTAAATCCAAAGGCTGAGATTTGTTTCTGCCTTTAGTTAGGGTTGGTGCAGAGGTGTATATATACCCTCTTTTACGCCTAAACCTTATTCTCGATATCTTTGCGGAAGACGGAAGTCGAGTGGAAATCAGCGACAGCAAGGAAGAAGAAGGAGTTGTCTTCTGCCATTGAAGGAGCTTCGGAGCTCCGATTTGCGAGCCGTTTTCAGATCTGGAAAGTGTAGGCCGTTCCGAAACTTTCTATCCGATTGAAATCTCAGATCCATGGCAGAGAAGAAAGCTCCAAGGGTAACGATTCTTTCTCCCGATCGTTGGATGTGTTTTGTCCTCTCATTCTTTTTCTATGCTTGCATGAGGAATCCCTTTCACCAAATGGGTGAAGTGTAGGATTTCCCCTAGTTCTTCGGAACTCCGGGTCGATTGTGTCCGTCCCCGGCATATTGCACTTAAAAATCCGGTAGTCGTGCGGATTTAGGCATTTTGTGTGAAGCCTATTCGTGGCCGTGAGCCCGGATCGGTGATGCTTGGATTGCGACGCTGCATTTAGGTTAAGCCTAGAATGCGTGCCGGAGGATGCCTCCGTGGGAAATTCTATTATGTTGCGGGATTTGAGTTTTAGGTGTCTTTTGAGAGCCTAATGAAAGCCCCTTGCTTGGGTGGTTGAATGCAAACCTTCGCCACTAAATTTGAAGAGGAGTGGTCTTGGATCTCCTCCATGGCTGTTATTTTGCGAAGTCTAAGTCCGTGTGAAAGGATTTGATGCGTAGCTTAATTATGTGGGCGCTTGATGTGCCAAACCCTTACGGGCCGAGGTGAAGTCGTACCCGCATCGTGCGATAGATCGCGACGGTTAGAGCACGGGCAAAGCTGAACCAAACCCGTTTCCATGTCGATCGGTGAGAGGTCCAAGCCTCATGAAAGTCGTGTGATCATGGGAGAGGTCGTGGAAGGTGTGTTACCTAGACCGACCAAAAGCTCTTTTCCCCACCTAAGGCTATGTCCTTAGGGTGGAGTGTTTGTTATGATTTGATGTTATGTTAGCCTCATGTGGTTGCCTAGACGGTTGTGGGGAACCTTCGGGTGAACCCAACCAACATCATGTGCATGCCTAGGTTCCCTTTTCTTTGATGCTCAACCTAAAAGATTGATTGTGCTTGAAACCTCACCTTGTGTAGTTTTGCACTTTCCTTATATTATTACATGTTGCTAGTACGACTTGATTGCAGGGAAGAAGCTCCGCCACCCCGAGAAAGGGGTGGGGTCGTTATAATTTGGTCAGCTGTGCTGACCGTTGCTTTATTTGCCACCTCTTGGTGGAATGTTCTTATGCAGGAGCAGGTGAGCCTAGCGGGAAATAGCGGATGGTGGCCTTTTCGCTGAGTTGGCCCTCGAAGGCCAACCTCTTTTCTGCTTTTCATGTTTTGCCGGCCCGCGCGCCGTTGTATGCTTGAGTTTAGTACATTTGGTAAATGTAAGGCCTTAAGGCCGTAACTCTTTTTTATTGTTTCATTCCTGTGATAGTGGACTACTCTAAAAGAAATGTTAAATCTATATGCTTCCGCTTATGTTTAGTATACTCTGGGGTAGTTCTTTTCTGTATATCTCCTTGTAACGCCTAGCTAGTGTGGTTAGTATAGAGTGGGGTCCCGGCCGGACCTACTGTTATACTATTTGTACTGGCAGGGTGTTACAGTGGGATACTCTTGGCCCGACCCTCCACTAGCTCCTTGAACTCCATAAACTTGGCAAACGCCTCTGCCTTCTCCTTCAGGAAATAGACCCAGACATATCTGGTGTAATCGTCGATAAACACCAGCATATACCTGCTGCCTCCAAGGCTTGGGGTAGCAGCCGGTCCCATCAAGTCACCGCGGATGCACTCCAACGACACACTATTCCTTGTCTGCGACTTATCAAATGGTAGTCGATGAGACTTACCGAACTGACATCCCGCGCAAACATGATCGTCAACGTAGAAAGATAGACTAGGCAGACTGTAACGCCCCGGATTCTTCTTTCTATTATTTTAACAAAGCGTACGAAATTAAAAATAATTATTCGAAACCGAGGTATTAATTTAGGGCGTTACCGTTGCGGAATCATCGTTGTCGTCGTAGTCCGGCGAGTTTGATTTCTTTCAGTAGAGTTATATATATATATGTATGTGCATACAATCATGCATTCCTACCTAAATATATATATACATAGGAATATTTACACCCTTGCCTCTCATACAAAAATATATATATATATATATATGCTCAAATTATATAAATATATGTGTATTCATGTGCACATGATTGAGGGTGGATAAATGAGGAGGGCTTGTTTTTTATTTCCATTCTCACTCTTTTTTCTTGGGGTGCGGCTGGAGACCTCCACTTACATCTCCTTGGTGCCACTTATATCCCCTTGTGCGGATGGAAATTTCATTTCATTTTTCATTCTCTTTGCGGTGGATGGCTTGGGTCTCGAGGTCAGGCTCTCTCTTCTTGATCCCGTGAATGCTCCAGAAGGGTTTAGGGCATGGTTTTTGCGAAAATCTGCGCCGGGGCGGCGCCGGAGCCATCGGAGGCGAGGTGATCTTTGGTCGTCGGGGCTGGTATTCTCTGTCGGGGCACCGATTGGAGTGAGGCAAGGAAACTTTTCACCCCTTTTTATCTTCTTTTCCCCTCCCTTTACTTCTACTTTTCTGTGCTTGGCAAATTTCTTGTTTGGAAGGGCGAATCTTGATTATTTAGGCTAGCTTATGGTTGGTTGGGTTCATTATCTTCACTTATGGCTGCTTGAGGTTGCCCTTCCGATTTTGTCCAGGCTTTGCGTGAAATTGTTTGGGGGGTTATGGCTGCTCGGTTGTATTCTTTGGGAAATAATTGAGTTTAGAGCTGCTGTTGATTTAAATGGGGTTGTTGTATGTGTAATTCCGGTGTTGGTTATGTGGGGGCTGCTTCTTAAGTTTTGATTTGTTTGGGGAGTTGATGTTTATACTCAAAATTAGGTTGTTGTTGCTTGTGTTGCTTGGGGCTGCCCTGTTCTTTCTGTGAGGGGCTGCTGATGCTTGTGTTGGTTGGGGCTTCCCTGTTGGTTGGTTTTATTTTTGTGAGGGGATGCTGTTGCTTGTGTTAATTGGGGCTGCCCTATTGGTTTGCCTTCCTTGTGAGGCTGCTGCTGCCTTTGTGAGGGGCTGCTGTTGCTTGTGTTGCTTGGGGCTGCCCTGTTGGTTTGCTTTTCTTGGGGGGGGGGGGGGGGGGGCTGCTTCTTATGTTGGGTATTTGGGGGATGCTTCTTGTGCTTCTTATTTGGTGGCTGCTTCTCATATTTGTTAATTGGGGGCTGCTTCCTATAGTTTTGCTGGGACTGTTTTCTTTTGTCTACATTGGGCTGCTGCTTTGTGAGTTCATTTTTGGGGCTGCTCCTTGCTTGGGTTATGCTAGTCCCGAATGGTGGTATAAATCCTGGCTAAGGGCTGCTATATATACATAGATTTACACCCTTCCTACTTGGGTTCTTTGTTAATTTGGGGTACTGCCTCTTATCTTGGTCAAATATTGGGGGCTGCACCTTATTCTTTGTCTAAACAAGGGCTGACGCTATGTTCTTTTCTTTTTGGGCTGCCTTGCACCACTCTTCTTGGGTTTCATTACTTGCAACATAATTCTACGCGCTTCGATTACAAGTAGCTAGAAATGGTCAATATTATGGTGGTTCTATTTGCTAACTCCTCGGCACACTTAATTGGTCATGTTTTATTATATGATAGCTGCTATGGTTTGGTGAATCCTTCTATCCCTCTTTTATATGCTAGCTGCTATATGTTTAGCTTTGTCCCGATCCTGGGCTACTCCTAGATGGTTTATTCTGGTTGATTTTGTTCCGGATCATGTTGTACTTGGCTACTTCTGCATATTTACTTGGCTAAATATTGATGGACTTGTTTGCACTGGAAGGATGGGTACAGGGAACACTGGGTTCCCCATCACAGATCTTTTAATAGTGGTTGGTAGGATGGGTACAGGGAACACTGGGTTCCCCCACCACCACCACCACGCCTATTTATTATTTGGGTTGAATGTCCCCTTTATGTGTGTGGTTAGTGACATTGTTTTGGGTCCGCCACCACTGGTCCATTTTTGCACTATATGCCAAGTTTAGTCATGCTCTTGCTTATCGGGCTGGTTCTATGCGGGATCTTCTTAACCTTCTATTACTGAAATCTTTATATAAGCGTATATATATATAGTTATATATACATGTGTATACGTTTATATATATGTATTTATATACCCCTTTCATCTTGGATATGTCACTTGTTACTTCTCCTGCTCTTACTTTTAGCTATGCTGTTTTCTTGCACCCTTTGGGCTGAGGCATTCTTTTCTTATGGATGCCTCAAATTCAGGTTTGTAGCTGCCGCCGGAGTTTGAGCGGGGTCGATCAGTTCCCTGCAGAGGCCTTCCTCTCTTGTAGGTAAGGATTCAGTTTCTCTTGTTGTAGCATTTCTTTTGGCTGTTGACTCTTCTCCTGCGGGTTCGTGTCAGTTGTTGACGCCCGTATGGCTTTTGTTTGGTTTACTTCCTGCTGCTGCTGCTAGCTTCCTTTACTGCTACTTAGTTATTTTGTATTCGTACACTCTGGGAAAAGCCTATTTTGCTGAATATTAATGAAGTTCTTTTAGCAGATAAAAATTTGTTCTTTTAACTATTTGTCGCATTTATTATTAAGTATCACCTATTTGCAAAGCGTAAAATAGAATATAATGATACTTCTTTATTATATACTAAATTTAGACCGGCGATCGCCCTGGAGACGTCTCTGGTCTTCAGCGCCGTTAGGAATAAAATGAACTTATTTTCTTCCGTTGTGTACGCATATTTTTGATAAAGAGCGGCTATGTAAACCGCAGGGGCTGAGGGGCACGACTTCCTAACCTAATGAAAATAATCTTAAAATATAATGCTTTTATTAATTCATATCTTTTCTCATAAAAATGTTCGTTTGGGTGCTCGCCTGAACGTTCGTAGTTGTCCCCTACAGGACGTGGCATCATGACGCCTGTTTTCCCCCTTTACTCTGATATTATAATTTATTTCAGGAAAATACGGGTTGTGATAGTTGGTATCAGAGGGAGGTTAGCCGGGTTGCTGGAAATGGTCTGGTTGGCCCGGTTAACCATCCAGTAAGAATCGTTAATCATTGCATACACTCACCAATGGGTCATCGGTAGATCTTGGCTGAAGCACGAACACTACACTCATAAGCATGAAAGAAGTATACAGGGCATACTATGTAGTATGGTATGCATAATATGTGTCTGTATATGGATCCTCATAGGTGACAACATACGACTGTTATGTAGTATGGGATGCATAACGTAGGTCGCATGCGTGTCCATTAGATTTTCTTTTTCATTGTATGCGATAATATGTAGTATGGGATGCATAAGATCGCATGTGTATGCCGCTCATAGCATGCATTAAGGACTTTTCTTAGTTTGCATAGCACTGCATGCATAGCATAACATTGCATAAGCACACGTGCCAAGCTAGAGATCTACACGATGACACATGTACACCCATGATTTCAAATATAAGACACTAAGTTTATATGCATTCGGGTGAGGTGCAAAAGCAAGTATTTGTATATCTTCCCTTCCTAGAGGTTTGATTCCAGTCTTAGGAGGCTGTTTGTATCAGGTTCTTCCTCGTTCTCGTTGTAGTCCAATTTTTTCCGTGGTAATTTAGTCGCTATAGCAGCGTTCTATCTTTGTTATGTCATTCGTCTGTAATGTTTTGTTAGGCGAGTTTAAGGTTCGAGATTGTTAGGCGCACATTCTGTTTGACTCTGGTGCCACTCACTCTTTGTGGCCAAGAAGTGGTTGTTCGGTATCGCTGGGCCTTGGGGCATGTTGATGATCCATTTTGTGTCAAGTACCCGTCCGGATATTCGGTGGTGTCAGATCTGTGCGTGAGGCAATGTCCGATTGTTTTGAATGGATTTTCGGGCTATGCAAACTTGAAGGTAATCATTTTGGAGGATTTTGACGTGATCTTGGGCATGGATTGGCTTGCCCGTTATGACGCCGTGATCCAGTGCAGGGACAAGCGTCTGGATTTCTTGATGGATGATGGCCAGCCCAGGAGCGTGTTCGGCTTCCCGCGTCAGACTTCCTCAGTTATGTCGGTAGTCTGTGCCCAGGCTTTGGCGGAGTTTGATGGTCGGGTCTGTGTTGTTTCCGTGTTGCTTGCAGCTTGTGCTTCGGTGCCTTGTGTGGAAGATATTCCTGTGGTGTGGGAGTACCCAGACGTTTTTCCCGACAACCTTCCTGGTTTTCCTCCTGAGCCTAAAGTAGAGTTTGTGATAGATTTGGATCCCGGGACCCGCCCTATTGCGAAGGCACCCTACCGCATGGCACCGCGGGAGTTGGAGGAGCTGCACACTCAGTTGGATGAGCTTCTACAACTTGGATTTTTTAGGCCGAGTTCGTCGCCTTGGGGTGCGCCGGTTCTGTTCGTGAAGAAGAATGATGGGACGATGAGGCTATGCATCGATTGCAGAGAGTTGAACAAGGTCACTATCAAAAATAGGTATCCGCTGCCGCAGATTGATGACTTGTTCGACCAGTTGCAGGGTAGCTGCGTGTTCTCGAAGATTGACCTTCGGTCCGGTTATCATCAGTTGAGGATCCGCGATGCAGATGTTCCGCGAACTGCTTTCCGGTCGCGTTACGGACATTTGGATTTCCTGGTGATGTCTTTTGGGCTGACTAATGCGCCCTCTGCTTTTATGGATCCGATGAACAGGGTATTCCGGGACTTTTTGGACCTATTCGTAGTGGTCTTTATTGATGATGTGCTGATCTATTCTTCGTGTGAGGAGGAGCATGCTCGGCATCTGCGTTTGGTGATGTCTACCTTGAGGGCACACAAGCTGTATGCCAAGCTGAGCAAATGCGAGTTCTAGCTTTCGCAAGTCTCTTTCTTGGGTCACGTGGGGATCAAGGGTAGCATCTCTGTGGACCCAGCAAAGGTCGCTGCTGTTTTGGACTGGAAGAGGCCATCTTCGCCGAAGGAGATCCGCAGTTTCCTGGGTTTAGCTGGCTACTATCGGAGATTTGTGGAGGGTTTCTCAGGCATTTCCGCGCCTATGACCAGGTTGACGTGGAAGGAAGCGGCTTTCGATTGGAGTGAACAGTGCGAGGAGGCCTTCCAGGAGTTAAAGAGGAGGCTGTGTTCCGCACCGGTTTTGGCTCTCCCAGTTGAGGGAGTGGAGTTTCAGGTCTATGTCGATGCTTCGCTAATTGGCCTTAGGTGCGTCCTCATGCAGGAGGGCATGGTCATTGCGTATGGGTTGGGGCAGCTAAAGGTGCATGAGCGGAACTACCCGACGCATGATTTGGAGTTTGCTGCGGTGATTTATGCCCTGAAGCTGTGGAGGCATCTCTTGTATGGAGTGGTGTGCAAGATCTATTCAGATCACAAGAGCCTGATTTACGTGTTCTCTCAGCGAGAGCTAAACCTGCGCCAGCGTCGGTGGATGGAGTACGTGGCTGATTTTGATGTGGAGATCCTCTATCACCCCGGCAAAGCAAATGTAGTGGCGGATGCCCTGAGCAGGAAGTCAGCTTCTGTTTTCGGTCTCTCTGTGCAGTCCCTGGTGGAGGAGTTCTTTCTGACGAGTATCGCGGTGAAGCCCAGTGGTGGTCCATCTCGTTTGGAGGTCGAGGAGCCGTCCTGGATTGTTTTGGCGAGGTCGCACCAAAAGGATGATCGGGATTTGTAGCACCTCCGGAGCAGAGCTGAGAGAGATGAGTTGCCGGATTTCTCGATTGATGTTGAGGGTAGCTTGAGGTACCAGGGTAGGCTGTGCATACCCGCGGTGGAGCAGATTCGGGCGAAGATTTGTGAGGAGGCTCATGACTCCAGCCTATCCTATCATCCTGGCTCTACCAAAATGTATCGCGACCTGAAGCAGATCGTGTGGTGGCCCGACATGAAGGGCGATATTGCGAGTTTTGTAGCGCAGTGTTACATTTTGGAGCATGGAGGAGCTTGGGATGAACGCCTTGGGCTCATGGAGTTCGCGTACAACAACAGTTATCAGGAGAGCTTGCAGATGGCTCTGTTTGAGGCTCTGTATGGGAGGCGATGTCGGACTCCCCTGTTTTGGGCTGAAGTGGGCGAGAAGCCAGTTCTGGGTCCTGAGGCTTTAGAAGAGATGAGCGTTGCTGTGACGCAGATCCGAGAGAAGCAGCGGGTAGCTCAGGAGCGCTCTGAGAAGTACGCCAATCGGCGTAGAAGTGATTTGGAGTTTGCGGTGGGGTACATGGTGTTCCTTAAGGTGTCCCCGATGGCAGGTGTTAAGAGGTTTGGGAAGAGCCATAAGCTAGACTCTAGGTATGTAGGCCCTTTCGAGGTCGTCGAGCGTATCGGAGTTTCTGCTTGCAGGTTGTCGTTACCTGCCTCTTTCCCCGGTGTGCACGACGTATTCCATGTGAGCCAGCTGCGGATGTGCGTCCGCAGCGATCGCCATGTTCTAGATTCTGTGCCAGTGCTGCAGCCCAATTTATCCTTTGTGGAGCAGCCTGTTTGTATTTTGGAGAGGCAGGAGCGAGTGTTGCGAAGAAAGACCATCCCTATGGTCAAGATCCTTGGGGACAATCAGGACGTTCGGGGTGCGACCTGGGAGCTATAGTCAGCAATGAGGGAGTCCTATCCTCACCTTTTCGACTAGATTCCCCGGTAAGTTTTCGCCTCCAGAGTTTTCTTTCTTTTTCGTGCGATCTTTGCTTTGAATTGTCGCTGCAAAGTTTCGGGTCGAAACTTTTGTTAGGAAGGGTGGCTGTAGCGCCCCGGGTTCTTCATTCTATTATTTTAACAAAGCGTACGAAATTAAAAATAATTATTCGAAACCGAGGTATTAATTTAGGGCGTTACCGTTGCGGAATTGTCGTTGTCGTCGTAGTCCGGCGAGTTTGATTTCTTTCAGTAGAGTTTTATATATATGTATGTGCATACAATCATGCATTCCTACCTAAATATATATATATATATACATAGGAATATTTACACCCTTGCCTCTCATACAAAAAAATATATATAAATGTGCTCAAATTATATAAATATATGTGTATTCATGTGCACATGATTGAGGGTGGATAAATGAGGATGGCTTGTTTTTTATCTCCATTCTCACTCTTTTTTCTTGGGGTGCGGCTGGAGACCTCCACTTACATCTCCTTGGTGCCACTTATATCCCCTTGTGCGGATGGAAATTTCATTTCATTTTTCATTCTCTTTGCGGTGGATGGCTTGGGTCTCGAGGTCAGGCTCTCTCTTCTTGATCCCGTGAATGCTCCAGAAGGGTTTAGGGCATGGTTTTTGCGAAAATCTGCGCCGGGGCGGCGCCGGAGCCATCGGAGGCGAGGTGATCTTTGGTCGTCGGGGCTGGTATTCTCTGTCGGGGCACCGATTGGAATGAGGCAAGGAAACTTTTCACCCCTTTTTATCTTCTTTCCCCCTCCCTTTACTTCTACTTTTCTGTGCTTGGCAAATTTCTGGTTTGGAAGGGCGAATCTTGATTATTTAGGCTAGCTTATGGTTGGTTGGGTTCACTATCTTCACTGATGGCTGCTTGAGGTTGCCCTTCCGATTTCGTCCAGGCTTTGCGTGAAATTGTTTGGGGGGTTATGGCTGCTCGGTTGTCTTCTTTGGGAAATAATTGAGTTTAGGGTTGCTGTTTTTTTAAATGGGGCTGCTGTATGTGTAATTCCGTTGTTGGTTATGTGGGGGCTGCTTCTTAAGTTTTGATTTGTTTGGGGAGTTGATGTTTATACTCAAAATTAGGTTGTTGTTGCTTGTGTTGCTTGGGGATGCCCTGTTCTTTCTGTGAGGGGCTGCTGCTGCTTGTGTTGGTTGGGGATGCCCTGTTGGTTGGTTTTCTTTTTGTGAGGGGCTGCTGCTGCTTGTGTTAATTGGGGCTGCCCTGTTGGTTTGCCTTCATTGTGAGGCTGTTGTTGCTTGTGTTGCTTGGGGCTGCCGTGCTGGTTTGCTTTTCTTGTGGGGGGGGGGGGGGGGGGGGCTGCTTCTTATGTTGGGTATTTGGGGGCTGCTTCTTGTGCTTCTTATTTGGTGGCTGCTTCTCATATTTGTTAATTGGGGGCTGCTTCCTATAGTTTTGTTGGGACTGTTTTCTTTTGTCTACATTGGGCTGCTGCTTTGTGAGTTCATTTTTGGGGATGCTCCTTGCTTGGGTTATGCTAGTCCCGAATGGTGGTATAAATCCCGGCTAAGGGCTGCTATATATACATAGATTTACACCCTTCCTACTTGGGTTCTTTGTTAATTTGGGGTACTGCCTCTTATCTTGGTCAAATATTGGGGATGCACCTTATTCTTGTCTAAGCAAGGGCTGATGCTATGTTCTTTTCTTTTTGGGCTGCCTTGCACCACTCTTGTTGGGTTTCATTACTTGCAACATAATTCTACGCGCTTCGATTACATGTAGCTAGAAATGGTCAATATTATGGTGGTTGTATTTGCTAACTCCTCGACACACTTAATTGGTCCTGTTTTATTATATGCTAGCTGCTATGGTTTGGTGAATCCTTCTATCCCTCTTTTATATGATAGCTGCTATATGTTTAGCTTTGTCCCGATCCTGGGCTACTCCTAGATGGTTTATTCTGGTTGATTTTGTTCCAGATCATGTTTTACTTTGCTACTTCTGCATATTTACTTGGCTAAATATTGATGGACTTGTTTGCACTGGAAGGATGGGTACAGGGAACACTGGGTTCCCCCATCACAGATCTTTTAATAGTGGTTGGTAGGATGGGTACAGGGAACACTGGGTTCCCCCACCACCACCACGGCGCCTATTTCTTATTTGGGGTGAATGTCCCATTTATGTGTGTGGTTAGTGACATTGTTTTGGGTCCGCCACCACTGGTCCATTTTTGCACTATATGCCAAGTTTAGTCATGCTCTTGCATATCGGGCTGGTTCTATGCGGGATCTTCTTAACCTTCTTTTACTGAAATCTTTATATAAGCGTATATATATAGTTTTATATACATGTGTATACGTATATATATATATGTATTTATATACCCCTTTCATCTTGGATATGTCACTTGTTACTTCTCCTGCTCTTACTGTTAGCTATGCTGTTTTCTTGCACCGTTTGGGCTGAGGCATTCTTTTCTTATGGATGCCTCAGATTCAGGTTTGTAGCTGCCGCCGGAGTTTGAGCGGGGTCGATCAGTTCCGTCGATCAGTTCCCTGTCGAGGCCTTCCTCTCTTGTAGGTAAGGATTCAGTTTCTCTTGTTGTAGAGTTTCTTTTGGCTGTTGACTCTTTTCCTGCGGGTTCGTGTCAGTTGTTGAAGCCCGTATGGCTTTTGTTTGGTTTACTTGTTGCTGCTGCTACTAGCTTTCTTTACTGCTACTTAGTTATTTTGTATTCGTACACTCTGGGAAAAGTCTATTTTGCTGAATATTAATGCAGTTATTTTAGCAGATAAAAATTTGTTCTTTTAACTATTTGTCGCATTTATTATTAAGTATCACCTATTTGCAAAGCGTAAAACAGAATATAATGATACTTCTTTATTATATACTAAATTTAGACCGGCGATCGCCCTGGAGACGTCTCTGGTCTTCAGCGTCGTTAGGAATAAAAAGAACTTATTTTCTTCCGTTGTGTACGCATATTTTTGGTAAAGAGCGACTATGTAAACCGCAGGGGCCGAGGGGCACGACTTCCTAACCTAATGAAAATAATCTTAAAAGATAATGCTTTTATTAATTCATATCTTTTCTCGTAAAAATGTTCATTTAAGTGCTCGCCTGAACGTCTGTAGTTGTCCCCTACAGGACGTGGCATCATGACGCGTGTTTTCCCCCTTTACTCTGATATTATAATTTATTTCGGGAAAATACGGGTTGTGACACAGACCCTTGACCAGACCTTTTATTGTCATAGCCTTTAGCTTATCCATCCCTACATGCCCCAACCTCTCATGCCATATGACGATACTATCATTGGTCCTCATCTTGTCAACATAAGAACTTGTCGATAAAACGAACATGTCTTTTGTCCTTCTCCCGACATGAACCACCTCGGCCTTTACCGCCTCAACATTTCGTAGAAAATTCACTTATGTTGGGCCGAACAGAACGTGATACCCAGCGTCAACAATGTTGGTCACGGAGAATAGGTTTTTCCTCATAGCAGGCACATGATAGACACTCTTCAAAGTTAGTGGCCCTCTATCACTTCCCAAGGAAACAACCCCCACCTTCTCGACACTATGCACAATATTATCAACAGTTATGATGGCATCATTACCTGAGTAAGGTTGCGCTGAAGTAAGCTTCGACTCGTCCCCGGTGAGGTGATGAACACACCCCGAGTCCACGTTCCAGTCCTCCTGATAGTTGATAGAAGCCACAGCTCTAACAGAAGCCAAGAAGGCTCCTCCCCATCCTCCATCATTTGACCTGGCCTCAGCTTCCTCCTTCCCTACAACAGCATGCCCCGACTGAAGATTCACCCGACAATCCTTCCCGATGTGAGCAAGCATCCCACACCTGAAGCACTTGGTTCCTTCTCCCTTCTTCCTCCCTTCAGCCTTGGGAGCATAGCCCCTCTTTTGCTGTCCAGAAGTTGAAGGCCCATTGCCTCCAACGGTCTTCTTCTTCTTATCCCATTTCTTCTTCTTCCCTGTGAAGAGAACCTCGCCATCTCCCCCAGACACTGACACCCCCGCCATCTGCCTTGCCATGCTCTCCTGCGACGCAAGCAGATTCTCCAGCTCCAGCAGAGATGGCTGATTTGCCCAACCCTGCACCGACATCACAAAGGCCACATACTCCTTCCGCAAACCACGGATGATGTGCCTCTTCAGCTTCGCATCAGAAATTAACTCATCAGGATCCAGTGCTGAAATCTCAGCGCACAGGTCCTTCATCTTCAGGAAGAACGTAGAGATAGAAAGATCACCCTGAGCCGACCTAGCCAGCTCATTTTCCAGAAACTATAGCGTCGCTACACTCTTCTTGTTAAACAGCCCATCCAGGGCTCTCCAGATCTCTGCAGCTCATCCACACCCCAAGATGTGATCGAATAGTTCAGGTGATATTTCCCTCTTTAGAGTGAACTCTGCTTTCGCATTAATTCTCCCCTAGTTCCTCACCTCATGACCATTATCCCCAACTGGGAAAACTTCCTCTGTACTATCTGTTGGATCTATAGGCGCCCTTAGAGGGGGGGGGGGGGGGGGGGTGAATAAGGGTTTTAAACTTTTTATAGATATTAAAGAAAATAATTCTCAGACATTACCGCCAGTGGTAGTGTTAACGCTTGGCGTTAAGCAACAGTGAGAATACTTTTACGTTTGAACAATGAAAATCACAGAGTACGACTCAGAGATGAATCAATAAACATATTTTCATTAATCATTATCTGGAAGCAAATACGATTACAAAACTTTTCCCAATAACGCTTGGAAAGAGGCGACCAATGAAAACTCTTTTGGTTTTCTATACCGACCCTTCTCCCAAGGACAGGTTGGCTTTAGCCTATCTCTCCCTAGACAAGGCCTCAAGCCGCTCTAGCCCTTCCCTCACCGGAAAGGCCTCAAGCACTCCCTAGATCTACAACCTAGACCTAGTCGCCAACATGAGGCGAATTCCCCCTAGTCCCCGCAAGGCCCTAGTCGCCGTGTGGCGAATTTCTCTGCCAAACAAAAATTATAATGATTACAATTTGAAAAGTAAAACAAGACAAGAACTAGGACTCCCTCAACAAGAAGAACTTGATGTAGATGAAGATGCTATCATATCAATCTTCAAGTTCTTTTGCATTCACGAAACGTTGATGGAGTTCTTTTTGGCTGCTTCTGAAGGTTCACTCGAGTGCTATGAAAGTAAGGCTCCAATAACTTCTGTAACATCAAAAACCTAATGGATGAAGCACCTCTCTTTAAATAGATCCGACAGCTACCGCCTGCGCAAGTACTACAAACCCGCGATAGTGACACGACGTGCACACGGATCATGTCAGTTAAGGCAACTTCTGAGCGCAAACAGTTGTGTCAGCCTAGCTCGCCGCTGTAACACTATCGCCCCGCGATAGTGCGATTTACTTCCTTCAGCCAATATCTCTTTCCATATTTGCCCTCAATCAACTGTAGACGGGATGTTTCCAAAAGCTACCGCCAGGCGTTAGGCCTAACGCGCCGTGATAGTACTTGCCAAACATAACGACCCGCTGATATTCCTTTTTCTCCACATTCCTTTCTGTCAATAGTTTCCATATATGCTAACGCCAGCGTCAAAGCTAACGCTCCGCGGTAGGTCATTTCGTCGGGTGCATCTTCGTCGAGCTGTCCTTAGCTTTCGTCGATCTCAATCAGGTTCGTCGAACGGAAACTTATTTTCGTCGATCTCAATCTGGTTCGTCGAACGACAATTTATTTTCGTCGATCTCAATCTGGTTCGTCGAATGACAACTTATTTTCGTCGATCTCAATCTGATTCGTCAAACAAAACTAGCGCCAACGATAGTATTACCGCTCCGCGGTATGGCATTCATTTCATCGAGCGCCGCGGTAGAGCATGCAGATCGTCGAACGGAGCATCGAGTTCGTCGAACCCAATTTGTCGAATGCAGCATCCAGTTTGTCAAACGCAGGTTTCCTTCTCAGAGGTTGTTAGCGCCAAAGGTAGGCTTAACGCGGCACGGTAGAGAGTTCAGATCTTCTCAGTGGTTTCATCTCAGCGGTTTCGTCTCAGCAGTTTCGTCTCAGCGGTTCGTTAGTGCTAGCGCCTGCGGTAAGGTTAGCACGGCGCGGTAGCAAAAAAACCCAGCACCATGGAGATTTAAAAGCACAGAATCCTGCATACTATAAACACAAAACAAGTATGATCAAATACAATAGGATTTGTTATTGTCAAACCAATAGATGCGGAAAGCATGTTCCAACAAACTCCCCCTTTTGATAATAACAAATCCCCTTAGAAAGAAATAATACAATTGATAGGCATTTGTGTTTATAATAGAGATAAGCATGAAATTTAAGATATGTGCATATGCTCCCCCTAAATGAATTCTCCCCCTAAGTGAATGCTCCCCATACAACAAAACTTTCTATGAACTTGACTCCCCAAACATGTTAATTTCTTTCAAATTTATTCTTCCCCTTTTGGTATTATCAAAAGAGGGTGGAGAGGAAGGCCAACAAAAAGTGTGCAATTACTATGTAGAGAGGGAATGAGCATGATAAAAAGTTAAACACTAAAGAAACCACTTGTTGGGAAAAACGTATTCATGATCGAGCGTACAAGTAGTAAAGATGTGGAAAGCATGACGAATTAATGTTTTTGTTAAGTGAACATCTATATAGGAATTGTGAAGCAGAGTAAATGATTAAGAATTTTAGACATAATAAAATTAGAGGTTGTAGCATTTGAAGTACACAAAATAATTTCAGTGTTAACATAGCCATACACTAGTTTTGAAATGTATGCAATATAGAGTTCTCATGGCGTAACGGATAAGAAATGTAAGCATGATAGAAGATATCAAGACAAGATAGAAGAATACAATGTTCAAAATTTAGAAATCAAGTACACTTATACATTGTAATGATCATGCAAGACTATCTAGTGCATTTACTTATGAATTTAGAGAATACATGTAGATATGCAATAGACTCCAATTCTCATGAGTAGAAGGCTTACAAGTGATAATGATGTGTACAAAATAGAGTTTTTAAAAAAAGTATACATAAGAGTTAATCAAAACACAGGACATGTATAATGGAATAAACACAATATCATTGAACAAGCGTTTTTATAGTCACCTCTTCCCACAAAGCTATATAAATTATTCAATGCACATAGTAAAATAATACAACTACCAAGGTGTTCTGCACACACAATGCCTATTAAGACTTATCAGGGTGCAAAGTAGTGCTTGGTGAATCACAAGTATTATTTTGAATTTTAGTTTTTTTGTGATTCGGTGTACAAGAAGAAGTAGTGTAAAAGGAAAAATGTTTGCAACAAGGCACTTTACAATTCTCTCCAAGGTGCTCAACCTCACAATGCTCATTAAGACTTATCAGGAGGGTGAGCGGTGCTTGGTGGAGTTATCTTTGTCAATTATTCATTTGAATTTTTTGCTTAACGACAAAGGTCTCTGAATTCACTTGTATGTGCAAACAAAAAGATTTTTGAAAAGACACACTTCTTCAAAGATAGGTGCATGAAAAAGATTTTAACATGTGGTGAAGGTAAAACTAAGCATGCCTAACAATAATATGACGTTGTTACACTACACAATCATGTAAGAGAAGATTAAATGCATATGTAGTCTGTCAAAAAGTGTGAGTGAAACAAAAATCATTAGCAAATATAAGCCATTTACTCATACATACACGCTGTGCAATACTACACATGATTTCTATCATCAATTTCAAAGCACACATAAGATAATGTTCAAAGCATGATACAAAAACAATGTTATTAAGATACTAGAACTAGAGAATGAAACATTGTATACTAAGCATGGCAAGATAAACTATATCATCCTTGAAACATTGAAATTCTACATCAGTTTTTATAAATTTTAAGTTTTCAAACAACAAAAAGAAAACAAATAGAAAGCATGTTTTTGATGTTTTAATTGGTTTTTCAATTTTGTAGTTTGTTTTGATAAAAAAAAAGGTTTTTGGTTGGATTTTGATTTGTTCTACTATTTTTTTTGTGTTTTTGGAATTTTAAAAGAAAATAGCAAAAACTGAAGGATAAGAATGAAAAAAAGACTGGAAATACAGAAGTACCCACTACCGCCAGCGGTACCCAGCTATCACCGGGCGGTAGTGACAGAGCCACAAATTTTGCGAAAACGTGAAATTTTTCAGAATTTTTCTTTTGAATATATTTGTGCAGATTTGTGACAATGTAGTACAGCAAAGAAATCAGACATATGTATTCATAAATAATGTGGATTTTGCAAGTTCAAGCTAGAATGTCCAAAACCCCTAATTCTAGTTTAAGTAGATGAAATCGTGAATCAGGTAGAGGCTTGGTAAATATGTCCGCAAGTTGCGATTCAGTTCCTATGAAGTTTACATGAACGTGTTCCTTTTTGATGTGATCCCTAATGATGTGGTGTCTTACGTCAATATGTTTAGATCGTGAGTGAAGAACGGGGTTGTTTGTTAAGTCAATAACACTCTTTTTGTCACACTTAAGTTCAATATTAGTTAAATGAACACCAAAGTCTTCTAAGGTTTGTGCCATCCATAGTGCTTGGGCGCAACAACTTCCTAGTGCAATGTATTCTGCCTCGGTGGTGGAGAGGGCAACAGAATTTTGCTTTCTACTTGACCATGCAACTAGAGAAGGACCTAAGAAGTGACATGTACCACTAGTGCTTTTCCTATCTAGTGAACAACCCGCATAATCAGAATCAGAATATCCATGCAAGAGAAAAGAATCATTATTTGGATACCAAAGTCCTAATTTTGATGTGCCTATTAGATATCGAAAAAATTGTTTCACCGCTTTTGAATGAGATTCTTTTGGATTTGCTTGAAATATAGCGCATAAGCATACGATAAACATGATATCGCGTCTAGATGCACTTAGGTATAACAGGGATCCAATCATTCCTCTATATAAAGTTTGGTCAATTGAAATTCTGGCTTCATCTTTTCCTAATTTTAGTGATGCGCTCATTGGAGTACTAGCTTGTTTTATATTTTCAAAGCCAAAACGTTGTAGCATATCATGGACATATTTGGATTGACAAATAAAAATTCCATCATTTCGTTGGGTTATTTGAAAACCTAAAAAGTATGTTAGTTCACCCACGAGACTCATTTCAAAATCATTTTGCATCACTAAAATAACTTCCTTACACAACTCTTCATTAGTGGCTCCAAAAATAATATCGTCAACATATATTTGTAAAATAATCAAATCATTATCACAGTGCTTAATGAAGAGCGTGTTATTGGCACTACCCATTTTATAATCGTGCTTTAATAAAAAAGATGTTAAGCGTTCATACCAAGCACGAAGCGCTTGTTTTAGACCATAAAGCATTTTTTATAATCTATATACATGATTTGGAAATTTATCATCAATAAATCCGGGGGGTTGTTCTACATAGACTTCTTCTTTTATTATCCCATTTAAGAAGGCACTTTTGACATCCATTTGAAATAATTTAAACTTCTTATAACTCTCAAAAGCTAGAAAAATTCTAATCCATTCAAGGTGAGCAACGGGTGCAATTGTTTCATCGAAATCTACCCCTTCGATTTGAGAATAACCTTGTGCCACTAATCTAGCTTTGTTCCTAGTTATTCTAGACTCTCCATCTAATTTATTTTTAAATATCCATTTGACACCGATAACGGGGTTATTAGATGGTCTTTCAACTAGTTTCCAAACTTTATTGCGTTCAAATTGATTTAATTCGTCATTCATTGCAATAAACCAAAACTCATCATTCAAAGTAGTGGACACATTTTTCGGTTCTATTTCTGAAACAAAGCATAAATTTGAAAAAGATTCAGTAAAAGAAGAACCTGTAGTTACCCCTCTTGATGGTTCTCCAATGATAAGCTCCCTTGGATGATCCCTTGTAAATCAAAGCACACTTGGAGGCCCGAACTCCTCTTGCACAATCTCTACTCCTTTTTCTTGTCCAAGTGGATCATCATCATCATGATCCAATGGTGAAAGAGGTTCATCTTCATTTCCTGCACAAGTAGAGTCTACACAAGGCACAAGTTCATCAAACTTCACACGAATAGACTCTTCCACCTTTTTAGATTTTTTATTATACACTATATATGCTTTGCTAGTGGAAGAATAACCAAGAAATATACCTTCATCACACTTTTCATCAAATTTAGCTAATGCATCATTGGTGTTTAGAATAAAACATTTACACCCAAAGACATGAAAGTAAGAAACATTAGGTTTCCTTTGAAAGTACAATTCATAAGGAGTTAATTTCAAAACAGGGCAAAGCATAACACGATTTATAACATAGCATGCTGTATTTACGGCTTCGGCCCAAAAATATCTGGGCAATCCATACTCGGATAACATAGTGCGTGCAAGTTCTTGAAGAGTTCTATTTTTCCTCTCCACAACACCGTTTTGTTGGGGGGGGGGGTGCGTGGAGCAGAAAATTCGTGCTTAATACCAAGATTATTACAGAAAGTAGTGAAACTATCATTTTCAAATTCCCCTCCATGACCCGATCGTATACACTTGATTTTTAAATCTAATTCATTTTGAATGCGATTGCAAAGCTTTGAAAATTCAGAAAACGCATCGGATTTTGAGGTAAGAAATAAGGTCCAAGTAAATCTAGAAAAATCATCAATTAAAACAAATGTGTACTTTTTACCACCAAGACTACATGAGCTAATGGGTCCAAAAAGATCCATGTGAATTAATTGTAAGGGTCTCAAGGTGGATATTTCTTTTTTACTCTTAAACGATGTTTTTGAGAATTTTCCTTTTTGGCATGGCGAGCATAAAGAAGACAGATTTCCATTTAGCATAGACAAACCATTAATAAGTTTATTCTTTGACAGTTCTAAGATTAACTTAGTGCTTGAGTGGCCGAGATGCCTATGCCATAATTCAAGTTCTTCATTTTTTGATATAAGACATTTGAGTGATGCACGAGATAGATCATGAAAGGAAATTTGATACACATTGTGAATTCGTGGTGCAGTGAGTACAATACTATTGGTTTTTGGATCTATAATTTTGCATAAATCCGTAGAAGACTCAAATAAAACATTTAGACCTATATCGCAGAGTTGACTAATAGAAATCAAGTTATGTTTCAAACCTTCTACATATAAAACATTAGTAAGAGAGAAAGAATTGTTACCAACAGTACCGGTGCCTAATATCATCCCTTTTCCATTGTCCCCAAATGTCACCATTCCTCCTTTCTTCTTGGTGAGGCTAAGGAATTTTGCTTTATCGCCCATCATGTGTTTGGAGCACCCTGAGTCCAAGTACCACATGTCTTCCTTTTCCTTAGCCTGCCAACATACCTAACAAGAAGATGAGAGTAAAGATCCAGATACCCAAGTGGTTCCTCCCATAGAATAGGTGGAAACCATAGGCACCCAGATTTGCTTGACCGTACATCGACCCTTCATCCTGCAAGAGTCCAAAGTATGCCCGAAGTGATGGCACTTGGCACATAACACAAAAGGGGTTGAGACCTTTTATAGTTTTTGTTGTGGACTCTTGCTGGAGGATGGGGAATCAGCAGAATAAATTTTAGATTTTTTGTTATTCGAAGAATTATGAGTTTTGTTACTACCGCCAGCGATAGAAGTTACCGCCGGGCGATAGTTAGCAGAGACAAAACCTAGACTAGTTTTTGCACTACCATGCCTTTGGTTGGCCAAAATCATATCAAGACTTTTCTGGCCAACACCGAATTTTTCTATGGCTAAGTTAAGGTCATGGATTTTAGCTTTTAATGCAAAATTTTCACTAACTAGATTTCCGCATCAATTTGCAAAAATTTTCTTTTCATTTTCAACATTAGAAAGGGAGAGTTTCAAATTTCTTTCTAAGTCTCTCTTTTGTTTCGAGAGTGATTCGATATTGGAGAGAGCATTAGAAAGATCAGTTTCAAGTTTACTAGTCCTTGCCAAGAGATCATCATTCTTTTGGCAAGACTCAATCTCCTTTCCCAAGGCAAAAACTTCCTTAATTTTTTATTTTGTTTCAAAAGAATTTTATTTTCAGTTTTAAGTAGATCAAGATCTTTTAAATTTCTGCCAAAAGATTTGCAAGTTCTTAAGTACTCAGAATAAAGATCATCATAGTTAGAGGGGATTACCTCAGTGTCGCATTGGACACTGCACTCATCGTCGGTTGATTCATTGCTTTTCCCCATAAGGCACAAGTTTGCCTCATCATCATCGCTTGAGCTTGAAATACTTGAGCACCCAGAGGAAGAATCATCCCATGTTGCAGCCTTTAAGACCTACTTCTTCTCCTTTCCTTTAACCCATTTTTCTATTTGATCCTTCAGGAATTTTGGGCATTGACTTCTAATATGCCCGGTCCTCCTACAGTGAAAGCACTCGGGAGGTGGCCGCTCATCGTCTTCGTCGCTAGACTTCTCCTTCTTCTCTCTTTTGGATGAGGAGCCCATTCGGAAAAATTTCCGGAAGGTGTTCCTCCTTTCCGGGTTCTTCATGAACTTAGTGAAGTTCTTCACGAAGAGACTTTCCTCGTCATCTTCCTCATCGTCATCTTCTTTTCTTGACTTCAGTGCCAAGGCTTTCTTCGTTGGTTCCTTGTTGTACCCCTCTTCTTGAATCTCGAGTTCTACCTCATGGGTTTTAAGGTTCCCAATGAGGCTCTCAATTTGGAGTCGCCTAAGATCATGCGATTCGGAAATCGCCGTCACCTTTGGATTGAACTTTGGTGGGAGTGATCGAAGAAGCTTTCTCACCAAGTCTCCGTTTGAAAATGTTTTTCCAAGAATTTTTGAGGCATTAACGATCTTGGTGAATCGACTGTACATGGCGTCGACGTCCTCATTTGGATCCACCTTGAACCTCTCAAATTCATATTCCAGTTGGAATAGTTTAGAATCTTTGACCTGCGAGGTACCTATATGCGTTATTTCTAATAAGTTCCAAATATCCTAAGCTGTTTCACATGCACTTACTCTATTAATTTCAGTCCTATCAAGAGCACAGAACAAAGCATTCATCGCTTTCACATTATTCTTACACCTAGTCTTATCTCCATCGTCCCATTTATCCCTAGGTTTTTCAATGGTTACTTCTCCAACAATGTATGTAGGAGAAGTGTATGGAGTTTCAATACATGCCCATACATCTAGATCTAAGTTTATCAGAAAACAACGCATACGCGTTCTCCAGTAATTATAATCAGTTCCAGTAAACAACGAAGGTCTACTTAGTCCCTGCCCCTCATGGAAAGCGAGATCACGGAGCGCCATTATTCCCGGTTGTTAGACTGAATTGGAATAACCTAGCTCTGATACCACTTGTTGGATCTGTAGGAGCCCTTAGAGGGGGGGGGGGGTGAATAAGGGTTTTAAACTTTTTATAGATATTAAAGAAAATAATTATCAGACACTACCGGCAGTGGTAGTGTTAACGCTTGGCGTTAGGCAACATTGAGAATACTTTTATGTTTGAACAATGAAAATCACAGAGTACGACTCAGAGATGAAACAATAAACATATTTTCATTAATCATTATCTGGAAGTAAATACGATTACAAAACTTTTCCCAATAACTCTTGGAAAGAGGCGACCAATGAAAACTCTTTTGGTTTTCTATACCGACCTTTCTCCCAAGGACCGGTTGGCTTTAGCCTATCTCTCCCTAGACAAGGCATCAAGCCGCTCTAGCCCTTCCCTCATCGGAAAGGCCTCAAGCACTCCCTAGATCTACATCCTAGACCTAGTCGCAAACACGAGGCGAATTTCCCCTAGTCCCCGAAAGGCCCTAGTCGCCGTGTGGCGAATTTCTCTACCAAACAAAAGTTATAAAGATTACAATTTGAAAAGTAAAACAAGACAAGAACTAAGACTCCCTCAACAAGAAGAACTTGATGTAGATGAAGATGCGATCATATCGGTCTTCAATTTCTTTTGCATTCACGAAACGTTGATGGAGTTCTTTTTGGCTGCTTCTGAAGGTTCACTCGAGTGCTATGAAAGTAAGGCTCCAATAACTTTTGTAACAGCAAAAACCTAATGGAGGAAGCACCGCTCTTTAAATAGATTCGACAGCTACCGCCTGCGCAAGTACTACCGCCCCGCGATAGTGACACGATGCGCACACGGATCGTGGCAGTTAAGGCAACTTCTGAGCGCAAATGGTTGTGACAGCCTAGCGCGCCGCAGTAACACTATCACCTCGCGATAGTGCGATTTCCTTCCTTCAGCCAATATATCTTTCCATATTCGCCCCTCAATAAACTGCAGACGGGATGATTCCAAAAGCTACCGCCGGGCGTTAGACCTAACGCGCCGCGATAGTACTTGCCAAACATAGCGACCCGTCGACATTCCTTTTTCTCCACTTTCCTTTCTGTCAATAGTTTCCATATATGCTAATGCCACTGTCAAAGCTAACGCTCCGCGGTAGGTCATTTCGTCGGGTACATCTTCGTCGAGCTGTCCTTAGCTTTCGTCGATCTCAACCTGGTTCATCGAACGGAAACTTATTTTCGTCGATCTCAATCTGGTTCGTCGAACGACAACTTATTTTCGTCGATCTCAATCTGGTTCTTCGAACGACAACTTATTTTCATCGATCTCAATCTGATTCGTCGAACAGAACTAGAGCCAACGGTAGTATTACCGCTCCGCGGTATGGCATTCATTTCGTCGAGCGCCGCGGTAGAGCATGTAGATCGTCGAATGGAGCACCGAGTTTGTCGAACGCAGCATCCAGTTTGTTGAACGCAGGTTTCCTTCTCAGCGGTTTCTTCTCAGCGGTTGTTAGCGCCAGCGGTAGGCTTTATGCGGCGGGGTAGAGGATTCAGATCTTCTCAGCGGTTTCGTCTTAGCTGTTTCATCTCAGCGGTTCGTTGGTGCTAGCGCCAGCGGTTAGGTTAGCGCGGCGCGGTAGCAACAAAACCCAGCACCATGGAGATTTGAAAGCACATAATCCTGCATACTATAAACACAAAACAAGTATGATCAAATACAATAGGATTTGTTATTGTCAAACTAAGAGATGCGGAAAGCATGTTCCAACACTATCCCATCCAACAACTTCCCAGAGATCCTCGCCTAACAAGTAACTCTCCATACATGACTTCCACTTCTTGAAGTTGGTCGATGTGCGGAGTTCAATATGAAGACCTCTTGCGTATCCAGCTTCCATGGCAACTGTGGTTTCTTCTTCACAAAGACGATGGCAACTCTTGTTAATCACTGCTTATCCACTCCAACAACCTCCCTCTGATACCATGTGAAATTTTCTGACCGTTTAGGAGTAAGCAGGAGTTATATCAACTAAGTTATAGCCAAACAACCACAATGCCAAATATCAGCAACACAATAGTCTTTATTGAATCAAATACTTCATTATATTGCGAGGTATACATGGCGAGACATGATTTTGCCTGTACACAAGGAGAATAGAAGAAACAAGCAAAGAAGATAACTTGTGGTTAGCCCCACTCAAACCGCCTAACCGCCTGTCCACTGCGACTTGCTGCCTTCACCAGACCGGCTATCAGCTGAGTCCGCCCGAACAGAACAGAACGAACACAACAACAGAACTTGCGGCCTTCCAGAACTTGACCGCGGATCTCCCGACCTCCTTCCACACTGCTAGCTGCTACCCGCAGAACTGCTACCAGACCGACTAGAAAAATAGCCGCAAGTCGCAATCCGCACAACCTGCAAAACCAGCACAAATGAGATCTATCAGCAAGACCGTCCGGTTACAAAATGTTAACCACAGGTTCCAGAGACGAGTACTGCTTACAGTTGGTTCGATAAATGAATAGTGCCAGGGGGTCCTATTTATAGGCACGAGACAAGATCCAGTCACCGCCCATGTGATAGGATCACCACCACAAGACCGCGTGACTAGAGCACCTCGTGCGGCTAGCACCTCTACTATAAATGAGCACTGCAGGCTAGCCAGACAAGAGTCCAACAGACCGCCAAATTGAAGACCGCACGACTAAGGCAAGAATGCCAACTCGCCACCATCAGTATCTGCATAGAGAGCTCACACGGACACCAATAGAACCCGCGTGGCTAGACAGATACATAGCCCGCGCACATACACCATGAGCCCACCCAGCGGGTATCACTGAGAAGATAGGACAGTTAAGCCGAAGCAGAAAATTGCCGGTCAAGATAGAGAGCAAGCCGCGCGATTAAACAAGATTAACCGCACAACAACATTACCAAACCGCCACGCAGTCCAAGAGACCAGACCGCGCGGCTACACCCCGGAAGCATCTGAGCAGAAGTGAAGAACCTGACTAGCTGAACCAGCTAGTCGCCAGAACAGACCGCGAGACCGCCCTGTCTCAGCGGCAACTGCGGCCAGACGGCAGAAGGCGCGACCACTTCCCACATCAACATTTTCAACACTCCCCCTTGAAGTGGGAAGTTGAAAACAGCCCAAGTAAACTCCGCAACCGGGTAAATGGTCCCTTCTCCAGCAGCTTTGTGAAGATGTCTGCAACATTGCCCACACTCCGAACATGCTCGACCATAAGAGATCCCTCCAACACCTTCTCACGAATTAAATGGTGCTCAATCTCAATGTGCCTGGTCCTCGCGTGACAGACTGGATTGTTCACCAGCTTGAGAGCATAATGGGACCTCGAACCTCCTCAAGAATGTCCTCCACCAACCTCCTGAGCCAAATGGCTTCCTGAGCTGCCAAGGCCGAAGCCTTGTATTCCGCTTTTGTGGTAGATACAGACAGTGACTCCTGCTTCTTGCTGCACCAAGAGATAGTTGTGGGGCCCGCAATAAAGACATAACTAGACGTTAATCTCCGATCATCCACGTCTCCCCCATAATCATCATCCATTTACCCATGCAACTCAAAGCTTGACCTTCTCCTATATAGAAGACCCAGATTAAAAGTTGACTTCACATACTTCAAAATTCCTTTTGCCGCCAGCAGATGTGTTTCCGTGGTTCAGCCATGTACCGACTCACCTTGCCAACTACATAAGCAATATCTGACCTTGTGATCGTCAAGTAGATCAAGCTCCGAACCAGAGCTCGGAACACCAATGGATCAGATAAAACTCTCACCTCATCCTTCCGAAGTTTATGATGCTTTTCCAAAGGTATAGAGCTGCTATTCCCTTCCTCCATGCCGAATCGTTGAACGATCCACTCCGCATACCCAGCCTGAGAAATGAGCACTCCACTCTCCCGCATCTGCACCTCGAGTCCATGGAAATGGTGGAGCTCAACCAGATCCTTCAACTCAAATCTGATAGCAAGCTCGGCCCTTAGCCTTGCTACCGCCTCCTTTGAATTCCCGGTGACAATCATGTCATCCACGTACAGCAGAACAATAACCCGAAGCTCCCCCTCCTTCTTGACGAACAAGCTATAGTCATAGTCTGAAGCATAGAACCCGCTGAATAGGAGATACTCTGCGATCTTTCCATACCACGCCCGAGGCTCTTGCTTCAACCCATACAAGGCTTTCTTCAGTTTGCATACGAAGTCCGGAAAGTCCTCCGAGATGAAGCCCGGCGGTTGGATCATGAATATATCCTTGTCAATCTCGCTGTATAAGAAGGCATTCTTCACATCGAGCTGCCAAATCTCCCATCCATAAGACGCCGCCAAGGCAACAATAAATTGAACTAAAGTCATCTTCACCACTGGACTGAACTTCTCCTCGTAATCCTCTCAGTACTGCTGTGAGAATCCACCAGCCACAAGGCGAGCCTTGTATCGCACGATCGTGCTGTCAGCATTCTTCTTGAGCTTATAGACCCACTTGCATGTCACAGGGGTAATTCCCTTGGGCCTGGGCACTAGAGACCAAGTCTCATTCCTTTTGAGGGCAGCCATCTCCTCCTTCATAGCTATGTCCCACTGCTTCACGCCTTTGGCTTTCTCAAAGATCGACGACTCCCGCTCATCCAGGGGGCCAGCAATGAAACATGAGACAAAGCTCACCATGTTTCCTCCTGTATAGCGATCAGGGGCAATGATCGTTCGCTTCGATATCCTCAGCTCCTTCCCCTGACTCGCATTACCTTCAGCTGCTTCTTCTCTAGCTTCCCTTCCAGACATACTAGGAGCATCTCTCCCCCTGCTTCCTAATCCAGAAGCCTCCGTCACAGAACTAGAAATGGATGGACCACCTGGTGACAAAGACAGCTCCACCTGAAGATTTTCCATAGCTCTCTCCTGCTCCTCCACCCTGCTTTTTGGAAAGTCAACACCAGAAATTCCCTTGTAAGACGTCACCTCGTCAAACACGACGTCGTGAGATACAACAAATCTCTGCGTCTCCGGGTCCATGCACCTGCATCCCTTTTTCTGATCTTCATATCCCACGAAGACTAGCTTCCTTGCTTTCGCATCTAGCTTCGTCCGAAGCGCATCTGGAATGTGCACATAGCAGGTTGAACTAAACACCTGAAGGTGTGCCACACTTGGCTTTTCCTTGAACATCATCTCATGCGGGGTCAACATGTTGATGGGACTGAGAGGCATCCTGTTGATGATTTAGGCAGCATAAGACATTCCCTCCGCCCAGAAGGACCTTGGGATACTCTTGGCATGAAGCCAACACTTGCAGGTCTCCGTCAGATGACGGATCTTCGGTTCTGCAACTCCATTTTGTTGTGGAGTATGCGCACAAGCAAGTTCCCTCCGGATGCCCGCCTTCCTGCAAAAACTAAAGAACTCACCCTAGGTGAACTCCCCCCCCCCCCCCATTGTCAGTTCTCAGCTTCTTTATCCGCATGCCTAGCCGACCCTCCACTAGCTCCTTGAACTCCACAAACTTGGCAAATGCCTGCGTCTTCTCCCTCAGGAAATAGACCCAGACATATCTGGTGTAATCGTCGATCAACACTAGCATATACCTGTTCCCTCCGAGGCTTGGGGTAGCAGTCGGTCCCATCAAGTCGCCATGGATGCACTCCAGCGGCACACTACTCCTTGTCTGCGACTTATCAAATGGTAGTCGATGAGACTTGCCAAACTGATATCCCGCGCAAACATGACCGTCACAGTAGGAAGATAGACTAGGCAGGCCCTTGACTAGACCTCTTATTGCCATAGCCTTCAGCTTATCCATCCCTATATGCCCCAACCTCTCGTGCCATATGACGGCACTATCATTGGTCCTCATCTTGTCAACATAAGAACTTGTCGATAAAACAAATAAGTCTTTTGTCCTTCTCCCAACATGAACGACCTTGGCCTTTACCGCCTCAACGTTTCATAGAAACTTCACTTCTGTTGGGCCGAACAGAACGTGATACCCAGCGTCAACAACGTTGGTCACGGAGAATAGGTTTTTCCTCATACCAGGCACATGATAGACACTCTTCAAAGTTAGTGGCTCTCTATCACCGACCAAGGAAACAACCCCCACCTTCTCGACACTATGCACAGTATTATCAGCAGTTATGATGGCATCATTACCTGAGTAAGGTTGCGCTGAAGTAAGCTTCGATTCGTCCCGGTGAGGTGATGACCACACCCCGAGTCCACGATCCAGTCCTCCTGATAGTTGATAGGAGCCGCATATCTGACAGAAGCAGAGAAGGCTCCTCCCCATCCTCCATCATTTGACCTGGCCTCAGCTTCCTCCTTCCCTGCAACAGCATGCCCCGGCTGAAGATTCACCGGACAATCCTTCCTGATGTGACCAAGCTTCCCGCACCTTAAGCACTTGGGTCCTTCTCCCTTCTTCCTCCCTTCAGACTTAAGAGCATAGCCCCTCTCCTGCTGTCCAGTGCTGAAATCTCAGCGCACAGGTTCTTCATCTTCAGGAAGAACGTAGAGATAGAAAGATCACCCTGAGTCGACCTAGCAAGCTCATTTTTCAGAAACTGTAGCCTCGCTACATTCTTCTTATTAAACAGCCCATCCAGGGCTCTCCAGATCTCCGCAGCTGATCCACACCCCAAGATGTGATCGAATAGGTCAGGTGATATTGCGCTCTTTAGAGTGAACTCTGCTTTCGCATTAATTCTCCTCCAGTTCCTGACCTCATGACCATTATCCCCAACTGGGACAACTTCCTCTATACTATCCCCTCTGTAATGGCCCATCAACCACTACGGCTAGGCTACCGTTAGGGACTGCAGTCCCGGTCTCCCCCAACGCATCTCTGGCCCTGTTTTTCAGGCCAGCGCGTTGTTGACGACGGGTCTCGAACCCGCGCCCTTGATAAGAGACCCTTTCTACAGTCCTCATCACCAACTGAGCTGCAGCTCAGTTGGTGATGAGGACTGTAGAAAGGGTCTCTTGTCAAGGGTGCGGGTTCGAGACCCGTCGTCAACAACGCGCTGGCCTTAAAAATAGGGCCAGAGATGCGTTGGGGGAGACCGGGACTGCAGTCCCTAATGGTAGCCTAGCCGTAGTGGTTGATGGGACGTTACAAAAAAGTCAGCTCAGTTGGTGATGAGGACTGTAGAAAGGGTCTCTTATCAAGGGCGCGGGTTCGAGACCCGTCGTCAACAACGCGCTGGCCTGAAAAACAGGGCCAGAGATGCGTTGGGGGAGACCGGGACTGCAGTCCCTAACGGTAGCCTAGCCGTAGTGGTTGATGGGCCGTTACACCCTCCAACAACCTCCCAGAGATCCTTGCCTAACAAGTAACTATTCATACATGACTTCCACTTCTTGAAGTTGGTCGATGTGAGGAGTTCAATACCAAGACCTCTTGCGTATCCAGCTTCCACGACAACTGTGGTTTCTTCTTCACAAAGACGATGGCAACTCTTGTTGATCACTGCTTATCCACTCCAACAACCTCCCTCTGATACCATGTGAAATTTTCTGACCATTTAGGAGTAAGCAGGAGTTATATCAACTAAGTTATAGCCAAACAACCACAATGCCAAATATCAACAACACAATAGCCTTTATTGAATCAAATACTTCATTACATTGCGAGGTATACATGGCGAGACATGATTTCTCCAGTACACAAGGAGAACAGAAGAAACAAGCAAAGAAGATAACTTGCGGTTAGCCCCACTCAAACCGCCTAACCGCCTGTCCGCTACGACTTGCTGCCTTCACCGGACCGGCTATCAGCTGAGTTCGCCCGAATAGAACAGAACGAACACAACAATAGAACTTGCGGCCTTCCAGAACTTGACCCCTAATCTCCCGACCTCCTTCCGCACTGCTAGCTGCTACCCGCAGAACTGCTACCAGACCGACTAGAAAAATAGCCGCAAGTCACAATCCGCACAACACGCAAAACATGCACATATGAGATCTATCAACAAGACCGCCCGGATACAAAATGTTAACCGCAGGTTCCAGAGATGAGTACTGCTTACAGTTGGTTCGATAAATGAACAGTGTCTGGGGGTCCTATTTATAGGCACGGGACAAGATCCAGTCACCGCCCATGTGATAGGATCACCACCACAAGAACGCGCTTTTAGAGCAACTCACGCGGCTAGCACCTCTGCAATAAATGAGCACCGCAGGCTAGCCAGACAAGAGTCCAATAGACCGCACGACTAAGGCAAGAATGCCAAGTCGCCACCATCAGTATCCGCATGGAGAGCTCGCGCAGACTCCAATAGAACCCAAACGGCTAGACAGATACACAACCCGCGCACATACACCATGAGCCCGCCCAGCGGGTATCACTGAGAAGTTAGGACAGTTAAGCCAAAGCAAAAAACTGCCGGTCAAGATAGAGAACAAGCCGCGCGATTAAACAAGTTTAACCGCATGGCAACATTACTAAACCGCCACGCAGTCCAAGAGACCAGACCGCGCGGCTACACCCCGGAAGCTCCTGAGCAGAAGTGAAGAACACGACTAGCTGAACTAGCTAGTTGCCAGAACAGACCACGAGACCGCCCGGTCTCAGTGGCAACTGCGGCCAGACGGCAGACCGCACGACCACTTCCCACATCAACATTTTCAACATGGGGGAGGCGTATGGAGGAAAAGAGCAAGACCATCTGGGTCAGCTCAGTCTGCTGGTTCGGGTGTGACGACTGGGCGGGGCCCACTCTTATGTTATAACTATGGCAAGTCGGGGCATTATTCTCATGATTGTCGCAACGGCAAGAGGGAAGTTGCGGCTTATGCGGCAGAGAAAGGGAAGGCGGTGGATTCAACTACATCCCATGCTGCTCCAGCCCAGCCTAGAGTGTACAACCTTGGCCAGCAGGAGGCCATAAAGCAAAGTGATGTGGTGAGAGGTAAATGTAAGTATACATCTTTTTTTACTTTTATACTTCATACCTTGTGCATTGCTTGTTAACCTTGTGTGTATTAGGCTTTGTTCTAATTAATAATTGTCCGGCGAGAGCACTGTTTGATATGGGAGCTTCGCATTCATTTCTATCAGAGGCCTTCATACGACAACTTGGAGTGCCTTCGATGATGATAATGGAAAGGTTAGATGTGATGCTGCCCAATGGGTGTTCTATGTGTGCGGATCAAGGTTCTGCGGTAAAGGTACGAATCAGAAGTCAAGACTTTATTTTGGAAGCACTAATACTACCAATTTCGGAGTTCGATGTGATCTTTGGTATGGACTGGCTGTCAGCGCAGCAAGCCTACATTGATTGAACTTCAAGGAGGTTACTCTGGGGAGGAATACCAAGCGTGCGACTAAGTTTGCTGGTTTGCGTGGATCGAGCAAGACGTTGATGTCTGCTGTTAAAGTAGTCAAGGCAGTTTGGCAAGGCGCAGAATTGTGTGTTATGCTAGTTGGGGCTGCAAAGCCTCAGCCCCGTCTGAGTGACATTCCTGTTATCTCGGAGTATCCGGATGTGTTTCCTAAAGATCTTCCTGGGGAGCCACCTCAGTGAGAGATAGACTTCACTATAGAGCTTGTGCCAGGTGTCAATCCTGTGTCACGCTCTCCATACCGAATTGCGCCAAAGGAGATGGCGGAGTTGAAGGTCCAGTTACAGGAGTTGCTCGGGCAAGGCTATATACGCCCAAGTACATCCCTTTGGGGTGCTCCGGTCCTCTTTGTGAAGAAGAATGATGGAAGTCTGCGTATATGAATAGACTATCAAGAATTGAACAAGCTGGACGAGAAGAACAAGTATCCAATTCCTCGAATGGACGACTTGTTTGATCAGCTAGTCAGATCAACGGTATATTCAAAAATGGATCTTAAGTCTTGATACTACCAGTTACAGATTCGGGAGTGCGACATTCCCAAGATGGCATTTAGTACCCTCTATGGACACTATGAGTTTACTGTTATGCCATTTGGATTGATGAATGCACCATCAGTGTTCATGGATCTGATGAATAGAACCTTTAGAGAGTTCCTTGACCGGTTTGTGATTGTCTTTATTGACGATATTCTTGTATACTCTCAGTCTAAAGAAGAACACGCGGTTCATTTACGCGTAGTTTTGGAGACACTGCGACAGAGTCAACTGTATGTCAAGTTCTCCAAATGTGAGTTTTGGCTAGCCTCTGTGGCATTCCTTGGTCATGTGGTTAATGGCGAGGGTATCGCGGTAGATTCGAAAAAGATAGTTGTTATCCAGGAGTGGCCCATTTTGAAGATAGTAGCGGAAGTCAGGAGTTTCCTTAGACTTGCAGGCTACTATCGGGGCTTCGTGGAGAACTTTTCGCGGATTGCTCTTCCTCTCACGACATTGACAAGGAAAGATCAAAATTTTGTTTGGTCACCAGCATATGCACGAGCTTTTGAGGTGTTAAAGAGTCGTCTGACCACGACACCAATCTTATGTTTGCCATGTGGTACAGAAGGTTACGAAATTTATAGTGATGCGTCAGGGAGCGTCTTAGGCTACGTACTTCTTCAGAATAGTCAAGTGATAGCTTATGGCTCGAACCAGTTGAAAGTGCATGAGCGAAATTACCCAGTCCACGACTTGGAGTTGGCGGCCGTGATTTTTGCTTTGAAATTGTGGCGACACTACTTCTATGGCGTGAAGGTTGATATCTTTACGGACCATAAGAGCCTAAAGCATCTGCTAAATCAGAAGGAGCTCAATATGCAACAACGAAGGTGGATGGAGTTCCTGGGGGACTACACTTTCGAGATACACTATACACCCGAGTAGGGAAATGTCATCGCAGATGCTTTGAGCTGAAGGGCTTCTGCGCAGGACAGATGGATTCAAATGTATGACTCGCGTCTGAATGGTGACATGGAAGCTTTAGAGATCTCCTATGTGGAGAGGAGTTCTAGTGCAAGTGCGTGCTTAAACTGGACGGAGGTGCATTACGACCTCGCGGACAGAATACGATAGGCCCTGGAGCTTGATTTGAGCATGCAACGCTTCTTGGCAGAGACCCGGGATGGGTCTGCTGTAGAGTTTGTAATGGACGACGATCTTATATGGAAAGATGGTCGGTTGTACGTCCCAAATGTGGTAAAATTGTGGGTGGAATTGATGTACGAAGCACATTTCTCAAAGTACTCAATTCACCCGGGGAGTACAAAAATGTACCAGGACATGAAAAAGTTGTTTTGGTGGCCAGGTTTGAAGAAGGACACCGCTCTTTACATGGCAAAGTGTAAAACTTGCGCACTTGTGAAGGCCAAATGTCAGAAACCTGAGGGTTCCTGAAGTTGTTGCCTGTACCGGAATGGAAATTAGATGACATTTCGATGGATTTCGTGCACGGTTTGCCGAGATCATAGAGTGGGAATGACGCTATTTGGGTGATCGTGGACCGCATGACGAAGGTAGCCCACTTTATTCCAAACCAGAAGGGCGACTCAGTGGAGAAGTTAGTCAGGCTTTATGTTGATAGCATTGTACGATTGCACGGTGTGCCCCGTAGCATCGTAAGTGACCGAGATGGGCGCTTTGATTTGAAAGATTGGAGGCTAATACACCAATTGTTGGGTACAAAATTGAAGTTTAGTACTTCCTTCCACCCTCAAACGGATGGACAGACTGAACGTACTAATAGAACTATGGTGTATATGCTCTGGATGTGCGTCCTGGACTTCGGTAAGAAGTGGGAAGATCATCTCTTCATGATCGAGTTCGCTTATAATAATAGCGACCAGGCAAGTATAAAGATGGCTCCCATCGAGGCCCTCTATGGTAGAGCTTGCCGTACTCCCTTGGATTGGGCGGAGACTGGCAAAACAAAGCTGTTTAAGCAGAAGGAAGTCAAAGATGCAAATTCGACTATTCGAA
This sequence comes from Dactylorhiza incarnata, assembly GCA_033032865.1. Lineage (NCBI taxonomy): Eukaryota > Viridiplantae > Streptophyta > Magnoliopsida > Asparagales > Orchidaceae > Dactylorhiza > Dactylorhiza incarnata. The sequence goes on from JAWHQI010000018.1 coordinate 17,200,220, forward strand.
TAATCCGGGAGGGATTGTTGGTTGCGTAGGATACGCAGGCAAAATACTACAATGCCAAGCACATGAATGTTGAATTCGCCGTGGGTGACTGGGTATATCTCAAGATTAAACCTTTCAAGGGTGTATCTATGATTCGACGCTTGAAAAAGTTGAGTCCTAGATACCTTGGACCATTTGAGATACTAGAGCGTGTTGGTGAAGTTGCCTATCGGCTCAATCTTTCGACGGAGTTAAGCAGTTTGCACGATGTGTTTCACATATCAGTGCTGAGGAAAGCTGTACCAGAGCCTAGCTAAGTGCTTGTGGCTAGACAGGTGTCGGTCGATGATGGGCTGAAGACATTAGTCACGCCTATTTGCATCGAAGACACTCTTGCCAAACAGCTGCGGAGTAAATTGATCAAGATGGTCAAAGTCTACTGGAACACCTGCGGTTGTTAGGAGCTTCATGGGAGCGCGAGCAAACCATGCGTGAGGAGTTCCCCGAGTTGTTCCATTGAGGTACAAGTCATATTTTGTATCTTTTTGATTATTTGCAATGTTAGAATTTCAGGACGAAATTCTTTTGAGGGGGGAAGAATTGTAAGACCCCAAGTTTTGTGCGCAAATAAAGTGGGAGTGCTCGGAAGCTAAAGAGCTAGTGCCACACACTAGGGATAGTGCCGACGGTAGTTTATTTCCCAAGAAACTCGTGCATTTCCCGAGAAGCTAGTGCATTTCCCGAGAAATGTGTTCTTTCTCGACGAATGGAGCAAATGAGCTAGCGCCAGGCGCTAGCATTAGCGCCGACGGTAGTGCATTTCCTGAGAAATGTGTCCTTTCTCGAAGAATGTGACATTTCTCGAAGAATGTGGCATTTCCCGAGAAATTCGTCGAAGAAAGATAGCGCAGGCGGTAGCGCTAGTGCCAACGCTAGCGGCTCACTTAATCGGTTGTGGCTAAGGTCAGCCATATTGCCTTTGGGCTAGCGCCAGATGCTAGCATTAGCGCCGGCGGTAGCGGGAAAACCATATAAGACACAAATCCGACTTTCCTTCTCATTTTCTAAGAATCCTCTGCCTTTTTGAGAGCAGTGGGCTGAGAGCAGGGACGGAGGTCAGTTAAAGATCATTGTGACAAGGGAAAATCCACGAAGGAGATCTTGCGTGCTTGTGCCATCATCGATCCTGTGAAGAGGAAGCTATTTCAAAGGATTTCAGCCAATTACCTCTCAGTTCTATGATACCGAAACAAGCGCTGAGGGTAACGATTCTCCTCCCCAGTCTTTGGGCATGCGCATCCTTTGATTTGCATGGTTTGGAAGACTTCTACTAATTAGTAGATCGAATCTTCCGATGGGTTGAAGTTATTCCCCCATAATTTGCATATAGAGTCTGGAATGGAAGTACGGACATAAGCATGCTGTGTGAAGCCCATCTAGACAGGTTGGTCCGGATTGGCAATGTTTATTGTGTGTAGCATGCCAGAGAGGACTCCGTGTATATGCTGTGGTTCGGGTCCTGTGTACTGTGTTGTACAGCAAAATGATCTAGAGGTGTTTCCCTGGGAATACCCGAAAATTGGTAGCAGAACTGAGTTCTGTTGCTAGCGTCGGGCGCTTGCGGTAGCGCTGGCGGAAGCTCCAGGTGAGCAAAAGATGATGATTTTTTGGAGTGTTACTCCAGAGGTAGCAGAACTGGCTTCTGTTACTAGTGCCGGGCAGAAGTGGGTTCTGTTGCTAGCGCCGGGCGCTAGCCGTAGCGGCGACGGTAGCGCCCAATGAACTGATCGTGTATTCCTGTGCAACCTATTTCCTGGAGGCTGGGTGCGTAACAGAAGAAGCTAAAGGGCCTAGAGAGCCTAGCTTTATGGAACGGGTACAGGTGAAAGCTTACCCGATCGTTCAGAGTTGATCGCGATGTTTGAGCACGGGCCTAACTGATCCGAACCCGCCCATAGTGGTAGTGAAGAGGTCGCCCCTCGGATCACCGGGCTATGGAAGACTGCCGGAACTTCATGTGTACGACCTAGCTCTATTAATTAGCTAAGCCGAAAAATGCTTAGCGTGGAGGCGTAATTCAGGGAGTATGCCAATGTGTGCCTTGAGATCACGAAGCGGACGACTGTGATTGCCTAAGCTGGTGTTGTTTGCAGATATATATGTTTATATGCTGCTAACTCTTACCTGCAGGGAAGGAGTACCACCGTCCCGGGCATGGGGTGGGGTCATTATAATATTTGGTCATCTAAAGCTGACCGGTTTCCTGTTTTCCCACTGATTGGTGGATTTGTTTGTACAGGTCCTGGCGAGACTAGCGGGAAATAGTCGGCTGAAGCCCCTGCTGCTGTACTTTGCTGTACCTCAAAGGCCAAAGTGTTTCGTTTGTTGTTTTTCATGTGTGGCAGGCCTGCGTGCCGATGTTTGTAAGACACTTAGTTGATATAAACAGTGTAATAAACAAATCTTGTTGTATTTTCATTCGCTGTATAGAAGTGGACAAGTTTTTTAATCTGGTTAAATGTTTAAATAATTAAATGCTTCCATTGTACGACTCTGTGTGCTGAAATGGTTATGTTATTAACAGTTTGAAACTAATTAAGTAATGCTTTCTTCTGTTCGTTTAATATGGCGCGGCGTCCCGGCCAGACCTACTGCTATTTTCTATGTAACGGGGAGGGTGTTACAATTTGATATCTTTGAACTCTTCAGTAAGATCGTCGCTGTCGCGAAGTTTTGAAATCACTTACTCTGCGGACTCTTTTATATGATGCATCAAAGCACTCTAGAATTCAAGATTATCTGTATCATATGCGTCTTCTTTTGATTGCTGCAAAGGAAAATTATTAGATCAGGCGGCCATGAAAAAGAAGCTAGATATCTCAAGTAAAAGTTCTTACTTTTCTCTCCTCATGCAAAATTTCGATATCTTTCAGGGCCCTTTGCAGAGACTGCCCATATGATGATTTAAGACCGTGCTCCTAGCAGGACCTTCTGGAAAAGGCAAAGATGTTCAAAAGGATTGAAAAGAAGAAGGATTCTAAAAATCACTTGCACAGTTCAATGCTTTACATTTTTGTATCTGATATATATTTTTACTGTATTTGATTGTCATTAATTAATTTATGCAGTGATCAAATGGCTAATTTATTGTCAAATAGGGGGAGATTCTTGGGCATTCTGTCTTCAATGACACTAGATTTGAAGAAGGAACACAAGTATAGATAAGCTAAGTTTTTTTTGATGATGTGTTTAAGTTCATGTTATGACAGATGCATCAAAGCTATATCATCAGTATATAGACGATAAAAGTAATGAAAATTAACAAAGTAAAATATCGTCTCAAGACTCAGCAGAAGAATCGTGGAGAAAAGTATCATATTGTCGAAATAGTTTCGACTATATTATCTTGATGAAGACACATCTTTTTAAAGGTTGAAGAAAGCTTGTCGTGGAGAAAGCTAAGTTCAGATATCGACGACATCGTCTTGAAGAAAGCTTGTCGTGGAGAAAGCTAAGTTTAGATATCGACGACATCATCTTGAAGAAAGCTTAGTTCAGATACAAAAATGTAGAGCATAGAAGTGTGCAAGTGATTTTTAGAATCTTTCTTCTTTCAATCCTTTTGAACATCTTTGCCTTTTCCAGAAGGTCCTCATGCAAAATTTGTAGATCTTGATCAAGAACTTATCATTGTGGAATTCAATGACATAGCCAAGATCACACAGTTGGCTAATGCTAACAAGGTTGTGTTGCAACCCTTCAACATAAGCCACTTTAGTGATGGAGACTATGCCATTTGAGATCATACCATAACCTATGGTGAATCCATTTTCTGACCCTCCAAAAATGACTTTGGGTCCATTCTTCACAGCTTTGTATTCCTGCAGAAGATCTTTGGTGCCTGTCATATGTCTTGAGCACCCACTGTCCAAATACCAAATCTGCCCAAGGCTGGTATTTGAACTAACCTGGTCAGGTGTGTCCTGACAATCTTAATCATCTGATGTTATGGCCATTAGGCCAAGATATTCTTTAAAATCTTCATCCACCTCCATATCACTGTCTAAATGTGATAGAAGGGCCCTGATGCCCACCTTTGCTGCAGGAAAGTCCTCATCTTCCTCAGCTGCAAACAACCCAATATAGGCCTCTTCTTCATCATCTGAATTTGAGGATGATGACTCAGATTCACTCCAGCTTCTGTCCTTCTTGGCTATGAAGGATTTCTCACCCTTTCTTCCCTTCAGGTGATAAGGCTTCTTGTCACCCTTATCCTTTATTTTGACTGGACAGTCAGTAATGACATGTCCAGGCTTACTGCATCAATAACAAATCACATTAGGTAAACCATGTTTAACATGTTTAGAATCATACATGTCCCCTTTGGGGTACTGCTTGTCAGCCCTGTTTGAATCCTTCCTAGGATGTGGGGAGGAGGAATGCTTATTCTTCCACTTCTTCCTTCTCATCATCTTTTTGAATTGCCTTGAGAAGGCAGCAAATTCCTCATCAGAAGAGCTGCTATCAGATGAGCAGTGTTCAGAGTTTTCTGAGTCAGCACCCCTTCTTGGAGAGGTAGGAATTCTTGTCTTGCTCTTCTTGAACCCTCCAGCCTTGAGGGCCACAAACTTCTCCCTAGCATGAGACCTGGAGGAGGTGTCCTCCTCCTTTCTAGCAGATAGTTACATCTCATATGAGTGAAACTTTCCAAACAGAGTGTGAGGAGGAGTTTCACTTAGCTTTGCCACTTCCCTGATGACATAGATTTTGGTATACCAGTCTCTAGTTAGAGATCTTAGGAATTTATCATTTAACTCATAATGAGTGAAGGCCCTTTCATAGGTCCTCAACTCATTTACTATTCTGAAGAATCTTTCATAGTAGTCAGCTATGCATTCCTGGTTTTCTTGCCTAAAAGCTTCATACTCCTGATTGAGGAGGGATTTCCTATCATTCCTCACTTCTTTAGTCCCTTCCATGTAAACAATCAATGTATCCCACATATCCTTTGCAGTCTCACAGTGCACTAGGTTTTAGAATGTTGAATCATAAATAACATTGACTATAATATTTTGAGCCCTTTTATCCATTGTAGCCAATGTTATCTCATCCCTTATCATTTCAGTGTAAGACTTGCCTACCTGCCTAGTGTAATCAATGGTGGAGGGATTTTTGATAAGGAAGGGGCCTTCCTGAACAGTGATATAGATCCTAGGGTCTGAAACTTCCATGTACATCCTAACCCTTTGTTTCCAAATGCCAAAGGTTTCCTTTTTGCATATAGGAAGCTTCATGGAACCCATTTCCTTTTGAACTCCATTAGAAGCCATTGAATTCAGAAATAACAATACCTATGTAGGATCTGGTCAGACAGTTAAGCCCTTTATGACCAATCTCCCTCTGATACCACTTGATAGATTATAGGTATGTGATATAATTCACCTAGGGGGGTGAATAGGTATTTTGATTTTTACTTAAATGATATAGATAGTAAAACTATTCTAAGCTAGTAATCAAGAAAACCCAGAAATCACTCAAGTGTTTATAGTGGTTCCCCAAGACAGTGTGTCTATGGGTAGTCCACTTTCCCCCTTCACCTTTCTAACAGAGTGTTAGATAAGGCCAACTTCTCCAATCTCAGCTACAAGAGCTTACAGTTCAGATCCTTCAAGATCTCTCAGGCTTGCTCCAAGCCCTACCTCAGGCCAGTCAGCCTTATAACTCAGGCTTAACAGCCCTACAACCTCAGGCCTAACTGCCCTACAAACTCAGGCCAAATAGCCCTACAATCTCATGCCTAACAACCCTACAACTCAGGCCAAATAGCCCTACAACTCAGGCCTAACATCCCTACAACTCAGGCCAAATAGCCCTACAATAAAAGAGTGTTTATTCTTACTACAACAGACAACACCGAGAAGGTGTCTTCTGTAGTTCCAACACAACTTGTGCTTTCTAGTAGCTTGACTGGATTATGATTTGTGAGCCAACTACTATCTGATCTTCCTCTTCAGTTGAAGGCTGAAGGATCACATTGCTCCTTCTTGTAGAAGAGCAGTCTTTATCTCTCAGTCTCTTATTCCTTGTTCAGTGAGCAGGAGGAGAATGAAAAGCTCAGGGCCGTCAATGGAATAGTAACAAATTTGTTTAGCACTTGACCAGCCTTTTCAAAAGTGCCCTAACTCCTTCTTTTATACTCTGCACATCTCCAATGGCACTCAAGGGAAAGCTCTGACACCTTGGGAACAGATGGTTGGCTCTAATCTCCTTTTACAGCTATTTGCGCCAAAGGCTTGTCGCGCCACTTGTTTTCTTCAATATTTGAATCTGTCTCAGCGGTTGGGCTGAGACAACTTTCAGTCTCAGCACTTGAGCAGCTGTCGTCCCAGTGAATCCGCTGAGATAGTTTCTCTTCTCAGCAGATTCTGTCTATCTATAGCTCAGTAGAGATATGCTGCTTCTCAGCGGCAGCTGTCCTCATCTCAGCGGTTCAGCTGAGATAGGGAAACTTTCTCAGCTGATTAATTAGCACACCTTTGAACCTATTCCATTGTATGGAATATCATCTCCCTGTACAAACCTTGAGACAAAATAGATTTTATCAAATACAATATGTACTTAGCATTGTGAGTGATGCCTCTTCAAATCAAGGGAACATTGAGGGCAATATTCCCAACACATCGGCACGCAGGCCGGACACACATGAAAAACAGTAAATGAAACACTTCGGCCTTCGAGTGCCAGCAAAGTACAGCAGCAGGGGATTCAGCCGACTATTTCCCGCTAGTCTCGCCAGGACCTGTACAAACAAATCCACCAAGCAGTGGGAAAATAGGCAACCGGTCAGCTTTAGCTGACCAAATATTATAACGACCCCACCCCATGCCCGGGGCGGTGGTACTCCTTCCCTGCAGGTAAGAGTTAGCAACATATAAACATATATATCCACAAATAACACCAGCGTAGGAAATCACAGCTGTCTGCTTCGTGCTCTCAAGGCACACTTTGGCATACTCCCCGAGTTGCGCCTCCAAGCTAAGCATTTTTCGACTTAGCTAATTAATTGAGCTAGGCCGTACACACGAAGTTCCGGCACTCTTCCATAGCCCGGTGCACCGAGGGGTGACCTCTTTGTGAAATTTTTCGGATCTTTATGAAGTGAGCAGGAATCATACAACTTAGAGTTCACAAGCCAAACAACCAGAAGCAAATGGAGGCAAATAAGAGATCTTTATTGATAGCAACTTCAAATTACAAGGCAAGGCATGCTTGGCGAGACATGATTTCGCCAGCACAAACACCAAAGGAAAAAATACAAGTTGAAGATAACTTGAGACCACGCGGTCTCCCTACGACCTCAGCAACCTGCCAGACTGCAACCCGCTGCCGCCTTTCCTCGTTTGAACCTCGCCCTCAGAACAACACCAGACCGCTGATCAGACCGCACCCCTCCTTCCGAACTCCTGATTCTCCCAAACTCCAGCAACACAACTCCAAGCCGCAGACCGCCCGAACACTTTCAGTTGAAGAGGTGATCGCTGCTGCCCGCACTATCCGTAGAAGCTGCACAATAAGAGTTCAATCAGCAGACCGCCCTGTCACACAAATAGAGACCACAGGAAAGAAGAGAACTCATCTTACACTTGGTGTGTCCTTTAATTATTGCTGCCGATGGGTCCTATTAATAGGCGTGAGACCTTATCCAGTCACCACCCTATGAGATAGGATCACCACCATCCAGACCGCACAACCTTACCGGTCACACCGCGCGATCAGCAATAGTACTCCTGCTTCATTTTAGGTGAGCTCGCCAGCTTCAACCAAACCATGAGAGACCGCCACTCTCATAGTGAGATCGCAACTCCACAAGGAGATCGCCAGACCACCACGAAGCTGCTCACCACCTGTGTTCGCCAGAGACTGCGAACACAGTCAGTTCGACATTAGACCGCGAACTCCTGTCCGCACGTCGGTCTCCTCCTGAGACCGCGAACAGCGTTCAGCTCGCATACCAGTCTCCTCCTGAGACCGCGAACTGAGATCGCGCGACTAAGTCCCTTAGTCCGCGAATACCACCAGAAAACCCGGTCAGCTACCAGACCGCATTCTGGAAAACCTGGATCAAACTGTGCGGTCACACCAGACCGCCACAGCCTTGAAGAAGATAGCTCGCCACGCGGTCACGCACAGATCGCGCACACCTGAAGACGATCAACCCACCATGCGGTCACAGACAGACCGCGCGGCCTTCACCTTCAGCCGCCTTGGACCCATACCAGCGATCAAGCCAGGAGACCGCATCTAGGCTTAGACAAGCCAGACCGCAGAGGCAGACCGCCAGGACGTGCGGTCACGCCAGACCGCCCGACCTCCTCCCAGACCGCCCAGGTCCAAAAGTCCTCTAACTTCCACTTCAACAATTTCAACACTCCCCCTTGAAGTGGGAAGTTGAAACTAGCCCCAGTAGGCTCCTTAGCCGTGTGAACGACCCTTTCGCCAGCACCTTTGTGAAGATGTCCGCCATGTTGTCCGCACTCCGCACATGCTCGACCGAAAGAGATCCCTCCAGCTCCTTCTCCCGTATGAAGTGGTGCTCGATCTCGATATGCTTGGTCCTCGCGTGACAAACTGGATTGGTAACCAGTTTGAGAGCACTTTCATTGTCACTACGTAGCAGAGTCGGCTCCCAAACCTCGTTGTGGACGTCTCCCACCAACCTCCTAAGCCAGATGGATTCCTGAGCTGCCAAGGCCGAAGCCTTATATTATGCTTCCATGGTGGAGACCGATACAGAATCCTGCTTCTTGCTGCACCATGGTATAGCCGTAGGGCCCGCCATGAAGACGAATCCAGATGTCAACTTCCGATCATCCGAATCTCCCCCGTAGTCAGCATCCATGTACCCATGCACCTCGAAGCCCGTATCCTTCCTGTATAGGAGACCCATGTCCGAGGTCGCCTTGACATACTTCAGAATATTCTTGGCTGCTAGCAAATGAGGTACCCGTGGCTCCGCCATATATCGACTCACTCTGCCAACTGCATATGCAATATCCGGCCACGTGATCGTCAGATAGATCAAGCTCCCAACCAGAGCTCGGAACACCAACGGATCTTGCAGAATTCTTCCCTCATCCTTCTGAAGCTTCATAGCCTTCTCCAGAGGTGTGGAAGTGAACTTCCCTTCCTTCATGCCGAATCGCTCCATGATTCGCTCCGTATATCCGGCCTGGGTCACCAGCACTCCACCTTCCTTCCTCTGCACCTCGAGTCCAAGGAAATGGTGAAGCTCACCTAAGTCCTTCATCTCAAACCTGATAGACAGCTCGGCCCAAAGCTGCGCTACCTCCTCCTTCGAGTTCCCCGTCACGATCATATCGTCGACGTATAGCAGCACGATGACTTGAAGCTCCCCGCTCTTCTTGACGAACAAGCTTGAGTCTGAGTCTGAAGCACCAAATCCACAGAATAGGAGGTATTCTGCGATCTTCCCATACCACACCCTCAGTGCTTGCTTCAACCCATACATGGCCTTCTTCAGCTTACAGACATGCTCTGGAAAATCTTCAGACACAAAGCCTGGTGGCTGGACCATGAAGATATCCTTATCAATCTCGCCGTACAAGAAAGCGTCCTTGACGTCGAGCTGCCAAATCTCCCATCCACTGAACGCTGCCAAGGCAATGATGAATCGAACTGAAGTCATTTTTGCCACCGGACTGAATGTTTCCTCGTAGTCTTCACCGTATTGCTGCGAGAACCCCCGAGCTACAAGGCGAGCCTTATACCGCTCGATGCTGCCGTCAGCTTTCTTCTTGATCTTGTAGACCCACTTGCATGTCACAGGAGTGGTGCCCTTGGGCTTGGGCATAAGAAACCAGGTCTCATTCTTCTCGAGAGCTGCCATCTCTTCTTGCATAGCAATGTCCCACTCCTTCACACCTCTGGCCTTCTCAAATCTCGACGGCTCCCTCTCATCCAAGGGACCAGCGAAGAAACATGAGACGAAGCTCACTGTGTTTCCTCCTGTATAGCGATCAGGGGCGACGATCGCCCGCTTCGACCTCCTCAGCTCCTTCCCCTGAACCGCATTATATTCAGCTGCTTCTTCCCTAGCTCCTCTTCCATACGTGCTAGGAGCATCGCTCCCCCTGCTCCCTAAACCAGAAGCCCCCATCTCGGAACTAGAAGAAGATGGACCACCTGGTGACACAGGTAGCTCCACCTAAAGATCCTCCACAACTTTCTCCGGCACCTCCACCCTGCTCTCTGGTAGCTCCACACCAGAAGACCCCTTGTAAGATGTCACCTCATCGAACACGACGTCACGAGATACCACAAACCTCCGCGTCTCTGGGTCCATGCACTTCCATCCTTTCTTCCGCTCATCGTATCCCACGAAGACTAGCTTCCTTGCTTTCGCATATAGCTTCGTCCGAAGAGCATCTGGAACATGCATGTAGCAGGTGGAACAAAACACCCTAAGGTGTGCCACTCTTGGCTTATCCTTGAACATCATCTCATGCGGAGTCAACATGTTGATGGGACTCAAAGGCATCTTGTTGATGACGTAGGCAGCACAAGACATTCCCTCCGCCCAGAAGGACTTTGGGATACTCTTGGCATGCAGCCAACACTTGCAGGTCTCTGTCAGATGACGGATCTTCCACTCTGCAACTCCGTTCTGCTGTGGAGTATGTGCAAAAGTGAGCTCTCTCCGGATGCCTGCCTTCCTGCAAAAAGTAGAGAACTCACTGGAGGTGAACTTCCCTCCGTTGTCAGTCCTCAGCTTCTTCACCCGCAGTCCTAGCCGACCCTCCACGAGCTCCTTGAACTCCACAAACTTGGAAAACGCCTCCGCCTTCTCCTTCAGGAAATATACCCAGACATATCTGGTGTAATCATCGATCAACACCAGCATATATTTGCTGCCTCTGAGGCTTGGGGTAGCAGTAGGTCCCATTAAGTCACCGTGGATTCACTCCAACGGCACACTACTCCTTGTCTGCGACTTGTCAAACGGTAGTCAATGAGACTTGCCAAACTGACATGCCGCGCAAACATGACCTTCACTGTAGGAAGATAGACTTGGCAGGCCCTTGACCAGACCTCTCATCGCCATAACTTTCAGCTTGTCCATCCCTACGTGCCCCAACCTCTCATGCCATATAACGACACCATCATTCATCTTCATTTTGTCGACGTAGGAACTTGTCGATAAAACGAACAAGTCCTTTGCCCGTCTCCCGACATTGACAACCTCGGCCTTTACGGCCTCAAAATTGCGTAGAAACTTCACTTCTGTTGGGCCGAATAGAACATGATACCCAGCGTCTACAGCGTTGGTCACGGATAAGAGGTTTTTATTCATACCAGGCACGTGATAGACACTCTTCAAAGTAAGTGGCCCTCCATCACTGCCCAAGGAAACAACCCCCACCTTCTCTACTGGATGCACAGTATTATCAGCAGTAATGATTGCATTGTTACTTGTATAGGGCTGTGCAGAAGAAAGCTTGGTCTCATCTCCGGTGAGGTTATGACCACACCCCGAGTCGACGATCCAGTCCTCCAGATAGTTGATAGGAGCCGAAGCTCCAACAGAAGCCGATAAGGCTCCTCCCCAACCTCCTTGAATGTGTCTGGCCTCAGCTTCCTCCTTCTCCGCAGCATGCCCAGCTTGGGTGACCACCCTGCAGTCCTTCCTGATGTGGCCATACTTGCCACACTTGAAGCACTTCGGACCTTCACCCTTCTTCTTCCCATCAGCCTTGGGAGCATACCCCCTTTCCTGCTGCTCAGAAGTTGAAGGCCCATAGCCTCCTCCAGCGGTCTTCTTCTTCTTATCCCACTTCTTCTTCTTCCCCGAGAAGAGAACCTCGCCATCTCCCCCAGCCACTGACACCCCCACCATCTGCCTTGCCAAACTTTCTTGCAATGCAAGCAAGTTCTCCAGCTCCAACAGAGACTGCTGATTTGCCCATCCCTGCACCGACGTCACAAAGGCAACATATTCCGTCCGCAAGCCGCGGATGATGTGCCTCTTCAGCTTCGCCTCAGAGATAGGCTCATCAGGATCCAATGCTGAGATTTCAGCGCACAAGTTCTTCATCTTCAGAAAGAAAGTGGAGATAGAAAGATAACCCTGAGCCGACCTTGCCAGCTCATTCTCCAAGAACTGTAGCCATTTGTCGAACACAGTTCTGAAGATTTGTCAAGCGCTGGCTGATTGGAATTTGTCGAGCGTCGTTCGCCATTTGTCGAACACAGAGAGCTTGTATTATTTTCTTATGTATATTCTCCGATTTGATCACATCATATTTAATTTATGTTTTCTTAGATTTCTTAGTTATTTAGATGACTTATTGATAAGAGGATGGATCCTAACTCAAATCAAAAGCTAAGGTTCCAACAATCTCCCCCTATTTGAGTTGGGATCAAGATTCAAGTTAAAACCTAGTAACCTGGAAATCTTCTTTTTAGTCAAAACAGCTTTTGATTGAAAATTTTCAAGTGCAGCAGCTTATTTCTTGAATTAAAATTTTCAATTGCAGCAACCTATGTAATCAGAGAGATTAAATCTTGTTGTCTGGTAATCTCCTCTATTTGGTTAGGATGCTAGCAGTTTTAGTTTTTATTTTCTCCTTTTCTCTCTCACTTGGTTTCTCTGAATTTCTCATTTTCTTTCTTACTTGAGCTTTAATAATTTTTGTTCTTAAATTATTTGAGCAACTCTGCTTTCCTAGACTTTGATTTCTAAGGATCTGAGTTAAAATTTTCAATTGCAGCAACCTTTAATGGATTCTAAGGAATGAAAAACTTTGCCTGATACCTTCCTTCTTAAGAATCCCCTTATCAGAAGAGACTCACACTCAGTGCTTCTGATTATTTCTAATCAATGCAACTATAGTAGAATGCTCAACATAATTTGGAGAAGGTCTGTAAGAACATTGAAGTTATCTGACATTGTTTTTGAATGAGTTTTATGCTTGCTTATTAGGAATGGAGTTTAATGGTGAAAGGCTTTTTAATATCATTTGAAAGTTCTTTTTAGAAATATATGTCTTAAGAACTTTAAAATTTGATTTCTGATACTAATTGAAAGTTTTCTTTTGTAGTCATTGAAATATATGTTTGAAATTATTTTAAAGTTTTCTTGATAATCATTAAGTAAATTAGTCTTAATTGATTTATTTTGAGCTTTTGTATTTTCTTTAGGTTTATTATTTTCAGAAGCTAAATAATTTATGTTTGTTATCTTCTTTATGATTTCTTTGTTTGATTTTACTAAATCTGTAATTGTTATTTTAAATACAGTTTTAGAGGTATAGTTATGATTATGTTTTACCTCATTTACCTTTCCTAACTCTGCTTCTGAATTTGGATTTTGGTATGATCCATTTATGGCCATCATGCAGAAGGCTCTAGCTCTGTGCTCCTTTTCTTTTTCTTCTTCACTCAGATTTATTGATGGTTCTGCATCATAAATACATTTAGTTAGAGTAATTGAAGAGGAGGGTTCATTTACCATTCTAGAGAGGGAGTTCCAGATTCCTCTTGCAGAGGTGCAGTCTTCAACTCTTTGAAGAATGTCTTTTGACACAGATTGAGTCAAGATCTGCATAGCTTTGGCATCTGCATCTGTTGAGTAGTCTGAAGATGGGGATGGTTCTGTAGATGGGGAAGTTCCTTTATGTTTATCAGTCTGCCCATCATCAGTACCAGCTTTGAATTTATCTGGCTTCATTTTGCAAACACGGGCAGTGACATCAGTTTCTCTGTTGGTAGTCTTCTTTGAAGAAGATATATCAGCACCAACATAAACAGGCCCTTTCATTGCTCTCGAAGGAGACTTGAGACTCGTGGAACTAGGTAATACAGGTGCAGCTGCCTTTGATGATATGAGGGGAGGTCCTGTCAAAATAGATTTGTAAATTTCTTCATTTATAGCATTAATGTATAATTTAATTCTAACTTGCCATAATGAGATATTATCTAAATTAAATATGGGTGGATCTGAATAGAGAAAGGTTTCTTGTGCCATTTTGAAAACCTTAAGAACTAAAAGTGATCTTTGTGATTTCAGGTGTTAGCCTGTGTGAGAAATCAACTCCTCTGATACCAATTCAAAGTGGAGGTTTTAGTTCTTATTTATCTTATTAAAAGATCTTGTTTAAGTATACTTTCAAAGTAAGTGATATATCTTATTTATATATATAAGTGAGTTTGCTGATTTCTGATTTCTGTATGAGTAATAAAACTAAACAGTTAAAGTGCATCTAGATAAATACAATACACAAGGTAAAACAGAAAGATAAAACCAAGCAATCCACAGATGACACAAAATATATAGTAGTTCCCCTCAACTAGGTACATCTACTCTTCTACCCACTGGTAGGAATCCACTAGGAGGTTGTTGATAAGGTGCCCTCACACCAGGTGAGCTATTGATAAGGTGCTCTAACCAAACTGCAGGTTTTTGCTAAGGTGCCCTGTCACCGGGATTAACTTTTGAAGGGAGTTATAACCCTGTACAGGATGGGGTTATGAAGTAAGAGTGAAAAACAAAAGTTATATTGTTCTTCTCTGTATAAGAAGACTCTTGAAGATCCTGATTTAAAGTTGAATGGATCTGAATATGATGGTGAAGAAGGCTCCCCCTGTCTGATGAGAAGTTGTTGACAGCTTGTGGATAGAGCTTCTTCTTGTAACTACTTCTTCCTTCTTTTGCAGTGATGATCCTGAGCAAGTAGTTGTGATTTGTGTCTCAGGATGTTTGTAATATGCAGGAAGATGTTAGCAATGAAGAACAGATGAATTTCTCTTTATTTCTGTCGTGTGTTCTATATTTTGCTTTCTCTGCTGTCCTTTTATAATCTGAGAACCTTTACTCTTAATTTGAATTCTTCTCTTGGGAAGAAGGAAAGAGCTGAGGTCTCCATCAATGCTTTGACTCCTCGAGAGGATAACCTGCCGTTTCTTTTCATTAAAGCAGTTTGCAACGGCTAAAAGTATTGATTGATCTGCAACGGCTAAGATGAATAGTCAAAAGACAGTGAAAAAGATATTAAAATAATTCAGAAAGAAATTCGTCGATCCCAGCTCGACAAATGACTGGTTGAGCTCGCCGTCTGATGTGCTGAGCGATTGTCTCTATCTTGGGATTCGTAGACCGCTGAGATGGCTGAGTTGAGCTTGTCGAGCGTCGTTCAGAGAATGCCTGGCCGCTCCAAGTGTTCTGACTGGATTCGTCGAGCGCAGTTCGCCATTTGTCGAACACAGTTCTGAAGATTTGTCGAGCGCTGGCTGACTGGAATTTGTCGAGCGCCATTCGCCATTTGTCGAACACAGAGAGCTTGTATTATTTTCTTATGTATATTCTCCGATTCGATCGCATCATATTTAATTTATGTTTTCTTAGATTTCTAAGTTATTTAGATGACTTATTGATAAGAGGATGGATCCTAACTCAAATCAAAAGCTAAGGTTCCAACACGCACCCTTCCTTCTGAACTCCTGATTCTCCCGAACTCCAGCACCACAACTCCAAGCCGCAGACTGCCCGAACACTTTTAGAGGAAGAGGTCATCACTGCTGCCCGCACTATCTATAGAAGCTGCACAATAAGAGTTCAATCAGCAGACTGCCCGGTCACAAAAATAGAGACCACAGGAAAGAAGAGAACTCAGCTTAGACTTGGTGTGTCCTTTAATTATTGCTGCCGATGGGTCCTATTTATAGGCGTGAGACCTGATCCAGTCACCACCCTATGAGATAGGATCACCACCATCCAGACCGCGCGACCTATCGGTCACACTACGCGATCAGCAACAGTACTCCTGCTTCATTTTAGGTGAGCTCGCCAGCTTCAACCAAACCATGAGAGACCGCCACTCTCATAGTGAGATCGCTACTCCACAAGGATATCGCCAGACCGCCACGAAGCTGCTCACCACCTGTGTTCGCCAGAGACCGTGAACACAGCCAGTTCGCCATCAGACTGCGAACTCCTGTCTGCATGCCGGTCTCCTCCTGAGACCGTGAACAACGTTCAGCTCGCATACCAGTATCCTCCTGAGACCTCGAACTGAGACCGCGCAACTATGTCCCTTAGTCTGCGAATACCACCAGAAGGCCCGGTCAGCTACCAGACCGCATTCTGGAAAACCTGGATCAAACTGTGCAGTCACACCAGACAGCCACAGCCTTGATGAAGACAGCTCGCCATGCAGTCACGCACAGACCGCGCACACCTGAAGACGATCAACCCACCATGCGGTCACAGATAGATCGCGCGGCCTTCACCTTTAGCCGCCTTGGACCCATACCAACGATCAAGCCAGGAGACCGCAGCTAGGCTTAGACAAGCCAGACCGCAGAGGCAGACCGCCAGGACGTGCGGTCACGCCAGACCACCCGACCTCCTCCCAGACCGCCCAGGTCCAAAAGTCCTCTAACTTCCTCTTCAACAATTTCAACACTCTTCACCACAACTATGGGCGGGATCGGATCAGTTAGGCCCGTGCTCAATCATCGCGATCAACTCTGCACGATGTGGGTAAGCTTTCACCTGTGCCCGTTCCACAAAGCTAGGCTCTCCAGGCCCTTTAGCTTCTTCTGCTACGCACCCAGCCTCAAGGACATAGGTTGCACAGGAACACACAATGAAAGTGGAGGTTAGATCTTAAGTTACTCTAGAGGTGGGGTGAATAGAGTATTAAAACTTTTCCTTAGTTTTTATAGCGGAATTAAAATTGTATTATATATAAGTGTAAGCAGTGTGAGAATTATATAAACAGATAAATTAAGTAAATGAAATCACACAACAAACAGCACAAGCACATAAAATAACCAAACACAGAAGACACAAGGAGCTATAGTAGTTCCCTAATAAATCTGGGTACGTCTACTCTTCTACCACCCTTGGTAGGAATCCACTAGGATTTTTGATCAGGTGCCCTCACACCAAGGGATTTTTGTTCAGGTGTCCACACACCACAGAGCTTTTGTTCAGGTGCTCAAAACCAAATAGATTTTTTGATCAAGTGTCTTGCCACCAAGGAGGTACACTTTTGAAGGGATTATTAACCCTGTACAAGAGATGTAAGAAAGAGTTTATAGTGTTCTTCTCTGTCAAGATGCTGAGAGAAGACTGTAGTGGATGTTGTTGTAAAGCTCCCCCTGTCTGATTGAAGTATTTGACAGAAGATGGAGAAGCTTTCTCTTGAAAACTAAGATCTCCTGTAGCATATTGATCTGGAAGAACAGGTTCTTCAGATTGCTTGTTGCTCTTTTAGAAGATCTGAATTTGCAGCAGATTCTGAGAGAATGCTCTTGAGGAAGATGTTCTCAGAAGAAATTTTGTGCTGCTTGTAGAAGAAGAAGAAGAGAAAAAAAAATACTTGCTGAGAGGTCTGTATCTCTTTCTTCTTTTTCTGCTGTATATATCCTTTGAATTCTGTAATAGAATGATGTTTGAGTTCTGTCGACTGATTCATATATGTCCAAAAACAAAAAAACTGTCTTTAATGTATTCTATATTTGTGAATAGAATAATCAGCCTCTAAGACATTCTTGGAATAACAACAAAACTCAAACGACTCTGGCAGGTCCTTTAATTCCGTGGCCGTGAAAAGATTCCTTTTCATTAAATGTCAACGGCTATTGCTGTCTTGGAAAAAGGAAAGAATGGAATATATTAACTGAGTTTAATATC
Source organism: Dactylorhiza incarnata (assembly GCA_033032865.1). Lineage (NCBI taxonomy): Eukaryota > Viridiplantae > Streptophyta > Magnoliopsida > Asparagales > Orchidaceae > Dactylorhiza > Dactylorhiza incarnata. Next base: position 17,217,915 of record JAWHQI010000018.1, read on the forward strand.
CTTCCTTACCTGTCAGAATACGTCTAAAGATATTAAATAGATCCGTTATAGTCGTCGTTTTGCTGTTAGGATAAATAGAATGTAGCTGATAACAAATCTGGGCTTCAATAAATGATCTGTCGAACGCTGGCTATAATCTGTCGAGCGCCGTCCAGAAGATGTTGAACGCTGGATGGAAACTGTCGAGCGCTGTCCAGAAGATGTTGAATGCTGGCTGGAAACTATCGAGCGCTGTCCAGAAGATGTTGAACGCTGGCTGGAAACTGTCGAGCGCTGGCAACAAAAACTGTCGAACGCTGGGAGCCATCTGTCGAGCACTGCCAGCCATTTGTTGACCGCTGGGAACCTTAGATTTTATCTTAAGTTCTAGCTAATTTATCAGCCTAAAGACTTGACCCTTAAACTATACAATGGGGTCAACTGATCCTAATCAGTACATAGTAATCCTAGCCCAAAACAGTAAAAAGGGTTGCTCCAACAATCTCCCCCTATTTGGGTTGGGATGCTATTTGACAAATAAATCAAATAATAAATAACACAAAGATAAACAACAGAGCAGAAATATATCTGACAGAATTGAAATGCTTCAGATAATATTGAAATAAAATGCTCTGAGTCTAGAAACATTTATACTGAATTCAAGTAGTTCAAAGACAGAAGGAATTTGAAACTGTACTTTTTCACTGTGAGGAAGGCTTGAAAATGATTTCCCTGTTGGGATCTTCAGCTTGCTTCTTGCTCATGTAGCAATTTTCTGGAATTATGATTGTTTGAGATGTAGTAGGAAGAACTACTGCTGCAGGATACTTCTTTAAAAATCTTTCAGCATTGAAAAATTTTCTGGAATTGTACTTTTCAAGCTCTTGCTTTCTGAATTCAGACAATGTAGAAAATTGAGAATGGTCCTCACCTTCATGCTTAGCTTTATTGATCTGAGCAATAGCTACTGATTCTCTGAATCTAGCCATGTGAGCTATTTCATCTGTTTCTTGAATTTCTGGAGAAGGAGACCTTTCAACAGAATCATTTGCCTGATCTGAGGTTTTATTATCTTGAAGATTCATTCTGCTGTGAAATAAGCCATTTGAAAAAGTATATCTGTAATCTGAAATTGGTCTGGAAGAACTTGAGGGAGGAGCTCTGGCTGGTGTAGAACTTTGAGAGCCACTGGAGCTTTTATGAGTTCCTTCATATCTCCTAGACTGCTGGGGGGAAGATCTAGAGAAGGAGGAAGACATCCCTGCTGATCCTGCTGCTGGAGGAGGAGGAGGAGGGTGATTGAACTTAACTGGATTATCAGGAATATAACCAGTTTTCTTGAACTTCTTTCTTCTTTTCTGCTCATTTCTGGAGAGTGTCATCCAATGATGTGAGACTTTGTCAAGAGAGATATTGTGGAGAATATAATATGGGATATCATTATCTGGATTAGGAGGCTTGGCGATAGCTTTAGACTTAGCCTTTGTTTTCTTTCTTTTCCTTGACAGTGTATCATCAGAATCACTATCATTATCTTCTTCATCAGAATCAGAAGAAGAGATTGGTGTATCATATAAATCTGATATCAATTTAAGAGCTTTGATCCTTTGCTCTTCAGCTTCATAATCTTCATCTTCTGCTTTCCAGATCTCATCAAAGTCTGGAATTGGAGTTTCATCAAAGATAAAAGTTGGAAAGTCAGAATTTGTGATTGCTTCTTCTGACATTACAACTAGTTTTTCTTCTTGACTGAGAGCTTGATCTTGAATGAAAACTGTATCTGTAATCTTAACTCCAAAACTTCTTATTATCTTATTTAACAGAGCTTCATTAACTGGAGCAGTGTATGGGATAATTGCTCTAGAATAATTATGCTGTTGAGGTAAAACTGGTAGAACTGTATTAAACTGAGAAGGCAAATAAATAATATCTATAGAGGGATTAATAGAAACATTATTTATTTCTTCTGGACCTGGTAGAACTGGTTCTTCTGAAATTGGAAGAACTGAATTTCCAAGTGCTTGAGCATCTGGAGCATCTGGAGCTTCTTCATCAGACATCTCCCCCTGCCTAGCTTCAGAGAAACCTGAATCTAGGCCCATAGAAGAAGGGACAGATTGAAAGGAAGGGAAGGAAGAAATCTTTTCAGATAAAGCAGAAATAGATTGAACAATTGGAGCAAGTTTTGCATCCAATAACTGGTCTATTTTGGGAAGGATGAGACCAAGTATCTGATCAGCTACAGAGAAAAGATTTAAATAAGTGAATTTGTGAGAATGAGAGGAGGATGGCTCTGAAGAGGGAGGAATAGAGATTGGTACAAAGATGTTTGAGACATCTGCACCTTGTTGAGAGGGTTCTTGATGAGTAGAAGAAGAATGATGGATAGGGCATTGGGAATCATTATGAGTAGGAGATGGAGGTGGAGAAGAGTGATGAGGGAGGAGATCAAAAGAAGGAGGGGGAATGTCATCAATATGTGTAGAAGAATTGTAAGGTGGAGATTGTGCAGGGGAAAAACTTTGAGTAGTAGGAGGTGGGAGAGGAAGGGAGGAGACCAAAGGAGGAACTTCTGGAAGGGTTAGGGAAGAGACTGAATCAGTCCTTGTGTCTTCAGAAGCTTGCTTGACTGACTTTGGATTCTTCTTTGGAAATACCCTTTCCCACTTAGCAAAGAGAGCTGAGGTCAGCTTCTTGCAAGCATTGATTGTTACCTTTGGGGAGACCAGAAGGTCTGGATGCCTTTCCTGCAGAACAATTCCTAAAATTCTTCCAAAGCTAACATTCTCCTTGGAAATCTTTTTCTTAATCAAATTAAACAGAAGTGATCCCCAGTTCACTTTCTTTTTCTCCATCAAGGCTACCATCAATAGAAATTGGTGCCTTTTAACATAGTCATGTCCTGTTGTTTTTCCTAACAACACTTTGCCAACTATATCTGATAAGAATTTGTATTCCAGGGACAGATTTTTCTTAAGCAGATGATTAGGGTTTCCAGAGGAGTGACCCATTTTGAATAAAGATGCTTGAAATTCATCAGAAATAATTTCTATATCTTCATCACCATTCACAAGACCAAAAACTTCAGTTAGAATGGTAGGGGTAAGAGAAACCTGGTGTCCTGAGATTGTGCCCGTCAGACATTCATCTTCCTGCTTAACTGTGAAACACCATTCTTTGATTTCAGCTGTGTGAACCTTTATCCTCAAGCTCATTAACTTCCTCAACTGTTGCTCTTCAAAGAGTTGAAGGATGTCCTTGAAGATTTGATCAGATGTTGCGAAGGATTCCATATCTATGTCGAACCCAGCATCGAACTTCATGGAATAGAGCGAGGCTTGAGAAATCGCCATTGAGTCCTGCAAAAGAAGAGAAAGATCAAGTGCAAAAGGGGAACTGGAGGGAAACGATTTCTGTAGGCGTGCTCTTAAGAAATACAAGTAGTAAATATATATAAGAGAGAAAGACGTGCATTTGTGGAGCGGCGTTCAGCAACTAACCTTGATAAAGACAGAAGTAGAAAAGACTTTAAGTTTTTGTCAGACAGCGTTCGACAAAAAAATATCCTTTTCGTCGACCGTTGTTCGACAGGTAACATTTCTTTATCGATTTTGAAAATATAATGTTTTGTCGACCACCGTTCGACAAATGATATAAATTCGTCGTTCTCCGTTCGACAATTTTTTGAGGTAAATAGAGAACTTAATTTACTAGCAGATTGAGTCTCCATCTATCATTCCAAGTTGATTTATAAAGAAGATATGCTTCTTTTCATCCAATGGCTTGGTGAAAATGTCAGCTCTTTGTAAATCAGTAGGAATAAATTGTAGGCAAATTTTATTTTTATCCACATTATCCCTAAGGAAGTGGTGCCTAATTTCTATGTGTTTAGTCCTACTATGGAGAACTGGATTTTGTGCTATAGAAATTGCACTAGTATTGTCACAAAATATAGTTGAATTATTTAAGTTGACTCCATAGTCTAGAAGTTGATTTTGTATCCACAATATATGTGAGCAGCAACTGCCAGCAGCTATATATTCAGCTTCAGCTGTTGATGTTGACACAGATGTTTGTTTCTTACAAAACCAAGACACAAGCCTATCGCCAAGGAACTGGCAAGTCCCTGATGTGCTTTTCCTGTCTACTCTGCATCCAACATAATCTGAATCTGAGAATCCAGTTAATTCAAATTCAGATGCTGTTGGATACCAAAGTCCTAGATTAGGGCAACCCTTTATATATCTCAAAATCCTTTTTAGCAAAATTAAGTGAGATTCCTTGGGGTTAACTTGAAACCTAGCACAAATACAAGTAGCAAACATTATGTCAGGCCTACTTGCTGTTAAATAGAGTAATGAGCCAACAATTGCTCTATATACTTTTGAATCAACAGGTTTCCCTGATTCATCATTATCAACAACAACATTTGAGGGCATGGGTGTTTTCATGATGGAAGAATTTGACATACCAAATCTTTTCACTAATTCCTTAGCATACTTAGATTGGGATATGAAGATTCCATTTGAAGTTTGCTTCACTTGGAGACCAAGGAAGTATGATAACTCACCCATACTACTCATTTCAAATTTTGATTGCATTAGATTTGAAAATCTTTTGCACAAATTTGAATCAGTAGATCCAAAAATAATATCATCTACATATATTTGAACTAGCAGAGTTTTATTTTTATGTATCCTGAAAAATAAGGTTTTATCTATTAAACCCCTACAGAAATTGTTTTCCAAAAGAAAACTAGCTAAAGTTTCATACCATGCTCTGGGAGCTTGTTTGAGACCATAGAGAGCTTTCTTAAGCTTAAATACAAAAGAGGGTTGAGTTGGAGAGAGGAAACCTGGGGGTTGTTCCACATATACTTCTTCTTTGATTTATCCATTCAAGAAAGCACTCTTTACATCCATTTGATATACCTTGAACTTTTTGTATGCAGCAAATGCAAGAAATATTCTGATTGCTTCAAGTCTTGCAACAGGAGCAAAGGTTTGATCATAGTCAATCCCTTCTTCCTGTGAATATCCTTGGGCTACCAGTCTTGCTTTATTTCTTACAATGTTGCCTTGTTCATCTAGTTTGTTCCTGAAGACCCATTTGGTGCCAATCACTGGATGGTCTTTTGGTCTAGGAACCAAATCCCATACTTTGTTTGTCTCAAACTGATTGAGTTCCTCTTGCATAGCAATGATCCAGTTGGGATCTTGTTCTGCATCTTTTATAGTTTGAGGTTCAATCTGGGAGAGAAAGCATGTGTGCATCAAGTTCTGATGTACTTGATTCCTTGTTTGCACACATGCTGAAATATCACCAATTACTTGTGATATTGGATGATCTCTAACTGTGATGTGGTCAACAGTTGGAGTTGGTTCAGTAATAATTTCCATTTGGGGAATTTGTTCAGCTGCTATATTCTGTGGATGATTATCTGTTGTTATCTGTTCTGAACTTTCAGCAAAATCTGGGATATTTTCTTCTTCACTCTCCTCAGCATTCTGCTGTTCAGGATTCAGAATTCCTTCTTTATGTAGAGCTAATTGATCTAGCTGCTCACATAATATAGGCACCTGCAGATTTTCTATGGTAGAAGAAATCTTCTCCTTGTAAAACATGTTAGTCTCATCAAAAGTAACATGCATAGATTCTTCTATCTTGAGGGTAGATTTAATATAAATCCTATATGCTTTGCTGGTTATTGAATATCCTAAGAAAATTCCTTCATCTGATTTTGGGTCAAATTTTCTAAGGTATTTCTTATCATTATTGTGAATGAAACATCTACACCCAAATGATCTAAAATAGCTAACCTTAGGTTTCTTCCCTTTAAGTAATTCATAAGGAGTCTTTCCCTTAAGCTTGTGTATCAAACTTCTATTCAGTATATAATTTGCTGTGCTGACAGCCTCTGCCCAAAAGGATAGGGGCAAATTAGCATCTGCAAGCAATGTTCTTGCTGATTCAATTAGAGTTCTATTTTTCCTTTCAACTACCCCATTTTGTTGAGGAGTTCTAGGAGCTGAGAAACAATGCCTGATACCTTCCATCTCACAGAATTCTTGCATAAGAAGAGACTCAAACTCACTGCCATGATCACTTCAGATCAATGCAACTTCAGTAGAGTACTCAATCTTTATGCTTTGAAGAAAGTCTGTAAGAACTTTAAAGTTATCTGACTTTTCTCTCAAAAAAAACACCCAAGTGAATCTAGAGAAGTCATCCACAATAACTAGAGAGTAAGACTTCCCCCCTAAACTCTTTGTTGCTATAGGTCCAAAAAGGTCCATATGTAGCAAATATAAGATTCTAGGTGAATCACTTTTAGATAATGATTTAAAGCTGTTTTTAGTTTGCTTGCCTAGTTGACATGCCCTACACAAACCTTCTTTCTTATATGATCCCAAGGGTAAACCTCTAACAAGTTTGTCCTTAGATAGTTTAGCAATGGTCCTAAGGTTTACATGTCCTAGTCTCTTATGGCAAAGATCACTAGATTTACTTGTATCACTAAATAAACAAACTTCTGTAGTAGATGAATTGAAATTTACTAAGTATATATTACCTTGTCTAATGCCTGATAAAATAGTAATACCATCAATAGATTTAATAAGGCATTTCAATTTATTAAAGGTTACCTGATACCCTTCATCACATAATTGACTTATGCTGATAAGGTTATGCTTCAGTCCCTTTACATAGGCTACCTCTTTGAAGGTGACTTCTCCAACTTTGACTTTTCCATAGCCTTTGGTCTGTCCACAGTTGGAGTCTCCAAATATAACTTTTGGTCCAAGCTTTGCCTTGAAGCTGTTCAGGTTTGACTTGTTCCCTGTCATATGTTTTGAACAGCCACTGTCCAAATACCATTTATCACTTGTTCTTGGACAGCTGTGTACCTGCAAAAACAAAGACAAAACAAATCTATTTGTTCCTGACCCAGATTACCTTGGGTCTTTTTGTATTTCCACAGAAATCTGAAATAAACGACATTTCAGGCTGATCCTTATAGCCTTTGGGATGATATCTCCTTGGAGGTATTGTCCACTCAGTAAAAGGATTTTTAGTGTGTTTAGAATTAGAATTCCTGAAATTCTGTGTATAGTGTTTGTTCGACAGATTTGAGTAAATTTGTCGATTGCCGTTCGACGAATGTTCTTGATTTCGTCGAACAGTGTCTATGTAATTACTATACTGAACATCTGTTTTCAGTTTTCGTCGATCGCCGTTCGACAGATTGAAATCTTTTTGTCGAGCTTCGTTCGACGAATTCTTCTGAATTCTTTTATTCTCTACAAACTTGCTTGAAACATCTTTATTCACTTCTACAGCCTCTTTGCTCTTAGTAGAATTGAATATAACTGGAGTAGAGAGGATGTTTTTCTTAAGAAGGTATGGATCACTTGATGATGCACCCAAACCCAGCTTGCTATTAAATCTAGCATTCACTGTTCTTGTGATGTCCATCAGCTTAACACTACTTCCATTGAGGAATTCTTCATATTCCTTAGCTTTAGACAACTTGTTCTCAATGAGAATAATGTGTTCTCTAGAGGCAGTTAAATCTTTCTTAAGATTAACATTTTCTGCAACCAGTTGATTCATTTCAGCCAACTGATTTCTGAGAGAGATTATCTCTTTCTCAAATTTGATTAAATCTAAGCAAAGACCATTGAATTCATCTTTGAATTCACTAGAATTGAAATCAAAACTTGATATTACCTGGTCTGCATTATCTTCTGCTTCTGATTCTGATTCTTCTTCATCAGAATTGTTTGCTGAGGCATTGATTGCCATCATGCAGAAGTTCTTATCTTCTTCATAACATTCATCATCACTGGATGAAGAAGCATTTCCTGACTCACTGTCTGAGTCATAAATGGCCATTAGACATTGGTCATTTTCCTTTGATTTTTCTTCATCATCATTAGATGAGCTGGATGATGATTCAGATTCAGTGTCACTCCAGGATTCTGCTATAAATCCTCTTCCCTTCTTTTTGTGCTTGTGGGAGGAAGACATGCTGGAGCTTCTCTTTTCTTCTTTATCCTTTTTCTTATCTTTCTTTTGCTTCTCTGGACATTCTGTCAAGTAGTGTCCAGATTTCCTGCAACCAAAACAAATAACTTCTTTAGGAGTTGATTTGTCATACCTTTGCTTATCTCTTGATCTGGATTCTTTCCTTCTGAAATCATTCTTAGCCATTTTGTAGAATCTTCTGGCTATGAGGCTCATGAGTTCATCATCTTTTGGAGCCTTTTCTTCTTCTACATCAGCTGCCTTGAAAGCTATGCTCTTCTCTTTCTTTGGTGCTGGAGATGAAGTGGATGCTTCAGCTTCCCTGGACTTGATGAGCTGCTCATAAGATTTGAGCTTGCCCAACAAAGTTTCAGTGGTGATCTCATTGAGACTTCTGGCATCCTTGATTGGCCAGATCCTTGAATCCCAAGTGCTAGGGAAACACATTAGGATCTTGTCATTAATCTCTGTTAATGAGATTTCCTTGTCCAGAGTCCTGAGTTCACTTATAATTACACTTAACCTAGTGTACATGTCTGCAACTGATTCTTCATCACCTTTCTTGAAGTTCTCATACAGAGAGATCAGGTGTGATCTTCTGTCTTTCCTTTCATCAGCAGAACCTGCAACAATTGCAGTTAGGGTATTCCATATATCTCTTGCTGAAGTGCACTCAGCAACTTTTTGGAAAATATCATCTGACATGGTTTGTGCCAATATATTCATTGCTTTGGCATCTGCATTCTTTTATTTCCTCAATGGATCTATGTGTCCTGGAGGAGGTACAACATTGGTTGATGATTGTTCTTGTGCTGGTGGAGGTCCTGTCAAAATAGAATTATATATATCCTCATCAATAGAATTCATGTAAAGCCTAATCCTTGCTTTCCACAGTGCAAACTTACTAAGATTGCACATAGGAGGTCTTGTGCTTGAGTATTCCTTGTTTTGTGCCATGGGTTTTAAACAGAAAATAGATAAAGAGAAACTCTAAATTAAATTAAGATCTAATTGATCTTTGTGATCCAGATGTTAGTCTGTAAGTGAGATCAACCTGCCTCTGATACCAATTGCAAGTGGAGGTTAGATCTTAAGTTACTCTAGAGGGGGGGTGAATAGAGTATTAAAACTTTTCCTTAGTTTTTATAGCGGAATTAAAATAGTATTATATATAAGTGTAAGCAGTGTGAGAATTATATAAACAGAAAAATTAAGTAAATGAAATCACACAACAAATAGCACAAGCACAGAAAATAACCAAACACAGAAGACACAAGGAGCTATAGTAGTTCCCCAATAAATCTGGGTACGTCTACTCTTCTACCACCCTTGGTAGGAATCCACTAGGATTTTTGATCAGGTGCCCTCACACCAAGGGATTTTTGTTCAGGTGTCCACACACCACTAAGCTTTTGTTCAGGTGCTCAAAACCAACTAGATTTTTTGATCAGGTGTCTTGCCACCAAGGAGGTACACTTTTGAAGGGAGTATTAACCTTGTACAAGAGAGGTAAGAAAGAGTTTATAGTGTTCTTCTCTGTCAAGATGCTGAGAGAAGACTCTAGTGGATGTTGTTGTAAAGCTCCCCCTGTCTGATTGAAGTATTTGACAGAAGATGGAGAAGCTTTCTATTGAAAACTAAGATCTCCCGTAGCAGATTGATCTGGAAGAACAGGTTCTTCAGATTGCTTGTTGCTCTTTTAGAAGAATTGAATTTGCAGCAGATTCTGAGAGAATGCTCTTGAGGAAGATGTTCTCAGAAGAAATTTTGTGCTGCTTGTAGAAGAAGAAGAAGAGAAAAAAAAAATACTTGCTGAGAGGTCTGTATCTCTTTCTTCTTTTTCTGCTGTATATATCCTTTGTATTCTGTAATAGAATGATGTTTGAGTTCTGTCGACTGATTCATATATGTCCAAAAACAAAAAAAACTGTCTTTAATGTATTCTATATTTGTGAATAGAATAATCAGTCTTTAAGACATTCTTGGAATAACATCAAAACTCAAACGACTCTGGCAGGTCCTTTAATTCCTTGGCCGTGAAAAGATTCCTTTTCATTAAATGTCAACGGCTATTGCTGTCTTGGAAAAAGGAAAGAAGGGAATATATTAACTTAGTTTAATATCCTTCCTTATCTGTCAGACGTCCAAAGATATTAAATAGATCCGTTATAGTCGTCGTTTTGCTGTTAGGATAAATAGAATGTAGCTGATAACAAATCTGGGCTTCAATAAATGATCTGTCGAACGCTGGCAATAATCTGTCGAGCGCCGTCCAGAAGATGTTGAACGCTGGCTGGAAACTGTCGAGCGCTGTCCAGAAGATGTTGAACGCTGGCTGGAAACTGTCGAGCGCTGTCCAGAAGATGTTGAACGCTGGCTGGAAACTGTCGAGCGCTGGCAACAAAAACTGTCGAACGCTGGGAGCCATCTGTCGAGCACTGCTAGCCATTTGTTGACCGCTGGGAACCTCAGATTTTATCTTAAGTTCTAGCTAATTTATCAGCCTAAAGACTTGACCCTTAAACTATACAATGGGGTCAACTGATCTTAATCAGTACATAGTGATCCTAGCCCAAAACAGTAAAAAGGGTTGCTCCAACACACAATCAATTCGCTGGGCGCTATCGCCGGCACTACCGCTAGCGCCCGGCGCTAGCAACAGAACCCAATTCTGCCCGATGCTAGTAACCGAAGCCAGTTCTGCTACCTCTGGAGTAACACTCCCAGAAAACATCATCTTTTTCTCACCTGTAGCTACCGCCGACGCTACCTCTAGCGCTCGGCGCTAGCAACATAACTCAGTTCTGCTACTAATTTTCAGGTATTGTCTGGGAAACACCTCCAGATCATTTTGTTGTACAACACAATACATAGGACCCAAACCACAACATATATCTGGAGTCTTCTCCGGCACGCTACACGAAATAAACATCGCCAATCCAGACCAACCTATCCAGATGGGGTTCACACATCATGCTTATGTCCATACTTCCATTCCGGACTCTATATGCAAATTATGGGGGAATGACTTGAACCCACCAGAAAATCTGATCTACTAATTAGTAGAAGTCTTCCAAACCATGAAAATCGAAGGACTCACATGTCCAAAGACTAGGGAGAAGAATCATTACCCTCGGTGCTCGTTTCAGTGCCATAGAACTGAGAGGGAATTGGTTGAAATCCTTTGAAACAGCTTCCTCTTCACAGGATCGACGATGGCACAAGCACACAAGATCTCCTTCACAGATTTGCCCTTGGCACAACGATCTTCAATTGACCTCCTTCCCTGCTCTCAGCCCACTGTTCTAAAAAAGGCAGAGGATTCTCAGAAAATGAGAAGGAAAGTCGGATTTGGGTCTTATATGGTTTTCCCGCCACCGCCAATGCTAATGCTAGCGCCTGGCGCTAGCCCAAAGGCGGTACAGCTGACCTTAGCCACAGCCACTGAAGAGAGTCGCCAGTGCTGATGCTAGCGCTGACGCTAGCGTTGCCGCCTGCGCTATCGTTCTTCGACAAATTTCTCGGGAAATGCCACATTCTTCGAGAAATGTCACATTCTTCGAGAAAGCACACATTTCTTGGGAAATGCACTAGCTTCTCGGGAAATGCACGGATTTCTCAGGAAATACACTACCACCGGCGCTATCCCTAGCGTGTGGCACTCGCTCATTAGCTTTCGACCACCCCCACTTTATTTTTACACGAAACATGGGGTCTTACACAAATTTGCGGATCTTTTCCCCAACGCTGCGAGGGTAATAGACGAACAGTCATTCACGATTGATGAGGCCGCCGTTGAAGGAGAAGAAAAGGAAGTAGATGTTGATATTTAAGGAAATACTTATGAAATGAGTGGAAGCTAGTATGCTACAGGTGATGATAAGAGCTCGGTGTTGAAAATGTTGAAGTATGAAGTTGGAGGTCTGGGAGGAGGTCGCGTGGTCTGGCTAACCACGCGGTCTTGTGGTCTCCATCTGCGGCCTGATCTCTTTGGTCTAGCTGCAGGTCTATTTGGCTTGAACGCCATTCTTTCCGTCCAAGGTTGCCGAGGTGAGGCAGCGCGGTCTGGTTTGTGTGACCGCGTGACAAGCTGGTTTTCAAGAAGGCGAGGCCGCGCGGTCTGGTTGTGTGACTGCGTGGCGGGCTATTTTCTGAACTATGCGGGTTAAGCTGTTGACCGCACAGGGTTGTTTGTTTGAGCGGTCTTCCGGTCTGTTGACTATCCGGGTTCTTGTTGGTGTGCGCCGACTAAGGTGCTCTTAGTCGCGCGGTCTCCTCTTTTGTGTTCGCATAAGCTGACCCGTGGCTATCTGCTGGTGTATGCGGATGCTGGTGTTTGTCGACTTGGCGGGTTCTTGCCTTGGTCGACTTAGCTGTGTTCGCGGTCTCTGGAGGAGGTCTCGTGTGGCAAACACAGGTGGTGAGCGTCATGACCATTCGAGTTGTCATGGTCGCGCGGCTTCTTGAAGGATTGGCGATCTCCTGGTCAGATTGAAGTCGGCGAGCTCACAAAGCGCAGAGCAATCTTGCTGATCGCGCGGGTTGACCAGTCTTGGTCGCGTAGTCAGGGCGGTGACTCTATCTCATAGGGTGGTGACTCGATCAGGTCGCACACCTATAAATAGGAGTCACTATAGCAGTAAATTAATCGCACAAGGTTTAAGCTGAGCTCGCGCCTATTTCTTGCGGTCTCGTTTTTGTGACTGACCGGTTAGCTGATTGAACTTTCCTTGTGCAGCTTCTGTGGATCGTGCGGACAGCAGCGGTGACCTCTTCTTCTAAGGTATTCGGGCGGTCTTGCGACTTGCAGTGCGGGTTGCTGGAGTTCGGGAGAATCAGTGGAGTTCGGGAGGTCGCGGCTTCAGTGGTGTTGATTCAAGTCGTCGGTAGTCTGTTTGCGCGGTCTCCTTTTCTAGTCGCGCGAACACCCTGACCACGCGGTTTGGCGGTCTCTCTTGTTCAGACCGCCAGTTATCTTTTCTTCATCCTGTATTTTCCTTTTGGTTTTGTGTACTGGCGAAATAATGTCTCGCCATATATACCTCGCTCTGTAATGAAGATTTCTGCTATTATTAATAAAGATTGCTTTGCTTCATGTGCTTCTGGTTGTTGGCTGTAACTTTGAGATGTACAATTCTTGCTCACTCCTAGATCTACGGAAAACTTCACATGGTATCAGAGGGAGGTTGGAGTGGATAGAGTAGTGAATAACTCAAAGTTGTCATCGCCTTTGTGAAGAAGGAACCAGTGGTAGATCCATGGAAGCATGTTTTGCAAGAGGTCTTGGAATTGAGATGCTCACGTCGACTAACTTTAAGAAGTGGAAGTCATGCATGCAGAGTTCTCTTCTGGGCGAGGACCTCTGGGAGGTGGTTGGAGGAGATAGCACAGAGGAAGTTGTACCAGTTGGGGATAATGGTCATGAGGTGAGGAATTGGAGAAGGACTAATGCGAAAGCAGAATTCACTCTGAAGAGGGAAATATCACCTGACCTATTCGATCACATCTTAGGGTGTGGATCAGCTTCTGAGATCTGGAGAGCCCTGGACAGGCTGTTTAACAAGAAGAATGTAGCGAGGCTACAGTTTCTGGAAAACGAGCTGGCTTGGTCGGCTCAGGGAGATCTGTCTATTTCCACGTTCTTCCTGAAGATGATGAACCTGTGCGCTGAGATTTCAGCACTAGATCCTGATGAGCCAATTTCAGAGGCGAAGCTGAAGAGGCACATTATCCGTGGCTTGCGGAAGGAGTATGTGGCCTTTATGACGTCGGTGCTGGGTTGGGCAAATCAGCCGTCTCTGCTAGAGCTGGAGAATCTTCTTGCTTCGTAGGAGAGTCTGGCAAGGCAGATGGAGGGATTGTCAGTGTCTGGGGGAGATGGCGAGGTGCTCTTCACAGGGAAGAAGAAGAAATGGGATAATAAGAAGAAGACCGCTGGAGTCAATGGGCCTTCAACTTCTGGACAGTAGGAGAGGGGCTATGCTCCCAAGGCTGAAGGGAAGAAGAAGGGAGAAGGACCCAAATGCTTTAGATGCGGAAAGCTTGGTCACATTCGGAAGGATTGGCGGGTGAATCTTCAGCCAGGGCATGCTGGTGCAGGGAAGGAGGAAGCTGAGGCCAGGCAAAATGATGGAGGATGGGGAGGAGCCTTCTCGGCTTCTGTTGGAGCTGCGACTCCTATCAACTATCAGGAGGACTGGATCGTGGACTCGGGGTGTGTTCATCACCTCACCAGGGATGAGTCGAAGCTTTCTTCAGCGCAGCCTTACTCAGGTAATGATGCCATCATAACTGCTGATAATACTATGCATACTGTGGAGAAGGTGGGGGTTGTTTCATTGGGCAGTGATAGAGGACCACTAACCTTGAATAGTGTTTATCATGTGCCCGGAATAAGGAAAAACATCTTCTCTGTGACCAACGCTGTAGACGCTGAGTATCACGTTCTGTTCGGTCCAACAGAAGTGAGGTTTCTTCGAAACGTTGAGGCGGTAAAGGCTGAGGTCGTTCATGTCGGTAGAAGGGCAAAAGACTTGTTCGTTTTATCGACAAGTTCTTATGTTGACAAGATGAGGACAAATAATAGTGCCATTATATGGCACGATAGGTTTGGGCATGTAGGGATGGATAAGCTGAAGGCTATGGCGGTAAAAGGTCTAGTCAAGGGCCTGCCTAGTCTATCTTCCTACGGTGATGGTCATGTTTGCGCGGGATGTCAGTTCGGCAAGTCTCATCGACTACCATTTGATAAGTCGCAGACAAGGAGTAGTGTGCCGTTGGAGTGAATCCATAGTGACTTGAAGCGACTGACTGCTACTCCAAGCCTCGGAGGCATCAGGTATATGCTGGTGTTGATCGACGATTACACCAGATATGTCTGGGTTTATTTCCTGAAGAAGAAGGCGGAGGCATTTGCCAAGTTTGTGGAGTTCAAGGAGATAGTGGAGGGTCAGCTAGGCCCGCGGGTTAAGAATCTGAGAACTGATAATGGGGGGAGTTCACCTCTGGTGAGTTCTCTAGTTTTTGCAGGAATGCGGGCATCCGGAGGGAGCTTACTTGTGCGCATACTCCACAACAAAATGGAGTTGCAGAGCGGAAGATCCGTCATCTGACAGAGACCTGCAAGTGTTGGCTGCATGCCAAGAGTATCCCAAGGTCCTTCTGGGCGGAGGGAATGTCTTGTGATGCCTACGTCATCAACAGGATGCCTCTCAGTCGCATCAACATGTTGACCCCGCATGAGATGATGTTTAAGGAAAAGCCAAGCGTGGCACACCTTCTGGTTTTTGGTTCCACCTCCTATGTGCACGTTCCAGATGCACTTTGGAAGAAGGGCTGGAAGTGCATGGACCCAGAGACGCGAAGATTTGTTGTATCTCGCGACGTCGTGTTCGACGAGGTGATATCGTACAAGGGAAGTTCTGGTGTTGAGTTACCAGAAAGCAGGGTGGAGGAGCTGGAGAAAGCTGTGGAAAATATTCAGGTGGAGCTGCCTTTGTCACCAGGTGGTCCATCCCTTTCTAGTTCTGAGACGGAGGCTTCTGGATCATGAAGTAGGGGGATCGATGCTCCTTGTACATCTAGAAGGGGATCTAGAGAAGAAGCAGCGAAAGGTAATGCGAGTCGGGGGAAGGAGCTGAGGAGATCGAAGCGAACGATCATTGCCCCTGATCGCTATACAGGAGGAAACATGGTGAGCTTTGTCTCATGTTTCTTTGCTGGTCCCCTGGATGAGCGGGAACCAGTGAGATTTGAGAAGGCCAAAGGCGTGAAGCAGTGGGACATAGCAATGGAAGAAGAGATGACAGCTCTTGAGAAGAATGAGACTTTGTCTTTGGTATCCAGGCCTAAGGGCATTACCCCTGTTACGTGCAAATGGGTCTATAAGCTCAAGAAGAAGGCAGACGACAGTATCGAGCGATACAAGACTCGCCTTGTAGCTCGTGGATTCTCGCAGCAATGCGGTGAAGGCTATGAAGAGATATTCAGTCCGGTGGCAAAGATGACTTCAGCACGGTCCGTTATTGCCTTAGCGGCATTTTATGGGTGGGAGATTTGGCAACTCGACGTAAAGAATGCTTTCTTGTACGACGAGATTAATAAGGACATCTTCATGGTCCAGCCTTCAGGCTTCGTATCTGAAGATTTTCCAGACTATGTCTGTAAGATGAAGAAGGCCCTGTATGGGTTGAAGCAAGCGCTGAGGGCGTGGTATGGGAAGATTGTAGGATATCTCTTATTCTGTGGATTTGGTGCTCCAGACTCTGACTCGAGTTTGTTTGTTAAGAAGAACGGGGAGCTTCAAGTCATCGTGCTGCTTTACGTCGATGATATGATCATGACGGGGAATTCAAAGGAGGGGGTAGCAAAGCTTCGGGCTGAGCTATCTATCAGATTTGAGATGAAGGACTTGGGTGAACTTCACCATTTCCTTGGACTCAAAGTGCAGAGGAAGGAAAGTGGAGTGCTGGTGTCCCACGCTGGACATGCGGAGTGAATCGTAGAGCGATTCAGCATGAAGGAAGGGAAGTGCATCTCTACAACTCTAGAGAAGGCCATGAAACTTCAGAAGGATGAGGGAGGATTCTGGAACATCCGATTGTGTTCTGAGCTCTGGTTGGGAGCTTGATTTATCTGACGATCACTAGGCCAGATATTGTGTATGCAGTTTGCAGGATGAGTCTGAAAGAAATCGTTGTCTACCTAAATCACCTAGAGGGGGGTGAATAGGTGATCTCTACTGCGATTGCGGAATAAAAATTTTGCACATACACAAAAAAAATCACAGCACAGAGACACAAGATTTATAGAGGTTCCCCAAGGGTGGGTTCTCCTCTCCCCCGCTCCGCCTATCTAGCACTTTGGGCTAGCGTCGGTAACTTCACCAAAACTCGGATTTATCAACAAATCCTACACTCGGAGACAACGGCTCCTACAAATTCGGAGAACAACCTCTCCTACAAACTCAGAGTAAACAACTCCTAGAACTCGGAGTAAACAACTCCTACAACTCGGAGTAAACAACTCCTACAAAATAACTCGGAGTAAAAACTCCTACAGGAATTAGATAAAGTTTAAAACGAAACTTCTCTTGAATCTCAATAGAGATTAACTTCAGATCTGGAGAGACAGACTCTTCTTCTTCCTTTAGAGAGAAAGCTTGGATCTTCAAGGATTAGGAAGAGTAGAGAATCGGCAAACCTGATCTGAGTAGGCCCTTTGATTAAATCGAAAAGATCTTCAATATTGAGAGCAGCAACTTGATCAAAGGCCTTCTTATCTGAGAAATCTCTAGCAGCACTGAAGAACGAATCTTGAGCGGCGCAGAAGTTAGATCTTAGAAAATGTGTTCAACACGAGAGGAAGAAAACAGCGATCTTCTTCTTTTTCAATCGGGTTCTATCTTCTTCTTCTTGCCCTAAAATTAGAGATTATTTATAGGAAGACCTCCAACGGCTCGGGCGACAAACAAGGAGGGATCGCTACGTGTACTGTACACGGCGGCTAACCCTAATTTTCGAAAACGAAACTGAAATTTGAAATCCGTCTGTTCGTCATTCGTCGAGACTTCACGTGAACATTCGACGAATTGACTTGGCCATTGAAAATACTGATCAAAGCTTGAAAACTGTCTTCTGTTATCATTCGTCGGAATTCACGGGAGTTCTCGAGAACATTCGACGAATTGACTTAGCCGCACCATTTCCTTCACAAGCCTGCCTTTTTGACTTCTGTCTACGTTCGTCGATATTCGTCAGGAGTTCATGAGAACATTCGACGAACAGACTTAGCCGCAGAAATTTCTTCACAAACTAAAAATTTGGCTTCTGTCTGGAATCGTCGATATTCGTCGGGACTTCACGAGACATCTCGACGAATTGACTCAGCAAAAAATTCTTTTCTTCTGAAAACCTGCTCCATTCCTCAAACTTGAAAACCTTTAGTTATGAGTATATGAAGTATACCCCAATAGAGAGATTACACATGGAACAACACTTTGTTCTACACAATGAGGGATTACATTGTCTAGAACTGTGTTTGGTGATCCATTGCAACTTGACTTTGGTGTGCACTTAGCAATTTTAGAACCTGCAAACACATAACTAGAGAACAACATCAAATACAACTCAATTCAACTTAGTTCAAAGGAACACTTCTTCAAATCAAGGTAATTTTGGCTACAATACCCAATAATCTCCCCCTATTTGAAGAAGTCAGAACCTATGTACTGAGTTGAATTGCACTTAAATAAATATATATCAAATAGATAAGGAGAGTTAAAAACCTAGCTTTTTCAACTTTCTCTCCCTTTCAACTTTCTCTTTCAACTTTGCCAAATCCTCCCAACTTCAAATTCTCTTGAAATTTCAACTTCTCTCCCCCTTTCTGACTACTTCAGATAGAGAAGAAAAAGCATGAGAGCTCAAAGCTCCCCCTCAGCAACTGCATAGGAGTACACATTTGGGAGTATATGTAGAATCAGCTCCCCCTCAATCTTTTCTCCCCCTTAGTCTTATCTCCCCCTTAGAATTTCAGTGCCTGGACTGATTTCCTAAGCTTTTCAGCAACCTTACTATATTTTTTCTATGTTCTGGTCATGTACCATGAACATCCACTTGTCCAAAGGCCTGATTAGAGTTTTGGTTGGCCTTTGGACATACCTGTAAACACAGATTAATTTCCCTTAGGAACCCAAAAGGATTTGGGTCCTAGGTTTCTGGTTAGATCAACACCACTCGGAGTGTTAACATTGCAAGGGGTCATTCTTACATTGTTAACCCGTGGAGTCTTGACGTTCCTGGGGTTAAACCAACAATCTATGGCGAAGTGACCAATCTTGCCACAACACCAACAATCAAATCGATTGTATCTTCTCTTGTTCTCCTGTTTTAACTTTTGAACGGGGAGTTTAGCAGGAGCAATATTCTTAGAAGTAGAAGCCTCGTGGTTGCAACACACACATGACGCCTTCTTCTCTTCATGAGATTTAGCAACAATTGATTTAATCTTTGGTGCTTTCTTAATAACTGATCCATGTACAAATGAACCATAATCCTTGGGGATTACTTTTTCATAAGGTGCCTTGAAAGCAGTTGTTTCGAAGCATCGGGGACGGGTTTGATTTTGGTCAACCTTGCCCTTACCTTTAACAGCTCTTTTCTTAGCAGTCTTACTACTTTCAGCCTTTTGACCAAGGCCACTAACCTTCGCAGGAGCAGAAAATCTTTCAATGATTGGAAGAATAGTTTTTGGTTTGGAGAAGCTTTCAACTATCTTCCTTTCCACCACTAACCTTTCTTCTAATTCATTTATAAACTTCTCCTTAAGAGTTAATAATTTAGTAGAGCTTTGAAGTTCATCTTTCAAGATTTGGACTTCATCTTTGAGTGGAGTTAATTTTTCAATTTCCTCCCTCAAATCTGATTCCATCATCTTGAGAGATTTAATCTCTTTTGCTTGAGATTTGACTACCGTGCGGCATTTGTCAAATCCTTCCAAAACGGCTTTGTACTGAGTCATTAAATCTGAATCTACCTTTGAAGAATAGCCTTCATTTGCATTGGAGTCAGTTTCAGATGCAGAAAGAGGAGTGTGCGAGTTTACCTTCCCTTTGTATGAGGAGACAATTCCTTCCTCATCTGAATGTGCCATAAGCCCAAAATAGGCTTCTTCATTTGAGCTTCACTTTCCTGAGTCACAGTCACTAAGAGTCTTAGTCTTCTTTGCTAAGAAGCTCTTTTCTTCTTTCCTTTTCCCCTTGAAGGATTTCTTCTCTTTCTTCTTTTTTTTATGGACATTCAGTACTTATATGCCCTGGCTTATTACAACAATAACAGACAATATCAGTCGAAACATGTTTATTCGGTTTGGTTTTATACCTATCGTTGCTGTGTTCTTTCTTGTGATGTTCATCATCACGCCTTGATCTTCTTTGGCTCCTTTTTCTGAGCAATTTCTTGAATTTCTTGGAGAGTGAAGAGAACTCTCCATCGGACATGTCTGAGCTTGATGAGCAATCCAAAGACTCATTGTCTTCATCTGACGACTGTGTCCTTTCAAATGATCTAGCTTTACCTCTTCTTGACTCTTTGGCCTTCAGTGCCACAAAGTTCTCCCTTCCAGAAGTGGAGCATCCTTCTTCTTCAGCTTTTCTAATACTCAGCTTTAGCTCATGGGAGAGCAGCTTCCCATATAGAATCTGTGGCTCTGTAGTAGCCAACTTACCATATTCTCTGATAGCTATCACCTTGGGGTCCCATTCCTTAGACAAGGATCTAAGGAATTTATCGTTTAGTTCACCCATGGTGAATTCTCTTCCATAGTTTCTCAGACCATTTACAATCTTGAAGAATTTCTCGTAGGTGTCAAAAATTGTGTCTTTGCCTTGTTTCTTGAAGGCTTCGTATTCTTGGTTCAGCAAAGACTTCTTGTCATCTCGAACTTCTTCAGTACCTTCCATCAAAACCACAATAGAATCCCACATCTCTTTTGCAGACTTGCAGTGAATCAGATTTTGTAGCATTGAATCATCAATTGCACCTGCTATGATGTGCTTTGCTTTCTTGTCCAGAGTGACAAGTGCAATTTCATCCTTTGTCATGTCCATCACTTACTTTGGCACTTGTTTGGTGGCATCAATGGTAGAAGCAACCATGGGAATATGGGGACCTTCCTTAACTATCTGGGAGATTCGGGGATCATTTGCTTCCATGTAGAAGATGACTCTTTCTTTCCACATGGGGAAATTCTCCTTAGTGCAAACTGGGAGCTTAGAGGAAAACCTTTCCATGCCTCTGTCCAGAGATAGAGATCTTGACAACGTAGAAGGATCTTTAATCTAGGTGTTAACCTCTTAAAGATAACCTGCTCTGATACTAATTGAAAGAAATCGTTGTCTACCTAAATCACCTAGAGGGGGGTGAATAGGTGATCTCTACTGCGATTGCGGAATAAAAATTTTGAACATACACAAAAAAAATCACAGCACAGAGACACAAGATTTATAGAGGTTCCCAAGGGTGGGTACTCTGTTGGGAAAATGATTTCTCTTAACCCCTAGAAATGAGTTAAAGAAAGAGTTTTATGAATGAATAACAAAGACAAAGTAAATATGCGTCGAATGGTATTCGACGCTACGTCGAAATAGAGTCGACGTCTTCTTCAGGATATGTCGAAGTAACTTTAGGAAGATTTCGACGTAGGTCCTGTCGACGCTACTCTGATTTCTAGTCGACGCATACAAAGAAGTCGACGCACCTTTGTCGACGCACATTCCTTATATCTCTCTCGACGTTGGGCTAAGATAAATTCGACGCTTACGTCGAATAGTAATCGACGCACGTCGATTTGTTTGACAGATTTAAATCTGCGCCAGATCTCTTTCCTTCTTTTCTGAAGATCTGATTTATATAGAATGATGTTAATATTTTATAGCCGTTCTGAATCATTCTTTCCTTCTATTTGATTCTTGGCTAAATTGATGAAATCTGTTTTGGATATTATTTGAAATCTAAATTAACATTTTCCATTTATGATTAAATCTGCTATGGAAATATTTCTCTCTACCTAAATCTCTGGCTGCTAATTGATTCCTCTCCTATAGTACTATCTTATTACACAGAGCTATAAAATAAAGAGCAAGTCGACAGGAAACAGCAGAAGAGTGATCCACCACACATTTATGATATAGAGGAAAAGCTCCCAAAAGAAAAAGAGAGACATTGAGAAAAAGCTCTGCAGCAACTTCCATCCATTTCCACTTCTGCTTCTGCTCACTGATCACTGCTGCAAAATCTGATTGCTCTCACTAAAAGAGAGAAAGGCTACAAATCTTCTTCTCTCTATAGAAGAAAGATTCAATTCTTAACTTGTGCTTCAAATCTTCTTGCTAGGAAGAAGATTCATTATTGGCTTTATTCCATTCTTTCTTTTTCATTCTTATTCACTATTGTAAAAGAGTTTTTAGAATCTCTCTTCAAAAAATTCAGTGTATTGGTTCTAAGAGTCTCCTTATCAAAAGACTCAGGGTGGTTCTAAGAGTCTCCTTATCAAAAGACTCAGTGCAAGTTAGTGAATTCCTACCAAGGGGGTAGAAGAGTGGACTACCCAAAGTTTGGGGAACCACTATATTTTCTTGTGTTGTGCTGTGGATTTTCTTTCTTACATTTGCTTTATTGTTTTAATTCTTGTTGGTGTGTGTGGGAAGCTCTAATCAGTGATCATATATATATATATATATTAACTTTGCACAAAATATTTCAAATCTCTATTCACCCCCCCTCTAGAGAAATCTAGTGAGGTTAACTGTGCACTTTCAATTGGTATCAGAGGGAGGTTGATCTAAAAAGGATAACTCCTTGATCAAAAAGATCCTACCCCATATATATATATATTATTTAAAACTATTTTTCACATGGCACAAATCAAAGATTATGCTTCCACCAGACCACCAATTTGCAACCTTGAAAAGTTTGCACTTTGGAAGACAAGAGTTAGAATTTATCTAAACTCTATTGATGATGAATTGTTTAATTCTATTTTGACAGGTCCCCCCAAGCCATTCAGGAAGGACTCAAGTGGAAAAGTGACTGAAACACTTGCTCCAAGAACTGAATGGACAGAGGATGAGAAGAAAGCCCAAGGACATGATGCCAAGGCTATGAACATTCTAGTCTCAACACTCTCAGATGAAATCTTTCAAAAGATTGCTGATTGTGAGTCAGCTAAGGAAGTATGGGAAGCTCTCACCAAAATGGTAGAAGGAAGTGCTGATGAAAAGAAAGACAAGAAGGCCCTATTAATCTCTCAATATGAAAACTTCCAAAAGAAAGAAAGTGAAAGTGTTGCTGACATGTACTCAAGATTCAGCCTCATAATTAATGAATTGAGGTCACTTGAAAAGGACATATCTCTCACTGAGATAAATGATAAATTGCTGACTTGTTTTCCCAGCACTTGGGATTCAAGAATCTGGCCAATTAAAGACTCCAGGAGTCAAGAAGAAATATCAACAGATGTTCTACTGGGTAAACTGAAATCCTATGAACAGCTATTGAAAACCAGAGCTGAGAAAGAAAAGGCATCTCCACTCTCAAAAGAAAAGAGTATTGCATTGAAGGCTATTGAAGGTGAATCATCAACTAGTGATGATGAGCTGATCAGCTTGCTGGCTAAAAAGTTCAAGAAATGGATCAAAACAGAAGAATCCAGAAGAAGAGAATCAAAAACCAGGTATAACAAAAAACCCTCTAAAGAGATTATCTGTTACACATGCAGGAAACCTGGACACATTGCTCCTGATTGTCCTAAGGAGAACAGCAGCAAGAAAGATCTGAAAAGTACAGATCCAAAGAAGAAGAAGAAAGGAAGAGGATTGATTGCTCAATCCTGGAGTGATTCAGAATCTGAAGAAAACACCTCATCAGATATTGATCAAGAAGATGTCAAGCAAGAAGAAACATGTCTGATGGCCACTGAGAAGCTTGAAGATACATCTATGGTAAATATACTAGATAGTATAGATTTCTCCTCCACTAATTTTGCACAAGATTTCAAAGAATTCTGTTTAGATCTAATCAAATCTGAAAAAGGGGTAAAAGAATTAAGGATGGAGTTAAGAAAACTAAAGCAAGTAAACACATACCATAAAAATTATAAACTCAATCTAGAACTCTCAGAGGAAAACCTAAACAAAATCTATTTAGAAAATCTAACACTAAGAAAAGAGCTAGCAAAAGCTAAAGCCTTTGAGGATTCTCTAAATGGAAAAAATCAGAAAATCAAAAATATCTCTGAAAATCTCACTAATAGATCTAATCAATTAAAACTGAAAGCTAATGAAGCATCTAAGTCTAAAGCACCCAGCAAACCTGTCTGGAAACACCCCATTCACTTCACCAGGGAAAATCATCTAGAAGAAGCAAGATCACAAGAAAGTCAAGAAACAACCACTCTTTTCAACAAATCTAATCCCATTATAAATAAAGGAATCTTAGGAAAGAATCCTAACAAGAATTTTGAATCTACGTCGAATTCATATCGACGCAATCAATCTGCGTCGAATCGTTATCAACGTACGTCGATTTTTAATCGACGCTTATGCCAAAAGGCGTCAACTTCCTCTCCACGCACGTCGAATTCATATCGACGCAATCAATCTGACAAAAATGTCTCTCTGTTCAAAAAGTCTCCCTCTCTTTCCTTACACTATGAACACTATTTCTGTGACATCACCGAAACAGATTGGTATGATAGACCAATGCCCCAAAAGGAGGAAGGATATTCTGAAAAACCTACTTATTCCTTCATTAGTTCTGATTATAAGAAGGGACCCCAGCTGAGCAGGGTTCAAACTAATGTTTAAAATTTTTATGTGCAGATGTACCACATCTCCAGGCTTGTGTGGTACTTGGACAGTGGATGCTCCATGCACATGACAGGATGCAAAAACCTGCTAAACAACTTTGAGGACAGACTTGGACCATCAGTAACCTTTGGAGACTCTAGCTGTGGCCAAACCAAGGGATTTGGAGACTTCATTGAAGGGAAGGTCACCTTCAAGAATGTGGCAGTAGTCAAAGGACTAAAACATAATCTGATAAGTATAAGTCAGATATGTGATAATGGTAAGTATGAGGTAAAATTCACCATACTACTCTGCCATATTATTGATATCAAGACTGGTGCCACAGTACTTAAAGGAATTAGAAAAGGTAAAGTATATGTAGTAGACTTCAGTTCCTCTCCCACAGAAATATGTTTATTCAATAATATTATTGATAAAAGTGAATTATGGCATAGGAGACTAGGTCATCTAAACTACAAAACAATTAGTAAACTAGCAAAAAATAACCTAGTGAGAGGCTTACCAAAGGGTAAATACTCTAAGGATTCTCCATGCAGACCTTGCCAACTAGGAAAACAAACCAAATCATCCTTCAAACCAATTGGTAAGGATGACTCTCCAAGGATCCTTCACTTGCTCCACATGGACCTCTTTGGTCCCATATCCACTCAAAGCTTGGGAGGAAAATCCTATACCCTAGTTATTGTAGATGACTACTCTAGATATAGTTGGGTATTCTTTCTAAAGGCCAAGTCTGAAACCCATCAGACTCTCTCAAAATTCATAAAACAAATTCAATCTGAATTCAACAGTCAGGTATCCATAATAAGAAGTGACCATGGAACTGAATTTGAAAATCAGGCTATGAGTAATTTTTGTAATGAAATAGGAATCAAACAAAATTTCTCAGCACCTAGAACTCCTCAACAAAATGGAGTTGCTGAGAGGAAGAATAGAACTTTAATAGAATCAGGAAGGACCTTGCTTGCAGAATCAGGATTAACAAAAACCTTTTGGGCTGAAGCAGTCAATACTGCAAATTATGTTCTAAATAGAAGCCTCATTCATAAAACTAAGTTAAAAACTCCTTATGAACTCCTGAAGGGAAAAACACCTATTGTCAAATACTTTAAAATTTTTGGGTGTGCTTGCTTTATTCTAAATAATGGAAAAGATCATCTTGCAAAGTTTGACAAAAAGTCTGATGATGGAATATTTGTGGGATATTCATCATCCAGTAAAGCTTATAGGTGCTATAACAGGAGAACTCTGAAAATTGAAGAATCTATGCACATTGTGTTTGATGAAACTAACATGTTGATTAAGGGGGAGGATACTCCCACCAACTCTTTTTCACAGGAAAGCAAAAGCATAGAAATCCAGCTTGAGCAACTAGCTCTAGAGAACAAAGAAAATGAAAGAGAATACCAGCTAAAGGAACCAAGTGAGGAATCTGAACAAGAACATGAAGAAAGTTCAGAGAGAAGCTTTCAAAACCAATCTCCACAAGAAAACTTGGTCCAGGAAGAACAGTTTGATAATGATCACATTGAGAATGAAGAAGAAAAACAACTAGCAGATCCCAGGAGAACAGGGATCAATTTGAGAGATCACCCAAAATCTCAAGTAATTGGAAACCTCAATACTGGAGTAAAAACAAGGCATCAAGTTTCAAATGGAGTAATGCTTCAATGCTTCTTATCACAAGTTGAACCAAAGAAGTTTGAAGAAGCAAACTGTGATCCTCATTGGATTTTGGCCATGCAAGAAGAGCTAGGCCAATTTAAGAGAAATAAAGTATGGAAGTTAGTAGAAAGACCCAGTAACTACCCAGTGATTGGCACAAAATGGGTATATAGAAACAAGCTAGATTCCACTGGAATAATTGTCAGGAACAAGGCAAGACTTGTGGCACAAGGATACAGACAAGAAGAAGGAATAGACTACAATCAAACCTTTGCTCCAGTAGCCAGATTGGAAGCAATTAGGCTCTTCCTTGCCTATGCAGCTTTTATGAAGATGAAGGTATATCAGATGGATGTCAAGAGTGCTTTTCTGAATGGTGACCTTCAAGAAAAGGTATATGTAGAGCAGCCACCAGGTTTTGTCAATCCTTCTTCTCCTACTTTTGTTTATAAGCTTAACAAAGCACTATATGGTCTTAAGCAAGCTCCCAGAGCTTGGTATGACACTCTCTCTAACTTTCTTTTAGAAAACTCTTTTGAAAGAGGAAAAGTAGACAAAACACTCTTCACTAGAACTCATAAAAACCAACTCCTTCTTGTTCAAATATATGTAGATGACATCATATTTAGCTCCACTCATCCTAAACTTTGTAAAAGATTTGCTGATCTAATGCAATCAAAATTTGAAATGAGTAGCATGGGTGAACTCTCCTACTTCCTAGGACTTCAAGTGAAACAAAGTAGTGAAGGAATCTTTATCTCACAATCAAAATATACTAAAGAACTAATCAAAAAATTTAGTATGGAATCAGCCTCCACCATGAAAACACCCATGGCAACCAATGCCATTATAGAAAAAGATGATAAAGGAAAATCAGTGGATCAAAAGACTTATAGGGCAATCATAGGATCCCTTCTATATCTAACAGCCAGTAGACCTGATATAATGTTTGCCACTTGTATATGTGCTAGATTCCAAGTTGATCCAAAAGAATCCCATCTCACCTCTGTTAAAAGGATTCTTAGATACCTTAAGGGAACTCCTGAACTAGGGCTATGGTATTCAGCAGAAACCAACTTTGAGCTAACAGGTTTCTCAGATGCAGACTATGCAGGCTGTAGGGTTGATAGAAAAAGCACCTCTGGCACTTGCCAATTCCTAGGTGACAGGTTAATCTCATGGTTTAGTAAGAAACAAACCTCAGTCTCCACCTCAACAGCTGAAGCTGAATATATAGCTGCTGGGAGCTGTTGTTCACAGATCCTGTGGATGCAAAATCAGCTCCTTGATTACAAACTAGAAGTCAATAACTCTAAAATTTACTGTGATAGCTCCAGTGCTATATCCATAGCATCTAACCCAGTTCTTCATAGCAGAACCAAACATATAGAAATTAGACATCACTTTCTTAGAGACAATGTAGAAAAAGGTAAGATAACCTTAGAATATATACCTACAGACAGTCAAAGAGCAGATATCTTTACAAAACCTTTGGATGAAACCAAGCATAATTTCTTCCTCAACACCCTAGGAATGCTTGATGGAAGTCTGTAAAGCATGATTGCTGAGAAAATCTAAACAAATCAGAGCTTCTAAGAAAAACTTACTGGAGATGCGTCGAATCAAAGTCGACGCACCGTCGAGTTGATCTCGACGCTAATACTGACCTCCTTCAGTTACTGATACGTCGACTATCCATCGACGTACCGTCGAATTTTCATCGACGCATATCTCAACAAAGCTTGAAGATATCAAATCCATATCTATGCTTACGCTGACATCTAAATCGACGCAACATCGATTTCAGGTTACATTTAGAATCAAATCCCTACTTCCTTTTTCTGCCTATTGAATTCCTCGATTTATGTTTCCTTTCTCGACGCTTCATCTACTTTAAATAGCACCTCGTATTTCATAACGAATACATCTCTGAACCCGCCAAAAACTTCTTCGTCTACCTCTCTCTCTCTCTACAATGGCACCTACCCCTGTTCAAGCCGACCACATCCAAGCAATACATGCTGCTCTGAAAAATCTCCTTAAAGACTTTCAGACTCGTCTACAAAGCTTCTCTGATGAATGTGCCAATATGATCGTCCACTGTGAAGCAAAGCTGGCCACTCTATCTGCATCTCTTCCTGAGCTGCATATCCTTCTTCGAGAAGTTCCTCTGTCGCCACAAAGGTTTACATCCTTCATACAGGATATAAACCAGGGGGAGAGTTGCTCCAGAAACCCCTCTCACCAGGTTCCAGTCCTCTCAAATCATTCTGACTACACCTTTAACAAACACTTTGGTGAATCTTCCTCTTACAACACTGAAGGGGAGCATGCTGTGGATTCAGCATTCAGAATTGATATTCCTAGTATCCAGGGGGAGATTCCTGTAGAGAATCTGCCAGTAATCCAGGGGGAGGAAGAAGCAGCCATCTCTGATGATTGGAATGGGCAAATATGGATTGACACACCCTTATGCGAGGAAGAACTTCAGCATCATTCTCCTGGTTTCTCGGCCAGTTATATCAAGCTTAAGACTCCTTTGCTTGAGGATATCCCTACAAAAGAGTCTGGAGGAGACATTCATTCATCTACAGAAATCAACCTACCAAATATTTCTCTGCCCTCTATTACAGATCATCTAAGAACTCTTCTTGAAATAACTCCTTCTCCACCCAAAAAGAAATCTCCTCCTCTTCCTCCCTTACCTTCTTCTCTACCTCCTTTGCTACCTCTACCTCCTCAAGCAGCAAGACTCTCTAAACAAATAACTCCTAGGCAGAGTGCAGGAGGACAGATAAAAAGAAAAAGGGAAGTCACTCCTCACTGGCAAAATTTCTCTAAAGAAGAAAGGAAGGAGTATGCAAAAGAAAAGAAATATAGAAAGGCTATTGAAGAAATAAAAAGATTTGAGAAGGTACCCATTCCTTCTAATCCTATAAAGGACTATCATGATCCTGACATGGAAAAGAGACATGAAGAGATAAGAGAAAGAGAAGCATATGAATATGAAGCAGCTAGGAAAGAAGTGGAAGATAAAAGGAGGGCTTGGATGGAAAAGATCAACAAAGGAATGACTAAGGAACAAATCCTTGCTGAATCTTCTATCAAAATTCCAAATAAATTGTTTGATGTTGAAGCCTATCAAAAGAAGAATCCTCAAGCAGGGATTACTCTGAATAAAGGTCAAATGAACAAGAAAGGTATAGGATGTACAGAAGATACATACATACCCTACAAAAAGCCATCAAAACCTCCAAGGCTAGACAAATGGCTCAACTCTCCATGGAAAGGAAAAGGAAAAATGCATGAAGTCCCTGAGGAACAAGAACCTGAAAAGAAGAAACCCTATAGGCCAAAGGTTGACAACAAAGGACCTCCTGAGCCCAAACCTGCTCAAAAAGAATCTCACAATATTACTATTGAAATGATTGATGAAAAGGCAGCAATCATTATCAGCAAGGGCTACTCCTTAAATGACACCATCCCTGAGGGTGATAAGCTCTTGGCAAAATTGCATACCATCATCAGGAATGTCCAAGAAAGACCTGATAGAGCCAGGGGATACATTTTTGATGCTATTAATGATTTGTCTAGGAAACTTTATTCTGCCTTTGTCAACTTCATGTACAAAAAGAAGTTTCTAGTTTAAGACAAATACTTGTCATAAGCTCTCTTTATTAACTTTCTTTTCCAATCAATATATTTCTCATTTATGCAAATTATTTTGATATGAGTTGTTTTTATGCTAAGACAATTTCTCCTTAAAAAGGGTTAAGACAAATAGGGGGAGATTGTTGGGAAAATGATTTCTCTTAACCCCTAGAAATGAGTTAAAGAAAGAGTTTTATGAATGAATAACAAAGACAAAGTAAATATGCGTCGAATGGTATTCGACGCTACGTCGAAATAGAGTCGACGTCTTCTTCAGGATATGTCGAAGTAACTTTAGGAAGATTTCGACGTAGGTCCTGTCGACGCTACTCTGATTTCTAGTCGACGCATACAAAGAAGTCGACGCACCTTTGTCGACGCACATTCCTTATATCTCTCTCGACGTTGGGCTAAGATAAATTCGACGCTTACGTCGAATAGTAATCGACGCACGTCGATTTGTTTGACAGATTTAAATCTGCGCCAGATCTCTTTCCTTCTTTTCTGAAGATCTGATTTATATAGAATGATGTTAATATTTTATAGCCGTTCTGAATCATTCTTTCCTTCTATTTGATTCTTGGCTAAATTGATGAAATCTGTTTTGGATATTATTTGAAATCTAAATTAACATTTTCCATTTATGATTAAATCTGCTATGGAAATATTTCTCTCTACCTAAATCTCTGGCTGCTAATTGATTCCTCTCCTATAGTACTATCTTATTACACAGAGCTATAAAATAAAGAGCAAGTCGACAGGAAACAGCAGAAGAGTGATCCACCACACATTTATGATATAGAGGAAAAGCTCCCAAAAGAAAAAGAGAGACATTGAGAAAAAGCTCTGCAGCAACTTCCATCCATTTCCACTTCTGCTTCTGCTCACTGATCACTGCTGCAAAATCTGATTGCTCTCACTAAAAGAGAGAAAGGCTACAAATCTTCTTCTCTCTATAGAAGAAAGATTCAATTCTTAACTTGTGCTTCAAATCTTCTTGCTAGGAAGAAGATTCATTATTGGCTTTATTCCATTCTTTCTTTTTCATTCTTATTCACTATTGTAAAAGAGTTTTTAGAATCTCTCTTCAAAAAATTCAGTGTATTGGTTCTAAGAGTCTCCTTATCAAAAGACTCAGGGTGGTTCTAAGAGTCTCCTTATCAAAAGACTCAGTGCAAGTTAGTGAATTCCTACCAAGGGGGTAGAAGAGTGGACTACCCAAAGTTTGGGGAACCACTATATTTTCTTGTGTTGTGCTGTGGATTTTCTTTCTTACATTTGCTTTATTGTTTTAATTCTTGTTGGTGTGTGTGGGAAGCTCTAATCAGTGATCATATATATATATATATATTAACTTTGCACAAAATATTTCAAATCTCTATTCACCCCCCCTCTAGAGAAATCTAGTGAGGTTAACTGTGCACTTTCATACTCCTCTCTCCTGCTCTGCCTATATAGCACTCCGGGCTAGCGTTGGCAACTTCACCAAAACTCTGATTTATCAACAAATCCTACACTCGGAGACAATGGCTCTGACAAACTCGGAGAACAACCTCTCCTACAAACTCAGAGTAAACAACTCCTACAACTCGGAGTAAACAACTCCTAGAACTCGGAGTAAACAACTCCTACAAAATAACTCGGAGTAAAAACTCCTACAGGAATTAGATAAAGTTTAAAACGAAACTTCTCTTGAATCTCAAAAGAGATTAACTTCAGATCTGGAGAGACAGACTCTTCTTCTTCCTTTAGAGAGAAAGCTTGGATCTTCAAGGATTAGGAAGAGTAGAGAATCGGCAAACCTGATCTGAGTAGGCCCTTTGATTAAATCAAAAAGATCTTCAATATTGAGAGCAGCAACTTGATCAAAGGCCTTCTTATCTGAGAAATCTCTAGCAGCACTGAAGAACGAATCTTGAGCGGCGCAGAAGTTAGATCTCAGAAAACATGTTCAGCACGAGAGGAAGAAAACGACGATCTTCTTCTTTTTCAATCGAGTTCTATCTTCTTCTTCTTGCCCTAAAATAAGAGATAATTTATAGGAAGACCTCCAACGGCTCGGGCGACAAACAAGGAGGGATCGCCATGTGTACTGTACACGGCGGCCAACCCTAATTTTCGAAAACGAAACTGAAATTTAAAATCCGTTTGTCCGTCATTCGTCGAGACTTCACGTGAACATTCGACGAATTGACTTGGCCATTGAAAATACTGATCAAAGCTTGAAAACTGTCTTCTGTTATCATTCGTCGGAATTCGTCGTGAGTTCTCGAGAACATTCGATGAATTGACTTAGCCGCACCATTTCTTCACAAGCCTGCCTTTTTGACTTCTGTCTGCGTTCGTCGATATTCGTCGGGAGTTCATGAGAACATTCGACGAACAGACTTAGCCGCAGAAATTTCTTCACAAACTAGAAATTTGGCTTCTGTCTGGAATCGTCGATATTCGTCGGGACTTCACGAGACATTTTGATGAATTGACTCAGCAAAAATTTCTTTTCTTCTGAAAACCTGCTCCATTTCTCAAACTTGAAAACCTTCAGTTATGAGTATATGAAGTACACCCCAATAGAGAGATTACACATGGTCCAACACTTTGTTCTACACAATGAGGGATTACATTGTCTAGAACTGTGTTTGGTGATCCATTGCAACCTGACTTTGGTGTGCACTTATCAATTTTAGAACCTGCAAACACATAACTAGAGAACAACATCAAATACAACTCAATTCAACTTAGTTCAAAGGAACACTTCTTCAAATCAAGGTAATTGTGGATACAATACCCAACAGAGTCGTTATATGCGGAACCACGGATGCCTCATCTACTAGCGGCCAAGAATATTTTGAAGTATGTCAAGGCGACTTTGTATATGGGTCTCCTATACAGGAGGGATGCGGGATTCGAGGTGCATGGGTACATGGATGCTAATTACGGAGGAGATTCGCATGAACGAAAGTCGACGTCTAGATTCGGCTTCATGGCGGGCCCTACAGCTATATCATGGTGCAACAAGAAGCAGGATTCCGTGTCTGTCTCTACCACGGAAGCAGAATACAAGGCTTCGACCTTGGCAGCTAAAGAAGTCATCTGGCTTAGGACGTTAGTGAGAGAAATCCATGAGGAGATTCGGGGTCTGACTCTGCTCTGCGGCTACAATGAGAGTGCACTCAAACTGGTTTCTAATCCAGTGTGTCTTATGAGCACCAAGCATATCGAGATCGAGCATCATTTCATTCGTGAGAAGGTGCTGTAGGGGTCTTTTTCGGTCGAGCATGTTCAGAGTTTGGACAATGTTGCTGACATATTCACAAAGGCGCTGGTGAAGGGGCCATTCAATTGGCTGAGGAGTTTACTTGGGCTATTTTCAACTTCCCACTTCAAGGGGGAGTGTTGAAAATGTTGAAGTATGAAGTTGGCGGTCTGGGAGGAGGTCGCGCGGTCTGGCTAACCACGCGGTCTTGCGGTCTCAATCTGCGGTCTCCATCTGCGGTCTAATATCTTTGATCTAGCTGCAGGTCTATTCGGCTTGACCGCCGTTCTTTCTGTCCAAGGTTGCCGAGGTGAGGCAGTGCGGTCTGGTTTGTGTGACCGCGTGGCGAGCTGGTTTTCAGGAAGGTGAGGCTGTGCGGTCTGGTTGTGTGACCGCGTGGCGGGCTGTTTTCTGAACTGTGCGGGTTAAGCTATTGACCACACAGGGTTGTTTGTTCGGGCGGTCTTCCGGTGTGGTGACTGTCCGGGTTCTTGTTGGTGCGCACCGACTAAGGTGCTCTTAGTCACGCGGTCTCCTCTTTTGTGTTTGTATAAGCTGGTCCGTGGCGATCTGCTGGTGTATGCGGACACTAGTGTTGGTCGACTTGGCGGGTTCTTGCCTTGGTGGACTTGGTTGTTTTCGCAGTGTCTAGAGGAGGTCTCGTGTGGCGAACACAGGTGGTGAGCATCATGACCGTGCGGGTTGTCATGGTCATGCGGCTTCTTGAAGGAGTGGCGATCTCCTGGTCAGGTTGAAGTCGGTGAGCTTACAAAGCACAGAGCGATTTTGCTGATCGCGTGGGATGACCGGTCTTGTTCGCGCGGTCAGGGTGGTGACTCTATCTCATAGGGTGGTGACTCTATATCATAGGGTGGTGACTGGATCAGGTCGCACGCCTATAAATAGGAGTCACTGTAGCAGCAAATTAAGCGCACCAAGTGTAAGCTGAGCTCGCGCCTATTTCTTGCGGTCTCTTTTTGTTGACCGGCCGATTAGCTGATTGAACTTTCCTTGTGCATCTTCTGCGGATTGTGCGGACAGCAGCAGTCACCTCTTCTTCTAAGGTGTTCGGGCGGTCTTGCAGCTTGTAGTGCGGGTTGCTGGAGTTCGAGAGAATCAGTGGAGTTTGGGAGATCGCGACTTCAGTGGTGTTGATTCGAGTCACCGGTAGTCTGTTCGCGCGGTCTCCTTTTCTAGTCGTGTGATCACCCTGACCGCGCGGTTTGGCGGTCTCTCTTGTTCAGACCGCCAGTTATCTTTTCTTCAGCCAGTATTTTCCTTTTGGTTTTTTGTACTGGAGAAATCATGTCTCACCATGTATACCTCGCTCTGTAATGTAGATTTCTGCTATTATCAACAAAGATTGTTTTGCTTCATGTGCTTCTGGTTGTTGGCTGTAACTTTGAGTTGTACAATTCCTGCTCACTCCTAGATCTACGAAAAATTTCACACTCGGCAGTGGACTCAAGTTCAGGTTCCAAAGTTCCTCCCTCAAATCCAGAAGAGTCCTCAGATGAGACCGGCTCTTCCTCAGATAATGAGCGGTCTCCCAAAAGATCAAGAGGCCAATAGATCCATTTGTAATTTTTAACTTTCACGTCTGCAGATTTTATGGCCTCGCGAACTGATGTATGAATGATTGAAAATAGAAGAATAGAAGTTTGGTATACCTGTCTTCTCTGTAAATGAATGTCTCTCTGTACCTTTCTTTCGAATATTAATTGTATTATTTGCAATCTTGTTGAAATAAAATAGATCGGGCATTCGATCTCAATGCCCCAGATGTTACCCAACTCAAGATAATTACTCTGCATATTTCATACTGAACAATTCAATAGCGGCGATCTCAAATCTTTCAGATCGCATTACTGGATGGTGAAGTATTGGTTTTAATCAAGCAAGAATGGAATCACGAGCTAAGGAAGGACACGATCTCTTAATACTGGCGATCTCTAATATAACATAGCTACATGAGACCTCTTATCATATTTGCAGTCTACGACTCTTAAGACCTAATAAGAATGTCAATTCATAGATGTTGATCCTTAATAATTTCGAATGGGAACATGAGATGATCTTCCACGATTGAGATCGCTTCTTGAGAAATACAGCCCTTTAATAGATAGTCCATTATCTTTAACTCTTCAGGCCATTCCTTAGGTTTTTAGAAAAGAATCTTTCGTAATAACCAGCGGTCTCCCATATAAGATAAATAAGTTGAATCCCTGATCTCTATTTTCCCAGACCAGTTAACATGAAGGTAAATAATTATAATCGAACAAGTAATGAGATCGCAGAGGATAAACAAGAGTCTTATGATTAGCGGTCTCTGACTATGATATACCTTCACGAGGCCGTTTATCACTTATGCGATCTATGGTTCTAACCACTTGTTAAGATAGAGAGTGAATTCATTGACGCTAATCCTCAAATATATAGAATGTGATCTTCAAAGTTTCACAGGCTGCCATTAAAACTGACGATCATGAATCTTCAAGATTTTTAGAGATAAAAAGTCATAATCCATGCGATCCCTAAATAGCCTTTATGAGTTCGAGAATGGCAATCTTCCAATGATTCAGACCTTCCCTTGGCTTGGAACTACAAACACGTTATAAAGCTCGGCCATTTGAAAGTTAAAATCTTGAAGACTTTCAGATAGCGGTCTCAGTTACTTCAGACCGCCCCATGCAACAATCCAATGCAGAAAACTGACGGTCTTCAAAAACCTCAGACCGCCCGATGCTCGGCAATCCAATGTAGAAAAACTAGCAGTCTTAAAAAACCTCAGACCGCCATTTCATAATAAGTGCTTGATAGATATAATTTGTGATGATCTAAAGGGCATGTGTGGCCATGCCAGCATTGCTTTCCTCGAGAGACCATTATAATTCCAGCACTTTCAAAGAGAGATAGAGAATGATATCTCAAAAATGATCAAAAAGGCAGGTGTGGTTATGCCGCAGAGGGTATAACGACATTGCTTTCCTCGAAATATCATTCAATATCATACAACCAACATCCTCTTGGCTATCCTCACACCAATAAGCATTCGAGGGTCACAGAACAAGATGATCCATAGGGTAGGTGCGGTCATACCACGGGGGTTACACCAACATTGGTTTCCCCGGAAAGATTATCAGGACTGTAATGATGTCCTATAATGCATGACAGAGTTGAACATTCACCTATACTTCACTTGATGCAGAAGTGTGTCAGATATCAGCAGGACCCAGCATCCTAAAGCTCCTCCGCACGAGCTTGGCGAGCTACTGCTACACAAATGTTAAATCTCCCCTCTACCTGTTGAAATTATTGAAGTGAAGTGGAGGTGACCGGGCGGTCTAATTTTGGGTGACCGCAGAGACCACGCGGTCTGTGTTGGTATTCTGTCGGTCTGGCTCTGCTGGTCTGCTCTGGCGGTCTACTGGTTTGCCGGTTTGTTCCTGGCTGTTGAGGTCTCTCTCTGGGTTAGTTCTACTTGGTCTGTCTATCTTCTTTATAGAAGACCGGGCGGTCTGTTCTTATGTAACCGCCAGACCGGGCGGCTTGTGCTGGTGATCTGGCGACTTGTCTGAAGTCGGCCAGATGGTTCTATGTTTGCTCCTGGTGATCTAAGGAAGCAACATTCTTGTGCCCGCGCGGTTTATGCGTGGTCTCATGTTCACGCGACTTGTGCGCGATCTGCCTGTTGATCTGCGGTCTTGGACGGAAGGTTGTCCAAGTTGTGTGATCGCGCGGTCTGCCCTTGTGAGACCGCTGGCGATCTGACGGGTGGTGATTGTATCCCTCCTGTACGGTGACGACATCCGTCTACCCGCCTATAAATAGGGGTGCATGGCCCATCATTCATAACGAGAACTGTAAGAACTAGAGCCTGGGTTAATTCGAGCGGTCTCAACTTTGAGGTCAGGCGGTCTCGGAAGCGAGTTGACTGTTTGTTATGTTCGCAGGTTTGCGGTCAACAGGTTGCGGTCTCCTTCCTTGGTGATTCCCAGCGGCTTGAATAAACAGTTCGGCAGCGGTCTGTATGTGAACTGGTTTATGTTTGTTATTGTGCTGTTCGCAGCAAGCTCAGCGATCAGGCGACCTTCAGTGGTTAGGCGATCTGAGTTGCGGTCTGGCGACAGCTTCAATTCTTCGTTCAAAAAAGCTCCAGTTCGTGTGGTCTGAGGTGGCAGTCTTGCAGTGCAGGCGGTCTGTCTGTTTTCTGTTTGCGTGATCTCAGGTCTAGCCGGGCGATCTCTGGAGTCGAGCGGTCTGTGCGGTCTCTGCTAGTCAAACCGCCAGATTTGTTTTTTGGTGTTTTGTTCTTCTCTCCTTCGTGATTCTTATGAATCATGTCTCGCCATGTATACCTCACACTGTAAATCAAGTTTGTGATTCAATAAAGTCTTTTGTGTTGCTGTGTGGCATTGTGGTTGTTTGGCTATAACTCAGTTGATGCAACTCCTGCTTACTCCTAAACGATTCAATCAAAAATTTTAACATGGTATCAAAGCGAGGTTGTTGGAGTGGATAAGCAGTGATCAACTTGAGTTGCCATCGTCTTTGT
The DNA here is from genome assembly GCA_033032865.1 of Dactylorhiza incarnata. Taxonomy (NCBI): domain Eukaryota; kingdom Viridiplantae; phylum Streptophyta; class Magnoliopsida; order Asparagales; family Orchidaceae; genus Dactylorhiza; species Dactylorhiza incarnata. Next base: position 17,255,412 of record JAWHQI010000018.1, read on the forward strand.
GAAGAAGAGAACACATAGATTGCCATGGAAGGTGGATACGAAAGAGGGCTTGGTATTTAACTCCTCACATCGACTAACTATAAGAAATGGTGGTCATGTATGGAGAGTTACTTACTTGGCGAGGATCTATTGGAGATAGTTGGAGGAGAAGACACACAAGAGGTGTTTCTAGCAGGAGATAATATGGCAGAGGTGAGACTTTGGAGGAGGACTAATGCTAAGGCAGAGTTCACACTCCAGAGGGCTATCTCACCAGAGTTATTTGATCACATCATTGGATGTAAATCTGTTGCTGAGATTTGGACGTCTTTGGACGGGTTATTTAATAAGAAGAATGTAGCTCGGCTACAGTTTCTTGAAAATGAGTTGGCGAAGGCCTCTCAAGGTGATCTTTCTATTTCTACCTTCTTTCTCAAGATGAAGAACCTCACATCAGAGATTTCTGCATTGGACCCTGATGAGCCCATCTCGGAGGCAAAACTGAAGAGGCATATTATCTGCGGGTTGCGGAAGGAGTATCTTGCCTTTGTGACTTTAGTTCAGGGTTGGGCAAATCAACCATCTCTGTTGGAGTTGGAGAACTTACTTGCTTCGCAAGAAAGTTTGGCAAGACAGATGGCAGGGACTTCTATCTCTGGGGGAGATAGTGATGTGTTGTTCTCTGGGAAGAAGAAGAAGAAGTGGGAGAAGAAGAAGCCGGGTCATGATGGACCCTCTACTTCAGGTCAGCAGGATAAGGGTTATGCTCCTAAGTCTGATGGGAAGAAGAAAGGAGAGGGACCAAGGTGCTTCAGGTGCAATAAGACCGGCCACTTCAAGAAGGATTGTCGGGTTAATCTTCAGCCGGGACATGCAGCGGAGAAGGAGAAGCCAAAGTCTGATGAAGCTGGATGGGTAGGAGCCTTTGCGGCTAATATGACGGCTAAGCCCATTAAGGACTTGGCTGCCATCAACTTCAAAGAGGATTGGATTGTTGATTCAGGGTGTGGGCATCACCTAACCGGGGATGAATCAAAGTTCTCTTCTTTGGCGCCTTACTCAGGTAACGATGCTGTCATAATGGCTGATAATTCTGTTCATGCAGTAAAACAAGAAGGAGTTGTCTCTTTGAGCAGTGATAAGGGTCCACTCACCTTGAGGAGTGTTTATCACGTGCCTGGTATGAAGAAGAATCTCTTCTCTGTGACCAATGCGGTCGATGCCAGTTATGACGTTCTGTTTGGTCCAACAGAAGTGAAGTTTCTTAAAACTCAACCGGAGATAAAGGGAGATGTTATCCATGTTGGAAAGAGGGTGAAGGACTTGTTCGTGTTATCGACAAGTACCTATGTTGATAAAATGAAGACCAATGATAGCGCGGCTATCTGGCATGAAAGGTTGGGGCATGTAGGCATAGACAAATTGAAGGTTATGGCGGTAAGGGGCCTTGTCAAGGGCTTGCCTAGCTTGTCCTCCTATGGAGACGGTCATGTTTGTTCAGGATGTCAGTTTGGTAAGTCTCATCGACTTCCATTTGATAAATCACAAACAAGATGCAAAGCGCCGTTGGAGTGCATTCACTATGATTTGATGGGACCGACTGCCACCCCAAGCCTTGGAGGCAACAGATATATGTTGGTGTTGATTGACGATTACACCATATATGTCTAGGTGTATTTTTTGAAAGAGAAGTCGGAAGCTTTTGCAAGGTTCGTGGAGTTCAAGGAGCTGGTTGAAGGTCGGTTAGCCCTGCGGGTGAAAAAATTGAGAACTCACAATGGTGGGGAGTTCACCTCTGGTGAGTTCTCAAGTATTTGCAGGAAACATGGCGTTCGGAGAGAGCTCACTTGTGCCCATACTCCACAACAAAATGGCATTGCAGAATGGAAGATCCGTCATCTGGCGGAAACTTGCAGATGCTGGCTTCATGCCAAGAGTATCCCAAAGTCCTTCTGGGCGAAGGGAATGTCTTGTGCGGCTTACGTCATCAATAGGATGCCTCTAAGTCCTATCAACATGAAGACCCCTCACGAACTGATGTTCAAGGAGAAACCAAGTGTTGCTCACCTTCGGGTGTTCGGATCAACCTGTTATGTGCATATTCCTGATGCTCTTCGGACAAAGCTAGATGTGAAAGCAAGGAAGCTAGTCTTTGTTGGATATGATGAGCGGAAGAAGGGATGGAGATGCATGGATCCTGAGACTCGAAGATCTTTTGTATCTAGGGATGTGGTGTTTGATGAGGTGACTTCCTACAAGGGGAGTTCAGGGTTGAACTACCCGAGAGCAGGGTTGATGAAGAAGGGAAGGCTTCGGAAAATCATCAAGTTGTGTCGAGCTCAGAGATGGAGGCTTCAGGTTCTGGAAGTAGGGGGAGCGATGCTCCAAGTTCATCTAGAAGAGGAGCTAGCACAGAAGAAGCAGCTGAGGAGGTGGCTAGTCAGGTGCAACCTCTTAGGAGGTCCAAGAGGACTATTAAACCACCAGATCGATACACATGAGGAAACATGGTGAGCTTCGTCTCATATTTCTTTGCTGGTCCCGTGGATGAGAGGGAGCCGTCGAGCTTTGAGAAGGCCAAAGGCGTGAAGCAGTGGGACATTGCTATGCAAGAGGAGATGGATGCTCTCAAAAAGAATGAGACTTGGTCTCTACTGCCCAGGCCCAAGGGAATTACCCCTGTGACATGCAAGTGGGTCTATAAACTCAAGAAGAAGGCTGACGGTACGATCGAGCGGTACAAGGCTCGCCTTGTAGCTCGTGGGTTCTCACAGCAGTATGGTGAAGATTATGATGAGACGTTTAGTCAAGTGGCAAAGATGACTTCAGTCTGATTTGTTATTACTTTGGCGTCTTCAAGTGGATGGGATATTTGGCAGCTCGACGTTAAGAATGCCTTCTTATACGGCGAGATCGACAAGGATATCTTTATGATCCAACCGTCGGGCTTCATCTCGGAGTAGTGTCCGGACTACGTCTGCAAACTGAAGAAAGCCTTGTATGGTTTGAAGCAAGCGCCCCGGGCGTGGTATGGAAAGATCGCGGAGTATCTTCTATTCTGCGGGTTCTTTGCTTCAGACTCTGATTCTAGCTGAGGGCCGAGCTTGCCATCAGATTTGAGATGAAGGATCTGGGTGAGATTCACCATTTCCATGGACTCGAGGTTCATAGGCAGGAGAGCGGAGTGCTCGTTTCTCAGGCCGGATATGCGGAGCGGATCGTTCAACGATTTGGCATGGAGGAAGGGAAGAGCAGCTCTATACCTCTAGAACAGCATCATAAACTTTGGAAGGATGAGGGGAGAGTTCTATCTGATCCGTTGGTGTTCTGAGCTCTGGTTGGGAGCTTGATATACTTGACCATCACGAGGCCTGATATTGCTTATGCAGTTGGCAAAGTGAGTCGGTACATGGTGGAGCCACAGAAACCTCATCTTCTAGCGGCAAAAGGAATTCTGAAATATGTGAAGTCGACCTCTGATTTGGGTGTCCTATATAGGAGAGGGTCAAGCTTGGAGTTGCTTTGATACATGGATGCTGATTACGGGGGAGACGTGGATGATCGGAGATCAACGCCTGGTTTTGTCTTTATGACAGGCCCCACAGCTATTTCTTGGTGCAGCAAAAAGCAGGACTCGGTGTTTGTATCTACCACAGAAGGGAATACAAGGCTTCGGCCTTGGTAGCTCAGGAAGCCGTTTGGCTCAGGAGGTTGGTAGGGGACGTTCATGAGGAGGTTCGAGGTCCCACTATGCTACGCGGGGACAATGAGAGTGCTCTCAATCTGGTTAATAATCCAGTCTGTCAAGCGAGGACCAAGCATATTGAGATTGAACACCACTTCATTCATGAAAAGGTGTTGGGAGGATCTCTTATGGTCGAGCATGTTCAGAGTGCGGACAATGTTGCAGACATCTTCACAAAGCCGCTGGCAAAAGGACCATTTACTCGGTTGCGGAGTTTACTCTGGCTAGTTTCCACTTCCCACTTCAAGGGGGAGTGTTGAAATTATTGAAGTGAAGTGGAGGTGACCGGGCGGCCTAATTTTGGGTGACCGCAGAGACCGTACGGTCTGTGTTGGTATTCTGCCGGTCTGGCTCTGCCGGTCTGTTCTGGCGGTCTGCTGGTTTGCCGGTTTGTTCCTGGTTGTTGCGGTATCTCTCCGGGTTTGTTCTACTTGGTCTATCTATCTTCTTTATAGAAGACCGGGCGGTCTGTTCTTATGTAATCGCCTGACCGGGCAGCTTGTGCTGGCGATCTGGCGACTTGTCTGAAGTCGGCCAGATGGTTCTGGGTTTGCTCCTGGTGATCTAAGGAAGGAGCGTTCTTGTTCCCGTGTGGTTTGTGCGCGGCCTCGTGTTCGCGTGACTTGTGCGCGATCTGCCTGCTGATCTGCGGTCTTGGACGGAAGGTTGTCCAAGTTGTGTGATCACGCAGTCTGCCCTTCTGAGACCGCTGGCGATCTGATGGGTGGTGATTGTATCCCTCCTGTGCGGTGACGACATCCGTCTACCCACCTATAAATAGGGGTGCATGGACCGTCATTCATAACGAGAACTGTAAGAACTAGATCCTGGGTTAATTCGTGCGGTATCAACTTTGAGGTCGGGCGGTCTAGGAAGCGAGTTGACTATTTGTTGTGTTCGCAGGTTTGCGGTCAGCAGGTTGCGGTCTCCTTCCTTGGTGATTCCCAGTGGCTTGAATAAACAGTTCGGCAGCGGTCTGTCTGCGAACTGGTTTATGTTTGTTCTTGTGCTGTTCGTAGCGAGCTCAGCGATCAGGCGACCTTCAGCAGTTAGGAAATCTGAGTTGTGGTCTGGCGACAGCTTCAGTTCTTCGTTCAATAAAGCTCCAGTTCGTGCGGTCTTAGGTGGCAGTCTTGCAGTGCAGGCGGTCTGTCTATTTTCTGTTCGCGCGATCTCAGGTCTAGCCGGGCGATCTCTGGAGTCGAGCGGTCTGTGCGGTCTCTGCTTGTCAAACCGCCAGATTTGTTTTTTGGTGTTTTGTTCTTCTCACCTTCGTGATTTTTATGAATCATGTCTCGCCATGTATACCTCGCACTGTAAATCAAGTTTGTGATTCAATAAAGTCTTTTGTGTTGCTGTGTGGTATTGTGGTTGTTTGGCTACAACTCAGTTGATGCAACTCCTGCTTACTCCTAAATGATTCAATCAAAAATTTTAACACTACCTGTGGTCCTCGCAGATTTACAACTCGAGCTTCAAGTCGAGGGGGAATGAAGTAGGATCCGTCGATACCTCTTTTGGTAGGATCTTAACCTTCAAAAGTTAAAACTATATAGCTCAAGACTTTCTTTCTAATAGAAAGCAGGAGTTTACATCCACATCATCACAACATTTGCAAAAGAAAGGAAGGAAAAATAAAGAGAAAAATACAAGTTTTTTGGAAAAGAAACGCTTGGAGTCATCTCCACTCCAAGTGTGAGATAAATCTTCCCTTTCATAAGATTGGAGACGGTACACTCCATTTTTGGGTACTTCCTTAACAATGAATGGCCACACCCAATTTGTATTAAGTTTTCCAACCGAGCCAGATCTTGCTGTTGAATCAACTTTCTTAAGGACCAGGTCTCCAACCACGAATTCTTTAACTCTGACATTTTTATCAAATAACCTGGCCATTCTTCTCTTCACTTCTTCTTGCCTGATAGTTGCCGCATCCCTTAGTTCTCCAATGAGATCGAGGCTACATTCTAACTCCTCAGTATTTTCTTCCTTCCAGCTATCTTATCCTTGTTGAGATAATAACACTCTTGGGCTCTTTACTTCAAATTCAACAGGAATGAGGGCTTCTGAGCCATGAGATAATTTGAAAGGAGTCTCTCCAGTAGCCAAAGTTGGAGTTTTCCTCAAAGCCCATAAGACTGAAGGTAATTGATCCGCCCAATTACCTTTGAGATTCTCTACTTTCTTCTTCAGGAGGTTGATTATAAGCTTATTGGCGGCTTCTACCTGACCATTACTCCGAGGGTGATGTACAGAAGTGAATCGCAGCTCAGTACAGATTTGATCACATAAATTATAAGATATGAGTTATTGAATTACGAGCCATTATCTGTGATGATTGCCATAGGAATTCCATGTCTACAAACTATCTCCCCCCAGATGAAATTCATCACTACCTGAGTAGTAGTCTTTGCCAATGCATTTGCTTCAATAAATTTACTGAAATAATCAATCATGACTAAAATGAATCTGCGCTGCCCGCTTGCCAAGGGAAAAGGTCCAATCAAATCCATTCCCCATACTGCAAATGGCCAAGGGGTGGTTATTGACCTAAGATGTTGAACTGGCTGATGTTGAAGGGGGGCGAACTTCTGGCATTGGACACATTTCTTTGCAAATTTTTCTGCATCCTTCCTCATTTGTGGCCAGAAATATCCTTGTCTTAAAATCCTTTTTTCCTAGGTTCTAGCTCCTGAATGATTACCACATTCTCTCGAATGAACCTCTTGAAGGATAATTGGAATTTCTTTTTACAGAAATGCATCATGCCAATGGCGAAAGAAAAGTTTTCTTGTAAAGAATTCCTTCAACAAGATAATAATGGGCCGCTTTAAGTTTAAACCTTTTCCTATCTTTTACCATTGAGTGAAGATCTCCAGTTGAGAGGTAGAGTATGAAAGTGTCCATCCAAGACAGACGTTGATCTATTTTCATAATTTCTTCCTCCTCGTAGCTGGATGAAATAATTCTGAGGTAGTTCCTCCCAAAAGAAGACCAAATTTTGTTAGCCCATCTGCTTCTTCATTATCTTCTCTATGGATGTACTGGATGGTGAAGCTCTTGAACTTGCTTATATTAATTTTTACTAGGGCTTGATATTGCCTCAAAGTGAGATCTCTGGTTTCGAAGTTTCCATTTATTTGAGACGCCATTACCAAAGAGTCTGTTTTAACTTGAACATCTTCGATTCCCAACTCTCTTGTGAATCTAAGATCAATAAGCAAGGCTTCGTATTTTGCTTGATTATTTGTCGTTGGATAGTAAAAGTTCAGAGCTTGGTCCAACTTAACTCCATTTGGGTTGATCAAGATAACTCCAGCCCCGGAAGAATTCCTTCTCGAGGCTCCATCAACGAAAATTGTTTAGGCGAAAGGTGTTCTAATTTTTATTTCTGAGTTAACCTCCTTTGCATCGATTATGAAGTCCGCTAGAACCTGAGCTTTGATAGCTACTCTGGGAATGTAACAGATGTCGAACTCGCTGAGTTCTATTGACCATTTTGCCAATCTTTCTGAATGCTCCGGCTTTTCTAAAACATTTTTTAGTGACAGATCGGTGACAACTTGAATTGTATGGGCTTGGAAATAAGGTCTCAATCTTCGTGCTGAAGTCACGAACATTAGAGCCAACTTCTCAAGAATTGGATATCGGGTTTCTGCACTCTTCAAAATTTTGCTTTCATAATAAACTGGAAACTGCTTCTTCTTTTCTTCCCTGACCAAGTCCTAACTGATGAAATCAGAACCAACTCCAAGATATATAAAAAGGTCTTCTCCCTCCCTAGGGCTTTGGAGCAAGGGAGTTGACGTTAGCTGCTTCTTGAGCTGATTGATGGCATCGTCACACTCTTTTGTCCATTAAAACATGGCTCTTCCACGGAGAGTTATGAAAAAGGGAGCACTCTTATCTCCATAGCGGGAGATGAAGTGGCTCAAACCCACCATCCTCCCGCACAGCTGCTGAACTTCCTTATGGGTCATAGGAGGTGACATTTCTAAGATAGCCTTGACCTTATTGATATTTGGCTCTAGCCCATCCGTAGTAAGGAGATGGCCAAGAAACATCCCTTTACTAGCCCAAAAAACGCATTTCAATGGATTCAACCTCATATTAAAGGCTCAGAGGGTTGAAATAGTTTCATTTAGATCGTTGAGATGTGCTGTGAAAAGCATGCTTTTGATTAAGAAATCATCGACGTAATCTTCCAAATTCCTCACTTTTGTGGTTTTAAAAATGGTGTCCATCATTTTTTGATAAGTTGCACCAGCATTCTTTAGCCCAAAAGGCATCACGAGATAACAAAAACATATGTCATTTTGATGAATGAAGTATGAGGAATATCTGGCTTATGCATTCTTATTTGATGATAACCGAAAAATGCATCCAGAAAACTCATACAGGAAAACCCCACTACTGAATCAACTAAAGAATCTTTCCGAGGCAAAGGGTAGCAATCTTTGGGGCAAGCTTTGTTGAGTTTCGTGAATTCTATACACATAAGGCACTTCCCACCGGCCTTTTTGCCCATCACAACATTCGACACCCAATCAGGGTATTGAATCTCCTTAAAAAATTTAGCCTTCAGCAATTTCTCTACCTCCTCTCGAATCGGTTAGGCTAGAGTATCTGCTACTCCTCTTTTCTTTTGTTTGATCGGAAAAGAGTAAGGGTTTATGTTTAGATGGTTGCATACAACATCTATATTAACTCCTGGTATGTCATCTGCCGACCAAGCAAAGATACCCAGGTTCTTTTGGAGGCAGGAGATGAGCTGATCCTTATCATCTTCAGGTAACACAATGTTGATCGAATGTTATTTACTTTCATTTTCTTCGCTGACGGGCACTGCTTGAATTTGTTGGAACAACCCTATTACTAATTTGGGCTAGGATCACTATCTGTGATTAGGACTCAAGTTGACCCAATGTATAGTCTTAGGGTCAATGTTTAAGCTTGTCTGAGTTAGCTCGAACTTAGGAAATTCTATGCTTTCTGTGTTCAACGAACTCCTTCCTGAGTTCGACGAACGTCGTTTATCAGTTCGACGAACTTGATCCTCAGCTCGACGAAATCAGTCTTTCAAGCAGTTCTACAGATTCTATCTTTCAGTTCGACGATCTCCTGATTGAGATCGACGAACTATGTGTTTTGTTCAACGAATGAGTAACTTAGTGTTCAGTTCGACGAACTCAGCTCTCTGCTCGACGAACTCAACTTTGTTTGACGAAATTCCTTTTGAGCTTGACAAATTCTGAAGAATCAGTTATCTCTTTTATTTGGACTCAGATCGACTATCCAACAATGGATCTATTCATATATTTGGATTTATTCATTATCAGATAAGTCAAGATTTCTTCTTCCCTTTTATATATTCATTCTATTCTCTTCTTTCGAGAATCTAGCCGTTGACATATATTGGAAAAGGAAACTTTCATATAAAATGAATTAAAGTTTTTGCAGAGTTGTTATTGCAGTCCTAAGAAATATTTAATTCCGTTTATTCTATTCCTTATCAGAAGAATTGAATATTCAAATCAGAATATATATCTAAGGAAAAAGGATGAATCAGTAGAGATAAAATATATACAAGGGTATATACAGGGACAACACATATAGAAGATACTTGTGAAATACTCAGACAGACTAGAGGCATACAGAAATCTTCATCTACAGCAGCATCTTCATTTTTCTGAGAAATCTTTTCTCAGTTTCATCTGCTGATTCTTAATCTTCTACACCTAAGAGAAAGCTTCACCAAATGTCAGCAAATTCTATCAGACAGGGGGAGCTTTACAACAACAACAATCCACTAGTCTTCTCTCAGATCTTATTGAGAGAGAAGAACTTCATAAACTCCTTTTTGATTATTCTTTTACCCCATCATGTATAGGGTTTTAACTCCCTTCAAAAGTTAACCTTTGGTGGCAGGGCACCTGATCAAAAACCTATGTTTTGGTTTGAGCACCTGATCAAAAGCTTAGTGGTGATAGGGCACCTGATCAAAAACCTAAGTTGATTCCTACAAAGGGTGGTAGAAGAGTGGATTACCCAGGTTGATTGGGAAACCACTATAGATCCTTGTGTCTTTGCTGTGTTTGTGTTTTCTTTCTGTACTGTGCTGTGTTCATTGTTTTGCTTTTATACTCACTCAACTACACGTACATATACCATTCTTTTAATTCCGCTATAAAATAAGTTAAAAGTTTTAATGCTCTATTCACCCCCCTCTAGAGTAAATCTAAGATCTAATACCTCACTTTCAATTGGTATCAGAGGTTGGTTGAATGATTACACAGGCTAACACCTGAATCCAAAGATCAATTAGATCTTAATTTCTTCTAGAGTTTTTTTTCCTAAAAACTCATGGCACAGAACAAAGATTACTCAAGCACAAGACCTCCTATGTGCAATTTTAACAAGTTTGCATTATGGAAGGCAAGGATCAAACTATATATGAACTCTATTGATGAAGATATTTTTAATTCTATTCTGACAGGACCCCCTACTCCATCAACAACAACAAGTAATGAAACAACTACCAATACTAATGTGTTCCACCTCCTGAGTGGACAGATGCTCAGAAGAAACAGAGGAATGATGATGCCAAAGCAATGAACATCTTGGCACAGACCATGTCTGATGACATATTCCAGAAGGTTGTGGACTGCACCTCAGCCAAGGACATTTGGAACTCTCTCAACAACATGGTTGATGGATCTGCAGATGAGAGAAAGGACAGGAGATCCCATCTCATCTCCCAATATGAGAACTTCAAGAAGGGAGATACTGAAATGGTTGCAGATATGTATAACAGACTCAGTCTCATCATAAATGAGCTGAAGTCTTTGGATAAAGTGATCACAATCACTGAAGCAAATGATAAGATCCTAATGTGCTTCCCTAGCACATGGGACTCAAGGATCTTGCCATAAATGAAGAAAGAAAAGGAAGAAAAGAAACACTCCAGCAGGCCATCCTCCCACAAACATAAACATAAGGGAAAGGGCTTTGTGGCTGAGACATAGAGTGAGACTGAATCAGAGTCATCATCCAGCTCCTCTGATGATGAAGATGATTCAAATGAAAAGGATTTATGCATGATGGAAATCCATGACTCAAGCAATGATCCAGAACATGCATCACCATCCAGCTCAAGTGATGATGAAGATGATGCAGATGAAAGAAGTTTTTGCATGATGGCTATCAATGCCTCAGCAAATAATTCCGATGAATCAGAATCTGACACTAATAGTGATCAGGTAATTTCTAGTTTTGATTTTACTTCAAATGATTTTAAAAATGAATTTAAGACTCTTTGTTTAGATTTGATTAAATCTGAGAAGGAGATAATTTCCCTCAGAACTAAGTTGGTTGAAATGAACCAACTGGCTGTAGATAATGCCAATCTTAAGGAAGAACTAGCTGCCTCCAAACAACATATTGTTCTCATTGAAAACAAATTACCTGAGGCCAAAAAGTTTGAAGAACCCCTCAATGGGAGAAGCATCAAACTGATGGACATCACAAGCACTATAAATGCCAGACTCAATGGTAAACTGGGCTTGGGTGCATCATCAAGTCATCCATACCTTCTTAAGAAAGACACTCTATCTACTCCAGTGAAATTCATTTCTGCCAAAGGCAAAGAGGCAGTAGAAGTAGGTAAGAACATCTCAAGCAAGGTTGTTAAGAACTAGGGAATTCAAAAGCATTCGTCGAATGGCATTCGATGAAATCACATGATTTCGTCGAACGGTGGTCGACGATCGCTGAATACAGATTTTTTAGTATAGCTATCCTTCGAGCGGCGTTCGACAAAATAACTTCTATTCGTCGAATGGCGATCGACGAACTCAGCCAAGTTCATCAGACGAAAAATGTACTGCATCTCTAAAGAATTCTCATTCTCAACATACTAAGAATCCCTTTACTGAGTGGACTATTCCTCCAAGGAGATATCATCCACAAGGCTATAAGGATCAGCCTGAGATCTCTTACATTTCAAAATTTTGTGGTAAGACAAAAGGACCCAAGATAGCCTGGGTCAAGAACAACTAGTCCATTTCTGTTTTGTAGGTACAAAGCTATCCAAAAATAGAGGAACATTAGTATTTGGATAGTGGTTGCTCTAAACACATGACAGGAAATAAGGCCAATCTAAGCAATTACAAGGCAAAGCTTAGACCCAAAGTTATTTTTGGAGACTCCAACTATGGACAGACTAAGGGATATGGAAAAATCAGAGTTGGAGCAGTTACCTTCAAAGAAGTAGCATATGTCCAGGGTCTCAAGCATAACCTCATCAGCATAAGCAAGCTATGCGATGAAGGTTATCATGTAACTTTTGAGCATTTATTATGTCTTATTACCAATAATAAGAACATCAATGTGTTATCTGGTATTAGACAAGGAAATATATATTTAGTCAATTTTGATTCTTCCAATTCAGACATTTGTTTATTTAATTCAATAAGTAAAACAAATGAGTTATGGCATAAAAGGCTGGGACATATTAACCTTAGAACTATCTCTAAGCTCTCCAAGGACAATCTGGTAAGAGGACTGCCTTCTGGTTCATACAAGCAGGAAGGACTCTGCAGGGCTTGTCAACTAGGAAAGCAGAACAAGAGTAGTTTCAAATCTTTATCCAAAAGTGATTCACCTAGGATTATGTACTTGATGCATTTGGATCTCTTTGGACCCACTGCAATACAGAGTTTAGGAGGGAAACATCACACTTTAGTTATTGAAGATGACTTCTCTAGATTCACATGGGTGTTCTTTCTTAGGAACAAGTCTGACACCTTCAGTGTTTTGACAGACTTTCTCAGGTCCATCAAGATTGAGTACTCTACTCTAGTTGCATTGATCACAAGTGATCATGGCACTGAGTTTGAATCTCTTATGATGAGAGAATTCTGAGGAAAAGAAGGGATCAGGGAATGTTTCTCTTCTCCTAGAACTCCTCAACAAAATGGGGTAGCTGAAAGGAAAAATAGAACATTACTTGAATCAGTAACTACATTGCTTTCAGATGCTCACTTGCCACTCTCTTTTTGGGCAGAGGCAGTGAACACAACAAATTTTGTGTTAAATAGGAGTTTGATGTGTGAAATTTTCCGAAGATCTAGGAGTGAGCAGGAATAGAACAACTCAAAGCTATAGCCAACAACCAGAATCACATGAAGCAACACAATCTTTATTGATAATAGCAAAAATCTTCATTACAGTGCGAGGTATACATGGCGAGACATGATTTCGCTAGTACACAAACCAAAAAGGAAAATACAATGCTGAAGGAAAGATAACCAGCGGTCTGCTCACTGAGACCGCCTGACCGCCCGACCCGCGAGTTCGCGTGACTAGAAAATAACACCGCTCAAACTGCCTGCGACTTGAACAACACCAACCGAGAATTCCGCGACCTCCACAAATTCTCCCGAACTCCAGCAACCCGCACTGCAAGCCGCGAGACCGCCCGAACACCTTAGAAGAAGAGGTGACTGCTGCTGCCCGCATAATCCGTAGAAGCTGCACAAGGAAATTCAATCAGCTAACCGGCCGGACACAAAAACGAGACTGCAAGAAAGGCGCGAGCTCAACTTACACTTGGTGCGATTAATTTAGCTACTACAGTGACTCCTATTTATAGGCGTGCGACCTGATCCAGTCACCACCCTATGAGATAGAGTCACCGCCCAGACCGCGTGACCAAGACCAGTCAACCCGCGCGGTCAGAAGATCGCTCTGCGCTTTGTGAGCTCGCCGACTTCAACCCAGACCGGAGATCGTCACTCCTCCAAGAAGTCACGCGACCATGACAACTCGCCTGGTCATGACGCCCACCACCTGTGTTCGCGAATATAAGATCTCCTCCAGAGACCGCGAACACAGCCAGGCCGACTAGGGAAACAACCCGCTAGGTCGACCAAACACCAGTGACCGCATATACCAGCAGATCGCCGAAGGACCAGCTATGCGAACACAAACCGGAGACCGTGCGACTAAGAATACCTTAGTCCACGCGCACCACCAAGAAGCCCGGACAGCCACCAGACTAGATTGCCCGTTCCAGAACACAACCCTCTGCGGTTACCAGGAACCAACCCGCATAGTTCAGAACAGCTCGCCACATGGTCTCACAACCAGACCGCGCGACCTCACCTTCCTAAAAAACAGCTCGCCACGCGGTCACATAAACTAGACCGCGCGGCCTCACCTCGGCACCTTGGAAAGAGAGAATGGAGGTCAAGCCGAATAGACCCGCTGCTAGACCAAAGAGATCAGACCGCAGATGGAGACCGCAAGACCGCACAGTTAGCCAGACCGCGCGACCTCCCCCCCAGACCGCCAACTTCCACTTCAACATTTTCACAATCCCCCTTGAAGTGGGAAGTTGAAAACAGCCCAAGTAAACTCCTCAGCCGAGTAAACGGCCCCTTCGCCAGCGCCTTTGTGAATATGTCAGCAACGTTGTCCTGACTCCGAACATGTTCGACCGAAAGAGACCCCTCCAGCACCTTCTCACGAATGAAATGATGCTCGATCTCGTTATGCTTGGTCCTCGCGTGACAAACTGGATTAGTAACAAGTTTGAGTGCACTCTCATTGTCGCCGGGAGCAGAGTCAGACCCCGAACCTCCTTACGGACGTCTCCCACCAACCTCCTAAGCCAGATGGCTTCTTGAGCTACTGATGTGCAAACTCGGCAATGCTAATTAGCATGCACGAAATGCGATACGACGGCAGTGCACCGGTCGCTCAAGTAATAAAATAGGGAGGAACTCCCCGAATATCGTTCTCAATGGACCTCAAGTTGGGTAGTACGATTTGCTCAAACTAGGAAAACAGTTAAAAGGGTTAATAAGTAACAACGGGAGGTTTGGTTTGGGATCCTATGCTATTGCAGAATAAAGAGAGATGCAGGTCAAAACTCCGCTTCGCAAGGCGAGATGGATGCAACGGCCGCGATGCCGTGCTTCGGAAGGCGCGTGGACAGAATGTAACTATGACGGTTGAGGGCCACACACACCTCTTCTCTAAACATCACCACTAGCAATTTCTAGTGGCTTCACACACAACGAAACTCAGAAATCACCAGGAAAAAGGGCTATTCATGCCATCACAACAACATTGCATATGAACACAAGCAATAACCATTAAGATTAACTTAACAAGCATTCATAAAACAACTACAAAAAAGTTCAAGCATCAAAGGTTAGAGAGGACCACAAAGAAGAAGTCACGTCTTGGGTTCACGGCCGGAATGAGAGGTTGTCGGGCTCTCTCTGGACTCGGCCCTCAGATGGTGAGCTTGGCTCGAAGGAGGCTGTCACCGTTCCTACGATCTTCAGCGCTTCTCTGATCTCTCAGCGAGGAATGCTTGAGCTAATGGTGGAGAAAGCTTCCTAGTGCTCCCGGATGGAAGGATGGAGGTAGAAATCACCGGAAATAGCATGTATGGTGGTGGAGATGAAGGGGAAGCCTTCAGCCCTCAAGAGTAGCGGGGAGGAAGTGATTTCCCGCTCTCTGAATCGCTCCAGTACGCCTCCAATCGCTCTTCTTCGTTGACTGCCTCGATTCCTGCTTTTTATAGCAAACAGGCTGAAAAATGGTCACGCACGGTCGAACGCACGACCGTGCGCAGACCGTGCGATATTAACGGATAAAATATGGCTTTGGGAAGAAGTTGCGCCGCCCGTGCGTTCAAACGCACGGGTAAACTCTGACGCTCTGAAATCACAAAGACACAGGTCGACCGTGCGTTTTACTCACGCACGGGCGAATTCGCCCGTGCGTCAAAACGCACTAGTAAACTCCGACGCTCCATTTTCTGCCCAGACACAAACGCACGACCACAGCCGACCGTGCGTCAAGGAAATGCACGACCGTGCGATATGCACAGAAATTACTTCTGGGGAAAACGGGACGATCAAGTCACCTGCATACAAGATAATACAGCTGGGAATACACGTCCAGCATCAGAAAAACATAAAAGAAGGGAAGGGGAGCACCATGTGCTTACCCCCAACAACAAGGAATGTAATTGCACACCGAAATGAGCTTAATAGTGCACCTAGCATGGAATAATACATATGAATGAAAACGTGCCTAATATGTGGTGCAAAGACTAGAATATCAGACCAAATGAGTCCAAATATATATATATATATATATATATATATATATATATATATATGGGACTCATCACACCCCCAGACTTAACCATTTGCACGTCTCGGGCAAACTACTCAGCTCTCCTGTCGGAACAATTGAATGTTAGCATGAGTTTGAGCGGTAGAGAACAATGCGAAGTCGCATGCTCTCGCGCATAGAAATGCATTAGAACAGAATTAAACTCAAGATTATATCTAATTATTTCTAAAATAGTAAATTGAAATTTAATTTACTTGGATGGTGAATCCTAGTGAATCTTTCGGTAGCGCAAAAGGGAAAATAGCGTGACTAATAAGTAGAGTATTACTCGAATCGGAGCTAGGGACAAACTCCTAAGAAATCCATCAAAGTCGGTGTCCATAGGCTTGCACGTCCGCACTCTCTCTGCTGCATGAGACGACTCGTGTCTAAAATCAATAGGACTGATAGGTAATTATTGGGCTTAGGTTGAGTATAGGCTAGGTAAGTAGAAGGACGATAGGAATCACACTTAACACAACCTGAGCACTCAAGGTAATAACAATAACCAATACAATATTTTCAGTAATTACACGACACCCCCAGACTTTAACTGAACACTAGGTGCGTGCTGAGCCAGCTATAAATAGAATTTGCCGAGAGAAAATTATTTTTACACAACTTTTTTATTTTATATTTTTTTCTTTTCTCTTTTCGACAAAATAACATTTTTTTAGCACAATAGAACGACTTCTTTAGCTAAATCAAAGCTGCCATGCATAACACAGATGACACCAAATGTGATCGAAACAGAAATTTCTTTCAGCTCATCGGTTGGTGCGCAAATAGGTTCGGCCGTATGGCTTTGGTTAAATTTTTAGTGGAGCTAAACAAGGAGGAAAGGTAGGCTCAAGTGGGCTTGCAACGGTGATTACGTAGGTAAGGATTTCCAAAGCTCAACCGGATCAAGAAATGGCGAATATCATATTTTATGACGAGTACTTCAACACAATCGTGTCGAGAGTTGCCTAGTGCAAGTTCTAGCCACCGAGAAAGGTTGTCCTTCCTTCCGACCCTAGTAATAAGCTACCACTAGTCTGCTACACTCGACCTTATGCTACCGTTGGATTCACCGGATTCACCACTAAAGTAAAATAAATTTCATCTACTATAAAAGAAATAACTAAATTATAATTCTGAATTTCATTCTACTCTAATTGAATTTCTAAGCGTGACGGGAGCACTTGACTAGAGCACTACTCGAGTCAACATTTTTTTCTACTCCTCACACACATGCTAACAATTCAATTCTTACGAGTGGGAAAACCTCGCAGCGATACCCAAAAAGGCACGCGTGATCAAGTGCGCGTGAATTAGCTGCAAGTGTATGCAATGTATGCAATAAAATATAAATCCTAACTCAGCACATTCTAGCATGTCATGCAAAGTGTGTGCATGTGCAAAGCTCGCTCCCCCCCAGACTTGATTGAAACTAACTAGAATAAACAATTCAAACATAAGTAAGAGAGGGGTAGAGTTGACCTATGCTCATAAAAGAGCATGCCGAAAGTGCGGTAATCCCATTTTTTTAAAAAAATATTTCCCCTTCATCATCGTCCATAAGAGAGCATCCTCCTGCAATGTTAGCAAAACAGAAATAACAGTGCACAAAAGAAATTAAAAAGCTAGACGGAACCGGGTGGTTCCCCATGGGTTGTCTCCCAAGAAGCCCTTTTGTTTAACGTCCTTTAAGGTGGACCAAATACCTGTATTAAGCATTGTTCAAAGAGCAGAAAGATATTATTCCAAAATAAATAAAAACGACCAACACAGCGAAGTGACAAAATAGAGCACAAAAATCAGATGGAAGAAACAGCACAATCACAACCCCGAGACCCCATCACGCAATAGCTGTATGCTGATTTGTGGTGGTTCTCCCCCGCTGCGCGAGATGGGAAAGAGGTGAAGGCTTCAGGGCCCAAGGAGGATGTCTCCACCTTGACCCTAGCCTCTTCCTTCCCGCGCCGGAGGGCAGCAAAGCATGATTCACGCAGCAATTTTTCTTTCCTCAGCTTCTCCACAGTTGGAGAGCGCCAACGTTGATAACTGGCAGAATTTCCTGCCTTAGTGGTGGGTGGATTCACTTCCGTTGCCGCCATGGCAACCGGATCAGCCCAATGGACCTGCTTAAAATGTTCACACTTGTTACTTTGATTCGGGCAAATTTTTGTAAGACGCTTTGTTCCACCATCTCCCTCGTCATTCAATATTCTGGTTTCAATGCCATCTCTTGCCTCCTTTCCCTCTTCCGTCACAACTTGCAACTTCTCTTCATTCTTTGCTCCTTCTGGCGATTCTGTTCTTTTCTCGGCTTCTGCATCATTAGATGGTTTATCAGTAAAAACAAGGGTGGAGTGGATTACCGCTTCTGATACAATCTTGAGACAAGTGGAGGGCGTCACCTTACAGGGTAAGACAACACACCCCTTAGAGAAATCTAAGGTGGCACAGCTCTCTTTTAAGAATGGTACTCCCAAGATGGGAATGGATTGATTCAGACTTGGTCCCAAGACTTGGAAGTCGGCAACTACTACCGTCCCTTCAATTGTAACTTCCTCATTCCTGACTTCTCCCTCAGCTTTAACTACGGTCCCATTAGCAAGCACTAGTGACTTCCGTTCATCCGTATCCATATTAAGTTGCAGTTTAGCAACATCCTGCAAGGCGAGGATGTTGCGAGATGAACCGAAATCACATAGGCTGCCGTTTCAATATTGTTAATGGAGCAAGCAACTACCAACTCACTTAGTTCACCTACTCCCGCGTCAGAGAGACTCTTCCATTGGTTAATTGGATTTTTTTCTGTATTACTGGGAAGGGTCCCTTGCGCACGCTCGGTTAGCACTTGAGCTAGTTGGCCCACTTGCGTCTCCAAGTTACGCATGGATGCGGTTTGGTTCACCATATTAGCGTTGACGACTTCCATAAATCTCTCCACCAACTCTTCCAGATTACTTTTCTTAGGAACAGGGGCACCTTGATTATAACCCGGCTGAGGCGGCCTTGGTTGACTTCTGGATGCTTGAGCATCGTTTTGATGCTGGCCTGGTTGCCATCGTTGGCCTGCAGCATTTTCGTTCCATGAAACATTGGGGTGATTTCTCACACCCGGGTTATAAGCATTTCCGTAGGGTGCCCCCCTAGCTTGATTTCCAACGAAATTCACAGATTCATTTAAACAAAGCTGAGAGAACTCACCTGATGGCTCGCTACCAGGACACTCGTATGAGTGGTGACCACCACCTCCACATCCTTCACATGTAATGTTATATGCGGGCGCAGCAGCGGGAGGTAGTGAATCCACCACGAATAATCCCCGAGCGCTTCTAGGCGCATTTCTCCCCGCTGTCCAGAAAGTGTTGTGGGACGCGGTGTCCTGCAGAATTCTAAGAGCTTCCTCAGGCGTGTGGTTCATCAAGGTTCCTCCTGCAGCGTCAATCATCGCCCGATGGTTGGGCTCGATGGCGAAGTAGAAGGTCTCCACAATGTTCCACGGCTGGAGCTCGTGATTTGGGCATTTGCGCAGGAGGTCAGAAAGATGCTCCCATGCTTCTGTGAGGGTCTCCCGCTCAGCTTGCCGGAAGGTGGCGATTTCACGCCGAAGGCTCACAATCTTGTCCACCGGGTGGAATTTGGCGAGAAACTTGGATGCGAGCACATCCCATGTTGCAGCAGTTCCTGGAGGGATAGAATGGAGCCACACCTTGGCTTTGTCACGCAATGAGAATTGAAACAGTCTCAACTTGACTGTTTCGTCAGTGATTCCAGTATACCGGAAGGTACCGCAAATGTCGGCGAACTCAGCCAAGTGAAGATGTGGGTCTTCACTAGGCATCCCAGAGAACTGCGCGTTGTTACGGATGATGTTCAGGATGGCGGGCTTGATTTCAAACTGATTGTTCATGATGTTAGGCCCAAAACCAGGATACACACTCCTAACTGTAGGAATGGTGTAGTCTCTCATGGTCCTAGGTCTTGGCCTGACCACTTCATTTTCGTCAGCTACCTGACCCACGACCGGTGCATTTCCCACTCCAAGATTAGCCTGATTTCCATTAACATCCATGGTGGAAGCAGCACGGAGGCGTGCCCGCAGGGTACGCTCTATTTCAGGGTCAAATGCTGTGCACTCACCAGGATCTCTTCTATGCATACACCGCTATTTAATACAAAACAGAAAAAAAAAGTAATAAAAAAAACAAAAAGACCTTAAAACGGATCTCCAAAGGAAAAACAAATCGTACACGCTTGCAGTCCCCGGCAACGGCGCCAAAAACTTGATGCGCAAATTCGGCACTGCTAATTAGCAGGCACGAAATGCGATACGACGGCAGTGCACCGATCGCTCAAGTAATAAAATAGGGAGGAACTCCCCGAATATCATTCTCAAAGGACCGCAAGTTGGGTAGTACGGTTTGCTCAAACTAGGAAAACAGTTAAAAGGGTTAATAAGTAACAACGGGAGATTTGGTTTGGGATCCTATGCTATTGCAGAATAAAGAGAGATGCGGGTCAAAACTCCGCTTCGCAAGGCGAGATGGATGCAACGGCCGCGATGTCGTGCTTCGGAAGGCGCATGGACGGAATGTAACTATGACGGTTGAGGATCGCACACACCTCTTCTCTAAACATCACCACTAGCAATTGCTAGTGGCTTCACACACAACGAAACTCAGAAATCACCAGGAAAAAGGGCTATTCATTCCATCGCAACAACATTGCATATGAACACAAGCAATAACCATTAAGATTAACTTAACAAGCATTCATAAAACAACTACAAAGAAGTTCAAGCATCAAAGGTTAGAGAGGACCACAAAGAAGAAGTCACGTCTTGGGTTCACGGCCGGAATGAGAGGTTGTCGGGCTCTCTCCGGACTCGGCCCTCAGATGGTGAGCTTGGCTCGAAGGAGGCTGTCACCGCTCCTACGATCTTCAGCGCTTCTCTGATCTCTCGGCGAGGAATGCTTGAGCTAATGGTGGAGAAAGCTTCCTAGTGCTCCCAGATGGAAGGATGGAGGTATAAATCACCGGAAATAGCCTCTATGGTGGTGGAGATGAAGGGGAAGCCTTCAGCCCTCAAGAGTAGCGGGGAGGAAGTGATTTCCCGCTCTCTGAATCGCTCCAGTCCGCCTCCAATCGCTCTTCTTCGTTGACTGCCTCGATTCCTGCTTTTTATAGCAAACGGGCTTAAAAATGGTCACGCACGGTCGAACGCACGACCGTGCGCAGACCGTGCGATATTAACGGATAAAATATGGCTTGGGGAAGAAGCTGCGCCGCCCGTGTGATTTGCTCACGCACGACCAATACCGCCCGTGCGTTCAAATGCACGGGTAAACTCCGACGCTCTGAAATCACAAAGACATAGGTCGACCGTGCGTTTTACTCACGCACGGGCGAATTCGCCCGTGCGTCAAAATGCACGAGTAAACTCCGACGCTCCATTTTCTGCCCAGACACAAATGTACGACCGTAGCCGACCGAGCGTCAAGAAAACGCACGACCGTGCGATATGCACAGAAATTACTTCTTGGGTAAACGGGACGATCAGGTCACCTGCATACAAGATAATACAGCTGGGAATACACGTCCAACATCAGAAAAACATAAAAGAAGGGAAGGGGAGCACCATGTGCTTACCCCCAACAACAAGGAATGCAATTGCACACCGAAATGAGCTTAATAGTGCACCTAGCATGGAATAATACATATGAATGAAAACGTGCCTAATATGTGGTGCAAAGACTAGAATATCAGCCCAAATGAGTCCAAAAATATATATATAAATGGGACTCATCAGCTACCAAGGCCGAAGCCTTGTATTTCGCTTCCGTGGTAGAGACAGACACGGAATCCTGCTTCTTGCTGCACCATGATATAGCCGTACGGCCCGCCATGAAGATGAATCCAGACATCGACTTCCGATCATCCGAATCTACCCCGTAATCAGCATCCATGTACCCATACACCTCGAAGCTCGCATCCCTCCTATATAGGAGACCCATATCCGAAGTCGCCTTGGCATACTTCAAAATATTTTTGGCCGCTAGTAGATGAGGCATCCGTGGTTCCGCCATATAATGACTCACCCTTCTAACTGCATATGCAATATCCAGCCTAGTGATCGTCAGATAAATCAAGCTCCCAACCAGAGCTCGGAACACAAGCGGATCTTCCAGAATCCTCCCCTCATCCTTCCGAAGTTTCATGGCCTTCTCCAGAGGTGTAGAAATACACTTCCCTTCCTTCATGCCGAATCGCTCCACGTTTCGCTCCGCATATCCATCCTGGGACACCAGCACTCCACTTTCCTTCCTCTTCACTTTGAGTCCAAGCAAATGGTGAAGCTCACCCAAGTCCTTCATCTCGAATCTGATAGATAGCTTAGCCCAAGCTTTGCTACCTCCTCCTTCGAATTCCCCGTCACGATCATATCGTCGACGTAAAGCAGAATGATGACTTGAAGCTCCCCGCTCTTCTTGACAAACAAGCTTGAGTCAGAGTCTGAAGCACCGAATCCACAGAATATGAGATATTATGCAATCTTTCCGTACCACGCTCTCGACACTTGCTTCAACCCATACAGGGCCTTCTTCAGCATACAGACATAGACAGGAAGATCTTCAGATACGAAACCTAGCGGCTGGACCATGAAGATGTCCTTGTCAATCTCGCTGTCCAAGAAGGCATTCTTTTTGTCGAGCTGCCAAATCTCCCAACCCCAAAATGCCGCCAAGGCAATCACAAACCGAACTGAAGTCATCTTTGCCACCGGACTGAATGTCTCTTCATAGTCTTCACTGTATTCCTGCGAGAATCCATGATACACAAGGCGAGCCTTGTATCGCTCGATATTGCCGTCTGCCTTCTTCTTGAGCTTATACACCCACATGCATGTCACAGGGGTGATACCCTTAGTCTTGGGCACCAGAGACCAAGTCTCATTCTTCTCAAGAGAGGCCATCTCTTCTTCCATAGCTGAATCCCACTACTTCACGCCTTTGTCCTTCTCAAAGCTCACTGGTTCCTGCTCATTCAGGGGACCAAGAAAGAAACACGAGACAAAGCTCACCATGTTTCCTCCTATATAGCGATCAGGGGCAATGATCGTTTGCTTCGATCTCCTCAGCTCCTTCCCCTGACTCGCAACATCGTTAGCTGCTTCTTCCCTAGCTCCACTTCCAGATGTACTAGGAGCAACGCTCCCCCTACTTCCTGATCCAGAAGCCTCCATCATAGAACTAGAAATGGATGGACCACCTGGTGACAAAGGCAGCTCCACCTGAAGATTTTCCACAGCTCTCTCCTGCTCCTCCACCCTGCCTTCTGGTAGCTCAACACTAGAACTTCCATTGTATGACGTCACCTCGTCAAACACGACATCGCGAGATACAACAAATCTCCACGTCTCCGGGTCCATACACTTCCAGCCCTTCTTTCGATCATCATATCCCACGAAGACTAGCTTCCTTGCTTTTGCATCTAGCTTCGTCCGAAGCGCATTTGGAACGTGCTTATAGCAGGTGGAACCAGACACCCAAAGGTGTGCCACGCTTGGCTTTTCTTTGAACATCATCTCATGCGGGGTCAACATGTTGATGGGACTGAGAGGCATCCTGTTGATGACGTAGGCAGCACAAGACATTCCCTCCGCCCTGAAGGACCTTGGGATACTCTTGGCATACAGCCAACACTTGCAGGTCTTCGTCAGATGATGGATCTTCCGCTCTGCAACTTCGTTTTGCTATGGAGTATGCGCACAAGTAAGCACCCTCCGGATGCCCGCCTTCCTGCAAAAACTAGAGAACTCACCAGAGGTGAACTCCCCCTCGTTGTCAGTTCTCAGCTTCTTGACCCGCAGGCCTAGCCGACCCTCCACAAGCTCCTTGAACTCCATAAACTTGGCAAATGCCTCCGCCTTCTCCTTCAGGAAATAAACCCAGACATATTTGGTGTAATCATCGATCAACACCAGAATATACCTGCTGCCTCCGAGGCTTGGGGTAGCAGTTGGTCCCATCAAGTAACCGTGGATGCACTCCAACGACACACTACTCCTTGTCTGCGACTTATCAAATGGTAGTCGATGAGACTTGCCGAACTAACATCCCGCGCAAACATGACCATCACCATAGGAAGATAGACTAGGCAGGCCCTTGACTAGACCTTTTACCGCCATAGCCTTTAGCTTGTCCATCCTTACACGCCCCAACCTCTCATGCCATATGACAACACTATCATTCGTCCTCATCTTGTCGACATAAGAACTTGTCGATAAAACGAACAAGTATTTTGCCCTTCTCCTGACATGAACGACCTCAGCCTTTACCGCCTCAACATTTCGAAGAAACCTTAATTCTGTCGGGCCGAACAGAACGTGATACCCAGCGTCAATAGCGTTGGTCACGGAGAATAGGTTTTTCCTCATGCCAGGCACATGATAGACACTCTTCAAAGTTAGTGGCCCTCTATCACTGCCCAAGGAAACAACCCCCACCTTCTCGATACTATGCACAGTATTATCTGCAGTTATGATGGCATCATTACCTGAATAGGGCTACGCTGAAGTAAGCTTCGACTCGTCCCCAGTGAGGTGATGACCACACCCCGAGACCACGATCTAGTCCTCCTGATAGTTGATAGGAGTCGCAGCTCCAACAGAAGCCGAGAAGGATCCTCCCCATCCTTCATCATTCTGTCTGGCCTCAGCTTCCTCCTTCCCTGCAGCAGCATGCCCCGGCTGAAGATTCACCTGACAATCCTTCCTGATGTGACCAAGCTTCCCACACCTAAAGCACTTGGGTCCTTCTCCCTTCTTCCTCCCTTCATCCTTGGGAGCATAGCCCCTATCCTGCTGTCTAGAAGTTGAAGGCCCATTGCCTCCAGCGGTCTTCTTCTTCTTATCCCATTTCTTCTTCTTCCCTGTGAAGAGAACCTCGCCATCTCCCCGAGACACTGACACCCCCGCCATCTGCCTTGCCAGGCTCTCGTGCAACGCAAACAGATTCTCCAGCTCCAGCAGAGACAGCTGATTTGCCCAACCCTGCACCAACATCAAAAAGGCCACATACTCCTTCCGTAAGCCACGGATGATGTGCCTCTTCAGCTACGACTCAGAAATTGGCTCATCAGGATCCAGTGCTGAAATCTCAGCTCACATGTTCTTCATCTTCAGGAAGAACGTAGAGATAGAAAGATCACCCTGAGCCGACCTGGACAGCTCATTTTCCAGAAACTGTAGCCTCGCTATATTCTTCTTGTTAAATAGCCCATCCAGGGCTCTCCAGATTTCCGCAGCTGATCCACACCCCAAGATGTGATAAAATAGGTCAGGTGATATTGCCCTCTTTAGAGTGAACTCTGCTTTCACATTAATTCTCCTCCAGTTCCTCACATCATGACCATTATCCCCAACTGGGACAACTTCCTCTGTACTATCTCCTCCAACAACCTACCAGAGGTCCTCGCCCAGAAGATAACTCTCCATACACGATTTCCACTTCTTGAAGTTAGTTGAGTTGAGCATCTCAATTCCAAGACCTCTTGCTTCCATGGCTCTACCACTGGTTCCTTCTTCACAAAGGCGATGACAACTTTGAGTTATTCACTGCTCTATCCACTCCAACCTAGCTCTGATACCATGTGAAATTTTCCGAAGATCTAGGAGTGATCAGCAATAGAACAACTCAAAGCTATAGCCAACAACCAGAAGCACATGAAGAAACACAATCTTTATTGATAATAGCAGAAATCTTCATTACAGTGCAAGGTATACATGGAGAGACATGATTTCGCAAGTACACAAACCAAAAAGAAAAATACAATGCTGAAGGAAAGATAACCAACGGTCTGCTCACTGAGACTGCCAGACTGCCCGACCTGTGAGTTCGCGGGACTAAAAAACGCGACTGCCCGAACTGCCTGCCTGCGACTTGAATAACACCAACCGAGAGCTCAGCAACCTCCATTGATTCTCCCGAACTCCAGCAACCCGCACTGCAAGCCGCGAGACCGCCCTAACACCTTAGAAGAAGAGGTGATCGCTGCTGCCCGCACAATCCGCAGAAGCTGCACAAGGAAATTCAATCAGCTAACCGGCCGGTCACAAAAACGAGACCGCAAGAAAGGCGCGAGCTCAGCTTACACTTGGTGCGATTAATTTTGCTGCTACAGTGACTCCTATTTATATGCGTGCGACCTGATCCAGTCACCACCCTATGAGATAGAGTCACCGCCCTGACCTCGTTACCAAGACCGGTCAACCTGCGCGGTCAGAAGATCGCTCTGCGCTTTGTGAGCCCGCCGACTTCAACCCGGACTGGAGATCGCTACTCCTCCAAGAAGCTGCGCGACCATGACAACTCGCCCGGTCATGACGCCCACCACCTGTGTTCGTGAATATGAGATCTCCTCTAGAGACCGCGAACACAGCCAGGCCGACTAGGGAAACAGCCCGGCAAGTCTACTAAACACCAGTAACCGCATATACCAGCAGATTGCCGAAGGACCAACTATACGAACACAAACCGGAGACCGTGCGACTAAGAATACCTTAGTTCGCGCGCACCACTAAGAAACCCGGACAGCCACCAGACCAGACTGCCCGTTCCAGAACACAACCCTGTGTAGTTACCAGGAACCAGACCGCACAGTTCAGAACAGCTCGCCACGTGGTCTCACAACCGGACCGCGCGGCCTCACCTTCCTGGAAAACAGCTCGCCATGCAGTCACACAAACCAGACCGCGCGACCTCACCTTGGCATCTTGGACAGAAAGAACGACGGTCAAGCCGAATTGACCTGCGGCTAGACCAAAGAGATCAGACCGCAGATGGAGACCGCAAGACCGCGCGACCTCCCCCCAGACCACCAACTTGCACTTCAACATTTTCAACATGATGCACAAACTTAAGGGTAAAACACCCTATGAATTGCTTAAGAATAAAATGCCTAAGGTTAACTATTTTAAGATTTTTGGTTGTAAATGCTATGTGCATAACAATGATAAGAAATATCTAAGGAAATTTGAAGCAAAGGCTGCTGAAGGTATATTCCTTGGATACTCTCTTTCTAGTAAAGCTTATAGAATTTATAACAAATCAACTCTTAAGATAGAAGAGTCCATGCATATTTCTTTTGATGAAACTAAAATGATAAATGAGGAGAGGAATACCACCTTTACCAAAGATATTTTGCAGGCACCAGCTCTATGTGAAGATCTTAATGGATTGGATCTACAGAATAAAGACTCTCTACTCCCATCAACACAAATTATTGAAGACAGTGAAGAAGAAGATAATCCAGAAGATCTTGCTGATAATTCTAATCAAGTGACAGTTGATGTAAGACCCCTTTTTTTCCTTTCAAAATCGGGTCTTATGCCCAGAACCGCCGCTTTGCGGTGACACCTACACACGGGAAGGTCGCCACTACAAAACACTGATCCTGCCGGCCATATCGATCTCAGCAGAAGAAATGTATAAATGAACAAATAAAGGTTCAAGTCCACAATCACATGCTATATATAATAAATATCCACATGATATAACTGAAATAACAAAGGTTGCAATAGTAAAAGGGCGCATGCCCTGCACATCATATCCTCACTTCAAGATCACTCGCAAAAGCTAACTATTAATCACTCACTAATCCTGGAACTAGTTCTCCTGTGCTAGACTGTCCCGCCTCCATCTACACCGGCCTCTAGTGCTGCTACGTCTCCTCGGTCCCCTAAAATGATAGGGTCCACCGACCGTTAGTGAAAAAGACTAAGCCTTGTCCCCCCCATCCATCCCCTAGTGGTCCTAGGCACCGAGTGGGAGGACAAAGCGGAGGACATCAAGGGGTATAAACAAAGCAAATGGTGCGGACTAGCTACAAGAACACTACCACTACACAAGTGTATACATATAATTAAAGGAGTAAATAAAGCATAATAAAGAGGATGTAATGGACAGCAAGTTAGAGTAGAAAAGTTACCATTGATTTATAGGAATGCCCATACAAACCTATAGACCAAGGGGTCGTTTAGCAAGTCCTATTGTATAAAAAGTCCCATACCGATTTATATGATGGGGGTTGGGGTTGAAATGCAATGCTTATGCTATGACATGCACAGTTATGTTGTTTATGCTATGTTCACACTAGTGCAACTCACACACTTTGATTCTATGCGCACAGACCTTTAGTTCCCCCTTTTGGAGCTAGTAAGACTCCCAGGATCACCCCGCAGTGGCAAACGGAAGCAGTGGGTTGGGCCTCGCCCACCTCTAGGTTGGTATTCACACTACCTAACCTAGACCTATCGTACGCCTCAACGCAAAACCACAGAGCATCTGCGTACTCTTACTGGCTGGACCATCAGACTTTCATGGCTAAGTGCGAATTCCACACTTGCCGAGTCAACGTATTCACATCGTACCGAAGACCCACCACCTTTATGCACATGCAACATGTTTACCATCTATCTCCGAGCCATAAGCTCCCCAGGCTAACCCGCCCGTCACTAAAACCTTCTAATCCACCGGCGCGCCGACCAACCCGTTTGCACCAACAAACATTATTGAGTCACAAGCTCATCAGACTAATTAGTCTGCTACTACAACCACCGAGCCTACCGTTCGTAAGACCAAACCGACTAATATACCCGTAACAACCGGGCGTGGGTGAGTGTATTATTAAGTTAATCTTGTACAACAACTTATCCCTACAATTTATGGTTAATCTTGGACTTCCCGAGGATTACCCGGTAAGGGGCTCGCTACGGTACTAGAAACTATAATAGGATGATAGCCCAAAGCTCCCTTTCTCAAGACACTTAGTGTTATTGGTATCTACCCACAAGAATACCCCTCTTATTATTACACTTGGATTAACCCTAAGTACTTTATGACCCGCTAAGGGAAAGATGATCTTTCGTCAATCCTGAGCACAACGTTACCCCAAACTCACCAAGCACGCTCTCATCACCTAAACTTCTTTTTGGTGACCTTCAACTCTTCAACTATGCTAGATACACCAACTACCTTCCATTTCCACTACTGGTCTTCAATTTAATCAAGTTTTACAGTTTTATTATACGCAGACAAAACGAGTTATATGGTTGCATGAGAGGAGGTACCCCAAATATTCTTCCAACTAACTCAAGCTATTTACTGGAGGTCTATCATAATGTTTTAAGACTAAATCCAGAGAATCATATTTTTCTTTAATTATTTGGGATTTATTATAATTTCTCCAACATTGGCCAATCATGAAATTGAACATGAAGTGTAAGATCTTCTTATGATATGGCCTCCACAAAATTATGGAAAATCCATGAAGTCAAAATAACAGTAAAAATAGAATATCACAATTTGGCAGTAAGGTGTTGACTTCTAATTTTAATATCGAATAATTATCCCAATTTAGAATTTAAAGAAGGAACCACCAAAAATACTTGTCTAAAAATTATGGGAAAATTACCAGACCTTTATACTAATCAGGAAAGTCTACTGGCCAAATTTCAGAATTTATGAAGGCAAATTAATCACATAAATAAATATTCCAAGTAAACCCATTCTAGGAGAAATTGTGAAGGAGCCTACTGATGAATAATTCCAAAAATTATAACAAAATTCACAGAGCTCTATATAGCCATAGAATGTCCTACTACCAAGTTTCATAATTTTTCAGAGGATATTTGGCCCTCATTTATTTATCACAATCTTAGGGCAAAATGGATGACTTGTGAATCAAGTACTAATTAAATCACTTCAAAAATTGAACAAAAAATACAAGAGGTTTATATCATGATTATGTAAGCACTACCAAACTTTCATCAAGATACAAGATAAATTAAGCATGTAAATTTCTCTCATAGGAAAGTGCCCTAAAAGGTTGTAACCTAATTCAAAGGGGAAAAGGTGTTCCTAAAATTCTCATAAAATTACCTAGGGCATATATACACCCTATGAACTTATCGACCATGTTCCACGCTGATTCAAGGACATATGATCATATGTCCTTCACAAGGCTCAAAGTGCAACCCTAAGGTTTGAGTTAGGATCCTAGGGCATATCCACCCCACATCACCCCAATTTACTCATGGGAGGTGTCTTACGTGAACCTAAACCAGTGACCTAAATATCACATCACTTTCACAAGATTTGACCACCTAATTCCATTGTGTACACTTTTGATCTAGTTTGACCTAGTTTGACTAAAATTGGGTTAACTAATTACACAACAAATCGATCCCAATTGAGCTGAAACTTTTACTAGTGTCGTAAAATAACCCTAAGAAGAACCCACCAAAATTTGGAGGGGAATGGAGGTCATTAGACCCTATAATTAAATAATATATGAATTATTGAATTATTACAAAAACCATAGAAAAATGTTCTTCTAAAATTCCCATCTTTGTATATGTCAAGGGCGTAGGTACAAATAGCCTATGTTTCAATTTTCAAGTCAATCCCATGACCCAATCAAATTTTATTACAAAATTAGTGGTTGTCTTACCCTAAGGACCAGTCCCACCAAAATGGCTCTATAGGGAGCGACAGTACTCCTTTTGGGCTGAAAGAAATTTAAATTAAAGTAGACTCCAAGGGATACAACTTTGGTGTTGACCACTTTTTCATCAGAGGGGCCTAAGTATTTTTAGTAATTAAATCTAGGTACAACAAAATATGTGACAGAAATATATATATCATAACATTTAATATGAAGATCTTGCACAGATCTAGAAGCACAAACGAAGGGCATCCCTTCACCTTCTCCAATCAGCCAACAACCATGGTTGGCCCGCCCTGTAGCAACTTGGGAGGCAATTTCCCAGCCACCTTCACGCTCTCCCGGTAGGCCAATTCCTCCACCACCTCCATTGAGGTGGAGGCCGGCGATGTACGGTGGTTGGCCGGCCGGAGGCGGCCGGAATCAGAATTTTAAACGAGGGAGGGAAGCTTGATCACAAGCTTTCGGCCATGCCGATTCAAGACCAATTGGTCCCAAATCTAGTGGCCAAAATGATAAGATCTACCCACTAAGAAATAGAAAGGAGGGGAGGACCTGAATTGCGGCTTGTAGTCGTGTCGATCGCCGGTCCTCCATGGTTGGTCGAGAGCTCTTGAGTGTCATGCCGGTAGGTGCCTAGATGTGAGAATTCTTCTAGAAAATGGGGGAAACTCATTCCCTCCACCCCTTGAGCCCTTTTATAGATCCAAATCATGGTAGGGAGGAGGTGAAGCTTGGGATTCCTCCATTAACACCATTCATGGTGAAAATTTCGGCCATCCCCAAAGGTCACCCATTTAATCACCCTTAAATGTTGGAAAACTCTTAATATTCTTCTAATTGATAAGGGGAATGAACCCCCATCAATTGGGAGGAATTTTGAACTCCCTTGGCCATGAATTTGGCCAGCAAAATGATTCTCGACCGTCTCCTGTCGGTTTATCTACCGCCGGCGCAAGTGCTAGCGCCAGCGTTAGCCCATCGGTGGCATAACGCTTGCCGGTTTGGCAACCATCGGGTGTTACCTCCACAACCAGCGCTATCGCCAGCGCTAGCACTAGCGCCTGCGCTAGCGATACAACAGTATTTGGTTCGTCTCAGTGGCTCGGTGTTCATTTCAGCGGTTCACCTAAATCACCACTACCGCCAGCGCTAACCACTAACGTCGGCGCTAGCGTCGTATTCAATATACCCCTTTCTTTCTACGGATGGGTAATTCATGTACTATGAGGGGACCCTTTACCGTATTTGACACGTCCTGGTGGGGTCATGGGTCACGGCGATTCCCTAAGGCCAACCTTAGGCTTGGTAATTGGAAATCACTATCTGCAGACCATGGTGATTTTTGCCTCAAGCCTAAGCTCTTATGTTCTCTTTGCGCATCCTAGGGTTTTGTCATGACCTAGTCAGGACAAAACCATCCTAGGTGTCTAGTCATTTGGGGGATGTTACAAATCCCAATAAACAAAAAAATAATTTCATCCTCGAAATTCTGGCCAGGCTTGCAGAGTTTTCACTGAGAGCGACTGAACGTAACATCCCCTAAGAATCGAAGTTATTTTTGACTCAAAGAGCACTGACTATCTCTGCCACACCAGTTCTAGTAGCTCTCAGGTGTGCTCCTCCTGTCCATAATTTTACCACATGACTTTTACCTATGGAAACTGCTTGCGCCGCAAAACTCGCACCGTCGTATTTTCTATCCGGACCAACTCCAAGTGAATCAACCAATCAGAGGCTATCGGGCTGTCTGTAGTAGGAATCCACTGCTCCATCCGTAGTAGAGCTCTCCTAAAGGAGGAGACATGGAAGACGCCGTGCAATCCCGCTAACTCCGGCGGTAGCTCTAGTCTATAAGCCAACGGGCTGAATCATTCTAGGATCCTTTAGAGGCCCATCTATCTCAGACTTAGCTTCTTCCGCATGCAAACCTGCGAGACTTCCTACATCAGACACATCTTCTGGAACACCCGGTCTCCAACCTGGAACTCTACCTGACGATGCCACACATCGTAATACTTGGTCTGCCTGTTCTGGGCTTCGCACATCCTAACTTGAATCAGTCGCACCCGGGCATCTGTGTCCTTCACAAATTCAGAGCTGAGTCTCTTTAAATCCTCATCCTTGGTCCAAGATGGTGGAGTTCTGCACCTCTGTCTTTCCTAGGTTGGAAAGATATGCTGAACGTTAACCAAGAGCCCAGAAAAGCCTGGACTGATCTTCACTTTTTGACGTACACCGTTCATCCCGATCCGACATGATCATCCTGGTCACACCACGATAACAGACAAACTGCTCATCAAATCCCATTAAAAACCAACGAGAGCGTCCTTTTGGCCCGGGGTGACCCTAGATACCTTGGTCACTCTATCCACGATGTTCCAAATAAACTTATGCCCGGAGTGGGGAT
Source organism: Dactylorhiza incarnata (assembly GCA_033032865.1). Lineage (NCBI taxonomy): Eukaryota > Viridiplantae > Streptophyta > Magnoliopsida > Asparagales > Orchidaceae > Dactylorhiza > Dactylorhiza incarnata. The sequence continues at coordinate 17,288,240 of JAWHQI010000018.1, forward strand.
GTGGTAACCTGTGTATGAAATCTATAATTACGAGATCCACTCTAATGCGAGCAGTGACTGTGGTAGTTCCCCAAAGACACATGCACCTGTCCTTCACAAGTCGACAGACCTCACCGTGCATCACAAAACTTATGACGTCTTTCTTTATTTCGGGAGGCTACATGCTCCGGAAAACACCATTTCTTCGGTGACTAAGGCTCTTGTTTGTAGGTGTAGACAACGCTTTGTAAAAAATTTCTCTACACGTTCAGATTCTTATTACTTTACGTACGCCTGAGTAATCAATCAACTCAACTACTTATCCAGTTCTTACCATTCCTGGAACTGATCAGATCATCATACGTCTTAGTTATCCTCAAAATTTAAGGGGGGAGTACTCGTGAACTTCTATGAACATATGTTAACCAACCAATAGTAGTATCAATGTTTATAAGATGACTCACAATCACTTTCTATGTGGAGTTGATTCAAAAGGTATACAGGTAAAATTCATTTGAAACCCTAAGATTTTTCACATGTCAATTTCTTCAAGGAAATACCATCACGTTCATTTCACCAAATTCCTATCACTTCCACATATGCTAGTCTTGATCACTTTTGGATGGTCCAAAGTAAGCTAAACTTACGAAGTTCTTATCATAGTGAACTCAAACACTAGATTCTAAATGCAACTCGTCGTCTAGGGTCTCTGGTTATTCATCCTCATAGCTCCCAAGTAACATTGAATACGATTGACTTTAAAATCATCATGCTCACGACACAGCACTTGCTAAATTAGATCTAAGGGATACCCAAGTCAGTAACCAATTCGCCCAATAAACAAAAGGTAAGCCCCAATAAACAAAAGATAAGCCCCAAAAAACAAAAGATAAGCCACTATCTATTTGGGCTAAGTATCTTCGAGATCACCATGTTATATTCATCCCAAGTATGCCAACAATCCTCAGGGCACACAACCTTAGAATTGGGGTTCTATCTTGAGACTTATTGGTGTACTCCATACTTTAAACTCTTTAAGGTACCCCTTTATGAAAACCTTATCAGGGTCAACATGTGACACAATCCCAAACGGGTCTCTTTTGCTCATGAACTCTTATCTGACCCTCGATGTTTGTCATGGTGGTTGTCTTAATGTAATTATGTTACGGATACAAGGCTTGAGTCTATCTTATTGACTAAAGGACTATCTAAAGAGATCTTTGCAGCCGGAGGTATTTCCTCCTGGGGGCAGGGTTCGCCGCAGGCTACAAAAGAAAACTTGTCAAAAGATTCAGTTAAAAGTGGACTTTTTAATGTGATTTCCCCATATGGGCACACCATTGCTTCCACTGCTTAGTTTGTCCTCAAACTAAACTCGAGCGGGGTGGCCTAGGGTTTGTGGTCTTCTTTTCTTCGGATCGAGGTTTGCTCTGATACCATTTTGTAAGACCCCATTATTTTTTTTCCTTTCAAAATCGGGTTTTATGCCCAGAACTGCCGCTTTGCGGTGACAACTACACACGGGAAGGTCGCCACTACAAAATGTCGATCCTGCCGGCCATATCGGTCTCAGAAGAAGAAAAATATAAATGAACAAATAAAGATTTAAGTCCACAATCACATGCTATACATAATAAATATCCACATGATATAACTGAAATAACAAAGGTTGCAATAATAAAAGGGCACATGCCCTGTACATCATAACCTCACTACAAGAACACTCGCGCAAGCTAACTAATAATCACTCACTAATCCTGGAACTGGTGCTCCTGTGCTAGATTGTCCCACCTCTATCGGCACCGGCCTCTGGTGCTGCTGTGTCTCCTCGGTCCCCTAAAATGATATGGTCCACCGACAGTTAGTCAAAAAGACTAAGCCTCGTTCCCCCCCCCCCCCCATCCATCCCCAGTGGCCCTAGGCACCAAGCGGGATGACGAAGCGGAGGATAGCAAGGGGTATAAACAAAGCAGATGGCGCGGACTAGCTATAGGAACACTACCACTACACAAGTGTATACATATAATTAAAGCAGTAAATAAAGCATAATAAAGAGCATGTACAGGACAACAAGTAAGAGTAGAAAAGTAACCATTGATTCATAGGAATGCCTATACAAACCTATAGACCAAAGGGTCATTTAGCAAGGCCTATCATATAAAAAGTCCTATACCGATTTATACGATAGGGGTAGGGGTTGAAATGCAATGCTTATGCTATGACATGCAGAATAATGTTGTTTATGCTATGTTCACACAAGTGCAACTCACACACTTCGACTCTATGTGCACAGACCTTTAGTTCCCCCTTTTTGGAGCTAGCAAGACTCCCAAGATACTCCCGTAGTGCAACCCAACTGTCAAGAATCATTCTCTCATGACAACAAAAAGGAAGGCTGCAAATTAATCATCTAACATGCACCTAATACACAAGGGAGACTGGGTACCTAAGGAAGTATAGTTGTTTTGCAGGTATGTCCAAAAACCACCAAGACTCCTGTGTGGTACTTGGATAGTGGACATTCCAGGCATATGACTGGAACAAGAAGCCTATTGAAGGAGTTTGCACCTGTAGAAGATGGACCCAAAGTTAAATTTGGAGGATCTGATAGAGGTGTAAGCAAGGGCTATGGTAAGATCACAAATGGCAGTCTCACTATCACAAGAGTAGCTTATGTGGAAGGGTTACAACATAACCTTATAAGCATAAGTCAATTATGTGACTTGGGATATGTTGTTTCTTTCTACAAGGATAAGTGCCTGATTAAGGATTGTGAAAATGAATCCATTTTAACAGGCACTAGGAGTGGAAATTTTTATTGTCTAAATTTCATTTGCATTAGGAAAAATGAGCTTGTATGTCTTGTAGCAAATGATGGAATGTCTGCTTGTGTAAAGTTGCATAAGAGATTAGCCCATATTAACTACAAGTCTCTCAAGAAATTAATGACATAGAACTTGGTAAAATATCCTCCTAAGCTGGATTGCATAGAGATGAGTCCTTGTCATGCATGTCAAATGGTCAAGCAAACAAGAACTTCATTTAGAAGCATACAGGACAAAGAATCCACTAGGTGCTTATACCTAATGCACATGGACTTATTTGGTCCTATGGCAGTGCATAACCTAGGAGGAATGGCTTATATATTGGTTATTGTTGAAGATCATTCTAGATTTGCCTGGGCGTACTTTTTGAAACACAAGTCTGATACCCTAAGTACATTCAAGAATTTTGTCAAACAAATTCAGAATGAAGTAAATAACTCTGTGGTCAAAATCAGAAGTGATCATGGAACTGAATTTCAGTCTGGGTCAATGACCAAATTCTGTGAAGAAGAAGGTATCCTACAAGAGTTTTCTTCTCCCAGAACTCCCCAACAGAATGGGGTGGCTGAGAGGTAAAATAAAACACTTATTGAAGCTGGTAGGACCATGCTAAGTGACTCCGTACTCCCAGAATACCTTTGGGCTGAGGCAGTTAACACTGCATGTCATGTGCAAAATAGAGCTCTCATCAATAAGAACCATAATAAGACTCCTTATGAGCTAATTAAGGGTAAGAAGCCAACAGTAGCTTACTTAAAAATCTTTGGAAGTAAATGTTATGTGCTGAAAAATAATAAGCACTACATTACCAAATTCTCTGAAAAGATCTATGAAGGTGTCTTTGTAGGATATAGTAAGCATAGCAATGCCTACAGAGTCTTCAATATGAATGCTCTTATAATTGAGGAATCCGTTCATTTTATTTTTGATGAGAGCATCATGCTGCATAATCATTCCTCTAGTTCATCCAATGCAGGAATTGAAGAAAGATTAGAGAACCTCAAAATCAGAGAAGAAGAACCAGTTGAGAAGAATAAGTCCTCCACAATGGAATCAATTCCAGAATCAGTAGAAGAGTCTACTAAAAAGCCAAATCCTCTAAATGAGAACCATGAACTAGGAGCTGAAGAAGGTACTGAAACAAGAGAACCAACAAGAGTAATGCCTATTAATATGAGACATCATAGAAATCATCTAGTAAATCAGATAATTGGTGAGCTCACTGATGGAGTGAGAACCAGATAAAATGCACTAAATGAAAACTTGCACCTTAGTTTTCTATCCCAACTTGAACCCATGAAATTTGAGGAGGACAACAGAGACCAATTCTGGGTTATGGCTATGCAATAAGAGCTAAATCAATTCAAAAGGTGCAAGGTTTGGAAACTTGTCCCAAGTCCACAAGGGCATAATATCATTGGGACAAAGTGGGTCTACAGAAAAAAGATGGATGAAGCTGGATTGATTGTAAAGAACAAGGCAAGGCTGGTAGCTCAAGGATACAGGCATGAGGAAGGCATAGACTTTGTTCAAACATTTGCACATATTGCTAGATTGGAGGCCATCAGACTCTTTCTTGCCTATGCTGCATACAAGGGGTTCAAAGTCTATCAAATGGATGTCAAATCAGCATTCCTAAATGGAAGTCTAAAAGTGGAAGTCAATGTAGCTCAACCACCAGGTTTTATCTCTCCAACCTTTCCTGATCATGTGTATTTCCTCAAGAAAGCCTTATATGGGCTAAAGCAAGCTCAAAGGGCTTGGTATGAGACATTGTCTACCTTTCTCCTTGAAAACAAGTTCTCAAGAGGGAAAATAGATAAGACTCTTTTCTTGAGAGAGTTGAAGGGCCAAATCCTTTTGGTCGAGATATATGTTGATGACATTATATTTGGATCAATAGATGGGAGACATTGTGATGGATTAAATTTTATTTTGAGAGCGCCGCAAAAGCTTTCCGGGGTGCGGGTAGAATTCGGCGGGCGCGTTTGAGGCATCTTGCGAGTACTCCTACTTTGAGGAACTGACCATTATCCTACTTCGATGAATAGAAGTAACAGTTTTTCCATCTTTCGGAATATCGATGACCACGCCGCGGCGGCGGAGCCGAATTCAATTAAATGTGTAAATAGAAAGGGAGAGATTTTGTGAAGTTTTCGTATTGTTATTATCCTAACTAATCATTCGAAAATGCAAGTATACCTTATCGCTTATAGTATAGGCTATTTTTTTATAAAATTATCAAGGTCGTATTTTTCCACGGATCTCATCGAGTACTGCTACTTCGAGAATACGACTATTATTTTATCAGATAAAAACGTGATTTAAAGAAATTAAAATTACATAATTGAAAGACAGAAATTGAAATTACAGAAAATGAAAGACAGAAGTGCAATCTCTACCCGAATAGATAGAGGGGAAATAAATGCGTGAGCAAGTTCTACCAAAATGTGTAGATGGGAAATAAATGCAGTGCAAGTTCTACCCAAACGGGTAGACGGGAAATAAATGCATGAGAATAAAATAAAACTAAGCTATGAAGAGAAATAGCAAAAACATAAGTAACGAAAACATAAAACAACGAAAAGACGTAAAATAAACAAACACATAAATGATAACATAAAACGAAAGCGGAAAATAACAAAAACAACGAAGGCAGAAATTGCAGGAACGAAACATAACGAGAACAAAAATTGCTTCGAAATGAAAATAAACGAAAACATAATATTCCGCTCTAATCTCTACCGCATCAAGGAAAAAAAGAATGAAAATTATGATAATGAGTAAATTCGAATCAATGCGAAAAAAGAGATAACCAAAATTTGAATTAAAGCAAAAATAAATGGAAACGTAATATTCGGCTCCATCGATTTCGTGTCAAGGAAGAAAAAGAGTGAAAGTTACGAAGACGAATAAATTTGAATTAAAATGAAAACCAAAATTATGGCAATAAATAAATTACTTACGAAAGCGAGAAAAAAAGAAGAGGAAAATGCAGGAATTGAAGCTAAGCTATGAATAAAATTGCAGTGCAGAAAAGAAATTGCAGAATTGAAACGACGCTACGAATTAAAATGCTGTACAGAATTGAAATTACACGAAATGAAAACTAAATTTATTTATTGCCATAATTAAGGGGTTACAAGAAATAAAAACATTACAGCACTTAAAAGAAAATACAAAAAGAAATTATAAGAAGAAATTACAACACTTAATTAATTACATAAAAAAACATAAAAATAAAATACAAAATGGTGGAGAAAAATTATGGAAGATCACCCCAAAAATGGGCAATCCAAGAGGAGACAAGAGGTTCCAAGTGGAGGAATTGAAGAGGGGGTAACCTCTATTTATAGACAAAATTGAGCTGCATTTAGCAAAAAAATAGAGTTGAGGAAGGTGCTAGAATAGTAGCTGGCGGTTTGACTTCAAAGTCGTTGATTTTGACTTAAGAGCTGTGGGGTGTGGATAAAGGGCTGGCAGGTTGAGCTGGTGAGCTGGAGTTACGAGCTGGCAGGTCTACTAGAATGAGCTGGAATGAGATGGCAGGTCTCAGCGGTTCTGGCAGGTCTCAGCGGTTCTGGGTTCGTCTCAGCGGTTCTGGGTCTCAGCGGTTCTGGGTCTCAGCGGTTCTGGGTCTCAGCGGTTCTGGCAAGTCTCAGCAGTTCTGACAGGTCTCAGTGGTTCTAGCAGGTCTCAGCGGTTCTGGGCAGGTCTTAGCAGTTCTGGGTCTCAATGGTTCTGGGTCTCAGTTATTCTGGCAGGTCTCAGCGGTTCTGGGCTGCAGGTAGCAGATTAAATAGAGACAAAAATGCTCTGGCCTGGTTTCGATCCCGCGCCACTAAGAAAGGCTAACCAGACCACAACCACTAAGCCAAGTGCTCATAACTGTAAGCACAAGAACTATATTATATATATTATATATATTTTCATAATTTTATATTAATACATATTCAATAACTAACTTAATTATATTAAATAAATATTTACATATATATTTAAATACTTTATATATATATTTACACATATATTTAAATACTATATATATATATACATACATATATATTTAAATACTTTATATATATATATTTACACATATATTTAAATACTATATATATATATATACATACATATATATTTAAATACTTTATATATATATATATTTAAATATATATTTAAATACTTTATATATATATACATATATTTACATACTTAAATAGTTCCTTTTTACATATAAATATATAAATGTAAAAATTACCTAAAACAAATCATTTATTCAAAAATTTACATGAAATATGTACAATATTACTTACAACTATGCTAAAAACTATACTAAAATACGTATAATTTATTATTCATCAAATACCCCCATACTTAAGCTTTTGCTATTCAGAGCAAAAGTAACAGATACCCATAAGATATTAATTGAATTTCTAATTTACAAAAAATTTATTTAATCGAAAGTAAGCTTGAAATAAATTTAGGAGATTTATAGAGGTAAGTCCTACATCGTGATGATGATTTAAAAAGAGCGAAAAAGTTTTAGCCAACAAGACTTCTAAAGTTAGCTAAGTAGCGACCTAAATAATTGTAATAATTAGCACCATGATTAGAATAGAATTACAAGAACTTTAACTTTTCAAAGAAATTTTTATGAATAATTAAAACTTACTAATTATGCTCTCAATTTTTTTTATATCTATTTTTCAATTGTATTGGCTAAGGGGTGGGGGGAAGCTTGGCAAGAGAATAGATTTTTGATTTGGGGGTGATGAATTTTATCCTCTCACCACACTCAATTTCTTTTCTTTTGGATAAGAGTATGGAATGAAATCTTGTTCCCATTTTTTTTCAAATACCCAATGCCTATATTTACGGAACGAAATCTTATTCCCATTGACATAAGATCTTTTTAAATTAATTGGGTGTCTATGTTTACGGAATGAAATCTTATTCCCATTGACATAAGATCTTTTGTAACAGAATAACCAAGGATATGGAATAAGAGGTAAGGGGTTTAGAATTTTGTAGAGTGTATAAATTAAGAAAAATTTTGAGAGCAATTTTTAGTAGATTTAGAACATTCCTACAGTTTCACAAGTTTGAAGTAGGAATAATTAAAGTCTAAAGATGGTCTGCCAAAATAATACAACAAGAAGCTATTTAGGGTAAACTTGAAGTAGTGTTAAAAAGTTTGTTCTCTAATTAAATTAAAATTGCAATGTGTTCTTTACAACTAAAATTCCAAAGATCTAAATCTTACAAACTATGACACTAATAAGAGTTTTGGCAAATTAAATATAATGAAAACACTTATAAATAAACTTAACCTAGCTTTGAAAATAACAAATGGCTAAGTAAGGGTTTTATTCTATTTTTGGAATTTTTTTGTTAAAATTTCATTATTTTTTTTTGGTTTTTTACTTAAGATCTTTTTTTTTTCTTTTTCTTTTTTGATTTTGTTATAAATATACACATTAATACTAAATAAAAAAAAGGAAGAGAAGAAAAAAGTAGAAAATAAGAGAGAGAAAAAAATTCTTATGGATTTTAGTTTTTTTTGCTATGCATAAGTATATACATATCAAAAGTAAACTTAAAAAAAGGAAAAACTAAAGATAAAAACAAATAAGAGAAATAATAAAAAAAATATTTTTTGAATTTTTTTTCTAAGTTTTTCATCATTATTTTTTTTTTGTTATATATAAAAAAAGGAAACAAAAGAAAAAAAAAATAAGTTTATAAGTTCTTTTTTGGGTTTTTTTTCTAAGTAATTTTTTTTTTCATTTTTATGGATTTTTTAAATTTTATCTATATATACATTAATAAAGAAACAAAAGAAAAGAAGAAAAGAAATAAAAAAAACATCATCATTTTTTTGAAGCTTTTCTAATATGGGAGGGAACAAAATAATTACAAAAAGAGGAAAACACCCCCATACTTAAAAGTCAACATTGTCCCCAATGTTGAGATTAAGTATGAGGACCAAAATTATATATACAAAATCATGAAAAAGTAAAATGCAAGTAGAAAATAGCAGGGGAAAAAGCACGTCCCTGTTTTGGAGACGGGATAACCGGATTAATACCTGCAAAATAGGTTAAAAACAAAATAATAAAAGTTATTTACAATGGGGGGGGGGGGGGTGAAAACATTTATAAAAGAAAAAAAAACATCTTCTTTTTTATGAGATTTTTCTAAAAAAAATCATCATCATTTTTTTAGGGTTTTTTGAAATATGCATATACAAAAACATACCGAAACTTAAAAAAAGAAAAATAAAGAATAAAGAGAAGCTTTTAGATAGAAAGCAAAGAAAAAAAGAGAAATAAAAAGATAAAGGCAACGGGGTTTTCCCTTTTCAAAATATCAACAAAAATCCCCTTTCGGGTCTGTTGAATAATCCTACTTCGGGAAGACGATCTATTGTTCTATCTTAAAATTCCTACAATTCTTTTTGATTTATATTTCAAAGCTTTTAATTATTTCCGTTGGTCATTATTTTTGTTTTTTTTCAAAGATTTTCGATGTTTTAAAATATATGTATTTGAGAATAAATTAAAATTTAAGAACGAGAAAAGAAAAGAGGGACTGAAAATAAAATACAAAAAATAGAAAGAACGAGATTTAAAAAGAAAACATCTATTTTTTGGGTTTCTAGTGTTTTTTTTTAATATGATGAAATCAATAGTGTATTCTCTTTTCAAAATATCGACAAAGGTCCCCGGCAACGGCGCCAAAAACTTGATTGATTAAATATTATTTTGAGAGAGCCGCAAAAGCTTTCCGGGGTGCAGGCAGAATTCGACGGGGACGTTCGAGGCATCTCGCGAGTACTCCTACTTTGAGGAATGACCATTATCCTACTTCAATGAATAGAAGTAACAGTCTTTCCTTCTTTCGGAATATCGACGACCACGTCGCGGCGGCGGCGCCGAAATCAATTAATTTTTAAATAGAAAGGGATGGTTTTGCAAGTTTTTGTAATTATTTATGCAAACTAATCTTTCGATGAAGGCAATCGCACCTTATTATGTATAGTATAGGATATTTTTAGAAAATATCAAGGTCGTATTTTTCCAAGGAAGTGTTGATTATTTTACTTTGAGGACGCGCTATTATTTTACCGAGAATAAAAGATGTGATTTGCGATAATTATGAAACAGAAATGACTATAATCGCGGGCTTGGTGTGCATTTAGCAAAAACCAAGAAAAGCGATAGAAAAGAAAAGGACGCACTAAATGAAAAACTCACGCACTCTACGGGAATTTAAATGACTAAAATTAAAGAAAGCATTAAATCTAAATTATGAAAGAGATAAATCTAATTAAGAAAGTAATAAATCTAAGTTATGAAAGAATTAAAATCTAATTATGAAAACATTAAAATCTAATTATGAAAGCATTAAAATTAATCTCATACACACACCCACACTTTCATAAATGAAAAAACTTAAATAAATACAAAAAACATTAAAATTTACACTCATACACTCACACACTCAACATAAACAAAAGAAGAACAAGAAGAACAAGGACAATTAGAAGAACAAGAACTTTCTTATATATAAAAGAATATATTACAACTTTTTAAGGAAAGTCTAAACTTAGGAAAGTTCAAACAAGAGCAAGAAAATACATAAAGAAAAACTCACATACACTCACAAGAACACTAAAAAAGAACTCACATAAACACTCAAAAAAATCACAAGAAAAACACTTACTTAGGGTTCTAAAATTTTGAACCCTTAAAAACAAGAAAAACCTCCCATATTTATAAGCAAAATGGGGCTGCAAATAGCAAAAAAAAGGAGTTTGGAAGGTGCTAGAATAGCAGCTGGCGGTTTGACTTCAAATTATCCGATTTTGACTTGAGCTGTGGGGTGTGGATAGAGGGCTGGCAGGTTGTGCTGGTGGGCTGGAGTTGCGAGCTAGCAGGTCTAATAGAATCAGTTGGAATGAGCTGGCAGGTCTCAGCGATTTTGGGTCGGTCTCAGCGGTTCTGGGTCTCAGCGGTTCTGGGTCTCAGCGGTTTTGGGTCTCAGCGGTTCTAGCGGTTCTCAGCGGTTCTCAGTGGTTCTGGCAGGTCTCAGCGGTTCTGGCAGGTCTCAGCGGTTCTGGGCAGGTCTCAGCGGTTCTGGGTCTCAGCGGTTCTGGCAGGTCTCAGCGATTCTGGGCTGCAGGTAGCGGATTAAATAGAGGCAAAAATGCTCTGGCCTGATTTCGATTCCGCGCCACTAAGAAAGGCTAACCAGACCACAACCACTAACCCAAGCGCTCATATCTGTAAGCACAAGAACTATATTATATATATTATATATATTTACAAAAAATTTATATTAATACATATTCAATAACTAACTTAATTATTTTCAATAAATATTTACATATATTTTTTAAATACTTTATATATATATTTACATATATATTTAAATACTTATTTACATATATATTTAAATACTTTATATATATACATATATTTACATACTTAAATAGTTCCTGTTTTACATATAAATATATAAATATAAAAATTACCTAAAACAAATCATTTATTCAATAATTTACATGAAATATGTACAATATTACTTAAAACTATGCTAAAAACTATACTAAAATACGTATAATTTACTATTCATCACTTTGCAAAAAGTTTGCTAAACTTATGCAAAGTAAATTTGAAATCAGCAGTATGGGAGAGCTAAAGTATTTCTTAGGTCTCCAAGTAAAGCAATCTGAGGAAGGAATTTTAATTTGTCAGACCAAATTTACCTTGGATATCATAAAGAAATTTGGTATGAGAACTCTACCCCTATGAGAACTCCTATGGGTTCAACTATGTCTCTTGACAAGGATGAAAAGGGGAAACCCTATAATGAGTCCATGTATAGAAACATAATTGGCTCATTTTTCTACCTCACTGCTAATAGGCCAGACATCATTTTTGCTACATGTGTCTGTGCAAGATATCAAGTGAACCCCAATGAATCTCATTACTCAGATGTGAAAGGAATTTTTAGATATCTGAAGGGTACTAAAAATCTGGGGATCTGGTATCCTAAGTCAAATGATTTTGAGCTATATGGATATTCTGATGCAGACTTTGTTGGGTGCAAAGAGGACAAAAAAAGCACTTCAGGAACTTGTCAGTTCAAGGGGAGAAAGCTTGTGTCCTGGAGTAGTAAAAAGCAAAACAGAATTATTATCTCCACAAATGAATCAGAATACATTTCACCTGGCAGTTGATGTCCACAACTCTAATGGATTTAACACCAATTAGAGGATTACAATTTGAATATCAAGAGAACACCTCTCTTTTGTGTTTCCTCAAGTGCCATTTCTATTGCCAAAAATCATGTGGCACATAGTAGAATAAAGCAAATTGAAATTAGATATCATTTCATTAGGGAGCATGTAGAAAAGGAGGACTTCTGCCTTGACTATGTTAATACAGAGAGGCAGATAGCTGACATTTTCACTAAGCCCCTTGATGAGTTTAAGTTCAATCAATTCAAAATTGAATTGGGCATGTTAAGTTCTTAAAATTAGGCATGTTGAATCTACTATATCCCCTTTTATTAAGTGTGAAATATTTTGATAATGGGCTGGATCTCACACAAGGTCCACCCTAAAGTGATCTAACAATCTTAGATTTTGAAGACAAGAACTCTAGAAGGCATAACTTAAAGTCTTTTAGAGAAAAAAAGCTTCAAAAAGAACATCGTCTTAATTGATAACGATGACATTAATGAAGTATCGACGACAACATCCATGTATCAACGACAAGAGTAAAGACATTTCAACGAAATACTTGACGACAAAGCTCAATCCAGATCGACAGAATGACATCATAGGACACGACACTGTCATGAATGTGCCGCAATTACAAGATTCTCAAAATGATACAGGAGGATTTGAATAGGTACGCGCCTCTTTGCCTTCCAAATGCATTACCATATATATTATACATTGTGTAAGCATAGAAATCACGCAGACACGAAACCCTAGAATCCTTCCTTCTTCTTCTTCCTTCCGACAACTCTTTGCAAACAAAATCGAATCGAAGAAGAATGATGAGAAAATCCCTTCCGGAGGAGAACATCTTAAAGGCGGCTTTCAGAAGTCTAAGGAGGATCTGGATATAGTCATAACCATGTTGTATGCATCTGAGTTGGACAACATCCTGATTGAGCCAACTCGTCTCTACCATTCATCCGTCTCAGCATTCTATAAAAATGCCGAATTTCACAAATCTAAAAAGGAATTTTGAACCGTGGTGGATGGGAAACAACTTCAAGTGACTGCTGAAAGCTTATCCCAAATCCTAAAAATTACTGCTTTTAAAAATGATGAGACAGAAGAAGACATCACAGATGCAGAAGTCTATGAAGGATTGAAATGGTGTGGTTTTGAAAAAGAAACAAAACCCTTTGGCAGTTTGTAGAGAATGCACATGAACCAACAAGGCAAATTGCTGATAGATATCATTGGAAAGGTGTTGTTATGTAAGAGAGGCTCGCATGATCGAGCCTCTAAAGGAATGTTTGAGATAATGTTCAGGGTAATCTTAAACAAAAGTACTGACTTGGGAATGTTGATGTTTGACAGGATTACAGATCACATCAATTCTCCAAAATTTGGAATAATCCTATCTTTATAACTCAAGAATACCATCCATCATCTCCTCAAAGTTTTAGAATCAACTCCTTTACACTATCTCAAAAAGATAGATGTAAAAACAGTGAGCAGGTGGAAGAAGAGGTTAACAAAGAAAGATGCAGGTGAAACTTCTGCTCAAGGCTCAAAGACCCCTGCCCCAGTACTTCAAGTTCCTCAAGAACCCCTAACTCCTATTGAGGGGGAGCCGATGGGAGAAGAAACCCCTAAAATGAATAGTTCTCCTACACCTCAAGAGGAGGTGGATCCAGCTCATCTGGAGCTGCCTGAAAGAGAACTAAGTGGTCATGCAGTTGTTGAAGAACATGATCAATCTGACAGGTCCTAAAATGACTTTCTCAATGATGAAATACATACATTCTCAGAAGGAGAAGAACATGAGCACCAATGGAGTGGGAGCATACAGGTCAATCAACAATGTTGCCTTCACCTCCAAGAATAGAAGCTGAACCACATCCTCTACCCAATGCAGCTCCCACAGTTCCATCACCTAACTTCATATCACATATGGAAGGTCTATTGGATAGAAAAAGAGAAAAATTTGAAGCCTATGTAAATCAGGCTATTACAGGCTGCAAAAATGATCTCTCTGCCAGGATACATGTCCTCCAAGAAGATATCAATCATCTAAACCATCATAACTCAAATGTATATCAGACTGCTCCAAATGTAATGGAAAATACTGGGACTGAAATAGCCAACATAAATCAAGATACCCTTGTAAATGGACAACAACTCAACATTGTGCTTGATAGATTAACAACTCTAAGAGACAACCAGCAGTCCATCATACAAAATCAAGATGTGTCCTTTACTGATTTGGAAGATGCCATTAATACTGTCCTTCAGAGAATATCCTCCTCTGCTCAAGTATCTCAGGAGCTTATGGATAATATAGGAGAAACATTACTGCACCAGTTTCAAGTAACCCAAGATCATCTTTCAAATTCTTTCCATCAAGCTGTCAGGACATCTCAGGGAACCCTTATGGATGCCATTGGAAATCTGAACAACCTTCTGGCCAGGAAACTTTAGGCTTTTCAAGAACCCCTCTCTAAAGAAATAATTTTATAATCTAGAAAGTGGGAGATAATGTCTAGCCACCAGGCCATGTGGCTAGCAAATGAAGTAAGGTTCTCTTTGGATCTTGCTCCAATTTACTATGGGATAGTCTACCAACATCCAATTCCAGAAGGCAATCTTCCTGAAGAACCATCTCAAAGTCCAATGCCTGAAGCCACTGCAGAACAGTATCAAGAAATGGGAGCTATCAGTAGTATTTTGTTGATGTGCCTGCATGTGGTAGCGGGCAAATCAAGAAAATTAAAAGACACTATGTTAACCATGAAGAGCAAGAATCTAAGAGGAGGAGAATGTAAGAAGTTAAGAAAAATCTTAACTTTGAAGAGTGGAGCCCTTGCTCAAGGGATATCATTCTAAACACTTGGAATCAATATCAGCAGGGAAAGCATGATGGGGGTACCTTCTACAGCTCAGAGGAATGGCAAAAATATGAAATGTGTGAAGCTTGAAGAAGGGATTATTGGAACAAGATCAAAATGGGAGAAACCTCAATGCCTGCACATGCACCTCTCAGATATCACCCTAAGCCCTATAACTACTTTGGAAGACAAAAGGAGAAATAGGCTGAAGCTGAGCAATCAATGAAAGCAGGACATTCTGGAAAAGGCAAAGATGTTCAAAAGGATTGAAAAGAAGAAGGATTCTAAAAATCACTTGCACACTTCTATGCTTTACATTTTTGCATCTGATATATAATGTTAATGTATTGGACTGTCATTAATTAATTTATGCAGTGATCAAATGGCTAATTTATTGTCAATCATTATATTTGTTAGTAAGGCCTATCTATACTTATAAGTTTTGGCTTCTTCAAATAGGGGGAGATTTTTGGGTATTCTGCCTTCAATGACTCTAGATTTGAAGAAGGAACACAGATAAGCTAAGTTGTTTTTGATGATGTGTTTAAGTTCATGTTATGACAGATGCATCAAAGCTATATCATCAGTATATAGACGATAAAAGTAATGAAAATTAACTAAGTAAAATATCGTCTCAAGACTCAGCAGAAGAATTGTGGAGAAAAGTATCATATCGTCGAAATAGTTTCGACGATATCATCTTGATGAAGACACATCTTCTTAAAGGTTGAAGAAAGCTTGTCATGGAGAAATCTATGTTCAGATATCGACGACATCGTCTTGAAGAAAGCTTATCGTGGAGAAAGCTAAGTTTAGATATCGATGACGTCATCTTGAAGAAAGCTTGTCGTGGATAAAGCTAAGTTCATATATTGACGAGATCGTCTTGAAGAAAGCTTCTCGCAGATAAAGCTAAAATGTCTCTACGATATCTTCTTGAAGAAAAAGGTTAACCTTGAAGGTTAAAAGATATAAATCCTTAATTCATAAAGAAAGGTTCATATAGACAATCATCATCATGAAGATCTTATGTCGTCTAGAAGATCAAGACGATGTCATCTTAAAGAAAGACAGACAGCCTGAAAAATAAGTCTAAGTCCTAATGAAAGTAACCTCTCGATGATGTCGTCTAGAAGAAGTAATATCATTCAGATAGTAAGTAGAGCTGTGAAGAAGGAAGTATGTCGACGATATCGTCGTGAAGTACTTCTGTCGTATACACTGATCAAGACGATGTCGTATTGAAGGATCAACATCATCTTGACAGATTACAAAGCAGCATTTATTGCGTAGACTTTCTTGGAAATTGTTATTCAAAGAATGTGCACGCCGTCTATCTTGCGCACAAATCAAGGAGAAATAAATGATATATTCTCTACAGAATATAGCCATTACACAGTACTTAAGAAAGAAATTTATTATTTCTATATTCTGCAAGTTCTAAGAAAGGCTAGTAAGTATGATAAAGAATTGCCAATTCTGCAATACGTTTTCAAACGAGAAATTGAATATGGAATAATCATTAAGGGATTTTATGCAAAATTATAGTGCATGTAAAAGAAGATAATTTTTATCTACAGAGACACGCTTGCTCAGTATTCTCTCAAGTTTTATTCTCACACATATTACCTGAAGAGAGAAAGAAAAGAATCAACAAAAAGAAGAAAACTTCATTATTGTTGTGCTGTGAAGAACTACAAAAGATTCAAAAGAAAGGTTCATTGATCCACAAGATCTTTGGGCTTATTGTTACAAGAAGAAGAAGATTTTTGATTCAAACCTTTCATTCTAAAATCTTCTCTTCTACAACAACATCTCTGTATTACTTTATAAGGCTCTTTGTGAATCTAAGCAGGTAGTGTAACATCCCCTAAACAACTAGACCCCTTGAGTGGTTTTGTCATGACTAGGTCATGACAAAACCCTAGGAAGCTTGAAGAGATCACTTGGCCTTAGGCTTGAAGGGGAAGAGCACCTTGGTCTGCAAATAGCAATTTCTAGTTACCAAACTTATGGTTGGACTTTAGGCCCTCACCTTGACCCTTTGACCCCACCATGGCACACCTAACCCTTTGCAGGGTCTCTTAGAGCACTTAGGACCAATTGGTGTCAATCATATGGGCCAAATTGACCAAAGTCAACCCTAGTCTCAAATAAGTCAAACCACCATATTTAGGGTCAATTAGGGTTCAATTAGACCAATTGAATTTCCCCAAGTTCCATTGGTCACTAAGGGAGGCCAATGTGTCAACATTGACCCATTGGGCCTATTTAATTTCACCAATTTGACCAAAGTCAACACTTGGTCAATATTGCCCAACTTGGGTTAATTAAGCCCAAAGCTTAATCCCTTTGGGCTAAGCCCAATTTCAATGGCCCAAATGATTAGTCACCACTGAAATTACATGAAATGCCATCCAATTTCTGGAGGGGGTGACTAGGAGAGAGAAATTGGGAGTTTCCCCCAATTTGAAGAGAGAGAAAGTGGTCATTCAAGGTGAATTCATGGCATTCAAGGCTAATTGACTCCCATTCATCTCCCCACACCCTCCTTTCATCTCTCCATTGAATTCTAAGATGTTTTACAACCTTTCACATGCCATCTGGTGGAGGATTCAAGAGGTTTCAAGTGAAACCGAAATAGCCATTAATGCCACTCCACCATTAAGCCTTTCCCTCCTCAAATTGATCCTTCCATCACCTTCAAAAGGGGGATATCAGTTGAAATCGAGTCCTAGATCGTTGCATTTGGTGGAGAATCAAGAGATCGGCAAGGAGCACAACTTAAAGGGGGTGGCCATGGAAAATCTAGGAAACAACCACCCTCGAGCCCGAATAAAGGTCTGGTTCTTCTCCTCTCTCTCTGTGGATAGATCCCATCAAGTTGCCTGCAAGGATTTGGGCCTACTGGTCCCCAATCGGGTAGGCCAAGAGCTTCATTTTTGAAGCTTTAATCCCGCCTCCATACCCCTGTTCCGGCCACCTTTGGCCGGCCAACCACCGCAAATCGCGGGCAACCACCTCAACAAAGGTAGTGGTCGCATTGGCCGGCCGGGCGGCGCTTAGGTGGCCGAGAAAATAAAGATTAAGGAGCTCTAGGTGCGGTTAATCCTAGCCGTCGGCCAGAGGAAGAAGTCAAACGGATGTCGTCAGTTCTGCTTCAAGATTTGTGCAAGATCTTCAGATTTAAATGATTATGTTATATCGTTATTTCATTTATTCGTCGATCTGAGTAAAAGGAATTAGTCGAGCGGTAGCCGGAGTTCGTCGAACTGATGGTTGAGTTCGTCGAACTGAACCAGGAGTTCGTCGAACGGAATTCACTCATCGAACACACTCTGGAATTCGTCGAACTGACAGTTGAGTTCGACGAACTGAACCCAGCATTCGTCTAACAGAATCAATTCACCGAACTGATTGTTGAGTTCGTCGAACTGAACTCGGATTTCATCGAACGCACTGAAGCACAGTGTTCATTGAACGCAGAACTTATTTCATCGAACGAAGATCGGATTTCGTTGAGCGCACTGAAGCACGACGTTTGTCAAACGCAGAATAGATTTCGTCGAACGCAGGTCAGATTTCGTCGAACGCAGAGACTTGTTCCAACACATTTTGTCATACTTCCTACAGTACTTTATTTTAATTATTAAAAATACTAGAACCCCTCAAATGAAAAAGTGGTTAACACCAAAGTTGTAGCCCTTGAAGTCTACTTTATTTTAAAATTAATTTCACCCCAAAAGAAATTTTTTCGCTCCCTGTAGGTCCATTTTGGTGGGACTGGTCCTTAGTGTAGGACAGCCACCTTTTCTTGAATAACTTTTGATTGAGTAATGGCATTGACTTGAATATTGAATCCTAGGCTATTTACACCTACCTACACATCATACCCAAAGATGGGAATTTTAGGAGAAACTGTTTCTAAGGTTTATTTAATAATTTCATAAATTAAATATTAATTAATTATTGGGTCAAATGACCTCCAATGCCCTCCAAATTTTGGTGGGTACTTCTTAGGGTTATCACATGACCCTGGTAAAAATCTCAGCCTAATTGGGACTGATTTTGTTAGGTAATTTGTCAACCCAAGTTAGGTTAAATTGGGTCAAAGTATGGGCATGGTGTTTATCTTGGGGTATGGTGGTCAGAACTCATCACCATGAGTTGAAACCTGGGCCACTGGTTTAGGATCACCTAAAACACCTTCATGAGTAAGATGGGGTGGTGTAGAGGTGGATATGCCATATAACCATAGTTTTACCCCTTGGGGTGCATATAGAGCTTGTGAAAGATATGTGGTAAAAAGCTATATAATGGCCATGGAACCTAGGAGATGTGTTCATGGGATGTAA
Organism: Dactylorhiza incarnata; assembly: GCA_033032865.1. Lineage (NCBI taxonomy): Eukaryota > Viridiplantae > Streptophyta > Magnoliopsida > Asparagales > Orchidaceae > Dactylorhiza > Dactylorhiza incarnata. The sequence continues at coordinate 17,307,516 of JAWHQI010000018.1, forward strand.
TTATGCCCTAGGGAATTTTGAGAGAATTTTAGGAGAAATTATTTCCTCTAAATTAAGTCAAAACCCCTTTAGGTAAACTTATTTTAAGAGATATTTACATGCACAAATGATCTTGGATGAAGATGAAATCTTGGTGGTGTCTTTTTAATCATATTTTAGACCCCTGGAAATTTTTGTATAATTTATTTTATGATTTAACTAGTACTTCATCCTCAAGGCACCTATTTTGTATTAATCTTAAGAAATATAATTAAGGGTCCAAAACTCTCTAGAAAAATGTGCAACTTGGTGATAAGACATTTCAGGGCACTAGGAAGCTCTGTGAATTTTTATATAATTTTGGTGGTTGTTATCAGTAGGCTACTTCACAACATGTGCAAATTAGGAATTATTTGGATTAATTATTTCAGTGAGGAAATGATTCCCATAAATTGGGAAACTCTGTAATTAAGCTTTTCTGGACACAATAGAGGTCTGCTAATTTTTCCCTAATTTTGGCATAAGTAATTTTGATGGTTCCTTCATTAACTTCCAAATTTGGATAGATGCTAAATATTATAATTAGAGGACAATTCCTCATTGTAAAATTCTGACATTCTGTACTTAATGTTATTTTGGCGTGATAGAATTATCTTGATTTTATGGAAGCCATATCATAATAATACCTTACACTTCATGTTCATATTCATACTTGGCAAATATTGGAGAAATTTAAATAAATCCTAAAATGTTGAGGAAAAATATGATTCTCTGGATTTAGTCTTAAAATACCATGGTAGTCCTCCAGTAAATATCTTGAGTCAGTTGGATGAATATTTGGAGTACCTCTACTTACAAGCTTCAAATAATTAGTTTGGTCTGCGTACAGTAAAAATGTGAATATTGGGTATTTAGGGGCCTACCAAGTTGAAGTGGCATGTAGTTGGTGCACATGGTCAGGTTGAAGAGATCGAAGGTCACCAAAAGGAGTTTATGAGATGAGAGTGTGCTTGGAGAGTTAAGGGTAAGTTGGTGTCTGGGATCGACGAAAGATCGTCTTTCCCCTTAGAAGGTCATAAAATATGTAGAGTAATTCAAGTGAATTGTTCAGAGGGGTAATCTTATGGGTAGATACCAACAACACTAAGTGTCTTGAGAAAGGGAACTTTGGGGTTTTTATCCCATTATAGTTCCTAGTATCGTAGCGAGCCCCTTATAGGGTAATCCTCGGGAAGTCCAAGATTAACCATAAATTGTAGGGATAAGTTGATTGATAGTGCATTATTTATAGTTATTTTTATATAATATTTTTGTAGTAATTAATTAGTTTTTATATAATTTTAGTTTAATATATATCTAATTTACTTTATTTTGTATTTTCAGGTAATTTGGGGCTGCTAATAGCAAATTCAAGCCCACAGCCGTGTTCAGGGGAAATTCCAGAACAAATCTGCAAAAATCCTCAGTACACGCCCCAGGTCACGGGCGTGACCTGGGGGAGTGACCATGGTCGCGGCCATGCTCCGCCTTCAGCTCCCGGATGACATTGCCACGTCGGTTTATGAATACAAGCCCCAAGTCACAGGCATGACCTGGGGCGTGACCTTCAGGTCACGGGCGTGACTCGCCTAACAAGCATTCAATACAAGCAGTTTCCACCGCCGAGCCATTCCAGCTTACACGTCCTTGGTCACGGGCGTGACCAAGGGGCGTAACCACTCCCGCAACTGCCAGATTAACTCCAGATCGCGCCGTTTCCCGTCGTTTCCTGACTCGGTCAAGACACGTCGTAGGTCACAGGCGTGACCTAGGCCGTGACCCATCGAGATGAACAATTTTGGTGGTTTCTCTTCCCCAACGTTCCTGGGCTTTCAAGACGCAGTTACGCAGCTTACACACCCTTGGTCACGGGCGTGACCAAGGGCGTGACTCACCAATTTTCTGCCTATAAAAGCCAGTTGCTGCCAAAGTGATGGCAATCCAGTCCTTGCTTCGATTGGGTCAATTTTAGAGTAGTTTTCTGCATTTTCTTATTGTATTTTATTTATGCAATTTTACTTTATATTTTGCAATTCTAATTCATAGCTTAGATTTACTTTACTCGCACTTGTACTGCTCTTCCTTAGTTATAAAATTATCTTTCCTTAAATTATGAGTAGCTAATTTTATTACACTTGATCGGATGAATTCCTAAGCTTTTGTATTTCATAATCTTTTATTCATAATTTGGATTTGGAAACTAAGATTTACCGTTTACAATTATTGGTTTCATATTTCTAGGGTATGATAATCAAGTTTGATTCGTATTTTAGTGTATCGAGAGATCCGTAATTACGGGTAGATCGCTCATCGGTAAAAAGAGTTGTATGCATTCCTCGAGAGAGGGTGACGCAAATCTTCTGGATTGGAATCAAATCCAATAGTGGGGCTCAACGCATAAAGCGAGCTTAGGGGTGTCGACTGGCCGAGGGGTCTTAATCGATCAACCTAAGGTTAGGTGGTAGTTCTATCGAGAGAGGCTCTACCATATTTTGGGAACCTCCACTGTCAATTTTGTCTAAATCAATTTCTTATGAATTCTAGATTTACGAAATATTTTACTTAAGAAGGAATCTCGATCAAATGTTTTCTCTTCTTTAAATTATTTTCAAAATTGTATTTTATTTTCGATAAAATAATATTAATTTGTGTGAGTAGAATTAATCAACGGACCCATGGAATATGACACTTGATATTTATTTGTTTTAAATATCCTATGCTATGAACAATATGTGCTCTTGCCTATAGTTCGTACAATTTGGAGAAAATTATTTATATCGTAAATTTTACGTATCATTGATGTATAAGATTAACTTAATAATACGCACACCCATACCCCATAGTTACGGGAGGTTAGTTGGTTTGGTTGTACGAGCGGTAGGCTCGGTTGTTGAAGCAGCATACTAGTTAGTCTGGTGAGCTTGTGACTCAGTAATGCTTGTTGGTACGGACGGGTTGGTCCGGCGAGCCATTGGCTCTGAAGGTTATAGTGACGGGCGGGTTAGCCCGGGGAATTTATGGCTCGGAATATAGTAGAACATGTTTGCATGTGCATGAAGGTGGTGGGTCTTCGGTATTGGACGGTTGTTCACACTGATGTCAATACGTTGACTCGGCAAGTGTGGAATTTGCACTTAGCCATACAAGTCTGGTTGTCCAACCATTAAGAGTACACAGATGCTCCAGGGTTTTGCATTGAGTCATACGATAGGTCTAGGTTAGGTAGTGTGAATACCAACCTAGAGGTGGGCTAGGCCCAACCCACCTCTTCCGTTTGCCACTACGGGAGTATCCTCGGAGTCTTGCTAGCTCCAAAAAGGGGGAACTAAAGGTCTGTGTGCATAGAGTCGAAGTGTGTGAGTTGCACTTGTATGAACATAGCATAAACTACATACCTTGCATGTCATATCATAAACATTGCATTTCAACCCCTACCCCTATCGTATAAATTGGTTATGGGACTCTTTATACGATAGGCCTTGCTAAACGACCCCTTGGCTTATAGGTTTGTATGGGCATTCCTATAAATCAATGGTTACTTTTCTACTATGCACATACTTTACTTACTATTCTTTACTTGCTCTTTACCATGCATTATTACTGCTTCAATTATCTGTATACACATGTGTAGTGGTAGAACTTTCTGTAGTTAGATTCACCATCATCTGCTCTTTGTTATACCCCTTGATTTCCTCCGCTTCATCCTCCCACACGGTGGCTAGGAGCCATTGGGGGTGGGGTGGGGAACATAAGGCTTAGTCTTTTTGACTAATGGTCGGTGGACCATATCATTTTAGGGGATCGAGGAGACGTAGCCACCAGAGGCCGGTGTAGACGGAGGCGGACCAGTCTAGTACAGGAGCACCAGTTTCAGGATCAGTGAGTGATTAGTAGTTAGCTTCTGCGAGTGATCTTGTAGTGAGGACATGATGTACAGGGCATGTGCCCTTTATTATTGTAACATTTCTTATTTCAGTTATTTTATGTGGACATTTATTATATATAGTATGTGATTGTGGACTTGAACTTCTTTTTGTTCGTTTATACTTTTCTTCTTCTGTGATCGATATGGCCGGCAGGATCAGCGCTTTGTAGTGGCGACCTTCCCGTGTGTTGGTGTCACCACAAAGCGGCAGTTCTGGACATAAGAACCGGGTTAGGTGTGCTATGGTGGGGTAAAAGGGTCATGGTGAGGCCCTAAAGTCCAACCTTAAGCTTGGTAACTGGAAATTGCTATTTGCAGACCAAGGTGCTCTTCCCCTTCAAGTCTAAGGCCAAGTGATCTATTCAAGCTTCCTAGGGTTTTGTCATGACCTAGTCATGACAAAACCACTCTAGGGGTCTAGTTGTTTGGGGGATGTTATAGGTAGGATCTTGTAATAGATCTGAGTTGGTAGGGTTCTTGGTGAACCTAAGTTTTTGGTAGGATCTAATTGAAGATTTGAGATTGTAAGACTTGAAAAGTATAAGCCTTGTAGGGTTCTTTGTGAACCTGAGTTGTAAGATCTGATTATAGTGAAAAGAACTTAGTTGGAGAAGTTGCCTAGTCTAGCACACTGCTAGATAGGTGGGAGGGACAGTGGACTACCTCTAGACACATTGTCTAGTTGGGAACCACTATAAATCATTGTGTGTTTTCTGTGATGCTTGTGTGTTATGATAGATAAACTCTTAAATATCAAAGAATTCTGAAAACACCTAATCACCCACCCCCCCCCCCCCCCCTCTAGGTGCAGTTTATAGACAACCCATATTCTTTCACAGTCTTCCCGAAATAACTCTATTCCACATAGACATAGAATTGGTCCTTTCACTCATATCCAATATAAGCAAGGCGAACACTATCCATTCTCCAATTTCTCCAAACGCTCTTATGTGCGACACTATAGGCTCATATCTCGTTGGGAGTAAGACTAACTACTTGATAACTTCCGGATCTCATTAGAAACTCCAACATTCCTTTAACCTGGAATGGTGTCTGGGCACCTTGGAATGGTGTCGGTGAACCTTGGAATGGTGCCCGTATTTCCATCCTTGGTGGGAAGTTTCACTGTGGGCAATTGGATTTTATGTGGCTGGGCCATTGACATTGAAAACAGTTCCAATAAAAAGATCTGTATTTCTATGTGGTGGTTGTTGGGCTTGCGGCCGCTGTTCTGACCTCGGGGTGGGATGGAAAGGTAACTCATTTCTTTGTCCATCTGTGTCCCCACCTCTGAATGGGGGCATATACTTCAGATCGTTGTTGTGTTGCATGACTGACTTGCCGGTCTTTTCCTTCAGCTCTGAACCATGAGGTGATCCGCTTCTAGTATTTTTGCGGTCTCTAGGATGTGTAGAAATGAAGAGTGGGCTGTGAAGATGAGTGGTTGTGTGAGGGAGTCTTTGAGGCCGCGGTAGAAGTATTTTGCAAAGTCATGTTCATTAAGAAAGAATCCTCCCACGAAGCGGGCTAAGTGAGATTACTCCCTCTCATAATCTAGGACCGAGTGACTATCTTGCTTGAGTTGTAAGAACCTTTCTTGTAATTCATCTCGGACTGTGTTGGGAATAAGGTGGTCATTGAAGGTGTCAGCGAACTCACTCCACTTTATCTCCCCATAAGACTTCCCCAGGAAGGTGCTATCTATAGCTTACTTCCACCATCTGCGAGCATATCTGACTAATAAAGATACTATTAGGGTTTTAGCCATGCTTCGGGGACATTTTATCCCTATCAATTACTCTTGGATGAGGTCCAACCACTCTTCGGTTTGGACTGCTCTTATTGTGTCGTTGAAATTTGGTGGGGATAGGCCACAAAAGATGCACAGCCAGTTGGTTTGTGGCTCTGTGGGATGACTTCCATTTTGCTGAGACATGGCAGCTCGGATGGTGGCTAGGATGTCCATCAGTGTTTGCTTTAAATTTGTTTGTTCAATGGTGCTAGCTGACGGAATGGGGGACAATCTGGTGTCTGGTCTGGAGCTCAATGGAATATATATATATATAAAGACGTATGTGATTGATAGGTGATTGGAAAAAGAGAGAAAAAGTATATAATTAATGTGATTCTGCACTTGGGCTCACCAGCTTCCGCTACGCCAGTTCTTCCTCGAACTTGCAAAAGGAAGTTGAATTCGTTAGTGGGAAAGAAAATGGGCTTCAATATATAAGGATTGGGTTTTGTTCTGATACCATTTGTAATGACCCCCTCCCGGTAATTGGTCACAGCCGAGGGGATCATTATGCCCATAGCAGTTGTCATACGGAAGTGTTAACTAAAGTGCTAACCTCCACTGTATGTCACTTGCTCTGTAAGGTGAGTTATCATTACATTCCAGTAACACCAATCTATAACAGAAGGAAAAGACAAGGATGAAATCGAAATCACATTTTTCATATATATATATATATCAAGGTGTTGGGAAAATGACCCTCAATGTTTCCTTGATTTGAAGAAGCTTCACACTCAATGCTATGTACAAGTTGTATTTGATAAACCCCATTTTATCTCATGACCATGCAGGGTTAGGTCACAATAATGTGTGAAGTAAGTTCAGTAGGTTTGCTGAACCACTGAGACAAGGCTAGGAGCCACTGAGAAGGTGTCTGGGCCAGCTGAGCTGCAGATAGAAGAAAACTGCTGAGACAATTGTTTGTCTCAGCGGATCCACTGGGACGGGATAGAAGAAACCACTGAGACTAGAAGCTGTCTCAGCCCAACCGCTGAGATAGATTCAAAAGGACTGGCTGGTTTTTCTTTTGGCGCAAGCTGCTGAAAAGAAAGATATCGTGTTCGAATCTCGTCCATGCTGTGTCAGAGGACATCTGATAGCCGTTGATGTTCCGTGGAGTATAAAAGAATAAATTAGGGCTTTGGAAAAGCACTCTCTCTCACACTGTCTAACTCACTGAAGAAGAACATTATTGTTCCATTGTCCGCAGCAAATAAATCTTTCAACACCTACTTCCTGAAGCTGCAAGGAGAGAATAGATTGCTCCTCTTGATCAACTCAAGATAGAGCAAGTTGATCCTCACTCTTTCTCTTAAGAAAAGGATCATAAGAATCAAATTTGAGGCATTGGACTCACCCCAGATTCAAGACTGCTACAGCAGTTGTTCAACAACAGAAGATCAAGTTTATTCTATCTTCTATTGTAATCATCTATTGCTATTACTATAGAAACTTAACTGTTCTGAGTTGTAGGGCATCTCTACCTGAGAAAGTAGGGTGGTCTAACTTGAGTAGTAGAGCTGAGAGGTCAGCTTGAGTGTTGGATCTTTGGGAGATCTGAGGTAGGGATGTTGATACTGAGGTAGGGATGTTGAGCCTGAGGTAGGGTTGTTGAGCCTAAGGTAGGGTTTGGGAAAACCGGAGAGACCCCGAGGGATCTGTGTTGTAAGCTCTTGGAGCTGAGTTTGGTGGTATTGTCCTTGTCTAACTCATTGTTAGAAAGGTGAAGGCAGAAAGAGGACTACTCAAGACACTCTGTCTTGAGGAACCTCTATAAACCACTGTGTGTTTTCTGGGTGCTTGATACTTAACTAACCTAAAATTAGAAAACAGCTAGGTTAAAACCCAAAAATAAAAAACAAACCTATTCACCCCCCCCCCCCTCTAGGTGACTAAGACTACATCCTAAACAAACTATCAAGTGGTATCAGAGCGAGGTTGGTCAAGAAGGACATAATAATCTGACCAGATCCTATAAAGGAGTAGTCTTATCTCAATCCAATGGCCTCCACTGGATTGCAGAGGGAGATGGGATCCATGAAGTTGCCCATATGCATCAATGAAAACTTTGGCATATGGAAGCAATGGGTTAGATTGTTTATGGAAGCATTAGACCCAAGGATCTACATCACAGTAAAACAAGGACCCTTCACTTTTCAAACTGCCTCCACCATAGATCCAACTAGGAGAGTGGCCAAGGCTTTCAATGACTTGACCAAGGATGAACATGCATTATTCACTATGGATCAAAGAGCACAAAACATAATTATTAATGCAACTGATGACTCTATATTTTAGAACTTGGTACACTGTACAACTACCAAGGAAATGTGGGATACACTAGTGTTATATATGGAAGGGATAGCTGAGGTGAGGGATGATAGAAAATCACTCATCAACCAAGAATATGAAGCTTTCAGGCAGCTGAGCCAGGAAAGCATTTCTATTTGCTATGAAAGGTTCTTTAGGATAGTCAATGAACTAAGAACCTATTAAAGAGTGTTCAGTGACTTTGAGCTTAATGATAAGTTCCTTAGATCTCTAACTAGAGACTGTGACACAAAAATTTGTGTCATCAGGGAAGTGGCCAAGCTTGGTGAGACTCCTACTCATACACTGTTTGGGAAGTTGCTCTCTTATGAGGTGCAGTTATTTGCAATAAAGGAAGAGGACACTTCAACAAGGGCTCATGCAAGGGAGAGATCTGTGTCTCTCAAGGCTGAAAGCTCCAAGAAGAGAAAGGCCAGAATGGTGTCTCCTCCAAGAAGTAGTGCTGAATCAGATAAGTCTGAAAACAGCACTTCAGACAGCTCTTCATCTGATGAGGAGTTTGCAGCCTTCTCAAGGCAGTTCAAGAAGATGATGAGGATGAAGTAGTGGAAGAACAAGCCCTCCTCCTCGTCACACTCCAAGAAAGATCACAGCAGATCTGAAAGACATCACCCCAAGGGTGACAGGTATGATTCTAAATCTAGTAAACATGTTTCAATTAACATCATTTGTTATTGCTGCAGCAAGCCTGGACATGTCATAGCTGACTGTCCAGTCAAAAGAAAAGAAAAGGGTGATAATAAACATCACCATAAGGATAGGAAGGAGAAAAATCCTTCCTAACAAGAAAGGAAAAAGCTGGAGTGAATCTAATTCCTCATCATCAGATTCAGATGCTGAAGAAGAAGCCTATATTGGGTTGTTTGCAGCAGAAAAAGAAGATGATTGTCCTACTGCCAAAATTGGAATCAGGGCCCCTCTATCACATTCAGACAGTGATATAGATGAGGATGAAGAGGACAATGTTAAGCTAGGCCTCATGTGATGGCACGGCCCCTCCTACACTACTTGATGATGATCTGGTTGCCGAAGCACAACGACATAAGGATTTTAGGCGACATGATGACGCTAACGGAAGACAACATTACAACCTCCGACCGCGGCGTGCTAAGCCCACTTGAAGACAAATTTTAATTAAATATTATGCTTTGTTATTTTATAATTGTGAATATAAAATTATTCCATATTTGGGTAATAATTTTATATTCATATATGCATTTATTTCATTTATTGTCTGCACTTTAAAACTTTGTGGTGTGTATTTAACCGCTCGGATGGTAGAGATTATATCCCCATCTTGAACAGTTTTGGTTTGTTTGTAACTCCTACTTAAGGAGGCTTATTATGAGGATTAAAGGGAGAAAGAATTAAACCTAATTTCCCCTTGTGAAATTTCGGCCAAGAGAGGGCTCCTCCTTGCCTCCGCCCCCCCTTGGTGTGAAGCCAACCTTTGCTCCTTCCATCCCTCTTCGGTGCGACTCCGGCGTGGTCTTCTTCGGTGCGACTCCAAGGAAGAAGGGTGCAGCCCCATTAGGTGTGACGCCGGTGGATCCGTGGAGAGAGTGATTCTCCCACACATATCTTGTGCGATTACTAGATCCGGGTTGGGTAACTTCTTCCCCCATCTTGAGTTTTCTTTCTTTAGATTTGTGGAGAACGAGCAACAGTTTTATCCGCGATTTCAAATACTCCGCTTGCAATATCTGGAATCGATTTCGTTGTTATCGAATCACTTTATTTCCGGATCGGGTAGGTCCAATTTGCTTGAGCGGATCTTGGCCTCTAGCCTTGGTTTTGCTCTCCAAAAGGATTGACAACCTTTGTGTTAAATTTGGGGAATAATACGACTCCTTTCCGATCATTATTTTAGAGTCGATCATTCCTCCTTTGTGATGTATGCGCTGCGTTAGATGCGAACGTATTGTGACGATAGATGCTTGTGTAGGTGCGGTAGATCTAAACGTGAAGGGCGTAGAGAGCGTTATTTTCGTAACGATCTCCATCTCATCGATATCCCTACATCAATTTGGTATCAAAGCCGGTCGTATCAATTTCTAAATTGATACAATCTTCATATTCATTTTCGTGGCGCAAACTAATCAAAAAAAAATAAAAAAAAATTTGTGGTCTGCGAATAACAGGCAAAAATCTTTATTTTTCGTCAAAATTCAAAAAATAAAATTCTGGAAGTTCTCACTATTAGTCACATCCCAAATATATTTTCCTGCCAAAATATTTCCTTTTAATCTGCACTACAAAAATACGCTAATCATTATTTTGTCCAACCCTATATGCGCACTAGGCTAGGAACGGAGTATAACACACCTTCATCGTCTAAGATGGCAGCGAATGAGCACAGGGATCATAACATTGAGGCTATAGAGGGGTTGCGTAACGAGATGACCGAGCTTAGGACCATGTTAGCACAAATCCTTCTGAATCAAGGAGGGCCGCCACCACCATCTATTAATGTTGGGCAGCCCAACCAGCACCAACGGGCCCAGGATTTGGATTCCGATGGGAACTCTCCACGAGTGCCCCCTTGAGAATACCGCCATGAGCATGGCTTTGATATTACTAGGGTCGTTAAGATTGACGCCCCCACTTACGATGGTCTGGGAGACCCCCAGGTCTTCCTTACTTAGGTAGTGGATATTGAATGTTATGTCGAATGGCACAACCTGACGGACCCTCAAAAGGTCCAAGTTGCCAGGATGAAGTTAACAGGTCGTGCGAAAACTTATTGGCTGAATGAGGAGCGAAGATTAGGAGACGGGCAGGGAGTCCCACCTATAGGTTGGCCGATGATGAAGAATTTGCTGACCGACCAGTACGTCCCTGCGTACCACCGAACACAGATGTTCGATGAGCTTGCCACCCTGCGGTAGGGCTCCAATTCGGTAGTTGAGTATATGGGAGAGCTTAAGGACCGTATGGTGCGTTGTGATCTTAGGGAGATTCCTGAGGTCACCCTATCTAGATTTCGTAAGGGGCTTCAACCTGATATTCAGAGGAAGCTCCTGCACTATGGTCACACGGACCTGAACACGACTTTCAATGCCGCCCTTGACATTGAAAAGCATCTTGCTTCGAAGGCCCACTCTCGTTATTCCCACACGAAGAGCAAGACCACGGTTGGTGCGTCTTCCTCCATGAATCTGGATAAGGGAAAGTTTAGGTCTTCTGAGTCGAAGTTTGTAGTGATCATCGCTAGAAACGGTAGGAATCCCGCGAGTGAGTGTGTCCCCATAGGGAAGGTTAGCAAGGCCAACACTACTTGTTATTCGTGCGGCATTCAAGGTCACTATGCCTTCGAATGCCCAACAAAGACTAAGGCCATAGCACTTTTAGATTCGACGACCGACCCCGATGACTACGTATATGAGGCTGAAGAGGAGGGAGACCCAGATGGGGTCCCAAGTGATTTAGAGGACGATCACCACCTTATGGTGATGCGCTGTATCTTGACCACTCCTCGTCCGTTAGATGATTGGAAGAGGACGAGCATATTTTCTCTGATCTTTAAGAGTGGTGAGAAGCTTTGCAAGCTGATTATTGATAGTGGTAGTTGCGTGAATGTCATTTCTGAGAGCGCTGTCACACGTATGCACTTGACCACGGAACCACACCCGACCCCATATCAGGTAGCATGGATTAGCAAGATCACCGTCCTGGTCACCAAGCGGTGACTGGTCCCCCTCTCATTCAAATCCTATACTGATGAGGTTTGGTGTGATGTCCTGCCGATGAACGCTTGTCACGTGTTGTTAGGCCGCCCTTGGCTCTATGACCGTGATGTGACGCATTTTCGTAGAGCCAACACTTATGAATTTAAATTCAATGGCAAAACCATCACCTTGAGGCCAACCATCCCGAAGGAGCTAGTAGTTATGGCTAAGGACACCACTGTCCCAGTAGAGAGGAAGACGTTGAGTCTAGTTGGTAGGAAAGAGTTTGTGAAGGATCCCTTTCTTGATGGAGTGATGTATGCACTAATACTTATGAGTGCGAAGCCTGATTCTAGTGTTTTGGATGATTTGCCCAGAGAGTTACGGGTACTGTTGGAAGAGTATAGGGACGTGTACCCGGAGGAGTTGCCGTCGTCACTACCACCGCTTAGAGATATTCAACATGCGATAGATCTGGTCCCGAGCTCCTCTTTGCCCAACCAGCCCCATTATCGACTCCATCCTGCTACCCATAAGGAGTTACAGGCCCAAATTGAGGACCTGTTAAAGAAGGGGTTCATTAGGACTAGCATGAGTCCATGTGTGGTGCCAGCCTTACTTGCCCCCAAGAAGGATGGTACATGGCGGATGTGTGTTGATAGCCGTGCTATCAACAAGATTACCATCAAGTATAGGTTTCATATTCCACAGTTAGATGACCTCTTAGATGTCTTATCTGGCGCCACTATCTTTTAGAAGTTAGATTTACGGAGTGGTTATCACCATATTAGGATCCGTGAGGGTGACGAATAGAAGACTGCGTTTAAGTCTATGGATGGGTTGTACGAGTGGCTTATGATGCCCTTTAGGCTGTCCAATGCCCCCAGTACCTTTTCACGGATGATGACCCACGTCTTTCGGACATTCAGGGGTAGGTTCGTGGTTGTCTACTTTGACGACATATTGATTTATAGCACCACCGCTGCCGAGCACACCTCCCACATGAGAGCGATTCTTTCCACCCTGCGGAAGGAAACATTATTTCTTAACCTTAAGAAGTGCACCTTTTATGTCCCTGAAGTAGAGTTCTTAGGCTACATAGTCGGATCAGAGGGCATTAGAGTTGATCCTAGCAAGGTCCAAGTCATTAAGGACTGGCCCGTGCCGACCACTTTATGAGAGGTGCGTAGTTTCCACCGGTTAGCTACATTTTACCGCCGTTTTATATGGGACTTCAGTAGCATCATGGCCCCCATTACTGATTGCATGAAGAAGGGCGAGTTCACCAGGACGAAGTCCGCCACCTATGCTTTCCAACGCATTAAGGAGATTATGACTGAGGCACCTGTCTTACGTCTACCTGACTTCACCAAAGACTTTGAGCTTACATGTGATGCTTCTGGAGTGGGATTAGGATGTGTTTTGAGTCAGGAGGGGCACCCCGTGAGTTATTTTAGTGAGAGGTTATCTGGCGCTAAGTTAAATTATTCGAACTATGATAGAGAGTTTTACGCGGTAGTTCGATGTTTGCACCATTGGAGGCACTATCTCCTCTCCAAGGAGTTTGTGATCCTCTCCGATCACGAGGCATTGCGGTTCATCAATGGCCAGCATAAAATCAGCCCGCGTCACGCTAAATGGGTATCTTTCCTTCAAGGTTACACGTTTAATCTTAAGCACCTTAAGGGAGCTGATAACCGAGTCGCGGACGCTCTTAGTCGCCTTACCATTTTGCTTACTACTATGGAGGTTAATGTTGTAGGATTTGAGCGCATTAAGGATGAGTACGCTACTTGCCCAGATTTCTAGGATTCATATTTATCTGCCCAGGATAGTTCCCCCGCGACTATATCTGTGTTAGTTATTAAGGATAGCTATCTATTTAGGCATGGGAAGTTGTGCATCCCGCAGTCATCTTTGCATCTTCATATCATCTGGGAGCTGCATAGCGGAGGGTTGAATGGCCATTTCGGTAGGGATAATTCCGTTACGTTAGTTAAGGAGAAGTTTTATTGGCCTAAACTTAAGGCGATGGCGGGAAGGGTAGTGAGTAGTTGTCGTACCTGTCAGGTATCTAAGGGCACAAAAACCAACGTTGGATTATATACACCCTTGCCTATCCCTTCCACACCATGGGAAGACGTGAGCATGGACTTTGTTTTAGGCCTACCCACCACTTTACGCCGTCTAGATTCTATTCTCGTAGTTGTGGATAGGTTCTCCAAAATGGCATATTTTATTCCGTGCACTAGGACCAACGATGCGTCTCACGTGGCAAAACTATATTTTAAAGAGGTCGTTAGCCATCGCGGAGTGCCGAAGACAATTGTCTCGGATGGGGATGTAAAATTCACTAGCTATTTTTGGAAGACTTTATGGATGTTAATGGGAACGAAGTTACTATTCTCTGTTGCTTATCACACGCAAACCGATGGGCAAACGGAGGTGTTCAATCGGAGTTTTGGGAACCTCCTTCGGTGTCTGGTGAGTGATCACAAAGGCACGTGGGATCTACTAATGCCCCATGCCCAATTGGCGTACAATAACTCTAAGAATAGGTCCACGGGTATGTCACCTAATGAGATTGTTCACGGGTATAAGGCTCCGGTGCCTCTTGACTTGGTTCCGTTACCACCAACATATAAAACAAGTCAATTAGAACAATCCTTCGCCCAACACATTCTTGATCTATATGCACGTATACGGGCTACCTTGACTTCTCAATACGAGTCCTATCAAGCGCACGCTAATCTATATAGGAGAGTGTCACACTTTAAAGTCGGCGATCTGGTTTTAGTCCGATTAGTTCCTGAACGACTGCCATCTGGCACCGTTAAAAAGTTAGCACCAAAGCGCGCCGGCCCTTTTCGGATTATAAAGAAACTAGGTGACAATGCTTTCGTTTTGGATTTGCCTGCGGATTGGGGTATCTCCCCCATTTTTAATGTTTCGGATTTGACGTTGTTTGTTTCGCCTCCACATGAGTTGAATTCTTTGTCGTCTTCTCCCTCCACTAAAATTTCTAATGGGTTGGGGAGTGGTAGTTTGGATGATCTCTCTCTTTCGGTCCCCACAGGTATATCATCGGATGGTGAGTTGCATTTTTTTATTCCTACTACTGACATGTTTCTCAGGTTTCCCAAGACATTTCTCACTCCAGGTATGATATTTGCTGCTGCTGAGCCACTTGCTACTGCTGATGGTGATACCTACCGCTTCCTCATCCGTTGGCATGACCGCCCCCTTCGGACGACTCATGGATACTCGAGACAGAGCTTCGACGCTTGGATGCCGACCTTCTCCACCGCTATCTTTCGGACCACACATCGGTGATATGTGATTTTGAGCCGAGGCGGATTGATGGCCCGGCCCCTCCTACACTACTTGATGATGATCGGGTTGCCGAAGCACAACGGCATAAGGATTTTAGGCGTCATGATGACGCTAACGGAAGATAGCATTACAACCTCCGCCCGCGGCGTGCTACGCCCACTTGAAGACAAATTTTAATTAAATATTATGCTTTGTTATTTTATAATTTGAATATAAAATTATTCCATGTTTGGGTAATAATTTTATATTCATATATGCATTTATTTCCTTTATTTTCTGCACTTTAAAACTATGTGGTGTGTATTTAACCGCTCGGATGGTAGAGATTATATCTCCATCTTGAACGGTTTTGGTTTGTTTGTAACTCCTATTTAAGGAGGCTTATTATGAGGATTAAAGGGAGAAAGAATTAAACCTAATTTCACCTTGTGAAATTTCGTCCAAGAGAGGGCTCCTCCTTGCCGCCGCCCCCCTTGGTGTGAAGCCAACCTTTGCTCCTTCCATCCCTCTTCGGTGTGACTCCGGCGTGGTCTTCTTCGGTGCTACTCCAAGGAAGAAGGGTGCAGCCCCATTCGGTGTGACGCTGGTGGATCCGTGGAGAGAGTGATTCTCTCACACATATCTTGTGCGATTACTAGATCCGGGTTGGGCAACTTCTTCCCCCATCTTGAGTTTTCTTTCTTTAGATTTGTGGAGAACGAGCAACCATTTTATCCGCGATTTTAAATACTCCGCTTGCAATTTCTGAAATCGATTTCGTTGTTATCGAATCTCTTTATTTCCGGATCGGGTAGGTCCAATTTGCTTGAGCGGATCTTGGCCTCTAGCCTTGGTTTTGCTCTCCAAAAGGATTGGCAACCTTTGTGTTAAATTTGGTGAATAATACGACTCCTTTCCGATCGTTATTTTAGAGTCGATCATTCCTCCTTTGTGATGTATGCGCTGCGTTAGATGCGAACGTATTATGACGATAGATGCTTGTGTAGGTGCGGTAGATCTAAACGCGAAGGGTGTAGAGAGCGTTATTTTCGTAACGATCACCATCTCATGGATATCCCTACATCATCATGGCCATCACTGATGAGGAAGATTGTCAGAACAACTCTGACAATGAACAGGTATTAATTCATTCTATCTCCTCTCTTGATTATGTGACAATCCCAAAATCTGAAGCACCTTCATTAATTGGTGGAAGTGATTCAGAATCTGAGGAAGATGTCAATCAATTGATTGACAAGTATGGTGCTCTCTTGGAAGCTCTAAAAAAGAGCAAGAAGTTGGCCAAAAGGCAAGCCCAAGAGATTGCTTCCCTTAAGATGGATAGTAAAGAATGCACTGAGTCACCTTCCTTGGTGGCTCGGATGAGTAGACAAATAAGCCATCTAAAGGGAATAACAATTGTGCACTTAAGCACCATATCCCCAAAAAACAAGGTCATCAAGGACCTTGAGGAGAAGCTTGTGAAAGAAAAAAGCCTAGTGGCTCAATACTTCAAGCCCAAATCTGTACTTCCTATTATTGACACCTTTTCCTCTCAAACCAATAGGAGCGGACTAGGGTTCAATAAAATGGAAGTAGGAGAAGGGAGTGGATAAAAAAGCAAGGACAAGGCTAAGCCTCATACCACCTTTCAGAAGGTGTTGCTCCCTTCTAACAGGTATGATCATGAAAGCATTTATGGTCACTGGAAGAATGGAAGCACCTATAGGAAGGAAAACACTCCTTCCTATAGTGGAAGAAAGGTCACGTGAGTGAGTGCCATGAAGGCTCCCCATTAAGAAATTCAAATGTCCCAACCTAGACCATTTGTATTTGGTACTTCATCCCCATCATTCAGGAGTAGGGAAGCCAGTTCTTCCAAGCTCTGTCCAGCAAAGAATATGGATTCTGTAAAACCTGTAGACAAGTCCTCTTGCACTGTGTATGATGCCATCAAATCTTACCTGGCCTCTAAGCCAAAGAAAGCTGATGCCATTAAGACAAATGGTGCCAAGACTGTACAGAGGTTAACATTCAGCCAAATCATTGTTGAAAGGAACATGAAAAATGTTGCCGTCTCCTCTCCTGAACATAAGCACAGTGATGCTCTCTCCTCAAGAAATGTTCAGAAGAGGAGATACAATATACATGAATATTGGTGCTGTGGTAAAGTGGGACACTTTGCCATAGATTATTTGCACAATCCCAATGTGCCAAGTGCAAAGATAAGTCTTCCTGCAAAGACTGCAGCTGGTGTGAGGTCATTTCATCATGCTAACAAGAACTTAGGACCCAAACATTTTTGGGCTCATAAGGGTAACTAAACTCCCTCTTGCAGGTTAGTTCAAGTGCCAGCCTCAACCAAATATGGTACTTGGACAGTGGGTGCTCAAGGCAAATGACAGGAACCAGAAATCTTCTACAGGACTACAAAGCTGTGAAGAATGGACCTAAAGTCATCTTTGGTGGATCTGAAAGAGGAATCACCAAGGGATATGGTATGATCTCCAATGGCATAGTGTCATTCACAAGGGTAGATTATGTGGAAGGGTTGCAACACAACCTCGTGAGCATAAGTCAACTATGTGATCTAGGCTATGTCATTGAATTCCACAATGACAATTTCTTGATCAAAAAGTCTAATGACTTAGTGACATTCTCTCAGGCACTAGGAGTGGGAATGTTTATTGCTTAGACTTTATATGCAGTAATTCTCTTTCATCTGTATGTCTAGTAGCTAATGAAAATGAGTCTCTTTGTGTTTAATGGCAAAAGAGACTTGCCCACATTAACTACAAGACAATGTATAGACTATTCTCTAAAAACCTTGTTCGGAATAGTCCTAATTTAAAATGTATTAAAGTGGTCCCTGTCATGCTTGCCAAATGGGTAAGCAAATAAGGGCCTCCTTTAAAAGCATTGGCTCCAAAGACACTGAAAGATGTCTATATCTGCTGCACATGGACTTGTTTGGTCCTTTGCCAATTAAGAGCCTAGGAGGGAAGTTGTATACTTTGGTGATTGTTGATGATCACTCAAACTATACATGGGTATTCTTCCTTAAGAAAAAATCAGATACATTGAATGTCTTTATAAATCATGTCAAGGCTATTCAGAATGTCTTTATAAATCATGTCAAGTTCGACGAAATAAGAATTACGTTTGACGAAAAGGAGTTCGTTAGACGAAGTTGCCGTCCGACGAAATAGGGTGAAGAAAGAAAGTCCACGCCAGGCGTTACTGTCAACGCTGAGCGTTATGTGGTCGACGAATTTGGCAAGGAGAAAACAACCATAATTTAAGGAGGAACATTTGGCATGATTTGCCCAACGCACCGCGTTAACCTTAACGTCAGCGTTGATATTGCCTAAAATAAAACTACAAAAAGTGCAGAATCTCCTTCCTCTTCTGAAGATTCGAGCCATTAATATATTGCGATACATGGTCAACGCCAGGCGTTAGGACTTAACGCCAGTGTTAGCTCAAATTCTATAAATCAGAGGATTTTGTCTTCTCCGACTACTGATTGTCAAGAGCCCTATTCCAGCACTTCAGAAACTTTGTGAGGGCCGTATTTCCAGAGAAACACATCTCCCACTCATATTTCAAAAGGAGGAGTCAAAGGAGACTTGGATCAACACGCTAACTCAACGCGAAGAATGCACGCTTGGACTTCAACGATCTTCAGCGATTCTTCGGCGTCTCCTTCAGATTACTTCATAGGGAGTTTTATATTTGTATTTTGTATTTGTCTTTTATTTTATCATTGTAATCGGTTTGTGAATTTGCCACATGACGACTAGGTCTAGGTTGGACTTAGGGAATAATTCTCCTTGTGTTGGCGACTGGGTCTAGGGAGTAGATCTAGGGGGTGCTCGAGGCCTTTCTGGTGATAGATTGGCTAGAGCGTCTTGAGGCCGTATCTGGGGAGAGATCGGCTAAAGCCAACCGGTTCGTGGGGATAAGAGTCGGTATAGAAAACAAAAAGGGTTTTCATATTATTCGCTTCAATTTCTAGCGTCATTGAAATCAGATTTTGTAATCAATTTTATAAATGATAATCATGTCTTTTCTTGTTTAATAAAATTGATTTCATTTCTAATTTCATTGTATCTTTACTTTTGATTTAACTTACTTCGATCAAAATATCAAAAGTTTTCTTTTAAAGTTTAAAGTTTTTATAAATCATGTCAAGTTCGACGAAATAAGAATTACGTTTGACGAAAAGGAGTCCGTTAGACGAAGTTGCCGTCCGACGAAATAGGGTGAAGAAAGAAATTCCACGCCAGGCGTTACTGTCAACGCTGAGCGTTATGTGGTCGACGAATTTGGCAAGGAGAAAACAACCATAATTTAAGGAGGAACATTTGGCATGATTTGCCCAACGCACCGCGTTAACCTTAACGTCAGCGTTGATATTGCCTAAAATAAAACTACAAAAAGTGCAGAATCTCCTTCCTCTTCTGAAGATTCGAGCCATTAATATATTGCGATACATGGTCAACGCCAGGCGTTAGGACTTAACGCCAGTGTTAGCTCAAATTCTATAAATCAGAGGATTTTGTCTTCTCCGACTACTGATAGTCAAGAGCCCTATTCCAGCACTTCAGAAACTTTGTGAGGGCCGTATTTCCAGAGAAACACATCTCCCACTCATATTTCAAAAGGAGGAGTCAAAGGAGACTTGGATCAACACGCTAACTCAACGCGAAGAACGCACGCTTGGACTTCAACGATCTTCAGCGATTCTTCGGCGTCTCCTTCAGATTACTTCATAGGGAGTTTTATATTTGTATTTTGTATTTGTCTTTTATTTTATCATTGTAATCGGTTTGTGAATTTGCCACACGACGACTAGGTCTAGGTTGGACTTAGGGAATAATTCTCCTTGTGTTGGCGACTGGGTCTAGGGAGTAGATCTAGGGGGTGCTCGAGGCCTTTCTGGTGATAGATTGGCTAGAGCGTCTTGAGGCCGTATCTGGGGAGAGATCGGCTAAAGCCAACCGGTTCGTGGGGATAAGAGTCGGTATAGAAAACAAAAAGGGTTTTCATATTATTCGCTTCAATTTCTAGCGTCATTGAAATCAGATTTTGTAATCAATTTTATAAATGATAATCATGTCTTTTCTTGTTTAATAAAATTGATTTCATTTCTAATTTCATTGTATCTTTACTTTTGATTTAACTTACTTCGATCAAAATATCAAAAGTTTTCTTTTAAAGTTTAAAGTTTTTAAAAACCCTTATTCACCCCCCCCCCACCCCCCTCTAAGGGCGCCTTCAGATCCAACAAGTGGTATCAGAGCTAGGTTATTCCAAATCGGCTTAACAACCGGGAATAATGGCGTCTCATGATCTCGCTTCTATTAGTGGGGGAAATTTTTATGAAGAAGAAAAATCTCTTGCACCACCTTTATTCGAAGGAAAGGTTTATCAAAACATGAGATATCAACGCTTGGGATATAGCAATAACAAGACCAGTGGACGAATCAAATAAACAAGAGCGTCGCCTAAATGCAAAAGCTATGAATTATATTTTCTATGCTTTATCTCAAGATATCTTCAAATTTATATATTGTTTTTCTAGTGCATACAAAGTATGGAAATTTCTTGAAGAAATGTATAATTTTCCTTTTGCAGGTGTGGAACAAACGCAAGACTTGGAGAACATACAAGATTGCACAAATTTTCAAGAAAGCTCCTCTTATAATGGACCCATGGAGTACACATCAAGTGAAAGAGAAGAAGAAAACTTAACTTTGGAAGAGGAGTGCCAAAACGATGTCAAAGGAACTATTTGTTCAAATCTTGCCTCTTCCGATAGCAATGTAAGGAAATCAAATTCTATCTTTTGTACTTCTATTTCTACATTACAATTGCTACAAACTACTAAACGTAAGATTAAGAAATTAAAAAGGGCTAATGCAAAACTACGTTTAGAAAATAAAACTTTTAAAGCAAATGTGAATGTAGAATCCAAAAATAATGTGTTTGAATCTCCATCATGCTCTTCATTTGAAAACTCCACACCTTGTATTGATTATAATGAATTAAAAGAAAAATACAAAGTACTTGAAAAGGAAGTTATTTTTGTAAAAGAACAAAATGAAAGATTATGTTTAGAAAATTCATCTTTGGAAAATGATTGTGCTAAGTGTAAAGACTATAAAATTGAAATTAAAGAGATGGATAAAACATTTGATGAATATAGAGATAACTATCAAAATCATATTGATTCAATTGTTTCCATTCTTAAAAATAGCACAATTGCTTATAATAAAGCTAGACATAATTTGAAAATTAAGAATGATGAATTAAAAACAAAAATCAACTTGCTTATGAAATTTATAAATAAAAATTCACAATATCAAGAAATGCCTAAAAGCATGTTGAATATGAATATGAATAAGAATATTTTAACTAAGTTTAAAAATGGGAGTAAGGAACATAAAGGATTTGTAAATCAAAATCAAAATCAACATTATTTACAAAATCATGTTTCTCCCAACCTAAAATTAAATGCAAACAAATTTCCTTCAAATTATAAATTCAAAAACCTTTTTGATCCAAATATTCAAGTAAATGAATATGGAAATTTGATAACTAAAAATAATGTTAAACCAAGATTTGAATGGAGACCCAAAGCTAAAGATGAAACACAAACTCAAATCAAAAGAGCCCATTCAATCATATCTCCCCAAAAGCAAATACGATATATTTGGGTACCGAAAGGAACAGCCACACCCGGTCCTCTTTGGATACCTAAATCTCTCATTCATTAGTATCCAATTATTTGCATGAAGTAGAAATCAACTAAAAATAAAATATCAATTCTCTACTTCATGATTTGCTTAATTTCTTTTTTGTTCTTTTGCTTTTATTTCTTTAAGCCATCATGATATGATCACTTTATATAACTTGTGATATGACTTTCACATATTAAACCAAAATCCATAAATAAATCAAATTGAATAAAGTTGAATAAAAAGATCATATCATTTTTCAAGTGATCTACTTATCCTTTTTTATTTTTATCCTACTAAATCTAGTATATGATATTTTTAAGACTAAATGAAATAATTGTCAAAATGGATTTAAAAGGTATTTTAGGGGAATTAGGCTAAATTTATAAAATGCGCATGTTTTGCTAGGCTACTTAATATACTTGCATCATTTGTTTGCCTCTATCATGCTTAACCAAAATCTGAAAAATTGGAAGTTAAAATTCATAATAACTATGTGCTTTAAAACAAATATAATGAGAAATTAATCTTACATAAAAGCCATAGTTTATAAATTGTTTTTCATAAGATAAATATTAGAACACACCGCGGAAACAGATCACAGAATAGATAGAAACAAAAATAAAAGGAAAAGCATGATAACAGTTAACGCTGGGCGCAAGAAGTAACGCCTGGCGTTAGATAATATTGTCCAAATACTAAGCAATGTTATTACAGAACTGAAAACCCACCTTAAAATTGTCTACTTTCACTAAGTGAGTCTGATTCTCCAGTAGTTGAACTGCCTCGTTCCCTTAACCTTCGAGTACCGCGAGTCGAGCGACGTGGCGGATCCTCCACGGGAACCTCCCAATCCCTTTCTTTTGTTGGTGTCGGTTTCATCTTCAAGGCCCTGATCATGTATCACATTATTTTCTCGATCCGTGACATTCTTCGTGTCGCATTCTCTTTGAATTCTTGAAACGACTCCTGATGCTCCCGATTCGTCTCTCAGAGTGAAACACCTCGTCATAGGGGTGGCCGTGAAGATGATGGTATATCTCGTGGTCGTGGGACTCGAAGGGTTGAAGTAGAATAAAGCTCAGGGACAAGATCATTAATATAATTAGTTTGAATTATATATGCATACTTTGCCATCACCACCCATTGTATAAGTCCTCCTAGGGGAAGAGTGTTGAGTTGAGACCGTCTTGGATCCTTCAACTTAAAAGTATAATGAATCTGAGAAAGGATAAGATCAGCCACATCAAAAAGTACTTCCTGCATTATATGATATGTCACTATGCTCAATTGTGTAGTGATCTTCTTTGTGTCTCCAGACTTCAACATAATTGTATGTCGTAAAATATCTTGAATAAAAAAATGCTTCCTCCCTAAGTAAATAAACATCTGTAATCTGATCTTTTGTCTCCTTCCCGTGCAATACCAGATTTACTGGTGTCCAATCCCGCTCAGCTCTATACTTTTCTACCACATCTAAACGATAATCATTCTCTATTAACCCAAACTCATTCCGAAGATCGTCATGTGTGACTTGAATAACTTCAGACTGGATCATTGACATCACTCCTCCATGAAGCTCCATTTCTCATGGATCATACAAATTGTTATAAAACTCCCAAACAAAATCCGTAGAAAAGCAATCATCAGAAATCACTGACAACACTCCGGATGCTGCTAGGAGATTTTGAATATGTGCATGACGTGGAAGATCTATGTGCAACACCATGCCTACACCAACAGTCACCTTTTTAATCCCCACAAATCATTGATAAGACTCTTATGGAGGATGGGACGAAGACTTTCTGGCATGGACACCATGCATACTGGAAGAAGCCATAACCTGCATGAACTTTCAACACAACAACAATCAGCACAAAAATGATTGTATTTAACGCCAGACGTTAGAATTAACGCCCGGCGCATGCTCTGGAACATTCTATCACTGCCAGTACACAATGCCAACCATCTGTAATACTTGTAACTTAAAAATTGTTGAAAAACAAAAGGATAAATAAAAATCAAACTAACTAAAGAAGGTAAAAGCAAAGACTCGTCTTTAAGATGAATCTCAAAACCTCATTCTCAACTCAAAAACTTGCAAACCCTAGATCTCAAAATCCTAAAATCTATCACATACCATAATAACACACTTAAATACTTCAAAGGATTTCAATTTAGAGGTAGAGAAATGATTTAATCAAAAAATATGAGAAGAAAAACATCAATTTTACCTAGATCTGAGAGTGCTGGCGACGAAACCTAGGGAAGACACGACCTGAATTGATGAGAAAAGAAAATAACTCAGATTTAGGGCTTTTTATATAAAGCGAACTCAACGCTAGCGTTGACTTCAACCCCGGCATTATCCTCTTTTCTTATATAATTGCATGTTTCTCTACTGGTCATCTATCTATGTACCATTATGACTACGTACACCTTATTTACTCTTTCATGAAAAGAAAAATAAAAAATATTATATAATATAAAATATAAAAATATTTTAAAACCATCAAAATATGCTTAATTTAGCCTTCAAAACATATCAACTTTCTCTGAAATTTCTACCCTAAGAAGGTCTATGTACATACTATCTATGCCAAAGAAAAAAATTTCAAAAACCTTAAAAATAGAGTACTGTTTGGGCGTTAACTAGTTAACGCCAGGTGATGAGTCCCATTTATATATATATTTTTGGACTCATTTGGGCTGATATTCTAGTCTTTGCACCACATTTTAGGCACGTTTTCATTCATATGTATTGTGCCATGCTAGGTGCACTATTAAGCTCATTTCGGTGTGCAATTGCATTCCTTGTTGTTGGGGGTAAGCACATGGTGCTACCCATTCCTTCTTTTATGTTTTTCTGATGCTGGACGTGTATTCCCAGCTGTTATATCTTGTATGCAGGTGACCTGATTGTCCCATTTTCCCTAGAAGTAATTTATGTTCATATCGCACGGTCGTGCGTTTCCTTGATGCATGGTCGGTTGCGGTCGTGCATTTGTGTCTGGGTAGAAAATGGAGCGTCGGAGTTTACTCGTGCGTTTTGACGCACAGGCAGATTCGCCCGTGCGTGAGTAAAACGCACGGTCGACCTGTGTCTTTGTGATTTCAGAGCGTCGGAGTTTACCCGTGCGTTTGAACGCACGAGTAACATTCTCTAGCCTTTCTCGTATCGCTCCTGATCCGATATTTCTTGCCATTCAAAGCATACTTCGCGGCCTGATGATAGGTCAAAATTATTGCTTGATATTTGTTCAAGACTGGCCTTCCAAAAATTGTGTTGTAGCTACTCGGGCCTTCAACGACTATGAATTTTACTGATTTTACTATTCCTGCTAACGTCACTGAGAGGGTGACAACTCCTTCCGCCTCCTTTTTCTCCCCTGAGAAACCATAGAGTGGCGCTTCAGTTGAGAGAATAACTTTCCCGGTCTTCAGCTCCTCGAAAGCGGGTTTAAAAAGAACATTAACCAAGCTTCCGGTATCTACTAGGATCTTATCCACGGTATAATTTTCGATTACCGCCTTGATAATGACTGCATAGTTGAAAGGATTGGCTGTCGGGGAATGGTCTTCCTGCCCGAAGGTGACCATTCCTCGAAATGGAGCAGAAGAGGAGGTAGCTACAACCTCGGATTGATAGACTCTTGCGAGACTAGCCTTCCTGGAAGATTCAAATCCTGCACCTTCATGAATGCAAAAGAGATTACCTAAAGTACCTTCGTCATTTGCCTCTATGCATTCACCTGGATATCCGATGTTGTCGAGAGAGCCAACATCGTCTACTTCTTCGCATTCCCAGAGCACTTCTGCTACCTCCTTATTCTTGGAGGTCGAAGCTTTGGAAGGATCTCCCTTCTGGAATGGATCTTTGAATTTTCCTTCCTTTAGGAGCTTCTCTACCAGCAGGCGGAGAGCTCTGCAATTCTCGGTCATATGGCCTCTTTCCCTATGATGTTCACAATAAAGAGCCAGATTTCTGGTTCTCGGGTCAGAACTGATCGAAGCAGGCCTTTTGTAAAAGGGATGCTTTTAAAGAACTTGAACCACCTCACTCATAGAGATGCCGAGGTTAGTGAAGGAGTTTTGAGAATAGAACATAGTTGAAGGATGGCTGAGGAGGGGTTGGAAAATGTGGCTGAGGATATTGGATCTGAAGAACTGGTGCGGATTGCTAAATTGGGGTAGCTGGGGTTGGCAGCGAGGACCCTTCAGGCTGGAAATGTTGATTTCCCTGACGAGGGCGATAGTGATGGGAATTCCTTCCTTTCTGATAAGAGGGCTGGGACTCTTGGCGAGGCTGTTTGGATGATAGTGGTGTACAACCCGTATTCGTCGAGTGGGCCCACCCCCCCAGCCAATTGGCGAAACCTGGGTCGTCCGGATCATTCGCCGGGTCACTCGCCCAGGCTAAGGAAGGTAAAAATGCCCCCGGTTTGGTGGGGGTAAGCTGTAGGAGAGAAGGCACTAGGCGAGTGGTGCCCTCACGGATCACTCGCCCAGAAGCGTGGGCATTCGCCCAGCCAGGCGGGTGCCCAGCGAATGGTGCCCTCACGGACCATTCGCCCAAATAGGTGTGAGGGGAAAATGACCATAATACCCCTGGTGGGCTGCAAATAGCCCTTCGGAACAGCGGAGTTAGGCTATTAGCAGACCAATTTGGGGTGCGGTTAGTAAAACTAAAAGGCGGATTCATGCTATTTACAGACCAGCCTAGGAAAACTATAAATAGACCCTTAAGGGCACCTTGGAGGAGATCCGATTTTAGAGAATCCTCTCCTCCAGGCTAGTTTTGGTTGGCAGCCAGTGCCCTCCAAGGTGCCCGGCTGAGCTTTGGTTTGGGAGGGGAAGCTCTCTAAGATCTTCCGGGTGTGTGGCGGGACCTCCTCGCTTCAGCCTTGGGTCTATTCCGTTTCCAGCATCCACCGTCAAGAGAGTCTAGTGAGGGAGAAATAAGCATCGACTACACCCCCAGTGGGTCCGAACTCAAGAGACCAGTTGCTGGTTTCAACATTTTTGGTGCGGTGAGCGTGGACCGTAGCCGGTGAAAGAAAATCCCAAGCTAGTTTCGATGACGGGAGATGGAGGAAATGGTTCTGACTCAGGTCACTCGCAGCCACCAGCGGCAGGGGAGTGGCTGGAGATGTTTGAGAAGTTCAAGCGAGAGGTTCTGCAGATAGTTCTCGCAGCAAGGACCGAGTGCGAGACCCCGGCGGTCCCAGTGGTCCCGCCTTTGCAGATTGGCGAGAACGCACCGGGGCAGCGGCCGGGGAAGGAGGTGCCAGCAGAAGGAAGCGCGCGAGATCTCCCCGGACGGCAGCTGTTCAGCAGTCCGGTGAGTGTTGAGGTGTGTGAGTTGGTCCCGCGCGATAGGACCACTCGCCAAGCAGGGGAAGGGAGCCCCTTTTGCGAGATAATCCTCTCGGCCCCAGTGCCAGAAGGGTTTCGTGGGCCGGAGATGTCCAACTACACCGGCAAGGAGGATCCAGTTGTGCACCTGCAAAGGTTCGAGGACATGACTTCAATCCTTCCCATGTCGGATTCTTTCCAACGCCGACTCTTCGCGACCACCCTGAAGGAGAAAGCAAGGGACTGGTTCCACCAACTTCCCACAGGTTCCATCTACGCGTTCGATGATCTGCGCCGAAGCTTCCGACTGCGTTTCTCGACGTCAAAAAAGAGGAAGAAGGATGCGGAGGCTCTCTTCAAGATCAGACAGAGGGAGGGGGAATCCCTGGCTAAGTACGTGGACAGGTTCCAGGAGGAGATACACCTAGTGCAGGAGGTGCCGGGATTCGCCCTCCAGATGGCATTCATCGAAGGGCTGCGAGAGGGGTTCTTCAAGATGGACCTGAAGAGAAGACCTCCTGTATCCTTCGAGGAGTTGATGGAGAGAGCCGCGGAGGAGATTGAAGGGGAGGCAGCCAACCCCGAATTCTACAAAAGGTTGGCAAAGATGAGCGAGCCCAAGGCGAGGCAGCCAGAGGGAAGAAGGCGAGAGGAGCCCAAGGGCCAGGGGTTTGAAAGACCACCTCAGGTTTGGAGGAACCAAGAACCCAACAACAGGTTGGGCTGGAGGAACTAGGAAGGACCAGCGCGAGGTCAGGATGAAAGGTACCAAGGAAGGGAGGCAGGAGGAGTGAATCAGGGGTGGAGGCAGGGTCCCAGACCCCCTCACCCCCCGAGGGAGCAAGCCATGGCGGTAGGCCGAGGGAGAAGAGGTAGAGGAGCAAGAGGAGGAAGAGGAAGAGCGGGAAGAGAGGACAGGGCGGCGTTGCCTTACTGTGACTTTCATCAGGAAGAAGGTCACGCGATCGCCACCTGCCCGGAGTTCTTGGAGATGAGGGAAAGAGGACAGCCACGGCGGCAGCAGGCCAGAATTGAGGAAGTGCTCCCAGAGGCAGAAGAGGACCGGTGTGAGGATAGGGCAGATACAGGAACCAGGGGGAATCGGGGTGATTCACGGTGGGGTTGGGATAGAGGCCTCTTGCAAGAGAAGCTTCCAGGCCATGTTCCGAAGGGACGTCGCGTCGACTTCCCAGACCCCACCCCCCTCTGAGAAGCTCACCTTCTCCTCAGAAGATATGCCCGATTATGAAGACCCATTCTGCGACGCCCTGGTGATCCAGACGGCGATAGAAAACTTCACGGTCTCCCGGATCCTGGTGGACAACGGGAGCTCGGTGAATGTGATCTTCAAAAAAGCTTTCGACGCGATGGAGGTAGAGAAGAAGAGGGTGCAGGCCTCCGACGGACCACTGTTTGGTTTCTCGGGGGAGCGGAAGGAGGTCGAGGGAGGCGTAGGTCTCCAGGTGACGCTAGGAGGAGTCCCAAGAAACTGCCGGTTCATCATTGTGGACGCTCCGAGCAGCTATAATGCCATCTTCGGACGACCCCTCATCAGCGCCTTCTGGTGCGTGCCCTCATCGTACCATCAGTGCTTAAAGCTCCATAGTGGAGGAGTCCAGATCCGCGTCCGAGGAGATGCTAAGGTGGCGAGGCAGTGCTACGTGACTGTCGTCAACACCATTTCATGGATGGCGGATGCCGAGAAGATGGATGAAGAGATGGCGAGGCCGGAGGGGCCAGGAGAAGAGGTGGAGAAGAAAGAAGTAGGGGGAGAGGGCGATGCCCGAGAGGAGAATATGGAGGTCGCTCGTGAGGAGCAGGAGGTCGAGTTGTTGGAGGTCGCTTGTGAGGAGCAGGAGGTCGAGTTGTTGGAGGTCGCTCGTGAGGAGCAGGAGGTCGAGTTGTTGGAGGTCGCTCGTGAGGAGCAGGAGGTCGAGTTGTTGGAGGTCGCTTGTGAGGAGCAGGAGGTCGAGTTGTTGGAGGTCGCTCGTGAGGAGCAGGAGGTCGAGTTGTTGGAGGTCGCTCGTGAGGAGCAGGAGGTCGAGTTGTTGGAGGTCGCTCGGGAAGAGCAGGAGGTCGAGCCGGTGGAGGCGGAAGGAGCTGCAGAGGAAAAGGCCCGGGAGGAGGGGCGAGAAATAAAGGGCCAATGGGAAGAGCCAGCCCGGCTCGAGGCGGCAGAAGAGATAGTTGAGATAGAGGTTACCACCCAGGCAGGAAGGGTGGAGAAGGTGCGGATCAGCGGGGGCCTCGGCCCGGAGGACCAGAGAAGGATGCTGGAGTGCATCCAGAAGAATGTGGACATCTTCGCATGGAGCGCAGCGGACATGCCAGGCATCGAGCCAGACGTGGCTTGCCATCGTCTCAACCTCGATCCAGAAGCCCGCCCCATCCGACAGAAGAGAAGGACTATAGCTGACAAGCTCGAAGGACCGATCCGCGAAGAGGTGGCGAAACTCCTCGAAGCAGGTTTTGTAACGGAGATCCAGTACCCAGGCTGGGTCTCCAATGTCGTAATGGTAAAAAAGGCCGATGGCCGCTGGAGTATGTGTGTGGACTTTTCATTGTTAAATAAGGCCTGCCCTAAGGATTGTTATCCCTTGCCTCGGATCGACGCGCTGGTTGACTCAGCCGTCGGTTTTTCTGTGATGAGTTTTTTGGATGCTTTTTCAGGTTATCACCAAATAAGAATGCACCCCCCGGACGTCAGAGATGTCTCGTTCATCACCAGGGAGGGATGCTACTTCTATAAGATGATGCCCTTCGGGCTGAAAAATGCAGGAGCAACCTACCAGAAAATGATGGATCGGGTATTTAAGAAGCAAAGGGGAAGGAACCTGGAGGTCTACGTGGATGACCTTATGATAAAGATCAAGTGTGTGAGCTCTCACATCCGGGACCTCGAGGAGACCTTCGCCACCCTACGCAAGTACAAGATGCGCCTAAACCCCCTGAAGTGTGTGTTCGGGGCCAGCAAAGGGAAGTTCCTGGGGCACCTTCTCACCCCCTGGGGGGTAGAACCTAACCCGGATAAGGTTAGGGCTATAATGGAGCTGGGGTCGCCACGGAACGCCAAGGAAGTTCAGCGCTTGACCGGAAGACTCGCCGGGCTGAACAGGTTTCTCTCCCGGGCCGGGGAAAAATGCTCCCCCTTCTTCAAAGCGCTACGAGGCAATCAGAAGTTTGAGTGGACGAGAGAATGCGAGGAGGCCTTTCAGGCCTTGATGAGCCAACTCACCAAGGCTCCGCTACTGCAAAGTCCCAAAGAGGGGGAGGATATAAATCTATATCTCGGGGTCGGGGCGGAGGCCGTAAGCTCCGTCCTGGTTCGGGAAGAAGGCAAGAAGCAGCTGCCAGTCTACTACGTAAGCAGGGTCCTGAGGGAAGCGGAGCTCAGGTACCCAATTTTAGAGAAGTTGGCCTTTGCCCTGGTCATCGCAGCGAGGAAGCTCAGGTCATACTTCCAGGCCCATTCGATCCAAGTAATGACGGACCATCCTCTCCGCCAGATCTTCGAAGGAGTGGAGCACTCAGGAAGACTCGCAAAATGGTCAATCGAGCTAAGTGAATTCAACATTACCTTTGTCCCTCGATTATCTATGAAGGCGCAGGTGGTGGCTGATTTCATGACAGATTTCGTGGCCGAGATGAGAGAAGACGGAGCCCCTCGTCACGTTCCGTGGAAGCTGCTGGTGGACGGGGCTTCGGGCAAGAATTCTCTCGGAGGAGGGGTGGTGCTGGAGAGTCCCCACAGAGTAAAGATAGAGCAGACGCTAGTGATACACTTCCCAATCACCAACAACCAGGCGGAGTATGAGGCTGTAATCGCCGGCCTGCGGTTGGCCCGGGAGCTCGGGGTCCATGACGTGGAGGTCCTCACTGACTCCATGATAATAGCTTCTCAGATAAGGGGAGAGTTCGAAACAAGGGAACCTGTGCTCATGAGGTACTTAGCAAAAGTCAAAGGTCTCGTGGGGACGTTCAAAACTTTCTCCATCCGGCACGTCCCTCGAGAGGAGAGCACCCCGGTAGATCGGTTGGCAAAATCTGGTCCTCGAGCCGGAGGGACCCTGACGGACCTATTCCGCCCTTCGATTGAAGAGGGAGAGCTCATGGAAGTAGAACAGCGCCCCTCCTGAAAGGATCCCTTCGTCACCTTCCTTGCAACGGGAAAATTTCCGGAAGAAGTTTCGGACCAGAGGCGCTTCCGGTATAAGTCTGCCTACTACGTGCTCCATGAGGGTGACTTGTATCGGAAGACCCTCTCAGGCCTCCTGGCCCGATGCATCTCGGAGGATGAGGTCCCAAAGATCTTGGAAGAAGTTCACTCCGGCGAGTGCGGCAGCCACTCAGGGAGCAGGATGCTGGAAGCGAGGATAATAAGGCAGGGATACTTCTGGCCAACCCTAAGTAAAGACGCGGCAGCCTTCACCAAGAGATGCCAGAAGTGCCAAATGTTCGCCCCGCTTCAGCTCATGTCAGCTCAGAGGCTAAGGAGTATCACGGCGCCCTGGCCATTCGCCATATGGGGGATGGATCTGGTGGGACCCTTCCCCCAGGCCAGTGGGCAGAGGAGGTTTCTCCTAGTCATGATTGACTACTTTTCAAAGTGGTTGGAGGTCAAGGCGTTGGCTAAGGTCACCTCCCAGGTAATCCGCAACTTCGTATGGGGGGAGATTATTTGTCGACATGGGTTTCCACAGGCCATAGTCACGGATAATGGACTGCAGTTCGCAAGCGAGGAATTCATCAACTTCTGTGGCCAGTTGGGGATAGACCTCAGGTTTGCGTCCGTTCACCATCCCAGGAGCAACGGGCAGGTGGAGGCGGCGAACAAGGTCATCGTTAACTTGCTCAAGAAGAAGGTGGAAAATCTCAAAGGCAATTGGGTGGAACAGCTCCCCTCGGTCCTATGGGCTTTAAGAACCACCCCCAACACCGCCACGGGAGATACCCCTTTCAAGCTCTCTCACGGCTGTGAGGCCGTCATTCCCATAGAGTTCGAGGTTATGACACCACGGGTAAAGGTCGCCGCAAATGGAGAGGAAGATTGGAGAGCCGAGAACGAGGAGGAGTTGCGGCTCTCCCTCGACCTCATCGAAGAAGCCCGGGATCGAGCAGCCATCCATCAAGAAGAGGTCAAGCGGCTGATGGCCAAGTATTTCGACAGGCACGTCAGGATCAAGCAGTTCGAGAAGGGAGATCTGGTACTCAAGAAGGTCGACGCGGCTGGGAGGTCCGCCGCGGTGGGAAAACTTAACCCCAACTGGGAAGGCCCCTATGTCGTGGAAGAGGCACTAATGTCCGGGGGGTATCTCCTTCAAAATGTGGAGGGCCAACCCCTCAGCCACACATGGAGCGGCGACGACCTTAAACGTTTTTACCCTTAGCACCATGTAGTAACAGTAGTTTTTGAATGAAAACATTTTGTTTAAACTGTGTGTATAAAAATGATGCTACAGCTCGCAGGAGAGATCCTAAAAGTTCCAGAAGATGGCCCCGAGCAGACCCGCTGTCCAGGCTCTCATCTAGCTGGCAGGTCCGAAGGCTCACTCGGTGGCAGGTTCTATGTTCCAGAGGTTGGCCCCGAGCAGACCCGCTGTCCCGGCTCTCATCTAGCTGGCAGGTCCGAAGGCTCACTCGGTGGCCGGTTCTATGTTCAAGAGGTTGGCCCCGAGCAGACCCGCTGTCCAGGCTCTCATCTAGCTGGCAGGTCCGAAGGCTCACTCGGTGGAAGGTTCTATGTTCCAGAGGTTGGCCCCGAGCAGACCCGCTGTCCAGGCTCTCATCTAGCTGGCAGGTCCGAAGGCTCACTCGGTGGCAGGTTCTATGTTCAAGAGGTTGGCCCCGAGCAGACCCGCTGTCCAGGCTCTCATCTAGCTGGCAGGTCCGAAGGCTCACTCGGTGGCAGGTTCTATGTTTAAGAGGTTGGCCCCGAGCAGACCCGCTGTCCAGGCTCTCATCTAGCTGGCAGGTCCGAAGGCTCACTCGGTGGCAGGTTCTATGTTCAAGAGGTTGGCCCCGAGCAGACCCGCTGTCCAGGCTCTCATCTAGCTGGCAGGTCCGAAGGCTCACTCGGTGGCAGGTTCTATGTTCAAGAGGTTGGCCCCGAGCAGACCCGCTGTCCAGGCTCTCATCTAGCTGGCAGGTCCGAAGGCTCACTCGGTGGCAGGTTCTATGTTCCAGAGGTTGGCCCCGAGCAGACCCGCTGTCCAGGCTCTCATCTAGCTGGCAGGTCCGAAGGCTCACTCGGTGGCAGGTTCTATGTTCCAGAGGTTGGCCCCGAGCAGACCCGCTGTCCAGGCTCTCATCTAGCTGGCAGGTCCGAAGGCTCACTCGGTGGCAGGTTCTATGTTCCAGAGGTTGGCCCCGAGCAGACCCGCTGTCCAGCTCTCATCTAGCTGGCAGGTCCGAAGGCTCACTCGGTGGCAGGTTCTATGTTCCTAATGTTGGCCCCGAGCAGACCCGCTGTCCAGGCTCTCATCTAGCTGGCAGGTCCGAAGGCTCACTCGGTGGCAGGTTCTATGTTCCAGAGGTTGGCCCCGAGCAGACCCGCTGTCCAGGCTCTCATCTAGCTGGCAGGTCCGAAGGCTCACTCGGTGGCAGGTTCTAAGTTCCAGAGGTTGGCCCCGAGCAGACCCGCTGTCCAGGCTCTCATCTAGCTGGCAGGTCCGAAGGCTCACTCGGTGGCAGGTTCTATGTTCCAGAGGTTGGCCCCGAGCAGACCCGCTGTCCAGGCTCTCATCTAGCTGGCAGGTCCGAAGGCTCACTTGGTGGCAGGTTCTAAGTTCCAGAGGGTGGCCCCGAGCAGACCCGCTGTCCAGGCTCTCATCTAGCTGGCAGGTCCGAAGGCTCACTCGGTGGCAGGTTCTAAGTTCCCAAGAGATGATCTCAAGAGCATTCGCATAGACCACGCGCCGTAGAGAGGATCACACCCCACTCTCTTGACTACCTAAGCGAAACCCCGTGATACGCGAATGGTAAGGTTCACTTGGTAGCGAGAGATCGAAGGGGAACGACCGACCTAAGTCATCTTCGAGCATTCGCGGGGTGGCCAAGACAGTCGCATCACGACCCAACGTCCTAATGAGCCTAGCGAGGTGTGGCGGCGAATAAGAAGAATCGGCGTCCTAATGAGCCTAACAAGGTATAGCGGCGATTGAGAAAAAAGCTGAGAATAATACAAATTGTAATCAATGAAGTACATCTTTTACAAGCACTCGCCGGTTCAAGATTACAATCAAAAGTATAAACGCAAAAAGAGGAAATACAAGAAGCCCTTCTCAAGGACCAACAGACTTCTCGCTTGAAGATCCGTCGCTCTCGTCAGAGTCTGGAACGAGGGCGTCTTCTCGCGGCTCGATGTGGTCGTCCTCGGGAAAGGGAATTGGGATGTAAAGCTCGGGGACGACTTGACGAGCGGAAAGGCGTTCGGCCTCCGCCTTCAGGTATCCCGCTCGCCGCAGCACCTGCAGCGCATGCTTGACGGCATTTTGCGCGTTCTCTTGCATCAGCTGCTCCAACTCGTGGTGGGGATAAAAATGGCCCCCACTCCCCGGGTCGAGTGCTGACGCACCAGCCTCTCGCAATCGATGGACCTCGGCTTTGGCTAGACGGATTTCATCCTCAAGGCCGGCCACCCGAGCGCGGAGCATCTCGGCGACCATGGTATCCTGAAAATAATAACAAAGGTGGTAAGAATAAAGTTTGTTAATCGGCAACAAGTCATTCGCGAGAAAGGAGAAAACATACATACCTCTGCGACAGGGCGGTTGGCGAGAAGGGTCTCCGCAGCCGTCAGCTTGGTCCTAAGCTCCATCGCCTCAGTAGAAGCAACGGACCGGGACTCCTCAACCGCCGCCAAGTCCCGCGCCAGTTTGATGCTCCGGCGCGAAGACATGTGCGCGAGCTCGAGCGCCCGCAGCATGGCCCTGGCACTCTCGTGGGCGAGAATCTGGGTCGTCTCGGCATCGTATACTTCGGAGTCTTCTCGGCCATAGAGGGCATACGCGATGGCGTAAGCCTCCCCGCTAGCAAGATCGCTCTCTATCCACAACGGATGGAGGGTGGATAGCGAGACCCGGTTCGCATTCCTGTCCCACTTGACCAAGGGAGCCCCCGAGGGGTCCATGTACTTCTCTCCGTTGGGGAAGTTCCGATGGTCCCTGGGAAGTGGGGGCGGCGGAAACGACGGTCCCGCGCGAGGGGTGGTCTCTCCTGGCGCGCTCGTCCCCAGTTCTTGGATCTGAGCACTGGCCGCGAGGGTCTCGCCCAGGACCCCCTTCCCCTTGGCGGAAGGGGGGTTTTTGGATTTCTTGGAGGTGGAAGGGGTCGGCGCCGCTGGCTTGCGCTTCTTTCCGCCAGGCTTGGAGGAAGAAGGTTCCTCCCGGCAGGCATCCGCGGCGGCCTGTGCGAAAGAGAGGGTAGATCCGGAAGGACGCGGCGGATGAAGGGGGAAGTGGCGCACACCTGCATAATATAACCAATGGTTCTAGCGAATGATGTAAAAATCACAAAGCGAAAGCGAATGAAGTCTCGAACACTTACCCTCACCCTGCGGAATGGGTGGAAGCGAGTTGACGTTTCGCCGGAGATGGACGAGATCCATCCCGTGCTCCAGGATGTATTGGTGAAGTTTGGCCTCGTGCCCCCTAGGGTCGGGGGGCGGAAGGTTGACTCCTCCTCCTGCACCGGCGCGAGAAGAGTGTTCCCCAGGTTCCTGCTTACAAAAATAAAGCGGCGAACCCAGTCATGGTTCTTGTTCGGGAGCCCGTAGTGCTTTAGGGGGCTCAGTCCCGAGAAGAACGAGATACCGTGGGTGCAGCAAAAGGTATAGAGCTTGCGGAAGACGGGCAGCGAGAACTCGATCCCCTCTTCTCGCAGGTAGCTCGCGTACCCGACCAGCATAGCGATGGAGTTGGGTTGAGCTGGCCGGGCACGACCCCGTAGTATCTGAAGGTCTGGCGGAGTTCCGGCCAGATCGGGAGGCGGAACCCCACCTC
Source organism: Dactylorhiza incarnata (assembly GCA_033032865.1). Lineage (NCBI taxonomy): Eukaryota > Viridiplantae > Streptophyta > Magnoliopsida > Asparagales > Orchidaceae > Dactylorhiza > Dactylorhiza incarnata. The sequence continues at coordinate 17,343,659 of JAWHQI010000018.1, forward strand.
GAAATGCTCTAGCGGGATCGCGAGAGCATAAGACGAGATGGTATTCAGGCGCTCATTCAGACTGGGCTTTCGCGCCTCGAAACCCGGCGGGACGTAGTCGGCGACGGCGGTCAGGTAGGCCTCCTCGGAGAGGTCGCAGGAATCAAAGACATGGTTGGCGAATGTGCTGGCGCACTTGGCCCTGCCTTCCGCATCGCCACCCATCTTAGCGAATGAAGAAGGAAAGGGGAGCAACAGATAAGGAAGAAGCGAGAGTGCTAGTGCAAGGGAAGAGAGCGGATGGTTAGGTATTTAATGCGGTGGTTGAAAGACCTATTAATAGAGGGACCAAACGGCGTTTGGACTTTCGAGACCTAGGGTGTGCGGATAGCCATCGCGCCCTCCCGACACCTCGAAGCCCGAGCCGGTCCCTCTCGCCCATTAATGGCAAATGCCCTATGTCTATTCATTCCGCGGCTACGTAACGAAGTTGGAAGAGCATCCGGCTATAAGTTATCACTCGGCAATACCCAAGCAAAGCTATGAGATACGAAAAATGAATAAAGAAGCATTCGCAAAGCATAGAGAAATTATTACAGAAAAATAACGTTCAACATTCGCAGCATAAGGTAAGAAAAGAAAACAATAAGAGGGGTGGACGTTGGGAAAGTCAGGTCTCCTCCCAGATCCACCGACCTCGCTTTCGCGATCCAGCTTCCATGGGCATTCGCGGGCGGTAATAAGCGAGTATATTGGTGATCTCATGGGAAGCCAGTTGGAGTTGGTCCCGGGCTCGCGCGGCGTGTGTTCCGGGAGACAACTCCCCTCCCTCACCCCCTAGCCGCTCCACCTCCGTGAGAAGATGCGAGTGACTTCGTCGAAGGTCCTTCAACTCACGCGCGACTCTCAGCCGCACGTCGTCCACCTGGCTGGCCACGTTTCGCTGGATGTGGATGAGCTTTCCCAGGACCTCCGAGATCCGATCCTTCAGGGTCGCGTGATCCGAGGGATCACCCAGGAAGTCAGCAAGATCCCCAGGGGAAGGGAGAGGCGAGAGCATTCCCTCTCCCCCCTCGTAGTAGGAGTCGAAGGGGGAGGCTTCTCGATAGCCTGCGGAATCACAACTAGGTTAGTGGTGGTAAAGTATGCGAGTACAATAGAGGCGGGTGAGTGAACTGACCTGGGGTGGGGTCCGGGTGACCCGAAGGACGAGACGAATGGGGATGCATCCCAAACAGCCAGGCGGGAGGTAAGACCTTTCCCTTTCCTGGACGGTAAGGCTGTGAAGAAGGAGCCGGAGCATCCGCACGATCATCAGCACGGAGAGGCTGATCCAGCTCTCGCTCAGGGGAGACCCTCCGTTCATTCGCGGTGACAGCGGGGTTCACCTGAGCAGGGGGACTCAGAGGAATGGAGTCCCGCAGCGGGACGTCAGAGTTGAGGGCTGCGAAAAGGTAATGATTAGTAGCCGACAACATAAAAGGAAAAAGCGAGAAGGTTCACAACTCACGAGATTGGGGTACAGTCTCCCCAGGAGGAGGCGGAGGAGCAAGATCCAGATCGGGAGGAGGTACCTCGTCTGCGGGAGGTGGCACCACCGCACTGCTCAAAATGGCCCCATGGCCGTCCTCAGGTACCAAAGCCACCTGCGAATGGTCGGAATAAGCGCAGGGTAAGGGACAGGAACTAAATGGAGACAGGAAGAATCCTCATACCAGCACCGCGGGGTCCGGAAGGGCATCCGCCAGCGTATTCGCCGGTGGAGTATCCGCCGGAGACTCCGAAGCAGTCTCACCTCTCTGACGATTCAGCTGAATCGTCTTGGCTCGACGCGAGACATAAGGGGCGCTCGGATCCCGTTTGGACATTAGCCAGGGAGCAAATTTGGATGCCCTGGGGGCAGTCGCAGCTTGGGCCGCAGCTAGGCGGTCGATCATCTCTCGCGAGAGGGGTTTCGCAGAAGGTTTGTGGAAAGACATTAGGAAGTGGAGAAACTCCGAGCCAAGATGAGAGAGTGGTCCAGAGAAACCTGACATGAGGGTATATATATAAGGTGGCGGTGGGACCCACAGAATCTTAGGAGGTCCAGTCAGCAGGCACTCACCGAATACTGGGTTGGACTATTCTTTCCGAGCGCAGGAATCGCTCGCAAAGAGCGGGGATTGTGTACAACCCGTATTCGCCGAGTGGCCCCCCCCCCCCCCCAGCCAATTGGCGAAACCTGGGTCGTCCGGATCATTCGCCGGGTCACTCGCCCAGGCTAAGGAAGGTAAAAATGCCCCCGGTTTGGTGGGGGTAAGCTGTAGGAGAGAAGGCGCTAGGCGAGTGCCCTCACGGATCACTCGCCCAGAAGCGTGGGCATTCGCCCAGCCAGGCGGGTGCCCAGCGAATGGTGCCCTCACGGACCATTCGCCCAAATAGGTGTGAGGGGAAAATGACCATAATACCCCTGGTGGGCTGCAAATAGCCCTTCGGAACAGCGGAGTTAGGCTATTAGCAGACCAATTTGGGGTGCGGTTAGTAAAACTAAAAGGCGGATTCAGGCTATTTACAGACCAGCCTAGGAAAACTATAAATAGACCCTTAAGGGCACCTTGGAGGAGATCCGATTTTAGAGAATCCTCTCCTCCAGGCTAGTTTTGGTTGGCAGCCAGTGCCCTCCAAGGTGCCCGGCTGAGCTTTGGTTTGGGAGGGGAAGCTCTCTAAGATCTTCCGGGTGTGTGGCGGGACCTCCTCGCTTTAGCCTTGGGTCTATTCCGTTTCCAGCATCCACCGTCAAGAGAGTCTAGTGAGGGAGAAATAAGCATCGGCTACACCCCCAGTGGGTCCGAACTCAAGAGACCAGTTGCTGGTTTCAACATTTTTGGTGCGGTGAGCGTGGACCGTAGCCGGTGAAAGAAAATCCCAAGCTAGTTTCGATGATGGGAGATGGAGGAAATGGTTCTGACTCAGGTCACTCGCAGCCACCAGCGGCAGGGGAGTGGCTGGAGATGTTTGAGAAGTTCAAGTGAGAGGTTCTGCAGACAGTTCTCGCAGCAAGGACCGAGTGCGAGACCCCGGCGGTCCCAGTGGTCCCGCCTTTGCAGATTGGCGAGAACGCACCGGGGCAGCGGCCGGGGAAGGAGGTGCCGGCAGAAGGAAGCGCGCGAGATCTCCCCGGATGGCAGCTGTTCAGCAGTCCGGCGAGTGCTGTTCAGCAGTCTGGACGGCAGCTGTTCAACAAGTGGGGCTGGATAAAAACCTGCTGAACCTTTTTGGATGGCTTTGCTCATCAGATTAGAAATATAGACAGCGTTGTTGATCTCCCACTCTATGTGGTGGTTGGAAATACTAATCAGCTCTTGATATTAGCTGGGCTGCCTATTTGTGACCTCAAACTTAAGATGTCCTTCTTGTAAGTCGTTGATCAAAGCTACCATATAGAGAGAGGGTTCTACATCCCTTATTCCGAGAATTTCCTTCTGAAACCGATCAATAAAGAGAGCTAAAGTCTCGCCTTCTCCCTGCTTGATCTTGAAGAGGGCTGCAAGGCCACTCTTCCTCTTCTTAGAGGTTGCAAACCTCAAAAGATGCTCGTGCCTTAGGATGGCGAAGCTCGGGATGGATTGGTAAGGCAGCTTATAAAACCACTACTGGGCTTGCCCATCGAAGGAAGTGATCAAGAGCTTAAACGTCACGACATCAGATAGATTCATTAGAGCCACAGTGGACTCGAAAGCTTGAAGATGGGAAATTGGGTCACTCTCCCCCATGAACATGGGCAGACGAGGTTCACTGAAGCCATTGGGAATTGACTCCCAACACACTCTATCAGTAAAGGGGGAGGCTCCTCTGCTTCAACATCGTCGAAAGGAGCAGAAAAGGCAACAATAGGGGCTGGAGGATAGGCATAATCCTCATGAAAATTTAGGGCCTGAGCAGGAGGTCCCTGAGCTGCTGTTCTGAAGAAATCTTGGCGAGCTGTGAACTCCTCACCTTAAGGTCGCACGGGAGCTGTGCGCTGGGAGGTCGCCTGATAGAAAGAGTGACCGCCAGCTAGGTGGTCAGGGGTGGCAACCTGACTTGGTTGGGGGAGAATCTTTTGAGAGATCGCAACCAGGGTCTGACTCAGAACTTCAAACTGCCTGGCAGACACTTGCTGAGCCTGAGCGATCTCTTGGCGAGCTCGGGCGGCCTCTCGAAGATATTGCTCGACGCGAAGCTCAAAATGGTGTTCCAAATCTTCTAAGGAGGTCGGATTGTCCAAGAGGAGACCGATGGGAGACCGGCGAGAACGATGCCTGTGATCTGACATCCTGAAAATCCACTGATTTCACCTAATCACTCCGGATCTAAAGGTCGCATGTTCGTTCTATTGGTACAAAAAATGTACCTCCAAGACTCACACTAGAAGAAGAGGAAAGGGACTGCGGAGTGCAGGTTACTTAGGACGGAGAATGCCAAAAAAGAGATCTCTGAGGCTAAACTTCTCTGATTTATCTCAAAAAAGGATTACAGAGGGGGGTCTAAAACAGGCCAGGATGAGAGGTAGAAAAGTGACAGAATTCGAGACCGCTTACACAAGTTGTAAGTCGGAGCCTCGAAGCAAAAGTAAATTTTCAGGTACCCCTACCCCTCTATTTATAGATACGGAGGTTGCCCAAAAGGGCAGATCCATAAATTATGGGCTGCCCGTGGAACAGGAGAACCGGGGTAGAGGAAAGGGGGTGCTAATAACAAAAAAGAAAAAAGGGACCAGACCGCGCGGTCTGGCGGTCAAACGAGGGCTTGATCGCATGTGCCTTGGAGAAAACACTGGAGGGGCAACAGGCGATCTGGGCGGTCTTGTTGAAATTATTGAAGTGGAGTGGAAGGTGGCCGATGGTCTGAAATTTGGTGACCGCAAAGACCGCGCGGTCTCTGTGTTGGTTCTTTGCCGGTCTGGCTCTGCCGGTCTGTCCCTGGAGGTCTTGTGTGATCGGCCAGTTTATTCTAGCTGGTTGCAGTCTCTCTCCGGTTTGTTATGCTTGGTTGGCCTGTCTTCTTTGTTGGAAGACTGGGCGGTCTGTTCTGTGTAACTGCTGTGACCGGGCGGCTTTTGCTGGGCGATCTGGCGACTTGTCTAAAGCCGGCCAGTTGTTATTGGTTTGCTCTTGGCGATCAAAGGAAGGAGTGGTCTTGTGTCCGCGCGGCTTGTGCGCGGTCTTGTGTTCGCACGGCTTGTGCGCGGTCTGCTGCTGACTTGCGGTCTTGGACAGGCTTTTGTCCAAGTGGTCTGATCGCGCGGTCTGCTTTGTGAGACCGCTCGCGATCTGACGGGTGGTGATTGTATCTCTCCTGTGTGGTGATGACATCCGTCTACCCGCCTATAAATAGGGGTGCATGGCCCGTCATTCATGACGAGAACTGTAAGAACTAGAGCCTGGGTTGTTTCGTGCGGTCTCACTTTGAGGTCGGGCGGTCTCGGAAGCGAGTTGACTGTTTGTTGTGTTCGCAGGTTTGCGGTCAGCAGATTGCGGTCTCCTTCTTTGGTGATTTCCCAGCAACTTGAATAAACAGTTCGACAGCGGCTTGTCTGCGAACTGGTTTATGTTGTTCTTGTGATGTTCGCAGCGAGCTCAGCGATCAGGCGACCTTCGGCGGTTAGGCGATCTGAGTTGCGGTCTGGCGACAGCTTCAATTCTTCGTTCAGCTCAATAAGCTCCAGTTCGTGCGGTCTGAGGTGGCAGTCTGGCAGTACAGGTCAAGCCGGGTAATCTGAGTTGCGGTCTTGCCTCTTTTCTGTTCGAGTGGTCTCAGGTCAAACCGGGCGGTTTCTGGAGTCGAGCGGTCTATGCGGTCTCTGCTTGTCAAGCCGCCAGATTTGTTTTTGGTGTGTTTTGTTCTTCTCTCCTCCGTGATTCTTATGAATCATGTCTCGCCATGTATACCTCGCACTGTAATCAAGTATTGTGATTCAATAAAGCTTTGTGTTGCTGTGTGGCATATTGTGGTTGTTTGGCTATAACTCAGTTGATGCAACTCCTGCTTACTCCTAAACGATTCAAATCAAAATTTTTAACATGGTATCAAAGCTAGGTTGTTAGAGTGGATAAGCAGTGATCAACTTTAGTTTCCATCGTCTTGGTGAAGAAGAGACCACATAGGTTGCCATGGAAGCTGGATACGCAAGAGGGCTTGGTATTGAACTCCTCACATCGACTAACTACAAGAAGTGGTGGTCGTGTATGGAGAGTTACTTACTTGGAGAGGATCTATGGGAGACTGTTGGAAGAGAAGACACACAAGAAGTGTTTCTAGAAGGAGATAATATGGCAGAGGTGAGACTTTGGAGGAGGACTAATGCAAAGGCAGAGTTCATACTCAAGAGGGCTATCTGACCAGAGCTATTCGATCACATCATTGGATGTAAATCTTCTGCTGAGATTTGGACGTCTTTGGACGGGCTATTCAATTAGAAGAATGTAGCTCGGCTACAATTTCTTGAAAATGAGTTGGTGAAGGCCTCTCAAGGCGATCTTTTTATTTCTACCTTCTTTCTCAAGATGAAGAACCTCACAGCAGAGATTTCTGCATTGGACCCTGATGAGCCCATCTCGGAGGCAAACCTGAAGAGGCATATCATCCACGGGTTGCGGAAGGGGTATCTTGCCTTTGTGACGTCAGTTCAGGGTTGGGCAAATCAACAATCTCTGTTGTAGCTGGAAAACTTACTTGCTTCGCAGGAAAGTTTGGCAAGACATATGGCGGGGACTTATATCTCTAGGGGAGATAGTGATGTGTTGTTCTCTGGGAAGAAGAAGAAGAAGTGGGAGAAGAAGAAGCCAGGTCAGGATGGACCCTCTACTTCAGGTCAGCAGGATAGGGGTTATGCTCCTAAGTCTGATGGGAAGAAGAAGGGAGAGGGACCAAGGTGCTTCAGATGCAATAAGACCAGCCTCTTCAAGAAGGATTGTCGGGTTAATCTTCAGCCAGGACATGCAGCGGAGAAGGAGAGGCCAAAGTCTGATGAAGATGGATGGGGAGGAGCCTTTGCGGCTAATATGAAGGCGATGCCCGTTAAGTCCTTGGCTTCCATCAACTTCGAAGAGGATTGGATCGTGTATTCAGGGTGTGGGCATCACCTCACCGGGGATGAATCAAAGTTCACTTCTTTGGCACCTTACTAAGGTAACGATGCAATCATTACGGCTGATAATACTGTTCATGCAGTAGAATAAGAAGGTGTTGTCTCTCTGAGCAGTGATAAGGTTCCACTCACAGTGAGGAGTGTTTATCACGTGCTTGGTATGAAGAAGAATCTCTTCTCTGTGACCAATGCAGTCGATGTCGGTTATCACGTTCTGTTTGGCCCAACAGAAGTGAAGTTTCTTAAAACTCAACCGGAGATAAAGGGAGATGTTATTCATGTTGGAAAGCGGGTAAAGGACTTGTTCGTTTTATCGACAAGTACCTATGTTGATAACATGAAGACCAATGATAGCGCGGCTATCTGGCATGAAAGATTGGGGCATGTTGGCATGGACAAATTGAAGGCTATGGCGGTAAGGGGCCTTGCCAAGGGATTGCCTATCTTGTCCTCCTATGGAGATGGTCATGTTTGTGCGGGATGTCAGTTTGGTAAGTCTCATCGACATCCATCTGATAAATCGCAAACAAGATGCAAAGCGCCGTTGGAGTGCATTCACGATGATTTGATGGGACCGACTGCCACCCCAAGCCTTGGAGGAAACAGATATATGTTAGTGTTGATTGACGATTACACCAGATATGTCTGGGTGTATTTTCTGAAAGAGAAGTCGGAAGCTTTTGCAAAGTTCGTGGAGTTCAAGGAGCTGGTGGAAGGTCGGTTAGGCCTGCGGGTGAAAAAATTGAGAATTGACAATGGTGGGGAGTTCACCTTTGGTGAGTTCTCAAGTTTTTGCAGGAAGCACGGCGTCCGGAGAGAGCTCACTTGTGCCCATACTCCACAGCAAAACGACATTGCGGAGAGGAAGATCCGTCATCTGACGGAAATCTGCAAATGCTGGCTTCATGCCAAGAGTATCCCAAAGTCTTTTTGGGCAGAGGGAATGTCTTGTGCGGCTTACGTCATCAACAGGATGCGTCTAAGTTCTATCAATATGAAGACCCCTCACGAACTGATGTTCAAGAAGAAGCCGGGTGTTACACACCTTTGGGTGTTCGGGTCAACCTGTTATGTGCATATTCCTGATGCTCTTCGGACAAAGCTAGATGCGAAAACAAGGAAGCTAGTCTTTGTTGGATATAATGAGTGGAAGAAGGGATGGAGATGCATGGATCTTTTACACGGAGATCAATTGTATATCGGGATGTGGTGTTCGATGAGGTGACTTCCTACAAGGGGAGTTCAGGAGTTTAACTACAGGAGAGCAGGGTTGATGAAGAAGGAAAGGATGCGAGAAATCTTCAAGTGGAGTTGCCTGTTTCACCAGGAGCTCCAGCTGTGTCAAGCTCTGAGATGGAGGCTTCAGGTTCTGGAAGCAGGGGGAGCGATGCTCCAAGTTCGTCTGGAAGGAGAGCTAGCACAGAAGAAGCACCTGAGGAGGTGGTCAGTCAGGAGCAACCTCTTAGGAGGTCGAAGAGGACTATCAAGCCACCGGATCGATACACAGGAGGAAACATGGTGAGCTTTGTCTCATGTTTCTTTGCTGGTCCCTTGGATAAGAGGGAGCCGTCGAGCTTTGAGAAGGCCAAAGGCGTGAAGCAGTGGGACATTTCTATGTAGGAGGAGATGGATGCTTTCAAGAAGAATGAGACTTGGTCTCTAGTGCCCAGGCCCAAAGGCATTACCCCTATGACATGCAAATGGGTTTATAAGCTCAAGAAGAAAGCTGACGGCATGATCGAGCGATACAAGGCTCGCCTTGTGGCTTGCGGGTTCTCACAGCAGTATGGAAAAGATTATGATGAGATGTTCAGTCCAGTGGCAAAGATGACTTTAGTTCGATTTGTTATTGCTTTGGCGGCATCCAGTGGATGGGAGATTTGGCAGCTCGACGTGAAGAATGCGTTTCTATACTGAGAGATTGACAAGGATATCTTCATGATCCTACTGTCGGGCTTCATCTCGGAGGATTGTCTGGACTACGTCTACAAACTGAAGAAAGCCCTGTATGGGTTGAAGCAAGCGCCACGGGCATGGTATGGGAAGATCGCAGAGTATCTTCTATTCTGCGGGTTCTTTGCTTCAGACTCTGATTCTAGCTTGTTCGTCAAGAAGGAGGGGGTGCTTCGGGTTATTGTTCTGCTGTATGTGGATGACATGATTGTCACCTGGAACTCGAAGGAGGCAGTAGCAAGGCTGAGAGCCGAGCTTGCTATCAGGTTTGAGATGAAGGATCTGGGTGAGCTTCATCATTTCCTTGGACTCGAGGTTCAGAGGTGGGAGAGCGAAGTGCTCGTTTCTCAGGCTGGATATGCAAAGCAGATCGTTCAACGATTCGGCATGGAGGAAGGGAAGAGCAGCTCTATACCTCTGGAACAGCATCATAATCTTCGGAAGGATGAGGGGAGAGTTCTATCTGATCCGTTGGTGTTTCGAGCTCTGGTTGGGAGCTTGATCTACTTGACGATCACAAGGCCTGATATTGCTTATGCAGTTGGCAAGGTGAGTCGGTACATGGCGGAACCACGGAAGCCTCATCTTCTGGCGGCAAAAGGAATTTTGAAGTATGTGAAGTCGACCTCTGATCTGGGTCTCCTATATAGGAGAGGGTCAAGCTTGGAGTTGCTTGGATACATGGATGCTGATTACGGGGGAGACGTGGATGATCGGAGATCAACGTCTGGTTATGTCTTTATGATGGGCCCGACAGCTATTTCTTGGTGCAGCAAAAAACAGACTCGGTGTCTGTATCTACCACAGAAAGAGAATACAAGGCTTCGGCCTTGGCAGCTCAGAAAGCCATTTGGCTCAGGAGGTTGGTGGAGGACGTTCATGAGGAGGTTCGAGGTCCCACTATGCTACGCAGGGACAATGAGAGTGCTCTCAAGCTGGTTAATAATCCAGTCTGTCACGCGAGGACCAAGCATATTGAGATTGAGCACCATTTCATTCGTGAAAAGGTGTTGGGAGGATTTCTTATGGTCGAGCATGTTCGGAGTGTGGAAAATGTTGCAGACATCTTCACAAAGCCGCTGGCGAAGGGACCGTTTACTCGGTTGCGGAGTTTAATCGGGCTAGTTTCTACTTCCCACTTCAAGGGGGAGTGTTGAAATTATTGAAGTGGTGTGGAAGATGGCCGGCGGTCTGAAATTTGGTGACCCTAGAGACCGCGCGGTCTCTGTGTTGGTTCTCTGCCAGTCTGGCTCTGCTGGTCTGGCCCTGCAGGTCTTGTGTGATCGGCCGGTTTGTTCTAGCTGGTTGCGGTCTCTCTCTGGTTTGCTATGCTTAGTTGGCCTGTCTTCTTTGTTGGAAGATCGGGCGGTCTGTTATGTGTAACCGCTGTGACCGGGCGGCTTTTGCTGGGCGATCTGGAGACTTGTATGAAGTTATCCGGTTGTTCTTGGTTTGCTTGGATAAGCTATTTTCCAAGTGGTCTGATCGCGCGGTCTGCTTTGTGAGACCGCTCGCGATCTGACGGGTGGTGATTGTATCTCTCCTGTGCGGTGACAACATCCGTCTACCTGCCTATAAATAGGGGTGCATGGCCCGTCATTCATGATGAGAACTATAAGAACAAGAGCCTGGGTTGTTTCGTGTGGTCTCACTTTGAGGTCAGGTGGTCTCGGAAGCGAGTTGACTATTTGTTGTGTTCGCAGGTTTGCGGTCAGCAGAGTGCGGTCTCCTTCCTTGGTGATTTGTCAACGGCTTGAATAAATAGTTCGGCAGCGGCTTGTCCGCGAACTGGTTTATGTTGTTCTTGTGCTGTTCGCAGCGAGCTCAGCGATCAGGCGACCTTCGGAGGTTAGGCGATCTGAGTTGTGGTCTGGCGACAGCTTCTGTTCTACATTCAGCTCAATAAGCTCCAGTTCGTGCGGTCTGAGGTGGCGGTCTGGCAGTACAGGTCAAGCCGGGTAATCTGAGTTGCGGTCTTGCCTATTTTCTGTTCGAGCGGTCTCAGGTCAAGCCGGGCGGTTTCTGGAGTCGAGCGGTCTGTGCGGTCTCTGCTTGTCAAGCCGCCAGATTTGTTTTTGGTGTATTTTGTTCTTTTCTCCTTCGTGATTCTTATGAATCATGCCTCGCCATGTATACCTCTCACTGTAATCAAGTATTGTGATTCAATAAAGCTTTGTGTTGCTATGTGGCATATTGTGGTTGTTTGGCTATAACTCAGTTGATGCAACTCCTGCTTACTCCTAAACGATTTAAGTCAAAAAATTTAACAGGTCTCGCTATTTTGAGTCCGCTTGAAGGGACTTTCCTGGATGTAGAAGAGAGGTCGCGCATTTCTGGGCAAACACCGTCGGAAGAAACCTATCCACTAATTAGTGGAAATCTTCCTGCTACTATGCAAATCAAAGGACTAGCATGTCCATAGATTAAGGAGGGGAATCATTACCCTTAATGCCCGCTTCGGTGCCACCAGACTAGGATTCCTCTCCACGGATTCGAAGAGGGCACAAGCACGTAAGATATCTTCTTCCTCTGACTTGACTAGCCAAGCGAACCTCCTTCCTCTTCTTGACCTCTGCACTTGCCTTTGGAGAGAGTCCAAGTGAGAAATACTAAGGAAAATCCATGGCTTGAAGGCTTTATATACAAAAACACTACCGCCGGTGCTACAACCTAACGCAGGCACTAGCCCAAAGGCGGTACAGCCGAACATATCCACGGCCGCTTAAGGATTAGTCGAGAACGCTACTGCTAGCGCTAGGGCTACCTCCTGTGCTAGCTCTCGACGAACCGAATCCACGCGCACTCAACATGATTTGTCAGAATACATTCGTTGGGACATAAATTCATTGAGAGAGCTATTGTCGGTGCTAGAACTACCACTGATGCTAGAACTCGATGATTCTTCTTGATGCTTTCGACGGTTCGCAGAAGTCCCTTTGACGATACGCAACCATTTCGATGATTAGAGCTACCTCCGGCACTAGCCATGGCGCTAGCTCTTTAGCTTAGAACATCTTAAACTCTTTGCACCTCAACACTGGGGTCTTACATTATATGTGTGTGCTAGAGGAAGAAGATGAACAAATGTCGTTCATCTGCTTGAGATCCGTGCAGATTTTATAACATGGGCAGAAATCTATTTTCTGACTCAACACAAAGGTTGTAGCCCTCGGAACGACCTTTCCAATGAGTAATTGTGGGTTTTCAGAGGAGCCCCGTAGCTTCGGCAAAGTAAAATTTAAAATGTTTGGGCAGAATATGATTTGGTTTATGTACTAGATAGCTTGTTGTCCAGATTTACTTTGCTGGGTTCAAACCTTATTGTAGAGAGGTTAGGCTCAGATCTGGACCTTGGGCTCAACACAAAAGTTGTAGCCCTTGGAAATACCTTTTCGGAATGGGGTGGCAATTAATTTTTGGTGTCTATAGCTCTGGGAAATTTAGTTTCCGTAAGCTGTGCCAAAATTATACAGATTTTGTTGTTCTTAGATTTCTCTTAGATTATTCGTCGGTCACCTATGAAAATTGGTAGACTTGATTTTAATGTTGTCATATACACCCAGTTATGTTTTATGAGATTTGGATATATATCTGTGGAGAATTATCTTATCGCTTAAATTGTAAATCGAAATTAATTGAGGTTGAAATGGGGGGAAAAGTTCCAAATTGTAAACCAGCATGGGCTATGATGGAAATATTAATAAGATGGTCCAGGTAATACACTTGAATAATTTTATGATGTTGATGATCTCTTCATGATTATTGGATACACATGTAATCCATAGTATCGTATGGGTGAAAAACCCATGATGTGTATAACCACTGCTTAGAGTTACGATAACCCCTTCCAGATATTAATAAGGCTTCGGCCTAATAATTAGGTTGCAATGACATCCTAGGGTATGATGGAAAGGGACTCAGTGGAAGCCCTTGCGTACTTAAAAGCGCGGGTATGTTGAAAAAGAAAGGGACTCCATTGGAGCCCTTGGGTACTTGGGTTATACGACTAGTGCTGGTGTTGGCACATGATAGTTGTGATACTGTGTTGAGGATTGCATACGGTAGATCTATGGGCTCGCTAGTTGTCACACTGATGGGATCTGGCAGATAGATTGGCCGGTTGGGCTGGGCTCTTTGTGTTTTCTTCCAAAGGCCCCTTCTGTGCCATTGATCGGTTGGGCTGGGCTCTTGGAGTTTACTTCCAAAGACCCCTTCTGTGTCTAGTACACAGTTGCTTCGTTGTTGCATTCTTAGCGTCGGGCGTACGTATGTCCCAGGTCTGGTAGTTTGCATACCAATCTAGTAGTGGATAGCGCAATCCACTATCAACGTCTGGCCACGACGGGTGATGCCTGAGAGGTTTATTACCCTCGAAAAGTGGGAAGTATAAGTCTATATCGACATAGCAATTCAGAGTGCGTGTGTAAATTATGGGTGAGTCATCATGCATACATTCATTGCATTGCACCGCATAAAGATCCTCATCATATAAACTTGTTTGGGCACCTTTATATAATGAGTTACTTATCGTTGTGGAAGACCCTTAACTTATAAGCTTTTATGGGCATCCTTATAAGATAAGTTCATTTCAGTCCTTTATATACTCTGCTCTGCTTATACTCTATTGCTGACTATACTGCTAGAGTAGATGTACTTTTATATCTTATCATATCTACTGTGATAACTATTTCCTTGTCACCTGTTATATTGTATATTATTGATTATATTGTAGAGTTCTCCCTCATTCCTTCCGCTCGGTGCCAAAGAGTAGTTGGGGGAGAGAATGTGAAGCCACTTAGTCTTTATAACTAACGGTTGCTACGTCACTATTTGTAGCAGGACACCCAGCGGTAGGTGGAGCAGCAGCATACGACGCAGGAGTACAGCTAGGCCAGGGAAACAGGGCCTGAGACTACGATACCTTCACTACCGTCAGTGACAGATGTGAGTGAGAGATTTGAGATGTAGCCCTTGAGGCAACTCTATACTCTGATATTTTACAGAGCTTTTCTTTAGCTACCTGTCCTTTTGTATATTGTTGGAAAACTTTTCCCTTATTGTGAATTTATGGCTTCTCTGGTTTTCTATTATTGATGGGTTGCCATGATGATATTGGTTTAGATGATAGGATATACGCCTTAGGGTACAGGTTATCCCGTGTGTTGACGCTACCGCAAGGCGGCTGTTCTGGGCATAGGAGTCCCCTCGGCCGTATTTTGTGTTCCGGGAGGGGGGTCTTACATGTGCTGTACGGTGGAGTGGTTAGACCAACAACAGTTTTACATGATTAGACATTACTCCAATGTCATTCACCACACCAGACTAAGGACTAGTCTCTACAACCACTTGATCAATAATAGATTTGAGGGATGGTAAGAAAGTAATATGGAAAGAACCCTAGATAACTTGTTAGCCATATAATGTGATATCAAGTTTAAGTGGTCCGTTGGCCAGGTAAGAGTGAGGTTGGTGGTCGCACTGCGTACCATTATACACCATCTTCCTTGCGGGAGATACTAGCTCACCCCTAACCTCTTCCTAGACACCAATTAGATGACTTAAAATATGGGTCTCACTGATATATGCTAAGGTTAAAACTAGTCTCTTTTCCCAATTAATGCTACGACAAAGAACTAGCAACGATGCATAGATTATTCACATGTATAAACAATAGTCGATGCACTATTTTCAAACCTTGAACCAGGATTTAAGCGTGATAAAGTGTAAGAGTAAGAATGAACTTGAACATTTATAATAAGTATCTAAGGCCAAGACGCTTCATCAATATATGAGTGCAATAAGTAGTGAATCAAGCTATACTTTTGAATACGTACAATTTCATAAGATGGTCAATTCACGCTCAATTTAATGAATGGTTTAAGATTCATTTATTTCATTTATATGAAAGTGTGACATGTTAAATAATACCCCTTTAAAATGCATAATTTCTTAAAGTGCTCAATTGAAGTCCAAACCGTTTGAAAACTTCAACAAAGGTTAGTCATGATAAAGTTAGGGTGCTATAAATTTTTTGGAATTTATTGAAGGGTTTAAGACTCATTTATTTCATTTATATGAAACTGTGACACATTAAATAATACCCCTTTAAAATGCATTTAATCATAAAGTGGTCAAATGAAGTCCAAACCTTTTTAAAACATGAACCAAGGTCAGTCATGACATTACTTGGGTGCTTTAATAATTTGGGAATTTAATGAGTGGTTTAAGACTCATTTATTTCATTTATATGAAAGTGTGACATATTAAATAATTTAAATCGTACCCTTTGGATACATAAATCATAGAATGCTCAAATCAAGTCCAAACACCTTCAACTTTTAACCCAAGTTCATTCATGATATTATTAGTGTGCTATAAAAATTTGGCAATTTACTTATCTGTTTAGCATCAAAACATTTCATTAATACATAAGTGTGACAAATGAGTGTTTTTTTAATTTAAACCATAGTAAAACTATGCTCCATAAATTATAAGCTTCTGCATATGATTTAGTAACCTAATAAGGAACTTTTATGCAAATTTTCAAGTTCAAATCAGGTCTTATGACGGAAAAATATACAAAATATTAAAAGCCCTATGGTTTATGCCACCAAAAATTTGAAAATTAATTCAGGGAATTATACAACTCCTCAGAAAATGTATCACCCCAATTTGAAATGGTCTAACCAAGCCCTACAACTTCCATGCTGATCACTTGGCATGGTTCAGTCACTAAGGCACATAAAAATCAATTTAAAAGCTCTAATGGGGTGTGCATATAGCAATTTTACATTTAATAAGTTCTGGATTAATATATAAGAAAAGGCATTGATCTTGGCGTAGATCTAGCAGCTGGGGAAAGCGGCAGATGACGAAATGACCTTCCCCCACAGCGGATCAGTTGTCGATCCGCTGTGTGGATCAGCCCAATCATTATTTAAGGTTATCAACGACTATGATTTTGTCATCAACCTTGAGCCGACGGTGGAGATTGATCCCGCGTGGGCGGATCTTTCGGTGCTCCTCCACCACCGTCCGGCTATCACCACCCATCGCCACCACTACTAGTAGTTTCACTGTGGTCATGAGGGCTACCTCTTGGCGGTGGTCCGGCGGCCTGATGCCGGCGGCGGCGGCCAGAATTATGTGGTCATTCCGACGGCATTTCTCCACCAAATTACATGAAATCTTAGCCCAATTGAGCTCATTTTTTATTCGAAAACCTTCTAAGATGATTTCAGAAGGCGAAGGGGAAGGAACCTCGCTTGATTTTGCCTTGCTCTCCTGGTTCGGGCATCCATGGCTTCGTCAGCTGAATTGGCTACACTCCTCCCGAGGGCTTCCACTCAAATTCTCAGCTTAGGACTGTTGCTTGGGGCTGGTGTGAGGTTTCTGAAGGGTGAGGGGGGTGGCTTTTATAGGCTAGGTGTGAGTTTTGCCTTAATCTCAACATGGCCGACCATGTCTATGGTCTAGCTTGTACTTCTAGCCACCGTGCAGTCTTTTGAGGCCTTGGATAATATCAGAAGCTATCCTTTAGCCTCTCAAAGAGGGAAAGATTCAAGGGGGGCATGGTTACTTCATTTTCAAGTTTTTCCATTGTGGGTAATTTTCCTCTTGGGGGGGGGGGGTGTTTAGGTAAATTAATGGCCATTTGATTTTGGTCCTTGGGTTTAAGGTCTAAATGTGTTTAGGGTTTAGTTTGGAGTATCTTAGGTGAGTGTGGTGTTAGGGTATTTTAAAAGTGGGTTTAGGCCTTAATTAAACCATGGTTTGACCATGCTTAATTTGGGCTGACCAATGTTGACCAAAGTTAACATTTTGATAGTTTAGCTAGCCTTGGTCATGGGACATGGTGTGGCTAGCTCAATTGACCAAGAAGGGGTTCATTTGAGAGGTTTAAGCTTTTTGGCTAAATGTACAACATGCTCTCTTCTTAAGGTCTTACTCTTGTCATTAAGGTGATGTGGTGTGCAAATAGATGAATTGGTCTACTTAGGTCATGAGGAAGGAGATGGTTAGCTCAGTTGGTCAAGGGTTGGCTTAATTGAGTTGGTTTGGCTCACTTTGCCTAAATGCACACCATGCATCTTTCTCTTTCTTTAAGGGCTTTAACTTTGTCTTCAAGGTGATGTGGTGTGCTAATAGGTGAATTGGTTTACTTAGGTTATGAGGGAGTGTATGGTGAATTCCATTGGTTAGGGTGGAGTGTAACGCCCCAAGTCTATTTAATTCGGTTTCGGTGTGCGTTTAGAGGGTTTGGGGTGTGGATAGAGGTGTGGTCTGCGGTTAGCCTCAGAATAGGGTTGTGATTAAAACCTATTCCCCCCCCCCCTCTCCCTCTCATTCTCCCGATCTTTTCCCCGACGGCACCTCCTTCTATCCTGATCGCTCTTCCCTCTCCCTCTCGTCGCACAAGGAAGCTCCCTGAGTTCCTCTCCCTCCTTCACCCAAGCAACCCTCTCTCTCTCTCTCGATCCCTCTCTCCTGTCGCCTGGAGTAGGGAAGGCCATCTCGAGCTCCCTTTCCCATCACCACCTAGAGCAAGGAGGACTCATCCCCCTTCCTATCCTTTTCTCCCATCGACAAGGAGGAGTCGATCCCCTCTCCTCTCTCTCATTTTGCTACTGGAAAGAGAAGCCCATGCCAACCCCTTGCCGACCTGGGGCTAGGGTTCTAGCTTTTATTAGGAGTGGCCGACCGAAAGCATTCGTGGAGAGTAGATTTCATGCGCGGACAGCCGTTACTTTTGCTAACCGTCAAATCTGGGCGCGTTCCCATGGCTCCGAAGCGCACTTCAAGGGTAACGACTTTTCATCTTGGACAGGTGAAGCCCTTAATCAGCATATTTGCATGGAAGCCCCTCTCCACCGACAGGTGGAGAAGACTGCCCTCCGACGGGTCGATGTTTACATCCCCACGTTTAATTGCATTAGTATCCGGAAGCGTGACTACGGATTAGGCATGATGTGTGAAGCCCATCCGGACATGTTGGTCTGGATTGGTGTGGTTCTGGGTTCCCGAAGAAGACTTCGTGGAATGTGTATGTTTGGATCGTAGACGTTAGTTCCCAGGGAACTTCTGTTGTGTTTATGCAAAGCCCGTCTCTTGGAGACCGTTGGGCTAGCGTGTGGAGTTGTGCGCCTTAGGTGCCCAACTTAGGTGGCCGCGAGTGCCACCCTTGTTACATAAAAAACAGTTATGTAGGCGGTAACATGCAAGGAGAGGCTGACCCGTATCGTGCGTGATGGGTACGAAGACTTGAGCAACGGGTTTAGTTGAACTGTACCTACCCTATATGGTGTAGTTCGACTACCTAAGGTATCTGGCGTGTCGCTATAAGCATAGGAGAGAGCCAAGGACCTTGGGTCTCAGTTAGAGAATGCTCAACTTTGGACCATCCATTCTGGGACTGAGGATGGTGGTGGGACCTGGGAAATCTAGTACACCGTTAAGGTGGCCTGTGTGCACGAGATGTTGGGCCGATCGAGCCAACGTTTATGATGTTTGGTGCTTTTACGGCACTCTCTAGCTCTATGTAATTATGCTAACTTGCTTGCAGGGAAGAAGCACCACCACCACGAGAAAGGGGTGGGGTCGTTATAATTTGGTCAGCTATGCTGACCGTTTCTTTGTTTGCCACTACTTGGTGGAATGTTCTTATGCAGGAGCAGGTGAGCTGAGCGGGAAGTAGCGGGCTGAATCCCCTATGCTGAGCCAGCCCTCGAAGGCCCGAATGTTTTGTTTAGTCTTTTTCATGTGTTGTCGGTCTGCGTCCCGATGTATGCATGATGGAGACGACGGCCCTCAACAAGAAGATGATAGTACCGGAGCGCTTACGTATGCTACCGGCGTGCTTGCGGACGACGGTGCCTCTCCAACCAAAGACTTACGTCACCGTCACCGCGATGATATTTATGACGGACGTCATATCCGCTACAACCTCCGTCCGCAACGCAAGAACATTAATTAATAGTTATAATAATTTAATTATAATTATTAATTAATATTGCCATGCTTTTAAAAGAAAATTTTAATTAATAATTATCCTTATAATTATTAATTAAAATTGTCATGCTTTATTTTAATTAGTGGGACTTGTCATGTTTTGTTTTATTATTTTACTTTGGACTACGTTTAGCCACTGTGATTGTAAAGCCTATAAAAGGCTATATGTTGGATGGATTTGGAATTAACAGGAATGAAATAAAATTGAAAACCTAAATTCCTCTCTTGGAATCCACTTCCCCTCTCTCTCTTGGGCCGCCCTCTCTCTTCATCCCCCTCTCCAAGTTCGGCCAAGGCCGCCCCTCCCTCTCTCTCTCTCCCTCTCAAGCCGTCGGCCACCCTAGGTCCGCCCCCTCTCTTCCTCCTCCTCGCCAAGTTCGGCCAAGGTCGCCCCTCCCTCACTCTCTCCCTCTCAAGCCGCCGGCCACCCTTCCTCCTCTGGGAAAAACTGGCCCCCACTTTCAAGCCTTCCCTTTGTGACGGGATTTCCTCCACGGCGCGTGGTAGATTCGTGTGGATCTTGGACAAACGTGAAGCGATGACGGCGGGCGGACTCCTTTCCAAACAACGCGCTTCCGGTGGATCCGTAGAAGAGCGACCGGGCGAGTGCATGCTTGAGGCTAATCTTATCTCAAGCGGGGTAACGAACGATCCCCCCGTGTGTTGTCTTTTCTCTAGATTTTTCTTATGGTGGAATTTGTGGCATGATCTTCAAATCACCGAAATATCGTGGTTTTCTCTCATCTTGAAATTTGCATTCATCCTCTTCTTTTTAATTTTCGAAGGGGCTTGGCGAGCCCCGACTTTTTGTTTGGAGAGATCTACCCATTTCCTAATTGCAATTTTCGGTGGGTCTCTTTTGGTACGACGCATAGCTTGATCGGATCGGGTGGGTCCATTTCGCTTGGTCGAACATTGGATTATCGCCCTTCGGAGATCTCAAGAGGATTAGCGATCCTTCGTGTGGCAATTGTTTCTCTTTGCCTAGTCCGGTGCAGTTGCACTGTGTGGCTTGCAATTGCATCATTTTTCTTGAGTCGCGCATCCCTAAAAAAATTTGTCCATAACGAGCGCGTCGGATAGGAAAGGGTTCACATCAATTTGGTATTAGAGCGAGGTTCGTGTCAATTTCTTAATTGACAGAGTCCTAAGGTTTTCTTAGAACTCCGACACTCACAATCTTCACATGATTTCACGCTCAAAAATTAAAAATAAAATTTCGTCGGTCTTCGAATAGCGTGCTAAATCTGTTATTTTTCAGCAAAAATAAAAAAAAAATATTCTACATATTATTTCCTGTTAGAAAAAAAATTATCCTAGTTACTAGACATAAAGAAAAAAATTCATCATTTATAAAATTTTCTGGTCAGAAACATTTAGGTCTACGTTGCAAGCGTACGAGACTTGGCACGAAGTATCCTACGTCCTTGTCTCAAATGACGGACGATCGGGACTCGGGTCACGGTCCAACGACTATTGATGAACTCCGTCAGGAGTTCAATGATCAGTTGACGGACATCCGAGAGATTCTACAGGAGATTCGGCTAGCCCAAAGGGCTCCTCCAGGATCATGCTGCCCACCAACACGTAGGGGAAAAAGTTAACGCTAATCATATTCCTGATCCTGACCCCCTAAACCCTGCAGCCCACCAACGTGCTGAAGGGAACATTAATCCTAATGGTAACCCCGAACAGGCCCCACGAGCACTGCACGGATTTGATATCACTAGGGCCGTCTGGATCAAACCACCGTCTTATGATGGGTTGGGTGAACCCCAAGTTTTCTTGGATTGGGTTACGGAGATAGAATGCTACTTTCAGTGGAAAAATTTGACTAACGAGGATAAGGTGCACGTGGCGCGTATGAAGTTGTTGGGTCGAGCCAAGTCATACTGGCTGAATGAGGAGCGGCGTTTAGGTGCGAGGGATGGTTTGCCTCTCATTGGTTGGGTGGGCATGAAAGCGTTGTTGACTAACCAGTATGTTTTGACGTATCATCGAACACAAATATTTGATGAATTAGCCTCCCTTC
Source organism: Dactylorhiza incarnata (assembly GCA_033032865.1). Classification (NCBI taxonomy): domain Eukaryota; kingdom Viridiplantae; phylum Streptophyta; class Magnoliopsida; order Asparagales; family Orchidaceae; genus Dactylorhiza; species Dactylorhiza incarnata. The sequence goes on from JAWHQI010000018.1 coordinate 17,364,739, forward strand.
GTCAAGGGAACCGCTCGGTCGAGAAGTACATGGTGATCCTGAAAGACATGATGGTTAGATGTGACATTACAGAGATTCCCGAAGTTACCCTCTCCAGGTTTCGCAAGGGACTTTGTCCCGAAATTCAGGGTAAACTCCTTCGCTATGGTCACACTGATTTGAACACAACGTATAATGCCGCGTTAGACATTGAGAAGCACCTGACCCACAAGTATAAGTCGCGTTCGTTTCAGAAGAGTAAGTCCATCTTAGGACCTCCTCCGTCAGCCATGAAAGATAAAGTGAAGTTTCGATCCACTGATTCAAACTTCGTCGTAATTACAGCTAGGAATATGACTAACCCGTCCGGCGATCGTGTGCCCGTAGGTCGGATTAGCAAATCGAACACTTCTTGTTTTAGCTGTGGTGTTCAAGGGCACTACGCGAGTTAATGCCCCACTAAGGCCAAGCCCTTAGCTCTGTTGGACACTGCTGATGATTCCACCGAGCTCAAGTATGAAGTTGGTGATGACTCCGATTCGGAGGGAGTGCCGAGTGATCTAGATGATGACACCAACATGATGGTGATGCGTTGTATTTTCGCCACCCCGCGTGCGTCTGATGAATGGAATCGGACGAACATCTTTTCTTTAAATTTTAAAAGCGGAGAGAAGTGGTGCAAACTGATTATTGATAGTGGTAGCTGTATGAACGGGATTTCTGAGAATGTTGTTACCCGGATGGCGTTAGTGACTGAACCGCATCCCCACCCATATAAGGTCGCGTGGGTTAATAAGACATCCCTTCCGATAGCAAAACGTTGCGTAGTACCCCTGGCCATCAAAGCTTATTTGGAGAAGGTTTGGTGTGACGTCATCCCCATGGATGCGTGTCATGTTTTATTAGGTCACCCATGGCTCTATGACCATGATGTCACTCACTTCGGGCGAGCCAACACTTATGAGTTAAAGTTTAATGGCAAAACTATTATCTTCAAACCCTCTCCGCCTAAGGACCCGTCGGTCACCTCTAAAGACACAATTGTGCCCGTAGAGAAGAAAATGTTAAGCTTTATAGGTAAGAAAGAGTTTGCGCGCCAGACATTTTTGGATGGTGTCTTCTACGCGTTAGTTTGCTTACAAGCAAATGAGGACGTTCCTTCTTTTGAAAACTTGCCGTCGGCGCTGCGTAGCCTGTTAGAGGAGTTTAAGGATATCTATCCCAAAGATTTACCGCCTGCGTTGCCTCCCTTGTGGGACATCCAACATGCAATAGATTTCATACTAGGTTCCTCATTACCCAATCTGCCTCACTATCGGTTAAATCCTTCCGCACACTTAGAGTTGCAAACTCAAATTTTTGATCTGCTACAAAAAGGTTTTATCCGGCATAGTAAGAGCTCGTGTGCCGTCCCGGTTCTGTTAGCTCCTAAGAAGGATGGATCTTGGAGGATGTGCGTGGATAGTAGGGCCATAAATAAAATAACAATTAAATATAGGTTTCCCATCCCTCGATTGGATGATTTGTTGGACATGCTAGCCGGAGCCACGATATTTTCTAAATTGGATATTAGGAGTGACTACCACCAAATTCGAATTAGAGAGGGTGACGAGTGGAAGACAACCTTTAAATCTAAAAAGGGGCTCTACGAGTGGTTAGTAATGCCGTTTGGGTTGTCCAATGCCCCTAGTACATTCTCGAGGATGACGACGCATGTCTTCCAACCCTACAGGGGAAAATTTATTGTGGTGTAGTTTGATCGTATACTCATTTTTAGCACGTCTACACATGACCATAAGTCTCATTTGAGGACTATCTTGGAAACGTTACGTGCGGAAAGGTTGTTTGTCAATCTTAAGAAATGTACTTTCTATGTCGCATCCGTAGAATTCCTAGGCTATATTGTAAGTTTGGAGGGCATACTAGTGGATCCCAAGAAAGTCAAAGCCATCAAGGATTGGCCGGTACCCACCACCATTCGGGACGTTAGAAGCTTCCACGGTCTAGCTACGTTTTATCGCCGATTCATTCATGACTTTAGTAGCATCATGGCACCAATCACCGAGTGCATGAAAAAGGGTGAGTTCACTTGGACAAAGTCGGATACTCACGCGTTTCAAACGATTAAGGCTAAGATGTTGGAAGCCCCCTTTTGCGACTACCGAACTTTGGTAAAGTTTTTGAATTGTCATGTGACGCTTTAGGGATTGGAATAGGTGGAGTGTTGAGTCAGGAAGGTCATCCTGTTGGTTACTTTAGTGAGAAACTTGCCGGCCCGAAGTTCAATTATTCTAATTATGACCGTGAGTTTTATGCCGTCATTCGTTGCCTCCAACATTGGCGGCACTACCTTCTCCCTAAGGAGTTTGTCATCCACTCCGATCATGAAGCGTTAAGGTTTGTTAACTCCCAAAGCAAGGTTAGCCCTCGGCATGCCAAATGAGCCTCTTATCTTCAGGATTACACCTTCATAATAAAACATCTCAAGGGAAACCTTAACCGGGTGGCGGACGCCCTTAGACGGGTCTCTTTGTTATCAACCACGTTAGAGGTAAAGGTCATCCGATTTGAGCGCATTAAGGATGAGTATGTCAACTGTCCGGACTTCAAGGATATCTACTTGTCAGCTAACGGTGACACACCCACTATTATTTCTATGTATTATATCTGAGATGGTTATTTATTTAGACACGCCAAGCTTTGTATCCCTCAGTCATCCCTTCGCCATTTTATCGTTTGGGAATTACATAGTGGCAGATTAGGTGGTCACATTGGGCGTGACAAGACCATCACCCTAGTTGAGGATAAATTTTTTTGGCCGTGCCTAAAATCTACGGTGCATAAAATCATGGGGAGTTGTCGTACGTGTCAATTATCTAAAGGAAATTAAACGAACGCGGGGCTTTATACCCCTCTTCTGATCCCTTCCGTACCATGGGAATACATTAGTATGGATTTTATTCTTGGTCTCCCCGTCACTTTAAGGCGCCATGACTCCATTTTGGTGGTCGTCGATCGGTTCTCCAAAATGGCATATTTTATTGCAAGTAATAAGGCCGATGACGCGTCGCACGTAGCTAAATTATTTTTTAAGGAAGTCGTTGGCCATAGGGGCGTTCCGAAAACTATAGTCACTGATCGGGACGTGAAGTTCACTGGTTATTTTTGGAAGACCCTGTGGAGGATCATGGGCACCAAGCTCTTATTTTCCTCAGCCTACCATCCGCAGAAGGATGGGCAAACAGAAGTGGTAAATAGAAGCTTGGGTTGTTTACTCCGTTGCCTGGTAGGTGACCACAAGGGTACATGGGATCTCCTTCTTCCCCATGCCCAATTAGCGTACAATAATTCTAAAAATCAGTCCACAGGGTTCTCTCCGAATGAGATCGTGCATGGGTATAAGGCACCAGTGCCACTTGACTTGATCCCGTTACCTCCATCTTATAAGTCAAGTCAATTCGCATAGGACTTCGCCTCACTTGTTCATACATTACATAAGCATATTAAGGACACATTAGCTACTCAATACGCTTCGTATCAATCTCATGCTAACGTGCATAAGAGAGCATCCCCCATAAAGGTTGGTGATTTGGTTGTGGTGCGCCTCATCCATGAACGGTTCCCTTTGGGAACCATAAAAAAGTTGGCCAATGATGCGCAAATCTAGCACACCGCTATATGCGGTAGCGAGACTGCGGCACGAAACGGCAGTGTATCGATTGTTCAAGTAATATAAAATGTGGGAGTGAATCCCCAAGTATCGATCTCGAAGGAACACAGTAAGGTGGAGTTAACTATTGAGGAAGGACTTGAGATTGAAGCCCTTTAGGTCGGATGGGTTGCGGACGCTTGGGATTTGGTTTGTGGAAAATAAAATAAAATACTACAACTACTCCTATGCAATGCCGCTATGCAATGCTTCGCTTGGTGGGATGGAGACTAGGCAGGCCTTGAGCGCGTTGCTTCGCAAGGGAGGATGGACGAGTAGGCAAGTGGAATCGAACTATGCAGGCCTTGAGCGCGCTGCTTCGTTAGGCGAATGGACTGCATGGGCCGCTATGCCACGCTTCACTAGGCAGATGGGCGAGTAGGCAGGCGGAATGAGGGTCACAAGCACCTCGTCGACAAGCACGCCACTAGCAATTGCTCGTGCGGCACACGAACACGATGGCGGAATGGAAAATGGATGGTGGCGCTTCTCACTTGCATAAACCACAAGATAATTTCACATAGACATGAAATGTACTAAAATGCAATATAAGAGTTTTGCAATCATAGTTTGTTGGGTCCAGCGTCTCCTCACTTGACCCGTAGCGCCCTTCCATTGATATAAAGATTAAGTTGCGCCTTCACCAACAGTCCGGGCTTTTGGTGTAGTTGGTTGCGCTGGGTCCTCTCAATTGGTATCGAAGCAGGTTGCGGGTTCGAGACCGGGGGGCGCTGATTATTCCTGAAATTCTCTCTACATGTGTGGGTCCCGGTGGGTCAGGCGGCCGCAGCCATGTGTCAAGCCACCTCTGAGCCTGCGGGCCATGTGGAGCACCTCTGAATTGTGGGTGGTGCTGGACGCTGGCGGGGGGGGGGGGGGGGGGGGATTGTTGGGTCCAGCGTCTCCTCGACCCATAGCGCCCTTCCATTGATATAAAGATTAAGTTGCGCCTTCACCAACAGTTTGGGCTTTTGGTGTAGTTGGTTGCGCTGGGTCTTCTCAATTGGTATCAAAGCGAGGTTGCGGGTTCGAGACCGGGGGGGGGGGGGGGGGGGGGGCGCTGATAATTCCTGAAATTCTCTCTACCTTTATGGGTCCCGGTGGGTCAGGCGGCCGCAGCCATGTGTCAAGCCACCTCTGAGCCTGCGGGCCATGTGGAGCACCTCTGAATTGCGGGTCGTGCTGGACGCTGGAGGGGGGGATTGTTGGGTCCAGCGTCTCCTCACTTGACCCGTAGAGCCCTTCCATTGATATTAAGTTTAAGTTGCACCTTCACCAACAGTCCGGGCTTTTGGTGCAGTTGGTTGCGCTGGGTCCTTTCAATTGGTATCAAAGCAGGTTGCGGGTTCGAGACCGGGGGGGGCGCTGATAATTCCTGAAATTCTCTCTACCTGTGTGGGTCCCTGTGGGTCAGGCGGCCGCAGCCATGTGTCAAGCCACCTCTGAGACTGCGGGCCATTTGGAGCACCTCTGAATTGCGGGTCGTGCTGGACGCTAGGGGGGGGGGGATTGTTGGGTCCAGTGTCTCCTCACTTGACATGTAGCGCCCTTCCATTGATATAAAGATTAAGTTGCGCCTTCACCAACAGTCCTGGCTTTTGGTGTAGTTGTTTGCGCTGGGTCCTCTCAATTGGTATCAGAGCTAGGTTGCGGGTTCGAGACCGGGGGGGGGGGGGGGGGGGGGGCGCTGATAATTCTTGAAATTCTCTCTACCTGTGTGGGTCCCGGTGGGTCAGGCGGCCGCAGCCATGTGTCAAGCCACCTCTGAGTATGCGGGCAATGTGGAGCACCTCTGAATTGCGGGTTGTGCTGGATGCTGGGGGGGATTGTTGGGTCCAGCGTCTCCTCACTTGACCCGTAGCGTCCTTCCATTGATATAAAGATTAAGTTGCGCCTTCACCAACAGTCCGGGCTTTTGGTGTAGTTGGTTGCGCTGGGTCCTCTCATAGTTCATACACACACATAATTAAGATATAAAATACTACAAAATAGAGGGGGTGAGATTACAACCAAGGCACGAAGTCTTGTCGGGATTCACGGTCAGAATCAAGGGTTGTCATGCCTTGTCTGAGCTCGGTCCACGACTGACGTCCGGGGTACGGAGAGGAACTGTCACTTCCTTCTAGTTGAACCGTCTTCTTCGTAAATCGCCTTTGGCCACGATCTCGTCGGAGAACTCCAAGGATGCAGCAAGTTGTATCTTGAAATGGAGCTTTGGAGGTGCACGAACAATGGAGAAGGCCTAGAGGATACTCCGGCTCAAGATTGGCGTGTAGAATAAGCCCGGAGCACCTCCTGAAGGTGGGCGGCGATGGAGCGGCGAAATTGGCGCACTGGAGCGGGAAAACGGCGATGGACTTGATTAGGGAGGAAATCTGCGCTTTTATAAAAAAATAGTCAGAAATTGGTCACGCACGGTCGAACGCACGACCGTGCGTGAACCGTGCAATATTTAACAAGCATGAAGGCCAGGAAGACGAAGCAGGCGCGCTCGTGCATTTACTCACGCACGGTCGAAGCCGACCATGCGTAAAAATGCACGGGTAAATTCAGGAAACTCAAAATCCAGCAACCAATAGGAGGTCGTTCGTTTTGTTCGCGCACGGTTGAGGCCAACCATGCGTGAAGAAAACGCACGAGCAGGGCAGATCACCATATTGACCAGCCGATCATAACGCACAATCGCAGCCGACCGTGCGTCAAGAAAACGCACGACCGTGCGATTCATACATGATTAATTCTGGGCAATATGGATGATCTGCCCACCTGCACAACACACCCAAACGCTGGGAACACACCTCCAACACAAGTATAAAAGCATAAAAAGAATGGGGAGCACATTGTGCTTGCCCCCAACAAAATAGTGTGTTATTGCACACCACAACGGGCATAAATGTGCACTTCATGAAGAAATGTGATCAAGTGAAATATAAGCAATTAAGGACTAAAAGTGAAGTGCATATGCATGAAAATAAGCCCAGATGAGTCCAAATATGTGTATATAAATGGGACTCATCACACCCCCAGACTTAAACGTTTGCTCGTTCCGAGCAAATCATCCCTTAAGCGGACAAGAAAAAGGCAAGCTGGCATAGAAATTGTAATGGCAGAGTACCATGCAAAGTCGCAGGCTCACACTCATAAAAATTTAGTAGAAGAAATATCTAATTATGCATACTAGTCTATAATTTTCTAGGGGCGTATTTATATATTACATTTACTCAAAAATTGAACCACGGTGAATCATCCAGTCATGCATAGGAAGAAAGTAGATGGAACGCTAAGGTGAGCATTGCCAAAGATCGAGGCTCGGAACAACCTCCATTGAAATCCATCAATGTCGTTGACCATAAGCTTGCCCGTTCGCAGTCTCTCCACGGCACTAGTTTGACTCAAACGCGTGAATCAGTAGGACTTTAGGTTAGAGATGGGGCTTGGGTTTAGGCGAGGTAAACAAATATACACAAGAGGGCTAAAGCACAAAACCCAAATGAGCTAACACAACAAAATTATCCTCAAGCACCACACAAATACACAGGTACACCACACCCCTAGACTTGGACTTGAAGACATGGGTGTGTGCAGCGCCTACTCCCAAACAAAATTATAAACAAAAATATTTTCAATTAAGCTCTTCTTCTTTTTCTTTTTACTTCTTTTCTTTTTCTTAATTTCTTTTTCTTTTCAAAACAACTTCAGCAAATTAAGCAATGAAGTGCATCCACAATTTCACAAAAATATCACAGCATCAACATCGCAAACATGAAAATAAAATACAAACTTGAGCTCAAATTCAGGTGTGCGATTAGGATTGGCTATAAGGCTTTGGTGAGATAAAAGTGGGGCTGAATCAAAGAATGGGTAGGCACAACTGGGCTAGCAAGGATAGAGCGATAGGAATGGACACAAAGGCTCAACCAGGCCAAAACTGATGGCCTACATCACATTCGCGTGATTGACTAACCGTATACCCATGCTTCAAGAATCGTTTGGGGCGAGTTCTTAGCCACCGAGAAAGATTATCCTTCCTCCCGACTTGAGCAATACAATGCTAACGAACGTCTACACACATTCCTATGCTACCGTTTGATTCATATCGGATTCACAAATTTTTGAGTATAGTAAACAATATCTACGCTAACAGAAAGGTATAAACTAAAAGCATAAAATGAAATTGACTCTACACAAATTTCTATGCGAGACATGAGCACTCGACTAGGAGCACTACTGGAGTCAACACATTACTCCGACTCACAGTCCTAAGCCAGCATAGCAATTTTCCAAATCACGCATAAAAAATAAATAGAGCTCACGACGTGCTAAGGGTTAAGCACGCGCTCATGTGGGTGTTGTGATGTGCGGTGAAAATGAACAACTACAATATTATTGAAATAAAAGCTTTTAGCATGCTATGCAATAGTGCACGTGAGTGGGCACAGAAAATAGCTCTCCCCCAGACTTAAACTAAACCATCCAACACAATATATGCTATGAAATTCAAAATAATGCTAAGGGAAGAGAGTACCCAATGCTCAGCCAGTGAGCATACCAGAAGACGCGTGTAAACCAAGAAAAAGTTGCAGCATCCGCCATCCAGAAAAAGGACCTGCAGGGGTGAGCTCCGCAAAAACAAAAGAAAATGTACATACTAAAATGAAATATCACTAACTAAACTAAACTAGATAAAATAAAAATGCAGGAGAAGTAAGATAACTACTGGGGTTATTGTCATCCCAGCACGACTTATTCAGAACTTTAAGAGTTCTAGCTAATGGGTCTATGAAAAGAAATGTGCACAGGTAACTGTTCTAATATGCGTGTCGGTAGCGGGTACCGATACGGCGATAAATCAGTTACCCCTTACCTAAATAATAATACCTGCTCTTCACAGGTAGAGGAAGTAGAAAGTAAGAAGAGGAGGAGGAGTCCTCACTCATCTCACCAAAATAATCCTTGCCAAGCAAGGTGTCATCTTCAGGGAGGCGGCAGGAGGAGAAGGTGATGAATGGAGCTTCCTCTATGGAGGGGGAATCAACCTTCTCACATAAGAGAATGCTCATATCAATGATTTGAGGATCATGCTCTAAGTCCTCCTGGGTACCTGTGAAGACTCAATCTGCACAGGCTCAGATAGAGAAAGGGGATCAAGAAATAAACAAGAAGAAGAACATGAATAAAAATCAATCAGGGGAGTGATCCCGGTCTCACTCCCATCAGGATCCAAGGATAGATTACTGTCATCATCGCAAGTATCATAGCAAGGGGGGTCTATGAACTCAAGGGCCTCGGTGGTGAGTTGGACCTCCTCATCCCATGAGGAAGTGCAAGCCTCCTCATCAGAAAGAGCATCCTCATCATCCCACCGGGGTGCAACCTCAGGTTCAGAATCATCACCCTGCTTAATTACTTCGACAGGATCATAAAAAATGTGTGTAGAAAAATCATGCAAAGAAACTGGAGGAACAAAAAGATTTGGTTCCTCCGCAAAAAGATTTGCTAACGCCTCCCCGATGGAGAGAATACTTTCCTCATCCCACTCAGGTGCATCTAGGATCTCCCATTCTTCTCCTTGTTGGCCAACAGATGACTGATCGTCATCACTAGGAGTGAAGCCATACACAGGGAGTGAGAAGTCCATGCATGATACAAGCTCAGGGGTAGAGGGCATGATTGTATCCATGGGTAAAGAATGAGTGATAGGGACAATGTTGTCATGAGTGAAGGAGTAGCGGTCAGGATTGAAAAGACTAGGACAGTCCTTCAATTCATGACCCTCTCCTCGACACAACAAGCAAACAAAGTTCCTACACTGCCTAGCATTTAACTCCTTCACTTGGTCTATATAATAAACCATCTTGTCATAAGTGCTAGGAGAAATATCCCATGATGACATTTTCAATAATTAAAGCAGATATAATGAAACTGAAATTCTTTGCAAGGAAATTTACACAAACTAATACAACTCCTTGGATTAAGCTTGCCTACAACTTTAAAATAGGAGAGAAAGAATAAGGCAAACAAAAATAAGAAGATCTTACACACTGGAAGAACTACTATCTCTTGTCTCCTTCTATAGCAACTCACACGTTTATGTTCCCCAGCAACGGCGCCAAAAACTTGATGCGCAAATCTAGCACACCGCTATATGCGGTAGCGAGACTGCGACACGAAACGGCAGTGTACCGATCGTTCAAGTAATATAAAATGTGGTAATGAATCCCCAAGTATCAATCTCGAAGGAACACAGTAAGGTGGAGTTAACTATTGTGGAAGGACTTGAGATTGCAGTCCTTTAGGTCGGATGGGTTGCGGACGCTTGGAATTTGGTTTGTGGAAAATAAAATAAAATACTACAACTACTCCTATGCAATGTCGCTATGCAATAATTCGCTTGGCGGGATGGAGACTAGGCAGGCCTTGAGCACGCTGCTTCGCAAGGGCGGATGGACGAGTACGCAAGCAGAATCGAACTGTGCAGGCCTTAAGCGCGCTGCTTCGTTAGGCGAATGGATTACACGGGCCGCTATGCCATGCTTCACTAGGCGGATGGGTGAGTAGGCAGGCGGAATGAGGGTCGCAAGCACCTCGTCGACAAGCACGTCACTAGCAATTGCTAGTGCGGCACACGAACATGATGGCGGAATGAAAAATGGATGGGGGCGCTCCTCACTTGCATAAACCAAAAGATAATTTCACATAGACATGAAATGTACTAAAATGCAATATAAGGGTTTTGCAATCATAGTTCATACACACACATAATTAAGATATAAAATACTACAAAATAGAGTGGGTGAGATTACAACCAAGGCACGATGTCTTGTCGGGATTCACGGTCAGAATTAAGGGTTGTCATGCCTTGTCTGAGCTCGGTCCACGAAGACGTCCGGGGTACGGAGAGGAACTGTCACTTCCTTCTAGTTGACCCGTCTTCTTCGTAAATCACCTTTGGCCACGATCTCGCCGGAGAACTCCAAGGATGTAGCAAGTTGTATCTTGAAATGGAGCTTCGGAGGTGCACGAACAATGTAGGAGGCCTAGAGGATACTCCAGCTCAAGATTGGCATGAAGAATAAGCCCAGAGCACTTCATGAAGGTGGGCGGCGATGGAGCGGCGAAACTGGCGCACTGGAGCGGGAAAACGGCGCTGGCCTTGATTAGGGCGGAAATCTGCGCTTTTATAGAAAAATAGTCAGAAATTGGTCACGCACGGTCAAACGCACAACCGTGCGTGAACCGTGCAGTATTTAATGAGCATGAAGGCCAGGAAGATGAAGCAGGCGCGCCCGTGCGTTTTACTCACGCACGGTCGAAACCGACCGTGCGTAAAAACGCACGGGTAAATTCAGAAAACTCAAAATCCGGCAACCAATAGGAGGTCGTGCGTTTTGTTTGCGCACGGTTGAGGCCAACCGTGCGTGAAGAAAATGCACGAGAGGGGAAGATCACCATATTGACCAGCCGATCATAACGCACGATCGCAGCCGACCATGCGTCAAGAAAATGCACGACCGTGCGATACATACAGGATGAATTCTGGGCAATATGGACGATCTGCCCACCTACACAACACACCCAAACGCTGGGAACACACCTCCAACACATGTATAAAATCATAAAAAAATGGGGAGCACATTGTGCTTGCCCCCAACAAAATAGTGTGCAATTGCACACCACAACGGGCTTAAATGTGCACTTCATGAAGAAATGTGATCAAGTAAAATATAAGCAATTAAGGACTAAAAGTGATGTGCATATGCATGAAAATAAGCCCAGATGAGTCCAAATATGTGTATATAAATGGGACTCATCAGCCAATCGGTGAGCGGGTCCCTTTCGGATCTTAAAAAAATTAGGAGAAAATGCATTGCTTTTGGAGTTACCCACTGATTGGAGAATCTCCCTTATTTTCAATGTTTCAGATTTAACGCCTTATATTTCTCCAGCACATGAATTATCTACCAGCCCGTTTGCTTCCACGTCAGTGTCTACTAGGTTGGGGGGTGAGCTTGCGCCTGGTTCGCTTTCTTCTTCGGCCCCCACTGGAGGTACGTTGAATGTTGATGATGGTATTTGCTCCTCTTATTTGCCTAATGCTTTTCCAAGGTTCCCCCGAACCACCTATGTGCCTGACAGGATTCTCCGAGATGAAGTACTCTCCTCTCCTAATGGTGCCAGTCGCCGCTACTTGATTCGATGGCGTGATTGATAAGTAATAAAAAATATGTATTTTTGGTATAAGTATTAGTATAGTTTTAATTAATATTGTGAATTTTCTATGTAAATTAATGAATAAATTGCTTCTTTATTATTTCTGGTTTCTAACTTAGTTTTATTTTTGTTTTTGCAATTTTTTGCAAAATTTTCACAGGTCACGCCCTCAGACACGCCCGTGACCAAGGGCGTGTAATTTTAAAGATCAAATATCAACGGGACGGCTCAATTCAGATCAAATCCCGACAAATCGCTCAAGTCACGCCCGAGGTCACGCCCGTGACCAAGGGCGTGTAATTTTAAAAGCCAAATTTCCAGCTGGCAGCCGTTTTCAGGTGAAATCTCGAAGAGTTGATCAAGTCACGCCCGTGACTCTACAAGTCACGCCCGTGTTCCAGCAGAGTCACGCCCGTGAGCCGCCAGCGCATCACGTCTCGAAGCCGCACCCATGCTGCCGACATCAGCCACCCATAGTCACGCCCGTGACTCACTAAGTCACGCCCGTGACATACCAAGTCACGCCCGTGTGCAGCCATGTTTGACGGCCAGACCTTCCAGAAGGCGGCGAATACAGCCGAGCAAATGTCACGCCCTAAGTCACGGCCGTGACATTCAAGTCACGCCCGTGACCTAGGGCGTGTAAAACTCAAATTTTCCCTATAAATAGAGGGGCTCGGCTGAAGTTATTTTCATCCAAATTTTGAGTGGTTTTTGTTGTATTGTGAGTTCTTTTGAGTGATTGTGAGCTTCTCTTCTGCATTTCAGTTTAAGTTCGTTTGTAGTTTTTTCGTCTTCCTAGTCTAGTTGTAATGCTGATTTCAGAAATAAAATGATGTTTTTCTCATTTGGATCATCTTCTTTTTATTAATGTTAGTGTGTGTGCGTGTATGAGTTTAGCTTTATTGCTTTCATAATTTAGTTTTATTGCTTTTATAGTTAGTTTTATTGCTTTCATAATCTAGGTTTACTGTTTTCATAGCTTAGATTTACAAGCTTTCATAAAATAGTTTTATCGTTTTCTTTTTCGCCTTATTTTATCGCTTTCATTTTAAACGCTTTCTTTTTCAGTTTCTTTTAGAGTGTGTGCGTGTATGAGATAGTATTTTCCTTTTTTGTAGCTTAGTTTTTATTTCAGTCTTTATATAAGTCTTTTCATTTCTATACCACCCCCTTCTCAAATAAGAGGCTAATTTACTTTAGCACTTGTTTAAGTCGGTTGGGACGGATATTATTTCTGCACCTTTATAAGTCTTTTCATTTCTATACCACCCCCTTCTTAAATAAGAGGCTAAGAACTTTTTAGCACTTGTTTAAGGTGGTTGGGACGGATATTATTACTGTTTTTATATAAGTCTTTTTATTTCCTTTTTATCCGCTTATATCCGCTTTAATTATCAAACATGTATTTTTCAACCGATAATGCCGTCTCCATTCCGATGAGTGGCTAATTTCCTTTAGCGCACGACGTCGAAGAGCATTGGGACACAAAAATAGTTTTTCTATAAAAATTAAAACATCTCTTTCTAAAATAATTAACGCTTAAGGTTTACCCGAGAATCACGTTGAGTGGAGCCACATAATCGATGTGTGGTTTTCATTTCCGTTTTCGTACCTAGTTAGCCGAGAGGCTCGTGTGTACGGACTGATCACTCACGGGTAAAGAGAAGTGCGCTCTACCCTCGAGAGAGGACGAGGTAACTCTCCCGAATTGGAAATAAAAACCCAATAGCGGGGTTCGCAACATAAAGCGAGTATTAAGAACATTCGATTGTAGAACGAGAGTTCGGTCGAATATTCATAATCTCAGGTGGGCGTACCCTCGAGAGAGGAGCGTTCATAATTATGGAACCTCCACGGCCAAGTCATTTTAATATTTTGAAAAGTCATCACTTTTAATTCTACGAAAAATCTATTTTCGTCTCAAGGTAATTCGACGTCGCGCGCTATATTTCTCATCACTTAGAACTCTAGTAAATCGCTTAAATCATCTTTCGCATTTTATCATTTAGAACTCTAGTTAAATCAACTAAAAATATTATTCCGATAAAATAATAGTTCGTCCCTCGAAGTAGCATAATCAACACGACCCGCGGAAATATACGATCCCGATATTTTCTAAAAATATCCTGTATTACTTGCGATAAGGTATACTTGCCTTTATCAAATGATTAATTTGGACTAAAAATTCAAACACAGCTTTTCAAACTCATTTAGTGCAAAACTCTCCTTTTCTACTATTCAATTCAATAGAATTCGGCATTGTAGCCGAAGCGTAATTGTCAATATTCCGAAAGAAGAAAAAGATCGTTACTTCTATCCTTCGATAGGATAACGGTCAATTTCTCAAAGTAGGAGTACTTGCGAGACTCTTCGAAAATATCCGCCAATTCTAAACTCTTAATATAAAGGTTATCTTTTATTTATAAAACAAAAAGAAGAGGCCCAAGTAATCATCAAGTTTTTGGCGCCGTTGCCGGGGACCTTTGTGTTGTTATTTGAAAGTAGGAACTGCTATTAATTTTATTCCTTATCTATATATTACAAAAAAAAAAGGGCACAAAAAAAAAAGAGGTTACAAAACTAAAAAAAAAAAAAAATTATATAAATATAAAAACTTATATTAAAAAAAAAAAAAAAAATATAATAATAAAACAGAAAATCCAAAAATATTGTTTTTTTAATTTATGACCCGAGGAAACTCCTCGGACGATTCGACTATTCCTTTTGACCCCGAAATCGAGCGCACTCTTCGTGAGCGCATCCGATCTCGTGATCAAAACTTACTCGAAACCCCCGAAGAGTCAATCAGAGATACTGTAAATATGGGCGATCCAATTCCAAATGCGGCCCCGGCCCGGACCATGGCATATTATGCCCGGCCGAATTTGGAAGATACAGGATCCAGTATTACTCGCCCGTCAGTTAATAATAATAATTTTGAAATAAAATCCAGCATAATTCAAATGGTACAACAGTCGATTCAGTTCGACGGTTTGCCAGATGAGGACCCAAATCAGCACCTTTCAAACTTTTTAGAAATATGCGACACCTTTAAAATTAATGGCGTCACTGATGACGCCATTCGTTTACGCTTATTTCCATTTTCGCTACGGTCAAAGGCCAAATCATGGTTGACTTCTCTTCCGAGAGGGTCCATAACCACGTGGGCCCAATTGACGGAATTTTTCTTAACTAAGTATTTTCCTCCGTCAAAAACCGCAAAACTACGCACGGATATCACATCCTTTGTGCAATTCGATTCCGAGTCTCTTTATGAGACTTGGGAGCGTTTTAAGGAATATTTGCGTAGGTGTCCTCATCACGCGCTACCAACTTGGCTACAGGTCCAAACGTTTTATAATGGTTTAAATTTTTCTACACGGCAGATGATTGATGCGGCTTCCGGGGGAACGTTAAACAACAAAACCCCAGAGACCGCTCAAGCTCTGATCGACGAAATGGCCATGAATGCGTACCAATGGAACGTGCCAAGGTCGCGTCCTACTAAACCGGCTGGTCTTTTTGAAGTGGACGCCACTACTTTCTTAGCCTCACAGGTAGAGCGGCTAAGTAAGCAGGTGGCGGAGATGACTGTTTCCTCCTCCACTCCCGCTTGGAATAATAATAATAATAATAACGTAATCGAAGAATCGGTGGATTACCTCGGTAATCCGGTTAGGCCCCCCTTCAACCCTAATAACAACCCGTATAGTAATACTTATAATCCAGGTTGGAGGAGCCACCCTAATTTCTCCTGGAGCAATCCTAACAATGCTCAGAGGCCCCCAAATATGAATCCTCAGGGATTTCCGCAAGGATTTCCGCAGGGATTCCAGCCTCCTCCTCCAAAACCTTCGCCGCTCGAAGATATTTTGTCTAAGTACATCGCGTCCAACGATTCAAATATCCGGAATCTTACCGGATCGATTAAAAGCTTGGAAAACCAGGTTGGACAACTTGCAAAGATGGTCTCCGAGCGGCCATACGGAGCTTTACCAGGGAATACAGAGCCAAACCCAAGGGAAAATGCCAACGCTATAACCCTTCGAAGCGGCAAGGAGGTCGTCTCCCCATTGCGGGTTGAGCCTAAGGTATGCATTTCGCCTCCGACCCCTCCACCCTCTTCTTCGATTCTAATTGCTCCAGCTTCTCCGGTTGTGCCAAATGTTTCGAGTCCTCGAATTCCTTACCCGTCTAAAATTAATAAAGAGAAGGAGGACGAAAATTATCAAAAATTTTTGCGTATTTTAAAACAAATTCAAATAAACGTCCCCTTCTGCGAGGCACTCTCCCAAATGCCGAAATATGCAAAATATCTTAAAGAGTTGCTTTCTAATAAAAAGCGACTCGAGGATGTTTCGCGTGTTTCCCTTAATGCGGAATGTTCGGCTGTTCTCCTTAACAAATTGCCGCCAAAACTAAACGACCCGGGACGGTTCTCCATCCCGTGTCTCTTTGGCAATATGTTAATAAAGTACGCTCTTGCAGACTTAGGCGCCAGCATCAATTTGATGCCTTTTTCTCTTTTCAAAAAACTCAATTTAGGCGTCCCGAGTCCGACAAAAATGAGCATCCAACTCGCGGATCGCTCGGTAAAGTACCCAATCGGGGTAGCGGAAGATGTTCTGGTCATGGTTGACAAGTTTATCTTCCCGGTAGACTTTGTCATCCTGGACATAGAGGAGGACGTCGAGGTACCCATCATCCTCGGTCGCCCCTTTCTCGCAACCTCCCGTGCGTTAATCGATGTCAGTAACGGTCGCCTCCTCCTTCGAGTTGGAGACGACGAAGTTACTTTACATATCAACCCCTCCATGCGGAACTCACTATCGAATGATGATTCCTGTTTCAATTTGGAATCCGCGTTTGTGGACGAGTGTTCTTCTCTTTCAGAATTGCTATCCTTAATGATAGACGATTCAGATCTGGCGAATCAACCTCCTTTAGAAGAATTACCGCCAGATTCGCCTTTCGAGCCTTTCGACTCGAAAGATTTAAAAATCTCCACTTCCTACGAAGAACCTCCGGTCTTGGAGCTTAAGCAACTCCCCGACCATCTAAAATATGCTTTTCTAGCCGCGAACTTAAAGCTTCCGGTTATAATATCTTCTACTTTAACTGATTCAGAAACATCCGAATTGGTTGAAGTTTTATCTAACCATCGCCGTGCAATTGCATGGCAAATTTCCGATATCAGGGGAATTAACCCCTCATTCTGCTCCCACAAAATTTTTCTCGAAGAAAACCCCCGCAAAACAATTCAGCCTCAACGACGACTTAACCCGAACATGCGGGAAGTCGTTAAGACTGAAATTATTAAACTCCTTGATGCGGGGATTATCTATCCTATTTCCGACAGTACGTGGGTAAGCCCCGTACAAGTCGTCCCGAAAAAGGGCGGTATAACGGTCGTGGCCAACACGAATAACGAATTAATCCCGACTCGTACTGTTACGGGTTGGAGGGTGTGCATCGACTACAGAAAACTAAACGATGCCACCAGAAAAGACCACTTTCCGTTACCGTTTATTGATCAAATCTTAGAGCGTCTCTCCGGTCACCCTTTTTATTGCTTCCTTGATGGTCTCTCGGGATTTTTCCAAATCCCTATTTCACCCGAGGACCAAGAAAAAACGACTTTTACTTGCCCTTTCGGCACCTTCGCATATCGGAGGATGCCGTTTGGCCTCTGTAACGCGCCAGCTACATTCCAAAGATGTATGCTGGCAATATTTGGCGAGCTAGTAGAAGACATAATGGAAGTCTTCATGGATGACTTCTCCGTCTTTGGAAACTCTTTTAAAAATTGTTTAAAAAATTTAGATAGAGTCCTCCAACGGTGCGAGGAGACGAACTTAGTCTTGAACTGGGAGAAATGCAACTTCATGGTCCGAGAGGGTTTAGTCCTCGGCCATAAAATTTCTTCCAAGGGGATGGAAGTCGATAAGGCCAAAGTCGCTATAATTGAACAACTTCCTGTTCCTTCGAACGTCAAATCAATTAGAAGTTTTCTTGGCCACGCAGGTTTTTATCGGCGGTTCATTCAGGATTTTTCAAAAATAACCAAACCGCTAACTCACCTCCTGGAAAAAGATTCCCCATTCATTTTTGACACGGCCTGCGTAGAGGCGTTTAATTTTATTAAAAAGCAACTTATCAATTCTCCAATTCTGGTGGCGCCAGATTGGCCTCTTCCGTTTGAGATTATGTGCGACGCAAGCGATATCGCAGTAGGAGCTGTCTTAGGCCAACGCGTAAATAAATATTTTCATCCAATATATTACGCTTCTCGCACACTCAATGCCGCACAGGCTAACTACACCACAACGGAAAAGGAACTTCTCGCCGTCATCTTTGCTTTTGATAAATTCCGACCCTACGTAACCCTTTCACATGTAATCGTTTTCACTGATCACTCCGCCTTGAAATATCTTTTGGCCAAAGTTGATGCTAAGCCTCGCTTACTTCGATGGATCCTCCTTTTACAGGAATTTGACTTAGAGATCCGGGATAAGAAGGGGGCTGAAAATTTAGCAGCCGACCACCTCTCACGTTTAGAACACCCCGTCGCAGAAGCGCTCGTCGAACCCGAAATAGACGATCGATTTCCTGAGGAGCGCCTTTTAATCATAAATAATACCAAAACTTCTTCTACCCCTTGGTTCGCAGATTACGCGAACTATTTAGTCGCGCGGGTCCTTCCAAAAGATTTTTCGACTCAGCAGAAGAAGAAATTCTTCTCTGACTTAAAAAACTACTTTTGGGAGGACCCCTTTCTCTTTCGAGTCTGCGCAGACCAAGTGATACGAAGATGTGTTTCCAGCGAGGAGGGTGCGCAAATATTGCGACACTGCCATGAGGGGCCGGCTGGAGGGCATTATCAAGCCAACCGGACCGCGCGGAAAGCGTTAGAGTCAGGCTTTTATTGGCCCACTCTCTTTAAGGATGCTCACACTTTTGTGAGTATATGCGATAGCTGCCAGCGGTCGGGTAACATCTCCCGTCGTGACGAGATGCCCCAAAATTTTTATTTAGAATGCGAAATTTTCGATTTGTGGGGCATAGACTTTGTAGGCCCCCTACCTCCTTCTTTTAATAATCGCTATATCTTAGTGGCGGTCGACTATGTATCTAGGTGGGCGGAAGCGCAAGCTCTGCCCACCAATGATGCGCGAGTCGTCGTCCATTTTCTAAAAAAATTATTTTCTCGCTTTGGCACGCCCCGTGCAATAGTAAGTGATAGGGGCACGCACTTCTGCAATGCCCAGTTTTCAAAAATTTTATCTAAATACGGCGTCACGCATAAGCTCGCCACCGCCTATCACCCCCAAACGAGCGGCCAAGTAGAGGTAGTAAATCGCGAGATAAAACGCATTCTGGAAAAAACCGTCTCTTTAAATAGGAAGGATTGGTCCTCAAAACTCGACGACGCGTTATGGGCGTATCGTACGGCATACAAGACCGCTATCGGTTGTACGCCCTATCGATTAGTCTACGGCAAAGCGTGCCATTTACCGGTAGAATTAGAACACCACGCTTTTTGGGCCTTAAAATTTTTAAATCTCGATTCGAACTTAGCCTCCGAGAATAGGAAATTCCAACTCAATGAACTCGATGAATGGCGTGCGAACGCTTATGAGAGTAATAAATTTTATAAGGAGCGTTCTAAGTTCTACCACGATCGAAAAATTAAATTTCCAAAAACTTTCGCGCCGGGCGATCTTGTCCTTCTTTATAATTCACGTCTTCGTCTTTTTCCGGGTAAGCTCAAATCCCGCTGGTCCGGCCCCTTTACAGTCAAAGAGGTTTGGCCGTATGGGACCGTTCTTATCTCTCACCCCGAAAAAGGCGATTTTAAAGTCAACGGCCACCGTTTAAAACTATATCTTGCGGGCGATCCGGTGGACGGACACACAGAATCTTTAACCCTCCCCAATTTATAATCTCACCACGCCAAATGCGTCAAGCTACGCGACGGTAAACAAAGCGCTCGTGGGAGGCACCCCATATTTATCTAATATTTTTATTATGCTTTTTCTCTATTTTTGCAGGGTTTCTTCCGACCCCGCCAGCTTTACTTCAGGGAAGCCTTTTTGCTTCCTTTTTCCTTTTGTATATATTGCATTGTTATTTTCTCTTCTTCATACTTACATTACAACATTGGGGACAATGTTGGGTTTTACGTATGGGGGTGTATTTCCCGTTTTCAAAAAAAAAAAAAAAAAAAAAATAATATGTATTTTTTGTAGTTGAAAAAAAAAAACAACACAAAAAAAAAAACTTTTATTCTTAAAAAAATAAAAGAAAAAAAACTCCAAAAATAATAAACCCTACTTTACTTTTATTCTTAAAGCATTTAGTTTCGAGAGTATATGTTTGTGGATTTTCATAATCGCTAGTTTTACTATTTGTTTGTTTATCTAAGATCGATAGATTTAAACGTTCGGGGTTAAGTTTTAAAGAATATCTTGTGTTTTTAATTTAAATAGAGGCTTTGTTATCAAGCACTACTTCTACTAGCTAAAATAGAGACATGTGTATTATGTTAGCAAAACAACTTTAGACTGCAATTATCCCTACTTTATGTCTTCAGGAATCTAGGAATATTCAACTTACTAAGGTTGCTCTCAAAACTTTTTTTTATTATTCTAAAATTTCTCTTGAAAACCCCTTGTATACACCAATTTAGCATGGCAAAAACACAAAAAGAAGAAAAAAAAAAAAAAAGATCTTATGTCAATGGGAATACAAAAATTCCGTAAACATAGGCACCCAATATTTGTTAAAAGAAATCCTATGTCAATGGGAATTGCAAATTCCGTAAACACAGGCATTGGGTTAATTAAAAAGGTCAATTTTCCCTCGTCCCTCGTACACCAACGATGGGAGTCAAAGGAAACTTTATAAGAGGGGTGAGATGATACAATTCATCACCCCTAATCCAAGTACTCTTCTATTTGCCAAGGCTTTTTACCCCCTTTTCCCTTAACCAAATTATTGTTTCTAGTTTTAATTCAAAAAAATCATTTGAGAGCATAATTAGTAACTTATATTTTTCCTTTATGTTTCTTTAAACAAAGGTTATTATAATTTCGATCTAATCTCGTTTACTAATGATTGCAATTTTGTTTGCTATTTGGTTAATTAAGAAGTCTTTTGGCCAGGACATTTCTTCTACTTAAATCATTTGCATAATTTAGGACTTAACTCTTATTACTCCGAATTTTTATTTTTCAGTCTCTTATGATTAAAATAAAACGATAGC
The DNA here is from genome assembly GCA_033032865.1 of Dactylorhiza incarnata. NCBI lineage: Eukaryota > Viridiplantae > Streptophyta > Magnoliopsida > Asparagales > Orchidaceae > Dactylorhiza > Dactylorhiza incarnata. The sequence continues at coordinate 17,385,906 of JAWHQI010000018.1, forward strand.
AAAAAATTAGAACTTATGTTAATCCCGTATAGATCTCTCTTACTTTTGCCCTGGAATAGCAAAAGCTTAAGTATGGGGGTATTTGATAAGTAATAAAAAATATGTATTTTTGGTATAAGTATTAGTATAGTTTTAATTAATATTGTGAATTTTCTATGTAAATTAATGAATAAATTGCTTCTTTATTATTTCTGGTTTCTAACTTAGTTTTATTTTTGTTTTTGCAATTTTTTGCAAAATTTTCACAGGTCACGCCCTCAGACACGCCCGTGACCAAGGGCGTGTAATTTTAAAGATCAAATATCAACGGGACGGCTCAATTCAGATCAAATCCCGACAAATCGCTCAAGTCACGCCCGAGGTCACGCCCGTGACCAAGGGCGTGTAATTTTAAAAGCCAAATTTCCAGCTGGCAGCCGTTTTCAGGTGAAATCTCGAAGAGTTGATCAAGTCACGCCCGTGACTCTACAAGTCACGCCCGTGTTCCAGCAGAGTCACGCCCGTGAGCCGCCAGCGCATCACGTCTCGAAGCCGCACCCATGCTGCCGACATCAGCCACCCATAGTCACGCCCGTGACTCACTAAGTCACGCCCGTGACATACCAAGTCACGCCCGTGTGCAGCCATGTTTGACGGCCAGACCTTCCAGAAGGCGGCGAATACAGCCGAGCAAATGTCACGCCCTAAGTCACGGCCGTGACATTCAAGTCACGCCCGTGACCTAGGGCGTGTAAAACTCAAATTTTCCCTATAAATAGAGGGGCTCGGCTGAAGTTATTTTCATCCAAATTTTGAGTGGTTTTTGTTGTATTGTGAGTTCTTTTGAGTGATTGTGAGCTTCTCTTCTGCATTTCAGTTTAAGTTCGTTTGTAGTTTTTTCGTCTTCCTAGTCTAGTTGTAATGCTGATTTCAGAAATAAAATGATGTTTTTCTCATTTGGATCATCTTCTTTTTATTAATGTTAGTGTGTGTGCGTGTATGAGTTTAGCTTTATTGCTTTCATAATTTAGTTTTATTGCTTTTATAGTTAGTTTTATTGCTTTCATAATCTAGGTTTACTGTTTTCATAGCTTAGATTTACAAGCTTTCATAAAATAGTTTTATCGTTTTCTTTTTCGCCTTATTTTATCGCTTTTATTTTAAACGCTTTCTTTTTCAGTTTCTTTTAGAGTGTGTGCGTGTATGAGATAGTATTTTCCTTTTTTGTAGCTTAGTTTTTATTTCAGTCTTTATATAAGTCTTTTCATTTCTATACCACCCCCTTCTCAAATAAGAGGCTAATTTACTTTAGCACTTGTTTAAGTCGGTTGGGACGGATATTATTTCTGCACCTTTATAAGTCTTTTCATTTCTATACCACCCCCTTCTTAAATAAGAGGCTAAGAACTTTTTAGCACTTGTTTAAGGTGGTTGGGACGGATATTATTACTGTTTTTATATAAGTCTTTTTATTTCCTTTTTATCCGCTTATATCCGCTTTAATTATCAAACATGTATTTTTCAACCGATAATGCCGTCTCCATTCCGATGAGTGGCTAATTTCCTTTAGCGCACGACGTCGAAGAGCATTGGGACACAAAAATAGTTTTTCTATAAAAATTAAAACATCTCTTTCTAAAATAATTAACGCTTAAGGTTTACCCGAGAATCACGTTGAGTGGAGCCACATAATCGATGTGTGGTTTTCATTTCCGTTTTCGTACCTAGTTAGCCGAGAGGCTCGTGTGTACGGACTGATCACTCACGGGTAAAGAGAAGTGCGCTCTACCCTCGAGAGAGGACGAGGTAACTCTCCCGAATTGGAAATAAAAACCCAATAGCGGGGTTCGCAACATAAAGCGAGTATTAAGAACATTCGATTGTAGAACGAGAGTTCGGTCGAATATTCATAATCTCAGGTGGGCGTACCCTCGAGAGAGGAGCGTTCATAATTATGGAACCTCCACGGCCAAGTCATTTTAATATTTTGAAAAGTCATCACTTTTAATTCTACGAAAAATCTATTTTCGTCTCAAGGTAATTCGACGTCGCGCGCTATATTTCTCATCACTTAGAACTCTAGTAAATCGCTTAAATCATCTTTCGCATTTTATCATTTAGAACTCTAGTTAAATCAACTAAAAATATTATTCCGATAAAATAATAGTTCGTCCCTCGAAGTAGCATAATCAACACGACCCGCGGAAATATACGATCCCGATATTTTCTAAAAATATCCTGTATTACTTGCGATAAGGTATACTTGCCTTTATCAAATGATTAATTTGGACTAAAAATTCAAACACAGCTTTTCAAACTCATTTAGTGCAAAACTCTCCTTTTCTACTATTCAATTCAATAGAATTCGGCATTGTAGCCGAAGCGTAATTGTCAATATTCCGAAAGAAGAAAAAGATCGTTACTTCTATCCTTCGATAGGATAACGGTCAATTTCTCAAAGTAGGAGTACTTGCGAGACTCTTCGAAAATATCCGCCAATTCTAAACTCTTAATATAAAGGTTATCTTTTATTTATAAAACAAAAAGAAGAGGCCCAAGTAATCATCAGTGATCGCCCGGCCTCCGATGACTCGTGGCTTCCAGAATCGGAGGTGGCTCTTTTGGATGATGCTCTTATCCACCGCTACCGCCAATGCAACTCATCGGTGATGAGTACTTTTGAGCGGGGGAGGATTGATGGAGACGACGGCCCTCAATAAGAAGATGATAGTACCGGAGCGCTTACGGATGCTACCAGCGCGCTTGCGGATGACGACGCCTCTCCAACCAAAGACTTACGTCACCGTCACCGCGACGATATTTATGATGGATGCCATAGCCGCTACAACCTCCGTCTGCGACGCAAGAACATTAATTAATAGTTATAATAATTTAATTATAATTATTAATTAATATTGCCATGCTTTTAAAAGAAAATTTTAATTAATAATTATCCTTATAATTATTAATTAAAATTGTCATGCTTTATTTTAGATAGTGGGACTTGTCATGTTTTGTTCTATTATTTTACTTTGGACTGCGTTTAGCCACTGTGATTGTAAAGCCTATAAAAGGCTATATGTTGGAGGATTTGGAATTAACAAGGAATGAAATAAAATTGACAACCTAAATTCCTCTCTTGGAATCCTCTTCCCCTCTCTCTCTTGGGCTGCCCCCTCTCTTTATCCCCCTCTCCAAGTTCGGCCAAGGCTTCCCCTCCCTCTCTCTCTTCCTCTCAAGCCGTCGTCCACCCTAGGGCCGCCCCCTCTCTTCCTCCCCCTCTCCAAGTTTGGCCAAGGTCGCCCCTCCCTCTCTCTCTCCCTCTCAAGCCGCCGGCCACCCTTCCTCCTCTAGGAAAATCCGCCCCGCCCCCCTTTCAAGCCTTCCCTTTGTGACGGGATTTCCTCCACGGTGCATGGTGGATTCATGTGGATCTTGGACAAACGTAAAGCGAAGACAGAGGGCGGACTCCTCTCCAAACAACGCGCTTCCGATGGATCCATAGAAGAGCAACCGGGCAAGTGCATGCTTGAGGTTAATCTTATCTCAAGCGGGGTAACGAACGATCCACTCGTGTGTTGTCTTTTCTCTAGATTTTTCTTGTGGTGGAATCTGTGGCGTGATCTTCGAATCACCAAAATATCGCGGTTTTCTCTCATCTTTAAATTTGCATTCATCCTTTTCTTTTTAATTTTCGAAGGGGCTTGGCGAGCCACGACTTTTTGTTGTGAGAGATCTACCCATTTCCGAGTCTCAATTTTTGGTGGGTCTCTTTTGGTACAATGCATAGCTTGATCGGATTGGGTGGGTCTATTTCGCTTGGTCGAACATTGGCTTATCGCCCTTGGGATATCTAAAGAGGATTAGCGATCCTTCGTGTGGCAATTGTTTCTCTTTGCCTAGTCCGGTGCACTTGCAATGTGTGGCTTGCATTTGCATCATTTTTCTTGAGTCGCGCGTCCCTCAAAAAAAATTTGTCCATAACGAGCGCATCGGAGAGCAAAGGGTTCACATCAATGCAAAACACATCTTTTTGATTAAACAGTAGTGTTGTAAGGCCTTAAGGCCAAACGTTGATTATCCGTCTTTTCACTCATGGTTTCCTTGTTTTAGTGGACATTTCTTGTTGGGTGGTTATTTCATCTCTTTAAAAAGCTTCCATTAGAATACAACTCTGTGTTAGGGTGCATTTTGAAAACAAAAGAATTGTATGGTCTCATTTAGTAATGCGTCCGTCTGTCCGTATAATATGGCGTGGGGCCCCTGCCGGACCTTCTGTTATATTATTTGTGACGGATGGGGGTGTTACAATTTGGTATCGGACTCTGGTGTCGTTTCCTTCTTCGAATTCGTGTTCAAATTCTTTTAACGGGTGGTGAGCACACATGTGCGTTGTCGGTTTAACATAAAAAGAACCCATGAATGTCCACTAATGAATGAAAAACACATATGAAACATGCTAAAAATAGTATTTGCGGAACCTGAGTGTTCCCTTGTTTGTTGTTTGCTATGTTTATTAGTCGCTAAATTGTTTGTTACATAATTATAGGTGACTAGAAGTGGTACAGGGAAGTCCCAACCCCGACACACTCCTGAGAGTAGTGCATCTGCCGAGATGCCTACACCTCCTCCTTCTGCTGAAATGATAAGATTTATTACTGAAGCTGTGTTTTCCATGATCAATGCGCAGCCAGGAAGGCATGTACAACCTCCTTCCCTTGGGGTGGCCCCGGTGCCGGTTGCCGCAGTTGATCCCGTTGTGGAAAGACTAGTACCTGCAGTACCAGTCGAGGAGATACGAGCGACGAGTCATCATCTGAAGCATTTCTTAAGCTTCCACCCTCCTACGTTTGAAGGGGTGGGAACGCCAACGCAAGCAGAAGATTGTCTATCTCAGATAAAGAGAACCCTGACAGCTACAGAGACGGAAGAAGGACAGAGCATGACCATAACCACTTTCCTACTGGATGGAGAGGAATGACTATGGTGGGCTGAGATGGAGTTGCACTAGCTTGTTGGCAGGCAACTATCTGATGTTTCAATGGAAGAATTCTCAAGACTGTTTCTGGCCAGGTTGTAAGACCCTTTTTTTTGCTTTAAAAACCGGGTCTTACCGCCCAGAACTGCCGTCTTGCGGTGGTACCATTTCACTACATGGTCGCCACCACAACACGCCGATCCTGTCGGCTATTCAACATTATCCAGGCCAACCAAAATTAACAAGAAAGGAACAAACCAGACATATGAGTCGACAACAATCGCATAATAGAAAGAGAACATGTCCAAAGGAGAAAATTATACATAAATGGATCGATACTAATCAGAGTGCGAAATTTTAACATAAAAATACAACTAAGGCCTAAGCTTGATCAAACTGTGATTTCTTCTCCTCTTGCCTGGCAAAGATGTAGTAGTCCAAACATCCACAAGGCTCGACACCCTCAATGGCGTATAACTCCACCCTCTGTCCTGGGTAGATGTGTAAAGTAGGTAGATGAGGGGTCTTGCTTACCGGAGCTCTCCCGGCAGCAGCGGAGAATCCGACTCCCGGTCTGGACACCATCTCACCTACCCCCCTCTGGGGGATGTCCTACACGTCCGGTTTCTCCTGTAATAATGAGATCCACCGACCGTCAGTCTATAAGACTCAGCACATTCCTCACCGCCTCCACCCGCGACTCCTAGGCACCGAGCGGGAGGAGGAAGTGGAGGACATCAAGGGGTAAATAAACAAGCAATGACAGGTGGCAAATAAAACTAGCAAGGATACATAATTAAGGTGTTCTAGCAGTTCTACTATCAGTCTCAAAGTAAAGCAACAATATAAGGAAAGTTATACTAGCAATAATAAGAGCAAGTAAAGTAATATGTAAGCAGCTAAGAAAACTAACCTTAACTTATATGCGTACACACAAGGCACATAAGTCAAGGGATCTGGCAAGAAGTAAACTCATCGTATAAAGGGTCTATACTAATTTATACGATGAGATCTCTGTTTGTGCTGAAATGTCATGTTTTGTTATGCAATGCTATGATGAGATGTTTGTATTACTAATTCATGCACATGCAACTCACTCACACGACTTTGTACGTATAGACCTTTAGTTCCCACTTTTCTGAGATAGCTAACCTCTCGGGCACCTCCCGTCGTGGTCAAACGGTGGCAGAGGAGCGGGAGTCTCCTCACCTAGGTGGGTAAGTCACACTACCAGACATAGGCCCTAACGTACGCTGTGATACCGGTACCCGGTACTCACGAGCTCCTGCATACTATTGCTGGATCCGAAGAAACCAGACCTTTAGTTGACCAGGCAGGCTATAGGGATTTCATGCTGTCAGACGCACAGTAAGACAACCGGGTCCCCTTAAAAAACCACTAGCACTGCCGAGTCCATGAACTGCTGTCGGTGTGACGACCAAGCCAGAAATGAAGACCCACCACATCTTATGCACAAACTAACATGTATTAACTCTTACAACCAAGCCTCCAGCTCGCAAACCTAAATCAACATTTATAAAGTAGAGCCAACCGCTCGCTAGACTATACCAGTCTTATTTAAACTATGAGCCTACCGCTCGCTATACTATACCAGTCTTATTTAAACTACGAGCCTACCGCTCGCTAGACTATACTAGTCTTATTCAAACTACGAGCCTACCGCTCACTATACTAAACCAATTTTATATTTAAACTACGAGCCTACCGCTCGATGGACTACTCCAGTTTTATATAAACTACGAGCCTACCGCTCGCTAGACTATACCAGTCTTATATAAACTACGAGCCTACCGCTCGCTATACTATACCAGTTTTATATTAAAACTACGAGCCTACCGCTCGCTGGACTACTCCAGTTTTTAATAAACTACGAGCCAACCGCTCGCTAGACTATATCAGTCTTATATTTCACTCTTTCCTAAATCTGGGGGTGATTAGGTTTCGAGTTCTCCTACTTACTACTCTTGTCTACTGATAGTTGACCTTAGGAGCTTGGGGGTGAATCATGGACTTCCCGTGGGTTACCTGGTGAAAGGTGTGATGGTGACTGAAGCCCAAATCCCCCTTTCCAGGATATTTATTTATTTACTTGCTACCCATTCTAGTACACCCATTTACTCTCTCTTATTACTCTAAAATCCTAGGGTGGATTTCCATTTTGACTCAAGCAGACATGAGTCGGTGTTCTATTGATCATCGAACCACGTCGTTCCTAATAGCCGACTATTTCCCTGTGTTGTCTTCCTATCACCATTTTCCTTCTTGCTAATTCATCCTTTGCCTCCCTTAATAGGTCCTCGTCAATTCCCTAATTGCTGGTTCCGCTAAATGCACCCCATCTTTATTTCCGATGACTACATTGGTAAGTAAAACCTTAACTCAATTGGGCATCCGCAATTTTCCTAGCGTTAATAATTCTGCTGGTGGTGACCATAAGGAGGAGGGTCCGAATCTATGATATCAGTTTCTACTGTTCGCAGACCAAGGTACATTTATCCTTAATTATCATTTACTATATTTGGTGTGCCAACAAGGGTTTACACTACAGGTACTATGTTAAAGCTTCAATAAAATCTGGGAAAGTTACTACAGCTCAATATTGGTCTAAAAACACCAGATCCTAAGTCTCATATTAAACCAAGGTGTATTTGTCATTATTTATTATTTATTATTTATTACATTTGGTGTGCCAATAAGGGTTACACTACAAGTACTATGTTAAAGCTTCCATAAATTCTGGGAAAATTATTGTAGCTCAATATTGGTCTAAAAACACTAGATCCTAAGACTCATATAAAACCAAGGTGTATTTGTCATTCTTTATTATTTATTACATTTGGTGTGCCAATAAGGGTTTACACTACAAGTACTATGTTAAAGCTTCCATAAATTCTGGAAAATTACTGTAGCTCAATATTGATCTAAAAACACCTGATCCTAAGTATCACTTTAACCAAGGTGTATTTGTCCATAAATTATCAATTATTGCATTTTTGCTAAACGCACCCAATTTTCCTACACTCCTAAGTCCAGAATTTCAACTTGGAGATCAGAGGAATCCACTCATGCACATGAGTTGAATTCATAACTAGTGGTGGTTGATATCTTGCCCAAGGCATGGGCAAATATTCAAGGTATTTGCATGAGTCAAAACCACTAAACGCACCGGATACACTTTTATACATTTCTCTCTAAAAGTAATCTAAAGGGGGCTACACTTGACCAAATGACATGAAGTCAGTGGCATTTTAAAGGTAACCTAAAGGGCTACAATACTTATGTTGATTACAATCTCCAGAAATGAACCTAACCTAGGTGGAATTAACATGTAAGTGATGTACAAAATGTTTAACATAGCAAAAACACTATTATAGACACGTCACACCAAAAATGGAATAGAATGAGTTATACTTAGCCAAATGACATGAAGTCAGTGGCATTTTAAAGGTAACTACAAGATCTACAATACTTATGTTGATCACTAACTCCAGAAGTGAACTTAACCTAGGTGGAAATAATATGCAAGTGTTGTACAAAATATTTAACATAACAAAACACTATTATAGACATGTCACACCAAAACTGGAATAGAATGAGTTATACTTAACCAAATTATATGAAGTCAGTGTAATTTTAAAGGTAACCTAAAGGGCTACAATACTTATGTTTATTACAATCTCCAGAAATGAACCTAACCTAGGTGGAATTAACATGTAAGTGCTGTACAAATTGTTTAACATAGCAAAAACACTATTATAGACATGTCACACCAAAAATGGAATAGAATGAGTTATACTTGGACAAATGACATGCAGTCAGTGGCATTTTAAAGGTAACTTCAAGATCTACAATACTTATGTTGATCACTAACTCCAGAAGTGAACTTAACCTAGGTGGAAATAATATGCAAGTGCTGTACAAAATATTTAACATAACAAAACACTATTATAGACATGTCACACCAAAAATGGAATAGAATGAGTTATACTTTGCCAAATGACATGAAGTCAGTGTCATTTTAAAGGTAACTTCACGATCTACAATACTTATGTTGATCACTAACTCCATAAGTGAACTTAACCTAGGTGGAAATAATATGCAAGTGCTGTACAAAGTATTTAACATAACAAAACACTATTATAGACATGTCACACCAAAAATGGAATAGAATGAGTTATACTTAACCAAATGATATGACGTCAGTGGCATTTTAAAGGTAACCTAAAGGGATACAATACTTATGTTGATTACAATCTCCAGAAATGAGTCTAACCTAGGTGAATTCAACATGCAAGTTCTGTACACAATGTTAAACATGATAAATTCACCTTATAAACATGCCACACCAAAAATGACATAGAGAGCTATACTTAGACAATTGATATGAAATCAGTGGCATTTTAAAGGAAACCTAAAGGGCTACAATACTTATGTTGATCATAAATTCTGGAAGTGAACTTAACCTAGGTGGAAATAACATGCAAATGGTGTTAGTAATTATTTATCTTAACAAAAATTCACCTTTACATACATGTCACACCATTCACTAATTTTTAATGAATCTTGCATGTGAGATATGTCCACATGCATTGATCCAACTTGCCCAAAACTTTAGTCAGAGACTTTGTATAACTAGGTCTACTATCCACAAAGTTTTGAGTGGATTTGACTTCATAGGACACTAGGTCTATGATTTTCAAGGAAAATGAAGTGATGATCAAGACCTTAAAAAATCATTTCCACAAGTTCTCAATTTTTGGTAGGGTGTACATTAGGGCATGACCCATGCATGCACCAAATTTCAAGTTATTTAGAGTCAATTACCTCTCTAAATTAATTTATAAAAGAAAAAAGGGCTCATATGTACATGCTTCACTAAAAAAGGTCTACAGGGAGCTACAGTGCTCCTTTTGGGGTGATCTAAATTTCTAAAAATTCTAGAGCCCAAGGGCTACAACTTTGATGTTCAAAGTTTTCTAATAAAAGGAGAGTAGGTATTTTTAATAAATTGTTTAAGAGGGCTGCAATATATGTGACATTTAATTAAATGATGTTTTAATATGTATTTGGGCTGCGGATAGAGATTTCACGCGAAATCAACGGCTGAGATTTTGTCTTCCTCGATGAGCCAAAGACTCCGATTCGCCGCGCCTGGGGCTACTTTAGAGCCCGATTCCGGCCATCCCCGGCAAAACTGTCAAGCCTTCACCTTCACCGGACCTAGTGCTATCGAATGGCGGTGAGAGCACGCCCGGAGGTGGCCGGAGTAGGACTACGGCTATTTTCCATTTTTGAGCCGGAACAAGAAAAACGAATGGCGAAGAAAAACGCCATTTCTTCACAATTTGAAAAGGGAAGAGAGGGGGAGACTAGCACAGATGGAGAGGGGAAGGAACGTTGCCTGAATTCGGGTTTGGCGGCGAGCATTGCGGCGGAGGAAGATTTGGTTGGTGTTTCCGGCATCCATGGCTCTTTGGGGCTGCTAAGCTCGAATTCTCCAAAGGAAGGGGGGCTCGGCTGCTTGAGGGTCCCTGAAGGTGGTGAGAGGGAGAAAAGAGAGGGAGGGAGTGTATATGGCCAGCTGCCATTAAGGGGTCCTCGGCCACCCCATTACTGCTCATGGCTGCCTATTGGAACAACCCTATTACTGATTTGGGCTAGGATCACTATATGTTGATTAGAATCTGTATTGACCCCATTGTATAGTCTTAGGGTCAAGTTTTAGGCTGATTAGATTAGTCAGAACTTAGGAAAATTCAAGCTCAACTAATGGCAAGTGGTGTTCGACGAATGACCAGATTCGTTCGACAAATTGTTCCCAACAGACTGAAGAAATTCACAGTTCCAGCACTCGACATTTTCTGAGCGGCGCTCGACAAATAGCTAACAGCGCTCGACGAATTCTATAGCCAGCGCTCGACAAATGACTAGCAGCGGTCGACGAATTCTAGCCAGCGCTCGACAAATTCCTCTCTAAAGTTCAGATTAATATTCTCAGTGGATGTCAGTTCTCTGAACTCAAATCAACAGAATAAGGGATATATTTATTTCTCCTTGGACGTATTCAGGCAGCCATGTAAGGATATCATTCTTATTTATTATATCATTATATTCCTTCTATTCCAAGAAGAAGAATAGTCGTTGACATTTAATGCCAAGACATCTTTCTCGACAAAAGGAATTGAAAGGACCTGCCAAAATTGTTTTTGGGTGGCTACCTAGTTCCAAGAAGGATTTAAAGTCAGAAAATATATTCCCTAAATAGACAGAGGATTTGAATTTGAAAACAGACAATCTATCAAAAAAAAAGAGGAGATCATCAACCAAAAACAAGGAGAACAGAAGAAGTTTAAGAGGAAGAAGAAGAAGAAATATATTATTCTTTCCAGCATTCTTCCTCATCAAGGCAGCATCCTCTTCATTCTGAGAACAAGATTCAATCTCTCAGATTTGCTGCAAGATAAAGTCTTTCAAGAGCAACAACAATCTGAAGATTAATTTCTTCCAGATAATCTGCTACAAAGACTTCTGTTTGAGAAAGCTCTGTCCACAAAGCTGTCATCAACTCTCATCAGACAGGGGGAGCTTTCTGCTTCAACACCTTTTATCTTCTCTCAGATCATTGACAGAGAAGAACACTCTAAACCTTTTATCTCATCCTGTACAGGGTTAATACTCCCTTAAAAAGTTTACCCAGTGGTGGCAAGACACCTTATCAAAAATCCTTGTGTGGTTTTTAAGCACCTTATCAAAAGCTTATTGATGTGTGGACACCTTATCAAAAACCCCTTGGTGCCTGGGCACCTTATCAACCCTCCTAGTGGATTCTTACCAAGGGTGGTAGAAGAGTAGACGTACCCAGATTTATTGGGGAACTACTATAGCTTCTTGTGTCTTCTGTGCTTGCTTATTTCTGTGTGCTTGTGCTGTGTCCTTTTTACTACTTCTGTCTTTATCGTTAACTCTCACTGATTACACATATACTTACTCAGTATTTTAAATTCCGCTATAAAACTGAACAAAAAAGTTTTAATACTCTATTCACCCCCCTCTAAAGTAACTTAAGATCTGACCTCCACTTTCAATTGGTATCAGAGGGGTGTTGATTCTTTACAGGCTATCACCTGAATCACAAAGATCAACCAGATCTTAATCTTTCTAAGAGTTTCCTTCTCTCGAACTTTATCTTATTTAAAACTCATGGCACAAAACAAGGAATATTTCAGCACAAGACCTCCTATGTGCAATCTCAATAAGTTTGCACTATGGAAAGCAAGGATTAGGCTTTATATGAACTCCATTGATGAAGAGATTTTTAATGTTATTCTAACAGGGCCTCCAGCACCTACAGTATCAGCTAGTACTGCAGCAGCAACAGACAATAATGCTGTTCCACCTCCTGAGTGGACTGAAGCTCAGAAAAAGCAGAGAAATGCGGATGCAAAGGCCATGAACATTCTGGCCCTAACTATGTCAGATGACATTCCAGAAGGTTGTTGAGTGCACCTCAGCAAAAGAAATTTGGGAATCTCTCAACAACATGGTGGCAGGCTCAGCAGATGAAAGAAAAGATAGAAGATCTCACCTGATCTCTCAATATGAGAACTTCAAGAAGGGAGAATCAGAAAATGTTGCTGATATGTACAGTAGGCTCAGCCTCATAATAAATGAGCTGAAGTCTCTGGACAAAGTGATCTCACTCACAGAGATTAATGACAAAATTCTTATGTGCTTCCCCAGCACATGGGACTCCGGAATCTGGCCAATCAAGGAAGCCAGAAGTCTCAATGAGATCACCATTGAAGCTTTGTTGGGCAAGCTCAAGTCTTATGAGCAGCTCATCAAAACTAGGGAAGCTGAAGAATCTACTTCATCCCCAGCACCCAAGAAGGAAAGAAGCATAGCCTTCAAGGCTGCAGAAGATAAAGGAAAAGCTCCTGACAAAGAGGAGTTTATGAATCTGTTTGCCAAAAGATTCTACAAGATGGCTAAGAAAGACATCAGAAAACAGCTATCCAAAAGTCATGACAAGCCAAGGTATGACAAAATCACTCTAATGAAATTATATGTTTTGGTTGCAAGAAACAAGGACACATTGCTCCTGAATGTCCAGAGATTCAACACAAGAAGGACAAGAAGGAAAGAAGAAAAGAAAAGGAAGAAAAGAAGGGCTCCAGCAAATCTTCCTCCCACTCTCACAAAAAGAAGGGAAGAGGATTTGTAGCAACATCCTGGAGTGAAACAGAATCTGAATCAGAACCTTCATCTTGTTCTTCTGATGAAGAAGAAACAAAAGAAAACAACCAATGCTTAATGGCTATTTATGACTTAGACAATGAGTCACAATCAGCATCATCATCCAGCTCTAGTGATGATGAAGAAGAAAAAAATTTTTGCATGATGGCAATCAATGCCTCAACCAACAATTCTGATGAAGAGAAATCAGAATCAGAAATAGAAGATGATATTGATCAGGTATTATCTAACTTTGATTTCACTTCTATTGAATTCAAAGATGATTTCAAAATTCTTTGCCAAGACTTAATAAAATCTGAGAAAGAAGTAATCTCTCTCAGAAATAAGTTAGTTGAAATGAACAATATAAGTGAATAGAATCCAAATCTTAAGAAATATTTGGCTGCCTCCAGAGAACACATTACTACTCTTGAGAATAAGTTATCTGAAGCCAAAGAGTTTGAAGAATCCCTCAATGGGAGAAGTATCAAACTGATGGACATCACAAGCACTGTCAATGCTAGATTTAACAATAGCAAACTGGGCTTGGGTGCTTCATCAAGTGAGCCATCTCTGATTAAGAGAAACATCCTCTCCACACCCATAAAATTCATTTCTGCTAAAAACAAAGAGGCTACAGAAAGAAATAAAGACATTTCAAGCAAGTTTGTTAAGGATAAGAGAATTCAGAAGAATTCGTCGAACGAAGCTCGACAAAAGGATTCAAATCTGTCGAACGAGGCTCGACGAAAACTGAGAACAAATTTTCAGTATAGTTATAATATGAACAGTAGTCGACGAATTTATTCAAATTCCTCGAACAAGCACTATACAGAAAACTCTAAGAATTCTAATCCTAAATATACTAAAAATCCTTTTACTGAGTGGACTATACCTCCAAGGAGATATCATCCACAAGGCTATAAGGATCAGCCTGAAATGACATTTATCTCTGAATTTTGTGGTAACGTAAAAGGACCCAAGGTAGTCTGGGTCAAAAACAACTAGTTTATGTTTTTGTCTTTGCAGGTACACAGCTATCCAAGATTAAATCAAAAATGGTACTTGGACAGTGGCTGCTCAAAGCATATGACAGGGAACAAGGCCAACCTGAACAACTACAAGGCAAAACTTGGACCCAAGGTGATCTTTGGAGACTCCAACTGTGGGCAAACCAAAGGCTATGGTCAAATTAAAGTTGGAACAGTGACATTCAAGGAAGTAACCTATGTCAAGGGTCTGAAGCACAACCTCATCAGCATAAGTCAGTTATGTGATGAAGGTTATTAGGTAACATTTAATAAAGCAGAATGCATCATTAAATCATCTGATAATGTTGTTGTTATATCAGGAATTAGACAAGGAAATATATATTTAGTAAATTTCAACTCATCTAAATCAGAAATTTGTTTATTTAATGAGCTAAGCAAATCTAGTGAATTATGGCATAAAATATTAGGACATGTAAACCTCAGGACCATTGCTAATCTAGCAAAGGATAATCTTGTTAGAGGCTTACCATCAGGATCATATAAGAAAGAAGGTCTTTGTAGGGCATGTCAATTAGGTAAGTAAACCAAAAACAGCTTTAAATCATTATCTAAAAGTGATTCACCTAGAATCTTATACTTGCTACATATGGACCTTTTTGGACCTATAGCAATAAAGAGCTTAGGGGGAAAGTCTTACACTCTAGTTATTGTAGATGACTTCTCTAGATTCACTTGGGTGTTCTTTTTGAGAGAAAAGTTAGATAACTTTACAGTTCTTACAGACTTTCTTAAGAGCATACAGATTGAGTACTCTACTGTAGTTGCATTGATCAGAAGTGATCATGGGACTGAGTTTGAGTCTCTTCTCATGCAAGAATTCTGTGAGATGGAAGGTATCAGGCATTGCTTCTCAGCTCCTAGAACTCCTCAACAAAATGGGGTAGTTGAAAGGAAGAATAGAACTCTAATTGAATCAGCAAGAACATTGCTTGCAGATGCTAAATTACCCCTATCTTTTTGGGCTGAGGCTGTTAGCACAGCAAATTATGTTCTGAATAGAAGTTTGATACACAAACTTAAGGGTAAAACTCCATATGAATTGCTTAAAGGAAAGAAACCTAAAGTTGATTATTTTAGAACTTTTGGATGTAGATGTTTTGTTCATAACAATGATAAGAAATACCTTAGAAAATTTAAACCAAAATCTGAAGAAGGAATCTTCTTAGGATATTCAATAGTTATCAAAGCATATAGGGTATTTAACAAATCCTCTCTTAAAATAGAAGAGTCTATGCATGTTTCCTTTGATGAAACTAACATGTTTTACAAGGAGAAGAACTCTTCTACCAAGAACACTTTGCAGGTACCAGCTCTATGTGAAGAGCTTAAAGGGTTAAATATACAGACAGGAGATTCACTGCATCCATTACCTCAAACTCTTGAAGACAGTGAAGAAGAAGATCATCTAGATCTTGTTGATTACCTGAATCAAGTAACAGCAGAACATCCTCCACAGGATGTAACAGCTGAACAAATTCCCAATGTGGATACTGCTGCTGAATCAACTCCAACTGCTGACCACATCACAGTTAGAGATCATCCAATTTCACAAGTGATTGGTGATATCATAGAAGGTGTTCAAACAAGGCATCAATTACACCAAAATTAGATGCATACTTGTTTTCTATCACAAGTTGAACCTCAAACCATAAAAGATGCAGAACAAGATCCAAATTGGATTCTTGCAATGCAAGAGGAACTCAACCAGTTTGAAAGAAACAAGGTTTGGGATTTGGTTCCAAGACCAAAAGGCCATCCAGTTATTGGCACCAAGTGGGTCTTCAGGAACAAACTTGATGATCAAGGCAATATTGTGAGAAACAAAGCAAGATTGGTAGCTCAAGGATATTCACAGGAATAAGGCATAGATTATGATCAGACATTTGACCCTGTTGCAAGGCTTGAAGCTATAAGGATTTTCTTGGCCTTTGCTGCATTCAAAAAGTTCAAGGTATATCAAATGGATGTGAAAAGTGCTTTTCTCAATGGAGACATCAAAGAAGAAGTCTATGTGGAACAACCACCAGGTTTCATCTCTCCAACTCATTCCTCCTATGTATTTAAACTTAATAAAGCTCTCTATGGTCTCAAACAAGCTCCAGAGCATGATATGAGACTTTAGCTAACTTTCTCTTGGAAAACAATTTCTGTAGAGGCATAGTAGACAAAACATTATTTTACAAAGTACATAAAAATCAAACTCTACTAGTTCAAATATATGTAGATAACATTATCTTTGGATCTACTGATTCAAACTTGTGCATAAGATTTTCCAATCTAATGCAATCAAGATTTGAAATGAGTAGTATGGGTGAATTATCATACTTCCTTGGTCTTCAAGTGAAGCAAACCCCATCAGGAATCTTCATCTCTCAATCTAAGTATGCTAAGGAATTAGTGAAAAGATTTGGAATGTCTGATTCTTCCACTATGAAAACACCCATGGCCTCTAATGCTGTTATTAATACTGATGAATCAGGGAAACCTGTTGATCAGAAATTGTATAGGGCAATTGTTGGCTCTCTACTCTATTTAACAGCTAGTAGGCCAGATATAATGTTTGCTACATGCATTTGTGCTAGGTTTCAAGTTAATCCTAAAGAATCTCATCTTACTTTTCTAAAAAGAATTTTAAGATATATAAAGGGTAGCCCTAATCTAGGACTCAGGTATCCAACAGCATCTGAATTTGAATTAACTGGATTCTCAGACTCAGATTATGCTGGATGCAGGGTAGACAGGAAAAGCACATCAGGAACTTGTCAGTTTCTTGGTGATAGGCTTGTGTCTTGGTTTTGTAAGAAACAAGCATCTGTGTCTACATCAACAGCTGAAGCTGAATACTTAGCTGCTGGCAGTTGCTGCTCACAGATATTATGGATACAAAATCAGCTCCTAGACTATGGTGTCAACTTAAATAATTCAGTTATATTTTGTGAGAACACTAGTGCAATATCTATTGCACAAAATCCAGTTCTCCATAGTAGGACTAAACACATAGAAATTAGGCACCACTTCCTTAGGGACAATTGATGCGCGAATCTTAGCACACCGCTATAGGCGGTAGTAAGACTGCGGCACGAAACGGCAGTGTACCGATCGTTCAAGTAATATAAAATGGGAATGAATCCCCAAGTATCGATCTCAAAGGAACACAGTAAGGTGGAGCTATCTATCGAGGAAGGACTTGAGATCGAAGTCCTTTAATCGGAAGGATCGCGGAGGGGGGTTTATTTGGTTGTGGAAAATAAAGGAAAATATTACAACTACTCCTATGCAATGCCGATATGCAATGCTTCGCTTGGCGGGATGGAGACTAGGCAGGCCTTGAGCGCGCTGCATCGCAAGGGCGGATGGATGAGTAGGCAAGCGAAATCGAACTGTGCAGGCCTTGAGCGCACTGCTTCGTTAGGCGAATGAATTACACGGGCCGCTATGCCACGCTTCGCTAGGCGGATGGACGAGAAGGCTAGCGGATGGAATGGTTCACACCGGCGGAGTCGGAATGGATTACACGGGCCGTTATGCCATGCTTCGCTAGGCGGATGGACGAGTAGGCATACGGATGAGGGTCGCAAGCACCTCGTCGACAAGCACGCCACTAGTAATTGCTAGTGCGGCACACGAACACGATGGCGGAATGGAAAATGGATGGGGCGCACCTCATACACACATATAAACAAAAGATAATTTCAATAAGATGAAATAAGCATTACATAGCATGGTTTATGGTGCACATCATCAATAATATAGAGATTACAAACATTACATCACACAAAGAGAGAAAAAGGCAAGAGATACGACCGAATCCGGAGGCTCGTTGTAGATTCACGGTAGGAAGCACCGGGTTGTCAATCCACATCCTAGCTCGGTCCCAACTATCGTCCGGGGTAGAGAAGGCTGTCACTACCTTCCAATGGACCCGTCTTCTCCAGCGTTTTACAATCCGGCCACGTCCGATGCGAAGAACTCCTTCCTTGGCGATGAAGATGAGCGTAGAATCTCCTCCTTGAAGCTCTTGGATGATGGAGGAGGCCTAGGGGGCGAAAAACCTGCAGAAGGGGCGGAACGGCGGAGCTGGGCGGAAGAAATGCGGAAGATCCCGACCTAAATCGCGAGCAGGAATATTTATAGGTGCTGGAATAAACAGTGCGCACGGTCATTGCCGCACGACCAGTGGTCGTGCGCGATGGAATCCTGTGATCGTGCGCCTGCCTGGGCGGAGCCTGCAATGTAAGAAATTTATAAAATAAAATGTTCGCACGACCAGTGGCGCACGACCGGTGGTCGTGCGCACTATCGTAGGTGGTCGTGCGCACTATCGTAGGTGGTCGTGCGCACTGGTCAAAACAGAACTCATAAAATTGATGTTAAGTGCGCACGAACAGTGGCGCACGATCGGTGGTCGTGCGCACTATCGTAGGTGGTCGTGCGCACTGTCCGAGACAGAACTCAAAAATTTGGGTTAAGTGCACACGATCAGCGGCGCACGACCATTGGTCGTGCGCAGTAGAAACAGTGATCGTGCGCAGTGTTCCTGTACAGAATTGTACCGGGAACACCTGCATGACTCCTGTTTCTACAGAAGCTAATCAGGCCACTGAAAGTGGCACTCAACAAAACGATAAGGCTTATCAAAAGTGAATAAACATAAAAACCCACCAAATTAGGCCAAGAAGTGCACCTAGCATAGAATGATAAATATGAGCGAAAACATGCCTAAAATATAGTGCATAGACTCGAAAATCGGCCCAGATGAGTCCATATATGTGTATATAATTGGGACTCATCACACCCCCAGACTTACCTGTTTGCGCGTCCTGACCAAACAAATCCCTCAAGCGGCTAAGAAAAAATACATAGCTGGCATAGAAATTGTAAAGCGGAGTATCATGCGAAGTCGCATGCTCATGCGCGTAGAAATACAGTAGACAAAATTTCTAATTGTACATATTAGTTTATACTTTTCTAGGGGCGTATTTATATATTACATTTACTCAAAAAATGAATCACGGTGAATCATAAGGTCGTACATAGGAAGAAAGTAAACTGAACGCTGAGGCGAGCATTGCCAAAGATCGGGGCTCGAGACAACCTCCATTGAAATCCATCAATGTCGGTGACCATAAGCTTGCCCGTTCGCACTCTCTCCACGGCACTGGTTTGACTCAAATGCGTGAATCAATAGGACTTAAGGTTTTAGATGAGGCTTGGGTTTAGGTGAGGTAAACAAATATAAACATGAAGGCTTAGAACACAAAAACCCAAATGAGCAAATGCATAACACTATCCAAGTAGCCATAAAACACACGGATGCACCACACCCCCAGACTTAGACTTAGACGCATGGGTGTGTGCACCGCCTACTCCCAAATATAAATCTCAAACAGATTTTTTCAATTAAACTTTTCATTCTTCTTTTTCTTTTCAAATCTTTTTCTTCTTTTCTTTTTCTTTCTTTAGCAATTTCAGCAAATTTTCAAAGATGCACATGCACATTTTCACATTGTACTTCCACAATCAACACCACCAATTTAAAATTTAAACAAAATGCTTGCATTTTGGGTGTGCGACTAGGATTGGAGTTTAGGCTTTGGTGAACAATAGTGGAGCTGAACCAAAAGAATGGGGTAGGCACAACTGGGCTAGCGAGGAAATGATGATAGGAATGGCACAAAGGCTCAACCGGGCCAAAATGATGGCCTATATCACATTCACACAATTGACTAACCGTATACCCATGCTTCAAGAATCGCTTGGGGCAAGTTCTTAGCCAACGAGAAAGATAATCCTTTCTCCCGACTCGGGCAATACGAGACTAACGAACGTCTACACACATCCCTATGCTACTGTTTGATTCACATCGGATTCACCAATTTTTGAGTGTAGTAAACAATATTTACGCTAATAGAAAAAATTATAAACTAAAAGCATATTAAGAAATTGAATCTACACGAATTTCTATGTGAGACATGAACACTCGACTAGGAGCACTATCGAAGTCAACATTTTACTCCTACTCACAATCCTAAGCCAGCACAATGATTTTCCAAATCACACAAAAAGAAATGAGTTCAGCTCAAGATGTGCAAACAGCTAAGTGCACGCTCGAGTGGGTGTAGTGGTGTGCAATGCAATTAAACATAACTAAATATCTGAAATTAAAATACTTCTAGTATGCAAATGAGATGTGCACGTGCAGTGGGTAACATATAGCGGCTCTCCCCAGACTAAATGTAAGCAATAGACATAAATGATGTAACCATGAAAATTGAAAAAGAAGTCTAGGGAAAGAGATTACCCAATGCTCAGAAGTGAGCATACCAGAAGACGCGTGAAAAACTGAAGCAAACCCGCCATTCAGAATTTGCAATAAGTACCTGCAGGGGTGAGCTCCAGAAAAACAGAAGAAAGCAGAAATGCTAAAACTGAACAGAAATTAACTAACTATTCTAACTAGGAAAATGAAAATGCAATAAAAGTAAGATAACTACTGGGGTTAATGTCATCCCAGCATGACTTATTCAGGTTTTGTACAGTTCTAGCTTATAGGCCTATGAAAAAGAAAATGCACAGGTAACTGTTCTAATATGCGCATCGGTAGCGGGTACCGATACGGAGAAAGAACAGTCACGCCTCTACCCGAATATAAATACATGCTCCTCACAGGTAGAGGGAAAAGAAAGTAAGAAGAGGAGGAGGCCTGGTCCTCACTCATCTCACCAAAACTATCCTTGCCCAGCAAGGTATCATCTCCAGGGAGGCAGTGGGAGGAGAAGGCAATGAGTGGGGCTTCCTCTACGGAGGAGGGATCAACCTCCTCACGTGAGAGGATACACTCATCATTGACTTGAGCAGAATGCTCCAAGTCCTCCTGAAGTACCTGTGAAGACTCAACCTGCACAGGCTTAGATAGAGAAAGGGGATTAAGAGATAAAAAAGAAGAAGAACATGAATAAAAATCAATCGGGGGAGTGATCCCGGTCTCACTCCCGGCAAGATCCAAGGATAGATCGCTATCATTATCGTAAGTATCATATCGAGGGGAACCCAAGAACTCAAGGGCCTCAGTGGTGGTTTGGACCTCCTCGTCCCATGAAGAAGTGCAAACCTCCTCATCAGAGAGAGTATCCTCCTCATCCCACCGAGGTGCACCATCGTGTTTGTTGAAACCTTCAACAGGTCTCTTGTGTTCAGACCCACTGGGGGTGTAGCCGATTCTTACTTCTCCCTCACTAGACTCTCTTGACAGGTGGATGTGAGAATATAAATAGACCCAAGGCTGAAGCGAGGAGGTCCCGCCACACACCCGGAAGATCTTAGAGAGCTTCCCCTCCCAAACCAGAGCTCAACCGGGCACCTTGGAGGGCACTAGCAGCCGACCAAAAACTAGCCTGGAGGAGAGGATTCTCTAAAATCGGATCTCCTCCAAGGTGCCCTTAAGGGTCTATTTATAGATTTTTCTAGGCTGGTCTGCTAATAACATGAATCCGCCTTTTAATTTTACTAACAACACCCCAAATTGGTCTGCTAACAGCCTAACTCCGCTGTTCCGAAGGGCTATTTGCAGCCCACCACGGGTATTAGGGTCATTTCTCCCTCAAATCATCCTAGGCAAGTGGTCCGTGAGGGCACCACTCCCTGGGCACCCGCCTAGCTGGGCGAATGCCCGCGCTTTCGGGCGAGTGGTTCGTGAGAGCACCACTCGCCTAGCCCCTTCTCTTGCGCACCTTACCCCCACCAAACCGGGGGTTCTTCCACCTCCTAGCCGAGGCGAATGATCGGGCTGACCCAGGTCTCGCCATTTGGCTTGAGGGACCCACTCGGCAAATACGGGTTGTACACAATCCCCGCTCTTTGCGAGTGGTTACTACGCTCGGAAAGAACAGTCCAACCCTGTATTCGGTGAGTGCTTGCTGACTGGACTCACAAGATTCTATGGGTCCCACCGTTGTCCTATATATATCTCTTCATGTCAGAACTTTCTGGAGCGCTGACAACCTTTGATTCGGAACTTCTTCCCTCTCCTAGTCTTTCACCGACATCAATGTCTTCTCACAAGCCTTCCGTGAGACCCCTCTCGCGGGAGATGATCGAGCGTCTGGCCGCGGCCTAAGCTGTAACTGCCCCCAAGGCAGCCAAATTTGCTCCCTGGCTTTTGTCTAAGCGGGATTCGAGTGCCCCCTACGTCTCGCGTCGAGCCAAGGCGATTCGACTGAATCGTCAGAGAGGCGAGACTGCCTCGGAATCTCCTGCGGGTACTCCACCGGCGAACACTCCGCCGGCGGATACTCTTCCGGCGAGGAATCCTCCGGACCCCGAGATGCAGGTATGAGGATTCCTCTCGTCCCTCTGTTTAGTTCCTTCCCTTACCTTGCCTCTGCTCTGACCATTCGCAGGGGATTTCGATGCCCGAGACCGGCCACGGGGCCGTCCCAAGCAGTGTCGCGGTGCCACCTCCCCCGGATGAGAGGCCTCCAGATCTGGACCTTGCTCCTCCACCTCCTCCGGGCGAGACCTCATTGCAGTCCGGTAAGTTGTAAAACCTTTTAGATTCACCCTTCATGCTGTTCGCTGTTGACCACTATTTTTTGTAGCCCTCGACCCCAACCTTCCGCTGCGGAACCCCTCCGTTCTTGCGGATGAGCCGAGGGTATCTCCCCAGAAGGGATCCGGTCAGCAGGGCCGCGCGGATGATCCTGCGGATGCTCCAGCTCCTACCTCATAGCCCTACCGTCCTGGAAAGGGAAAGGTCCTAACTCCCGCCGGGCTGTTTGGAGCGCACCCCCATTCGTCTCGTCCTTCAGGTCATAAGGACCCCACCCCAGGTCAGTTCACTCACCTGCCCCTATCGTACTCGCATATATTACCACTACTGACCTAGTTGTGATTTCGCAGGCTATCGGGAAGCCTCCCCCTTTGATTCCTACTACGAGGGGGAAGAGGGGATGCTCTCGCCTCTCCCTTCCCCTAGGGATCTCGCTAACTTTCTGGGTGACTCCTCAGATCACGCGACCCTGAAGGAGCGGATCACGGAGGTCTTGGGGAAGCTCATCCACATCCAGCGAAATGTCGCCGGCCAGGTGGACGACGTGCGGCTGAGAGTCGCGCGTGAGTTAAAGGACCTCCAGCGGGACTACTCGCGCATTCTCGCCACGGTGGAGCGCCTGGGGGGTGAAGGAGGGGAGTTGTCTCCTGAAAGACACGCCGCGCGAGCCCGGGACCAACTCCAACTTTCTTCCCATGAGATCACCAACATGCTCGCATATTTCCGTCCGCGAATGCCCCTGGAAGCTGGGTCGCGAAAGCGAGGTCGGTGGGTCTGGGAGGAGTATTGAGCTAATCTTCATTCGCCCTTCTTGTAATTCTTCTGTTTTCTGTAGCGCGGATGCTGAACTTTTATTTCTGTTTATAATAATCTTATGTCCTGTGTTTTGCGAATGCTCTATTCTTTGTCCTTTATTTCCTATATCTTGCTTGGGTATTGCCGAATGCTTTCTTAACCTCTTTCGCGTAGTCGATGAGTGAATAGCCACAGGGCATTCGTCACTAATGGGCGAGAGGGGTCGGCCTGGGTTCCGAGGCGTCGGGAAGGCGCGACTGCTATCCGCACACTCGTTACCTCGAAATCCCAAACGCCGTTTAGCCCCTCTATAAATAGGCCTTTCAACCACCGTATTAAATACCTTACCATCCGCTCCTTCTCTTCCCTCGCGCTAGCACTCGCGCTTCTCTCTTCTCTGCTGCTTCCTTATCCTCCGTCATTCGCGACATGGGTGGTGATGCGGAAGGCAGAGCCAGGTGCGCCAGCGCGTTCGTCAACCACACCTTCGATTCATGCGACCTCTCCGACGAGGCTTACTTGACTGCGGTCGCGGATTACATCCCGCCCGGGTTCGAGGCGCGAAAGTCCAGGCCGGATGAGCGCCTAAACTCCATCTCGCCCTGTGCTTTCGCGATCCCGCTCGGGGCCTTCTTTTCTTCAGGTATTATGGAGTCGTGCCCGGCCAGCTTAACCCTAACTCCATCGCCATGCTGGTCGGGTACGCGAGCTACCTGCGAGAAGAGGGGATCGAGTTCTCGCAGCCCGTCTTCCGCAAGCTCTACACCTTTCGCTGCACCAACGGCATCTCATTCTTCTCGGGTCTGAACCCGCTCAAGCATTATGGGCTCCCGAATAAGAACCACGACTGGGTTCGGCGCTTCCTCTTCGTCAGCGGGAACCTGGGAAACACACTTCTCGCCCCAGTGCAGGAGGAGGAGTCAACCTTCCGCCCCCCGACCCTAGGGGGCACGAGGCCAAACTCCACCAATACATCTTGGAGCACGGGATGGACCTCGTCTATCTCCGGCGAAATGTCAACTCGCTCCCGCTCATTCCGCAGGGCGAGGGTAAGTTTTTGGGACTTCGCCCGTTTCGCTCTTGTGACTCTTATACCATTGGCTAAATCATTCGCAATATCATGCAGGCGTGCGTAGCCTCCCCCTTCATCCGCCGCGTCCCTCTGGGGCTTCCGTGTCCTTCGCACAGGCTGCAGCGGATGCCTGTCGGGAGGAACCCTCCTCCTCCAAGCCTAGCGGAAAGAAGCGAAAACCTGGGGCGCTGACCTCCTCTTCCTCCAAGAAATCAAAGAATCCCCCCTCCGCCAAGGGGAAGGGGGTCTTGGACGAGACCCTAGGGGCGAGTGCTCAGACTCAGACCCCGGGGGTGGGTGCGCCAGGAGAGACCACCCTTCGCGCGGGATCATCGTTGCCGCCGCCTCCATTGCCCAGGGACCACCGAAACTTCCCCAGCGACGAGAAGTACGTGGACCCCTCAGGGGCTCCCCTGGTAAAGTGGGACAGGAATGTCAACAGGGTCTCGCTCTCCACCCTTCACCCATCGTAGATAGAGAGCGACCTTGCCAGTGGTGAAGCCTATGCCATCGCGTATGCCCTCTACGGCCGGGAGGATGCTGAAGTCTATGATGTCGAGACGACTCAGGTTCTCGCTCATGAGACCGCCAGGGCCATGCTGCGGGCGCTCGAGCTCGCGCATATGTCTTCGCGCCGGAGCATCAAACTGACGCGGAGCTTGGCGGAGGTTGAGGAGTCTAGGACCGTCGTCTCTGCTGAGGCGCAGGAACTCAGGACGAAGTTGGCAGCTGCGGAAGCTCTTCTCGCCAGCCGTCCTGTTGCAGAGGTATATATTTTCTCCCTCCCCGCGAGTGACCTGCTGCCGATTGGTGCACCTTCTTCTGACCACCTTTATTATTATTTTTAGGACACCACAGTTGCCGAAATGCTTCGTGTTCGGGTGGCTGGCCTTGAAGATGAAGTCCGGCCGGTTAAGGCCGAGGCCCAGCGGTCGCGAGAAGCCGAGGTCTCGGCACTCGCCTTGGGGAGTGGGGGCACTTCTACCAACACCACGAGCTGGAGCAATTGATGCAGGAGAACGCCCAGAGCGCCGTGAAGCACGCGCTGCAGGTGTTGCGGCAGGCTGGGTACCTGAAGGAAGAGGTCGAATGCCTCTCTGCCCGACAGGTCATCCCCGAGCTCTTCATTCCGATCCCCTTCCCGGAAGATGAGGATGGCGAGCCGCGAGAAGACGCCCTCCTACCAGATTCAGGCGAGAGAGATAGATCTTCTGGCGGGAAGCCTGTCGACCCCTGAGATGGGCCCTGTTTTTTGCCGTCTTTTACTTAAAATCTTTTGAATGTAATCATGAACCGGGCGAGTGCCCTTGAAAGATATGTATATTAAGCACGATTTTTGTGCTCTCCATTTTTGGGCTATCTCCACTTTTTTCTCATTTGCTGTTATGTCTCGCTAGGCTCGCTAGGACGTTAATTCTTTCTCATTCGCCGCTATATCTCGCTAGGCTCATTAGGACGTTTAAGCTGTAGTGCGACTGTCCCGGCCACCTAGCGAATGCTCGAGGATGACCTAGGCGTGTCACCCCTCTTCGCCTTCCCGCTGCCTGCCCCACTCGCACCTCCTTACCATTCGCCCGAACCTGGGTCTCGCTTAGGTAGTCATGAAAGTGAAGTGAGGTCATCTCTCCTGCGCGTGGTCAATGCGAGTGCTCTTGAGGTCACCCTTTGAGAATTTTGAACCTGCCACCGAGTGAGCCTTCGGACCTGCCAGCTAGATGAGAGCCTGGACAGCGGGTCTGCTCGGGGCCTTCTTTTCTTTCACATAGAACCTGCCTCCGAGTGAGCCTTCGGACCTGCCAGCTAGATGAGAGCCTGGACAGCGGGTCTGCTCGGGGCCTTCTTTTCTTTCACATAGAACCTGCCTCCGAGTGAGCCTTCAGACCTGCCAGCTAGATGAGAGCCTGGACAGCAGGTCTGCTCGGGGCCTTGTTTTCTTTCACATAGAACCTGCCTCCGAGTGAGCCTTCGGACCTGCCAGCTAGATGAGAGCCTGGACAGCGGGTCGGCTCGGGGCCTTCTTTTCTTTCACATAGAACCTGCCTCCGAGTGAGCCTTCGGACCTGCCAGCTAGATGAGAGCCTGGACAGCGGGTCTGCTCGGGGCCTTCTTTTCTTTCACATAGAACCTGGCTCCGAGTGAGCCTTCGGACCTGCCATCTAGATGAGAGCCTGGACAGCGGGTCTGCTCGGGGCCATCTTTTCTTTCACATAGAACCTGCCTCCTAGTGAGCCTTTGGACCTGCCAGCTAGATGAGAGCCTGGACAGCGGGTCTGCTCGGGGCCTTCTTTTCTTTCATATAGAACCTGCCTCCGAGTGAGCCTTCGGACCTGCCAGCTAGATGGAGCCTGGACAGCGGGTCTGCTCGGGGCCTTCTTTTCTTTCACATAGAACCTGCCTCCGAGTGAGCCTTCGGACCAGCCAGCTAGATGAGAGCCTGGACAGTGGGTCTGCTCGGGGCCTTTTTTTCCTTCATATAGAACCTGCCTCCGAGTGAGCCTTCAGACCTGCCAGCTAGATGAGAGCCTGGACAGCGGGTCTGCTCGGGGCCTTCTTTTCTTTCATATAGAACCTGCCTCCGAGTGAGCCTTCAGACCTGCCAGCTAGATGAGAGCCTGGACAGCGGGTCTGCTCGGGGCCACTTTTGGAGCGTTCGAGGTTTTTCCTACAAGCTGTAGTATCAATCTCAAACATATATGTTAAACAAAACATTCTTATTTCAAAACATTTTTATTACATAGTTTCAGGGATAGAAACATTTAAGATCGTCACCACTCCATGTGTGGCTGAGAGGTTGGCCCTCCACATTCTGAAGGCGATACCCCCCAGACTTTAATGCCTCTTCCACGACATAGGGGCCTTCCCAATTGGGGTTGAGTTTTCCCACCGCGGCGGATCTTCCGTCCGCATCGACCTTCCTGAGCACCAGATCTCCCTTCTCGAACTGCTTGACCCTGACGTGTTTATCGAAATACTTGGCCATCCGCCGCTTGACCTCTTCTTGGCGAATGGATGCCAGGTCTCGAGCTTCTTCGATGAGGTCGAGGGAGAGCCGCAACTCCACCTCGTTTTTGGCTCTCCACTCATCCTCTCCGCTTGCGGCGGCCTTTACCCGTGGTGTCATAACTTCGAACTCTATGGGGATGACGACCTCGCAGCCGTGAGAGAGCTTGAAAGGGGTCTCTCCCGTGGCAGTGTTGGGGGTAGTTCTTAGGGCCCACAAGACCGACGGAAGCTGTTCCACCCAATTGCCCTTCAGATTTTCCACCTTCTTCTTGAGCAGGTTCATGATGACCTTGTTTGCCGCCTCCACCTGCCCGTTGCTCCTGGGATGGTGAACGGATGCAAACCTGAGGTCTATCCCCAGCTGGCCACAGAAGCTGATGAATTCCTCGCTTGCGAACTGCGGACCATTATCCGTGACTATGGCCTGTGGAAGCCCATGTCGACAAATGATCTCCCCCCATACGAAGTTGCGGATTACCTGGAGGTGACCTTAGCCAACGCCTTGACCTCCAACCATTTTGAGAAGTAGTCAATCATTACTAGGAGAAACCTCCTCTGCCCACTAGCCTGGGGGAAGGGTCCTACCAGATCCATCCCCCATATGGCGAATGGCCAGGGTGCCGTGATACTCTTTAGCCTCTGAGCTGGCATGAGCTGAAGCGGGGCAAACATTTGGCACTTCTGGCACCTCTTGGCGAAGGCTGCCGCGTCTTTACTTAGGGTTGGCCAGAAGTACCCCTGCCTCATTATTCTTGCCTCCAACATCCTACTCCCCGAGTGGCTGCCGCACTCGCTGGAGTGGACTTCTTCCAAGATCCTTGGGACCTCCTCCTCTAAAACGCATCGGGCCAGGAGGCCCGAGAGGGTCTTCCGATACAAGTCCCCCTCGTGGAGCACGTAGTAGGCAGACTTATATCGGAAGCGCCTCTGGTCCGGAACCTCCTCCGGAAACTCTCCTGTTGCAAGGAAGGTGACGAAGGGATCCTTCCAGGAGGGCCGCTTCTCTACTTCCATGAGTTCTCCCTCCTCAATCGAAGGGCGGAATAGGTCCGTCAGGGTCCCCCCGGCTCGAGGACCGGATTTGGCCAACCGATCAGCCGGGGTGCTCTCCTCCCGAGGGACGTGCCGGATGGAGAAAGTTTTGAACGTTCCCACGAGACCTCTCACTTTGGCCAAGTACCTTATGAGAGCCGGCTCCCTCGTCTCGAACTCTCCCCTAATTTGAGAGGCTATTACCATTGAGTCGGTGAGGACCTCCACGTCATGGACTCCGAGCTCCTGGGCCAACCGTAGACCGGCGATCACCGCCTCATACTCCGCCTGGTTGTTGGTGATTGGGAAGTGTATCACTAGTGTCTGCTCGATCCTTACCCCTTGGGGACTCTCCAGCACCACCCCTCCTTCGAGTGAATTCTTGCCCCGTCCACCAGCAGCTTCCACGGAACGTGACGAGGGGCTCCATCTTCCTTCATCTCGGCCACATAATCTGCCATGAAATCAGCCACCACCTGCGCCTTCATGGATAGTCGAGGGACGAAGATAATGTTGAATTCACTTAGCTCTATCGACCATTTTGCGAGCCTTCCCGAGTGTTCCACTCCTTCGAAGATCTGGCGGAGAGGGTGGTCCGTCACTACTTGAATTGAATGGGCCTGGAATATGGCCTGAGCTTCCTTGCTGCGACGACCAGAGCAAAGGCCAACTTCTCCAAAAACGGGTATCTGAGCTCTGCTTCCCTCAGGACCCTGCTCACGTAGTAGACGGGCAGCTGCTTCTTGCCTTCCTCCCGAACCAGGATGGAGCTTACGGCCTCTGTCCCGACCCCGAGATATAGATATAGATCCTCCCCCTCTTTGGGACCTTGGAGCAGTGGAGCCTTGGTGAGTTGGCTCTTCAAGGCCCGGAAGGCCTCCTCGCATTCTTTTGTCCTTTCAAACTTCTGGTTACCTCGTAATGTTTTGAAAAAGGGGGAGCACTTCTCCCCGGCTCGGGAGAGAAACCTGCTCAGCCCCGCGAGTCTTCCGGTCAAGCGCTGAACTTCCTTGGCGTTCCGTGGCGACCCCAGCTCCATTATGGCTTTAACATTGTCCGGGTTAGGTTCTACCCCCCAAGGGGTGAGGAGATGCCCCAGGAATTTCCCCTTACTGGCCCCGAACACACACTTCAGGGGGTTCAGGCGCATCTTGTACTTGCGTAGGGTGGCGAAGGTCTCCTCGAGGTCTTGGATGTGAGAGTTCACGCACTTGCTCTTCACCATAAGGTCATCCACGTAGACCTCCAGGTTCCTTCCCCTTTGCTCCCTAAATACCCGGTCCATCATCTTCTGGTAGGTTGCTCCTGCATTTTTCATCCCGAAGGGCATCATCTTATAGCAGTAGCATCCCTCCCTGGTGATGAACGAGACGTCTTTGACGTCCGGGGGGTGCATCCTGATCTGGTGATAACCTGAAAAAGCATCCAAAAAACTCATCACAGAAAAACCGACGGCTGAGTCAACCAGCGCGTCGATCCAAGGCAGGGGATAACAATCCTTAGGGCAGGCCTTATTTAACAATGAAAAATCCACACACATATGCCAGCGGCCATCGACCTTCTTTACCATTACGACATTGGAGACCCAGCCTGGGTACTGGATCTCTGATACAAAACCTGCTTCGAGCAGTTTGGCCACCTCCTCGCGGATTGGTCCTTCGAGCTTGCTGGCGAAGGTCCTTCTCTTCTGCCGGATGGGACGGGCTTCTGGATCGAGGTTGAGATGATGGCAAGCCACGTCCGCCTCGATGCCTGGCATATCAGCTGCGCTCCATGCGAAGACATCCACGTTCTTCTGGATGCACTCCAGCATCCTCACCCTGTCCTCCGGGCCGAGGCCCCCGCTGATACGCCCCTCTTTCACCCTTCCCTCCTGGGTGAGGACCTCCATCTCCACCACCTCTTCTGCCGCCTCGAGCCGGGCTGGCTCTTCTCATTGGCCCTTTGCTTTTCGCCCTTCTACCCGGGCCTCTTCCTCTGTGGCTCCTTCCGCCTCCACCGGCTCGACCTCCTTCTCCTCACGAGCAACCTTCATCAACTCGACCTCCTGCTCCTCCTAAGCGACCTCCATCAACTCGACCTCCTGCTCCTCACGAGCGACCTTCATCAACTCGACCTCCTGCTCCTCCTAAGCGACCTCCATCAACTCGACCTCCTGCTCCTCATGAGCAACCTCCATATTCTCCTCTCGGGCATCGCCCTCTCCCCTACCTCTCTCTTCTCTACTTCTTCTCCTGGCCCCTCCGGCCTCTCCATCTCCTCGTCCATCTTCTTAGCATCCGCCATCCAAGAGATGGTGTTGACGGCAGTCACATAGCACTGCCTCGCCACCTTAGCATCTCCTCGGACGCGGACCTGGAGTCCTCCACTATGGAGCTTTAAGCACTGATGGTACGATGAGGGCACGCACCGGAAGGCGCTGATGAGGGGGCGTCCGAAAATGGCGTTATAGCTGCTCGGAGCGTCCACAATGACGAACCGGCAGTTTCTTGGGACTCCTCCTAGCGTCACCTGGAGACCAACACCTCCCTCGACCTCCTTCCGCTCTCCTGAGAAACCAAACAGCGGTCCATCGGAGGCCTGCACCCTCTTCTTTTCCACCTCCATTGCGTCGAAGGCCTTCTTGAAGATCACATTCACCGAGCTCCCGTTATCCACCAGGATCCGGGAGACCGTAAAATTTTCAATCGCCGTCTGAATCACCAGTGCGTCGCAGAACGGATCCTCATAATCTGGCATGTCTTCCGAGGAGAAGGTGAGCTTCTCCGAGGGGGGTGGGGTCTGGGAAGTCGACGCGACGTCCCTACGGAACATCGCCTGGAAGCTTCTCTTGCGAGAGGCCTCTATCCCAACCCCTCCATGAATCACCCCGATTCCACCCCTGGTTCTTGTATCCGCCCTGTCCTTGCATCGTTCTTCTTCCGCCTCCGGGAGCACTTCTTCGATCCTGACCTGCCGCCGCCATGGCTGACCTCTCTCTCTCATCTCCAAGAATTCTGGGCAGGTGGCGGTCGCGTGACCTTCTTCCTGATGAAAGTAACAATAAGGCAACGCCACCCTGCCCCCTCTTCCTGCTCTTCCTCTACCTCCTCTTGCTCCTCTGCCTCCTCTTCCTTGGCCTACTGCCATAGCTTGCTCCCTTGGGGGGTGAGGGGGTCTGGGACCCTGCCTCCACCCCAGATTCATTCCTCCCGCCTCTCTTCTTTGGTCCCCCTCTTCCTGACCTCTCGCCGGTCCTTCCTGGTGCCTCCAGCCCAACCTGTTGTTGGGCACCTGATTCCTCCAATTCCGAGGCGGTCTTTCGAACCCTTGACCCCTGGGTTCATCTCGCATTCTTCCTTCTTACTGCCTCACCTCGGGCTCGCTCATTTTTGCCAACCTCCTGTAGAACTCTGGGTTGGCCGCCTCCCCTTCAATCTCTTCTGCTGCGCGCTCCATCAATTCCTCAAAGGATGAAGGAGGCCTTCTTTTCAGGTCCATCGTGAAGAACCCATCTCGCAACCCTACGATGAACGCTATCTGGAGGGCGAATCCCGGCACCTCCTGCACGAGGTGTATCTCCTCCTGGAACCTATCCACGTAATGTGCCAGGGACTCTCCCTCCCTCTGCCTGATCTTGAAGAGAGCCTCCGCATCCCTCTTCCTCTTTTTTTACGTCGAGAAGCGCAGCCGAAAGCCTCGGCGCAGATCATCAAACGTGTAGATGGAACCCGCGGAAAGCTGGTGGAACCAGTCCCTTGCTTTCTCCTTCAGGGTGGTTGCGAAGAGTCGGCATTGAAAAGCATCCGACATGGGAAGGATTGATGTCATGTCCTCAAACCACTGCAGGTACATGACTTGATCCTCCTTGCCGGTGTAGTAGGACATCTCCGGCCCACGAAACCCCTCTGGCACTGGGGCCGAGAGGATCATCTCACAAAAGGGGCTCCCTTCCCCTGCCCGGCGAATGGTCTTCTCGCGCGGACCCAACTCGCACACCTCAGCACTCGTCGGACTGCTGAACAGCTGCCGCCCCGGGAGATCTCGCGCACTTCCTTCTGCTGGCACCTCCTTCCCCGGCCGCTGCCCCGGTGCATTCTCGCCGATCTGAAGGGGTGGAACCACGGGGACTGCCGGGGTCTCGCACTTGCTCCTTGCTGCGAGAACTGTCTGCAGGACTTCTCGCTTGAACTTCTCAAACATCTACAGCCACTCCCCTGTCACGGGTGGCTGCGAGTGACCTGAGTCAGAACCATTCCCCCCATCTCCTGTCATCGAACCTAATTCAAGATTTTCCTTCACCGGCTACGGTCCACGCTCACCGCACCAAAAATGTTGAAACCTTCAACAGGTCTCTTGTGTTCGGATCCACTGGGGGTGTAGCCGATGCTTACTTCTCCCTCACTAGACTCTCTTGACAGGTGGATGTGAGAATATGAATAGACCCAAGGCTGAAGCGAGGAGGTCCCGCCACACACCCGGAAGATCTTAGAGAGCTTCCCCTCCCAAACCAGAGCTCAACCGGGCACCTTGGAGGGCACTAGCAGCCGACCAAAAACTAGCCTGGAGGAGAAGATTCACTAAAATCGGATCTCCTCCAAGGTGCCCTTAAGGGTCTATTTATAGATTTTTCTAGGCTGGTCTGCTAATAACATAAATCCGCCTTTTAATTTTACTAACAGCACCCCAAATTGGTCTGCTAACAGCCTAACTCCGCTGTTCCGAAGGGCTATTTGCAGCCCACCAGGGGTATTAGGGTCATTTCTCCCTCAAATCATCCTAGGCGAGTGGTCCGTGAGGGCACCACTCGCTGGGCACCCGCCTAGCTGGGCGAATGCCCACGCTTCCGGGCGAGTGGTCCGTGAGAGCACCACTCGCCTAGCCCCTTCTCTTGCGCACCTTACCCCCACCAAACCGGGGGTTCTTCCACCTCCTAGCCGAGGCGAATGATCAGGCTGACCCAGGTCTCGCCATTTGGCTTGAGGGACCCACTCGGCGAATACGGGTTGTACAGTGTTCAAAGTATTCATTCTCCCCTTCGGGGAAAACAAACTCCTCATCCCACTTTGGAGCATCCTCCGAGTCAGAAGCATCACCCCACTCCTTCACTTCGATAGGATCATAAAGAATGTGTGTAGAAAAATCATGCGAAGAAACTGGAGGAACATCAGAATCAGAAAGTAGAATATCAGGTTCCTCCGCAAAAAGATCTGCTAATGCCTCCCCGATGGAAAGAATACTTTCCAAATCCCACTCAGGAGCATCTAGGAGCTCCCATTCCTCTCCTTGTTGGCCAACAGATGAGTGATCATCATCACTAGGAGTGAAGCCATACATAGGGAGTGAGGATTCCATGCATGAAATAAGATCGGGGGCAGATGGCACGATTGCCTCCATGGGTAAAGAATCAGTGATAGGTACAATGTTGTCATGAGTGGAGGAGTGGCGGTCAGGATTGAAACGACTAGGGCAGTCCTTCAATTCACGACCCTCTCCTCGACACAACAAGCAAACAACGTTCCTACACTGCCTAACATTTAACTCATTCATTTGGTCTATATAATTGACCATCTTGTCATAAGTGCTAGGAGAAATGTCCCATGATGACATATTTGACAATTAAAGCAGATATAACGAGACTGAAATTCTTTGCAAGAAAATTTACACAAACTAATAAAAATTCTTGGATTAGACTTGCCTAAAACTTTAAAATAAGAGGGAAAGAAATAATAACAAGCGGTAAATAAGTAAAAAGCAAACAAAAATAGTAAGGCGGCTATACACACTGGAAGAAACTTCTCTCTCTCAGCTCTCCCTCTCAAGAAAACTCACACGTCTGTGTTCCCCGGCAACAGCGCCAAAAACTTGATGCGCGAATCTTAGCACACCGCTATAGGCGGTAGTAAGACTGCGGCACGAAACGACAGTGTACCGATCGTTCAAGTAATATAAAATGGGAATGAATCCCCAAGTATCGATCTCAAAGGAACACAGTAAGGTGGAGCTATCTATCGAGGAAGGACTTGAGATCGAAGTCCTTTAATCGGAAGGATCGCGGAGGGGGGTTGATTTGGTTGTGGAAAATAAAGGAAAATATTACAACTACTCCTATGGAATGCCGCTATGCAATGCTTTGCTTGGCGGGATGGAGACTAGGCAGGCCTTGAGCGCGCTGCGTCGCAAGGGCGGATGGACGAGTAGGCAAGCAGAATCGAACTGTGCAGGCCTTGAGCGCACTGCTTCGTTAGGCGAATGAATTACACGGGCCGCTATGCCACGCTTCGCTAGGCGGATGGATGAGAAGGCTAGCGGATGGAATGGTTCTCACCGGCGGAGTCGGAATGGATTACACGGGCCGCAATGCCACGCTTCGCTAGGCGGATGGACGAGTAGGCATACAGATGAGGGTCGCAAGCACCTCGTCGACAAGCACGCCACTAGCAATTGCTAGTGCGGCACACGAACACGATGGACGAATGGAAAATGGATGGGGCGCACCTCATACACACATATAAACAAAAGATAATTTCAATAAGATGAAATAAGCATTACATAGCATGGTTTATGGTGCACATCATCAATAATATAGAGATTACAAACATTACATCACACAAAGAGAGAAAAAGGCAAGAGATACGACCGAATCCAGAGGCTCGTTGTAGATTCACGGTAGGAAGCACCGGGTTGTCAATCCGCGTCCTAGCTCGGTCCCAACTATCGTCCGGGGTAGAGAAGGCTATCACTACCTTCCAATGGACCCGTCTTCTCCAGCGTTTTACAATCTGGCCACGTCCGATGCGAAGAACTCCTTCCTTGGCGATGAAGATGAGCGAAGAATCTCCTCCTTGAAGCTCTTGGATGATGGAGGAGGCCTAGGGGGCGAAAAACCTGCGGAAGGGGCGGAACGACGGAGCTGGGCGGAAGAAATGCGGAAGATCCTGACCTAAATCGCGAGCAGGAATATTTATAGGTGCTGGAATAAACAGAGCGCATGGTCATTGGCGCACGACCAGTGGTCGTGCGCGCTGGAATCCTGTGATCGTGCGCCTGCCTGGGCGGAGCCTGCAATGTAAGAAATTTATAAAATAAAATGTTCGCACGACCAGTGGCGCACGACCGGTGGTCGTGCGCACTATCGTAGGTGGTCGTGCGCACTGGTCAAAACAGAACTCATAAAATTGATGTTAAGTGCGCACGAACAGTGGCGCACGATCGGTGGTCGTGCGCACTATCGTAGGTGGTCGTGCGCACTGTCCGAGACAGAACTCAATAAATAGGGTTAAGTGCACACGATCAGCGGCGCACGACCAGTGGTCGTGCGCAATAGAACCAGTGATCGTACGCAGTGTTACTGTACAGAATTGTACCGGGAACACCTGCACGACTCCTGTTTCTACAGAAATGCTAATCAGGCCACTGAAAGTGGCACTCAAGAAAACGATAAGGCTTATCAAAAGAGAATAAACATAAAAATACACCAAATTAGGCCAAGAAGTGCACCTAGCATAAAATGACAAATATGAGCGAAAACATGCCTAAAATGTAGTGCATAGACTCGAAAATCGGCCCAGATGAGTCCATATATGTGTATATAATTGGGACTCATCAACAATGTGGATAAAAATAAAATTTGCCTATAATTCATTTCTACTGATTTGTAAAGAGCTGATATTTTCACCAAGCCCCTGGATGAAAAGAAGCACATCTTCTTTATAAATCAACTAGGAATGATAGATGGAGACTCAATCTGCTAAAAATTAAGTATTTCTATTTTTCTCACAAATTCGTCGAACGGAGAACGACAAATTTGAATCATTTGTCGAACGGTGGTCTATGAAACCTCTTAAACGCAGAGTCAGTTACGGCAATTTCATTTGTCGAACGATGGTCGACGAAAAAAGATTTTCTCGTCGAATGCTTTCAGACAAAGAAATAAAGCCTTTTCGACTTCTAATTTTATTAGGTTTTGTCGAGCAGTGGTTTACGAATGCGCCCTCATTCTTCGACCCTTCTATATAAGCCTTATTTTATCTTATTCTAAGCTTTGCGCCTACAGAAATTGTCTTTCCCTCCAGTTCCCCTCTGCACTTGATCTTCAACTTTCTTTGCAGGAACAATGGCGATTCCACAGGCCTCTCTGCACCGAATGAAGTTTGACGCAGGTTTCGACATTGACATGGACTCGTTTGCACAGTCGGACCAAATCTTCAAAGATATTCTTAAAATGCTGGAAGAACAACATCTAAGGAAGTTTCTAAGCACCAGGCAGAAGATAGCTGTTGCAGAGATAAAAGAATGGGTTTACACTGCAAAACCAGTCGATGAAAGCTTGTCGGGAACAATCTCAGGTCATCATGTCTCTCTCTCCCACCATCCTTTCTGAAATTTTTGGTTTTGAGAATGGTGAAGATGACTTGGACATAAGCTCAAATGAATTTGATGAAGCTTTAGTTAAAATGGGCCATTTGACTGGAAACCCTAATCACCTTCTGAAAAAGAACTTGTCTCAGGACTACAAGTTCTTAGCAGACATTGTTGGGAAAGTCTTGCTGGGCAAGACATCTGTGCATGACTATATCAATAGGTAGCAATTTCTGTTGATGGTGGCCTTGATGGAGAAGAAGACAATCAACTGGGGATCAATTCTTTTTGAATTGATTAAGAAGAAAAATTCTAAAGATAGTGTAAGTTTTGAAAGAGTTATAGGAATTTTTCTGCAGGAAAGGCATCCAGACCTTTTGGTGTCACCAAAGGTGACCATAAATGCCAGCAAGAGGCTGACCTCAGCACTCTTTGCTAAATGGGATAGGGTAATTCCCAAAAATAATACAGGGGCTGATGCCTCTAAGAAAAGGAAAACCTCTGAGGACACAAGGACTGATCAAGTCACTCCCTCTACCCTTCAAGAAGCTCCTTCCTCGGATCCTTCTCCTTCTCATATCCCATCTCCACCTGCTCAACAATCTCCTGCACATTCTCATTCTTCACCACCTCCTTCAACTACCATATCACCCATTAATGATATTCCACCTCTATCTCCAGAACCACTACCTACCACACCTCCTGTTGGGTTTTTCTAGAACCATACATCAGATGTAGGCGCAGCGGAAATAAACAGAAACAACCCAAAAATGCTTGGATCGGCCATGAATGTTGAATCAAGAAGTTAATAAAATACTAGGTAAAAATTACCTCAATGGGGTTGGATCAAATCCAACCAAGATGCTCCAAGAGTTGATTCCTGTCGGTGGCAAGAAGAGTTCTCACGTAGAATTATGTCTACGTCTCTACAGAAGTCCACACGAGCCGGGAGAAGAACGACTGCACCTTTGCACTTCCACGAACTGCTAGGTTCGCTCCAGGAAGAACACACACGGCGACGATCGCCGGAGAGGAGGTCGGCGGACGCGATCGAGCGACGGAACTCCTTCCGTCTAGGGTTCGGGCGAGAGCGGAACACTTCCGTCGGCCTTTTCTTTTTCTTAGTCCACTGAACCCTAAAAACGAAGTCCTATTTATACCCAAAGGATAAACAGCTTCTAGAAGAATCGCTATCCGCAGACCACACATCAGAATAAGGGCTTCTGTTACAATTCGTCGGAATTCCACGGGACAATCCGACGAATTCGACGAATCAGATCAAACGGCAACATTTGCCAAGAATGATCTCTGTAACAATTCGTCGAGTCTTCACGGGACAATCCGATGAATTCGACGAATCACAACAGACGGCAACAATTGCCTAGTCAAGGCTCTCTGTGATAATTCGTCGAGATTCCACGGAATGACCCGACGAATCCCGACGAATCCCGACGAATTCCGACGAATCCAGACAGACGACAACACTTTGTCGAGTGGAGGATCTCTGTCACAGTTCGTCGAGTTTCCACGGAATGACCCGACGAATCCCGACGAATCCAACGAATCCAATCCGTGTAAACCCGACGAATCCAATCCGTGTAAACCCGACGAATCCGACGAATCATATCCGACGAATTCAGACAGCAACATTTGCTGGACTTCCCCATTCTATATATATGGTGATTGGTAACCTTTACCAACACAGTCAATCTTCCAACTTCTCCACATGCTCTTATGTGCGACCCTGCAGGCTCATATCGCGTTGGCAGTGAGATTACATGTTTGACCACTTCTAGATCACAATGGCAACTCCAACAGTCTCCCACTTGATCTTGAAAGTATCAAACCAAAAACCTCACAAACAATGAGCGGCATCTAGCAATGCATCATTGCTCCCCAAGCAATAAGAGTTCATAACTCATAAGCCTTTATGACCAATGTTCCAGCGTTGTCTTTGTCCCTTTGTCCCTTACATCCGGAAAGAACTAGAGGTATGGACCGTGTCACCCTCATAATAGCTCAATCCAAGTTTCTTGATCTAGAACGGACTTCCAGAGAATGGTGAGCTCAATATCACATATTGACTCTACCAAGCATGGCCATGCATTTCTCAGTCCAATTCCATCAAGGGGCCCATGGATGCAACTCCTGTTATATAGGAGGACAAATCCCATATCTGCTCACACCCAAACACCCAAATGATTCGTAACGTACCCAACGACCACCCTTATCATCAACCTTCTTCAAGGAAGACTTTAGATGACATCTAAGCACGCTCTTCCTCACTCGGTGAATGCTGTGACTTCAGGTCAAAGGACCACAACACCATTGTCAAATGAGACCTACTTGTGACACTTTTAAGTAACAATCCACAAAGTAGTCTCAGGTTGGGTCTGTCCAGTACAACTTGTTCACTAACAAGTACCCATGTGATGACTTGATATCACAATATCATGACCTGTGAGAACCGGTCATCAGTCAACACACATGCTAGTCTTAATGTATCATCATCACCCTTAGCTTCTACGATGATACCTTGACCAGGGACCTTTTAAGAATGAAGCTTCGAAATCATAGGCTCTCACATTCAAGTCTCGTACTTGATGTCCTATGGAAGCGAACATTCTAAGGGTATTTATCACGAATTTTATTCTATCATATAGAAACAGTATATCGTAATAAAAGAACTTGCCATTAATCGTAAAAAGAAATAATTGGTACACAATTCATCATATGAATAAATTTTAAACAGCCAACAGAATATTTATTTTACATGCAACCCACAAGACTCCCACTAGAGTTGATCATTCAGGTATCGTATACCCATTGATCTAGTATGACCATCATGCTTTCTCTACGCGAGAGGCTTTGTCAGTGGATCTGCAATATTCTCCTCAGTCGGTACTCTGCAAATGTTCACATCTCCTCGTTCGACAATCTCACGAATAAGATGGAACCGCCGAAGTATGTGCTTGGATCGCTGATGGGATCTAGGTTCCTTAGATTGTGCAATTGCACCATTGTTATCACAGTAGAGAACTACGGGACCAACAATGCTAGGAACTACATCTAGCTCGCCGATGAATTTCCTAATCCATACAGCCTCCTTCGCTGCATTAGCTGCAGCGATATACTCGGCCTCAGTTGTAGAATCAGCAACTGTTTCTTGCTTGGAACTCTTCCAGCTCACAGCTCCTCCATTCAGGCAAAACACAAACCCTGACTGAGACTTTGAATCATCCCTATCAGTTTGGAAGCTGGCATCCGTGTAACCACTTACAACGAGCTCTTCCTTTCCACCATACACCAAGAATACATCCTTAGTCCTTCTCAAGTACTTCAGGATATTCTTTACGGCTATCCAGTGACATTCACCGGGATCAGACTGATACCTGCTAGTCATGCTCAAAGCAAAAGAGACATCGGGTCGAGTACATAACATTGCATACATGATTGACCCAATTGCCGAAGCATATGAAATCGACTTCATGCGGTCCTTATCTTCGCAAGATTTTGGACACTGGTCCTTAGAGAGATTCACACCATGAGACATGGGCAAAAATCCTTTCTTGGACTCAAGCATGTTGAACCGCTTCAACACCTTGTCAATGTACGTACTCTGGGTCAAACCCAGCAACTTCTTCGATCTATCTCTATAGATCTTAATACCGAGTATGTAAGTCGCTTCACCCAAGTCCTTCATAGAAAAGCAGTTCCCTAGGTTGTTCTTAACAACTTTCAGGGTAGGTATGTCATTCCCGATCAGCAGTATGTCATCTACATACAATATCAGGAAGACAACAATGCTCTCACTGATTCGCTTGTAAACACATGGTTCATCTTCATTCTTGACAAAACCAAACTCTTTGATCTTCTCATCAAAACGAAGATTCCAACTTCTAGAGGCTTGTTTCAATCCATAGATGGACTTATTCAGCTTGCATATTTTAGTGGCTTCATTTGGGGATACAAAACCCTCGGGTTGTGTCATGTACACTTCCTCAAGGAGGTTTCCATTTAGGAAAGCCGTTTTGACATCCATCTGCCAGATCTCGTAGTCATAATACGCAGCAATAGCAAGCAATATCCTAATGGACTTTACCATGGCAACAGGGGAAAAGGTCTCATCATAGTCAACACCATGAATTTGCTTGAAACCCTTAGCCACCAGTCGCCCTTTGAATGTCTGTACATTCCCATCCATGTCGGTCTTCTTCTTGAAGACCCACTTGCACCCTATGGGTCGTACCCCTTCAGGTGGTTCCACCAAGTTCCAAACTTGGTTTATGTACATGGAGTCCATTTCGGATTTCATAGCCTCAAGCCATTTGTCGGAGTCCGGTCCATTCATAGCCTCTTGGTAGGTTGCTGGTTCATCATCATGATCCATAAGCAACACATTACCTATTTGAGACACGAGAAATCCATATCTCTCAGGCTCAAATCTTGGTCTACCAGATCTACGTAGGACTTGTGTTTCGTGAGCAGGTTCTCTAGCTACAACATCTTGTAGTCCTGGCTCAGAATCCAACTCTGGTTCATTCACTATTTGTGGTTCTTGAACTTCTTCAAGTTCTACCTTTTGCGTCTTTCTTGATAAGAACTCTTTCTCCAAGAAGACACCCATCCTTGCGACAAACACTTTGCCCTCAGACGGTAGGTAAAAGTAATATCCCTTCGTTTCCTTAGGATATCCCACCAGATAACACTTATCTGATTTGGGTTCCAGCTTGTCAGGCATTTGACGTCGTACGTATGCCTCACAACCCCAAATTTTAATGAACGACATACTAGGACGCTTCCCAGTCCATATCTCATATAGTGTCTTTAGAACCGTTTTCGTCGGAGCGCGATTCAGTGTCATTGCAGCAGTCTCTAAAGCAAAACCCCAAAAGGAAACAGGCAAGTCTGCATGACTCATCATCGACCGTACCATGTCTAACAGAGTACGATTTCTCCTCTCAGACACACCATTATGCTGCGGTGTCCTAGGTGGAGTGAGCTGTGATACAATACCACACTCTTTCAGATGATCACGGAACTCATGACTCAGGTATTCGCCACCTCGATCAGATCGGAGTGCTTTAACCTTTTTACCCAATTGGTTCTCCACTTCATTCTTAAACTCTTTGAACTTTTCAAAGGTTTCGGATTTGCACTTCATAAGATACACGTATCCGTATCTACTGAAATCATCAGTAAATGTAACGAAGTAGAAATACCCACCTCTAGCCATAGAACTCATGGGTCCGCATACATCACTATGTACAACACCCAAGAGATCCTCAGCCCTCTCAGTATAACCAGTGAAAGGGGTTTTAGTCATCTTGCCTAACAAACAAGACTCGCATCGCTCAAATGATTCATAATCAAATAAGTCCAATAGTCCATCTTTATGGAGCTTGGATATGCGCTTCTCATTTATATGGCCCAAACGACAATGCCAGAGATATGTAGGATTTGAGTCATTTGTTCTTAGTCTTTTATTATTATCTACATTATAGATCGGATGGTCCGGGTTCAAAACATAAAGACCATTAAACAATTGAGCTACAGCATAACAAACATCATTCTTAAATATAGAACAACAATTGTTCTTAATTATAAAAGAAAATCCAATCATGTCTAAGCATGAAATGGATATAATGTTTCTAGTTATGGCCGGAACATAATAACAATTATCAAGTTCTATTACAAGCCCACTGGGCAAAGAAAGACGGTAAACCCCTACGGCTACAGCAGCAACTCTTGCTCCATTGCCGACACGTAGGTCCACCTCTCCTTTACTCAGCAATCTCCTCCTTCCTAGTTCCTGCACATTTGTACAAATGTGAGAACCACATCCGGTATCCAATACCCAAGATGAAGGAGCAGAAAGGTTTATCTCTATAACATAAATATCCGAAGCGGAAGTCATACCTCCCTTCATTTTCTGCAGACCCTCAATGTACGAAGGACAATTCCTCCTCCAATGACCAGCCTTGCCACAGTGGTGGCATTTTCCTTCCTTCACGGTGCTCTTCTTTTTCAGCGCAGAAGATTTGGGCTCAAGATGTGACTTAGGTCCCACCTTCGTCTTCTTGAAGCCCTTGGCCTTACCCTTGCCTTTATGTACCATCAATATGGGACTAGCAGGCTTGGCCTTCTTCATGTTTATCTCGGCAGTTCGCAACATGCCTAGGAGCTCGGGCAGTGTCTTGTCTATTTCATTCATGTTGTAGTTCAAGACAAACTGCTCATAATTATCCGGCAACGATTGCAGGATAAGATCTGTGGCCAACTCTTGACCCAGAGGAAAACCCAGTCTCTCCAGGTTCTCTATATACCCAATCATCTTGAGTACGTGAGTACCAACCGAGTCTCGAGCTCCCATTTTGCACTGAAATAAGGCCTTCGTGACATCGAACCTCTCTTGACGAGCTTGCCCTTGAAACATTTTCTTTAGGTGCTCGTCAATCTCCTTGCACCCCATGTTCTCATGTTGCTTCTGAAGCTCAGAGTTCATGGTGGCAAGCATAAGGCACTCGACGTCTAAGGCGTCATCGGTATACTTCTTATAAGCATCCTTATCAACACGGGACGAGTTCCCGGTCGGCACCTCGGGGGCTTCTTCTTCCAAGACGTAGAGCTTTCGCTCTTGCCTGAGAACAATTCTCAGGTTCCTATACCAGTCCATATAGTTCGTCCCACTAAGCTTGTCCTTCTCAAGGATAGCTCTTAGGGACAAGGTGGAGTGTGAACCACTTGCCATGGAATTCTACAAGAATTCATGCAGAATTTAATCAGTACCTTAATTTCAAAATACAATTTAATTTTAATTTGGACTTTAATTAAATACTCCCACTATTTTATTCAAAATGATAGCCCTCACTATCAATTCGGAGAGTCCATGCGAGCTACTCTCTTAGTGGACAAGATCCGTATTTCACCAACACCACGAGTCCGCTTTGGCGTTCCTCTCATAATGCGGTTATTTAGGTAGGCAACGCTTGCCAATTGCATCCTCATGCAATTCTTGTATGGCTGGTGAATAACTCCTTATTCGCATCCATCATATGGAGCATGCCAACCCTATGCCTCTAGGCACTCAACCTTTGAGGTCACCTAGTTAAGTTAGACCCGATGTCGACAGTGGGATATCACAATTATCCGCTCGCACCCTTACCAAGATAGATTAATGCACCTTGCTTTGGCAAGCCCACACTTCATCGATCGAGGCAGGAAGAGTGTCATCCATCGGAAGGCATCCGAACACTTAATATTTGATGAAGGGAATTTTAAAGATAGGTTAACACTTAACCATGATCATCATTTGATCAACGTGCACATTCACAGAAAAACAAACTTTCTAAAATCCTCATGCATCCCTTATGTGCACTACATAAGACTATCAACCTTTGATAGACTAAAGGGCTAAATCTGGACATTTAGAACTCTTCCAAATCTTCAGATTTACATGCATTGGACAAAGGCAAAGACAACTCGACTTAAAGCAGTAGACAAGCCGTCTCTCATTGTTGGATTCAAAATCCAAAACAATAGAAGGGTTCATTAACCACTTGAGGGACGGTTCCTGCTAAGGAGACAACAATTTCTAACAATTAGAAATTACCACGAAATCCCAGACGTTCCTGGCGGGGTTCCAAGACCCCCTTTTAAAATCATCAACATTTGATGTTCCAGGAAGAAATCTTGACATTTAGAACGCTTCTAAATACCTAGATTTGCACGTACTGGAATAACCAAACTTCTGAAACAACATCCAAGACCATAACCTCCCTCTGATACCACTGTTGGGTTTTTCTAGAACCATACATCAGATGTAGGCGCAGCGGAAATAAACAGAAACAACCCAA
This sequence comes from Dactylorhiza incarnata, assembly GCA_033032865.1. NCBI lineage: Eukaryota > Viridiplantae > Streptophyta > Magnoliopsida > Asparagales > Orchidaceae > Dactylorhiza > Dactylorhiza incarnata. The sequence goes on from JAWHQI010000018.1 coordinate 17,430,817, forward strand.
AAATGCTTGGATCGGCCATGAATGTTGAATCAAGAAGTTAATAAAATACTAGGTAAAAATTACCTCAATGGGGTTGGATCAAATCCAACCAAGATGCTCCAAGAGTTGATTCCTGTCGGTGGCAAGAAGAGTTCTCACGTAGAATTATGTCTACGTCTCTACAGAAGTCCACACGAGCCGGGAGAAGAACGACTGCACCTTTGCACTTCCACGAACTGCTAGGTTCGCTCCAGGAAGAACACACACGGCGACGATCGCCGGAGAGGAGGTCGGCGGACGCGATCGAGCGACGGAACTCCTTCCGTCTAGGGTTCGGGCGAGAGCGGAACACTTCCGTCGGCCTTTTCTTTTTCTTAGTCCACTGAACCCTAAAAACGAAGTCCTATTTATACCCAAAGGATAAACAGCTTCTAGAAGAATCGCTATCCGCAGACCACACATCAGAATAAGGGCTTCTGTTACAATTCGTCGGAATTCCACGGGACAATCCGACGAATTCGACGAATCAGATCAAACGGCAACATTTGCCAAGAATGATCTCTGTAACAATTCGTCGAGTCTTCACGGGACAATCCGACGAATTCGACGAATCACAACAGACGGCAACAATTGCCTAGTCAAGGCTCTCTGTGATAATTCGTCGAGATTCCACGGAATGACCCGACGAATCCCGACGAATTCCGACGAATCCAGACAGACGACAACACTTTGTCGAGTGGAGGATCTCTGTCACAGTTCGTCGAGTTTCCACGGAATGACCCGACGAATCCCGACGAATCCGACGAATCCAATCCGTGTAAACCCGACGAATCATATCCGACGAATCCAATCCGTGTAAACCCGACGAATCCGATGAATCATATCCGACGAATTCAGACAGCAACATTTGCTGGACTTCCCCATTCTATATATATGGTGATTGGTAACCTTTACCAACACAGTCAATCTTCCAACTTCTCCACATGCTCTTATGTGCGACCCTGCAGGCTCATATCGCGTTGGCAGTGAGATTACATGTTTGACCACTTCTAGATCACAATGGCAACTCCAACACCTCCATCTCCAATACATAAGGAATATCATTCACCCACTCATTCTCCTAGCCCAATCCATCCAGAAATTCCCACACATACTACCAACATCAGCAATATCTCTCTAATTACTCCAATCTCATCTTCATCCACTTCACAACCATCCTATATTCATACACCAGATTATCCATCCCTCAACCTCTCCTCCATTTTTGATCAGGTTTTTGATCATATCCTTCCTAAAATACGCCAACTCCTGGATGCAAAATTTGCTCTAGTTCTTCAGGCAATTTCTGCTCTATCTGCTAAGATAGCTTCTCTTCCTTCCTCTACTATTGTCCCTTCTTCTAGGGGCCTAGATTCAGGTTGCCCTGAAGCTAGGCAAGGGGAGATGTCCTATGAAGAAGCTCCAGAAACAGAAGACACTCCAGAAGATACAGTAGTTACAGCTTTTGATACAGAAATGATTGATTCTTATATAATATCAGATACGCAAGTTATAGAAGAAATAAATATGCATTCATGTATGTGCATTCATCCATCCTGTGATCTATATAGTTTATTATCAAAATTTGATGTCACATATACTTCAAGGGTATCACCAAAAGTATACATAGAGGATTTATCAAAGGCTCTGATAAGCCTTCCTCAGAAGACTCATTCTGATATCATACAAAATTACATCTCCTCTATTCCTTCATCCACTGATCAAGACATTCAAATGAAGGATCATTATGCAGAATATGAAGATGATCCTGCAGAATTCCTTGATGATACACAAGATCACCCCACTCCACCAGATGCAACAGCCTCACAAATTACTTCTTCACCTCCAATTCCTGTATGGAATGAAGAACCAATGCCAAGCTTTGATGAAATCTGGAAAGAAGCAGATGCAGAGTTTGACAAAGCTGAAGAAGAAAGATTAAAGGCTCGTGAAGCAATCAAAAGAATTGATGATTTATATAATAAGTCAATCTCCTCTTCTGACTCTGAAGATGATGATGATGACAACAGTGATTCTGATGATACATTTTCAAAGAAAAGAACAGCTAAGTCAAAGGCTGCTCCCAAGCCTCCAAATCCAAAGAATGACATTCCTTTGTACATTTTGTACAATGTTCCTCTTGATGAGAAAACTCCTCACTGGATGAAGCTCTCTAGAAATAAGAACAATAGGAGGAAGAAATTCAAGAAGACTGGCTACATCCCTGACAAACCAGTCAAGCACAATCCTCCTCCTCCTCCTCCTCCTCCAGCAGCTGGTGCAGCAGGTTCAGCAGGTGTATCATTCTCTTCTCAGAAGCGAAGCTCTCAACAATCAGGGAGACCTAGTAGTTCTAGTGGTCCTCAAACCTCTGGATCAGCCAGTGCTCCTCCTTCTAAGAAATCTGCACTTGCCTTACAAGAGGGTCAAACCATTACTTCACCCCAAATATCTTCAGAATACAAACTTCACATTTCTGATGGATATCTTCACAGAGATAAAGTACCTCAAAAGGTCACTCAAGATAAAAATAATTCAGAAGATATTTATTACTTTCCAGATCCAGAAGAAGAGAAAATCTGTCAGATGGCAAGACTGAAAGAAACAATTGCATCTGCACAAATTAACAAAGCTAAAGCAGAAGGCAAAGACTTCTCAAATATCTCAACCATGTCAGAATACAGAAGAAAAGAACTTGAAAAATACAAACCAATTAAAGCATTCAATGCTGAGGAATATATTGATATGCACCCAGAAGCATTTATCCCTCATGTCAAAGAACAGAAAATCATTGAAGCTCAAGATCTGTTTATCAGCAAAAGGAAATCAGAAGATCCTAATAGGAAGATCATATTCAAGCCACCTTCTCAGGACAAGAAGTCTTAAATATTTGCTTGTTTATGAATGTAAAGTTTCTAAACTCAGAGCATTTTACTTTTATCTTATCTGATGATCTATTTTAATCTATCAGATATATTTCATTTCATTTTTGCTTTGTTGATTATACTTTCTGCTGTATTTATTCAATTATTTGTCAAATAGTATCCTAACCCAAATAGGGGGAGATTGTTGGAACAACCCTATTACTGATTTGGGCTAAGATCACTATATGTTGATTAGAATATGTATTTACCCCATTGTATAGTCTTAGGGTCAAGTTTTAGGCTGATTAGATTAGTCAGAACTTAGGAAAATTCAAGCTCAACTAATGGCGAGTGGTGTTCGACGAATGACCAGATTCGTTCGACAAATTGTTTCCAGCAGACTGAAAAAATTCACAGTTCCAGCACTCGACATTTTCTGAGCGGTGCTCGACAAATAGCTAACAGCACTCGATGAATTCTATAGCCAGCGCTCGACAAATGACTAGCAGCGGTTGACGAATTCTAGCCAGCGCTTGACAAATTCCTCTCTGAAGTTCAGATTAATATTCTCAGTGGATGTCAGTTCTCTGAACTCAAATCAGCAGAATAATGGATATATTTATTTCTCCTTGGACGTATTCAGGCAGCCATGTAAGGATATATTTCTTATTTATTATATCATTATATTCCTTCTATTCCAAGAAGAAGAATAGCCGTTGACATTTAATGCCATGGCATCTTTCTCGATAAAGGGAATTGAAAGGACCTGCCAAAGTCGTTTTTGGGTGGCTACCTAGTTCCAAGAAGGATTTAAAGTCAGAAAAATATATTCCTTAAATAGACAGAGGATTTGAATTTGAAAACAGACAATCTATCAAAAAAAAGAGGAGATCATCAACCAAAAACAAGGAGAACAGAAGAAGTTTAAGAGGAAGAAGAAGAAGAAAATATATTATTCTTTCCAGCATTCTTCCTCATCAAGGCAGCATCCTCTTCATTCTGAGAACAAGATTCAATCTCTCAGATCTGCTGCAAGAAAAAGTCTTTCAAGAGCAACAACAATTTGAAGATTAATTTCTTCCAGATAATCTGCTACAAAGACTTCTGTTTGTGAAAGCTCTGTCCACAAAGCTGTCATCAACTCTCATCAGACAGGGGGAGCTTTCTGCTTCAACACCTTTTATCTTCTCTTAGATCATTGATAGAGAAGAACACTCTAAACCTTTTATATCATCCTGTACAAGGTTAATACTCCCTTAAAAAGTTTACCCAGTGGTGGCAAGACACCTTATCAAAAATCCTTGTGTGGTTTTTAAGCACCTTATCAAAAGCTTATTGGTGTGTGGACACCTTATCAAAAACCCCATGGTGCCTGGGTACCTTATCAACCCTCCTAGTGGATTCCTACCAAGGGTGGTAGAAGAGTAGACGAACCCAAAATTATTGGGGAACTACTATAGCTCCTTGTGTCTTCTGTGCTTGCTTATTTCTGTGTGCTTGTGCTGTGTGCTTTTTACTACTTCTGTCTTTATCGTTAACTCTCACTGATTACACATATACTTACTCAGTATTTTAAATTCCGCTATAAAACTAAACAAAAAGTTTTAATACTCTATTCACCCCCCTCTAGAGTAACTTAAGATCTGACCTCCACTTTCACTGCCAATCAGGACCTCCTCCCCACTATCCAAAACTGACGGGAATTCATTCCCCAAGCTCAGAGGATGCTTGGAGAATGAAGAGGGGGTGCCATTTGGCACCCATCCCCTAATTCCTCCTCTTTTGCTCTCTTGTCTTCTTCCTCCCTTTCACACACTTGTACAAGCCAATTAATCCCCCAATTACGAATTTCTGATGGCATGGGGGCTGATACACATGTGGGTTGCCTTCATGGGCTATGGGGTTGGGTTAAGTCCACTTAGCTTGGGTGTGTGGCTCACTTGACCCATTTAGGCTAAAATGGGGAATTTGGGTTTGAGCTTGACTCACACCCAATACATTCAATGTGACTTGTCCAAATTGATGCCTTAGACCCCATGGGTCTATTCCAAGAGATATTGAGTCAAGGTGGGGTCAAGTGGGGCTTGATTGCACTTAATTGCCTATAGGGGAAATTTGGGTATTTTGTTGATTTTGCCCTAATTCTCTATGGTTGAATGCACACCATGGTTCATTTAGGTCTCATATACTCCCCTTAGGTTCAAGAAGGGTTGTGCTAAGTCAAACTTGTCATCCAAAACCTAATTGACCTTATTTTGGGAGGTTTGACTTTATAAAGCTTAAGGTTGACTTTTGGTAAATTTGGCCAATTTGGTGGACCCCACGGGTCCCTAGTGGCCTACTTACCTCCTTGGATGGTCATAGGGATCATAGAGAGGTTATGTTGGCTTTTTGGAGTCTTTTGGTCACCACTAGGCTCAGGGCATCAAAATTGCTAAATGCACACCAATGTGTATTCCTTCTTAACTTGTGGAGTTCATGGGGCCTCCTTGGCCTATTTTATGTACTTGATTCATCCTAGGTAATATACATGGCTATGTGTGATGTATGAGATGTTTTAGCCTGTTTTTAGTTCACTTTTCATTAGGGTGGTTCATGATGGCTAAGTGCACCCCATGTGTTCTTCACTTCTTTCACTATCATTCTAGGGCTCTGTGTCACTTATCCTATTTTTGTCATGACTTGTCATGACAAAAATTCTCTAGGGGTCTAGCAGTTTGGGGGATGTTACAAATCCCAATACAAAACAAAACAATTTCGTCCCCGAAATTAAGATCGGGTGTACGGGTTTTCAGATCAAGTCAAAAATAAAATCGAGTACATTCTAGCAGTCGAGTGTTACCTGATTCAAATAATTCCGGATAGCATTGTTGCATTAGGTCCAATGGTTCCCAAGTATGCTCTACCTGCACGTGGTTGGACCAAAGGACCTTCACTAGCAGTACCTTCTTCCGTCGTAGAATCTGGATGCTAGAGTCGTCAATCCGGATAGGCTCCAAACAGACTTATCGATCTGTAGCTACTAGACCCGTGGTGCGGGAAATCTGTTGTTCTGGCTTAATAGGGCTCTCTTGAGCGAAGAGACATGGAAGACGTCGTGCAGGTTCTCTAGTTCTGGTGGAAGCTCCAGTCGGTATTCCAGGGGGGGGGGGGCGATCCGCTCCAGGATCCTATAAGGCCCCATATACCTAGGACTGAGCTTCTTTAACCTCCGTACCCGTGTGACGCCGTGCACCGGACGTATCTTTAGAAAAACCTTGTCTCCCACCTAGAATTCTACTTTACGATGTCGCGCATCGTAATATTTGGCATGTCGACTCTGGGCTTCTAGCATTCGCACCTGAATCAGTCGCACCAGAGCGTCTGTGTCCTCTTCAAACTTTGACCCCGACACCTCTGGATATTCATCCTGGACCCATGATAGTGGGGTCCTACATTTTCGACCATACAATTCTTCGTAGGGGGCCATGCCGATGCTGGACTGATGGCTATTATTGTAAGAAAATTTGGCGAGCGGCAGCAATCTTTCCCAAGGTTCCCTGCGATCCAGGATGCAAAGGCGTAGTAGGTCTTCCATTGTCCGAATAGTACGTTCAGTTTGACCATCTGTCTGAGGGTGGAAGGCGGTGCTGAAGGTCAACTGAGATCCCAGATAGGCTTGGACAGCTTTCCATTCTCGAGACATGAACCGGCCTTCCCGATCAGACACGATCGATCTAGGGACTCCGTGATACCGAACAAATTTTTCCACAAATAGCCGTACTAACATTCCGACCAGAGCACCCTTCCTGACGGGAATAAACCATGCCACCTTTGTCAATCAGTCTGTGATCACCCACACAGAATCATTCCCGGATTTGGAGCGGGGCAATCCGTGTACGAAATCCATAGATATGTCTTCAAATTTCCACTCTGGCATGGGTAGGGGTTGTAATAATCCTCCAGGCTTCTTGCACTCGGCTTTCACTAGTTGGCAGGATACGCAGTGTGTAACTAAGTGAGCGATATCTTTCTTCATGCCGGGCCAGTACATCGGCTTCCTCAGTTCTGCCGTCATTTTGGAAATTCCTGGATGTATGGAATACTTGCTGCTCTGTGTGATGTAGCACGTTCCTATGAGCCTACACGGGTGACGTTAGAATAACCTCGACACCTTACACTCTCTCGACTCGGCACAATAACTAAACGCAGCGGTACAATTGGGTTATTTATTTCTCGCGCTAACGTGCGGATAGCCAACCCGCTAGAGATCGTATCACGGCTAGAGGCCAAGATCCGATCAAGCTAAAAGGACGAATATTTGCGTCCGAACGAGCGTTGTTGTACCAAAGAAAGATCCACCAAAATAAAACCGATTCGCAAACGGTTGATCTTTCCCCAACAAGAAAATAACAAGGTTCGCCAATCCTTTCGATAGTTTCCGGAAGATCAAACAAAAAAACAAATCTATCAAAGAAAACACCGCGAGCAATTTTCTTGCTTCGAGAAATCACGCTAAAATCGTCCACCACAAAAACGATCTAAGAAAAGAGATCTCTTGAGTAGAAATTTCGTTACCCCTCTCGGAACGTAGATCCGAGATATTGGATCCACTAGAAAAATAATCGCTCTCCTTTGGATCACGGAAGGGGCTCCAAATGATGAAGAAACTCGTTCGTCTTTCTCGCCTTTGCACCGGAGAGATTCACCCACACCGTAGACTCTTGCACTTGTTACCTTCTCCTCCGATAGTGGTCGGTTAGGGAAAATTCGTTGAAGGAGATCTCGTAGGGAGGATGTAATATGAGGTGGGAGTAGAAGTAACGGAAAGAGAGTTGGAGAGAAAGAGATTGAGAGAGAGGGGGAGAGAGGAGGCCGAAATCTTGGAAGACCCAAGAGGGGGGGCGGCGGCAAGATGAGAGGGAGAGGAGAGGAGGAAAGAAATTAGGTTTAGGCAAATTTCAAAGCAAATAATATTCTACCTTTTTAGTTCAATACTTAGCCTTATATAGGCCTTACAACATAAGTGCTATTAGCACTCCAAACATAGCGCTATACGCACACCAATAGTTCAAAAATAAAACACATAAATGCAATGTCATATTTAAATTAAAATAAAACATAACTTAGCAAAATATTATAATTAATTAATTCTTGCGGCGTGGACGAAGGTTGTAGCCGTGGCCGCCTCGGCGCCGAATGTCTTTAGCCGGTGGGCCGTCATCATCGTCTTCCGTCGCAATTCCATGACCAACCATGCCGTGTCCGTCATCTTCGTCTTCAAGTTGGCCGTCATGGTGGCAGTCGTCATCAATCCTCCCCCGCTCGAAAGAACTCATCACCGATGAGTGGGCTGGAACATAACGGTGAAAGAGATCCGCATCAAGTAGCTTCACCTCCGACGCGGAGAGCCAAGAGTCGTCCGAGGCAGGACGGCCAATCCATCGAACCAAGAATCTGTGAACATCACCGTCAGAAGTTGGGAACACAGCATCCTGCAAAATCCTGTCAGGCAAGAAAACGGTCCGGGAAAACCTCGGAAATGCATTAGGCAAAGAAGAAAAAGAAGTTTCAACATCAACAGGTGGCTTACCTCCCGTAGAATCCGTAGGAGAGGGCGATCCAGAAACAATCTCACTACCCACCCCATTAGAATTTTTAGTGGAAATATTAAACGGAGAGGCAGAAAGTTCAGGTGGTGGAGCGACATAAAGCGTTAAATCCGAAACGTTAAAAACAGGGGAAATTCCCCACTCAGCGGGTAACTGTAATAAATATGCGTTTTCGCCCAACTTCTTTAACACTCGAAAAGGACCGGCTCTCCTATTTGCTAATTTCTTTATAGTGCCCGAAGGCATCCGTTCAGGGGTTAAACGCACCATTACCAAATCACCAATATTCAAGTGGACCGCTCGCCTATTTTCGTTAGCATTCGATTGATAAATAGCATATTGTTTAGCTAGCGTCTCGCTAATGTGCTTATGGAGATTGTGAACGTGCGAGGCAAAATCCTGGGCGAAATGACTAGTTTTGAAAGATGGGGGTAGTGGTACTAAATCAAGAGGCACGGGTGCCTTATAACCATGTACAATTTCATTTGGAGACAATCCAGTGGACCTATTCCGCGAATTGTTATAAGCTATTTGAGCATGAGGAAGAATAAGGTCCCACGTACCTTTATGATCGCCTATTAAACAACGAAGTAATCCACCCAAACTTCGATTGACCACTTCCGTTTGCCCATCCGTTTGGGGATGATAGGCCGACGAAAACATAAGTTTTGTACCCATAAGCTTCCAAAGCGTCTTCCAAAAGTAACTAGTGAATTTGACGTCCCTATCAGATACTATCGTTTTTGGAACGCCCCGATGCGCCACGACCTCTTTGAAATACAATTTAGCAACATGGGATGCATCGTTGGTATTGTGACTAGCGATGAAATATGCCATTTTAGAAAATCTATCAACGACGACAAGGATGGAATCGTGTCGCCGACATGTCATAGGTAAACCCAAAATAAAGTCCATACTAACGTCCTCCCAAGGAACCGACGGAATAGGAAGAGGAGTATAAAGACCCGCGTTGGTCTTGTTACCTTTTGCTAATTGACACACACGACAACTTCCAACGATCTTATTAACCATTGGCTTAAGTCCCGGCCAAAAGAATTTATCTTCCACTAGTGTTATCGTTTTATCCCGGCCGAAATGTCCCCCTAGCCCTCCACTATGTAGCTCCCATACAATGAAATGGCGTAGTGAAGAGCGGGGAATACACAATTGCGTATGCCTAAATAAATAACCGTCACGAATGTAGTAGGCCGAAATAGTAGAGGGTGCCTGTTCCTGAGCGGATAAATAAATGTCCTTAAAATCCGGGCATAGGACGTACTCGTCTTTAATGCGTTCAAATCCTATTACCGTCACTTCCATTTTAGATAATAATAACGTGACACGACTAAGGGCGTCCGCCACACGATTTAACGTACCCTTAAGGTGCTTAATAATGAATGTGTACTCCTGAAGATAGGAGACCCATTTGGCGTGCCGAGGGCTGATTTTACTTTGAGAGTTTACGAATGTTAGTGCTTCATGATCCGAGAGGATTACAAATTCTTTCGATATAAGGTAGTGTCGCCAATGTTGGAGACAACGTATTACAGCATAAAACTCGCGATCATAATTGGAATAATTTAATTTTGGGCCCGCAAGCTTCTCGCTAAAGTACCCAACCGGATGTCCCTCTTGGCTTAACACTCCTCCAATTCCTATCCCCGAAGCGTCACATGATAGTTCAAACACCTTATCAAAATCTGGCAACCGTAGTAGTGGGGCTTCAGACATCCGATCCTTAATCATTTGAAACGCGCTAGTGGCCGATTTGGTCCATTTGAAATCACCTTTCTTCATACATTCAGTAATTGGTGCCATGATGCTACTAAAATTGCGAATGAATCGTCTATAAAATGTGGCCAAGCCATGAAAACTCCGAACCTCCCTAATATTTTGTGGCTCCGGCCATTCTTTAATCACTTGGACCTTTTTAGGGTCAACATGTATACCCTCGACACTCACTATGTATCCTAAAAATTCCACGGAAGTTACACCGAATGCGCACTTCTTAAGATTAATGAATAAGTTCTCTTGGCGCAATGTAGTAAGGATTGTTCGCAAATGAGTTTCATGATCGATCGGCGAAATACTAAACACCAAAATGTCATCGAAATAGACTACGACAAATTTTCCCATGTATGGCTTGAATACTTGAGTCATTAATCGTGAGAAGGTACTAGGTCCATTGGTGAGGCCCTCTCCTAGCACTAACCACTCGTAAAGCCCGTCCTTAGATTTAAAGGCCGTCTTCCATTCGTCTCCCTCCCGAATTCTTATTTGGTGGTAACCACTCTTTAAATCCAATTTTGAAAACACGGTGGCACCGGATAACATATCCAATAGATCATCCAAACGGGGAATGGGAAACCTATACTTGACAGTTATTTTATTAATGGCCCGGTAATCTACACACAACCTCCAAGATTTATCTTTCTTCGGGACCAACAAGGCAGGGACGGCACAAGGGCTTTTACTATGGCGGATAAATCCCTTTGCTAATAAATCGGAAATTAATGTTTGTAGTTCATTATGTGCGGAGGGATTAAGTCGGTAATGGGGTTGATTAGGCAAGGATGAGCCCGGGACGAAATCAATTTCGTGTTGAATATCCCGGATGGGTGGCAATTTGGAAGGCAAATCTAACGGATAGACGTCCTTATATTCATCCAATAACGTGCGCAGAGATAACGGTAGATCCTCTAAAGATGGTGACTCTTCCTTAGCTTGCAGACATACTAACGCATAAATGACGCCATCCAGAAAGGTCTCGCGTTCTAACTCCTTCCTGCTTATAAAACTTATGGTTTTTCTTTCCGCAGGCACTACTGTGTCCTTGGAAGCATTCGACGGATCCTTAGGTGGTGTGGGTTTCAAAACAATGGTCTTACCATTGAACTTGAACTCATAAGTGTTGGCTTTGCCAAAATGGGTCACGTCATAATCATAAAGCCATGGACGTCCTAATAAAATGTGACATACATCCATAGGGATGACATCGCACCATACCTTATCAACATAGCTCTTCACCGTGAGCGGTACCAAACATCGTTTAGAAACTGCGATAGACGTTTTGTTCACCCATGCTATCTTATACGGATGTGGGTGCGGCTCAGTGACTAAGTGCATTCGAGTGATGGCATTCTCCGAAACGACGTTCATACTACTTCCACTATCGATTATTAACTTACACCACTTGTCACCGTTTTTAAAATTTACCGAAAAGATATTCGTTCGATTGTAATCGTCCGTCGCACGTGGTGTATTCAGAATACATCTCATAACCATCATAAAAGAGTCATCATCAATATCACTCGGCTCGGCATCAGACTCGGTACCGGCTTCATAAACAATCTCGGCGGGGTCAGACGTGGAGTCTAACAGGGCTAGTGGCTTTCCCTTAGTGGGGCACTCACTAGAGTAGTGCCCTTGGATCCCGCAAGTGTAACAGGTGGCGTTAGTCTTATTAATACGCCCTATGGGAACTCTCTCACCAGTGGGATTTTTGATGTTCCTAGCAGTAATGACCACGGAATTCGAATCTGTGGATCGATACCTTCCTTTGTCTCGCACTGAGGATGAGGGTGGGGATCCTAAGATGGATTTTCCCTTTTGGATAGATCGTCCCTTGGACTTATAGGCATTGTGCTTTTCAATATCCAAAGCGGCATTAAACGTTGCGTTAAGATCCGTGTGACCATAGCGCAGAAGCTTGCCTTGGATATCCGGCCTGAGTCCCTTACGGAAACGTGATAGTGTTACCTCGGGCATTTCCCGGACGTCACATCTCACCATCATATCCTTAATGAGTCCCATGTACTCCGATACTGACTTATCCCCTTGGCGAAGGGTGGCTAACTCGTCGAACATTTGGGTTCGGTGATACGCGGGGACATATTGGTCTGTCAACAGTGCTTTCATGGCAGTCCACCCAATTGGGGGTACTCCATTCACGGTACCCATTCGCCTCTCTTCGTTCAACCAGAATGTTTTGGCCCTACTCAGAAGCTTCATTCGTGCCACTCGCACCTTATCAACGTCAGACAGATTGTGCCACTCAAAGTAGCACTCGATCTCCATGATCCAATCTAGGAAAACTTGAGGTTCTCCCATTCCATCGTAGGATGGTGGATTTAGTCGCACGGCCCTAGTTAAATTGAAATCGTCGTCCTGATCACGATGATGATTTTGTCGTTCATTTCGTTGGTTGGCAGGCTGTGGTGGTGGCCCCTGTCGATTTATCCCAACACCGGGATTTTGAGGCGCCGCCTGATTTACGGCCAACCCTTGTATTAACTGGGTGAGGGCATCGAACCTAGCGTTGAACTCTTCCCGAAGCTCCGCAATCGCTGCTGGAGTGTGCTCATCATCATGGTGGTCGGCCATGGGTGAGGTGGATGGAAAATATTCCGTACCAAACCTAGTGCGCATGAACGGCCGGACAACCAAAACCTTGACCAGATATTTTTTTTTTAAAAATGATTTTTTTTGGGGACTATTAAGTAGGAAAATGAAAATGATTTTTTAGACTTTTTTTCTTAGAAATATAAGAAGAGCTTACAGAATTTTTTTTATAATTTTCTGGAAAAAATTTTTTTTCTTGAAATTTTGCTAATCGCAGACCAACGTAAAGAAAATTCAGATTTCGTTGTCTAGTACGAAACGTACACGACCAAGTGTGGGTCGACGTCCTAAAACTGAAAAACGTAAGGATGGTGTCGATTGAGAAATCATCACTGTGCTTCCGCCATGATGTCTTCTCGGATCCTATCCCCCGCAGGTATAAGAATCTGCCCTCGGTAGTGGAGAAGACCATCACGTAAGGTAAAGTTCCCTATGGGGCCCGACTCCAGGGCAGCAAACACTGGTTCTAAGGACGCATCTTGCCTCTGCCCAAACTTGATGCGATCCAGAATATCACAGGTCATGCTCATCGAAGCCAAGTATTCTTTGTAAAATTCAGGGTCGTCTTTGGATGCAAGGGTGATCTTCAAGTCCTGTAGTACTTTTATCACTTCCATCGTCATCAGCCGGGGTTCCGAGTCGGAAGTACTCGCTCTTCGGCTGAGTGCGTCTGCCACAGAATTCGCCTTCCCGGGGTGGTAGTGCATCGTATACTGGTAATCGCACAGAAATTCTACCCATCTTCTGTGTCGGAGGTTTAGATACTTCTGGGTGTCCACATACTTCAGGTTTTTGTGATCTGAAAAGATGTCGCAATGCACTCCATATAAATAATGCCTCCAGATCTGTAATGCAAATACCACGGCTCCCATCTCTAGATCATGTACCGGGTAGTTCTGCTCGTGCTTCTTCAGCTGCCGTGAGGCGTAAGCAATCACATGCCCGTTTTGCATCAACACTGCCCCCATACCTTGGTAGGATGCATCCGTGTACACTTGAAATCCTTCCCTCCCTGACGGAAGGACAAGGATCGGGGCGGAGATAAGTCTGCTTTTCAGTTCTTGGAAGGCGGCTTCGCACTTTGGCGTCCATAAGAATGGTGCATCTTTCTTGGTTAGAGATGTGAGGGGAAGGGCAATCCGAGAGAACCCTTCCACAAATTTCTGGTAATAACCGGCAAGCACTAAGAAGCTTCTCACATCCGATGCTGTTTTTGGTTGGGGCCAATCACGCACTGCCTGAATCTTGGCCGGGTCCACTGCTAATCCAGCTCCACTGATGGTGTGCCCCAAGAAAGCTACTTCCTTAAGCCAGAACTGGCACTTACTGAATTTGGCATAAAGTTTGTGCTCTCGGAGCCTTTCCAGTACGAGTGTCAGGTGCTAAGCGTGTTCCTCCTCCGTCCTTGAGTAGATCAGGATGTCGTCTATGAAAACGATGACGAAAACATCCAGGTAGGCCTCAAATACGTGGTTCATCAGACTCATAAACGCAGAAGGAGCATTTGTGAGTCCGAACGGCATCACCGTGAATTCGTATAGGCCATATCTAAAACTGAAGGTTGTCTTCGGTATGTCCTCCTCTTCCTGGATTCGCAATTGATAATACCCCGATCTCAGATCCAATTTTGAAAACCAGTGCGCCCCTTCTAGCTGATCAAACAACTCATCAATCCGGGGCAGAGGATAAGTGTTACGCACTGTCAACCTGTTGAGCTCCCGGTAGTCGATACACAATCGAAGAGTCCCGTCCTTCTTCTTTACAAAGAGAACCGGAGCTCCCCACGACGATGAGCTTGGCCGGACGAACCCTGAGTCTACTAACTCCTGCAATTGGGCACGGAATTCTGCTAACTCCTTCGGGACCATTCGGTATGGTGCTCTGGACACAGGCCTTGCTCCTGGTACTAATTGAATCTGGAAGTCCTTTTCTCTGTGTGGCGGTAGTCCGGGCAATTTTTCCGGGAATACATCGGAAAATTGTTGGACTACGGGTATATCAGTTAAGGGATTACCTTCCTCTTTCATTTCAAAGCAGATCATAAAAACTTCATCTCCTTGTAAGTGGGCTTTGACGGCTTGAATTGACGAGATTAAACGACGGGAAATAAGTTTAATACCTTAGATTCCTACCTCGTCGCCCTCGTGTTTTAGCACGATTTTCTTTGCCTGGCAATCAATCCTCACGTGGTTCCAGTATAGCCAGTTCATGCCCAAAATTAGATCGTAGCCCTTCATCTTTAACAGTATTGCTGGCGCTTCGAACATCTTCCCTCCGATCTCTACATTCATGTTGCACTTGGCACATGTTTTTATCTCTGATCCTTCCGCAATTCGTACCTTCCTTCCACTCCTTCGAGATGTTGCACCTGGTCCAAGTCGTCAACGAATTCTGCCGAAATGAATGAGTGGGAGGCACCCGTATCGAAAAGGGTGTACGCAGGCTTTCTACATACTAGCACTATACCTGGGTGATTTCGTGGTTTTAATTTTATTATTTGACGTAAATTAAGGCTCGGTAGGGTAAATAAACAAATACAAAAGGAAAAGCTGAGGTACCTGTGATCACATCCTCTGGATTCCTAGGTTCGGCAAGGTCCAGTGTGTACATTTGCTCCGGCTGCCTGCCTCTGCCATGTGGTCCTCGTCCTCGGCCTTGTCCTCAGCCTCGGTCCCTGAATTGTTGTGCCGGCGGTGCTGTTATAGGTAGGGGTGGGGGATTACCCAACCTCTGAGGGCAATGGGCCCGCACATGGCCCGGTTGATGACACCAGAAGCACACCAAAGGAGGATATGCCCCACCTGCCTGTCCCTGGGGCTCCTGGATCCGTAACGGCTGAGGTGAAAGTACATCTGGGGGCCTCTGCTCTGGTCGGGGGTCCGGATGAGGCCGTCCTCTACCTCTTTGATGTTTGACAAATCCGCCACATTGTCGGTGGTCTCGCCCTCTGTTCCCATTTCCGTCTTCTGCTGGCCTTTTCCCTCGGCCATGTACCATCAGCTGATCGGCTTCTAGTCTTCTTGCTGCTTCGGTGATTCGGGCTAGACTGGAATCTGAAACGTACTGCAGGGAGTGCCTGAGATCGTCTCGAAGACCCTTGAAGAACCTCTTGGCATATCCGGAGTCCTTCAACTGATGGGTGGTGGCGTAGCGGGCTAGGCGCGAGAACTCCCGCTGATACTCTAACACTGATAGGTTTCCTTGCTTCAGATGCAGGAACCGCTCCTCCAAATCATCTCTGGCAGTTTGCGGCACGAAGTGTTCCAGCAGTGCCTCCTTAAGTTCCTCCCACGTGATGTCGTCATACTCTAATCCGGCAAAGGTGGTGTCCAGGGCTGACTTCCACCATCTCTTGGCATGAGATTTTAAGGCAGAAACTGCCAAGGACACTGCTATGTCTACTGGGCAACGAATCCCTGCCAGCATCTACTGAATCGCGTCCAGCCA
This sequence comes from Dactylorhiza incarnata, assembly GCA_033032865.1. Lineage (NCBI taxonomy): Eukaryota > Viridiplantae > Streptophyta > Magnoliopsida > Asparagales > Orchidaceae > Dactylorhiza > Dactylorhiza incarnata. The sequence goes on from JAWHQI010000018.1 coordinate 17,447,138, forward strand.
TTCCTCCGTTTGAACTACCGACTCGGACCCTGTGTAAGACGGTGGTGAGAGGCCTCTGAAAACGCTTAACCAAATTGCCCCTGGGTTGGGGGCCTGAACCGGGGCCTGCTGCTGAGAAAATGCATACAGAATGGCGGCCAAAGTCTGGCCCAGCTCCGTCTGCTTGAACTGGGTGGGGGCCGGTGGTGGAGGGACCGCAGTTTGTACCGGAGGAACTTCGTCTTGAAGTGGCGGAACCATAGCCAGTTCATGAGGGACTTCAAATTGTGCTGGGGGAATCATGTTCTGCACATGGGGAACCGTCCCCCGGGTGGGGACGTTCACCGGAGGCTACATTAGAAAGGGTTTGATTAGAAAGGTTGGCCTAAAACATCTCATTTTGATGGACAAATAAATGCGATTTTTCCTATGGGCACACCATTGCTTTCGCTGCTTGTTTGTCCTCAAACTAACTCGAGCGGGGTTGCCCTAGGGTTGTGTACTTTCTTATTTTGGATCGAAGTTGGGTAAGCTGATACCAGTTTGTAAGACCCTCTTTTTTTGCTTTAAAAACCGAGTCTTACCACACAGAACCGCCGTCTTTCGGTGGTACCATTTCACTACATGGTCGCCACCACAGCACGTCGATCCTGCCGGCTATTCAACATTATCCAGGCCAACCAAAATTAACAAGAAAGGAACAAACCAGACGTACGAGTCCACAACAATCGCATAATAGAAAGAGAACATGTCCAAAGGAGAAAGTTATACATAAATGGATAGATACTAATCAAAGTGCGGAATTTTAACATAAAAATACAACTAAGGCCTAAGCATGATCAAACTGCGATTTCTTCGCCTCTCGCCTGGCAAAGATGTAGCAGTCTAAACATCCACAAGGCTCGACACCCTCAATGGCGTATAGCTCCACCCTCTGTCCTGGGTAGATGTGTAAAGTAGGTAGATGAGGGGTCTTGCTTACCGGAGCTCTCCCGGCAGCAGCGGAGAGTTCGACTCCCGGTCTGGCCACCATCTCACGTACCTCCCTCTGGGGGATGTCCTGCACGTCCGGGTTCTCCTATAATAATGAGGTCCACCGACCGTCATTCTATATGACTCAGCACATTCCTCACCGCCTCCACTCGCGACTCCTAGGCACCGAGCGGGAGGAGGAAGTGGAGGACATCAAGGGGTAAAGAAATAAGCAGATGACAGGTGGCAAAGAAAACTAGCAAGGATACATAATTAAGATGTTCTAGCAGTTCTACTATCAGTCTCAAAGTAAAGCAACAATATAAGGAAAGCTATACTAGCAATAACAAGAGAAAGTAAAGTAATATGTAAGCAGCTAAGAAAACTAACCTTAACTTATATGCGTACACACAAGGCACATAAGTCAAGGGATCTGGCAAGAAGTAAACTCATCGTATAAAGGGCCTATACTAATTTATACGATGAGATCTCTGTTTGTGCTAAAATGTCATGTTATGTTATGCAATGCTATGATGAGATATTTGTATTACTAATTCATGCACATGCAACTCACTCACACGACTATGTACGTACAGACTTTTAATTCCCACTTTTCGGAGGTAGCTAACCTCTCGGGCACCTCCCATCGTGGTCAAACGGTGGCAGAGGAGCGAGCGTCTCCTCACCTAGGTGGGTAAGTCACACTACCAGACCTAGGCCCTAACGTACGTTGTGATACCAGTACCCGGTACTCACGAGCTCCTGCATACTCTTGCTGGATCCGAAGAAACCAGACCTTTAATTGGCCAAGCAGGGTTTAGGGATTTCGTCCTGTCGGACGCACAGTAAGACAACCGGGTCCCCTTACAAAACCACTAGCACTGCCGAGTCCACGAACTGCTGTCGGTGTGCGACCAAGCCAGAAACGAAGACCCACCACATCTTATGCACAAACTAACATGTATTAACTCTTACAACCGAGCCTCCAGCTCGCAAACCTAAATAAACATTTATAAAGTAGAGCCAACCGCTCACTAGACTATACCAGTCTTATTTAATCTACGAGCCTACCGCTCGCTATACTATACCAGTCCTATTTAAACTACGAGCCTACCGCTCGCTAGACTATACCAGTCTTATTTAAACCACGAGCCTACCGCTCGCTATACTAAACCAGTTTTATATTTAAACTACGAGCCTACCGCTCGTTGGACTACTCCAGTTTTATATAAACTACGAGCCTACCGCTCGCTAGACTATGCCAGTCTTATATAAACTACGAGCCTACCGCTCGCTATACTATACCAGTTTTATATTAAAACTACGAGCCTACTGCTCGCTGGACTACTCCAGTTTTATATAAACTACGAGTCTACCGCTCGCTAGACTATACCAGTCTTATATTTCACTCTTTCCTAAATCTGGGGGGGGGGAGATTAGGTTTCGAGTTCTCCTACTTACTACTCTTGTCTACTGATAGTTGACCTTAGGAGCTTCGGGGTGAATCATGGACATACCGTGGGTTACCTGGTGAAAGGCTCGCAACGGTACTAGGGGATGTGATGGTGACTAAAGCCCAAATCCCCCTTTCCTGGATATTTATTTATTTACATGCTACCCATTCTAGTACACCCATTTACTCTCTCTTATTACTCTAAAATCTTAGGGTGGATTTCCATTTTGACTCGAGCAGACATGAGTCGGTGTTCTATTGATCACCGAACCACGTCGTTCCTAATAGCCGACTATTTCCCTGTGTTGTCTTCCTATCACCATTTTCCTTCTTGCTAATTCATCCTTTGCCTCCCTTAATAGGTCCTCGTCAATTCCCTAATTGCTGGTTCCGCTAAATGCACCCCATCTTTATTTCCGATGACTACATTGGTAAGTAAAACCTTAACTCAATTGGGCATCCACAATTTTCCTAGCGTTAATAATTCTGCTGGTGGTGACCATAAGGAGGAGGGTCTGAATCTATGATATCAGTTTCTACTGTTCGCAGACCAAGGTACATTTATCCTTAATTATCATTTACTATATTTGGTGTGCCAACAAGGGTTTACACTACAGGTACTATGTTAAAGCTTCAATAAAATCTGGGAAAGTTACTACAGCTCAATATTGGTCTAAAAACACCAGATCCTAAGTCTCATATTAAACCAAGGTGTATTTGTCATTATTTATTATTTATTACATTTGGTGTGCCAATAAGGGTTACACTACAAGTACTATGTTAAAGCTTCCATAAATTCTGGGAAAATTATTGTAGCTCAATATTGGTCTAAAAACACTAGATCCTAAGACTCATATTAAACCAAGGTGTATTTGTCATTCTTTATTATTTATTACATTTGGTGTGCCAATAAGGGTTTACACTACAAGTACTATGTTAAAGCTTCCATAAATTCTGGAAAATTACTGTAGCTCAATATTGATCTAAAAACACCGGATCCTAAGTCTCACTTTAACAAAGGTGTATTTGTCTTTAAATTATCAATTATTGCATTTTTGCTAAACGCACCCAATTTTCCTACACTCCTAAGTCCAGAATTTCAACTTGGAGATCAGAGGAATCCACTCATGCACATGATTTGAATTCATAACTATAGGTGGTTGATATCATGCCCAAGGCATGGGCAAATATTCAAGGTATTTGCATGAGTCAAAACCACTAAACGCACCAGATACACTTTTATACATGTCTCTCTAAAAGTGATCTAAAGGGGGCTACACTTGACCAAATGACATGAAGTCAGTGGCATTTTAAAGGTAACCTAAAGGGATATAATACTTATGTTGATTACAATCTCCAAAAATGAACCTAACCTAGGTGGAACTAACATGTAAGTGCTGTACAAATTGTTTAACATAGCAAAAACACTATTATAGACACGTCACACCAAAAATGGAATAGAATGAGTTATACTTGGCCAAATGACATGAAGTCAGTGGCACTTTAAAGGTAACTTCAAGATCTACAATACTTATGTTGATCACTAATTCCAGAAGTGAACTTAACCAAGGTGGAAATAATATGCAAGTGTTGTACAAAATATTTAACATAACAAAACACTATTATAGACATGTCACACCAAAAATGGAATAGAATGAGTTATACTTGTCCAAATGACATGAAGTCAGTGGCATTTTAAAGGTTACTTCAAGATCTACAATACTTATGTTGATCACTAACTCCAGAAGTGAACTTAACCTAGGTGGAAATAAAATGCAAGTGCTGTACAAAATATTTAACATAACAAAACACTATTATAGACATGTCACACCAAAAATGGAATAGAATGAGTTATACTTAACCAAATGATATGAAGTCAGTGGCATTTTAAAGGTAACCTAAAGGGATACAATACTTATGTTGATTACAATCTCCCGAAATGAGTCTAACCTAGGTGAATTCAACATGCAAGTTCTGTACGCAATGTTAAACATGATAAATTCACCTTATAAACATGTCACACAAAAAATGACATAGAGAGAGCTATACTTAGCCAAATGATATGAAATCAGTGGCATTTTAAAGGTAACCTAATGAGATGCAATACTTATGTTGACCACAAACTGCAGAAGTGAACTTAACCTAGGTGGAAATAACATGCAAATGTTGTTAGTAATTATTTATATTAACAAAAATTCACCTTTACATACATGTCACACCATTCACTAATTTTTAATGAATCTTGCATGTGAGATATGTCCACGTGAATTGATCCAACTTGCACAAAACTTTAGTCAGAGACTTTGTATAACTAGGTCTACTATCCACAAAGTTTTGAGTGGATTTGACTTCATAGGACACTAGGTCTAAGATTTTCAAGGAAAATGAAGTGATGATCAAGAACTTAAAAAAAATCATTTCCACAAGTTCTCAATTTTTGGTAGGGTTTACATTAGGGCATGACCCATGAATGCACCAAATTTCAAGTTATTTAGAGTCAATTACCTCTCTAAATTAATTTATAAAAGAAAAAGGGGCCCATATGTACATGCTTCACTAAAAAAGGTCTACAGGGAGCTACAACGCTCCTTTTGGGGTGATCTAAATTTCTAAAAATTCTAGAGCCCAAGGGCTACAACTTTGATGTTCACAGTTTTCTTATAAAATGAGAGTAGGTATTTTTAATAAATTGTTTAAGAGGGTTGCAATATATGTGACATTTAATTAAATGATGTTTTAATATGTATTTGGGCTGCGGATAGAGATTTCACGCGAAATCAACGGCTGAGATTTTGTCTTCCTCGATGAGCCAAAGACTCCGATTCGCCGCGCCTGGGGCTACTTTAGAGCCCGATTCCGGCGAGCTCCGTCCATCCCCGGCAAAACTGTCAAGCCCTCACCTTCACCGGACCTAGGGCTATCGAATGGCGGTGAGAGCACGGCCGGAGGTGGCCGGAGTAGGCCTGCGGCTATTTTCCATTTTCGAGCCGGAACAAGAAAAACGAATGGCGAAGAAAAACGCCATTTCTTCACAATTTGAAAAGGGAAGAGAGGGGGAGACTAGCACAGATGGAGAGGGGAAGGAACGTTGCCTGAATTCGGGTTTGGCGGCGAGCATTGCGGCGGAGGAAGATTTGGTTGGTGTTTCCGGCATCCATGGCTCTTTGGGCCTGCTGAGCTCGAATTCTTCAAAGGAAAGGGGGGGGGGGGGGGGGGGGAGCTCGGCTGCTTGAGGATCCCTGAAGGTGGTGAGAGGGAAAAAAAGAGAGGGAGGGGTGTATATGGCCAACTGCCATTAAGGGGTCCTCGGCCACCCCATTGCCGCCCATGGTTGCCAATCAGGACCTCCTCACCACTGCCTAAAACTGACGGGAATTCATTCCCCAAGCTCAGAGGATGCTTGGGGAATGAAGAGGGGGTGCCATTTGGCACCCATCCCCTAATTCCTCCTCTTTTCCTCTCTTGTCTTCTTCCTCCCTTTCACACACTTGTACAAGCCAATTAATCCCCCAATTTCGAATTTCAGATGGCATGGGGGCTGATACACATGTGGGCTTCCTTCTTGGGCTATGGGGTTGGGTTAAGTCAACTTAGCTTGGGTTTGTGGCTCACTTGACCCATTTAGGCTAAAATGGGGAATTTGGGTTTGAGCTTGACTTACACCCAATACATTCAATGTGACTTGTCCAAATTGATGCCTTAGACCCTATGGGTCTATTCCAAGAGATATTGAGTCAAGGTGGGGTCAAGTGGGGCTTGATTGCACTTAATGGCCTATAGGGGCAATTTGGGTATTTTGTTGATTTTGCCCTAATTCTCCATGGTTGAATGCACAACATGGTTCATTTAGGTCTCATATACTCCCCTTAGGTTCAAGAAGGGTTTTACTAAGTCAAACTGGTCATCCAAAACCTAATTGACCTTATTTTGGGAGGTTTGACTTTATAATGCTTAAGGTTGACTTTTGGTAAATTTGGCCAATTTGGTGGACCCCATGGGGCCCTAGTGGTCTACTTACCTCCTTGGATGGTCATAGGGATCATAGAGAGGTTATGTTGGCTTTTTGGATTGTTTTGGTCACCCCTAGGCTCAGGGCATCAAAATTGTTAAATGCACACCAATGTGTATTCCTTCTTAACTTGTGGAGTTCATGGGGCCTCCTTGGCATATTTTGTGTACTTGATTCATCCTAGGTAATATACATGGCTATGTGCCATGTATGAGATGTTTTAGCCTCTTTTTAGTTCACTTTTCATTAGGGTGGTTCATGATGGCTAAGTGCACTCCATGTGTTCTTCACTTCTTTCACTATCATTCTAGGGCTCTGTGTCACTTATCCTATTTTTGTCATGACTTGTCATGACAAAACTTCTCTAGGGGCCTAGCAGTTTGGGGGATGTTACACAGGTTCCTCCCTTCCACACAGAGAATTGCATTGGAAAATCAAGTTTTATCCTAATACTGTACCATCCAGTGAGAGCACTGTTCGATACAGGCGCTTCTCATTCCTTTCTATCCAAGGAATTCGTGTTGCGTATCGGAGTACTTTCCATTTTATCAACTAATAGATTGGATGTTTTGCTGCATAACGGATGCTTGATGCGTGTGGATAGGACCTGCTGTGTTCGGGTGCAAATAGGGGACCATGATTTTAGGTTGGAAGCATCTGTACTGCCCATATCTGAGTTCGACGTGATCTTTGGCATTGACTGGCTCTCAGAGCAGCCTGCTTATATTGACTGCAACTCAAACGAAAACCCTCTGGGATGGGGTACTGGATGCTATACCAAATTTGGTGGTATGCGAGGATCGAGCAAGACGCCGATGTCTGCTCTCCAAGTGGTCAAAGAGGTTCGGAAGGGCACGGAACTGTTCTTCACGCTATTGGAGAATGTAGACCCGAAGTACCATTTAAGTGACATTCCTATCGTGTCAGAGTTCACAGATGTGTTCCCTAAGGATCTCCCTGGGATTCTGATGCGTATTCGGCAAGTGCACCGGTCGCTGTCAAGTAATAAAATTGGGAATAGCTTCCCCGAATATCGTCTCTCAAGGAATGCAGGTTTCTGGTGAACGAAATGCGTGGTGAATCGATCGTTACACGAGCAAATAAAGTAAAAACAAGGGATTTGTGATTTGGTTCCTAAGCTAATGCAGAAAAGAGAGATGCGGGTCAGACCTCAGAAACAGCGGGGAGGACCTGATTTCCCGGTCCCCTTACGAGCTCCCCGTTAACTGCGGTGAATCCTGCATTTTGTACTAAACAGGCAGAAAAATGGACACACACGGTCGAACGCACGACCGTGCGTGAACCGGGCGTTATTAAATGATAAAATCTGACTTGGGGGAGACACTGCGCCGCCCGTGCGTTTTACTCACTCACGGGCAAATCCGCCGCTGCGTACAAATGCACAGGTAAAGTCAGAATGACCAAAAACATGAGGAAACAGGTCGATCGTGCGTTTTACTCACGCACGGGCAAATCCGCCCATGCGTAAAATGCACGACTAAACTCAGATTGTTCGTTTTCTGCCCAGATACAAACGCACGATCGCTACCGTCCGTGCGTCAAGGAAATGCACGACCGTGCGATATGCACAGACTAGATTTTGGGGAAAAACGGGACGATCCGGCCACCTGCACATAAGACATACCAGCTGGGAATACACCTCCAGCACCAAATAAACATAAAAAAAGGATTGGGGAGCACCATGTGCTTACCCCCAATAACAAGGAGCGCAAATGCACATCGATATGGGCCTAAGAGTGCACCTAGCAGGGAATAACAAATATGATCGTAAACATGCCTAAAATGTGGTGCATCGACTAGAAATACGGCCCAGATGAGTCCATAATGTGAATATAAATGGGACTCATCACACCCCCAGACTTAACCATTTGCACGTCTCGGGCAAACTACTCCGCTCTCCTATCGGAACAATTGGATGTTAGAGTATGATTGAGTGGTGGAGACTCATGTGAAGTCGCATGCTCACGGGCGTAGAAATACATTAGAATAGAATTTAACTCAAAATTATATTTAAATATTTCTAAAACAGTAATTTGAAATCTAATTTACTTGGATGGTGAATCCTGGTAAATCATTCGGTCGCGCAAAAGGGAAAATAGTGTGAATAATCAGTAGAGTTTTACTTGAATCAAAGCTCGGGACAAACTCCTAAGAAATCCATCAAAGTCAGTGTCTATAGGCTTGCACGTTTGCACTCTCTCTACTGCATGAGATGACTCGTATCTAAAATCAATAGGACTTATGGGTTAGGATTGGGCTTAGGTTGAGTTTAGGCTAGATAAGTAGAAGGACGATGGGAATCGCATTCAACATAACTGAGCACTCAAAAGAATTACAATCACCAATACAACAATTTCAAGAAGTACACAACACCCCCAGACTTCAACTGAACACTAGGTGTGTGCTAAGCCAATCATACTTTGTCTCTGTCGAGAGAATGAAATTGAAAGTTCGTTTTGAACAATTTTTCTTCTTTTTCTCTTTTTTTTTCTTTTCTCGACAGAATTTCTTTTGTAGGCACACTAAAAACTTCTCCTTCAGATTTTTCAAAGCTATCATACAACACGGAGATGACACCAAACATGATAAATATATAAATTTCTTTCAGCTCATTTGTTGGTGCAGAAATGGGTTAGGTTGTATGGCTTTGGTGACATTTTGGTGAAGCTAAACAAGGAGGAAAGGTAGGCTCAAGTGGGCTTGCAAAGGTGATTACATTGGTAAGGATTTCAAAAGCACAAACGGATCATGAAATGGCCTATATCACACTTTATAACGAGTACTTCAACGCAATCGTTTCAAGAGTCGCCTAGTGCAAGTTCTAGCCACCGAGAAAGGTTGTCCTTCCTTCCGACCCTAGTAATAAACTACTACTAGTACATCTACACTCGACCCTATGTTACCGTTGGATTCACCGGATTCACCATTAAAGTAAAATAAATTACAACTACTATAATAGAAATACTTAAATTACAACATTGAATTTTATTCTACTCTAATTGAATTTATAGGCGTGACGGGAGCACTCGACTAGAGCACTACTCGAGTCAACATTTTTCTCTACTCCTCACTCCTACACTAACAATCCAATTCTTACGAGCGGGGAACCTCGCAGCAATACCCAATAAGCACGCGTGATCAAGTGCACGTGTACTAGGTGCAAGTGTACGCAGTGTGCACAATAAAATTGAAAATTCCTAACTCAGCACATTCTAACATGCTATGGAAAGTGTGTGCACGTGCATAGCTCGATCCCTCCCCCAGACTTGATTAAAACTAAATAAAATAGGGAATTCTGGAATAAGGAGAATAGGGGTAGAGTGGACCTATGCTAATAAATGAGCATGCCAGGAGTGCGGTAATTCCTTCTTTAAATATTTCTCCTTCCGCATCCACCACGCGAGAGCTATAACCTGCGATGTTAGCAAAAAGAAAAATAACAGGACTAAAAGAAAATAGACTAAGCAAACGGAACTGGGTGGTTCCCATGGGTTGTCTCCCAAGAAGCCCTTTTGTTTAACGTCCTTAAAGGTGGACCAAATACTTGTATTAAGCAGTTTATAAAGTCTAGGAATACAAAAAAGTTAATAAATCCTAATTATTATTACAAGCTCAAAACAAATCATCTATAAGCTGATTTGATAGTAACAGCTGATGAAAGAAAAAGGTCCGGGGACCTGGTAGTAGGGGTGGAAATTAAGTAGGATGCTCAGCCTCCAACCCCAAATCTCCTCCTTTTTCGCTCTCTTCTTCTCCTCCAGTATTATGTCTTCAAAGAAAAACCGCTTGCCCCCTTGTAACCAATCCTCAAAGGGAAGCACCAACGATGATGAGGAAATAAGATGTTCCTTCACTGTACCTTCCTCATCCCGCCGGGCTTTCGGCTCCTCCATGCATAAGGTCTGATCAACCGGAGGAGGGGCATCCTGCATCCTTGTACGTAAAGAAAGGGGGTCAGGAAATAAATTAGAAGAAAAACTAAAAGAAATCTCATCTGAGGGGATAATCCCGGCTTCATCCCCCATAGGGTGTGGCAATGACAAACTGATGATATCATCGAAGATTTCACTAGACTCAACAACGCACGCAATGGCCTCCTCTATAACTGGGACTTCCTCGCACTGGACCGAAACAGTTGCTTCAGCACAATCGAGACTGTCCTCCTCCATGAGAGTGGGCACGACACTGCGCAAGTCTGCAACATCCTGCAAATTGACCTCAATGACAATATCAGAAATAGATGTAGATTCGTGTGTAGTGGGAGAAGACGTGCCACTTGAGCGTTCAGGCTCACTCTCCACAAAAGGGCACAAATCCACGCAAAGTGGTACGTGAACCGAAGAGGTATGGGGGGCGCATCAGAAACAGAGTCATGAGGGACACTGATGCACGTGTCGATTCCAGAGACTTCAAAAAGTGAAGGTGGAAGTGGCACGTAACCAGAGGAAGTTGCTGTACTCGCAGAATTCGAAGATGGGACGATCCGGATATCCGGATCATCGTCATTTGCCAATTGGCGAAGATAATCCGCACAGCCCTTCAAAGCGTGCTCTCTACTTTTGCAAAATAAACACTGCTTTACCGGCTTTGCCGACACCCAAGGTGCGGTAGCCGCATAATAGTGCGACATAAGAGGTACAGTAGAGGATCCAAAAGATTTATGGGACCCGTACGGTTTCTGAACAACACCATACTCTTTGGGACACCTATCACTAGCGTGGGATGTGTCCCCACACCAACGACATCGGATATTCAAATGTGCCCACATGATATATAAGAAGAAAATAGCATGAAAAAGAGTAAATTAAACAGGAATAAAAGACTCAATCAAAAAAAATCGATTCACAAACACGAAATGATCACTCCTGCATTCCCCGGCAACGGCGCCAAAAACTTGATGCGTATTCGGCAAGTGCACCGGTCGCTGTCAAGTAATAAAATTAGGAATAGCTTCCCCGAATATCGTCTCTCAAGGAATGCAGGTTCTGGTGAACGAAACGCGTGGTGAATCGATCGTTACACGAGCAAATAAAGTAAAAAAACAAGGGCTTTGTGATTTGGTTCCTAAGTTAATGCAGAAAAGAGAGATGCGGGTCAAAACTCCGCTTCGCAAGGCGGGATGGATGCAATGGCCGTGACGCTGTGCTTCGGGAGGCGCGTGGACGGAAAGTAACTGTGACGGGTGAGGGTCGTACACACCTCTTCTCCAAGCATCACCACTAGCAATTGCTAGGGCTTCACACACAACGAACTCAGAATATCACAACAAGGAAAACGCTACTCTCACACCACCGCATCATTGCACATGAACATCATAAAAGATCTATGACATTAAGCTAAGCAATAGTTCATTACAACAACATAAATAAAGTACAAGCATCAAGTTTAGAGAGGACCAATAGGAAGATGTCACCGCATCTTGGGTTCTCAGCCGGAATGAGAGTTATCGGGCTCTCTCTGGACACGTCCCTCAGATGGTGTGGGGACTCGATGGAGGCTGTCACCGCTCCAACGACCTACTGCACTTCTATGGCTTCCCACGACGAGGAATTCTTGAACACTTGATGGAGAATGCTTGCTAACACTCATGAATGGAAGAATGGTGGTGGAAATCGCCGGAATATGGTCTCCTTGGTGGTGGAGGTGAAGGAGAAGCTTTCAGACCTCAGAAACGGCGGGGAGGACCTGATTTCCCGGCCCCCTTACGAGCTCCCCGTTGACTGCGGCGTATCCTGCATTTTATACTAAACAGTCAGAAAAATGGACACGCACGGTCGAACGCACGACCGTGCGTGAACCGTGCATTATTAAATGATAAAATCTGACTTGGGGGAGACGCCGCGCCGCCTGTGCGTTTTACTCAGGCACGGGAAAATACTCCTGTGCGTACAAACGCACAAGTAAATTCAGAATGACCAAAAACAAGAGGAAACAGGTCGATCGTGCGTTTTACTCACGCACGGGCAAATCCGCCCGTGCGTAAAACGCACGACTAAACTCAGATTGTCCGTTTTCTGCCCAGATACAGACGCACGATCGCTACCGTCTGTGCGTCAAGGAAACGCACGACCGTGCGATATGCACAGACTAGATTTTGGGGGGAAACGGGATGATCCGGCCACCTGCACATAAGACATACCAGCTGGGAATACACCTCCAGCACCAAATAAATACAAAAAAAGGATTGGCGAGCACCATGTGCTTACCCCCAACAACAAGGAGCGCAAATGTACACCGAAACGGGCCTAAGAGTGCACCTAGCAGGGAATAACAAATATGATTGTAAACATGCCTAAAGTGTGGTGCATCGACTAGAAATACGGCCCAGATGAGTCCATAAATGTGTATATAAATGGGACTCATCAGATTCCACTCCAGCGGGTGATCGACCTCCCTATTGCTCTAGTGCCAGGTGCAAAACCTGTGGCCCGTGCACCGTACAGTGTGGCACCAAAGGAGATGGCAGAACTGAAGGTTCAGTTATAGGAATTGCTAGAGCAATGCTACATACGTCCAATTGGTTCCCCTTGGAGTGCACCGGTCCTCTTAGTGAAAAAAGATGGGAGCCTGCGACTGTGCATTGACTATCGAGAGCTGAACAAGCTGACGGAGAAGAACAAGTATCTAATTCCGAGGATCGATGATTTATTTATCAGTTGGCGGGATCAACTGTCTACTCGAAGCTGGATTTGAAGTCTAGTTATTATCAGTTGCGTATAAGGGAGAGTGACATTCCCAAGATAGTGTTTGGTACACGCTATGGCCAATATGAGTTCACCGTGATGCCGTTCGGGTTGACAAATGCACCATCGGTATTCATGGATTTGATGTACAGAACCTTTCGGGAGTATATGGACCGATTTGTGATTGTCTTCATAGATGACCTATTGTCTTACTCGCAGTCGGAGGAGGATCAAGCAAACAATTCGAGGTTGGTTTTGCACACCTTGAGGAGGAATCGACTTTATGCCAAATTCTCTAAGTGCGAGTTTTGGCTATCGTCTGTGACAATTCTCGGTCATGTCATTAGCGGGTAGGGTATTGTTGTGGATCCGGCGAAGATAGCGGTGATATGGGAGTGTCCCGTGTTGACTTCAATGGCGGAAATCCGGAGTTTTCTGGGACTTGCCGGCTACTATAGGCGGTTCGTGGAGAACTTCTCACGGATAGCTTTACCTCTCACTACCTTGACGAGAAAAGATCAGAAGTTCGTGTGGTCGCCGGAGTGCGCACGTGCTTCTGAAGAACTGAAGAGTCGTCTGACTACGTCGCCTGTTTTGTGATCGCTATGTGGTACAGATGGCTACGAGATCTATATAGATGCCTCAGGGAGCGGCTTAGGTGATGAGTACTTTTTGTACTCATCTTTTAGTATTATTTTAATATAGTTTTAAATTGAATTTATATAAATTATATGTATTTTCTTATTTAATCTGTTCCTTTTTAATTTCTTCAACTAATTTAAGCTTATTTTATGTTTTGCAGGTTTTCTGGGCACTTTGAGTAAAAATGTCAAGTACACGGCCAAGGTCACGGCGTGACCAAGGGCGTGTCAGCCTAAGATGTGTTCCAGACCTGCTGCCGCCACTTCGGGCCCATTCTGTGAAGATTCGCCAAGTACACGCCCCAGGTCACGGGCGTGACAAAGGGCGTGACATCCAAGTCACGGCCGGGACCACGCCACCAGCATCCAGATCGAGCCGCCGCGTCATTTAAAGTTACACGCCCTCGGTCACGGGCGTGACCGAGGGCGTGACCTCCAGTCACGGGCGTGACTCGCCCCGAACTTCTTCCAGCCAGAGTTTCCCGCCAGCAGCACTATTTCAAGATTACACGCCCCAGGTCACGGGCGTGACCTAGGGCGTGACGCGTCCGAAACGCCTGCATTGAAGCCAGAACGCGCCCTCTCCGCACCAGCATCGATCACGCTCCTTACACGCCCTTGGTCACGGGCGTGACCAAGGGCGTGTAACATCAAATTTCTGCCTATTTAAAGTGAGCTTCTCCAGATCTTCAAGGACAAATTATTAGGATTAGAATTTCATTTTCTTGTACTATTTTCATGTTTCTAGTAGTTCTTATGCTCCTCCTTTATTTCTTATGATGGTAGCTATTTCAATTCAAAGCTTGTAGTTTCTCTTGTAATCTCAATTTTATGTATTCTTCTTTTTACAATTGACACTAATAAAATCGTAATTTTTAGTCTCTAATTTCCCCGCTCTTTTCGCTATCTTTTCTTCCTCCTCTTCTTATGATTCCTCCGTGATCATGAGCAACTAATCACTTTTGTGCTCGGCTTAGATGATCCAAGGATGATGCAATCTCTTTTTGTGTTTTAGAATTCTGTTCTTAGTGTTAAAACGCTTACGATTCACCGTGGCCAACTCGTTCTAGTAACGGTTTTCGTCTTTTGACGGCCGAGAGGCCCTTAAGACGGATCGGTCATTGGTAAAGAGAGTCGAACATACCCCTCGAGAGAGGACATACGTAACTCTTCCGGACGGGATTAACATCCCAGTGAGGTCCTTCTCTTAAAGCAAGTCTTAAGCCACTTGATTATAGAACGAGAGTTCGGTCGTGTGCAACTTAAGCTTAGTTGAGCCAACCCTCGAGAGAGGAGCACTCATGCTTTTGGAACCTCCGCGGTCAAGGCCACTCTAACACGAGATCGATTTCTACTACACGTTTCTTTTGCTTAGTCTAAGGTGATTCGAAAGTCATGCGCTAGTTTTTATTAATTAGTAAAATTAAATTACATAAACCCAACCTTATTCTTCTATCGGTAAAATAATAAACATTCACTCGAAGTATAAGTACTTAACATGACCCGAGTCTAATACGACTTTGATCTTGCGAGATCCTATACTTCACTCGATACGGTACACTTGTCGTTATCGTTTGTAGTTATAATTTTGCACGTCAAGTATTTTTATAACTACGACGCATTTTTATGCATCATTAGGTTTCGTCCTCCAGCAGTTTGGAAAGGTGATAGCGTACGGCTCACGCCATCTGAAAGTGCATGAAAGAAACTATCCAGTCCATGACTTGGAGTTGGCGGCGGTGATATTCGCCCTGAAACTATGGCGTCATTATTTATATGGTGTGAAGGTTGACACCTTTACGGATCATAAGAGGCTTAAGTACCTGTTGAACCAGAAGGAGTTGAACATGCGACAAAGAAGGTGGATGGAATTCCTCGGGGATTACACTTTCGAGATACATTATACTTCCGGGAAAGGGAACGTGGTCGTTGATGCATGAGTCGCAGAACTCCAGCACGAGCAAACTGGTTGCGCATTCATGATGAATGTTTAGTCTAGGATTTGGAAGCCTTGGGTATTCCCTGTGTCGATAGGAGTGCTAGTGCAAATGCATGTTTGAACATGACGGAGGTGCAGTGTGACCTCGCGGACAGAGTTCGGAGAGCGTTGGAGCTTGATGAGAGCATGAAGCGCTAAGCAGCGGAAGTGTCAAAGTTCTCGGTTGAAGACGGTCTTTTGCGGAAGGGTGATCATTAGTGCGTCCCAAAGTTTGGTGCTTTGCGGGAGGAGTTGATGTATGAGGCTCACAATACCAAGTACTCAATCCACCCGGGGAGCATGAATATGTACAAGGACATGAAGACACTATTTTGGTGGCCAGGTATGAAGAAGGACATAGCCCTCTACGTGGAGAAATGTCAAACGTGCGTGCTAGTGATGGCCGAGTGTCAACGACCAGGAGGTTTCTTGAAATCATTGCCAATCCCGGAGTGGAAATTTGATGATACTTCCATGGATTTTGTGCACGGTTTGCCAAAGTCGCTGCAGAAAAATGACTATATCTGGGTTATTATGGATCAGTTGACTAAAGTTGCACACTTTATCCCGAATCAGAAAAGTGATCCTGTGGAGAAGCTAGCAAAATTGTATGTGGAGAACATCATTCGATTACATGGCGTCCCTCGTAGCATAGTTAGCGACCGTGATGGGTGGTTTACGTCCACTAATTGGAGGCATGTCCATCGGTTATTGGGTACAAAGCTCAAGTTTTGCACAACCTTCCATCCGCAAACGAATGGGCAGACCGAGAGGACAAATCGGACAATGGAGGATATGCTGTGAATTTGAATTTTGGACTTCGGGCAGCGTTGTGAAGATCATCTTCACATGGTAGAGTTTGCCTACAACAACAGTTACCAGACGAGTATTCAGATGGCCCCGTACGAGGCATTATACGGTAGGAAGTGTCATACTCCATTAGCGTGGGCGGAGACTGGTGATACCAAGCTGCTAAAATGCCAAGACGTTGTTGATGCGAATGAGTCGATACGGACCATTCGAGAGCGGTTGTTGACCGCCCAAGACCGACAAGCGAAGTATTACAACGCCAAACACCGAAACGTGGAGTTCGCAGTTGGTGATTGGGTGTACTTGAAGATAAAGCCTTTCAAAGGAGTGTCGAGGATCCGACGCTTAAAGAAGTTGAGTCCGAGGTATTTAGGGCCATTCGAGATCACCGAGCACATCGGCCAAGTAGCTTACTGACTTGCTTTGTCGACGGAGCTGAGTGGGTTGCACGAAGACTTCCATATCTCTGTGTTGAGGAAGGCGGTGCGGGAGCCTGATTCTGTGTTGGAGGTCGTTAGTGTGCCGGTGGAGAGTGGCCTAACTACCAAGGTGATGCCGGTTTGTATCATCGATACTGATATTCGGCAGTTGCGGAGAAAGGCCATCATGATGGCGTGAGGAGCTCTCTTGGGAGCCGGAAGAGATCATGCACGAGGAGTACCCTGATTTGTTTACTCAGGTATGACGAATTTCATTTTGTTGTTTGTGCTTTAAATTTCGGGATGAAATTTCTTTAAGGGGGAGAGAATTGTAATGCCCCGAATCTATCTAATTCGGTTTCGGTGTGCGTTTAGAGGGTTTCGGGTGCGGATAAAGGTGTGGTCTGCGGTTAACCTGGGGCTGGGGTTGTGATTAAACCCTAATGTCCCCCCTCTCTCCCTCTCATTCTCCCTATCTTTTCCCCAGCCGCCACTCCTTCTCCCCCGATCGCTCCTCCCTCTCCTTCTCGTCGCACAGGGAAGCTCCCCGAGTTCCTCTCCCTCCCTCACCTGAGCATCCCTCTCTCTCTCGATCCCTCTCTCTCCCGTCACCTGGAGCAGGGAAGACCGTCCCGAGCTCCCTCTCCCTTTCCTGTCGCCGCCTAGAGCAAGGAGGACCCGTCCCCCTTCCTCTCCTTTTCTCCCGTCGACAAGGAGGAGTTGAGCCCCTCACCTCTCTCTCGTTTTGCTGCTGGAAGGAGAAGCCCAAGTCAACCCCTTGCCGACCTAGGGCTAGGGTTCTAGCTTTTGTTGGGGGTGGCCGACCGGAAGCATTCGTGGAGAGCATATTTCGTGCGCGGACAGACGTTACTTTCGCAAGCCGTCAAATTCGAGCGCGTTCCCATGGCTCCGAAGCGCACTTCAAAGGTAATGATTTTTCTTCTTGGACAGGTGAAACCCTTAATTAGCATATTTGCATGGAAGCCCCTCTCCACTGACAGGCGGAGAAGAGTGCCCTCCGACGGGTCTTTACATCCTCGCGTTTAATTGCATTAGTATCCGGAAGCGTGAGTACGGATTAGGCATGTTGTGTGAAGCCCATCCGGACATGTTGGTCTAGATTGGTGATGTTCTGTATTGTGTTTTTGAAATAGGAGCCTTTGAAGAATATTGTGGTGGGAAGAAAGAATTGAATTTATATTTATCCACGTTTTCATCATGCGTTGAAACAAAATGCTCATTGCTTAATAAAATTTAAAGATATTTTTTTGTTAAAAAATTTCTCTTAGTTTTATTTCAAATTACAAAATAATCAACGACAAAAGAAAATGATGATAAAAATAAAGTTTTATAATGTTTCTCGAGGGTAATTTAATTTTAGAGTTTGTATGTTTTTATATGTTTACTAGTCTTTAGTAAGTTTATGGTGTCAACTTTTAAAAATGGTTCTTGTTTTCACGACCGAGTTTAGCTTTGTAACTCGTATTACATGATGATAAAATAAATTCTTATTATAAAAATTATATCGAATGAACGATTCTCATATACTTATCCTTATTGCCATATATTTTCGAACATTAAACAATCAATGATAGAAATAAAATCCTAATAAGTTAGACCTAACTATTTGAATGAGAATATTCCCATACAATTATTTACTTCAACTAATCCATTTTTAAATCACTTATCCACCAGACGTACCCAAAACAATAGAAAGAGAATAATCACACAGTCCGGATTGAGCAATATAGCCCTCTCTGCCAACACCAAAGACAAAGGAATCTGCTGCTAATGCCATAAGATCCGGAGAAAGATCCAAATCCTTTGTCACCATGAAACATGTTACTCCGGGTTCATATTCTTGGATGATACATTATAATAAGGAACATTATATCAAATATTTCTCCATCTTTTAGATAGGTTTCTTCACTAATGATCTTTATTATTGGCTTTGTCAATACAACAAATAATGGATTATTTAATTTATTTTCAAGCACATATCAGAGCGCAAATGTGTATTGATCAGTAATGAGAAATGAGAAGGTTGACAAGGGATGAGAAAAGGACCAAATAATGTTAGAAACAATAATTTGGCGCCCGTAATATTTTAGTTATAAGCATTACACCAGATTTGAGTAATATGATTACTTATGTTTGATATTGTATGGACAATCTATATTATGTGCGGATAACATAATTTTGTAATTATATGGAGGACGTAAATCTAATTATATGAATTCATGTACATTGTCACCTCAATTTTCATTCTCGAGTGACTTAGATGATTTCATGTCTACACATAGATCTTACAAAACAGCCCAATAATTTAAGCAAAATAAAGTAGATCCACAATTGTAAAACTTGAGTAAGAAAATAATCAAATTGGAACAATGCAAAAAAAAAACATAAAAGTAGATGCAAATCAATAAGTTGAAAATATTTTAACCAAGTCAAAATAAATAATTTAGCTAATTAACTGTAAACGTTAAATAAATAATTTAGCTAATTAACTGTAAACGTTAAATCAAAGCATGGCACTTATTGAAGACTAGGTGGAGTTTTGTTACACTTTTAGGGTGCAGTGCTATTAAAACGCACCGTGATTTGGAGTAGAAGTTGCGTTTGACGCGGCTTATTTCCCAACCGCCGTTTATTTACTTCCGCGCATTTCTTCAGCCACGGAACCGCACCTATTTTGCGCGTTCAGCCGCAAAAGCCATCAGCTGCTTCCGTCTTCCCCCAAACCTAGCGCGAGAGCGGCGATTCCCGATATCAGACGATTCCTCACGGCGGAGATTCCTCCCGGCGTCGCGCGATTCCTCCCGGCGTCGGCAACTGCTTCCTCCTCGATCATCGCAGTCGACCTCTCCCCTTCTTCCACGCCCGATTTCTCCCGGTGGCGGCAAGTGCTTCCTCCTTCATTCTCGAAAGGTAACGCTGTTTTTTGCTAGCTTGTTTTCTGCGGTTCTCTGGTGACATCATTTTTTATGCTGGCTTGTTAGCATTCATTCTGCAAGGAGATCCTATAGTTTCTCACCAGGTCGACTTTGGCTTTCCTGCACATTTCGATCATTGATTTTTTTGATCTTTTTTTGCTGGCTTGTTGCTTGCTGTATGTGTATTATCTCTGTGTATGTGTGTGTGTGTCTAGTTGTTTGTGTGTACTTGTGTGTGTAGATGTTTGTGTGTATTGTTCATATGAAATTTGTTGCATTAAGGAGCTAGCATGTGGGGTTCCAAGGAGATCCAATGCGCAGGAAAGCCATGGTGGATTTGACTGTGCGTGCGTTTTTTTATTGTGTGCGTGTGTGTGTATATGTGTGTGTATGTGTGCGTGTTATTTTTTACTGTGTATATGTATGTATGTGTGTTTTTTTATTGTGTGTGTGTGCTTTTTTTATTGTGTGTGTATGTGTATGTGTATGTGTATGTGTGCTTTTTTTATTGTGTGTGTTTTGTATGTGTGCTTATATGTGTGTATCTGTATTTATATGTGTGTTTATGTATTTATATGTGTGTTTATGTGTTTATATGTGTGTATCTGTGTTTATATGTGTGTTTATGTGTTTTTATGTGTGTGTTTTGTATTTGTGTTATGTGTGTGTGTGTGTGTGTTTATGTGTTTATATGTGTGTGTGTATGTGTGTGTTTATATGTGTGGTGTGTGGTGTGTGGTGTGTGTGTATGTGTGTGTTCATATGTGTGTGCGTGTGTTTGTATGTGTGTTCATATGTGTGTGTGTGTGCGTGTGTGTTTGTATGTGTGTATGTGTGTGTGTGTGTATGTGCTTTGTTATTTTGTGTTTTTATGTGCGTTTTTATATCTATGTGTATGTTGTTTAAATGTGTGTATGTGTGTATCTGTTTTTATATGTGTGTGTATGTGTGTTTATATGTGTGTGTTGTTGTGTGTGTATGTGTGTTTATGTGTGTGTTGTTGTGTTTTGATATGTGTATGTGTGTTTATATGTGTGCGTCTTTGTGTATATTATTATGGTGTTGGTTATTGTGTTATGAATATTTTTTTTTCATTTTTTGGTGTTGGTTATCTTTTTATGAAAGAAAATTTCATCCAAAACTATATTTTGTATCCAAACAATTTTTTCAAAACTCTGTTTTGCAAACTCTATTTAACCCAAACAGTTTTTAAACAAAACTTTATTTTCCAGAAACAGTACTGTTGCGGGTCGATTAGGGCTCTTGGTAGACTGGTTTACTTGAACCACCTTAGCTCTGGAGCGAACCAAGCGCGCAAACAGTCAATTTGAGATTCGTTGATTACACTGGGACTTTTTAGTGTGGAAAACCCAGAAAGGGTAAAAAACCACGTGGTGGGAGCTGTGCCGACCAAACTTCCACTATCTTCTGGGGGGTTACAATTTGAGACTTAGAAGTCGAGCGCGACAGGCCGCTGCTCGTTACAATAATAGAGAGGAAGAGAGTGAGAGGGAGAATTCCGAAGGTGACAGACCACCTCCAGAAAAACTAAGTCCTTTCTCCTTCTGAGAATGCTGGAGAACAAAAGTGAGAAAGTCCTGGAGAACAAAAGTGAGAAAGTCCTGGAGAACAAAAGTGAGAAAGTCCTGGAGAACAAAAGTGAGAAAGTCCTGGAGAACAAAAGTGAGCACGCTGAGTCGCCTTTCAGGAAAAAGGAAATCTTCGAGTCCGTAGGAGAATTTCCGCGAAAGTCTGCAATAAGCTCTCCCGGGTCCATAAGGCAAGGTCCTTTGAAATGAAGCCCTGGAGCTCCTTTTATAGCTTTGGTCGGGGGTAGCTCGGTAATTTCGCCGTTGTAACCACCGTAACCACTTGGCGGACGAATCATATTTTCCGGTTCAGAGCACACGGATCGCCATTTTTCGTAATTGACCATCTTGCCCCTCGGGCAGTTCGGGCAGTTTTGTTGGAGGCGAAAAAGGCGACAAGCTGTTCCTGAAATCTGAGAAACTGGAAAGACAAAAAGTGAGCATGCTAGAAATGCGGAAGTGTTCCGGGTGCGCAAGCGCGCACATAAGCGTTCTGAGCGCGCTTAGAAGCGTTCTGAGCGCGCTAGCGCGCTTAGAAGCGTTCTGAGCGCGCTAGCGCGCTTAGAAGCGTTCTGAGCGCGTAACGAACATGGAAGTGTTCCGGGCGCGCAAGCGCGCTCAGAAGTGTTCTGAGGGCGTTATCGCGCTTAGAAGCGTTCTGAGCGCGTAACGATCATGAAAGTGTTCCGGGCGCGCAAGCGCGCTCAGAAGCGTTCTGAGCGCGCAACGAGCACAGAAGCGTTCCGGACGCGCTTAGAGGCGTTCTGAGCGAACGGTGAATGTGGAGGCGTTTAGCGTGTGGCTGTGAGAAGATCGTGAGGCCGAGGCGGCCGGGAGCACTCTCAAATTGGGGAGTTACTCATATTCATGTAACTCCCATTTGGGGAGTTACTATTCACGTAACTCCCCAAGGGGACTTACTACGTGAATCACCAATTGGGGAGTTATGCACTCCCCAATTGGGGAATGCCACATGGGCGTTGACCAAGTGGTCAACGCCCATTTGTGGCAATTGGGGGGTGCGGTAATGCCGCACCCCCCAATGCACCCCCAAAAACAAATGGGGGTGCCCCCTTTAATTGGGGGTGCGGCAGTGCCGCACCCCCATTTCGGTGCGGCGAGTGCCGCTCCATTCCGGCGCGACGAGTGCCGCGCCATCTTGGTGCCGTAATTGGCGCGACGATTAATATGTGTTGCTTGCCGCGCAATACCTTTTAATTTTCACGCCACGCGTGACGCTTGCGCGCTCGGCGGTACCCATCCGGATACGTTTCGCGAGGCCGCATCCCGTATTATTTTTACGGGTGCACATCAAGTACTTTTCCAAAACTCCAATTTCTATCAGCAGCTTTCCATCAGCAAGAGCCTAACCAAATAGAGCCTTAAATAAAAAAAGGCAAGAAATAATAAATTAGAGCATAAGTGATAATTTTAGGCGATTGTTATTCGCATAACAGATTTATCTATTCACAGCTCAAATTTCTGTCACTTTAATCAACTTTATTATTCTCATGCAATTTCTAAGCTCTATTTGCAAACCATTATTCTTGTGCCCTAACCCCTTGTTTCTCTTCGAAACACTCGCGAGACTTCAGCCACGCGCGATATTCCAGTCGCTTTAGCCGCTTCGAATCGCCGGCGACGTTACTCCTAGCAGCTCCGACTCGCCGGCAACGCCATCGTCCTCGATTGAGAAGCTGAAGCTAAGGTCCATTGGAGATGGTGGCCAGCACCCAGCTCCCATACGCTGCGGCGGTGCGCGCTATCCTCGCCTCCCTTGAGTGAAACCTCCTGCCGGACGTCGTCGTTCGCCGACTGACGCGAATCCTGCTCACCACCCGTCTTCACCTAGGCTACCTCACCTCCGCCCATCTCCAGCTCTCCAAACTGCTCCAGTTCAAAAATTGTAAGGATTGTTGAATAAATTATGATCCTACGGTTAAGTAACTTCATTTCGTCAATAGTTCTTTTTTTAATATTTGAATTGTACTGAAGAATATGGCATTTACACTAGGGTTTGGGCTTCTTCAAATGACTAACACATGCCCGTAAAAAAGCACAAATCAGGGGATTATTGGATTCTAAACACCCATGATGATGCAAACATCGTCCAATCTAATGGGTTTAGGACACTAAACTACATCATCTGCTAAGCCAGTACTCCAATCCATAAGAACCCAAGGGGTTTCTTAATGCTTTTTTATTTTTTAGCAGAGAGAGTCTAGGGTGTTAGTTAACCATTGAACTGCCAAACAATTTAATTCTCATCTTTGAATTGATTTGTTCAAATATTGACACACATCTCTGTTTACTCTCATTCTTCTATTAGGGAAGTCATGGGGTTATGGCCATTAAATAGGAGATCCTCACTTATGGAAGGATTAACAACCAAGGAAACCTGATATTCATGGAATCTTCCCCGCAAGGAAACACCATATTTGACGAATCCTCTCCGCAAGGAAAGCTCGCCCTGCACGCACGATCAGCGCACTGGATCCCACGCACGGGCCCCGCACACACGTTCCCCGCGCAGCCCCTCACCCTCGCGGACGGCCAAGTGGGCCGCCGCGCGGCCTTGGGCGATGCCACTCTTGGCCGCGACCGCCAAGGGCTCCGCCGCCGTATGCCGCGGCCGCCTAGGGCGCCGCCGCCCCAGGCAGGGATGGCAGCCCTCCGTCCCGACCGCCGTCTTGGCCGGAGGCCGCGCGCCGTCTCGTCATCCTGGTCGCGTCCGTTTAGGCTTTGGGGGCCGGAGGGGCCGTCATTTCTGGTAATTTGGCGATCCGCGTGATAGGATCCGAGCGTCCTATTGGCCAGTTCGAAAAATAACGGGTATAATTACCGGAGCGCCATCTCAAAAGCTTATAAATAGACCCCCTTATTCTCACATTTGGACACTTTTTGGGTGGAGGAAGAATCTCTCCTTTCTCTCTCTCTCTCTTTCTCTCTCTATCCCAATTCCTCTCCCTCTCTCTCTCTCTTTAGAGAATGCAGACTTAGACTTCACTATTCGCAAGCCGATTAGAGACATGGAGTTCACTATTCGCAAGCCGCTTGTAGACTTGGAGTTCAATATTCATAGACCGCTTGGATACTTGGAGAACGCTATTCACAGACCGCTTGGTGACTTGGAAAACACTATTCGCAGAGCGCTTGGAAACTTGGAGAACGCTACTCTTAGACCGCTTGGAGGCTTTGGATTCGCTATCAGCAGACCGCTTGGAGGCTCGGAGCTCGTTATTGGCAGCCCGCTTGAATGCTTGGAGCTCATTATTGGCAGACCTATCAAGGAGTCGAATGCCCGCAACAGTACGGATGAAGCTTGGACTCAGGGGGCAAGCTCGCATCGGAGCAAGACAACAGACTCTCTCTCTCTCACCTCCATCATTGTAACGAGGCACGACCTATCGCCCTCGCTCTCCCGAGAACAAACCTAAAAAGGAACTCAAGGAATAGTGAAGGTTAGGTCGGCACATCTCCGGCCGCGTGGTTTTTCACCCCGATTGTTGGTTTTCCACGGCATCAGCTCTTTGACTCGGTCTTGTCAAGAGTCCCATTTTTCTATTTAAATGTTCGTGCACTAGCGGGCTAAGGCTGTCAAATTCCCCAATCTACCGGAGGCCCCAAACGATCCGCATCAGATTGGCGCCGTCTGTGGGAAGGAGTTTCCCGTAATCAGCAGAAGAAGTAGAAGCCAATCAGGACATGGTAGGAAAAGGCACTCGGACGACCCGACGATCGGCTCGCAAGGAGCCAAATGGCGTTCTTCCATCAAAATCCAATGCGCCAGAGCAACACGGGGATGCCCCACTCCGTATCGATAAACCCGCAGGAGGAGACTCCCCTGGGGTAGACATCCAGGCCAAATTGCTTGCCCTTCTCAGGCGCATTGCCGGCATAAACCCCACGCAGGAGAGCGTGCCACCACCCGATGACCGCGGCCAGTGGCCTGGGGTGCGAGAAGCAGAGTCAGAGTCGTCAAGACGTGCAAGCCCGGAGCGTCGAACTCGCCCGATTAGTGCATATGAGGTCGTCCTCCCACCACCCCAGGACATGGGGCAGCAAGGGAGGCACTATGAGAACTTCTAGTAGAGAAGTATTGGCCGCTGGGCCGCCGGGCCGCGCTAATTTGTCGCCCGGGCCGAGGAGATTCGCCGCTAGCAGCCGAGGTACTAGCATATCCCGCCTCACAAGTGTTCAAGCTTCCGCGCATCGAGACATACGACGGGACAGAAGACCCTCTGGAACATGTGAATCACTTCGCAACAATTCTCCATCTCTACCGCGCGTCCGACCAGCCACCAGCTAGGAGCAACCTTGCAAACGGGAAAGGGTGAATCCACAGGCCAAAAAGGCCTTGAAGAGAGCAGAAACAAAGTGAAGATCACCGAAGTGCCATACGACCGACATTTATCCTTTATCGTATCCTCAAATCATTTTCCACTAAAGTCGCGAGCCAGTGCTCGCGAAAGACCGCCACTATAAATTCGTGAGCTAGTTCTCGTGCCCTCCTGCGCTATAAAGTCGCAGACCCATACTCGCACACCATTTTTTACGTATTCCTTTCCCTGACAGTTTCAAACTCAAACCTTGCATGGACATCACATGCTAGATAGCCCCCGCATGGCCCCTCCACAAGGACCAGCCCTGGGGAAGGATCATGGCGCGCACATCATGGAACAAGGACAGACTCTTGCCATCACAAATTGCAGCATGGCATCCACGAACACGCAGCGGCATCCCCTAGTTTTCTAGATTCTCGCCCAGACCTTTAGAGGCATCCCCCGATTTACCCGGGTCTCGCCCAGACATGCAGCGGCATCCCCCGGTTTACCCGAGTCGTGCCCAGATATTCAGCGACATCCCCCAGGATAGCACCCTCAATCATTCCCTAGCGGACAAAGGTTGCCCCCAAGTCCAGGCGATCGAGCACAGAGCTATCTGGGTTTCGTCCTTCATTACCTCTCATTGTTAGGGATTGAAGATCAACCCTTCTCCGCACTTCAAGTCGCAGCACCGTTAGGGCCTGCACCCCTCGTGGTCACTTCGGTTCGAAGATTCGCTCTTCAACCACACAAAATCAATGACATCCCCGAGTAATCCTGGGTCGCGCCATCAGCGGCATCCCCTGTGTTGCTCGGGTCTCTCTCAAACATTCAGCGACATCCCCCGGTTTACCCGGGTCTCGCCGAGACATTCAGCGGCATCCCCCGACTTGCCCGGGTCTCGCCCAAACATTCAGCGGCATCCCCCGGTTTACCCCGGTCTCGCCCAGACATACAACGACATCCCTTGGTCTACCCAGGTCTCACCCATACATTCGGCGGCATCCTCCGGTTCACCCGAGTCATGCCCATACATTCAACGACAACTTCCAGTATGCCCGAGACTCATCTGAGCACTAAGCAACATCCCCTAGGACGCCCGGGCCTTGCCCGGGTCTAATCCTAAACAAAACACCCTCTAAGTTGGCGCGGATAACCTCCGCCGACGGGTTCAAAGTGTTCACCATTCTCCCTAGTGGCTAAACATGAGCCCAACTGAGCCTCGCCAACCAGCAAAGTGACATCATGCCACCCAAGCGTGAACGCGGCAAGAAAAATAGGACACCAAAAACCACAAAAGCTCAAAAAAGGAGCAGAATTCATAAATGACAAAACAAACAAGGCGCACTATCACAAGATAACAAGTCACATAGTAAGCAAATCAAACCAAAGAAAAAAAAATACAAAGATACCAGGCACAACAAGCCTACTCCTCGACAGACTCCGCCATCTCATCCGTAGAGAGGTCATCAACAATGAGGCCGGATATATCACATCCCCGCTCGTGAATAACCATCTGAAGCGTCTTGGAAACCCCAAGGCGGAAAGCCACATCCCGGATCTCAGTAAGCTCCGGCTCAACCTCCCTCCCGAGACCAGCTCATGAATCTCCTCAGACAACTGCCCGCGATCCACCTGAAATGCTAAAGAACTCTTGTACTCAGGCATGCCATTCGCCTTCAGCTCGGAGAGATGCTCCTCGGAAGAAAGCTGCTCAACCTCGAACTTCAAATGGGTCACGTCCCAAAGCGCCTTCTCAGCAAAAGTCTTCTGGGACTGGAGCTCCTCCTGGAGGCGCGTCAGCGCCATCATGACCTCCATCACCGTCAGGTACAACTCTCGAAGACGGGCTTGATCGCACTCCCTCTCCTTCAGCAACGCCGCTAGGGAAGCACTAGACTCCTTCAGCTTCTCCTCCATGGAGCTATACTGGTCCTTCAAGCCAACATAACAATCTTTCCAGTAGAGCACAATCCGGGCCTGAACTCCAATCTGCACCCAAATAGGAGGTAAGCAAGGCCCGCAATGAAGGAAAGCGTCCAAAGAAAAAAGGAGCTCACTTACCGCATGGTTCATGGCCACGATAGACGAACAAACCCTCTTCCCCTTCGACAAGGGCACTGCAGCCGCCCCCTCTTCCTGGATCTAGGGGGCAAAGCAGCCAATCACCTCAACATCGAGGTCTAGGAATGGGACCTCGTCAACTCATGAACTGCAAGGAGAATCACCCGAACCTTCCTTCTGTCTACCCGCCGAAAAATGTGGGAGGGCAGACTCACCACCATTAGAAAATACTAGCTTCCTCTATTTGTCATGCCTCAAAGGAACGGCGACATCGCGCCCCGAATCGGAGGAGAGATGGCATAATAACAGGCGCTTCTCGACCACGAACAAGGAGGTACTCTACAAATTAACTGTCAAGTCTTGAGGACGCAAAAATCTAAGAATTGGAGAGAACTCGCGATCCCGGCCTCTCGCTCGCCCACGGCGATCCGAGAGGGAACATTAGAGCTCGGACCATCCCCAGCAATTACAGACAAAACCATAGACCGTGTTCCCATGCGCCTGTCGGCCCGATTCTCGAACTGCAACCAAAACTTATTGCTATGAACCTCAACACGGGCGCTGTCAACCGTGCACACCTAACACCAGTCTTTGAACAGATCCAGAGAAAAAACCGAGCCACGCTCACCGAAGAATCCTATCAGCCCCATCAAGCGCGTCATTGCAAGGGGAATAAATTGGGACAGCGGAACACCAAAATGCTTCAGGATTGATGTGATCTCATCACACTGAGGAAAGCGAATGCCCACTCTCAACGATGACTCGCACAAGGTGGTCCATCCAACCAGAGGACTCTGCACTTGCTGACGGTCGTTGGGCATCCTAATCTGAATCGCGGTGGGAATATTGTATTGAACCCTATAGGAGGCAACTTGCTCCTCCGTGAGAGTCGACCGCATCCTCATCCTCTTACCCTTCACCACGTGTCTCGGAGCGTGCACAAAAATAATCAGAATCAAAATGGTTAGGCAAGGCATCCACAACCGCAAAAGGCGCACAAGGCCCGCGAACTCGCCACAACAGCAAAGCACATATCACACCCATGCAGCACGAGCGCATGAGTCACGCGTGCACATCACACGACAAGTGGACAACGCATTGCGCAGCGCGCGCGCAACCTGCGCCTAACACGCGCAAAATGCGCAGCACGCAGCACACGCGCAACCCGAGCCTAGAGCGCGCACAACCCGTGCCCAGCACGCGCATGGGCAGCACGCACGCGCATCTTCTCGCAAACGTGCTCCACGAGCGTGTGTAGTACGTGCCCTCCACGCATATGTGACACGCTCATTGACACGCGCTTCACACGCATGTTTCTTGAACCCCTTACACATGCTCTCGATCTATTCACATACCTTGACGACCTCCGACGCGCCGCCTCGATCTCCTTCAACACCATCCGCCATCCCGAGGAAAAGAGAAGATAGGGAAAGTACACAATGTGCCTCTGAGTATTCTCTAGAGGGGGGTGAATAGAGATCTTAAATCTTTTATACCCTAAATGTACACACACATTAAAACTACTAAGTAGTATGCAATCAACATTACCAAGACAGAATAAAGTAAATGCAGGAAATATAAATACAGAAAACAGTAAAATGGACAACACAGAAATTCAATCCAGAAGACACAAGATTTTTATAGTGGTTCCCCAAAATGTGGGTAGTCCACTCTTCTACACCCCTGATAGGATTGCATTAACTATGCCTGAGTCTTTTGATAAGGAGTCTCTCAGAACCACCGAGTCTTCTGATAAGAGACTCTTAGAAGCACTGAGTATTTCGATAAGGAAACTCTTAGAACTACTGAATCCTTTGAAAGAGGGATTAATAAAACTCTTTTACAGTTCGTGAATAATGAAGAAGAAAGAAAGAACAGAATAGAATTTTGTTTTCAGAATTCTTCAGAGGCTGTTTCTTGAATGTTGAAGCTTTGTTTATCAAAGGATCTGAATATGATGAACCCTTACTTATGCTTGTGATGATTGCAAGGGTTATGAGCTTGATCCTGATTCTCTGAGCACTCTTGTAAACTTGTTGTTGTGTGATGATGAAGAAGGAGCAACTGTGTTGTTTTCCTGTGCAGAGAGAAATGTTCTTCTTTTCTATCTAGGTTGAAGAAGGAAGAAGAAGAAGCCATATTTCGACAGATGGAATAATAATCAGTTGGTTGTCTTTTTTTTCTTCTCATCTCAGCATACTTATTCTCTATCATTTGCATTTGAATTTTTTTCTTCTTCTAGGTTGTGTTGGATCTTAAGGCGCCCTTAGAGGGGGGGGGGGGGGGGGGGGTGAATAAGGGTTTTAAAAACTGTAAACTTTAATAGAAAACTTTTAATATTTTGGTAGAAGTAAGTTAAATAAAAAGTAAAGAGATAATGAAATTAGAAATGAAATCAATTTTATTAAACAAGAAAAGACATGATTATCATTTATAAAATTGATTACAAAATCTGATTTCTATGACGCTAGAAATCGAAGGCGAAATATGAAATATTCTTTTCGTTTTCTATACCGACTCGTATCCCCACGAACCAGTTGGCTTTAGCCGATCTCTCCCCAGATATGGCCTCAAGCTGCTCTAGCCTTCCTATCCCCGGAAAGGCCTCGAGCACCCCCTAGATCTACTTCCTAGACCTAGTCTCCAACACGAGGCGAATTACTCCCTAAGTCCTACCTAGACCTAGTCGCCAACACGAGGCGAATTCACGAACCGGTTACAAAGATAAAAATAAAAGACAAATACAAAAGACAAATATAAAACTCCCTACGAGGTAATCTGAAGGAGACACCGAAGAATCGCTGAAGATTGTTGAAGTCCAAGCGTGCGTTCTTCACGTTGAGTTAGCGTGTTGATCCAAGCCTCCTTCGATTCCTCTTTTTGAAATTGTGTGGGAGATGAGGATCTGGAATAATACAGACCTTAAGGAGTTTCTGAAGTGCTGGAATTGGGCTCTTAGCAATCAGTAGTTTGAGAAGATGAAATCCACCTTTTTATAGGACTGGAAGCTAACGCCGGGGTTAAGAGTTAACGTCGGGCGTTGACTAAGTATAGAAATAACTTGATGGCTCAGACCTTCAAAATAGGAAGGAGATTCTGCATCTTTGGAAACTTTCATTTTAGGCAACCTTAACGCTGGCGTTGACTCTAACGCCGGGCGTTGAGTCACAACATTCCCAAAATGCTCCTTCAATCACGGCTTCATTCCTCCTTGCCATAATCATCGATCATTAACGTCGATGTTAAGTACTAACGCCTGGCGTTGAGTTTCTTTCTCTTTTTATTCATTCGACAAGCCATCCCGTCGATCGGCAGCCCATCCCGTCGATCTTCAGACCATCCCGTCGATCGCTAACGCCCAACGTTAAGTCCTAACGCCTGACGTTAGACATCTTTCAATCGTTCTGCCTGTGGATAGTACCAGACCAATATTGTAGCAACCTGGTGTCATATCTATTCAAACCTGCATGCTAAAAACACAATGGCAAACAAGGTCAAATACAAGTAGGATTTGTTATTCTCAAATCAAAGGGATGCGGAAAACTATGTTCCATCAGGTTGTCCTTAGAAGGAATGTCCATTGGACAATTGATGTTTCCTTTTATTTTTGTTCCCGACCCGTCCATTTGATTTGAATAAATTACCAAGAATGTCTTTATTGCATTACTGGAATACTCCATTCCATTCTTGGCAATAAACGAGCCGTTGGAGAACAGTCTTCAGCTTTGTAGACCTTCTGAAAAGTTATTAAAAAGGACAGTAGAGAAACTTCTATTTCAGTCTGTATTTGACGTTGCGTCGACTTTATCATTAGTCATATCGATGCATTTTTGAGTTTTTATAGAAGTTTCTTTGAATTCCTTCTTAGCTCTGGCTGAACTCAGATGTTGACGTTGCATCGAGTCCTTATCGACGTATCCGTCGAGTTGAAGACTTGGACTTGAACTTTATCTTCTGCGTCGAGTTGAAGTTGCGTCGACTTCTAAGATGGCTTCGACAGACTCTTCCTTCTGCGTCGAGTTCCATTCGACGTTGTGTGGACTTGACTTGATACTTCGACAGACAGATTGAATTTCTTTGACATCTAGTCAGAGTTGCGTCGACATCAAGTCGAAGTTGCGTCGACTTCCATTCGACGCAAGTCTTAACTTAACTGATTTTGTGATTATCTTGACCTCGTCTTGACACTCTAAGGTGAGTGTGACATCCTAGGACATCTAATGACCATTTTACCCTTTCAATACAATGTGGGTAATATAACCTAACTGATGAAATCACTTTAAGTAATTTGTTAGATAAATCACAAGGTTTTTTCCCAACAATCTCCCCTATTTATCGCAAGAAATTTTACAAAATTAAATGAGTGATTTCAAACAATTTTTTACACAAACTCAAATATAAACAACTATACATAGAGACAATAGACAGAAAAGTATGATAGACTGAAAAACATCTGATTGATATAAAAGTTAATTACCCAAGTTGACAAGGCCTCATAGACCTTCCTGAATTTCCTCTCCACATATTTGAAGTTAGCTGGGGTAGCTTTCTCTGGATTCTTCTGAATTCTCTCATGTCCCTTGAAGAGTTTTTCCAGATCAGTTTCTACTTCAGAATGTACATCTTTAAGTTGATTTCTTCCAAATCAAGTTCTTCAACATCAGGGTCTGGTAAAATTAATGTTGACTATGGATTATCAGAAGTTGATGTAAGACCCTCCTCCCGGAACACAAGACACGACCGAGGGGAGCCTTATGCCCAGGACAGCCGCCTTGTGGGAACATCAACAAACGGGCTGACCTCCCCCACAAGACGCCTATCCTGCCAGCTAATCCAATATCACCAAGCCATCCCATCAATAATAGATACACCGCAGAAGTCACATACTCACAGTAAGCATAAGTCCACAATATATATGTATAAATGACGGTGCCACAGTTGTACATAATACAGGTAGCTCCGAGAGCTCCTGCAAATATCAGAGTATCAAGAAAATGCCGCAAGGGCAACATCTCAGAACTAACTCTCACATCTGTCACTGATGGCAAAGACGGTATCGTAGCCTCCGACCCTATCGTCCTGACCTGACTATCCTCCTCCAGCGCCGTGCGCTGCTGCTCCTGTAGGTGCTCCTAAAATAGTGGTGTAACAACCGTTAGTTATAAAGACTAAGTTGCTTCACATCCTCTCCCCCGACGACTCCAAGGCACCGGGCGGAAGGGAATGAAGGAAAGATGCAATATAGTCAGTAGTAGCAAAAATAGGTGACATGGAAGGATGTAGTAACAACAATGCATCAAATGTATGAAAGAACATCTAACAAGTAATAAGACAGTGACAGAGTAAAAGCAAGTATTATAACAGAACAGCGGTAAGCAGTATATAGCAGTTTCACAACGTACCTTAACTTATATGAATGCCCATACAAACTTATAAGTTAAGGTTTCCAATCTGGAACCATCATATAAAAGAGCCCATACTAATTTATATGATGGACCCAATGCGGTGCAATTCTATGATTATGAATGATGAATGCAATGCAATGATTATGATATGATGACTCACCCATGCATTTTTGCTATGTTGACATAGACCTGTACTTCCCACTTTTCGAGGGTAGCTAACCACTCAGGCACCTCATATTGTGGCCAGACGGAGACAGTGGAATGGGCTCCTCCACTACTAGGAGGGTATGAACACTACCAGACCTAGGCCTATGTACGCCTCGATGCTAAGAACACACAGCGGAGTCCGTGCGTACTGCTCGCATCATGCTGAGTCTTCATAACTCGGAAGGGGTCTCTGGGAAGCGGGCACGTAGTGTCCATCCCAACCGGTCTATAGTCTAACTACCAGCTTCTGTCGGTGTCACGACTAGCAAGCCTGTAGACCCGCTACAAGTAATCCTCCAACCAGGATCATCACACCTCCAAGTGTAAACCATGCACATTCATGTAATTCCATGCACCACCCGTGCTATCGAGCCCCCAAGGGCTCGCAAGAGGAACCTTATTACATTTACCACCTACAAACACGGTCGATGCTAATTAGTATCCACGGACCTACCCACAGGGTCCTTCACCTCTCGGGATATAACCATACCCTATAATCCTCACCAACCATTACTGCTTAACACATGGAGCTATCATATCTTACTTGCAGTGGCATGGGTATATACGGGACTTACTATCTTGATCCTATAGGACTACTTGTGTGCGTAATTCTATGTTTGAGTTCACTATATAGATCTGCCCATACACCTTAACCCCCACAACCCTTGAGATCGATTCACAACCTACTTCGTCAGCATCGTAAATGCCAGAATCATTGCCCCAGGCGTCGGTCGCTTTGCTACGTACTTACGGTGCTCTACATTATATGGTCGTTATACCCAAGGCTTCACATTTTGAACTCACCCAAATGACATGGGAAGCAAGGACTCCTACCCCACCAAAGTGGGAGAACCCAAAGTTCTCTGTTTGCTAGCGCTCCAGTCGACGCACCTATCCGTCGACATTGGATGTCGATGGGAAATCATGCCTTCCGGTCGACTCATCGACTTGCTAGCGCCGGCGGTATGGATACCGCCGGGCGCTAGCTATTTCTATCGCACCTCTTTCCCGTCGATCTTAAGGGTCGGCGGAAAGTTACCCTTTCCCGTCGTCCTGTCGACTTACTAGCGCCGGCGGTAGGGCTACCGTCGAGCGCTAGCTATTTCTATCAAGCCTCCTTTTCGTCGATCTCACTTAGCCTTTCCCGTCAGCAATTCGACATGCTAGCGCCGGTGGTAGCACTACCACCGGGCGCTAGCTAACAGGAAGCAGATCACCTGCAATTCCTTTCCAACTCTCTTCTCTTGCAGCCCAGCTCTAATTCATATGCCTTTTATTTCTTTCCTAAGAGTTGGACTCCCAGCACTATTAATTTCTGTAATATAAATCAAATTAAGTATTTGCTATCTTATATAAATTGAAGCCCTTTTTAACATGGACTATTCATCATCTTCCCCAATTAAGAAAATTAGGGTTTCATCTTCTCTCCTCCAATACTCCCTCATATGACCATGGATTTTCACGAAATCACATATGATCTCTTCCTTTTGGAGAGAAGAAATGATTGAGGGAGCTTTCGCGACAATCGGTGTCCTAAGTTGAAAGATCCGGTTTGCTCCTTTCCTAAGAATCTCCATTAGCTCACAAGCCAAGCTCTTTTGAGCTCAACACCTCTCCTAATTTTCTCTACGATCTAGCACCAAGGGAGAGGTGTCGGAAGTCACCTGATTTACGGCCGACAATCGCGTTCTTCTCCTCTTCGGCATGGCGGCGGTCGGCCACGCTCAATCCGTTCTCCAAGGTTGCTCCTTCCAAAATCCTAGGTCAAACCTTTAAGTGAAGGAAAAGAAGAAGAATATGAACAATCCCCCCTCTCATTAATTTTCTCAGCCCTTTTGGCTATGAGAGAAGGAGAGAGAGAGAGAGAGAGAGAGAGAGAGAGAGAGATAGCATTAATGGCATTAAATGCAAATTTCCATTTCCAAGGCTTATGTTGAAAATCTATACTAGATGCCAACTGATTTCTTAATTCTTTAATCCACTAATAACCCCAATTTAAGCAATCATGGCCACTCCCATGGAGGATAGTAACGTGCCCAGAATTGGCCGCTACCGCTGGCGCTAGCTAAATCTACCGCCGGCGTTAGCTCCCAGCCATCAACACCTTGCCATTTAATTCCCTAATCCAAGGGGTGAGGGCTACCTCCACTCTTGGAGATCAGGGCACAACCATGGACTATTAGGATCTCAAGATCCCACCTGGTCCGAGCATCTCCAAGTGACCCGTCTCACTCGAGGGGTCTAGTTCGAAGTGGAATGTTACAATTCCAATAAACAAAAATAATAATTTCGTCCCCAAAATTTGAGTTTGGGCTATTGGTATTGAAGCGAAGTATGACAAGCTAGTTTAGGTCATACCTGGGGGAAACAATCCCGGGTAACATTGTTGCATAAGGTCCATCGGCTCCCAAGTGTATTCCTATCGTCCGTGGTTGGACCACATAACTTTCACAAACGGGACACTCTTTCTCCGCAGCACTCAGGTCTCGGTATCTACTATGTGCACAGGCTCTAGCCGAAAATATCTGTCGGTTCCCACAGGGCCCGACGCAGCTGGGACATGCTGATCCGGATGAAGCAATGCCCTCCGAAGAGAGGACACATGGAATACGTCATGCAAATTATCCAACTCTATCGGCAGCTCCAAGCGATAGGCTAAGGGGCCAATCCGCTCCAGGATGGTATAAGGCCCCATATAGCAAGGGTTGAGCTTCATCCTTCCCCGAACCTGAGACACTCCATGCATCGGCTTGATCTTCAAGAACACCTTGTCACCAACCCGAAACTCCACCGCCCTGTGCTTCACGTCATAATATTTGGCTTGTCGGCTCTGTGCTTCAAGCATGCGGCCTCGAATCAATCTGACCATTTCATCCGTATCATCAATAAATTGCACTCCCAGTGCCTTCAGGTCCTCATCTTGGACCCACGATAGAGGTGTCCTGCACCTCCTCCCATAAAGTGTCGCATAGGGAGCCATTCCTATGCTGGCCTGATGTCTGTTATTGTAAGAGAACTCTACCAAGGGCAGAAGCCTTTCCCACGGCTCTCCTCGATCTAGGACACATAAGCGCAACAGATCTTCCAAAGTCCTGATCGTCCGCTCCGACAGGCCATCCGTCTGAGGGTGGAAGCCCGTGCTAAAGGTCAAGCGAGAGCCCAAATAAGCTTGCACTGCTTTCCATTCCTTGGAGGTGAAGCGCCCATCGCGGTCCGAAACAATAGTCTTGGGCACTCCATGATTTCAAACAAACTGCTCGACAAAGAGTCTCACCAACACATCGACGTGCGTGTCCTTCCATATCGGTATAAACCTGGCAACCTTTGTCAGACGATCCACAATCACCCATACTGAGTCACTCCTGGATCGGGAGCGAGGCAGACCTTGAACGAAATCCATGGATATATCTTCAAACTTCCACTCGGGAATGGGCAACGGCTGCAACAACCCAGCGGGGCTTTTACACTCTTCCTTCACTTTCTGGAACGCCTCACAATGGGTGACAAAATAGGTGACATCCCTCTTCATACCTGGCCAAAACATTGTATTCCGCAGATCGGCATACATCTTGACGATTCCAGGATGCACCGAGTACTTGGTGCAGTGTGCCTCTCTCATATTGTCTTCTCGAATACCTCCTCCCGCTGGTATGTATAACCGACCATGAAAATGAACGAGATTCCCCCACAAAGCGTACTCTTCCGTGGAACCAGCCTCCACTGCTTGAAGAATAGATTCAAGGGCAGCATCCTTCCTCATCTCATCTCAAATGCGGTCACGAATATCACAAACTATGCTCATCGTGGCCAGGTACTCGGCGTACGCCTCTGGGTTGGCCCTAGATACGAGCGTTATCTGCATCTCCTTGAGCATCCCTGTCAACTCCATGGCCATCAATCGCGACTCTGGACTTGGTTCCTTCCTGCTCAGCGCATCAGCCACCAAGTTGGCCTTCCTCGGGTGATAGTTCAATGTGTAATCATAATCACACAAGAACTCAATCCACCGCCGCTGCCTCAGGTTCAGATCCTTCTGGGTATGCACATATTTCAGATTCTTATGGTCTGTGAATATCTCGCAGAGAATGCCATAAAGATAATTCCTCCAGATCTTCAAGGCGAAGATCACTGCGACCAACTCCAGATCATGCACCGGATAATTTGCTTCGTGCTTCTTGAGCTGCATTAAAGCATAAGCAATTACGTGCCCGTGCTGCATCAGTACATCCCCAACCCCTGAAATGATGCATCTGTGTACACCTGAAATCCTTCCTTCTCAGACGGGAGGGAAAGGATCCGGGCTGAGGTGATACAACCCTTAAGCTCTTGGAATGCGGCCTCGCACTCGGGGGTCCATACAAAAGGGACATCCTTCCTGGTCAGAGTGGTGAGGGGAAGAGCGATCTTCAAGAATCCCTCGACAAACTTGCGGTAGTAACCAGCAAGTCCTAGAAAACTGCGCACATCCACCGCTGACTTCAAAGGCTGCCATTCCCTGACTGCTCGTACCTTGGCAGGGTCCACTGCTACACCTGCTCCGCTGATGACATGGCCCAGGAAAGCAACTTCTCTAAGCCAGAACTGGCACTTGCTAAACTTCGCATACAAACTATGCACCCTCAGCTTCCCCATGACCAATGTTAAATGACGTGCATGCTCCTCCTCGGTCTTGGAGTAGACCAGAATGTCATCAATAAACACTATCATGAAGACGTCTAGGTATGGTTCGAATACCTTATTCATTAGGCTCATGAATGCAGTGGGGGCATTCGTGAGCCCGAATGGCATGACAGTAAACTCATGTAACCCGTACCTCGAGCTAAAGGCAGTCTTCGGAATGTCCTCCTTTTGGATTCGCAGCTGATAATAACTCGAGCGCAAATCGAGTTTCAAAAACCAGTGCGCTCCCTCAAGCTGATCAAAGAGCTCATCGATCCGGGGCAGTGGATAAGTGTTCCGGACCGTCAATCGGTTGAGCTCTCGATAATCTATGCATAGCCGGAGCGAACCGTCCTTCTTCTTTACAAACAGAACTGGGGCTCCCCAAGGCGAGGAATTGGGGTGGACGAAACCCGAATTCACTAACTCTTGAAGCTGCGACCGAAACTCCACAAGCTCCTTTGGGGACATCCTGTAGGGAGCCCTAGAGACGGGCCTGGCTCCTGGTATCAGTTGGATACGGAAATCCACCCCTCGATGGGGGGGGGGGCAGTCCGGGCAGCTTGTCCGGAAAGACATCAGAGAAGTCCCGAACTACTAGCACGTCAGCAATGTTGACCTCTAACTCCTTCATCTCAAAGCAGACCATATAGACCTCATCACCATGCTCGTGGGCCTTGACGACCTGAACAGACGATAATAATATGCGGGGTACGGTTCTAATATCTTGAAGAATGACCACACAATCCCCATGCCTCAGAGTGATCCGCTTTGTCAGGAAATCGATCTTCGCATGATTCCAGTACAGCCAATTCATGCCCAATATTAAGTCGAAGTCCGGCATCCGCAGTATGGAGGCTGGTGTATCGAATAGCTTACCACCGATGGATATTTCCAGGCGGCACTTGGCGGAGGATATTATCTCTGAGCCATTCGGAAGGCGCACCCTCTTGGTAACTCCCGTGAAAGGTTGTGTGAAATTTTTCGAATCTTTATGAAGCTAGCAGGAGTTAGTCAACTTAGAGTCACAAGTCAAACAACCAGAAGCAAATGGAGGCAAATAAGAAATCTTTATTGATAGCAACTTCAAATTACAAGGCAAGGCATGCTTGGCGAGACATGATTTCGCCAGCACAAACACCGAAGAGAAAAAGTACAAAGTTGAAGATAAATTGAGACCGCTCAGACCGCGCGACCTCCCTGCGACTTGAGCAAGCTGCAAGACCGCAGCTACCTCCCGATCACAGAACACCACCAAACCGCTGAGCAAACTGCACCCTTCTCCCGAACTCCTGATTCTCCCGAACTCTAGCAACACGA
The DNA here is from genome assembly GCA_033032865.1 of Dactylorhiza incarnata. Classification (NCBI taxonomy): domain Eukaryota; kingdom Viridiplantae; phylum Streptophyta; class Magnoliopsida; order Asparagales; family Orchidaceae; genus Dactylorhiza; species Dactylorhiza incarnata. The sequence goes on from JAWHQI010000018.1 coordinate 17,486,608, forward strand.
CTCCAAGCCGCAGACCGCCCGAACACTTTCAGAGGAAGAGGTGATCGCTGCTGCCCGCAATATCCGCAGAAGCTGCACAGAAAGAGTTCAATCAGCAGAACGCTCGGTCACACAAATACAGACCGCAGGAAAGAAGAGTACTCAACTTACACATGGTGTGTCTTAATTTGCTGCTACAGTGGCTCCTATTTATAGGCGTGAGACCTGATCCAGTCACCACCCTATGAGATAGGATCACCACCCTCCAGACCGCGCGACCTGACCGGTCACACCGCGCGATCAGCAACAGTACTCCTGCTTCATTTTGGTGAACTCGCCAGCTTCAACATCAACCATGAGAGACCGCCACTCTCACAGCAGATCGCGACTCCAAAGGAGATCGCCAGACCGCACGAAGCTGATCACCACATGTGTTCGCCTGAGACCGCGAACACAGCCAGTTCGCCATCAACCCGCGAACTCCTGTCCGCATGCCGGACTCTTCCTGAGACAGCGAACAACGTCCAGCTCGCATACCAGTCTCCTCCTGAGACCGCGAACTGAACCCGCGCGACTAAGACCCTTAGTCCGCGAACACCACCAGAAAGCCTGGTCAGCCATCAGACCGCATTCTGGAGAAAACCTGAAGATGAACAACCCGCCACGCGGTCAGAGACAGACCGCGCGGCCTTCACCTTCAACCGCCTTGGACCAGATACCAGCGATCAAGCCAGAAGACCGCAGCTAGGCTAAGACAAGCCAGACCGCAGAGGCAGACCGCCAAGTCGTGCGGTTAAGCCAGACCGCCCGACCTTCTCCCAGACCGCCCAGGTCCAAAAGTCTTCCAACTTCCACTTCAACAATTTCAACACTCCCCCTTGAAGTGGGAAGTTGAAACTAGCCCCAGTAGGCTCCTTAGCCGTGTGAACGGCCCCTTCGCCAGCGCCATTGTGAAGATGTCCGCCACGTTGTCCGTACTCCGCACATGCTTGACCGAAATAGATCCCTCCAGCACCTTCTCCCGTATGAAGTGGTGCTCGATCTCAATATGCTTGGTCCTCGCGTGACAAACTGGATTGGTAACCAGTTTGAGAGCACTCTCATTATCACCGCGTAGCAGAGTCGGCTCCCGAACCTCCTTGTGGACGTCTCCCACCAACCTCCTAAGCCAGATGGCTTCCTGAGCTGCCAAGGCCGAAGCCTTATATTCCTCTTCCGTGGTGGAGACCGACATGGAATCCTGCTTCTTGCTGCACCATGATATAGCTGTAGGGCCCGCCATGAAGATGAATCCAGACATCGACTTCCGATCATCTGAATCTCCCCCGTAGTCAGCATCCATGTACCCGTGCACCTCGAAGCCCGCATCCCTCCTGTATAGGAGACCCATGTCCGAGGTCGCATTGACATACTTCAGAATGTTCTCGGCTGCTAGCAGATGAGGTACCCGTGGCTCCGCCATATATCGACTCACTCTGCCAACTGCATATGCTATATCCGGCCTTGTGATCGTCAAATAAATCAAGCTCCCAACCAGAGGTCGGAATACCAATGGATCTTGCATGATCCTCCCCTCATCCTTGCGAAGTTTTGTGGCCTTCTCCAGAGGTGTGGAAGTGCATTTCCCTTCCTTCATGCCGAATCGCACCACGATCCGCTCTGCATATCCGACTTGGGTCACCAGCACTCCACCTTCTTTCCTATGCACCTCGAGTCCAAGGAAATGGTGAAGCTCACCTAAATCCTTCATCTCGAACCTGATGGATAGCTCAGCCCGAAGCTGTGCTACCTCCTCCTTCGAGTTCCCCGTCACGATCATATTGTCGACGTATAGCAGCACGATGACTTGAAGCTCCCCTCTCTTCTTGACGAACAAGCTTGAGTTTGAGTCTGAAGCACCAAATCCACAGAATAGGAGGTATTCTGCGATCTTCCCGTACCACGCCCTCGGCACTTGCTTCAACCCATACAGAGCCTTCTTCAGCTTGCAGACATGCTCCGGAAAATTTTCAGACACAAAGCCTGGTGGCTGGATCATGAAGATGTCCTTATCAATCTCGCCGTACAAGAAAGCGTTCTTGACGTCGAGCTGCCAAATCTCCCATCCACTGAACACCGCCAAGGCAATGATAAACTGAACTGAAGTCATTTTTGCCACCGGACTGAATGTCTCCTTGTAGTCTTCACCGTATTGCTGCGAGAACCCCCGAGCTACAAGGCGAGCCTTGTACCGCTCGATACTACCGTCAGCTTTCTTCTTGAGCTTGTAGACCCACTTGCATGTAACAGGAGTGGTGCCCTTGGGCTTGGGCACAAGAGACCAGGACTCATTCTTCTCGAGAGCTGCCATCTCTTCTTGCATCGCAACGTCCCACTCCTTTACGCCTCTGGACTTCTCAAAGCTCGACGGCTACCTCTCATCCAAAGGACCAGCGAAGAAACATGAGACAAAGCTCACTGCGTTTCCTCCTGTATAGCGATCAGGGGCGACGATCGCTCGCTTCGACCTCCTCAGCTCCTTCCCCTGAACCGCATTATCTTCAGCTGCTTCTTCCCTAGCTCCTCTTCCAAACGTGCTAGGAGCATCGCTCTCCCTGCTCCCTGAACCAGAAGCCCCCGTCTCGGAACTAGAAGGAGGTGGACCACCTGGTGACACAGGTAGCTTCACCTGAAGATCCTCCACCGCTTTTTCCGGCACCTCCACCCTGCTCTCTGGTAGCTCCACATCAGAAGACCCCTTGTAAGATGTCACCTCATCGAACACGACATCGCGAGATACCACAAACCTCCGCGTCTCTGGGTCCATGCACTTCCATCCTTTCTTCCGCTCATCGTATCCTACGAAGACTAACTTCCTTGCTTTCGCATCTAGCTTCGTCTGAAGAGCATCTGGAACATGCACGTAGCAGGTGGAACCAAACACCCTAAGGTGTGCCACACTTGGCTTCTCTTTGAACATCATCTCATGCGGAGTCAACATGTTGATGGGACTCAAAGGCATCCTGTTGATGACGTAGGCAGCACATGACATTCCCTCCGCCCAGAAGGACTTTGGGATACTCTTGGCATGGAGCCAACACTTGCAGGTCTCCGTCAGATGATGGATCTTCTGCTCTGCAACTCTGTTCTGCTGTGGAGTATGTGCACAAGTGAGCTCTCTCTGGATGCCTGCCTTCCTGCAAAAAGTAGAGAACTCACTGGAGGTGAACTCCCCTCCGTTGTCAGTCCTCAGCTTCTTCACCCGCAGTCCTAACCGACCCTCCACGAGCTCCTTGAACTCCACAAACATGGCAAATGCCTCCGCCTTCTCCTTCAGGAAATAAACCCAGACATATCTGGTGTAATCATCGATCAACACCAGCATATATCTGCTGCCTCCGAGACTTGGGGTAGCAGTAGGTCCCATTAAATCACCGTGGATGCACTCCAACGGCACACTACTCCTTGTCTGTGACTTGTCAAACGGTAGCCGATGAGACTTGCCGAACTGACATCCCGCGCAAACATGACCTTCACCGTAGGAAGATAAACTTGGCAGGCCCTTGACCAGACCTCTCACCGCCATGGCTTTCAGCTTGTCCATCCCTACGTGCCCCAACCTCTCATGCCATATAACGGCACCATCATTCATCTTCATCTTGTCGACGTAGGAACTTGTCGATAAAATGAACAAGTCCTTTGCCCGTCTCCCGACATGGACAACCTCGGCCTTTACGGCCTCAAAATTGCGTAGAAACTTCACTTCTGTTGGGCCAAACAGAACGTGATACCCAGCGTCTACAGCGTTGGTCACGGAGAAGAGATTTTTCCTCATACCGGGCACATGATAGACACTCTTCAAGGTAAGTGGCCCTCTACTACTGCCTAAGGAAATAACCCCCACCTTCTCTACTGGATGCACAGTATTATCAGCAGTAATGATTGCATTGTTACCTGTATAGGGCTGTGCAGAAGACAGCTTGGTCTCGTCTCCGGTGAGGTGATGACCACATCCCGAGTCCACGATCCAGTCTTCCAGATAGTTGATAGAGCTAGAAGCTCCAACAGAAGCCGAGAAGGCTCCTCCCCAACCTCCTTCAAAGTGCCTGGCCTCAGCTTCCTCCTTCTCCGCAGCATGCCCAGCTTGGGTGACCACCTTGCAATCCTTCCTGATGTGGCCATACTTGCCACACTTGAAACACTTCGGACCTTCACCCTTCTTCTTCCCGTCAGCCTTGGGAGCATACCCCCTTTCCTGCTGCCCAGAAGTTGAAGGCCCATAGCCTCCTCCAGCGGTCTTCTTCTTCTTATCCCACTTCTTCTTCTTCCCCGAGAAGAGCACTTCTCCATCTCCCCCAGCCACTGACACTCCCGCCATCTGCCTTGCCAAACTTTCTTGCGATGCAAGCAAGTTCTCCAGCTCCAACAGAGACGGCTGATTTGCCCATCCCTGCACCGACGTCACAAAGGCAACATAATCCTTCCGCAAGCCGCGGATGATGTTCCTCTTCAGCTTTGCCTCAGAGATAGGCTCATCAGGATTCAATGCTGAGATTTCAGCGCACAAGTTCTTCATCTTCAGAAAGAAAGTGGAGATAGAAAGATCACCCTGAGCCAACCTTGCCAGCTCATTCTCCAAGAACTGTAACCTTGCTACATTCTTCTTGTTAAACAACCCATCCAGGGCTCTCCAGATTTCCGCAGCTGATCCACACCCCAAAATGTGATCAAACAGATCAGGGGAAATTGCTCTCTTCAGAGTGAACTCTGCCTTCGCATTCGTCCTCCTCCAAGTTCTCACCTCTGCCCCATTATCCCCTTCCGGGACAACTTCCTGCGTCTGATCTCCTCCAACTACCTCCCAGAGGTCCTCACCTAGAAGATAGCTTTGCTCAACCACTGGTTCCTTCTTCACAAAGGCGATGGCTACTCTAAGTCACTCACTGCTCATCCACTCCAACCTAGCTCTGATACCATGTAAAATTTTTCGAATCTTTATGAAGCGAGCAGGAATTAGTCAACTTAGAGTTCACAATCCAAACAACCAGAAGTAAATGGAGGCAAACAAGAAATCTTTATTGATAGCAACTTCAAATTACAAGGCAAGGCATGCTTGGCGAGACATGATTTCGCCAGCACAAACACCAAAGAGAAAAAGTACAAAGTTGAAGATAAATTGAGACCGCTCAGACCGCGCAACCTCCCTGCGACTTGAGCAAGCTGCAAGACCGCAACTACCTCCCGATCACAGAACACCACCAAACCGCTGAGCAAACCGCACCCTTCTCCCGAACTCCTGATTCTCCCGAACTCCAGCAACACGACTCCAAGCCGTAGACCGCCCGAACACTTTCAGAGGAAGAGGTGAATGCTGCTGCCCGCACTATCCGCAGAAGCTGCACAGAAAGAGTTCAATCAGCAGAACGCCCGATCACACAAATACAGAACGCAGGAAAGAAGAGAACTCAGCTTACACTTGGTGTGTCTTAATTTGCTGCTACAGTGGCTCCTATTTATAGGCGTGAGACCTGATCCAGTCACCACCCTATGAGATAGGATCACCACCCTCCAGACCGCGCAACCTGACCGGTCACACCGCGCGATCAGCAACAGTACTCCTGCTTCATTTTGGTGAACTCGCCAGTTTCAACATCAACCATGAGAGACCGCCACTCTCACAACAGATCGCGACTCCAAAGGAGATCGCCAGACCGCCCGAAGCTGATCACCACCTGTGTTCGCCCGAGACCGCGAACACAGCCAGTTCGCCATCAACCCGCGAACTCCTGTCCGCATGCCGGACTCCTCCTGAGACCGCGAACAGCGTCCATCTCGCATACCAGTCTCCTCCTGAGACTGCAAACTGAACCCACGCGACTAAGACCCTTATTCCGCGAACACCACCAGAAAGCCTGGTCAGCCATCAGAGCGCATTCTGGAGAAAACCTGAAGACCAACAACCCGCCACGCGGTCAGAGACAGACCGTGCGGCCTTCACCTTCAGCCGCCTTGGACCAGATACCAGCGATCAAGCCAGAATACCGCAGCTAGGCTAAGACAAGCTAGACCGCAGAGGCAGACCGCCAAGTCGTGCGGTTAAGCCAGACCGCCCGACCTTCTCCCAGACCGCCCAGGTCCAAAAGTCTTCCAACTTCCACTTCAACAATTTCAACAGGTTGCATTTCATCTACATCCTTCATAAAGTCCTCTGAAACATAGGAATGAGTTGCGCCCGTATAAAATATAGTAAGGGCGGGTTTACCACAAATGATCACGATACCTGGGGTTTTTAAATCATGCGCATTTACGGGCGTAGTTCTCTAAATACTTTGCTAGGCAGGTCGAAACATATCAATTATAAAGGACAAATTTTAAGATGCATGGGGTACCTGTGATAACTTCCTACGGGTCCCGTTCTTGAGTGAAATCCAATGCGTATACCTGCTCCCGGGCAGGTCTAGGGCTCCCTCCATGTTGTCCTTGTCCTCGGCCTCGACCTTGTCCTCATCCTCGTTGTGCTGCTGGAGGAGCTACGTGGCGATTCAGAGCACCCCCTTGTAGTTGTGGGCAGTAGGACAGAATATGGCCCGGCTGGTGACAATGATAGCAAAGGGTAATTAAGATGTCTGGCGATCTGATTAGTTCCATCAATAGTAAGAATTGAAAAGTTGTAGAGTAGAGATGATCGATTACTCGGATGTACCTGAAGGAGTAAGAATTTGAATGTATGAAAGAAAACTTTAAAGGCATAAGAGTCTACCCAGGTTAGAGTGGAAGTTCGAGGATAGATCGACCAAGGTAGCTAGGTCACCCCGGTCAGGATAAATGATACGACGGTGCGAGTCTTGCGGCGCAAGAAGATTCCAGAGGTTATGACATGTGGTAAAATTGGGGTCAGGAGGAGCACAACTTGGAGACACTAGAGCTGGTGTGGCAGAGATAGTCAGTGCTCTCCGAGCCAGGAATAACTTCAATCCTTAGGGGATACTACGTTCAGTCACTCTCGGTGAAAACCCCGCAAGCCTAACCTGAATTTCGAGGACGAAATTATTTTTTCTGTATATTGGGATTTGTAACATCCCCCAGACAGCTAGACCCCCCAGGTGAATCTTTCATGACAAGGTCATGGCAAGACCTTGTGAGCTTAGGAAAGAAGAAGAAAACCACCTTGGTCTGCAAATAGCAATTTCCAGTTACCAAGCTTAGGGTTGGACTTTAGGGCCTCAACTTGACCATTTGACCCCACTATAGTATCCCTAACCCATTAGGGGTCCCCTTAGGGCACCAAGGGCCCATTGGGGTCAACCAAAGAGGCCAGTTTGACCAAAGTCAACCCTAACCCCAAATTGGTCAAAGTAGCCCAATTAGAGTCAATTGACCTCCACCATGCCAAGTTGACCATACATCTAGGTCTAAAATATCATAAGAGACCTAGTAGACCTAAAAGCCCCATCATGGGACCCCCAGTGGTGCAAATTGACCAAAATGCCCTTTAGGTCAAAATGGCAATTCTTCACTAAGTGCCCTAAATGACCACCACCATATTAAAATTGACCCTACCATAGTGTTACTATATCTTAGGGGACCCAGTGGAACAAAACGCCCCATGACTGGGTCAACCCTAGGGCTGAATTTGACCAAAGTCAACTTAGCCTGTTTTGGTCAAATCAGCTTATATTGGGTCAACTAAGGCTCATGTGACCAAATTGACCCCACCAGTAGTTTCTAAATTTAATTTGGAGTCCAATGGACCCAAAAGCCCCATCCTAGGGTCACCCAATTGGTCAATTTGACCAAAAGTCAAACTTACCCAAATTAGGTCAAATCTCTTAAACCTAACCCAATCCCTTTGGGCTAGCTCAATTGGATGGTCAACCAACCCAGTAGGCTGACATTAAACACAGGAGAGAGAGAAAAATCGACCATGATGAGTAGGAGAGAGAAAAACCCAATTTTGGAGGAGAGAGAAGGTGGTGTTCATGGCCATTAAGGGGATACACCCCTTGGAATCCCCATTGATGACCCCTTTCATCTCCCCTGATGAATGTGGAGGGAATTCCAGGAGTTTTCTGGAGGAATTGAAGGCAGGGGGGAGGCATAAGGGTGGCCAGCCATGGGGGAGAGGAAGGGTCACTTGGTGACCTCTTAATGGAGCCCTCCTCCCATTAAATTGGCCCTCCCATTAGCTTCATAATGGAGAGAGGAGTTGAAACCCCCCCTTCCCCGAGAGGTTTGAGCTGTCTGTGCAAGGAATTGGATGGTGCCGAAATCTCCAAGGAGGAGCAATGGTGGTCGATGGTGGAAGCAACAAATCGACCCCAAACAGGTCTGGTTCTCCTCCCTAACCCTAGTGGATAGATCTTATTTCTTCCTATTTCAAAATCGACTGAGATTGGAGCTATCTCCAATCGGATTTTTCTATGTTCATGACCGAAAAATGGTAACAGCGGGGGAGCCAACTCCGGCCACCCCCGGCCACACCGTCACCGGCAGTCGAAAGGTGGAGGTCGGGCGAATCTTTTGGCGGTGGCGATTCGCCAGGGACACCGCCGGCTCGCCGGAATCGGGCCCGCAAAACCGCCCAGCGCGGGCTGTCGCTGACCGTCGGCTCAGGGAAGAAGACGATCCCTGAGCCGTCGGATCAACGCGTTTATGATTTAATGAATATATTTATTTATATTAATATCCAAATTAATAGAACTATTTGTATGCTGATTCTAGATTTAATTATAGAAATTATTTAGAGGTCATTTCAGAGAAAATGTTCAATATGAAAGTTGTAGGTATTGGCCAAAAGTTTATTTCAAAATTGACTTCAGCTCATTAGGAGGTCAGGTTTGACCTCAGCACCCATTTTAGTGCAAGGTTTGACTGAACTTTGAGTGGATGCCCACATCAATCCAAAACTCCAAATGACTTGAGATTTGGGGTGTAGGCTATTCTTATATATATAGGACATATCCAAAAATCAGAATTTTTGGAGAATATTTTCCTAAAGTTTTTGTAAAAATTTAATAATCAATGTACAAATTATTTGGAGGGTCAAATGACCTCCAAACTCCACCAAATTTTGGTGGGGTGTTCTTAGGGTCATGATAAATCCCTGGTTAAAATTTCACCTCATTTGGAGGTGTTTTGGTTAGGATTTTACTCAGCCCTAGTTTGGCCCATAAAGGGCTATTTAGGGTAAATCACCCCCTTGGTATTTTGAGTGGTCAAATCACCTCAACAGAGGCTGATATTTTGGCCACTGACCTTTTAGGGCATAACACACCCTCCAATGTAGTTTGGGGTGGTTTGGTGTAGGGTAGCCCTAGAACCCTTGGGTAGGTCCCTTAGTGGGGATTTTTAGGGTTGTAAAGGACATGGGGGTGTTTGTCCTTGGAGAGGAGTGTAATAAAATCCTCTGAGTTCTATGAGTGATATAACACCCTCACAAGAAGTTTGGGTGGATTTGGGGAAGTATGGACCCTAATCCTAAGGTAAACCCTAAGGGGTGCATTTAGAGGTCAATGAAGGAAGAGGGGTCAAACCTTTATGGTTTGACCTAAAATTTTGGGGAGATGGTCATGGTGACCAGAGAGTCCTCCTATGAGAAATTGGTGGGGTTTGGAGTTGCCAACCCTAATGAATAAATTCTTGGGTAGATTTGTAAATATTTAGGTTTTTGGGATTTACAAAAGATTAATGCTTAGGGATTAACCAACTTCTGTAACCAACATAGTTTTGATGTTATTAATCCCTGGAGATTCTATTAGAACCATTGGAAGACTTTTGGAGGTCCAAATTATAATTATTCTTATTGTTGGCAATTTTGGGATGATTAATTTTAGGGTGTTAGTTTTCTGTAATTTCATGAAACCTTGCTGGATGTCATTGCATACCATTATAAACCCACAGTAATTTTCTCATAATTTTTGGACTGATATTTTTGGTACTTATAGTTCAATTTGGAATTAATTGCAAATATGTCCTTTGTGGAAATTACAAATGTAACCTCTATGGAATATGGTCAAATTTTGTAGGGCTGAATATTTTAGTATGATTCACCACTGTATAAATTTACATAAGGTTTGGAGTTCATATGAGGGTACCTCCTTTGGAAATAATTCGAAATTAATGGGTGTAGGAATTTTAAAAATCGTAAACCTTGCTGGAATTTCCTAAAATTCCATATTTACTGATTATTAGGTACCCTTGATTTATGTAAAAAGTTTGGTAGGCATTGGAAGTCAGAAAAGTGCTCTTGTAGTTCAAACCTCAGGAAGTTGTATTTTGGTAAAATTGTTTTAATTATTAATAGTATTGGAAAAAATGTGATTCTCTGGAATTTGCCTTATAATATCATGATAGACCTCCAATAAATAGCTTGGGTCAGTTGGATGAATATTTGGAGTACCTATAGTTGTGAGCTTCATATAATTAGTTTGGTCTGCGTATAGTAAAACTGTGAAATTTGAGAATCAAGCGGATCCTTAGGAGGGATGGGAGGTAAGTGGTTTACCTAGTTTAGTTGAGAAGGTATGATGGTCAACAAGAAGGATTATAGATGGTAAAGTGTGCTTGGTTTGTTGAGGGTAAAGTGGTGCTCGGGATTGACGAAGGACCGTCTTAGAAAGTCATAAGTCACCTAGGGTTAATTCAATTGTAATAACAAGGATTGTGTTCTTATGGGTAGATACCAACAACACTAAGTGTCTTGAGAAAGGGAACTTTGGGGTGTCATCCCATTTCGGTTCCTAGTACCGTAGCGAGCCCCTTACAGGATAATCCACGGGAAGTCCAAGATTAACCACAAACTGTAGGAGTAAGTTGTTATACAAGATTAACATAATAATACACACACCCACACCCCGTGGTTCCGGGAGTTTAGCTGGTTTGGTGCTACGTGCAGTAGGCTCGGTGGTTGTAAGAGCGGATTGCTAAGTCAGGTAAGCTTGTGACTCAGTAGTGTTTGTAGGTACGGACGGGTTGGTTCGGCGAGCCGATGGCTCGGAAGGTTATTGATGGCGGGCAGGTTAGCCCGGGGAGCTTATGGCACAGAGGTAGGTAGTAAAACATGTTGCATGTGCATTGAAGGTGGTGGGTCTTTGGTATTGGATGATCGTTCACACCGACGTCAATACGTTGACTCGGCAAGTGTGGTATTTACACTTAGCCTTGAAAGTCTGGTGGTCCAGCCAGTAAGAGTACACAGATGCTCCGCGGGTTTTGCGTTGAGGCGTACGATAGGTCTAGGTTAGGTAGTGTGAATACCAACCTAGAGGTGGGCGAGGCCCAACCCACCGCTCCCATTTGCCACTACGGGAGTATCCTGGGAGTCTAGCTCGCTCCAAAAAGGGGGAACTAAAGGTCTATGTGCATAGAGTCGTGGTGAGTGAGTTGCACTTGTATGAACATAGCAAACAGCATAATTTGCATGTCATAGCATAAACATTGCATTCAACCCCTACCCCTATCGTATAAGTCGGTTATGGGACTTCTTATACAATAGGCCCTCCAAAACGACCCCTTGGTCTATAGGGGTAATCCCTATAAATCAATGGTTACTTTTCTTTACTTACTGCACTTTATTTATTCTTTACCTACTTTTACTATGCCCTTTTTTTACTACTTCAGTTATATATATACGCATGTGTAGTGTAGAAACATTTCATGTACCACTGTCACCTGCTCTTTGTTATACCCCTTGCTGTCCTCCGCTTCATCCTCCCGCACGATGCCTAGGAGCCATTGGGGGTGGGGTGGGGAACATAAGGCTTAGTCTTTTTGACTAACGGTCGGTGGACCATATCATTTTAGGAGATCGAGGAGACGCAGCAACACCAGAGGCCGGTGCAGACGGAGGCGGACCAGTCTACTACAGGAGCACAGGATTCAGGATCAGTGAGTGGTTAGGTGTTAGATTCCGCGAGCGATCTTGTAGTGAGGATATGATGTACTGGGCATGAGCCCTTCCTTCTTCTTAATTATTGTAACCCTTTGTAATCATTTATTCAGTTATACTGTATGGTTTATAATTCATGTGATTGTGGACTTGAGCTTCTTATTTGTTCATGTATACCTTCTTCTTTGTGATCGAATTGGCCGGCAGGATCGGCGTTTTGTAGTGGCGACCTTCCCGAGCGAAGGTGTCACCGCAAAGCGGCGGTTCTGGGCCTAAGACTAGGATGTTTGAAAAGAAAAAAGATGGGGTCTTACAAGTGGTATCAGAGCAAACCTCGATCCGAACAAAAGAAGTCCACAAACCCTGGACCACCCCGCGCGAGTTTAGTTTGAGGACAAACTAAGCAGCGGAAGTAGTGGTGTGCCCATATGGGGAAATCACATGAAAAAGTCCAGTTTTAACTGAATTTTCGTAGTCAATTTCCCCTACGGGTGTCAAGTTTTCTTTTTTAGCCCGCGGCGAACCCTGCCCCCAGCAGGGAATACCTTCGACTGCAAGGAACTCTTTAGATAGTCCTTTAGTTAATGAGTTAGACTCAACCCCACTAGGACACGTGACTTACCTTGACAACTTATACCATGACCTAGTCTGAAATAGACCGTAAGTATAACTTTTGGTGAAGGTACGAGGATACCCAAAAGAGGCTAGAGAAAGAAAGATTGACACATAAGTAGAATGGTATGAGATAGACTCAATCCTCGTATCCGTGACGTGACTACCTTAAGACAACCACCACGACAAACACCGAGGGTCGGATAAGAATTGAAGTTCAGAAGGGACCTGTTTGTAACCCTGTGACATGTTGACCCTGATAAGGTTGTCGTAGAAGGTACCTAGAAGAGTCTAAGGTGTGGAGTATACCAATGAGCCTCTAGATAGAACCCCAAGTCTATGGTTGTGTGCCTTAAGAATTGTTTGCATACTTGGGACGAATATAACTTGGTAATATTGAAGATACTTAGCCCAAAATAGATAGTGGCTTATCTTTTGTTTATTGGGGCTTATCTTTTGTTTATTGGGGCGTACCTTTTGTTTATTGGGCAAATTAATGACGGACTTGGATTTCCCTTAGACTTAAGTTAGAAATTTTTGTGTCATGAACACTATGATTTTGAAGTCGATCTTACTCAATGTTACTTGGAAGAAGATGAGATGGTGTAACAGTATGTTCGGAATAATGATCCGTAGTATTACTAGGGCAATGGATAAACATCATTGATCGAACAACAACATGACCTTAGTTGAATCATTGGAAAAGTAAGGTCGATAGGATTAATCACTTAGGGATGTCGATGCCCTAGTATAGAAGTTATGGACAGAAACTAGGTTGTACAAGTGCTAGTTATATTTGAAGTTCTTGTGACTTCGGGCGTTCGGAAGTGATTAACTCATGTCTTGTTAAAAATCATGCCCCGTCATGGATGAAAATTTTATCTACAATAATAGCTTTATACCATGGGAGCTTTGATGATAAATAACCAGAGATGTTAGACGATGACTTATTGGATTTAGAATCTAGTGTTTGAGTTTACTATGATAAGAACGATCTACGTTTGTCTTGCTTAAGACCATTTGAGAGTGATCAAGACTAGCATAAGTGGAAGTGACAGGATTTCGGAGAAATAAACAGGATGATTCTTCCTTGATAAAAATTGACTTGTGAAAAACCCTAAGGTATCAAAATTTTGCCCTTATGAATCAAACTGCACGTAGAAAATGATCGGGAGTCATCTTATCATTATGATTGGTTAATATATACTCATAAAGGTTCACAAATGCACCCCTATTAAAATTTAAGGTTAATTAAGATGTCTGGCGATCTGATTAGTTCCATCAATAGTAAGAATTGAAAAGTTGTAGAGTAGAGATGATCGATTACTCGGATGTACCTGAAGGAGTAAGAATTTGAACGTATGAAGGAAAACTTTAAAGGCATAAGAGTCTACCCAGGTTAGAGTGGAAGTTCGAGGATAGATCGACCAAGGTAGCTAGGTCACCCCGGTCAGGATAGATGATACGATGGTGCGAGTCTTGCGGCGCAAGAACATTCCAGAGGTTAAGACATGCGGTAAAATTGGGGTCACAAGGAGCACAACTTGGAGCCACTAGAGCTGGTGTGGCAGAGATAGTCAGTGGTCTCCGAGCCAGGAATAACTTCAATCCTTAGGGGATGCTACGTTCAGTCACTCTCGGTGAAAACCCCGCAAGCCTAACCTGAATTTCGAGGACGAAATTATTTTTTTTGTTTATTGGGATTTGTAACATCCCCCAGACAGCTATACCCCCTAGGTGAATCTTTCATGACAAGGTCATGGCAAGACCTTGTGAGCTTAGGAAAGAAGAAGAAAACCACCTTGGTCTGCAAATAGGAATTTCCAGTTACCAAGCATAGGGTTGGACTTTAGGGCCTCAACTTGACCATTTGACCCAACCATAGTATCCCTAACCCATTAGGGGTCCCCTTAGGGCACCAAGGGCCCATTGGGGTCAACCAAAGAGGCCAGTTTGACCAAAGTCAACCCTAACCCCAAATTGGTCAAAGTAGCCTAATTAGAGTCAATTGACCTCCCCCATGCCAAGTTGACCATACATCTAGGTCTAAAATATCATAAGAGACCTAGTAGACCTAAAAGCCCCATCATGGGACCCCCAGTGGTGCAAATTACCAAAATGCCCTTTTAGGTCAAAATGGCAATTCTTCACTAAGTGCCCTAAATGACCACCACCATATTAAAATTGACCCTACCCATAGTGTTACAATATCTTAGGGGAGCCAGTGGAACAAAAAGCCCCATGACTGGGTCAACCCTAGGGCTCAATTTGACCAAAGTCAACTTAGCCTGTTTTGGTCAAATCAGCTTATATTGGGTCAACTAAGGCTCATGTGACCAAATTGACCCCACCAGTAGTTTCTAAATTTAATTTGGAGTCCAATGGACCCAAAAGCCCCATCTTAGGGTCACCCAATTGATCAATTTGACCAAAAGTCAAACTTACCCAAATTAGGTCAAATCTCTTAAACCTAACCCAATCCCTTTGGGCTAGCTCAATTGGATGGTCAACCAACCCAGTAGGCTGACATTAAACACAGGAGAGAGAGAAAAATCGACCATGATGAGTAGGAGAGAGAAAAACCCAATTTTGGAGGAGAGAGAAGGTGGTGTTCATGGCCATTAAGGGGATGCACCCCTTGGAATCCCCATTGATGACCCCTTTCATCTACCCTGATGAATGTGGAGGGAATTCCAGGCGTTTTCTGGAGGAATTGAAGGCAGGGGGAGGCATAAGGGTGGCCGACCATGGGGGAGAGGAACGGGGAGCTCTTCAGTCTCAATTCTCAATATTTCATTCGTATTCTTTCTCCCGTACAAAGCCGAAGTGACCGCGTAGGCGTGACGGGTCACCTTCCCGCTCCACAAGGGTAGATCAGTGGACACCTTCACAGATTTGCGTTTTGCCACCCATTTGAGGAGGAGTTTTCCTTTGATGTCCTTCATTCTTCTTTTAAAACCAACCAAGGGAAAATCTCGCTCAGCGGTCTCAGAGGTGGTGCCGAACACGTCAGCCTCGCGCTTCAGCCTCCTCTCCCTTTGAGTAAGAACTTCCATTGCTGGGGAGATGGGATCTTTTTCAGGGACCGCAAAGGTCGCTAAAAGTTAGGAAAAAGGAAAAAATAAGGAAAAAGATACAAGACATGAAAAGAATCTACTCGAGACCGCAGGGAAGACTTACTCTCGGCTGGGGTGACCTCAGCGATCTCGGGCAAGATCGCTAGATAATGAATGAGGTCAATCCTTTTGCCCGCCAAGAAGCCCAAAATCTTCAGCTCCTCAGTTGAGACCGCTTTTATCTTCTTAAAGACGTTGTCAGGTCGCGGAGATGGCAAGCTCTTGAGACCGCCAAGATCACTTTCAAATATGAGAAATCTCTCTGTCCAGAAAGAGATTTTGTTGGGAAGATTAAGGATCTTTATTCCTTCTGCTGAAAAATACATCAGCCCTTTAAACTCTTCCTGCTTCTTGCCTTCTTTCAGAATCTTCGCGGTAAAGGTTGCGCGGAACAGATTCATCGTAAATCTTATCTTCCCCGACCTCAAGTAATTGATGAAGACGTTGACCAGACCGATCGAGTTCGGGGGCAGCTGGGCGAGCACCAAGCCATAATACTCCAAAATCTCCAACAATTCCCAAGGAAGAGGAATCCTTAGCCCATGATCGAAGTGATCGATGGGGATGACAAATTTCTTCTCTTCTCCAAAATTCAACCTTTCTTGTTCAGCTGGCGGTCTCACAACTACCTGAGTCTGAATCATATACTTTTTTATAAACTCAATATACTCATCCATTGATAAGCGACCTTGCTTGTGATCGGCATTCAGGAAGATGTTGGCAGAAGAAGCACGAGCGGACACCATTTTAAGCGATCGCTGAGATCGGTGTTTAGAGCGCATTCAAGAAAGCATAAAACAATGGTTATGAAGGCAGCTATTTATAGAAGTCGAATGGTCATTTCGTAATCATTACCTCTTGCAGACCGCCCAGCAAAAAATGCTCAGATCGCTCGACCTATGCAAGGCTACGCGAAAGCATGTTACATTGGCGGTCTCAATCAATAAAACACATACACAGCAGTAATAATACAGGCAATCCAGGCATAAAGAGATCGAAATCACAGAAATCAAGACCGCACAAAACAGAATTAAAAGGAAACACAAAAATATATGGAACATTAATAGTAAAAATATTACAAGACAAATTGTTTAAATCCAGAGACCGCTCGGTCTCAAATTAATGTTTATTTCCTTAAAGGCCTATTTCTCCCTACATGAGCCGCGACATCCTGCATATCGTTCACTGCGGACATAACTGATACCAAACTGTGATTAGCCAGCATTGCAGCTCGGTGAATCTTTGACATTTCCTTATCTACCTGCTCCATGGGGATCAGCACAATTTCAGGCTGCGGTCTCTCCGCTGGACGATCGTTGGACGTACCCGGTCGCATCAGCATCTTTGCGTGACCGCCCCTCAGCCTCTCATTCTCCGCAGATAGCGCCGCAACCTTCCCCTTGTAATACTCAGCGTCCTTTTCAGCCTTCTTGAGAGCTCGCGCGATCTCTGCAATCTTCAGATCGCATTCCTCTCGAACCCTCTTCTCATTAGAGCGCAGTTTCTCTTCAAGATCGCGAATCTGATCGTTCTGAGTTCGCTCCCTCATCAGCATGGAACGAACATCCTCGAACATTGGATTGAGAATGCTGGCAAGCTGGGGAGAGGTCGCTATGTGCTGAAGTTCTCCCTCCTCGATCTCAGCATTATCATCATCTGCGGTCACAAGAAATGGGTTACTTCAATCATTAACAAATGATCAAATAAATTCTTTTAATAAGCAGAAAGAGTACTTGGAAAGAAATCGAGACCGCAGTCACGTAAAGCTCTTCCGACATCTTTAGTGACTGCGGGATCTGCGGTCAGTGAAAGGCGATCGGATCCCCTTAAACGCTCTAAATCCATTCTTTCCAATTCTCTTTTTTGCGATCTTTCTCCCTCTTTTCTTCTTCTTTTTAACTCTTCGTTACTCAAAAGGATATCATCAGTCTCAATAAGGATGACCTCGCATTTTCTTTCTAAAGAGACAGGTCGAACCACAGGTAATGAAAGGAATTCAACCGAGTGGAGAGTCTTCTTACCCTTATCAGCTCGTAAAGATGAGACCGCCGCCACGCGATCTGTTGCAGCCTTGCTCAGATGGTTTTCCTGAGAAGAATCGCCAGGGAGATCGCTAGAAAGAGCAGCTTTCCCCTTTATAATCTGCAGTTTCTTCGCGATCTCCTCTTCAGTTCTTCTCTTCTCAGCGGTCTGCGAGACCGTCTCTTTCCTCTTCTCCTCCTCGGCGATCAGAGCTGCCTTCTCCTCAGCGACCCTGACCGCCTCTTTCTCCTTCTCCTCAACGGTCTTAGCCGCCTCTCTCTTCTTTTCTTCTTCCTCTCTTTCTTTTTCTCTTTCTTCTCCTTGTCCTTCTTCTTCTCCTCGTCCTCTCTCTTTTTCTTCTCCTTCTTCTCCCTCTTTTCTTTCTTATCTTTTTCTTCTTTCTCCTTCTTCTCTTTCTCTTCCTTTTCCCTCTGTTCCTCTGCCTCTTTCTCTTTCTTCTTCTTCATCACCTCTTCCATTTCCTTCTTTTTCTCTTCCTCCTCCTTTGCCTTGATCGCTGCGTCAGCGATCTCCTTCTCCCTGTCTGCGATCTCCTTCTCAACAACGACACTTCTGAGAGCTGAAGCCTCAAGGGGATCCAACACCTGCAACGATGAAAAAGATGAATTATTAGAAGAAACCTCATCAAGATAGGCGATTAATCCGGAATCATCCTCTCTTGATAAAGTCGAGATCGCAGGGGGGAAGAAGAGATCGCCCTTAGCACTCACCTTGGATGTTTCTGCGGTGTCCAGATTGATAGATTCAGGAAGTGTGATCGCCCCCAAGGCGATCACGTCTTTTACTTCCTCATTTCTTCTGCTTCTCTTATAAGTCAAACTAGATGGGATTGAATTTTTTCTCTTCTTGCTCTTGGCAGGTCCCACTTGATCCACAATCTTTTGCCTTAAAGATTCTGCCTCGGCCTGTTTCTGGCGCAGACCGGCCAAAATGGCTTCGGTAGAGGCGGTCTCAGGTGGCTTGGAAATTGTTTGATCTAGCACTTCCAGGGACTTCTGACAATCAAAGGAAATGGAAATGTCAGATAATTTCCATACATGGTCTGAAGAAGCATTAGATGGTTCAGAAGCAACAGAGACCGGCGCAACTAAACCCTCAGAAAGTTCAGATTTTGATGGAGATCGGGCTGTCCCCTTTGAGATGCTCGCTTTTGTTAAAATCATCGACACCTTCTTTCCTTTTTTTGAACTAACGCTTTCCTTTTTCCCAGGAGAGTTCCCCTTCGATGGGAGAGTCTTTAAAAGATCGAGCATAGTCATTTTTGAAAGATATCGCGCCTACCTGATTTTCAGAGACCGCTCGAGGGTTGGAATTTCTCAATGTCTTGGAATATGAAGATTCCAGCCGGTATTTATAGACCAAGCTGCATTTATGACGGCCGCGGTCTCAGCGGTCAAAGCTTACATTTTCGAAGTTCCAGGTGCAACTTAATAATTTGCGGGGATTATGTTTGTCCGGAAAGCCCGCGACCTCCTCTTGCTGGTCAAAATTTTCGGTCTCAGCTGTCTCAGGTTTGGTGATCGCCCAGATCGCCAGCTGCCTCCTCAACCGAAATTCTCTAAGTGCCAAGCGGTCAAGGCAGTGCGAGACCGCCGGCTTAAGCGGTCTGATTGTCTTCTTCACTTTGGCTATTTGTACACCATTTCACTGCCCCGGCTCTCCTGTACCCCGGGCAGCCCGTAGTTTTTTAGTTCTGCCCGTTTGGGCAGCCCCCTCGTCTATAAATAGAGGGGTAGGGGTACCTGAAAAAGGAATTTTGCTCCGAGGCTCCAGCTTACAACCTGTGTAAGCGGTCTCATTTCTTCGTGATCGCCATTTCGTGATCGTTTCTCTTTGTTCCAGCATCTTCTGTCTTAGTAGCCTGCATTTCGCAGTTTTCTCCCATCCCCCTTTGTGTGAATTTTGGATGTACCATTTTTGGCACCAACAATGGAATATGGTCAAATTTTGTAGGGCTGAATATTTTAGTATGAATCACCTCTGTATAAATTTACATAAGGTTTCGAGTTCATATGAGGGTACCTCCTTTGGAAATAATTGGAAATTAATGGGTTTATGAATTTTTAAAAATAGTAAACCTTGCTGGAATTTCCTAAAATTCCATATTTATTGATTATTAGGTACCCTTGATTTAGGTAAAAAGTTTGGTAGGCATTGGAAGTCAGAAAAGTGCTCTTGTAGTTCAAACCTCAGGAAGTTGTATTTTGGTAAAATTGTTTTAATTAATAATAATATTGGGAAAAATGTGATTCTCTGGAATTTGCCTTATAATATCATGATAGACCTCCAATAAATAGCTTGGGTCAGTTGGATGAAAATTTGGAGTACCTATAGTTGTGAGCTTCATATAATTAGTTTGGTCTGCGTATAGTAAAACTGTGAAATTTGAGAATCAAGCGGATCCTTAGGAGGGGTGGGAGGTAAGTGGTTTACCTAGTTTAGTTGAGAAGGTATGATGGTCAACAAGAAGGATTATAGATGGTAAAGTGTGCTTGGTGAGTTGAGGGTAAAGTGGTGCTCGGGATTGACGAAGGATCGTCTTGGAAAGTCATAAGTCACCTAGGGTTAAATCAATTGTAATAACAAGGAAGGTGTTCTTATGGGTAGATACCAACAACACTAAGTGTCTTGAGAAAGAGAACTTTGGGGTGTCATCCCATTTCGGTTCCTAGTACCATAGCGAGCCCCTTACAGGATAATCCACGGGAAGTCCAAGATTAACCACAAACTGTAGGAGTAAGTTGTTATACAAGATTAACATAATAATACACACAACCACACCCTGTGGTTCCGGGAGTTGAGCTGGTTTGGTGCTACGTGCAGTAGGCTCGGTGGTTGTAAGAGCGGATTGCTAAGTCAGGTGAGCTTGTGACTCAGTAGTATTTGTAGGTACGGACGGGTTGGTTCGGCGAGCCGATGGCTCGGAAGGTTATTGATGGCGGGCAGGTTAGCCCGGGGAGCTTATGGCACGGAGGTAGGTAGTAAAACATGTTGCATGTGCATTGAAGGTGGTGGGTCTTTGGTATTGGATGATCGTTCACACCGACGTCAATACGTTGACTCGGCAAGTGTGGTATTTACACTTAGCCTTGAAAGTCTGGTGGTCCAGCCAGTAAGAGTACGCAGATGCTCCGCGGGTCTTGCGTTGAGACGTACGATAGGTCTAGGTTAGGTAGCGTGAATACCAACCTAGAGGTGGGCGAGGCCCAACCCACCGCTCCCGTTTGCCACTACGGGAGTATCCTGGGAGTGTAGCTCGCTCCAAAAAGGGGGAACTAAAGGTCTGTGCGCATAGAGTCGTGGTGAGTGAGTTGAACTTGTATGAACATAGCATAACAACATACTTTGCATGTCATAGCATAAACATTGCATTCAACCCTACCCCTATCGTATAAGTCGGTTATGGGACTTCTTATACGATAGGCCCTGCAAAACGACCCCTTGGTCTATAGGGGTAATCCCTATAAATCAATGGTTACTTTTCTTTACTTACTGCACTTTATTTATTCTTTACCTGCTTTTACTATGCCCTTTTTTTACTACTTCAGTTATATATATACGCATGTGTAGTGTAGAAACATTTCATCTACCACTGTCACCTGCTCTTTGTTATACCCCTTGCTGTCCTCCGCTTCATCCTCCCGCACGGTGCCTAGGAGCCATTGGGGGTGGGGTGGGGAACATAAGGCTTTGTCTTTTTGACTAACGGTCGCTGGACCATATCATTTTAGGAGATCGAGGAGACGCAGCAACACAAGAGGCCGGTGCAGACGGAGGCGGACCAGTCTAGTACAGGAGCACAGGATTCAGGATCAGTGAGTGGTTAGGTGTTGGCTTCCGCGAGTGATCTTGTAGTGAGGATATGATGTACTGGGCATGAGCCCTTCCTTCTTCTTAATTATTGTAACCCTTTGTAACCATTTATTCAGTTATACTGTATGGTTTATAATTCATGTGATTGTGGACTTGAGCTTCTTATTTGTTCATGTATACCTTCTTCTTCGTGATCGAATTGGCCGGCAGGATCGGCGTTTTGTAGTGGCGACCTTCCCGAGCGAAGTTGTCACCGCAAAGCGGCGGTTCTGGGCCTAAGACCCAGATGTTTGAAAAGAAAAAAAAAGGGTCTTACAGACTCCAACTGTGGACAAACCAAAGGCTATGGTCAAATTAAAGTTGGAGCAGTGACATTCAAGGAAGTAACCTATGACAAGGGTCTGAAGCACAACCTCATCAGCATAAGTCAGTTATGTGATGAAGGTTATCAGGTAACATTTAATAAATCAGAATGCATTATTAAATCCTCTGATAATGTTATTGTTCTATCAGGTATTAGGCAAGGAAATATATATTTAGTAAATTTCGACTCATCCAAATCAGAAATTTGTTTATTTAATGAGCTAAGCAAACCTAGTGAATTATGGCATAAAAGATTAGGACATGTAAGCCTTTGGACCATTGCTAAACTAGCTAAGGATAATCTTGTTAGAGGCTTACCATCAGGATCATATAAGAAAGAAGGTCTTTGTAGGGCATGTCAGTTAGGCAAGCAAACCAAAAACATCTTTAAATCATTATCTAAAAGTGATTCACCTAGAATCTTGTATTTGCTACATATGGACCTTTTTGGACCAATAGCAATAAAGAGCTTAGGGGGGAATTCTTACACTCTAGTTATTGTAGATGACTTCTCTAGATTCACTTGGGTGTTCTTTTTGAGAGAAAAGTCAGATAACTTTAAAGTTCTTACATACTTTCTTAAGAGCATACAGGTTGAGTACTCTACTGTAGTTGCATTGATCAGAAGTGATCATGGCACTGAGTTTGAGTCTCTTCTCATGCAAGAATTCTGTGAGATGGAAGGTACCAGGCATTGCTTCTCAGCTCCTAGAACTCCTCAACAAAATGGGGTAGTTGAAAGGAAAAATAGAACTCTAATTGAATCAGCAAGAACATTGCTTGCAGATGCTAACTTGCCCCTATCTTTTTGGGCAGAGGCTGTCAGCACAGCAAATTATGTTCTGAATAGAAGTTTGATACAAAAACTTAAGGGTAAAACTCCCTATGAATTGCTTAAAGGGAAGAAACCTAAAGTTGATTATTTTAGAACTTTTGGATGTATATGTTTTGTTCATAACAATGATAAAAAGTACCTTAGAAAATTTGAACCAAAATCTGAAGAAGGAATCTTCTTAGGATACTCATTAGTTAGCAAAGCATATAGGGTATTTAATAAATCTTCTCTTAAAATAGAAGAATCTATGCATGTTTCCTTTGATGAAACTAACATGTTTTACAAGGAGAAGAATTCTTCTACCAAAAACAATCTACAGGTACCAGCTCTATGTGAAGAGCTTGATGGATTAAATCTACAGACAGAAGATTCACTGCATCCATCACCTCAAATTCTTGAAGATAGTGAAGAAGAAGATCATCCAGATCTTGTTGTTAACCTAAATCAAGTAACAGCAGAACATCCTCCACAGGACACAACAGCTGAACAAATTCCCCAAATGGATACTGCTGCTGAACCAACTCCAACTGTTGACCACATCACAGTTAGAGATCATCCAATTTCACAAGTAATTGGTGATATCACAGCAGGTGTTCAAACAAGGCATCAACTACACCAAAATCAGATGCATACTGGTTTCCTATCACAAGTTGAACCTCAAACCATAAAAGATGCAGAACAAGATCCAAACTGGATCCTTGCAATGCAAGAGGAACTCAACCAGTTTGAAAGGAACAAGGTTTGGGATTTGGTTCCAAGACCAAAAGGCCATCCTGTTATTGGCACAAAATGGGTCTTCAGGAACAAACTTGATGATCAAGGCAATATTGTGAGAAACAAAGCTAGGCTAGTAGCTCAAGGGTACTCACAGGAAGAAGGAATAGACTATGATCAAACTTTTGCACCAGTTGCAAGGTTAGAAGCAATCAGAATCTTCCTTGCATTTGCTGCGTATAAAAGGTTCAAAGTATATCAAATGGATGTAAAGAGTGCATTCCTAAATGGAGACATCAAAGAAGAAGTCTATGTGGAACAACCACCAGGTTTCATCTCTCCAACTCATTCCTCCTATGTATTTAAGCTTAATAAAGCTCTTTATGGTCTCAAACATGCTCCCAGAGCATGGTATGAGACTTTAGCTAATTTTCTCTTGGAAAATAATTTCTGTAGAGGCATAGTAGACAAAACCTTATTTTACAAAGTACATAAAAATCAAACTCTACTAGTTCAAATATATGTAGATGACATTATCTTTGGATCTACTGATTCAAATTTGTGCAAAAGATTTTCCAATCTAATGCAATCAAGATTTGAAATGAGTAGTATGGGTGAATTATCATACTTCCTTGGTCTTCAAGTGAAGCAAACCCCATCAGGAATCTTCATTTCCCAATCTAAGTATGCTAAGGAATTAGTGAAAAATTTTGGAATGTCTGATTCTTCTACAATGAAAACACCCATGGCCTCTAATGCTGTTGTTAATACTGATGAATCAGGGAAACCTGTTGATCAGAAAGTGTATAGGGCAATTGTTGGCTCTCTACTCTATTTAACTGCTAGTAGGCCAGATATAATGTTTGCTACATGTATTTGTGCTAGGTTTCAAGTTAACCCTAAAGAATCTCATCCTACTTTACTAAAAAGAATTTTAAGATATATAAAGGGTTGCCCTAATCTAGGACTTTGGTATCCAACAACATCTGAATTTGAATTTAACTGGATTCTCAGATTCAGATTATGCTGGATGCAGGGTAGACAGGAAGAGCACATCAGGAACTTGTCAGTTTCTTAGTGATAGGCTTGTGTCTTGGTTTTGTAAGAAACAAACATCTGTGTCTACATCAACAGATGAAGCTGAATATATAGTTGCTGGCTGTTGCTGCTCACAGATATTGTGGATACAAAATCAGCTCCTAGACTATGGTGTCAACTAAAATAATTCAATTATATTTTGTGACAACACTAGTGCAATATCTATAGCACAAAATCCAGTTCTCCATAGTAAGACTAAACACATAGAAATTAGGCACCACTTCCTTAGGGATAATGTGGATAAAAACAAAATTTGCCTACAATTCATTTCTACTGATTTGCAAAGAGCTAATATTTTCACCAAGCCCTTGGATGAAAAGAAACACATCTTCTTTATAAATCAACTAGGAATGATAGATAAAGACTCAATCTGTTAAAAATTTAATATTTTTATTTATCCTCTAAATTTGTCGAACGAAGGACGACAAATTTGAACCATTTGTCGAACGGCAGTCGACAAAACCAGTTAACCTCAGAATCGATAAAGACAGTTTCATTTGTCGAACGGTGGTCGACGAAAAATATGTTTTCGTACGCAATCTGACGAAGAAAGAAAGCCTTTTCGACTTCTAATTTTATTAGGTTTTGACGAACAGCGGTTTACGAATGAGCCCTCATTCTTCGATCTTTCTATATAAGCTTTATTTTATCTCTTTCTAAGTTTGCGCCTACATAAATCGTCTTTCCCTCCAGTTCCCCTCTGCACTTGATCTTCATTTTCTTTGCAGGAACAATGGCGATTCCTCAGGCCTCTCTGCACTCAATGAAGTTTGACGCAGGTTTTGATATCGACGTGGATTATTTTGCACAATCTGACCAAATCTTCAAGGATGTTCTTCAACTACTGGAAGACCAACATCTAAAGAAGTTTTTGAGCACCAGACAGAAAATACCCGTTGCAGAGATTAAAGAATGGGTTCATACTGTTCAGACATAGGATGAGAAGATGTCTGGCACCATCTCAAGTCATCAAGTTTCTCTCTCTCCCACCATTCTTACTGAAATTTTTGGTTTTGAGAATGGTGATGATGACTTAGACATAAGCTAAGAACAATTTGATGAAGCTTTAGTCAAAATGGGTCACTTAACTGGAAACCCTAATCACTTACTGAAAAAGAACTTGTCTCAGGACTACAAGTTCTTAGCTGACATTGTTGGAAAAGTCTTGCTGGGCAAGACTTCTGGGCATGACTATATCAACAGGCACCAATTACTGTTGATGGTGGCCTTGATGGAGAAGAAGAAAATTAAATGGGGATCAATTCTCTTTGAATTGATTAAAAAGAAAAATTCTAAAGATAGTGTCAGTTTTGGAAGAGTTATAGGTATTTTCCTACAGGAAAGGCATCCAGACCTTCTGGTGTCACCAAAGGTGACCATAAATACCAGCAAGAGGCTGACCTCAGCACTCTTTGCTAGTGGGATAGGGTAATCCCCAAGAAGAATACAAGAGCTGATGCTTCTAGGAATAGGAAAACTTCTGAGGACACAAGGCCTGACCAAGTCACTCCCTCTACCCTTCCAGAAGTTCCTCCCTCAGTTCCTTCTCCTTCTCTTATCCCATATCCACCTGCTCAACAGTCTTCTGAACAATTTCTACCTCCAAACTCTTCACCACCTCCTTCAACTGACATACCACCTATCAATGATATTTCCCCTCTATCTCCAGAACCACTGTTTTCCCCTCCTCCATCTCCTATCAACACTAATCTCAATTCCTCAACTCTACCTAAATCACCTATTCCACCTCCATCTCTAATACATGATGAACATCAGTCACCAATTCATCCCTCAAGATCAAACCATCCAGATAGCATTTTCACACATTCTGAAAATGTCAGAAATATCATTCTACCATCTTTCATCCCATCCACTTCACAACCATCCACATCACTTCCATCAGACTATCTATCTCTCAACCTCACCTCCATTGCTGATCAAATTTTTGATCACATTCTTCCTAAAATAAACCAACTCCTGGATGCAAAATTTGCTCCAGTCCTCCAAGCTATTTCTACACTATCTGCTAAGCTTTCTTCCCTTCCTTCCTCTATTGATGTCCCTTCTTCTAGGGGCCTAGATTTAGGCTACCCTGAAGCTAGGCACGGGGAGATGTCCTGTGAAGAAGCTCCAGAAGCAGAAGTTGCTCCAGAAGTAGCAGAAGTTACAGTTTTTGAATTAGATAATTCTGAGATAGTACAAAGTAAAGAAGATTCAATTATAGTTTATGATACAGATATGGTTGATTCTTGTATAGTATCAGATACACAAGTTATAGAAGAAATAAATAATATTTGTATCTGCATTCATCCCTCTTGTGATCTGCATAGCTTATTATCAAAATTTGATACTAAATATACATCAAGGGTGTCACCAAAAGTATACATAGAGGATTTATCAAAGGCTCTGATATGCCTTCCTCAAAAGACTCATTCTGACATCATAAAAAGTTTCACCTCTTCTATTCCTTCAATCTCTGATCAAGATATTCAGATGAAGTACACTTCTGTAGAATATGAGGATGATCTTGCCGAATCTCTAGATGATATAGAAGATCCCCCAAATCCATCAGATGAAACAGCTTCAAGAATTATTTCCTCACCTCCAATTCTTTTATGGAATGAAGAACCAATGCCAAGTTTTGATGAAATCTGGAAAGAGACAGATGCAGCGTTTGACAAAGCTGAAGAAGAAAGATTAAAAGCTCTTGAAGTAATAAAAAAATTGATGATTTATATAATAAGCCAATTTCTTCTTCTGACTCTGAAGATGATGATGATGATAACAGTGATTCTGATGACACATTATCAAGGAAAAGAAAGAAAAGAAAAGCTAAGTCAAAGGCTGTTCCCAAGCCTCCAAATCCTGAGAATGATATTCCATATTATGTTCTTCATAATATTACTCTTGACAAAAGTACACCTCATTGGATGAAATTCTCAAGGAATGAGAACAAAAGAAGGCAGAAGATGAAGAAAACTGGTTATTATTCTGACAAACCTGTCAAATATAACCATCCTCCTCCTCCTCCTCCAGCAGCAGGCTCAGCAGCACCATCATCCTTCTCTCAGAAGCCCAACTCTCAACAATCAGGGAGACCAGGTAGTTCTAGTGGTTCTCAAGCCTCTAGATTAGCTAGTGCTCCTCCTTCTAAGAAATCAGCACTTGCTTCACAAGAAAGTCAAGCCTTTATTTCACCTCAAATATCTTCAGAATACAAACTTCATATTTCTGATGGATCTTCTCACAAGATCAAAAATACTCAAAGTGATCCTCAAGATCAAGTTGATACTTCAGAATATGTTCCCTATCTTACAGATCCTGAAGAAGAATGATTATTTCAAATGGCAAGACCCAAAGAGTCAATTGCTCTTGCACAGATTAACAAAGCAAAATCAGAAGGTAAAGAATTCTCAAACATTTCTACCATGTCTGACTACAGAAGGAAAGAACTTGACAAGTACAACTCCAAAGAATTTTTCAATACTGAAGAATATATTGATATGCACCCAGAAGCTTTTGTTCCCCATGTCAAATCTCAAACTATATTGGGAGCTCAAGATCTCTACTTAAGCAAGAAGAAATCTCAAGATCCAAACAGGCAAATAATCTTCAAACCTCCATCAACAAAGAAATAAAAGAGGTTTAGATTTAGTTATTTTTGTTATTGATTAAACTTTTTGATTGTAATGAACTCAGAGCACTAGTTTTATTCAATCTGTTGAAATGAATTTTTCATTCTGTCAGATACATATATTTTATGCTCTGCTGTTTATGTTTTCTATTGTATTTATTTGATTAATTGTCAAATAGTATCCTAACCCAAATAGGGGGAGATTGTTGGAACAACCCTATTACTGATTTGGGCTAGGATCACTATATGTTGATTAGGATCTGTATTGACCCCATTGTATAGTCTTTGGGTCAAGTTTTTAGGCTGATTAGATTAGTCAGAACTTAGGAAAATTCAAGCTCGACAAATGGCGAGTGGCGTTCGACAAATGACCAGTTTCGTTTGACAATTTGTTTTCAGCAGACTGAAGAATTATAGCCAGTTCCAGCACTCGACATTTTCTGAGCAGCGCTCGACGAATTCTAGCCAGTGCTCGACAAATTCCTTTCTGAAGCTCAGATTAATATTTTCAGTTGGATATCAGATCTCTGAACACAAATCGACAGAATAACGGATATATTTATTTTGTTTTGGACGTATTCAGTCAGCTATGTAAGGATATCTTTCTTATTTATTATATTCTTATATTCTTTCTATTCCAAGAAAAAGAATAGCCGTTGACATTTAATGCCGAGACATCTTTCACGACAAAAGGAATTGAAAGGACCTGCCAAAATCGTTTTGGGTGGCTGCATAGTTCCAAGAAGGATTTAAGTCAGAATAATATATTCCTTAAAAGCAGATGATTTGAGTTTGAAAAGAATACAAGTCATCAAAGAAGAAGCAGAAGTCTGAGTCGATTTTTCTCAATATACAGAGCATAGAGATACATAAAAAAATTGCTCCTCTCTCAGTCTCTCTGCTAATACAGAACAAAAAGAACAATGAGAAGTATTAGAGAAAGAAGAAGAAGGACAGAACATTAATATTTTTAGTCTTCTTCTTACTCAAGGCAGCACCCTCATCATTCTGAGAACAACACTCAACCTTTCAGAACTGCTGCAAGTTAAAGTCTTTCAAAGAGCAACAACAATCTGAAGATTCATTTCTTCTAGATAATCTGCTACAAAAGACTTGTGTTAGAGAAAGCTCTGTCCACAAACTGTCATCAACTCTCATCAGAAAGGGGGAGCTTTCAGCTTCAACACCATCTTGTCTTCTCTCAGATCATTGACAGAGAAGAACACTCTAAACCTCTTTATCTCATCTTGTACAAGGTTAATTCTCCCTCCAAAAGTTTACCCAGTGGTGGTAAGACACCTTATCAAAAAATCCTTGTGTGGTTTTTAAGCACCTTATCAAAAGCTTATTGGTGTGTGGACACCTTATCAAAAACCCCTTGGTGCTAGGGCACCTGATCAACCCTCCTAGTGGATTCCTACCAAGGGTGGTAGAAGAGTAGACGTACCCAGATTTATTGGGGAACTACTATAGCTCCTTGTGTCTTCTGTGCTTGCTTATTCTTCTGTGCTTGTGCTGTGTGATTTTCTTTTTACTATTTCTGTCTTTATCTTTAACTCTCACTGATTACACATATACTTAAACAGTATTTTAAATTCCGCTATAAAACTAAATAAAAAGTTTTAATACTCTATTCACCCCCCCTCTAGTGTAACATAAGATCTGACCTCCACTTTCAGATAGTCCGTTAGTCAATGAGTTAGACTCAACCCCACTAGGACACATGACTCACCGTGATAATTTACACTATGCCCTATTCTGAAATAGACCGTAGGTATAATTTTGGTGAAAGCACGAGGATACCCCAAAGAGGCTAGAGAAAAAGAGATTAACACATAAGCAGAATGGTAGGGACTTGTAGATCTAACCCTCGTACCAGTGACACGTTTATATAGAGAAAACTACCATCAGATAAGAATTGAAGTTCTGAAAATACCCATTTATGATTGTGTCATATGTTGACCCTGATAAGGTTGTCGTGGAGGGTACCTTGAAGAGTCTAAAGTATGGAGTATACCAGCAAGTATCAAGATAGAACCCCAAGTAGATGGTTGTGTGCCCTGAGGATTGTTTACATATTTGGGACGAATATAACATGGCAATATCAAAGATACTTAGCCCAAAATTGATAGTGGCTTATCTTTTGTTTATTTGGGGCTTACCTTTTATTTATTGGGCAAATTAGTTACTGACTTGGGTTTCCTTTGGATCTAATTTAGAAGGTGTTTCGTCATGAACGTGGTGATTTTGAAGTCGATCTTATTAGATTTTACCTGGGCGAAGATGGAATGCTGAGAAAGAAAATTTGGAATGGTGATCTGTAGTATTACCAGGACAATGGATAAACATCATTGATCGAACAACAATTTGACCTTAGTTGAATCATTGTAAATGTAAAGTTGCCAGGATTAATCACTTAGGTATGTCGATGTCCCATTCTAGAAGTTATTGACGGAAACTAGGTCGTACAAGTTATAGTTATATTTGAGGTTCTTGTGACTTGGGGCATTCGGAAGTGATTAACTCATGAATTGTTAAAAGTCACGCCCTGTCATGGTAGAAAATTTTAACTGCAATGATAATCCTCAAACCTTGGAAGGTATGATGATGAATAACCAGAGATCTTAAACGATGAATTATTAGATTTAGAATATAAAATTTAAGGTTACTATGGTAAGAACGATCAAATTCTTATCTTACTTTGGACCATACAAAATTGATAAAGACTAACATAGGTTAGGTAATAGGAATTTGGCGAAATAAACATGATGATGTTTCCTTGATGAAATGGAATTGTGAAAAATCATAAGGTTTCAAAAGATTTTACCCGTATACCATATGAATCAAATTCAACATAAAAAATGATTGTGAATCATCTTACAAACATGGATACTAATAATGATTGGTTAACATATACTCATAAAAGTTTATGAGTACACCCCCTTAAATTTTGAGGATAATTCGAACATAGCTTGATCAGTTCCATCCATGGTAAGAACTGGATAAGTTGTAGAATAGAGTTAATTAATTACTCGAACGTACATGAAGGAAAAAGAATATGAACGTGTAGAGAAAACATTATTGAGGCGTTGCCTACCCATTCAAACAAGAGCTTTAGACATCTGAAAAATGGTGTATTCTGGAGCAGGTATGCCCACGAAATAAAGAAAGACATCATAGGTTTTGCGATGCACGATGAAGACCAAGTGCTAGAGTCTTTGGGGAACTACCACAGTTACTGCCCATGTTAGGGAGTGGAAGCTCAAGGATATAATTATGGATTTCATACACAGGTTACCACATCCCCACTTCAGGCACAAGTTTATTTGGAACATCGAGTATAGATTGACCATGGTAGCTAGGGTCGCCCGACGTTAGAAGGACGCTCCCATGGGTGTTTGATGGGATTGATGAGATGTTTTTCCATTATCGTGGTGTATCCAGGATGATCGTGTCAAATCAGGATGGACAGGTTACGTCCAAGAAGTGAAAATAAGTCCAGGCTAATCTGGACTCTTGGTTGACGTTCAGCACACCTCTCCACCCTCAGAGGGATGGAGGCGCAGAATTCCACCATCTTGGAACTAGGATGAGGGTTTAAAGACACTCGGCTCTGAATTTGTGGAGGACATAGATGCCAGGTGCGACTGATTTGAGTTAGGATGCTAGAAGCCCAGAATAGGCAGGCCAAGTATTATGATGCACGACATCATGCAGTAGAGTTTCATGTTGGATTCTGGGTGTTCCTGAACATACGTCTGATGCATGCAGTCTCGTGGGTATGCGGTCAGAAGAATCTCAGTCTAAGATAAATGGGGCTCTACAGGATCCTTGAATGGATCGGCCCATTGGATTATAGACTGGAGCTACCGCCGGAGGTAGCGGGTTGGCATGAAGTCTTCCACGTCTCCTACCTTAGGAGAGCTCTATTACGGTCGGAGCAGCGGATTTATACTATAGATGGCCCGGTAGCCTCCAATCAATTGATTCACCTGGAGCTGGTCCGGATAGACGACACCGAGATGCGAGTCTTGCTGCGCAAGAAGGTCCCACTGGTCAAGGTCCTGTGGAGAAAACATGGACAGGATAAGCTTATCAGGGAGCCACTAGAACTGATGTAGCAAAAGTATCTGGAGCTTTTTGCGTCAAGTATAATTAGTTTCTTAAGGTATGTTACATACAATCCCTTGCGGTAGAAACCCCGCATGCTTAGCCTGAATTTCAGTGGACCATATCATTTTAGGGGATCAAGGAGACGCAGCCACACTAGAGGCCGGTGCAGGTGGAGGCGGGCCTGTCTACTACAGGAGCACATGTTCCAGGATCAGTGAGTGATTAGTAGTTTTCTTCCGCAAGTGACCTTGCAGTGAGGACATGATGCACAGGGCATGAGCCCATTATTATTGTTATCTTTTTATTCAATTATTATCTGTGGACATTTACCATTTATGGTATATAACATGTGATTTGTGGACTTGTCTTCATTTATACTTCTCTTTTCTGTGATCGATATTGCCGGCAGGATCGACGCTTTGTAGTGGCAACCTTCCCGTGTGTTGGTGTCACCGCAAAACGGTAGTTCTGGGCATAAGACCCGGTTTTGTAGCAATAAAATGGGGTCCTACAACGTGTAACCTCAAATTTCAGCCTATTTAAAGCCAGCTCCTCTACAACTCAAGGGACGAATATTGGACCCTAAATCCTTCATTATTTTCTTTGTTTTCTTATTTTAAGCATTCATGTATTTCTCTTTCTAGTGCAATTGTAAGTTTCAATTCGTGTACGTTTCTTTTGTAAGTGTAACTTTCATTTTAATAGTTTGTAATCCTAATTCCTTAGTTTGTAATTTTCATTTGCAAATCAATAAAATTAGTTCTCTTAATCTCTTATTCTCTTCTTCTTCCATAATGCACTCTTTTATTTCTATTGATTCCTTAATCTCAATGAGTAGCAAAATTTTTTTTAGTACTCGGTCGAGATGATCCAAGGAATAATATTAGCTATGAATTAAATTAAAGTTTCTTTTTCTCTTCTTCGAAAATGCTTAAGATTTATCCTTGATTTATTTATGATGAGATTATATCTTCGATATATAATTCTCATACATGTTTTCATATTTAATTTAGCCGAGTGGTTCATAATACGAATTGATCATTCAAGGATAAAGAGAGTTGCATGCAACCCTCGAGAGAGGATGACATAAATCTCCCGAATTTGAGTCAAATCCAATAGAGGGGTTCACTATGATAAATCGAGTTTTAGGTGTTTTAATTCTAGAGCGAAAGTTCGATTGATTAACCTAAATTCAGCGGAATGCATCCTCGATAGAGGTGCGTTTAGAATTCGGGAACCTCCACGGTCAAAGCAGTTTTCTTAAGAGAATTAGAACTTTTGTTGTCTTCAATTTTATTTCTAAGGTGATTTAAGATCGAGTGCTAGCTTTCTAAATCGTTGCTTTAATCTCTATTCTAATTCACCGCACTTTTTCTTATAAACAAACCAACTGAAAGTTCTATTGATAGGATAATAGAGATTTGCTTGAAGTAAAAGTACTCAACCACCCCGAGTCTAATACGACATTGGTTTTATAAACATATACTACTTTCCATACGATACACTTGCCATTATCGTTTGTGGATATAGTTTTGCGCATCAATATGGATTATCCCCGTATAAATTACATATAGAGTATGTATCGTTGTACATACATAGATATACTGTGTGAAGTCCATCTTGACATGGTGGTCTGGATTGGTGATGTTGATATTGTTATATTGTAATCCATAGAAGACTCTGAGTATGTATGCATGTTTTTGGGTTCTGGTGCTGTGATGTGCTGCAGGAAGTCCTAGAGGTTACCTTCAGGAAATACCCAGAAGAGATGGCAGAATTGCGTTCTATTAGCTCTCGCCTACACTAGTGTTAGCATTGCCGCTAGTGCGAGTGATATGATATCATGTGGCGTGATGTGATGATGACCCGGAGGAGTTCGTCTATGTTATCAGGATGAGGTGAAAGTATACCCGCATCGTGCTGCGATAATTGAGCTGCCTAGCTTGATCTGAACCCGTCCATATTGGTCGGTGAAGAGGTCTCCCCTCAGTGCGCTGTCTTATGGAAGAATGCTGGAAAATGTCGGTGTGTACGACTTAGCTCATTTGGACATCTAAGTTGAAAAAGTACTTAGAATGTTGGTGTAACTCGGGGAGTACGCCGAAGTGTGCCTTTAGAGCACGATACGTTTGGCCTTGAGTCAACGTATGTGGTGACTATTTCTATGCGGTGTTTAGACGCACCTGTGAAATATATGTTGCTATTGCTTGCTTGCATGGATGGAGTACCATTGCCCCGTACATGGGGTGGGGTTGTTATATTCTTATTCAGCTAAAGCTGACCGATTACATATTTTCCCACTGCTTGGTGGATTGTGTTTTACAGGTCCTGGCGAGACGAGTGGGAAATAGTGGGTTGGAACCCCAGGCTGCTGCGCTTTGCTGGCCCTCGAAGGCCCAAGTCTTTTGCGTGTTTTTACTTCATCTATTGTCGGCCTGCGTGTCGATGTTTGTAAAACATGTAATAAGAGAAACACATTTTGATGTATGGCCGTAGTGCCAAACCTTATATATATATATATCGGTCTTTCCTATTCTGTATTGTGGACATGTCTTCTGTTTGAAGATGTAATTAATTTAGTCTTCCGCTTCTGCGTAAACTCTGAGATGTTGTTGGTTGGGTAACTGAATACGTAACCCTCTTGCTTATTCACCTTATATGGCGTGGGGTCCCGGCCGGACCAACTGATATATACTGTTCAACGGGTGGGGTGTTACACTGGATCATGCTAGAATTGCAGCCCCACAGTAGATCGAGCGTGGATCCACAGTGGAGGGGTAATCATGGTTTAGATGGTTTAGTAAAACTAAAGCCATCTGGTCTCTTAAAAAGTAGATCGGATGACATCAATACTTCGGCGGGTGGTAGAGACAATTACATTTCTGACGTCATTGGAAAACCACCGGCGGCTGGTCCTCTTTCTTCGGCCAGTTTATCAGAGGTTGAAGAATCTCTCGGTGGCGCTCCAACGACCTTGTGTCGCTGGCGACCGCAATAAATAACTTAACAGAGCTCGGTTTCACTAGGCACCGCCAGAGCTCTATTCTCTGGAGGTTCCTCCGCCCCTAAAATCCTCAGAGAGGGCCACAGAGCCATCTCCGGGTAAGTGGAGCACCCCAAGGAGCATGGTGGAGACTGGGGAGATTCTGCGTGTTGACCACTTGAGAGATTAAATAGATTCGGGTGGGGCAATAGCGGAGTTCCGGCGGTCGGATGTCACATGTAGTTTGTCGGCCGTACCATGGGTGAGGAGAGGAGGAGGAAACCATCTCTTGGGTGTGTTGGATTTGTAGGTGCCCTTAGAGGGGGGGGGGGGGGGGTGAATAAGGGTTTTATGAAATTTAATATTTAATAGAACTATTGTTGTTAATATATGAAGTTTCAGAATATTTTATGGAAGAATATATTTTAATATCTCAGAAAAGATTATATTGAATATTACATTTAAAAGAGATAGGATATTAATCGTTCTTCACTATCGGCAGCGGTAGAAACCACTGCTCGACGCTAGCAACAAAGATTGAATCCAAGAGTTTCTTTCTTATGAAAACAAACCGTCCAATATATTTTGCGTTAAAGCTTTTGAAGAATGTTATTCAAAACATTTTAGTGCATGGAAATAAAATCTAGATAATTTGACAAAGAGAAACATGATTTTATTTCTTTAGAGATTGAATACAAAAATGTTTGATTACAATGACGGTTGAAATCAAGGCGAAAAGAAAAATACTCTTCATTTTCTATACCGACCCATCTCCCAAGGACCAGTTGGCTCTACCCTATCTCTTCCTAGATGAGGCCTTGAGCCGCCACCTAGATCAAACCCTAAACTAAGTCGTCACACCCACACGACAAATTCTCCATAGTCCTTGCATGGCCCTAATCGCTAACACATGGGAATTTCTCTACCGGTAAAAAAGGATAAGAGTTACACGATTTGATTAAAGAAAAACTTCCCTCTAAATACAACCCTTGATGAAGATGTCGTTTCGCTTGCAAAGGTTCTATCTTTGTGTCTTGAGAGTCTTCCTCTTCGATGTTATTTAGATCCTTGAATGTCTCCAATTGATTAGAATTGGTTGCAGCGAGAACACTCCATGTGTATGTTGAGAGAAAGCTTCTTGATCACCGTTTTGATAGCTTTCAACCCTTGCGCATGAATTACTTTATGATCTCCTCTGAAGAACTCTCTCTTTAGATGAGTGGGAAACACCCCTCGCTTTTCTCTAGACGGTCTCAAATATTTTGTCAAAAACCATCAAAGGAAACTCATTTTTGGGATATTTTAAATAGAGGTTGTTGTGTAGGATGCTACCACCGGCGGTAGCTAATACAGCAGAGGGGTAGCTACTACAGCGGAGCGGTAGTGCACCGTCTTCAATTTACTTCCTCATCTTCTCTTCAATTTCATGGATTTAGCTTTTATCTTTGGAAATAAATTATTCCCCAAGAAAATATGATATTTTCTTGCCTTCATAATGATATTGGATGCTCTTTTTGGTTTCTCAATCAAATCATGATTGATTGGGGTTTCCTAAAGCCACCGCTCGATGAAGTGTTAACGCATTGCGGTAGAACTTCCTATATATGAGTCCCATCGATATTCCATTCTCAACGATATTGCCATATGAATGATATTTTGAATTAAGTCATCGCTACCACCAGCGGTAGCGTTAATACCCCGCATTAGAAACAAAGCATCGTAATGATTGAGAATCATTGTCTTTCTTTTTCGTACTCATAGGGGCCTTAAAGTTGAAGTTCCTGCACATTATAAATATATGACAAATCTTATCAAATAAAATGGGATTTATTATTCTCAAACCAAGAGATGGGGAAACTTGTTCCAACAAACTACCCCTTTTGATAATAACAAATCGTCTTAGAAAGAAATCATTCAAATATAAGATTTGTGTTTGTATTAAAGGATACGCGTGATAGTATGCATATGCTCCCCCTATATTTATGCTCCCCTACATCAAAGCTCCCTATGAATTTTACTCCCCTTGTATGTGAATGTCTTTCAAAGTTATTCTCCCTCTTTTTGTATTATCAAAAGAGGGTTAAGAGAAAATATATCGTTAAAGAGTTAATATTTTTTTTTAAATGTAGAGATTGATTGAGCATAACAATGATTTTCTACTTATTGATACCACATTGTGAATGTGTAGAAGAAAGTTAATTTGAAAGAGTGAAGTATCAATAGTTTAGTAAACAATAAACCACTTGTTGGGTAAGAAAAGTATTCATGATCGAGCGAACAAGTAGTAAAATTTGTGGAATGCATGTTTCAAGAATTTGTAAATGAACATCTTTATATGAGTTTTAAGCTAGTAAATGAGTAAGAACTTTAGTATAGTAAATAGTAGATGTTTTATCAATTGAAGGAGAAGATCAAAGATCACTTGTTAACAAAACATAATAACACTTGTTTAGAGAGTAAATAATCAAGATTGAGCATACAAGGCATAACAGAAAGTAAGTTTAAAATTTTTTAGCATGATCTACTTTATCGAGACAAGATATAAAGAAACAATGTTTGAAATTCAAAAAGAATGTAAACTTATAAATTGTAGAGATCATGCAATGTTATCTAGTGCATCTACTAAAGATTGTACAAGAAGAATGTGGATATGCATTAGAGTCCAATACTCATGAGTAGAAGTTTTATAAGAGATACTGATGTGTACAAATAGTGTTTTTGATAAGAGTATACAAATGATTTAATCAAAACACATGACATGTATAATGGAATAAACACAACATTATGGAGAATGCGTTTTTAGAATTACTTCCATCTACAAAGTAAAATTTGTTTTCAATGCACATGAAAAGTAGTACAACTACAAAGGTGCATTGCATACACAACGCTTATTAAGACTTATTAGGGTGCAAAGTAGTGTTTGGGGGATCACAAATATTATATTTTCTTTGATTTATTTGTTATCCGATGTACAAGAAGAAGTAGTGTTTAAAACAGTTTGCACAAGACACTTTACAATTCTTTCCAAGGTGCTCAACCTCACAATGCTCATTAAGACTTATCAGGAGGGTGAGTAGTGCTTCGTGGAGTTATCTTTGTCTATTATTCATTTCAATTTTAGCTTAATTACAATGGTCTCTGAATTCACTTGTTTTTGAAAACATAGAGTTTTGAAAGAACTCACTTCTTCAAATAAGGGTGCATGCATGAGATTTTTATTGTGGTGTAGGTAAAATAATCACACAAGCAACAATGTTAAGTTGTTACACAACACAATCATGCAAGAGTAAGATTAAAGTCGTATGTAGGTTATCAAAGATGTGAGTGTGTATATCATTATCAAACATAAAACATTACTCATACATTGAGGCATTCTAAGCAATCCTCCACATGATTTCTATAAACAATTTCAATGCACATTACAAGATAATGTGCAAGGAATGACACAAAACAATGATTTAAGATTCTTGAAATAAGAATTTAATATTGTATTATAATCTTGAAGAGATAAACCTAATTATCCTTGAAACATTTTAATGAATAGCAATCCGTTTTTATAAATTTTGATTTCTTATAATAAATACAAAATAATAAACACACATATAGAAACAATATGAAAAGCATGTTTTTGTTCTTTGTAATTATTTTGAAATTTTGTATTTGATTTTAAAATATTTTTATAAAATAGTTTTCTAGAAAAACATAGAATTTATCAAGCCTATCAGTAAATGTTATTCTATGCCAGAGAAACTGCAAAGAAAAAAAGGAGAAAATATTGATTTTATGCTATCGCTAGCGATAGTTCTATCGCGTGGCGCTAGCAATAGAGATTTGTAATTTTGCCTAGAAAATATGATTTTTGATAATTTTTCGTTCTCATTTTTCTTGATTCTTGTTTTCTAAGATAAGAGACACTAAGTACCACAAAGAGTTTTGAATAATAGTGTGAAAGATGCGGATGAAAGATTTTTGGCTTAAGGTGTCAAACTACTCTTTCAAAATACTTATGTTTTTCAAAATAATGAAAGTCCAAAGAGTACATAGTATGAAAAACATAAGATAACATGTTTGAACAAAATATGCTTAAGTGAAATGATAATAAAGAGTGTAATAATATTCATGCAACGTAGATAATATGAGTGTAAGTCTAGTGTGTAGTCTAATCATCTATGGGGGGGGGGGGGGGGGTGGGGGTGGGGGTGAATAGGTGTTTCAAATATTTTAGTCTTCTTTACATTATTGACTGTGCTAGCTAAGAGATATAAAGACTAAAAGCACACCATAGAAAACACACAGTAATTTATAGTAGTTCCCCAGTAAAGGGTACATCCACTTTCCCCATCCACCTATCTAGCAATGTGCTAGATTAGGCCAACTTCTCAAATCTCAGATCTCTTTCACAGATCCTACACCTCAGGCACAATGGCCCTACTACTCAAGCACTCGACGCCCTACAACTCCGATCAAATCAGGATCCTACCTTAGGTTCTCAGAACTCTATAGCTCAGACACTCCATTCCCTACAACTCAGATCCAGTCAGGATCCTACCTCAGATTCTAAGAACCCTACAACTTAGGCACTCCAGACCCTACAACTTAGATCTTCTGCAAATCCTACACTTAGACTCTGAAGGATTTAGCTTTGAATAGCTTGAGTCTTCTTAAGACTTTCTGAATAAAGAGTCTTCTTTAGCAGCAACATAAGATCTTCAATAAAATTAACCTTCTGATCTGGATCTATGCTGAGCTCTCTTGTCTAAATAATCTTCTTTCCCTCTGGAATGAGAGCATTCATGTGGAACTTTTTCTTCTTTTTCTTCTTTTTCTTCTTCTTCTTCTTCTTCTTTCTTTCTTTCTTCGAATGGGATTTTCTTTTTCTTTTTTTACTGTTCTATTGCCATTTCTTCGGTCAAGCCATTAGAAGAATACTGGGCTCGATTTTTTCTAAGTCTTTCAATATTCTCTTTCGATTAGTCCAAAGACATTATCCTTTTATATGACAGGAATGTTTAACGGTCTATTTCGAGGTATCATAAATGTTAGAAACCCATTCCTATACAACAACCACAGATTGGACCCTTAGATGGCGACATTAAATGCAGATAGCGCGTCTCGAAAAATCTCAGTCTATCTCGACGATTTGAATACCATCTCGATGATAGAACTTGTCGTCTCAGAGATCCAACATTGACAACTCTTCAAGTTTTCTGAGATCTTCCCCTCGAACAGAAATCTCGACGATATGAAAGCTATCTTGACGATAAAAATTTCCATCTCAGTGAATTGTTTAGTTACGACGAAATAAGGTATTCTCATCGATATCGTTGTGATCCTTTCGACGATATGGAACTTCTCAACTACATTCTCTGTCTCCAAGATATCTAACAACATTCACGATGACATAACTCCTTCACAATGATATTTGACATAACTAGCCCTTCTTTATTCTTCACAATGATATCGTCGTGTGTACTTGTTTGACACAATGATATTGTCGTGTTAAACTTGTTGTCGTTATGATATCTTGACTTAGTTATTTATTCTTATTCTCACAACAATATCGTCATGTGTACTTTGTTGACATAACGATATCGTCGTGTTATACTTATTGTCACGACGATTCTTGATTGATTTCTTCTACTATCTTCTGCGATTGATCTCAACGATATCATCATGTGTACCTTGTTGACACGATGATTTATGCCTTAGTCATTTTTGCTTGATCTTAAGACATTATACATAGAATGTATGATGTCCTAACTTGCTCATGTCACATCAAATGAACAACAAAGACAATTTGTACTTATCATTGACTTAGGAACTTCTCCAAATCTGGAATATTGTGGGTAGTGTTCCCAACAATCTCCCCCTATTTGAAAAAGTCATAACCAGTCAATGATAAAACACATTTAATGAAAATCAGCAGATAATAAGAGCATTTCCGTTTAGATTGTAAGAGCGTGAACGTATGATAAATAATATGAAATAGTCATTTCAATTTTTAGTATAAGAAGCATCATCATCACTTTATGAATTTATAAATATTGAAAGATTTTTGAAATTTACTGCATTTCTACATTTGACCCAAAAACAAAAAAATGTTTACAATGCTTCTAGTTCCTTTATAACTATTCCACTCCTTGCTCTCTTGGTAGCAACCTCCTGTTTCTTTTCAAATAGCCTAGTGAAATAGACATTGGCCATAGGATGATATCTGAGTGGCTCTTGTGCTTCTGCTGGGATTCTTCCTGCCATCTTGGCTCTTCTGTGGCTTCTTCTTATCTCTTCTTGATTTTCATACTTTGTGCATTCTTGGGTGCAATAAAATTTGCTCCTTTCAGTCTTATTTATTTTGATATGCTCCCATGCACTTAAGATTATTTCCCTTGATTTAGGGCTCTATTGCTTCTTAGTCTTCTTTCTTATCTACTGCTTCTCTATATCTCTTCTTTCTTAACTTTATCTCATCTTCATCAACAATATCCTTTCCATTGTTCAACAACAACAGTAGGTGCATCTTAAGGGATATTAGCAGACTCATCATAGAATATGTGAGGGAGATTCATTGCTTCCATGATTGTATTGGAGGTCCATATGGCATGCTAACCACTGGCCTTTGTCATAGATTTCTCTCCCTTTATGACTTCTTTTGATATATCCCTTTGCAGACTTCCTTGAAGATTAAGAATTTTGTCCTTTAGCATTTGGATTCCATCTTCCAGATTATTCTTAGTCTCAAGCAGATGACTGTCCAGCTCCTGCTAAGATTTAATATTTCTTGGATCATTCTTTTATGCTCAGTCATTTGCTTGGCAGTTGCTGTGATGGCTTTATCTAGATTGTCAGGTGTTGCACACTGATTTTCTATGATATCGGCGAGACCCTTATGAGTGAGTTCTAGCTGTTTGGCATTGTGATCTACTGCGGGAGCAATTTTCTTGAAGAAAGTGATGGTGTTCTCCTATAGATAGTTCATCTCTATTCTTAGACCAATAGTCTCACTGGACAGGTCTCTTCTTAAGTCATTGATAGTAGTGTCAACATAACTTTCAAGATTGATTCTTTGCTCATCCAAGAGCATTCTTATCTAGAGCAGCAATGAGGAATCTTCTTGCATTTCTCCTGTGGAGGAACTAGGCTTTTCAAGTTCTCCCTCAGCTTTCTTCTTCATTGCGTCAGATAAATAATCTTCCATTCCTTCTGCCTCATCAAACATGGGAGGAGGAGA
Source organism: Dactylorhiza incarnata (assembly GCA_033032865.1). NCBI lineage: Eukaryota > Viridiplantae > Streptophyta > Magnoliopsida > Asparagales > Orchidaceae > Dactylorhiza > Dactylorhiza incarnata. The sequence goes on from JAWHQI010000018.1 coordinate 17,529,005, forward strand.
TCTTCTGAAAGAGGATTGTCTAACTATATCCTCAGGAATGGTGAATTCATCAACAATGAATTTATCTCTGCTTGTGTTAACAACAAACTCTTCTTGGTTAAGCTCCTTGTCAGCTTCAACTAGCTCCTCTTGGACTCCTAATCCAGGATGGACATCATCCTCATACTCAGTGATCTTGTTGATCACTTCTTCCACATAAGCATGGAGCTCAGTGACATGCTCCCCCTCACTCGTAGTATAACCTTAATAAGTACCTTCAGCGGCCCTGGATTCAGTGCTCTGTGCTAAAGTTTGGAGTGAGAAATCCCTCCGTTCCACCTCCTCCTCAGAGCTTATTAGACTGGGATTGTGCACAGGCTCACTCTCTATGAAAGTGCTTCCTTCTTTACTCTCCACACTCTTTGTTGCCTTCTTCCTTTTGGAAGACTTTGTGAGAACTTTCATCCTATCTTTCAAGTACCTTTATATCCTTCATTCCTATATAATGGATTTTAACTCTTAGTTTCTTGTTGAAGTTGTCAGGATATGACAAGAGTACGTAAAGGGAAAGGATTCTTCCAAGATTTGGCACTTGAAAGTTCCCTTGAATTTTTAGCAAGACAATCTTGGCCCAGTTTGTCTTCTTGATTAGGATTATCCTAGTCATCATCTCAAACATCTGCTTTGATATCCTATCATGGTAGCCTACCTTCCAAAGTGGGCCTATCACAACAATATCTGCCAGCAACTTCCCTTGCTGGTTAAAGTTCTTTATTTTTAAGGACCCGTATGTCATTTTTGATTGCCCACACCATTCTAGGGCATCATTCAAATCTTGAGTGGTAATTACCTCATCCTCCTATTCACTGGCAAAGTAGGGCAGCTTCATGATGAAAGTGCACATTGTAACCTCTGAGTATTCTCTTGAGGGGGTGAATAGAGTTTTAAAAACTTTATCATAAATATGCACACAAAATAATAAACTATTCCAATAACTATGCAATCAACACAACCAACTCAGAATAAAGTAAACACAGGAAATTGAAAACATTAAACAGTAAACAGTAAATGAACAACACAGAAAAGCAAACACAGAAGACACAAAATTTTTATTGTGGTTCCCCAAAATGTGGGTAGTCCACTCTTCAGCCACCTGGTAGGATTGCACTATCTATTGTCTGAGTCTTTTGATAAGGAGACTCTCAAAACCAACACTGAGTCTTTTGATAAGCATACATTTAGAACTACACACTAAGTCTATTGACAAGGAGACTCTTAGAACCACCGAGTCTTTTGATAAGGAGACTCTTAGAACCATTAAGTCTTTTGATAAGAAGACTCTTAGAACCAACTGAATCCTTTAAAGAGGGATTCTTTGGACTCTTTCTCAATTACAGAATAGAAACGATGAAATAAAGAAGAAGAAGAAGATGAGAAGGATTCTGCTGTATAAATCCTTCTACATCTATCACACAAAATAATGTCTTTTGATGTTCTTGAGGATCTGCATATGATGAACCCTTGCATATGGTAGTGAAGAATGCAAGGGTTATGAGCTTGTGATCCTCTGTGATCTATGTACACTAGTTTGCTTGCTGCTGTAAGATATGAAGAAGAAGTAGCAGCCTTGTTTTTATTCCTGTACAAGGTTGTTCTTCTTTTCTTTTCTTTTCAAAGAGAAGGCTTGAGAGAGAAGAAGAAGAAGACTGAGAGATGCAAATGTTATGTTCTTCTGCCTCTATGTGTATACTTTTTCTTTGTCGAATAATAATTGAATTTCTTTCCTCTTCTGTTCTGTCCTTAGAAGGAATATCCTTTGGACAAAAGTATTTCTTTCTATTTCGGTTTCCCGACCCGTCAAGCTATTTTGAATAACTTCCAAGAATATCTTTGTTGTCCATCTGAAGTACTTCATTTCATTCTTGGCAATAAATGAGTTGTTAGAAGACAGACTATGGACTTGGATACCTTCTGGAAAAGCATATGAAAAGACAGCAGAAAACCTTCCTTTTCTATCTGTATTAGACGTAGCGTCGATTTCATTTTCCCTCTATTCAACGCACCTCTAAGTTCTTATAGAAGCAGCTTCGAAATCCTTCTTAGCTCTGACTAAACTCAGATGTCAACAATGGGTCGAATACCTATCGACGTATCCGTTGAGTTGTAGACATTGACTTTGAACTTGAACTTTTGCGTTGACCTCAAAGTGAAGTTGTGTCGACTTCTGATATTCCTTTGACAGATTATTCTTCTGCGTCGAATTCAAATCAAAGTTGCGTCGATTTCTGATATAGCTTTGGCAAACTCTGTCTTCTGCGTCGAGACCATTTCAGCATTGCGTCGACTTCACTTATACTTCAACTTCAGTCCAAGTTACTTCTATTTATATTCAAAGTTGCTTCGACTTTTAGTCGAAGTAGCACCGACTTCTATTCGACGCAAGTTTAACTCAACTGAATTTTGTGCATGTTTTGGACAGGTCTTGACACTCTAGTGTGAATGTGATATCCTAAGACATCTAATGACCAGATTACCTAACCTATACAATAAGGGTAATATATCCTACATTATGAAATCACTTTAATATAATTTGTTAGATAAATCATAAGGGTGTTTTTCCCAACAATCTCCCCTATTTATCTTAACAAATTTTACAAATAATGTTAGTGATTTCAAACATGTTAAATAAAAACACAATACAAACAAATATACAATAACATAATGTCATGGTAAACTAAAAACTTCTTATTAATTTAAATAGATGTTTATCAGAGTTTGTTACCCAAGAAATGATCTACTTTCTTCCTTTAAGAAAAGTAGATAAAGCCTTATAGACCTTTCTGAATTTTCTTTCCACATACTTGAAGTTTGCTGGAGTGTTCTTCTCTGGATTCTTCTGAATTCTTTCATGTCTGTTGAAATTATTTTCCAATTCAAATTCTCCTTCAGGATAGACATCAATGAGTTTGAGTCCCAGACCAAAGACTTTAGCAGTCATCAAGGTGATTTCTTCCAGATCTAGTTCTTCTGCATCATGGTCTAGTATAATGAGTATCAATTGTGGATTATCAGAAGTTGGAATTGATTTGAATACAATCTTCTTTTTCTTTTGAAGTGGCTGCTCTGCTTCATCCTGATCACATACAAGGCCTCCTTTCTGAAGTTGCCCTTTAATTTTTGGAAGTTTTGCTTTAGGATATGTCATAGCATACTTTGTAGGATCAAAGAGTGTGCTTGGGATTTGGATTGCCTCCTTTAGTTGTTCCTTTTCTACAGCATCCTTGCCCTTCTTTAGCCTTTCAATAAACAACCTTCTCTTTTATTCTAGCTCTTTTTAAGATGCTTCAAACTCATATTGATCCCTTTCTCTGATTTCATCTAGGGCTTTATCAATCTTTGGAACAGTGTATACTTTCATTCTATTTTCAGGGATTTCAACCTTCTCATAAGTTTTGTAATAAGATTTGACTTTCTTGAATTGTTTTCTATGTTCTTTTGTATACTTCTCCAAGATTGTTATGTCTCTTCCATTGAAATCTCTTCCCCTTCCTCTGTAATTCCTTCCATGTCCCCTTCCTCTGAATGGAGGTCTTCGTCTGAAGGCTGGTGCTGGGATAATTGGAGTGGGTGTTAGAGTAGAAGAAGGAGGGAGCTGAGCTGGTACTGGAGAGGCTGGATCTGGGCCCTGAGCATCAGGATTGGCTGGAGGAGATGCTGTAGTTGATTTTTAAGAGTAAGTCCTGAATCCAGGTGTTTCTGGGAGAGGGAACTCAGCCCTTTCTTTGGACTCCTGAAGACTCTTCAGGTAGTCATTATCATCATAGAATAGATCACTCTCCCCCTGTTTTGATGGATTCACGTGGATCGAAGGCAAGATTATGTAGGAGAGAGTGATGCAGGTTGTAGAAGAAGCTTGGAAGTGATGGGAGGATCTCCTTCAAAGACAAACGATAAAGGGAGAGTTATAGTGTATACTGAATCTTGAGGTGGCCTACTGGTATATTTCTCCCCCTGCTTTATATCATTGAGAAAGCATATAAAGGCATCAGTAGGAAATAATGACAATCTTACTTCTATATCAATGGCCTTATTTGAGCAGTTAGGTTTTGTAACCTTCTGTGTTGAGCACACAGCCTTCGATAGCAATCTTTTGAGAAATCGAGATATCCTACAAAGTAGACAAGGCATGCACGACAATATTCAGGTCTAAAGAGTGTGCACACAGACTTCTTCAACGAGGTCGCTTTCATCTTGGGGAGAAGCCATTGATAACCAGCAGGTACCTGCACGAAAGAAAGAAGCGAGTCGTAGAGAGGAAACTAGAGGAGAACTGAGGAGAGAGAAAATTTGAAAGCATAATAGAAACTAACGACTGAGTTTCTTTTAGTAGATGAATCATCACAACTTAGGGTTATATTCAAAGCAACTACAATTTGAGGTGGACTCAGCGCGCCAAAACATGTCGAAATGGCTCATTTCTGTGCGCACTATGCGAAGTCGACGTAATGTCGAGTAGAAATTGATGTGGCTTCGAATGTAGTCAGCAACTATGATGTCAACGTAGGCGTTGATAAAAAATCAAGATTATGTCGAGTGTTATTCGAATCAACTGTTCCAGTCAGCTCTCGAAGCTAACGTCGAGTAGAAATCGATGGTGCGTCGAATTATATTCGACGCAGCTCTGAATGAACATTTATATTTTCTCAAAAAATTTGTTGTTTTTCAAAGCAATATTTTTCTATGTAAATTAGGTTTTGTTACATAATATAGGTGACCTAAAGAACTCCATCAAGCATACCTAGTGAATTGATGAAGTATTTGTGCTTGTTTTCATCAAGTGGCTTAGTGAATATATCAGCCCTTTGAATATCTGTGGAAATGTATTGAATATTGATCTTACACTTCTCTACATTATCCATAATATAGGTGACATGATTGGAAGCAATAGAAATAGCACTTGAGCTGTCACAAAATATTGTGGAGTTCTCATGACTGAAGTTGTAATCTAACAAATGATTTTGCATCCACATTATTTATGACGAGCTGCTTCCTGCAGCTATATACTCATCTTCGGCTATAGAAGTGGAGACTGAGGTTTGCTTCTTGCTAAACCAGGAGATCTATCTAGCACCCAGGAACTCACAGGTTCTTCTGGTGCTTTTTCAATCAAGCCTACATCCAGCATAATCTGTCTCAGAGTAGCCTACTAACTCAAATCCAGAGTCTGCAGGATACCATAAGACAAGGTTAGGTGTACCCTTTAGATATCTGAGTATTCTTTTCACAGAGCTAATGTGAGATTCCTTAGGGTCAACCTGAAATCTAGCACATATACTTGTAGAAAATATAATATTTTGTCTGCTAGCTGTCAGATATAGGAGTGAGTCAATGACTGCTCTATAAGTTTTCTGATCAAAGGACTTACCATTCCCATCTCTATCAAGAGCAGTGTTGGTATCCATGGGGGTTTTCATTACAGAGGCATTCTCCATCCCAAACCTTTTGATAAGTTCTCAGGTATATTTGGATTGAGATATGAAAATGTCATCTGCAGTTTGCTTTAATTGGATACTAATAAAGTAGGATAGTTCCCCTATGCTACTCATCTCAACTCTAGACTGCATTAGGTCAGTAAACCTTTTGTAAATTTTTTGATCTGTTGAGCCAAATATGATATCATTTACATATATTTGTACTAAGAGTAGCTGATTTTTATATGGTCTAGTGAAAAGTGTTTTATCCACCTTGCCTCTTACAAAAGAGTGTTCTAAGAGAAAGGTGGATAAAGTCTCATACCATGCTCATGGAGCTTGCTTGAGACCATATATTACTTTATCTAATCTATAAACAAAAGAGGGATAGGATGAATTGACAAAACCTGGGGGTTGCTCCATATATACTTCTTCTGGAAGAGTTCCATTTAGGAATGAATTTTTCATATCCATCTGATAGACCATTATCTTCATATGTGCTGCATAGGCATGAAACATCCTTATTGCTTCCAGCCTTGCCACTGCAGCAAATATCTGATTGAAATCAATTCCCTCATCTTTCCTATACCCTTGATCAACAAGCCTGGCCTTGTTTCTGATAATGACTCAAGTTGAGTCCATTTTGTTCTTGTATATCCATTTGGTTAGAATTATTGGGTAATTTGTTGGTCTTTCAACCAAGGTCCAGACTGTTGGATCTTGTGGCGCCCTTAGAGGGGGAGTGAATAAGGGCCTTTTTGAATTATGATTTTTTACTTAAGAATTTTCAAAACAAATTTTGCTTTTCTAAAAATCACTTATAAAAATTTACAAACTATGAAATTCTTAAATTAGATCAAACACAAAATTTCTAAGTTAAAGATTAAGCAACCAAATTTGCAATTAAAGAAAAGGCATAATATTTTAATCATGAAATTCTCATACAATAAAAATGATCTTAACAATGCTTAAGATCAAGGCATAAATAAGATAATAAACTTTTGACAATTTTTGTTTACCAATCCTTCTCCCAAGGATCGGAAGGCTATCACTTGTCTTTCCCTAGACCAAGCCCAAGCCTATCATCTAGATCTTCCCAAGATCTAGACGTAGCACACAAGGCCACGATTTCCCACCAAGCCACGCAAGGACTTGGATGCTCCGCACAAGGAAGCGATTTTCCCCTAAGCCACGCAAAGACTTAGACGTAACGCACAAGGAGACGATTTCCCTACCAATACAAAGTGAAATGTATATAAATGAAAATACAAAATGAAATGAAGAACTCCCTAGAAATTCAGATCTCTGAAAGGAAGGTTGAAGCCTCGAGATGATCGTTGATGTAGAAGTGCGTCCTATCTCGTCTTCAATCTCAAACCTTCTCAGCACAAATGGGAGTTGATGAGGTTCTGGAGCTCTCTGGTTCGTATGAACTCAGGAAAGGACTTAGAATCTTCAAAGCTCTGAATGCACGATCAAAACAAACCACTTTATAGATTTTCACTGTCGTCTGGGCGACATCGCTGTCGGAATTCCGACAGCGCCAAACTGCCGTTCGTCGTGCTGTCGTGCGGGCAGTTGCTGTAACTTCTGCGCTGTCGCTTGGACGACATCGATGTCGGAATTCTGACAGCTCCTCTTCATTATTGCGGTCCGAAACTTCTCCAGACTGTAGATTGAGTCGTTCTCATCTCCGAAATGGGGTGGACCGTTCTGTAACTCTTCCTGGATTGAAAGTTATGGCCATTTTAAGATCAGCACACAAAACTCATCCTTTTGCTTTTTCTAATGTGTACACACTCTTGGATCATGCCCATGAACGAGGACTTGTCTCCTCATTGAATCTGTACAACCTGGACACTATAAACACACAAAAGACTAGATCAAATACAATACGGTATTTGTTATTCTTAAACCAAGAGATGCGGAACATAGGCTCCAACAATCTCCCCCTTTTGATATAACAAATACCCGTATGAGAAATTAGTGAGATTAAGATAATTTGTGTTTATAGATAAGTGCGGTAATAAGATATGCATGAATAACATATTAAGAGCGTGATAGAATTGAAAGCGATAATGCCTACTCTTTCTATATCAAGTCCTCCCCCTACATTAGTGTCTCTTATAAACTACTCCCCCTAAATATCTATTTTACTAGATTTCTCAATTTCTTCTCCCCCTTTGTTATTAACAAAAGTGGGTAGGGATGAGTGTATATCTTTTAAGATAGGTAAGGAACCATTTATTGAAGGATTTTCATGATCGAGCATATGATAGTGTATGCACCTCCTATATGATTACTCCCCCTACAAATATACCCATTTTTTTGAGTTTAATATCATTATAATGCACTCCCCCTAAATATTAGATTTATGCAATTTAATCTCCCCTTTTGATAGAATGAAAAGAGGGTGTAGGTGAGGGTAGTAAGGAGGTATTTCTTATAAATGATAAAGCATGATCGAGCTTTTGTAATATAGATAATGATAAAGATTTTAAGCATATTATATAAGAGATTTCAAAAAAAAAAGAGTTGTAAGCAAGCGGAAGATTATAAGAAACATCTTTTTGTAAGCATGAAAATCAGTGTTATAAATATGAGTTTAAGTGCAAAATGTAAAGATGTTTTAACCTTTTTGAAATCTCAAGTTTTTTTTATAAATATACCAAGCATGAAATGAACACATCAAAAAGAAAATATACTACAATATTACTTAATTTTAAGTTCAAGAAATACCAAAATATTGTAGAGATCATGCTAGGTTATCTAGTGCATTTCTTATATAAAGAGTAGTATAGATAAAGCATTAGAATCCAATACTCATGAGAAGAAGTGTTATGAAAGATAATGTTGTGCACATAAGTGTATTTTGGGCAATGTTAATAATTTATTTAAAACACAAAATACAAGACATATGTAGAGTAAAGTGCACAATAAAACACAAGTATATTTACTTTCACACACTTTAATGCACACTATTTTATAAAAAGTGGTGTACTAATCAAGGGTTGCACAAGACACTTTACTATTCTTTCCAAGGTGCTCAACCTCACAATGCTTATGAAGACTTATCAGGAGGTTCAAGTAGTGCTTGGTGAAGTTATATTTGTCTACATATATAATTTTTTTTAACATTTGTGAGACAACATTCTCCGAATACACTTGTTTTGCAAACCCAAAAATTTTTAACTTAACCACTTTTCTAAATTTCACAAGTGCAATTCAAATGTAGTGTAGGCAATAAACTTTTGCAAGATTTAATTCATTTTATAAATACAATACACAAGCAAGCATTTTTAGATTTAAACATACATGTTGATTACCAAAATAAGTGAGTGAAAGGTATCAGTATCAATCATAATACATTTACTCATACTTAGATGCATGCTAAGCTTGGTTCTACACATATTTTTCAATACAATTTATGCACTTTAAATAGATATATCAAAGCATGATAAACAAAACAATGTTCATAGTAATTTGAAGGAATAAATTTTAACATTGTAAAAAATTCTAAATAATAGAATTCATTCATGCTTGATATTGACAATAAATATCATACAGTTTTTTTTGTTTTATCATTTCTAAATCAATTAAAAAAATAGAAAATCACAAAAAAAAATATTTTTGTAATTTTTGAATTTTGAATTTTTTATTTGATTTTTCATAATATGAATAAAAACAAAATAACAAAAAGTCAGAAACACAAAAACTAAGTAGTACATATGAACTAAAATATTTTTATAGATTTTTAGAAATTTTAAAAATCAGAAAAAGATAAATTATGCAAACACAAGAGGACATTTTTTTTATTAAATAACCCAAAATATGCATGATTTAAGTGATAAGTAAATAAAATGATCATGCAAAGAGTAAAATTAGTATGTCCTAAGATTCAAGACTACCCCGACTAAATGTCTACACCCTAGCCCCGTACTAAGTGACGGATGGGCATGAGGAGCTGCACACATGCCGTAGGTTGGGGTGTTAGTCCCATATGCACACACTAGAGAACACTCAACCTAGCACTCTTTCCCCCTAGTACCTCGCAAGACCCCACTGGAACCCTCCCCGGTTAAGGACATGACATGACTTAGAGGTTAGGTCTCTAATGCATACAACCCTACGCCCCCGCTATTGTGAGATATCAAGTCATAGGTGAATAATCTTTGTACAACCTATGCTTTTAAACTCTGGGTTGATTTATAAACTATGGGTTTTGTTTAATGTGATGAGTATATAACGCCGCATAGTTTTTCTACTATTATGAGATGACGATATGAGATAATTAGCATAATTACTAATATTCAATAAGTGACAATGCTAGTGTGATGAGTTTTGGGTTTAATGTCATGTCATAAGATTAACATTTATATTGCATGTATTCCAAACTAGAGTTTCAAATTATAGATCTAGAATAAGGTGATGATATTAATTTATTCTTATTATTACACAATTGATTCTAGAATCTATATATATGTGAGATACATGCAATCAATAACAAAGTATATCTATGCACCAAATGTGAAGAAACAATTATTCATATTTCTATCATAATATTCATAATTCCTAGCTAATAGACATTATTGATCTTAGATATTTTTTTATAGAACATGAATTATGATTTATGATTACAGAGAATTTTGCATAGAATAATTGTTGGATACCATGATTTATGTGAATTCTATTCTTTTATACATATGACAATACGATTTGATGATTTTCTTTTGAATAAGCATGTTTGATTTTTTTTTTAACTCTAGAAAAAGATGTTCATGTAATCATATCAAAGACAAAGATCACATATAGAATGTTTTGAAATTGTTTAATAAAATTGCATTCAATAATTAATTTTATTGATCTTTTTGCATGATAATATATGATTCATGATACAATATTCATATATATTCTAATGATTAATCCATAAACTATGTGGTTGTTGGAATTTTAGTATTCTATTATAATTTCAAATCACATAGTTATCATCAAATTTAAATAACATTGTACATGTTATACCTAGCATAAATATATAAGCATAGACCAAGAAGTGATGCTAGAATGATGAGTTTGAATGCAATGTTATTACCTAGGATTAATGGAGATAATGTTGCATGTAATATGAGAAGTTTTCAAATTAATTTTCTTTAGACCTAGAATGAAATGATTAATCTTTTGATTTGATCTTAATGATACAAGATGATTCTAAGGTCTAAATTTCATGCAAACATTGGTGACACACATCACACACATAATATCTAATTTAATATATGAATCAATTATACTAAGGATAGCATGTGATGAAAAATCCATAAACACAGAAATTTCCAAATCAAGCGAACTAAGATAGCTTTTAAAATGGAGTTGAAATTGGGCAAGTTGACAGCACCAAAAGAACTCAACTGCGCAAGCCTAGTTTGTCGTTGGATGGAGATTTTTGTGCTCTTTCCAAAAATATATTAAACGTGAAAATCAGGCAGGCGGATCAAAAGATATGGATGTTTGAAGTTTTGATCGTAAACTCGCATTTTTGAAAGATTAAAACATGCGTTTAGATGAATTTTTGTTTTCAATTTTTCTAGATAATATTCTTCATTATAAGGGCTATCATATGCAGCAAACAAAAATAGAAAAGAATAAAAAACGTTGCGCATTTTAATTTTTAGTTTAAGCCTTTTAATAAACCATTTAAATCCAATCTTTAAAATAGTTTCAATAGTCTTGATAATAATTTCAATATTCAATTTCTAATGATAATTCAATACAATTAAGGGTAAAGGATTTAAAAAGAATAAAGACAAATCAAAGATGAGAGATAGATCACTTTGAAAAAAAAAATATATATGACTTAATGTTCAATTTTAATACAAATTTGATTTGATATAAACATTAGGCTTAATATATGAAAGTCATATTTCATGATATATAAAGTGATCATAGCATGTTTGTTCAAAAGATAAAAAATAAATAGAAGAAAAGTGACAATAAGCATATCATGAAGTAGAGTAGTGATATTTCATTTTTATTTGTTTCTACTTCATGCAAATGATTGAATACTAATGAATAAGAGATTTATGTATCCAAAGGGGACCAAGTGGGATGGTTCCTTTGGGTACCCAAATACATCGTGGTGGTTTTTGGGAAGATAATGATGAATGGACTTTTTCAAGTAAAGATGATATGTCATTTTTCTTTTTGGGTCTCCATTCATACATTGGTTTTTATCACTTAAATCCATATAATGATTATATGACATCTTTTTGTGATAATAGTTGTTTGAAAAATAATTCATTTGAGATTTATGTTTATTCAAATTATTTTTCAAAATAGATTGATGTTGATAATCATAATGAATTTTATTATATGGATTCTTTGAAATTTTATAAGAGTGATTGTCTTTCTTTAGAATTGAATGTTGAAAGAGTGGGTTACAATAAATTTTAAATGATTGATTCTTAATTTGATGATTTTCCTTTCCACTCTTTCTTATAGACATACTCTTATAATATGAAGGAAAATATTTTATAGTTTGATTTTCATGAAAAGGAGTTTTTAAATTTGAGTCATGATTGAAAATATATTGAGACTTATAATAGTTACTCTTAAGAATTTTGTGAGGGTCATAATTCTTTTTGAAACTAAACTCCTTTTGAGTTGATGTATGAAAATGATCCTTTTTAGAAATGATTTTGTAAGTTAATTTATCTTTGTTATTTAAAATCTTATGATGAAAGTCATTACAAGTAATTAAAACTTTTTCAACAAAAGATTTTAATTGTCTTAACTTACAAGTTAAAGCATCATTTTCAAATATCAATTTTTCATTATGCTTTTTAGAAACTAAGAGCCCTTTTTCAATTTCCTTGAATTATTCTTTTAATAAATTGCAATCAAAACAAGGAGTAGGAATTTCAACTAAAGAGCAAGATGGAGAAGCCACATCATAATTAGATTATACATTAACATTAGCTTTTAACCTTTCATTTTCTAAACGTAACTTATCATTTGTAATTTTCAATTTCTTAATTTTACGTTTAGCAACTTGTAGCATATGTAATGTGGAAATAGAATGTACAACAATGTATTCGCCGAGTAGGTACTCGAGCCAAGAGGTATTTCGGAACATCGTTCCTCAGCAGGATCCAGGGTAGGGAGAGAAGAGGGAGAGCGATGGAGGTAGAGGCCTCCCGCTCCCCCACCCCCAGCAGGGGGCGAGCTCCACTCACCCCCCCGCGCCCCCAGCAGGAGGGGGCGAGACCCTAAAGTAGGGGGCGAGCTCCACTCGCCCCCGCCCCAAGTAGGGAGTGAGACCAGCAGGGGGCCGCCCCTGCCTGGGTCTCGCCCATCCACATTAGAGGGGTGAGACCAGCAGGGGGGCCGCCCCTGCCTGGGTCTCGCCCAGCCCCAGTAGAAGGGCGAGACCAGCAAGGGGACCGCCCCTTCCTGGGTCTCGCCCAGCCCTAGCAGAAGGGCGAGACCAGCAAGGGGACCGCCCCTTCCTGGGTCTTGCACAGCACCAGCAGAGGGGCGCCCCTGCCTGGGTCTCGCCCAGCCCCAGCAGAGGGGCAAGACCAGCAGGGGGGCCGCCCCTTCCTGGGTCTCGCCCAGCCCCAGCAGAGGGGCGAGACCAGCAGGGGGGCTTCCCCTGCCTGGGTCTCGCCCAGCCCCAGCAGGGGGGCGAGACCAACAGGGGGGCCGACCCCCGGGTCTCGCCCCACCGCAGTTAGGGGGCTCGCCGAGCCCCGCGAGATGCCTCCTCTCGCCCAGTTCCGGGGGGGGGGGGGAACGGTCTACGTTTAGCGCCTCAGAACAGCGGGATTCGGCTATCCGCAGCCATTTTCGGGGGTATTTTGGTAACTTCGGGCACCAGTTTTTGGTTACTTGCAGCCCATATCCAGAATCCTATAAATAGTACCAAGGGGGCACCATTTGGAGGCAGGTTCATTCTAGGCTAGCTCTCTCCCTCTCTCTCTCCCCACTTTCTCTCTCTAGTGGGTGAGGAGAGCCTCAAGTGGTCCCAAGCTTAGTAGTGGCTTGGGAGGGGAAGTTCCTAAGGGCCTTCCGGGTATGTGGCGGGACCTCCCCATTAAGACCTTGATCCATTCCATAGTTCCTCAAACTTCAACCTAGAGCTCTCCCTTGGGGGGAGTAAGGGTTGGTCGCCCCTCATTTCGGTGAGGGACCCGAACTCCACAGAGACCGAGATATCGATTTCAACATTTTGGTGCGGTGAGCGTGGAGTGTGACTGATTCAAGAAACTCTCAAGATGAGCTCCATGGACGGAGGGGGAGGAAGATCCGACCCAGGTCACTCGAAACCTCCAGTGGTTGGGGTGACGTTGGAGATGTTTGAGAATCTTAGGCAAGAGGTCATGCAGACCCTGCAGGTAGCTTTTGCCACGATAAGCGAAGGCAGGAGAGAAAGTGGTCCCGAGGCCTCACCTCAGCAGGTGGGCGAGAGCATCCTCGGTCAGGCATCCGGGAAAGAGGTGTCGGAAGTGGGCGGGTGGGGAGGTCCTCGACCCCCACTCGCCGAGACCCAAGCGGGCGGGTAGGGAGGTCCTCGACCCCCACTCGCCGAGACCCAAGCGGGCGGGTGGGGAGGTCCTCGACCCCCACTCGCCGAGACCCAAGTGGGCGGGTGGGGAGGTCCTCGACCCCCACTCGCCGAGACCCAAGTGGGCGGGTGGGGAGGTCCTCGACCCCCACTCGCCGAGACCCAAGTGGGCTGGTGGGGAGGTCCTTGACCCCCACTCGCCGAGACCCAAGGTGGGGAGTGGGGAGGCACAAGGCCCCCACTCGCCCAGCCCCAAAGGGAGGCGAGCATGGGAAGTCCTTTTTGTGAGCAGATCCTCTCAGCCCCGGTTCCAGAGGGGTTCATGGGGGCGGAGACGTCCCACTACTCCGACAGGAATGATCCAGTCCTGCACCTGCAGTGGTTTGAGGACAGGGTCTCCATCGTGCCCATGACGGATGCTTTCAAGTGCCGGCTCTTCGCCGTCACCCTTAAAGAAAAGGCCAGGGACTGGTTCCATCAGCTCCCTGTGGGATCCATCTATGCCTTCGAAAACTTACGCCGAGTCTTCCTGCTACGCTTCTCGACGTCAAGGAAGAGGAAGAAAGATGCCGAAGCACTTTTCAAGATCAAGCAAGAGCTAGGGGAGTCGCTGGCTCACTATCTGGAGCGGTTCATGGAGGAGGTTCTCCTCTTCCAAGAAGTGCCCGGGTACACCCTCAAGCTTGCCTTCACATTGGGGCTGCGGGAGGGCTTCTTCAAGATGGACCTCAAGAGGAGAGCTCCTTTGTCCTTTGAGGAGTTGATGGAAAGGGTGGCAGAAGAAGTTGAGAGTGAGGAGGCCAACCCGGAGTTCGCGAGAAGGTTGGCCAAGCTGAGTGAGCCGGAGGCAAGGCAGCAGGGGGGAAGGGTAGGGGCCCCCAAGAGGAAGTTCGACCAAGAGGAAGACAACTTCTAGGAAGAAGAGTCCGACCTCCCAGGGTGGAGGCAGGGACCAAAGGCACCCCCTCCGCCACCTCAGCAAACCATGGCAATCGGTTGGGGGAGAAGGAGGAGAGCCAGGAAGGCAGAAAGAAGAGGAAAAAGAGGGGGCGTACGGGTGGAGATACCCTACTGTGACTTCCATGATGAGGAGGGTCACGCGACATCCACCTGCCCCGAGTTCTTGGAAATGAGGGAGTCAAGGCATCCGAAGTCGCAACGTCAGCAACTAGAGGAGGTCGAGGAAGACCATGCCTAGGAGTAGAAGTCCAAGTCCCGGTCTCCATGCTTAGCTTTTTCTTCAAATCCATGCAGTATGATGATCTACGTTCAGACTTAGTTTTTCTTGCATGTAATATGACAATCAAAGTTATGAAAGTTTTTCAGGTACTTAACTCCGATGTTGGCCCGCGGACCAGGCTCCCATCAAGCTGGCAGGGCTGGGAACCGGTCGGTGGCCAGATGTTTCAAAGGTACTTAGCCCCGATGCTGGCCCACTGACCAGGCTCCCATCAAGCTGGCAGGGCCAGGAACCGCTCGGTGGCCGGATGTTTCAAAGGTACTTAGCCCCGATGTTGGCCCGCTGACCAGGCTCCCATCAAGCTGGCAGGGCCGGGAACCGCTCGGTGGCCGGATGCTTCAAAGGTACTTAGCCCCGATGCTGGCCCGCTGACCAGGCTCCCATCAAGCTGGCAGGGCCGGGAACCGCTCGGTGGCCGAATGTTTCAAAGGTACTTAGCCCCGATGCTGGCCCGCTGACTAGGCTCCCATCAAGCTGGCATGGCCAGGAACCGCTCGGTGGCCGAATGTTTCAAAGGTACTTAGCCCCGATGCTGGCCCGCTGACAAGGCTCCCATCAAGTTGGCAGGGCCGGGAACCGCTCGGTGGCCGAATGTTTCAAAGGTACTTAGCCCCGATACTGGCCCGCTGACCAGGCTCCCATCAAGCTGGCAGGGTCGGGAACCGCTCGGTGGCCGAATGTTTCAAAGGTACTTAGCCCCGATGCTGGCCCGCTGACAAGGCTCCCATCAAGCTAGCAGGGCCGGGAACCACTCGGTGGCCGAATGTTTCAAAGGTACGTATCCCCGATGCTGGCTCGCTAACCAGGCTCCCATCAAGCTGGCAAGGCCGGGAACCGCTCGGTGGCCGAATGTTTCAAAGGTACTTAGCCTCGATGCTGGCCCGCTGACTAGGCTCCCATCAAGCTGGCAGGGCCGGGAACCGCTCGGTGGCCGAATGTTTCAAAGGTACTTAGCCCCGATGCTGGCCCGCTGACCAGGCTCCCACCTAGCTGGCAGGGCCGGGAATCGCTCGGTGGCCGAATGTTTCAAAGGTACATAACTCCGATGCTGGCCCGCTGACCAGGCTCCCATCAAGCTGGCAGGGCCGGGAACCGCTCGATGGCCGGATGTTTCAAAGGTACTTAGCCTCGATGCAGGCCCGCTGACCAGGCTCCCACCTAGCTGGCAGGGTCGGGAACCGCTCGGTGGCCGAATGTTTCAAAGGTACTTAACTCCGATGCTGGCCCGCTGACCAGGCTCCCATCAAGCTGGCAGAATGTTTCAAAGGTACTTAGCCCCGATGCTGGACCACTGACCAGGCTCCCATCAAGCTGGCAGGGTCGGGAACCGCTCGGTGGCCGAATATTTCAAAGGTACTTAACCCCGATGCTGGCCCGCTGACCAGGCTTCCACCTAGCTGGCAGGGCCGGGAACCGCTCGGTAGCTGGAAGGTCTCTATGTATTTTTCCCCGAGGTGGTCTCGCTAGCCGGGCTCTCATTAGCCGGCGGGGTTGGAAGACCTCTCGGGAGGCTATGTATTTTTCCCCGAGGTGGTCTCGCTAGCTGGGCTCCCACTAGCCGGCGGGGTTCGAAGACCTCTCGGGAGGCTATGTATTTTCCCCGAGGTGGTCTCTCTAGCCGGGCCCTCACTAGCCGGCGGGGTTGGAAGACCTCTCGGGAGGCTATGTATTTTTCCCCGAGGTGGTCTCGCTAGCCGGGCTCTCACTAGCCGGCGGGGTTGGAAGACCTCTCGGGAGGCTATGTATTTTTCCCCGAGGTGGTCTCGCTAGTCGGGCTCCCACTAGCCGGTGGGGTTGGAAGACCTCTCGGGAGGCTATGTATTTTTCCCCGAGGTGGTCTCTCTAGCCTGTCCCTCACTAGCCGGCGGGGTTGGAAGACCTCTCGGGAGGCTATGTATTTTTCCCCGAGGTGGTCTCGCTAGCCGGGCTCTCACTAGCCGGCGGTGTTGGAAGACCTCTCGGGAGGCTATGTATTTTTCCCCGAGGTGGTTTCGCTAGCCGGGCTCCCACTAGCCGGCGGGGTTGGAAGTCCTCTCGGGAGGCTATGTATTTTTCCCCGAGGTGGTCTCGCGAGCCGGGCTCTCACTAGCCGGCGGGGTTGGAAGACCTCTCGGGAGGCTATGTATTTTTCCCCGAGGTGGTCTCGCCAGCCGGGCTCTCACTAGCCGGTGGGGTTGGAAGACCTCTCGGGAGGCTATGTATTTTTCCCCGAGGTGGTCTCGCTAGCCGAGCTCCCACTAGCCGGCGGGGTTGGAAGACCTCTCGGGAGGCTATGTATTTTTCCCCGAGGCGGTCTCGCTAGCCGGGGTCTCACTAGCCGGCGGGGTTGGAGGACCTCTCGAGGAGGCTTTATGTTTCTTCCCAAAGTAGCTCCGTTACGCTGATTTCCAGCGACACTCGTCGAATATGCAGGGTTGGACATTTCTTTCCGAGCATCTACCTCGCTCGAAAAGAGCAGGGATTGTGTACAACCCTGTATTCGCCGAGTAGGTACTCGAGCCAAGAGGTATTTCAGAACATCGTTCCTCAGCAGGATCCAGGGTAGGGAGAGAAGAGGGCGAGCGATGGAGGTAGAGGCCTCCCGCTCCCCCACCCCTAGCAGGGCGGCGAGCTCCACTCACCCCCCTCCCCCCATGCGCCCCTAGTAGGAGGAGGCGAGACCCTAAAGTAGGGTGCGAGCTCCACTCGCCCCCTCCCCAAGCAGGGGGTGAGACCAGAAGGGGGGCCTCCCCTGCCTGGGTCTCCCCAGCCCCAGTAGAGTGGTGAGACCAGTAGGGGGGCCGCCCCTACCTGGGTCTCGCCCAGCCCCAGTAGAAGGGCGAGACCAGCAAGGGGACCGCCCCTGCCTGGGTCTCGCCCAGCCCCAACAGAAGGGCGAGACCAGCAAGGGGACCGCCCCTGCCTGGGTCTCGCCCATCCCCAGCAAAGGGGTAAGACCAGCAGGGGGGCCGCCCCTGCCTGGGTCTCGCCCAGCCCCAGCAGAGGGGCGAGACAAGCAGGGGGGCCGCCCCTGCCTGGGTCTCTCCCAGCCCCAGCAGAGGGGCGAGACCAGCAGGGTTGCCTCCCCTGCTTGGGTCTCGCCCATCCCCACCAGGGGGGCGAGACCAGCAGGGGGGCCGACCCCCGGGTCTCGCCCCACCCCAGTTAGGGGGCTCGGCGAGCCCGCGAGATGCCTCCTCTCGCCCAGTTCCGGGGGGGGGAACGGTCTGCGTTTAGCGCCTCAGAACAGCGGGATTCGGCTATCCGCAGCCATTTTCGGGGGTATTTTGGTAACTTCGGGCACCAGTTTTTGGTTACTTGCAGCCCATATCCAGAATCCTATAAATAGGACCAAGGGGGCACCATTTGGAGGCAGGTTCATTCTAGGCTAACTCTCTCCCTCTCTCTCTCTCCCCACTTTCTCTCTCTAGTGGGTGAGGAGAGCCTCCAGTGGTGCCCAAGCTTAGTAGTGGCTTGGGGGGGGGAGTTCCTAAGGGGCTTCCGGGTATGTGGCTGGACCTCCCCACTAAGTCCTTGGTCCAGTCCATAGTTCCTCAACCTTCAACCTAGAGCTCTCCCTTGGGGGGAGTAAGGGTTGGTCGCCCCTCATTTCGGTGAGGGCCCTGAACTCCACAGAGACCGAGATATCGGTTTCAACATAGAATTAGTCAAAAAGATAGAAGAATTTGATTTACTTACATTGCTATCAGGAGAGGCAAGATTTGAATATAGTGTTCCTTTGTCTTCTTCATCTTCCTCTTCCAAACAAGAGTTTCCATCATCATTTCCGCTTGATGAGCGTTCTATGGATCCATCCTTTGTGTAGCTTTCTTGAATATTTGCTTAGGCTTGCATATTCTCCGGTTCTTGTGAATGTTCCGTACCTGTAGAAGGAGAATCATAAGTTCTTTCAAGAAAACTCCAAATTTCATATGAGTTAGGTAAAGTATAAATAAGTTTGAAAATATTTTGGTCTAACGCACAAAATATACTATTCATAGATTTTGCATTTAAAATAATTTCATTTCTAGTTAGTACGCTTGATGGCTTTTTAATAGTAATATTCCAAACTTTTTCATCTAAGGTCTTAAGAAAATTTTTCATTAATATTTTCCACCCTTAAAAATTTTTGCCCATAAATAAAGGTGGTGATAATACTTTTTCATTTATATTAAAATTTTCCCCACTAGTAGAAGCGAGATCATGATCAAGAGACGCCATTATTCCCGGTTGTTAAGCCGATTTGGAATAACCTTGCTCTGATACCACGTGTTGGATCTTGTGGCGCCCTTAGAGGGGGGGGGGGGTGAATAAGGGCCTTTTTGAATTCTGATTTTTTACTTAAGAATTTTCAAAACAAATTTTGCTTTTCTAAAAATCACTTATAAAAATTTACAAACTATGAAAATTTTAAATTAGATCAAACACAAAATTTCTAAGTTAAAGATTAAGCAACCAAATTTGCAATTAAAGAAAAGGCATAATATTTTAATCATGAAATTCTCATACAATAAAAATGATCTTAACAATGCTTAAGATCAAGGCATAAATAAGATAATAAACTTTTTACAATTTTTGTTTACCAATCCTTCTCCCAAGGATCGGAAGGCTATCACTTGTCTTTCCCTAGAACAAGCCCAAGCCTATCCTCTAGATCTTCCCAAGATCTATACGTAGCACACAAGGCCACGATTTCCCATCAAGCCACACAAGGACTTGGACGCTCTGCACAAGGAAGCGTTTTTCCCCTAAGCCACGCAAGGACTTAGACGTCACGCATAAGGAGACGATTTCCCTACCAATACAAAGTGAAATGTATATAAATGAAAATACAAAATGAAATGAAAAACACCCTAGAAATTCAGATCTCTGAAAGGAAGGTTGAAGCCTCGAGATGATCGTTGATGTATAAGTGCGTCCGATCTCGTCTTCAATCTCAAACCTTCTCAGCACAAATGGAAGTTGATGAGGTTCTGGAGCTCTCTGGTTCGTATGAACTCAGGAAAGGACTTAGAATCTTCAAAGCTCTGAATGTACGAACAAAACGAACCACTTTATATATTTTCACTGTCGCCTGGGCGACATCGCTGTCGAAATTCCGACAGCGCCAAACTGCCGTTCGACCTGCTGTCGTGCGGGCAGTTGCTGTAACTTCTGCGTTGTCGCCTGGGCGACATCGATGTCGGAATTCCGACATCCCCTCTTCATTTTTGCCATCCGAAACTTCTCCAGACTGTAGATTGAGTCATTCTCATCTCCAAAATGGGGTGGACCGTTCTGTAACTCTTCCTGGATTGAAAGTTATGGCCATTTTAAGATCAGCACACAAAACTCATCCTTTTGCTTTTTCTAATGTGTACACACTCTTGGATCATGCCCATGAACGAGGACTTGTCTCGTCATTGAACCTGTACAACCTGGACACTATAAGCACACAAAAGACTAGATCAAATACAACACGATATTTGTTATTCTCAAACCAAGAGATGCGGAACATAGGCTCCAACACAAACTTTATTCCTTTCATACTGAGCTAGTTCTTCTTGCACAGTAGCTATCCAGTGATGGTCATTGTCTGCCTCTTTAAAATTCTTTGGCTCATATTATGAGAGGAAGTATTGCAACATTGTCTCATTTGTTATTTGATTTCTTTTCTTCACTCCCACTATCACATCTCCTATAACTTGAGTTGGAGGGTGATCCTTTAGGGTCATCCTGGTTCTTGTTGAACTGTTCAGTAGATTCACTTACTCTTGCTTATTGACCGTGGGGGCATCATTTCCATTCACTAGAGGGATCTCTGTGTCTGGTAGAGTAGATGCTCTAATGTCATCCTCATCTGCAGTAGAGTCTTCATCTGAATCATTGTTTGCTTTTTGTGTGCCTTTGTCCTGGCAATCTTATGGGCGATCCTTGATGTTGATCCTTTTCACTTGATCTGCTAGTTGATCTTCTTCCTACAATATAGTATTGGTGGAAGTTTCCTTCCCCTTGGAGAACATGTAAGTTTCATCAAATACAACATGCATTGACTCTTCAATTTTGAGAGAGCCCTTATTATAACACCTATAGGCCTTGCTTGATGAGGAATATCCCAAGAATATCTCATCATCAGCCTTCTTGTCAAATTTGGCAAGATGACTCTTCCTATTGTTAAGAATGAAGCAAGTACACACAAAAATCCTAATGTATGTGTGACTATATGTGTTTTTCCATTCAATAACTCATAGGGAGTCTTCAACTTAGTTTTGTGGATGAGACTTCAATTCAGAACATAGTTGGCATTTTTCACTCTCTCAGCCCAAAAGGACTTTGGCAATTGGATTCAACCAATAATGTCATTCCTGATTCAATTACGGTTCTATTTTTCCTTTCAGCCACGCAATTTTGTTGGGGGGTTCTAGGAGCTGAAAAACTTTGTATTATTCCCTGATCCTCAAAGAATGTACAAATTAACTGATTTTAAAACTCAGTGCCATGATCACTTCAGATCATAGCAACCTGAGTATTGAATTTAGATTGAATATGTCTAATGAATCTTGATAGGATCTTGAAGGTGTCTGATTTAGCTTTTAGAAAGAACACCCAGTTGAATCTAGAACAATCATCTACAATGACTAATGTATAGGATTTGCCTGCTAAGCTTTGAGTGGAGACAGGACCAAATAGGTCTATATGCAACAGATATATGATTATAGGGGAATCATGCTTACCAATTGGTTTGAATGATGAATTGGTCTGTTTTCCTAGTTGGCAGGTGTAACACCTCTCCTTGTTACATTGAATATAATAAAAGGTCTGAATGGGACCCAACACCATATTAAATGAACAGTAAAGAGAGTTATGTAATTAGATTTTAAATATTTCATAACCAAACCATCTCAGCTGAATCAGAATAGACAATGGAAGCATTTTATTTATTTAAAGTAAAACTAGATTTACATGTCCACTAGGAACGAATATACAACAATAGTTCATTAAATACAATTTTTACATCAACATGTGGATTACAAACATCGGCACGTAGGACGACCACACATGAAAATAGTAAACAATCACTTGGGCCTTCGAGGGCGAGCATAGTGCAGCAGTTGAGGCTCCAACTCGCTATATCCCACTGGACTCGCGAGGACCTGTAGGAACACATACCATCAAAAGGAGGCAAACAAGCAACTGATAAGCTTTAGCTGACCAAGATTTATAACGACCCCATTCCATTCCAAGGGCGGTGGTTTTCCTTCCCTGCAAACACGTTTAGCAGCATATATCTAAAAAGTGCGTCAAAGCACTGCAATCAACATCAACGTAGGCACTCCCAGCCATACTTTTCATGCACTCATGGCACTCTTCCAGTGCACTCCCCGAGTTACACCACCATCTTAAGCCTTACTTAACTTAGATGATTATGAACTCTACCATCAAGGTTGTCCTGCCTTATGGTTCTTTTCCCAAAATACTAACAGTGAACGGAGGGGTGACATCATCACTGAAGAGCTAATGGACGAGTTCGGTTCAGCTTTTGACGTGCTCATATCATCGGGAAAATTAACTACTCGACGCAGAGATGGCTTCCCCTTGTTCCTGCTATTGGCACACAAGGCCAACGAAGTTAGGCATCCTATGCCCTTCCTTTCATGCTATTACACACCCAGTCTGTTTTGACCTAGTCTTCATGTAACACCCCAAAAATCGTAGTTCAGCGAAGTAGGCGGAGTGGTAGTGCTGCACTTGAAGTAGGCTAAATTTTCCCTTTCTGTTCTTAGCGCACGATCAGTGGCCTCATCGCGCACGACCGGTGATCGTGCGCCAGCGATCGTGCGTTAATTCAGAAGAGAATCGAGTTCTGTCCCGGACAGTGCGCACGACCATTTCCCTCTTCGCGCACGACCACTGACCGTGCGCCTGTGATCGTGCGCCCTGTTTATTCTGCTCCGCGATTTTGAGCGGAGAAGAAGATCGGTCCGTCCAAATCCTTTGGAATCCGATCCAATGGCTAGGATTAGATGCTGGAGGTCTTTAGGGCTGATGAGAGGAGTTGAATCCTCATAATCTCTAAGCCTTTCTCTCTCCAAACCTAGAGAAAGAAGAAGGAGGCAAGGAAGAAGAAGGAGAGATCCCGCCATTGACGGAGCTCCGGAGCTCCGTTTCACGAGCCGTTTCCAGATTTGGAGAGTGCAGCCCGGTGCGGTCCTTTCCCTCCGTGTGAAATCTTCGATCCATGGCTAAGAAGAACGCTTCTAGGGTAACGATTCTTCCTCCTGAATTTGGACTTGTATTTGTCCTTTCATTCCTCTTTCTATGCTTGCATGAGGAATACCTTTCACCAAATGGGTGAAGTGTAGGATTTCCTCAAGTTCTTCGGAACTCCGGGTAGATTGTGTCCGTCCCCGGCATTATTGCATGTAGAAAATCCGGTAGTCGTGCGGATTTAGGCATTTTGTGTGAAGCCTATTCGTGGCCGTGAGCCCGAATCGGTGATGCTTGATTTGCAATGTTGCATTTAGGTTAGGCCTAGAATGCGTGCCGGAGAATGACTCCGTGAAATCATCTATAGCAGTGCGGGAAATAAGTATAGGCGTCTTGTGAAGATGCTAACGAAAGCCCCATGCTTTGAGATTGGTTGAAGGCAAACCTTCACCACGAAATTGATGCGGAGCGTATTGCACCTCCCTTGTTGAGTATTCGCGAAGCCTAGATCCTTGTGAAGGGGTTAGGTGCGTAGCGTATAATTAGTGTAGCACTTGAAAGTGCTAAACCCTTACGGGCCGAGGTGAAGCCATACCCGCGTCGTGCAATAGATCGCGACAGTTAGAGCACGGGCAAAGCTAAACCGAACCCGTTTCCATGCAGATCGGTAAGAGGTCCCTTCCTCATGAAAGCCGTGTGATCATGGGAGAGGTCGTGGAAGGTGTCATACCTAAACCGACCAAAAGCTCTTGTTCCCACCTAAGGCTGTGACCCTTAGGGTGGAGTGTTGTGGAATTGATATTATGATTAGCCTCATGCGATTGCTTAGGCGGTTGTGGGGAACCTTCGGGTGAACCCAACCAACATCATGTGCATACCTAGGTTCCCCTCTCTTTTGATGCTCAACCTAGAAGATTGATTGTGCTTGAAACCTCACCTTGTGTAGTTTGCACTTTATTTTTATTAGTACTTGTTGCTAGTTTGGCTTGCTTGCAGGGTAGAGGCTCCGCCACCCCGGAAAAGGGGTGGGGTCGTTATAATTTGGTCAGCTTTGCTGACCGTTACCTTGTTTGCCACCGCTTGGTGGAATATTCTTATGCAGGTGCAGGTGAGCCTAGCGGAAAATAGCGGGCGGTGACCCTTTTGCTGAGTTGGCCCTCGAAGGCCAGCCTCTTTTCTGTTTTCCATGTATTGTCGGTCTGCGTGCCGATGTATGTTTAAGGAGTTTTATTACATTTGGTTAAATGTAAGGCCTTAAGGCCGTAACTCTACTTTATGGTTTCATTCCTATGATAGTGGACAGTTCTAAGTGTAATGTTTTTAATCAAATGCTTCCGCTTACGTTTTGTACTCTCGTGTAGTTGTATTCTTTTCTGTTTATCACCTTTTAACTCCTAGCTAGTGTGGTTTGTATGGCGTGGGGTCCCGGCCGGACCCGCTGTTATACTTTTCGTACTGGCAGGGTGTTACACTTCACAGTCTCCACAAATTTGCTCACTGGAGCTACCTCCAGTGGTAGAGTTACCGCCCGGCGCTATCGACAGAACGCACTTCGACCCTCAGCTATGCTTAGCATTTGCTGGCCTATAGCATTCTGGTGTTACGCACCCGGTCCCTAGGACCTAGGCTTCACACCCATCATAAATGGCTCGCTTATTTCAACCAGGAGCTACCGCTAGCGGTAACACTACAGCTGGGCGGTAGGAGTTAGAGCAATGACTCTTTCCCGTTTTTTCAGGTATTTTTTAGAGAGCACCTCCAGAACTCCCTGCAGCACGTCAAAGTACTCGGAACCCGAAAACACAGCATATATACTCGGAGTCTTCTCCGATTCTCAATAAACATCACCAATCTAGACCAACCTGTCCAGATGGGCTTTACACATCATGCTTATGTCTGTACTTCGATTCGGACTCTATATGCAATTTCTATAGGGATATTCCATTTGGACCCATCAAAAGAATCCTATCCACTAATTAGTGCAAATCTTCCTGCAACTATGCCAATCAAAGGACTAGCGTGTCCAAATATGCAGAAGGAGAGTCATTACCATTGATGCCCATTTCAGTTCCATAGAATCATTGTTGAGATGGATGGAAGCGTTCAGATAACCTTCCTCACCGCAGATCCAACTTTGGCACAAGCGATCAAGAACTCTTAACGATACAAGGGGTGATTGCAACACATCCTTCTCCTTCTCCCGTTCCTCTTCCTTTCTTCTTTTTCTTAAGAGGTTTCTTGAAGAGAAAGAGAAAATATAAGAGAAATATTAAGAGAAACTAAAGCCTTTCAACTCTGCAGCACTTCTTCACCTAAGGGAGAACAATGGAAGACCATCACATTCTTTCATATCTCCATATGATGATAGAAGGAAGAGACCCCAGCATGAGAGGGTCTTTATTAATGTTTAATTTATATGTGTAGAGGGAAGGCTGTTCAACCACAAACCAGCAGTGCTATCTGGACAGTGGATGCTCCATGCATATGACTGGAGCAAGAGATTTGCTGGAAAATTTCAAGGCCAAGGAATGGCCCAAGGTAATTTTTGGGAACTCCCACTCTGGTCAAACCAAGGGATATGGTTTGCTGAGGATTGGAGAAATCTCCTTTTCTAAAGTAGCTTATGTTAAAGGACTTCAACATAATCTGATCAGCATTAGTCAGCTGTGTGATGGTGAATACAAAGTTGTATTCACCAAGTCCTTGTGTCATATAGTTATCTCTAAGACTGTTCAAACAGTTTTGACTGGTCTCAGAAAAGGTAAAGTGTATGTTGTAGACTTTGAGTACGCAAAGTCTGAGATCTACTTGTTTAACTCCCAGTTAGAAAATAGTGAACTTTGGCATAGGAGACTTAGTCATCTTAACCTTAAGACCATAGCCATACTCTCCAAACTCAACCTAGTCAGGGGTTTACCAACTGGTAAATTCAATAAAGGCCACCCCTGTAGAGCCTGCCAACTAGGTAAGAAGATCAAATCTTCATTCAAACCAATTGGCAAGAATGATTCTCCTAGAAGCCTTTTCTTGTTGCACATGGACCTATTTGGCCCTATCTCCACTCAAAGATTAGCAGGAAAGTCCTACACATTAGTCATTGTTGATGATTTCTCTAGGTTCAGCTGGGTGTTCTTTCTAAAAGCTAAGTCAGACACTTTCAAGATCCTCTCAAGATTCATTAGACAGATCAATCTAAACTCAACACACATGTTGTTGTGATCATAAGTGATCATGGCACTGAGTTTGAGAATCAGTTAATGTGTAGATTCTGTGAGGATGAAGGTATCAGGCAAAGCTTTTCTGCTCCTAGAACCCCCCCCCCCCCCCCCCAAACAGAATGCGGTAGTTGAAAGGAAAAACAGAACCCTAATTGAATCAGGAAGGAAATTGTTAGCTGAATTTAACTTGCCAAGGTCCTTCTGGGCTGAGGCAGTAAATACTGCAAATTATGTTCTGAATAGAAGTCTCATTCACAAGACTAAATTGAAGATTCCCTATGAGTTGTTGAAGGGAAAGGAACCTATAGTCACTTACTTTAGAATTTTTGGGTGTACTTGCTTTATCCTCAACAATGGCAAAACACATCATGCCAAATTTGAAAAGAAGGCTGATGATGGGATATTCTTGGGATATTCTTCATCAAGCAAGGCCTATAGGTGCTTCAATAAATGCTCTCTCAAAATTGTGGAGTATATGCATGTGGTCTTTGATGAAACTAACATGGTTTACAAGGGGAAGGAAACTTCTACCAGTTCTATCCTGCAGGGAGAAGATCAACTAGCAGAGCAAGTTAAAAGGATGAGCATAGTGGATCATCCAATTATGTGTCAGGAAAAAGGACATCAAGATATTGACACTGACTCTGGTGAGGATTATGGAGCAGATGAAGAGGAAATAGTAGCACCTGGTTTACCAGCCACATACATTATTCCAGCACATGAAGATGATGATCCCACTGTTACTAAGCAAGTGATAGCTCAGGAAGAAGAGCACTTAAAAAGATCATCCTCCAACTCAAGTAATAGGAAACTTGACAGTTGGAGTCAAAACAAGGAACCAACTCACAAATGATACAATGATGCAGTGTTTCCTGTCACAATATGAACCAAAGAAATTTGAAGAAGCAGACAGTGACCCTCACTGGATATCTGCTATGCAAGAGGAACTGGCCCAGTTTGAAAGGAACAAGGTCTGGACTTTGGTTGAAAGATCAAAGAATTACCCAGTGATTGGCACCAAGTGGGTGTTCAAAAATAAAATGGACTCAACTGGGGTCATAATCAGAAATAAGGCTAGACATGTGGCCCAAGGGTATAGGCAAGAGGAAGGCATTGACTTCAACCAGACATTTGCCCCAGTAGCAAGGCTGGAGGCAATCAAAATGTTCCTAGCATATGCTGCCCACATGAAGATCAAGGTATACCAGATGGATGTCAAGAGTGCATTTCTCAATGGGAAACTCCAAGAAGAGGTGTATGTGGAGCAGCCACCAGGTTATGTCAATCCAACATCTCCCTCTTCTGTATATAGATTAGATAAAGCATTGTATAGTCTAAAGCAAGCTCCAAGAGCTTGGTATGAAACCTTAGCCACCTTTCTCCTGGAACACAACTTTGAAAGAGGAAAGATGGATAAAACCCTTTTCATAAGAGCACATAAGAATCAGCTATTACTTATGCAAATATATGTAGATGACATTATATTTGGATCTACTGATCAATCTCTCTGCAAAAGGTTTGCCTGCCTGATGTAGTACAGATTTGAAATGAGTAGCATGGGGGAATTACCTATTTTCTTGGTCTTCAGGTGAGACAAAATGCAGATGGCATTTTCATATCCCAATCCAAATACACTGGGGAACTCATCAAATGATTTGGTATGGAAAATACCTCTTTTCTGAAGACCCCCATGGCTACCAATGTTGTTCTAGATAAAGATGAACAAAGTAAGCCCTTTGATCAAAGGACTTACAGAGCAGCCATTGGCTCTCTTCTCTACCTAACAGCTAGCAAACCTGATATAATGTTTACTACTTGTATTTGTGCAAGATTTCAGGTCGACCCAAAGGAATCCCACATGAGTTCTGTCAAAAAAATTCTAAGATATCTGAAGGGTACTCCTGAGCTTGTCTTATGGTATCCAACTGAATCTAGTTTTGAATTGGTTGGCTATTCAGATGCAGACTATGCTGGATGCAGGCTTGATAGAAAAAGTACTTCAGGAACATGTCAGTTTTTGGGTGCTAGACTGATATCATGGTTTAGCAAGAAGCAAACCACAGTCTCCACTTCTACAGCTGAAGCTGAGTACATAGCTGTAGAAAGCTGTTGTTCACAAATTTTGTGGATGCAAAATCAGTTGTTAGACTATAACTTATCTCATGCCAATTCCACAATCTATTGTGACAGCTCTAGTGCAATTTCAATTTCCTCCAATCCTGTTCACCACAGCAGAACTAAGCACATAGAGATAAGACACCATTTTCTCAGAGACAATGTAGAGAAGGGTAAGATCAACCTTCAGTACATATCTACTGACAATCAAAGGGATTACATCTTCACCCCTTGATGAAAGTAAGCACAAGTTTTTCATCAATGTACTGGGGATGCTTGATGGAGCTTTGTAGGTCCCCTATTATTATGTATAAAGATCTATTTTCTGTAGAAAATCATTGCTGGGGAAAATAGCAAAAATCTTAAGGAAAATCATAACTGATTAATCAAAGCTGCGTCTAACTCAAATCGACGTATCGTCGACTTCTACTCGATGCCAGCTTCGAGAGCTCTCTGGGACGGTTCCTTCGAATACCACTCGACGCAACGTCGAATACTTATCGATGCTTACGTCGACATCATTATTGATAAATATATTTTGAAGCCACGTTGACATTAACTCGACGCTTCATCGACTTAACAGATCGCGCGCATTAACATATTTTGGCATGCTGAATTCTTCTCTTCTCTCGACGGTGCTTCGAATAAAATCCTATGTTGTGACGATTCATCTACTCAAAGCAACTTTTGTGTTTCATTCTATTGTGCTATTCGAGTTCTTTCCTTCCTTCTCTCTTCCTTCTCCCTCTCTTCGTCTATTTTCCTTGTTTTAGTGCAGGTTCTCGCTGTGTTTCAATGGCTTCTCCGTCAAGTCATGAAGATATTATGGAGGCAGTCAATCTAGCACTTGTAACAGTGTTATCCAAGTTCGGCTCGCTCTATCTGGACTTCTCCACAGACTGTTATTTCAAATTATGCTGTCAACATTGAAGATTGCGAGATCTTACCTCTGACCTAGAGGTCTTTGACAGGGAAGTGAGATCGGCGGTCATGCCTGCTGATGACTTTATATCATTCTTCAATAATATAAAGCAGGGGGAGAGCAGTACCAGCAGGTAGCAAACCCATCAACAGCAGGTTCCTCAATATTCGGTTTTCACAACAGCATTCCCTCTCTCTTTCATCTCTGAAGGAGAGCCTGTTGTATCTTCCAAACTATAGTTTTCAGATGCAGTAAATCAGGGGGAGGCAATCTCTCCAAGGACTCTGCCCTTTGCTCAGGGGGAGCCACCAACTTAGGGGGAGGTCCCCTCAATCTCAGATGATCAGATGTACCTCATGTCTCTACAAGAATTTCAGGAAGACACTGAACCATCCATCCTTGATCCTCTCTTATTCAGAATGTCTTCTGAAGATTCATCCACAGCACCATCCCCAGCCAAGATAGCTGATCAAGAGTATGTTTCACCTGATACAGCTCAGCTTCCTTCTCCACCTGCTCCTATGTCTAAGCCACTTCTTCCAACACCAGTCTTCAGAGGGAGACCTCCATATAGAGGTGGGAGTAGAGGTAGAGGAAGAGGAAGAGTACATATCTGGGAGATGTACACAAAGGAATAGAGGAAGGAATACAGGAAGGATAAATCTTACTACAAGAAATTTGAAAAGGTTGAATTTCCAGAAAACACAATGGAAACCTACACTAATCCAGAACTTGACAAAATATTTGAGGAGAGTCCTGATAGAGAAAGGTATGAATTTGTGTCAGCCCAAAAGGAGCTTCAAGATAAGAAAAAAAGGTTCATAGATATTCTAAAAAGAGGAAAAGAAGTGGTTGAGAAAGAAGAATTGGTCAAAGCAATTCCAATCAAACCTGCTATGTTTGATCACACATTGTATACTACAATAAATCCCAAAGCCAAAGTGTTAGAAGGAGTAGGGAAACTCCACAGAGGAGGTATTGGATGCAATCCAAAGGATGCAGTACAACTTCCCCAGAAAAGAATGAAAAGAGAGAAATCACCTGAAGAGTGGATAGAGAAAAGGAAGATCCTGTTTACAAAAGCCTCAACTTCTGAAAAGGAATAAGCAACTATTGTTGAAGCACCAGTTGTAGCTACTGAATCAAATCCTGACAAATGTCCTAAATCAGATGATCTAAGCCTAGAAGTCATAAATTTGATGAAAGCCAAAGTATTTGGTCTTGGTTTCACTCTCAAGGATGCTCATCCTAACACTGAAATGGACTTGGACAAATTGTTCAAAGGTCATGAAAAGATACAAAAGAACCCAGAGAAAGCCATCCCTGCAAATTTCAAATATGTGGAAAAGAAGTACAGGAGCGTATATGAGGACTTATTCAACTTTCTCAAAGAAAGGAAGTGATGCTTCTTGTGGTGGGTAATCTATGATAAAACTTTTGTTAATCATTAATATGATACCTTCTCTCTATATTAGCTTATCCAGCTTATCTAGATTTTGTCTATGATGTCTTGTATGCATTTATGTTTATTCATGCAGAGAAATAAGTAAATCACTTTGTTCAAATTGTAAAATTTGTTAAGATAAATAAGGGGAGATTGTTGGGAAAAACCCTTTGATTTAACTTAACAAATTACCTAAAAGTGATTTTATCTCTTAGGAATAAATTATCCATTGTATAGTGAGGGTAATCTGGTCATTAGATGTCTTATGATATCACACTCAACCTAGGGTGTCAAGACCAAGTCAAGAGAAGCACAAATTTGGTGAAGTTAACATTTGCGTCGAATAGAAGTCGACGCAACTTCGAATGAATGTTGACGCTACTCTGACTAGAAGTCCAAGTGGTTCACCCTTCTGTCGAATTAACTCAAGTCGATGTTACGTCGAATAGCTATTGACATAGAGGCCATGAACTTGTCGATGTATCTTGAGAAGTCGACGCAGCTTTTACTTCAACTAGGTGCAAAAGGAAATAGCTGTCGAAGCCATTCAAAGTCGATGCAATGTCGACTTCATCACGACGCAGATAATGAAGCACAAAATCATATCTTTAACTCGCTGGTTACGTCGATTGGGTATCGACGCAATGTTGACTAGCAGAGTTCAGTCAGATCAAGGATGAATTCGAAGCTACTCCTACAAGAACTCGAAGGAGCGTCGATAAGAGAGGTAGATAACTCGACGCTACGTCAAATACAGTCTGAAAAAGAGAAACCTTGTCAGCTGTCATTTTGGACCTTCTCTCATGGCCAACCTCTCTCAAGACCGTTCTTCAACGGCTTCCTAATTGCCTCAAATGGAATAAAGAATTAACTGAGGTCAGAGAAAAACTTTCTTGGAAACAAGCTTAAATGTTGGTAGATGGGTTGGGAATCAAGGAAGGTTTCATTGTGAAGACTGATATACCCTTCAGGACTTACCAAAAAGGGAAACAAATTCAAATTCAAGAAGGGGATAATAAAAGGGAATAGAAAAAAGAGAAAGACACTACAATTATCACAATCGGCTATACTGTTCCAATGGATCTTCTTCTTCCTCACTCTCTCACAGGAACCCTAATAGACGAAAATATAGATAAGGAATATCTGTTGTTCTTCTTCTCTCCAAGAACAGTACAAAATAAGGGTGCTCATCATCACAATCTCATAGCAGCCAAAGTTCAATCTGAAAGAAGATAGAAGGAGCTGATAATAATAGCTTCTGCAAATCATCACCATCTTAAGCAGAAGTTCATCAAGAGCAGATCCTGTGAACAGATACAAGAAGTTGTTCTTACTAAAACCATCATAAGAATTCTGAAAACAGAATTCCTACATCCTTCTTCTTTCACTTTCTCCTTTCCTTCTGTAAAAGAGATTTGTTAATCCCTCTTCAAAGGATTCAATGGTTCAAGATCTCCTTATCAAAAGATCTGGTGGTTCATGATCTCCTTATCAAAGATCTGGTGGTTCAATATCTCTTTATCAAAAGATCTAGTGGTTCATGATCTCCTTGTCAAAAGATCAGTGGTTCTAAGAGTCTCCTTACCAAAATACTCAGGCATAGTGGTGCATCCCTACTAGGTGGTAGAAGAGGGGCGAAACCACATTTTGGGGAACCTCTATAAAAATTCTGTGAGTCTTCTAGTTGCTAATTTTCGATGCTGTCCCTAAATCTAGTTTATTTTATTAATTTTTGCTTTATAATTTAGCACTAGTTCATTCTGCCTGAGATCTTGTTTGAGAACAAATCCTTTGATTATTTTATTGTACTCACAGTTAGAATAGGAATAATTTTTTAAATCTCTATTCACCCACCCGCCCCTCTAGTGGATTCTCAGAGGCACACTGTGCTCTTTCAGGGCACCTTGGAGAGCCTGGGAGCTAAACCAAGATAACCTAGGGAAGAAGAAGCTTAGAAAACTGAGATTGTAATCCTCTCCAAAGGTGCCCTTCAAGGTCCATTTATAGTTTTTTACTCATGGTCTGCTAATAGTGGGATTCCGCCTTACTCTTTTGCTATACGCAGCCTAAACTGGTCTGCTAACAACCAAACTCCGCTGTTTGGAGAGACTAACTGAGACCACCAGGGGATTCCAGGTAAAAACACACCTAGACCCCTTCTGGGAGAACCACCCATAGGGGCTCCTCTCGCGACCTAGGAGGACCTGGCTCGCTCGCGTTCCTGCGGGTGGCCCGCTAGGGTCTAGGCCTGCTCGCCGACCCTGCGAGAAGCTTGCAAGAGCCGGCTCGCCCGGTCCCTGCGAGCCTGTTTTGGGACTCTAGCTCGCCCTCCTTCTTACTCCTCTCGCCTGCTGATTCCTTAGTCTCCGCTCACCTCCTGGCGAATACCGGGGTTGTACACAATCTCAGCTCTTCGCGAAGCTACCTTAGGCTTGCGAAGAAATGTCCAACCCCGGGTGTTCGCCGGCCCCCTGATGACGTGGTGAGAATCTTTTGGTGGGTCCCATGCCCGATTCTATAAATACAGTTCCTTCTGGCCGGTGTATGAACTTTTTCATCCCTCTCACTCCTTTCGCTGCTCGCTACTGTTTTCTGCGAGATATCCAAGAAGGAGGAGATACTTGCTCGCATCAAGGCCTCGCAGGCAGTCCAGAAGGCCAAAGCTGCCGAGCTCGCCCCTTGGATCTCTTCACAACCTATTCCGCCCCCACCTCGGGTTAAGAGGGCTAAGTCCGTCCGACGGCCGTCTGGGGAGGATGAGTCATCTCCGCTGTCTCCTTCAACCCACCACGAGCTTGCCTCGCAGGTTCTGCTAAAAAAGGACTCAATATTCCAAATAGTATTCGCTTAACTTTGTTTCCTTGCTCGCAGGACCCTCCCACAGAGGAAAATCTTATCAGGCCATCTCCAACGGCGTCTCGCCACCCGTCTCCCGGGTGGACTGATCCCCTCCTGATTTGAGGACCACTGACCTACGAGTCTCACCCTTGCGTCCCGATAAGCCGTTCATCTTATCAACTCTCGCTCTTCTTTGACCGCTGACCCGCCTCATTTAGTTTTGCAGAGTCTCCTCTTGCGAACTCAGATAGGCGAGTCTTCACTCCGGTGTGCTCGCCGGCCCCATCGAAAACGAACATCATTACCCCCGGGTTTGCCATTCTAGGCCAACGGAGCCCGGGTGTCTCGCTATTTGCCAAACCCTGGGCTTCTGACGAGACGACTCACGGCCCTGGCTTGGGAAAGTCCATAACCCCGACCTTTACTGAGGCTTTCAAGGGCCAGCCAATTTCTTCTCGCCCGCGGCCCTGTACCATTCTCATCTCGCTAGGTTAGACAATTTCTACCGATTATCGTCTCGCTGCCTGTTATGCTGATTTGCTTACATTCGCAGGTGTTCCTCCAACACCGCCTACCGAATCAGAGAAGGGGAGGTGGAGATGTCTCCCCCTCCCTCGCCGAGCTAGGTCGCAGATTTCTTGGGGGACCCCGGCAACCCGGAACAGATGAAAAGGCGATTTGCCGAGATATTCAGAAGCACGCCTTGATGCTGCGAGAGTTATACGATCAGGACCGGATGAACAGGGCCTCTTACGAGGAGAGGTTCTCCGTTATGGAGGCCACAAACACGCGCGTCCTTGCTAAGATACAGCTGGTCGCTCGCAGCAAGGCCACCTCACCTGGGGTGCACCTCATGCGAATTGAAGACTACATGTGGTTGATGCAGCGCGAGGTCGCGATCGGGTGTGCAAGGTCGCGATCGCTGGAAGTGGATCAACTATTGAACATCTATCTTTTATCTTTCTTTGTTGCCCGCTCTTGGTACCTTACCCCCTTTTGGGGCTTTCACCTTTCAAGAATTTGTAATTAGGAAAATTTTTGCTCACTCGCGAGTTTCTTATGTAGCTTTCAATTGCATATTCTGCCATGCTCGCGCACTATTAACTTTATGTTTATATTACTGTCTCGCCTTGCGCCTTGCGAGCCGTTGACTCGCCTTTGAGAGTCTTACTTCTTTCTCTGCAGCTCGGCTCGCCCGTGGCGAGTCAAAAGACGTCGTCATGATGCCAACCCACTTGAAGCGGATAAGGCCCCAGGAAGCTGGAAAATCACCGCGCAGTTCCGCTAGCCGCACCCCCCGCCCCCCCGACGCTTCGATTCCTTCCCTCCCTTTCCATTACTATAAATAGTCGACGAATTTTTCTTTCTAACCACCGCATTAACTGTTCTCCAGCCTTTCTTCCCTCTTCTATACTCTTTCGCAGATCTTAGCTTGCACTCGCGCTTTTTTTGACTAGCTGCCAGCAACGCCATGGTTGCCGAGGGAGAATCCGAGGGGTGAGCGAGGTGCGCCGGTGCCTTTTGCGAGCACCCTTTTTTTTGTGCCTCCCTCACCGATGACGAGTTCCTTGCCACAGTGGACAAATACATCCCTTCAGGGTTTGTAGCTCGCCGCCCGCCGAACACCGCCACCATCAATGATCCGTACACCGAAGAGCTCGCCATCGCCATTGCTCATTTTTAGAATGGGTTGTGACTCCCTCTTTGGCCGGAAGTACGCCAGGTACTCTATTGAACTATCGCATTCCTTTCTCACCTCGCAAGAAGCGTGCTAAAAGTTCCTTTGTGAATCTTTCACGTACTCAAATACTACGGCGTTCTACCGGGCCAGATGACGCCGAACGCGACCGTCGTGGTGGTCGCATTCGCCAGCTACTTGCGGGAGGAGAAGATCGATTTCAGACTGCTCGTCTTCCGCAAAGTCTTCTCCTTCCGGGCTTACAAAGTTGGGACCACCCATTTTGCGAGCCAGCACATTACTGTCTGCGAGACAGTTAACAAGACCCATTACTGGCACAAAAATACGTCCTAGTCAAAGGACCATTCAACAATATCCCCTTCTCCCCCCTCCAACGGGACGAAGCCACCTACCGCCCTCCTGCATCGATTGGAGGTGACGAAGTGAGGCTCTGCCAGTAGTTGTACAGGAAGAACTTTGAGGTCGTCCACCTTTGGCAGAGAGTGGAATCGCTGCTGCCAGTCCCTCAAGGATAAGGTTCGACTCGCGCTCGCAAATTTCCATTACTGCTTCTTATCCCGGTCGCTAACATTTCATTGCTTTTGCAGGAGAGCGCGATCTTCCGCTCCACCCCCTCATGCGAGGTGCGTCGTCCTCTCCTCCATCTCTCACACCACCGCGGCCGCCGAAGCATTCCGAGAACCCCCCGACTCGACTTCGGGTAAGAAGCGGCCGCCGGCTGTGAGCCAACTCGCCGCAAATCCCCCCGCCAAGGAAAGGAATAAGGACACCCCCTACAAAATGAAGGGGAAAGAGGTCGTGGAATTGTGAGAGACGGAGACTCCGCTCACCCCCTCCGCGATTCAAAAGGTTGCCCAGGAGGGTAGCGAGTCGAAGGATGCTCCTGGCGGGCCCAATCCAAGAAGCCACAAGAACTTTGGCCTGGGCGCTAAACTCCCAGATGCCCTCGGCGAGCTGTTGCTCGCATGGGATCCTGACCACAATAGGATCTCTTGCTCTTCGCTCCTCCCCTCCTGGGTTGAGAGCGATAAGTTTGGAGGCGAGGCATTCTCCCTCGCCATCGGGCTTTATGTCCACGAGGACGCCGCCCATTTTGGCGCCCTGCAATCCCGACGGCTTGTCAATGAGGCCATGCGATCCCACATGGTGGCTCGGTGGTACCTTATAGCAGAAAGGGATTCCAAGGAGATCAAGCATGAGCTCAAGGCAGACTCAAATGAGGTCGCGAGCCTCAAGTGGAAAGAGGCCCTCTCTGACGGTCTCCTCTCCATCC
This sequence comes from Dactylorhiza incarnata, assembly GCA_033032865.1. Lineage (NCBI taxonomy): Eukaryota > Viridiplantae > Streptophyta > Magnoliopsida > Asparagales > Orchidaceae > Dactylorhiza > Dactylorhiza incarnata. The sequence goes on from JAWHQI010000018.1 coordinate 17,565,927, forward strand.
TCCAAGGTGGAATGGTAAGTCATTCATACAACTTCTATTTTTCTCCCCATATGTTTCATTTGGCTAACATGTTTTTCTGCAGGACGCTGAAGCGGCGAGCCACCTACTCTCGCGGAATGCTGACCTGGAATCGGAGGTCGCATTCCTGAAGGCACACGTTTGCGAACTGACCAGAGCTATGCTCCCCCCGTCCCCTCCGCGAACTGAGACTCGCAAGAAATCTCGAGACAAATAGGAGGCGACCTGCAAGATTTCTAAGGGCGTTGCCAACCTTGTCTTCGAGACCCTCAAAGGGGAGAGTCTGCTTTCCACGGATGCCTTGGAGATTGGCATCAAGGACATTGTCCAGGACCTGGTCGCGCCGATCCCGGAGCCCGATGATTGCGGGAGAGAGGAAGAGCCGTCTAGCGACCGACATTAACTTTTTATGCTTCTATGTAAATCTTTTGTTTTTGACCGGCGAGCTCGCCTTCATTTGTAACCCTTTTGAGAAATGAAACAAGAATTATTTTTCTAACTTTTAATTACTTTTCCATCTTGCTCGCGCCAATATTCTTTTCTACGCTTGCGTGAATGTATTTTGTTTTGCTTGTGCTCATACTCTTACCTGCGCTGGCATGTTTCTTATCTGCGATGGTTATAAGGTTCACCATTTTATCGTACTTTCACTTTGTATCGCCACCTTACCTCGCGCTCACCCAATAAGGCATTCGCGTGGCTGCTCTAGCTTAGGAACTTCATTAGATAAACCTTATGTTTGCTTCTGCGCCTGGTTAAAGCGTGGACCATTTCGCGTCTCTAACTCGCCCAGCAGGGGCTCTAGCGAGCGGGGTCGACATTACCCTGTCTCGCTCGCCCACCCTCTGCCTGTGACCAGTGTAGCTTGTTAACCACTGTGCTAGCGGACCTCCCTGACTCGCTAGTTTAGGTCTTGCATATAAATTCTCCAAGTGTTTTCGCGAGACAGGGCCCGACCCGACAAACCTTGCGACCACTGTATCCGGCCACCTCGCTGTTACCATTAGACTTGGCATTTTTCGACCAATGCTCCTATTCATTTCCCGCGAGCGAGCTCCAGGGCTCGCCCTCTCTAGGCCTTGAGATATTTTGCGAATCAAACCCATTAACATGAATAACTTACTTGTCAGCCTCTCTGCGAGATCCTCCTTACACACCGGCTAGTGAGAGCCCGGAAGTGGGATCATCTGGGGCAATGCAGCACAAAAACATGTTACATTGCCAGCCTCTCCGCGAGATCTACCTGACCCACCGGCGAGCGAGAGCCTGGCAGCAGGATCGTCCGGGGAAATCCAGCACGAAAACATATTACCTTGCCAGCCTCTCCGTGAGATCTACCTTACCCACCGGCTAGCGAGAGCCAGGAAGTTGTATCGTCCGGGGCAATCTGGCACAAAACTTGTTACTTTGCCAGCCTCTCTGTGAGATCTACCTGACCCATCGGCTAGTGAGAGAATGGCAGCGGGATCGTCCGGGGTAATCCAGCACAAAAACATGTTACCTTGCCAGTCTCTCCGCGAGATAAACCTAACCCACCGGCTAGCGAGAGCCCAGCAGCGGGATCGTCCGGGAAAATCCAAAACAAAAACTTGTTACCTTGCCGGTCTCTCCGCGAGATCTACCCGACCCATCGGCTAGCGAGTGCCCGGCAGCGGGATCGTCCGGGGCAATCCATCACAAAAACTTGTTACCTTACCAGCCTTTCCGTGAGACCTACCAGTCCCACCGGCTAGCAAGAGCCCGACAACGGGAACGTCTGGGGCAATCCAGCACAAAAGTTTTTACTTTGCCAGCCTCTCCGCGAGATCTACCTGACCCACCGGCTAGTGAGAGCCCTTCAGCGGGATCGTCCGGGGCAATCCAGCATGAATACTTGAGGACTCCTGCTTAGAAAAAACTTCAGAATCAATTTGTGGTGAGTCAATCGTATAACAAATCAATTACCAAAAGTTTTTAAGAGTAGAATCGTTTCAGGTCATCCCCACTCCTGTCCATGCCAAGGGGTACCCCATCCACATCTCGGAGGTGGTACCCTCCTGACCTGAGCACCTCATCTACAATATAAGGCCCCTCCCAGTTGGGATTAAGCTTTCCTACCGTAGCTCCTCTTCCGGACGCATCAACCATCTTCTGCACTAGGTCTCCTTTCTCGAACTGATTTATTCGGATATGCTTGTCGAAGTACCGAGCCATCTGCCGCTTGACTTCCTCTTGTCGGACGGTGTCAAAGTCCCGGATCTCTTCCTCCAGGTCCATAGATAGCCTTTGCTCTTCCCCATTCTCCACCAGCCATTCTCCATCGCCTTCACCCACGGTGACCACTCTGGGGGATTTCACTTTGAACTCTATTGGGAGGGCGGCCTCGGACCCATGGGAGAGCTTGAATGGAGTCTCCCCGATGGCCGTGTTTGGGGTGGTACTCAAGGCCCAGAGGACCGAGGGTAACTGCTCTAGCCAGTTCCCCCTGAGGTTCCCGACCTTTTTCTTCAGCAATTTTACGATAATTTTGTTTTCCCTGAGGTGGTGGACTGACGCAAACCGAAGGTCTATGCCGAGATGGGTGCAGAAGCTGATGAATTCGTCGCTGGCAAACTGTGGCTCATTGTCTGTAATTATGGCTAGTGGGAGCCCATGCCTACATATTATCTCACCCTATATGAAATTTCTAACAACTTGAGAAGTTACCTTGTCCAGCGCCTTCACCTCCAGCCACTTGGAGATATAATTAATCATCACCAATAAGAACTTTCTTTGGCCACTCTCTTGCGGGAAAGGACCCACCAAGTCCCAAACCCCATATAGTTGTTGGATCTGTAGGCGCCCTTAGAGGGGGAGGGTGAATAAGGGTTTTAAAAACATTAAACTTTAATAGAAAACTTTTGATATTTTGGTCGAAGTAAGTAAAATCAAAAGTAAAGAGATATTGAAATTAGAAATGAAATCAATTTTATTAAACAAGAAAAGACATGATTATCATTTATAAAATTGATTACAAAATCTGATTTCACTGATGCTAGAAATCGGCGCGAATAATATGAAAACCCTTTTTGATTTCTATACCGACTCATATCCCCACGAACCGGTTGGCTTTAGCCGATCTCTCCCCAGATATGGCCTCAAGCCGCTCTAGCCAATCTATCACCAAAAAGGCCTCGAGCACCCCCTAGATCTACTCCCTACACCTAGTCGCAACGCGAGGCGAATTACTCCCTAAGTCCTACCTAGACCTAGTCGTCAACATGAGGCGAATTCACAAAATGATTACAACCATAAAATAAAAAACAGATATAAAATATAAATATGAAACTCCCTATGAGGTAATCTGAAGGAGACGCCGAAGAATCGCTGAAGATCATTGAAGTCCAAGCGTAAGTTCTTCACGTTGTGTTAGCGTGTTGATCCAAGCCTCCTTTGATTCCTCCTCTTGAAGTATGAGCGGGAGATGTGTTGGTCTAGAAATATAGCCCTCACAAAGTTTCTGAAGTGCTGGAATAGGGCTCTTTGCAATCAGTTTTATGAAACATCGAAATCATCCAATCGTCGAACGACTGGCGTTGACCATGCATAGCAACATATTGATGGCACGGATCTTCAGAAAAGGAAGGAGATTTTGCACTTTAGGAAACGTTTTATTGTAGGCAATACTAACGCAGGCGTTAAGGCTAACGCGGGGAGTTGGGCAAATCATTCCTAAAGTTCCTCCTGCAATCACGGTTGCTTTCTACTTGCCAAATTCGTCGAATGAATAGCGCCCGACATTAAGCTCTAGCGCCTGGCATTGAGTTTCATCTTTAATCAGCTGGCATGCCATTTCGTCGAACAGCATCTTCGTCGAACGTCTCATTTCATCGAACGCAGTTTCATTTTGTCGAACGTCACTCATTTCATCGAAAGGCCTTCTACTTTCGTCGAGCACAATTTCGTCAAACACCGTGGTATGCATTTCGTCGAACACCATGGTATGCATTTCGTAGAACACCGTGGTATGCTTTTCATCGAACGTCCTGGTATGCTTTTCATCGAACGGGCTTCTACTTTCGTCGAACACAATTTTGTCGAACGTTAATGCCCAGCGTTAAGCTTAATGCTTGGCGTTAGACAACTTTCTATCCTTCAGCTTATGGTTAGTTCCAGACCATTGTTACAGCAACCTGGTGACATATCTGTCCAAACCTGCATGCTAAAAACACAATGGAAAACAAGATCAAATACAAGTAGGATTTGTTATTCTCAAATCAAAGGGATGTGGAAAACCATGTTCCAACAATCTCCCCCTTTTGATAATAACAAATCCAATTAGAGACAAATCAGATTCATAGATAAAGAATTTGTGTTTTTATAAAGATATATGACACTCAACAATTATAAGATAATTATAGGAATTATATTTCATTGAACATTGTGCTCCCCCTACAAAGATGCTCCCCCTTAGTGTATACTCCCATAAACTAGATACATGCTCCCCCTTAATCTAATGAATCCTACTCCGTTAATTAATATGATTTAGCATTTTCTTCTCCCCCTTTGTTATTAGCAAAAGAGGGTGGAGTGAAAAAAAACTAGAATAAAGAAGACAAAAGTTGGGACATAACTAAGAGAGGATTAAGAGTTTTGTGTAAACATAAAGTAAGTCATGATCGAGCTAAGGGAGAGAGTAGCACAGCGGAAAAAATATATGATAGGCATGAAAGAACATTATTCAAAGATTATACCACAGGAATGTAATCACTTGCTTTGCAAATTAATTTTTAAAGAACAAAATTACTTGTTGAAAAAGATGCAATAGTGTTTGACAAGCACAAGTGAAGAAAGACCAAAGAAGTGAGCATGATAAACCATGGTAAATGAAGTATATGATCAAAAGAGAAATGCGGAAAACAAAAACAAAACAAATAAGAGTAGTATTTTTGTTATAGTTTGACCATTCCAACAATATGTCTAGACTCTTCACATTTGAGCATTTTAAATTTGAAAATTTTCATAACTAATAGGCAAGCATGATTTAGCATATTCAAAAAGATAATAGCTACAATGTAACCAATTCGAATTTCAAGTAAAGAAAATATTGTAGAAATCATGCATTGCAATCTAGTGCTTTTACTTAAGTTTTTAGAGAATTATGTAATGTTTGCATTAGGATCCAATTCTCATGAGTGGAAGCTTTATGAAAAACAATGATGTGTGCATAAGGTGTTTTGATAAAAGTATACAAGTTAAATAATCAAAACACATGACATATATAATGAAATAGTGACAACAATATTAAGGATGCAATCTTATAATTACTTTCACACATCAAATCTAGAATAAAGTTTCAAGGCACAAGTAATGAGTACAACAACCAAGGTGCTTCGCCCACACAATGCTCATTAAGACTTATCAGGGAGCGAAGTATTGCTTGGGGGAAAACATAAGCATTTTTATTAAAATATATTTTTAGTGATCCGGTGTACAAATAGAAGTGATAAAAAGAAATATGGTTGCACAAGACAGTTTACAATTCTTTCCAAGGTGCTCAACCTCACAATGCTCATTAAGACTTATCAGGAGGGTGAGTAGTGCTTGGTGGAGTTATATTTGGCTTTTTATTTCAGATTTTTATTTTGGGTCGAAGGTCTCTGAATTCACTTGTTGTTGCAAACATTAATATTATTGAAATAACACTTCTATATCGTGCATGAAATTTATTTTTGAAAGACGGTGTAGGTATTTTAGACATACAACTTAATATGTTAAAACTATTACACTACACAATCATGCGAGACTAAGATTATGAACACATGTAGATTACCAAAATAGTGAGTGTATAATTCATTGATTAACATAAAGCATTACTCATACTTAGAAGAATGTTAGGCAATCATACACAATTTTCTATAGACCATTTCATTGCACATAATCAGATTAAGGTCAAGGCATGACAAGATATAATAATGTTTAGGAAATTTGAAATAAAAATTAGACATTGAAGACAATCTTTAAGAGTATGCCTAAAATCAATTTTGACCATTTGAAACAAAAATGACTAAAATGTTTGCTCTTGTGAAGTCTTATAGTCAAACTATAATTTTGTACAAAAATTTAAAGCTAAACAAACAACAAAATCATATTTTTGAGCATTTTGAATTATTTAATTTTCTTTGTATTTTGGAATAATTAATAACAAAAGAATTTCAAATCTGAGAAAATAAACAGAGAAAAATCATTAGAAAAATATCAGTGCAAAGAAAGCAGAATTTTAATCTGGAAAAAAAACCTAACGCCTGGCGTTAACTAGTTAACGCCAAGACAGTACGCTGTTTTTGAGATTTTTTGAAAAACTTTTCTTTGGCATAGATAGTATGTATATAGTCCTTCTTAGTGTAGAAATTTCAGAGAAGTTGGAAATGATTAGAAGGCTATATAAGCATGTTTTATTTGTTCAAAAATGATTTTTATATTTTTATTTGGTTTTCATATATTTGTGACTTACAAGATCATTAGAGCTCAAAAATGATAAAGAATGGAAAACACAAGATAAGCATGTTCGATCAAAACAAGAATGCATGAGCATGTTCGATCAAAAATAAGAATGCATGAATAATATAATCATAAAGAGTGCATGCAAAATATATGAAATAGGAATGTCCTAGATTATAATACCCTAACTGTATGCCTACACACTAGCCCCGTACTAAGTGACGGATGGGCATGAGGAGCTACACACATGCCGTAGGTTGGGGTGTTAATCTCATATGCACACACTAGAGACTGCTCAACCTAGCACTCATTCCCTCCAGTGCCTCGCAAGGCCCCACTGGAACCCTCCCTGGTTAAGGACAAGACATAACATAGAGGTTAGGTCTTCTAATGCATACAATCCTACGCCCTCGCTATTGTGAGACACATAATGTGGGTGAACGATCATGGACATCCTAAGCATTTTGTACTATGGAAACAATTTAAAGTCACATAGTTATTTTATCTTTCAATTTTTCTACTTTAAGATGGATTCATTATGGCATTATTGATAACTAGCATGAATGATAATATTTATTAGTTGATAATGCTAGTATGATGAGTTCATATTATGCCATAAGAATATTGCATATCTTTTATATCGATAGAAATTCAATTTGAAGACCTAAAATTAAGTGATGATATGATTTGATGTTATTGATATCAAGGTGATTCTAAGGTCTAGATATAGTAAGGTACATGCAATCACAATACATAATTTATTCATATAATTATCATGATCACCAATTTTATGAAAGAACCAAAATGATCTTTTGTAGTTATGTGTAATGTTTGAATTAAAAGATCTTTTGATATTACATAATATAATTATGATCATTAATTTTATCACATAGAGATTTTGATACTCATAATTAATTATTGTAACTGAAATATATAAAACAATTCATATTCAACCAGTTCAAAATATTAAAGAGAAAGATTGCAAGGTGAATGATGAATATAATGAGAAACTATTTTTTGGTTATTTTTGAAAGGTTTTATAAATTTTCTCTTTGGTTTTTGAATATTAAACAAAAACATATATTTTTAGTGATTTTTCAGAATTTTAAAATTACAGAAAATCGGATACTTGAGCTAGCGCCGACGTTAGGTCCTAGCACCTGCGCTAGCTCTCAGAGAGTGCTTATTTTAATTATATAGCCTAGATTTTCTTCGATTTTGCTTCTGATTTTGCTTAATTATGTTTGTGCAATGTAAGGTCTGTCTAATGAAGTGAAGAGACGAGAAGATATCCCAAAAAGTTGCGAAAGTTAAAATTTTAGAACATGGGTTTCATATTCATTAAAGCTCCATATTCATTAAACCTTAATTCTTGAGTTTTGCACAACATATGCATGAGTGAAATGATCATAAGCAAGTGAAATAATATTCATGCAATTTTTCAATTTCGGTTTGACACGATTATGATTAACCATACTAGGGGTAATCAAAAATGACGCAAATATATTAAATACCTAAGCAAAACTTTCGCATTTTATAAATTTAGCCTAATACCCCTAAAATACCTTTTAAATCCATTTCGACAATTATTTCATTAGTCTTAATAATACATAACAAATTTAGGATTTAATATATATATGACTTTTCATAGGAAATGGATCTAGAAAAATAAACATAAAAAGGATAAGTAGATCACTTGAAAAATGATAAGACTTTTTATTCAACTTTATTCAATTTGATTTATTTATGAATTTTGGTTTAATATGTGAAAGTCATATCACAAGTTATATAAAGTGATCATATCATGATGGCTCAAAGAAATAAAAACAAAAAGGAAATTAAGCTTATCATTAAGTAGAGAATTGATATTTTATTTTTAGTTGATTTCTACTTCATGCAAATGATTGGATACTAATGAATGAGAGATTTAAGTATCCAAAGAGGACTGGGTGTGATGGTTCCTTTGGGTACCCAAATACATCGTGTTTGCTTTTGGGGAGATATGATTGAATGGGCCCTTTTGAGTGGAGTTAGTGTTTCATCTTTAACTTTGGGCCTCCATTCAAACCTTGGTTTAATATTGTTTTTATTTGTCAAATTTCCATGACAATTTTGCAAAACCTTGTTTATAGAAAATTTGTGAACATTTAATTTTATGTTGGGAGAAACATGATTTTATAAATAATGGTGATTTTGACTTTGATTTACAAATACTTTGTGTTTCTTACTCCCATTATTTGTCTTAGTTAAAAATTCATATTCATATTCATATTCAACATGCTTTTAAGTATTTCTTGATATTGTGAATTTTTATTTATAAATTCCATAAGCAAGTTGATTTTTGTTTCTAATTCATCATTCTTCATTTTTAAATTATGTCTAGCTTTATTATAAGCGATTGTGCTGTTTTTAAGAGTGGAAACAATTGAATCAATATGATTTTGATAGATATTTCTATATTCATCAAATGTTTCAACCATCTCTTTAATTTCAATTTTATAGTCTTTACACTTAGCACAATCATTTTTCAAAGATGAATTTTCTAAACATAATCTTTCATTTTGTTCTTTTATAAAAAGAAGTTCCTTTTCAAGTTCCTTGCATTTTTCTTTTAAATCATCAAATTTCATACAAGGTGTAATATTTTCAACTAAGGATCCATGGGTAGAACTAGATAAATTAGAATTTGATTCTTCATTAATTTTTGCCTTTAATCTTTTTTTCTAAGCGCAGATGTTTATTAGAATTTTTTAATTTCTTAATTTTGCGCTTTGTAGTTTGAAGCAATTGCAATGTAGAGATAGAAGTACAAAAAATGGAATTTGATTTCCTTGCATTGCTTTCGGGAGAGGCACGATTTGAACATATCATTTCTTTGACATCTTTTTGGCACTCCTCTTCCGAAGATAGTATTTCTTCTTCTCTTTCACTTGATGTGCACTTCATGGATCCGTCATGAGAGGAGCATTCTTGAAGACTTGTGCAAGCTTGCATATTCTCCGGTTCTTGCGATTGTTCCATACCTGTAGAAGGAGAATCATAAGTTCTTTCAAGAAAATTCCAAATCTCATATGTGGTAGGTAACGTATAAATAAGTTTGAAAATATTTTGGTCTAACGCACAAAATATACTATTCATAGATTTTGCATTTAAAACAATTTTGTTTCTAGTTAGTGCGCTAGGTGGCTTTTCAATAGTAATATTCCAATCTTTTTCATCTAAGGCCTTAAGAAAATTTTTCATTAATATTTTCCACCATTTATAATTTTTGCCGATAAATAAATGTGGTGATAATACTTGTTCATTTATATTAAAATTTTCCCCACTAGTAGAAGCGAGATAATGATCAAGAGACGCCATTATTCCCGGTTGTTAAGCCGATTTGGAATAACCTGCCTCTGATACCACTTGTTGGATCTGTAGGCGCCCTTAGAGGGGGGGGGGGGGGGTGAATAAGGGTTTTAAAAACTTTAAACTTTAATAGAAAACTTTTGATATTTTGGTCGAAATAAGTTAAATCAAAAGTAAAGAGATAATGAAATTAGAAATGAAATCAATTTTATTAAACAAGAAAAGACATGATTATCATTTATAAAATTGATTACAAAATCTGATTTCAATGACGCTAGAAATCGAAGCGAATAATATGAAAACCCTTTTTGTTTTCTATACGGACTTGTATCCCCATGAACTGGTTGGCTTTAGCCGATCTCTCCCCAGATACGGCCTCAAGCCGCTCTAGCCAATCTATCACCAGAAAGGCCTCGAGCACCCCCTAGATCCACTCCCTAGACCTAGTCGCCAACACGAGGCAAATTACTCCCTAAGTCCTACCTAGAACTAGTCTCCAACACGAGGCAAATTCACAAAATGATTATAACCATAGAATAAAAGACAGATACAAAATATAAATATGAAACTCCCTATGAGGTAATCTGAATGAGACGTCGAAGAATCGCTGAAGATCGTTGTAGTCCAAGCGTGTGTTCTTCGCATTGTGTTAGAGTGTTGATCCAAGCCTCCTTTGATTCCTCTTTTTGAAATATGAGCGGGAGATGTGTTGGTCTAGAAATACGGCCCTCACAAAGTTTCTGAAGTGCTGGAATAGGGCTCTTTGCAATCAGTTTTATGAGACATCGAAATCATCAAATTTATAGACTTTGAGCTAATGCCGGCGTTACGAGATAACGCCTGGTGTTGACCATGTATAGCAACATATTGATGGCACGGATCTTCAGAAGAGGAAGGAGATTCTGCACTTTAGGAAATGTTTAATTTTAGGCAATACTAACGCCGGCATTAAGGCTAACGCGGGGCGTTGGGCAAATCATTCCTAAAGTTCCTCCTGAAATCACGGCTGCTTTCTCCTTGCCAAATTTGGCGAACGGATAGCGCCCGGCGTTAAGCTCTAGCGCCTGGCGTTGAGTTTCATCTTTAATCAGCTGGCACGCCATTTCGTCGAACAACATCTTCGTTTAACATCTCATTTCATCGAACGCAGTTTCATTTCGTCGAACGCCACTCATTTCGTCGAATGGCCTTCTACTTTTGTCAAACACAATTTCGTCGAATGTCGAGGTATGCATTTCGTCGAACGCTGTGGTATGCATTTCATTGAACGTCGTGGTTTGCTTTTTGTCGAACGTCGTGGTATGCTTTTCGTCGAATGGGCTTCAACTTTCGTCGAACACAATTTCGTCGAACGCCATTTCGTCGAACGTTAACGCCCACCGTTAAGCTTAACGCCTGGCGTTAGACAGCTTTCAATCCTTCAGCTTATGGTTAGTGCCAGACCATTGTTGCAGCAACCTAGTGTCATATCAGTCCAAACCTGCATGCTAAAAACACAATGACAAACAAGATCAAATACAAGTAGGATTTGTTATTCTCAAATCAAAGGGATGCGGAAAACCATGTTCCAACAATAGCAAAGGGCCAGGGAGCTGCGATGGTTCGAAGTCTTTGGGCTTGAAAGAGCTGGAGAGGAGCAAACAGTTGACACTTTGAGCACTTCTTTGCAAACTCCGCCGCATCCTTGTTGAGGGTATGCTAAAAGTAGCCTTGCCTCAACACTCTCCCCTCCAAGGTTCGGCTACCGGAGTAGCTGCCACACTCTCCCGAGTGGATTTCCTCCAGGACCCTCGGGACTTCCTCCTCCACTACACAATGGGCTAGGAACCCCGAGAGTGTTTTCCTGTATAGTCCTCTTGCATACAAGGAATTATACGTCAATTTATACCTAAAGCGCCGCTTATCCATATCCCCCTCGGGGAACATCTCTGATGCCAGGAAGGTGACAAAGGGGTCCATCCATGATGCCTACTGGTCCACCTCCATCAGCTCCCCCTCCTCAATGGATGGTCAGAAGAGGTCCGACAACGTCCCCCCGACCCCAGGACCGAACTTGGCCAGGAGGTCCGCCGCGACACTCTCCTCCCTTGGCACGTGACGGATCGTGAAGGTCCGGAACTGCCCTATGAGCCCCTTGACCTTTTCCAAGTACCGCTGAAGAGTCGAATCCTTTACCTCAAACTCCCCCTTGACTTGGTAAGCTACCACCATGGAGTCCGTCGAGATCTCCACATCTTGCACTCCCAACTCTCGGGCTAGGCGGAGCCCTGCTATCACATCCTCGTACTCGGCCTGATTGTTGGTGAGGGGGAAGTGAACATTGATTGCCTGCTCGATCCTTGTCCCTTGAGTGCTTAGCAAAACCACCACTCCCCCAAAGGAATGCTTTCTTGAGGCCCCGTCGACCAACATCCTCCAGGACACCGGGTTGGGTAGCTTGGACTCCACCTCGACCACATAGTCTGCCAAAAAGTCCACCACCGCTTGGACCTTTATGGACAACCTGGGCATGTATGCGATATCGAATTCACTGAGTTCCACTAACCACTTGGCCAGCCTTCCCGAGTGCTCCACCCCTTCCATGATTTTGCGAAGGGGATGGCCAGTCACAACCTTGATCAGATGCGCTTGGAAATAAGGCCGGAGATTCCGGGCCGACACCACCAAGGCGAAAGCCAACATCTCCAGGATGGGGTACTGAAGCTCCGCCTTCCTCAATACTCGGATAACATAGTAGATGAAATTAGAGAAAGAGATAAATATGAGTTTGAAGCTTCTCAAAGAGAGTTTGAAGAAAAGAGAAGGTTATTCGTTGAAAGGCTGCAGAAAAGGAAGGATGCAGTGGAAAAAGAACAACTCAAAGAGGCAATCCAAATCCCAAGCACACTCTTTGATCCTACAAAGTATGCTGCATCATTTCCTCAAGCAAAACTCCTTGAAAATAGACGGCAACTTCACAAAGGAGGTCTTGGTAATGATCTGGATGAAGCAAAGCAGCCACTTCAAATGAAAAGGAAGATTGTATTCAAGTCTATTTCAACTGTAACATCCAACTTCAAACTAGACCCCTCGAGTGACACGGGTCACTTGGAGATGCTCGGAACAGGTGAGATCTTGAGATCCTAATAGTCCATGGGGTTGCCCTGATCTCCAAGAGTGGAGGTAGCCCTCACCCCTTGGATTAGGGAAGTAAATGGCAAAGTGTTGATGGCTGGGAGCTAACGCCGGCATTAGCTTTAGCTAGCGCCGGCGGTAGCGGCCGATTCTGGGCACGTAACTTTCCTCCATGGGAGTGGCCTAGATTGCTTAAATTGGGGTTATTAGTGGATTAAAGAATTAAGAAATCAGCTGGCATCTAGTATAGATTTTCAACATAAGCCTTGGAAATGGAAATTTGCATTTAATTCCATTAATGCTCTCTCTCTCTCTCTCTCTCTCTCTCTCTCTCTCTCTCCTTCTCTCATAGCCAAAAGGGCTGAGAAAATTAATAAGAGGGGGGATTGTTCATCTTCTTCTTCTTCTTTTCCTTCACTTAAAGGTTTAACCTAGGATTTTCGAAGGAGCAACCTTGGAGAAGGGATTGAGCGTGGCCGACCACCGCCATGCCACTGAGGAGAAGAACGCGATCGTCGGACAGAAATCAGGTGACTTCCGACCCCTCTCCCTTGGTGCTAGATCGTAGAGAAAATTAGGAGAGGTGTTGAGCTCAAAAGAGCTTGGCTTGTGAGCTAATGGAGATTCTTAGGAAAAGACTAAATCGGATCTTTCAACTTTGGGCACCGATTGCCGCGAAAGCTCCCTCAATCATTTCTTCTCTCCAAAAGGAAGAGATGGGATTTGATTTCGTGAAAATCCATGGTCATATGAGGGAATATTGGAGGAGAGAAGATGAAAACCCTAATTTTCTTAATTGAGGAAAATGATGAATAGTCCATGTTAAAAAGGGCTTCAATTTATATAAGATAGCAAATACTTAATTTGATTTATATTAGAGATATTAATAGTGCTGGGAGTCCAAATCTTAGGAAAGAAATAAAAGGTATATGAATTAGAGCTGGGCTGCCAGAGAAGAGAGTTGGAAAGGAATTGCAGGTGATCTGCTTCCTGTTAGCTAACGCCCGGCGGTAGTGCTACCGCCGACTCTAGAATGTCGAATTGCTAACGGGAAAGGCTAAGTGAGATCGACGAAAAGGAGTGTTGGGAATCTTGTTGAGATTTATATTTGTCTAGCTTGAGGGCTAGAGACCTGTGAGGCTTGAGGGCCAGGGCAGAGGCTAGACTTGCGGGTCTGGCTAGGTAGGGCTTGCGGGCCTGATTGTCAAGCTTGAGGGCTTGAGACCTGTGAGGCTTGAGGGCCAGGGCAGAGGCTAGACTTGAGGGTCAGCTAGGTAGGGCTTGAGGGTTTGAGTGACGAGCTTGCGGGCTCGGGGACAGTAGGGGCTTGTGGGCCTAGGCTGTTGGACTTGCAGGTCCGTGTTGTAAGGCTTGAGGGCCTGAAGTTTTTGGCGGAGTTTGCTGATCCTAGCACACTGTTGGGTAGGCGCAGAGGGACAGAGGACTACTCAAGACACCCCGTCTTGAGGAACCTCTATAGATCTTGTGTCATTTGGCTTGTTTTATCTGTGTTTATTTGTGCGATATTTTAGTGTTGTGCTTGATTATCCGACACTCGCGCAAATTATTTTAAAAGAACCCAGATAACCTAACACCCCCCCCCCCCCCTCTAGGTGAACATTCCATTATTAACAAGTGTTATCAAAGCTAGGTTGATCAAATGAAGACTTAACCATCTGATCTAGATCGTGGAACGACTCACCATGGCTGGTGGAGATCAGAATCGGGAGATGAGATCCATGATACTTCCAATCTGCTCAAAGTAGAACTTCCCTATCTGGAAGAAAAGGGTTAGTCTATTCATGGAAGCGGCTGATCCTAGAATCTATCTGACAATCTAACAGGGCCCCTTTATCCCTACAACTGCTTCCACTATTGATCCAACAAAGAAGGTGGTAAAGAAATATGAAGACATGACCAAGGACGATCTTGCCTTGGCAGGCCTAGATAAGAGGGCACAAATGTCATTGTAAGTGTCGTAGATGATTCAACCCTCCAGAACCTAATTCACTACAAAATGGCCAAGGAGATGTGGTACTCCCTGATCGTATACATGGAAGGTACTGATGAGGTAAGGGATGATAGAAAATCCCTTCTCAACCAATAGTATGAGGCCTTCAAGCAAGGCAAGAATGAAACAATCTCTAACTGCTGTGAGAGATTTTTCAAGATAATGAATGGTCTGAGAAACTACGAAAGAGAGTTCATCAACTCTGATCGAAATGACAAGTTTCTCAGATCCCTCACAAAAGAATGGTACATCAAGATCTGTGTCATTCAAGAGATGGGTCAGCTAGGCGTCATGGAGCCCAAAAATCTGTATGGAAAGGGTCTGTCTCATGAACTTCAGCTCAACACCAGGAAGGATGAAGAAGAAAGCTCAGAAGTGAGCTCAAGAGAGAGATCGGTGGCTCTAAAGGCTGAGAGCACTAGAAGAGCCAAGGCCAAGACCTCTGCAACTCAGAGAAAATCTGAGAGCAGTGAAGAATCAGAAGCCAGCTCTTCTGATTCTGATGATACTGATAGAGAGGTGGCCCTCTTCTCTAAACATTTCAGGAACCTACTACACAGAAGGAGGAGGGACGGCCACAGAAACTCCTCCTCAAGCTCCAGAAGATCTGACTATCGTGACAGATCCAAAGCTCCCTGGGAGGAAAGGTACAGATCCAACTCTACTAGACAAGATTTAAATAATACTGTTTGCTATTCCTGCAGCAAAACAAGTCACATGGCTGCTGACTGCCCCTCTAAGAAGAAGGAGTCAAGGAATCATGAAGAAAGAAGAAGCTCAAGGAGCAAGAGGAACTCTAAAAAAGGGTTCGTGGCCAAGAAGACCAGAACATTGAGTGACTCTGACTCAAGCTCCTCTAGGACTGAGGACGAGGCACTTATTGGATTGATGGCCATCAATTAAGCGAACCATGATGACATCTCTCCTTGGAAGGTAACCAACAGAACTCCTCTATCTGACTTTGATTCTGAATCAGTAGCAGATTCTTTGCATGATGATGAGAATGTGTCTGCTGCCAACAGCATAGCCTCAAGATCCCTGTATGAAGTTGAATCTGAACTAATAAGGCAATACAAAGCCTTGTGGAAAGCCTTCAAGTGCTGTAAGAAACTCCTCAAAGTCTAGACCAAGGAGTTAGATTCCTTGAAGCCTATTCAATCTGAGCTCCAGAAGACAGCTGAGAAGCTGGCTGCTATGAGCAAAGAAGTGGACAAATTTAAGGAAGCCATAAGGCTTAAGAATGCTGAATTGGGACAGAAGAACAAGGTCATCAAGGACCTTGAGGAAATGTTGTTGGCTGAGAAGAAACTTGCATCAAGCTTCTCAATGCCCAAAACTATCCTTCCTATCATTGATACCTTCTCTGGACAGTTCAGAGCTGGTGTTGGTTTTAATCAGGAGACAGTCACGGGCAAAGATTCTGAAGCTAGACCTTCCTACAAGAAGGTGCTGGTGTCAAGTCCTTCTGCCGACAAACCTGCAGCAACAACAGTCAAGGGTAAGGGAAAGGTTGTTCCTACAAAGCCTGTTCCCAAGAAGGTGAATCAAAATGTGGTGAGACTAATTCCACCCCATACTCACACATATGAGGTTCACCCAAGATCTATTAGGCAAGACGCATTCTCTTCTGCTCATCAGCACTGCCACCCCACTCAGATGGTGAAGCAGAAGAGAAGATACAACAGATATGAATGATGGTGTTGTGGGAAAGTGGGCCACTTTGCCTTGGACTGTTGGTTCAACCCGACAGGGCTTAATGCAAAGAGAGTGTAGAACCCTCCAAGGTTTAGTGTTCCTTTATACCAACCTAACAGAAACCGAGGACCCAATCCATATTGGGTACCTAAGGTAAAGTAATATGTGCCGCAGGTAGGTCCAAATACCAACCAATCTCCAATTTGGTATTCAGACAGTGGCTGCTCCAGGCACATGATTGGAGTCAGAAGGTACTTGAAAGAGTTCACCCCTGTAGAGAATGGACCAACAGTGATTTTTGGAGGTTCAAAAAAGGGATTGACCCTGGCTATGGCAGCATCTCAAATGGGTTAGTTACCATCACAAGGGTGGCTTATGTGGAGGGATTGAAACACAATCTCATAAGCATAAGTCAACTTTGTGACTTAGGATTTGTTATTACCTACCACAAAGACAGGTGTCTAATTATGAAGTCCTTAGATTCTGAGGCTACCTTAACTGGCACTAGGAGTGAGAATATTTATTGTTTAAATTTTCTCAATACAAATTCTTCCATGCCCATATATCTTGTGGCTGATGGTAAAGAGGCTCTCTGTGTTCAATGGCACAAGAGACTTGCACACATCATCTATAAGACAATATGCAAGCTTTTCTCACAAAACCTAGTTAGAAATGGACCTGATATTAAGTGCATCAAAGATGGTCCATGTCAAGGTTCCCAACTTGGAAAGCAGACTAGAACCAGCTTTAACAGCATATCTAACAAAGAGTCCACTAGGTGCTTATTTCTACTGCACCTGGATTGGTTTGGTCCTATGTCAGTTCATAGCTTAGGAGGGAAGGCCTACACCCTTGTAGTTGTTGATGATTATTCAAGGTTCACTTGGGTATTCTTCCTCAAAAAGAAGTCAGATACCCCAGATATCTTGAAAACTTTTGTCAAGCAGATCTAGAATGAGATGGACTGTACTGTGGTCAAACATAAAAGTGACCATGGGACCGAATTTCAATCAGGGGCCATGACAGAATTCTGCCAAGAACTAGGTATCTCCCAAGAATTCTCCTCACCCAGAACACCTCAACAGAATGGGGTTGCTGAAAGGAAGAACATAACCTTGATAGATTCCAGTAGGACAATGCTAAGTGACTCCTCTCTACCAGAATACTTCTGGGCAGAGGCTGTTAATACAGCTTGTCATGTGATAAATAGGGCTTCCATCATCAAAAACCACAAGAAAACTCCTTATGAGTTAATGAAGGGAAGAAAACCAACCTTATCATACTTTAGGATCTTTGGTAGCAAATGTTATGTCCTTAATAATGGGAAATCCAAGCTAACTATGTTTGCTGAGAAAGCAGTGAGGGTATTTTTGTTGTCTACAGCTCTCATAGCAAGGCATATAGAGTGTACAACATCAATAACCAAGTAGTGGAAGAATCTGTTCATGTGGTATTTGATGACACTAGCCTTATACATAAGGGCTGGTCTAGTTCTCTAGTGAATGCAGGTATAGTGGAGAGAATAGAGAAATTATCCATTGAAGACAATATTGGCACCTCACTAAGAGATAAGAATCGGTCAGTAACAGTTGAAATCGAGTCAGAACCTGAAGAAAGTTCAGAAACGACTAAAGAAATGCAACATGAAGAAGTTGTTAATGTAGAAGTGCCCAGAACACTACCAACTGCCTTGAGACAAGTAAGAGATCATCCCCAAGAATAGATAATAGGATATGTCAACCAAGGTGTGATGACAAGGAGCAGAGCTGCAAATGAAGCATTGTACCTGAGTTTTCTCTCTCAAACTGAACCCAAGAAATTTGAGGAAGCAAATCAAGATCCATTTAGGATTGCACCAATGCAGAAGGAACTGAACCAGTTTAAGAGATGCAAGGTTTGGAAACTGGTTCCAAGACCCCAAGGACAGAACATCATAGGAACTAAATGGGTCTACAGAAATAAGTTGGATGAAAATGGAATCATCATCAAGAATAAAGCAAGGCTAGTGGCAAAAGGCTACAGACAAGAGGAAGGGATAGATTTCGATCAGACATTTTCTCCAGTAGTCAGACTGGAAGCAATAAGACTGTTTCTAGCCTGTGTAGCATACCAAGGTTTCAAGGTCTACCAGATGGATGTGAAGTCAGCCTTCCTAAATGGTGACCTCAAAGAGGAGGTATATGTAGAGCAGCCCTCAGGTTTTGTAGATCCTACTCACCCTGATTATGTTTATTTTCTTAGAAAAGCCCTTTATGGCTTAAAACAGAAACCTAGGGCCTGGTATGAAACTCTATCAAGCTTTCTAATTGAGAACAAGTTCTCAAGGGGAAAGATTGATAAGACATTGTTCCTAAGGGAAGTGAAGGGCAAGATCTTGCTAGTGCAGATTTATGTGGATGACATCATCTTTGGCTCTACAGATAAAAATCTTTGCAAAAAGTTTGCCAACTTGATGCAGGGAAAGTTTGAGATGAGCAGTATGGGTGAGCTCAAATACTTCCTAGGTCTCCAAGTGAAACAATCTGAAGATGGTATATTCATCTCCCAGACCAAGTTCACTAGGGAGCTAGTCAAGAAATTTGGATTGGAGAGTGCTTCTTCAATGAAATCTCCAATGGGATCCAATGTGTCTCTGGACAAGGATGAGAAGGGCATACCCTTTGATGAAACCAAGTACATATGCATGATTGGATCCTTGCTCAATCTAACTACAAGTAGGCCTGACATAATGTTTGCTATATGTGTCTGTGCTAGATATCAGGTGAATCCTAAGGAATCTCATCATGTCTCTGTCAAGAGAATCTTAAGATACCTAAATGGTACATCAAATCTTGGCCTATGGTACCCTAGGAACAATGGATGTGAACTAACTGGCTATTCAGATGCAGATTATACAGGGTGCAAGGAAAACAGGAAGAGTACATCAGGGACATGTCAATTCCTTGGTGGAAGACTGATCTCTTGGAGCAGTAAAAAGCAGACTAGTGTGGCAATCTCAATAGCAAAATCAGAGTATATTTCTGCTGGGAGCTGCTGTGCCCAACTGCTATGGATCAAACATCAACTTGAAGACTACAACCTAAAGATGACCAAAACACCCCTATTTTGTGACTCTTCAAGTGCAATCTCAATTGCTAAGAACCCTGTCTCTCACAATAGGACTAAACATATTGAGATCAGTTATCACTTATTCAGGGAGCATGCGGAAAATGAAGATATCACCCTTGAGTTTGTCCCAACAGACAAATAAGTGGCTGATATATTTACAAAACCCCTAGATGAAGCTAAGTTTAATTTCTTCAAATTCCAACTGGGGATGTTAAACTTAGAATAATCCTCTACTTAATTTTTCACTAATCCCTTTCTAGATGATTGTTTAGAAAATCTCTCAGGGTTTGGATAAACCATGACCAAGCAAGGGGGGGTGGGGGGCTTGGACTATTGTCTACTCAAAGAAGAGCTCCAAAAAAGAAGTCAGAAAGGGGGATAAAGGGCATCACATCAAATGTTCAAGACAAGATGCTCAAAGAGACCTCAAAGATAGGGGGAGCAAAGAAGTAGGGGGAGCCATAAAAGAAGAGACATCAAATCAAGGGGGAGCTACAAGCTTGATGTACTTAGAGAGCTCAACAAAGATTTGTACAATCTTACATGCTCAAAAGTTAAGATTATAATATTTATTGTCATGTGAAAGTAGTCTTGCATTGAGATTCTGACTTCTTCAAATAGGGGTAGATTGTTGGGAATCTTGCCCACATGATTCCTGATTTGAAGAAGTCACCAAGTCAAGAAAACTTCACTTTGTATTTGATGGCTTCTCTAGCTTATAAATCTCAGGAAGTTAGTAGAACAAGATTCATCGAACGTAGAAGGAAGTTCGTCGAACGAAGAATGGAGTTCGTCGAACTCAGAAGGAAGATCGACGACCGCTGACAATTGGCATGTTCGTCGAATGCAAAAGCAAGATCATCGAACTCAGAAGGAAGATCAATGACCGCTGAGACTTGGCATGTTCGTCGAACTCAGAAGGAAGATCATAGAACGCTGAGGCTTGGCGAGTAAGTCGACCGCTGAGACTCGGCAAGATCGTCGAACACAGAGAAGACGAGGTATCGTCGACTTCACCAAAGTGGCCTTGTCGTCGAGAAGAATAAACATCGTCGTGAAGAAGCCTTGTTGTTGAAAAGTCTAAGTATGACTGATGGCGTTGATCATCGTCGTAAAGAAGGCATGTCGTCGAGAAGACTGAAGAAGGACAGCTGAAGACAAGCAGCTGCTAAAATATGATTTGTCGACATGCTATCACTCATGTCGTCGAGAGAACAAGGTGATTACGATGACACAGTCAGAGATAGCATATCGTCGTATATGCAGAAGCGCCAGAATATCTCGTATCGTCGAGATACCAGTATTAGAGGTAGAAGCAAGAAGAATTGAAGATCTAACAAGGCGTAAGGCATCAACAAAGTCCTATCGTCGAGATATCATCCATATCGTCGTAACAATGGAAATATCGTCGAGACAGATTCAAAAGTTGCGGACGCGCTGTCAGCATTTAAAGCCTCCGCGTAATTGTCTAATCAGCGCGTGCTCTTAAGGAAAGGAGCGTCTGAAACTTAAGGAACTTTTTCAGAAGACCGTTGGGGACCTCGCAGTCTTATAAAAGAGATAAGAAGTTGCCCTAATGCGAAAATCAATCGATCAATTAGAAAGAACTTGCGCATACAGAAAATAGAATAGAAAAAGCGGCGCAAGAAAGAAAGCAAAAAAGAAGAAGCAGTCATCTCCACCGACTGATAAGAAGCCAATCCTCATCAGGCTAAGAAAAGATTGAAGAAGAACTGTGCGCTCAATATCTGATTCAAAATCATCTTCTTCAACCTTAAGAAATCGATCATCAACAGGCTATTGTTGCCAATCTTCATCTGGCAGAAGAAACAGTCTTTTTACTGTAATCTCCTATAAAGGCTTGCGGGCCTATTTGTCTATCTTGAGGGCTGGAGACCTGTGAGGCTTGAGGGACAGTGTAGAGGCTAGACTTGCGGGTCTGGCTAGGTAGGGCTTGCGGGCCTGATTGTCAAGCTTGAGGGCTTGAGACTTGTGAGGTTTGAGGGCCAGGGCAGAGGCTAAACTTGATGGTCAGCTAGGTAGGGCTTGAGGGCCTGAGTGTCGAGATTGTGGGCTCGGGGGTAGTAGGGGCTTGCGGGCCTAGGATGTTAGACTTGCGGGTCCGTGTTGTAAGGCTTGAGGGCCTGAAGTTTTTGGCGGAGTTTGCTGATCCTAGCACACTACTGGGTAGGCGCAGAGGGACAGAGGACTACTCAAGACACCCCATCTTGAGGAACCTCTATTGATCCTGTGTCGTCTGGCTTGCTTTATCCGTGTTTATTTGTGCGATATTATGGTGTTGTGCTTGACTATTCGAAACTCGCGCAAATAGTTTTAAAAGAACCCAGATCAACTAACACCCCCCTCTAGGTGAACGTTCCATTACTAATAAGGAGGTTTGATAGAAATAACTAGTGCTCGGCGGTAGCCCTACCGCCGACGCTAGTAAGTCGACGGGACGACGGGAAAGGGTAACATTCCGCCGACCCTCGAGATCGACGGGAAAGAGGTGCGATAGAAATAACTAGCGCCCGGTGGTAGCCATACCGACGGCGCTAGCGAGTCAATGAGTCAATCGGAAGGCATGATTTCTCGTCGACATCCAATATTGATGGAAAGGTGCGTCGACTGGAGCGCTAGCGCCTGGCGGTAGCGCTACCGACGACGCTAGCAAATAGAGAACTTTGGGTTCTCCCACTTTGGTGGGGTAGGAGTCTTGGCTTCCCATGTCATTTGGGTGAGTTCTAAATGTGAAGCCATGGGTATAACGACCATATAATGTATAGCACCCTAAGGACGTAGCAAAGCGACTGATGCCTGGGGCAATGATTCCTGCATTGACGATGCTGACGAAGTAGGTTGTGAACCGAGCTCAAGGGTTGCGAGGGTTAAGGTGTATGGGCAGATCTATATAGTGAACTCAAACATAGAATTACGCACACAAGTAGTCCTATAGGATCAAGATAGTAATTCCCTTATATACCCATGCCACTGCAAGTAAGCTATGATAGCTCTGTGTGTTAAGCAGTGATGGTTGGTGTGGATTATCGGGTATGGTTATATCCCGAGAGGTGAAGGACCCGGTGGGTAGGTCCGCGGATGCTATTTAGCATCAGCCGCATTTGTAGGTGGTAAATGTAATAAGGTTCCTGTCGCGAGCCCTTGGGGGCTTGATTGAACGGGTGGTGCATGGAATTACATGAATGTGCATGGTTTACACTTGGAGGTGTGATGATCCTGGTTGGAGGATTACTTGTGGCGGGTCTACAGGCTTGCTAGTCGTGACACCGACAGAAGCTGTCAGTTAGACTCTAGACCGGTTGGGATGGACTCTTGGTGCCCACTTCCCAGAGACCCCTTCCGTGTTATGAAGACTCAGCATGATGCGAGCAGTAAGCAGGGTATCAACTGTGTGTTCTTAGCGTCGAGGCGTACATAGGCCTAGCTTTGGTAGTGTTCATACCCGCCTAGTAGTGGAGGAGCCCGTTCCACTGTCTCCGTCTGGCCACGATGTGAGGTGCCTGAGTGGTTAGCTACCCTCGAAAAGTGGGAAGTATAAGTCTATGTCGACATAGCAAAAATGCATGGGTGAGTCATCATATCATAATCATTGCATTGCATTCATCATTCATAATCATAGCATTGCACCGCATCGGGTCCATCATATAAATTAGTATGGGCTCTTTTATATGATGGGTTCCAGATTGGAAACCTTAACTTATAAGTTTGTATGGGCAATCATATAAGTTAAGGTACATTGTGAAACTGCTATATATTGCTTACCTCTGTTCTGTTATACTACTTGCTTTTACTCTATCACTGTCTTATTACTTGTTAGATGTTCTTTCATACATTCAATGCACTGTTGTTACTACATCCTACCCTATCACCTGTTTTTGGTACAACTGACTATATTGCAGCTTTTCTTCATTTCCTTCCGCCCGGTGCCTTGGAGTCGCCGGGGGAGAGGATGTGAAGCCACTTAGTCTTTATGACTAACGTTTATTACACCACTATTTTAGGAGCACCTACAGGAGTAGCAGCGCACGACGCTTGAGGCGGATAGCCAGGTCAGGACGACAAGGCCGGAGTCTACGATACCGTCTTTGCCATCAGTGACAGATGTGAGAGTTAGTTCTGAGATGTAGCCCTTGCGGCATTTTGTTGATACTCTGATATATGCAGGACCCCTCAGAGCTACCTGTATTATGTAAAACTGTGACACTGTCACTTATACATTTATATCGTGGACTTATGCTTACTGTGAATTTGTGACTTATGTGGTGTATCTATTATTGATGGGTTGGCTTGGTGATATTGGATTAGCCGGCAGGATAGGCGTCTTATGGGGGAGGTCAGCTCGTGTGTTGACGCTCCTGCAAGGTGGCTGTCCTGGGCATTAGGCTCCCCTCGGCCGTGTCTTAAGGCTCCCCTCGGCCACCCCTCTCACCTCTTCATTTTGAAGTCAAACTGAATGAGCGGAAGCAGTGGTGTGCCCATGAGGGATTCACATTAAGTATGTCCATTACCTTTCTTTAAGTAGCCAACCTAACCCAAAAATCTACCTTTTGTGTAGATTCTGGTACGTTCGGAGCCAGTAGCTTGAACCCCCATAGGTCGGGGACCTTCCTCGTTCCAGTAGTCAGAGCTGGGTCAGACCATGACGACGATCTTGGACGCCTTCAGGTCTCAGCAAACCCCGGTGCAGCACGCTCCAAACTCAAATTGGCTACGCACCTTCCGAGCTCTCTCTCCTCTCACCTATCATGGGATGGAGTTGGCGGTCCAGACAGAGGAATGGCTAGACACGGTGCAGGAGCTACTGGCAGGGATTCGGTGCCCCGACAATATGGCAGTCACGGCCTTGGATCTGCATGCCAAAAGGTGGTGGAAGTCCGTTATGGGCTCCACCTTCGAAGGGCGTAACTACCTCGACATAAGTTGGGATGAGTTTGCGAATGCATTCCTGGAGCACTTCATTTCTTTTACGGCACATGATGAGCTCGAAGAGAGGTTCCTGCAGCTGAAGCAGGGGTCTAGATCAGTGATTGAATATCAGTGGGAGTTTCAGCATCTGGCCAGATTTGCAGACTCTTACGACTTGGATGACCGCGGCTACGCAAAGCAGTTCTACAAGGGTCTGTGGGATCCCCTGTAACATCCCCCAAACAGCTAGACCCCTAAGGTTGTTTTGTCATGACTAGGTCATGACAAAACCATAGGAAGAGCTCAAGGCCTTGTGAACATAGGTGAGAAGGAGAAAACCCAAGTGGTCTACAAATAGCAATTTTCAGATACCAAGCCTAGGGATGGACTTTAGGACCCCACCTTGAAACTTGACCCCACAATATCATCCCTAACCCATTAGAGGTCTCCTTGAAGCACCAGTGACCCATTGGAGTCAACCTAAGAGGCCAATTTGACTAAAGTCAACCTTAACCCTAAATTGGTCAAACTAGCTCAATTAAGGTCAATTGGCCCCCACCATGCCAAATTGACCCTGCCACTACCCTTATATGGGTACTAGGAGCCTAATGGACCAAAAAGCCCCATCATGGGACTTGCAATTTGACCAATTTACCCTTGCCCTAATTTAGGTCAAAATGATCTAATTTGCCCAAATTGGACCCAATCCACTTGGGCTAGACCCAATTAAGGTGGTACACCACCTAATGGGGATTGAATGCTGCTAAGGTGGCCATTCAATTTGGAGAGAGTCGGCCAGGAGAGAGAAATCCCATTTTGGAAGAGAGAGAAAGAAGGGGGAGTTAATGGAGGAGAAGGAGAAACCCCTCAATCTAAGCAGTTAATGGCTCCATTCATCTCCCCTTGGGGAGAGGAGAAGTTTTCAGCTTCTTCACGGCCTAATTGATGGCCAATTCACCCCCCCCCCCCCCCCCCCCCCCCCCCTAAGTGTAACCGAAATCTCCACCTATGGCCATTAATGGCAATCCGAGTAACTCCCCACCCTTAGCCTAAATCGATCCTTTTAACATCTTCAGAGGTTGGAAAGGAGTGAAACCCCCCTCTTCCCCGAAGAAATCGAGCACCATGAGCAGGAATCGGCATGGCGCCAAAAGATCTAGGTTTTCCATGGCCAACAAGAAATCGGCAAGGAGCCAAGCACCCACACAGGTCCGATCCTCTTCTCCACCCTTAGTGCTAGATCTTTTCATATTTCGGGGCTTGATCCGTGCACAATAGGGCTCGGATTTGTGTTCCCGAAAGAGTACGTTACGTACTCTTTTTCCCTCCTCTAAAAACCAGATCCGACCACCTCCGGCCGGCCAACCACCCCTATCGCCGGCCACCATCTCAACGGAGGTGGTGGAGGCATTGGCCAGCCGGAAAGGGGCGTAGGTGGCGGGGAAATCACCCCGCAAAGAGGCCCAGAACGGGTTGTCGCGAGCAGTCCAACGATTGGGGACGATGATGGAGAGCCATCGGATCTTAATATTAATGTTTACGATTATATCATTTGTTTCGTCGAGCGCTGTAAGAAATTCGTCGAACGAATGATTCGTCGAACGGGAGGTGTTCAGCTTTAGTCGAGAGCTGTTATAATGGAATTTAGTCGAGCGCTGAATATTAAAATTTAGTCGAACGAAAGGTTTTCGTCGAGCGCTGTTTAACTCTGTATTAGTCGAGCGCTGTAATGCTCTGATTTCGTCGAACGAATATTTCGTCGAATGCTGATGTGTTCAGCGTTCGTCGAGCGCTGTTATAAGATGTCAACTTTGTCGACCGCAGGAAATGAATTTGTCGAACGAATATTTCGTCGAACGCAGAGTTGTTCTGCCTTCGTCGAGCGTAGTTAAGATCGTTGAACACAGAGTTGTTCTGCTTTCGTCGAGCGATATTTAATTTTCGTCGAACGCTGAAACAGTTATATAAATAAATGATTATGCAATTTCTGTCACTTATTTTGCTGTACCTAGATCTAATTATTAAAAATACTTAGGCCTCTCTACAGAAAAAGTGGTCAACACCAAAGTTGTAGACCTTAGGGTCTACTTTATTTTAAAATTTATTTCACCCCAAAAGGAGTTATGTAGCTCCCTGTAGGTCCATTTTGGTGGGGCTGGTCCCTAGTATAGACAGCCACAATTTCTTGAATAAATTTTGATTGGGAAATGATATGGACTTGAGATTTGAAACATAGTCTACTTATACCTACACACACATCATATACAAAGATGGGATTTTTAGAAGAACCTTTTTCTAAGGTTATTGAAATAATTTCATAAATCATCTAATAATTAATTAGTGGGTTAAATGACCTCCAATGCTCTCCAAATTTTGGTGGGTGCTCCTTAGGGTTACTGTATGACCTTGGTAAAATTATCAGCTCAATCGGGACTATTTTGTTTGAGTATTTGTTAACCCAAGTTGGGACAAATAGGGTCAAAGTTAGGGTATGGTGGTCAAAACTCATCACCATGAAGTGAAACCTTGGTAACTGGTTTAGGATCACCTAAGACACCTCCATGTGTGATATGGGGTGGTGTGGAGGTGGTTAATGTGAAATTTTCCGGACCTTGTGAGAGTAAGCAGGAATAATAACTAGAGATGCAAGCCAAACAACCAGAGACAATCTTAGGCGAACAAAACGATCTTTATTGATAGCAACACTTCAATTACAGGGCAAGACATGCTCGACGAGACATGATTTCGTCAGCACAAAACTTCAAAGAGAAAGAACAGAAACTGAAGATAACTGAGACCGCACGGTCTCTTGCCGAACTCAGCAGCTCGCCAGACCGCTGCTGCCAGACCGCAACCGCTCCCGATCTCGAAACACCACCAGACCGCTGCACCAGACCGCTCCTTTGCCGATCTCCTGATTCCCGAACTCCAGCACCACAACTCCAAGCCGCAAACCGCCCGAACACTTTCAGAGGAAGAGGTGATCGCTGCTTCCTGCACTATCCGCAGAAGCTGCACAAAGAAGAATTCAATCAGAGACCGCTCGGTCAGAAACACAGACCGCAGGAACTAGGCAAACTCGGCTTACACTTGGTGTGTTCTACTATTTGCTGCTACAGTGGCCTCCTATTTATAGGCGTGAGACCTGATCCAGTCACCACCCCATGAGATAGAGTCACCACCCATCAGATCGCGCGACCTTACCGGTCAACCCGCGCGATCACTGCAACCCTCCTGCTTCATTTTGGTGAGCGCCGACTTCACACCAGACCGCGGGAGATCGCTACTCCCTTGGTCTGAACACGACTCCACACGGAGATCGCCAGACCGCCTAGAAGTCACCCACCACCTGTGTTCGCTCGAGACCGCGAACACAGCCAGTCCGCCATCAACCCGCGAACTCCTGTCCGTATGCCGATCTCCTCCTGAGACCGCGAACAGCAACCAGCCCGCATACCAGTCTCCTCCTGAGACCGCGAACTGAGACCGCGCGACTAAGAATGATTTAGTCCGCGAACTCCTTCAGAACCCTCTGGAAAGCCACCAGACTGGATTCAAGAGCCAACCCGTGCGGTCACGCCAGACCGGCACGTCCTTGAAGAGAACAACTTGTCACGCGGTCAAAGACAGACCGCGCGACCCTGAAGATGATCAGCCGTCATGCGGTCACAGCCAGACCGCACGACCTCCTTCTCCAGCAGCCCTTGGACCAGACCAGCGGTCAACCCTGGAAGCCGCAGCTGACCAATAGAACAGATTGCCATTGTCAGACCGCCAGACCGTGCGGTCACGCCAGACCGCCCGGTCTCCTCCCAGACCGCCCAGGTCCAAAAGCCTCCTCCACTTCCACTTCAATAATTTCAACACTCCCCCTTGAAGTGGGAAGTGGAAACTAGCCCAAGTAGTTCCCTTAGCCGTGTGAACGGCCCCTTTGCCAGCGCCTTTGTGAAGATGTCTGCGACATTGTCCGCACTCCGCACATGCTCGACCGTAAGAGATCCCTCCAGCACCTTCTCCCATATGAAGTGATGCTCGATCTCAATATGCTTGGTCCTCGCGTGACAAACTGGATTGGTTACCAGTTTGAGAGCACTCTCGTTATCACCGCGTAGCAGAGTCGGCTCCCGAACCTCCTTGTGGACGTCTCCAACCAACCTCCTAAGCCATATGGCTTCCTGAGCTGCCAAGGCCGAAGCCTTGTATTCCGCTTCCGTGGTAGAGACCGATACGGAATCCTGCTTCTTGCTGCACCATGATATAGCCGTAGGGCCCGCCATGAAGACGAATCCAGATGTCGACTTCCGATCATCCGAATCTCCCCCGTAATCAGCATCCATGTATCCATGCACTTCGAAGCCCGCATCCCTCCTGTATAGGAGACCCATGTCCGAGGTCGCCTTGACATACTTCAGAATGTTCTTGGCCGCTAGCAGATGAGGTACACGTGGTTCCGCCATAAACCGACTCACCCTGCCTACTGCATATGCAATATCCGGCCTTGTGATCGTCAGATAAATCAAGCTCCCAACCAGAGCTCGGAACACCAACGGATCTTGCATGATCCTCCCCTCATTCTTCCGAAGCTTCATAGCCTTCTCCAGAGGTGTGGAAGTGCACTTCCCTTCCTTCATGCCGAATCGTTCCACGATCCGCTCCGCATATCCGGCTTGGGTCACCAGCACTCCACCTTCCTTCCTCTGCACCTCAAGTCCAAGAAAATGGTGAAGCTCACCAAGATCCTTCATCTCGAACCTGATAGCCAGCTCGGCCCGAAGCTGCGCTACCTCCTCCTTCGAGTTCCCCGTCACGATCATATCGTCAACGTATAGCAGCACGATGACCTGAAGCTCCCCGCTCTTCTTGACGAACAAGCTCGAGTCTGAGTCTGAAGCAACAAATCCACAGAATAGGAGATATTCTGCGATCTTCCCGTACCACGCCCTCGGCGCTTGCTTCAACCCATACAGGGCCTTCTTCAGCTTGCAAACATGCTCCGGAAGATCTTCAGACACAAAACCTGGTGGCTGGACCATGAAGATGTCCTTGTCAATCTCGCCGTACAAGAAAGCGTTCTTGACGTCGAGCTGCCAAATCTCCCATCCACTGAACGCCGCCAAGGCAATGATTGTTTGCCCAGAAAGCCCGCGACCTCCTCTCATGGCACTTTTTTCCCGATCTCAGCGGTCTCAGTTTGTGTGACCGCCCGGATCGCCAGCTGCCTTCTCAACTAAGAGTTTCTAAGAGTCAAGCGGTCAGAGCAGTGCGAGACCGCCAGATTGAGTGGTCTACTTGTTTTTCTTATTTTTGTTATCTGCACCCCTTCTCCCTGCCCTGGCTCTCCTGTATCCCGGGCAGCCCGTAGTTTTTAGTTCTGCCCGTTTGGGCAGCCCCCTCGTCTATAAATAGAGGGGTAGGGGTACCAGGAAAAGGACTTTTGGCTCCGGGGCTTCAGCTTACAACCTGTGTAAGCGGTCTCATTTTTTCGTGATCGCCTTTTTGTGATCGTTTTCCTTTTGTCTCAGCATCTTCTGTCTCAGTAACCTACATTTCGCAGTTTTCTCCCACCCCCTCTGTTGTGAATTTTGGAGGTACCATTTTTGGCACCAACAGAACGAACACGCGACCTTCAGATTCGAAGTGTTAGGTGAAATTCAGACTTTGCCGCCTTGAGGCAAGAGCTCCTCCTGAGGTTCGCCACCGCAAAGAAAAGGAAGAGTGGTCCTGCGACCCTCTTCAAAATTAAGCAAGGGGACAACGAGACTGTAGCGCATTTTGTTGATCGCTTTAAGAAGGAGATCTTGGGAGTCAGAGACATGGATCCCAAGCTCTATATGGTGGCTTTGATCAGCGGCCTGCAGGAGGGTCCTCTGAAGTTTAAAGTCACAACCAAGGAACCTAGCTCCTATCAGGAGCTGATCAGCATTGCCAATCGTTACATAGAAGGGGAGATCAACAACCCCACCTATGTTAGCAATCTGACCAACAGAGCCACTCAGAAAGGCTCTGCAGGATTCTATCCTGCGGCATCTTCCTCGAAACCTCGACAAGAGCTCCCACCTCCGGCCCCGAGAGGTAAGAATTACCGAAACAACCGCTTCAATCGAGGTAATCAATCTTTCCCACCTCAAAATTCATTTCTTCAAACTCCCGCTACTCCTGCTCCGCAAGTCACCCCCATCCACCAGATCCAGTATGCTCAACCTCCTATTCTACCCGTTCCTTCATTTTACAATGAATCCCAAGAGTCCTTCACAGACTTTGGTGTTCCCATGAATGAAGTGCTTCAAATCCTTCAGAAGCAGCCCTTTTTTAAGAGGCCAGCTCCGCTGAACTCTGATCCGAAAACCAGAAACCCTACTCTCTACTGTGAGTATCATAGAGATAGGGGTCATTTGACAGAGGATTGCAGAGCTCTCCGCCTATTTTTAGAGAAACTATTAAAGGAGGGAAAGCTCCGCGATCTCATTCAAAAGAATGATTCTGCCAAAGCTTCAACCTCCAAGGCCAAGGAGGTAGCAGAAGTTCACTGGGAGTGCGAGGAAGTAGATGATGTTGGTCATCTGGGCAACATCGGTTTTCCCAACGAGTGCGTGGACGCTAATGATGAAGGTGCCTTGGGCAACCTATTCTGCATCCATGGGGGTGCAGGGCCGGAGTCCTCGAGAAAAGCAAGTCTGAAGAGGGTTTACCAGTCAGAGGTTGCTGCTACCTCTTCGGCTCCGGTTCGAGGGACGGTCACTTTTGGAGATGAAGATCTTCCTCAGACCGCGAATCCCTTTGATGATGCAGTCGTCATCAAAGCTGTAATCGAAAATTATACGGTGGAAAAAATTCTAATAGATACAGGAAGTTCAGTTAATGTGCTCTTCAAACCCGCCTTCGAGGCGTTGAAGACAGGTAAAACTCTCCTTTCAACTGAAGGCCCCCTCTATGGTTTTTCAGGAGAAAAGAAAGAAGTGGAAGGACTCGTCACCCTTTCTGTGGTTCTGGGAGGGATAGTGAAGTTGGTCAAATTCATAGTCGTTGACGCTCCCAGTAGCTACAACGCCATCTTTGGAAGACCTTTCCTAAATGCCTATCAAGCCATCGTCTCTACATACCATCAAGCGGTGAAGTTCGCCTTGAATGGCAAACAACACCGAATCAGGAGCGATCCAAGGAAGGCCAGGGAATGCTATGTGAAAACGGTCAACATGATCGTATCCTCTCCTCAAGAAATCATGATGGCTGAATTAATCGAAGCTCCTGAGCAAGTTCCAGTTGCAGAAGAAATTGAGGAGGATGCAAGAGATGGAGTTCGTTTGGAACCCGCCCAAGCAACCCAGAAGGTCCAAATCAGCGAGGAAGATGAGGGCAAGGGTCTCTCCATTAACGCTGAATTATCTGAGACAGACAAGAGTCAGCTCATCTCTTGTCTTCTGCAAAATTTAGATATCTTCGCTTGGTCGGCAGACGACATGCCTGGAGTGAGTCCAGATGTTGCTTGCCATCACCTCAACATCAGCCCAAATGTCATCCCAATCCAGCAGAGGAAGAGGACTGTTGCAACCACTCTGGCTCAACCTATCCGTGAGGAAGTGGAGAAACTCCTGAAGGCGAAGTTCATCCAACCGATCCAATATCCTGAGTGGGTGTCAAACGTTGTAATGGTAACAAAGCCAGGTGGAAAGTGGAGGATGTGTGTCGACTTTACTAAACTTAATAAAGCTTGCCCCAAGGATTGCTATCCCTTGCCTCAGATAGATTCTTTAGTGGATTCTGCGGTAGGTTATTCTTTTATGAGTTTTTTAGATGCTTTTTTAGGTTATCACCAAATCAGGATGCATAAACCCGATATACCGCACACTTCGTTTATCACAAATGATGGTTGCTTCTGTTATCTCGTGATGCCTTTTGGGTTGAAAAATGCTGGAGCAACTTACCAAAAAATGATGGATACAGTTTTCAAAAATCAGAAGGCAAGAAACCTTGAGGTATATGTCGATGACCTCTTGGTGAAAAGCAAATCTTTCTCCTCTCATCTCAAAGATCTCTCTGAAACTTTTGCAACCCTACGAGCCTTCAATATGAGGTTGAATCCATTGAAGTGTGTTTTCGGAGCAAACAGAGGTAAATTTTTGGGTCACCTCCTCACCCCAGAAGGGCTAGAACCAAATCCAGACAAGGTAAAAGCTATCTTGGAAATGCCACCTCCTAGAACCCCAAAAGAAGTTCAACAGTTGGGAGGGAGAATGGCAGGCTTGAGTCGATTCATCTCCCGGTCAGGGGATAAAAGTGCACCGTTTTTTAAGACTCTCCGGGGAGGAGCCAGGTTCGAATGGACTCAAGAGTGTGATAATGCTTTCAATCAGCTAAAAAATCAGTTGACTTCAATTCCTCTACTCCAAAGTCCGCGAGGAGGGGAAGATCTTTTTCTTTATTTGGGAGTTGGCATCGATGCTATAAGCTCTGTCTTGGTCCGAGAGGAGAAAAAGAAACAATTTCCAGTTTTCTATGTAAGTCGAATTCTGAAGAGTGCGGAGACTCGCTACCCGATCCTAGAGAAGCTAGCTTTGATGCTTGTAATTTCAGCAAGAAGATTAAGACCGTATTTCCAAGCTCAGTCAATTTTAGTCGTCACTGATCTTCCATTGAAGGGTGTCTTGGAGAAGCCGGAGCATTCAGGCAGATTGGCAAAGTGGGCAATTGAGCTCAGTGAGTTTGACATATCTTATGTTCCAAGAATCGCAATCAAAGCTCAAGTCTTAGCAGACTTCATGGTGGATGCTAAAGAAGTTGAATCGCAGAAGGGGGTCGGAGTATCCCTTGCCTGGAAAGTCTTCGTGGATGGAGCCTCAGGGAAAAATTCTTCCGGGGCAGGAGTTATCTTAATCAACCCAAATGGAGTAAGGCTGAATCAAGCACTAAAGTTCTATTTTCAAGTAACAAACAATCAAGCGGAGTATGAGGCTTTGCTAGCCGGTCTCAAGTTTGCCAGAGAACTAGGGATTGATGATGTCGAAGTTTTCACGGATTCTTTGGTAATGGCTTCTCAAGTAAATGGGGCTTTCGAGACTAAAGATAGTATCTTGAAGCAGTATTTGACTCTGGTAAAAATTGAGGTTGGGAAGTTCAAAAGCTTCACTATCAATCATATCCCAAGGGGTGAGAACGTGGAAGCGGATGAGTTGGCAAAATTTGGGCTTCTTTCAGGGGGAACAACTTCGGAGTTGTTTCGCCCGGCAATTGAGGAAGGAGAGGTCATGGAGATTGATCAGCATCAGTCTTGGATAGATCCGTTTGTTCTTTATCTTTCAACTGGAGAGCTCCATTCTTCAATAAAGGATAGGAAAAGGTTTAAACGGAAAGCGGCTAACTATTATCTTGTTACAGGAGTGCTTTATAGGAGAACCTTCCTTTCACCACTAGCACGGTGTGTTTCGGAGGAGGAGATTCCAACGGTCCTTCAGGAGGTTCATTCTGGAGAATGTGGAAGTCACTCTGGAGCCAGGACATTGGAAAAAAGAATTCTGAGGCAAGGCTACTTTTGGCCCCAGATGAGGAAGGATGCGGAGAAATTTGCTAAGAAATGTGTAAAATGCCAGAAGTTTGCTCCTCTCCAAAATCAGCCGGCTCAACAGCTTAAGTCAATAGCAACTCCCTGGCCATTTGCAGTTTGGGGAATGGATTTGAATGGGCCTTTTCCTATGGCAAGCGGACAACGTCGATATATAATAGTTATGATCGACTACTTCAGCAAGTGGACAGAAGCAAAGGCATTGGCCAAAATTACCACTCAAGCCGTGAAAAACTTTATTTGGGGAGAGATAGTATGTCGACACGGGATTCCAATGGCAATCATCACGGATAATGGTTCTCAATTCAACAATTCAACTCTTATTAGTTTCTGCAAGCAAATTGGCATTGAGCTACGTTTCGCTTCCGTACATCATCCTAGAAGCAATGGGCAGGTAGAGGCCGCCAACAAACTCATCATAAATCTCTTGAAAAAAAGGTAGAAAACGTTAGGGGCAACTGGGCAAAACAACTACCTTCCGTCTTATGGGCCTTGAGAACGACTCCGAGTTCTGCTACTGGGGAAACTCCGTTCAAATTATCACACGGTTCCGAAGCCCTTATTCCGGTAGAATTTGAAGTGAAAAGCCCAAGAGTATTATTGACACAACAAAATCAAATCGAGTGGATGGAAGGAAATGATGAAGAGTTAAAATGTAGCCTTGATTTAATTGAGGAATTAAGAGACACTGCAATCATCAGACAGGAAGAGGTGAAAAGAAGAATGGCAAGGTTGTTCAATAAAAATGTAAGAACCAAAGAATTCGCTGTTGGAGATCTAGTCTTGAAGAAAGTAGATACAGCGGCAAGGGCTGGTTCAGTTGGAAAGCTCAATCCAAATTGGGCAGGGCCGTTCGTGGTAAAGAATGTGCTTAAAAATGGTGCTTACCATCTCCAAACTTATGAAGGGGAAGAGTTGCCTCATTCCTGGAGCGGAGATGATCTTAAGCTTTTCTTCTCTTAAAATGTTCGTATCTAATTCACTCATTCTTTGTTCCTAACTCTTTTCTTTTCCTAAATATCACGCAGGTATCACCAAAGCATTCGCAATATAAGTAATGGATGACAAGTCTTAAAAATAAGTTGATTTTTGAAGAGCCAAAAAACCTGTCAAGTGAGATATCGACGGATCCTACTATCTTCCCCCTTGACTTGTTAGCTCGACATGTAATTCTGCCAGGACCACAGATGTCGGGGAGATTTCGAATCTGTGTAGCAGTAGCTCGCCAAGCTCGAGCGGTGGAAGTTTAGGATACCGGGTCCTTGCTGACATCTGGCACACCTAAGCGTTTCAAGGAGGTCTAGGTGGCTGGCTCAGCTCTGTCATGCATCGAAAAGGACATTGGTACAATCTTAATGATCTTTCAGGGAAAGCAATGTCGGTGTAGCCTCCGCGGCATGACCACACCTGCCCTACCGATCATTTCGATTTGTAACTCTCGAATACTCGTTGAAGGAAGCGTGGTTAGGTAAGGGGCGGCAAGAAACATCTATGACCGTCACCTGAACCTTGGATTGGCAAATTTGCAACAAAATCAGCAATCCTTTAAGAAAAGAAGTATCGGTATAGCCTCCGCGGCATAACCACACCATCCCTTTGGGTCATTTTCAAGATCCATTCCTCTATTTTTATTATAGAGGACTTATTCATTCCTGTATTGGGATCGGGCGGTCAGCAGTTTATGAGACCGCATGTTCTTCTATCTTCAAAGGGTGATATCATTTATAAATCGCCGGGCATGACTTTTTCAGGGTAATTGAGGCCGCTATTCAGAAAGCTCTCGTGACAACTTGACAGAGCTCGACCCGGTCTCAATAAGATCGAAATTCTAGTATTCTCGTTATTCAAGGTTACATGGAATAATCATAATCCCCTGTTTCCCATCGAGTTGAGTTTTTCCTTCAAAAAGGCCGGTCTGGATATAATGTGATCGCTGATCTGGAGATTTATGAAGAGGTATTCTTTTTACAATCTTGGTTATCAAGGGGCCGTCAAATGGATTTCCTGTCATCTAAGCGCCGATCGCCCAGAGTTCAATAAGTTCAAATCATCTTCAAGATATAGCTTTCATATATCGCGACCTGTGTAATATGAGACCGCATGACTATTGTGAATAAGTTGGTTATTTTCTAATCATAGATAAGTTGCAGAATTTCTCAGTGATCTGGTTATCTCGAGACCGCAGAGTAATTTTTGTTTATGTAAAATCAGTTTCCTTTAAAGTCTTTGGTGTTTTTTTTTTCCAAGAGATCGCTCAAGTTCTTTAAATGATTGATATAAAATTATGATAAACCCAAGGCATTGAGATCGAATGCCAATTTTAAATTCAGAAGAACAAATAAATACATGCATCCAAAACAAACTTATTCACAGGCAAAATCCAGCAGATATCAAATTTATAAATATTCTGAAATCAGTTACAACAAGACCGCTCGGTCTCCAAAAGAAAAAGGGAAAAAAAGAAATTATTACAATTTACTTCTTTGATCTCTTGGGAGATCGCTCATCCAATGAATTAGAATCAGTGTCTGCAGAAGACTCTTCCGATTTACTGAGAGGAATTCTGGATCCAGAGCTAGAACTCGAGCTTGAGTCCCGGCCTTGAGTATAGCGGCTTCCTCTTTCCTCATCTTCAATCACCACGTCTTCATCTTGACCCGCGGTCTCCTCAACAGTTGCAGACTGCTCTTCAATCCTCTGTGCCGCATCAGGGAAGAGATCGGCGAAAGTAATATCCTTGTACTCTTCAGTAAAACCACCCCGAGCTCGAACCTCATTCAGCACTTGGTCGGCGGTCTCCTTAATGTGATGCATCATAGCCCTCTGAAAAGCCGGATTTTCAGGGTCATAAGCTGCACTTTCAGATTGCTGCAGAAGATATATGTGTTAGACCGCGCGATCGTAGGTAACATGTTCATAAAAATATTAAGTAGAACTCTTACTCTTCTTTCTTCTTGCAAGGCGGTTATTTCATCCAGAGCGCTGCGAAGAGACCGCCCCATATGATGATTTAAGATCGCGCTCCTAGCGGTCACCTGGGCACAGAGGTCGGGGAGAGCATCGGTCTCTATATTCAGTATTTCATTTGTATTTCTTTTTCCATACAGAGCCGAAGTGACCGCATATGCGTGACGGGTCACTTTTCCACTCCATAAAGGGAGATCGGTGGAAACCTTCACAGACCTTCCTTTGGCCGCCCATTTGAGGAGAGGTTTTCCTTTGATATCTTTCATTTTTCTTTTAAAACCAATCAAAGGAAAATCTCGCTCGGCGGTCTCAGAGGTGGTGCCAAACACGTCGGCCTCACGCTTCAACCTCCTCTCCCGCTGAGTGAGAGTTTCTGCTGCTGGGGAGATAGGATCTTGTGTAGGGACCGCAAAGGTCGCTAGAGGTAAAAAGAAAAGGGAGTTAGGAAAAGCATTCAGAAGGTTTAAAAAAGAAATTATTCGAGACCGCAAGAAAAATTTACTTTCAGCAGGACCGATCTCGGCGACCTCGGGCCAGATCGCTAAATAATGAACAAGATCGATCCTCTTGCCCGCCAAGAAAGCCAAGATTTTCAGCTCTTCTTCTGAGACCGCTTTTATCTTCTTGAAGATGCTGTCAGGTCGCGGAGAGGGAGAGTTCCTGAGACCGCCAAGGTCGCCTTCAAAGACAAGAAATCTCTCTGTCCAGAAAGAAATCTTATTAGGAAGATTGAGAATTTTTATTCCTTCTGCTGAGAAGTACATCAGCCCTTTGAATTCTTCCTTCTTCTTGCCTTCCTTCAGAACTTTTGCAGTAAAAGTTGCGCGGAACAGGTTCATCGTAAATGTCACTCTTACCGATCTCAAATAGTTTATGAAGACATTAATCAGACCGATCGAGTTTGGAGGTAACTGAGCGAGCACAAAGCCATAGTACTCCAAGATCTCTAGCCATTCCCAGGGGAGGGGAATTCTCAACCCTAGGTCAAAGTGATCGATAGGGATAATAAACTTTCTTTCCTCTCCAAAGTTCAGCCTTTCCTGTTCAGCTGGCGGTCTTACAACTATCTGTGTCTGGATCATATGCTTCTTAATGAATTCAATGTACTCATCCTTGGATAAGTGGCTTTGCTTGTGATCGGCGCTCAAGAAAATATTAGCAGAAGAGGCACGAGCGGACACCATTTTTCGTGGTCGCTGAGACCGGTGTTTAGCGCGCATACAAAAGAATATGAAATAAAGAATATGAAGACGACTATTTATAGAAGCCGAAGGGTCATTTCGTAATCATTACCTTCTGCAGATCGTCCAGCAAGAGTCTCTCAGACCGCTCGATCTAAGCAGGGCTAAGTGAGGGCATTTCATTCTTTGCGATCTCAAATAAATTAAAAAACAGCACCAGTAATAGATTTTCCATGTATAAAGAGATTGAAATCAAAGAAATAAAGACCGCACAAAGCATAAGATAAAAAGGTCACAGATAGATAGGAACATTAATAGTAAAAATATTACAAGACAAAATGTTCAGAATTCAGAGACCGCTCGGTCTCAAAGCAAATGATCATCTCCTAGAAGGCCTGTTTCTTCCTACATGAGCAGCGACATCTTGCATGTCATTCACTGCGGCCATAACTGACACCAAACTGTGATTGGCCAGCATCGCAGACCGGTGGATCTTCGACATCTCCTTGTCCACCTGCTCCATAGGAATCAGCACAATCTCAGGTTGTGGTCTCTCCGCTGGATGATCGCTGGAGGTGCCCGGTCGCATCATTATCTTTCCGTGACCGCTCCTCAGCCTTTCATTTTCCGCAGATAGCGCCGCAGCTTTCCCCTTATAGTACTCAGTCTCTTTTTCGGCTTTCTTAAGAGCTCGAGCGATCTCTTCAACTCTCAGATCGCATTCTTCACGAATCCTCTTCTCATTAGTACGCAGTTTTTCTTCAAGACCGCGAATCTGATCGTTCTGAGTTCGCTCTCTCATCAGCATAGAGCGAACATCCTCAAACATCGGGTTAAGGATGTTGGTTAACTGAGGGGAGATCTCAATGTGCTGAGGAAGCTCTCCCTCCTCGATCTCAACATTTTCATTATCTGCGGTCATAAGAGATGGGTTACTTCAATCATGAGCATACAGTCAAATAAGCTTTTTTAAATAAATAGAAAAGTACTTGGAAAGAAGTTAAGACCGCAGTCACGTAAAGTTCTTCTGGTATCTTTAGTGACCGCGGGATCTGCGGTCAGAGAAAGACGATCTGATCCCCTTAAGCGCTCCAGATCCATTCTTCCCAAATCTCTTTTCTGCGATTTTCCCCCCTCTTTTCTTCTCCTTTTTAATTCTTCATTACTTAAGAGGATGTCATCGGTCTCAATAAAAACGATCCCATGTTTTCTTTCAGGAGAAGCAGAGCGAACTATAGGTAATGAAAGGAACTCGACCGGCTGAGGAATCATTTTATACTTACCAGATCGCAAAATTGAGACCGCCGCCGCACGATCCGCTGCAGCCTTGTTCAAACGATCTCCCTGAAGAGAATCAGTTGGGAGACCGCTAGAAAGTGCAGCCTTCTCCTTGGCGATCTGCAATCTCTCCGCGATCTCCTCCTCAGTATTTTTATTCACTGCGGTCTGCAAGACCGCAGCCTTTTCCCTCTCTTCATCGACCAGGGCCGCTTTTTCCTCAGCAATCCCGACCGTTTCCTTCTTCCTCTCCTCAGCGATTAGAGCTGCCTTCTCCTCGGCAGCCCTGAACGCCTCTTTCTCCCGTTCCTCCTCGGCGGTCTTAGCCGCTTCCTTTTTCTTTTCTTCCTCTTCCTTCTCCTTTTTTCCTCTTTTCTCCCTTTCCTTATCCTTCCTTTTCTTCTCATCAGCCTTTTTCTTCTGCATCTCTTCTTTCTCCTTCTTCTTCTTGTCTTCCTCCCTCGCCTTGATCGCTCTGTCAGCGATCTCCTTCTCCCTATCAGCGATCTCCTTCTCAACAGCAGCATTTCTAAGAGCGGAAGCTTCAAGGGGATCCGACACCTGCAGCGATGAAAAAGACGAATAATTAGAAGAAGTTTCATCAAGATAGGCAATTAATTCGGAATCATCCTCTCTTGATAAAACTGAGATCGCAGGAAGGAAGGAGGGATCGCCCTTAACGTTTACCTTGGAAGTTTCCATAATGACCTCCGGATCGGTAGATTCAGACAGTGTGATCGCCTCTGGGGCGATCACGTCTTCTTTTTCTTCTTCATTTTTTCTGCTTCTTTTATAAGTTAAACTGGAAGGGCTCGAATCTTTTCTCTTCTTGTTCTCAGCAACTTCCACGCGGTCAGCAATCTTTTGCCTTAGAGATTCTGCTTCGGCATGTTTTTGACGCAGACCAGCCAGAATGGTTTCTGTAGACACGGTCTCGGGTGGCTTGGAAGCTGTTTGATCAAGCATTTCCAGGGTTTTCTGACAATCAAAGGAAATGGAAAAGTCAGATATTTTCAACACAGGATCTGAAGAAGCTTTAGATGGCTCAGAGATAACAGAGACCGGCTCAACTGAACTCTCCGGAAGTTCAGATTTCTTCGGAGATCGGGCGGTCCCCTTTGAAGCGCTCGCTTTCGTCAAGATCTTTGGCGCTTTCTTCCCTTTCTTTGAGCTAACATTTTCTTTTTTCCCAGGAGAGTTTGCTTTTGATGGAAGAGTTTTTAAGAGGTCAAGCATGGTCATCTTAGCAGGAGATCGCGCCTGCCAACTTTTCAGTGACCGCTTGAGGATTGGGTTTTCACAATATCTCGGAATATGAAGATATCAGCCGGTATTTATAGATCAAGATGCATTTATGACGGCCGCGGTCTCCACGGTCAGAGTTAACATTTTCGAAGTTCCAGGCGCAACTTAAAAATGTGCGGGGATTATGTTTGCCCAGAAAGCCCGCGACCTCCTCTCATGGCTTCCCGATCTCAGCGGTCTCAGTTTGTGTGACCGCCCGGATCGCCAGCTGCCTTCTCAACTAAGAGTTTCTAAGAGTCAAGCGGTCAGAGCAGTGCGAGACCGCCAGATTGAGCGGTCTACTTGTTTTTCTTATTTTTGTTATCTGCACCCCTTCTCCCTGCCCTGGCTCTCCTGTATCCTGGGCAGCCCGTAGTTTTTAGTTCTGCCCGTTTGGGCAGCCCCCTCGTCTATAAATAGAGGGGTAGGGGTACCAGGAAAAGGACTTTTGGCTCCGGGGCTTCAGCTTACAACCTGTGTAAGCGGTCTCATTTTTTCGTGATCGCCTTTTTGTGATCGTTTTCCTTTTGTCTCAGCATCTTCTGTCTCAGTAACCTACATTTCGCAGTTTTCTCCCACCCCCTCTGTTGTGAATTTTGGAGGTACCATTTTTGGCACCAACAATGATGAACCGAACTGAAGTCATTTTTGCCACCGGACTGAATGTCTCATCATAGTCTTCACCATATTGCTGCGAGAACCCCCGAGCTACAAGACGAGCTTTGTACC
Organism: Dactylorhiza incarnata; assembly: GCA_033032865.1. Lineage (NCBI taxonomy): Eukaryota > Viridiplantae > Streptophyta > Magnoliopsida > Asparagales > Orchidaceae > Dactylorhiza > Dactylorhiza incarnata. Next base: position 17,607,604 of record JAWHQI010000018.1, read on the forward strand.
GCTCGATACTGCCGTCAGCTTTCTTCTTAAGCTTGTAGACCCACTTGCACGTCGCAGGAGTGATGTCCTTGGGCTTGGGCACAAGAGACCAGGTCTCGTTCTTCTCAAGAGCTGCCATCTCTTCTTGCATCGCAACGTCCCACTCCTTCACACCTTGGGCCTTCTCAAAGCTCGACGGCTCCCTCTCATCCAAGGGACCAGCGAAGAAACATGAGACGAAGCTCACTGCGTTTCCTCCTGTATAGCGATCAGGGGCGATGATCGCTCGCTTCGACCTCCTCAGCTCCTTCCCTTGAACTGCAATGTCATCCGCTGCTTCTTCTCTAGCTCCCCTTCCAGACGTGCTAGGAGCATCGCTCCCCCTGCTTCCTGAACCAGAAGCCCCCGTCTCGGAACTAGAAGGAGATGGACCACCTGGTGACACAGGTAGCTCCACCTGAAGATTCTCCACAGCTTTCTCTGGCATCTCCACCCTGCTCTCTGGTAACTCCACATCAGAAGACCCCTTGTAAGATGTCACCTCATCGAACACGACGTCGCGAGATACAACAAATCTCCGCGTCTCCGGGTCCATGCACTTCCACCCTTTCTTCCGCTCATCGTATCCCACGAAGACTAGCTTCCTTGCTTTCGCATCTAGCTTCGTCCGAAGAGCATCTGGAACATGCACGTAGCAGGTGGGGCCAAACACCCTAAGGTGTGCCACACTTGGCTTCTCCTTGAACATCATCTCATGTGGGGTCAGCATGTTAATGGGGCTCAGAGGCATCCTGTTGATGACGTAGGCAGCACAAGACATTCCCTCCACCCAGAAGGACTTTGGAATACTCTTGGCATGCAGCCAACACTTGCAGGTCTCCGTCAGATGATGGATCTTCCGCTCTGCAACTCCGTTCTGTTGTGGAGTATGAGCACAAGTGAGCTCTCTCCGGATGCCCGCCTTCCTGCAAAAAGTAGAGAACTCACTGGAGGTGAACTCCCCTCCGTTGTCAGTCCTCAGCTTCTTCACCCGCAGTCCCAGCCGACCTTCCACGAGCTCCTTGAACTCCACAAACTTGGCAAACGCCTCCGCCTTCTCCTTCAGGAAATAAACCCAGACATATCTGGTGTAATCATCGATCAACACCAGCATATATCTGCTGCCTCCGAGGCTTGGGGTAGCAGTAGGTCCCATCAAGTCACCGTGGATGCACTCCAACGGTACACGACTCCTTGTCTGCGACTTGTCAAACGGTAGTCGATGAGACTTGCCGAACTGACATCCCGCGCAAACATGACCTTCTCCGTAGGAAGATAGACTTGGCAGGCCCTTGACCAGACCTCTCACCGCCATAGCTTTCAGCCTGTCCATACCTACGTGCCCCAACCTCTCATGCCATATAACGGCACCATCATTCGTCTTCATCTTGTCAACGTAGGAACTTGTCGACAAAACGAACAAGTCCTTCGCCCTTCTCCCGACATGGACGACCTCGGCCTTCACGACCTCTACATTACGTAGAAATTTGACTTCTGTCGGGCCGAACAGAACGTGATACCCAGCGTCAACAGCGTTGGTCACGGAGAAGAGGTTTTTCTTCATTCCAGGCACATGATAGACACTCTTCAAGGTAAGTGGCCCTCTATCACTGCCCAAAGAAACAACCCCCACCTTCTCGACTGCATGCACAGTATTATCTGCAGTGATAATAGCATTGTTACCTGTGTACGGCTCTGCTGAAGAAAGCTTCGACTCGTCCCCGGTGAGGTGATGACCACACCCCGAGTCCACGATCCAGTCCTCCTGATAGTTGATAGTAGCCGAGGCTCTAGTAGAAGCCGAGAAGGCTCCTCCCCATCCTCCATCATAGTGCCTGGCCGGTGCTTCCTCCTTCTCAGCAGCATGCCCTGGCTGGGTATTCATCCTGCAGTCCTTCTTAAAGTGCCCAACCTTTCCGCACTTGAAGCATTTGAGACCTTCCTTCTTCTTCTTCCCGTCAGCCTTGGGAGCATACCCCCTTTCCTGCTGCCCAGAAGTTGAAGGCCCATGACCTTCCGTGGTCTTCTTCTTCTTCTCCCACTTCTTCTTCCCTGAGAAGAGAACCTCGCCATCTCCCCCAGTCACTGACACCCCCGCCATCTGCCTTGCCAGACTTTCCTGCGAAGCTAGCAGATTTTCCAGCTCTAGCAGAGACGGCTGATTTGCCCATCCCTGTACCGACGTCACAAAGGCCACATATTCCTTCCGCAAGCCGCGGATGATGTGCCTCTTCAGCTTCGCCTCAGAAATTGGCTCATCAGGATCCAGTGCTGATATCTCAGCGCAGAGATTCTTCATCTTCAAAAAGAAGTTCGAGATAGAAAGATCACCTTGAGCTGACCTCGCCAACTCATTCTCTAAGAACTGTAGCCTTGCTATATTCTTTTTGTTAAACAGCCCATCCAGGGCTCTCCAGATCTCAGCAGCTGATCCACACCCCATGATGTGATCAAAGAGATCAGGTGAAATGGCACGCTTTAAGGTGAACTCGGCCTTGGCGTTGGTCTTCCTCCATGCCCTCACGGCCGGTCCATTATCACCTCCTTCTACTGCCTTCACCTCTTCTGTTTCATCTCCTCCTACCACCTCCCAGAGGTCCTCACCCAGAAGATAGCTCTGCATACACGACTTCCACTTCTTGAAGTTAGTCGATGTAAGCATCTCAATACCAAGACCTCTTGCAAAACCACCTTCCATTGCTCTTCCTCTGGTTCCTTCTTCACAAAGGCGATGGCTACTCTAAGTTATTCACTGCTCTTTCAACTCCAACCTCGCTTTGATACCATGTGAAATTTTCCGGACCTTGTGAGAGTAAGCAGGAATAATAACTAGAGATGCAAGCCAAACAACCAGAGACAATCTTAGGCGAACAAAACGATCTTTATTGATAGCAACACTTCAATTACAGGGCAAGACATGCTCGACGAGACATGATTTCGTCAGCACAAAACTTCAAAGAGAAAGAACAGAAACTGAAGATAACTGAGACCGCACGGTCTCTTGCCGAACTCAGCAGCTCGCCAGACCGCTGCTGCCAGACCGCAACCGCTCCCGATCTCGAAACACCACCAGACCGCTGCACCAGACCGCTCCTTTGCCGATCTCCTGATTCCCGAACTCCAGCACCACAACTCCAAGCCGCAAACCGCCCGAACACTTTCAGAGGAAGAGGTGATCGCTGCTGCCTGCACTATCCGCAGAAGCTGCACAAAGAAGAATTCAATCAGAGACCGCTCGGTCAGAAACACAGACCGCAGGAACTAGGCAAACTCGGCTTACACTTGGTGTGTTCTACTATTTGCTGCTACAGTGGCCTCCTATTTATAGGCGTGAGACCTGATCCAGTCACCACCCCATGAGATAGAGTCACCACCCATCAGATCGCGCGACCTTACCGGTCAACCCGCGCGATCACTGCAACCCTCCTGCTTCATTTTGGTGAGCGCCGACTTCACACCAGACCGCGGGAGATCGCTACTCCCTTGGTCTGAACACGACTCCACACGGAGATCGCCAGACCGCCTAGAAGTCACCCACCACCTGTGTTCGCTCGAGACCGCGAACACAGCCAGTCCGCCATCAACCCGCGAACTCCTGTCCGTATGCCGATCTCCTCCTGAGACCGCGAACAGCAACCAGCCCGCATACCAGTCTCCTCCTGAGACCGCGAACTGAGACCGCGCGACTAAGAATGATTTAGTCCGCGAACTCCTTCAGAACCCTCTAGAAAGCCACCAGACTGGATTCAAGAGCCAACCCGTGCGGTCACGCCAGACCGGCACGTCCTTGAAGAGAACAACTTGTCACGCGGTCAAAGACAGACCGCGCGACCCTGAAGATGATCAGCCGTCATGCGGTCATAGCCAGACCGCACGACCTCCTTCTCCAGCAGCCCTTGGACCAGACCAGCGGTCAACCCTGGAAGCCGCAGCTGACCAATAGAACAGATCGCCATTGTCAGACCGCCAGACCGTGCGGTCACGCCAGACCGCCCGGTCTCCTCCCAGACCGCCCAGGTCCAAAAGCCTCCTCCACTTCCACTTCAATAATTTCAACAGTTAAGCCCTAGAACACTACTTCTATTCCTTGGTGTGCATTTAGGACCTTGTGAAGGCCATGTGGTCAAAAGTCCATTGATGGTTATGAAACTTGGTGGATTGATTCATAGGGTGTAAATAGGCACTGGGTAATTTTATAAGAATTTTAGGAGTCAATATTCCCTTTGAATTAGGACATAGCCCCTTTAGGGAAACTTATTATAAGAAACATTTACATGCTTAAAAAGTCTTGGATGATGATGAGACTTTGGTTGTGCACTTAAAATCATAATTTAAACCTCTGGTAATTTTTGTGAATTTTATTAAATGATTTAATCAGTACTTCTTTCACAAGGCACTTGTTTTGATTTACACTTAAGAAAAATATTTGAGGGTCCAAAACTCTTTGTTAAATTGTGAAAATTGGTGATAGGACCTTTCAGAGCAATCGAAAGCTCTGTGAATTTTTATAGAATTTTTGAAGACTTAAATAGGTAGGCTACTTCACAATTTATTTAATTTGAGGTTTTCTGAAAGTATTTATTTAAGTAAGAAAATGATTCCCTTAAATCCTGAAACTTAGTCAGTAGCCTTTTCTGATGAATACCACAGTTTGGTAATTTTTCCAGAATTTAAGTGTTGAGCTTCTTGGTGGTTCCTTCATAAAACTACAATTTTGGACAGATGTTAAATAATTAAATTAGAGGATAATTTCTTACTGTAAGAATATGATATGATGTTTCTGATGTTATTTAGTCACCATAGATTTATCATAATTTTTGGAGAGCCATATCATAAGATTTACTTACACTTCATGTTCATTTTCATACTTGGCAGATGTTTGGAGAAATTAAAATAAATATTAATTAATTAGGGAAAAATATGATTCTCTGGAATTAGTCTTATAACATCATGATAGACATCCAGTAAATAGCTTGGGTCAGTTGGATGAATATTTGGAGTACCTCTAGTTGTGAGCGTCATATAACTCATTTGGTCTGCGTGTACTAAAACTGTGAAACTTGGGTAACTAGTGGCCTACTAAGTGTGAATGACATGTATTTGGTGTACATGGTCAGGATGAAGAGATTTAGGTCACCAAAAAGGAGTTATATATTAAGAGTGCTTGGTGAGTTAAGGGTAAGGTAGTGCTTGGGATTGACCAAGGATTGTCTTTTCCCTAGCGTGTCATAAAGCACTTAGGTTTAACTCAAGTGAAATGATGAGAGGGGTGTTCTTATGGGTAGATACCAACAACACTAAGTGTCTTGAGAAAGGGAGCCTTGGGGTGTCATCCCATTATGGTTCCTAGTACCATAGCGAGCCCCTTACAGGGTAATCCTCGGGAAGTCCAAGATTAACCATAAACTGAAGGAATAAGATGTTGAATAAGATTAACTTAACGATACACACACCCACACCCCGTGGTTACAGGAGGTTAGTTGGTTTTGTTTTACAAGCGGTAGGCTCGGTGGTTGAAGCAGCGGACTAGTTAGTATGGTGAGCTTATGACACAGTAGTGTTTGTTGGTACGGACAGGTTGGTCCGGCGAGCCGGTGGCTCGGAAGGTATTGATGACGGGCGGGTTAGACCGGGGAATTTATGGCTCGGGATATAGTAGAACATGTTGCATGCGCATGAAGGTGGTGGGTCTCCGGTATTGGACGGTCGTTCACACCGACGTCAATACGTTGACTCGGCAAGTGTGGAATTTGCACTTAGCCTTGAAAGTCTGGTGGTCCAGCCAATAAGAGTACGCAGATGCTCCGCGTTTTTGCATTGAGGCATACGATAGGTCTAGGTAGGGTAGTGTGAATACCAAGCTAGAGGTGGGCAAGGCCCAACCCACCGCTTTCGTTTGCCACTACGGGAGTATCCTGGGAGTCTAGCTAGCTCCAAAAAGGGGGAACTAAAGGTTTATGCGCATAGAGTCGAAGTGGGTGAGTTGCACTTGTATGAACATAGCATAACTGCATACCTTGCCTGTCATAGCATAAAGATTGCATTTCAACCCCTACCCCTATCGTATAAGTCGGTTATGGGACTTCTTATACGATAGGCCTTGCTAAACGACCCCTTGGTCTATAGGTTTGTGTGGGCATTCCTATAACTCAATGGTTGCTTTTCTATTTTATATGTCCTTACTTACTGCACTTTACTTATTCTTTACCTTCTCTTACTATGATCTTTTACTGCTTCGATTATGTACATATATACTTGAGCAGTGGTAGAACTCTTCCTGTAGATCATGCTCCGTCATCTGCTTTTTGATTATACCCCTTGTTGTCCTCCGCTTCATCCTTTCCGCTCGGTGCCTAGGAGTCACCGTGAAAGTGGAGGTTAGATCTTAAGTTACTCTAGAGGGGGGGGGGGGGGGGGGGGGGGTGAATAGAGTATTAAAACTTTTCCTTAGTTTTTATAGCGGAATTAAAATAGTATTATATATAAGTGTAAGCTGTGTGAGAATTATATAAACAGAGAAATTAATTAAATGTAATCACAAAACAAACAGCACAAGCACAGAAAATAATCAAACACAGAAGACACAAGGAGCTATAGTAGTTCCCCAATAAATCTGGGTACATCTACTCTTCTACCACCTTTGGTAGGAATCCACTAGGAGGTTGTTGATAAGGTGCCCTCACATCAGGTGAGCTGTTGATAAGGTGCTCTAACCAAACTGCAGGTTTTTGCTAAGGTGCCCTGTCACCGAGATTTAACTTTTGAAGGGAGTTATAACCCTGTACAGGATGGGGTAAAGAAGGAGTTTATAGTGTTCTTCTCTGTCAAGATGCTGAGAGAAGACTCTAGTGGATGTTGTTGTAAAGCTCCCCCTGTCAGATTGAAGTGTTTGACAGAAGATGAAGAAGCTTTCTCTTGAAAACAAAGATCTCCTTTAGCAGATTGATCTGGAAGAACAGGTTCTTCAGATTTCTTGTTGCTCTTTTTAGAAGATCTGAATTTGCAGCAGATTCTGAGTGAATGCTCTTGAGGATGATGTTCTCAGAAATTTTGTGCTGCTTGTAGAAGAAGATGATAACCTATCCTTTTTGATATCTATATATATATATATCCTTTGCATTCTGTAATAGAATGACGTTTGAATTCAAACGATTTTGTCAGGTCCTTTTTATTTTTTGACCGTGAAAAGATTCCTTTTCATTAAATGTCAACGGCTATTGCTGCCTTGGAAAAAGGAAAGAAGAGAATATATTAACTGAGTTTAATATCCTTCCTTATCTGTCAGAATACGTCCAAAGGATATTAAATAGATCCGTTATATTCGTCGTTTTGCTGTTAGGATAGATAGAATATAGTTGATAACAAATCTGGGCTTCAATAAATGATCTGTCGAACGTTGGCTATAATCTATCGAGCGCTGTTCAGAAAATGTTGAACGCTGGCTAGAAAACTGTCGAACGCTGTTCAGAAAATGTTGAACGCTGGGAGGAAAACTGTCGAGCGTTGTTCAGAAAATGTTGAACGCTGGCTGGAAAATTGTCGAGCGATGTTCAGAAAATGTTGAACGCTGGCTGGAAAACTGTCGAGCACTGCTAGCCATTTGTTGAGCACTGCTAGCCATTTGTCGAGCGCTGGGAACCTTAGATTTAATTTTAAGTTCTAGCTAATTTATCAGCCTACAGACTTGACCCTTAAGCTATACAATGGGGTCATCTGATCCTAATCAGTACATAGTGATCCTAGCCCAAAACAGTAAAAGGGTTGTTCCAACAATCTCCCCTATTTGGGTTAGGATACTATTTGACAAGAAAAATTTAGATAGATACAACAGAAAGTATAATCAACAGAGCAACAATAAAATGAAATATATCTGATAGATTAAAATAGATCATCAGATAAGATAAAAAGAAATGCTCTGAGTTTAGAAACTTTACATTCATAACCAAGCAATTTATTTAAGGCTTTTTGTCCTGAGAAGGTGGCTTGAATATGATTTTCCTGTTGGGGTCTTCTGATTTCTTTTTGCTGATAAACAAATCTTGAGCACCAATGATTTTCTGTTCTTTGACATGAGGGATAAATGCTTCTGGGTGCATATCAATATATTCCTCAGTATTGAATGCTTTAACTGTTTTGTATTTTTCAAGTTCTTTTCTTCTGTATTCTGACATGGTTGAGAAACTTGAGAAGTCTTTGCCTTCTGCTTTAGCCTTTTTAATCTGTGCATATGCAATTATTTCTTTCAGTCTTGCCATCTGACAGATTTTCTCTTCTTCTGGATCTGGAAATTAATAAATATCTTCTGAATCATTTTTGTCTTGAGTGACCTTTTGAGGTACTCTATCTCTGTGAAGAGATCCATCAGAAATGTGAAGTTTGTATTCTGAAGATATTTGAGAAGAAGAAAAGGTTTGACTTCTTTGAAAGATAGGAGCTGATTTCTTAGAGGAAGGAGCACTGGCTGATCAAGAGGTTTGAGAACCACTAGCACTATCAGGTCTCCCTGAATGTTGAGAGCTTGCCTTCTGAGAGGAAGATGATACACGTGCTGATCCTGTTGCACCAGCTGCTGGAGGAGGAGGAGGAGGATGATTGTGCTTGACTGGTTTGTCAGGGATGTAGCCAGTCTTCTTGAATTTCTTCCTCCTATTGTTCTCATTTCTGGAGAGCTTCATCCAGTGAGGAGTTTTCTCATCAAGAGGGACATTATACAAAATGTACAGAGGAATGTCATTATTTGGATTTGGGGGCTTGGGAGCAGCCTTTGACTTAGCTGTTCTTTTCTTTCTTTTCTTTGAAAGTGTATCATCAGAATCACTGTTGTCATCATCATCATCATCAGAGTCAGAAGATGAGATTGGCTTATTGTATAGATCATCAATTCTCTTGATTGCTTCACGAGCCTTTAATCTTTCTTCTTCAGCTTTGTCAAACTCTGCATCTGCTTCTCTCCAGATTTCATCAAAGCTTGGCATTGCTTCTTCATTCCATACAGGAATTGGAGGTGAAGAAGTAATTAGTGGGGCTGTTGTATCATCAAGGAATTCTGCAAGATCATCTTCATATTCTGCAGAATGATCCTTTATTTGAATGTCTTGAACAGTGGATGAAGGAATAGAGGATATGTAATTTTGTATGATATCAGAATGAGTTTTCTAAGGAAGGCAAATCAGAGCCTTTGATAGATCCTCTATGTATACCTTTGGTGATACCCTTTAAGTATATATGACATCAAATTTTGATAATAAGCTATATAGATCACAGGATGGATGAATGCATATATTATTTATTTCTTCTATAACTTGTGTATCTGGATCAATTGTATCAAAAATTGTAACTTCTGTATCTTCTTCTGGAGTTTCTTCTGTTTCTGGAGCTTCTTCATAGGACATCTCCCCCTTCCTAGCTTCAGGACAGCCTGAATCTAGGCCCCTAGTAGAAGGGACAGCAGTGGAGGAGGGAAGAGAAGCTATCTTAGTAGATAAAGTAGAAAGAGCCTGAAGAACTGGAGCAAGTTTTGCATCCAGGAGCTGGCTCATTTTAGGAAGATAAGATCAAAGACTTGATCAGCAATAGAGGAGAGGTTGAGGGATGGATAATCTGGTGGATGGCTAGTGGATGGTTGTGAAGTGGATGGAGATGATATTGGAGGAATGATATTGCTGATGTTGGTGGTATGTGTGGAAATGTCTAGATGGATTGGACTAGGAGAATGAATAGGTGAATGATATTCATTGTGTATTGGAGAGGGAGGTGTAGTAGGTAGTGGTTCTGAAGATAGGGGTTGAGGTGGAGCATCACTGATGTGGGCAGTTGAGAGTGGAATATCATTGATGGGTGATATTGCAGTTGAAGGAGGGGATAAAGAATGAGAATGTGCAGGAGATTGTTGAGCAGCTGGAGAGAGGATATGAGAGGAAGGAGTAACTGAGGAAGGATCTTCTAGAAGGGTAGAGGGAGTGACTTGATCAGTCCTTGTGTCCTCAGAAGCTTTCCTTTTTCTGGAGGCCTCAGCTCCTGTATTCTTCTTGGGAAATACTCTATCCCATTTAGCAAAGAGTGCTGAGGTTAGCCTCTTGCTGGCATTTATTGTTACTTTTGGTGACACCAGAAGCTCTGGATGCCTTTCCTGCAGAAAAATTCCTAAAATTCTTCCAAAGCATACATTCTCTGTAGAGTTTTTCTTTTTAATTAGGTCAAAAAGAATTGATCCCCAATTGACTTTCTTCTTCTCCATTAAGGCCACCATTAACAGAAATTAGTGCCTACTGATATAGTCATGCCCAGAAGTCTTGCTCAACAAGACTTTTCCAACAATATCTGCAAAGAACTTGTAGTCCTGAGACAGATTCTTTTTCAGAATGTGGCTAGGGTTTCCAGACAAATGGCCCATTTTGACTAAGGCTTCATCAAATTCATTTGAGCTTATGTCTAATTAATCTTCACCATTTTCAAGACCAAAGATTTCAGAAAGGATGGTGGGAGAGAGAGACATGATGACTTGAGATTGTTCCCGACAAGCTTTCATCGACTGGTTTTGCAGTGAAAACCCATTCTTTTATCTCTCCAACAGCTATCTTCTGCCTGGTGCTTAGAAGCTTCCTTAGTTGTTGTTCATCCAGCATTTGAAGAATATCCTTGAAGATTTGGTCTGACTGTGCAAACGAGTCCATGTCAATGTCAAAACCTGCGTCAAACTTCATTAGGTGCAAAGAGGCCTGAGGAATCGCCATTGTTCCTGCAAAGAAAGTTGAAGATCAAGTGCAGAGGGGAACTGGAGGGAAAGACGATTTCTGTAGGCGCAAAGCTTAGAATAAGATAAAATAAGTGTTATATAGTCGAGAAAATAGGGAGGAGAATTCGAGGAGCGATGTTCGGCAAAACCTAATTAAATCTGAAGTCGAACCAACTTTAAAATTTTGTCGGACAGTAAAAAAAATCTTTTTCGTCGACCGCCGTTCGACAAACGAGATTTTCTTCATTGACTCTGAATATGAAGGTTTTTGTCGACCATCGTTCGACGAATAAAAATTTGTCGTTCTTCGTTCGACAAAAATTTTGGATAGGATAGAAAATATAATTTTCAACAAATTGAGTCTCCATCTATCATTCCCAGTTGATTCATAAAGAAGATATATTTCTTTTCATCCAAGGGTTTGGTGAAAATATCTGCTCTTTGTAAATCAGTGGAGATGAACTGTAGGCAAATTTTATTTTTATCCACATTATCTCTGATAAAGTGGTGCCTTATTTCTATGTGTTTAGTCCTACTATGGAGAACTGGATTTTGTGCTATAGATATTGCACTAGTATTGTCACAAAATATAATTGACTGATTTAAGTTGATACCATAGTCTAGAAGTTGATTTTGTATCCACAGTATCTGTGAGCAGCAACTGCCTGCAGCAATGTATTCTGCCTCAGCTGTTGATGTGGACACAGATGTCTGCTTCTTACAAAACCAAGACACAAGCCTATCACCAAGAAACTGACAAGTTCCTGATGTGCTTTTTCTGTCTACTCTGCATCCAGCATAATCTGAGTCTGAGAATCCAGTTAACTCAAATTCAGATGCTGTTGGATACCAGAGACCTAGATTAGGACAACCCTTTATATATCTTAAAATTCTTTTTAGTAAAGATAGATGAGATTCTTTAAGGTTAACTTGAAACCTACCACAAATACAAGTAGCAAACATTATATCAGGCCTACTAGCTGTCAAATAGAGTAATGAGCCAACAATTGCTCTATACACCTTCTGATCAACAGGTTTCCCTGATTCATCAGCATTAATGACAGTATTAGAAGCCATGGGTGTTTTCATGGGAGAGGAATCAGACATTCCAAACCTTTTTACTAATTCCTTAGCATACTTGGATTGTGAAATGAAAATTCCTGATGAGGTTTGCTTCACTTGAAGACCAAGGAAGTATGATAATTCACCCATGCTACTCATTTCAAATTTAGATTGCATAAGTTTAGAGAACTTTTTGCATAAATTTGAATCAGTAGAGCCAAAAATAATATCATCTACATATATTTGAACTAGCAGTGTTTGATTTTTATGTATTCTGAAAAATAAGGTTTTGTCTATTAAGCCTCTACAGAACTTGTTTTCCAATAGAAAATTAGCTAAGGTCTCATACCATGCCCTGGGAGCTTGTTTGAGACCATAGAGAGCTTTATTAAGCTTGAATACATAAGAAGAGTGAGTTGGAGAGATGAAACCTGGTGGTTGTTCCACATAGACTTTTTCCTTGATATCTCCATTTAGGAATACACTTTTTACATCCATTTGATATACCTTAAATTGTTTGTATGCAGCAAATGCTAAAAATATTCTGATAGCTTCAAGTCTTGCCACAGGTGCAAATGTTTGATCATAGTCTATGCCTTCTTCCTATGAATATCCTTGAGCTACTAGCCTTTCTTTATTTCTCACAATATTTCCTTGTTCATCAAGTTTGTTCCTGAAGACCCACTTGGTGCCAATGACTGGATGGTCTCTTGGTCTTGGAACCAAATCCCAAACTTTGTTTCTTTCAAACTGGTTGAGTTCCTCTTGCATTGCAAGAATCCAATTTGGATCTTGTTCTGCATCTTTTATGGTTTGAGGTTCAACTTGTGATAGAAAGCAAGTATGCATCTGATTTTGGTGTAGTTGATGTCTTGTCTGAACACCTGCTGAAATATCACCAATCACTTGTGAAATTGGGTGATCTCTAACTGTGATGTGATCAACAGTTGGAGTTAATTCTGCAGTGGTATTTATTTGGGGATTTTGTTCAGTAATTGTATCCTGTGGAGGATGTTCTGCTGTTGCTTGATTCTGATAATCAAGAAGATCTGGATGATCTTCTTCTTCACTATCTTCAAGGTTTTGAGCTAATGGTTGCATTAAATCTCCTGACTGTAGATTTAGTTCATTAAGCTCTTCACATAGAGCTGGTACCTGCAAAGCATTCTTGGTAGAAGAGTTCTTCTCCTTGCAAGACATGTTAGTTTCATCAAAGGAAACATGCATGGATTCTTCTATCTTAAGAGTGGATTTATAAAATACCCTATATGCTTTGCTAACTATTGAATATCCTAAGAAAATTCCTTCTTCAGATTTTAGTTCAAATTTTCTAAGATATTTCTTATCATTGTTATGAACAAAACATTTACAACCAAAAATTCTGAAATAGTCAATTTTAGGTTTCTTCCCTTTAAGTAATTCATAAGGAGTTTTACCCTTAAGTTTGTGTATCAAACTTCTATTCAGAACATAGTTGTCTGTGCTAACAGCTTCTGCCCAAAAGGATAGTGGCAAATTAGCATCTGCAAGCAACGTTCTTGCTGATTCAATTAGGGTTCTATTTTTCCTTTCAACTACCCCTTTCTGTTGAGGAGTTCTAGGAGCTGAGAAGCAATGCCTGATACCTTCCTTCTCATAGAATTCTTGCATAAGAAGAGACTCAAACTCAGTGCCATGATCATTTCTGATCAATGCAACTACAGTAGAGTATTCAATCTGTATGCTCTTAAGAAAGTCTGTAAGAACTTTAAAGTTATCTGACTTTTCTCTCAAAAAGAATACCCAAGTGAATCTAGAGAAGTCATCTACAATAACTAGAGTGTAAGACTTCCCTCCTAAACTCTTTATTGCTATAGGTCCAAAAAGGTCCATATGTAGCAAAAATAAGATTCTAGGTGAATCACTTTTAGATAAGGATTTAAAACTGTTTTTGGTTTGCTTACCTAGCTGGCATGCCCTACATAGACCTTCTTTCTTATATGATCCTGATGGTAGACCTCTAACAAGATTATCTTTAGATAGTTTGGCAATTATTCTAAGATTTACATGCCCTAATCTTTTATGACATAGTTCACTAGGTTTGCTTAGCTCATTAAACAGGCAAATTTCTGATTTAGAGGAATTGAAATTTACTAAATATATGTTACCCTGTCTAATACCTGATAAAACAATGACATTATCAGATGACTTGATAATGCATTCTGATTTATTAAAGGTTACCTGATAACCTTCATCACATAACTGACTTATGCTGATGAGGTTGTGCTTCAGACCCTTCACATAGGTGACTTCCTTGAATGTTACTGCTCCAACCTTGATTTGACCAATGCCTTTGGTTTGACTATGGTTGGAGTCTCCAAAGATCACTTTGGGACCAAACTGTGCCTTGTAATTTTTCAGATTGGCCTTGTTTCCTGTCATGTGCTTTGAGCAGCCATTGTCCAAGTACCATTTTTGATTTAATCTTGGATGGCCGTGTACCTGCAAAGACAAAAACATAAACTAGTTGTTTTTGACCCAGACTACCTTGGGTCCTTTTGTGTTACCACAAAATTCAGAAATAAATGACATTTCAGGCTGGTCCTTATAGCCTTGTGGATGATATCTCCTTGGAGGTATTATCCACTCAGTGAAAGGATTTTTAGTTTGTTTGGAATTAAGATTTCTAGTATTTCCTGTATAGTATCTGTTCGACAAATTTGGATAAATTTGTCGACTATTGTTCATCTGGTAACTATACTGAAAATCTGTTTTCAGACTTCGTCGAGCTCCGTTCGACAAATTTGAACCTTTTTGTCGATCTCCGTTCGACGAATTCTTTTGAATTCTTTTATCCTTAACAGACTTGCTTGAAATATCTTTATCTCTTTTTGCAGCTTCTTTGCCTTTTGCAGAAATAAATTTTATAGGTGAGGAGAGGATATTTCTCTTAATCATAGATGGCTCACTTGATGAGGCACCCAGGCCCAGTTTGCTATTATTAAGTCTAGCATTGACTATGCTTGTGATGTCCATCAGTTTGATACTTCTCCCATTTAGGGATTCTTCAAATTTCTTGGCCTCAGAAAGTTTATTCTCAATGAGAACAATGTGTTCTCTGGAGACAGCCAGATCTTTCTTAAGATTTGCATTTTCTTCACTCATCTTTTTCATTTCAGCTAACTTACATCTGAGTGAGATTATTTCTTTCTCAGAGTTGAGTAAGTCTGAGCAAAGGACTTTGAATTCAGCCTTGAATTCATCTGAAGTAAAATCAAAACCAGACATTACCTGATCTGCATCATTTTCTTCTTCTGATTCTGAATTTTCTTCATCAGATTTGCTGGCTGAGGCATTGATTGCCATCATGCAGAAGTTCTTTTCTTCTTCATCATCACTGGAGCCTGATGAAGATTCATATTGTGACTCACTGTCTGAGTCATAAATTGCCAGTAGACATTGGCTATTCTCTTTTGTTTCTTCTTCATCAGAAGAACCAGATGAAGATTCTGATTCTGATTCAGATTCTGTTTCACTCCAGGATGTTGCTACAAATCCTCTTCCTTTCTTTTTGTGTGAGTGGGAGGAAGATTTGCTAGAACCTTTCCTTTCTTCCTTTTCTCTTTTTCTCTCCTTTTTGTCCTTTTTGTTTTGATTCTCTGGACATTCAGGAGCAATATGTCCTGGCTTCCTGCAACCAAAACATATAATTTCATTAGAGTGATTTTTGTCATACCTTGGCTTGTCATAGCTTCTGGATGACTTCTTCTTGAAATCTTTCTTAGCCATATTATAGAATCTTTTGGCTATGAAGCTCATCAGCTCCTCTTTGGTAGGAGTTAGTCCTTCTTCTTCTGCAGCCTTGAAGGCTATGCTTTTCTCCTTCTTGAGTGCTGGGGATGAGGTGGATTCTTCAGCTTCCCTACTTTTGATGAGCTGCTCATAAGATTTGAGCTTGCCCAACAAGGCTTCAGTGGTGATCTCATTTAGGCTTCTGGCTTCTTTGATTGGCCAGATTCTGGAGTCCCATGTGCTGGGAAAGCACATAAGAATTTTTTCATTGATCTCTGTGAGTGAGATTACTTTGTCCAGAGACTTCAGCTCATTTATTATGAGGCTGAGCCTATTGTACATATCAGCAACATTTTCTGATTCTCCCTTCTTGAAGTTCTCATATTGAGAGATCAGGTGAGATCTTCTATCTTTCCTTTCATCTGCTGAGCCTGCCACCATGTTGTTGAGAGATTCCCAGATTTCATTTGCTGAGGTGCACTCAACTACATTCTGGAATATGTCATCTGACATAGTTAGGGCTAGAATGTTCATGGCCTTTGCATCTGCATTTCTCTGCTTCTTCTGAGCCTCAGTCCACTCAGGAGGTGGAACAGCAGTGTTGTATGTTGTTGCAGTAGTGCTGGTTGTTGTTGTAGGTGCTGGAGGTCCTGTAAGAATAACATTGAAAATCTCGTCATCAATAGAGTTCAAATAAAGCCTAATCCTTACTTTCCATAGTGCAAACTTATTGAGATTGCACATAGGAGGTCTTGCGCTAGAATTTTCCTTGTTTTGTGCCATGGGTTTTGAATGATATAAAATTCTTAGATAAAGAAGCTCTTAGACAAATTAAGATCTGGTTGATTTTTGTGATTCAGATGTTAGTCTGTAAAGAATCAACCTTCCTCTGATACCAATTGAAAGTGGAGGTTAGATCTTAAGTTACTCTAGAGGGGGGGTGATTAGAGTATTAAAACTTTTCCTTAGTTTTTATAGCGGAATTAAAATAGTATTATATATAAGTGTAAGCTGTGTGAGAATTATATAAATAGAGAAATTAATTAAATGTAATCACAAAACAAACAACACAAGCACAGAAAATAATCAAACACAGAATACACAAGGAGCTATAGTAGTTCCCCAATAAATCTGGGTACATCTACTCTTCTACCACCTTTGGTAGGAATCCACTAGGAGGTTGTTGATAAGGTGCCCTCACACCAGGTGAGCTGTTGATAAGGTGCTCTAACCAAACTGCAGGTTTTTGCTAAGGTGCCCTGTCACCGAGAGTTAACTTTTGAAGGGAGTTATAACCCTGTACAGGATGGGGTAAAGAAGGAGTTTATAGTGTTCTTCTCTGTCAAGATGCTGAGAGAAGACTCTAGTGGATGTTGTTGTAAAGCTCCCCCTGTATGATTGAAGTGTTTGACAGAAGATGAAGAAGCTTTCTCTTGAAAAGAAAGATCTCCTGTAGCAGATTGATCTGGAAGAACAGGTTCTTCAGATTTCTTGTTGCTCTTTTTAAAAGATCTGAATTTGCAGCAGATTCTGAGTGAATGCTCTTGAGGATGATGTTCTCAGAAGTTTTGTGCTGCTTGTAGAAGAAGATGATAACCTATCCTTTTTGATATCTATATATATATATATATATATATATCCTTTGCATTCTGTAATAGAATGACGTTTGAATTCAAACGATTTTGTCAGGTCCTTTTTATTTTTTGACCGTGAAAAGATTCCTTTTCATTAAATGTCAACGGCTTTTGCTGCCTTGGAAAAAGGAAAGAAGAGAATATATTAACTGAGTTTAATATCCTTCCTTATCTGTCAGAATACGTCCAAAGGATATTAAATAGATCCGTTATATTCGTCGTTTTGCTGTTTGGATAGATAGAATATAGTTGATAACAAATCTGGGCTTCAATAAATGATCTGTCAAACGCTGGCTATAATCTGTCGAGCGCTGTTCAGAAAATCTTGAACGCTGGCTAGAAAACTGTCGAACGCTGTTCAGAAAATGTTGAACGCTGGGAGGAAAACTGTCGAGCGCTGTTCAGAAAATGTTGAACGCTGGCTGGAAAACTGTTGAGCGATGTTCAGAAAATGTTGAACGCTGGCTGGAAAACTGTCGAGCACTGCTAGCCATTTGTCGAGCACTGCTAGCCATTTGTCGAGCACTGCTAGCCATTTGTCAAGCGCTGGGAACCTTAGATTTAATTTTAAGTTCTAGCTAATTTATCAGCCTACAGACTTGACCCTTAAGCTATACAATGGGGTCAACTGATCCTAATCAGTACATAGTGATCCTAGCCCAAAACAGTAAAAGGGTTGTTCCAACACACCGGGTGAGGGGTGGGGGATTGGCTTGGTATTTTTGACTAACGATCGGTGGACCTTATCATTTTAGGAGACCGCGGCGACGGAGCAGCACCAGAGGCCGGTGCAGACGGAGGCAGGCCAGTATAGTGCAGGAGCACATGATTCAGGATTAGTGAATGATTAGGAGTTAGCTTCCGCGAGTGATCTTATAGTGATAATATGATGTACTGGGCATGAGCCCTCCCCCTTCTTTATTATTGTAACCCTTGTTATCTTTTTATTCAGTTATATCATGTGGACATTCATATATTTTTCATGTTGATTCTGTGGACTTCTTTTCTTTAATGCACTTTTCTTTGTGATCGATTTGGCCGGCAGGATCAGCGTTTTGTAGTGGCGACCTTTTCGAGTGAAGGTGTCACCGCAAAGCGGTGGTTCTGGGCCTAAGACCCGGTGTTTGGAAAGAAAAAAAGGGGGTCTTACATCCCCTTAGGCAGGCTCTTCTCTTCGTCGCCGATTTGAGCCTCCCTCAGATTATAGAGATGGCGCAGAAGTTGGAGGCGGACCACTTGGGGGTCCAGGCTAGGAGCAAGAGGCCCGCGGAAGGGGTGGTGGATGTAGGGCCCAGCTTCAGGAGGAAACACCCAAACTTCAGGATAGAGCAGCCATTACGACCGCTACTATTGCCTCCAACTCAGCAGAATCAGGTTCAGGCACCTCAGCATCCAGGGGAGCCCTTTTCATAATGATAAGATGACTCCCGATCATTTTCTACGTGCAGTTTGATTCATAAGGGAAAATTTTGATACCTTAGGGTTTTTCACAAGTCAATTTTTATCAAGGAAGAATCATCCTGTTTATTTCTCCAAAATCCTGTCACTTCCACTTATTCTAGTCTTGATCACTCTCAAATGGTCTTAAGCAAGACAAACTTAGATCGTTCTTATCATAGTAAACTCAAACACTAGATTCTAAATCCAATAAGTCATCGTCTAAGATCTCTAGTTATTTATCATCAAAGCTCCCATGGTATAAAGCTATTATTGTAGAAAAAAATTTCAACCATGACGGGGCATGATTTTTAACAAGACATGAGTTAATCACTTCCGAACGCCCGAAGTCACAAGAACTTCAAATATAACTAGCACTTGTACAACCTAGTTTCTGTCCATAACTTCTATACTAGGACATCGACATCCCTAAGTGATTAATCCTATCGACTTTACATTTCCAATGATTCAACTAAGGTCAAGTTGTTGTGCGATCAATGATGTTTATCCATTGCCCTAGTAATACTACGGATCATTATTCCGAACATATTGTTACACCATCTCATCTTCTTCCAAGTAACATTGAGTAAGATCGACTTCAAAATCATAGTGTTCATGACACAAAAATTTCTAACTTAAGTCTAAGGGAAATCCAAGTCCGTCGTTAATTTGCCCAATAAACAAAAGGTACGCCCCAATAAACAAAAGATAAGCCCCAATAAACAAAAGATAAGCCACAATCTATTTTGGGCTAAGTATCTTCAATATTACCAAGTTATATTCGTCCCAAGTATGCAAACAATTCTTAGGGCACACAACCTTAGACTTGGGGTTCTATCTAGAGGCTCATTGGTATACTCCACACCTTAGACTCTTCTAGGTACCTTCTACGACAACCTTATCAGGGTCAACATGTCACAGGGTTACAAACAGGTCCCTTCTAAACTTCAATTCTTATCCGACCCTCGGTGTTTGTCGTGGTGGTTGTCTTAAGGTAGTCACGTCACAGATACGAGGATTGAGTCTATCTCATACCATTCTACTTATGTGTCAATCTTTCTTTCTCTAGCCTCTTTTGGGTATCCTTGTACCTTCACCAAAAGTTATACTTACGGTCTATTTCAGACTAGGTCATGGTATAAGTTGTCAAGGTAAGTCACGTGTCCTAGTGGGGTTGAGTCTAACTCATTAACTAAAGGACTATCTAAAGAGTTCCTTGCAGCCGAAGGTATTCCCTGCTGGGGGCAGGGTTCGCCGCGGGCTACAAAAGAAAACTTGACACCCGTAGGGGAAATTGACTACGAAAATTCAGTTAAAAGTGGACTTTTTCATGTGATTTCCCCATATGGGCACACCACTGCTTCCGCTGCTTAGTTTGTCCTCAAACTAAACTCGCGCGGGGTAGTCCAGGGTTTGTGGACTTCTTTTCTTCGGATCGAGGTTTGCTCTGATACCACTTGTAAGACCCCATTTTTTTCTTTTCAAACATCCGGGTCTTAGGCCCTAACCTCCGCTTTGCGGTGACACCTTCGCTCGGGAAGGTCGCCACTACAAAACGTCGATCCTGCCGGCCAATTCGATTACGAAGAAGAAGGTATACATGAACAAATAAAAAGCTCAAGTCCACAATCACATGAATTATAAACCATACAGTATAACTGAATAAATGATTACAAAGGGTTACAATAATTAAGAAGAAGGAAGGGCTCATGCCCAGTACATCATATCCTCACTACAAGATCACTCGCGGAAGCTAACACCTAACCACTCACTGATCCTGAATCCTGTGCTCCTGTACTAGACTGGGCATAGTAAAAGTAGGTAAAGAATAAATAAAGTGCAGTAAGTAAAGAAAAGTAACCATTGATTTATAGGGATTACCCCTATAGACCAAGGGGTCGTTTTGCAGGGCCTATCGTATAAGAAGTCCCATAACCGACTTATACGATAGGGGTAGGGGTTGAATGCAATGTTTATGCTATGACATGCAAAGTATGTTGTTATGCTATGTTAATACAAGTGCAACTCACTCACCACGACTCTATGCGCATAGACCTTTAGTTCCCCCTTTTTGGAGCGAGCTAGACTCCCAGGATACTCCCGTAGTAGCAAACGGGAGCGGTGGGTTGGGCCTCGCCCACCTCTAGGTTGGTATTCACACTACCTAACCTAGACCTATCGTACGCCTCAACGCAAAACCCGCGGAGCATCTGCGTACTCTTACTGGCTGGACCACCAGACTTTCAAGGCTAAGTGTAAATACCACACTTGCCGAGTCAACGTATTGACGTCGGTGTGAACGATCATCCAATAGCAAAGACCCACCACCTTCAATGCACATGCAACATGTTTTACTACCTACCTCCGTGCCATAAGCTCCCTGGGCTAACCTGGCCGCCATCAATAACCTTCTGAGCCATCGGCTCGCCGAACCAACCCGTCCGTACCTACAAACACTACTGAGTCACAAGCTCACCTGACTTAGCAATCCGCTCTTACAACCACCGAGCCTACTGCACGTAGCACCAAACCAGCTAAACTCCCGGAACCACGGGGTGTGGGTGTGTGGATTATTATGTTAATCTTGTATAACAACTTACTCCTACAGTTTGTGGTTAATCTTGGACTTCCCGTGGATTATCCTGTAAGGGGCTCGCTACGGTACTAGGAACCGAAATGGGATGACACCTTAAAGTTCCTGTACAACCCCGATGTTCGCCAGGAAGGGTCTCTGGTTCGCACGCCCAAGGGAGCGAGCTAGGATAGGCGAGCCCAGGCGGGGCGAGCCCAGGAAGAGCAGGCGAGCCATAGAGACAGGCGAGCCAGCCGATCGAAGGAGTTCGCTAGGCCGGCCCGGGACCTTGGGGTACAAATAGCCATTTCTGGGGTACAGTTAGCCATTTTGGTGAGCCCGACCCGCTAAGGAGCGGTTTGGCAGGCGAGCCATAGAGGCAGGCGAGCCAGCCAGTCGAAGGAGTTCGTTAGGCAGGCGTACAACCCCGATGTTCGCCAGGAAGGGTCTCTGGTTCGCACGCCCAAGGGAGCGAGCCAGGATGGGCGAGCCCAGGCGGGGCGAGCCCAGGAAGAGCAGGCGAGCCATAGAGACAGGCGAGCCAGCCGATCGAAGGAGTTTGCTAGGCCGGCCCGGGACCTTGGGGTACAAATAGCCATTTCTGGGGTACAGTTAACAATTTTGGCGAGCCCGACCCACTAAGGAGCGGTTCGGCAGGCGAGCCATAGAGGCAGGCGTGCCAGCCAGTCATTTTGGCGAGACCCGTGTTCGCTGAACAGGTCAAGGGTCTCTGGTTCGCCGGTGCCTGGGGTGGTCTTTTACTAGAAGACCCCTGGTGGTCTGCGGTTAGCCCCTCCGAACAGTGGAGTTTGGTTGTTAGCAGACCAATTTGGTGTGCGGATAGCAAGAATGGACAGCGAGAGTTGGCTATTGACAGACCACAAAACCAAAATCTATAAATAGACCTTAAAGGACACCTTGGAAGAGATCGGTTCAGAATCTTTGAGCCTTCTTCTCTCCCTAGGTCGCTTTGGTTTGGGCTCTCTAGCTCTCCAAGGTGCCCGAGTCTTAGCTTTGGCTTGGGAGGGGAAGCGCTCAACGATCTTCCGGGCTAGGGAGGGACCTCCTTGCTGAGGCCAGGGTCTTTGTTCCTTGTCCGAATTACCTACCTACCTCTTCCGAGGGACCAGTAAGGGCTAGCTGCCCCTCAATTCATTGAGGGCCCCAAGCTCCACAAGGGACCGAGAAATCGGTTTCAACATTTTGGTGCGGTGAGCGTGGAGTGTGGCTGGTTCAAGAAAGTTCCAGAGAAGGGTTATGGCGGGAGATGAGGAGCAAGGCGAGGAGTTCGGCGAGACACCTCAGGAGGCGATGGCCAGGATGCTCGCAGATTTCAGAAAGGAAGTGCTCGATACCTTGGGGTTTACGGTCATAGCTCTGCGAAACGAGTTTGCGACCCCAACACCTCAGGCGACCCCTCCCCCAACGACGGTGGGCGAGAATGCCCCAGGGGGAAGGGCTGGAAAGGAAGTTGCCGTTGGATCAGGACAGGACAGGGAAGGGCGAGTGTTGTTCGCCAGTCTGGCGAGCTCCGTGCCGGCGAGCTCAGTGCTAACGAACTCCGTCCCAGCGAGCGCGGCGCAGGCAAGTCCGCGCCAAGAGGATGCAACGACGGTCGGGGTGGTTCAGGCGAGCACCGCCCTCGCGAGTGCAGTCCCGGCGAGTTCAAGTTTGGCGAGAGAGCTTGGGGGGCGAGTGGAGCCAGAAAAAGTTACAGGAGGGGGAAGCCCCTTTTGCGAGCTGGTGCTTTCCGCACCCGTCCCCGGGGGGTTCAGAGAGTGGGACCGGGTGTACTACAACGGTAGGGATGACCCCATCCAACACCTGCAGAGCTTCGAAGACTCGGTCTCCATCAGGCCGATGTCAGATGCCTTTAAGTGTCGGCTCTTTGCCGTCACCCTCAAGGAGAAGTCCAGGGACTGGTTCCATCAACTCCCCGCAGGATCAATCTACACGTTCGAGGACTTGCGCCGAAGTTTTTTGCTGAGGTTCTCGACCTCAAAAAAGAGGAAGAAGGATGCTGATTCCCTCTTCGCAGTGAAGCAGGAGCCCAGGGAGTCGCTGGCTCAATATGCCGATAGGTTCCAAGAGGAACTACAGCTCACTCAGGAGATGCCTGGGTTTGCACTCCAACTCGCCTTCACGGTCGGGTTGAAAGAGAGTTTCTTCAAGATGGCGTTGAAGAGAAAAGCCCCCGTCTCCTACGAAGAGCTGATGGAGAGGGTGTCGGAGGAAGTCGCGAGTGAAGAAGCCAACCCGGAGCTCACCAAGAGGCTAGCAAAGCTCAGTGAGCTGGAGGTGAGACAGCATGAGGTCAGGAGAAGGGAAGAGCCCCGGGCCCCGGAGGGGGGATGGAGGCCGCAAGGTGGAGGAATGCAAGGGCAGGGAAGGGGTTACGGCCCAGGAAGGGGTAACCATTTCGGAGGTCAATGGAGACCCCCCAGTTGGGGTGGAGGCAGGGTCCGATGCAGATGCCTCCCCCACCTCAACAGGCCATGGCAATTGGCCGGGGAAGAGGAAGTGGAAGGAGAGGGGAGGTGGAAGCGGCAGCCGCTAGGAGGAGAAGGAATAGGGTGGCGGAAGCCGATGCAGGGGAGGTGACGTTGCCGTATTGTATCTTCCATGATGAGGAAGGTCACGCAACGGACACCTGGCCAGAGTTCCTAGAAGTGAAGAGGGCCAGAGCGCCTGCGCCACAGCAGCAGCAGCCGGTGAGGATTATGGAGGTCGAACCTCGAGAGGAGGATGAGGAAAGGTGTGAGGATAGAAACGATGTGGGGAATAGGGGAGGAATTGGGGTGATCCATGGGAGGGTAGGGGTGGAGGCGACCCGCAAGGCTAGCCTCCATACCATCTACCGCCGGAGCGTAGCTTCAACATCCACCGCTCCACCCCCAGCCGAAAAAATCATTTTCACCCAGAAGGACATGCCGGGCTATGAGGACCCGTTCTGCGATGCCCTGGTCATTCAGACAGCGATCGAGAACTTCACCGTCTCCCGAATCCTAGTGGACAACGGGAGTTCGGTCAACGTCATCTTCAAGAAGGCATTTGACATGATGGAGGTGGAGCCCAGAAGGGTGTTGGCCTCGGATGGCCCTCTGTTTGGATTCTCGGGGGAGAGGAAAGAAGTAGAAGGAGGAGTAGGACTTCATGTGACCTTGGGTGGGTAGTCCATAAACTGCCGTTTTGTCATAGTGGATGCTCCAAGCAGCTATAGCGCCATCTTCGGACGACCACTCATCAGCGCGTTCCGCTGTGTCCCCTCCACCTTTCATCAATGCCTTAAGTTCAACGACGGAGGGTTTCAGGTGCGGATCAGGGGAGATCCCAAGGTGGCAAGGCAGTGCTATGTGACGGCTGTCAACACCATGTCCTGGATGAGAGAAGCTGAGGAGTGGGAAAAGATGATGGAGGAGACGACCGAAGCCGGAGGTAAGGAGGTAGCCGAGGAGAAGATGGAGGGAGATAAAGTTCATGCCCAGGAAGGGGTAGCTGAGGGACCCCGGGCAGAAGGAGAAGAAGAAGAAGAGAAGGCCCAGGAGGGAGGGGCGGAGAAGCTGATGGTGATAGAGAAGGAAGTCGAGGAAGCAACCCAGGATCTCACTTGTACCGAAGAGGAGAGGGCTTGGGGAGAGCAGTCCCGGCTGGAGGCTATGGATGAGGTCGTGGAGCTCGAGGTCACCACCCGGCTAGGGGTGGTAGAGAAGGTCCTGGTCAGCGGAGGACTCAACCCGGAAGATCAAGCGGAGATCCTGGCGTGCGTGCAGAAGAACATAGACGTCTTCGCTTGGAGCGCCGCAAAAATGCCCGGGATCGACGCGAACGTAGCTTGCCATCGCCTCAACCTCGACCCCGGCACTCGCCCCATCCGCCAAAAGAAAAGGGCCACCGCCGACAAGCTGGAAGGACCCATCCGCGAGGAGGTGAGCAAGCTCCTACAGGAAGGCTTTGTAACGGAGATCCAGTATCCGGGCTGGGTCTCCAACGTCGTTATGGTAAAGAAGGGAGGAGGTAAATGGAGGAGGTGTATCGAATTTTCTTTACTTAATAAATCATGCCCTAAGGATTGTTACCCCCTGCCTAGGATCGACGCGCTGGTTGACTCAGCCATCGGTTTTCCTGTGATGTCTTTCTTAGATGCTTTTTCAGGTTACCATCAAATCCGCATGCACCCCCCGGACATCAAGGATGTCTCCTTCATCACGGGGGATGGATGCTACTGTTATAAGATGATGTCGTTCGGGCTCAAGAACGCAGGTGCCACATACCAAAGGATGATGGACAGGGTCTTCCGCGAGCAGAAGGGAAGAAACTTGGAGGTTTATGTTGACGACCACATGGTAAAGAGCCGAGACCTTGGGTCTCACCTCCGAGACCTTGAGGAGATGTTCGGGACCTGCGGCGCTACAAAATGAAGCTCAATCCCTTGAGATGTGTCTTCGGGGCAAGCAGAGGAAAGTTCCTAGGCCACTTACTCACCCCCGCAGGAGTGGAGCCTAACCCGGACAAGGTTAAGGCGGTAATGGAGTTGGGGTCTCCGAAGAATCCAAAGGAGGTTCAGAGCCTTACAGGGAAGTTGGCCGGGCTCAGTAGGTTCCTCTCCAAGGCAGGGGAAAAGTGTGCACCTTTTTTCAAGGTGCTGCGGGGCAACAAAAAGTTTGAGTGGACCCGGGAGTTCGAGGAAGCCTTCCAGGCTCTGAAAGAACAGCTCACCCAAACCCCTCTGCTCCAGGGACCAAGGTCAGGAGAAGACCTATACCTGTACCTGGGGGTAGGGTCCGAAGCAGTAAGTTCCGTGTTGATCCGGGAGGAGGGGAAGAAATAGTTCCCTATCTACTACGTCAGCCGAGTGCTGAAGAAGGCAGAGCTCCGGTACCCGATCTTGCAAAAGTTTGCCTTCGCATTGGTGGTGTCAGCCCGGAGGCTCCGGCCTTACTTTCAAGCCCATTCAATCAAGGTAGTGACGGACCACCCGCTTCGTAAGATCATGGAAGGGGTGGAGCACTCAGGAAGGTTGGCAAAGTGGTCCGTGGAGTTAAGTGAATTCAATATCACGTTCGTGCCCAGGACGTCCATCAGGGCTCAGGCGGTGGCAGACTTCATGGCCGACTATGCGGCCGAAGTGGGGGAGCACGAGCCACCTCCCCCAGAGGCATGGAAGATGGTGGTGGACGGAGCATCGGGAAAATACTCCTATGGAGGGGGAATGGTCCTGGTAAGTCCTCAGGGGACTCGGATTGAGCAAGCCTTAAACATCCATTTCCCAATTACCAACAACCAGGCTGAGTACGACGCAGTGATAGCAGGCCTTCGGCTGGCCCGGGAACTGGGAGTGCAGTACGTGGAGGTCTCCACGGACTCTATGGTTGTAGCATGCCAGATCAAGGGAGAGTTTGAAGCAAAGGACCCGACCCTCCTGCTATACCTGGAGAAGGTTAAGGGGGTCATCGGGCAGATCCGCACCTTCTCCATCAAGCACATGCAGAGGGAGGAGAGCACCCAGGTGGACCTCTTAGCCAAGTTCGGTCCCCGAGCGAGAGGGATGACTTCGGAACTCTTCCGGCCCTCCATCAAGGAAGGAGAATTGATGGAGGTGGATCAACAAGCCTCGTGTATGGACCCATTCATCACCTTCCTCTCCTCCGGGCAGTTCCCTGGAGAGGATATGGACAAGAGACGCTTCAGGTATAAGTCCTCTTATTACTCCTTGCATGCAGGAGGGCTATATAGGAAAACTCTCTCGGGACTCCTGGCCCGTTGTGTCTCCGAGGAGGAGGTTCCGAGAGTCTTGGAAGAAATCCACTCTGGGGAGTGCCGCAGTCACTCCGGGAGTCGGACCCGGGAAGGAAGGGTGTTGAGGCAAGGCTACTTCTGGCCCACTCTCAGCAAGGACGCGGCGGAGTTCGCAAGGAAGTGTCCAAAGTGCCAGCTCTATGCCCCGCTCCAGCTCCTCCCAGCACAAAGACTCCGGACCATCATGGCTCCCTGGCCCTTCGCCATATGGGGGTTGGATCTGGTCGGTCCCTTTTCCCCAAGCCAGCGGCCAGAGGAAGTTCCTGCTGGTCATGATCGACTACTTCTCTAAGTGGGTAGAAGTGAAAGCACTCGCTAAGGTAACCTCTCAAGTGGTAAGGAATTTTGTGTGGGGAGAGATAATTTGCAGGCACGGGCTACCTCTTGCCACAGTGATGGACAATGGGCCGCAGTTTGCTAGTGAAGAGTTTGTTGGCTTCTGCACTCAGCTCGACATTGACCTCAGGTTCGCGTCGGTCCACCACCCGAGGAGCAATGGGCAGGTGGAGGCAGCAAACAAAATAATCGTTAACCTATTAAAAAAGAAAGTGGAGAACCTTCGGGGGAACTGGGTGGAACAGCGACCCTCCGTCCTCTGGGCCATGAGGACTACTCTGAATACCACCACCGGGGAGACTCCGTTCAAGCTCTCCCACGGGTCCGAGGCCGTTCTCCCCATAGAGTTTGGGGTAAAGACCCTACGGGTGATCGCTGCGAGCGAGGGGGGTGAGGAGTGGCTAGAAGATAACAATGCAGAGCAGAGGCTGTCTTTGGACCTGGTGGAAGAACTCCGGGACTTGGCCACCATCAGGCAGGAAGAGGTCAAGCGGCGGATGGCTCGATATTTTGACAAACATATCCGGATAAAGCACTTTCAGAAAGGGGACCTGGTCCTGAAGAAGGTCGATGCGGCCGGCAGAGGGGCCGCAGTGGGTAAGCTTAACCCCAACTTGGAGGGTCCATATATTGTAAGCGAGGTGCTCAAGTTGGAGGGGTATCACCTCCAGGATGTAGAGGGGGTGCCCCTCGACCGAGCCAGGAGTGGGGATGATTTGAAACGATTTTACCCTTAAAAGCTTTATTGTATTGTTTACTGAATGTCTTACTCCTTTTTTTATAATGCTTATAACTACTGCCGTGCCGGCGTGACAAAGGTTGGATATGTTGATGCTGGAATGCCCCAGATCGATTCCGCTCCCAGGCTCTCACCTAGACGGGGGGTTCAGGTAGATCTCTGGAGAGGCTGGCAAGGGTGGATATGTTGATGCTGGAATGCCGCAGATCGATTCCGCTCCCGGGCTCTCACCTAGACGGGGGGTTCAGGTTGATCTCTGGAGAGGCTGGCAAGGGTGGATATGTTGATGCTGGAATGCCCCAGATCGATTCCGCTCCCGGGCTCTCACCTAGACGGGGGGTTCAGGTTAATCTCTAGAGAGGCTGGCAAGGTTGGATATGTTGATGCTGGAATGCCCCAGATCGATTCCGCTCCTGGGCTCTCACCTAGACGGGGGGTTCAGGTAGATCTCTGGAGAGGCTGACAAGGTTGGATATGTTGATGCTGGAATGCCCCAGATCGATTCCGCTCCCGGGCTCTCACCTAGACGGGGGGTTCAGGTAGATCTCTGGAGAGGCTGCCAAGGTTGGATATGTTGATGCTGGAATGCCCCAGATCGATTCCTCTCCCGAGCTCTAACCTAGACGGGGGGTTCAGGTAGATCTCTGGAGAGGCTAGCAAGGTTGGATATGTTGATGCTGGAATGCCCCAGATCGATTCCGCTCCCGGGCTCTCACCTAGACGGGGGGTTCAGGTTGATCTCTGGAGAGGCTGGCAAGGTTGGACATGTTGGTGCTGGAATGCCCCATATCGATTCCGCTCCCAGGCTCTCACCTAGACGGGGGGTTCAGGTTGATCTCTGGAGAGGCTGGAAAGGTTGGGAAGTTAGAGCCAAAAGGGCTTGGTTCGCAAAATTGAAAGGGTTGAGGCAGGTGAGGCATAAGGTAGCGGGTTGAGATGCTAAAGTCAGGAAGTTTTAGTTCGCAGGATACCTATGTCCAGGCTCGCCAAGGCCGGGTTCACCGGGCAGTATCCGCTGGCGGCGACATCCCGGGTTCGCGAGATCCATAAGAGGAGAATCTTGGCGAGGCGAGCCCAAGCACACGCATTCGCGAGCCCCCGGAAGCACGGCCACATAACAACCAGTCATGACAGTTCAAAAGAAAGAGACCAAGTGCGAAAGAAACAATAAACACGAACAGGCGCATAAATGCTAACGAAAAAAATCATAACTTTCATTCCCCAGGATTTCTCTAAGTTCGGCGACGATCTCGCCAGCCCAAAAAGAATAATATACACATTCGAAAGAGAGGGAGAAGGAAAGCTAAGGGGGTTCATTCGGGAGGACCCTCGCCATTCTTGCGAGTCCCCAACCATGGCGCCAAGTCGAAGAGGTCCGGGCATACGTCTTCGGCTGTAAACTCCATCGCGTCTTCAGCTAGTAGACTCGCATTCTTAAGGGTCGTGAAAACGAGGTTAGCGACCTCCTGTGCATCTCGCAGCCTCCGTTCCTCGCTTTCGGCAACCCTCTGTTGGGACCCGGCTCGCCCAGGAGAAGGAGGTAGCACGCTGCGAACCAGCTCGTCCACCCGAGCCTTCAGCATGGTATTCTCCAACTCCAGCTCGCCGTTGCGAGCGAGAAGCTTGGTTGCTACGTCGGCATCCTGAGTTACCATTAAAATGAGTTAGATAAAAGTCGGAGGTCGCGAACAGCAAAGAAAAGAGGCCCAAGGGCCGCTTACCATCTTGCCCTGCATCCCGGCGAGAAGGCTTTCCGACGCCTCCTCTCTCTCCTTAAGGCCTTTGATCTCCTCGCGGGCTCTCTTAAGCTACTCCCTGTACGCGCGGATATCCCTATCCGCCTGCAGATAACGGCGCCCCGCCATATGTGCGAGCTCCATCGAGCGGAACTGGGCTCGCATTTCTTCATAGACCAGTTGTCTTGGCCCCATCTCTTTATAGGCGGTGGCATCCTCGCGGACGTATAAGCCGAAGGAGATAGAGAACGCCTCCTCCCCGGCCTTACCGAGCTCCACCCAGGAGGGGTGAAGGGTGGATCAAGAAATCCGGTTGGCGTCGGGATCCCAAGCGAGCAAGGGCTCGCCGAGGATATCAGAAACCTTCTCACCCAGACCAAAGTTCTTGTGGCCCTTGGGTTGGGGGGTTGCGGAAGAGCTCCCAACGCCCTGGCTCGCCGAGAGGTCCGGCCGTTTCGCAGGAGAAGGGGGCGATCCGTCGGTCTCGCTCAGATCAATGACCGCGCTCTTGTC
Organism: Dactylorhiza incarnata; assembly: GCA_033032865.1. NCBI lineage: Eukaryota > Viridiplantae > Streptophyta > Magnoliopsida > Asparagales > Orchidaceae > Dactylorhiza > Dactylorhiza incarnata. Next base: position 17,637,953 of record JAWHQI010000018.1, read on the forward strand.
TTTGACAGCACAGGTTTTCCCCTTCGACTTCTTGGAGGAGGGTTGCGAACCGGGCTGATTCGCAGACGGAGGCCGCTTCTTGCCGGACCCGTTGGTAGGAAGATCGCGGCAAGCCTCAGCCGCCGCGGTCGCGAGAGTGTTCACCGTAAGAGTGGTGCCTTGTGCGTGCGGAGGATTAGCGGGGATCTCGCGCTCGCCTGTAGAGTAAGAGCGTCACACAACGAAGAAAAGGAAAGGAGTGCAGAGCGAGAGCGAGCCGTACCTTCCCCTTGAGGAACCACGAGTAGCGAACGACGTTGCGCCGCAGATAGGCGACCTCGAAGTTTTTTCCGGAGAGATATTGGAGGAGTTTGGCGTTGGCGCCGCCCAGCGAGCTCGGAGGGCGGTAGGTGGCGTCATCCCGTTGAAGAGGGGTGATGTGGAGGTTACCAAAGGATCCCTTCACCAGGATGAACTTCTGAGTCCAGTAGTGACTCTTGTTCACCGTCTCGCAGACGGTGACGTGCTGACTCGCGAAGTAGGTGGTCCCGTCCCGGAAGGCGCGAAAGGAAAACACTTTGCGGAAGACGAGAAGGCTGAACTCGATCCTCTCCTCCCGCATGTAACTGGCGAACGCGCCAATGTCCGTGATCGCATTTGGGGTCAGCTGGCTCGGCAGCACCCAATAATACCGCAGCACCTGCAAAGAACGGTGAAAGAGTCGCGATGGCGAACAGGGAACGACGAGAAGGCTAAGCGAAGTACCTGACGAATTTCAGGCCATAAGGGGAGTCGCAACCCATTCTCGAAGTGAGCAATAGGGATCGCGAGCTCGCCAGCCTCGGTCTCGTTCAGTGTATCCCTCTCGCTTGGACAACGAGCTAAATAGCCCTCCGGAAGATAACGATCCATGGCATATTTGTACTCCTCGGCCGTGAGGTTCGCACAGTAGAATTTGTGAACTTAAAACGCTGAGGCGCATCTTTACCGCCCCTCGCTCTCGCCATCCGCTCCCGTTGACTGATTGGTTCGCATCGAGTCAGGAAGAGGCAACCGGTAAGCAGCGAACGCGAGCACGACCTTGCGAGAACAGAAATGAGCGTAGACGCGAGAGGATTTGAGAAATAAATGCGACGGATGGAAAAGTGAATCCGAACTATTTATAGGAAACTAGGATGGGCACGGGAATCGAAGCGTCAGGAGTGCGGATAGCGAAAATAAAGCAAATTTCTACTCGATAAGGCTACAGTCTTGCGAGCCCGGGCTCGCCACTGCGCGGTAATTAAGCCCCGCCTGAGGCCGGCCCGTGAGGGAAGGGGGTTTGGGCACAGCGTCGCCCAGAAGTCCGCGAGCGCTCCACGAGGGCAATCGTATCAAACACGGCGAGCGAACGGAATAAGCCACAGGCGCACCACAAAAATAAAAGGCAAAACAAAAAATGATAAAAGGCGAGTCACGATGGACACGCAAGTATTACCACACCACAGATATCGTTCGACAGAAGCATCATGAAAGAAATAAAAGCAAGGGGACAATAAAAATAAACACATGGCAGGCTCAAGAATAAGGAAGCCATTTCCAGCGACCCCGGCCTCGCTTCCCCGCTCGCGGCGGCATTCTCGGATAGTGGTATTCGCGGAGTACTTTGAGCTCGCGCAGGATTAGGTGTGCTTGGTCCTCGCCCCACGAGATGTGCACGACGGGCGAGGTAGCGTCTGCGCGAGTCACCGGCCCCGCCTCAACGAGCAAGCGCGCATTCGCGTCCTCCATCGCGGCGAATCACTCATTGAAGAAATCTCGGTCCGCGTCATACCGCTCCTCCAGCTCGCGCAGCATCATACCATGCTTCTGAAGCACCTCTGACACCCGACTCTTCATCCGCACTGGGTCGCCTGGGTCGCCCAAGAAGTTTTCGATCTGGCTCGATGAGGGCGGCGGTGACATCTCCACCCTCCCGTGCTCTGACTCAGGCGTGGCTCCTGAAATTTCTGCGAAGGAAGAGTTAGTAGGATCAGGAGACGAGCAAGAGAAGGAGCCCGCGAAAATGTGCTAACCTTGGGAGAAGGGGGACTCGCGACGTTGCTTGCGAGAGGACTCCGGTCGACCCTGGAAGTTTTTGCGGAACCCTGGGACGTGGGGTTTCCCCAGACCGGGGGGATACACCACCCTCTCCGCAACCTGGGCGCCGTCGAGAAGCGAGCCTCCTGGACTTCGCCTGCCCACCATACCGAAGCCCGGGGTCTCCACGATAACCTTAGGCGGAATCGGCGAGTGCGCCGGTGTGGAGCCTTTCTTCGTGGGGCTCGGCGGTGGGGTATCTGCATAGGCCACAAACGCATGGATATCACAGACTTAAGCGGAGATAAAGGAGGGTACTTATGACTTACGGGGTTGCGAGAGAGGCGCCTGTTGGGTCGAGGTCCCAGTCCCAGCATCTATCGATCCCAGCTTCGCTGGGGACGGAGCGTGAGAAGAGGTCAGCGTGAGGCCCACCATGCGTTCCTCAGGTGGAGGATTCTGCGAGAGGGGAAGGAGTGAATAGGGAGTCGGTATAAAAAGTCTAGACGAAGAATACCTATTGCGCGAGCCCGGTATTCAACGGCGGGGGCGAGGCAGGCGGTGACGACACGTCCTCCCCCTGCGACCTCCAAACTGTCTTGGCCTTCTTAGACTAGGGGGAAGGAGATGTGGCGGGGTGGAACATCCATGCGTTGCGCTCGGCGGCCTGGGCCTTCGCCATCTCTCTGGAAGCCTTCAGTCGATCCCGCGCGCTCGGCTTGGAAGACATTCTGGAGAGGTTGTTTTCTGCGAGGAAGAAGGGGAAGGAAACGCTTGATCACTAGCCGCGGTGGACGGTATTTATAGTTTTGGGCGTGGGACCCACAAAAAGATACCCGCCACATCAGCCGAATCGGCGAACACCAGGGGTTGGATGTTTCTTCACGAGCTCAAGACAACCTTGCGAAGAGCGGGGATTGTGTACAACCCCGATGTTCGCCAGGAAGGGTCTCTGGTTTGCACGCCCAATGGAGCGAGCCAGGATGGGCGAGCCCAGGCGGGACGAGCCCAGGAAGAGCAGGCGAGCCATAGAGACAGGCGAGCCAGCCGATCGAAGGAGTTCGCTAGGGCGGCCCGGGACCTTGGGGTACAAATATTCATTTCTGGGGTACAGTTAGCCATTTTGGCAAGCCCGATGATGAGTCCTGATCATATACACATATATGGACTCATCTGGGCCGTTTTTCTAGTCATTCCACTGCACTTTAGCCCTGTTTTAGCTCATATTTGTCGTTCTATGCTAGGTGCACGCCTTGGCCCATCTTTGTGTGTTTGTTGTTTACTTTCTTTTGAAAGCCATAGCGAATTGTTGAGTGCCACTTTCAGTGGCCTGATCAGCGCGTCTATTGGAACAGGAGTCGTGCAGGTGTTCCCGGTACGAATCTGTACAGGAACACTGCGCACGATCACTGGCTCTATCACGCACGACCACTGGTCGTGCGCCACTGATCGTGCGCACTTAACGCCCATTTTATGAGTTCTGTCTTGCTTATCGCATGACCACGTACGATAGTGCGCACGACCACTGTTCGTGCGCTAATGGTCGTGCGAACATTGTATTTTATAAATTTCTTACCTTGCAGGCTCCGTCCAGTCAGGCGCACGATCACAAGATTCCAGCACGCACGACCACTGGTCGTGCGCCAATGACCGTGCGCACTGTTTAATCCAGCGCCTATAAATGTTCCTGCTCGCGAATTAGGTCGGGAACTCCGCATTTTCTTCCGTCCAGTCCGCCGTTTTCGCCCCTTCCGCAAGTTCTCCGCCCCCCTAGGCCTCCTCCATCATCCTTGAGCTCCAAGGAGAGGTTTCTAGCCCGAAGATCGCCAACGTCGAGCAAGGAGATCGTGTATCAGAGTAGATTGGATTGTGATACGAAGAAGACGAGCCATTGGGAGGAAGTGACAGCCCTCCTCTACCTCGGACGCAGTTGAAGACCGAGCTTGGACGCGGATTGACAACCCAGCGATTCCAACCGTGACTCTTCGGCAAGGATTCGGATGTGGTCGACTCCTTTACTCTCTTTTCCCTTCTTTATGTTGATGATTGTTTAGGTTAGATTCTTCTATATCTTGATGATGAACACTATGAATCGTGCTTGTAATCTTAATTTCATGTCAATGTGAAGTTATATTTTGTTCATACGTGTATGAGGTGCGCCCCCATCTAATTTCCATTCCGTCGTCGTGTTCGGTGCCGCACTAGCAATTGCTAGTGGCATGCTTGTCGAAGAGGTGCTTGCGACCCTCATTCCGTTATCCTACTCGTCCATCCACCTAGCGAAGCGTGGCATAGCGGCCCGTGTAATCCATTCGCCTAACGAAGCAGTGCGCTCAAGGCCTGCACGGTTCGATTCCGCTTGCCTACTCGTCCATCCGCCCTTGCGACGCAGCGCGCTCAAGGCCTGCCTAGTCTCCATCCCGCCAAGCGAAGCATTGCATAGCGACATTGCATAGGAGTAGTTGTAATCTTTTATTTTATTATTCGCAAACCAAACCAACCATCCATTGTAACCTCGACCAAGGACTTCGATCTCAAGTCCTTCCTCGAAACCTAACTCCACCTTACTGTGTTCCTTGAGAGATTCGATACTTGGGGATTTTCTTCCTCATATTATTACTTGACAACGACCGGTTCACTGCCGTTCGGATCGCAGTCTCGCTACCGCCTATAGCGGCGTGCAGGATTTGCGCATCATGTTTTTGGCGCCGTTGCCGGGGAACACAGTCGTGTGAGTTTTTTGGAGAGGGAGAACCTGAGAGAGAAGCCCTTCCATTTGTAAATTGCATTCCTTTGTTTTATTTCCTCGTATTCTGTTTCCTGTTTTATATTAGGTTGCTTTAGTAATTTTTGTTAGGTGTAGTATTTTGCACAATAGCATTTTTTTTTGAATCGTATTATCTTTACACTATGTGGGCACATCTCAATATCCGTTGTCGTTGGTGTAGAGATACCTCCCACTCTAGTGATGAATGCCCTACGGAGAATAGTAGGCATGATTCTTATAGCCCAGCATATGGAGCACCGACTTCGTCTGGTACTCCATATGGTGTGCGTAAGTCTTATGGCTACTCTGCCGAGCCTTTACCGTCTTACTTCTTTTCGGCTTCAGCACCCGTTGTGCCAAAGAAGCCCGCTAGGCAGTGCCAGTTTTGTCGGAGCACAGATCATGCCCTGAAGGATTTTGCTGCTTTTCGTCGCCAATTGGATGAGGATGACGAGCCGGATATCCGGATCGTCCCGAATCCTAACTCTGGCGGCACACCTTCAACATTCGGTTTTGTGTCTTTGCCACCTTCACATCTTGAAGGGTATGGCGTTGACACAGTCACCAGATGTGTGGCTGATCTGGGCACCGACATTGCTGAGCCTATTCTCCCAGTGCATCCACCACCCCTAGTGGATTCGATTCTTTGTGAGGAATCGGTGCTCGACTTTTATCCGAGCACTATTCTTCTCCCTGTTGTGCATACTACACTCGTCTCTGACGACATTGTTGATGATGTGTCGCAAGAGGAGGCTGGTGACTTTAGTGTCATGCCTGTTCCTATGGAGGAGAACAACCTTCTAGGTGAAGAGGAGTTTTCCTCAGCACCGGTGGAGGAAGTCTAAATCTTAGGCATGGCCACTGTTGATCCCGCCGAATCTTGTAGCATTGATGACAATGCAAACATTATTTTACTTACCCAACCTGATGGGAGTGAGACCGGGACCACTCCCCCGATTTTTGATTATTTATGTTCTTCGTCTTGTTTATTTCTCGATCTCCCCTCTTCATCCGAGCCTGTGCAGGTTGAGTCTTCACAGGTACCCCAGGAGGATTTGGTGCATATGGCCCAAGTCAATGATGAGAGCATCCTTTTATGTGAGGAGGTTGATTCCCCCTCCGTAGAGGAAGCTCCACTCATTGCCTTTTCCTCCTGCCACCTCCCTGTTGACGACACCTTGCTAGGCAAGGATTTTTTATGTGAGATGAGTGAGGACCAGGCCTCTTCCTCTTCTTACATTCTGTTTCCTCTACCTGCGGTTTGTGGGTATTATTATACAGGTAGAGGGGTGACTGCTCTGTCTCCGTATCGGTACCCGCTACCGATGCGCATATTGGAGCAGTTACCTGTGCATTTTCTTTTTCATAGGCCTATAAGCTAGAACTGTATAAAATCCAAATAAGTCGTGCTGGGATGATAATAACCCCAGTAGTTATCATACATTTTCCTGCATTTCTTATTTCATCTTGTTTAGTTTAGCTAGTAGTATTCTTTTTTTCAGTTTTCTATTTTCTTTTGTTTCTGCGGAGATGACCCCTGCAGGTATTCTTCTGGTTGGGTGCTGCAGCTTGGTCTAGAGTTAATCGCCAATCTTCTGGTATGCTCACTTGCTGAGCATTGGGTACTCTCTTCCCCTAGCCCTATTTTGATTTTCCTGTCATATATTATGCGGATTGTTTAGTTTAAGTCTGGGGGAGAGTAGTTTTGTTCACCCGCTCACGTGCACTATTGCACTACATACTAGAAGATTTCATTTAAAATGTTTTGTTTATTTTCATTGCACACCACAACACCCACTTGAGCGCGCTTAGCCGTTGGCACGTCGCGAGTTGAATTTGTCTTTTTGTGTGATTTGGAAAATCATTGTGCTGGCTTAGGATTATGAGGCGGAGTAAAATGTTGACTCCTGTAGTGCTCCTAGTCGAGTGCTCATGTCTCGTTTAGAAATTCGTGTAGATTCAATTTCTTTTTATGCTTTTAGTTTATATTTTTTCTATTAGCGTAAATATTATTTACTCTACTCAAAATTGGTGAATCCGGTGTGAATCAAACGGTAGCATTGGAATGTGTGTAGACGTTTGTTAGCCTCATATTGCTCGAGTCGGGAGGAAGGATTATCTTTCTCGGTGGCTAGAACTTGCCCCAAGCGATTCTTGAAGCATGGGTATACGGTTAGTCAATTGCGTGAATGTGATATAGGCCATCATTTTGGCCCGGTTGAGCTCTTGTGCCCATTCCTATCGCTCTATCCTCGTTAGCCCAGTTGTGCCTACCCGTTCTTTGATTCAGCCCCACTTTTATCTCACCAAAGCCTAAAAGTCAATCCTAGTCGCACACCCAAATTTGAGCTTTAGTTGTTTATTATTTTCATGATTGGGGTGTTGATGTGGTGTTATTTTTTGTGAAAATGTGGATGCACTTCATTGCCCATTTTGCTGAAAATGTTTTGAAAAGAAGAGAAAAAAAAAAGAGAAATGAAGTAAAAAGAAAAGAAAAAGCTGTGCTTAATTGAAAATTCTTATAGATTTATGTTTGGGAGTAGGCGGTGCACACACCCATGTAGTCAAGTCCAAGTCTGGGGGTGTGGTGTACCCGCGTGTCTTTTTTTGTGGTGCTTGAGGATAGTTTTCTATGCTAGCTCATTTGGGTTTAGTGCGTAAGCCATCATTTTATCATTGTATACCTCACCTAAACCCAAGCCCCATCTGAAACCTAAAGTCCTATTGATTCACGCATTTGAGTCAAACCAGTGTCGTGGAGAGAGTGCGAACGGGCAAGCTAATGGTCACCGACATTGATGGATTTCAATGGAGTTGTCCCGAGCCCCGATCTTTGGCAATGCGCGCCTCAGCGTTCAGTTTACTTTCTTCCTATGTACGACCTTATGATTCACCGTGATTCACTTTTTGAGTAAATGTAATATATAATTACGCCCCTAGAAAAGTATAAACTAATATGTACAATTAGGAATTTTACCTATTGTATTTCTACGCGTGTGAGCATGCGACTTCGCATGGTACTCCGCTTGTTAATTTCTTTGTCAGCTATGTTTTTCCTGTCCGCGAGAGATGGTTTGCTCGGGACGGGCAAACAGTTAAGTCTGGGGGTGTGATGAGTCCTGATCATATACACATATATGGACTCATCTGGGCCGTTTTTCTAGTCATTCCACTGCACTTTATCCCTGTTTAGCTCATATTTGTCGTTCTATGCTAGGTGCACGTCTTGGCCCATCTTGGTGTGTTTGTTGTTTACTTTCTTTTGAAAGCGGTAGCGAATTGTTGAGTGCCACTTTCAGTGGCCTGATCAGCGCGTCTATTGGAACAGGAGTCGTGCAGGTGTTCCTGGTACGAATCTGTACAGGAACACTGCGCACGATCACTGGCTCTATCGCGGACGACCACTGGTCGTGCGCCACTGATCGTGCGCACTTAGCGCCCATTTTATGAGTTCTGTCTTGCTTATCGCACGACCACTTACGATAGTGCGCACGACCACTGGTCGTGCGCTAATGGTCGTGCGAACATTGTATTTTATAAATTTCTTACCTTGCAGGCTCCGTCCAGTCAGGCGCACGATCACAGGATTCCAGCACGCACGACCACTAGTCGTGCGCCAATGACCGTGCGCACTGTTTATTCCAGCGCCTATAAATGTTCCTGCTCGCGAATTAGGTCAGGAACTCCGCATTTTCTTCCGTCCAGTCCGCCGTTTTCGCCCCTTCGGCAAGTTCTCCGCCCCCTAGGCCTCCTCCATCATCCTTGAGCTCCAAGGAGAGGTTTCTAGCCCGAAGATCGCCAACGTCGAGCAAGGAGATCGTGTATCGGAGTAGATTGGATTGTGATACGAAGAAGACGAGCCATTGGGAGGAAGTGACAGCCCTCCTCTACCTCGGACGCAGTTGAAGACCGAGCTTGGACGCGGATTGACAACCCAGCGATTCCAACCGTGACTCTTCGGCAAGGCTTCGGATGTGGTCGACTCCTTTACTCTCTTTTCCCTTCTTTATGTTGATGATTGTTTAGGTTAGATTCTTCTATATCTTGATGATGAACACTATGAATCGTGCTTGTAATCTTAATTTCATGTCTATGTGAAGTTATATTTTGTTCATATGTGTATGAGGTGCGCCCCCATCTAATTTCCATTCCGTCGTCGTGTTCGGTGCCGCACTAGCAATTGCTAGTGGCGTGCTTGTCGAAGAGGTGCTTGCGACCCTCATTCCGTTAGCCTACTCGTCCATCCGCCTAGCGAAGCGTGGCATAGCGGCCCGTGTAATCCATTCGCCAAACGAAGCAGTGCGCTCAAGGCCTCCACGGTTCGATTCCGCTTGCCTACTCGTCCATCCGCCCTTGCGACGCAGCGCGCTCAAGGCCTGCTTAGTCTCCATCCCGCCAAGCGAAGCATTGCATAGCGGCATTGCATAGGAGTAGTTATAATCTTTTATTTTATTATTCGCAAACCAAACCAACCATCCATTGTAACCCCGACCAAGGACTTCGATCTCAAGTCCTTCCTCGAAACCTAACTCCACCTTACTGTGTTCCTTGAGAGATTCGATACTTGGGGATTTACTTCCTCATATTATTACTTGACAACAACCGGTTCACTGCCGTTCGGATCGCAGTCTCGCTACCGCCTATAGCGGCGTGCAGGATTTGCGCATCACCCGACCCGCTAAGGAGCGGTTCGGCAGGAGAGCCATAGAGGCAGGCCAGCCAGCCAGTCGAAGGAGTTCGTTAGGCAGGCGTACAACCCCGATGTTCGCCAGGAAGGGTCTCTGGTTCGCACGCCCAAGGGAGCGAGCCAGGATGGGCGAGCCCAGGCGGGGCGAGCCCAGGAAGAGCAGGCGAGCCATAGAGACAGGCGAGCCAGCCGATCGAAGGAGTTCGCTAGGCCGGCCCGGGACCTTGGGGTACAAATAGCCATTTCTGGGGTACAGTTAGCCATTTTGGCGAGCCCGACCCGCTAAGGAGCGGTTCGGCAGGCGAGCCATAGAGGCAGGCGAGCCAGCCAGTCGAAGGAGTTCGTTAGGCAGGCGAGCCAGCCAGTCATTTTGGCGAGACCCGTGTTCGCTGAACAGGTCAAGGGTCTCTGGTTCCCCGGTGCCTGGGGTGGTCTTTTACTAGAAGACCCCTGGTGGTCTGCGGTTAGCCCCTCCAAACAGCGGAGTTTGGCTGTTAGAAAACCAATTTGGGGTGCGGATAGCAAGAATGGACTGCGGGAGTTGGCTATTGACAGACCACAAAACCAAAATCTATAAATAGACCTTAAAGGGCACCTTGGAAGAGATCGGTTCAGAATCTTTGAGCCTTCTTCTCTCCCTAGGTCGCTTTGGTTTGGGCTCTCTAGCTCTCCAAGGTGCCCGAGTCTTAGCTTTGGCTTGGGAGGGGAAGTGCTCAACGATCTTCCGGGTTAGTAGAGGGACCTCCTTGCTGAGACCAGGGTTCCGAATTACCGACCTACCTCTTCCGAGGGACCAGTAAGGGCTAGCTGCCCCTCAATTCGTTGAGGGCCCCGAGTTCCACAAGGGACCGAGAAATCGGTTTCAACAGTTTCCTTTCTCAGGACACTTAGTGTTGTTGGTATCTACCCATAAGAACACCTTCCTTGTTATTACAATTGAATTAACCCTAGGTGACTTATGACTTTCCAAGACGATCCTTCGTCAATCCCGAGCACCACTTTACCCTCAACTCACCAAGCACACTTTACCATCTATAATCCTTCTTGTTGACCATCATACCTTCTCAACTAAACTAGGTAAACCACTTACCTCCCATCCCTCCTAAGGATCCGCTTGATTCTCAAATTTCACAGTTTTACTATACGCAGACCAAACTAATTATATGAAGCTCACAACTATAGGTACTCCAAATATTCATCCAACTGACGCAAGCTATTTATTGGAGGTCTATCATGATATTATAAGGCAAATTCCAGAGAATCACATTTTTCCCAATATTATTATTAATTAAAACAATTTTACCAAAATACAACTTCTTGAGGTTTGAACTACAAGAGCACTTTTCTGACTTCCAATGCCTACCAAACTTTTTACATAAATCAAGGGTACCTAATAATCAGTAAATGTGGAATTTTAGGAAATTCCAGCAAGGTTTACTATTTTTAAAAATTCCTAAACCCATTAATTTCCAATTATTTCCAAAGGAGGTACCGTCATATGAATTCCAAACCTTATGTAAATTTATACAGAGGTGATTCATACTAAAATATTCAGTCCTACAAAATTTGACCATATTCCATAGAGGTTACATTTATAATTTCTACAAAGGACATATTTGCAATTAATTCCAAATTGAACTATAAGTACCAAAAATATCAATCCAAAAATTATGAGAAAATTACTGTGGGTTCATAATGGTATGAAATGACATCCAGCAAAGTTTCATGAAATTACAAAAAAGTAACACCCTAAAATTAATCATCCCAAAAATTGCCAACAATAAGAATAATTATAATTTGGACCTCCAAAAGTCTTCCAATGGTTCTAATAGAATCTCCAGGGATTAATAACATCAAAACTAAGTTGGTGACAGAAGTTGGTTAATCTTTCCTAAATCCCCAAAACCTAAATATTTACAAATCTACCCAAGAATTTATTCCCTAGGGTTGGCAACTCCAAACCCCACCAATTTCTCATAGGAGGACTCTCTGGTCACCATGACCATCTCCCCAAAATTTTAGGTCAAACCATAAAGGTTTGACCCCTCTTCCTTCATTGACCTAGGATTAGGGTTCATACTTCCCCAAATCCACCCAAACTTCTTGTGACGGTGTTATATCACTCATAGAACTCAGAGGAGTTTATTACACTCCTCTCCAAGGACAAACACCCCCATGTCCTTTACAACCCTAAAAATCCCCACTAAGGGACCTACCCTAGGGTTCTAGGGCTACCCTACACCAAACCACCCCAAACTCCATTGGAGGGTGTGTTATGCCCTAAAAGGTCAGTGGCCAAAATATCAGCCTCTGTTGAGGTGATTTGACCACTCAAAATACCAAGGGGGTGATTTACCCTAAATAGCCCTTTATGGGCCAAACTAGGGTTGAGTAAAATCCTAATCAAAACACCTCCAAATGAGGTGAAATTTTAACCAGGGATTTATCATGACCCTAAGAACACCCCACCAAAACTTGGTGGAGTTTGGAGGTCATTTGACCCTCAAATAATTTGTACATTGATTATTAAATTTTTACAAAAACTTTAGGAAAATATTCTCCAAAAATGCTGATTTTTGGATATGTCCTATATACATATAAGAATAGCCTACACCCCAAATCTCAAGTCATTTGGAGTTCTGGATTGATGTGGGCATCCACTCAAAGTTCAGTCAAACCTTGCACTAAAATGGGTGCTGAGGTCAAACATGGCCTCCTAATGAGATGAAGTCAATTTTGAAATAAACTTTTGGCCAATACCTACAACTTTCATATTGAACATTTTCTCTGAAATGGCCTCTAAATAATTTCTATAATTAAATCTAGAATCAGCATACAAATAGTTCTATTAATTTGGATATTAATATAAATAAATATATTCATTAAATCATAAACGCGCTGATCCGACGGCTCAGGGATCGTCTTCTTCCCTGAGCTGACGGTCAGCGATAGCCCACGCTGGGCGTTTTTGTGGGCCCAATTCCGGCGAGCCGGCGGCGTCCCCGACGAATCGCCGCCGCCAAAAGATTGGCCCGACCTCCACCTTTCGACTGCCGGTGACGGTGTGGCCGGGGGTGTCCGGAGTTGGCCCCCCCGCTGTTACCATTTTTCGGTCATGAACATAGAAAAATCCGATTGGAGATAGCTCCAATCTCAGTCGATTTTGAAATAGGAAGAAATAAGATCTATCCACTAGGGTTAGGGAGGAGAACCAGACCTGTTTGGGGTCGATTTGTTGCTTCCACCATCGACCACCATTGCTCCTCCTTGGAGATTTCAGCACCATCCAATTCCTTGCACAGACAGCTCAAACCTCTCGGGGAAGGGGGGATTTCAACTCCTCTCTCCATTATGAAGCTAATGGGAGGGCCAATTTAATGGGAGGAGGGCTCCATTAAGAGGTCACCAAGTGACCCTTCCTCTCCCCCATGGCCGGCCACCCTTATGCCTCCCCCTGCCTTCAATTCCTCCAGAAAACTCTTGGAATTCCCTCCACATTCATCAGGGGAGATGAAAGGGGTCATCAATGGGGATTCCAAGGGGTGTATCCCCTTAATGGCCATGAACACCACCTTCTCTCTCCTCCAAAATTGGGTTTTTCTCTCTCCTACTCATCATGGTCGATTTTTCTCTCTCTCCTGTATTTAATGTCAGCCTACTGGGTTGGTTGACCATCCAATTGAGCTATCCCAAAGGGATTGGGTTAGGTTTAAGAGATTTGACCTAATTTGGGTAAGTTTCACTTTTGGTCAAATTGACCAATTGGGTGACCCTAGGATGGGGCTTTTGGGTCCATTGGACTACAAATTAAATTTAGAAACTACTGGTGGGGTCAATTTGGTCACATGAGCCTTAGTTGACCCAATATAAGCTGATTTGACCAAAACAGGCTAAGTTGACTTTAGTCAAACTGAGCCCTAGGGTTGACCCAGTCATGGGGCTTTTTGTTCCACTAGGTCCCCTAAGATATTGTAACACTATGGGTAGGGTCAATTTTAATATGGTCGTGGTCATTTAGGGCACTTAGTGAAGAATTGTCATTTTGACCTAAAAGGGCATTTTGGTCAATTTGCACCACTGGGGGTCCCATGATGGGGCTTTTAGGTCTACTAGGTCTCTTATGATATTTTAGACCTAGATGTATGGTCAACTTGGCTTGGTGGAGGTCAATTGACTCTAATTAGGCTACTTTGACCAATTTGGGGTTAAGGTTGACTTTGGTCAAACTGGCCTCTTTGGTTGACCCCAATGGGCCCTTGGTGCCCTAAGGGGACCCCTAATGGGTTAGGGATACTATGGTGGGGTAAAATGGTCAAGTTGAGGCCCTAAAGTCCAACCCTAAGCTTGGTAACTGGAAGTTGCTATTTGCAGACCAAGGTGGTTTTCTTCTTCTTTCCTAAGCTCACAAGGTCTTGCCATGACCTTGTCAAGACAGATTCACCTGGGGGGTCTAGCTGTCTGGGGGATGTTACAAAGTCTCCAAAGATCACCTTGGGTCCAAGCTTTGCCTTGTAGTTGTTCAGGTTGGCCTTGTTCCCTGTCATATGCTTTGAGCAGCCACTATCCAAGTACCATTTTTGATTTAATCTTGGATAGCTGTGTACCTGCAAACACAAAAACATAAACTAGTTGTTTTTGACCCAGACTACCTTGGGTCCTTTTATGTTACCACAAAATTCAGAGATAAATGACACTTCATGCTGATCCCTATAGCCTTGTGGATGACATCTCCTTGGACGTATAGTCTACTCAGTAAAAGGATTTTTAGTATATTTAGGATTAGAATTTTTAGAGTTTTCTGTACAATGCTTGTTCGACGAATTTGAATAAATTCGTCGACCGCCGTTCATATTATAACTATACTGAAAATCTGTTCTCAGTTTTTGTCGATCCCCGTTCGACAGATTTGCATCTTTTTGTCGAGCTTCGTTCGACGAATTCTTCTGAATTCTCTTATCCTTAACAGACTTGCTTGAAATATCTTTATTTCTTTCTGCAGCCTCTTTGCTTTTAGCAGAAATGAATTTTATGGGTGTGTAGAGAATGTTTCTTTTAATCAGAGATGGCTCACTTGATGAAGCACCCAAGCCCAGTTTACTATTGTTAAATCTAGCATTGATAGTGCTTGTGATGTCCATCAGTTTGATGCTTCTCCCATTGAGAGATTCTTCAAATTTCTTGGCTTCAGACAATTTATTATCAATGAGAATAATGTGTTTCTTGGAGGCAGCCAACTCTTTATTAAGACTTGCATTCTCTTCACTTATATTATTCATCTCCACTAACTTATTTCTGAGAAGTCCCAACAAAGCTTCAGTGGTGATCTCATTGAGACTTCTGGCTTCCTTGATTGGCCAGATTCTTGAGTCCCATGTGCTGGGGAAGCACATAAGAATTTTGTCATTGATCTCTGTGAGTGAGATTACTTTGTCCAGAGACTTCAGCTCATTTATTATGAGGCTGAGCCTATTGTATATATCAGCAACATTTTTTTATTCTCCCTTCTTGAAGTTCTTATATTAAGAAATCAGATGAGATCTTCTATCTTTTCTTTCATCTGCTGAGCCTGCCACCATGTTGTTGAGAGATTCCCAAATTTCTCTTGCTGAGGTGCACTCAACAACCTTATGGAATATGTCATCTGACATTGTTAGGGCCAGAATGTTCATGGCCTTTGCATCTGCATTTCTCTGCTTCTCCTGAGCTTCAGTCCACTCAGAAGGTGGAACAGCAGTATTGTCTGTTGTTGCTCCAGTGCTAGTTGATGCTGTAGGTGCTGGAGGCCCTGTTAGAATAACATTAAAAATCTCTTCATCAATGGAGTTCATATAGAGCCTAATCCTAGCTTTCCATAGTGCAAACTTACTGAGATTGCACATAGGAGGTCTTGTGCTGGAATATTCCTTGTTTTGTGCCATGAGTTTTAAATAAGATAAAAGTAGAGAGAAAGAAACTCTTAGGAAAATTAAGATCTGGTTGATCTTTGTGATTCAGGTGTTAGCCTGTAAAGAATCAACACCCCTCTGATACCAATTGAAAGTGGAGGTCAGATCTTAAGTTACTCTAGAGGGGGGGGGGGGGGGGGGGGGGGTGAATAGAGTATTAAAACTTTTTATTTAGTTTTATAGCGGAATTTAAAATACTGTTTAAGTATATGTGTAATCAGTGAGAGTTAAAGATAAATACAGAAACAGTAAAAAGAAAATCACACAGCACAAGCACAGAAGAATAAGCAAGCACAGAAGACACAAGGAGCTATAGTAGTTCCCCAATAAATCTGGGTACGTCTACTCTTCTACCACCCTTGGTAGGAATCTAGTAGGAGGGTTGATTAGGTGCCCTAGCACCAAGGGGTTTTTGATAAGGTGTCCACACACCAATATGCTTTTGATAAGGTGCTTAAAAACCACACAAGGATTTTTTGATAAGGTGTCTTGCCACCACTAGGTAAACTTTTGGAGGGAGAATTAACCCTGTAAAAGATGAGATAAAGAGGTTTAGAGTGTTCTTCTCTGTCAATGATCTGAGAGAAGACAAGATGGTGTTGAAGCTAAATGCTCCCCCTGTCTGATGAGAGTTGATGACAGTTTGTGGACAGAACTTTCTCTAACACAAGTCTTTTGTAGCAGATTATCTGGAAGAAATGAATCTTCAGATTGTTGTTGCTCTTTGAAAGACTTTAACTTGCAGCAGTTCTGAAAGGTTGAGTGTTGTTCTCAGAATGTTGAGGGTGCTGCCTTGAGTAAGAAGAAGCCTGATAATAATAATGTTCTGTCCTTCTTCTTCTTTCTCTAATACTTCTCTTTGTTCTTCTTGTTCTGTATTAGCAGAGAGACTGAGAGAGGAGCATTTTCTTATGTATCTCTATGCTCTGTATATTGAGAAAAATCGACTCAGACCTCTGCTTCTTCTTTGATTGCTTGTATTCTTTTCAAATTCAAATCATCTGCTTTTAAGGAATATATTATTCTGACTTAAATCCTTCTTGGAACTATGCAGCCACCCAAAACGATTTTGGCAGGTCCTTTCAATTCCTTTTATCGTGAAAGATGCCTCGACATTAAATGTCAACGGCTATTCTTTTTCTTGGAATAGAAAGAATATAAGGATATAATAAATAAGAAAGATATCCTTACATAGCTGACTGAATACGTCCAAAAAGAAATAAATATATCCGTTATTCTGTCGATTTGTGTTCAGAGAACTGATATCCAACTGAAAATATTAATCTGAGCTTCAGAAAGGAATTTGTCGAGCGCTGGCTGGAATTCGTCGAGCGCTGCTCAGAAAATGTCGAGTGCTGGAACTGGCTATAATTCTTCAGTCTGCTGAAAACAATTTGTCGAACGAAGCTGGTCATTCGTCGAACGCCACTCGCCATTTGTCGAGCTTGAATTTTCCTAAGTTCTGACTAATCTAATCAGCCTACAAACTTGACCCAAAGACTATACAATGGGCTCAATACAGATCCTAATCAACATATAGTGATCCTAGCCCAAATCAGTAATAGGGTTGTTCCAACACTATCTAAAGAGATCTTTGCAGCCGGAGGTATTCCCTGCGGGGGACAGGGTTCGCCGAAGGCTACAACAGAAAACTTGTCAAAACGATTCAGTTAAAAGTGGACTTTTTCAAGTGAATCCCCATATGGGCACACCATTGCTTCCCTTGCTTAGTTTGTCCTCAAACTAAACTCGCGTGGGGTGGCCCAGGGTTTATGGACTTCTTTACTTCGTATCGAGGTTTCCTCTTATACTAGTTTGTAAGACCACTTTTTTTACTACAAAACTGGGTCTTATGCCCAGAACCGATGCTTTGCTGTGACACCAACAACTGGGAAGGTCGCCACTACAAAGCACCGATCCTGCCGGCAATATCGATCACAGAAAAGAGAAGTATAAATGAAGAAAGTCCACAAATCACATGTTATATAGAACCATAAATGGTAAATGTCCACAAATAATAACTATATAAAAAATTAACAATAATAAAGGGCTTATGCCTAGTACATCATGTCCTCACTACAAGGTCACTCGCGGAAGCAAACTACTAATCACTCACTGATCCTGGAACTGGTGCTCCTGTACTAGACTGTCCCGCCTCCACCTGTGCTGGTCTCTAGTGATGATGCGTCTCCTCGATCCCCTAAAATGATATGGTTCATCGAAATTCAAGTTAGGCCTGCGGGATTTCTACCGCAAGTGATTGTATGTAACATACCTTATGAAACTAATTATACTTAACGCAAAAAGCTCCAAATACTTTTGTTGCATCAGTTCTAGTGGCTCCCTGATAAGCTTCTCCTATCCATGATTTTTCCACAGGATATTGACAAGCGGGACCATCTTGCACAGCAAGACTCGCATCTCGGTGTCGTATATCCGGACCGGCTCCAGGTGAATCAATTGATCGAAGAATACCGGGCCATCTATAGTAGAAATCCGCTGATCCGGCCGTAATAAAGCTCTCCTAAGGAGGAGACGTCGAAGACGTCATGCAAACCTGCTACCTTCGGCGGCAGCTCCAGTCTATAAGCCAACGGGCCAATACATTCCAAGATCCTGTAGAGCCCTATTTATCATAGACTGAGCTTCTTCTGCCCGCATACCCACGAGACTCCATGCATTTGAGGTATCTTCAGGAACACCAAGTCTCCAACTTAAAGCTCTATTGCACGATGTCGCGCATCATAATACTTGTCCTACCTATTCTGGGCTTCCAGCATCCTAACTCGAATCAGTCGCACCTGACATCTATTTCCTCCACAAATTTAGAGCCGAGTGTCTTTAAATCCTCATCGTAGGTCCAAGATGGTGGAATTCTGCACCTCCTTCCCTCTGAGGGTGGAGAGGTGTGCTGAACATCAACCAAGAGTCTAGATAAGCCTTGACTAACTTTCACTTCTTGGACGTAACCCTTCCATCCCGATCTGACACGATCATCCTGGATACACCATGATAATGGACAAACATCTCATCATTCCCAACAAACACACACGGGAGCGTCCTTCTGGCCTGGGGAGACCCTAGCTAGCTTGGTCAATCTATCCTCGATGTTCCAAATAAACTTGTGCCCAGAGTGGGGATGTGGTAACCTGTATATGAAATCCAGAATATATCCTTGAGCTTCCACTCCCTAACATGGGCAGTGACTGTGGTAGTTCCCCAAAGACTCTTGCACTTGGTCTTCATCGTGCATCACAAAACCTATGACGTCTTTCTTTATTCCGTGAACATACATGCTCCGGAATACACAATTTTTTCCGATGACTAAAGCTCTTGTTTGAATGGGTGGCAATGGCTCTATAAAGTTTTCTCTACACGTTCAGATTCTTTTTCCTTCACGTATGTCTGAGTAATCAATCAAATAGACTCTACATCTTATCCAATTCTTACCATGGATGGAACTGATCAAGCTATGTTCCAATTATCCTCAAAATTTAAGGGGGTGTACTCGTGAACTTTTATGAGTATATATTAACCAATCATTGTTAGTATCCATGTCTGTAAGATGACTCCCAATCATTTTCTATGTGGAATTTGATTCATAAGGTATACGGGTAAAATCTTTTGAAACCCTAAGATTTTTCACAATTCCATTTCATCAAGGAAATATCATCATGTTTATTTCTCCCAATTCCTGTCACCTAACCTATGTTATTCTTGATCACTTTCGTATGGTCCAAAGTAAGATAAGAATTTGATCGTTCTTACCATAGTAACCATAAATTTTATATTCTAAATCCAATAATTCATCGTTTAAGATCTCTGGTTCTTCTCCTCTTCTCTAGTGGATAGATCCACATCTACTGGTTGCAAGGTTTAAGGCCAATTGACCCTAGATCATGTTGGCCGAAAACTCCATTTTTGGAGGTTTTTCTTCTTTCCTAAACTGTCGGTTCTGGCCACCACCGGCCGGCCGAGACCTCATATCTCCGGCCACCACCTCAAGGAAGGTGGTGGTGGCATTGGCCGGCCGGGGAGGGGCGTGGGTGGCTGGGAAAACCAAGGTAGAAAGGCTACAGGTCGGGGCAATCTCCACCGTCTTCTGGAGGAGGAAGATGAAGGGATGCGTTCGGTTTTGCCTTAAGATCCGTGCACAGATCTTGTGTTAATTTAATTGATATTTATATTTTCTATCCCTTTACTGGATGTTGTTTGAAATAAATTTAGAAAATACTTAGGGCCCTCTACAGGAAAATTGGTCAACACCAAACTTGTAGCCCCTGAAGTCTACTTTAATTTAAAATTGGTTTCATCCAATTTGGGTGAGTGGTCTGGCCACAACACTCGAAATAATGCAACATATAAATGGATTGACCAGAGCTTGATTTGTGTGCCCCCCATTAATCCAGCCATCCAAATGACTTGGAAATTGCAACATAGGCTAATTATACCCACACCCTGAACATATCCAAAAATGAGAATTTCTGGAAGACATTTTTCAAAGGTTTTTGCAAAAATTTAATAATCCATGTAATATATAATTATAGGGTCTAGTGACCTCGAAACCCTTCCAAATTTTGGTTGGTGGTCCTAAGAGTAATGATATGTCTATGGTAAAAATTTCGTACCATTTTGGATTGATTTGGTTTGGTATTTAACTAACCCAAGATTAGTCAAACTAAGGGTTAAAAGGTCAAAAGTGCACTTTTTGTAACGGTCTCCCCAGCATATAGCTCGCAAGGATGATCGTCGGCACCCCCCAGCATCCATCTCAGAAAGGTTCATCCTCATCCGGTCTGCAGACCGTGCACCCCAACCCCTCTCTGTCCCACCACAGGGCACATTGGGTTGTTGGAGGGACCCATCCCTAAATTGCTCAATTAGTGATGAGGAATGGAAAAACTCCATTGTTAAGCGTGCTCGGGCTGGAGCTTTTTAAGTATGGGTGGCCTCCTGGGAAGTCCCTGCGCGGTCGCTTAACTAAACCATTCCTCATAAAAAGGGGGGATGCGGCCTCCAACAACCCAATGTGCCCTGTGGTGGGAAAAAGAGGGTTGGGGTGCACGGTCTGCATACCGACTGATGCTGAACCCTTCCGAGATGGCTGTTGGGTGGAGCCGGTAGTCGTCCTTGCGAGCTGTATGCTGGGGAGATTTTTACACACGCCCTTGGTCACGCCCGCGACCAAGGGCGTGTAAGGGGCATGATTGGTGCTGGTGCGGAGAGGGCGCCTTCTGACATCAATATGATCGTTACGTGCGCATCACGCCCTAGGTCACGACCGTGACCTAGTGCGTGTAATCTTTAAAATGGCGCCTGGCGAGATGATTTCGGCAGGAAGTGACGCGAGATGAGTCATGCCTGTGACTGGATGTCACTCCCTCGGTCACGACAGTGACCGAGGGCAAGTAATTTTAATTGACGTGGCGACTTGATCTTGTATTTTGGAGGTGGGTCATGGCCGTGACCTGGGACACGCCCTTGGTCACGCCCATGACCTGGGGTGTGTACTTGGTAAATCTTTATGGAATGATCCCGGAGTGGCGGTAGCAAGTCTGGAATGCATCTTGGGCTGTCACGCCCTTGGTCACGCCGATGACCTTGGGCGTGCACTTGACATTTTTTTTCAAAGTGCCCAGAAAATGTAAAAACACAAAATAAGCTTAAGTTAGTCTATAGAAATAAAAAGAAATGAATTTGATTGGATAATTCATGCAATTTATTCAAATTCATATTAAAAATTCATTAAAATTATATTAAAGGATGAGTACAAAAAGTACTCATCAAACACCCTCATACATGATCTCATGCAATTCTAGAGCAAAAGAATGAGGAAAGGATTAAAGACATCGATATTATTTTTAATGAACTAAAATTTCATTAAACCAATAGTAAGTTAAAAGTAAATTCTAGCAATTCAAGAATTAAGTCATAAGTTTTGGTGATTATTTAAACAGAGAGTTTTGCTTAGCTAACTACTTCTCAAGATAACTATGTAGCAACTGAAATTATAGAAATTTTCAAACAACATTAGATTGAAATTATAGACACTCTAACATAAAAGAAGCTTAAGGAGAAGACACCTACTTAAATATTGCTCTTTTAATAATTTTATTTTGGACTAGAATCAATAGAAATGGCTAGGGGTAGGTTTTATAATGAATGGCAAAATGAAGAGATACTAAAATAGATGTGATGAATTTTATTCTCTCACCTTATTTGAATATGAATTTTTATATGTTTAGGAAAATATTGAATTTTATCCTCTTATTTTCCATGCCATATAATCTTTTAAAATTTCTCTTCAATCAAAAACCCAAAATGTATATGTTTAGAAGTAATGAATTTTATCCTCTTATTCCCATGACATGATTTTTTGCTACACTTTTTTTTATTTGCCAACAAAGGGTGAGGGTAAAGAAATACTTCTAGTTTATAAATTAAACTATTTTGAGAGCAACTTTTTTTAGTGAAATGAAAGTTCCTAAGATCTTAAAGTTAAAAAAGAATAGAATAAAAATCTAGAGGTGCTTAGCCAATTTACCACAAAGTGAAGCTATTTTAAATTAAAAGGAGAAGTAGTGCTAAATAGATTCTCTAATAGAATTAAAAGCATAAAGTGCTTCTTAAAACTAAATTACTTCAAATTTAAATTTTACAAATTCTGATAAAACAAAATATTAGCTAAATTAAAAATGTAAGTGTACTTATAATCAAACCTCAAACTAGATTGATAGAAAAATAAAAACAACAAGTATGGATTAAAATATATTTTTTGTAAAAAATCCTGGACTTCCCAAGGTCTACCCGGTGAAGGGCTCGCAAGGTACTAGGAGATATGATGGGATGATAGCCCAAACCTCCCTTTCCAAGAATTTAGATTTTTATAATTTAATTTTTTTTAAACAGAAATATATACTAGAATGCTACGCTACACCCCCATACGTAAAATTAAACATTGTCCCCAGTGTTTAAAACTAAGTATGAAGAACATGTGAAAGAAAAATGTGTAAAAAGAAAAATGTATGAAAACTAAAGATAAGCAAGGGGTTCCTCCCAAGAGCGCTTTCTTTTTCCTATCTTTAAGCTAGACGGTTAGTGTTAGCTAAACAGAAATTGAAAAGAGAAGTGCACATGCAAGTCCCTTAATTCACATTTAGGTGAATGTGCCGACGTCAGTCGCCGAGCTACTCCTCCGTTTAGCATGTGATTCTCCTTTTGTCCTTGAACATGAATTTGAAAATCTAAATCACCTATACATACCTGAGGTGATTTGGATTTATAAAGATGAGCGACATATGGATCATTTATTATTTGGGGTGGCAATGACCCATCTTCAACCTGAAAATTATTAGAATATAGAGAATCACAAATAAACGAGTCAGAAAATTTTTTGCAAGGAGGAGGCGCTTGCGAAAATATATGATCAAGCTCTAGTTGTTCATTTTCAAAAATAGATTTTTTAGGAAAATCTAGTGCATTACCAAGTGGAATAAAATTTTCGGACACAAAGTTTTCGTGAATTTTTGGTTGAACTGAAATTGATGAATTTTGTGAAAATTCATTACAAACAAAAGAAGATCCGGGTGGAGTAGGGGAAGAAACTCGTTCTTCTTCTTTTTCATCCGGGGCACCCATAACATTAAGAAATTCTTAGTACAACATTTTTTCTTCATTTTTGGTAAAAGAAACAATGAGATAACATGAAACCACATGTTCCTCCATAACTATATTATCCAAAGATAGAGAAAAAGCACTAGACGAAATTATGTTCTTATCTAAATTTTGGGGGAGAGTATCAAATTGAATTGGTGGAAATTCCCCAAAATTAGAGTACGAAACTTGCGGTGCAAAAGAAGAAGAACAAAAATTCAGATCTAAAGATTTATCTTCATGGCTCCGAAAACTATCCGGGTGAGCTTACCACAAAGAATAATCTACTTCAGAACCAGAAGAAAAATTATTTAAAACCAAAAAATTATTCACGTGAAAATTAGTAAAAACATTTTCATCAAAGTTGAAAAAATTATTTTCGTGAAAAGAGGAAAAATTATGATCATAATTATTATCAAAATTATTTGCCTAAGATTGAGAAAAATAATTTTCATAATAAATTTTCAAAATCATGAAGTGCAATCAATGTATGCATGCCTTTTGAAAATTAGTAAAAACATTTTCATCAAAGTTGGAAAAATTATTATCGTGAAAAGAGGAAAAATTATGATCATAATTATTATCAAAATTATTTGCATAAGATTGAGTAAAAATCATTTCCATAATAAATTTTCAATGTATGCATGCTTTTAGAAAAATCATTTTCAAAATTAGAGTATGAAATTTTAGAGGGGGGGGATAGAGAAGAGAAATAATTTATAAATTTATTTTTTCAAAAAGCGGGATAAATTAGTCCCGGACTTCACGAGGTCTACCCTGTGAAGGGTTCGCCCGGTACTAGGAGATGCGATGGGATGACAAGCCCAAATCTCCCTTTCCGAGAATTAAAATTGCACCTTTTAGATTTAAAAAAAAAATTAGAAGAAGGGGGAGAAGAAAGAGAGTGATAAAATTAATAGATATTTCTTTTTTCAAAATATCAACCTAGTTCCCCAGCAACGGCGCCAAAAACTTGATGCGCAAAACTATATCCACAAACGATAATGACAAGTGTACCGTATCGAAAGTAGTATAGGTTTATAAAACCAAGGTCGTATTAGACTCGGGATGGTTGAGTACTTTTACTTCAAGCAAATCTCTATTATCCTATCAGTAAAACTTTGAGTTGGTTTGTTTATAAGAAAAAGTGTGGTGAATTAGAATAGTGATTAAAGCAACGATTTAGAAAGCTAGCACTCGATCTTGAATCACCTTGGAAATAAAATAGAAGACAACAAAAGTTCTAATTCTCTTAAGAAAACTGCTTTGACCGTGGAGGTTCCCGAATTCTAAGCGCACCTCTATCGAAGATGCATTCAACTGAGTTTAGGTTTATCAATCGAACTTTTGCTCTAAAATCAAAACACCTAAAACTCGCTTTATCGTAGTGAACCCCTCTATTAGATTTGACTCCAATCTGGGAGATTTATGTCATCCTCTCTCGAGGGTTGCATGCAACTCTCTTTATCCTTAAATAATCAATTCGTATTATGAATCGATCGGCTAAATTATATACGAAAACATGTATGAGAATTATACATCGAAGATATTATCTCATCAAAAATAAATCAAGGATAAATCTTTAGCATTTCCGAAGAAGAGAAAAAGAATTTCTAATTTACTTTATAGCTTATATTATTCCTTGGATCATCTCGACCGAGTACTATAAAAATTTATCTACTCATTGAGATTAAGGAATCAATAGAAATAAAAGAGTGCATTATGGAAGAAGAAGAGAATAAGAGATTAAGAGAACTAATTTTATTGATTTGCAAATGAAAATTACAAACTAAGGAATTAGGATTACAAACTATTAAAATGAATGTTACACTTACAAATGAAAAGTACACGAATTGAAACTTACAATAGCACTAGAAAGAGAAATACAAGAATGCTTAAAACAAGAAAACAAAGCAAGAAATGAAGGATTTAGCCTCCAAAATTTGTCCCTTGAGTTGTAGAGGAGTGGCTTTAAATAGGCTAAAATTTGAGGTTACACGCCATTGGTCATGCCCATGACCAAGGGCGTGTATGCGGCGTGATCGGTGCTGGTGCGGAGAGGGTGCCTTCTGGATTCAATGCTAGCGTTACGTGGGCATCACGCCCTAGGTCACGTTCGTGATTAGGGCGTGTAATCTTTAAAATGGCGCCTGGCGGGATTCTTTCGGCGGAAAGTGGTGCGAGATGAGTCACGCCTGTGACAGGATGTCACGCCCTCGGTCACGCCCGTGACCGAGGGCGTGTAAATTCAATTGACATGGCGGCTAGATATGGTATGCTGGAGGCGGGTCATGGCCGTTTCCTGGGTCACGCCCGTGACCTGGGGCGTGTACTTGGTGAATCTTCACAGAATGAGCCCGGAGTGGTGGCAGCAGGTCTGGAACATATCTTGGGCTGTCATGCCCTTGGTCACACCCGTGACCTTGGGCGTGTACTTGACATTTTTTCTCAAAGTGCCCAGAGAACCTGAAAAACACAGAATAACCTTAAGTAAGTTTATAGAAATAAAAAGATGAATTTGATAGGATAATTCTTTCAATTTATACAAATTCTTATTAAAAATTCATTAAAATTATATTAAAGGATGAGTACAAAAAGTACACATCACATATCGACCCGTCGGAAGAAACATATCCACTAATTAGTGGAAATATTCCTTTTACAATTCAAATCAAAGGACTAACATGTCCAGGGATTAAGGAGGAGAATCGTTACCCTTGATGCTCATTTCGGTGCCATCGGACAAGGATTCCTCTCCACGGATTCGAAGATGGCACAAGAACGCAAGAGACATTCCACATTCTACCTCGAACTTGACTAGAAAAACGGATCCTTCCTCCGCTTCCCTACTTCTGCTCTTGCCTATGGATAGAGGTCCAGATAGAAAATAAGGAACTCCACGATTTTGGGGGCTATATATAGAAAAACACTACCGTCGGCGCTACCTCCTAATGTAGGCGCTAGCCCAGGCCGAACATATCCATAGCCTCTTAAGGATTCATCGAGAACGCTATAGCCGAAGCTAGCGCTACCGCCTGCGCTATCTCTCGATGACTCAAATTCAAGAGTTCTCAACATGATTCGTCGGAATACATTCGTCGGACACAAATTTGTCGAGACAGCTACCGCTAACGCTGCCACTACCGCTGGAGAAAGCACTCGACAAATCATCTTGATGGTTTCGACGATACTTAAAAGTCCTTTCGTCGACACACAACCATTTCGATGATAAGAGCTACCGCTGGTGCTAGCCCTAGCTCCGGAGCTAGATCCTTAGCTTAGAACACCGCAAATTCATTTCACATGAAAACTAGGGACTTACAATCCTCCCCCCCCCCCCCCTAAAAGGAATTTCGTCCCAAAATTCTAACAGTTCAAATAACTACAAAGATACAAAAATTTAACTTGTACCTCAACAGAAAAACTCAGGGAAATCCTCAAGCATAGTCTGCTCTCGCTCCCATGAAAGCTCCTCACGCCCACAATTATCCCAGCGTACTTTGATAATCTTGATCATTTTATTCCGCAATTGCTTCACCTCAGTGTCTTCGATGCATATGATATTGACCTTTGTCTTCAGCTTATCATTAATTGGCACCTGATTCACCGTAAACACTTGGCTAGGCTCTGGCACAACCTTCCTTAGCACAGATATGTGAAATACATCGTGCAAGCCGCTCGGCTCTATCGAATGAGCAAACTGATATGCAGCTTCACCAATACGTTTCAGTATCTCAAATGGACCAAGGTAACTTGGACTCAGCTTTTTCAAGCGTAAAATCCTTGACACACCATTGAAAGGTTTAATTTTGAGATAAACCCAGTCACCTATGGCGAACTCAATGTTTCTGTGCTTGACATTGCAGTATTTTGCATGCCTATCTTGCGCAACCAACAATCTCTCTCGGATTGCTCGAATAGTCGAATTGGCATCTTCAACTTCCATGCTCTTAAACAGCTTAGTTTCGCTCATCTCCACCCACACCAAGGGAGTATGTCACTTTCTTCCATAAAGAGCCTCAAAGGGCGCCATTTTTATACTTGCCTGGTAACTGTTATTATAAGCGAATTCAATCATAAAGAGATGATCTTCCAACCTGTTTCCAAAATCCAAGGCGCACATTCGGAGCATATCCTCCAATATCTTGTTGGTGCGTTCAGTCTGCCCATCCATTTGACGATGGAAGGCGGTGCTAAATTTCATCTTGGTACCCAACAGTACCTGGATTAGCCTCTAATCTTTTGATGTGAAGCGCCCATCTCGGTCACTTATGATGCTACGGGGGCACACCGTGCAGTCATACAACGCTATCTACATATAGCTTTGCTAACTTCTCCACTGAATCGTCCCTTTAGTTTAGAATACAGTGGGATACTTTTGTCAAGTGATCCACGATAACCCAAACATCGTCATTCCCGCTTTGCGACCTATGCAAACCATGCACGAAATCAATAGAAATATCATCGAATTTCCATTCTGCAATAGGCAACGACTTCAAGAACCCACCAGGTTTCTGACATTCTTCCTTCACAAGTGCGCAAATCTTGCATTTTGCCACGTAAAGGGCTATGTCCTTCTTTAAAGCTGGCCAACAAAACAACTTTTTCATGTCTTGGTTCATTTTTGTGCTCCCCAGGTAGATTGAGTACTTCGTAAAATGTGCCTCGTACAATAATTCCTCCCAATACTTGCCAACATTTGGGATGCACAACAGACTGTCTTTACATAAAAGACCATCATCCAAGACAAACTCGGCAGCAAACCGAACCGCAGTCTCCGCCAAGTAGCGCTTCATGCTTGCATCAAGCTCAAAGGCTTATCATATTCTGTCTGTGAGGTCATATTGCACCTCCGTCCAGTTCAAGCACACATTCGCGCTAGCGCTTCTATCCACACAGGAGATCTCCAAGGCTTCCAAGTCGCTGATCAGACGCGGATCATGTATCTGAATTCAGCGGGCTTGTGTAGAATTCCTCTTGCTCAAAGCTTCTCCCACAACATTTCCCTTCCCAGGAGTATAGTGAATTTCAAAAGTGTAGTCCCCCAGGAACTCCATCCACCTTCGTTGTCACATATTTAGCTCCTTCTAATTTAACAGATACTTCAAGCTCTTGTGGCCAGTAAAGATATCAACCTTCACACCATATAAGTAATGCCGCCACAATTTCATTGCGAATATCACGGCAGCCAACTCCAAGTCATGGATCGGATAGTTCCTTTTATGTACTTTCAGCTGGCACAAGCCATAAGCAATCACTGAACCATTCTGAAGCAAAACGCAGCCTAAGTTGTTCCCTGATGCATCACTGTAGATTTCATAGCCTTCCGTACCACATGGCACACGCCGGTGAACATACGAACTTCTGATACTTCCTTGTCAAAGTTGTGAGAGGAAGATTGATCCACGAAAAGTTCTCCACGAAGCGCCGATAGTAGCCGGCAAGTCTAAGGAAACTCCTGACTTCCGCTACTTCGCCAAAATAGGCCACTCCTGGATTGCCTTTATCTTTATCAGATCCACTACAACACCTTCTCCATTAACTACATGACCAAGAAACGCCACCGAGGCTAGCCAAAACTCACACTTTAAGAATTTGGCATACAGCTGACTTCGTCGCAGGGTTTCCATAACTACGCGCAAATGAATCACGTGTTTTTCTTCAGAATGCAAGTACACCAGTATATCGTTAATAAAGATGATCACAAATCGGTCGAGGCACTCTTTAAACGTTCTGCTCATCAGATCATGAATACCGATGTCTTATTCATCGAGCCAAATGGCATCACAGTGAACTCATAGTGCCCATAATGGGTACTGATGCACAAAACTATATCCGCAAAAGATAACGGCAAGTGTACCGTATCGAATGTAGTATAGGTTATAAAAACCAAGGTCGTATTAGACTCGGGGCGATTGAGTACTCTTACTTCAAGAAAATCTCTATTATTCTATCAATTAAAACTTTGGGTTGATTTTGCAAAAAGAAAATAAAAATAAGATTAAAATAATGAGTAAAAGGCTAGAACTCGATCTTTGAATCACCTCGGAAAAATAAAAAATAAGAAATAAAACTTCTAATTCTCTTAAGAAATTACTTGACCGTGGAGGTTCCCGAACTATGAACGTACCTCTCTCGAGGATACGCTCAACTGAGTTTAGGTTGATCAATTGAACTTTCGCTCTAGAATCAAAATCCCTAAAACTCTCTTTATCGTAGTGAACCCCTCTATTGGATTTGACTCCGATCCGGGAGAATTATGTCAACCTCACTTGAGGAGTGCATTCAACTCTCTTTATCCTTGAATTGATCGATTCGAATTCAAAACATCTCGGTTATTAGACTACGAAAACAAGAATGAGAATTATATATCAAAAATTTAATCTCAATACAATAAAGTTTAAGGATAAATTTTAAGCATTCTAAGGAAGAGAAAGAGAAGCTAGAGATTAAATCATGATTTATATTTTCCTTGGATCATCTCGGTCAAGTACTAATAGTAATTTAGCTACTCATGGAGATTAAGGAATCAAAAGAAATAAAAGAATACATGAATAAGGGAGAAGAAAATGAGAGAAATAAAACTAATTTATTAATTGATGCAAAGAGAATTATAAACTAAGAAAAGGAAATTACAACTATTGAATTGAAAGGTACAATTTGCAAGTAGTAAAAGGATTATAAGAACAACTAAAAACATGAAAATAAAGACATGAAATGAAAGTTCTAATCCTAAAAATTCGTTTCTTGAGCTCTGGAGAAGCTCCCTTTAAATAGGCAGAAATTTGATGTTATACGCCCTTCGTTACGCCCGTGACCAAGGGGCGTGTAAGGGGCGTGATTGCAGCAGCAGCGGAGAGGGCGCATTCTAGACTAATTGTGTGTGTTTCAGCCGTGTCAGGCCCTAGGTCACGCCCGTGACCTGGGGCATGTAATCTTAAAATAGGCTGATGGCGGGAGGCTTCAGCAGGAAGTGGTGTGGGATGAGTCATGCCCGTGTACTGATGTCACGCCCTCGGTCAAGCCCGTGACCGAGGGCGTGTAAATTTAATTGATGTGGCAGACATGTTCTGGGAGCTGGAGGCTAGTCGCGGCCGTGACATTGGGTCACGCCCTTGGTCACGCCCGTGACCTTGGGCGTGTACTTGGCGAATTTTTCACGGAACGACCCCGGGGTGTCGGATGTAGGTCTGGAACACCGCGCAGGTTACATGCCCATTGGTCATGCCCATGAACTGGGGCGTGTAAATGTGCTTTTTGCTCAATCATGCCCAGAAAAGCTAAAAACACAAAATAAACTTAAATTAGCTTATCAAAATGAAAGGAAGCAATTTATGCAGAAAAATACATATAATTTAAATAGATAATTATATGAATTATAATTAAATTAAGCTAAAAGATGAGTGAATAAAGTACTCATTAAATACCCCCATACTTACTCGTTTGCTTGTCCCGAGCAAACAACTTTTCATAGGTGTAGAGAAATTTAAATACTAGAAAAAGAAATTTGAACTCAAGGAATAAAAATGCGAAGTCTTACGCCTATGTGTAGAGATCCTAGTTGAAAGACCTATTCAGCATAACGATTAGCTTATAATTTTCAAAACTGCGATTTAACATATTGCTTTTACTTTTAAGTTGAAAGCTCGGTAAATTCTCGAATGCTATTCAGAGAGCGGATAGCGTGTTTTCTAAGATCAATATTACCCAAAATCGAGTTTCGGGATAGCCTCCAAAGAAATCCATTAATGACGATGGCCATAGGCTTGCCCGATCGCACTCTCTCCACTACACAAGTATAATGTCATAGTTTAAAGATCAAAAGGGCTTTCATTAGGAGTGAAACTTGGCTTAGGTATATGATTTGGAATTGGAAATCAAAGAGATAGAACATGACGGCTAAGGATCACACTAAACCATGGTGAGAGTTTCCCATAATTATCAAAATTTAAACCTTGCATAAGAGTTTTCATGAAGCAAAACATACAAAAACTCTCATTATTTTTCAAGCATAAGGCCATGAATAATTTTCTTTATTTTTCATAATTGGCCAACAAAATAATTTTTCACAATTTTTTTATTATAGCTCCAAATAAGAAGTTGCAACTTCCTTATTTTCACAATAGAACCCATTGCAAAATTTTAATAAATCTCAAATATTTAGTGTGATCATGGGGTGGATGTTTTGGCTTTGGTGAAAATGAAAGGTGGAGATAGCAAAGGAAATAAGGAAAGGCCCAAAGTGTTTGAACAATGAAATTTTTTTAAAGGTGGGCAAACAGGCACAAACGATCAAAAAATGGCCTAAATCACTTCTAAAAACTATGACAAACCTATGCAAATGCTTTGAGAATCGCTAGAGGCAAGTTCTAGCCGTCGAGAAACCTTCCATTCAAAATGTGTAATATTTCTCTAGTATGCTTCTACATACTCACTTGAATTATTCATAGATTCTATCGGATTCAAGGTAAGAGTAAAACAAAGATTGTTTTTTCGCAGTTAGAAAAACATAAATCTAAATTAATGCTAAATAGTTAATTTGACATAGAATTTTACAAACGCGTGCACTTAACTAGGAACACTACATGTGTCAACAATTTTATTCCAAAATTCAAAATCTAATGAAGTATAAAAATTCCTTACGACACTATACAAAAGCAAATCTACTAAGGATTTTGCATATGAGTAAGTATAAAATTCAGCAAAAATTTTAATTTTTTTCTTCTTGGACTTCCCAAGGTCAACCCGGTGAAGGTGCTCGCAAGGTACTAGAGGCTGTGATGGGAATTCAAGCCCAAATCGTCCTTTCTATGAAATTTTATTTTTATTAGATAAAAAAAAATATTTATGTATTTTTTTATTTTTTTCAAATAAATAGAAATATAAAGAAAGCAATGCTACACCCCCATACTTAAAATTAAACATTGTCCCCAATGTTTAAAACTAAGTATGAAGAATTCTTGAAAGAAAATAAATTTTAAGAAAAATACATAAAATTAAAGATAAGCAAGGGGTGCCTCCCAAGAGCGCTTTCTTTTTCCCGTCTTTAAGTTAGACGGTTAGGGTTAGGAAAAAGGAAATTTAAAAGAGAGGTGGACAGGCAACTCCCTTAATTCGCGCTGAGGTGAATGTGTCGGCGTCAGTCGCACGGCTACTCCTCTGCTTAACAAGTGATTCTCCGTTTGTCGTTTGATTTGACTATGCGAATCCAGATCACCTATACATACATGAGGTGATTTAAATTTGCTAAGATGAGCGGCATATGGATCTTCAATTAATTGGGGTAGCAACGGCTCATCATCAACCTGAAAATTATTAGTGTTTAAAGAATCACAAATAAACAATTCAGATAATTTTTCGCAAGGAGGAGGCGCTTGCGAAAATATAAAATTAAGCTCCGGTTGTTCCTATTCTAAAATAAAATTTTCATTAGGAAAATATAGTGCATTATCAAGCGGAATAAAATTTTCGGACACAAAATTTTCATGAATTTTTGGTTGGATAGAAGAAATTTGTGAATATTCATGACAAAGAAAATAAAATCTGGGTGAAGTAGGGGAAGAAACTTGTTCTTCTTCTATTTCATCCGGGGTGCCGATAACTTTAAGAAATTCTTGGTAAACTAATTTTTCTTCATCTTTGGTAAAAGAAGTTATGGGATTACATGAAACCACATGTTCCTCCATAACTAAATTATCCAAAGATGGAGAAAAAATACTAGAAGAAATAAAATTTTCCTCTAAATCTTCGGGGGAAGTATCTATTTGAATCGGCGGACATTCCACAAAATTAGAGTATGGAGGTTGCGGCGCAAAAGAATATGAACAAGAATTCAGATCGAAAGATTTATCTTCATCGCTCCGAAAGCTATCCGGGTGACCTTGCCACCAAGAATAATCTACTTCAGGGCTAGAAGAAAAATTATTAGAAGACGAAAAATTATTCTCATGAAAATTAGGAAAAACACTAGACGAGATAATATTTTCCTCTAAATTTTGGGCGGAATTATCTATTTGAATTGGCGAAATTTCGCCAAAATTAGAGAACGAAAATTGCGGTGTATAAGATGAAGAGTAAAAATTTGGATCTAAAGAATTATCTTCGTCGCTCCGAGAATTATCCGGGTGAGCTTGCCACCCAGAATAATCAACTTCGGAGCTAGAAGAACAATTATTAAATGCCAAAAATTTGTTCTCGTTATAATTAGAAAAATTATTTTCATTAAAGTTCAAAAAATTATTTTCATTAAGAGATGAAAAATTATGATCGTAATTATTATCAAAATTATTTGCATAATATTGAGGATAATTATTTTCATATTAATTATTTTGAGCATATGAATGTAAATAACTTCCTCACTTTGATGAGACGCATTACAATAATAACAACTATTTTGGCGTTTTTGTGCCGCTTCCAAAAGTTATTCTTGGCTTTGAAGCTCGGCGACTTTTACGGCCAATTCAAGTGACTCCATTTAATCAAAAAAAAGGAAACAATCTTTACTCAAATGAATGGAATTTTAAAAATATTTTCATTATATATATATATATAAATATTTTCAAAAAGCGGGTTAAATTAGTCATGGACTTCCTAAGGTCAACCCGGTGAAGGGCTCGCAAGGTACTAGAGGCTCTGATGGGAATTCAAGCCCAAAGGGTCCTTTCCGAAAATTTAGATTGCGCTTTTTAAGATTTTTTATAAAAATTTTAGGTGGAGAGGGAGAAAGAAAAAGAACGATAAAATTAATAAATATTTCTTTTTTCAAAATATCAACCGTATCCCTGGCAACGACGCCAAAAACATGATGCACAAAACTATATCCGCAAACGATAACGGCAAGTGTACCGTATCGAATATAGTATAGGTTATAAAAACCAAGGTCGTATTAGACTCGGGGCGGTTGAGTACTCTTACTTCAAGAAAATC
The DNA here is from genome assembly GCA_033032865.1 of Dactylorhiza incarnata. Classification (NCBI taxonomy): domain Eukaryota; kingdom Viridiplantae; phylum Streptophyta; class Magnoliopsida; order Asparagales; family Orchidaceae; genus Dactylorhiza; species Dactylorhiza incarnata. Next base: position 17,671,968 of record JAWHQI010000018.1, read on the forward strand.
TATATTATTCTATCAATTACAACTTTGGGTTGATTTTGCAAAAAGAAAATAAAAATAAGATTAAAATAATGAGTAAAAAGGCTAGCACTCGATCTTTGAATCACCTCGGAATAATAAAAAATAAGAAATAAAACTTCTAATTCTCTTAAGAAATTACTTGACCATGGAGGTTCCCGAATTATGAACGTACCTCTCTCGAGGATACGCTCAACTGAGTTTAGGTTGATCAATCGAACTTTCGCTCTAGAATCAAAATCCCTAAAACTTGCTTTATTGTAGTGAACCCCTCTATTGGATTTGACTCCAATTCGGGAGAATTATGTCATCCTCGCTTGAGGAGTGCATTCAACTCTCTTTATCCTTGAATTGATCGATTCGAATTCAAAACCTCTCGGTTATTAGACTATGAAAACAAGAATGAGAATTATATCTCAAAAATATAATCTCAACACAATAAAGTTCAACGATAAATCTTAAGCATTCTAAGGAAGAGAAAGAGAAGCCCGAGATTAAATCATGATTTATATTTTCCTTGGATCATCTCGGTCGAGTACTAATAGTAATTTAGCTACTCATAGAGATTGAGGAATCAAAAGAAATAAAAGAATACATGAATAAGGGAGAAGAAAATGAGAGAAATAAAACTAATTTATTAATTGATGCAAAGAGAATTACAAACTAAGAAAAGGAAATTACAGCAATTGAATTGAAAGGTACAATTTGCAAGTAGTAAAAGGATTATAAGAACTACTAAAAACATGAAAATAAAGACATGGAATGAAAGTTCTAATCCTAAAAATTCATTTCTTGAGTTCTGGAGAAGCTCCCTTTAAATAGGCAGAAATTTGATGTTACACGCCCTTGGTCACGCCTGTGACCAAGGGGCGTGTAAGGGGCGTGATTACAGCAGCAGCGGAGAGGGCGCCTTCTGGAGTAATTGTGTGCGTTTCAGCCATGTCACGCCCTAGGTCACGCCCGTGACCTGGGGCGTGTAATCTTAAAATAGGTTGATGGCGGGAGGCTTCGGCGGGAAGTGGCACGGGATGAGTCACGCCCATGTACTGATGTCACGCCCTCGGTCATGCCCGTGACCGAGGGCGTTTAAATTTAATTGATGTGGCAGGCATGTTCTGGGAGCTGGAGGCGAGTCGCGGCCGTGACATTGGGTCACGCCCTTGGTCACGCCCATGAACTTGGGCTTGTACTTGGCGAATTTTTCACGGAACGACTCCGGGGTGTCGGATGCAGGTCTGGAACACCACGCAGGTTACATGCCCATTGGTCACGCTCGTGACCTGGGGCGTGTAAATGTGCTTTTTGCTCAATCATGCCCAAAAAACTTGAAAACACAAAATAAACTTAAATTAGCTTATGAAAATGAAAGGAAGCAATTTATGCAGAAAAATACATATAATTTAAATAGATTTATATAAGAATTATAATTAAATTAAGCTAAAAGATGAGTGAATAAAGTACTCGTCTGGTACTAAATGTCATCTTGGGAATATCACTTTCCCAAATCCGCAACTAGTAATACCCAGATTTCAAATCCAATTTTGAATACACAGTTGATCCGACCAACTGATCGAATAGGTCATCGATTCTTGGAATTAGATACTTGTTCTTTTCTGTTAACTTATTCAGTTCACGATAGTCGATACACACACGCAGGCTACCGTCCCTCTTCTTCACGAAGAGGACAGGTGCACCCCAAGGGGAAGAACTTGGGCGTATATCGCCATGGTCTAGCAACTCCTGCAATTGAATCTTTAATTCTGCCATCTCCTTTGGCGCTATCTAGTGCGGGGACCGTGACACAGGCTTGGCACCTAGCACCAGCTCTAACATGAAGTCGATCTCCCACTGATGTGGCACGCCAGTGAGATCTTTGGGAAACACATCTAGATACTCCGATATGATAGAAACAGCGCTCAAACTAGGTGAGGCTTTGTATCCCCCACTAGCACGAAGCACAAGTCCGCACCCTGCCGAACTGCTTTGACTACTTTGACCGCAGATATTAACAGCTTGTTCGATCCACGCAAACCAGCAAAAGTCATTGCACTTTCAGTATTATGCACTAGTGTGACCTCCTTTGAAGTGCAATCAATGTATGCATACTGCTCCTACAGCCAGTCCATTCCAAAGATTACTTCAAACTCTGAGATCGGTAGTAACAATGCTTCCAAATCAAAGACCTGACTTCCGATCCGCACTTTACCCACACAAACTCGATCTGCACGCATTGAGCACCCATTCTGTAGCACTAAATCCAACCTTTCCTTTGCCAAAGACGAAGGCACTCTAATTCGTTGTATGAAGGCCTCTGATAGAAAGGAATGCGAGGCTCCAGTATTAAACAGTGCTCTCGCCGGACAGTTAAAGATGATGACAAAGCATAATCCAAAATGATTTAACAAGCAATGCGCAAGGTATGACATATAAAAAGTAACAAAAGCTATATATGAACACATACCTGTCACCACATCACTTTGTTTAATGGCCTCTTGCTGGCCAAAATTGTATACTCAGGGCTGAGCTTGAGCATGATGGGATGCAGTTGATTCCGCCGCCTTCCTTTTCTCTGTTGCATATGACGCAACTGCCTTTTTTCCATTGCGACACTCCCGAGCATAGTGGCCCACTTTTCCATAGTTGTAACACGTAACTGGACCTCGTCTAGTAGTCGTTCCAGACATGGAAGATTGAGCTGGACCTGAAGATCTAGCTCTCTTTCTCCACTTTCCCTGCCCAGACTTTGCAGGGTCCGGAACTTTAAACTCTGGTTCTTTACAACCAAGTCCTTCTTACTTTGGACTCATTTCAAGTCCTTCTCCAAGGAATGAGCAGCGCTGAACAAGGTTATAAAACCATGCGTCATCGGCCCAGACAGCAATAACCGCAGGTCATCACGCAGACCCTCATAAAACCAATTGGTCTTACGCACTTCATCTACAAACGTAGCGCCTGCATAACGCCCCAACCTCGTAAACTCGTGCAGATAATCATCCACCATACTATCACCTTGAGTCATTCGGTTGAACTGGTTCTCCATGTCAATACGCTAAGCAGAAGGGAGATACGTTGCCAAAAATAGTCTCAAAAACTCATCAAACGAAACATCCGCCAGTTGCCTTCCCGCCGACTAGTGCAACTCCATCTCCTCCCACCAAAGCTGTGCCTCCCCATCCTGAAGGAAGGTTGATAAGGTGTCTTTCTGTCCTTCCTTCGTTTTCGAGGCTGTCAAGGTTTTTCTATATCTCAAGAGCCAGTCCTCAGCCTATGTTGGGGTTCCTGCTCTCACAAACGTCGAAGGGTGGAAACTCAGAAAATGATGCGGTTGTTGGTCTGAAGCTCATCTTGCCCTCACTGGCACTGGTCTTTTGACCACCAGTTCAACTGCAACAATCAGCACCGGGCCACCCCGAGGGTAGGAGGTTGTACAGGTACAGGCATTCCGGGTTGTGCATTGAACATAGCGAAGACTGCCTCAGCTATTAACCACACTGTCTCAACAGAAGGAGGAGTATGCATATCTGTTGGTGCACTACTCGAAGTAGAGCATGGGGGTCGAGACTGCCGCGCTCTACTTCTAGTCGGCAATATATGAGTAATTGAACACAATTAGTGACTAACATGTAGCAAGAATCAAAAAAGGAACACTCAGGTTCCAACACGCTGCTACAACCATACATGCATGTCTTTCCTAAAGTGTACATTCTAGTTATTTAAATGAGTTAGATGGTGACGCACACACGTGCCCACCTCCCCTTAAAGGAATTCGACCATGAATTTGCACGGAAGTGATTGAGACCCATAGCTGATACCAAATTGTAACACCCCACCCATTGCACAGTATATAACACTAGGTCCGGTCGGGACCCCACACCATATAAGGTGAATAAGCAAGAGGGTTACGTTTTCAGTTACCCAACCAACACCATCTCAATGTTTACGCAGAAGCGGAAACCTAAATTAATTACATCTTCAACCAGAAGACATGTCCACAATACAGAATAGGAATTACCGATATATATATATAAGTTCTAGCACTACGGCCATACATCAAAATGTGTTTCTCTTATTACATGTTTTACAAACATCGGCACGCAGGCTGATAATACATGATGTAAAACAAGCAAAAGACTTGGGACTTCGAGGGCCATCAAAGCACAGCAGGTGGGATTCCAACCCGCTATTTCCCGCTCGTCTCGCCAGGACCTGTAAAACACAATCCACCAAGTTGTGGGAAAACAAGTAAACGGTCAGCTTTAGCTGACCAAGAATATAACGACCCCACCCCATGCCCGGGGAGGTGGTACTCCTTCCTTGCAAGCAAGCAATATCAACATATATTTCATAGGTGCGTCTAAACACTACATAGAAATTGTCACCACATACGTCGACTCAAGGCCACACGTATCGTGCTCTTAAGGAACACTTCAGTGTACTCCCCGAGTTACAAGAACAATCTATGTCCTTTTTTAACTTAGATGTCCAAATGAGCTGTCGTACACACCAACATTGTTTGGCATTCTTCCAAAAGACGGTTCACCGAGGGGCAACTTCTTCACCGACTAATATGGACGGGTTCAGATCAAGCTAGGCTCGGCTCAATCATCGCAGCACGATGCAGGTAAACTTTTAGCTCATCCCGATCACGTAGAAGACCTCCTCCACGTCATTATCACAGCATGCCACAAAAAATCATATTACTAGCACTAGCATTGGCGCTGGCGCTAACTAACAGAATGTAATTTTGTCTGCTATTTTGGGTATTTTGTGTAGGTAACCTCTTGGACTCCCTGTGAAAGTGCACAGTGTCCCTCTGAGAATTCTCTAGAGTGGGGTGAATATATATTTAAATATTTTTACCTTAACAATGCATACAATAAAAGTACTAAGGTATTATGCACACAGTAAAACCAATAAGCAGAATAAACACAGTAAAACCAATAAGCAGAATAAATAAAATAATGATTGCTGAAAATATACACAGAAAAGTTAAATGGGACATCACAGAAATTAACAGCAAAGACACAAGAATTTTTATAGAGGTTCCACAAAATGTGGGTAGTCCTCTCTTCTACCTCCCTGGTGGGATTGCACAACCTGTGTCTGAGTCTTTTGATAAGGAGACTCTTAGAACCAAAGATCTTTTGATAAGGAGATCTTGAACCACTCAAATCTTTTGATAAGGAGATCTTGAACCACTCAGATCTTTTGATAAGGAGATCTTGAACCACTGAATCCTTTGGAAGAGGGATTCATAAAACTCTGTACAGGTGAAGGAAATAAGTAGAAGAATGTGAGAGGGAGAAGGAGAGAATTTTGATATCAGAATTCTTCAGAAGCCTTGGTGCTTCTTGTGTCTTGCTTTCACTAGATCTAAAATAATAAACTCTTGCTTATGATAGTGATGATTTGCAAGGGTTGTTTTTCTTGATCCTTTTTCTCTCAGCACTTGATGTAGTTCTGCTGCTGTGTGATGAAGAAGAAGAAGCAGCAGAGTATGTTCTTTTGCAGAAAGTGCTCTCCTGTGAAATCTGTCTTTTAGGGTTTTAGATGGAAGAAGATAAAGACCTTATTCAACAGAGAGAATAATATAATAAATGTTGTCCCTTTTCTTTTGTTTTTGCATACTTATTGTGTATGATTGTATTTTCAAAAACCTTTCTTCTTTTGGCTGGTCCTGAAAAGGAATTCCTCTCAGCCACCTAATTTCCTTTCTTCTTTTGTTCTCGACCCGTCCATTCATTTCGAATAGCTTGCAAAAGTGATTTGTTGTGTCCTGGAAGGCTTCATTCTATTCTTGTCAATAAATGAGCCATTGGAGAACAGTCTTTAGCCTGGTGGTCCTTCTGAAAAGGTCCCAAAAGGACAGCTAAAAAAGCGTCCTTTTTCTGACTGTATTCGGCGTTGCATCGACTTCATCAATCTTCATGTCGACGCACCTCTGAGTTCTAATCGACGAAGCTTTGAATTTCTTCTTAGCTTTGGATGAACTTAGATGTTGACGTTATGTCAATTCCATATCGACGTAACCATCGAGTTAAAGCCTTGGACTTGATCTTTTAACTTATGCGTCGAATTGTAGTCGACGTTGCGTCGACTAGTTTGATGGCTTCGACAAGCTCTTCCTTCTGTGTTGAGTCCCTATCGAGGTTCTGTCGACTTGACTTATTCTTAGACAGGCTGAATAATCATCTTCGACTTTAACTCAGAGTTGCGTCGATATCAAGTCGAAGTTGCGTCAACTTGTATTCAACGCAAGCCTTATCTTAACTTGTTTTGTGATTGCTTTAACTAGATCTTGACACTCTAAGTTGAGTGTGACATCCTAAGACATCTAATGACCAGATTACCCTTACTATACAATGTGGGTAATAAACCCTAAGAGGAAATCACTTATAGTTAATTTCTAAGTTAAATTAAAAGGGGTTTTTGCTAACAATCTCCCCCTATTTATCTTAACAAATTTTTACAGTTTGTTTAAAGTGATTTTACACATACTTTAACATTCATACAAATACAAACAAGGCATTTATAGACAATACCATATAATAAAATGAAAAAAAACTGATTGATATAACTCAGTGTTTACCAGAATTAGTTTATCCAAGACATGATTCACTTTTTCTTCTTCAGAAAATTTGTCAAGGCCTCAAAGATTTTTCTGGATTTTCTCTTTACATATTTGAAATTTGCTGGGATTGCTTTTTCTGGATTCCTCTAGATTTTCTCATGCCCTCTGAAAAGTTTTTCCAGATCAACTTCAACTCCACGATATACATTACTAAGCTTTGCTCCCATACTGATAACTTTAGCTGTCAGCAAATTAATTTCTTCTAGATCTATATCCTCAACATCAAGATCTGGTACTATAAGAGTTGACTGAGGAACACCTGCAACTGGAGCTATTTTGATATGTAAGGTCTTCTAAGTCTTAATTGACTCCAAGACCCTTTTTACCTTGTTGACCTTTCTCATCCTGGAATTTTGCTTGAGGATTCTTTGCAACATATTTGGAAAGATTAAATAGAGTGCAGGAAATTTTGAATGCCTCTTCTAATTGTTCTTTCTCTACAGTCTCTTTGCCCTTTTTCAGCCTTTCCATAAACAATATTCTCTTTTCCTCATGTTCCCTTTGAGTTGCTTCATACTCATCTTGCACTCTTCTTCTAATCGCATCCAAGGCTTCATCCAGCTTTGGATCATGGTATTCCTTCATTGTATTTTCAGGAATATCAACTTTCTCATAAGTCTTGTAATAAGATTTGTTCTTTGTATACATTTTTATTTGTTCTTTTGTATACATTTCCCAGATAGGCATACTTCTTCCATATCCACTACCTCTTTCACCTCTTCCTCTGAAATTCCATCCCTGACCTCTCCCTCTCTATGGAGGTCTTCCTGTGAAGATAGCTGTTAGAAGAGTTGGAGTGGGTGTTGGGGTAGAATCATTAGGAGGTAAAGCTGGAGGTGAAGGGGGTGGAGCATTTTCAAGGACCTGATCTGTCACCTTGACTGGAGAAGGTGGTATTATAGATTCTTCATAAGAGACCCTGAATTTTTGTACATCAGGAATGGATGACTCAGTACCCTCATTAAACTCTTGCAGACTCTCCAGATAGGCCTGAGCAATTGAGAATAGAGGAACCCATATAGCAAACTCCCCCTGAATTGATGACTCGCCCTGTGTTGAAGGCTGAGTCTTTGGAGGTGATAACTCCCCCTCTGTTACTAAATATTCAGGTAGAATAAGGAGCTTAAAGGTAATGGCTGGCTCACCTTTAGACATAGAGAATAGATGGAGAGCTGCAGTGTACATTGAGTCTTGAGATGGCTGCCTGCTGATATATTTCTCCACCTGCTTTATATCGTTGAAGAAAGATATAAAGACATCGGGAGGAACAGCCGATAATCTTATCTCTGCACCAAGATCTATGATTTCAAATGTAAGGTCTCGCAACCTTCTGTGTTGGGCGTATTGCTTGCGATAGCAATCTCTGGAGAAGTCAAGATACAGAGTACTGAACTGAGATAACAATGTCTCGAGGGCAAGATTAACTGCTTCAATAAAATCTCGTTGATTTGAAGGAGATGCCATTGAAATCCTAAAGGTACCTGTAAGGAAACAGAAAGAGAGAATTAGAGGGGAAATAGAGGAGAGTGAAAGGGAGAGAAGTTGAAAGAGCACAATAAAGTCGAATGCCTGAGTTGCTATGAATAGATGAATCATCGCAACTTAGGGTTATATTCGAAGTGATGTAAAAAAGAAATGAATTCAGCGTGCCAAAATTATGTGCGCGCTTTGCAAAGACGACGTAACGTCGATAAGAATTTGACGTGGCTCCGAATATAGTTCAGCGAACATGATGTCTACATGATCGTCGATATATATTTGATGCTACGTCGAGTGCTATTCAACGGAACTATCCCAATCCACTCTCGAGGCGAACATCGAATAGAAGTCGATGGTGTGTTGATTCTTATTCGACGCAGCTCTGATTTAACAATTTTTGTGAAATTTTTTGTTGTTTTTCCATGCAATACCTTTCTATGGAATAAAGGTTTGAATACATAATATAGTGGGAGTGTCCTAGAGAGCCCCATCAAGCATTCCCAGTGCATTGATAAAGAACTTGTGCTTGCTTTCACCAAGTGGCTTAGTGAAAATGACAGCCCTTTGAATATCAGTGGAGATGTATTGAAGGTTAATCTTACCTTTCTCAACATTGTTCCTGAGAAAGTGGTGTCTTATCTCGATGTGCTTAGTTCTGCTATGGAGAACAGGATTGGAAGCTATATAAGTAGCACTAGAGCTGTAAAAGAATATTATGGAATTGACAAGGGAAAAGTTATAATCTAACAACTGATTTTACATCCACAATATTTGTTAACAACAGCTTCCTTCAGCTATGTAATCAGCTTCAGCTGTAGAAGTGGAGATTGTGGTTTGCTTCTTGCTAAACCATGAGATCAGTCTAGCACCCAGGAACTGACATGTTCCTGAGGTGCATTTTCAGTCCAGTCTGCATCCAGCCACTACAAGAAGTCAGAGTTTTGGCCAAGGTAAATTGCCCTGGCTAAAAGTCCAAAACTGTGGCTAAAGAGTATTCGCCACGGTCTACAAACTGGAAAAATATGTGGCTAAAGGTCGCGTGGAGAAAGGTTTTTAGCCACGGATTAGTAGTGGCAAATAGTATTAGCCACGAAGAAGTAATGTTGTGGCTAATACCTAGACTTTTAGCCACGGTTTTCCCTCCTGGCAAAAGCATTTCAATTACGTTAAATTGACTATTTGCCACGGCTTTTGGTCGTGGCGAATAATCTGACTATTAGCCACGGTTTGAAAACCTGGCTAATAGTAATTTCAATATTTTAAAAAATCTATTTGCCATGGTTTTAAACCGTGGCAAATAATAAATTATGATTTTTTTTTTAAAAGAGCAGAAATTAAAACCAACTAGGATGCTTATTTGTTCCATGAGACTAGCTAATAATACCATCAATATAATTCATCAATTTTCAAGAATTAGGATGCTTGTCTAGATGCAATGAAACCAGCTACGAAGAATTGTTGCACAAAATATATTTGTAAATAAATAACACCATAGATCTTATATCTCTATTCATATGAAGAAGAAATCACACGACAACGGGAATTTTATTTCATGCAAATAGCACCTCAAACTTGGAAAGGGCACGAAGGAATTAATAGAATTTTAATGTAATACAAACAAATAAGAACATAACTACAAATTCTCATTGTGAAACAAATAAAACAACCATTTTCATTAGTTCAAAATCAGCCTCCACAGAATGAAAACAAGATGGGGGATAATATAAATGATAGAAACATTTGATGAGTACAATTCTCCATTCCTCAACAACATCGCTGCACATGTTGCACTGCTTAAACCCTGTCAACTGGAAACATTACTTTAGTTTCTGATGGTGACATAGAAAAACATTGGAAAATTTTCTTTTTTTATATTTTTGCCTGAAAATGAATGATTAGCAAGTAGAATTTGATAATTTAGAAATATAAAACAATGCATCATTTGACTCTATTTTGTGAAACTTGAGCTCTTATTTACATTCTTGAAAATACGGAATATAGCAATAGGAGGTGGGTTAGCTAGTTGATGATCGAAAACTACTCCAAGAAGCTAATCTGATGTATCATCACCACTCCAGGAATCATAATAACCACTCAAATGAAAATTACAGCAGTAGAAACCAGTAAAACTACATTCACTTGGTGTTGTGTAGTTGATTACCTATAAATTGTGTAGCTGTAGGATACTTCAATAAAAATAACATAAAAACTGGGTGTAAAAAATGTATGTCGCTTCCAATAACTTGGATATGTTGGTTCAATGGCTCGTAGTGAAGCTATGGTGTGACGTGAAGAAATCAAGAACAAAACACTACTTCCAACTCTTGAGGTTGTTTTCTAACAGGAAATCCATCACCCTTCATGTTAACAGAAATAGAATTTTGATTAATCAATTCACAGGATAGCAGCTAATAGTTCAAAGTTGTTGTTCTTGTAAGTTAATAAACTCTTGTCTCATCTCTGTTTCTGCTTTCAAAACTTCCCTGCAATCATAGTATTATCTCTTAGAATAGATTAAATAGCATAAGATTATGTAATCATTCAATTTGGTGTCCCAAAAAATGTGTCATTTAAGATGAACTGTGCATCTTCAAATATTTTGACGAGAACTGGAAGCCTTAAAGAAGAGTTTCAGAAGCGCATGCGAAGAAGAACGGATAGCTATGAAGAAATAATCATCTCAAAGAAAAGAACAGACCAGTTTGTGGTTGTTCTGTTCTCCTCCAGGTCTAACACAGTGGCTACAAAGATGATCAAAGAACATGAATCCTCTACTCAAGCTTCGTTACAGAAGGAGGAAGTTCAAGAAAAAGAACATGAGAGCATTAATCCAATCAAAGTTTACTCTGAAACTAGTGAAGTTGAGAAGGGCTTCAAAAGGAAGATGGTGTTGTTTTGGAACATTTGGTTGACGGCTTTCCTATTTCTATTGTGTCTTTGACTATCCTTTTTGTCAAAAATTTTGCATTATATGAGATTTGGGCTCCATTTGGCACAGCGATAGCGATCGTGAACATGGTGGTCATGAACCGTTGTTCGTGAACGTCTGACCTCGCCTAAGGAACTTTATCCCTTTTATGTAACAAAAACAACACAAGTAATTTGTAGAAAATTGTTGAATGTTTTTTGAAACCATTTTACTCCAAATAATGATCAAAAACTTAGCAAGCTTTATTGGACCTAGTTGCTTGCTGCATAAAAAGCTATGGACAAAAGATTGAAGATCATTTCTAGATTAAGAAGAAGCGGGGAAAGATAATGGAATTTATAGCAAGCAGAAGATTGAAGAAGCGCTTAAGATGTCAGAAAGAAAATGGACTTCTATAACATGATAGATGAAGATGATGTTCTGATATGAGAAAGAGTATGGAATTTTATAGTAAGTACAAGATGTCAGTCGGGGTGGGACATGGAGGATCAGCAGGGAAGAAGTCAATATTATTAGAAAAGAGATTATAAGAATACCGGTAAGAATATAATTATAAAGGTGTTTATAAGATTGTTAATGGATTTCATGAAAAGAAAATGAACTTTTGTAGCATGTGGAAGATATATAGAAGATGCAATGACGAGAGGCCCGCTGGGGTGGGACATAGAAGAGCTGCAGGGAAGAAGTCAATATTAGAAAAGAGATTATAAGAATGCTGACAAGAGTGTAGTTACATAACAAAGGGATTTATAAGATTGTTAATGTTTTCGTACTACAACAAAGTTGGTTTTTCACTGTATTTTTAAGAGCTTACCCCTTGCTTCTAGTTTTTGTTTTAGCAGCGCATTAGATTGCAAGCGTCGCAAAAATGTGTTCAAGACGGCAACTGAAGTCGCTTATATTTTTGCAGCGCTATACTGAGAGCGCCCTCATACTTGTTCTTTTTATATATAGCTTGGGGATCTACAGAATATCCAATTCCATCATTATTTTTATGATGTGATTTTCTCAGAACCATAGGTTCTTCATTTTTGTTTCTGTATAATTCCACATCAAGTGGTATGGTTTCAAATTTTTTAATAACGCCCTTCTCAATTTTTCAGTTACAGAAATTTTGTTTCTATTATCTAAATTTTTTTAGTCTTCTAATTCAACTCTACTTAATTATATTACTATCTCAATTTTCTCCTATTCTACTTTGTTGTCATCTTTCTTAGTTTTGCTTTATTCACCAATAAAAAAAGAATAGAAGCAAATACTAATATATGAAGTATGATTGTAGACACAAATTATCATTGGGAGATTATTTTTGAAATTCATTGAGAGAAAAGTCGAAGCCAAGCCATGTTGAGGAAGGAAACATTTATTTCCATATTGTAGCCGTTCAGCTACCCGCATACTTGGTTCTTATAGGATCAAAGAGTAAATGCACGTTTCTATATCCTATGATATCACGTGACTTTCCAATTCATACAGCGAAATGGAGTCCACCTCAAATCTCTAGCATGTTACAAGAAGGAGCTTATGTTTTTAATAAATGTTGTTGAAACCGGCAACCGGTCTCTTGAGTTCGGACCCACAGGGGGTTGCAGCCCGTGCCTACTTGTCCCTCACTTACGCTCTTGACTGTGGACGAAGAACTAGGAACAAACCCAAGGTTGTAGCGAGGAGGTCCCGCCACACACCCGAAAGATCTTAGAGAGCTTCCCCTCCCAAACCAAAGCTCAGCAGGGCACCTTGGAGGGCACTAGCAGCCAACCAAAACTTCCTTAGGAGGAGAGAGCCTGAAAGATCGGATCTCCTCCAAGGTTCCCTTCAGGGTCTATTTATAGATTCTCTAGTCTGGACTGCAAATAGCATGAATCCGCCTTTTAGTTTTACTAATCGCACCCCAAATTGGTCTGCTAACAGCCTAACACTTTTGTTCTGAAGGGCTATTGGCAGCCCACGAGGGGTATCTAGGTATTTTTACCCCCAAAGCCTTTTGGGAGGGTGGTCCGTGAAGGCACCAGTCGTCAGGCTTCTCGGATACTTGATTCTATTGGGTGATTGGTCCCTGGGTGCACCACTCGCATGGCCTCCCGCGCACTCGCACTCCTGAATGGGCGAATGCCTTGGAGATGAGATCTGCACTCACCTTGAGGCTCCTCTGACTCTCATGACCTAGGCGAATTCCCTCCTTGCTTGTTCTCCTACCTGTCTCAAGCCAGGGGCCCCACTCGACAAATACGGGGTTGTACACAATGCCCGCTCTTTTCGAGTGTGGCACTGGCTCGGAAAGAAAGTCCAACCCCAGGTATTTGGTGAGCTCATGCTGACATGGGGGAATCTTTTTGTGGGACCCTCCATTTTGCTATAAATATTTCCTCGGTTGCTGCCTTAAGAGCGTTTGTCCTCTAATCACTGTTCCCTTTTTTATCCTCAAAGCTCTCTCTTCTCAGATGACGTTCATGAGGCCTATGCCAAGAACTCTCTCGCAAGGGTTGATGTAACACCTTGCTTCCGCGTAGGGGGAGATACTATCTAAGTCTGCCCGATACGCCCCCTAGTTCTTGTAAACGAGAGATCCTTCTAAGCCCTACTGGCTGAAGAATGCCAGGGTGGTCCGGCGAGACCTGTCGGAGATACAGTCTACGTTCGAGACCCACCCTCCACTCCAACATCCCTCCCAACAACACTGCCGAGGTAATATAATCTTTCTCGCCTTTGAAGCTAACCAGGGTGACGCTATGCCATGTTCATTTCAACAATTTGCAGAACCTGCAGGTGACGGGAGGTGGCCCCGGGATCAACCAGGCGTATGCCTCCATTCCCCCACTTGCTCTCAGAGACATTCAAAAGTCAAAGGAGCCCGTCCTCATAACTACCCCTGGCTGGAGCCGGCGCGCGCCTTGTAAGCACTTCACGGTCTTCTCTCCTGTCTTTATCTTTTGCCCTTTTTTGACTCTGTTTTTTGTAGCTCTAACCTTTGGGACCACGGGGTTACCCGCTACCTCACGCAACTTTCCTTCCCCTGAGACCACCGTCAACTTTCCAGCTCCTGAGCGGGAACATTCAGCGGACAAAGGCCCGGAGAACAACTCTCCCGCAGGGGATTTTGCCACTACCTTTGGTGTCGCCAACAAGCTTCAGCGCCCTGGGAAGGGGAAATCGATCCACCCACCCCCCCCCCCCCCCCCCCCACAGCCAACCATTCGCAGGGCCGTCCATGACTTCTTGCCAATCCCCCTATCTAACCTTATGTACCTGGTTAGTTGTCCCCACATAAGACTCGAAATTTGCATGACTGGGAAATGCTAACTTTCACTATCGCAGGATTTCTCCTGGTCCTGCTGGTGCATACTCAAGAGGACAAGGGACCGATCTCGCCACCTCCCTCTCCCTGCGACGTCTCAGATTTTCTCGGCGACCATGAAGATGCCTAGGGTCTGAAGGAGCGGATGACGGAGCTTTTTGGCAAGCTGATCTGGATGCAGCGAGATCTGGCCAATTAGACGGAGGAGCACCGGGAGGTCTTTGAGTTTCGGATAAGCATCCTCGAATGAGACTACACGCACCTTATTGGGGAAATGGAGCGCCAGGAAGGCTGGTGCGAGGAGACCTTGCTTGGGAGGCATATCGTGTGGGCTAGGGACCAAATGCGCTTGGGTAACCAAGAGTTGATGGTAGTTAGCGCGTTCCACTACCCGCGGGTGCCTCCGAGTACAGGGAGGCGAGGTCGGGGTCGATGGCAGTGGGTACCGTATTAATCCTAACGACTCTCGCCCCTTGTATTCTCCTGCACCCTCGTTATTTTTCTTCCTTTTACGCACTGAACCAAGATGAGACCTGCTGCGTCTCGCGAACCATTTTTGCAAGTGTTATTTACTCTTTTATTGTTTTGACGAATGCTTTCTTGCGAGTACATTCATTCGCGTCGTGATTTTAGCATTCGTCGGGAGGGCCTCACATGTCTCTGTTGCCTTCTATCTGCGGCATGGCGTATAAGACACCATTTTTTCTTTTAAAAACCCGGGTCTTATGCCCAAAACCGCCGCTTTGCGGTGACACCAACACACGAGAAGGTCGCCACTACAAAACGCCAATCCTGCCATCCATATCGATCACAAAAGAAGTAAAGCTTAAACAAACTTATAGAAGTTCAAGTCCACATCACATAGAAAATAAAACCATCAAAAGAGATGTCCACATACAGTAACTGAATAAAAGATAATATTAATAATAAAGGTCTCCTGGCCAATACATCAATTCCTCACTATAATTTCACTCGTGGAAGCATAATCTACTAAAACTAGTAAGACACTCACGGATCCTGTCATTGGATCTCCCATGCTAGACTGCCCCGCCTCCATCTACACCGGCCTATGGTGCTGCTGCGTCTCCTCGGTCCCCTAAAATGATAAGGTCCACCGGTCGTGTAATGCTATTGTCCTCTTTCCTGGCTGATTTGAATCCTTGCCGACCAAAGGGGAAAGGAGTAATATCTCTTTCTTTTCCCAGAACCTCGAGCAGAACAATTTCTTTCTTTAACTTGCTGCAACGGCTACATCATTTGTTATTTCTGCCAAACGGCTATAACATTTAATGCTTTAACAGCTGTAATATCATATTTATAAAGACAGCAATATATAAATAGAATTAATAAAATATTGCTTTAATAAAGTCTGATAGCATATTAGTCGAGCTGAGAATAAGAATTATAATACTGAAGATATTTCGTCGAGCTAAGCTTCAAGTTCGTCGACCTCATCATTTGATTCGTCGACCTGAATATTTGATTTACTGTTTCTGGACATCTGCTGAATATTCATCGAACGCGGACTTGAGTTCGTCGAACGGAAGGATTCGTCGACCGCTGAGACTGGCTGGATCATCGACCGCTGAATATTAAGCTGTTCGTCGAACGCAGACTTGAGTTCGTCGAACGCAGGATTTCGTCGACCGTTGAGCCGGGGTCTGTTCGTCGACCGCTGAGCTGAGGCGGGATCGTCGAGCACTGAGCCGCTAGATTTCGTCGAGCGCAGAATGAATATCTTCATCGACCGCAGAGCGGCGTTCGTCAAACGCAGGTAGCCGTTCATCGAACGCAGAGAACATATGTAAATTTTATTCCTTCTCTTATTTTCTGCCTATTAATATATATCTATTTATATTTCTTAGTATATTATATATATATATATATTCTTTTCAGCCTTCTACCTTAATAGGATTTAATCTAAGTTGTAAGATATGTTATGATATAAACTTAGACATTAAAGGTGGATCCTAAATCAAATCAAAACTAGGGTTCCAACAATCTCCCCCTATTTGAGTTGCGATCCTAATCCAAACTAAGACTAGGTTCTAACAATCTCCCCCTATTTGGTTTAGGATTCCTAAGCATAAAAGTCTTTAAAGCTTTAGGGTCAGAGATTATTTACTTCTTATAAAATTCATTTAAGCAATTTCAGATTTCCTAGATTTTATTTTTAAATAGGATTTTAATATGAATTGCTAGCTGTTATTAGATTCTAGTAATTTTAAAATCAGAAATACAAAGTCTGATAGATTCTTTCTATAGAATCCCCTTAATCAGAAAAGACTCACACTTAGTGCTTTGATCATTTCTGATCTATGCAATCTGAGTAGAATGCTCAACATGATTTTATGAGAAAATCAGGAAGAATGTGAAGTTATCTGACTTGTTTTTAAGATAGAAAATTCAAAGAATCTTAAAACTGTTGTTTTAATTTTAATTTGAGTAAAAAATATTAAACAGTTAAAACAAAATTGCCTTATAGATGGATAAGTTGGCCTTTTTATTTCATTAAAGTATAAATTTGAAAAATTTCTTTGATTTTGTTGAACATACCGAATTTTCTTCTTAACAGGATGTTCAAATTTATTTTTCAAAGAAATAATTTTCTTTTCTGATGTTTTCAAATCTATTTTAAGTTTAGTGTGTTTAGAAGTTATTTTTAACTTTTTTATTTCTTTGTCAGATTTTATCATATCTGTATATATTAACTTAAGATCTGATATGTGATTTTCAGATTTTATTAAATCTGTACCTGAAGATGTGAAAACAGATTTAAATTCAGAGGTAGAAAAAAAGTTGAAGTTACCTCAACTACCTTAGGTACCATTTCTGCTTCAGATTCTGCATCTGATGTGTGATATGAACCAAATATGGCCATCATACAGAAATTTTTGGCTTTTTGTTCTTCCTTTTCTTCTTCTTTACTCAGATTAGAAGATGGTTCTGCATCAAAAATGTAGTTAGTGGAAGAAGTAGGAGTGCATTCATTTACCATCCTTGAGAGGGAGTTCCAGATTTCCTTTGCTGAAGTGCAATCAGCCACTTTAAGAAGAATGTCTTTTCACATTGATTTAGCCAATATGTTCATGGCCATGGAATCATCACTTTTCAGCATTTCTTGATCATCTGTTGAAGGGATTGAAGATGAAAGTCCTGTCAAATAGATTTGTAAATATTTTCATCTATGGCATTCATATATAACTTAATTCTAACTTGCCATAAAAGAAAACTATCCAAATTACATATAGGTGGATCTGAAAATAGAAAATCTGCTTGTGCCATTTAGAAAAACACTTTTTAAAAACAAAAGAACTAAGTGATCTTTGTGATTTTAGGTGTTAGCCTGTGTGAAAAATCAACTTCCTCTGATACCAATTGAAAGTGAGTTCAATTGAGTATCAGTTGCAAGAAATTGAAATAATAAAATCAACCTGCTTTGATACCAATTGAAAGGAGATGTTAGTTCTTAAGATATTATTAAAAGGTCTTGTTTAAGTTTTACTTCAAAATAATGTTATATATAAATAAGTGTGCTGATTGAGAAATAAAATCAAACAGTAAGTAAGCATATAAAACACAGCACAGCAAATAAAAAATAAAACAAACAAGGCACATCCAGATGACATAAGAATATATAGTAGTTCCCCTCAACTTGGGTACATCTACTCTTCTACCCACTGGTAGGAATCCACTAGAGGATTTTTGATCAGGTGCCCTCACACCAATGAGCTTTTGATAAGGTGCCCAAAAACCAAGGGAGCTTTTGATCAGGTGCTCTAACCAAGATGCAGGTTTTTGCTAAGGTGGCCTGTCACCGGGAGTTAACTTTTGAAGGGAGTTATAACCCTTTACAAGATGGGAGAAATAAAGAAAACAAAAAGATATGTTGTTCTTCTCTTTGCTGAGAAGACACTTGAAGATGATGTTGAAGAGAGCTCCCCCTGTCTGATTTAGTTTGATGACAGCTTTTGGATGGAGCTCCTTCTCTAGATTGTGATACTCCTCTTTTCTTCTTGCAGTTTAGATCCTTGAACAAATGATATTGATTTGGTGTCTCAGGTTTGTATAGAAGATCTGCAAGAAAGAGGTTTAGCAAAAAGAAGATATAATATATTTGATCTGCTTCTTTTTGATCCTGTTCTTCTTTTTCTCTTCTTCTTCTTCTTCTTCTTCTTCTTCTTCTTCTTCTTCTCTTTTTCCTATACAACAATATGATATCTTCTGTATATGTAAATCTGTCTATATTATATATACAACAATATTGATATGTATATATAATCTGTCTATATGATGTACAACAATATATTCTGTATATATATTCTGCTGTATAAAGAGATGACTCCTGCTGTCGTGTAAAGCTATTGTCCTCTTTCCTGGCTGATTTGAATCCTTGCCGACCAAAGGGGAAAGGATTAATATCTCTTTCTTTTCCCAGAACCTCCAGCAGAACAATTTCTTTCTTTAGCTTGCTGCAATGGCTACAACATTTATTATTTCTGACAAATGGCTATAACTAACAGCTGTAATGTCAGATTTATAAAGGCAGCAATATATATAGCAATATATAAATAGAATTAATAAAATATTGCTTTAATAAAGTCTCACAGCATATTAGTCGAGCTAAGAATAAGAAATATAATACTGAAGATATTTCGTCGAGCTGAGCTTCAAGTTGGTCGACCTCATCATTTGATTCGTCGACCTGAACATTTGATTTTCTGTTTCTGAACATCTGCTGAATATTCGTCGAACGCCGACTTGAGTTCGTCGAATGGAAGGATTCGTCGACCGCTGAGACTGGATGGATCGTCGACCGTTGAATATTAAGCTGTTCGTCGAACGCAGACTTGAGTTGGTCGAACGCAGGATTTTGTCGACCGCTGAGTCGGGGTCTGTTCGTTGACCGCTGAGCTGAGGCGGGATCGTCGAGCGCTGAGCCGCTGGATTTCGTCGAGCGCAGAATGGTATCTTCGTCGACCGCAGAGCGCCGTTCGTCGAACGCAGGTAGCCATTCGTCGAACGCAGAGAACATATGTAAATTTTATTCTTTCTCTTATTTTCTGCCTATTAATATATATATCTATTTATATTTCTTAGTATATTATTTATATATATATTCTTTTCAGCCTTCTACCTTAATAGGATTTAATCTAAGTTGTAAGATATTTTATGATATAAACTTAGACATTAAAGGTGGATCCTAACTCAAATCAAAACAAAGGTTCCAACAAATATGTCCTACTATATCCCGAGCCATAAGCTCCCTGGGCTAACCTGCCGTCATCATAAACTTCTGAGCCAACGGCTCGCCGAACCAACCCGTCCGTACCAACAAACATTACTAAGTCACAAGCTCACTGGACTAGCTAGTACATTGCTACAACCACCGAGCCTACCGCTCGTAAAACCAAACAAACTAACCTCTCGTAACCACGGGGTGTGGGTGTGTGCATTATTATGATAATCTTACATCGCCATTTATTCCTACACTTTAGGGTTAACCATGGACTTCCCGAGGACAACCCTGTAAGGGGCTCGCTACGGTACTAGGAACTATAATGGGATGACACCCCAAAGCTCCCTTTCCAAGGCACTTAATGTTATTAGTGACTCCCCACAAGTATAACCTCCTTATCATTACACTTGGATTGCCCTACGTATTTTATGACCTTCTAAGGGGAAAGACGATCTTTCGTCGGTCCCGGACACAACCTTACCCCTTAGCTTATCGGGTACACCCAACATATAGACCCCTAATGGTGTCCTCACATCCTCTCTAACAGACTAGGTACACCATCTACCTTCCATTCCCACCTAATGATCCATGAATTACTCAGGTTTTACAGTTTTACTATACGCAGACCAAATGAGTTATATGAGTTACATAAGAGGAGGTACCCCAAATATTCATCCAACTGACTCAAGATTATTACTGGGAGTCCATCATGATATTCTAAGACAAATTCTAGAGGATCATATTTTTCCTTATTTAATGTGCATTTAATATTATTTTTCTCAACATTGACCCAGTATGAAATTGAACATGAAGTATAAAATCCTCTTATTATATGGCCACCACAAAATTATAGAAAATCTACGCAGTCAAAATAACTGTAAATACATAATATCAAAATTTTGCAGTAAGGGGTTGGCCTCTAATTATAATATTGAACAATTACCCCAAATTAGAATTTAAAGAAGGAACCACCAAAAATACTTGTCTAAAAATTATGGGATAATTACCAGATCTTTATAATGATAAGAAAAGTCTACTGGCCAAATTTTTGAATTTATCAAGACTAATTAATCACATAATTAAATATTCCAAGTAAACCCATACTAGAGAAAATTATGAAGGAACCTACTGATAAATAATTCCAAAAATTATACAAAAATTCATAGAGCTCTCTAATGCCCTAAATTGTCCTACCACCAAGTTTAATAATTTTCTAGAGGATATTTGACCCTCATTTATTTAACATATTCTTGAGACCAAATAGATGACTTGCGAATGAAGTGTTAAGTAAATTCATTCAATAATTACACAAAAATTACCAGAGATCTATTACATGATTATGAGGGTACCACCAAACTTTCATCACCATCCAAGATTATTAAAGCAAGTAAATTTCACTTATAAGGAGGTTACCAAAAATGGTTATAACCTAAATCAGACTACCCTTGAAAGTTGTCTAACGCCAGGCGTTAGGTCTTAACTCTACCACAGTCAATCTATCTTCGATGTTCCAAATAAACTTGTGCCCAGAGTGGGGATGTGGTAACCTGTGTATGAAATCCATAATTATATCCTCAAACTCCACTCTAACACGGGCAGTGACTGTGGTAGTTCTCCAAAGACTTTTGCACTTGTCCTTCACCGTGTATCACAAAGCCTACGATGTCTTTCTTTATTCTGAGGGAATACATTATGCAATACACCATCTTTCCGGTGACTACATTTCTCATTTGTGTGGGTAGGCATCGATTCTATAAAAACTTCTCTACACCATCAGCTTCTTATTCCTACGAGTACGTCCGAGTGATCAATCATCTCCACTCCACGAATTATCCAGTTCTTACCACTGGTGGAATTGATCAGATCATCAAGCATCCCAATCATCCTCAAAATTTAAGTGGGGGTGACTCATGAACTTATGAGTATATGCTAACCAGTCATTATTAGTATCAATGATTGTAAGATGACACCCAATCATTTTCTATGCGGAGTTTGATTCACAAGGTATACGAGTAAAATCCTTTGAAGCCCTAAGATTTTTCACAAGTCAATTTCGTCAAGGAAATATCACCACGTTTATTTCTATGAATTCCTATCACTTCTACATATGCTAGTCTTGATCACTTTCGGATGGTCCAAAGTATGATAAACTTAGATCGTTCTTATCATAGTAAACTCAAACACTATATTCTAAATCTAATAAGTCATCGTCTAAGATCTCTGGTTATTCATCATCATAGCTCCCAAGGCATAAGGGCTATTATTGTAGTTAAAATTTTCTACCATAATAAGGTGTGATTTTTAATAAGTCATGAGTTAATCACTTCTGAATGCTCCAAGTCACAAGAACCTCAAATATAACTACGACTTGTATGATCAAGTTTCCGTCCATAACTTCTAGAATGGGACATCAGCATCCCTAAGTGATTAATCCCGACGACTTTACATTTCTAATGCTTCAACTAAGGTCAAGTCGTTGTTCGATCAACGATGTCTATCCATTGTCCTGGTAATACCACAGATCATGATTCCAAACATACTGTTAAACCGTCTCATCTTCGTCCAAGTAACATTGAATAAGATAGACTTCAAAATCACCACATTCACGATGCAACACCTTCTAAATTAGATTCAAAGGAAACCCAAGTCTGTAACTAATTTGCCCAATAAATAAAAGGTAAGCCCCAATAAACAAAAGATATGTCACTATCTATTTTGGGCAAAGTATCTTCGATATCTCCATGTTATATTCATCCTAAGTATGTAAACAATCCTCAGGGCACATAACCTTAGACTTGGGGTTCTATCTTGAGACTTGTTGGTGTATTCCATACATTAGACTCTTCAAGGTACCCTCTATGACAACCTTATCAGGGTCAACATGTGACCCAATCCGAAATGGGTATCTTCTGAACTTCAATTCTTATCTGATGGTTGTTGTCTCTATATAAACATGTCATCGGTACAAGGGTTAGATCTACGAGTCCCCTACCATTCTGCTGATGTGTCAATCTCTCTTTCTCTAGCCTCTTTGGGGTATCCTCGTCCCTTCACCAAAATTATACCTACGGTCTATTTCATACTAGGGCATGGTATAAATTGTCATGGTAAGTCATGTGTCCTAGTGGAGTTTAAATCTAACTCATTGACTAAAGGACTATCTAAAGAGATCTTTCTAGCCCGAGGTATTACCCGCTGGTAGTAGGGTTCTCCGCAGGCTACAAAAGAAAACTTGCCACTCGTAAGGACATTTGGCCAAATGATTCAGTTAAAAGTGGACTTTTTCATGTGATTTCCCCATATGGGCAAACCATTGCTTCTGTTGCTTAGTGTTTCCTCAAACTAAACTCGCGCGGGGTGGCCCAGGGTTTGTGGACTTCTTTTCTTCGGATTGAGGCTCGCTCTGATACCAGTTTGTAAGACCACATTTTTTTCCATTCAAAACCGAGTCTTATGCCCATAACCGCCACTTAGCGGTGGCACCAACACATGGGAAGGTCGCCACTACAAAGCGCATATCCTACCGGCCATATCGATCACAGAAGAAGAAAAGTATAAACGAACAATAGAAGTTCAAGTCCACAAATCACATGCTATATTTATAAATGTCCACATCATTTAACTGAAATAAAAAGGGGTTACATTAATAAAATGGTTCATGCCCTGTACATCATGTCCTCAATACAAGATCACTCGCGGAAGCTAGCTACTAATCACTCTTTGATCCTGAAACTTGTGCTCCTGTACTAGACTGGCCCGCCTCCGTCTACACTGGCCTCTGGTGATACTGCATCTCCTCGATCCCCTAAAATGATATGGTCCACCGACCGTTAGTCAAAAAGACTAAGCCTTATGTTCCCCACCCCACCCCCAATGGCTCCTAGGCACCGTATGGGAGGATGAAGGGGAGGACATCAAGGGGTATAAAACAAAGCAGATGATGGCGGATCTTGTCTACAGGAAATGGCTACAACTACACATGTGTATATAGATAATTGAAGCAGTAATATAAAGCATGATAAAGAGCAAGTAAAGAACAGTAAGTGAAGTAGGTACATAATAGAAAAGTAAACATTGGTTTATAGGAATGCCCATACAAACCTATAGACCAAGGGGTCGTTTAACAAGGCCAATCGTATAAAAAGTCCCATAACCAATTTATACGATAGGGGTAGGGGTTGAAATGCAATGCTTATGTCATGGCATGCAGAGTTATGCAGTTTTATGCTATGTTCACACAAGTGCAACTCACACACTTCGGCTCTATGCGCACAGACCTTTAGTTCCCCCTTTTTGGAGCTAGCAAGACTCCCAGGATACTCCCGTAGTGGCAAGCGGAAGCGGTAGGTTGGGCCTCGCCCACCTCTAGGTTTGTATTCACACTACCTAACCTAGACCTATCGTACGCCTCAACGCAAAACTGCGGATGATCTGCGTACTCCTACTGGCTGGACCACCAGACTTTCATGGCTAAGTGCAAATTCCACACTTGTCGAGTCAACGTATTGATGTCGGTGTGAACGGCCGTCCAATAACGAAGACCCACCACCTTTATGCACATGCAAACATGTTTACCATCTAACTCTGAGCCATAAGCTCCCCGGGGTAACCCGCCCGTCACAATAACCTTCCGAGTCACTGGCTCGCCGAACTAACCCGTCCGTACCAACAAACAATACTGAGTCACAATCTCACCAGACTAATCAGTCTGCAGCTCCAACCACCGAGCCTTCCGCTCATAAGACCAAACCGACTAATATACCCATAACAACAGGGTGTGGGTGAGTGTATTATTAAGCAATTCTTGTACATCAACTTATCCCTACAATTTATGGTTAATCCTGGACTTCCCGAGGATTACCCTGAAAGGGGCTGGCTACGGTACTAGGAACTATAATGGGATGACACCCCAAAGCTCCCTCTCCAAGGTACTTAGTATTATTGGTGACTACCCCCAAGTATACCCTCCTTATCATTACACTTAGATTACCCTACGTATTTTATGACCTTCTAAAGGGAAAGACGATCTTTCGTCGGTCCAGGACACAACCTTACCCCTTAGCTCATCCGGTACACCCAACTTATAGACCCCTAATGGTGACAACACATCTTCTCTACCAGACTAGGTACACCATCTATATTCCATTCCAACCTAATGATCCATAAATTACTCAAGTTTTCAGTTTTACTATACGCAGATCAATTGAGTTATATGAGTTGTATAAGAGGAGGTACTCCAAATACTCTTCCGACTAACTCAAGATTATTACTGGGAGTCTACCATGATATTCTAAGACCAAATCCAGAGGATCATATTTTTCCTTAATTATTTAGCATTTATTTTAATTTCTCAAACATTGGCCAAGTATGAAATTGAACATGAAGTGTAAGGTATTCTTATGATATGGCCCCCATAAAATTGTGGTTAATCTATGATGTCCAAATAATAGTAAATATAGAATATCACAATTTTGCAGTAAGGGGTTAGCCTCTAATTATAATATTGAATAATTACCCCAAATTAGAATTTAAACAAGGAACCACCAAAAATACTTGTCTAAAATTTTTGGGAAAATTACCAGACCTTCATACTAATCAAAAAATTCAACTTTTGTTAGTTATGGAACGTTCACCTAGAGGGGGAAGGGGGGTGTTAGGTGATCTTGGTTCTTTTTGATATATTAGTGTGAGTTATGAGTATTTTAGCACAACAGTAAAATATCACACACAAAAAGCACAGCAGACGACACAAGATCTATAGAGGTTCCTCAAGACGGGGTGTTACCTAGCAGTGTGCTAGGCTCGGCAAAACTCTGCCAAAAAGCTTCAGGCCCTCAAGCCTTACAACACGGATCCACAAGTTCGAACAGCCTAGGCCCACAAGACCCTACTGACCCCGAGCCCG
Source organism: Dactylorhiza incarnata (assembly GCA_033032865.1). Classification (NCBI taxonomy): domain Eukaryota; kingdom Viridiplantae; phylum Streptophyta; class Magnoliopsida; order Asparagales; family Orchidaceae; genus Dactylorhiza; species Dactylorhiza incarnata. The sequence goes on from JAWHQI010000018.1 coordinate 17,697,461, forward strand.
CAAGCTCGACACTCAGACCCTCAAGCCCTACAATACGGACCCACAAGTCCCAACATCCTAGTCCCGCAAGCCCCTGCTTCCCCTGATCCCACAAGCTCGACACTCAGGCCCTCAAGCCCTATAATATGGACCCGCAAGTCCCAACAGCCTAGGCCCGCAAGCCCCTACTGCCCCCGAACCCGCAAGCTCGACAAATCGCACCCGCAAGTGCACTGCCCTGGCCCTCAAGCCTCACAGCTCTCTAGCCCTCAAGCTAGACAAGTTGGCCCGCAAGCCTTACAAAGATTACAGTAATAAAACAGTTTCTTCTACCGGATGAAGATCGACAACTTTAGCCTGTTGAAGATCGGCTCCTTGAGATTGAAGAAGATGCTTCTGAATCAGATCTTGAGAGCACGGTTCTTCTTCAAATCTTTTCTTAGCCTGATGAAGATTGGCAACTTAACAGTTGATGAAGATGACTGCTTCTTCTTTTTCTCTCTATCTTGCGTCGCTTGTACTGTTCGATTCGCTATATGCACAAGTTCTTTCTTGCCTCTTTCTTTAGGGCGACCTCCTATATCTTTTATAAGACTGTGAGGCTCCCAACGGTCTTCTTGAAAATGTTCCTTAAGTGTTAGACGGTTCATTCCTTAAGAGCACGCGTAGATTGCTGATAGCATTAATTGCTGATAGACATTCAGGCTGCGGCGTTAAGTACTATCAGGCAGTCAGACGGCGACATTAATTGCTGACAATGCGTCTGCAATATTTGAATTCTTTCTCGACGATATTTCCATCTTCAAGCTGATACCGACAGTATCTCGACGATATGGACAATATCACAATGACAAGACTTTGTCGATGCCTTGGGATTTAGTAGACCTTCAAGTCTTCTTACTTTTGCCACTGATGGTCGTATCTCGACGACACAAGATATCCTGGCGATTTTGAATATACGACGATAAGCATTCTCTGACTGTGTCGTTGAGATATTCTTTCTTGCTGTCTGTCGTCGTAATCATGTTGTTCTCTCGACGACATGAGTGATGTTATGTCGACGCTTCAACAACAGTTAGTCTTCAGCTTATCTTTCTTCAGTCGACATGCATTCTTTACGATGATGTCCAACAACATAAGTCATACCCAGCCTTTTCAGCGACAAGGCTCCGTCACGACGATATCTGTTCTTCTCGATGATATCTCTTTGTTGACGAACTCTTCGACACTGATATTCTCTTTTGTCTTTTCGACAACAAGGCTTCTTTATCTTCTCGGTGACAAGGCCACTTTGGTGATGTCGACGATAGTGCATCTTCTTTGCATTCAATGATCTTGCCGAGTCTCAGCGGTCGACGATCTTCCTTCTGAGTTCGATGATCTTGCTTCTGCGTTCGACGAACACGCCAAGTCTCAGCAGTTGATGAACACGCCAAGTCTCAGCGGTCGACGATCTTCCTTTTGAGTTCGATGATCTTCCTTTTTCGTTCGACGAACACGCCAAATCTCAGCGGTCGTCAATCTTCCTTCTAAGTTCGATGATTTTGTTCTACGTTCGACAAACTTAGTTCTACGTTCGACGAACTTAATTCTTCTAGTTTCCTGAGATTTATAAGCTCGAGAAATGATAAAAAACAAAGTGAAGTATTCTTGACTTGTTGACTTCTTCAAATCAGGAATCATGTGGGCAAGATTCCCAACAATCTCCCCCTATTTAAAGAAGTCAGAATCTCAATTTAAGACTACTTTCACTTGGAAATAAATCTTATAATCTCAACTTGGGAGCATGTAAGTTTGTACTTATCTTTTGCTGAACTTCCTGAGTGCATCAAGCCTGTGGCTCCCCCTTTATTTGATGTCTCTTCTTTATGGCTCCCCCTACTTATTTTCTCCCCCTATCTTTGAGGTCTTCTTGAGCAGCTTGTCTTGAACATTTGATGCCCTTTCCTTTCTCCCCCTTTCTGTCTTCTTTCCTGGAGTTTTTTTTAAGTAGACAATAGTCCAAGGCTCCCCCTTGCTCGGTTATAGTTCATGCAAATCCTGAAAGGTTGTCTATCCAGTCATCTAGAAAGGGATTAGTGAAAACTAAGTAGAGGATTACTCTAAGTTCAACATTCCCAGTTGGAATTAGAAGAAGTTGAACTTAGCTTCATCTAGGGGCTTTGTAAATATATCAGCCACTTGTTTGTCTGTTGGGACAAACTCAATGGTGATATCTTCATTTTCTATATGCTCCCTGATGAAGTGATACCTGATCTCAATATGCTTAGTCCTACTGTGAGAGATAAGATTCCTAGCAATTGAGATTGCGCTTGAAGAGTCACAAAATAGGGGTGTTTTGTTCATCTTTAGGTTGTAATCTTCAAGTTGATGTTTGATCCATAGCAGTTGGGCACAGCAGCTTCCAGCCGAGATATATTCTGATTATGCTGTTGAGATTGTCACACTTGTCTGCTTCTTATTGCTCCAAGAGATCAGTCTTCCACCAAGGAATTGACATGTGCCTGATGTACTTTTCCTGTCTTCCTTGCACCCTGTATAATCTGCATCTGAATATCCAGTTAGTTCACAGCCATTGTTCCTAGGGTACCATAGGCCAAGATTCGATGTACCCTTTAAGTATCTTAAGATTCTCTTGACAGAGACATGATGAGATTCCTTAGGGTTCACCTGATATCTAGCACAGACACATGTAGCAAACATTATGTCAGGCCTACTTGCAGTTAGGTAGAGCAAGGATCCAATCATGCATCTGTACTTGGTTTCATCAAAGGGTATGCCCTACACATTGGATCCCATTGGAGTCTTCATTGAAGAAGCACTCTCCAATCCAAATTTCTTGACTAGCTCCCTAGTGAACTTGGTCTGGGAGATGAATATACCATCTTCAGATTGCTTCACTTGGAGACCTAGGAAGTATTTGAGCTCACCCATACTGCTCATCTCAAACTTTCCCTGCATCAAGTTGGCAAACTTTTTGCAGAGATTGTTATCTGTAGAGCCAAAAATGATGTCGTCCACATAGATCTGCACTAGCAAGATCTTGCCCTTCACTTCCTTTAGGAATAATGTCTTATCAATCTTTCCCCTTGAGAACTTATTCTTAGTTAGAAAGCTTGATAGGGTCTCATACCAGGCCCTAGGAGCCTGCTTTAAGCCATAAAGGGCTTTTCTAAGAAAGTAAACATAATCAGGATGAGTAGAATCTACAAAACCTGACGGCTGCTCTACATATACCTCCTCTTTGAGGTCACCATTTAGAAAGGCTGACTTCTCATCCATCTGATAGACCTTTAATCCTTGGTATGCTGCATAGGCTAGAAACAGTCTTATTGCTTCCAGTCTGGCTACTGGAGAAAATGTCTGATCAAAGTCTATCCCTTCCTGTTGTCTGTAGAGTTTTTCCACTATCCTTGCTTTATTCTTGGTGATGATTCCATTTTCATCAAACTTGTTTCTATAGACCCATTTAGTTCCTATGATATTCTGTCCTTGGGGTCTTGGAACTAGTTTCCAAACCTTGCATCTTTTAAACTGGTTCAGCTCCTCCTGCATTGCTGCAATCCAAAATGGATCCTGATTTGCTTCCTCAAATTTCTTGGGTTCAATTTGAGAGAGAAAACTCAGGTACAATGCTTCATTTGCTGCTCTGCTCCTTGTCAGCACACCTTGGTTGACATTTCCTATTATCTTCTCTTGGGGATGATCTCTTACTTGTCTCAGGGCAGTTGGGAGTATTCTGGGTACTTCTGCATCAGCAACATCTTCAGGTTGCACTTCTTCTGCCGTTTCTGAGCTTTCTGCAAGTTCTTCCTCGATTTCAACTGTCACTGACTGATTCTCATTTCTGAGTGAAGTATCAGCATTGTCTTTAATGGATAGCTTCTCTATTCTCTCCACTGTACCCGCATTCACTATAGAACTAGACCAGCCCTTATGTATAAGGCTAGTCTCATCAAATACCACATGAACAGATTCTTCCACTGCTTGGTTATTGATGTTGTACACTCTATCGGCCTTGCTATGAGAGTTGTAGCCAACAAAGATACCCTCACTGCTTTTCTCAGCAAACTTAGTTAGCTTGGATTTCCCATTATTAAGGACATAGCATTTGCTTCCAAAGATCCTAAAGTAGGATAAGGTAGGTTTTCGGCCCTTCATTAACTCATAGGGAGTTTTCTTGTGGTTTTTGATGATGGAAGCCCTGTTTATCACATGACAAGCTGTATTGACAGCCTCTGCCCAGGAGTATTCTAGTAGGGAGGAATCACTTAGCATTGTCCTACTAGCTTCTATCAAGGTTATGTTCTTCCTTTCAGCAACCCCATTCTATTGAGGAGTTCTGGGTGAGGAGAATTCTTGAGAGATACCTAGTTCTTGGCAGAATTCTGTCATGGCCCCAGACTGAAATTCTGTCCCATGGTCACTTCTGAGTTTGACCACAGTACAGTCCATCTCATTCTGAATCTGCCTGACAAAAATTTTCAAGCTATCAAGGGTATATGACTTCTTCTTGAGGAAGAATACCCAAGTGAACCTTGAATAATCATCTACAACTACAAGTGTGTAGGTCTTCCCTCCTAAGCTATGAACTGACAGGGGACCAAACAAATCCAGGTGCAGTAGAAATAGGCACCTAGTGGACTCTTTGTTAGATATGCTTTTAAAGCTAGTCCTAGTCTGCTTACCAAGCTGGCAATCATGACATGGACAATCTTTGATGCACTTGATGTCAGGTCCATTTCTAACTAGGTTTTGTGAGAAAAGCTTGCCAATTGTCTTATAGTTGATGTGTGCAAGTCTCTTGTGCCATTGAACACAGAGAGCCTCTTTACCATCAGCCACAAGACATATGGGCATGGAAGAATTTGTATTGAGAAAATTTAAGCAATAAATATTCCCACTCCTAGTGTCAGTTAAGGTAGCCTCAGAATTTAAGGACTTGTTAATTAGACACTTGTCCTTGTGGAAGGTAATAACAAAGCCTAAGTCACAAAGTTGACTTATGCTTATGAGATTGTGTTTCAATCCCTCCACATAAGCCACCTTTGTGATTGTAACTAACCCATTTGAGATGATGCCATAGCCCCTGGTCACTCCCTTTTCTGAACCTCCAAAAATCACTGTTGGTCCATTCTCCACAGGGGTGAACTCTTTCAAGTACCTTCTGACTCCAGTCATGTGTCTGGAGCAGCCACTGTCCAAATACCAAATTAGAGATTGGTTGGCATTTGGACCAACCTGCAAGACAAATTACTTCCCCTTAGTCACCCAAAATGAATTGGGTCCTCGGTTTCTGTTAGCTTGGTATAAGGGAACACTAAACCATGAGGGGTTCTGCACTCTCTTTGCATTGAGCCCTGTTGGATTAAACCAACAGTCTAAGGCAAAGTGGCATACCTTCCCACAGCACCAGCATTCATGTATGTTGTATCTTCTCTTCGGCTTCACCATCTGACTGGGGTGGCAGTGCTGATGAGCAGAGGAGAATCCTTCTTGTCTAACAGATCTTTGGGGAACCTCATTTGTGTGAGATTGGGGTGGAATCGGTCTCACCACATTTTGATTCACCTTCTTGGGAACAGGCTTTGTAGGAACAGCCTTTCTCATACTCTTGATTGATGTTGCTGCAGGTCTATGGGCTGAAGGACAGGACACCAGCACCTTCTTGTAGGAAGGTCTAGCTTCAGAATCTTTGCCCTTAACTGTCTCCTGATTAAAACCAATACCAGCTCTTAACTGTCCAGAGAAGGTGTCGATGATAGGCAGGATAGTTTTGGGCATTGAGAAGTCGGATGCCAGTTTCTTCTCAGCCAACAGCATTTCCTCAAGGTCCTTAATGACCTTGTTCTTCTGTCCTAACTCAGCATTTTTAAGCCTTATGGCTTCCTTGAATTTGTTCACTTCTTTGCTCATAGCAGCCAGCTTCTCAACTGTCTCCTGGAGCTCAGATTGAACAGGCTTCAAGGAATCTAACTCCTTGGTCTGGACTTTGAGGAGTTTCTTACAGCCCTTGAAGGCTTTCCACAAGGCTTTGTATTGCCTTATTAGTTCAGATTCAACTTCATACTAGGATCTTGAGGCTGTGTTGTTGGCAGCAGACACATCCTCCTAATCATGCAAATAATCTGCCACTGATTCAGAATCAGAGGTAGATAGGGAGGTTCTATGATTTACCTTTCCAGGAGAGTTGTCATCCTGGTTGCCTTCATTGATGCCCATCAATCCAATAAGTGCCTCGTCCTCAGTCCCATAGGAGCTTGAGTCAAAGTCACTCAACGTCCTCGTCATATTGGCCACGAACCCTTTTTCAGAGTTCCTCTTGCTCCTCGAGCTTCTTCTTTCTTCATGGTTCCTTGACTCCTTCTTCTTAGAGGGACATTTCGCAGCCATGTGACCTGTTTTGCTGCAGGAATAGCAAACAGTATTATTTAAATCATGTTTACTAGAGTTGGATCTGTACCTGTCCTCTCTGGGAGCTTTGGATCTGTCACGATACTAAGATCTTCTGGAGCTTGAGGAGGAACTTCTGTTGTTGTCCCTCCTTCTTCTGTGTAGCAACTTTCTGAACTGTTTTGAGAGGAGTGCCACCTCTCTATCAGTGTCATCAGAATCAGAGGAGCTGGCTTTTGATTCCTCACTGCTCTCAGATCTATTCTGAGATGCAGAGCTCTTGCTCTTGGATCTTCTGGTGCTCTCAGCCTTTAGAGCCACAGATCTCTCTTTTTTGCTCACTGTTGAGCTTTCTTCTTCAGCCTTTCTGGTGTTGAGATGAAGTTCATGAGACAGCAGCTTTCCATGTAGATTTTTGGGCTCCATGACACCCAGCTGACCCATCTCTCTGATGGCACAGATCTTGATGTCCCATTATTTTGTAAGCGATCTGAGAAACTTGTCGTTTAGATCAGAGTTGGTGAACTCTCTTTCGTAGTTTCTCAGACCATTCACAATCTTGAAAAATCTCTCAGAGCAGTTGGAGATTGTTTCACTCTTGCCCTGCTTGAAGGCTTCATACTCTTGGTTGAGGAGGGATTTTCTATCATCCCTTACCTCTTCAGTACCCTCCATATATACGATCAGGGAGTCCCACATCTCCTTGGTCGTTTTGTAGTGAATTAGGTTCTGGAGGGTTGAATCATCTACAGCACTTACAATAACATTTTGTGCCCTCTTATCCAGGCCTGCCAAAGCTAGCTCGTCCTTGGTCATGTCTTCATATTTCTTTATCACCTTCCGTGTTGGATCAATGGTGGAAGCAGTTGTGGGGATAAAAGGACCACGTTGGACTGTCAGATAGATTCTTGGATCGGCCGCTTCCATGAACAGCCTAACTCTTTCCTTCCAGATAGTAAAGTTCTCCTTGGTGCAGATTGGAAGTTTGATAGATCTCATCTCCTGATATTGATCTCCACCGGCCATGGTGAGTCATTCCTCGATCTAGATCAGACGGTTAAGTCTTACTTTGATCAACCTCCCTCTAATGCCACTTGTTAGTTATTGAACGTTCACCTAGAGGGGGGGTGGTGTTAGGTGATCTTGGTTCTTTTTGATATATTAGTGAGAGTTATGAGTATTTAAGCACAGCAGTAAAATATCACACACAAAAAGCACAGCAGACGACACAAGATCTATTGAGGTTCCTCAAGACGGGGTGTCTTGAGTAGTCCTCTTTCCCTCTATGCCTACCTAGCAGTGTGTTAGGCTCAGCAAAAATCCGCCAAAAAGGTTCAGGCCCTCAAGCCTTACAACACGGACCCGCAATTCCCAACATCCTAGGCCTGCAAGCCCCTACTGCCCCCGAGCCCGCAAGCTCGACACTCAGGCCCTCAAGCCCCACAATACGGACCCGCAAGTCCCACCAGCCTAGGCCCGCAAGCCCCTACTGCCCCTGAGCCCGCAAACTCGACACTCAAGCCCTCAAGCCCTACAATACGGACCCGCGAGTCCCAACAGCCTAGGCCCGCAAGCCCCTACTGCCCCCGAGCCCGCAAGCTCAACAAATCGCACCCGCAAGTGCACTGCCCTGGCCCTCAAGCCTCACAGCTCTCCATCCCTCAAGCTAGACAAGTTGGCCCGCAAGCCTTACAAAGATTACAGTAATAAAACCATTCTGCCGGATGAAGATCGGCAACTTTAGTCTGTTGAAGATCGGCTCCTTGAGATTGAAGAAGATGCTTCTGAATCAGATCTTGAGCGCACGGTTCTTCTTCAAATCTTTTCTTAGCCTGATGAAGATTGGCAACTTAACAGTCGATGAAGATGACTGCTTCTTCTTTTTCTCTCTATCTTGCTCCGCTTGTACTATTCGATTCGCTATATGTGCAAGTTCTTTCTTGTCTCTTTCTTTAGGGCGACCTCCTATCTCTTTTATAAGATTGTGAGGCTCCCAACGGTCTTCTTGAAAATTTTCCTTAAGTGTCAGACTTTTCATTCCTTAAGAGCACGTGTATATTGCTGACAGCATTAATTGCTGATAGACATTCAGGCTGCGACGTTAAGTGCTATCAGGCAGTCAGACGGTGGCATTAATTGCTGACAATGCGTCTGCAATATTTGAATTATGTCTCGACGATATTTCCATCTTCAAGCTGATACCGACAGTATCTCGACGATATGGACAATATCTCGACGATAAGACTTTGTCGATGCCTTGGGCTTTAGTAGACCTTCAAGTCTTCTTACTTCTGCCACTGATGGTGGTATCTCGATGACACAAGATATCCCAGCGATTCTGAATATACGACGATAAGCGTTCTCTGACAATGTCGTTGAGATATTCTTTCTTGCTGTCTGTCATCGTAATCATGTTGTTCTCTCGACGACATGAGTGATGTTATGTCGACGCTTCAGCAACTGTTAGTCTTCATCTTGTCTTTCTTCAGTCGACATGCCTTCTTTACGACGATGTCCAACAACATCAGTCATACTTAGCCTTTTCAGCGACAAGGCTCCGTCACAACAATATCTGTTCTTCTCGACGATATCTCTTTGTCGACGAACTCTTCGACACTGATCTTCTCTTTTGTCTTTTCGATGACAAGGCTTGTTCATCTTCTCGGTGACAAGGCCACTTTGGTGATGTCGACGATACTGCATCTTCTCTGCGTTCAACGATCTTGCCGAGTCTCAGTGGTCGACGATCTTCCTTCTGAGTTCGATGATCTTGCTTCTGCGTTCGACGAACACGCCAAGTCTCAGCGGTTGATGAACATGCCAAGTCTCAGCGGTCGACGATCTTCCTTCTGAGTTTGACGATCTTCCTTTTTCGTTCGACGAACACCCCAAATCTCAGCGGTCGTCGATCTTCCTTCTGAGTTCGATGATTTTGTTCTGCGTTCGACGAACTTAGTTCTGCGTTCGACGAACTTAGTTCTTCTAGTTTTCTGAGATTTATAAGCTCGAGAAATGATCGAAAACAAAGTGAAGTATTCTTGACTTGTTGACTTCTTCAAATCAGGAATCATGTGGGCAAGATTCCCAACAATTGCCAAAATGTCAGAATTTATCCAGACAAATTATTCACATAATTAAATATTCCAAGTAAACTCATACTAGGGAAAATTGTGAAGTAACCAACTGATGAATAATTCCAAAAATTATACAAAAATTTACAGAGCTTTCTATAGTCCTAAAATGTCCTACCACGAAGTTTCATAATTTTCTATAGGATATTTGGCCCTTAATCATTTATTATATTCTTAAGACCAAATAGATAACTTGTGAATGAAGTGCTAAATAAATTAATTCAATAATTACACAAGACTTACCAGAGATCCATTACATGATTATGAGGGTACCACCAAATTTTCATCACCATCCAAGGTTATTTGAGCATATAAATTCCTCTCATAAGGAGGTTCCCAAAAATGGTTATAACCCAAATCAGAGTGAATATTAGGCCCTAAAATTCTCTTAAAATTTCCTAAAGAGTATTTGCACCACATGAACTTATCTACCAGGTTTCATGACCATCCAAGGACATGTGCCATTATGTCCTTCACAAGGCATAAAGTGCAACCCTAAGGTAAAAACTAGGTTCCTAGGGCATATCCACACCACTTCACCCCAAATCACTCATGGAGGTGTATTAAGTGGTCCTAAACCAGTGGCCAAAGTTTCTCACCACCTTGATGAGATTTGCCACATAATTCCATAATGTGCACTTTTGACCTAGTTTAACCAAACTTGGGTTAACAAATTACCCAACCAAATCAGTCCCAATTGGGCTGAAAATTTTACCAGGTCATATGATAACCCAAAAGAGCACTCACCATAATTTGGAGGGGATTGGAGGTCATTAGACCACATAATTAAATAATATATGAATTATTAAGTTATTACAAAATCCTTAGAAAAATGTTCTCCTAAAATTCTCATCTTTGGATATGTTAAGGTTTTAGGTACAAATAGCCTATGTTTCAATTTTCAAGTCAATACCATGACCCAATCAAAAGTTATTCAAGAAATGGTGGATGTCCTACACCAGGGACCAGTCCCACCAAAATGGACCTACTGGGAGCTACCGAGCTTATTTTGGGCTGAAAGCAATTTTAAATTAAAGTAGACTCCAAGGGATACAACTTTGGTGTTGACCACTTTTTCTGTAGAGGGCCCTAAGTATTTTTAGTAATTAAATCTAGGCACAACAATACTTGTGACAGAAAATACAAATATCAATTAAACTAATTACCAGATCTGTGCACAGATCTTAAAGCAATATCGTGGGGCAGCTGGTCATTTTCCTCCTCAATCCAAGAGTCAGGATTGCACCGACCTGTAGAACCTCCTCCCTCAATTTCCTAGCCATCCAGACACCTACCTGGCCGGCCACCACCACCACCTCCGTTGAGGTGGTGGCTATCGCCGGGCGGCGGCACGGCCGCCGGAGGGGCGGTTTCCGGCGAACCCGACGAATTCAATTTTCATGGAAAGTTTCAGATTTTCTCACTTGGATCGGGCTCAATTGAGCCAAATTTCTCACCTATTTTGATCTAAGATATATCCATAGAGAGAGAGAGGGGAGGAGAACAAGACCTTCTTGGAGCCTTGAAGACTTGCCATTTGGCCCATCACCATGGCCAACCTTGGAGCTTGGAAGCCATGTCAATCCGAGACTCCACTGCACGATTCCTTCTGGAAAGTTGGGGGTTTCACTCCTCTCGGTCTTTTGAAGATGATAGAGAGCTTAATCGAAGGAGAGGGGCGGTTATACCTTGAATGCCATTAATGGCCATCAAAGGAGAATTTCAGCCATGGTTAATGTTGAATTTTGTTGAAGTGAAGTGGAAAGGAGTCCGGCCGGTCTGAAGGCTGGAGACCGCAGAGACCGCGCGGTCTGCGCTGGTGCTCTGGCGGTTTGGTTCTGGCGATCTGGTGTGATCGGCCAGCTTGCTTCTTGGGTTTGGTCGCTGGTTCTGGCGACCTGTTGCGGGTTGTTTCCGGTCTTGTTCTAGTCGGTCTGTTCCTGGCTAACTGCTGTGATCGGGCGGCTTGGTTGTGTTGTTCTGGCGACTTGGTTCAAGTCGGCCAGTTGCTTCTCTGTGTTGGCGATCTCAGGAAGGGTGATCACTGTGTTCGCACGGCTTGTGCGCGGCTTGCTGCTGTCTTCGGTCTTGGACTGAATTTTGTTCAAGTGTTGTGTTCGCGCGGTCTATCTTTTGAGATCGTTCGCGATCTGATGGGTGGTGACTGTATCCCGGTTTGTGCGGTGATGACATCCATCCACCCGCCTATAAATAGGGGTGCATGGCCCGTCATTCCTGACGAGAACTGTAAGAACCAGAGCCCGGATTGTTTCTTGCGGTCTCAAGTTTGAGTTCGCGCGACTTGGATGCGAGTTAACCTTTGTTGTGTTCGCAGGTTTGCGGTCAGCAGGGTGCGGTCTCTTTCCTTGGTGATTTCCGGTGGCTTGAATAAACAGTTCGTCTGCAGTCTGTCAGCGAACTGGGTTATTGTGTTCTTGTGCTGTTTGCGGCGCACTCAGGAATCAGGCGACCTTCAGCGGTTAGGCGGTCTGAGTTGCGGTCTGGCAACAGCTTCAGTTCTTTGTTCCAATAAGCTTCAGTTCGTGCGGTCTGGGATTGCGGTCTGACAGTGCAGTTTGTCTGCTTCTGTTCGCGCGGTCTCAAGGTGTTTCTGCAGTCTGACTGTGCAAACGGTTTGGGAGTACAGCAGAACAAGCCGGGCGGTCTGAGCCTTTGTTGCAGTCCGAGCGGTCTCTTTCTGGCAGACCGCTGGTTTCTGTTTTTTGGTGTGTTTGTTCTTCTCATCTCCGTGATTCTTATGAATCATGTCTCGCCATGTATGCCTCGCATTGTAAAGCAGTTCTATTTCAATAAAGATTTCTTGTGTTGCTGTTTTGGCATTGTGGTTGTTTGGCTATAACTCTTGTTGATACAACTCCTGCTTACTCCTAAACGGTCCAATCAAAAATTTTAACAGTTAAAACAGCCAAAATCAGCCCCCATGTGGGCTGGAAAACCTCCTAAACTTCTCATAACTGATAGAGGGAGTGAATCCCATCAATTGGGGAGGCCTTTGGCTCCTCTTGGCCATGAATGTCATTACTTCTCTCTCTCTCTCTCTCCAACATTTTTTGGGAAAATGGGATTTCCTCTCTCCTGGACAAATTTCTTGAAATTGAATGGCAATTTCAGTAGCACCCAACTCCATTAGGTGGTGGACCACCTCAATTGAGTCTAGCCCAAGTGGATTGGGCTTGATTAGGTCAAAACATGTCATTTTGACCTAAGTTTAGGGTGGAGTTAACTTTGGTCGGTTTGACCATTTGGGTTGACCCCAATGGGTGGCTAGTGACCCATTGTCCTATCTTAAGGGTTAGAAAGATCTAGGTATGGTCAATTTGGCAAGGTGGAGGCCAATTGACCCACAATTGGGCAATTTGACCAAAATAGGACTATAGTTGACTTATGTCAAATTGGCCAAATTGCAGGCCCCTTGATGGGGTTTTTTAGTCCATTGGGTCCCTAATATCCTTATAAGGGTAGGTGCATGGTCAATTTGGCATGGTGGAGGTCAATTGACCCTAATTAGGATACTTTGACAAATTTGGGTTTAGGGTTGACTTTGGTCAATTTTGTTAAATTTTCCGAATCTTTATGGAGTGCGCAGGAATTATACAACTTAGAGTTCAAGCCAAACAACCAGAAGCACATGAAGCAAATATGATCTTTATTGATAAGCAAAATTCTTCATTACAGGGTGAGGTATACAAGGCGAGACATGATTTCACCAGTATACAAAAAACAGAAGAGAAAACAGCTGAAAAGGAAAACCAACGGTCTGCCAACTTGAGACCGCCTGACCGCCCGACCTGACAGTCCGCCCGGGTAGAAAATCAGGTCGCCCGAACTGCCGACCTGCGAATTAATCAACACCAACTGAGAACCACGCGACCTCCCGAACTCCACTGATCCTCCCGAACTCCAGCAACCCGCACTGTAAGCCGCGAGACCGCCCGATCACCTTCAGAAGAGGAGGTGACCGCTGCTGCCCACACAATCCGCGGAAGTTGCACAAAACAAGTTCGATCAGCTAAACCTGCCGGTCACAAAACAAGAGACCGCAAGAACAGGTCGCAAGCTCAGCTTACACTTGGTGCGATATTTAATGCTGCTACAGTTGCTCCTATTTATAGGCAAGCGACCTAATCCAGTCACCACCCTATGAGATAGGATCACCACCCTCCAGATTGCGCGACCAGAAATGGTCAACCCGCGCGATCAGCAATAAATGCTCCTGCTTAGGTGAGCTCGTCGGCTTCAACAACAAACCGCGGGAGATCGCCACTCCCACAATGAAGCCGCCCACCACCAGTGTTCGCCAACGAGACCGCGAACACAACCTGTTCGCCTGTCAGCCTCCTCCTGAGACCGCGAATAGACCTGACTGACTAGGGCACAGCCCGCCAAGTCGATCAAACACCTGTGATCGCATATGCTAGCTGATCGCCGAAGGACCAGCCAAGCGAACATAACTCGGAGACCGCGCGACTAAGACGACCTTAGTCCGCGCGCACCATAAGGAACCCGGACAGCCATAAGACCGACTTCTGGAACCCTGAACCAACCTGTGCGGTCACACCAAACCGGTACAGCCCTGAGATAGACAACCCGCCACGTGGTCAAAGACCAGACCGCGCGGCCTAACCTCAGCTCCTTGAACACAGACCGGCAGTCACGCCGAATAACCCGCGGCTAGACCAGAATGGTCAGACCACCAGAGGAGACCGCAAGACCGTGCGGTCAGAACAGACCGCCAACTTCCAAAATCCTCCCACTTCAACAATTTCAACACTCCCCCTTGAAGTGGGAAGTTGAAAACAACCCCAGTAAACTCCTTAGCCCAGTAAACGGCCCCTTCGCCAGCGCCTTTGTGAAGATGTCAGCAATATTGTCCTGACTCCGAACATGCTCGACCAAAAGAGACCCCTCCAGCACCTTCTCACGAATGAAATGATGCTCGATCTCGCTATGTTTGGTCCTCGCGTGACAAACTGGATTAGTAACTAGTTTGAGGGCACTCTCATTGTCGCCGCGAAGCAAAGTCGGACCCCGAACCTCCTTATGGATGTCTCCAACCAACCTCCTAAGCCAGATGGCTTCCTGAGCTGCCAAAGCCGAAGCCTTGTATTCTGCTTCCGTGGTTGAGACCGACACGGAATCCTTCTTCTTACTACACCATGATATAGTTGTAGGGCCCGCCATGAAGACGTATCCATATGTCGACTTCCGATCATCCGAATCTCCCCCGTAATCGCATCCATGTACCCATGCACCTTGAAGCCCGCATCCCTCCTGTAAAGGAGACCCATATTTGAGGTCGCCTTGACATACTTCAATATATTCTTGGCCGCTAGAAGATGAGGCGACCGTGGTTCTGCCATATACTGACTCACCCTGCCAACTGCATACGCAATATCCGGCCTGGTAATTGTCAGATAAATCAAGCTCCCAACCAGAGACCGGAACACTAACGGATTTTCCAGAATCCTCCCCTCATCCTTGCGAAGTTTCATGGTATTCTCCAGAGGTGTGGAAGTGGACATCCCTTCCTTTATGCCGAACCGCACCACGATCCGCTCCGCATATCCGGCCTGGGACACCAGCACTCCACTCTGCTTCCTCTGCACCTCGAGTCCAATGAAATGGTGAAGCTCACCCAGATCCTTCATCTCAAATCTGATAGATAGCTCTGCCCGAAGCTGTGCTACCTCCTCCTTCGAATTCCCCATCACGATCATATCGTCGACGTATAGCAGCACGATGACTTGAAGCTCCCCGCTCTTCTTGACGAACAAGCTTGAGTCTGAGTCTGAAGCACCAAACCCGCAGAACAAGAGATACTCTACAATCTTACCATACCATGCCCTCGGCGCTTGCTTCAACCCATACAGGGCCTTCTTCAACATGTAGACATGCTCCGGAAAATCTTCAGATACGAAGCCTGGCGGCTCGACCATGAAGATGTCCTTGTCAATCTCGCCGTACAAGAACGTATTCTTTACGTCGAGCTGCCAAATATTCCACCCCCAACACGCCGCCAAGGCACTCACAACCCGAACTGAAGTCATTTTTGCCACCGGACTGAATGCCTCCTCATAGTCTTCACCGTATTGCTGCGAGAATCCCCGAGCCACAAGGCGAGCCTTGTACCGCTCGATACTGCCGTCAGCCTTCTTCTTATGCTTGTATACCCACTTGCATGTCACAGGGGTGATGCCCTTGGGCTTGGGCACCAGAGACCAAGTCTCATTCTTCTCAAGAGCACTCATCTCTTCCTGCATAGCCGAATCCTACTGTTCCATGCCTTTGGCCTTTTAAAAGCTTGACGGCTCCCTCTCATCCAAGGGACCAGCAAAGAAACACGAGACAAATCTCACCATGTTTCCTCCTGTGTAGCGATCAGGGGCAATGATAGTTTGCTTCGATCTCCGCAACGCCTTCCCCTAACTCGCAGTATCCTCGGCTGCTTCTTCTCTAGCTCCCCTTCCAGACGTACTCGGAGCATCGCCCCCCCCCCCCCCCCCCCCCCGCTTCCTGATCCAGAAGCCTTCGCCTCAGAACTAGATATAGATGGACCACCTGGTGACACAGGTAGCTCCACCTGAAGATTTTCCACAGCTTTCTCCGGCTCCTCCTCCCTGCTTTCTGGTAGCTCAACACCAGAACTCCCCTTGTACAATGTCACTTCGTCGAACATGACGTCGCGAGATACAACAAATCTTCGCGTCTCCGTGTCCATGCACTTCCATCCCTTCTTCCAATCATCATAACCCACGAAGACAAGCTTCCTTGCCTTCTGTTGGGTCCAGCGTTCCTTCACTTGACCCGTAGCGCCCTTCCGTTGATATAAAGATCAAGTTGCGCCTTCACCAACAGTCCGGGATTATGGTGTAGTTGGTTGCGTTGGGTCCTCTCAATTGGTATCAAAGCAGGTTGCGGGTTCAAGACCGGGGGGGGGGGGGGGGGGGGGTGGGGGCGCTGATAATTCCTGAAATTCTCTCTACCTGTGTGGGTCCTGGCGGGTCAGGCGGCCGGAGCCATGTGTCAAGCAACCTCTGAGCCAGCGGGCCATGTGGAGCACCTCTGAGCTTGCGGGTCATGCTGGACGCAGGGGGGATTGTTGGGTCCAGCGTTCCTTCACTTGACCCGTAGCGCCCTTCCGTTGATATAAAGATCAAGTTGCGCCTTCACCAACAGTCCGGGCTTTTGGTGTAGTTGGTTGCGCTGGGTCCTCTCACCTTCGCATCTAGCTTCGTCCGAAGCACATCTGGAACGTGCACATAGCAGGTGGAACCAAACACCCGAAGGTGTGCCACACTTGGCTTTTCCTTGAACATTAGTTCATGCAGTGTCTTCATATTGATGGGACTGAGAGGCATCCAATTGATGACGTAGGCAGCACAAGACATTCCCTCCGCCCAGAAGGACTTTGGGATACTCTTGGCATGCAGCCAACACTTGCAGGTCTCCGTCAGATGACGGACCTTCCGCTCTGCAACTCCATTTTGTTGTGGAGTATGTGCACAAGTAAGCTCCCTCCGGATGCCCGCCTTCCTGCAAAAAGTAGAGAACTCACCAGAGGTGAACTCCCCTCCGTTGTCAGTCCTCAGCTTCTTAACCCGCAGACCAAGCCGACCCTCCACGAGCTCCTTGAACTCCACAAACTTGGCAAACGCCTCCGCCTTCTCCTTCAAGAAATATACCCAGACATATCTGGTGTAATCATCGATCAACACCAGCATATATCTGCTTCCTCCGAGGCTTGGGGTAGCAGTCGGTCCCATCAACTCACCGTGGATGCACTCCAACGGCACACTACTCCTTGTCTGCGACTTGTCAAACGGAAGCCGATGAGACTTGCCGAACTGACATCCTGCGCACACATGGCCGTCTCTGTAGGAAGATAGACAAGGCAGGCCCTTGACCAGACCTTTCACCGCCATAACTTTCAGCTTATCCATTCCTACGTGCCCCAACCTCTCGTGCCATATGACAGCACTATCATTCGTCCTCATCTTGTCGACATAAGAACTTGTCGATAAAATGAACAAGTCTTTTGCTCTCCTCCCGACATGAACGACCTCATCCTTCACCGCCTCCATATTCCGAAGAAACTTCACTTCTGTTGGGCCAAACAGAACGTGATACCCAGCGTCTACAGCATTGGTCATGGAGAAGAGGTTTTTCCTCATTTCAGGCACATGATAGACACTCTTCAAAGTTAGTGGCCCCCTATCACTGCCCAAGGAAACAACCCCCACCTTCTCTACAGCATGCACTGTATTATCAGCAGTAATAATGGCATCATTACCTGAGTAGGGCTGCACAGAAGTAAGCTTTGAATCGTCCCCGGTGAGGTGATAACCACACCCTGAGTCCACGTTCCAGCCCTCCTGATAGTTGATAGGAGCCGCAGCTCCAATAGAAGCAGAGAAAGCTCCTCCCCATCCTCCATCAACCTGCCTGGCTTCAACTTCCCCCTTTCCTGCAGCAGCATGCCCCGGCTGAAGATTCACCCGGCAATCCTTCCTGATGTGACCAACCTTTCCAGACCTGAAGCACTTGGGACCTTCCCCCTTCTTCTTCCCTTCATCCTTAGGAGCATAGCCCCTCTCCTGCTGTCCAGAAGTTGAAGGCTCGTTGCCTCCTCCAGCGGTCTTCTTCTTATCCCACTTCTTCTTCTTCCCAGTGAAGAGAACTTCGCCATCTCCCCAATACACTGACACCCCCTCCATCTGCCTTGCTAGACTCTCCTGCGAAGAAAGCATGTTTTCCAGCTCCAGCAGAGACGGCTGATTTGCCCAAACCTGCACCGACGTCACAAAAGCAACATATTCCTTCCACAAGCCACGGATGATGTGCCTCTTCAGCTTCGCCTCAGAAATTGGCTTGTCAGGATCCAGCGCTGAAATCTCGGCGCACAAGTTCTTCATCTTCAAGAAGAACGTAGAGATAGATAGGTCACCTTGAGCCGATCTAGCCAGCTCATTCTCTAGAATTGAAGTCTTGCAACATTCTTTTTGTTAAACAGCCCATCCAGGGCTCTCCAGATCTCTGCAGCTGATGCATGATGCGCAAATCCTGCACACCGCTATAGGCGGTAGCGAGACTACGATCCGAACGGCAGTGTACCGATCGTTCAAGTAATATAAAATGAGGAGTAATCCCCGAGTATCGAATCTCTCAAGGAACACAGTAAGGTGGAGTTAGGTTTCGAGGAAGGACTTGAGATTGAAGTCCTTAAATCAGATGGAATGCGGGGGAGTTGGGTTGGCTTTTGGAAAGTAAAATAAAAGCTATCAACTACTCCTATGCAATGCCGCTATGCAATGCTTCGCTTGGCGGGATGGAGACTAGACAGGCCTTGAGCGCGCTGCGTCGAAAGGGCGGATGGACGAGTAGGCAAGCGGAATCGAACTGTACAGGCCTTGAGCACACTGCTTCGTTAGGCGGGATGGAATACGGGCCGCGATGCCACGCTTCGGTAGGCGGATGGACGAGTAGGCTAGCGGAGTGAGGGTCGCAAGCACCTCTTCGACAAGCACGCCACTAGCAATTGCTAGTGCGGCACACGAACGTGACGGCGTAATGGAAATGGACGGCGGCGCACCTCAAGCAACTCAAATAGATAAATTACACAATCACATAGACATGAAAGATATATGTAAATATAACTAATTCAAGTGCCACTTCATCATCATGATTAGATCTAGCAATACACACATCAATAAGAAAAGAACAAGGAAAGAAATCGACCGAATCCGAAGGCTCGTTGTAGATTCTCGGTTGGAATCACCGGGTTGTCAATCCGTGTCCAAGCTCGGTCCGCAACTACGTCCGGGGTAGAGAGAGCTGTCACGACTCTCCAATGGACCCGTCTTCTTCGTGTCACGATCCGGTAGAGGTTGCAAACTTCCTCTTGCTCGATGGTAATGGCGGCTAAACCTTCCTTTGGAGCGCTTGGATGAAGGAGGAGGCCGAGAGGACACTCCGGCTCAAGATTGGCGTGAAGAGCAAGCCCGGAGCACCTCCATATGGTGGGCGACGGTGGAGGGGCGAATCTGGGCGGAACCGGGCGGAAAACGGCGGAAGAAGACGATCGATGTGACCTAAATCGCGAGCAGCGGATTTTATAGGCGCTGGAATTAAACAGTGCGCACGGTCATTGGCGCACGACCAGTGGTCATGCGCACTAGAATCCTGTGATCGTGCGCTCTGCCTGGACGGAACCTGCAAAGACAGAAATTATGAAATAACATGTTCGCACGACCAGTGGCGCACGACCGGTGGTCGTGCGCACTGGAGTTGATGGTCGTGCGCACTACAGCAAACAGAACTCGGAAATTAAATGGTAAGTGCGCACGAGCAATGGCGCACGACCGGTGGTCGTGCGCACTAGCGTAGATGGTCGTGCGCACTGCACCAAACAGAACTCATAAAAGGGTTAAGTGCACACGATCAGTGGCGCACGACCAGTGGTCGTGCGCCATAGAACCGGTGATCGTGCGCAGTGTTCCTGTGCAGAATTGTACCGGAAACACCTGCACGACACCTGTTCCAGCGTACGGCACCAGTCTAGCCACTGAAAGTGGGACTTAACATCGCAAGAAAACTAATTACAAAGAAAGATACGAAATAACACCAAAATAGGGCCTATAAGTGCACCTAGCATAGAATGACCAATATGAGCTAAAACAGGGCTAAAGTGCAGTGAAAAGACTAAATAGATGGCCCAGATGAGTCCATAAAAGTGTATATGATCAGGACTCATCACACCCCCAGACTTAACTGTTTGCGCGTCCCGAGCAAACAAATTCTAAGCGAACGGGGAAAGAAAAGTAGATGGCTTAAAACTACAATACAGAGTACCATGCGAAGTCGCATGCTCACGTGCATAAGAAAAATAGTAGAAAAGATTTCTGATTATAAAAACAGTTTATATATTTCTAAAAGAGTAAAAGCATATTACAACTACTCAAAATGGTGAACAACGGTGAATCATTCGGTCATGCATACGGAGAAAGTAAACTAAACGCTGAGATGAGCAGTGCTCAAGATTGGGGTGTCGGATAAACTCCACTGAAATCCATCGGTGTCGGTGACCATAGGCTTTCCCGGACACATTCTCTCCACGGCACTGGTTTGACTCAAATGCGTGGATCAATAGGACTTTAGGTTTTAAATGGGGCTTGGGTTTAGGTGAGGAAAAACAAAGATAAAAACGACGGCTAAAGAACTAAACCCAAATGAGCTAATGCAGGAAACTATCCTCATTCACCACACAAACATGCGGGTACACAACACCCCCAGACTTGGACTTAACAGCATGGGTGCGTGCACCGCCTACTCCCAAACATAAATCTATACATAAAGATTTTCAATTAAACACTCCTTCTCTTTCCTTTCTTTTTAACTTCTTTTATTTTTCTCATTTTTTTTCCTTATCATTTTCAGCAAATAAACAAAAGGACACATCCACATCTTCACAAACATATTACCACATCAACAACCCAACTCATGAAAATAATAAACAGCCAAAGCTCAAATTTTGGTTGTGCGACTAGGATTGGCTTTTGGGCTTTGGTGAAATAAAAGTGGGGTTGAATCAAAGAATGGGTAGGCACAACTGGGCTAGCGAGGATATAGCGGTAAGGATAGGCACAAAGGCTCAACCGGGCCAAGATGATGGCCTATATCACATTCACACAATTGACTAACCGTATACCCATGCTTCAAGAATCGCTTGGGGCAAGTTCTAGCCACCGAGAAAGATTCTCCTTTCTCCCGACTCAAGCAATACGAGTCTAGCGATCGTTTACACACATCCCTACGCTACCGTTTGATTCACACCGGATTCACCATTTGAGTAGAGTAAACAACATTTACACTAATAGAGAAAAATAAAAAACCATAGTATAAAGAGAAATCTAATCTACACAAATTTCTATGCAACCGAGCACTCGACTAGGAGCACTACTAGAGTCAACATTTTACTCTGCTACATAGTCCTAAGCCATCACCTAGATTTTCCCACATAAGCAGAAGAATTCGGAAATTAAATGGTAAGTGCGCACGAGCAATGGCGCACTACAGCAAACAGAACTCGGAAATTAAATGGTAAGTGCACACGAGCAATGGCGCACGACCGGTGGTCGTGCGCACTAGCGTAGATGGTCGTGCGCACTGCACCAAACAGAACTCATAAAAGGGTTAAGTGCACACGATCAGTGGCGCACGACTAGTGGTCGTGCGCCATAGAACCGGTGATCGTGCGCAGTGTTCCTGTGCAGAATTGTACCGGAAACACCTGCACGACACCTGTTCCAGCGTACGGCACCAGTCTAGCCACTGAAAGTGGGACTTAACATCGCAAGAAAACTAATAACAAAGAAAGATACGAAATAACACCAAAATAGGGCCTATAAGTGCACCTAGCATAGAATGACCAATATGAGCTAAAACAGGGCTAAAGTGCAGTGAAAAGACTAAATAGATGGCCCAGATGAGTCCATAAAAGTGTATATGATCAGGACTCATCAATGCACACCCCAAGATGTGATCAAACAAATCCGGTGATATTGCCCTCTTCAGGGCGAACTCAGCTTTGGCAATAATCCGCCTCCAGTTCCTCACCTCATGATGGTTATCCCCAATCAGAATAACTTCCTCCGTGCTCTCTCCTCCAACTACCTCCCAGAGGTCCTCACCCAGAAGATAGCTTTGCATACAAGACCCCCACTTCTTAAAGTTGGTCGAGTTGAGCATCTCAATTCCAAGACCCCTCGCTTTCATGGCTCTACCACTGGTTCCTTCTTCACAAAGGCGATGGCTACTTTAAGTTGCTCACTGCTCTATCCACTCCAACCAACCTCTGATACCATGTTAAATTTTCCGAATCTTTATGGAGTGAGCAGGAATTGTACAACTTAGAGTTCAAGACAAACAACCAGAAGCACATGAAGCAAATATGATCTTTATAGATAAGCAAAATTCTTCATTACAGGGCGAGGTATACATGGCGAGACATGATTTCACCAGTACACAAAAAACAGAAGAGAAAACAGCTGAAAAGGAAAACCAACGGTCTGCCAACTTGAGACCGCCTGACCGCCCGACCTGACAGTCCGCCCGGCTAGAAAATCAGATCGCCCGAACTGCCGACCTGCGACTTGATCAACACAAACTGAGAAACACGAGACCTCCCGAACTCCACTAATCCTCCCGAACTCCATCAACCCGCACTGCAAGACGCGAGGCCGCCCGAACACCTTCAGAAGAGGAGGTGACCGCTGCTGCCCGCACAATCCGCAGAAGCTGCATAAAACAAGTTCGATCAGCTAAACCGGCCGGTCACAAAACAAGAGACCGTAAGAACAGGTCGCGATCTCAGCTTACACTTGGTGCGATATTTAATGCTGCTACAGTGGCTCCTATTTATAGGCAAGCGACCTGATCCAGTCACCACCCTATGAGATAGGATCACCACCCTCCAGATCGCGCGACCAGAAATGGTCAACCCGCGCGATCAGCAACAGATCCTCCTGCTTAGGTGAGCTCGCCGGCTTCAACAACAAACCGCGGGAGATCGCCACTCCCACAATGAAGTCGCCAACCACCAGTGTTCGCCAGCGAGACTGCAAACACAACTTGTTCGCCTGCTAGCCTCCTCCTGATACCGCAAACAGACCAGATCGACTAGGGCACAGCCCGCCAAGTCGATCAAACACTTGTGATCGCATATGCCAGTGGATCGCCGAAGAATCAGCCATGCGAACACAAGCCGGAGACCGCGCGAGTAAGACTAGTTTAGTCCGTGCGCACCACAAGGAACCCGGACAGCCATAAGACCGGCTTCTGGAACCCTGAACCAACCTGTGCGGTCACACCAGACCGGCACAGCCTTGAGATAGACAGCCCGCCACGCAGTCAAAGACCAGACCGCGCGGCCTAACCTCAGCTCCTTGAACACGAATCGGCGGTCACGCCGAATAGCCCGCGGCTATACCAGAATGGTCAGACCGCATGAGTAGACCGCAAGACCGTGCGGTCAAAACAGACCGCGCGGTCTCCTCCCAGACCGCCAACTTCCAAAATCCTGCCACTTCAACAATTTCAACAAATTTGGCCTCTTTGGTTGACCCCAATGGGTCCTTGGTGCTCTAAGGAAACCCCTAAAGGGTTATGTATGCTATGTTGGGGTCAAGGGGTCAAGGTGTTGCCATAAAATCCAACCCTGGGCTTGTTAACTGGAAATTGCAATTTGCAGACCACTGTGGTTTCCTTCTTCTTGGCTAAGGCCAAGTGGTCTCTTCAAGCTTCCTAGGGTTTATGTCATGACCTAGTCATGACAAAACCACTCCATGGGTCTATTTGTTTGGGGGATGTTACATTACCTCATAGGGAATTTTAATATTTGTCTTTTGTATTTTATATTTATCTTTGTAATCGGTTCGTAAATTCGCCTCGTGTTGGCGACTAGGTCTTGGTAGTACTTAGGGAGGAATTCGCCTCGTGTTGGCGACCGGGTCTAGGGAGTACATCTAGGGGTTGCTCGAGGCCTTACTGGGGATAGAAGAGCTAGAGAAGCTTGACGTCGTATATAGGGAGAGATCGGCTAAAGCCAACTGCTTCTTAGTGAGAAGAGTCGGTATATAAAAAGAAAACAGTATTTCATATTTCACCTTCGATTTCTAGCGTCATAGAAATCAAATTTTGTAATCAATTTTATAAATGATAATCATGCCTTTTCTTGTTTAATAAAATTGATTTCATTTCTAATTTCTATTTCTTTACTTTTGATTTAACTTGCTTCTAATAAAATTTCTACAGTTTTCTATAAAAGATTAAACTTTTCTAAAACACTTATTCACCCCCGCTCTAAGGGCGCCTCAAGATCCAACACTCAATATGGGAACGACCACCTAAGCCAAAAACTCGGATATCCCTACTTCACATACCAAGGATTATCCAAACTAATAGAACCGCCTTAAGGAGATTGACACATAAGCAGAATGGTATGGGACTCATAGACTCAACCCTTGTATCGGTGACATGATTACATTAAGACCACCATGAAAACACCGAGGTTCGGATAAGAATTCAAGTTCAGAAGAGACCCGTTCAAGATTGGGTCACATGTTGACCTTGATAAGGTTGTCGTAGAGGGTACCTTGAAGAGTCTAAAGTGTGAAGCGTACTAACAAGTCTCAAGATAGAACCTCGAGTCTAAAGTTGTGTTCCCTAAGGATTGTTTGCATACTTGGGACGAATATAATATGGTGATATCGAAGTTACTTAGCCCAAAATAGATATGAGCTTATCTTTTGTTTATTGGGGCTTACCTTTTGTTTATTGGGCAAATTAGTTACTGACTTGGGTATCCCTAGATCTAACTTAGAAAGTGTTGCATCCTGAACATAATGATTTTAAAGTCGATCTTATTCAATGTTACTTGGGTGACGATGAGATTCTGTAAAAGCACGTTTGGAATGGTTACTGGTAGTATTACCAAGACAATAGATAGACTACGTTGATCGAACAATGACTTGACCTTAGTCGAAGCATTAGAAACATAAAGTTGCTAGGTTTAGTCACTTAGGGATGCAGATGCCCATTCTGGAAGTTGGGGACGGAAATTAGGTCTCACATATAACTACATTTGAAAGTTTGTGTGGTTTGGGGCTTTCGAAAGTTATTAACGAATGGTTGTTAAAAATCACGCCATGTCATGGTAGAAAATTTTAACTATAATAATAATCTTCAAACCTTGGAATCCATGACGATGATTAACCAGAGATCTTAAACGATGAATTATTGGATTTAGAATATAAAATTTAAGGTTACCATGGTAAGAACGATCTAATTCTTATCTTACCTTGGACCATATGAAAGTGACCAAGACTAATATTGTTGGGTTTTCTATACCCCTAACGGGATGACATATCGAATATGCGCAGCTGAAATAAAGACAAGAACAACCCAAAAGAGACTAACGGATCTTGCAGTTTTAATGATTCAAGAGAATAAGAAAGCAAATACAATATACCTCACGGGATTGAGTCAACACTCAACCAAGGTGCTCCAAAGAGAAATCTGAAATCTTCCTTTGAGTTCTTCAAGAATCGAAATGGATCGATCCCTCTATAGAAGTCCACACAAGCGAAGGAGAACCCTAGCTTCTTGTCGTACAAGAACTAGGTCGGAGAAGGAAGCTCTCAACGTCCCCACGGACTGCTAGCTCCGATCTAGGGGAGGCGGCGACCGACGACGACGACTAGCGGCGGCGAATGGGAAGAACGAGAGGCCCTCGCGCGGAACGGTTCCGGTCAGCAGTTCTCGTCTAAACCACGAAAATATTAAGTCTAAAACCGTGTCTCTCGAAGACCTAATCGCATTCCTTTTTATACGCAAGGTATAGGAAAGGCTATCCGCAGACCAGAGGGAAAAGCAGAATATCTGTCCAGATTTACATTCGCCGAATTCGACTAAACCATATAACCGAATTCGACTCAAATTCGGCGAAACCATTTCGACGAATTCGTCTATATAAATTCGGCTATATCAATTTGTCGAAACCATTTCGTCGAACTGACATGATTCGGCTAAACCCTTTAGTCGAATCTGTTTATAATTTCGGTTAATCATATTAGCCGAATTTCATTAGTCGAATCAAGCTAATTCGGTTAAACCCTTTAACCGAATTTGACGCAGTTCGGTTAAACCCTTTAGCCGAATTTGTCAAGTAAATACTCATTTGTTTAAACCCTTTAAACGATTTCCCGTTGAGACATTCTCAACTTAATTCCAAGCAGTCACAGGATTGGTCCTCCGCTCATATCCACTATGAGTAAGGCCAACACAATCCTTTCTCCAACTTCTCCAAACACTTTTATGTGCGACCCTATAGGCTCATATTGCGTTGGCAGTAAGACTAATTGTTGATTGCTTTGAGATCACCACAGAAACTCCAACAGTCTCCCACTTGATCACAAAGTATCAACAAAAGTCTCACAAACAATGAGCGGCATCTAGCAATACATCATGGCTACCCAAGCAATAAGAGTTCATAACTCAACAAGCCTGTCATGACCAATGTATCAGTGTTGTCATGTCCCTTTGTCCTTTACACCCGGATAGAACTAGAGGCATGGGCCATGTCACCCTCATAATTATTCAATCCTAGTTTCTTGATCCAGAATAGACTGTTTGAAAATTGGTGAACTCAATATCACATATTGACTCTACCAAGCATGGCCATGCATTTCTCAGTCTCATTCCATCATGGGGCCCATGGATGTAACTCCTGTCATAAAGGAGGACAAATACCATATTTGTCCACACACAAACACCCAAATGAATCGTAACATACCCAATAACCACCCTTATCATCAACCTTTCTCAAGGAAGACTTTAGATGGCATCAAAGTACATTCTTCCTCACTTGATGAATGTTGTGACTTCAGGTCAAAGAACTACAAACACCATTGTCAGATGAGACCTAATTGTGACACGTTCATATAATAATCCACAAAGTAGTCTCATGGTGGGTCTGTCCAGTACAACTTGTTCACTAACAAGTACCCATGTGATGACTTGATATCACAATATCATGACCTATGAGAACCGGTCATCAGTCAACGCGCATGCTAGTCTCAATGCATCATCCTCGCCCTTAGCTTCTAAGATGATACTCCGACCAGGGACCATTTAAGAATGAAGCTTCTTATAAACATAGGCTCTCACATTCAAGTCATGTACTTGAATTCCTATGGAAGCAAACACTCTAAGGGCAGTTATTATGCTAATTAATCTTATCAGACAGATATAAATGACATAATAAAAGAACTTGCCATAAATATAAAATGAAATACATTGTACCTATTACAATTCATCCAATGAACAAACAACCAACAAATATGCAATCCACAAGGCTCCCACTAAAGATAATTGTTGAAACCGATTTCTCGGTCTCTTGTGGAGCTCGGGGCCATCAACGAATTGAGGGGCAGCTAGCCCTTACCGATCCCTCAGAAGAGGTAGGCAGATAACTCGGACAAAGAACAAAGACCCTGGTCTTAGCGAGGAGGTCCCTCCACTAACCTGGAAGATCGTTGAGCGCTTCCCCTCCCAAGCCAAAGCTAAGACTCGGGCACCTTGGAGAGCTAGAGAGCCCAAACCAAAGCGACCTAAGGAGAGAAGAAGGCTCAAAGATTCTGAACCGGTCCTCTTCCAAGGTGCCCTTTAAGGTCTATTTATAGATTTTGGTTTTGTGGTCTGTCAATAGCCAAATCCCGATGTCCATTCTTACTATCCGCACACCGGATCAGTCTGCTAACAGCCAAACTCCGCTGTTTAGAGAGGCTAACCGCAGACCACCGGGGGCCTCCTGGTAAAAATCCCTTCCTGGGCTTTTACTGGGCGAGCCAGCCCGCTTCGAGACCTCCCTTGCGAGTGGAGCTCGCGAGCCTCTGGGTTGGCGAGCCCTAGAATTGCAATTGGCACATTACCTGGCTCGCTTGCCTGCACTACCTCGGCGAGCCTCAAAATTTCTATCCGCACTTACTCTAGCCGGGATCGCCTGTCTTGCCTCGGCTAGCCCCAGAATTGCTATCCGCACTTACTCTAGGCGGGCTCGCCTATCTTGCCTCGGCGAGCCCCAGAATTGCTATCCGCACTTACTCTAGGCGGGCTCGCCCGTCTTGCCTCGGCGAGCCCCAGAATTGCTATCCGCACTTACTCTAGGCGGGCTCGCCTGTCTTGCCTCGGCGAGCCCTAAAATTGCTATCCGCACTTACTCTAGGCGGGCTCGCCCGTCTTGCCTCGGCGAGCCCAGAATTGCTATCCGCACTTAATCTAGGCGGGCTCGCCTGTCTTGCCTCGGCGAGCCCCAGAATGGCTATCCGCACTTACTCTAGGCGGGCTCTCCTGTCTTGCCTCGGCGAGCCCCAGAATTTCTATCTGCACTTACTCTAGGTGGGCTCGCCTGTCTTGCCTCGGCGAGCCCCAGAATTGCTATCCACACTTACTCTAGGTGGGCTCGCCTGTCTTGCCTCGTTCTCCTGGCTCGCCTCACCGGTGTTCGCCCATCTTGGCTCGCCTCACCGGTGTGTGAACCATCTAACTCTTCCTGGCGAACATCGGGGTTGTACACAATCCCCGCTCTTCGCGAGGTTATTTTGAGCTCGCGAAGAAACATCCAATCCCTGGTGTTCGCCGATTCGGCTGACGTGGAGGGAATCTTTTGGTGGGTCCCATGCCCAAAACTATAAATACCGTCCACCGTGGCTAGTGATCAAGCCTTTCCTTCTCCCTCTTCCTCGTTGAAAACAATCTTTCTCCAGAATGTCTTCCAAGCCGAGCGCGCGGGATCGACTGAAGGCTTCCAGTTAGATGGAGAAGGCCCAGGCCGCCGAGCGCAACGTCTGGATGTTCAACCCCGCCACATCCCCTTCCCCCCAGATTAAGAAAGCCAAGACGGTTTGGAGGTCGCAGGGGGAGGACGTGTCGTTACCTCCTGCCTCGCCCCCGCCGCCGAATACCGGGCTCGCGCAACATCTATTCTTCGTCTAAATTCTTTATATCGACTCCCTACTTATTCCTTTTCCCCTCGCAGAATCCTCCCCCTGAGGAACGCATGGCGGGCCTTACGCTGACCTCTTCTCGCCCCCCCCGTCCCCAGCGAGGTTGGGATTGCTAACGGCTGGGGTTGGGACCTCAACACAACAGGCGCCTCTCTCGCAATCCCGTAATTCATAAGTACCTTCCTTTATCCCCGCTCATGTTTCTTTGCGATATCCATGCGCTTATGGCCTATGTAGATACCCCACCGCCGAGCCCTGAGAAGAGGGGCTCCACACCGGCACGCTCGCCGATTCCGCCTAAGGCTAACGTGGAGACCCCGGGCTTCGGTATTGTGGGCAGGCAAAGCCCAGGCGGCTCGCTTCTCGACGGCGCCCAGGTCGCGGAGAGGGTGGTGTATCCTCCTGGTCTGGGGAAACCCCACGTCCGAGGGTTACGCGAAAACTTCCAGGGTCAACCGGAGTCCTCTCGCAAAGAACGTCGCGAGTCCCCCTTCTCCCAAGGTTAGTGCATCTGTGCGGGCTCACTTTCTCGCTCGTCCCCTGACCCTACTAACTCTTCCTTCGCAGAAATTTCAGAAGCCACGCCTGAGTCAAAGCACGGGAGGGTGGAGATGTCACCGCCGCCTTCGCCCAGCCAGATCGAAGGCTTCTTGGGCGACCCGGGCGACCCCGCGCGGATGAAGAGACGAGTGTCAGAGGTGCTTCAGAAGCATGGTATGATGCTGCGCGAGCTGGAGGAGCGGTATGACGCGGACCGAGCTTCCTTCATCGAGAGATTCGTCGCGATGGAGGACGCGAATGCGCGCTTGCTCGCCGAGGCGGGGTCGGTGACTCGCGCAGACGCTACCTCGCCCGACGTGCGCATCTCACGGGGCGAGGACCAAGCACACCTGATCCTGTGCGAGCTCAAAGTACTTCGCGAATACCACTATCCGAGAGTGCCGCCGCGCGCGGGGAAGCGAGGCCGGGGTCGCTGGAAATGGCTTCCTTACCCCTGAGCCTGCCGTGGGTTTATTTCTACTGTCCCCTTGTTTTCATTTCTCCTATGATGTTTCTATTGAACGATACCTGTGGTGTGATAATATTTGCGAGTCCATCGTGACTCGCCTTTTATCATTTTTTATCTTGCCCTTTATTTATCTGTGGTGCGCCTGTGGCTTATTCCGCTTGTTCGACGTGTTTGATATGATTGCCTTCGTGGAGCGCTTGCGAACTTCTCGGCGACGTTGCGTCCAAGCCCTCTTCCCTCACGGGCCGGCCTCAGGCGGGGTTCAGTTACCGCGCAGTGGCGAGCCCGGGCTCGCAAGGCTGTAGTCTTGTTCGAGTAGAAATCTGCTTTATTTTCACTATCCACACTCCCGACGCTTAGATTCCCGTGCCCATCCTATTTTCCTATAAATAGTTCGGATTCACTTTTCCATCCGCCGCATTTATTTCCCCAAATCCTCTCGCCTCTACGCTCATTTCAGTTCTCGCAAGCTTGCACTAGCATTCACTATTTGCAGGTCGCTTCATCCTGGATCGCTGCGAACAAATCCTTCAATGGGAGCAGATGGCGAGAGCGAGGGGAGGTCAAGATGCGCCTCAGCGTTTCAAGCTCACGAATTCTACTGTGCGAACCTCACGGCAGAGGAATACAAATATGCTGTGGATCGCTATCTCCCGGAGGTCTATTCGGCTCGCTGTCCAAGCGAGAGAGCTACGCTGAACGAGACCGAGGTCGGCGAGCTCGCGATCCCCATTGCTTACTTCGCGAATGGGTTGCGACTCCCCTTATGGCCTGAAATTCGTCAGGTACTTTGCTTAGCCCTCTCGCCGCTCCCTGTTCGCTATCGCAACTTTTTCATCCTCTGTTCCTTGCAGGTGCTACGGTACTATGGGGTGCTGCCGAGCCAGCTGACCCCGAATGCGATCGCGGATGTTGTCGTGTTCGCTAGTTATCTGCGGGAGGAGAGGATCGAGTTCAACCTCCTCGTCTTCCGCAAAGTGTTCTCTTTCCGCGCCTTCCGGGACGGGACCACTTATTTCACGAGTCAGCACGTCACCGTCTGCGAGACGGTGAACAAGAGTCACTACTGGACTCAGAAGTTCATCTTGGTGAAGGGACCTTTCGGTAACCTTCACTTCACTCCTCTTCAACGGGATGACGCCACCTACTGCCCTCCGAGCTCGCTGAGCGGCGCCGACGCCAAAATCCTCCACTACCTTTCTGGGAAAAACTTTGAGGTCGCCCATCTGAGGCGCAACGTCGACTCGCTACTCGCGGTTCCTCAAGGGGAAGGTATGGCTCTCTTTCGCCCTCCCCCCTTTTCTTTTCTTCGCTATGTAACGCTCTTATTCTATAGGCGAACGTGAGCTCCCCGTTAATCCTCCGCACACGCAAGGCACCACACTTACGGCGGACACGCTCACGACCGCGGCGGCAGAGGCTTGCCGCGATCTTTCTACCACTGGTTCCGGCAAGAAGCGACCTCCGTCTGCGAGTCAGCTCGGTTCGCAATCCTCTTCCAATAAGTCAAAGGGGAAAACCCTCGTTGTTAAAGACAAGAGCGCGGTCGTTGATCTGAGCGAGACCGACGGCTCGCCCCCTTCCCCTGCGAAACAGCCGGACGCTGGGAGCTCTTCCGCAACCTCCCAACCCAAGGGTCACAAGAGCTTCGGCCTAGGTGAGAAGGTTTCTGATTCCCTCGGCGACCCCCTGCTCGCTTGGGATCCTGATGCCAACAGGATCTCCTGCTCCACCCTTCACCCCTCATGGGTGGAGCTTGGTAAGGCCGGGGAGGAGGCGTTCTCTATCTCCTTCGGCTTATACGGCCGCGAGGCCGCCGCCTATAAAGAGATGGGGCCAAGGCAACTGGTCTACGAAGAAATGCGAGCCCAGTTCCGCTCGACGGAGCTCGCACACATGGCGGGGCGTCGTTACCTGCAAACGGACAGGGATATCCGCGCATACAGGGAGGAGCTTAAGAAAGCTCGCGATGAGATCAAAGGTCTTAAGGAGAGAGAGGCGGCATCGAAAAGCCTTCTCGACGGGATGCAAGGCAAGATGGTAAGCGGCCCTGGGCCTCCTCTCTTTGCTGTTCGCGACCCCCGATCGTTGTCTAACTCATTTGGTATTAACTCAGGATGCCGACGTTGCAACCAAACTTCTCACTCGCAACGGCGAGCTAGAGTTGGAGAATACCATGCTGAAAGCTCGGGTGGACGAGCTGATTCGCAGCGTGCTACCCCCTCTCCTGGGCGAGCCGGGTCTCAACAGAGGGTTGCCGAGAGCGAGGAACAGAGGCGGCGAGATGCACAGGAGGTCGCTAACCTCGTCTTCACGATCCTCAAGAACGCGAGTCTCCTAGCCGAAGACGCGATGGAGTTTACAGCCGAAGACGTCTGCCCGGATCTCTTTGACTTGGCGCCATGGTTGGGGGATCGCAAGAATGGCGAGGGCCCCCCAGAATGAACCCTCTTAGCCTCCCATCTCTCTTTTTCCTTCGAATGTATATTATTCTTTTTGAGCTGGCGAGATCGCCGCCGAACATAGAAGAATCTTGGGGAATGATAGTTATGATTTCTTGTTGGTATTTATGAGCATGCTCGCGTTTATTTTTCTCTCGCATTTGATCTTTTTCTTTTGAACTCCTATCTCATGACTAGTAGTTACGCGGCAGTGTTTCAGGGGGGCTCGCGAATGCGCGCGTCTGGGCTCGCCTCGCCAAGATTCTCCTTTTATGGATTTTGCGAACCCGAACTATCGCTGCCCGCGGATACTGCCCGGCGAACCCGACCTTGGCGAAATCAGACATTTGGCATCTTGAGAACTAAACCTCCCTGGTTTTAGCACCTCAACCCGCTACCTTAGGCCCAACTAGTCTCAACCCTTTCAATTTTGCGAGCCAAACCAACTCTAGCTTTAACACCTCAACCTGTTACCTTCAACCCGTGCCTCCTTTTGCCAGCCTCTCCAGAGATCAACCTGAACCCCCCGTCTAGGTGAGAGCCCGGGAGCGGAATCGATCTGGGGCATTCCATCACCAACATATCCAACCTTGCCAGCCTCTCCAGAGATCAACCTGAACCCCCCGTCTAGGTGAGAGCCCAGGAGCGGAATCGCTCTAGGGCATTCCAGCACCAACGCATCCAACCTTGCCAGCCTCTCCAGAGATCAACCTGAACCCCCCGTCTAGGTGAGAGCCCGGGAGCGGAATCGATCTGGGGCATTCCAGCACCAACATATCCAACCTTGCCAGCCTCTCCATAGATCAACCTGAACCCCCCGTCTAGGTGAGAGCCCGGGAGCGGAATCGATCTGGGGCATTCCAGCACCAACATATCCAACCTTGCCAGCCTCTCCAGAGATCAACCTGAACCCCCCGTCTGGGTGAGAGCCCGGGAACGGAATCGATCTGGGGAATTCCAGCACCAACGCATCCAACCTTGCCAGCCTCTCCAGAGATCAACCTGAACCCCCCGTCTAGGTGAGAGCACGGGAGCGGAATCGATCTGGGGCATTCCAGCACTAACATATCCAACCTTGCCAGCCTCTCCAGAGATCAACCTGAACCCCCCGTCTAGGTGAGAGCCCGGGAGCGAAATCGATCTGGGGCATTCCAGCACCAACATATCCAACCTTGCCAGCCTCTCCAGAGATCAACCTGAACCCCTCGCCGAGGTGAGAGCCCGGGAGCGGAATCGATCTGGGGCATTCCAGCACTAACACATCCAACCTTGCCAGCCTCTCCAGAGATCAACCTGAACCCCCCGTCTAGGTGAGAGCCCGGGAGAGGAATCGATCTAGGGCATTCCAGCACCAACATATCCAACCTTTGTCACCCTGGCACGGCAGTAGCTATAAGCATCACAAAAAGGGAGTAGGACATTCGTTAAACAACATAATAAAGCTTTCAAGGGTAAAATCGTTTCAAATCATCCCCACACCGGGCTCGGTCGAGGGGCACCCCTTCCACATCCTGGAGGTGATACCCCCCCCCCCCCCCCCCCCCCGACTTGAGCACCTCGCTTACAATATATGGACCCTCCCAGTTGGGGTTAAGCTTACCCACCGTGGCCACTCTGCCGGCCGCATCGACCTTCTTCAGGACTAGGTCTCCTTTCTGAAAGTGCTTTATCCGGATATGTTTGTCAAAATATCGAGCCATCTGCCGTTTGACATTTTCCTGCCTGATGGTGGCCAAGTCCCGGAGTTCTTCCACCAGGTCCAAAGATAGCCTCTGCTCTGCATTGTTATCTTCTAGCCACTCTTCACCCCCCTCGCTCACAGCGATCACCCGGGGGGTCCTTACCTCAAACTCTATGGGGAGAACGACCTCGGACCCGTGAGAGAGCTTGAACGGAGTCTCCCTGGTGGCGGTGTTCGGAGTAGTCCTCATGGCCCAGAGGACGGAGGATAGCTGTTTTACCCAGTTTCCCCGAAGATTCTCCACTTTCTTTTTTAATAGTTTAACGATTATTTCTTTCGCTACCTCCACCTGCCCATTGCTCCTCGGGTGGTGGACCGACACGAACCTGAGGTCAATGCCGAGCTGAGTGCAGAATCCAACAAACTCTTCACTAGCAAACTACGGCCATTGTCCGTCACTATAGCTAGAGGTAGCCCGTGCCTGCAAATTATCTCTCCCCACACAAAATTCCTTACCACCTGAGAGGTTACCTTAGCGAGTGCTTTCACTTCTACCCACTTGGAGATGTAGTCGATCATGACCAGCAGGAACTTCCTCTGGCCATTGGCTTGGGGGAAGGGACCGACCAGGTCCAACCCCCGTATGGCGAAGGGCCAGGGAGCCGTGATGGTCCGGAGCCTTTGAGCCGGTAGGAGTTGGAGCGGAGCATAGAGCTGGCACTTCGGACACTTCCTCGCGAACTCTGTCGCATCCTTGCTGAGAGTGGGCCAGAAGTAGCCTTGCCTCAACACCCTCCCTTCCAGGGTCCGACTCCCGGAGTGACTGCCGCACTCCCCAGAGTGGATTTCTTCCAAGACTTTCGGAACCTCCTCCTCGGAAACACAATGGGCCAGGAGTCCCGAGAGAGTCTTCCTATATAACCCTTCTGCATGCAAGGAGTAATAAGCGGACTTATACCTGAAGCGCCTCTTGTCCATGTCCTCTCCAGGGAACTGCCCGGAGGATGGGAAGGTGATGAACGAATCCATCCACGAGGCTCGTCGATCCACCTCCATCAACTTGCCTTCCTCGATGGAGGGCCGGAAGAGTTCCGAAGCCGTCCCTCCCGCTCGGGGACCGAACTTGGCTAAGAGGTCCGCCTGGGTGCTCTCCTCTCTCGGCACGTACTTGATGGAGAAGGTGCGGAATTGCCCGATGATCCCCTTAACCTTTTCCAGGTATAGCAGGAGGGTCGGGTCCTTCGCTTCAAACTCTCCCTTGATTTGGCATGCTACCGCCATGGAGTCCGTAGAGACCTCCACGTCCTGCACCCCTAGTTCCCGGGCCAGCCGAAGGCCTGCTATCACTGCCTCGTACTCAGCCTGGTTGTTGGTAATTGGGAAATGGATGTTTAAGGCTTGCTCAATCCGAGTCCCCTGAGGACTTACCAGGACTATCCCCCCTCCTTAGGAGTACTTTCCCGACGCTCCGTCCACCAACATCTTCCATGCCTTTGGGGGAGGTGGCTCGTGCTCCCCCACATCGGCCGCATAGTCGGCCATGAAGTCTGCCACCGCCTGAGCCCTGATGGACGTCCTGGGCATGAACGTGACATTGAATTCACTTAACTCCACGGACCACTTTGCCAACCTTCCCGAGTGCTCCACCCCTTCCATGATTTTACGGAGCGGGTGGTCCGTCAGTACCTTGATTGAATGGGCTTGGAAGTAAGGTCGGAGCCTCCGGGCCGACACCAACAATGCGAAGGCTAGCTTTTCCAGGATCGGGTACCGGAGCTCCGCCTTCTTCAGCACTCGGCTGACGTAGTAGATAGGGAACTATTTCTTCCTTTCCTCCTGGATCAACACGGAACTTACTACTTCGGACCCTACCCACAGGTACAGGGATAGGTCTTCTCCTGGCCTCGGCCCCTGGAGCAGAGGGGTTCGGGTGAGCTGTTCCTTCAGAGCCTGGAAGGCCTCCTCACATTCCCGGGTCCATTCAAACTTCTTGTTGCCCTGTAGCACCTTGAAGAAAGGCGCACACTTTTCCCCTGCCTTGGAGAGGAACCTGCTGAGCCCAGCCAACTTCCCTGTAAGGCTCCGAACTTCCTTCGGATTTCTCGGCGACCCCAACTCCATTACTGCTTTAACATTGTCCGGGTTAGGCTCAACTCCTGCGGGGGTGAGTAAGTGGCCTAGGAACTTTCCTCGGCTTGTCCCGAAGACACATTTCAAGTGATTGAGTTTCATCTTGTAGCGCCGCAGGGTCCCGAACGTCTCCTCAAGGTCTCGGAGGTGAGACCCAAGGTCTCGGCTCTTTACCATGAGGTCATCAACATCCGCGTCGATCCCGGGCATTTCTGCGGCGCTCCAAGCGAAAACGTCTATGTTCTGCTGCACGCAAGCCAGGATCTCCGCTTGATCTTCCGGGTTGAGTCCTCCGCTGACCCGGACCTTCTCCACCACCCCTAGCTGGGTGGTGACCTCGAGCTCCACGACCTCGTCCACAGCCTCCAGTCGGGACTGCTCTCCCCAAGCCCTCACCTCCTCAGCACAAGCGAGAGCCTGGGTTCCTTCCTCTACCTCCTTCTCTACCACCATCAGCTCCTCCGCCCCTCCCTCCTGGGCCTTCTCCTCTTCTTCCTCTCTTTCCGCCCGGGGTCCCTCAGCTACCCCTTCCTGGGCATGGACTTCATCTCCCTCCATCTTCTCCTCAGCTACCTCCTTACCTCCGGCTTCGGCCGCCTCCTCCATCATCTTATCCCACTCCTCCGCTTCTCCCATCCAGGAGATGGTGTTGACAGCCATCACGTAGCACTGCCTTGCCACCTTGGGATCCCCCCTGATCCGCACCTGAACCCCTCCGTCGTTGAACTTAAGGCATTGATGAAAGGTGGAGGGGACGCAGCGGAACGCGCTGATGAGTGGCCGTCCGAAGATGGCGTTGTAGCTGCTTGGAGCGTCCACTATGACAAAACGGCAGTTCCTGGACTACCCACCCAGGGTGACATGAAGTCCTACTCCCCCTTCTACTTCTTTCCTCTCCCCCGAGAATCCAAACAGAGGGCCATCCGAGGCCAACACCCTTCTGGGCTCCACCTCCATCCTGTCAAACGCCTTCTTGAAGATGGCGTTGACCGAACTTCCGTTGTCCACTAGGATTTGGAAGACGGTGAAGTTCTCGATCGCCTTCTGAATGACCAGCGCATCGCAGAACGGGTCCTCATAGCCCGGCATGTCCTTCTGGGTGAAAATGATTTTTTTCGGCCGGGGGCGGAGCGGTGGATGTTGAAGCCACGCTCCGGCGGTAGATGGTATGGAGGCTAGCCTTGCGGGTCGCCTCCACCCCTACACCCCATGAATCACCCCGATCCCTCCTCTACTCCCCATATCGTCTCTATCCTCACACCTTTCATCATCCTCCTCTCGAGGTTCGACCTCCACAATCCTCACTGGCTGCAGCTGCTGTGGCGCGGGCGCTCTGCTCCTCTTCACTTCCAGGAACTCCGGGCAGGTGTCCGTTGAGTGACCTTCCTCATCATGGAAGATACAATATGGCAATGTCACCTCCCCTGCATCGGCCTCCGCCACCCTATTCCGTCTCCTCCTAGCGGCTTTTGTTTCCACCTCTCCTCTCCTTCCTCTTCCTCTTCCCCGTCCAATTGTCATGGCCTATTGAGGTGGGGGAGGCATCTGCAAGGGACCCTGCCTCCACAATAACTGGGGGAGCCTCCATTGACCTCCGACATGGTTACCCCTTCCTGGGTCGTAACCCCTTCCCTGCCCTTGCATTCCTCCGCCTTGCGGCCTCCATCCCCCCTCCGGGGCCCGGGGCTCTTCCCTTCTCCTGACCTCCTGCTGCCTCACCTCCGGCTCACTGAGCTTTGCTAGCCTCTTAGTGAGCTCCGGGTTGGCTTCTTCACTCGCGACTTCCTCTGACACCCTCTCCATCAGCTCCTCATAGGAGACGGGGGCCTTTCTCTTCAACGCCATCTTGAAGAAACTCTCTTTTAACCCGACCGTGAAGGCGAGTTGGAGTGCAAACCCAGGCATCTCCTGAGTGAGCTGCACTTCCTCCTGGAACCGATCGGCATATTGAGCCAACGACTCCCTGGGTTCCTGCTTCAATTTGAAGAGGGAATCAGTGATGAGTACTATTTGTACTCATCTTTTAGCATAATTTTGATGTAATTTTAATATGAATTTATATCAATTATTTGTTTTATCTTATAATAATTAATCATTCCTTTTTATTTCTGTCACTAATATAAGTTTAGTTTATGTTTTGCAGGTTTTCTGGGCACTTTGAGCAAAAATATCAAGTACACGCCCAAGGTCACGGGCGTGACCTAGGGCGTGTCAGCCTAAGATGTGTTCCAGACCTGCTGCCGCTACTTCGGGCCCATTCCGTGAAAATTCGCCAAGTACACGCCCGTGACCAAGGGCGTGACATCCAAGTCACGGTCGGGACCACGCCACCAGCATCCAGATCGAGCCGCCGTGTCATTTAAAGTTACACGCCCTCGGTCACGGGCGTGACCTAGGGCGTGATGCGTCCGAAACGCCTGCATTGAAGCCAGAACGCGCCCTCTCCGCACCAGCATCGATCACGCCCCTTACACGCCCTTGGTCATGGGCGTGACCAAGGGCGTGTAACCTCATTTTTTCAGCTATATAAAGCTAGCTTTTCCAGATGTTTAAAAAACCAGTTTTTGAGGATTAGATACTTCATTTCATGTTTATTTTTCATGTTTTAGTAGTCTTGTAATCCTTCTTCTTGCAAATTGTATTTTCATTTCAATAGTCGTAATTCTCAATTTCATAGCTTGTACTCTCTTTTGTAATTTAATAAATTATATCTTTTCTTCTCTCATTCCCTCTCTCTTTTATGATACGCTCTTTTATTTATTTTGATTCCCCAATCTCCATGAGTACCTAAAATCTCTATTGGTACTCGATCGAGATGATCCAATGAATAATATTGGTTTTGAAGTAATTTAGAATTGCTCTTTCTCTTTTCTAAAAACGCTTAAGATTTATCCTCGATTTTAATGAAATGAGATTATACTTTCTAGTTTATAATTCTCGTTCTTGTTTTCGTTCTTTAGTTAGCCGAACAAGCTCGTAAGGCGAATCGAT
This sequence comes from Dactylorhiza incarnata, assembly GCA_033032865.1. NCBI lineage: Eukaryota > Viridiplantae > Streptophyta > Magnoliopsida > Asparagales > Orchidaceae > Dactylorhiza > Dactylorhiza incarnata. Next base: position 17,736,796 of record JAWHQI010000018.1, read on the forward strand.
CATTCAAGGATAAAAAGAGTAGAATGCAATCCTCGAGAGAGGACGACGTTACCCTTCCGGATTGGAGTAAAAGCCAATAGCGGGATTCACTTCGATAAGGCGAGTTTTAGGGGTTTCGATTCTAGAACGAGAGTTCGATTGATCAACCTAAACTCAGGTGAGCGCATCCTCGAGAGAGGTGCGTTCATAATTCGGGAATCTCCACGGTCAAGGCTATTTTATTAAGAGAATGCGCTTTTATTCTTCGTTCTTATTTTATCTCCAAGGTGATTCAAAGATCGAATGCTGACCTTTTTACTCTTCATTTAATTTAATCTTATTTTTATTTTCCGTTTGCAAAATCACTCCCAAGTTCTATTTGATAAAATAATAGAGATTTTCTTGAAGTAAGAGTACTCAACTGCCCCGAGTCTAATACGACCTTGTTTCAATAACCTATACTACATTCGATACGGTACACTTGTCGTTATCGTTTGCAAGCATAGTTTTGCCCCACCAATCAGCGTCCTTCTTCCTCTTTTTCGAGGTCGAGAACCTCAGCAAAAAACTTCGGCGCAAATCCTCGAACGCGTAGATTGATCCTGCAGGGAGCTGATGGTACCAGTCCCTGGCCTTCTCCTTGAGGGCCCATTCCGTGAAAATTCGCCAAGTACACGCCCGTGACCAAGGGCGTGACATCCAAGTCACGGTCGGGACCACGCCACCAGCATCCAGATCGAGCCGCCGCGTCATTTAAAGTTACACGCCATCGGTCACAGGCGTGACCGAGGGCGTGACCTACAGTCACGGGCATGACTCGCCCCGCGCTTCTTCCCGCTAGAGTTTCCCGCCAGCAGCACTATTTCAAGATTACACGCCCCAGGTCACGGGCGTGACCTAGGGCGTGACGCGTCCGAAACGCCTGCATTGAAGCCAGAACGCGCCCTCTCCGCACCAGCATCGATCACGCCCCTTACACGCCCTTGGTCACGGGCGTGACCAAGGGCGTGTAACCTCATTTTTTCAGCTATATAAAGCCAGCTTTTCCAGATGTTTAAAAAACCAGTTTTTGAGGATTAGATACTTCGTTTCATGTTTATTTTTCATATTTTAGTAGTCTTGTAATCCTTCTTCTTGCAAATTGTATTTTCATTTCAATAGTCGTAATTCTCAATTTCATAGCTTGTACTCTCTTTTGTAATTTAATAAATTAGATCTTTTCTTCTCTCATTCCCTCTCTCTTTTATGATACGCTCTTTTATTTATTTTGATTCCCCAATCTCCATGAGTACCTAAAATCTCTATTGGTACTCGATCGAGATGATCCAAGGAATAATATTGGTTTTGAAGTAATTTAGAATTGCTCTTTCTCTTTTCTAAAAACGCTTAAGATTTATCCTTGATTTTAATGAAATGAGATTATACTTTCTAGTTTATAATTCTCGTTCTTGTTTTCGTTCTTTAGTTAGCCGAACAAGCTCGTAAGGCGAATCGATCATTCAAGGATAAAAAGAGTAGAATGCAATCCTCGAGAGAGGACGACGTTACCCTTCCGTATTGGAGTAAAAGCCAATAGCGGGATTCACTTCGATAAGGCGAGTTTTAGGGGTTTCGATTCTAGAACGAGAGTTCGATTGATCAACCTAAACTCAGGTGAGCGCATCCTCGAGAGAGGTGCGTTCATAATTCGGGAATCTTCGTTCTTATTTTATCTCCAAGGTGATTCAAAGATCGAATGCTGACCTTTTTACTCGTCATTTAATTTAATCTTATTTTTATTTTCCGTTTGCAAAATCACTCCCAAGTTCTATTTGATAAAATAATAGAGATTTTCTTGAAGTAAGAGTACTCAACCGCCCCGAGTCTAATACGACCTTGTTTCAATAACCTATACTACATTCGATACGGTGCACTTGCCGTTATCGTTTGCAAGCATAGTTTTGCCCCACCAAGTTTTTGGCGCCGTTGCCGGGGACACGGTTGATATTCCGAAAAAAGAAATATTTATTAATTTTATCGTTCTCTTTCTTCTCCCCCTTTTCTTTAATTTTATTTTTATATAAAAAAAAAAATCTTAAAAAGCGCAATCTAAATTCTCGGAAAGGACGCGTTGGGTTTGAATTCCCATCATAGCCTCTAGTACCTTGCAAACCCTTCACCGGGTAGATCTTGGGAAGTCCGGGACTAATTTAACCCGCTTTTTGAAAAAATAAAATTTATAATAAAAATATTTATAAAATTCCATTCATTTAGGTGAAGGTTGTTTCCTTTTTATTTATTTTAATATGAAAGAATCGGAATTGGCTGTTAAGGTTGTCGAGCTTCGAAACCAACTTTATCTCTTACAAGCCGCACGAGAACGCCAATTTAGTTGTCATTATTGTGGTGCGCCTCATCAAAGTGAGGAATGTTATTTGCATTCTTATTCTCAAAATAATTATTATGAAAATAATTATCCTCAATATTATGAAAATAATTTTGATAATAACTACGATCATAATTTTTCATCTTTTAATAATTTTTCAAACTTCGATGAATATAATTTTTCAAATTTTAATGAAAATAATCTTTCGGCATTTAATAATTGTTCTTCTAGCTCCGAAGTAGATTATTCCTCATGGCAAGCTCACCCGGATAGTTTACGGAGTAATGAAGATAAATCTTTAGTTCCGAATTTTTGTTTTTCTTCTTATACACCGCTGTCTTCGTTCTCTAATTTGGGGGAAATTTCGCCAATTCATATAGATACTTCCCCCCAAAATTTAGGGGAAAATGTCATTTCGTCTAGCGTTTTCTCTAATTTTCATAAGAATAATTTTTCGGCTTCTAATAATTTTTCTTCTATCCCCGAAGTAGATTATTCTTGGTGGCAAGGTCACCCGGATAGTTTACGGGGCGATGAAGATAAATCTTTAGAATCGAATTCTTGTTCTTCTTCTTTTACGCCGCAACCTTCGTGCTCTAATTTTGGGGAATGTCCGCCGATTCAAATAGATACTACCCCCCAAATTTTAGAGGAAAATTTTATTTCTACTAGTATTTTTTATCCACCTTCGGATGATTTAGTTATGGAGGAACATGTGGTTTCATGTAATCCCATAACTTCTTTTACCGAAGATGAAGAAAAATTACTTTACCAAGAATTTCTTAAAGTTATGGGCACCTCGGATGAAATAGAAGAAGAACAAGTTTCTTCCCCTACTTCACCCGGATTTTATTTTTTTTGTCATGAATACTCGCGAATTTCTTCTATCCAACCAAAAATTCATGAAATTTTAGTGTCCGAAAATTTAATTCCGCTTGATAATACACTAGATTTTTCTAAAGAAATAATTATTATAGAAAAGGAACAACCGGATCTTAATCATTTATTTTCGCAAGCGCCTCCTCCTTGCGAAATATTATCTGACAAGTTTAATTGTGATTCTCTTTATACTAATAATTTCCAGGTTGAAGATGAGCCGTTGCTACCCCAATTAATTGATGATCCATATGCCGCCCATCTTTATAAATTCAAATCACCTCAGATATGTATAGGTGATTTGGATTTACATATTCAAGTTCAAGGACAAAAGGAGAATCACAAGATAAACGGAGGAGTTGCCGTGCGACTGACGCCGGCCAATTCACCCACGCGTGAATTAGGGGAGTTGCCTGTTCACTTCTCTTTCAAATTTCCATTTTCCTAACAATAACCGTCTAGCTTAAAGACGGGAAAAAGAAAGCGCTCTTGGGAGGCACCCCTTGCTTATCTTTAATTTTATGTATTTTCCTTTTTAAAAAAAAAAAGTTTATTTTTCAAAATTTTCTTCATACTTAGTTTTAAACATTGGGACAATGTTTAATTTTAAGTATGGGGGTGTAGCTTCGCTTTCATTATTTTTTTTTTATTTGAAAAAAAAAATAGTAATAATAATAAATAACGCCTAGCCTTGTTGTTTTTAATATTCTAGAAATTTAGTTTGAGGTACGATTATAAGTATTCCTACATTTTTAATTTAGCTAATATTTTATTTTATCAAAATTTGTTAAATTTAAATTTGAAGTAATTTAGTTTTAAGAAACATTTTATGTTTTTAATTCGATTAGAGAGTTAATTTAGCACTACTTCTCCGTTTAATTTTAAATAGCTTCACTTTGTGGTAAATTGGCTAAACATCTCTAGATTTTTTTCATTATATTCGCTTTTAACTTTAAGATCTTAGGAAATTTCATTCCACTAAAAATTTGCTCTCAAAATAGTTTAATTTATAAACTAGAAGTTTTCTTTACCCTTGGTAAACATATGTATTTTTTCTTTTCCCCTTTTGTTAGATCATATGTCATGGGAATAAGGAGATGTTAGTTCTTTATTCTCTGGTAAACATATGCAACCCAAAATTCCAAAAAAATGAAGAGAGAAAAATGTGTATATGTCGTGGAAATGATAGGATAATAGTCTATCATTCTCTGGTATTACATATACTTAAAAAAATGAAAAAAAAGGGGCTGAGAGGATAAAATTCATCACCCCAATCAAAAACCTCTTCATATCCTTTGTCTTCATTTTGTCATTCCGCTTAAACACACTCCTAGCCAATTTCATTGTTTCTAGTCTTAAACTAAATTATTAAGAGAGCAATATTTTGGTAGGTGTCTTTTCCTTAAGTTTCTTTTATGTTAGAGTGTCTATAATTTTAATCTAATTTTGTTTGAAAATTTCTATAATTTCGATTGCTAAATAGTTATCTTGAGAAGTAGTCAGCTAAACAAATTCCTCTTTTTAAATTATCAACATAACTTATGACTTAATTCTTGAATTCCTAAAATTTGCTTTTGACTTTTTCTTGTTTTAATAAAATTTTAGTTAATTAGAAATAATACCGATGTCTTGTAACTCTTCCCTCATTCTTTTGCTCTGGAATAGCAAAAGCTCAAGTATGGGGGTGTTTGATGAGTACTATTTGTACTCATCTTTTAGCATAATTTTGATGTAATTTTAATATGAATTTATATCAATTATTTGTTTTATCTTATAATAATCATTCCTTTTTATTTCTGTCACTAATATAAGTTTAGTTTATGTTTTGCAGGTTTTCTGGGCACTTTGAGCAAAAATATCAAGTACACGCCCAAGGTCACGGGCGTGACCTAGGGCGTGTCAGCCTAAGATGTGTTCCAGACCTGCTACCGCTACTTCGGGCCCATTCCGTGAAAATTCGCCAAGTACACGCCCGTGACCAAGGGCGTGACATCCAAGTCACGGTCGGGACCACGCCACCAGCATCCAGATCGAGCCGCCGCGTCATTTAAAGTTACACGCCCTCGGTCACGGGCGTGACCGAGGGCGTGACCTACAGTCACGGGCGTGACTCGCCCCGCGCTTCTTCCCGCCAGAGTTTCCCGCCAGCAGCACTATTTCAAGATTACACGCCCCAGGTCACGGGCGTGACCTAGGGCGTGACGCGTCCGAAACGCCTGCATTGAAGCCAGAACGCGCCCTCTCCGCACCAGCATCGATCACGCCCCTTACACGCCCTTGGTCACGGGCGTGACCAAGGGCGTGTAACCTCATTTTTTCAGCTATATAAAGCCAGCTTTTCCAGATGTTTAAAAAACCAGTTTTTGAGGATTAGATACTTCGTTTAATGTTTATTTTTCATGTTTTAGTAGTCTTGTAATCCTTCTTCTTGCAAATTGTATTTTCATTTCAATAGTCGTAATTCTCAATTTCATAGCTTGTACTCTCTTTTGTAATTTAATAAATTAGATCTTTTCTTCTCTCATTCCCTCTCTCTTTTATGATACGCTCTTTTATTTATTTTGATTCCCCAATCTCCATGAGCACCTAAAATCTCTATTGGTACTCGATCGAGATGATCCAAGGAATAATATTGGTTTTGAAGTAATTTAGAATTGCTCTTTCTCTTTTCTAAAAACGCTTAAGATTTATCCTTGATTTTAATGAAATGAGATTATACTTTCTAGTTTATAATTCTCGTTCTTGTTTTCGTTCTTTAGTTAGCCGAACAAGCTCGTAAGGCGAATCGATCATTCAAGGATAAAAAGAGTAGAATGCAATCCTCGAGAGAGGACGACGTTACCCTTCCGGATTGGAGTAAAAGCGAATAGTGGGATTCACTTCGATAAGGCGAGTTTTAGGGGTTTCGATTCTAGAACGAGAGTTCGATTGATCAACCTAAACTCAGGTGAGCGCATCCTCGAGAGAGGTGCGTTCATAATTCGGGAATCTCCACGGTCAAGGCTATTTTATTAAGAGAATGCGCTTTTATTCTTCGTTCTTATTTTATCTCCAAGGTGATTCAAAGATCGAATGCTGACCTTTTTACTCGTCATTTAATTTAATCTTATTTTTATTTTCCGTTTGCAAAATCACTCCCAAGTTCTATTTGATAAAATAATAGAGATTTTCTTGAAGTAAGAGTACTCAACTGCCCCGAGTCTAATACGACCTTGTTTCAATAACCTATACTACATTCGATACGGTACACTTGCCGTTATCGTTTGCAAGCATAGTTTTGCCCCACCAATCAGCGTCCTTCTTCCTCTTTTTCGAGGTCGAGAACCTCAGCAAAAAACTTCGGCGCAAATCCTCGAACGCGTAGATTGATCCTGCAGGGAGCTGATGGTACCAGTCCCTGGCCTTCTCCTTGAGGGTGACAGCAAAGAGCCGACACTTGAAGGCATCTGACATCGGCCTGATGGAGACCGAGTCTTCGAAACTCTGCAGGTGTTGGACAGGGTCATCCCTACCGTTGTAGTACACCGGGTCCCACTCTCCAAACCCCCATGGGACGGGTGCGGAAAGCACCAGCTCACAAAAGGGGCTTCCCCCTCCTGTCACCCTTTCTAGCTCCACTCGCCCCCCAAGCTCTCTCGCTAGACTTGAGCTCGCCGGGACTGCACTCGGGAGGGCGACGCTCGCCTGAACCACCCCGACCGTAGCCGCATACTTCTGGCGCGCGCTCGCCTGCGCCGCACTCGCTGGGATAGAGCTTGTCGGCACTGAGCTCGCCGGCCCGGCGCTCGCCGGCGCGGAGCTCGCCGGCCTCGGGCTTGCCGGACTGGCGAACAACACTCGCCCCTCCCTGTCCTGTCCTGATCCAACGGCAACTTTATTTCCAACCCTTCCCCCCGGGGCATTCTCGCCAACCGTCGTTGGGGGAGGGGTCACCTGAGGTGTTGGGGTCGCAAACTCGCTTCGCAGATCTGTGATCGTAAACCCCAAGGTGTCGAGCACTTCCTTTCTGAAATCTGCGAGCATCCTGGCCATCGCCACCTTGGGGTGTCTCGCCGAACTCCTCGCCTCGCTCTTCATCTCCTGCCAAAACCCTTCTCTAGAACTTTCTTGAACCAGCCACGCTCCACGCTCACCGCACCAAAATGTTGAAACCGATTTCTCGGTATCTTGTAGAGCTCGGGGCCCTCAACGAATTGAGGGGCAGCTAGCCCTTACCGATCCCTCGGAAGAGGTAGGCAGATAACTCGGACAATGAACAAAGACCCAGGTCTTAGCGAGGAGGTCCCTCCACTAACCCGGAAGATCGTTGAGCGCTTCCCCTCCCAAGACAAAGCTAAGACTCGGGCACCTTGGAGAGCTAGAGAGCCCAAACCAAAGCGACCTAAGGAGAGAAGAAGGCTCAAAGATTCTGAACCGGTCCTCTTCCAAGGTGCCCTTTAAGGTCTATTTATAGATTTTGGTTTTGTGGTCTGTCAATAGCCAAATCCCGATGTCCATTCTTACTATCCGCACACCGGATCGGTCTGCAAACAGCCAAACTCCGCTGTTTGGAGAGGCTAACCGCAGACCATCGGGGGCCTCCTGGTAAAAATCCCTTCCTGGGCTTTTACTAGGTGAGCCAGCCCACTTCGAGACCTCCCTTGCGAGTGGAGCTCGCGAGCCTCTGGGTTGGCGAGCCCCAGAATTGCTATTGGCACATTACGTGGCTCGCTCGCCTGCACTACCTCGGCGAGCCTCAGAATTGCTATCCGCACTTACTCTAGGCAGGCTCGCCTGTCTTGCCTCGGCGATCCCCAGAATTGCTATCCGCACTTACTCTAGGCGGGCTCGCCGGTCTTGCCTCGGCGAGCCCCAGAATTGCTATCCGCACTTACTCTAGGCGGGCTCGCCCGTCTTGCCTCGGCGAGCCCCAGAATTGCTATCCGCACTTACTCTAGGCGGGCTCGCCTGTCTTGCCTCGGCGAGCCCCAGAATTGCTATCCGCACTTACTCTAGGCGGGCTCGCCCGTCTTGCCTCGGCGAGCCCCAGAATTGCTATCCACACTTACTCTAGGCGGGCTCGCCTGTCTTGCCTCGGCGAGCCCCAGAATGGCTATCCGCAATTAATCTAGGCGGGCTCGCCTGTCTTGCCTCGGCGAGCCCCAGAATTGCTATCCGCACTTACTCTAGGTGGGCTCTCCTGTCTTGCCTCGGCGAGCCCCAGAATTGCTATCCGCACTTACTCTAGGTAGGCTCTCCTGTCTTTCCTCGTTCGCCTGGCTCGCCTCACCAGTGTTCGCCCATCTTTTCTCGCCTCACCGGGGTGTGAACCATCTGACTCTTCCTGGCGAACATCGGGGTTGTACAATAATCATTCAGGTATCTAATACCCATTAATCTAACATGACCATCATGCTTCTTTGGCGCAAGAGGCTTTGTCAGTGGATCCGCTATATTTTCTTCAGTCGGTACTCTGCATATGCTCTTATCTCCTCGATCGACAATCTCTCGAATAAGATGGAAGCGCCAAAGTATGTGCTTGTATCGCTGATGAGATCTAGGTTCCTTAGCTTGTGCAATTGCACCGTTGTTGTCACAGTAGAGAACTATGGGATCAACAATGCTAGGAACTACATCAAGCTCGCTGATGAATTTCCTAATCCACACAGCCTCCTTCGCCGCATTCGCTGCAGCGATATACTCGGCCTCAGTCGTATAATCAGCAACTGTCTCTTGCTTGGAACTCTTCCAGCTTACAGCTCCTCCATTAAGGCAAAACACAAAACCTGACTGTGACTTTCAGTCATCTCTGTCAGTCTGGAAGCTTGCATCTGTGTAACCCTTTACAACGAGCTCTTCCTCTCCACCAAACACCAAGAATGTATCCTTAGTCCTTCTCAAGTACTTTAGGATATTCTTGACAGCTATCCAGTGACCATCACCAGGATCAGACTGATACCTGCTAGTCATGCTTAAAGCATATGAGACATTGGGTCGAGTACATAACATTGCATACATGATTGATCTAATTGCCGAAGCATATGGAATCAACTTCATGCAGTCCTTATCTTCCAAAGATTTTGGACACTGGTCCTTAGAGAGACTTACACCATGTGACATGGGTAAGAATCCTTTCTTGGACTCAAGCATGTTGAACCGTTTCAACACCTTGTCAATGTATGTACTTTGGGTCAAACCCAGCAACTTCTTCGATCTATCTCTATAGATGTTAATACCAAGTATATAAGTCGCTTCGCCCAAGTCTTTCATAGAAAAGCACTTCACTAGGTTGTTCTTAACAACTTGCAGGGTCGGAATGTCATTCTCGATCAACAGTATGTCATCTACATACAATATCAAGAAGACAATAATGCTACCACTAATCTTCTTGTAAACACAAGGCTCATCTTCGTTCTTGATGAAACCAAACTCTTTGATTTTCTCATCAAAACGTAGATTCCAACTTCGAGAAGCCTGTTTCAATCCATAAATGGATCGATTTAACTTGCATATTTTAGTGGCTTCATCTGGAGATACAAAACCCTCGGGTTGTGTCATATACACTTCCTCAAGGAGGTTTCCATTAAGGAAAGCCATTTTGACATCCATTTGCCAGATCTCGTAGTCATAATACGCAGCAATAGCAAGTAGAATTCTGATGGACTTGACCATAGCTACGGGGGAAAAGGTTTCATCATAGTCAACACCATGAATTTGCCTGAAACCTTTATCCACCAGCCGGCCTTTGAATGTCTGTACATTCCCATCCATGTCGGTCTTCTTCTTGAAGACCCACTTGCACCCTATGGGTCGTACCCCTTCAGGTGGTTCCACCAAGGTCCAAACATGGTTTGTGTACATGGAGTCCATTTTAGATTTCATGGCCTCAAGCCACTTCTCGGAGTCTGGTCCATTCATAGCCTCTTGGTAGGTTGCAGGCTCATCATCATGATCCATAAGCAACACATTACCTATTTGAGTCATGAGAAATCCATATCTCTCAGGCTCAAATCATGGTCTACCAGATCTATGTAGGACTTGTGTTTCTTGAGCGGGCTCTCCAGCTAAAACTTCTTGTAGTCCTTGCTCAGGTTCCAATTCCGATTCGTTCATTGTTTGCGGATCTTGAACTTCTTCAAGTTCTACCTTTGCAGTCTTTCTGGATAAGAACTCTTTCTCCAAAAAGACACCAGTCCTTGCGACAAACACTTTGCTCTCAGACGGTAAGTAGAAGTAGTATCCTTTGGTTTCCCTAGGATACCCCACTAGATAACATTTATCCGATTTGGGTTCCAACTTGTCAGACATTTGACGTCGCACGTATGCCTCACAGCCCCAAATCTTGATGAACGACATACTAGGACGCTTCCCAGTCCATATCTCATATGGTATCTTTAGAACCGTTTTCGTTGGAACTCGATTTAGTGTGAAAGCAGCAGTCTCTATAGCAAAACCCCAAAAGGAGACGGGCAAATCTGCATGACTCATCATCGATCGCACCATGTCTAACAAGGTACGATTCCTCCTCTCAGAAACACCATTATGTTGAGGTGTTCCGGGTGGAGTGAGCTGTGATACAATACCACACTCTTTCAGATGATCACGAAACTCATGACTCAGATATTCGCCACCTCGAACAGATCAGAGTGCTTTTATCCTTTTTCCCAGTTGGTTTTCTACTTCATTCTTAAACACTTTGAACTTTTCAAAGGTCTCGGATTTGTTCTTCATAAGAAACACATATCCGAATCTACTGAAATCATTAGTAAATGTAACGAAGTAGTAGAACCCACCTCTAGCCATAGAATTCATGGGTCCGCATACATCACTATGTATTATACCCAAGAGATCATTAGCCCTCTCATTACAACTAGTGAAAGGAGCTTTCGTCATCTTGCCCAACAAACATGACTCGCATCTCTCAAATGATTCATAATCAAAAGAGTCCAGTAGTCCATCTTTATGGAGCTTGGATATGCGTTTCTCGTTTATATGGCCTAAACGACAATGCCAAAGGTATGTAGGATTCGAATCATTTGTTTTTAGTCTTTTAGTATTTTCTATGTTATAGATCGGATGGTCTAAGTTCAAAACATATAAACCATTAAACATTTGGGTAACGCCATAACAAACATCATTCTTATAAATAGAACAACAATTGTTCTTAATTACGAAAGAAAAACCAATCATGTCCAAACATGAAATAGAAATAATGTTTCCAGTTATGGCCGGAACATAATAACAATTATCTAGTTCTATTACAAGCCCTGTGGGCAAAGAAAGACAGTAAACACCAACGGCGACGACAGCAACTCTTGCTCCATTCCCGACGCGCAGGTCTACCTCCCCTTTACCCAGCATTCTTCTCCTTATCAGTTCCTGCACATTTATATAAATGTGAGAACCACATCCGGTATTCAATACCCAGGATGAAGGAGCAGAAAGGTTTATTTCTATAACGAATATACCTGAAGTGGAAGTCATACTTCCTTTCCTCTTTTGCAGATCCCGAATATAGAGGGGACAGTTCCGACTACAGTGCCCTGCCTTACCACAATGGTGGCACTTCCCTTCCTTGGCCAGACCTTTCTTTTTCAGTGTAGAAGACTTGGGATCAAGAGGAGACTTAGATCCAATCTTCGTCTTCTTGAATCCCTTGGCCTTGCCCTTGCTCTTAAGCACCATCAGTATGGGGCTGGCAGGCTTGGCCTTCTTCATATTGATCTCGGCAGTTCTCAACATGCCTAGGAGCTCGGGCAGTGTCTTGTCAATTTCATTCATGTTGTAATTTAAGACAAACTGTTCGTAACTGTCCGGCAACGATTGCAGGATCAGATCAGTGGCCAACTCTTGGCCCAACGGGAACCCCAGTCTTTCAAGGTTCTCTATATACTCAATCATCTTGAGTACGTGAGTTCCTACTGGGTCCCGAGCTCCCATCTTACACTGAAACAACGCCCTGGATATATCAAATCTCTCTTATCGAGCTTGCCGTTGAAACTTTTTCTTCAGGTGCTCCACCATCTCGTAACAGCTCATGTTCTCAAGTTGCTTCTGAAGCTCAGAGTTCATGGTTGCGAGCATGAGACATTCTACATCCAAGGAGTCATCTCCATACTTCTTATAAGCATATTTATCTGCACGAGGTGCAGTAGAGGCTGGCTCCTCAGGGGGATCTTCTTCAAGGACATAGAGCTTACGCTCTTGCCTGAGAACAATTCTCAGGTTCCTGAACCAGTCTAGGAAATTTGTCCCATTTAGCTTATCATTCTCAAGGATCGCTCTTAGGGACAAGGCGGGGTGAGATCCACTTGCCATGGATATTCTACAAGGAATTTTGCAAAGTAAAATTTTAGTACTATATTTCAAAATACATTTTATATATTTTTAATAAGAACTTTTATTAAAGAGCTCCCACTATTTTAATCAAATCAATAACCCTTGATATCGATTAGGAGAGTTTATACGAGCTACTCTCTTACTGGACAAGATCCGTATTTCACCAACACCACGAGTCCGCTTTGGTGTTCCTCTCATAATGCAGTTATTTAGGTAGACAACACTTGTCAATTGCATCATTATGCAACTCTTGTATGGTTGGTGAATAACTCTTTATTCGCATCCATCATATGGAGCATGCTAACCCTATGCCTCTAGGCACTCAACCTTTAAGGTCACCTAGTTAAGTTAGACCCGATGTCGACAGTGGGATATCACAATTATCCGTCGCACCCTTACTAAGTTATATTAATGCACCTTGCTTTGGCAAGCCCACATTTCATCGATTGAGGCAGGAAGAGTGTCATCCATCGGAAGGCACACGAAATCACATCAAATGTGATATTCCAAGAAGAAATTAGGGCAATTAGAACGCTTCTAAATGTCCCAATTTACACGCACTTGACCGCAACCTCGCTTTGATACCACTGTTGGGTTTTCTATACCCCTAACGGGATGACATATCGAATATGCGCAGCGGAAATAAAGACAAGAACAACCCAAAAGAGACTAACGGATCTTGCGGTTTTCATGATTCAAGAGAATAAGAAAGCAAATACAATATACCTTCACGGGATTGAGTGAACACTCAACCAAGGTGCTCCAAAGAGAAATCCGAAATCTGCCTTTGAGTTCTTCAAGAATCAAAATGGATCGATCCCTCTATAGAAGTCCACATAAGTGAAGGAGAACCCTAGCTTCTTGTCGTACAAGAACTAGGTCGGAGAAGGAAGCTCTCAACGTCCCCACGGACTGCTAGGTCCGATCCAGGGGAGGCGGCGACCGACGACGGCGACTAGCGGCGGCGAACGGGAAGAACGAGAGGCCCTCGCGCGGAACGGTTCCGGACAGCAGTTTTCGTCTAAACCACGAATAGATTAAGTCTAAAACCGTGTCTCTCGAAGACCTAATCGCATTCCTTTTATATGCAAGGTATAAGAAAGGCTATCCGCAGACCAGAGGGAAAAGCAGAATATCTGTCCAGATTTACATTCGCCGAATTCGACTAAACCATATAACCGAATTCGACTCAAATTTTGCGAAACCATTTCGACGAATTCGTCTATATAAATTCGGCTATATCAATTTGTCGAAAACCTTTCGTCGAACTGACATGATTCGGTTAAACCCTTTAGTCGAATCTGTTTATAATTTCAGTTAATCATATTAGCCGAATTTCATTAGTCGAATCAAGCTAATTCGGTTAAACCCTCTAACCGAATTTGACGCAGTTCGGTTAAACCCTTTAGCCGAATTTGTCAAGTAAATACTCATTCGTTTAAACCCTTTAAACGATTTCCCGTTGAGACATTCTCAACTTAATTCCAAGCAGTCACAGGATTGGTCCTCCACTCATATCCAATATGAGTAAGGCCAACACAATCCTTTCTCCAACTTCTCCAAACGCTTTTATGTGCGACCCTATTGGCTCATATTGCGTTGGCAGTAAGACTAATTGTTGATTGCTTTGAGATCACCTCAGAAACTCCAACAAATATATGTTAAGTGATAGGAATTTGGAGAAATAAACATAATGATATTTCCTGGATGAAATTGGCTTGTGAAAAATCTTAGGGTATCAAAAAATTTTCCCTCATACCTTATGAATCAAACTCCATGTAGAAAATGATTGGGATGCTTGGCGATCTGATCAGTTCCATCAATGGTAAGAACTGCATAAGTTGTAGAGTGGAGTTGATTGATTACTCGGAAATACTTGAAGGAGTAAGAATCTTAACGTGCGGAGAAAACTTAATAGAGACGTCATCTACCCACACAAACAAGAGCATTAGTCACCGGAAAAATGGTGTTTTTCAGAGCATGTAGTTTCCTGAAATAAAGAAAGACGTCATAGGTTTTGTGATGCACGGTGAGATTTGGCGACTGGTGAAGGCCAAGTGCAAGAGTCTTTGGGGAACTTCCACAGTCACTGCCCGTATTAAAGTGGAAGCTCGAGGATATAATTATGGATTTCATACACAGGTTACCACATCCTCACACAGGGTCGTAAGGACGGTCCCGTGGGTGTTTGATGGGGATTTGATGAGATGTTTGTCTATTACCATGGTGTGCCCAGGATGATCGTATCAGATCGAGAGGGATGGTTTACGTCCAAGAATTGAAGATCAGTCCAGGCTTATCTGGGCTCCTAGTTGACGTTCAGCACAACTTTCCACACTCAGATGGACGGAGGCGCAGGATTCCACAATCTTAGACCCAGGATGAGGATTTAAAGAAACTCGGCTTTGAATTTGTGGATGACACAGATTCCCAGGTGCGACTGAATTGCGTTAGGATGTTGGAAGCCCAGAACAGGTAGGACATGTATTACGATGCGCGACATCGTGCAGTAGAGTTCCAGGTTGGAGACTGGGTGTTCCTGAAGATACGTCTGATGCATGGAGTATCACGGGTACGCGGGTGGGAGAAGCTCAGTCTAAGATAAATGGGTCTCTACAGGATCCTGGAGTGGATCGGCCAGTTGGCTTATAGACTGGAGCTACCGCTGGAGGTAGCGGGTTCGCATGACGTCTTCCACGTCTCCTCCCTTTGAAGAGCTCTACTACGGCCGGAGCAGCAGATATCTATTACAAATGGGCCAGTAACTTCTGACCGATCAGTTTGCGTGGAGCCGGTCAGGATAGATGATACGACGGTGCGAGTCTTGCGGCGCCAGAAGGTTCCGTAGGTAAAAGTCATGTGGTAAAATCATGGACAGGAAGAGCACACCTGGGAGCAACTAGAACTGATGTAGCAGAGATAGTTGGTGCTCTTCGAGTCAGGAATAACTTCAATCCTTAGGGGATGTTACGTTCAGTCACTCTCGGAGAAAATCCCACAAGCCTAACCTGAATTTCGAGGACGAAATTATTATTTTGTTTATTGGGATTCGTAACATCCCCCAAACAACTAGACCCCTGGAGTGGTTTTATCATGACTATGTCATGACAAAATCTTAGGAAGCTTGAAGACACCACTTGTCCTTAGGCTTGTAGGGGAAGAGTATCTTGGTCTGCAAATAACAATTTCTAGATACCAAGCCTAGGGTTGGAATTTAGGGACTCAACTTGATCCATTTACCCCACCATAATATCCCTAACCCACTAGGGGTCCCTTAGAGCACCAAGAACCCATTGGGTTAATCGAAGAGGCCAAGTTGACCGAAGTCAACCCTAGCCCTAAAATGGACAAAGTAGCCTAATAAGGGTCAATTGGCTCCCACCATGCCAAATTGACTTTGCCCCTACCATTACGGGGTTAATAAGGACCCAATGGACCAAAAATCCCCATCATGGGGCCATCAATTTGGCCAATTTGACCCAAGTCAACTCTAGCCCTGTTTTGGTCAAATTGCACTACTGTGGGTCAATTGGCCTCCACCTTGCTAAATTGGCCCTACCTAGAACTTTTTAACACTTATGGGGAGGCTAATGGGTCACTAGCCACCCATTGGGGCCAACCTAAATTGTCAAATTGACCAAAGTCAACTCCACCATAAATTTAGGTCAAAATAACCTATTTCGACCTAATCAAGCACAATTCACTTGGGCTAGACCCAATTGAGGTGATCCACTAGCTAATGGGGTTTGGAGTTACTGAATTGACAATTCAATTTCAGTGAATTTGACCAGGAGAGAGAAAACACTATTTTTCCCAAAAAAAATTGTTGGAGAGAGAAAGAGAGGATTAATGGCATTCATGGCCAAGAGAGGCCAATTGATCTCCCAATTGATGGGGATTCATATCCTCTAGCTATTACAAGAACTTTAGGAGTTTTCCAGCCCACATGGGGGATGAATTGGGTGGTTTTCACCTAGGCCGAAAATGGCCATTAATGGCCTTCATGGCAATTGGAAGTTACACCTCTTCCCCTCTCCAATTGAGCCTCTTACATTCATCACTAGTCGAAGGGGAGTATTTTCCCCCACCTAACTGAAGGAGTCGACCCGCCTGGATTGGGGATTGCAATGGCTCCAAAGCTTGAGGTCGGCCATGGAGGACCACCCAATCGGCAAGGCTTCAAGGCTCCACGCATATGTGTTTCTTCTCCTCTACTCCAGTGGATAGATCCACATCAAAAATCGGCAAGGATTGGGGCCAATTGGTCCCCAATCGGGTTGTCCAAAATCTCCAGTTTTGGAGCTTTATTTTCCTAGCCTAAAGCCTGATTCCGACCACCTCTGGCCGGCCAACCACCCCCAATCGCCGGCCGCCACCTCAATGAAGGTGGTTGTGGAATTGGTCGACTGGGCGATGCTCAGGTGGCCGGGAAATCCACTTCCAAAACCGCCCAGGTCGGGGAAATCCTGTCAATCGGCTAGAGGAGGAAGACGAGTGGACGCCCTCCAATTCTGCTTTATGATTCGTGCTGCAGAATTTATGAAAAGGGGTATTATTATTCCATTTTCTGTTTTGTTATTGGCAGCAGATAGAAATAAATATCAAAATTGCTTTGAGCCCTTTACTGGAAAAGTGTTATATCTCAAACTTGTAGCCCCTGAAGTCAACTTTAATTCAAAATTGATTTCATGCAATTTGGTTCAGTGGTCTGACCACAACACTCAAAATAGTGCAACCTAATCAAAGGGTTGACCAGAGTTTGATTTGTGTGCCCCCACTATATCAGCCATCCAAATGTCCTGAAATTTGGAACATAGCCTAAATATACCCACTCCCTAAACATGTCCAAAAATGGAAAATTTTGGAGAAACTTTTTCTAAGGTTTTTGCAAACATTTAATAATTCAAGTAATAATTAAATATAAAGTCTAATGACCTCCAAACCCTTCCAAATTTTGGAGGGTGGTCCTTAGGGTCATGTTATGTATCTGGTAAAAATTTTATCCCATTTGGGATTGATTTGGTTGGCTATTTAATTAACCAAAGATTGGTCAAACTAAGGGTTAAAAGGTCAAAAGTGCACTTGTTGGGTTGAATGGTAAAATCTCATCCAAAAGTGATGAAACTTTGGACACTATTTTAATATCACATAAAACACCTCCTCCCAAGATTTGGGGTGATTTGGGGTGGATGTGCCCTAGGACCCTAGTTCAAACCCTAGAGTTTTACTTTGGGCTTGATGAAGGACATAGGGTCATATGTCTTTGGATGGACTTGGAACTTAGTGGATAAGTTTTCAGGTTGGTGAGTAGCCCTAGATAATTTTATGAGAATTTTTAGGCACTTTTCTTCCCTCTGAACTAGTTAAGATTCTTCAATTAGGGAACTTTCTTATAAGTGGAATCTATATGCTCCTTTTACCTTTATTGTTGATGAAAGTTTGGTAGTGCTCATATGATCATGATATAAATCTCCTATAATTTTTGTGTGAATTTTGGATTGATTGAATTTGTACTTCATTCACAAGTCCATTATTTTCCCCTAAATTTGAGATAAATAAATAAGGGCCTAATATTCTCTAAAAAATTGTGAAACTTGGTAATAGGACATGTTAGGGCATTAGAAAGCTTTGTAAATTTTTGTATGATTTTTGGATGTATTTATTAGTAGATTACTTCACAATGTGCCCTAGCTTGGATTTTCTTGAAATATTTATTTATGTGACTAAATGGTTTTGAAAAATTATAAAACTCCGTCAGTAAACTTGTCTGATCATTATACAAGTCTGGTAATTTTACCATAATTATTAGATAAATATTTTTGGTGGTTCCTTCATTAGCCTCCAATTTTGGATAATTATTCAATATTATAATTATAGACCAATAGCTTACTATAAAACTGGGTTATTCTGTAATTGCTGTTATTTTGATATCATAGATTTTCTATAAGTTTGTGTAGGTCATATCAAAAAAAATCTTACACTTCATGTTCAATTTCGTACTTGGCCAATTTTGGAGAAATTATAGTAAATGCTAAATAGATAAGGAAAATTATGATCTTCTGAATTTAGTCTTATACAATCATAATAGACTCCCAGTAATAATCTTGAGTCATTTGGATGAATATTTGGAGTACCTCCTCTCATACACCTCATATAACTCATTTGGTCTGCGTATAGTAAAATTATAAAACTTGAGTAACTTGTAGACCATTAGGTGGGAATGGGAGGTAGATGGTGTACTCGGTCTAGTTGAGGAGATTTGAGGTCACCGACAAGAGTCTATAAGTTGAGTGTGCCCGATAAGCTAAAGGGAAAGGTTGTGCTCGGGATCGACGAAAGATCGTCTTTCCCCTTAGAGTGTCATAAAATACTTAGGGTTAATCCAAGTGTAATGATAAGATGGGTAATCTTATGTGTTGTTACCAATAACATTAAGTGTCTTGAGAAAGGGAGGTTTGGGCTATCATCCCATCATACCTCCTAGTACCGCTGTGAGCCCCTCACAAGGTAGACCTCGGGAAGTCCAAGATTAACCCTAAACTGCAGGAATAAACTGTTATGCAAGATTGTTTTAATAATCCACACACCCACACCACGTGGTTACGGGAGGTTAGTTGGTTTGCTCTTACGAGCGATAGGCTCGGTGGTTGTAGGTGCGGACGGGTTGGTCCGGCGAGCTGGTGGCTCGGAAGGTTATGGTGACGGGAAGGTTAGACCTGGGAGATTATGGCTCGAAGATAGATGGTAATCATAATTTCATGTGCATAAAGGTGGTAGGTTTTCGGTATTGGTCGTCGTTCACACCGACGTCGATACGCTGAATCGGCATGTGTGGATTTGCACTTAGCTAAGAAAGTCTGGTGGTCCAGCCAGTAAGAGTACGTAGGCGCTCCGCGGTTTTATGTTGAGGCGTACGATAGGTCTAGTTTAGGTAGTGTTGTTGGATCGTGTGACGCCCTTAGAGGGGGGGGGGGGTGAATAAGGGCTTTTTAGAGATTACGAATTTTACTTAATAATTTTTTAAACAGATTTTACTTTTCAAAAAATTACTTATAAACAATTTTAAACCAATGCAATTTTTGTATTAAACCAAACACAAATTTCTAAGATAATGATTTAAGCAAACAAATTTGCAATTAATGAAAGAAGCATAATTATATTAATCATGAAATTTACATACAATAAAATGATCTTAATAATGCTTAAGATCAATGCACAAATATGATAATATAAATTTCAATAATCTTGATTTTACCAATCCTTCTCCCAAGGATCGGAAGGCTATCACTTGTCTCTCCCAAGACCAAGCCCAAGCCTATCCTCTAGATCTTCCCAAGATCTAGATGTAGCACACAAGGCCACGATTTCCTACCAAGCCACGCAAGGACTTGGAAGCTCCGCACAAGGAAACGATTTTCCCCTAAGCCACGCAAGGACTTAGACGCCGCACGCAAGACGACGATTTCCCTACCAATACAAAATGAAATGTATGTAAATGAAAATACAATATGAAAAGAACAACTCCCTAGAAATTCAGATCTATGAAAAGAAGGTTGAAGCCTTGAGATGATCGTTGATGTAGAAGCGCGCCCGATCTCGTCTAGAATCTCAATCCTTCTTTGCACAAAAGGGAGTTGAAGAGGTTCTGGAGCTCTCTGGTTCGTATGCACTCAGGAAGGGACTTGGAATTCTCAATGCATGGAATGCACGAACACAAGGAGTCAATTTATAGAAATTCGCTGTCGCCTGGGCGACATCGACTGTCGGAATTTCCGACAGCGCTAAACTGCCGCCGTAGTGCTGTCGTGCGTGCAGTTGCTGTAACCTCCGAGCTGTCGCCTGGGCGACATCGATGTCGGATTTCCGACAGCGCAAAACTGCCGCACGTAGTGCTGTCATGGGGGCAGTTGCTGTAACCTCCGAGCTGTCGCCTGGGCGACATCGTTGTAGGATTTCTGACAGCTCAAAACTGCCTTTCGTCGTGCTGCCGCGGGAAAGTAGTTGTAACTTCTCTGCTGTCGCCTGGGCGACATCAGCTGTCGGAAAATTCCGACAGTGAAATTTTCCTACACTTAAATTGAGCTCCAGCAGAAATGTGAACATCTCATACCAGTTACCTGCACACCATTAATAAAAAATAGAATCAAATACAAACGGGACTTTGTTATTATCAAACCGGAGGAGTGTGAAACACATGCTCCAACAATCTCCCCCTTCTGATAATAACAAATCCGTATAAAAAAGAAATCATGTCTATTTAGGTTTTTGATTTTTAACATATGGTGTGTGCACAAAAATAACATGATATATTCCTCTTAAAATAAATAATCTCCCCCTAGATGAATGCTTCTCCTAAATGAATACTCCCCCTAAATTAATGCTCCCCCTAAATGTTAAAGTAAGTTGAAATGATGTATTGTTTAGGTGGAATATTTAGGTGTAATAGTTGTTTGATTTTTTGAATATACTTAATTCTCCCCCTTTTGGTATTAGCAAAAGATAATATGAGATAAATGAGTAGTTCTTAAGGGAAGAGATAGGATATAGAAAAAAAAGTAAGCGGAAGCACTTGCTGGGAAAATGATTGAATGTCTCGAAGTAATAGGAATATGCCATTGTATTGAATAAACTCATGAAGAGACAGTATAGCCATATGAAGTCATAAAATAAAATAACTTGAACATGATTAAGGTCATTTGAAATTATCATAGAAAGACACAATAGTGTATAGAAATTTGGAATATTTTCGGTCCAATTCTCATGAGATGAATGTTTATATAACATAATGATGTGTACATGTGATACTTAGATCAAACATATGAAGTTATTTAATGTACATGATCATTGGAATTGGGAACATAATAGAAGCATATAAAGACAACTTTGACCTTGAAGATATAGCACAAGAAGAATAGAATACCATTTTTCTTTTGCACAAGACACTTTATAATTCTTTCCAAGGTGCTTAACCTCACAATGCTCATTAAGACTTTTCAGGAGGGTAAGTAGTGCTTGGTGGAGTATCCTTGTCTTTAATTTAATTTTTTTTTATCACATATTTTGTGATATCTTAATTTTGAGATATTTATAATTTTTTAAATGACCAAGGATCTCCGAATTCACTTGAATCGCAGAAAATGGTGTATATTTGGTTGTGCTAACAAATCAAGGTTGAAAGTAGTTTTATGAAGTGCTATTGTATTATGTTAAAGCAAATATGATTCATGTATATATTAAATAGAAAGACATATGTATGGATCAAAAGAAGTGAACGTGATAGTTCATTATTATATATAAACAATTTCTCATAATTAGAGGCATGCGAAAACAATTTCCAATGGTCTAAACAACTAAGTAGGAGTGTCAATACGATGATAGCTTGGAAATGAAATCATATAAGCATGTAAGAGCCATTTTTCGTTAAAAATAAAAAGCACATGGTGTGGCATCAATTCATGAGTTGTATCATTAATAAAGACATATAACTATTGGAAAATATCAAAGGGACCAAAAACTGAAGATTTAAGCAAATCGGGAGCTGTCGGAAATTTCCGACAATCACTGTCGCCTGGGCGACAGCTAAAAAGATAAATACGGCTTTAGACCGAGTCAAACCCTATTGTGCATCATTTCCTGGACTTAAGGACGAGAGGAAGGTGTCGGATTTCGGCGACAACCCTAGATATAAGGTATGGGGTTTTTGATTTTGAAGTTTTGGACTTAAAACCTTAGAGATTTTTGATATTGGAAAGGAGAGAAGATGAAAAATGTTTTTTTTTATTTTACCTTTGATTAATGGTGTAGATCTTTGAGGTTTTGTGTATCAAAGGTGTAGATCTAGTGTAAATCAATTGGATCTTGGTGGATCTTGGTGGATCTTGTTTGGATTTTGTGATTTTTGTGTTTAAGTGTTGTATGTTTGGGGTGTAAGTGTTTAAGATGGTTTAATTTCAAAAATGGAAGATTTTTCTTTTGTAGAAGGTTGAAGAAGATAAATAGTGAGAAGATGTATTTTTGGTCTAGAATAAAATTTTTTAGAAAGATGTTAAATCAAATATGAAATATAGCTTGATTTTGAGTAGATCTGGAAGTGTATTTAAAAAATTTCAAGAAAAGTTCACTGGAGTACTGTCGGAATTTTCCGACAGTCAATGTCGCCTGGGCGACATCGTTCCAGTACACAGAACATGTTTAATCCGTTTTTGTTATGTTATGTTTGCATAATGGCTTCCAGTTCTAAAGCGCGAAGGAGTACGTCTGAAGATGCGCATAGTTCGTATCAAGTTTACCCTGGAATTGAGAAAGCCATAGTTGGAGTAGCGAAATATGTTGAATTTGACTCTCCGAAGCACGATCATATCTATGATCGTCTTGCGAATGCAAGTATAATTTCAGTAATCACAGCAGATTCGTTCTCATCCTTTTTGATTCGAGAATTTTATAATCATTTGGAAGACCCGAGTTACACTGAATTGGATGGGGGAGTGAGATCTAGAATCCAGGGTCAACATGTGGAAATAACACATGTTGATCTTAGAGAGGAATTCGGTCTACTTATGAGTGAAAATATGCCGGATATAGTGGAGAGCTATAGAAAAGATAGAGATTGGACCCTTGTAAGCATGAGTTTACATGGGATTCAAAAGAAGACCCTAACCACTGAAGTTTCGTCACTCACTCCGGATGCATATTTAGTCCAAGATAAATTAAGGAACTCAGTTATGTTAAAAAGTGGAGATACACGGAGTATCACGGCACAGTTGACGCTGATTACATACTTTATTATGGAGGAGGAACCTTTTGATGTAGCGGACTTCATACTTTCCAAGATTCAGTATGCTTTTAGATTAAAACATCCAAAATGGGTGAACATTCATACTCTGCCAATGGGGGCTTTGATTCAGCGTATACTATATAAGAAGTATGGATGGATAGTTCAAGATTCGTATTTTGATGATTGTTTTCCTGAGATATATTATACGGGTACTATGAAAGTGAAGAAGACGCAGAAAAAGGCCCATCCTGGATTTGAGATTAGAGAGCCTCCAATGCCTAGGGCAGGATCACTACGAGAGTCTATAGATGATCTTCGTGATTCACTAGAGGATCACAAGAAGGAAGTGAAGAAGGATCGTAGTAGAATGCAAAAGTTTATGAAATTTTTGGTGAAAGGTTTGAAGTTAAAGCCTACTCCGGAAGAAGCGGCCGAATGGCAAATTCCAGATGAAGAACCGCCACGCCAATCGGTGAGGCGGACTCGACGTGGTAAGGTCGTAAGACGAGGACCTCCAGAAGACTGTCCAGAGAGCAGCGGGGCTGGTTATGAGGATTCTGAGTAGTTTTTATCAGGGTGCTGCTTCTGATTGATGTCGGAATTTTCTGACATCCACTGTCGCCTGGGCGATAGTGAACTTCTTCAGATTTCATTTTCTGTTAATGAACTTAAACTTATGTTGAATTCTACTGTTTTATGGAACAATTTTTATGTAATATTAATGATGTGTGAATTTTTGTTAAGTCATTTCAAATTCTATGGTTTGATTTAAAATTTTAGTTTTTCTTTTTAAAATGTATAAGTTTTGTGATGATTTTTTTTTTAAAATTTTATATGTTTTTAAGTAGTGATATATTCATTGTGAAATGCCTAGGATTCCCAATTCTAGCCTAAGCATAGAAAAACGGGAATCCGGTAACTGTTTAGTGAATATATCCGCTAGTTGTGAATCCGTTCCTATGAAATTGATTTTTACATTACCCTTCTTAATATGATCCCTTATAAAATGATGTCGGACATCTATATGCTTAGATCTAGAATGTAATACAGGATTGTTAGTTAAGTCTATAGCACTTTTATTATCACACTTTAATTCTACACTACTTTGTTGTATGCCAAAATCTTCTAACATTTGTGACATCCAAAGAGCTTGGGCACAACAACTACCTAGTGCAATATATTCGGCCTCGGTAGTAGAGAGGGCAACAAAATTCTGTTTCCTACTTGACCATGAAATAAGTGAAGGGCCGATAAAATGACAAGTGCCACTAGTGCTTTTCCTATCTAAAGAACATCTCGCATAATCTGAATCCGAAAAACCATGTAAAATAAAGGAATCATTATGAGGATACCATAATCCTAATTTAGATGTTCCTATAAGATATCTAAAGATGCATTTCACCGCTTTTAAATGTGACTCTTTAGGATTAGCTTGAAATCTAGCACATAAACAAACGGCAAACATAATGTCAGGTCTAGATGCGGTTAAATACAATAAAGATCCTATCATACTTCTATAAAGGGTTTGTTCAATT
The DNA here is from genome assembly GCA_033032865.1 of Dactylorhiza incarnata. Lineage (NCBI taxonomy): Eukaryota > Viridiplantae > Streptophyta > Magnoliopsida > Asparagales > Orchidaceae > Dactylorhiza > Dactylorhiza incarnata. The sequence goes on from JAWHQI010000018.1 coordinate 17,761,643, forward strand.
GAAACACCACTTTCATCTTTTCCTAATTTTAGTGAAGTACTCATAGGAGTGTTTGCATGCTTTAGATTTTCAAATCCAAATCTTTTTAACATATCATGAATATATTTGGTTTGACATATAAAAATACCATCATGTTTTTGTGTAATTTGAAAACCTAGAAAATATGAAAGTTCTCCAACCATGCTCATTTCAAATTCATTTTTCGTAATTTGAACTATTTCATTACACAACTCTTCATTAGTGGCTCCAAAAATAATATCATCAACATAAATTTGCAAAATAACTAAATCATGATCAAATTGCTTAATGAAGAGTGTAGAATCCGCACTTCCTATTTTATAATCGTGCTTTAATAAATATTAAGTTAATCGATCATACCAAGCACGAGGTGCTTGTTTTAATCCATAAAGCGCTTTATCTAATTTATAAACATAATTTGGATATTTCTCATTTACAAAGCCAGGGGGTTGTTCTACATAAACCTCTTCTTTTATATACCCGTTTAAAAATGCGGTTTTGACATCCATTTGATATAATTTAAATCTTTTAAAACAAGCAAATGCAAGAAATATCCTAACCGCTTCTAATCTTGCTACGGGTGCAAAAGTTTCATCAAAATCTACCCCTTCAATTTGTGCATAACCTTTTGCAACTAATCTGGCTTTATTTCTAATAATTCTATATTCACTATCTAATTTATTTTTGAAAATCCACTTAACTCCAACGACAGGATGATTTTTGGGTCGTTCTACAAGATTCCAAACCTTATTACGTTCAAATTGATTAAGTTCTTCATTCATAGCTAAAAACCAAAATTCATCATTTAAAGCGGTGGAAACATCTTTTGGTTCTATTTCAGAGACAAAACTAAGATTTGATAATAAAACATGTAACGATGAACGAGTACTAACCCCTTTTTGTGGATCTCCAGTGATAAGCTCCTTTGGATGATCCTTCGAAAATCTCAATTCACTTGGAGGCACATATTCTTCTCTTTCTTCTTCTTCTCTATCTTCTTCTTCTCTTTCTCCTTCTCTTTCTTCTTCTTTTTCTTCTTCATTTTCTCCAAGTTCTTCATCATCATTCTCCACCGAAGGAAGGGGTTCATCTTCTTTTCCTGTAATTTTCTTTTCTACACATGAAGCAAACTCATCAAACCTAACATGAATAGATTCTTCAACTATTTTTGTTCTTTTATTAAAAATCCTATAAGCTTTACTAGTTGAAGAATAGCCAATAAAAATACCTTCATCACAATTTTCATCAAATTTTCCTAAGGAATCTTTAGAATTCAAAATAAAACATTTACAACCAAAAACTTTGAAATAAGAAACATTTGGTTGTTTATTAAAAATTAATTCATAAGGAGTTAATTTTAAAATAGGGCGAAGCATTACTCTATTAATTATATAACATGCCGTACTAACCGCTTCAGCCCAAAAAGATTTTGGTAATTTAAATTCAGATAGCATCGTACGGGCTAACTCTTGAAGAGTTCTATTTTTCCTCTCCACTACACCATTTTGCTGTGGTGTGCGTGGAGCGGAAAATTCATGTTTAATTCCTAACTCCGTACAAAAAGAAATAAACTTTTCATTTTCAAATTCTCCTCCATGATCCGATCGTATGCGTTTAATTTTTAACTCAAATTCATTTTGAATACGCAAACATAATTTTGAAAATTCTGAAAATGCATCGGATTTGGAGGTTAGAAATAAAGTCCAACAAAAATGAGAATAATCATCAATCAATACAAATGTGTATTTTCTACCTCCTAAGCTAGAAATTCCTATTGGCCCAAATAAATCCATATGTATTAATTGAAGTGGCCTAGTGATAGAAATAATGTTTTTACTTTTGAAAGATGATTTTGAAAATTGTCCTTTTTGGCAAGGCACACATAGTGAAGAAGATAAATTTCCATTTATCAATGGTAAACCTTTAATTAATTTATCTTTTGAAAGTTTTGTAATTAACTTGGCACTAGTATGTCCAAGTCGCATATGCCATAAATCTAATTCATCATTTTTTGATAAAAAACATTTTAAGGTAGAATTTGAAAAATCAAGAAATTTAATCATATATACATTATGACATCTAGGTGCGGTAAAAACAATTTCATTTGTTTTGGAATTAATAATTTTGCACAAATTTGTAGAAGATTTAAATAAAATATTTAAACCCTTATCACATAATTGACTAATAGAAATCAAATTATGCTTTAATCCTTCTACAAATAGAACATTTGAAATTAAAAAAATTCCGTTACCCACAACTCCGATGCCGATGATTTTTCCTTTTCCATTGTCTCCGAATGTAACAACTCCTCCTTTCTTCATCTCCAGGCTAAGGAAATTCTCTTTATTGCCCATCATGTGCTTTGAACAACCCGAGTCCAAGTACCACACGTCTTCTTTGTCCTTAGCCTTCCAACACACCTAGAAAGACGAGGTGAGTAAAGATCTGGTTACCCAAGTGGTTCCACCCATAGTATAGGTAGAAGCCTTAGGCACCCAGATTTGCTTAATTTTACTTATTCCTTCCTTCCAGCAAGAGTCCGTAGTGTGACCAAATCTATTACATTTGGCACATGTAATGTATTTAGAAGAGTATAACTTTTCTGGACTTTTACTGGATGAGGATGCAGTATTTGACAATTCATTAACTTTAGAATTTTTTAAAGTAGATTTTCTGGACTTTTCACTGTCGCCGGCGACAGTGACTGTCGCCGGGCGATAACGTCCTGACGTGTATCCGAGTCCAAACCTTCCAGATCCATGGCATTGGTATCCTAAGATCATATCCAGTGATCTTTGGCCCAGTCCAAATTTTTTCATGGCTAGTGTTAAGTCATGAATCTGGTTTCTCATTTTTGTATTTTCGGATACTAGATTTACACATCTACGTTCAAAAGATTTCTTTCCCTCATGGACTTTGGAAATTGAAGATTTCAGATCTCTCTCTAAAATCTCATTCTTTTTAGTAAGAATTTTTATTGTAGAATGAGATTTGGAAAGAGATTCTTCAAGTTCTTTAATTCTTCCCAAAAAGTGATCACACTCTTGGCAAGAAATATCTCTTTTTCCAATAGTCTTAATTTCCTTTAACAATTTTTTGTTTTTTTAAGTAAAATTTCATTTTCAGATTTAAGAAGATCATTATCTTTTAAACTTTTTTCAAAAAATTTGCAAGTCTTTAAAAATTCAGAAAATAATTCATCATAGGTTGGAGGAGTTACCTCAGTGTCGCTTTGGACACTGCATTCGTCATCAGATATGACGCTCTTTCCCATTAAGCACATGTTGGCCTCCTCTTCTTTACTTGATTCTGAACTGCTTGCATCCTCAGAAGTAGTATCATCCCATGTTTCCGCCTTCAACACCTTCTTCGACCCTTTGTGCTTCTTTTCTTTAAGTTCTTTCAAGTACTTTGGACACTTGCTTCGGATGTGTCCTAACTTCTTGCAGTGATAGCACTCCGTTGGCGGTCTCTCTTCCTCCTCATCGCCTTCCTTTCCTTTTTTCTTCCTAAATGTCTCCTTCTTAAAATATTTCTTAAATGAATTCCTCCTCTCTGGATTTTTCATAAATTTTCTAAACTTTCTAACAAATAAACTTTCTTCATCTTCTTCATCCTCCTCGGAATCACTACTTTCCTCCTTCTTAGATCTTAGAGCCAATCCCTTCTTCTTTGGCTCCATATACTCTTGTTGTTGAATTTTCAATTCAACTTCATGAGTTTTCAAGTTCCCAATGAGACTCTCCAATTGTAAGGTCTTAAGATCATGTGACTCGGAAATTGCAGTCACTTTAGGATTGAACTTCGGGGGAAGTGATCTTAAGATTTTCCTTACTAAGTCTCCATTTGAGAACACCTTTCCCAGCACCTTTGAGTCGTTCATGATTTTTGTGAACCGTGTGTACATCGTATCAATCTCTTCATCTACCTCCATTTTGAACCTTTCAAATTCAGACTCTAGTTGAAATAGCTTTGAATCCTTTACCTACGAAGTACCTTCATGAGTGATTTCTAACAGATTCCAAATTTCAAATGCAGTATTACAAGCACAAACTCTATTAAATTCAGTGCGATCTAGTGCGCAAAATAAAGCGTTCATGGCTTTTGCATTGTTCTTACATTTTAATTTATCATTGTCATCCCACTTGTCTTTGGGCTTATCCATAGTTACATCTCCTACAACATATGTTGGAGAAGTGTAACTAGATTCTACCATATTCCAGACTTCTATATCTAGCGCAATTAGAAAACAACGCATACGTGTTTTCCAATAATTGTAGTCTGTGCCCGTGAATAAAGGTGGTTTACTTATGCCTTGCCCCTCAACGAACGCATGATCGTTGTGCGCCATTACTCTCGGTGGTAAAACCGTTTTGGAGTAACCTCCCTCTGATACCACTTGTTGGATCGTGTGACGCCCTTAGAGGGTGGGGGGTGAATAAGGGCTTTGTAGAGATTACGAATTTTACTTAATAATTTTTAAACAGATTTTACTTTTCAAAAAATTACTTATAAACAATTTTAAACCAATGCAATTTTTGTATTAAACCAAACACAAATTTCTAAGATAATGATTTTATGCAAACAAATTTGCAATTAATGAAAGAAGCATAATTATATTAATCATGAAATTTACATACAATAAAATGATCTTAACAATGCTTAAGATCAATGCACAAATATGATAATATAAATTTCAATAATCTTGATTTTACCAATCCTTCTCCCAAGGATCGGAAGGCTATCACTTGTCTCTCCCAAGACCAAGCCCAAGCCTATCCTCTAGATCTTCCCAAGATCTAGACGTAGCACACAAGGCCACGATTTCCTACCAAGCCACGCAAGGACTTGGACGCTCCGGACAAGGAAGCGATTTTCCCCTAAGCCGCGCAAGGACTTAGACGCCGCACGCCAGAGCATGATTTCCCTACCAATACAAAATGAAATGTATGTAAATGAAAATACAATATGAAAAGAACAACTCCCTAGAAATTCAGATCTCTGAAAAGAAGGTTGAAGCCTCGAGATGATCGTTGATGTAGAAGCGCGCCCGATCTCGTCTTCAATCTCAATCCTTCTTTGCACAAATGGGAGTTGAAGAGGTTCTGGAGCTCTCTGGTTCGTATGCACTCAGGAAGTGACTTGGAATTCTCAATTCATGGAATGCACGAACACAAGGAGTCAATTTATAGAAATTCGTTGTCGCATAGGCGACATCGACTGTCGGAATTTCCGACAGCGCTAAACTGCCGACGTAGTCCTGTCGTGCGTGCAGTTGCTGTAACCTCCGAGCTATCGCCTGGGCGACATCGATGTCAGATTTCTGACAGCGCAAAACTGCCGCACGTAGTGCTGTCGTGGGGGCAGTTGCTGTAACCTCCGAGCTGTAGCCTGGGCGACATCGTTGTCGGATTTCCGACAGCTCAAAATTGCCTTTCGTCGTGCTGCCGCGGGGAAAGTAGTTGTAACTTCTCTGCTGTCGCCTGGGCGACATCAGCTGTCGGAAAATTTCGACAGTGAAATTTTCCTACACTCAAATTGAGCTCCAGCAGAAATGTGAACATCTCATACCTGTTACCTGCACACCATTAATAAAAAATAGAATCAAATACAAACGGGACTTTGTTATTATCAAACCGGAGGAGTGCGAAACGCATGCTCCAACAAGTGTGAATACCAACCTAGAAGTGGGCGAGGCCCAAACCACCGCTTCCGTTTGCCACTATAGGAGTATCGTGGGAGTTTTGCTAGCTCCAAAAAGGGGGAACTAAAGGTCTGTGCGCTTAGAGCCGAAGTGTGTGAGTAGCACTTGTGTGAACATAGCATTAAACTGCATAAATATGTATGTCATAGCATAAGCATTGCATTTCAACCCCTACCCCTATCGTATACATTGGTTATGGGACTTTTATATGATAGGCCTTGCTAAACAACCCCTTGGTCTATATGTCTGGGTGGGCATTCCTATAAACTAACGGTTACTTTTCTTACTTTACTATGCCTTAATTTACTCCTCTTTACTTTACTGTCATACTTATTGTTCTACACTTATATACACTATATTGTGGTAGACATTTCCTGTAGACTAGATCCGCCATCATCTGCTTTGTTTTATACCCCTTGTTGTCCTCCACTTCATCCTTCCTGCTCGGTTCCTAGGAGCCATTGGGGAAGGGGTGGGGAACATAAGGTTTAGTATTTTGACTAATGGTCGATGAACCATATCATTTTAGGGGATCAAGGAGCAGTACCAGGATACGCAGCACCAGCGGAGGCCGATGCAGTTGGAGGTGTGCCAATCTAGTACAGGAGCACCAGTTTTAGGATCAGTGAGTGATTAGTATTTTGCTTCCACGAGTGACCTTGTAGTGAAGATATGATGTACAGGGCATGGGCCCTTTATTATTTTTACCTTTTGTTCAGTTATTATCTATGGATATTTACCCTTATTGTTTTATAATTCATGTGATGTGGACATGAGATTCTATATATGTTCAAATATGCTTTACTTTTTCTGTGATCGATATGGCCGGCAGGATCGGCATTTTATAGTGGCGACCTTCCCGAGTGTTGGTGTCACCACAAAGCGGCGGTTGTAGGAATAAGACCCGATTTTGAAAGAAAACAAATGTGGTCTTCCAAAAGACAGGAGTTAGGTCTTAACGATAGACATTGACTCTCGTTCCCATCATAATGATTATAGCAAGGAGGGAAGCAACTGTGATTGCAGGACCACTTTAGGAATGATCTGACCTAACGTCAGCGTTAGCCTCAACGTCAGCGTTATGGTTGCCTAAAATGAATGTTTCCTAAAGTGCAGAATCTCCTTCCTGTTTCTTAGATCCGAGCCATCAAAACAATTCAATACTAGGTCAACGCCAGGAGATAGCCTTAACGGCGGAGTTAGCATCTAATCCAATAAATAGGTGGATTTTGTCTTCTCCAACTACTGATTGAAGAGAGCCCTATTCCAGCACTTCAGAAACTCTGAGAGGGCCGTATTTTCCAGACCATCATCTTCCACACAAATTCAAGAAAAGAATTCAAGGAGGATTGGATCAACGCTTACTCAACGCGAAGAACGCACGCTTCGACTTTGAGAATATTTAGAGAGCCTTCGCCATTTCTAGAATTCTTCATAGGGAGTTTTTATTTGTGTTTTGTAACTCTTTCATTATAATCGTAGAGTAAATTCGCCTCGTGTTAGCGACTAGGTGATGGCGCGTCCCCTCCAACACTCCTTGATGATGATGACCCGGCTGTCGAGGCGCTGCGCCACAAAGATCTGAGGCGCCATGATGATGCTGTTGGAAATCCGCATTATAATCTCCGCCCGCGGCGTGCCAAAACCGCCATGAAGAATTAAACTTTTTATGCATGCACTTTTATTTTATATTTATTAAAATGGTTGTAATTTTTAATTTTGAATTTTTATTTTCATGTTGGTGTGTATTTAACCATGCGGATGGATGAGATTTCATCTCCATCATGGATGGTTATTATTTTGTGTAAACTCCTATTTAAAGGGGTCTTTATGATGGAATGAGGAGATTGAAGATTTTAAACCCTAAACCCTCCTTGTAGAATTTCGGCCAAGCAAGGAACTCCCTTCTAACCGCCGCCCCCCTCTCTTGGTGTGACTCTAAGGCTGCCTCCCTCCATCCTCTTCGGTGCGACTCCGGCGAGACTTCTGCGGTGCGACTCCAAGAAAGAAAGGGTGCTTCTCCATTCGGTGCGACGCCGGTGGAACCGTGGAGAGAGAGATTCTCCCACATCTATCTTGAGTGCATGCTTGTTCTTGGTTGGGTAACCTCTCCCCTTTCTAGTGATTCTTCTACGCTTATTTTTGTGGAGGTTTTTTCGAATCGTTTTCTCTGTGAGCTTAAATCTTTTCGCTTGCAACAATCTGAATTATAAGTGTTGTTATTGAACCTCTTGTTGTTCGGATCGGGCAGATCCGGTGCGGGAGCGAAACTCTGCCTAGCCTAGGTTTGCTCTCCAAGATTGGCGCACTTAGCGTTAACAAGGGAGTTAATCTCAACTAAAGCCTTATCGCTGCTTGAATGTTCACCGCCGCTCCAAAATATTGCCGCTGCGTTTTGTAATGAATCGATTGATGGAAAAGATGCTTGTGTAGGTGCGGTGAGTTGTGTGCTTGTTGGAGAGGTAGGTCTTAAGGACGTTGTATCGAGTCCGGCTTACGGTGAGTTGTGTGCTTGTTGGAGAGGTAAGTCTTAAGGACGTTGTATCGAGTCCCGCATATTTATTTTCAATCGGATTTGGGAGCCAACCGACCACTTTCGTTCGCTCTTGGTCGGAGCCCTCCTATGTTGTTTTACTTTTTGTGATGAATATTTTTCCGTTAGCGTAACGTCCACGTCGTCACGGTAATCCTACATCAATTTGGTATCAAAGCCGGTCGTTTCAACTCCCACATTGCAAACATCCTCGCTGCGATCCTTGTTGGTCGTTCTAATCAATAGGAAAATCTGAAAATTTTCGGATTGGTCTGCGTTTAGCAAAACCTCAGAAATTTAGAACTTGTCAGAAAATTCTGAAATTTTTTCTGTAGCTTCCTGCACTTATTTTCAGCAACATTAAAACTGAAACTTTTTCGATTCGTCCTAGTTAGGTCGGCCTAAAAATTGGAAGCGTCGTAATTCTCTCTAGGTGGTGTGCGAGTAGCGGTCTGAAATCTGAAAATTTTGTCAAACTTCAAAAAAAAAAAAATTTAACGATCTCCGTGTTACACACATCAGGAATCTATAAAAATATCCTATGTTCAATCTAGCTACAGCCCTAGGAAAAATCATCTTCACAAAATTTTCCTGAACCTGAATGCGAACTAGGCTAGGCACGGAGTACACGACACCATCTACGTCTAGGATGGACGCGAATTAGCACAACGATCCCAACACCGAGGCCATAGTAGGCCTACGCATCGAGCTGACTGAGCTTAGGACGATGTTAGAACAAATCTTACGGAATCAAGGAGGACCGCCACCACCACCCGGTGATGTTGAGGGGCCCAACCGGCACCAACCGGTCACTGATTCGGATTCTGATGGGGACCACCCCCGAGTGCCACCTAGAGAACGCCGCCCCGAGCGTGGTTTCGATATCACTAGAGACATCAAGATTGATGCCCCCACCTATGATGGCATGGGAGACCCCCAGGTCTTCCTTAGCTGGGTAGTTGATATGGAATGTTACTACCAGTGGCACAATCTCACGGATCTCCAAGAGGTCCAAGTCGCCCGCATGAAGTTGACAGATCATGCGAAAACCTTTTGGCTGAATGAGGAAAGGAGGTTGGGAGCCGGACAGGAAGTCCCACCTATCGGATGGGCGGTGATGAAAAATTTGCTCACCGACCAATACGTTCCCGCTTACCACCGAACACAAATGTTCGATGAACTTGCCACCCTGCGGCAAGGTTCAAAGTCGGTGGCCGAGTATATGGGAGAGTTGAAAGACAGTATGGTGAATTGCGAGCATAGGGAACCCCCAGAGGTCACATTATCCAGGTTTCGTAAGGGGCTTCAACCCGACATCCAGCGGAAGCTCTTGCGCTATGGGCACACAGATCTGAACAAGACTTTCAATACTGCCCTAGACATTGAAAAACACTTAGCCGCCAAGGCTCACTCCCGTTATTCCCACACGAGGAATAAGACCACCGTTGGAGCGTCTTCTTCCACCTATCCGGATAGGGGAAAATTTAGAACCACCGAGTCTAAATCCATCGTGATCACAGATAGTAACACTAGGAACCCCACGAGTGAGCATGTTCCCATTGGGAAAGTTAGCAAGGCCAATACCATGTGTTATTCTTGAGGTGTTCAAGGCCACTATGCCTTTGAATGCCCAACTAAGACTAAGGTCGTTGCCCTCTTATCTTTAAGAGTGGCGACAAGCTGTGCAAGCTCATTATAGATAGCGATAGCTGTGTGAATGTTATCTCTGAGAACGCTGTTAAACGTATGAATCTGACCACAGAACCACACCCCACACCCTACCAGGTAGCTTGGATTAGCAAGGTTACCGTCCCGGTTAGCAAGCGTTGCCTGGTCCCTCTTGCCTTTAAATCTTACACGGATGAGGTCTGGTGTGATGTTCTCCCCATGGACGCGTGCCACGTGTTATTAGGCCGCCCTTGGCTTGATGACCGTGAAGTCACACATTTCGGTCGAGCCAATACTTATGAATTCAAATTCAATGGTAAGACCATCACTTTGAGACCGACCATTCCGAAGGAGCCGATAGCTTTGGCTAAGGATACTACCGTTCCGGCCGAGAGGAAGGCAATGAGCCTAGTTGGTAGGAGAGAGTTTGTGAGAGATCCTTTTCTTGAGGGAGTTATGTACGCATTAGTACTTATGAGTGCAAAGGGTGAATCAGAAGCGTTGAATGAGTTTCTTAGAGAGTTACGATTACTTTTGGACGAATATAAGGACGTGTACCCAGACGAGTTGCCTTCTATGTTACCTCCATTGAGGAACATACAACATGCGATAGATCTCATTCTGGGTTCGTCCCTGCCGAACCAAACCCACTATAGGCTTCATCCCGCGGCCCACAAAGAGCTGCAGACTCAGATCGAGGATTTGATGAAAAAAGGATTCATCAGGACTAGCATGAGTCCTTGTGCGGTGCCAGCCCTTCTTGCCCCCAAGAAGGATGGTACGTGGAGGATGTGTGTTGATAGCCGCACTATCAACAAAATCACCATCAAGTATTCATTTCCTATACCACGCTTAGATGACCTTCTCGATGTCTTGTCTGGCGCCACGATATTTTCTAAGTTAGATTTACGAAGCGGCTATCACCAGATAAGGATCCGCGAGGGAGATGAGTGGAAGACGGCGTTTAAGTCTAAGGATGGGTTATACTAGTGGCTTGTGATGCCCTTCGGGCTATCCAATGCCCCCAGCACATTCTCTCGGATGATGACGCATGTCTTTCAGCCATTCATGGGGTAATTTGTAGTTGTCTACTTCGATGACATCTTGGTTTACATCACTACTACCACCGAGCACATATCCCACATGAGAGTGGTTCTTTCCACCCTACGGAAGGAAACTTTATTTCTGAATCTCAAGAAATGAACTTTCCATGTTACGGAGGTGGAGTTTTTAGGCTACATCGTTGGAACGGAGGGCATTAGAGTCGACCCTAGCAAGGTTAAGGTGATTAAGGACTGGCCTGTGCCGACCAAGATACGTAAGGTGAGGAGCTTCCATGGGTTGGCAACTTTCTACCGCCGTTTCATCAAAGACTTTAGCAGCATCTTGGCCCCCATTAGTGACTTCATGAAAAAGGTGAGTTTACTTGGACGAAGTCCGCCACCTTCGCTTTCCAACGCATCAAAGAGCTTATGACTGAGGCACCCGTCTTAGTCTACCTGACTTCTCGAAAGTCTTTGGCTTACTTGTGACGCTTCGGGCGTGGGAATAGGAGGTGTCTTGAGTCAGTAAGGGCACCCTGTGAGTTTCTTTAGTGAAAAGTTGGCGGGCGCTAAATTGAATTATTCCAACTATGATAGGGAATTTTACACGGTCATTAGATGTTTGCACCACTGGCGGCATTATCTCCTCTCTAAGGAGTTCGTGATCCTCTCCGATCACGAAGCATTACGATTTATCAATGGCCAACATAAAATCAGCCCGCGTCACGCCAAGTGGGTATCCTTCCTACAGGGTTACAATTTTAATCTCAAACACCTTAAGGGAGCGGACAATCGGGTTGCGGACGCTCTTAGTCGCCTAGCCCTTATAGTCACCACTATGGAGGTTAACGTTGTCGGGTTCGAGCGAATCAAAGATGAGTACGCTACATGCCCAGATTTTTCAGGATTCTTACCTATCTGCCCAGGACAGTTCCCCCACCACTATTACTGCGTTCGTTATCAAGGATGGTTACCTCTTTAGGCATGGGAAACTATGTATTCCGCAGTCATCTCTACGTCTCCATATCATCTGGGAACTGCATAGTGGCGGGTTGAGTGGCCATTTCGGTAGAGATAAGACTATCACCCTGGTTGAGGAAAAGTTTTATTGGCCAAAGTTGAAGGCAATGGTAGGACGGGTAGTGAGTAGTTGCCGTACTTGCCAAGTTTCCAAGGGCACCAAAACCAACGTCGGGTTATATACTCCGTTGCATGTACCCTCCGTACCTTGGGAGGATGTGAGCATGGACTTTGCCTTAGGCCTACCCACCACTTTTCGTCGTCATGATTTTATCTTCGTAGTTGTGGATAGGTTCTCTAAAATGGCTTATTTTATACCGTGTACTAGAACCGACGACGCATCTCATATCGCAAAGCTATATTTTAAGGAATTTGTTAGTCACCGAGGAGTGCCGAAGACAATTGTCTCGGATAGGGAAGTTAAGTATACGAGCTACTTCTGGAAGACACTTTGGATCCTAATGGGTACCAAACTATTATTTTCCTCCGCCTATCATCCTCAAACCGATGGGCAGACTTAGGTGGTTAACCAGAGCCTAGGGAACCTTCTTAGATGTCTCGTGAGTGATCATAAAGGCACATGGGATCTTATTCTTCCTCACGCTCAGTTTGCCTACAACAATTCCAAAAATCGGTCCACCGGTTTGTCGCCAAATGAGATTGTCCACGGGTACAAGGCCCCTGTGCCTCTTGACTTGGTTCCCTTGCCCCCAACATACAAGGCAAGTCAATTTGCACAATCCTTCGCCCAACATATTCACGACCTTCATGCACGTATACGAGCTACCTTGACTGCTCAGTATGATTCTTATCAGGCACATGCCAATATACATCGGAGAGTGTCACACTTCAAGGTTGGCGATTTGGTCTTAGTACGATTAGTTCCCAAACGATTGCCATCTGGCACCGTTAAAAAGTTAGCACCTAAGCGCGCCGGCCCTTTTCGGATCATCAAGAAAAATAGGTGACAATGCTTTTGTTTTGGATTTGCCTGTCGAATGGGGAATCTCCCCTATTTTTAACGTCTCGGATTTAACGATGTTCGTATCGCCTCCACATGAGTTGAGTTCCTTGACGTCTTCTCCTTCCACCAAATCTTCTAATGGGTTGGGGAGTGGTAGTACGGATGACCTCTCTCTGTCGGTTCCCACAGGTATTTCACTGGATGGTAAGTCGCATACTTTTCTTCCCACTGCTGATATGTTTCCCAGGTTTCCGAAGACTTTTCTCACTCCGGACATGATACTTGCTGCGGAGCCACTTACTACCTCGGAGGGTGCTACTTACCGCTTACTCATCCGCTGGCGTGATCGCCCTCCTTCAGACGATTCATGGGTCCTCGCGACGGAGCTTCAACGACTGGATGCTGATCTTCTCCGCCGCTACCTCTCGGACCACGCATCGGAGATGCTTGATTTTGAGTGGGGGAGGATTGATGGCACGTCCCCTCCGACACTCCTTGATGATGATGACCCGGCTGCCGAGGCGCTGCGCCACAAAGATCTGAGACGCCATGATGATGCTGTTGGAAATCCGCGTTATAATCTCCGCCCGCGGCGTGCCAAAACCGCCATGAAGAATTAAACTTTTTATGCATGCACTTTTATTTTATATTTATTAAAATGGTTGTAATTTTTAATTTTGAATTTTTAATTTAATGTTGGTGTGTATTTAACCATGCGGATGGATGAGATTTCATCTCCATCATGGATGGTTATTATTTTGTGTAAACTCCTATTTAAAGGGGTCTTTATGATGGAATGAGGAGATTGAAGATTTCAAACCCTAAACCCTCCTTGGAGAATTTCGGCCAAGCAAGGAACTCCCTTCTAGCCGCCGCCCCCCTCTCTTGGTGTGACTCCAAGGCCGCCTCCCTCCATCCTCTTCGGTGTGACTCTGGCGAGACTTCCGCGGTGCGACTCCAAGGAAGAAAGTGTGCTTCTCCGTTCGGTGCGACGCTGGTGGAACCGTGGAGAGAGAGATTCTCCCACATCTATCTTGAGTGCATGCTTGTTCTTGGTTGGGTAACCTCTCCCCTTTCTAGTGATTCTTCTACGCTTATTTTTGTGGAGGTTTTGTCGAATCGTTTTCTCCGTGATCTTAAATCTTTTCGCTTGCAACAATCTGAATTATAAGTGTTGTTCTTGAACCTTTTGTTGTTCGGATCGGGCAGATCCGGTGCGGGAACGAAACTCGGCCTAGCCTAGGTTTGCTCTCCAAGATTGGCGCACTTAGAGTTAACAAGGGAGTTAATCTCAACTAAAGTTTTATCGCCGCTTGAATGTTCACCGCCGCTCCAAAATATTGCCGCTGCGTTTTGTAATGAATCGATCTATGGAATAGATGCTTGTGTAGGTGCGGTGAGTTGTGTGCTTATTGGAGAGGTAGGTCTTAAGGACGTTGTATCGAGTCCGGCTTACAGTGAGTTGTGTGCTTGTTGGAGAGGTAGGTCTTAAGGACGTTGTATCGAGTCCCGCATATTTATTTTCAATCGGATTTGGGAGCCAACCGACCCCTTTCGTTCGCTCTTGGTCGGAGCCCTCCTATGTTGTTTTACTTTTTGTGATGAATATTTTTCCGTTAGCGTAACGTCCACGTCGTCACGGTACTCCTACATCACTAGGTCTGGGTAGGACTTATGGAGGAATTCACCTCGTGTTAGCGACTTTGTCTAGGAAGTAGATCTATGGGGTGCTCAAGGCCTTTCTGGTGATAGAAGGGCTAGGGCGGCTTGAGTCTGTATCTGGGAAATATCGGCTAAAGCCAACCGGTTGTTGGTGAGAAGAGTCGGTATCGAAACAAAAAGAATATTTCATATTTCGCCTTCGATTTCTACCGTCATAGAAATCACATTTTGTAATCAAATATTATATATGATAATCATGTCTTTTCATATTTGTTTTAATTAATTTACTACTCTTTACTTTTGATTCACTCTCATTCAAATAAAATATCAAAAGTTTTCAATAAAAATTTAAAGTTTTCTAAAACCCTTGTTCACCCCCCCCCCCCTTCTAAGGGTGCCTCGAGATCCAACAATTTTCATTTCAATTTTCGGGATGAACCATCCTTTTAAGGGGGGTGATTGTAACCCCCTTAAATTTCATATATTTATTTTAATCTTGTTAGTGGCATATTATTGTCGTAAGGGCGTTATGTTTGCTGGGAGTTTTCCGTTGCGCTGTAATTCGTGCGATTTTGCGTCCGTTCGGTCGATTTGATCGGGTTTTGAAACTTACCAGAATTGAGATTTTATACTTTAGAAAATTTAATTAATTAAATTTATGCAGGTCCGTGAAGTTTCGTTGCGCTTCGAGCCATTTTGATAGCCCAATGAATTTTTTTGAAAGATTCTCAATTATTATAATTAATTTTTAGTCACTTATAAAAGGCCAAACTTAGCAAATTAGGTTTTCTTTTTCTTCTTCTTCGTTTTTATCGAACCGAGTGAATCGCGTGAGATAGGGGGTGTGGTGTTCTTCCGGAGGCTTCGGGTGGCCGCTGCGGGAGCTGTAGTACACGAAATCTTCGTCGGAGGGTAGATTTGGAAAGCTCTCGTCGAGCTTTACACGTGTGCGATGAGTATTTTCAGTTTTATCGATTTTGGGGTTGGAGTGTATAGCTCTAACCTTCCTTTTCGTCCAAAATACATAAATTTGTAATCGTGGTCTTCGGTCCGACTATCCTTGGCATGGGGTGCTTTTGAGGTCGGAAATCAGGAGATTTTTAGGCAAGTGGTGAATTCTACCTTATCTTCCTATCTCTGTTAAATTTCCATAGTCGTATGGATATGGTATGTTTATTTTATGGCGTTAGACTTTTAGTTTTACTGCTTCAATCGAGTAGCTGAGTAAATTCGTCGAGTGGTTGTGTGAGATTAAGTCGAATTCATCGAGTAAATTCATCGAATTCGTCAAGCAAGTAAGTTATTCGTCGAGTGATCACGGTAAATTTGTTGAGCAGTCGATTCCGTTGAGTAGTTAGTTGTATCGTCGAATTGTTAAGTCATGTTCGTTGAGTAGTTTAAGGTAATTTTTCGAGTAGTTTAAGGTAATTCGTTGAGTAGTTAAGTCAAATTCGTCGAGTGGTTTCATCGAATTCGTCGAGTAGTTAAGACATTCGTCGAGTGATCCCGCCGAATTCGACATGTTGTCTCGACGAATTCGTCGTGTCAGGATGTTGATACTTTTAATTTTCTGGATTTTTGTTCTTTTTGTGTCATCGTGGTGACCCGATATCAAGTTTTTGTTTAGTGCCAGATTTTGTTATGATAAGTTGTTCTTTGGACTATTGGCTGGGTTGGAATGGATGACCACCACCACAGTGCATGTTGGTGAATAAATATACCCGGTGGATTTGTGGCAGATGAGTACATTTTGTACTCATATTTTAGTTTAATTTTAATATTGTTTTAATATGAATTTATATAAATTATATGTATTATCTTATCTAATTCATTCCTTTTTTTATTTTTTCTACTAATTTAAGCTTAGTTTATGTTTTACAGGTTTTATGGACATTTTGAGCAAAATTGTCAAGTACACGCCCAAGGTCACGGGCGTGACAGCCAAAGATGTGTTCCAGACCTGCTGCCGCCACCCCGGAGTCATTCCGTAAACAATTCGCCAAGTACACGCCCCAGGTCACGGGCATGACCAAGGGCGTGACCCAATGTCACGGCCACGAACCGCGGAGATCGACGAACATGTGAGAATTCGACGAATGTTCAAAATTGTCAAGTACACGCCCCAGGTCACAGGCGTGACCAAGGGCGTGACATCCAAATCACGGTCGGGACCCACCACCAGCTGCCAGCACGCCTGCCACGTTAATTAAAGTTACACGCCCCAGGTCTCGGGCGTGACCAGGGGGCGTGACATCTAGTCACAGGCGTGACTCGCCCCGCGCGCCTTCCAGCCAAAGATTTCCCGCCAGCAGCACATTTAAAGATTACACGCCCCAGGTCACGGGCGTGACCTAGGGTGTGACGCGTCCGAAACGCCTACATTGAAGCCAGAACACGCCCTCTCCGCACAAGCATCGATCACGCTCCTTACACGCCCTTGGTCACGGGCGTGACCAAGGGCGTGTAACATCAAATTTCTGTCTATTTAAAGGGAGCTTCTCCAGAACTTCAGAGACCAATTTTAAGGACTTAAACTTTTCATTTCATGTCTTTATTTTCATGTTTTTAGTAGTTCTTATAATCCTTTTACAACTTGCAATTTTGTACCTTTCAATTCAATAGTTGTAATTTCCTTTTCTTAGTTTGTAATTCTCTTTGTATCAATTAATAAATTAGTTTTATTTCTCTCATTTTCTTCTCCCTTATTCATGTATTCTTTTATTTCTTTTGATTCCTCAATCTCCATGAGTAGCTAAATTATTATTAGTACTCGATCGAGATGATCCTAGTAATAATATTGGTTTTGAAGTAATTTAGTCTTGCTCTTTCTCTTTTCTAAAAACGCTTAAGATTTATCCTTGATTCTAACGAAATGAGATTATATTTTCGATATATAATTATCGTTCTTGTTTTTGTTCTTAAGTAAGCCGAACAAGCTCGTAAGATGAATCGATCCTTCAAGGATAAAGAGAGTTGGATGCAACCCTCGAATGAGGATGACATAAATCTCCCGGATTGGAGTCAAATCCAATAGCGGGATTCATCTCGTAAAGCAAGTATTAGGTTATCGATTATTGAATGAGAATTCAGTTGATATTCCTAATCTTAGTTGGGCGTGTCCTCGACCCAAGGTACGTTCATAATTCGGGAATCCCCACGGTCAAAGTTATTTTAGTAAGAGATTGCAATTTTATTTCTTCTTCTTATTCTTTATTCCGCGGTGATTCAAAGATCCAGTGCTACCCTTTTTACTCTTCTTATTAATCTTATTTTTATTTCCTTTTTGCAAAACCAACCCTCAAGTTTTAATTGATAAAATAATAAAGACTTTCTTGAAGTAAGAGTACTCAACCGCCCCGAGTCTAATACGGCCTTGTCTTAATAACCTATACTACATTCGATATGATATATTTGTCGTTGTCGTTTGATGATATAGTTTTGCTCATCAAGTTTTTGGCGCCGTTGCCGGGGATGTCACGGTTGATATTTTGAAAAAAGAAATATTTATTAATTTTATCGTTCTTTTTCTTTCTCCCTCTCCTCCTAAAAATTTAAAAAAAAAATCTTAAAAAGCGCAATCTAAATTCTCGGAAAGGATGCTTTGGGCTTGAATTCCCATCACAGCCTCTAGTACCTTGCGAGCCCTTCACCGGGTTGACCTTGGGAAGTCCGGGACTAATTTAACCCGCTTTTTGAAAAAAATTTATATAATAAAAATATTTTTAAAATTCCATTCATTTGAGTAAAGGTTGTTCCTTTTTTATTTTTATTATGAAAGAATCTGAATTGGCCGTTAAGGTTGCCGAGCTTCGAAACCAACTTTATCTCTTACAAGCCGCACGAATGCGCCAATTTAGTAGTTTTTACTGTGGTGCACCTCATCAAAGCGTGGAATGTTATTTACATTCATATTCTCAAAATAATTATTATGAAAATAATTATCCTCAATATTATTTTTGGGACCATTGTCCACAATGTCTTAAATTTGGAGAAGTCCATTCCTAAGTCAAAGTTATATCTCAGAATGTATTTGATATACTTTCTAGATTCTTTGTGCAGAAGATCAGGTCAGGCAAAGTGCTCAAGGAATTCATCCAAGTTCACAAGCGTCGAGATACCATACATCGCTCGACGCCTGTGACTCAGAAGCGTCGACTCGTATCTACTGCTCAAAAAGACAAGGTCGCTGCTGAAGTTATGAGACAAAGTTTGGAAGCGTCGAGCCAAGGTATATCGCTCGACGCCATGGAAATAGATGTGTCGACCAAACTTCAGTTAGCTCTACGTCAACAAGAGGAGTCTAGATATGAAGACACAGTTAAGAAGCGTCGAGCCCCTATACATTGCTCGACTCCTACAGATAGAAAGCGTCGAATGACTGATGATTGCTCAACGCCTAAGAAGGATGAGTCGAGAGCTTTAGTCTAAGAAGTATGTGTCGAGTATCTATATATCACTCGACACTTAATTGTAAGAGCGTCAACAAAGATGCACATTGCTCAACGCCTTTTCTATAGATGCTCTGAGCTGAGAAGTTTCTTCTACAACTAGCTGAGCCTTTGATTCTTCTAAAGCTATTAAAGACCGTTGAAGACTTAGCGTCATGCTGACGTGGAGGAGCGTAACAGATGTTGCAGATGGCAGGCTATAAATAGAAGGCATGGCCTATGAGGTTATAAGTTGATTACTACTACTTTTCGAAAGTCATTATCGTCTTCATCATTTTGAGGAAAGTCTGGAAAAGAATCGGAAGAAGTCGTCTTCTCTTTCAGAACTGTTCTAACTTGAAGGTTTCTTTCAGTAATCTGGTGCTGATACTTCTTTCTTAAAGGAGAAGATTAAGAAGGAAGAATCTGTCTTCCTAGGAAGAAGAACAGTGATCACAGCCCGACGAATCAAGAAGATCAAATTGCTGCTGCTGTTCTATTAAAGATTTCTGTCTGATCATTCAGGCAGATCAAGAAGACTCAACACTTTGAAGAATCAGAGTCTAAGTATTGTTATTATCTTTATCAATCTCTGTAGGGTCTGAGTTGTCAGATCTGAGTGTAGGATTTGTCAAGGATCTGAGTTGTAAGATCAGGTGTGATCTGAGTTGTAGGATTCAGGGGTGAATCTGAGCTGTAAGCCTAATTATAAAGGCTGAGGTAGGATCTGTGGAGATCTTTGTTGGTAGGATCTGTGTGATCTGAGTTTATAAGATCTGTTGAGATCTGAGAGAGTAAGATCTGTTAAGATCTGAGTTTGTAAGATCTATTGTGATCTGAGCTGTAAGACCTGTTAGTGGTCTGAGATCTGAAGGAGATATAAACCTTATCTAGCACACTGCTAGAGGGGAGAAGGGGGAAAGTGGATTACCCAAGATAAGGGGAACCACTATAAAATTATGTGTGTCTTTTCTGTGTGTGCTCTCTTTCTTGAAGGCTCTGATCATTCTTTTAGGTTATAATCAAGAACTGCAAATAGTTTTTCCAATAACCTATTCACCCCCCCCCCCCCCCCCCCCCCCTCTAGGTGAATAGCTACCCTTAATTAAAGTCTTTCAAGTGGTATCAGAGAGTTGTTGTTCAAGAAAAGGTTTAACAGCCTGAACAAGATCTTCTAAGGGTAAATTTCTTAAGTCGTGATGGCTAATACAGAAGGAAACAAAGAATTCACATCTATGAAGCTACCAATTTGTAGAAAAGAAAACTTTGGGATTTGGAAGGAAAGGGTCAGACTATTCATGGAAGCCTCGGATCCTAGGATATACATAACTGTTCTAGAGGGACCTTTTGTTCCTATGAAGGTTTCATTTACAGATGGAAGTATCAAGACTCCTAAAACTTATTCTGAGATGACCAAAGATTAAGTGATTCTGGCCTCCATGGATAAGAGAGCTCAGAACATCGTTGTTAGTGTTATTGGGGATTCAACCTTTCAAAACTTAGTTCATTGTAAAACTGCAAAAGAAATGTGGGAATCTCTCATTGTCTATATGGAAGGGACTGAAGAAGTCAGAGATGACAGGAAGTCTCTTCTAAATCAGCAATATGAAGCTTTCAGACAAGACAAGAAAGATTCAATAGCAGTCTGCTATGAAAAATTCTTTAAAATTGTAAATGGTCTAAAAACCTATGGAAGAACTTTCCCAGATTATGAGCTGAATGATAAATTCTTAAGATCACTGAACAAAGAATGGGATATCAAGATCTGTGCAATCAGGGAAATGGGAAATCTGGGAAATATTCAGCCATAGAATTTATATGGGAAACTTTTGTCCCATGAATTTCATCTGAATACCAGAAAAGTTGAGGAAGGACACAGCAGGGAAAATCCTATTGCTCTGAAAGCAGAAAGTTCCAAGAAAAGCAAAGAAAGAATGTCATTATCCCCCAGGATACCATCTGAATCAGAAGAATCAGAGACTAGTAATTCTGATTCTGAAATATCAGATGGTGAACTGGCACTCTTCACCAAACAGCTGAAAAGGATGTTAAGAAGAAAACAACACTGGAAAACTAGACCCTCTCAGTCATCCAGATCTAAGAAGCACTCAAATTCTTCAGAGGGATTCAAACAAGACTCCAAGAAGGACAGGTATAACTCTAAACACAATAACTCTAATTCAGAAGAAATTGTATGCTTTGGTTGCAGGAAATCAGGACACATGATTGTTGATTATCCTTCAAAGAGAAAGAACAACAATAAATCTGATGAAACGAGGCACAAATCTGACAAGAGACATGAGAAGAGCCTAATAGCCAAGAAAGGCAAAGTCACTCTTAGTGACAGTGAGTCTCAATCATCTGACTCAGATAGTGAAGAGGCACTCATAGCTCTGGTGGCTGTCAATGAAAGTGATGACATACTGAATCAGAGACCTATGATAAGAGCCCCACTATCAAGGTCTGATAGTGAAGAGGATGAAGAAGAAAATACAGGTCTCATGGCTCTTAGTGATGAAGAGGATCAGGAGACAATTTCTAATGTGAAGGTACTTAACAAAACTCCTTTATCTGATTCTGATTTTGAACCTAAAATTATTTATAAACCTGAGATAAACTCATTTTCTTCTGATGAGAATGACTCAAAATCTAACTTTCATGAAGATGAAATTATTGAGAAATATGAGTCACTTCTTAAAGCCCTTAAAAAGAGTAAAAGACATAACAAAATTCTACAAAAAGAAATATCTGAATTAAAGCAAACTAACTCCCAATACTCTGAGGCAACTGAGAGGCTGAATCAGGTAAGCAAGGAGCTTAGCAAATTAAAAGTCATGTCTATTATTCATATTCAGACTTTATGCACTAAGGAGAAATTAATAAAAGAACTTGAAGCAAAACTCCTAGCAGAAAGGAAGCTTGTGGCACAGTTCTCAAAACCACAAACTATCCTTCCCATAATAGACACATTTTCTGCACAATACAGATCTGGCATAGGATATAAAGAAAAGGCAGAAAATAAACCTAAGATTAATGACAAGACACCTATGCAACCTATAAAATTCAACAAAGCCATGCATATCACAAATAAGCATGATCCTAGAGTGGTGCATAAGTTTTTTAAGGGTGAGTGTTCTAATAGCAAAGATGACTCAATTCAACCAAGTAACAATGATGCCAAACCTCTTTGCAAAGAAAAAGTGTTAACTCATCATGACTCCTTTGTATTTAAAGCAGACACCAAATTCAAAAGAGAGGAACTAAGACCTGTAGTGAAAACCACTGCTGTCAAGAAAACTGATGAGTCCTGATCATATACACATTTATGGTTCCACCCAGACAGGCGCACGATCACAGGATTCTAGTGCGCACGACCACTGGTCGTGCGCCAATGACCGTGCGCGTTGTTTAATTCAGCGCCTATATAATGACCTGATCGAAAATTAGGTCGGGATTACGCTTGGGAGCTCCGTTCTGTCCGCCGTTTTCGCCATTTTCAGAGGGTTTTCGCACCCTAGGCCTCCTCCATCATCCAAGGGCTTAAAGGAAGGGATCCTACACTCATCTTCATCGCTAAGGAAGAGGTTCTTCGCATTAGACGTGGCCGGATGGTAAATCGCTGGAGAAGACGGGTCCATTGGGAGGTGTGACAACCCTCCTCTACCCCGGACGCAGTTGGGACCGAGCTAGGACGCGGATTGACAACCCGGTGCTTCCTACCGTGAATCTACAACGAGACTCTGGATTCGGTCGTATCTCTTGCCTTTTTCTTCTACTTATGTGGTTGTATTTGTTTGTACTCTCTTTATCTTGATGATGAACGCTATGAACTATGTTAGTATTGTTAATTTCATGTCTATGAAATCATTTTGTTCATTTGTGTTAATGAGGTGCACCCCCATCGATTTTCCGCTCCACTACCGTGTCCGGTGCCGCACTAGCAATTGCTAGTGGCGTGCTTGTCGATGAGGTGCTTGTGACCCTCAATCCGTAAGCCTACTCGCCCATCCGGCCACCGAAGCGTGGCATCGCGGCCCGTATTCCACTCTCCTAACGAAGCAGCGCGCTCAAGGCCTGCATAGCTCGTTCCCGTTAGCCTTCTCGTCCATCCGCCCTTTCGACGCAGCGCGCTCAAGGCCTGCCTAGTTTCCATCCCGCCGATCGAAGCATTGTATAGCGGCATTGCATAGGAGTAGGCGTAGTATTTACTTTTGTTTGCAAACCTCAAAGCCCCTTTCGTTCGCATTCCACCTACCGCAGGACTTCGATCTCAAGTCCTTCCTCGATAATAAACTCCACCTTACTGTGTTCCTCAAGAGACCGACACTCGGGAATTCTATTCCCAAAATTTATTACTTGCGCGACCGGTGCACTTGCCGAATCCTCGCATCAAGTTTTTGGCGCCGTTGCCGGGGAATACAGTCGTGTGAGTTTTCTGGAGAGGGAGAACCTGAGGGAGAAGCCCTTCCATTTGTAAATTGCATTTCTTTGTTTTTATTTCTTCGTATTCTATTTTCCTGTTTTATTTTAGGTTGCTTTAGTAGTCATTGTTAGGTGTAGTATTGTGCAGTAGCGTTTTTATTGAGAATCGTTTTATTTTTACACTATGTGGGCACATCTTAATATCCGTTGCCGTTGGTGTAGAGATACCTCTCACTCTAGTGATGAATGCCCTACGGAGAATAGTAGGCATAATTCTTATAGCCCAGCATATGGAGCACCGACTTCGTCTAGTACTCCATATGGTGCGCGTAAGTCTTATGGCTACTCTGCTGAGCCTTTACCGTCATACTTCTTTTCGGCTCCAGCTCCCGCTGCGCCAAAGAAGTCCGTAAGGCAGTGCCGGTTTTGTCGGAGCACTGATCATGTCTTGAAGGATTGTGCTGAGTATCTTCGCCAATTGGACGAGGATGACGAGTCGGATATCCGAATCGTCCCAACTCCTAACTCTGGTGGCACACCTTCAACATCCGGGTATGTGTCTTTGCCACCTTCGCATCTTGAAGGGTATGGCCTGGATACGGTCACCGGATGTGCGGCTGATTTATGCACCGACATTGTTGAGCCTATTCTCCATGTGCATCCACCACCTCTAGTGGATTCGATTCTTCCCCCTATCGCGCATACTATTCTCGGCCCCGACGACATTGTTGATGATGTGTCGCAGGATGAGGTGGGTGATCTGAGTGTTGTGCCTATTCCTATGGAGGAGGACAACCCTCTAGTGGATTTGATCCCGCCGAATCTTGTGGCATTGATGACAATGCTAACATTATTTTACTGCCCCAACCTGATGGGAGTGAGACCGGGATCACTCCCCCGATCGATGATTTATGTTCTTCGCCTTATTTATTTCTTGATCCCCTTTCTTCATCTGAGCCTTTGCAGGTTGAGTCTTCACGGGTACATCAGGAGGACTTGGAGATGTGTGCTCAAGTCAATGATGCGAGCATCCTCTCATGCGAGGAGGTTTATTCTCCCTCCGTAGAGGAAGCTCCACTCATTGCCTTTTCCCCCTGCCACCTTGCTGTTGACGATACCTTGCTAGGCAAGGATGTGTTTCGTGAGATGAGTAAGGACCAGGCCTCCTCCTTTTCTTACATTCTCTACCCTCTACCTGTGGGGAGCAGGTATCTTTATTTAGGTAGCGGGGTGACTGTTCTATCACCGTATCGGTACCCGCAACCGAAACGGATATTGGAACAGTTGCCTGTGCATTTTCTCTTCCATAGGCCCATTAGCTAGGACCTTTATGTTTTCAAATAAGTCGTGCTGGGATGACAGTAACCCCAGTAGTTATCTTTCTTTTTCCTGAAATTTTATTTTGTCTAGTTTAGTTAAGTTTTGTTAAGGCTGTGAATACCTCGCTGCTTGTGTTGATTCATGTTTGTGCGTAAACTGCACGGTGGATGGACATTTTACTAAAATATTGGCCGCTGGAAAATTCCTAAGGCGCACGATCACTGGTCGTGCGCACTACTTATCGCGCACGACCACTGGTCGTGCGATCGGCCCAGATTTTTATAAAATGCCCGTCCGCCCGAGCCTTTCACGCACGCTCTAGGGTTTTCATCGTTCGTCGTCCGTGCGCCGTTTCCGCTGGTTTGCCGCCGATCGTGCGCCCTCCTTCCTTCCGGTGAGCCCACTTCCGATTCTTCTCTTTCCTTTGCCCTCCTACCACCATGAGCTCCAGAGATCGCCAAAATGTCTACCAACGCTCCGGCCGCTCTTCCGCCTCTCCTGCTCAGATCCTCGCTAGGATGGCTACTTTTTCCAAAGATTCGCACACGAGGCGATTCAACTCTCTCAAGGAGAAGCCATTCCTATCGCATCGTCTGGTGGATTGGAACGAGTTAAATTCCATCGGCGACAATGGAGAGTTGGGGGAGGCCGTCCGCCAACGCTATTATTTCGATCATTGGAGTGGGGTATTCGAGTGCAATGACCTCGGCTACCGGGAGCTTACCTTGGAGTTCCTGCTACGTTTGAGTGGGATGTGTTGCCCTCCGGTCAACGTCCAGGGAAGTGCTCTTTCCGAATGTTGGGCAAGGTCTTCACTCTGTCCTTATCCGAGTTAGCGGTGCACGCGGGCTTTTACACCGAAGCCGAGGCTGCGGCGATTCCTTTTCTGGATTTGAATGTCTCCTTCCCTGATGGTGTCACCCCGCGTGCTGCGTGGTGTGCTCTCACGGGTCGTGATGAAGAATATGTTGCTAGGAAAAGCAAATCTACCTGGATCATCGCGCCTGCTCTCCGATTCCTGCAGCACGTCCTTAGCCACTCTCTTGTCGCCTGTGCCCTTAGTCAGAACGTGGTGGGGTGGCAAGATCTGATCTCCCTTTATAGTATGGAATTTCGGCTGCCCTTGCATCTTGGCTACATGCTAGCTTTCTTCTTCCACCACGAGGCCACTTACGGTCTCACATGTGCCATTGGTGGTGCCTACTATATTACCCGCATTGCCAAAAGCCTGGGGGTTTTGGAGTCATCTGCCTCCGATGGTGCAGGTGACTGCGCCCTCCTTCATCACTCGGGCCACCATGGTGAGTTTCCATCTATTACGGGTCGTGGGGAAGAAGAGTAGTAGACGCTTTGTGGTTGTGATGCCGGGAGATGCGCCTAGGGAGAGGCAAGGCGACGAGGAGCACGGAGAGCCGGCTGAGCCGCCAAATATTCACCGCGAGGTAGCCCTTCCGCAGCCGCGGAGTCATTCATTTCAGCAGAAGCGGAGAGCCAAGGAGGAGGGCAGTTCTTCTAGAGCGCCGGAGGTGCCAAGTTTCAATCAGCGCCTCTCCGATCTGGAAGCAAACCAGTACTGGCTAACGGATTTTGTCTATCAGCAAGCATTGCGGGGAGGACTAAATATTCCCCCACCTCCTGGTCGGGCCGCATCATCTTCCAGACGGTCGCCGTCCGTTGTGGTTATAGATAGCGACAGCGACGACGAGTGATCTTTCTCCCTGTGTGCGAGCTTTTCGAAGCCTTGTTATCTTCTTTTGTCTTGCTGTTTTTTTTTTTGGTCTTTTGTGGAGTCGCTTGAACTCCTTCTCTTTTGTTAATTGTAATAATAACATTTTGCTTTTGGATGCTCCTCCGGGCATAGTTTTATGAATCGAGTGCTTAATTTTAATTGTAGGAACAGGTTCACTTTCATGGGTGATAACCCAGATTTCTTAATTTTTAGTGCTCTCGCATGTCTAGTTCAGTTTTTACTATTTTTTGCTGTTTCTAGTGTGTCACTTTCAGGTGGGTCTTTGTTCCTTGTGATGGCGGATGCTGCGGACTGCTTTTGATCGTAAACGCCAATCGTCTGGTATGCTCAATTCTGAGCATTGGGTAACACTTTCTCCCCTCTTTTAGCTTCAAATTTCTAGATATATTGTTTAGCTTAAGTCTGGGGGAGCGTATGTTGTCACCCACTGTGCACGAGTTGCACTGCATACTAGAAGGTTGTTTCTTATTTATTCCAGTCATTATCATTGTTTTCATGCTTCACACACCACTTCACCCACTTGAGTGCGTGCTTATCTTTTTGTCGTTGTTCCGTTTAAACTATTTTGGTCGGAATGTGAAATAGATTGTTAACGTAGGAATTATTATTTGGAGTGCGATGTTGACTCATGTAGTGTTCTAGTCACTTCGCATGCTATGGTAGAATTTGAGTAGAACTAGATTTTCTTTATGCATCTAATTTATGTTTAGTATTTCTGCGTAAATTTAGATTTAATATACTCAAGTGGTGAATTTGTATGGAATTGACGATAACCCGGTGTTGTGTGTGTGCGATTACTAGTCGTGTGTTGCTCGAGTCGGGAGGAAGGTTTACCTTTCTCGTGGGCTAAGAACTTGCCCCAAGCGACTCTCGAAGCATGGGTGAGAGCGACTCGTCGAGTTAAACATGATGTAGGCCACCCTTTGGCTAGTTTGAGCTTTGTTATTCCATGTCCATTTCGTTCACCGTTGCAAGCCAAATTTGTGCCTACCAATCCTTTGTTCAGCTCCTCTTCATCAACCAAAGCCTGACGCCTATCCTACACCCACAACCAAATTGTTTTAAACGACGCTCATAATTCTCAACTTGTGTGGTGTGTGGAATCTTTGTGTTATGAAGAGAAAATAAAGTCTATCTGCTGATTTTGAACCAACCGGAGGATATTTAAAAGAAGTAAAAGATGTTAAAAGAAAAAAAAAGAGTATTTTGAAAAAAATCCTTCCGAGATAAATGAAAAAATCTGTTGGTATTTGTGAAGTAGGCCGTGTGCACACCTGGTTTTCATGATGAGTCTGGGGGTGTGTCACACAAGCATTGTTTGTTGGTCTTGAGTGGTGTAGCGTTCTTTAGCTCACTTGGGTTGCGTAGCCATCGTGTTTAACTTTGAATATCATACCGTAACCTAAGCCCCGTCTTAATCCTAAAAGCCCTACTGATTTGACTTGCGAGAGTGCTAGCGCCGTGGAGAGAGTGTGACCGGGCAAGCGTATGGTTCACGACGTTGATGGATTTCAGCGGAGTTATTCCTAAGCCCCGATCTTTTGCAACACCCGCCTCAGTATCTTGTCACTTTCACACCGGGCATGATCGTCAAATTCTTCATAATTCTCCAACTGAGTATAACTAAATCTTTACTTACACTTTAATACTCATGTAAATTAGTTAGCACAGTTAGAATCTCCTTCTGCTAGAATCTCTACTCGCATGCGTATGTTACTTCGCACCGTACTCCCTTGTGTAATTCTCTATATTAATTATCGTTTTCATACTCTGCCGGATTCGTTTGCTCGGGACGCGCAAACAGTTTAGTCTGGGGGTGTGATGAGTCCTGATCATATACACATTTATGGACTCATCCGGGCCGTTATTTAGTCAATTCACCGCACTATAGCCTTGTTATAGCTTATATTTGATAATCCATGCTAGGTGCACTTCTAGGCCCACTTTGGTGTGATTTTATGCTTATTGTCTTTAGTAGTTTTCATGCGCTGTTAAGTGCCACTTTCAGTGGCTAGATTTGTGGTTGTGCCTGGAATAGGAGTCGTGCGAGTGTTCCCGGTGCAATTCTGCATAGGAACACTGCGCACGATCGCCGGTTCTATTGCGCACGACCACTGGTCGTGCGCCACTGATCGTGTGCACATAACACCTTTTTCATGAGTTCTGTTTGGTGCAGTGCGCACGACCATCAATGCCAGTGCGCACGACCACCGGTCGTGCGCCACTGCTCGTGCGCACTTACCATTTAATTTCTGAGTTCTGTTTGTTGTAGTGCGCACGACCATCAGCTCCAGTGCGCACGACCACCGGTCGTGCGCCACTATTCGTGCGCACTTAACAGTAATTTTATGAGTTCTGTTTCATCTATTGCGCACGACCACCGACGATGGTGCGCACGACCACTGGTCGTGCGCCACTGGTCGTGCGAACATTTTATTTTATAAATTTCGTGTCTTGCAGGTTCCACCCAGACAGGCGCACGATCACAAGATTCTAGTGCGCACGACCACTGGTCGTGCGCCAATGACCGTGCGCGCTGTTTAATTCAGCGCCTATATAATGACCTGGTCGCGAATTAGGTCGGGATTACGCCTGGGAGCTCCGTTCTGTCCGCCGTTTTCACCATTTTCAGAGGGTTTTCGCACCCTAGGCCTCCTCCATCATCCAAGGGCTTAAAGGAAGGGATCCTACACTCAACTTCATCGCTAAGGAAGAGGTTCTTCGCATTAGACGTGGCCGGATGGTAAATCGCTGGAGAAGACGGGTCCATTGGGAGGTGTGACAGCCCTCCTCTACCCCGGACGCAGTTGGGACCGAGCTAGGACGCATATTGACAACCCGGTGCTTCCTACCGTGAATCTACAACGAGACTCCGGATTCGGTCGTATCTCTTGCCTTTTTCTTCTACTTATGTGGTTGTATTTGTTTGTACTCTCTTTATCTTGATGATGAACGCTATGAACTATGTTAGTATTGTTAATTTCATGTCTATGAAATCATTTTGTTCATTTGTGTTAATGAGGTGCACCCCCATCGATTTTCCGCTCCACTACCGTGTCCGGTGCCGCACTAGCAATTGCTAGTGGCGTGCTTGTCGATGAGGTGCTTGCGACCCTCAATCCGTAAGCCTACTCGCCCATCCGGCCACCTAAGCGTGGCATCGCGGCCCGTATTCCACTCGCCTAACGAAGCAGCGCGCTCAAGGCCTGCATAGCTCGTTCCCGTTAGCCTTCTCTTCCATCCGCCCTTTCGACGCAGCGCGCTCAAGGCCTGCCTAGTTTCCATCCCGCCGATCGAAGCATTGCATAGCGGCATTGCATAGGAGTAGGCGTAGTATTTACTTTTGTTTGCAAACCTCAAAGCCCCTTTCGTTCGCATTCCACCTACCGCAGGACTTCGATCTCAAGTCCTTCCTCGATCATAAACTCCACCTTACTGTGTTCCTCAAGAGACCGACACTCGGGAATTCTATTCCCAAAATTTATTACTTGCGCGACCTGTGCACTTGCCGAATCCTCGCATCAAAAACTGAACCAGTAAAATTCACTAAAACAACATACATAGCTCCTTTGAATAAGGGAATTAAGCAAAATGTGAGTCAACCTAAAGAAGTGAGAAGACTTCCAAGGAGATATAACAAATATGAATGCTGGTGCTGTGGAAGAGTTGGACATTTTGCTCTTGACTGTTGGTTCAATCCAACTGTTCCAAGATTCAACTCTGGGAGACCAGTACTCAGACCTATGGAAACTCTCACAGCACCAAGGATTATTAAACAACTAAACATTTCAGCTCATACTAACAAGGTTCTAGGACCCAACTTGGTGTGGGCTCCTAAGAAAGGTAATTTCTTCTTGCAGGGTTGTCCAAAGACCAATCAACTTCCTATCTGGTACTTGGACAGTGGGTGCTCCATGCACATGACAGGAACAAAAAGTCTGCTAAATGATTACACTCCTGTGAAGAATGGACCAAAGGTTATCTTTGGAGGGTCTGAAAAAGGTAAAACTAAAGGTTATGGTAAAATCACAAATGGAATTGTCACCGTCACCAAAGTTGCTCATGTTGATGGGTTGCAACACAATCTCATCAGCATAAGTCAATTGTGTGATATTGGGTATGACATTTCATTCCAC
Organism: Dactylorhiza incarnata; assembly: GCA_033032865.1. Classification (NCBI taxonomy): domain Eukaryota; kingdom Viridiplantae; phylum Streptophyta; class Magnoliopsida; order Asparagales; family Orchidaceae; genus Dactylorhiza; species Dactylorhiza incarnata. The sequence goes on from JAWHQI010000018.1 coordinate 17,792,310, forward strand.
AAGGATGAGTGCCTGATTAAGAAAGAGAATGAGATAATTCTCTCAAGCACTAGGAGTGGCAACATTTACTGCCTAAAATTTATATGTTCTGATCAAGATAATTCCATATGCTTAGTAGCAGAGAATAAAGTATCTAGTAGTGTTCAATGGCATAAAAGGTTAGCCCACATAAACTATAAGACTATTAATAAGCTAATTTCAAAAGACCTAGTGAGAGCTGGGCCTAAGTGGAAGTGTGTGCAGGAGGGTCCATGCCATGCTTGTAAAATGGGTAAGCAGACCAAGTCATCCTTCAAACCAATAGGTGAGAAGGATTCCATTAGATGTTTATACCTATTTCACATGGATCTATTTGGACCAATGTCAATCCATAGCTTAGGAGGAAAGTCGTACACCCTAGTAATTGTTGATGACAATTCCAGATTCTCATGGGTATTCTTTCTTAAACATAAGTCAGACACTTTAGAAATATTTACCAGCTTTGTTAGGCAAATCAACAATGAAATAGGAAATCATGTAGCCAAAATTAGAAGTGATCATAGGACTGAATTTCAGTCAGGTGCAATGACCAAATTTTGTGAAAATCTAGGCATTTCTCAAGAGTTCTCATCTCCTAGAACTCCCCAACAAAATGGGGTTGCTGAGAGAAGAAATAGAACCCTCATTGAAGCTAGTAGGAGTATGTTAAGTGACTCTTCTCTTCCTGAGTTTTTCTAGGCTGAAGCTGTAAACACAGCATGCCATGTGCAGAATAGTGCTCTTATCAACAAAAGACTGGATAAGACCCCCTATGAGTTGTTGAAAGGTAGAAAACCCACTTTAGCTTATTTCAAAATATTTGGTAGTAAATGCTTTGTATTAAATAATGGAAAGCACCATCTCACTAAATTTGCTGAAAAATCACATGAGGCAATTTTTGTTGGGTATAGCTCTCAAAGTAGAGCCTATAGAATTTTCAACAAAAGGTCAAATAGGATAGAAGAATCTATACATGTTGTATTTGATGAAACCAGCCTTATTTATAAGGATCTGGGAAGTTTATCCAGTAGTGCAGGTTCTATACAGAAATTGAAGGAGATGAATATCAATGAACAGCACAGTGAGGATAATGAAGAAACTAATGAGACTATAATTGTAACTAGAGAGGATGAACCTCAAGCATAAGACAATTATGAAGAACCTATTGCTGTTGAAGAACCACCACATCCAGAACCTCTAGAAGAACCTACTCAACCAGTTGCACCAGAATATCAAAGGGAAAATGAGAGGTGGAGGAATGCAACCAAACATCTGTAGGATCATCCCAAAGAACAAATCATGGGAAATCCAAATGATGGTGTGCAAACTAGAAGAGGAAACTCAATACATAAGGCCTTGCATCACAGCTTTCTATCCAAAATAGAGCCTAAGAAGTTTGATGAAGCCAATAAGGACACTTCATGGATATTAGCTATGCAAGAAGAGCTAAATCAATTTGAAATATGCAAAGCCTGGATATTGGTTCCAAGACCAAAGAAACACAAAGTCATAGGGACCAAATGGGTATTTAGGAATAAGCTGGATGAAAATGGTGTGATTATCAAAAACAAAGCAAGGTTGGTTGCCCAAGGAAATAGACAGGAGGAAGGCATAGATTTTGATCAAGTGTTTGCTCCTGTTGCAAGATTGGAGGCAATCAGACTATTCCTGGCATTTGCAGCACACATTGGATTCATAGTTTATCAAATGGATGTAAAGTCAACATTCCTTAATGGAACAATATTGGAGGAAGTATATGTTGAACAACCCCCAGGTTTTATTGACTCTACTCATCCAAATCATGTCTATCTTTTATTAAAAGCATTGTATGGCCTGAAATAGGCACCTAGAGCCTGGTATGAGACATTATCTAGATTTCTCATTGAGAACAAATTCTCAAGAGGAAAGATAGACAAGACATTGTTTCTTAGGATAGTTAAAGGTCACATTATTCTAGTACAAATATATGTAGATGATATAATATTTGGCTCAACTGATAATAACCTTTGCAAAAGGTTTGCAAACCTTATGCAAGGGAAATTTGAAATGAGCAGCATGGGAGAGCTTAAATACTTCTTAGGACTTCAAGTGAAACAGTCTGAGGAAGGAATTTTCATTTCTCAGACCAAGTACACAAAAGAGATTATCAAGAAGTTTGGAATGGAAAATTCCACTGTCATGAAGACACCAATGGCAGCAAATGTGTCACTGGACAAGGATGACAAAGGGAAACCTATTGATGAAACCTTGTACAGAGGCATCATTGGCTTATTGCTCTACCTAACTGCTAGCATGTCAGACATTATGTTCTCAACATGTGTATGTGCTAGATATCAAGTGAACCCCAAAGAATCTCACCACACTGCTGTCAAAAGAATCCTGAGATATCTGAAGGGTACTCGTAATCTTGGCCTTTGGTATCCTAGAAGCAATGACTTTAAACTAATTGGTTTTTCAGATGCTGATTTTGCAGGATGCAAGGAGGACAGAAAAAGTACATCAGGCACATGTCAATTCCTTGGCAAAAGGCTAATATCTTGGAGTAGCAGGAAACAGACCAGTGTAGCTATCTCTACAGCAGAATCTGAGTACATCTCAGCTGGAAACTGTTGTGCTCAGCTACTATGGATTCAACACCAACTCCAAGACTATAAAGTTCAACTAAGTAAATCTCCTCTATATTGTGATTCAACTAGTGCTATTGCTATAGCTAATAATCCTGTATCACATAGCAGAACTAAGCACATAGAAATTAGATATCACTTCATTAGAGAACATGTAGAAAATAGAGATATCACAATTGAACTTTTCCCCACTAACAAACAAGTTGCTGATATATTTACTAAACCCTTGGATGAAACAAAATTCAATAACTTCAAAATTGAATTAGGAATGCTAAAAATGGATTAAAGTTGTCTTGAAATAAATAAATGAAAATAATGATTTGAGTCCTAAAAGGTGAGTGGAGAGGTTATCAGGCGTCGAGAGAAGATACCTGGCGTCAAGAAAAGATACCTGGCGTCGAGAGAAGATATCTGGCGTCGACCGAAGATAAATGGCGTCGAGCTATCTCAACGCTTGTGCGAACATAGCTAGGCCGTCTCGATAGGGTAAATTTGAACCATTTGATCAATCTTGTCAAACAAGTCCGACGCGGGGCTATTCATCTTCTTTAATTAGAATTTCTATAAATAGGGAAGACACTTCGTCAGTACATTTGCCCTAGATTTCTCAATTGGAAATTATCTACCCTAAAAAAAAACTCTCTTTCTCTCTTCGATCATCAACCACAATGCCTCCCAAGAGCAGTGATTACCTTTATGAAGGAGGCGAGTTTGTTCGCAATGGATTCCAATCAGCTCCAGTGGAAATCAAATCAACCATTGAGCTAATCTACAAAGCAGGACTAGAATTCGTGCTATCTGAATCGACTCTTATCTGGAAACGAGAGGTCTTAGAACTTTACTCCAATAGTATAATAGACTCCGTCAACTCGAAGCTTAAAACCACTGTAAATGGTAAGAAGATTAAGATCACTCCATCAAGACTCGCTAAGGTACTAGAACTGCCAAGATTAAAAAGTAATGAAGAAGAAGAAGTGAGCTCTGAACAGATTAGATTAGCACAAATCTGGTGCGGAATTGAAATATCACGTGAAATCTCTGGAAGTATTCTTAGGAGAGGAATGAATTCAAAAGGAAAACTGCTAACAGATGTTATCGGAAAGGGTCTGTTGTGCAAGACTGGATCTCATGATAAAATTTCCAGGAAAATGTTTATTCTTCTGACCAGGATTATTCATTCTTTGAGAACAGATTGGGGGAGGGTGGTGTTTGACAGAATAATTGAATGTATCCAAGTACCCAACATGGGTAGGATATTATCTCTACATTTAGTAAAAGTCATTCCAGACTCTTTAAACATCAAACTTGGATCCAAGATAAATCACATGAAGAAAGTGGACATCAGAATGATAGAGAGATGGGAAAGAATTTTATTAAATCTTCCACCAGCAGAACTTTCTCCCAAGCAGAAGAAAGATAAGAAGAAAAAGAAGAAGAAGGTTTCTTCAAGCTCATCAAGCTCATCCTCTTCCAAAGGAAAATCTTGATCCTCTCCAATTCATGATCCTAACCTCACATCATTTGAAGAAGAAGAATGGAACAAACCTAGGGATAGTACTCCAGACACACCAACAGGTACTGATCCATTACTGGAAGGGGTTGACAAGTTCAATAAAGAAAAGGATGAGAATGAGAAAGAAGAAGAAGAGAGAGGAAGTCACCATGGATCCCCTTCTAGGCTTGAAGGGATTTTTCAAAATGAGAGGGAGGCTCAAGGTGAGATCCCTGCTCAGGATAATTTTGAAATGAGCAAAGCAACAGTTGAGGGGGAGGCTCAGGATGAGATCTCTGCTCCAGACAACAATGACCTGATCAATGCAGACATTGAGGGGGAGCCTCAAGATGAAATCCCACTTAAAGACAATGCACCATTTGAGTGTGAGTCTCAGCCTGAGGTCCCTGCTCAAGTAAATCCTGCAGTTGATGCTATGGCTGTGGAAGGAGAGCCTGAAGCAACAAAGAAACATGATGAGAAGGTGACCAAGATAGAATCTTCTAGCTCACATATTAGCAAGAGAGATGATTCTTTCATCAGAGAAGAAAGCAGTAGAGGTGATGGAATGGAAAAGGAAATCAATGTGGATCTAAGTCCTATACTACCTCAGCTGGAGGTGTTGCTTAATAATCAAAGAAGATTATTAGAACAGTATATTGAAGATAATAACACAAAAATGAAAATGAAGTAGATTTCCAGATGAAATTGGTTAGATTTGAAGTTAATCATCAGATGACTGCTTTGAGAAAGGAAATGGTAAAGTTTTTCAAAAGAGCTGGTGTTTTAGTGGATTACACAACTGCACAACTTGATGCAATCAAAAAGACATCAAAGGTTCTTAAAGAGTCACAAGCAGGTATCACAAAGACAGTAGATGATGTTAAAATAAATCAAGGAATTCTAAGTAACAACATGCAAGTTTTGTATAAAGAACAGGTTGCACAAGTCCTTACAGGTACAGCTAAGATAGAAGCTAGACTGCAACAGCAGGATATTGCTATTATAGCTAAAATTGATGAGAGCTCTTCAATTCTAAAAGATCAAGTAAAGTTGAATACAGATACCATAGATGACCATCTCCTTAAGGTAAAGAAAACCATTGAAAGTGGAATTCATCATTTGGAGGGTCAAGTCAGATTTCAGAAGAATGTTATAAGAGATCATATAGTTGAAGAAGTCCTAAAGTGTGAGAGGTCAATGATTCAAGCTAGCTCTGAGCATGCTGTGTGGACCTCTAATTCTATCAGAGAAACTTTTGGCTATCCTCCCATAGATTATGAAAATAATCATGTTTCTGAGACTAGGCCAGCATCTCTTAAACACGTCCAAAAGTAAATTGCTAAAATGTATAGTCCTGAGGATAAAAGCAAAAGAGAGAACTTTAATAGTGAGCAAGTATAATCTAGTAAATGAAAGTTCAGAGAAGAGGTTCAATCAAGGATTGATTTTGAACATTGGTCTCCCTCTTCAAGACAAATGATTCTGACAACATGGGAAGCTGTGAAAAGTAATCCAGATGAAAGAGGAAAATGGTACTCTAAAGCTGAATGGCTGAAGCACAGGGATCAAGAGGAGCTGAAGATAAAATTCAAGGCTGACAAATTGGCTGGGAAAGTTCAGGCAGGTGATAAGGAGCCAATCAGATACTTTCCAAAGCCGTTTGGATATTTCAAGAGAAGAAAAGAATTTGCTGAAGCCCTTTCCAAAAGAGCCAAAAGAGGAATAGAGATCAAGGAACCTGAACAACATTAGGATTTTAATCTTTATTAAGAATTTTTAGAGAAATGTAATTGATATAACTTTGAACAATCTTGATGAGCTCCCAGAGCTAACTAATTTTCATTATCATATATATATGCCTGTGATGTGATCCTTCTTTCTTATCTTAACATGTTTTAATCTGAATTGCTTGTGATTTTGTGCTTATATGAGAAATCATGTCTGAAATAATTTCTGTTGATAGAATGTTTTGGTAATCTAATTTTATATAAAGTATTATACTCTTTATATTTTGATTACCTGTATAGAAAATATTGATTATCTTTGTAAAGAGGGATATATCATTGACTGAGGTTATGACTTCTTCAAATAGGGGGAGATGTTGGGACCATTGTCCACAATGTCTTAGATTTGGAGAAGTCCATTCCTAAGTCAAAGATATATCTCAGAATGTATTTGATATACTTTCTAGATTCTTTGTGCAGAAGATCAGGTCAGGAAAAGTGCTCAAGGAATTCATCCAAGTTCACAAGCATAGAGATACCACACATCGCTCGACGCCTGTGACTCAGAAGCGTCGACTCATATCTACTGCTCAAAAAGACAAGGTCGCTACTGAAGTTATGAGACCAAGTTTGGAAGCGTCGAGCCAAGGTATATCGCTCGACGCCATGGAAAGAGATGTTTCGACCAAACTTCAGTTAGCTCTACGTCAATAAGAGGAGTCTAGATATGAAGGCACAGTTAAGAAGCGTCGAGCCCCTATACATTGCTCGACTCCTACAGATAGAAAGCGTCGAATGACTAATGATTGCTCAACGCCTAAGAAGGAGGAGTCGAGAGCTTTAGTCTAAGAAGTTTGTGTCGAGTATCTATATATCACTCAACACCTAATTGTAAGAGCGTCGACAAAGATGCACAGTGCTCAATACCTTTTCTATTGATGCTCTGAGCTGAGAAGTTTCTTCTACAACTAGATGAGCCTTTGATTATTCTGAAGCTATTAAAGACCGTTGAAAACTTAGCGTCATGCTGACGTGGAGGAGCGTAACAGATGTTGCAGATGGCAGGCTATAAATAGAAGGCATGACCTATGAGGTTATAAGTTGATTACTCCTAATTCGAAAGCCATTATCGTCTCCATCGTTTTGAGGAAAGTATGGGAAAGAATCTGAAGAAGTCGTCTTCTCTTTCAGAACTGTTCTAACTTGAAGGTTTCTTTCAGCAATCTGGTGCTGATACTTCTTTCTGAAAGGAGAAGATTAAGAAGGAAGAATCTGTCTTCCTAGGAAGAAGAACAGTGATCACAGCCTGACTAATCAAGAAGATCAAATTAATGCTGCTGTTCTATTGAAGATTTATGTCTAATCATTCAGGCAGATCAAGAAGACTCAACACTTTGAAGAATCTGAGTCTAAAAATTGTTATTATCTTTATCAATCTCTATAGGGTCTGAGTTGTCAGATCTGAGTGTAGGATCTGTCAAGGATCTAAGTTGTAAGATCAGGTGTGATCTGAGTTGTAGGATTCAGGGGTGAATTTGAGCTGTAAGCCTAATTATAAAGGCTGAGGTAGGATCTGTGGAGATCTTTGTTGGTAGGATCTATGTGATCTGAGTTTGTAAAATCTGCTGAGATCTGAGAGAGTAAGATCTGTTAAGATCTGAGTCTGTATGATCTATTGTGATCTGAGCTGTAAGACCTGTTAGTGGTCTGAGATCTAAAGGAGATATAAACCCTATCTAGCACACTGCTAGAGGGGAGAAGGGGGAAAGTGGATTACCCAAGATAAGGGGAACAACTATAAAATTCGGTGTGTCTTTTCTGTGTGTGCTCTCTTTCTTGAAAGCTCTGATCATTCTTTTAGGTTATAATCAAGAACTGCAAATAGTTTTTCAAATAACCTATTCACCCCCCCTCTAGGTGATTAGCTACCCTTAATTAAAGTCTTTCAATTATGCAAATAATTTTGATTATAATTACGATCATAATTTTTCCTCTTTTCATGAAAATAATTTTTCAAACTTTGATGAAAATGTTTTTTCTAATGAGAATAATTTTTCGGCGTTTAATAATTGTTCTTCTACCTCCGAAGTAGATTATTCTTGGTGGCAAGGTCACCCGGATAGTTTTCGGGGCGATGAAGATAAATCTTTAGATCCGAATTTTTGTTCTTCTTCTTTTGCGCCGCAATTACATTTCTCTAATTTTGGGGAATCTCCACCGATTCAATTTGATACTTCCCCCCAAATTTAGAGGAAAATTTAATTTCTTCTAGTGTTTTTTCTCCATCGTTGGTTAATTTAGTTATGGAGGAACATGTGGTTTCATGTAATCCCATAACTTCTTTTACCAAAGATGAAGAAAACTTATTATACCAAGAATTTCTTAAAGTTATGGGCACCTCGGATGAAATAGAAGAAGAACAAGTTTCTTCCCCTACTCCACCCGGATTTTATTTTCTTTGTCATCAATACTCGTGAATTTCTTCTATCCAACCAAAAATTCATGAAAACTTTGTGTCCGAAAATTTTATTCTGCTTGGCAATGCACTAGATTTTCCTAAAGAAAATTTTATTTTAGAAAAGGAACAGCCGCAGCTTAATCTTATATTTTCGCAAGCGCTTCCTCCTTGCGAAAAATATTCTGAATCACTTAGTTCTGATTCTTTTGATACTAAAAATTTCCTTGTAGATGATGAGTCGTTGCAACCAAACGTCTTCAGAGATCCATTTGCCGCTCATCTCCAGCATTCCAAATTACCTAAGGTTTGTTTAGGTAATTTGGATTCACAATTTCAAGCTCACCGACAACAAAAGAATCAAGACTACAACGGAGGAGTAGCTGTGCGACTGACGCCGACACATTCACCTACGCGTGAATTAGGGGAGTTGCTTGTTCACTTCTCTTTTAAATTTCCATTTTCCTAACAATAACCGTCTAGCTTAAAGACGGGAAAAAGAAAGCGCTCTTGGGAGGCACCCCCTTGCGTATCTTTAATTTTATGTATTTTTCTTAAAGTTTCTTTTCTTTCAAGTGTTCTTCATACTTAGTTTTAAACTTTGGGGACAATGTTTAATTTTAAGCATGGGGGTGTAGCTTTGCGTTTATAGTATTTTTATTTGAAAAAAAAATTATAAATTTTTTTTCTTTCTTGGAAAGGGCGCTTTGGGCTTGAACTCCCATCACAGCTCCTAGTACCTTGCGAACCCTTCACCGGGTAGCTCTCGGGAAGTCCAAGAAATAATATTTATAAAAAATAATAATAATAAATACGCCTAGCCTTGTTGTTTTTATTTTTCTAGAAATTTAGTTTGAGGTTTGATTATAAGTATTCTTACATTTTTAATTTAGCTAATATTTTGTTTTATCAGAATTTGTTAAACTTAAATTTGATGTAATTTAGTTTTAAGAAATATTTTATGTTTTTAATTTAATTAGAGAATTTATTTAGCACTACTTCTCTGTTTATTTTTAAATAGCTTCACTTTGTGGTAAATTGGCTAAACATCTCTAGATTTCTATTATATTCTCTTTTAACTTTAAGATCTTAGGAATTTCATTCCACTAAAAATTTGCTCTCAAAATAGTTTAATTTATAAACTAGAAGTATTTCTTCCCCCTCACCCTTTGTTGGCAAATAAAAAAAATGTAGAAAAAGATCATATGTCATGGAAATAAGAGGATAAAATTCATTATTTCCTAAAACATATGCACCCAAAATCATTTAAAAGATTATATGTCATGATGTAAGAGAATAAAATTCATTACATCTAAAACATATACATTTTGGGTTTTTGATTGAAAAGAATTGTTAAAAGATTATATGGCATGGAAAATAAGAGGATAAAATTCATTATTTTCCTAAACATATACATTCTCGTATTCAAATGAGGTGAGAGGATAAAATTCATCACCTCTATTCAAGAACTCTTCATTTTGCCATTTCGTTCAAACTCATCCCTAACCAATTTCATTATTTCTAGTCCTAAACTAAATTATTAAGAGAGCAATATTTTGGTAGGTGTCTTTTCCTTAAGTTTATTCTATGTTAGAGTGTCTATAATTTCAATCTAATTTTGTTTGAAAATTTCTATAATTTCGATTGCTAAATAGTTATCTTGAGAAGTAGTTAGCTAAACAAATTTCTCTTTTAAAATTATCAACATAATTTATGACTTAATTCTTGAATTCCTAAAATTTGCTTTTGACTTATTCTTGGTTTAATAAAATTTTAGTCAATTAGAAATAATATCGATGTCTTGTAATTCTTTCCTCACTCTTTTGCTCAGGAATAGCAAAAGCTCAAGTATGAGGGTGTTTGATGAGTACATTTTGTACTCATATTTTAGTATAATTTTAATATAGTTTTAATATGAATTTATATAAATTATATGTATTATCTTATCTAATTCATTCCTTTTTTATTTTTGCCACTAATTTAAAATTAGTTTTTGTTTTTCAGGTTTTCTGGACATTTTGAGCAAAATTATCAAGTACACGCCCAAGGTCACGGGCGTGACCAAGGGCGTGACAGCCAATGATGTGTTCCAGACCTGCTGCCGCCACCCCGGAGTCGTTCCATAAAGAATTCGCCAAGTACACGCCCCAGGTCATGGGCGTGACCAAGGGCGTGACCCAATGTCACTGCCACGAACCGCGGAGATCGACGAACATGCGAGAGTTCGACGAATGTTCAAAATTGTCAAGTACATGCCCTAGGTCACGGGCGTAACCAAGGGCGTGACATCCAAGTCACGGTCGGGACCCACCACCAGCTGCCAGCATGCCTGCCACGTAAATTTAAGTTACACGCCCCAGGTCACGGGCGTGACCAGGGGCGTGACATCCAGTCACGGGCGTGACACGCCCCGGGCGCCTTCCCACAAAAGATTTCCCGCCAGCAGCACATTTAAAGATTACACGCCCCAGGTCACGGGCGTGACCTAGGGTGTGACGCGTCCTAAATGCCTGCATTGAAGCCAGAACGCGCCCTCTCCGCACCAGCATCGATCACGCTCCTTACACGCCCTTTGTCACGGGCGTGACCAAGGGCGTGTAACATCAAATTTCTGCCTATTTAAAGGGAGCTTCTCCAGAACTTCAGAGACCAATTTTTAGGACTTAGACTTTTCATTTCATGTCTTTATTTTCATGTTTTAGTAGTTCTTATAATCCTTTTACTACTTGCAATTTTGTACCTTTCAATTCAATAGTTGTAATTTCCTTTTCTTAGTTTGTAATTCTCTTTGCATCAATTAATAAATTAGTTTTATTTCTCTCATTTTCTTCTCCCTTATTTATGTATTCTTTTATTTCTTTTGATTCCTCAATCTCCATGAGTAGCTAAATTATTATTAGTACTCGATCGAGATGATCCAAGGAATAATATTGGTTTTGAAGTAATTTAGTCTTGCTCTTTCTCTTTTCTAAAAACGCTTAAGATTTATCCTTGATTCTAACGAAATGAGATTATATTTTCAAAATATAATTCTCGTTCTTGTTTTCGTTCTTAAGTAAGCCGACCAAGCTCGTAAGACGAATCGATCCTTCAAGGATAAAGAGAGTTGCATGCGACTCTCGAATGAGGATGACATAAATCTCCCGAATTTGAGTCAAATCCAATAGCGGGATTCATCTCATAAAGCAAGTATTACGTTATCGATTATTGAATGAGAATTCAGTTGATATTCCTAATCTTAGTTGGGCGTATCCTCGACTCAAGGTACGTTCATAATTCGGGAATCCCCACGGTCAAAGTTATTTTAGTAAGAGATTGCGATTTTATTTCTTCTTCTTATTCTTTATTCCGCGGTGATTCAAAGATCAAGTGCTACCCTTTTTACACTTCTTATTAATCTTATTTTTATTTCCTTTTTGCAAAACCAACCCTCAAGTTTTAATTGATAAAATAATAGAGACTTTCTTGAAGTAAGAGTACTCAACCGCCCCGAGTCTAATACGACCTTGTTTTAATAACCTATACTACATTCGATACGGTACAATTGTCGTTGTCGTTTGCGGATATAGTTTTGCTCATCAGCAAACTATTAGGTTGGGTTGCAATGGCTGAGTCCCACCTCAGAATATTTTTATGCCCGGTGTAAATGATTCACTTATCGACCTGATTAGTCTCTTTTGTTATGTACATATATGATTAACTTTCGGAATATTCATTGCACTAGGTGCAAGATTTTCTCTATTATTTAGTCAATCCTTCTGAATTATTTATATATATTGTTCGTATGACTTGGTTTGCTGTTGATTTACTGTTGCTCTCGCTGTGTTTGTAACCCTCTTAACTTTAATCCTTTGATCTTTATTTTTTGAGCTGCCTTCTTGCGCCTTTGTGCTGAGACATTGTTTTCTTTTGAATGCCTCAAGTTTGGACCAGTAGCAGTTAGAGCTGGTCATGCTGTCACTTCCAGACTTCTGTACTTGATTTCTTTTCCTCATTTGTGAGGCATAGTTTGTTGTGCTTAATTTTGGCTTTGCGGTGTATTTCTGTTACCTTTTGATTTTATTCTACGTGTTCGTATCAGATTGTTGATGCCCATAGTTTAGCTCTTCTGTGTAGACTTTTACTTGTTCTTTCTGGTACTACTACCATCTGTTGTTGATGCATTGCTCTTTGGGAATGTTTTATGTTATGATGCATAATAGTTATTTTACGTGTATAAAGATCTGCATCTTTACTCATAGCATGATTACAATCAAATGCTTCTTATCACAACCTGCATGATTTCAATCAAAGTTACTTTCAATTTCTCATAAGTTCTTTTCAATTTCTCACAAGTACTATATTTCCCGAGAAATACCAAAACGGTTTGTTGACGTCTACACAAATGTGCATCACCGTCGAGTTGAAATATTCTTAAAAGTTGCTGATCTACAACTATAAAAGCTTAACAAATGGTTTGATGAAGTGATTGTAAAGTTACTTCATTGTATGACTTGATTGAATCATAATAATTCATTGGGTTGTTTTGACAAGCAAGATGTGCCTAGACTTGCAGAATCTTATCCTAATGACTCTTTCAAGTTTGTAGTTGTTTACTTTAATTTTCAACTCGAAACTTCATTATCGATATGTGAAACGATAAGAGTTTTATTTATTTGAAAGACATTGGTTATTTCTCTATGAACTTTTTTGAATTTGGGAAATATGTTGCTTATCAACACATCCACAAGCTTTTGAAGTATGTGTTGATTCTTCAGGTGGTTACTACAAGTGTGGAAATAATATTCTCGGTCATGAATTATGGAAGAATAGGTTGCGAAATCATGTGTGATCAAATGTTGAATGATTGTATGGTTACTTTTATTGAGAGAGATGTTTCTTTGGAAGTTTTTGATGATGATTTCACCACTCGTTTTCAAAATATGTAAACTCATTGCGACCAATTGTAAAAAAATTCTTATATTTTTCAATTTAGCCAATTTGTTCTAATTTTGTTCGACTTTGTAGTATAAACAATGTAACATTTTATGTACTATTTTATTTAGAAATTTTTCTTAGCACCCATAATTATAATATCCTAAATCCACCGCTATAAGCGCGAGTAAAAAAGAAGACTGTCATTGTCATATCATGCTCTGTGTAGTCTGTGAAAACTTCAAATATAAACATGTTCTCAGAAAGCATTAAATAATAATCAGGTTATTAATCACAAACAGCTATAAAAATGAGCTAAATAAAAAAAAGATAATTTTCAACTTAATAATATTAATTATTGTTGTGGGTCGCTCGGGTGCTCTAGTAGACCGGTCGAATTGAACCGCCTTAGCTCGTAAGCGAACCGAGCGTGCAAACAGTAAATGAATGAGTTAGCAAGTGACACGATGGTTTTTAACGTGGAAAACCCGGAAATGGTGAAAAACCACGCGGCCTGAGCTGTGCCGACCAAACTCCACTATCTTCTGGGGGATTACAATTGGTACTTAGAAATCAAGGGCGACAGGCCGCCGCACATTACAAAAATAGAGAGAGAGATCTCCGAAGGTGACAGTCCACGAAGGAGATCTTCGTAGAACGAAGGAGATCATCGAGCACTGAAGGAGAACTCAAGGGAAAGCTTCGACATAGCTCTCTCGGGTGAAAGGTCCCCCTAAATGAAGGCTCTGGGCTCCTTTTATAGCTTTGGTCGGGGGTAGCCCGGTATTTTTGCCGTCGTAACCACCGTAACCACCTGATGGGCGAATCACGTTGGTCGATTTCGAGAACACGGATCGCCAGTTTTCATAAATGACGGTCTCGCCCTTCGGGCAGTTCCGGCAGCTTTGTTGAAGGTAAGAAAGGCGACAAGCGAGGCCTGCAATCTGAGAAATTATGAAATGTTAACTGCGCGCGTATTCAAAATGTGGAATTGTTCTGAGCATGCAGGGAAGCGTTCTGAGCACGCAACGATCTGAGGGCATTCTGGGCGCGCAGCGAGTGCAGGAGCACTCCGAGCGCGCAACGAACACGAGTGCATTCTGAGTGAGTGTAGATGTGAGGAGTTGCGCCTATCAAGGGGAATTAGGCTTCGATCGCACCCGACGAGTGGCGCGACTCTAAACAGGCCTCTTGCGAGCCCCCCTACGAAAAAAGGAGGGAGATGCCTTGACCGCGCCCTATTGGGGAGAGGGGTGCAGTTGGCCGCACCTGCACGGGGTGCGGCTTGGCCACACCTTGCTGGGGGTACGGCTAGGTCGCACCCCAAGGGGGGTGCGACTCAGCCGCACCCCAACCAGGCGGTTGGCGCTACTGCGCGCGCTAGCCGTAGCGCCGCGTAGTACCGCCATGCGTAGTGTGACTGCGCGCGCTAGCGGTAGCGGTAGCGCGTGCGGTAGTGCGTGCGGTAGTGCGGGTGGTAGCGCGCAAGAATGCGCGTAGCGGTACTGCGCGCGGTGCTTATTACGCGTGGTTGTGTGCTTTTGCGCGGTCGGCTGGAAATGGCGGTTTTGGCACACTCTTCTCTCATAACCTTAGAGGTGGAGTGGGGGTTCGGGAATAACTGCCACCCGGTTTGCATATTATAGGAGGGAGCCCATGAATGTATGCGTATCATAAGTCCCCCAAATCTTTGGAGTCCGATTTTTCGTACGGAGGAGTGTGAAGGTTTCGTCTTGCTCACAGAAGCTTCGATCATCGTCATCTTCGAGTGGCGCGTCGTACCATGCATCAGGTAAGTCATTATTTCGTGCAAGTAATGAATGAAGGAAGGAAGAGCGTGCGTCGGCGGCACGGTTGATGCTAGCGGGCCTCCGGTCGTGCGGCCCACGTCGGGCCGAGGGGTGGCCAGTCGGTGGGCGCGGGCGGTGGCGACCGCGCATGTGGGGCTGGAGGCGTCCAACGGCGGTGGCGCGAACGTTCGCGCCTTATGTCAGTGTGCATGGTCGGGGCATGCGGGGTCGGTGTCGGCCGCGTGGGTGCCCGACCTTCGCGTACACGACCGCCGAGCGGCCGGCAGCGGTTGGGCGGGCAACCGGCAGGCAGTGGCCGTACAGGATCGCGGTCTGCACGTGTGTGGCCTATAAGCGCAGTTGTCGTGCGACCGGTGGCGCACGCGTGCGGCCGGTGAGCGGGCGGTCTTTGCCAGCGGGCAGTGGCCTCGAGGTCGCGCGGCCTCCGCGCGTGTGGCCTGCCCGCGTGAGGCCAGTGCGCGGGATTACCGTGCGGCCGGTAGCAGTTCGCGCGCGTGCGGCCGGCAAGCGAGCGGCCTGCGCGCGCGGGCTGCTACCTTGGGGTCGCGCGTGCTGCCTTCCTGCGCGTGGTTGCCAAGTAGCCGGTGGCAGTTGTGCGGGAGCTTGCGCGGCCGTCGCTCAGCCGGTGTTAGCCGTGAGGGTGTGCAGCTGACATACTTTTTGTCGGGATCTGAATAACATGCACATGTTCGGCTCTTCGCTCTGCGGCATGCGTGCATTTGTGTGGCGGCTTGCGGCTCCTGATTTAGTGTGCTTATATATATATATATATATATATATATATTTTGATGGCGCGACCCCGCCACCACTTTCTGATGACGACCCGGTTGCCGAAGCGCAACACTACAAGGACTTGAGGCGCTGTGACGATGCTAAAGGAAACCGGAGTTACAACCTCTGCCCGCGGCGTACCAAACCCGCTTCAAGACTTCTATTTATTTTTTAGATCGTTTATTTCATATTTGCGGATATAAAATTATTTCATATCTTGGAAATAATTTTATATTCATTTTGCTCTTGATTATTTGTCATTTCGTAATTTTGAACAATGGTGTGCGTTTAGCCGTTTGGATGGTGGATTAGTTAGCCATCATGATTTGATGTATTTTGTAAACTCCTATTTAAAGGAGGCTTGATAAGAGTAAAAGAGACTTTGGAAGACAAAAAAAAAAACCTAATCTCCCCCTTGTGAGATTTCGGCCAAGAGGAGAAACCCCCCTTGCCGCCGCCCCCCCCCCCCCCCTCTTGGTGTGACTCCAAGGCCGCCCCCTCCATCCTCTTCGGTGCGACTCCGGCGAGACTTCCGCGGTGCGACTCCAAGGAAGAAAGGGTGCTCCTCCATTCGGTGCGACGCCGGTGGAACCGTGGAGAGAGAGATTCTCCCACCTCTATCTTGAGTGCATGCATGTTCTTGGTTGGGTAACCCCTCTCCTTTCTAGTGATTCTTCTACGTTTATATTGTTGAGGTTTTGTCGAATCGTTTTATCCGTGATCTTAATCTTCTCGCTTGCAAAAATCTAAAATATAAGTGTTGTTATTGAACCTCTTGTTGTCCGGATCCGGAAGATCCGTTGCGGGAGCGAAACTCGGCCTAGCCTTGGTTTGCTCTCCAAGATTGGCGCTCTTGGCGTTAACAAGGGAGTTAATCTCAACTAAAGCTTTATCGCCGCTCGAATGTTCACCGCCGCTCCGAAATATTGCCGCTGCATTTTGAAACGAATCGAATGATGGAATAGATGCTTGTGTAGGTGCGGTGAGTTGTGTGCTTGTTGGAGAGGTAGGTCTTGTCTAAGGACGTGGTATCGAGTCCGGTTGTGAATCTTCTTGTTTTATTTTGTATTTGGATTTGGGAGCCCACCCGACCTCTTTATTTTCCGCTCTTGGTTGGAGTACTCTTGGAACGAGATCTTTGAGAGCAAGCACGATCTCTTTCCGTTCGTTTTTGGTCGGAGCTCTCTCCTTCTTATTTTAAGTTGAATAATGTAGTTTTCGTTTCCTTTAGCGTAGCGAGCACGTGTTCACGATAGCCCTACATCAATTTGGTATCAGAGATAGGTTGTGTTGAGTTCTATCTCGACACCATCCTTACTCTCAGATCTGTAGGCTATCCGTCCTCTAGTCCGTGCGTTCGTTAGCACGGTCAAAATCTGAAAATTTTCGGATTGGTCTACATTTAGTGAAATCCCAGAATTTAAAACTTGTCAAAACGGTCTGAAAATTTTTCTGTAGCTTCCCGAACATATTTCCAGCAACATTAAAACAGAAACTTTTTCGATTCGTCCTCGTTAGGTCGGCCTGAAAAATGGGAACGTCGTAATTCTGTCCAGTTGGTCTGCGAATAGCGGGCTAAATTTGTCATTTTTCAGCGAAATTCTGAAAAAAAAATTAACGATCTAAGTACTATTCACGACAGGAATCTATAAGAATATCCTATGTTCAATCTAGCTACAGCCCTAGGAAAAATCATCTTCGAAAATTTTTCCTGAACCTGAATGCGCACTAGGCTAGGAACGGAGTACACGACACCGTCAACGTATGGGATGGCTGCGAATCAGCACAATGATCCCAACACCGAGGCCATAGCAGGTCTACATACCGTAATGACTGAGCTTAGGACGATTTTAAAACAGATTTTACGGAATCAAGGAGGACCGCCACCACCACCCGGTGATGTTGAGGGGCCCAACCGGCACCAACCGGTCACTGATTCAGATTCTGATGGGGACCGTCCCCGAGTGCCCCCTCGAGAACACCTTTCCCGAGCGTGGTTTCGATATCACTGAGCCATTAAGATGTATGCCCCCACCTACGATGGCATGGGAGACCCCCAGGTCTTCCTTAGCTGGGTAGTTGATATGGAATGTTACTACCATTGGCACAATCTCACGGATCTCCAAAAGGTCCAAGTCGCCCGCATGAAGTTGACAGATCGTACGAAAAACTTTTGGCTGAATGAGGAAAGGAGGTTGGGAGCCGGACAGGGAGTTCCACCTATCGGATGGGCGGTGATGAAAAAATTGCTCACCGACCAATACGTTCCCGCTTACCACCGAACAGAGATGTTCGATGAACTAGCCACCCTGCGGCAAGGTTCAAATTCGGTGGCCGAGTATATGGGAGAGTTGAAAGACCGTATGGTGCGTTGCGAGCTTAGGGAACTCACAGAGGTCACATTATCCAGGTTTCGTAAGGGGCTTCAACCCGATATCCAGCGGAAGCTCTTGCGCTATGGGCACACAGATCTGAACACGACTTTCAATGCCGCCCTAGACATTGAAAAACACTTAGCCGCCAAGGCTCACTCCCGTTATTCCCACACGAGGAATAAGACCACCGTTGGAGCATCTTCTTCCACCTATCCGGACAAGGGAAGGTCTAGAACCACCGAGTCTAAGTCCGTCGTGATCACCGCTAGGAACACTAGGAACCCCACGAGTGAGCGTGTTCCCATTGGGAAAGTTAGCAAGGCCAATACCACATGTTATTCTTGCGGTGTTCAAGGCCACTATGCCTTTGAATGCCCAACTAAGACTAAGGCCGTTGCCCTCTTAGAAATGGCCGCCGATTCTACTGACTATGTGTATGAGGCCGCCGAGGAGAGCGACCCCGAAGGGATCACAAGTGATTTGGAAGACGATCCCCCCCTCATGGCGATGCGTTGTATTCTGACCACTCCACGTCCGCTAGATGACTGGAGGAGGACGAGTATCTTCTCTCTGATCTTTAAGAGTGGCAAAAATCTGTGCAAGCTCATTATAGATAGCGGTAGCTGTGTGAATGTTATCTCTGAGAACGCTGTTAAACGTATGAATCTGACCACGGAACCACACCCCACACCCTACCAGGTAGCTTGGATTAGCAAGGTTACCGTCCCGGTTAGCAAGCGTTGCCTTGTCCCTCTTACCTTTAAATCTTACACTGATGAGGTCTAGTGTGACATCCTCCCCATGGACGCGTGCCACGTGTTATTAGGCCGCCTGTAACGCCCCTGATTTTCGTTAATTATTTTACGTACCCTCTGTGACGTAATTTTGGCGTAAGGGCGTTATGTCAGCTCGTCTAATAGTGTTTCGAGTTTTAGCTTAGTTAAATCTTGTGATTTAGGTCAAGCATGCGAGATTTCGCGTCGTTTCGAGTTAAAGTGAAGATTTTGAGTGGATTTCAAGATTTTTAGCTTCGGGAGGCTTTAGCCCGAGTTTGGCCCGTCAGAATTAAATTCTAACTTCGCCGTTGGATTCGTAACACCGTGTTTTAGTTAAGGTGCGAATTTCGTAGAAATCTGAGGTGTTTCGGTCGCCCTCGCAGTTAAGTAAATTGGGGAATTTATTTATTAATTAAATAATAATTTAGGGTTATATATATAAGCCTAAAATCTCCTCCTCCTATTCATCTTCTTCCTCCCTCGATCAAATCAGCCGCCGAGCGAAAGGGCGAGTGCGGAGCTTCGAGGAGCGTTCGATCGGCGATTTCTAGGGCTGTAGTAGTCGGAATCGCGTTTGGAGAAAAGATTTGGAAAGCTCTCGGCGAGATCTTCGTTCTAGCGGTAAGCTTTTCCCGTTCTGTGGAATTTTTGGAGTTAGGGTAGTGACCTAACCCCTTCTTTCGACCCGAAAAGTTTCAGGAATCGGTGCTCGTGTGTTTTCCTAGCCGAACCATAGCTTCCGGAGCAAAGATCTTCGAGTTTGCAAGGTTAAGGCAAGTGGCTTCCTCCTCCTTCTCTTTCTGTTCTTGAAGTATTGTTTCGCTCGTGTCGATTTCATGTCGCTCGGTTTGACTTAAGTTTTGGAGTGTTAATGTAAGCTTCCTTGATTATTCTTCCTTTGCTATGAATCGGGTAGTTGTTCCCTGGAGAAAAACCGTCCTACCTATACCCAAAGGATAAATAGCTTCTAGGAGAATCGCTATCCGCTGGCCACACAGCAGAATAGGGGATTCTGTGTCCATTCGTCGAGATGTCACAGGACATTCCGTGGAATTCCGACGAATTCCGACGAATTCCGTGGAATTCCGACGAATCAGGTTAAAGATTTTTCTGTGTCCATTCGTCGAGATGTCACGGGACATTCCGTGGAATTCCGACGAATTCCGACGAATTCCGTGGAATTCCGACGAATCAGGTTAAAGATTTTTCTGTGTCCATTCGTCGAGATGTAACGGGACATTCCGTGGAATTCCGACGAATTCCGACGAATTCCGTGGAATTCCGACGAATCAAGTTAGAGATTTTTCTGTGTCCATTCGTCGAGATGTCACGGGACATTCCGTGTAATCCCGACGAATTCCGACGAATCCCGACGAATTCCGATGAATCAAGTTAGAGATTTTTTCTGTGTCCATTCGTCGAGATGTCACGGGACATTCCGTGTAATCCCGACGAATTCCGACGAATTCCGTGGAATTCCGACGAATCAGGTTAAAGATTTTTCTGTGTCCATTCGTCGAGATGTCACGGGACATTCCGTGTAATCCCGACGAATTCCGACGAATTCAAACAGCAACAAGATCTCGAATTCCTCCTGTTTGAACTTCTTTCTACTCGTTGTGGTCTGTTGACATTTGAGTTACTCTTATGATTCATATTGATCGATGTGTACTTTGCCTTGACCCTAATTCTTAGGTCCTTCCAGTGATTTTTTTTTCTTTCGGGCAGCGTCCCGTGTTTAAGTAAAATTTAAGTAATAAGAACTACTGTCTTTAGCCTTACACAGTAGTTGTGTTTGGGAGACAGTGGGGGAAAATGTTATAGCCTTGCACGGTAGTCGTGTTTGGGTGGTAGGGTCTAGTGGTACCCCCACCTGGTTTTGGGCTTTGGGTAGCGGAGGTAGTTAACCGCTCCCGTATAATTTGAGCTGATCAGTCTCTTTAATTGATGAAACTAAATAAATGAACATGTTTGTTCCTCTTTTGGTATATAGTGCACCTGATGCTTGTTGGTTCTTTGTTGGAGCTCTCTTTCGGTAAATTCTGGCTTGGGTTGGTACCCCTTATGCCTTGTTCATTTTTCTGCTAATCTTCTGCCACTTGCAACTCCTTGCTGAGGCGTTCTTTGTTTTATTGAATGCCTCAGGTTCAGAGCCGTAGCGGCTAGTGGTGTTGCCTGGAGTTCAGAGTTGGTAGCTGCTCACCCCGCTGTTGCGAGGTAGTTGTTTTAGTTGCTTCTTGTGCTCAGACATACTCGTTAGTGCCAATGGGTTAGTGTCATGTTGTTGACGCCCATTGTGCCCTTTTTTATACTTTATAGATTATTTGCCAGATTATGCCACTACTTTTAGATCTTGTGTACCTTACCCTCTGGGAATGATTTATGCTAGGTGCACTATAGTTATAAAATGATTTTTCCTCATTCTCATTGCATTCTTTCTAACTGAAACCCTTAACTTTAAAAGTCGCCTAAAGGTATTTTCTACCCTTACAGTACGCCTAGTTATGTGCATATCATTTATTTCATGCTCCGTCGTTTGCATACATGTAGGACTTTAAGTAAACTAAATTAAGTACTTTCCGCTGCAATTATATATACTTTCTCGGTGGACTAGTTGATCCACGAACTGAGAGACACAGTTCTTATCTCAAAACCCCTGATAAATGATTTCAAATGATGACTTATCATATAATCAAGTTTGTTTAGTTAAGTAATAGGTTCCCGCCTGAGCATCTACAGTTGTCTCCTGTATGACGTGGCATCATGACGTGTATTTTCTCTTACTCTGATATTCTTAAATTCGGAGAAAATGCGGGTTGTGACAGTTGGTATCAGAGCTAGGTTAATTCGACAAGTTGGTCGAGCGACTAATTCTGATATAGTTTAGTTATTTAGTTTCATTGCATACACACACCGATGTGTCATCAGTACGTCTTGGCTGAAGCATGAACACTACACTCATAGCATGATAAGAAGTATACGGGGCATATTATGTAGTATGGGATGCATAATATGTGTTTGTATATGGATCCACCATAGGTGGCAGCATGTGACGGTTATGTAGTATGGGATGCATAACCATCATCACATGGATGCCCATTAGCACGTTTTCTTTTTCGTTACATGCGATATTATGTAGTATGGGATGCATAATATTTCATGTGTACGCCGCTCATGACATGCATTAAGGCTTTTCTTAGAATGCATAGCACAACATACATATCATAACATCGCATAAAGCACACGTGCCAAGCTAAAGATTTACATGATGACATTCGTACACACATGACTTCAAAACGAATAGAAAATTCATGCATACATGCCCCTTGCACATGAGTCAAGTGGGACGATGTAGTATCGTTCCTGAATTTAGCATATCATCATGAAAATATCCCAGAGAAAGGTAGTGGAAATGGCAAGTAACTGTACATGTATGTTCTGAAACAAGCAGTGTAGTTCTAGTGTAAGGTTAAGTTTTAATTGGAGGTTTATGCGTATTAGCAGAAATGGCGCGCAAGCGAGTCGCGACTAGGTCGACTCCCCAGTCTGAGGGCGAGTCTTCGGGTGCGCAGAGTGAAGCCTTGATCGAGAGTCTGCGCCAGAGCAATGAGACTCTGACTAGGCAGATGGTTGCGATGCAGTCGCAGGTCGAGGCGTTGTTGGCTGCCGGTGCTAGGCAGCAACCCGTAGTGCAGGCCCCAGTAGTAGGACAGACTGTACCTACTCCTCCTGCCCCCTTGGTACCCCCGGTAGCGATACCACCGGAAATGAATTTCATTTCGCATTTTCAAAGGTTGGGACCTCCTACGTTTGACGGAAGAGCAGACTTCATGGCATTAGACGACTGGTTTGTTGCCATTGAGGAGATGTTTTCGTACTCAGGAATCTCTGCAGACCAAAAGGTGATGGTCGCCGCTTACCAACTGAAAGGACTTGCTAAGAGCTGGTGGATCAGGGAGAGGGAAAATCTCGTGGGTGGATGTTCGTGGGAGTCGTTCAAGGCGATGGTGTTAAAGAAATTCCTGCCGTCGGTCGAGCAAGACCGTTTAATGAATAATTTTCTGCACCTGAAGCAAAGACAACTCACGGTTAGTGAGTATGAGATCGAGTTCAGTAAGTTGAGCAGATTTGCTCCAGATTTAGTGACTTCTGAGGCAGGAAGAATGAAGCGATTTCTTGGAGGTCTTCGTAGCGATATACAGCAGTTGGCGAGTGCTTATAAATCTGGAAGTTATGCTGAAGTGGTAGAAGCAGCACTGAAAGTCGAGGCTATCGACAATGCCAAGAATCGGGGTGCTCTAATGAAAAAGGACAAGAGGAAAGTCGAAGAGGGGGAGACCCCCAAGGTATCTAGCTTGACTCCAAAGAAAAGGAGTGGAGAGGTGTGTAGCTTCTGTGGCCGCCCCGGCCATCCAGTTGAGAAATGTTTCAAGAGGAAGGGAGCTCAGAAGCAGCAGCGAGTGCTAGCAATCCAGGGTGCTCCGAAGGGCGAGGTGCTCTGCCAGTTGTGCAAGCAGAAAGGGCATGATGTGGCCCAGTGTTGGACCAAAGATAAAGTCTGCTTCCAGTGCAAGCAGAAAGGGCACATGAAGTTCCAATGCCCGCTGATTCAACCCCCGTTGCAGCCTGTACCGCTTCAAACCTTGCCGCCGCCGCAGCATCAGGATAAAGGAAGAGGAAAGCTGAATGTGTTAACCCAGGAGCAAGCGCAGTCTTCGACCCAAGTGATCGCAGGTTAGACCTTAAGACAACTGTTTAGTCTTGTTTTCATTTTAGTTCGCTGTATTAGACTAGTTTCTCTTCGCGCTTATAGGAAGATTTAAGGTAAAGAATCGTTGGGCGCGTGTTCTGTTCGATTCGGGTGCTACCCATTCGTTCGTAGCAAGGGATTTCGTTGAGCGTCACCGTTTGACCCCTGAGCTGGGCAACGATTCGTTCCTCGTTAAGTTCACTTCTGGTGATCTGGTGTCCTCGAACCAGTGCGTCCGCAGTTGCCCCGTTCTCTTAGGAGATTTCTTGGCTGTTGCTGATCTCAAAGTGTTGGACTTAGAAGACTTTGACGTAATATTGGGTATGGACTGGTTGTCCAGTTATGATGCGGTCATCCGATGCAAGGAAAAACGTCTGGACTTCGTGATGGACAACGGTCAACCCATGAGTGTTTTTGGTTCTCCGTACCAGAGTTCTTCGATAATTTCTGCGGTATGTGCTCGGAAACTGTTAATTTCCGGTTGTTTGGCTTACCTTGTTTCTGTAGTAGAAGCTGTTGGTGGTTCGCCGTGTATCGAGGATATTCTGGTGGTGCGAGAGTTCCCCGATGTCTTCCCTGCTAATCTCCCTGGTCTCCCGCCCGTTAGAGATGTGGAGTTTGTTATTGATCTTGAGCCTGGTACTCGTCCTATTGCTAAGGCACCGTACCGTATGGCCCCGCGCGAGTTAGAAGAGTTGCGAACTCAGTTAGATGAGTTGTTGCAGTGTGGTTTCATTAGGCCAAGTTCTTCTCCCTGGGGTGCTCCAGTTTTATTCGTGAAAAAGAAGGACGGTTCCATGAGATTGTGCATAGACTATAGAGAATTAAACAAAGTGACCATCAAGAACAGGTATCCGTTGCCAAGGATAGATGATCTGTTTGATCAGTTGCGTGGTAGCACGGTGTTTTCGAAGATTGATCTTCGATCAGGCTACCATCAGTTGAGGATCCGTGAGTCAGACGTTCCCCGGACTGCCTTTCGTTCTCGTTATGGCCATTTTGAATTTCTAGTCATGTCATTTGGTTTGACAAATGCACCCTCTGCATTTATGGACATGATGAACCGCGTGTTCAAGGATTTTCTGGACCATTTTGTGGTGGTATTCATAGATGATGTGCTGGTTTATTCTAGAAGTGCTGAGGAGCATGCTATGCATTTGCGCTTAGTGTTGTCTACTCTTAGAGAGCACAAGTTGTATGCGAAGCTGAGCAAGTGCGAATTCTGGCTTTCTCAGGTATCCTTCCTGGGTCATGTGGTGAACAAAGATGGAATTACGGTAGACCCCGCTAAAATTCTGCCGTATTGGATTGGAAGACGCCTTCGACGCCTAAGGAGATAAGGAGTTTCTTAGGGTTGGCCGGGTACTACAGGAGATTTGTCCAAGGATTTTCAGTGCTGTCCGCACCCTTGACTAAGCTTACCCAGAAGAATACTGCCTTTGTGTGGAGTGATAAGTGCGAAGAGGCCTTCCAGGAATTGAAGAGGCGTTTGTGTAGTGCTCCAGTGTTGGCCTTGCCGATCGAAGGAGTCGAGTATGCAGTTTATGTAGACGCATCTCACATTGGACTGGGATGTGTGTTGATGCAGGAAGGGAAGGTGATTGCGTATGGGTCTAGACAATTGAAAGTTCATGAAAAGAATTACCCTACGCATGACTTAGAATTCGCCGCAGTGATCTATGCTTTGAAGCTTTGGAGACACCTGTTATATGGAGTGTCATGCAAGATTTTCACGGATCATAAAAGTCTGAAGTATGTCTTCACCCAGAAGGAGCTGAATCTGCGCCAGCGGAGGTGGTTGGAGTATGTGGCGGATTATGAAGTAGATATTCTGTACCATCCGGGTAAGGCTAATGTGGTGGCCGATGCCCTGAGCCGGAAGACCGCGCATATCTTCAATCTCTCAGTGCAGTCCTTAGTGGAGGAGTTTATGTTGATGGATATCTCAGTCGGTAGTTGTTCCGCACCTTCGAGCTTAGAGGTCGAAGAGCCTTCTTGGATTGCCCTTACTAGGCTGCATCAGAAGGAAGATCCTGACTTGCAGCATCTTCGAAGTAGAACTGAAAGAGGAGAATTGCCAGATTTTTCAATCGATGATAAGGATACTTTGAGATACCGAGGTAGATATTGCGTCCCCGCGTTGGAAGAAATTCGGACAAAGATCTGTAGCGAGGCGCATGATTCTAGTGTTTCCTATCATCCTGGTTCCACGAAAATGTATAAAGATCTGAAGCAGATCATTTGGTGGTCGGGTATGAAGAATGATATAGCGAAGTATGTGTCTGAATGTTTAACTTGTCAGCGCGTGAAAGCAGATCATAAGAGGCCTGGAGGTAAGTTGAACCCGTTAGATATTCCAAGCTGGAAGTGGGAGAGTATTTCGATGGACTTCATTACCGGTTTGCCGAGATCTCCCAGTGGTCATGACTCGTTGTGGGTTATAGTAGATCGCTTGACAAAGTGTGCTCACTTTGTGCCCTTTAAGATTGGATACTCGATGGAGAAAATAGCAGAACTGTATTTGGATGAAGTTATCAGATTGCATGGTGTGCCTGTGAGCATTGTGTCAGACCGAGACTCGAGGTACACGTCTCGTTTCTGGCAGAGTTTGCAGGGAGCCTTGGGTACGGACCTTAGGTACTCTACCGCTTATCATCCCCAGACCAATGGTCAGACAGAAAGAGTTAATCAGATCTTGGAAGATATGATAAGGTGCTATATCTTAGATCATGGTGGAGCTTGGGATAAGCGGCTTGGATTGATGGAGTTTGCGTATAACAACAGTTATCAGGAAAGCCTACAAATGGCCCCGTTTGAGGCTCTGTATGGGAGGCGTTGTCGGACTCCGTTGTTTTGGGCCGAGGTTGGTGAGAGTCCCTTGCTAGGCCCAGAGGCTTTGGAAGAGATGAGTGTCGCTGTGACTCATATCCGCGAGAAGCTCCGTATTGCTCAGGAGCGGTATGAGAAGTATGCGAATCGAAGAAGGGTGGATTTAGAGTTTGCCGTTGGAGACAGTGTGTTTTTGAAAGTTTCTCCGATGCCTGGTGTTAAGAGGTTTGGAAGGAACCACAAGTTGGATCCCCGGTATGTGGGACCTTTTCAGATTGTTGAGCGCATCGGAGTGTCAACGTATAGATTGAATTTGGTTGCTTCCCTTCCTAATGTTCACGATGTGTTCCACGTGAGCCAGCTGAGGAAGTGTTTGCGTAGCGATCGGCTTGTTCTTGATTCGGTGCCAGTTTTGCAACCCAATCTTTCGTATGTCGAAGAGCCTGTCTGAATCTTGGAGACTCAGGAGCGTGTGTTGCGAAGGAAGACGATCCCAATGGTTAAGGTTCTTTGGAAGAATCAGGGTGTCGAAAGCGCAACTTGGGAATTGGAGTCTGCTATGAGAGAGACTCATCCTAGCCTCTTCTCTTAGACTTCGGGTAAGTCTTCTTTTCTGTATCCTTAGAATTGTTTCTGTATCTTTCTTGATCCTTGGATTTCAAGTTTCGGGACGAAACTTCCTTTTAGGGGGAGTGACTGTAACGCCCCTGATTTTCGTTAATTATTTTACGTACCCTCTGTGACGTAATTTTGGCGTAAGGGCGTTATGTCAGCTCGTCTTATAGTGTTTCGAGTTTTAGCTTAGTTAAATCTTGTGATTTAGGTCAAGCATGCGAGATTTCGCGTCGTTTCGAGTTAAAGTGAAGATTTTGAGTGGATTTCAAGATTTTTAGCTTCGGGAGGCTTTAGCCCGAGTTTGGCCCGTCGGAATTAAATTCTAACTTCGCCGTTGGATTCGTAACACCGTGTTTTAGTTAAGGTGCGAATTTCGAAGAAATCTGAGGTGTTTCGGTCGCCCTCGCAGTTAAGTAAATTGGGGAATTTATTTATTAATTAAATAATAATTTAGGGTTATATATATAAGCCTAAAATCTCCTCCTCCTATTCATCTTCTTCCTCCCTCGATCAAATCAGCCGCCGAGCGAAAGGGCGAGTGCGGAGCTTCGAGGAGCGTTCGATCGGCGATTTCTAGGGCTGTAGTAGTCGGAATCGCGTTTGGAGAGAAGATTTGGAAAGCTCTCGGCGAGATCTTCGTTCTAGCGGTAAGCTTTTCCCGTTCTGTGGAATTTTTGGAGTTAGGGTAGTGACCTAACCCCTTCTTTCGACCCGAAAAGTTTCAGGAATCGGTGCTCGTGTGTTTTCCTAGCCGAACCATAGCTTCCGGAGCAAAGATCTTCGAGTTTGCAAGGTTAAGGCAAGTGGCTTCCTCCTCCTTCTCTTTCTGTTCTTGAAGTATTGTTTCGCTCGTGTCGATTTCATGTCGCTCGGTTTGACTTAAGTTTTGGAGTGTTAATGTAAGGTTCCTTGATTATTCTTCCTTTGCTATGAATCGGGTAGTTGTTCCCTGGAGAAAAACCGTCCTACCTATACCCAAAGGATAAATAGCTTCTAGGAGAATCGCTATCCGCTGGCCACACAGCAGAATAGGGGATTCTGTGTCCATTCGTCGAGATGTCACGGGACATTCCGTGGAATTCCGACGAATTCCGACGAATTCCGTGGAATTCCGACGAATCAGGTTAAAGATTTTTCTGTGTCCATTCGTCGAGATGTCACGGGACATTCCGTGGAATTCCGACGAATTCCGACGAATTCTGTGGAATTCCGACGAATTAGGTTAAAGATTTTTCTGTGTCCATTCGTCGAGATGTCACGGGACATTCCGTGGAATTCCGACGAATTCCGACGAATTCCGTGGAATTCCGACGAATCAAGTTAGAGATTTTTCTGTGTCCATTCGTCGAGATGTCACGGGACATTCCGTGTAATCCCGACGAATTCCGACGAATCCCGACGAATTCCGATGAATCAAGTTAGAGATTTTTTCTGTGTCCATTCGTCGAGATGTCACGGGACATTCCGTGTAATCCCGACGAATTCCGACGAATTCCGTGGAATTCCGACGAATCAGGTTAAAGATTTTTCTGTGTCCATTCGTCGAGATGTCACGGGACATTCCGTGTAATCCTGACGAATTCCGACGAATTCAAACAGCAACAAGATCTCGAATTCCTCCCGTTTGAACTTCTTTCTACTCGTTGTGGTCTGTTGACATTTGAGTTACTCTTTTGATTCATATTGATCGATGTGTACTTTGCCTTGACCCTAATTCTTAGGTCCTTCCAGTGATTTTTTTTTCTTTCGGGCAGCGTCCCGTGTTTAAGTAAAATTTAAGTAATAAGAACTACTGTCTTTAGCCTTACACAGTAGTTGTGTTTGGGAGACAGTGGGGGAAAATGTTATAGCCTTGCACGGTAGTCGTGTTTGGGTGGTAGGGTCTAGTGGTACCCCCACCTGGTTTTGGGCTTTGGGTAGCGGAGGTAGTTAACCGCTCCCGTATAATTTGAGCTGATCAGTCTCTTTAATTGATGAAACTAAATAAATGAACATGTTTGTTCCTCTTTTGGTATATAGTGCACCTGATGCTTGTTGGTTCTTTGTTGGAGCTCTCTTTCGGTAAATTCTGGCTTGGGTTGGTACCCCTTATGCCTTGTTCGTTTTTCTGCTAATCTTCTGCCACTTGCAACTCCTTGCTGAGGCGTTCTTTGTTTTATTGAATGCCTCAGGTTCAGAGCCGTAGCGGCTAGTGGTGTTGCCTGGAGTTCAGAGTTGGTAGCTGCTCACCCCGCTGTTGCGAGGTAGTTGTTTTAGTTGCTTCTTGTGCTCAGACATACTAGTTAGTGCCAATGGGTTAGTGTCATGTTGTTGACGCCCATTGTGCCCTTTTTTATACTTTATAGATTATTTGCCAGATTATGCCACTACTTTTAGATCTTGTGTACCTTACCCTCTGGGAATGATTTATGCTAGGTGCACTATAGTTATAAAATGATTTTTCCTCATTCTCATTGCATTCTTTCTAACTGAAACCCTTAACTTTAAAAGTCGCCTAAAGGTATTTTCTACCCTTACAGTACGCCTAGTTATGTGCATATCATTTATTTCATGCTCCGTCGTTTGCATACATGTAGGACTTTAAGTAAACTAAATTAAGTACTTTCCGCTGCAATTATATATACTTTCTCGGTGGACTAGTTGATCCACGAACTGAGAGACACAGTTCTTATCTCAAAACCCCTGATAAATGATTTCAAATGATGACTTATCATATAATCAAGTTTGTTTAGTTAAGTAATAGGTTCCCGCCTGAGCGTCTACAGTTGTCTCCTGTATGACGTGGCATCATGACGTGTATTTTCTCTTACTCTGATATTCTTAAATTCGGAGAAAATGCGGGTTGTGACACCGCCCTTGGCTTTATGACCGTGACGTCACACATTTCGGTCGAGCCAATACATATGAATTCAAATTCAACGGTAAGACCATCACATTGAGACCGACCGTTCCGAAGGAGCCGGTAGCTTTGGCTAAGGACACTACCGTCCCGGCCGAGAGGAAGGCTTTGAGCCTAGTTGGTAGGAGAGAGTTTGTTAGAGATCCTTTTCTTGAGGGAGTTATGTACGCATTAGTTCTTATGGGTGCGAAGGTTGAGTCGGAAGCGTCGAATGAGTTGCCTAGGGCGTTACGAGCACTTTTGGACGAATATAAGGATGTGTACCCAGAAGAGTTGCCTTCTGTGTTACCTCCATTAAGGAACAAACAACATGCGATAGATCTCATTCCGGGTTTGTCCTTGCCGACCAACCCCACTATAGGCTTCATCCCGCGGCCCATAAAGAGCTACACACTCAGATCGAGGATTTGATGAAAAAAGGATTCATCAGGACTAGCATGAGTCCTTGTGCGGTGCCAGCCCTTCTTACCCCCAAGAAAGATGGTACGTGGCGGAGGTGTGTTGATAGCCACGCTATCAACAAGATCACCATCAAGTACCGATGTCCTATACCGCGCTTAGATGATCTTCTAGATGTCTTGTCTGGCGCCACCATATTTTGTAAGTTAGATTTACGAAGCGGCTATCACCAGATAAGGATCCGCGAGGGAGATGAGTGGAAGACGGCGTTTAAGTCTAAGGACGGGTTATACGAGTGGCTTGTGATGCCCTTCGGGCTATCCAATGCCCCCAGCACATTCTTCTGGATGATGACGCATTTCTTTCAGTCATTCATGGGAAAGTTTTTGGTAGTCTACTTCGATGACATCTTGGTTTACAACACTACTACCACTGAGCACGTCTCCCACATGAGAGTGGTTCTTTCCACCCTACGGAAGGAAACTTTATTTCTGAATCTCAAGAAATGCACTTTCCATGTTACGGAAGTGGAGTTTTTAGGCTACATCGTTGGAACGGAGGGCATTACAGTTGACCCTAGCAAGGTTAAGGTGATTAAGGACTGGCCCAAGCCGACCATGATACGTTAGGTGAGGATCTTCCATGGGTTGGCAACTTTCTACCGCCGTTTCATCAAAGACTTTAGCAGCATCATGGCACCCATTAGTGACTGCATGAAAAAAGGTGAGTTTACTTGGACGAAGTCCGCCACCTTCGCTTTCCAACGCATCAAGGAGCTTATGACTGAGGCACCCATCTTACGTCTACCTGACTTCTAGAAAGTCTTTGAGCTTACTTGTGACGCTTCGGGCGTGGGAATAGGAGGTGTCTTGAGTCAGGAAGGGCACCTTGTGAGTTTCTTTAGTGAAAAGTTGGCGGGCGCTAAATTGAATTATTCCAACTATGATAGGGAATTTTATGCGGTCATTAGATGCTTGCACCACTGGCGGCATTATCTCCTCTCTAAGGAGTTCGTGATCCTCTCCGATCACGAAGCATTACGATTTATCAATGGCCAACATAAAATCAGCCCGCGTCACGCCAAGTGGGTATCCTTCCTACAGGGTTACACTTTTAATCTCAAACACCTTAAGGGAGTGGACAATCGGGTTGCAGACGCTCTTAGTCGCCTAGCCCTTTTAGCCACCACTATGGAGGTTTATGTTGTCGGGTTTGAGCGAATCAAAGATGAGTATGCTACATGCCCGGATTTTCAGGATTCTTACCTATCTGCCCAGGATAGTTCCCCCACCACTATTACTGCGTTCGCTATCAAGGATGGATACCTATTTAGGCATGGGAAATTATGTATTCCGCAGTCATCTCTACGTCTCCATATCATCTGGGAACTGCATAGTGGCGGGTTGAGTGGCCATTTCGGTAGAGATAATACTATCACCCTGGTTGAGGAAAAGTTTTATTGGCCAAATTTGAAGGCAATGGTAGGACGGGTAGTGAGTAGTTGTCGTACTTGCCAAGTTTCCAAGGGCACCAAAACCAACATCGGGTTATATACTTCGTTGCCTATACCATCCGTACCTTGGGAGGACGTGAGCATGGACTTTGTCTTAGGCCTACCGACCACTTTTCGTCGTCACGATTCCATCTTCGTAGTTGTATAGGTTCTCCAAAATGGCATATTTTATACCGTGCACTAGAACCAACGACGCCTCTCATATTGCAAAGCTATATTTTAAGGAAGTCGTTAGTCACCGGGGAGTGTCGGAGACAATTGTCTCAGATAGGGATGTTAAGTATACGAGCTACTTCTGGAAGACACTTTGTATCCTAATGGGTACCAAACTATTGTTTTCCTCTGCCTATCATCCTCAAATCGATGGGAAAACTGAGGTGGTTAACCGGAGCCTAGGGTACCTTCTTAGATGCCTCGTGAGTGATCATAAAGGCACATGGGATCTTCTTCTTCCCCACGCTCACTTAGCCTACAACAATTCCAAAAATTGGTCCACCGGTCTGTCACCAAATGAGATTGTCCACGGGTATAAGGCCCCTGTGCCTCTTGACTTGGTTCCCTTTCCCCCAACATACAAGGCAAGTCAATTTGCACAATCCTTCACCCAACATATTCATGACCTTCATGCATGTATACGAGCTACCTTGACTGCTCAGTACGATTCTTATCAGGCGCACGCCAATATACATAGGAGAGTGTCACACTTCAAGGTTGGCGATTTGGTTTTAGTACGATTAGATCCCGAGCGTTTGCCATCTGGCACCGTTAAAAAGTTAGCACCTAAGCGCGCTGGCCCTTTTCGGATCATCAAGAAAATAGGTGACAACGCTTTTGTTTTGGATTTGCCTATCGAATGGGGAATCTCCCCTATTTTTAACGTCTCGGATTTAACGATGTTCGTATCGCCTCCACATGAGTTGAATTCCTTGACGTCTTCTCCTTCCACCAAATCTTCTAATGGGTTGGGGAGTGGTAGTATGGATGACCTCTCTCTGTCGGTCCCCACAGGTATTTCACCGGATGGTAAGTCGCATACTTTTATTCCTACTGCTGATATGTTCCCCAGGTTTCCGAAGACTTTTCTCACTCCGGACATGATACTTGCTATGAAGCCACTTACTACCTCAGAGGGTGATACTTACCGATTCCTCATCCGTTGGCATGATAGCCCTCCTTTAGACGATTCATGGGTCCTCGCGACGGAGCTTCAACGACTGGATGCCGATCTTCTCCGTAGCTACCTCTCGGACCACGCATCGGAGATGCTTGATTTTGAGTGGGGGAGGATTGATGGAGCGACCCCGCCACCACTTTCTGATGACGACCCAGTTGCCGAAGCGCAACACTAGAAGGACTTGAAGCGCTGTGACGATGCTAAAGGAAACCGGAGTTACAACCTCCGCCCGCGACGTACCAAACCCGCTTGAAGACTTCTATTTATTTTTTAGATCGTTTATTTCATATTTGCGGATATAAAATTATTTCATATCTTGGAAATAATTTAATATTCATTTTGCTCTTGTTTATTTGTCATTTCCTAATTTTGAACAATGGTGTGCGTTTAGCCGTTTGGATGGTGGATTAGTTAGCCATCATGATTTGATGTATTTTGTAAACTCCTATTTAAAGGAGGCTTGATGAGAGTAAAAGAGACTTTGGAAGACAAAAAAAAACCTAATCTCCCCCTTGTGAGATTTCGGCCAAGAGGAGAAACCCCCCTTGCCGCCCCCCCCCCCCCCCCCCCCCCCCCCCCTTGGTGTGACTCCAAGGCCTCCCCCCTCCATCCTCTTCGGTGCGACTCCGGCGAGACTTCCGCGGTGCGACTCCAAGGAAGAAAGGTGCTCCTCCATTTGGTGCGACGTCGATGGAACCGTGGAGAAAGAGATTCTCCCACCTCTATCTTGAGTGCATGCATGTTCTTGTTTGGGTAACCCCTCTCCTTTCTAGTGATTCTTCTACGTTTATTTTGTGGAGGTTTTGTCGAATCGTTTTATCCGTGATCTTAATCTTCTCGCTTGCAAAAATCTGAAATATAAGTGTTGTTATTGAACCTCTTGTTGTCCGGATCGGGAAGATCCGTTGTGGGAGCGAAACTCGGCCTAGCCTTGGTTTGCTCTCCAAGATTGGCGCTCTTGGAGTTAACAAGGGAGTTAATCTCAACTAAAGCTTTATCGCTGCTCGAATGTTCACCACCGCTCCAAAATATTGCCGCTGCATTTTGAAACGAATCGAATGATGGAATAGACGCTTGTGTATGTGCGGTGAGTTGTGTGCTTGTTGGAGAGGTAGGTCTTGTCTAAGGACGTGGTATTGAGTCCGGTTGTGAATCTTCTTGTTTTATTTTGTATTTGGATTTGGGAGCCCACCCGACCTCTTTATTTGCCGCTCTTGGTCGGAGTACTCTTAGAACGAGATCTTTGAGAGCAAGCACGACCTCTTTCCGTTCGTTTTTGGTCGGAGCTCTCTCCTTCTTATTTTAAGTTGAATGTAGTTTTCGTTTCCGTTAGCGTAGCGAGCACGTGTTCACGATAGCCCTACATCATTTTTTGTTTGTTTCAGGCTTCAAAACGGAACGGCCAATCGAGGCCGATGAGCTTGCGCTCCACTCTTGACGTCGTGCGGATTGATATGTGGCGTTAGCGGTTTGGATTGCCTTCTAATGTCGAGGTGATGATTCTGCGGGTGGAGGAGCGCGCTCAAAACCCGCCGACCGATTTCATGACTCTTTCTGAGAGCTGTTTGAAATTTGGGTTTCGCCTTCCCCCATCGGAGGAGGTTATTGAGATACTCTGGTTCTGTGGTGTTCCGATTACCCAGTTCACTCCTGCTGGGATGGCTAGAATTATGGGGATAATTGTGCTCTTTCTGGAGCAGAGCATATGGTTTTTTGTCGAGGTGTTCAAAGATTGGTGCGAGGTCTCTACTGAGTCAGATGGCCATTTTGAAGTCAGAAGTAATAAGAGTTGGTTTCATTTCGGGGAGAGGAATGATTACTGCCATGGGAACACTCTTTATGGGTATGTCCAGAACCGTTGGGAGTTACCGGAGCTATGGAGAGCACTTCCTGGACGTTGCCGTCGGCAGGCAGGGCGGGAGGATGAGTTTCTTCCTATCCCTGGCTTTCCTGGTCGGGAGGGGCTATCGAAAGCCCTGTACTGTATTTCCAGTTGCGTGGAGGAGAGCCGACCGCGCTCGGTGGGGCATTCCTGGTATGCTGAGCGTGCGGCAGCCGTTCCCATGTATCGTGGGAAGAAGAGGAGGATTGTCTTCAGGAACGGAGGTTCTAGTTCAGGACTTATTCCGCTGGTGCCTGGGAATTATGACCACGAGGCTGGTCCAAGCAGCCGTAGGGTGGAGCTGACTCCAGCCAATTAGGATATTGAGATTTTGGTATCTCTTATCGCTGACCGGGTCCTGCAGGAAGACTTGCCATCGCCTCCCCCTTTGTCGCCAGCGAAGCGGGTTTCCTCCTCTCTTCAGGCGATGACTTCTGCGGTAAGTAAAGTTCTTCTCTAGTTTTGGCCCTTCTTCCCCATCATTGCCCATGTATTTCTAACTATTTACCTTTATCCCCAGGATGATGTTCTGACTAGTGTTGCTCTTACAAGGAACGATTGTTATGAGGGCCTCAAGGAAAGCTACTTAACTCTTTAGGAGGAGCTGCGCGTGGCGAGAGGTGATTTGTTTGTTTTACAGGAGAAGAGAGATCGTCTGGCCCGTATCCGGCAGTTGGAGGCCGATATCTCTTCTTGCAGATCGGAGGTTGAGAAACTACAAGCAGAGTACAGTGGCGATAAGGCGCATGTGCAGGATGCCCTCCGTCAGTTGTCAGAGGCACAGGGGGAGATGTTTTGCCTGGTGGGGGAGCTGGGTTTTCTGAAGAGCGAGGTGGAACGATTGTCATCCGCCGAGCGGATCATTGAAGAGGTAAAGGCGACGGGTGTGGCTGAGTACAGAGATTCTCTGGCTTTCATAGAGGGGCGGTTTCAGATGTCGAAGGAGATTCACGTCGAGGTTATGACGAAGGAGGTCGAGCCACTTGATGCGCAAATCTCGCACACCGCTATAGGCGGTAGCAAGACAGCGACACGAAATGGCAGTGTACCGATCGTTCAAGTAATATAAAATGTGGGGGTGATCCCCAAGTATCGAATCTCAAAGGAACGCAGTAAGGTGGAGTTAACTATCGAGGAAGGACTTGAGATTGAAGTCCTTTAGGTCGGATGAGTGCGAAAGGGGGTGATTTGGTTTGTGGAAATAAAATAAAATACTACAACTACTCCTATGCAATGCCGCTATGCAATGTTTCGCTTGGCGGAATGGAGACTAGGCAGGCCTTGAGCGCGCTGCTTCGCAAGGGAGGATGGACGAGTAGGCAAGCATAATCGAACTGTGCAGGCCTTGAGCGCGCTGCTTCGTCGGGCAAATGGAAGAGTAGGCACACGGAATGGGCGAGTAGTCAGGCTGAATGGATGGTGGAATGGGGGCGCTCCTCAAATCACATAAACCACAAATATGACCACAAAACCATGGAAAAATACACTAATAACAATTAGGGTGTATGGACATCATTCATATAGAAACATACAAACCACACACATCAAATAGAATCAGCAAAAATAACAAGGAGGAGGTAAGATTACAACCGAAGCACGAAGACTCGTCGGAGATTCACGACCGGAATCGTACGGTTGTCAATCCTCGTCCGCGCTCAGTCTCCAACTGTCCTCCGGGGTAGAAGAGGGTTGTCACTAACTCCCAATGGACCCGTCTTCTTCGTCAATAGCCTTCAGCCATGATCTTGCCGGAGAACTCCAAGGATATAGTGCAACATCCGTTGAAATGGAGCTTGGAAGCTTCTGAATGATGGAGGAGGCCGAGAGAATACTCCGGCTCGAGATTGGCGTGAAGAATATGCCCAGAGCACCTCCAAATGGTGGGTGGCGATGGAGCGGTGAAAATGGTGCGGAACTAGAGCTCTGGGCGCGGGAGAGAAGGTCCTCATTAGGGCGGAAATCTGCGCTTATATAGAAAAATAGTCAGAAATTGGTCACGCACGGTCGAACGCACGACCGTGCGTGGACCGTGCGATATTTAACAAACAGACAGGCCAGGAAGATGAAGCTGGCGCGCCCGTGCGTTTTACTCATGCACGGTCGAAGCCGACCGTGTGTGAAAACGCATGGGCAAATTCAGATCGGCCAAAAACAAGGTTAAACATGTTGATCGTGCGATTCCTTCACGCACGCGCAACTGCCCATGCGTAGAGACGCACGATCAACGACAGAACATCATTTTCACCCCAGAAGAGAACACACGATCGCATTCGACCGTGCGTCAAGGAAAACGCATGACCGTGTGATATACGTAGACATGAATTCTAGGTAAAAATGGATGAACCGTCCACCTGCATCAGCCACAACCCAGCTGGGAATACCCCTCCAGCTCAAGCATAAACGCATAAAAAGAATGGGGAGCACATTGTGCTTTCCCCCAACAACAAAGCATGCAATTGCACACCACAACAGTCCTAAAAGGTGCACTTCGTGTAATCCGGAGTATTAATGCAATATAAGCAATAATGTGTAGAAAGTGAAGTGCAAATACGTGAAAACAAGCCCAGATGAGTCAGAAAAACCCTGTATAAATTGGACTCATCACACCCCCAGACTTACCCATTTGCACATCCCGAGCAAACAAATCCGACGGAGTATGAAAATGGTAGTTAGTGAAGGGAATTGCAAAATAGGAGTACGGTGCGAAGTATCACACGCATGCAAATAGAAATTCAGTAAAAGGAGATTCTAACTATGCTAACTAATTTACAAAAGTGTTAAAGCGTAAATAAAGATTTAGTTATATTCAGATGGTGAATCATGAAGAATTTGTGCGGTCGTGCCCGATGTGAAAGTAAGCAAGCCACTCAGGAGGTTGTTGCAAAAGATCGGAATTCAGGGATAACTCCACTGAAATCCATCAATGACGAGAGCCATAAGCTTGCTCGGTTACAATCTCTCCACGGCGCTAGCAAACTCACAAGTTAAATCAATAGGGCTTTCAGGTTATAATGGGGCTTAGGTTACGGTATGATATTCAATGATAAACGAGACGGCTACGCAACCCAATTGAGTCAAAAGATATCGCTGTGCCAAAACAAGACCAAGAACGATGCTAGTGTGACACACCCCCAGACTTAGTGTAAGACCCTTTTTTTGCTACAAAAACCCGGGTCTTATGCCCAAAGCCGCCGCTTTGCAGTGACACCCTCGCACGGGAAGGTCGCCACTACAAAGCGCCGATTCTGCCGGCCAGATCGATCACAAAGAAGAAAAGAATACTTAAACAAATATAAATCCAAGTCCACAATCACATGCTATATATAAATATAAATGTCCACGTTATATTAACTGAATACAAAGATAGCAATACTAAGAAGAAGGGCTCATGCCCAGTACATTATAACCTCACAACAAGATCACTCGCGGAAGCTAACTACTAATCACTCTCTGATCCTGTGACTGGTGCTCCGGTACTAGACTGGTCCGCCTCCGTCTGCACCGACCTCTGGTGTTGTTGCGTCTCCTCGATCCCCTAAAATGATATGGTCCACCGACCGTTAGTCAAAAAGACTAAGCCAATCCCCCACCCCTCCCCCGGTGACTCCTAGGCACCGAGCGGGAAGGATGAAGCGGAGGACAACAAGGGGTATAAACAAAAAGCAGATGACGGGGCATAATCTACAGGAAGAGTTCTACCACTACTCAAGTATATATATACATAATCGAAGCAGTTAATAAAGCATAGTAAGAGCAGGTAAAGAGTAAGTAAAGTGCAGTAAGTAAAGACAATAATAATAGAAAAGTAATCATTGATTTATAGGAATGCCCATACAAACCTATAGACCAAGGGGTCGTTTAGCATGTCCTATCGTATAAGAAGTCCCATAACCAACTTATACGATATGGGTAGGGGTCGAAATGCAATGTTTATGCTATGACATACAAGGTATGCAGTTTATGCTATATTCATACAAGAGCAACTCACACACTTTGACTATATGCGCATAGACCTTTAGTTCCCCCTTTTTGTAGCTAGCTAGACTCCCACGATACTCCCGTAGTGTCAAACTGAAGCGGTGGGTTGGGCCTCGCCCACCTCTAGGTTGGTATTCACACTACCTAACCTAGACCTATCGTACGGCTCAACGCAAAACCGCTGAGCATCTGCGTACTCTTACTAGCTGGACCACCAGACTTTTATGGCTAAGTGCAAATTCTACACTTGCCGAGTCAACGTATTGACGTCGGTGTGAACGACCGTCCAATACCGAAGACCCACCACCTTCATGCACATGCAAACATGTTCTATTATCTATCTCCGAGCCATAAACTCCCCGGGCTAACCTTCCCGTCATCAATAACCTTTCGAGCCACCGGCTCGCCGGACCGACCCGTCCGTACCAACAAACACTACTGAGTCACAAGCTCACCGGACTAACTAGTCCGCTGCTTCAACCACCGAGCCTACCGCTCGTAAAACCAAACCAACTAAACTCTCGTAACCACGGGGTGTGGGTGTGTGTATTATTAAGTTAATCTTGTATAACAACTTCTTACTCCTACGACTTATGATTAATCTTGGACTTCCCGAGGATTACCGTGTAAGGGGCTCGCTACGGTACTAGGAACTGTAGTGGGATGTCACCCCAAAGTTCCCTTTCTCAAGACACTTAGTGTTGTTGGTATCTACCCATAAGAACACCCCTCTTATCATTTCACTTGAGTTAAACCTAAGTGCTTTATGACACGCTAGGGAAAAGACGGTCCTTCGTCAATCCCAAGCACTACCTTACCCTTAACTCACCAAACACTCTTAATATATAACTCCTTTTTGGTGACCTAAATCTCTTCATCCTGACCATGTACACCAACTGCATGTCATTCCCACTTAGTAGGCCACTAGTTACCCGAGTTCTACAGTTTTACTAAACGCAGACCAAACTAACTATATGAAGCTTGTAATTAGAGGTACTCAAAATATTCATCCAACTAACTCAAGATAATTACTGGGGGTTTATCATGATGTTATAAGACTAAATCCAGAGAATCATAATTTTCCTTAATTATTTAGTATTTATTTTAATTTCTCCAAACATTTGCCAAGTATGAAAATGAACATGAAGTATACAGAATTCTTATGATATGGCTCTCCAAAAATTATTATAAATCTATGATGACTAAATAACAGCAAATACAACATATCATATTTTTACAGTAAGAAATTGTCCTCTATTTTTATTATTTGTCATCTATCCAAACTTGTAGATTTATGAAGGAACCACCAAAAATATCTACACCAAAATTATGGGAAAAATACCAAGCTCTTGTGTTCATTAGAAAATTTTACTGACTAAGTTTCAGGATTTATGGATATCATTTTCTTACTTTAATAAATACTTTAAGAAAACCTCAAATAAGATAGGTTGTGAAGTAGCCTACTGATTTAAGTATCCAAAAATTATATAAAAAATCACAGAGTTTTCTAATGCTTTGAAGTGTCCTATCACCAATTTCCACAATTTAACAAAGTGTATTGGACCATCAATTATTTTTCTTAAGCCTAAGACAAAATAAATGCCTTGTGAATAAAATACTGGTTAAATAATTCAATTAAATACACAAAAATTACCAAAGGTGTATATCATGATAACAAAGACACAACCAATGTTTCATCATGATCCAAGTCCATTTAAGTATGTAAATTTCTCTTATAAGGAATTTCCCTAAAGGGGTTATGACCTATCTCAAAGGGAATAATTGCTCCTAAAATTCTTATAAAATTACATACGGCTTATTTACACTCTATGAACTTATCCACCAAGTTTCATGACCATTCTATAGCTTTTGACCACATGTCCTTCACAAAGCTCTACATGCACCCTAAGGGGTAAATCTAGGATCCTATGGCATATCCACCTCCACACCACCCCAACTCACTCATGGGGGTGTTTTAGGTGATCCTAATCCAGTGGCCAAAGCTTCAACTCATGGTGATGAGTTCTGACCACAACATCCCAAAATAAACACCATCCCCTAACTTTGACCCTATTTGTCCTAACTTGTGTTTACAAACTCAATCAAAACAGTCCCAATTGGGCTGAGATTTTTGCCAAGGTCACAACTTAACCCTAAGGAGCATCTACCTATAGAAAGATATGAAGGAAAGAGTGACTGCCCTACCCTAGGTGCCAGTCCCACCATTTTGGCTCTACAGGGAGCTACAGTACTCCTTTTGGGCTGAAACAAAGTTTCACTTAAAGTACACACCTAGGGCTACAACTTTGGTGTTGGGCTATATTTCATCAGAGGTGATCTAATATTTTAAATAATTAAAATGAGACTCTGCTTAAAATGTGACAGAAAATAATATAATCACTTAATTATATAAGGACTCTGCGTTCGACGAAATATTTACTGCGCTCGACGAATTAAAAAAACTGCGTTTGACGAACGCCGAATAATTCTGCGTTCGACGAAAATTCTAATTGCGTTCGACTAACGTCGATCTCAGTTCGACGAATTAAATGAATTAAACTAAAACAATAAAAACTGATCTGACGGCTCTCTATCATCGTCCCAGCGGAATGGACGGCGCGCGACAGCCCGACCTGGGCTTCTTTGCGGGGTGATTTCCCAGCCACCTACGCCTCTTTCCGGCCAGCCAATGCCACCACCACCTCCGTTGAGGTGGTGGCCGACGATAGGGGTGGTTGGCCGGCCGGAGGTGGTCGGATCGGGATTTTAGAGGAGGGAAAAAGTGTACGTTTTGCAACCTTTTGGAAGCACAATCCGGGCCCTTTTGAACACGAATTAAGCCCCAAATTTAGAAAAGATCTAGCACCAAGGGAGGAGAAGAGGATCGGACATGTGTGGGGGCTTGGTGGTGTGAATTCCGGCGAGTTGCCTTTGACGGTGCTGGAGCTTTTGTTGCCATGCCGATCCTTGCTCCTGGTGCTCGATTTCTTCGGGGAAGAGGGAGGTTTCACTCCTTTCCAACCTGTGAAGATGTTAAAAGGGTCGATTGAGGCTAAGGGTGGGGAGTTACTCGGATTGCCATTAATGGCCATAAGTGGAGATTTTGGTTACGCTTAGGGGGGATGAATTGGCCATCAATTAGGCTGGGAAGAAGCTGAAAACTTCTCTTCTCCCCAAGGGGAGATGAATGGAGCCATTAATTGCTCAGATTGGGGGGTTTCTCCTTCTCCTCCATTAATTCCCCCTTACTTCTCTCTCTCTTCCAAATTGGTCTCTCTCTCTCTCTCTCCTGGCCGATTTCTGAAATTGAATGGCCAACTCAGCAACATTCAATCCCCAATAGGTGGTGGACCACTCCAATTGGGTCTATCTCAAGTGTAATGGGTCCAATTTGGGTAAAGTAGGTCATGTTGACCTAAATTTAGGATAATGTTGACTTTGGTCAAATTGAACAATTGGGTTGACCACAGTGGGTGGCTTAGGCTCCAATGGCCTCCCTTAAGGGTTAGGAAGGTGTAGGTGGAGGCAATTTGGCAAGGTGAGGGTGAATTGCCCCTTAATAGGGTACTTTGACCAAAATAGGGCTAGGATTGACTTAGGGTAAATTGGTCAAATTGGAGGTCCCATGATGGGGCTTTTTGGTCCATTAGGTTCCTAGTACCCATACAAGGGTAGGGGCAAGGTCAATTTGGCATGGTGAGGGCCAATTGACCTTAATTGAGTTAGTTTGACCAATTTAGGGTTAAGGTTGACTTTAGTCAAATTGGGCTCTTAGGCTGACCCCAATGGGTCCCTGGGGCTCCAAGGAGACCCCTAATGGGTTAGGGATGCTATGGTGGGGTCAAGGATCAAGGTTGGGCCCTAAGGTCCAACCCTGGGCTTGGTATCTGAAAATTGCTATTTGCAGACCACTTGGGTTTTCTCCTTCTCACCTAAATTCACATGGTGTTGAGCTCTTCCTATGGTTTTGTCATGATCTAGTCATATCAAAACCAACTTAGGGGTCTAGCTGTTTGGGGGATGTTACACTTAGCTTGAAAACTGGGTGTGCACACAGCCTATTCCAACAAATACCAACTGAATTTTCTATTACGCTCAAAGGGATTTCTTTTCATTCCAATTCTTTTCAGATCTTTCTTTTAACTTAATTTTTTGCTTTTATCCCCTGGTTGTGTTGAAACCGATTCCTCAGTTTCTGTGGAGTTCGGGGCCCCCAACGGGTTGGGGGCGTCTCGCACTTACTAATCTCGCGAGAGAACAAACCGGAGCCTCGGAGTTGGACACTGATCCTTAGGCTCAGCTAGGAGGACCCACCACACACCCGGAAGATCTTTAGAGCGCTTCCCCTCCCAAGCCAAAAGCTGAAGCCCGGGCACCTTGGAGAGCTCAAGGATGGCCTGAGGAGAGAGAAGCTCAAATGAGGAAGTCTCCCCAAAGGTGCCCTTTGGATCCTATTTATAGATTTTTTGATCTGGCCTGCAAATAGCAGGAATCTGCCTCTCG
Organism: Dactylorhiza incarnata; assembly: GCA_033032865.1. Lineage (NCBI taxonomy): Eukaryota > Viridiplantae > Streptophyta > Magnoliopsida > Asparagales > Orchidaceae > Dactylorhiza > Dactylorhiza incarnata. The sequence continues at coordinate 17,835,815 of JAWHQI010000018.1, forward strand.
ATTTTACTATACGCACCCTAACTTGGTCTGCTAACAGCCAAACTCCGCTGTCCGGGGTGGCTATTGGTAGACCCTCAGGGGCAAAGAGGTAATTCTAGCTTCCATCCTCATGGAAGAGGGGTCTGCGAGGAATGCTCGCCCCCCTGGTCTCGCCAAAGTGTATACGCGAGCCCCTGCTGTCTCTGCGACCTCGAGGGGCTCGCTGAACCTTAGAAATGAGGCCCTCCTGCCGAGCTCGGAGAGAGCGAGATCAAGCCATTGATCTCGCCTCACCCCGGCTGCCGAGAACTATTGGTGTTCTGCGAGATCCCTGGGAGGAGCCAGGCGAACCCCGGGTTGTACACAATCCCCGCTCTTTGCGAGGTTATCCTAAGCTCGCAAAGAATCATCCAACCCTGGGCGTTCTCCTGGCGACAGCTGTCCTATCGGGAATCTTTCTGTGGGTCCCACCGTTAGGCTATAAATACCACTTGAGCTGAAGGGCGTCTTCACTTTCTTTTCTCCTTTATTCTTCTCCTTACTGTAGCTATCTTCCAATGCCTCTCTCCAAGGAATTGGAGGCTCTCCTGAAAGCTTCCAAGGCTCGCAAGGTGTCGATGATGATGAATCCCACGGCGTGGATGAGTCGCCCATCCCCCTCTCCTGTGCCGAAAACGAAGAAGGCGAAGGCCGCTCTCCGACTGGGAGACGATGTTGTCGACCTGGAGTCTTCCCCTAGCGACAAATCCGTTGACAAGGTGAGGATTACCCGTCACGCGAGACTACTTGATTATTGTTTCTAAGCTTCGCCTCTGTAGGTCATTAAGACCAACAAAGACGCTGGCGGACCTTCGAACGAACCCCCCATTGCTCCTCGGGAGAATGCGAATATCGTTGGCGAGAATCCTGACGGTACATTATTTGATCTCGCCAATTTTGCTTTAATCATGTTACCTGCTGATGTCTCTTACCTCTTTATTTTCCTTCTCCAGTTCTGCCTCCTGCGATCCCGAGGCACAGGATCAGCGAACTCCTTCCCCTAAACTCCTGGACGCGACCATCCCGGCACCGAACTTTAACCTTCTCGCCAATGAGGACTCAGGCTGCTCGCGCCGGCCGAAAGGTCCCCTTGTAGGTACAGCGAAATACCCCCCTGGAAAGGGGAAGACTCACATCCCTTACTATGGCACCGCCTTCAATCCTCCGCCTGGTTCCTTTCACCCTCTCCCGGGTAAGCCTTCTCGCGTCTCCGCTATTTACCCTGATATTTGTCCCTCCTAACCTCGCGTGCAACTCTTTTCAGCGGACTGCGAGACCCAGCACACCGACTCCGAACTCGGGGACGAGGAAATGTCCCCCTTTCCTGAGCAGGTGGAGGACTTCATGGGCAATTCGCGAGAACCTGAGGTGATAAAACAGCGGACCGCGGAGTTATTCCAAAAGCAAAACCAGATGCTGCAGGACCTCAACATTCGGGCGAGAGTGGATAGGCGAGCTGCCGAGGAGAGATATGCTTCGCTGATGGATGAGTGTGATAGACTTCGTGCTGCGATGCCTCGCGATCCCGATGAGTCCGAGACCTCCGAGGAGATGCTCATAGCGAGGATCAAAGATTTTGCCCACCTGATTGATCGCGACGCCCGCGCTGCTGTTGAATTCCACAACCCCAGGAGGCCGCCGAGGACGGGACCGCGAGGAGGCGGCAGTGGCTGCCTTACTGATCTCGCACCTTTAGTTTTTCATTCGTGAAACATTTCCGCTATTTCTGTATTATTACTCCGAACAATCTCGCATGGCTGTGGCCTCTATTAGTTTTCGCTCGCTAAGAGCTGTGAACAATTAATAAATGTGCTATTGCTTGCGGCTTCTTTACTGCTGCCTATCCTTCATCTTATTTTCACTTGCGAGTACTGTTTCTGCTCGCGAATCGTTTATTTGGACTAACCCTGCAGATTGATCTCGCTCGCCGATCATTGGCGGAATGATTTTTGTTTTCGCGCATTATCCTGATGTGACATTTTGACTAATCGTACCCTCCGGCGCTTGGGCTTCTTCCTGCCGTTTTCATTTTCCTATAAATAGCTTCTCATTTATGCCGTTTATCTACCGCCTCCCTCAGACCATTCCTTCCTCTCAGCTGCAGAGCTCTCGCCAATCTGTTCTCGCATTCATCCCTTCTAGTTCTCACAGGTGCTAAAGATGGAGAAAACTGGGAAGGACGACCGCGAGGGCGAAGGTAGGCTAAAGTGCGCCTGGGCTTTCTCCGAACACGAGTTCTTCTGCTGCAACATGAGCGAGGACAAATACCTCACCTCCCTGGCTGACTTCATCCCCCCTGAGTTCACAGCTCGCCGCCCGGGGGAGGATGAGTTGATTAACACCCTCCGACCCGATGAGATCGCCATCCCCATCGCACATTTCGCGGTGGGCCTGCGACTTCCCCTCTGGCCCGAGATTCGCCAGGTACGTTACCGTTCCCTCTTCATTTTTCTCGCAGGAGTAGTCTCGCTCACAATAGTTTTCATTGTTTGTGGTTTTCCAGGTGCTCCAGCACTACGGAGTAGTCCTCGCCCAACTCACCCCCAATGCGATGGCGGTGATCGTGGGTTTCGCCTGCTTCCTGCGCGAGGAGCGCATCGAGTTTAGCCTCCCGGTCTTCTGGAAACTATTCTCCTTCCGCGCCTACTCAGAGGGTACCGTCTACTTTGTAGGCTCGGGGTGCAAGGTCGCCGAGACCGTCAACAAGGCCCACTTCTGGGCTCAGAAGTTCCTCCTCGTGAAGGGGAACTTCGGCAACATCCCCCTCTCTCCTGTCCAATACAACGATAGCGTCTACCGCCCTCCAGTTCTCGGCGGCACCGATGCCGACCTCTACCAGTTCTTCCAGAAGAAGAACTTCGAGGTGTGCCATCTCCACCGCAACGTCGACAAGCTACTACCGGTGCTCCCCGGGGAAGGTAAGGATCTCGCCCCACCACTCGTGTTCTTTTTAATTTTCGGCATTCTTCCTAACATAACTTTTGTCAGGTGAGCGAGACATCCCCCTCCACCCTCCTTACGCGAGTAACATAAGACCCTCCGCCAACCTCGCCCTCGCTACCATGGGGGCGGCGGCGTGCTGAGAGGTTACTCCCGCGACCACTACCACTTCCAAGAAGAGGGCGGAGGCCCCGAGTAGAAACCTTCCCGCCAGACAACTCCAAAGAAACCCAAGAAGAGCGAGAGCTCGCGGGCTTCCGTGAAGGGGAAGCGCCCTACCGAGCTCTCGGGTCGCGAGGTCGGCACTTCCGCGCTCCCCGAGGATCTGGAAGCCGAGGAGCCAGTCGAGGTCACCGCCAAGACCTTGGCACCGCCCCTTCCGTCGAATCACCTGCACTTCGGCCTCGGCGAGCGAGCCCGGGATGAACTCGGCGAGCGCCTAGTGCACTGGAGAGAAGAGGTCAACAGGATCGATGTCTCCTCCATACTTCCCACTTGGGTGGAGAAGGACATCGCCACCTCCCACGCCTTCAACTTCTCCTTCATTATGTACGGTCGTGAGGACGCCACAACCTATAAGGAAGAAACCGCGAGAGGCCTCGCCTATGAAAGCGCGAGGTCCCAGTTACGGGCTATGGAGCTCGCCCACATGATGGGGATAAGATGCCTGCAGCTGGAACGCGAATACGCAGAGCTTGCCGAGGCCTACACGGCCTCCCAGGAAAAGGTCGATGAGTTGAAGAAAGAGCTAGCTACCGCCGAGACCGGGGCGGTGAGTCATTTATCTACAGCATCTCTTTTCTCCCCAACTTGTCTTGTCTTACGCGTTTCTTGTTCGCACGATGCCGAGATGGCTAGGCTTTCGGATGCTCGGGTCCTTAGCCTGGAGGGAGAGGTCTCCAGGCTGAAGGCACTCATCCGCGACCTTGCTCGCGCCGCCGTCCCCCCTTCTCCCCATCGTCTAAAGGAAGAGAGGAGAAACCGAGACGAGGCGCTTCGCGTAGAGTCGACGAATGCGGCTCGTTTCATCTTCCAGGCCATGAAAGGAGCTGAACTGTTGGTTGCCGAGGCCGAGAACGTGACAGTCGAGGACATCGTCCCGGAGCTATTCAAGTCGCTCCCGCCGGTGAAGGATAGTGACGACGAGGAGTTTTTGAGCGAGGCTTAGGAGACAATTTTCATTTTGTTTTTAATGTATATTTTGGGGATGGCGAGATCGCCGCCCAATGTAACTAAACTCTTACATTGGAATGGAAATTTTGTGCACTGTTCTTTCTTGCATGGTATTTTCTTTGATTTCATTTTTATTCGCTAGTTTGTGTATAGTACTCGCTCCTTGCCGTTTTGCTTATTTTATATATGCCGAGAATTCCGTTTCTCGCCCAGCGAGAAGTTACCCTAAATTTCCGACCATATTTCTTATGGACCAAACTCCTTTTCTCATTATTATCTTGTGTCGAGGACCCCCCCCCCCCCCCCCCCCCTCTTGCCAAAACGAGAAGTTATCCTTGCTTTCGAACTCTCTTAAGGATCAAACTCCCTTTCCTCGCCAGCCTCTCCGCGAGATCAACCTGACCCACCGGCTAGTGAGAGCCCGGCAGCGGGACCGTCCGGGGCAATCCATCATAAAAGAATTTGTCAACCTCGCCAGCCTCTCTGCGAGATCAACCTGACCCACCGGCTAGTGAGAGCCCGGCAGCGGGATCGTCCGGGGCAATCCAGCATAAAAGAATTTGTCAACCTCGCCAGCCTCTCCGCGCGATCAACCTGACCCACCGGCTAGTGAGAGCACGGCAGCGGGATCGTCCGGGGCAATCCAGCATAAAAGAATTTCTCAACCTCGCCAGCCTCTCCGCGAGATCAACCTGACCCACCGGCCAGTGAGAGCCTGGCAGCGGGATCGTCCGGGGCAATCCAGCATAAAAGAATTTGTCAACCTCGCCAGCCTCTCCGCGAGATCAACCTGACCCAACGGCTAGTGAGAGTCCGGCAGCGGGATCGTCCGGGGCAATAAAGCATAAAAGAATTTGTCAACCTCGCCAGCCTCTCCGCGAGATCAACCTGACCCACCGGCTAGTGAGAGCCCAGCAGCGGGATCGTCCGGGGCAATCCAGCATAAAGGAACCTGTCAACCTCGCCAGCCTCTCCGCAAGATCAACCTGACCCACCGGCTAGTGAGAGCCCGGCAGCGGGATCGTCCGGGGAAATCCAGCATAAAAGAACATGTCAACCTAGCCAGCCTCTCCGCGAGATCAACCTGACCCACCGGCTAGTGAGAGTCCGACAGCGGGATCGTCCGGGGAAATCCAGCATAAAAGAACCTGTCAACCTAGCCAGCCTCTCCGCGAGATTAACCTGACCCACCGGCTAGTGAGAGCCCGGCAGCGGGATCGTCCGGGGCAATCCAGCATAAAAGAATTTGACAACCTCGCCAGCCTCTCCACGAGATCAACCTGACCCACCGGCTAGTGAGAGCCCGGCAGCGGGATCGTCCGGGGCAATCCAGCATAAAAGAATTTGTCAACCTCGCCAGCCTCTCCGCGAGATCAACCTGACCCACCGGCTAGTGAGAGCCCGGCAGCGGGATCGTCCGGGGCAATCCAGCATAAGGGAACCTGTCAGCCTCGCCAGCCTCTCTGCGAGATCAACCTGATCCACCGGCTAGTGAGAGCCCGGCAGCGGGATCGTCCCGGGCAATCCAGCATAAAATAATTTGACAACCTCGCCAGCCTCTCCGCGAGATCAACCTGACCCACCGGCTAGTGAGAGCCCGGCAGCGGGATCGTCCGGGGCAATCAAGCATAAAGGAACCTGTCAACCTCGCCAGCCTCTCTGCGAGATCAACCTGATCCACCGGCTAGTGAGAGCCCGACAGCGGGATCATCCAGGGAAATCCAGCATAAAGGAACTTGTCAACCTTGCCATCCTCTCCGCGAGATCAACCTGATCCACCGGCTAGTGAGAGCCCGGCAGCGGGATCGTCCGGGGAAATCCAGCATAAAAGAATTTGTCAACCTCGCCAGCCTCTCCGCGAGATCAACCTGACCCACCGGCTAGTGAGAGCCCGACAGCGGGATCGTCCGGGGCAATCCAGCATAAAGGAACCTGTCAACCTCGCCAGCCTCTCCGCGAGTTCAACCTGATCCACCGGCTAGTGAGAGCCCGGCAGCGGGATCGTCCGGGGCAATCCAGCATAAAAGAATTTGTCAACCTCGCCAGCCTCTCCGCGAGATCAACCTGACCCACCGGCTAGTGAGAGCCCGGCAGCGGGATCATCCGGGGCAATCCAGCATAAAAGAATTTGTCAACCTCGGACCCATAGTTGAAGAATCAGCACATGAGAAATAATATATTATAATGGGTATAGAAAAGGAGCTTTATGGATAAAAACGCTTTAAGTCATCCCCACTTCTGGCCCGACCGAGGGGTATCCCTTCCACATCCCGGAGGTGGCACCCTCCTGACTTTAGCACTTCACTTACAATATATGAGCCCTCCCAGTTGGGATTGAGCTTACCTACCGTGGCCCCCCTTCCAGCCGCATCAACCTTCTTTAGTACCAAGTCCCCCTTCTGGAAATGTTTTACTCGGATATATTTGTCAAAGTACTTGGCCATTTGCCTTTTCACTTCCTCCTGCCTAACGGTGGCCAGGTCTCGGAGTTCCTCAACTAGGTCCAAAGACAATCTTTGACTTCTTCGTTGTTCGCTCTCCATTCCTCACCTCCTTCCCCTGCGGCGACCACTCTAGGTGTCTTGACTTCAAACTCAACCGGGAGGACAGCCTCGGATCCGTGGGACAGCTTGAAGGGGATCTCCCCGGTAGCTGTGTTTGGGGTGGTCCTCAGGGCCTAGAGGACTGAGGAAAGTTGCTCCACCCAACTCCCTCTAAGGTTTTCGATCTTCTTCTTGAGTAGGTTTACTATAATTTTGCTCGCCGCCTCCACTTGCCCATTGCTCCTTGGGTGGTGGACCGACGCGAACCTGAGATCTATGCTGAGCTGAGCACAAAAACTAACGAACTCATCACTGGCAAACTGCGGCCCGTTATCCGTGACAACGGCTAGGGGAAGCCCATGCCTGCAAATAATCTCACCCCAGATGAAATTCTTTACCACTTGGGAGGTTACCTTGGCCAGCGCCTTCGCCTCGATCCATTTGGAGAAGTAATCGATCATCACTAGCAAGAACCTCCGTTGACCGCTTGCCTGGGGGAAAGGTCCTACCAGGTCTAGTCCCCAGATTGCAAATGGCCAAGGGGCCGTGATCGTTCTTAGCCTCTGAGCTGGGAAGAGTTGCCGAGGAGCGTAGAGTTTGCACTTGGGGCACCTCCTGGAGAACTCGGCCGCATCCTTGCTGAGGGTGGGCCAAAAGTAGCCTTGCCTCAGAACTCTTCCTTCCAGAGTCCTGCTTCCCGAGTGGCTGCCATATTCTCCTGAGTGAATCTCTTCCAGGACCCTCGGGGCTTCTTCCTCAGAGACACAACGGGCCAGGAGCCCCGAGAGGGTCTTTCTATACAGTACCCCTGCATGCAAGGAGTAGTAAGCTGATTTATACCTGAGCTGGCGCTTGTCTTCCTCTTCCTCAGGGAACTTCCCTGTTGTCAAGTAGGCGATGAAGGGATCCATCCACGACACCTGCTGGTCCACTTCCATCACCTCCCCCTCCTCGATGGAGGGTCGGAAGAGCTCCGACACTGTTCCCCCGGCCCGGGGACCGAACTTGGCTAGTAGGTCCGCCTGGGTGCTTTCTCCTCTTGGGATGTGTCTGATGGAGAAGGTGTGAAACTGTCCCACTATCCCTTTAACCTTCTCTAGGTACCGTTGGAGAGTTGGTTCTTTGACTTCGAATTCCCCCCCCCCCCCCACCCCCCCGATCTGGCATGCCACCACCATGGAGTCCGTCGAGACCTCCACGTCCTGCACCCCCAATTCTTGTGCCAGGCGGAGGCCTGCTGATGTAGGCCTTGGAAAATTGCACGTTCTAAGATCTCACGAAAAGCACGCACGCCTTGTTCCTTGACTTTGTGGTGGCCGAATAATCTTGAATATTAGGATGGTGAAGAGAGAAAAGGTGGTGAATGAATAGAAGACCCCTTTTGAAGAGGGAAATGATGGCTTCTGGGTTTTGTGGAGGAGGGATGATGGTGGAGGCTTGAACAAAAGGAGAAGGAGGAGAGGTGGTGGTGGCAAGAGAAGAAGGTGGTCGAATACCACAAAGAGGAGGAAGAAGAAGTTCGGCCCAAAGACAAAGAGAGGAAGAAGAAGGAGAATTTTAGGCAAGGGGGGAAGAGAATTTCGGCCAAAGCCAAGAGGATGAAGGAGAAAGGAAAGAGAGAAGAAATCTTAGGCAAGAGGAGAGGAGGAATTTCGAAATTCCTAGAGAGGGAGAATAGAACACTTTAGGCAAGAGATCCAAGGGAGGGAGAGGGGAGAATATTAGGCAAGAGGAGATTTCTCAATTAAGAGGAATTCAAATTTTATTCATTTATATCATGACTTATTCTATTACATGGGGGGCCTATTTATAGGCTTACAAAATTAAAACATACCAAAATAAACGATGACAACATACCAAAATAAACGTACAAGGCTACATGCAGCCCAACATAATAAAATAAATACTAGACGCACCATACATGAAATATGGTTCACACAATAACATTAAAACATGACATGATAATATTTAATTAATAATCATAATTGAATAATGATAATTATAATTAAATATTATAGGGATAATATTTAATTAATAATTATTATTAATTAATTATATTTATGAATTAATATTAGACGCACCATACATGAAATATGGTTCACACAATAACATTAAAACATGACATGATAATATTTAATTAATAATCATAATTGAATAATGATAATTATAATTAAATATTATAGGGATAATATTTAATTAATAATTATTATTAATTAATTATATTTATTAATTAGATTATTATTGTGCCGCGGGCGGAGGTTGTAGCGGCGTTGGCGTTGCAGTTGCTGTCGTCGTCATGTTGAGGGTCATCGTCTCCATCACCTGCTACCACGGCCTCGTACTCGGCTTGGTTGTTAGTGAGGGGGAAATGGATGTTTATCGCTTGCTTTATCCTGGTTCCTTGGGGACTCACCAACACCACCCCTCCTCCGAAGGAATGCTTTCCCGACGCACCATCGACCAGCATCTTCCAAGTCACTGGATGGGGTATTTCAGATTCCTCTAACTCGGTCACGTAGTCGGCCATGAAATCCGCCACCGCCTGTGCCTTTATGGATACCCTGGGCACGTAGGAGACATTGAACTCACTCAATTCTACCGCCCACTTTGCCAACCTCCCAAAGTGCTCTACCCCTTCCATGATGCCACGAAGGGGGTGGTCAGTCACCACTTTGATTGAGTGTGCCTGAAAGTAAGGTCTGAGCCGCCTAACCGACACTACCAAGGCAAACGCTAACTTTTCGAGGATAGTATATCTGAGTTCGACCTTCCTGAGTACCATGCTGACGTAGTAAATGGGGAGTTATTTCTTCCCCTCCTCTCGAACCAACACTGAGCTAACCGCTTCGGACCCTACCCCCAAGTACATGTATAGGTCTTCCCCTTGTCTCGGCCCTTGTAATAATGGGGCCTGGGTCAGTTGTTCCTTTAGCACTTGAAAAGCCTTTTCGCACTCGGGAGTCCATTCGAATTTTTGGTTACCCCTTAATACCTTGAAGAAGGAAGAACATTTTTCTCCTGCCTTGGAAAGGAACCTGCTCAGCCCGGCTAACTTCCCTGTCAAACGTTGGACCTCTTTCGCACTCCGTGGAGATCATAACTCAAGGATCGCCTTTACCTTGTCTGGATTAGGCTCCACTCCAAGAGGGGTGAGCAAATGACCCAAGAACTTCCCTCGACTGGCCCCGAAGACACACTTGAAGGGGTTAAGCCTCATTTTAAACTTTCTCAAGGTTTCAAAAGTCTCTTCTAGGTCACTGAGATGGGACTCGAGATTTTGACTCTTGATCATTAGGTCATCCACATAGACCTCCAAGTTCCTCCCTTTCTGCTCGCAAAACAACCTATCCATCATACGCTGATAGGTGGCCCCTGCGTTCTTTAAACCAAACGACATCATTTTGTAACAATAGCACCCATCCCCGGTGATGAAGGACACATCTTTAATGTCGGGAGGGTGCATGCAGATCTGGTGATAACCTAAAAAAGCATCTAAAAAAGACATCACAGAAAAACCGACGGCTGAATCAACCAGCGCGTCGATTCTAGGCAAGGGATAACAGTCCTTGGGGCATGATTTATTAAGCAAGGAAAAATCCACACACATTATCCACTTACCCTCTCCCTTGGTTACCATCACAACATTGGAGACCCAGCCTGGGTACTGGATCTCTGATACAAAGCCAGCTTTGAGGAGCTTGTTCACCTCCTCCCGGATGGGCACCTTCAGCTTGTCCGTCGTGGACCTCCTCTTCTGGCGGATGGGGCGAGCGCCGGGATCGAGGTTGAGGAGATGACACGCCACATCCGCGTCGATTCCTGGCATCTCTGCAGCGCTCCATGCGAAGACGTCCACATTGTCCTGGACGCAAGCCAAGATCTTCGCCCGATCCTCTGGGCTGAGCTCCCCGTTGATCTTGATCTTCTCGATCGCCCCGGCCTTGGTGGTGATCTCCACCTCCACCACTTCTTCTACAGCCTCCAGCCTGGACTGCTCCCCCCAGGGGTTCTGCTCCTCTTCTTTCTCTCCCTCTTTCTACCCCGCCCTGAGCCTTTCGCCGACCCCTTCCTGGGTATGAACTACTTCTCTTCCCCCTTCCTCTCCTACCTCCATTAGCTCCTTCGCCCCTCCCCCCGGGGCCTCATCTTCTCCCTGCTCTCCTTCTTCCTCCCCCGCCCTGGGTCCCTCACCGACCCCTTCCTGGGCACGAACGACTTCTTCCTCTATCTCTTCCATCGCGGCCACTTCTTCCATTACCTTATCCCACTCCTCCGCCTCCTCCATCCAAGAGATGGTGTTGACGGCGGTCACATAGCATTGCCTCGCCACCTTGGGATCTCCCCTGAACCTGACCTGGATTTCCACCATGCTGAACTTGAGGCATTGATGGAAAGTGGACGGGACACACCGGAACGCGCTGATAAGAGGCCGTCCGAAGATGGCGCTATAGCTACTGGGGGCATCCACTATAACAAAGCGGCAATTCCGGGACTTCCCTCCCAGGGTCACATGAAGTCCCACTCCCCCTTCTACTTCTTTCCTTTCTCCTGAGAATCCGAACAGCGGGCCATCCGAGGCCAACACCCTCCTCGGCTCTACCTGCATCCCGTCGAACGCCTTCTTGAAAATAACATTGACCGAGCTCCCATTGTCCACCAAGATTCGCGAGACGGTGAAGTTCTCGATGGCAGTCTGGATGACCAGCGCATCGCAGAATGGGTCTTCGTGACCAGGCAGGTCCTTCTGTGAGAAGGTGATCTTCTCCGCGGGGGGTGGGGCTTAGGATCTCGAAGCTACACTCCGACGGTACATGGCATGGAGGCTCGCCTTCCGGGTTGCCTCGACCCCCACCCCCCATGGATCACCCCGATCCCTCCTCGGGTCCCTATGTCCGCCCGATCCTCGCACCTTTCATCCTCATCTCCCTGAGGTAGAATCTCCTCTATCCTCGCTCCCCCTTGTTGTGCTTATGGTGTTGTGGCTCTCGCCCCTCTGACTTCCAAGAACTCAGGGCAGGTGGCCATTGCGTGGCCTTCCTCCTGATGGAAGTCACAGTACGGCAGGGCCACCCCCTTGCCTCATCCCCGACTCCTCGGTTCCTTCTTCTGGGGCCGGCTCGTCCGGCTCCCCCTCCTCTTCCTGCCCTTCCTCTACCGATCTCCATTGCCTGATGAGGGGGGGGGGGGGGGGGGTGGAAATGGCCTCGGGCCCTGTCTCCACCCCAGCTGGTGGGGTCTTCCCTGCCCTCCTTGGAAGTTACCTCCCCCGTGGGGGAAACCCCTCCCTGGGCCTTGCATTCCTCCACCCTGCTGCCTCCATCCCAACTCTGGGGCTCTCGCATCCTCTCTCCTCCTTGGCTCTTGCTGTCTCCCTTTCGGCTCGCTCAGCCGTGCCAATCTCTTCGCAAACTCGGGGTTTGCTGCCTCCCCTTCTACCTCCTCTGCCGCTCTCTCCATCAATTCTTCATAAGATTGAGGAGCCTTCTTCTTGAGGTCCATCTTGAAGAAGCCTTCTCTCAGCCCCAATGTAAAGGCGAGCTGGAGGGTATACCCTGGGACCTCTTGGACAAGGAGGACTTCCTCTCGGAACCGCTCCAGATAATGAGCCAACGATTCTCCTGACCTCTGCTTGATGTCGAAAAGCGACTCTAGATCCTTCTTTCTTTTCTTCATGGCGGAAAAACGCAAGAGAAAACCTTTACGCAAGTTCTCGAAGGTATAGATCGATCCTGAGGGGATCTGGTGGAATCAGTCCCTCGCCTTCTCCATCAGGGTAGTAGCAAAGAGGCGACACTTAAAGGCTTCCGACATGGGTCTGATCGAGACCATATCCTCGAACCACTACAGGTGTTGAATGGGGTCATCATTGCCAGAATACAGCATCATGTTAGGCTCCCTGAACCCATCGGGGAGTGGTGCCGAGAGCACCATCTCGCAGAAGGGACTTCCCCCACTCACCCCCTGAACTTGCTCCACCCTTCTCATGGGCTCCTCGGGTGATCCTACTCCTGCCGATCTCGCCAGAGGACAGCTCGCTGGGACCTCCCTGGCCGAGCTTCCTCCCGCTAAAGTCTCCCTTGCCGGATTCTCGCTTCCCCCAACAGGGCTGGGGAATAGCTCTCGCCCAGACAGATCTCGTCCTCCTCCGTGGGCCGCCACCTCTTTTCCCGCTCGATGAGCTGGCTCGCTCTCGCCGATTCCAGGTTGATGAGCCACCTGGGGCGCCGGGGTCGCAAAACCGCCGAGCGCAGTGGCGAGAGCGCTCTGAAAAGCTCCAAGAAGATCTCGCCTAAGATCCGCCAACATCTCTACTGTGGCTGGTGCTCCTGGGGGTGGCCAGCCTCCAGGGTTCGCATCCCGCTCGTCCTCACCGGTCATGTTTTCCCTGAGATTTTCTTGAGCTAGCCGCACTCCACGCTCACCGCTCCAAAAATGTTGAAACTGATTCCTCAGTTTCTGTGGAGTTCGGGGCCCCCAACGGGTTGGGGGGCGACTGACACTTACTAATCTCGCGAGAGAACAAACCGGAGCCTCGGAGTTGCACACTGATCCTTAGGCTCAGCTAGGAGGACCCACCACACACCCAGAAGATCTTTAGAGCGCTTCCCCTCCCAAGACAAAAGCTGAAGCCCGGGCACCTTGGAGAGCTCAAGGATGGCCTGAGGAGAGAGAAGCTCAAAAGAGGAAGTCTCCCCAAAGGTGCCCTTTGGATCATATTTATAGATTTTCTGATCTGGCCTGCAAATAGCAGGAATCTGCCTCACGATTTTACTATACGCACCCCAACTTGGTCTGCTAACAGCCAAACTCTGCTGTCCGGGGTGGCTATTGGCAGACCCTCAGGGGATAAGAGGTAATTCTAGCTTCCAGCCTCATGGAAGAGGGGTCTGCGAGGACTGCTCGGCCCCTGGTCTCTCCAAAGTGTATACGTGAGCCCCTGCTGTCTCTGCGACCTCGAGGGTCTCGCTGAACCTTAGGAATGAGGCCCTCCTGCCGAGCTCGGAGAGAGCGAGATCAAGCCACTGATCTCGCCTCACCCCGACTGCCGAGAACTATTGGTGTTCTGCGAGATCCCTGGGAGGAGCCAGGCGAACCCCGGGTTGTACAGGTTGGTTTACAATAATGTGTTCAGCACACAATACACTTTTTCTTTCACATCACAAAGGTTCCAAACATCACACCAAATCAAGAAATATGATTTCAGTTAACTCGCTACTTGGTTGCGATAATAGGATAAGTTTCAGGCTTTGGTGATTGAAAGAAGAGCTGAAACAAAAGAAGGGTAGGCACAAACTTGGCTTGCAAAGGTAAACGCATTGGTCATGGAAAACAAGGCTCAAACTAGCCAAAAAAATGGCCTACATCACGTTTAACAATATGAGTTGCCCTCGCCCATGCTTCAAGAGTCGCTTGGGGCGAGTTCTTAGCCCACGAGAAATGTAAACCTTCCTTCTGACTCGAGCAACACACAACTAGCGCTTGCCTACACATAATACCGTGCTACCGCCAATTTCATTCACATTCACCAATTGAGTATAATAAATTTAAAACTACGCAAAAACACTAATCGTAAATTAAATGCATAGAAATAATCTAATTTTACTCAGATTTCTACTAGAGCATGCAGATGCGACTAGAGCACTACAAGATTCAACATCGCACTCTGATTTGCAATTCCTAAGCTAACATCCTATTTCACATTCCAAACCAAGATAAGCGCGAACGGAAACACACACACAAGTGAGTGCGCGCTCAAGTGGGTGTAGTGGTGTGCGATGAAGATGAACAAATAAAATAACTGAAATAAAATACTTCTAGCATGCACTGAGATGTGCACGTGCAGTGGGTACAATATATATCTCTCCCCCATACTTAAACTTAACCAACCAGCATAAAATATCAACATGAAATTTAAATGAGGGCTAGGGGAAGAGAGTACCCAATGCTCAACAAGGGAGCATACCAGAAGATTGGCGTGTAAACCAAGACAAAGCTGCAGTATCCGCCAACCAGAAAAAGAACCTGCATGGGTGAGCTCCGCAAAAACAAAAGACAATATACAAACTAAAATAAAGTAAAACTAACTAAACAAACTGGATAAACTAAAATTGCAAGAAAAGTAAGATAACTACTGGGGTTATTGTCATCCCAGCACGACTTATTCAAATTTAAAACAGTTCTAGCTAATAGGAGTATGAAAAAGGAAATGTACAGGTAACTGTTCTAATATGCGTGTTGGTAGCGGGTACCGATACGGAGATAGAGCAGTTACTCCCCTACCAAAATAAAAATACCTGCTGAACACAGGTAGCGGGAATAGGAAGTAAGAGAGGAGTGATGGATATTTTTCTTTATTGTTTTGCTGAAGTGCAATTCCAACAATAAACCGATAAAGCAAGTATACCTATCGTTTTAAAGTATAGGATCAAGTGTCGTATGAGACTCGGGGTTGTCGAGTACTTGTACTCACAAAGTAGAGCTGTTATTTTATCTAACGGAAATTTTTGGTTTGAAAAGTGAAGTAAAAAGGCGACTTGGACTAAAGAGAAAATTGATGATTAGAAAGCTAGCACTTGATCTAGAATTCCTTTGGACTAAAATAAACTTCTTAAGTGGACAAATTGCAAACTTCTAAATTATAAACTTCGACCGTGGAGGTTCCCAAAGTATGATAGAACCTCTCTCGAGAGAACTATCAACTAACCTTAGGTTGATCGATTAAGACCTCTCGGCCAGTCGAAACCCCTAAGCTTGCTTTAGGCGGTGAACCCCTCTACTGGATTTGATTCCAGTCCGGAAGATTTAAATCACCCTCTCTCGAGGAGTGCATGAAATTCTTTTTATCTTTGAGTGATCTCCTCGTTTGCATGGATCTATCGATCACTAGCATACGAATCTTAGATCGAAAAACATATTCGCGACATATGAATTCGACGCAATTAAATTCAGAGATAAATCGAAGCGAAATAATACAAGAAGCTTGCAAATTTGAATAAGAACAAATCAACGTTTATTTTATTCCAAAGTTCATCATGATCAAGTGCTAATTGGAATTTAGCTACTCATCATGATGGAGGAAATACATATGATAAAAGAGAGAGACATGATTGGTAATAGAAAAGTACTTGAATTGAAATTGCTGAAAAGAGAATTACAACTTGAAACAAAATTAAAGGTGACAACTTGAAATGAGGAAAACAGTAAAATAGTGCAGAATAACAGAAAATGACCTCCAAAATCCTCCTCTTGGCATCTGGACAAGGCAGCAATTTATAGTTGAAAATGTTGGGGAGACACTGTTGGGTTTTCTATACCCCTAACGGGATGACATATCGAATATGCGCAGCGGAAATAATAACAAGAACAACCCAAAAGAAGCTAACGGATCTTGCAGTTTTCATGATTCAAGAGAATAATCAAATCGAAATATACCTTCGCGGGATTGAGTCAATACTCAACCAAGGTGCTCCAAGATGAAATCGGGTGGACAAAATCTGAGTTCCAAGAACCGAAGTTTGTCGGCTCCTCTATAGCGATCCACACGAACGATGGAGAACCCCAAAGCCTTGTCGAACAAGGAATGGGTCGGAGAAAGAACGCCCTCTGCGTCCCCACGAACTGCTAGATCCGTTGAAGGGGAGGCGGCGACTGACGGCGGCGATTAGGTCGGCGGACAGAACGAGAGCACTTCCGTCTTCCTCTCTCCAGAAATCGCGAAAAGGCTCGACCTAAAACCGTATGTGTTCGAAGCCCTAATCACGTTCCTTTTATACGCAAGGCATAAAATAGGATATCCGCAGACCAGAGGAAAAAACAGAACATTTCTGTCCAGATTTACATTCGCCGAATTCGACTAAACAATATAACCGACTTCGACTGAGATTCGGCGAAACCATTTCGACGAATTCGTCAATATAAATTCGGCTATATCAATTCGTCGAAACCATTTCGTCGAACTGACATGATTCGGATAAACCCTTTAGTCAAATCTGTTACAATTTCGGTTAATCACATTAGCCGAATATCATTAGTCGAATCAAGCTAATTCGGTTAAACCCTTTAGCCGAATTTGACGCAGTTTAGTTAAACCCTTTAGCCAAATTTGTCAAGTAAATACCCATTCGTTTAAACCCTTTAAACGATTTCCCGTTGAGACATTCTCAACTTAATTCCAAGCTGTCACAGGATTGGTCCTCCACTCATATCCAATATGAGTAAGGCCAACACAATCCTTTCTCCAATTTCTCCAAACGCTTTTATGTGCGACCCTATAGGCTCATATTGCGTTGGCAGTAAGACTAATTGTTGATTGCTTTGAGATCACCTCAGAAACTCCAACAGACACGCCCCTAGGTCACGCCCGAGACCTAGGGCGTGTAAGGTACGGAAAAGCTGTCTTTAATACCCGGGAACGTTCGGGAGAAAAACCGCCAAACTTCATAAATCTGTTGGTCACGCCCCTAGGTCAGGCCCGTGACCTAGGCGTGTCTTGGCTTGATCTGCAAACGGCGGGAAACGGCTTGAGATGGAGTTAATTTGGCGGTTTAGAGTAGGTCACGCCCCATTGTCACGCCCGTGACAGTGGGGCGTGTAAAAACTATCAGACGTGGCATGATCCAGCACTGCAGGGGAGTCACGGCCCGTGGCTGAGGTCACGCCCCTAGGTCACGCCCGTGACTAGGGGGCATGTAATATTAATCTGACGTGGGCTTGGTTCTGGCAGTCTCAGCGATCATGGCCCGTGGCTGAGGTCACGCCCCTAGGTCACGCCCGTGACTAGGGGGCGTGTACTTGACAATTTTCCAAAACAGCACCAATTTTTCTTCTGGTAAAAACATTGAGCCCAAAAATGCTATCAGCAGGCCAAATTTACCTGAAAAGGAAAAATAAGTAAATTAAGCAGAATATATTGATAATAAAGACAAATATTGATTGATTATTAAATTAAAAACTAACTAAAAACTAAGATGAAAATAGAGTTATCAAGGAGGAGAGCTGGTCCTCACTCGTCTCACCACAAAATAAATCCTTGCCCAGCAAGGTGTCATCTCCAGGGAGGCAGCAGGAGGATAAGGCAATGAATGAGGCTTCCTCTATGGAGGGGGGATCATCCTCCTCACACGAGAGGATACACTCATCGTTGACTTGAGCAGAATGCTCCAAGTCCTCCTGAAGTACCTGTGAAGACTCAACCTGCACAGGCTCAGATGAAGAAAGGGGATCAAGAAATAATGAAGAATAAGAACATAAATGGAAATCAATCAGGGGAGTGGTCCCGGTCTCACTCCCATTAGGTTGGGGAAATAAAATAATGTTGGCATTGTCATCAATGCTGCAAGAGTCGGCGGGATCAACAGTGGTCATGCCCAAGATTTGGACTTCCTCCACCGGTGCAGAGGAAAGCTCCTCTTCACCTAGAAGGTTGTCCTCCTCCATAGGAGCAGGCATAACACATAGATCGCCAGCCTCATCCTGCGACACATCCTCAACAATGTCGTCAGAGACGAATATAGTATGCACAACAGGGGGAGGAATAGTGCTTGGATAAATGTCAAGCACCGATTCCTCATAAAATATCGAATCTACACATGGTGATATATGCGCAGGGGAGATGGGCTCAGCCATGTCAGAGCCTAGATCAGCCACACATCTGGTGACTGTGTCCACACCATCCCCTTCAAAGCATGAAGGTGATATGGGAACATAACCAGATGTTGAAGGTGTGATGCCAGAAGTAGGAGTCGGGACGATCCGGATATCCGGCTCGTCATCCTCGTCCAATTGGCGAAGATGAGCAGCACAATCCTTCAAATCATGGTCGGTGCTCTGACAAAATATGCACTGCCTTGCGGGCTTCTTTGGCACAGCAGGTGCTGAAGCCGAAAAGAAGTATGACGGTAAAGGCGCGGCAGAATAGCCATAGGACTTACACGCACCATATGGAGTACCAGACGAAGTCGGTGCTCCATATATTGGGCCTTGAGTGATAGGGCTATTATCTCCCTTTGGACATCTATCACTAGCATGAGAGATATCTCCACACCAACGGCAACAAATATTAAATGAATCCCACATAGTGTGAAGATAAAATGATTCAAAATAAAAACACTATTGTGCAAAGTACTACACCTAACAAAAATTTACTAGAGCAACCTAATATAAACAGTAAGAAGAAATAAAACAAAAAGGATGCAATATACAAATGGAAGAACTTCTCTCGCAGGTTCTCCCTCTCCAGAAAACTCACACGTCTGTGTTCCCCGGCAACGGCGCCAAAAACATGATGCGCAAATCTCGCACACCGCTATAGGCGGTAGCAAGACTGCGGCATGAAATGGCAATGTACCGATCGTTCAAGTAATATAAAATGTGGGAGTGATCCCCAAGTATCGAATCTCAAAGGAACACAGTAAGGTGGAGTTAACTATCGAGGAAGGACTTGAGATTGAAGTCCTTTAGGTCGGATGGGTGCGAAAGCGGGTGATTTGGTTTGTGGAAATAAAATAAAATACTACAACTACTCTTATGCAATGCCGCTATGCAATGCTTCGCTTGGCGGAATGGAGACTAGGCAGGCCTTGAGCGCACTGCTTCGCAAGGGAGGATGGACGAGTAGGCAAGCGGAATCGAACTGTGCAGGCCTTGAGCACGCTGCTTCGCTGGGCGAATGGAAGAGTAGGCACACGGAATGGGCGAGTAGTCAGGCGGAATGGATGGTGGAATGGGGGCGCTCCTCAAATCACATAAACCACAAATATGACCACAAAACCATGGAAAATTACACTAATAACAATTAGGGTTTATGGACATCATTCATATAGAAACATACAATTCATACACATCAAATAGAATCAGCAAAAATAACAAGGAGGAGGTAAGATTACAACCGAAGCACGAAGACTCGCCGGAGATTCACGGCCGGAATCGTAGGGTTGTCAATCCTCGTCCGCGCTCGGTCTCCAACTGTCGTCCGGGGTAGAAGATGGCTGTCACTACCTCCCAATGGACCCGTCTTCTTCGTCAATAGCCTTCAGCCACGATCTTGCCGGAGAACTCCAATGATATAGTGCAACATCGGTTGAAATGGAGCTTGGAAGCTTCTGAATGATGGAGGCGGACGAGAGGATACCCCGGCTCGAGATTGGCGTGAAGAATATGCTCGTAGCACCTCCAAATGGTGGGCAGCGATGGAGCGGCGAAAATGGCGCGGAACTAGAGCTCTGGGCGTGGGAGAGATGGTCCTCATTAGGGCGGAAATCTGCGCTTATATAGAAAAATAGTCAGAAATTGGTCACGCACCGTCGAACGCACAACCGTGCGTGGACCGTGCGATATTTAACAAACAGACAGGCCAGGAAGATGAAGTTGGCGCGCCCGTGCATTTTACTCACGCACGGTCGAAGCCGACCGTGCGTGAAAATGCACGGGCAAATTCAGATCGGCCAAAAACAAGGCTAAACAGGTTGATCGTGTGATTCCTTCACGCAAGGGCAACTGCCCGTGCGTAGAGATGCACGATCAACGACAGAAAATTGTTTTCACCCCAGAAGAGAACGCATGATCGCATTCGACCGTGCGTCAAGGAAAACGCACGACCGTGCGATATACGTAGACATGAATTCTAGGTAAAAATGGATGAAACATCCACCTGCATCAGCCCCTACCCAGCTGGGAATACCCCTCCAGCTCAAGCATAAATGCATAAAAAGAATGGGGAGCACATTGTGCTTGCCCCCAATAACAAAGCATGCAATTGCACACCACAACAGGCCTAAAAGGTGCACTTCGTGTAATCCGGAGTATCAATGCAATATAAGCAATAATGTGCAGAAAGTGAAGTGCAAATACGTGAAAACAAGCCCAGATGAGTCAGAAAAACCCTATATAAATTGGAATCATCACCACTATTAGCAGACAGGTGCGAAGTTGCCTTTCAGAGAGGCATTCAAAAGATTCTCCGTATGATGGAGAGGAAGTTCGGATGTGGCATTGCCAGTCTTGGAGCTGGGGACCTTTCCGAGGATGATCACTCAGATGTAGCCGATGATAGATTCTTGTACCTATTACCATTTATGTTCCTGTTTTTAGTATTGTTGTTTGTAATTGTTCTTACTTATGTGCAGCGTTGAGCTGGTGTGGTTGTATTCCTTCATTGTATATATTGCATTTGTTTTCTTGTGTTATTTGCGACTTTAGTGTCTTACATATTGCTGAGGACAGGCCCCAGAGTGGTCGGTGAATAGCAGGTGTATTCAAACCATAAACGAACGTAAGAGGGGCAGTCCCTTACGACGTCGGGACCCAACCGCGTAGGAGAAGGGCGAACCTTCAATCGACGACAGTGTAAAGTCCACGGGGCAGGACCCTGAAGTGGCCAGTGAATAGCAGGGGAACTCAAACCGTGGATGAACGTAAAGGGGGCAGGCCCATACGATGTCGGGACCCGACCGCGGAGGAGAAGGGCGAACCTTCAATCGACGGCAGTGCAAAGTCCCCGGAGCAGGGTCCCGAATTGGCCGGTGAATAGCAGGGGTATTCAAACCATGGATGAACATAAAAGGGGCAAGCCCTTACGACGTCGGGACCTGACCACGGAGGAGAAGGGAGAACCTTCAATCGATGGCAGTGCAAAGTCCCCGGGGCCGGTCCCTAAAGTGGTCGATGAACAGCAATGGTATTCAAACCGTGGACGAACGTAAGGGGGGCAGGTCCTTACGACATCAGGACCTGACTGCGGAGGAGAAGGGCGATCCATCAATCGATGGCAGCGCAAAGTCCCCGGGGCAGGGCCCCGAAGTGTTCCTGTAGTAGAATAGTGTAGAACATGTAAAACATATTAGAAAATATACGTTGATACATGCATAAGTGCAATCTTGCGGCTTCTGAGCTAGTATGTTTTTTGATACAAATTTGACGAGAGAGAAGGTAATGTCGAGCTCCCCTTGCGTTGTGCCTTCACAAGCTCTTCTGGTCATTCAACATGGTAGGCAGTAGTGATTCAGGTGTTAATCATTCCGGCGACCGACCCTCGGTGGCCTCCTTTTGTGCTTCTTTGCGAAAAACCTCCAGGTGCCATAACTAGACAAGGCATTCAATTTCTTCTTTCAACTTGGCGCATTGCTCCGTACGATGCCTTAGGCCATTATGGAAATTGCAAAACTGGGATTGGACTCCTCTACGCTGGGAGAGTGGTCTGGGCCAGTTGATGATTTTGTTGTTAAAGATTACAGACAGGATATGCTCACGGGGGGCGTTCAACGGGGTGTAGACCAGAGAGCTTTGATTTGCCGACCCCCGGGAGCAGACTATGTGGCTCTGGACGGGCCGTCCTGCCCTCACGGACTGTTGTTGTTGTCTCTTTCTCTTTTGAAATGAATCTTTAAGTGGTTTTGGGTTTGATGATGCCGGAAGATTTTCTTCCTTCGGCAATGTAGGGGTTGCACGACCCTCTTGCGCGCCGCGTTTCTCAGAGTTTAGATTTGGCGATGGGTCATAGTTGATCCAAAGAAGCCTGGTTGTGGCTGCATCGAGACCATGAATCGAATCCCTGAGGATTTTCCCTTTGTTGGCCATGCGTCCGGACATGGAAACGTCATGATGCAGGGCGTAAAGGAAGATGCACCCAAATATCGCGTCGTTGGGCGAGTCTGCTTCTGCGATGGTGAACTGAACGTCATACCGGACCGGTTCTGAGAGCATTCCTATTTGAATGGGGAGGATGGCGACTCATACGTTGGGTACCACCATTCCGTCCGGGAGTTCTGCTTCGCCGGCCCTGAGTTTGAGGTTCCCACTTAGGAGTTTGAGTCGCACCACGGCTGCCACGAACAGGATGTTGAACGAGATGCGATGGGTTATCAACTCCCTCCTTAGTTCACAGGCTGGGTTGCCTATGCTTGCGTCTAAGGAGAAGTTCAACCATCCACGGGGACTCTCTTGGCGAAGCTTATGAAGATTTTTTCTTGCTGTTTCATCTGCTCCGCTTCCCCTGGGCGAGGGGACCTGCCCATCTCGGGCTTTTCCATTTCCTCTTCTTGGATCCTCTGTGTGCGTGCTTTGTGCCATTCAACGAACAGCTGGGGAAGCTCGGTGAAGTTGTGGATCGCTCCCTTGGGCAGATATTTATACCAGCGGAGTGCGTCTCCGCGCAGTGTCTCAGCAAAAATTTTGCAACTGATTTAGTCGGGAAGTCCGAACGTCTGCATCGTTATCAGGATGTGATTAACGTGCCCGTACGGGTCCTTTGCTCCGTGAAACTCCTTGTAGTCCGGGAGCTTTAGCCATGACGGGATTGGATATGCCAAGATTTACTTTGACAGGGGGGATCGCCTTTGCTGGTACGTGACATCATTCAAATCATGTTCCACCGCGAGAGGGGTCGGCATGCTGGCTGATCCAAGCCACTAGGATAGGATGGGGGTAGCGATGAGCGCTCTCTACACTGGGCTTTTGGGGATGGAGGAACTGCATGCGTCATATAGTTTCCGGGGTGGGGGTGGGGTGTCCATTCCTGCTGGTTCCATGAACTTGGATGAAGTGGGTGCTGCATTCGGGAATCCTTTGCACGGTATTTGGGAATCCAATTCCCACAGACAGCGCCAAACTTTTGCAGGTCGCTCGGGTGCTCTGGTGGACCGGTCGAATTGAACGGCATTAGCTCGTCAGAGAACCGAGTGTGCAAACAGTCAATGAATGAGTTAGTAAGTGGCATGAAGGTTCTTAACGTGGAAAACACAGAAATGGTAAAAAAACACGCGGCCAGAGCTATACCGACCAAACTCCACTATATTCTGGGGGATTACAATTGTATACTTAAAATTCGAGAGAGACAAGATGCCGCTCGTTACAATAATAGAGAGAGAGAGAACTCCGAAGGTAACATGCCACCACTCGGAAAACTAAGTATTTTTTCTTCTGAGAACTGTGGTCGGAGCAAAAGTGAGAATGCCCAGTCGCCTTTCGGGAGAAGAGAAATCTCCAAGTCCACGAAGGAGATCTTCGAAGCTTCGAAGGAGATCATCAAAGCGCGAAGGAGATCTTTGAGCACCGAAGGGGAACTCAAGGGAAATCTTCGACAGAGCTCTCTCGGGTGCAGAAGGCAAGGTCCCCCGAAATGAAGGCTCTGGGCTCCTTTTTTTGCTTTGGCAGGGGGTAGCCCGGTAATATTGTCGTCGTAACCACCGTAACCACCTGATGGGCGAATCACGCTGGTCGATTTGGAGCACACGGATCCCCATTTTTCATAATGACCATCTCACCCTTCGGGCAGTTCGGGCAGCTTTATTGAAGGTAAGAAAGGCGACAAGCGAGTCCTGCAATCTGAGAAATTATGAAATGTTAACTGCGCGCGCATTCTGAATGTGGAATTGTTCTGAGCGCGCACCGATCTGAGGGTGTTCTGGGTACGCAGCGAAAGCGGGAGCGCTCTGAGTGTGCAATGAACACGATATCATTCTGAGCGATTGGAGAGGTGTGGAGTTGCGCCCATCAAGGGGAATTAGGCTTCGATCGCACCAGACGAGCGGCGCGACTCCAACCAGGCCTCCTGTGAGCCCTCCTGCAAAAAAAGGGGGAGATGTCTTGGCCGTGCCTTGCTGGGGAGAGGGGTGCGGTCGGCTGCACCCTACTGGGGGTGCGGCTCTACCGCACCCCAAGGGGGTGCGGCCTGGCCGCAATCCTTCTAGGCGGTTGGCGTTACCGCGCGCGCTTGTGGTAGCGCCACGCGGTAACGCCACGCGAATTGTGTGCGGTACCGCGAGTGCTAGCGCGTGCGGTAGCGTGCAGGAATGCGTGTGGCGTGACTGAGCGCGATGCTTGTTGCGCGTGGCTGTGCGCTTTTGCGCGGTCGGCTGGAAATGGTGGTTTTGGCCCACTCTCCCCTCATCACCTTAGTGGTGGAGTGGGGGTTTGGGAATAACCGTCACTCGGTTTTGCATATTATAGGAGGGAGCCCATGAATGTATGCTTATCAATTATAAACGACTCAAAAAATTTAAAATGATTACTCAAAAAATGCAAAGATAGCGCAGTGTATATATAAACATGCATGTGTGTAATGAAAAATCATGTCTTAAGTTCTGTTTTAATTTTATACTCTTTGTCATGATTATAATTGTAGCAAAGTAATAAGTGAAAGTTAGGCGAATGAACCGAGTTCTCCGGAGGGCGAAAAGCGTATCGTGGTTATAAACGCAAGGCCATTGTAACATCCCGATTCGAGCTAGACCCATTGTGCGCATTTTTGAGTCAAGCGAGTTGACTCGGGCTCGGGGTGTACTGAGGGCCAGGCTTGCACCTGAGCCGGTGAAGTGCACTCGACGAATGCGGCGAGTACCATTTCTATTCTTTGTCCCGATGCTTGCTGTATCGGGATCCGAGCCGTCCGGAGGGCATAACTTGGGCGATAAAACTCGAAGGAGGCGTACCGCCTCGAAGGAATTATAGTACGTACATTAGCTTAAATAACGTGGTCTGCGAATAACATATTTACCCAAAATGGTGAAATTGACCAAACGATCTCGGAATTCACCTTATTCAATTTTGTTAGACTCGTGAAACCCATACGAGGCCAACGAAACTGTCCGTGCTCGATTCTGATAAGAATCGGCGAAATTATAACGTGATTTGCAAATAACTCATTTACCCAAAAATGTGCAATCGAACAAACAACCTCGAAATGGACCCCAGTCAGTTTGTTGGACTCGTAATGATGATACGAGTCCAACCGAGTCGTTCGTTTGAAATTCCGACGTCGTTCGACGAGTTTTAATGCGGCATAAAATTAGGCCGTAAGCGCTCCAGAGAGCGTAAAATGAGCAAACGAACTCAGATTTGATCGTGGACTGTTCCGATAGATGCGTATCAGCGAGACGGTCGTAAAGAGCCCTCCCGAGACAAATTCCGAACTTCCTAGAGAAATCTACGCGTGTTTGGTTGAAGTCCAATCAACCCTCCTAATCTAATAATAATAATAATATATATATATATATATGTAAAAGTTAGGTTAGAAAACATACCTTACTCGATCTACTCCTCCCTCCTGCTGCGACCTGACGGCGGAAGCGAAAGCCGATCTCCCCCGATCCCTCTTCCTCCCTCCGGCGCGCCACCTTCGGCAAGGCCAACTCCGAGCTCCGGCAACCCCTCCTCCTCTACCTTCTCCGGCGTTCCTTTACTCCTCCATCAACCTCCTACTGCAGCCACTTCCGACTCTCTCTTAGTTCTGCCTAAATCGCGGCTAGGGTTCTGAAGCCGGCGTCTTCTTCCTCTCCTCTCCCTCACTCTCTGATCACAGAGATCGAAGGGGATTACTCTTCTGCTGCTAGGATCTGTTGAGGCGGGGCTTTGTTCTGAGCTTGGTATCCCTGGACTGGTTTAACAAGGGTTGAATCTAATTTAGGTATATTATATTTATCTCCCTATAAGCTTTATTTTCTCCTTACCTCCTCTTATAGTTTCTTTTCTATGGCTGGAGTTCATGATACGTCAAGTTAGAGTGTTGATTTTGATTTTAGGTTAAGCTTTTGTTTGGCCTACCTATACATACTTTATGTGCTTTAAAAAGGAGTTTAGCCTAAACTATACTAGCTATATATTTTTATATAGAAATGTTATATGGTCGGTTGTTGTAATCTAGGATAATATGTTTCTTTGGGAAGGGGAAGAGGAGAATCAAATAAGACAGTCATTTGTATTTATTCATCGTATATAGCTGTTTGAGTTTGGAAGGGAAATTACTCTCTCTGTTTTGTTTTGTGGCCACTAACTGAATTTAAAAAGGGGGATTCCTGTGTGTGTTTAGTATTGGTTGTTGTGGGTTAAATCTTTGTGAGTTGCTATTGTTATGATACCCCAACTCCAATGCAATGAAAATTGGGGAAAATTCTATTGTTGTGGGGGGGGGGGGGGGGGGGGGGGGGGGGCTGCTTTAATTTATTTAAAGCTGTTAAGTAAGGAGTTGCTCTTGTAGGGCTTTCTTTGTGTTTGCCTTAACTTATAAGTTGGGGTATTCTGGAGTAAATACTCATGTTGGCCGGTTGCTACTCGTTTCCATATTCTGTACAGTTTTGTTGCTTGAGTGAGCATTTGGAGGAATGGAATGATAGTATTGTCGTAGGAGATTTGGGCAAAATCATGTAAGCAATTTGAGGGTTTCTATCTTGTTTGGTTGCTATTACTTTCTTTCTCTATTGGTTATTGTGGAGTGATTCAGAGAATGGGGAATAGGGATGATCTTCTATAGTACATTTGTACATGTTTTGGTTCTATTTCATTAGGGTTGTTTGTTGTTTGTCTGCCCTTAAGCAGTCCAGATTTTAAGTGCTTTTTTCTTTTTTTTAGTTTGGGTAATGTTGACTGATTACATGTTGTATATTTCTGTGGATCAGGACCCTTTAATCAGTCTTGGCCAACTGTCGCCATGCCACGGAGGAGACAACCGCGAACGTCAGCTGGAAATCAGGTGACTTCCTCCCCTCTCCCTTGGTGCTAGATCTTTAGATCACATAGGAGAGATGTTGGGCCAAGAGGACCCAACCTTGTGAGTTATGGTGTTTCCATAGGAGAAGACCATGCTAGAACTTCCGTTCTAGGGCGACGATCGCCGTGAGATTTGCTTCAATCAACCCCTCTCTTCAATACGAAGAGAGAGGATTTGATCTCGTGAAGATTGGTGGTCTTTTGAGGGAGTATTTGAGGAAATAGCGCTGTTCATTTTACCCCCTTGCTGGAGGAAGAAGATGAACAAATGTCATTAGATTTACTTTAAGATACGTGCGTAAATTATATCTGCAGACCGATGCAGAAATCTGTTTTCTGCGCGCAGCTGTGTTCAAGTTCAGATTTTGGCATGATTCAGTGGGATTCAGGTTTCGGGCTCAACACAAAATTTGTAGATCTCGGAAAATCCTTCGAGATGAGTGGCTGTGCATATTTTTTGGAGCCCTGTAGCTCCCTAGATAACCCTTGAAAATAGACTGTGTAATTAAGGTTTGTTAGTTTGTTGTCATGTATTACACAGCCAGCTTGTTGAGCTTGTTTGAGGATGAAACACTTGGAATTGGACCTTCGGTTCATCATAAAAATTGTAGCCCTTGTTGTTAACTTTCTAGAATGGGGTGGCACGTAAATTTTAGTGTAGTGAAACTCTCAGAATTTTAGTTTTAGTATTCTGTGTCATGGTAGCCTAAGTCTCGATGAATTTTGGAATAACTTCGTTGATACTTGTTGTTGTTCAAAACAAAATTGTATAGATGATGTTGATGATGATGTGCACATCGCTGTAGAATTTCATGATTTTTAGATGAATATTTATTGTCATTTTGTGAATAATAAATTGTGATCGTAACAAAGCAGCGAGTCTATGCTAGAGGCTTCAACGAGATCGGAATTGAAATGGATCCTTGTTTATATATATATTGGTGATTTACCTAGTTTTGTTTATCGGAGGATTTTTGGAATTGGCAGATAATTGTTGACGACAATGTGGACATCCCTATTAAATTTTATAATTTTCGGATATAAACTTGTTGTGATTTGTCAATATTAGGTTATAAAAGTATCGTGTCGTAAATAGCTATCAAGATTATTCCGAATGAGCTAGGATATGGTGTAAACACTTAAGACGCTAACCCTGACGAGTAGAAGAAATTTTAGAAGTCATGGGTTTAATATAGCCATTTGACTGATCACTCGTTTGATGACTCTCTAGGACAATAAATATGTGCATGAAACTTTAGGCAAGTTGTCTTTTGAATAGTGCTCCTAATTACAATATATGTAAAGGTTATTAGTATGATTTTAATATAACATTGGAGGTGATTGACCTATATATTGGGGAAAATTATGTAATGAACGATTGATGGCGTAGTATGTATTAACATTTAAATATATATGTTGAATCTAACAGGGTTGGATGAGAAACAACCCTTGAGTAAAAGCCGAGCTTAGCCTTATAACATCATGATAGTCTTCTGGTAATAATCTTGAGTCAATTGGATGAATATTTGTAGTACCTTCCCTTATGTGGTTCATATAACTCATTTGGTCTGCGAATAGTAAAACGGTAGAATGGAGATAACTTGTAGACCATTAGGTGGGAATGAGAGGTAGTTGGTGTACCTGATTTGGATGAAGAGGTTGAGGTCACCAAAAAGGAGTTTGGGTGATGAGAGTGCTTGGTGAGCTATGGGTAAGGCTGTGCTCGGGATTAACGAAAGATCGTCTTTCCCCTTAGAGGGTCATAAAGCACTGAGGTTTAATTCAAGCGAAATGATAAGAGGGTAATCTTATGGGTAGATACCAATAATACTAAGTGTCTTGAGAAAGGGAACTTTGGGGTGTCATCGTATTGTAGTTCCTAGTACCGTAGCGAGCCCCTTACAGGGTAACCCTCGGGAAGTCCAAGATTAACCCTAAATTACAATAACATTTAAAGTAGGCAAGAGTAGCCATAGTAGGGTAAGATTGGATTTATGTATCTTCTCCCAGTGTGGGAGTGACAGGTGTGTGGTATACTGGGTTGGACGAGCTGGAGGCTCGAGGGGAGGATAGCCCCGTTAGTTCTTGGATAATTGTGGCAGGTCTTTGGTACTAGGCAGGTCGTCGCACCGACCGCGGTACGTGGACTTAGCGGGTGTGTTGGGGTCTGAGGGTCCAGCTTGTTTGCGTGTCGGGACGACAATTCCTCGAAGACACCTTCCACTTAGCTCACAGCCTGGTGGACTCCAGCAAAGAGTACGCAGAGCTCCGCGGTTGTTTAGCGTCGAGGCGTACGTGCGGTCTAGGCCTGGTAGTGTGCATACCCGCCTAGGAGTGGACGGCCCGGTCCGCTACCACCGTGTGTCACAACGGTTGGTACCCGAGAGGTTGGCTTCCTTTCAAACAAAGGGAACTACAAAGGTCTATGCACATAGAGTCGTTTGTGTGAGTTTCATTGCATAAATCATTCATAGCATAAGCATAGTATACGCACTTGCAGATCCTCATCATATAAATTAGTATGGGCTCTTTTATATGATGAGTTATAATTCCTGGAAATCCTAACTTATAAGTTTGTATGGGCATTCATATAAGTTAGGGTACGAGATTGATTACTTATCGCCACTGTTCTTACTGCCTTGCTTTACCTGCTTTACTTACTGTTTATTTACTACTGTACACCTGTATTATACTCCTGCTTATACATGATTAGATTAGCCCCTTTTACACTCGTGTAGCTTAGAATTTGTGTATATACTAGTTTACTTTCCCCGTCACCTGCTTTGCATATTACTGATATATTGCAGCTTTTCTTCCTTTCCTTCCGCCCGGTGCCTTGGAGTCGCCGGAGGAGCGGATGGGAAGCCACTTAGTCTTTATGACTAACGGTTGCTACGTCCCTATTTTTAGGAGCACATTCAGTGGTGTAGCAGCGTTCAACACCGGAGGCCAGCCAGGTCAGGTGTGTAGGGCTGGGGTTTATGGTACCTTAGCTGTCGTCAGTGACAGAGGCGGGTGAGTGTTTTGAGATGTAGCCCTTGGGGCATTTAGCTGGTTACTCTGATGATTTGCAGGAGCTTGTGTAGCGTTCTGCTTTCCTTTGTACTGTTTTGGACATTAGTACTTATTGTGAATCTTTGGCTTTTAATGCTTTCTATTATTGATGGGTTGGCGGTGTTTAGTTGGTTTGGCCGGCAGGATAGGCATCTTGTGGGGAGGCTAGCTCGTGCGCTGGCGCTTCCGCAAGGCGGCAGTCCTGGGCATAAGACTTCCCTCGGCCGTGATGTGTGTTCCGGGAGGGGGATCTTACAAATGGTATCAGCTTGCAACGATCCTGAGATAAAGAAGTCCATTAGACCACTAGGCTACCCCTGCTAGCTAGATCAGTTGGAGGACAAACTAATGCAGCGGAAGCAGTGGTGTGCTCATGTGTAATTCACAATAAGTATGTCCGCTTTTTCCAATAGAAAGTGCCAACCTAAGCCAAACTCGTACCCTTACAGACAAATGCTGGCTCACTCTGAGACAGTAATTGGTATTCCCATTCCAACCATTAGAGTTTGTTTGGTATAGGATTGATGCCAACCTAACTAGGATACCATTTTTGGTCGACTTAGCATGATATGTCGTGACATATCCTAGCCTTATACTGATCTTGGGGATGATTGGGCCAAGCAATAAGTGACCTTGAGTGACTAAGGGGAGAGTTTAACATAAGTGTAAATGCTGGAGACTCACACCCTGAGATTTCTACCCTAGATATGGAGTAATATTATCACCTTACACAAAAATTAGGCCAATTTCAATGAGAGTGGTGCTTGTAGTCTATTACCAGCTTAGTGAGAGACCACCAAGCATGTCTTTTATACTCTACGTGGATACCTCACACTTCTATCTATGTAGAAGGTCTCATATGGAGAAGATACGATAAGAATTCGGATCCAAAGAAGGCTCATGTTGGGACGAATGTGTTATATTGGTGGCGGAAGAAACTCAGCCGAAGAGATATGGAGGCTAATCTCTTCGTTTATTGGGCTAGTTATGTACCGTCTTGGATCCCTTGAGGAGTTAGAATCTTTGTAATTTTTGACATTGGAAGTTTTGATCCCTAAGAAGTTAGTTCACCTTAAACAAGGCAGACTGCTAAGGCCGTATTTGGGTTGATAGGATTTTTTACTAGCGGAATAAGAGAGGAAAAACATTTTTGAAGATGATCATTTTCTTTATATTGTTCTAAGATTATGTGGATAAGTAACGAGGAGAGTAGTAAATTTACACTTTGGGGATACGCAGCTATGTGGTGATAACATTATAACTGGGAAGTTAATGAAATTTTGTGCATGCATTGCGGGTATGATGAGCAACTACCCCTGGGTTTGGAAATTCTCGGTGAACGTTTCCTTTAGTGTTGTAATTACTTGACATCGGAAAATTAATAAGTGTTAGGCGGTGGAGTCAACAATATTAATATGACTTGATTGATGATTTAAAATCCTAAGAGTTTGTATAAAATAAACATGCATGTCATGGATGGTCGTTGGCAGGAATGGTAGGGCGCTTGTAATGGATTCGATTTAGTTTATCACATTGTGAAGTATGCCCTACTTTTGGTAGTCTGCATAACTCGTGTCGAAAGGAAATCATCCCGAGCCTTGCACATTGGTTCACGTTAAGTACAAACATATATAAATATACCGGGTGATTGGATGTTCGTTGTGCATGCTCTCATTACAATGAGTTGCAGCTTGGTCGTCGTCGTAAAAAAATGTGAATTTCTACATCACGGCTAGTATATAAGCGCGTCGATACGGGGATCTATAGGGTAAGAACTCTAAGTCGAGGAAGATATGCCCCCTAAGGTTTGTACCCATACGTGTGATGAATGTACTATATGGGCGGCGGAAGAAATTTAGTCCAAAACGTACGGGGGCTTGGCCCTTCGTTTATTGGCCTATTTTCGTGCCGACTTCGTTTTCCCTTAGATCATGCTTATTTAAGTGGTACGTGAACGATGATAATTAGATTCGTGATAACCTCTCATTATGGGTGTTAGCTTCAAGGGTGTTAAAACACGCCGTGAATTGAACACGTGATTGGAATATTGACGATAAGTGTTGAAAATGTTGAAGTGGAAGTTAGAGGGCTTTTGGACCTGGGCGGTCTGGGAGAAGGTCGGGCGGACTGGCGAGGTCGCGCGACCTGGCGGGTTGTCCGGGCGGTCTGGCTGGTATCAGCCTAGCTGCGGTCTCCTGGAATGACTGCTGGTATCTGGTCCAAGGTGGCAAGGTGGAGCCGCGCGGTCTGCCTCTGACCGCGTGGCGGGTTGTCCTCTTCTAGGCTGTGGCGGTCTGGTGTGACCGCACAGGGTAGTCCAGGTTCTCTGGTAGTATTCGTGGACTAAGGAAATTAGTCGCGCGGGTCTCAGTGCGCAGTCTCAGGAGGAGGCTGGTATGCGAGCTGATTGCTGTTCGCGGTCTCAGGAGGAGATCGGCATGCGGACAGGAGTTCGCGATCTGATGGCGAACTGGCTGTGTTCGTGGTCTCGGGCGAACACAGGTGGTGAACAGCTTCGGGCGGTCTGGCGAGCTCCTTGTGGAGTCGCGGTCTGCTGTGAGAGTGGCGGTCTCTCATGGTCGATGTTGAAGCTGGCGTGTTCACCAAAATGAAGCAGGAGTCCTGTTGCTGATCGCGCGGGTTGACCGGTCTGGTCGCGCGGTCTGGAGGGTGGTGATCCTATCTCATAGGGTGGTGACTGGATCCAGTCCCGCGCCTATAAATAGGAGCCACTGTAGCAGCATAACATATAGACACCAAGTGTAAGCTGAGTCCGACTTGTTCCTGCGGTCTGTTTTATTCTGACCATGCGGTCTGCTGATTGAATTCCTTTTGTGCAGCTTCTGCGGATAGTGCGGGCAGCAGCGTTCACCTCTTCCTCTGAAAGTGTTCGGGCGGTCTGCGGCTTGGAGTTGTGGTGCTGGAGTTCGGGAGAATCAGGAGGTCGGAAGTAGTGGGCGGCTTGATCAGCGAGTTGGTGGAGTTCTGTGATCGTCAAGTCGCTGCGGTCTGGCAGTGTATTGAAGTCGCAGGGAGGTCGCGCGGTCTGGAGCGGTCTCAGTTATCTGCATTTCCTTGTATTC
The DNA here is from genome assembly GCA_033032865.1 of Dactylorhiza incarnata. Lineage (NCBI taxonomy): Eukaryota > Viridiplantae > Streptophyta > Magnoliopsida > Asparagales > Orchidaceae > Dactylorhiza > Dactylorhiza incarnata. The sequence goes on from JAWHQI010000018.1 coordinate 17,869,104, forward strand.
CCTTTTTTGGTGTTTGTGCTGGCGAAATCATGTCTCGCCAAGCATGTCTTGCCCTGTAATGAAGTTTTATGCTATCAATAAAGATTACATATTTGCCTAAAGATTGTTTTTGGTTGCTTTGGCTGTATCTTTTAGTTGCATAATCGATTCCTGCTTGCTCTCACAAGGTCCTTAGAGAAACTTTCACATGGTATCAGAGGGAGGTTGGAGTGGATAGAGCAGGTTGCAACTTAGAGTAGCCATCGCCTTTGTGAAGGAGGAACCAGTGGAGAGCAATGGAAGGTGGATATTCAAGAGGTCTTGGTATTGAGATGCTTACATCGACTAACTTCAAAAAGTGGAAGTCGTGTATGCAGAGCTATCTTCTGGGTGAGGACCTATGGGAAGTTGTTGGAGGAAATGAGACAGAAGAGGTGAAGGCAACGGAAGCTGGTGATAACGGTCCGGCTGTAAGGGCATGGAGGAAGACCAATGCCAAGGCCGAGTTCACCTTGAAGCGTGCTATTTCACCTGATCTCTTTGATCACATCTTGGGGTGTGGATCGGCTGCAGAGATCTGGAGAGCCCTGGATGGGATGTTTAACAAGAAGAATGTAGCAAGACTACAGTTCTTGGAGAATGAGCTGGCAAGGTCGGCTCAGGGTGATCTATCTATCTCAAACTTCTTTCTGAAGATGAAGAACTTGTGTGCTGAAATCTCAGCACTGGATCCTGATGAGCCTATCTCTGAGGCGAAGCTGAAGAGGCACATCATCCGCGGCTTGCGGAAGGAATATATTGCCTTTGTAACGTCGGTACAGGGATGGGCAAATTAGCCATCTCTGTTGGAGCTGGAGAACTTGCTTGCTTCGCAAGAAAGCTTGGCAAGACAGATGGCGGGGTTGTCAGTGACTGGGGGAGATGGCGAAGTGCTCTTCTTGGGGAAGAAGAAGAAGTGGGATAAGAAGAAGAAGACCACCGGAGGTTTTGGGCCTTCAACTTCTGGGCAGCAGGAAAGGGGATATGCTCCCAAGGCTAACGGGAAGAAGAAGGGAGAAGGTCCGAAGTGCTACAAGTGTGGCAAGTTTGGCCACATCAGGAAAGATTGCAGAATGGTCACTCAAGCAGGGCATGCTGTGGAGAAGGAGGAAGCTGAGGTCAGACATATAGATGGAGGATGGGGAGGAGCCTTCTCGGCTTCTGTTGGAGCTTCGGCTCCTATCAACTATCTGGAGGACTGGATCGTGGACTCGGGGTGTGGTCATCACCTCACCGGAGACGGGACCAAGCTTTCTTCTGCACAGCCCTACACAGGTAACAATGCTATCATTACTGCTGATTATACTGTGCATCCAGTAGAGAAGGTGGGGGTTGTTTCTTTGGGCAGTGATAGAGGGCCACTTACTTTGAAGAGTGTCTATCATGTGCCCGGAATGAAGAAAAACCTCTTCTCCGTGACTAACGCTGTAGACGCTGGGTATCACGTTCTGTTCGGCCCAACAGAAGTGAAGTTTCTACGTAATGTTGAGGCCGTGAAGGCCGAGGTCGTTCATGTCAGGAGACGGGCAAAGGACTTGTTCGTTTTATCGACAAGCTCCTACGTCGACAAGATGAAGACGAATGATGGTGCCGTTATATGGCATGAGAGGTTGGGGCATGTAGGGATGGACAAACTAAAAGCTATGGCGGTGAGAGGTCTGGTCAAGGGCCTGCCAAGTATATCTTCCTACGGAGAAGGTCATGTTTGCGCGGGATGTCAGTTCGGCAAGTCTCATCGACTACCGTTTGACAAGTCGCAGACAAGGTGTAGTGTGTCGTTGGAGTGCATCCACGGTGACTTAATGGGACCGATTGCTACCCCAAGCCTCGGAGGCAGCATGTATATGCTGGTGTTGATCGACGATTACACCAGATATGTCTGGGTTTATTTTCTAAAGGAGGAGGCGGAGGCGTTCGCCAAGTTTGTGGAGTTCAAGGAGCTCGCGGAAGGTCGGCTGGGACTGCGGGTGAAGAAGCTGAGGACTGACAACGGAGGGGAGTTCACCTCTAGTGAGTTCTCTAGTTTCTGTAGGAAGGCGGGCATCCGGAGGGAGCTTACTTGTGCGCATACTCCACAACAGAACGGAGTTGCAGAATGGAAGGTCCATCATCTGACGGAGACCTGCAAGTGTTGGCTGCATGCCAAGAGTATCCCAAAGTCCTTCTGGGCGGAGGGAATGTCTTGTGCTGCTTACGTCATCAACCGGATGCCTCTTAGTCCCATCAACATGTTAACTTCGCATGAGATGATGTTCAAGGAGAAGCCAAGTGTGCACACCTTAGAGTGTTTGGTTCCACCTGCTATGTGCATGTTCCAGATGCTCTTCGGACGAAGCTAGATGCGAAAGCAAGGAAGCTAGTCTTCGTGGGATACGATGAGCGGAAGAAAGGATGGAAGTGCATGGACCCGGAGACGCGGAGATTTGTTGTATCTCGCGACGTTGTATTTGATGAGGTGACATCTTACAAGGGGTCTTCTGGAGTGGAACTACCAGAGAGCAGGGTGGAGGAGCCGGAGCAAGCAGTGGAAGATCTTCAGGTGGAGCTACCTGTATCACCAGGTGGTCCATCTCCTTCTAGTTCCGAGACGGGGGCTTCTGGTTCAGGGAGCAGGGGGAGCATTGCTCCTAGCACGTCTGGAAGGGGAGCTAGGGAAGAAGCAGCTGAAGACAATGCAGTTCAGGGGAAGGAGCTGAGGAGGTCAAAGAAATCGATCGTTGCCCCTGATCGCTATACAGGAGGAAACGCAGTGAGCTTCGTCTCATGTTTCTTCGTTGGTCCCTTGGATGAGAGGGAGCCGTCGAGCTTTGAGAAGGCCAAAGGCGTGAAGGAGTGGGACGTTGCGATGCAAGAAGAGATGGCAGCTCTCGAGAAGAATGAGACCTGGCCTCTTGTGCCCAAGCCCAAGGGCACCACTCCTGTGACATGCAAGTGGGTCTATAAGATGAAGAAGAAAGCTGACGGCAGTATCGAGCGGTACAAGGCTCGTCTTGTAGCTCGGGGGTTTTCGCAGCAATACGGTGAAGACTACGATGAGACATTCAGTCTGGTGGCAAAAATGACTTCAGTTCGATTCATAATTGCCTTGGCAGCATTCAGTGGATGGAAGATCTGGCAGCTCGACGTCAAGAATGCCTTCTTGTACGGCGAGATTGACAAGGACATCTTCATGGCTCAGCCACCAGGTTTCGTGTCTGAAGATTTTCCGGAGCATGTCTGCAAGCTGAAGAAGGCCCTGTATGGGTTGAAGCAAGCGCCGAGGGCGTGGTACGGGAAGATCGCAGAGTATCTCTTATTCTGTGGATTTGTTGCTTCAGACTCGGACTCAAGCTTGTTCGTCAAGAAGAGCGGGGAGCTTCAGGTCATCGTGCTGCTGTACGTCGACGATATGATCGTGACGGGGAACTCAAAGGTGGAGGTAGCTAGGCTTCGGGCTGAGCTATCTATCAGGTTCGAGATGAAGGATCTGGGGGAGCTTCAACATTTCCTTGGACTTGAGGTGCAGAGGAAGGAAGGTGGAGTGCTGGTGACCCAGGCCGGGTATGCGGAGCGGATCGTGGATCGATTCGGCATGAAGGAAGGGAAGTGCACCTCCACACCTCTGGAGAAGGCTATGAAGCTTCGGAAGGATGAGGGGAGGATTATGCAAGATCCGTTGGTGTTCCGAGCTCTGGTTGGGAGCTTGATCTATCTGACGATCACAAGGCCGGATATTGCATATGCAGTAGGCAGAGTGAGTCAGTATATGGCGGAGCCACGGGTACCTCATCTGCTAGCGGCCAAGAACATTTTGAAGTATGTCAAGGCGACCTCGGACTTGGGTCTCCTGTACAGGAGGGATGCGGGCTTCGAGGTGCATGGATACATGGATGCTGATTACGGGGGAGATTCGGATGATCGGAAGTCGACATCTGGATTCGTCTTCATGGCGGGCCCTACGGCTATATCATGGTGCAGCAAGAAGCAGGATTCCGTATCGGTCTCCACCACAGAAGCGGAATACAAGGCTTCGGCCTTGGCAGCTCAGGAAGCCATCTGGCTTAGGAGGTTGGTGGGAGACGTCCACAAGGAGGTTCGGGAGCCGACTCTGCTACGCGGTGACAACGAGAGTGCTCTCAAACTGGTAACCAATCCAGTTTGTCACGCGAGGACCAAGCATATCGAGATCGAGCACTACTTCATACGGGAGAATGTGCTGGAGGGATATCTTTCGGTCGGGCATGTGCGGAGTGCGGACAATGTCGCAGACATCTTCACAAAGGCGCTGGCAAAGGGGCCGTTCACACGGCTAAGGGAGTTACTTGGACTGGTTTCAACTTCCCACTTCAAGGGGGGGTGTTGAAAATGTTGAAGTGGAAGTTAGAGGGCTTTTGGACCTGGGCGGTCTGGGAGAAGGTCGGGCGGACTGGCGAGGTCACGCGACCTGGCGGGTTGTCCGGGCGGTCTGGCTGGTATCAGCCTAGCTGCGGTCTCCTGGAATGACTGCTGGTATCTGGTCCAAGGCAGCAAGGTGGAGCCGCGCGGTCTGCCTCTGACCGCGTGGCGGGTTCTCCTCTTCTAGGCTATGGCGGTCTGGTGTGACCGCACAGGGTAGTACAGGTTCTCTGGTAGTATTCGCAGACTAAGGAAATTAGTCGCGCGGTCTCAGTGCGCAGTCTCAGGAGGAGGCTGGTATGCGAGCTGATTGCTGTTCGCGGTCTCAGGAGGAGATCGGCATGCGGACAGGAGTTCGCGATCTGATGGCGAACTGGCTGTGTTCGCGATCTCGGGCGAACACAGGTGGTGAACAGCTTCGGGCGGTCTGGAGAGCTCCTTGTGGAGTCGCGGTCTGCTGTGAGAGTGGCGGTCTCTCATGGTCGATGTTGAAGCTGGCGTGTTCACCAAAATGAAGCAGGAGTCCTATTGCTGATCGCGCGGGTTGACCGGTCTGGTCGCGCGGTCTGGAGGGTGGTGATCCTATCTCATAGGGTGGTGACTGGATCCGGTCCCGCGCCTATAAATAGGAGCCACTGTAGCAGCATAACATATAGACACCAAGTGTAAGCTGAGTCCGACTTGTTCCTGCGGTCTGTTTTATTCTGACCGTGCGGTCTGCTGATTGAATTCCTTTTGTGCAGCTTCTGCGGATAGTGCGGGCAGCAGCGTTCACCTCTTCCTCTGAAAGTGTTCGGGCGGTCTGCGGCTTGGAGTTGGGGTGCTGGAGTTCGGGAGAATCAGGAGGTCGGAAGTAGTGGGCGGCTTGATCAGCGAGTTGGTGGAGTTCTGTGATCGTCAAGTCGCTGCGGTCTGGCAGTGTATTGAAGTCGCAGGGAGGTCGCGCGGTCTGGAGCGGTCTCAGTTATCTGCATTTCCTTGTGTTTCCTTTTTTGGTGTTTGTGCTGGCGAAATCATGTCTTGCCAAGCATGTCTTGCCCTGTAATGAAGTTTTATGCTCTCAATAAAGATCACATATTTGCCTGAAGATTGTTTCTGGTTGCTTTGGCTGTATCTTTTAGTTGCATAATCGATTCCTGCTTGCTCTCACAAGGTCCTTAGAGAATTTTTCACAATAAGTGCATTTACTTATTTAGTAAGATATGAATATGTCTCTATACGTACAAGTAGGTGTACGCGTGATTGTATTGCCTCGATAAAGCAGTCCTCTGCAGGCTCTGTGCCGAAATCCAACCCTTGGATAAGGTTTATGTTCACGGTTTAGGAGCCCTTAAATGAAATGAATTAAACCACGAGATAAAAGTAGCACCAATTTTTTGAATCCGGTGCAAGTCTAAGTAGAACTGGGAGTAGACAAAAGTAACAATTGACTCGAGGTCGTGTGTTATTAGAAGGGAATGATCTGATTATGACCCATGCGAGGTGTAGAGTCATGAATTCACCTTACTTTGAATCTCAATAGTGATTCATAATATCACCGGAACAAATTGATAAGCATTGACGGATGTTCATGTGCGGAATTTGGAAACTATTTGGAAACATAAAAGCTTCCTGAGCTTAAATCCTTGAGCTAGTAACATCTTTTTTGGGTAGTTGATGGATTGAAAGGACATGATGACATTTCAGGTCAAGCGGTAAACATCCACGATGTTTGACCATTGTAGTTATCTTGCCATAACTTGATACTGTAATTGGTTGGTGGCTGCTTAGTTTTTGTTAGAGATTTATTTGGATCATATGCTGTAAGTATCTTGGTTTTAGGCTAGGAATTTGTCCTGCTTTCTTATGCTAACAGCCTGGAATTTTTTTTTTGTTGGCTAAGCCTTGATAGCTTTGTTCCGATCCTTGGCTAATTATGGAATACTAAAATCTAGATAGCATTATTCCTGAATATAATTGCATGGCTCAACTCTGGATAGTTTTAATTCTGATACAAATCTCTTGGGAGCATATGCTAAATTACCTGCTGCTACGCTTGGATTTTATTACTTTGGGCTGGTTTGTGTAATCTCGATTTAGAGGTTGCTATATACCCATCCTTTAAGGTTTTATGTTTGGGTCTGCTATGTGTAGTTTCTATTAGGTATTGTTGAAATAGTGTGAGTCATGATTAATTCGTATGACTCTAAAAGACAAGAGCGCTCACACAATCTGGACCCAATGTATAATTGAGCTTGATATTGTTAAGGGTGAATCATCCGTAGCAGCATACGGTGAGTATGTTTCAATCCCATCCGGAAGACCCTCGTAACCCCAACTTAAATTTCGGGGACGAAATTGTTTCTTCGTTTATTGGATTTGTAACGTTCCGATTCGAGCTAGACCCCTTGTGCGCGTTTTTGAGTCAAGCGAGTTGACTCGGGCTCGGGGTGTACTGAGGGCCAGGCTTGCACCTGAGCCGGTGAAGTGCACTCGAAGAATGCGGTGAGTACCATTTCTATTCTTTGTCCCGATGCTTGCTGTATCGGGATCCGAGCCGTCCGGAGGGCATAACTTGAGCGATAAAACTCGAAGGAGGCGTACCGCCTCGAATGAATTATAGTACGTACGTTAGCTTAAATAACGTGGTCTGCGAATAACATATTTATCCAAAATGGTAAAATTGACCAAACGATCTCGGAATTCACCTTAGTCAATTTTGTTAGACTCGTGAAACCCATATGAGGCCAACGAAACTGTCCGCGCTCGATTCTGATAAGAATCGGCGAAATTATAACGTGATTTGCAAATAACTCATTTACCCAAAAATGTGCAATCGAACAAACAACCTCGAAATGGACCCCAGTCAGTTTTGTTGGACTCGTAATGACGATAGGAGTCCAACCGAGTCGTCCGTTTGAAATTCCGACGTCGTTCGACGAGTTTTAATGCGGCGTAAAATTAGGCCGTAAGCGCTCCGGAGAGCGTAAAATGAGCAAACGAACTCGGATTTGATTGTGGGCTGTTCCGATAGATGCGTATCAGCGAGACGGTCGTAATGAGCCCTCCGGAGACAAATTTCGAACTTCCTAGAGAAATCTACGCGCGTTTTGTTGAAGTCCAATCAACCCTCCTAATCTAATAATAATAATAATTATTATTATTATTATAATAATAATATATATGTAAAAGTTAGGTTAGAAAACATACCTTACCCGATCTACTCCTCCCTCCTGCTGCGACCTGACGGCGGAAGCAAAAGCCGATCTCCCCCGATCCCTCTTCCTCCCTCCGGCGCGCCACCTTCGGCAAGGCCAACTCCGAGCTCCGGCAACCCCTCCTCCTCTACCTTCTCCGGCGTTCCTTTACTCCTCCATCAACCTCCTACTGCAGCCACTTCCGACTCTCTCTTATTTCTGCCTAAATCTCGGCTAGGGTTCTGAAGCCGGCGTCTTCTTCCTCTCCTCTCCCTCACTCTCTGATCACAGAGATCGAAGGGGATTCCTCTTCTGCTGCTAGGATCTGTTGAGGCAGGGCTTTGTTCTGAGCTTGGTATCCCTGGACTGGTTTAACAAGGGTTGAATCTAATTTAGGTATATTTTATTTATCTCCCTATAAGCTTTATTTTCTCCTTACCTCCTCTTATAGTTTCTTTTCTATGGTTGGAGTTCATGATACGTCAAGTTAGAGTGTTGATTTTGATTTTAGGTTAAGCTTTTGTTTGGCCTACCTGTACATACTTTATGTGCTTTACAATGGAGTTTTGCCTAAACTATACTAGCTATATATTTTTATATAGAAATGTTATATGGTTGGTTGTTGTAATCTAGGCTAATATGTTTCTTTGGGAAGGGGAAGAGGGGAATCAAATAAGACAGTCATTTGTTTTTATTCATCGTATATAGCTGTTTGAGTTTGGAAGGGAAATTACTCTCTCTGTTTTGTTTTGTGGCCACTAACTGAATTTAAAAAGGGGGACTCCTGTGTGTGTTTAGTAGTGGTTGTTGTGGGTTAAATCTTTGTGAGTTGCTATTGTTATGATACCCCAACTCCAATGCAATGAAAATTGGGGAAAATTCTGTTGTTGTGGGGGGGGGGGGGGCTGCTTTAATTTACTTAAAGCTGTTAAGTAAGGAGTTGCTCTTATAGGGCTTTCTTTGTGTTTGCCTTAACTTATAAGTTGGGGTATTCTGGAGTAAATACTCATGTTGGCCGGCTGCTACTCGTTTCCATATTCTGTTGAGTTTTGTTGCTTGAGTGAGCATTTGGAGGAATGGAATGATAGTATTGCCGTAGGAGATTTGGGCAAAATCTTGTAAGCAATTTGAGGGTTTCTATCTTGTTTGGTTGCTATTACTTTCCTTCTCTATTGGTTATTGTGGAGTGATTCAGAGAATGGGGAATAGGGATGATCTTCTATAGTACATTTGTACATGTTTTGGTTCTATTTCATTAGGGTTGTTTGTTGTTTGTCTGCCCTTAAGCAGTCCAGATTTTCTGTGCTTTTTCCTTTTTTTTTAGTTTGGGTAATGTTGACTGATTACATGTTGTATATTTCTGTGGATCAGGACCCTTTAATCAGTCTTGGCCAACTGTCGCCATGCCGCGGAGGAGACAACCGCGAACGTCGGCCGGAAATCGGTGACTTCCTCCCCTCTCCCTTGGTGCTAGATCTTTAGATCACATAGGAGAGATGTTGGGCCAAGAGGACCCAACCTTGTGAGTTATGGTGTTTCCATAGGAGAAGACCACGCTAGAAATTCCGTTCTAGGGCGACGATCGCCGTGAGATTGGCTTCAATCAACCCCTCTCTTCAATACGAAGAGAGAGGATTTGATCTCGTGAAGATTGGTGGTCTTTTGAGGGAGTATTTGAGGAAATAGCGCTGTTCATTTTACCCCCTTGCTGGAGGAAGAAGATAAACAAATGTCATTAGATTTACTTTAAGATACGTGCAGAAATTATATCTGCAGACCGATGCAGAAATCTGTTTTCTGCGCGTAGGTGTGTTCAAGTTCATATTTTGGCATGATTCAGTGGGATTCAGGTTTCGGGCTCAACACGAAAGTTGTAGATCTCGGAAAATCCTTCGAGATGAGTGGCTGTGCATATTTTGGGGAGCCGTGTAGCTCCCTAGATAACCCTTGAAAACAGACTGTGTAATTAAGGTTTGTTAGTTTGCTGTCATGTATTACACAGCCAGCTTGTTGAGCTTGTTTGAGGATGAAACACTTGGAATTGGACATTCGGTTCAACATAAAAATTGTAGCCCTTATTGTTAAATTTCCAGAATGGGGTGGCACGTAAATTTTAGTGTAGTGAAACTCTCAGAATTTCAGTTTTAGTATTCTGTGTCATGGTAGCCTAAGTCTCGATGAATTTTGGAATAACTTCGTTGATACTTGTTGTTGTTCAAAACAAAATTGTAGAGATGATGTTGATGACGATGTGCACATCGCTGTAGAATTTCATGATGTTTAGATGAATATTTATTGTCATTTTGTGAATAATAAATCGTGATCGTAACAAAGCAGCGAGTCTATGCTAGAGGTTTCAGCGAGATCGGAATTGAAATGGATCCTTGTTTATATATATATATATTGGTGATTTACCTTGTTTTGTTTATCGGAGGATGTTTGGAATTGGTAGATAAATGTTGACGACAATGTGGACATCCCTCTTAAATTTCATTATTTTCGGATATAAACTTGTTGTGATTTGTCAATATTAGGTTATAAAATTATTGTGCCGTAAATAGCTATCAAGATTATTCCGAATTAGCTGGGATATGGTGTAAACACTTAAGACGCTAACACTGACGAGTAGAAGAAATTTTAGAAGTCTTGGGTTTAATATAGCCATTTGATTGATCACTTGTTTGATGACTCTCTAGGACAATAAATATGTGCATGAAACTTTAGGCAAGTTGTCTTTTGAATAGTGCTCCTAATTACATTAAATGTAAAGGTTATTAGTATGATTTTAATATAACATTAGAGGTGATTGACCTATATATTGGGGAAAATTATGTAATGAACGATTGATGGCGTAGTATGTATTAACATTTAAATATATATGTTGAATCTAACAGGGTTGGATGAGAAACAACCCTTGAGTAAAAGCCGAGCTTAGCCTTATAACATCATGATAGTCTTCTGGTAATAATCTTGAGTCAATTGGATGAATATTTGTAGTACCTTCCCTTATGTGGTTCATATAACTCATTTGGTCTACGAATAGTAAAACGGTAGAATGGAGATAACTTGTAGACCATTAGGTGGGAATGAGAGGTAGTTGGTGTACCTGATTTGGATGAAGAGGTTGAGGTCACCAAAAAGGAGTTTGGGTGATGAGAGTGCTTGGTGAGCTATGGGTAAGGCTGTGCTCGGGATTGACGAAAGATCGTCTTTCCCCTTAGAGGGTCATAAAGCACTGAGGTTTAATTCAAGCGAAATGATAAGAGGGTAATCTTATGGGTAGATACCAATAATACTAAGTGTCTTGAGAAAGGGAACTTTGGGGTGTCATCCCATTGTAGTTCCTAGTACCGTAGCGAGCCCCTTACAGGGTCACCCTCGGGAATTTCAAGATTAACCCTAAATTGCAATAACATTTAAAGTAGGCAAGAGTAGCCATAGTAGGGTAAGATTGGATTTATGTATCTCCTCCCAGTGTGGGAATCACAGGTGTGTGGTATACTGGGTTGGACGAGCTGGAGGCTCGAGGGAAGGATAGCCCCGTTAGTTCTTGGATAATTGTGGCAGGTCTTCGGTACTAGGCAGGTCATCACACCGACCGCGGTACGTGGACTTAGCGGGTGTGTTGGGGTCTGAGGGTCCAGCTTGTTTGCGTGTCGGGACGACAATTCCTCGAAGACACCTTCCACTTAGCTCACAGCCTGGTGGACTCCAGCAAAGAGTACGCAGAGCTCTGCGGTTGTTTAGCGTCAAGGCGTACGTGCGGTCTAGGCCTGGTAGTGTGCATACCCGCCTAGGAGTGGACGGCCCGGTCCGCTACCACCGTGTGTCACAACGGTTGGTACCCGAGAGGTTGGCTTCCTTTCAAACAAAGGGAACTACAAAGGTCTATGCACATAGAGTCGTTTGTGTGAGTTTCATTGCATAAATCATTCATAGCATAAGCATAGTATACGCACTTGCAGATCCTCATCATATAAATTAGTATGGGCTCTTTTATATGATGAGTTATAATTCCTGGAAATCCTAACTTATAAGTTTGTATGGGCATTCATATAAGTTAGGGTACGAGATTGATTACTTGTCGCCACTGTTCTTACTGCCTTGCTTTACCTGCTTTACTTACTGTTTATTTACTGCTGTACACCTTTATTATACTCCTGCTTATACATGATTAGATTAGCCCCTTTTACACTCGTGTAGCTTAGAATTTGTGTATATACTAGTTTACTTTCCCCGTCACCTGCTTTGCATATTACTGATATATTGCAGCTTTTCTTCCTTTCCTTCCGCCCGGTGCCTTGGAGTCGCCGGGGGAGCGGATGGGAAGCCACTTAGTCTTTATGACTAACGGTTGCTACGTCCCTATTTTTAGGAGCACATTCAGTGGTGTAGCAGCGTTCAACACCGGAGGCCAGCCAGGTCAGGTGTGTAGGGCTGGGGTTTATGGTACCTTAGCTGTCGTCAGTGACAGAGGCGGGTGAGTGTTTTGAGATGTAGCCCTTGGGGCATTTAGCTGGTTACTCTGATGATTTGCAGGAGCTTGTGTAGCGTTCTGCTTTCCTTTGTACTGTTTTGGACATTATTACTTATTGTGAATCTTTGGCTTTTAATGCTTTCTATTATTGATGGGTTGGCGCTGTTTAGTTGGTTTGGCCGACAGGATAGGCGTCTTGTGGGGAGGCTAGCTTGTGCGCTGGCGCTTCCGCAAGGCGGCTGTCCTGGGCATAAGACTCCCCTCGGCTGTGATGTGTGTTCCGGGAGGGGGATCTTACAAATGAGGACCTGTGGGTTATGGGCCCACCACGCTTCCGCTGCGCACACCTTTAGGCGAATGAACCGAGTTCTCCGGAGGGCGAAAAGCATATCGTGGTTATAAACGCAAGACCATGTTGTTGCATGGTCTGTTTGGCGCGGCATTTTTGCTCGGGTGAGTTCGGACAAAAACCTCAACTGTTATAAAATTTATGTTTGACATTATAAAAGTGAATGGAGTTTCATAAGGTTCGAACAATTCATAACCACAACGTTCACGACCATCACCGCCATGCTAAACTGACCCTCAGTTATAAACCACAACACCATTTTGCGGTTATGACCTCAACCCTCAGTTACATGGTTATAATTGTAACCCCGTGAAGCTGTTATAGTTTCAGCACAAATAATACCTAACATAAACCCTAAAAATTGTTGCTGAAATCCTAGTTGCAGTTGATATCTTCAGTGGTTCTTTTCTAATTTTGAACCATGTGCAGCACCCAATAGAGCCCAATAATCACCATCGTAAGCTAATTTTAGCGCTTACACAAACAATGTTGAATTTTTTGAAGTGTAAGTGAAAGGTCGGGCATTCTGGTTTTGGAGACTACAGAGCTCGAGCGGTCTACGAGAGCTCGGTATTGGCGGACAGCTTCAGTCGGCCAGGTGTGTTCAAATACTCGCAGAGTCCGGGCGATCTGTAAGTATTGTTCTGACAGGTTGTCTTGGCTGGGCCGATTTGCTCAAGTAGTGTTTTGGTCTTATAGTGACCGCGCGGTCTAGTTCCAGTGACCGCGCGACCTAATAAGTAAGGTGCCTGTATCCCTCGTGGGCGGTGACGACATCCATTCGTTACCTATAAATAGGGGTGCAGGGCCAGCCATTTGTTAGAGAGAAAAGTGAGAACTGTAAGATCTAAAGTTTGGATTGTTTGTGCCAGTCTTAATTTTGAGGTCGCACGGGTTGAAGTTTGTTGACCCATTTGTTGTGTTCGCAGGTTAGCGACAAGCAGTCTCATGTCAGCAGTCTTCTTATCTTTCCAGCTTTGAATAACCAGTTCGCCAGCGGTCTCATCTAGGCGATCTGTGTTTGTAGTTCCTGGACTGTTTGCAGCGAACTCAGTTGATCAGGCGACCTTCAGCGGTCAGGCGATCTGGAGTGGCGGTCTTGCAGCAGTGAGTAGTTCATCTCTTCTGTTCATGGGATACTTTTGTGATCTAGTGATCGTGCGGTCTGGGTGATCAAGAAGTACGGACATGTTGTTATTTTTAGTAGATCAATAAGGAGCATGTTGTGCGGTCTGACAGTTAGCAGGTCAGCGATCTGTTCTTTTCGCGCGGTTTCAGGGGTGCTGGGCAGTCCTTCTATGATCGAGCGGTCTGTGCGGTCTCAGATACTCTAGCTGCCAGAAGCTTGTTATGTTGCTTGTTCTTCTCATCTAAGTTTCTCTTATAAATCTTGCTCGCCATGTATGCAACGCATTGTAAAAAGATAGTCAATAAAAAGATTTTCTTGTCCTTCTATTGTCACTGGTTACTTGATTTGAAATTGATTGAAGTCTTTTGATTTATTGTCTTCGATCCTACTCTGAAATTTTAACATGGTATCAGAGGCAGGTTCCAAGCAGTGATCAGCCACAGAATCTTACTTGAGTCTCTGAAAGTTATTGTTAACTTGTGTGATAGCAATGGAAGGAGGATATACAAAAGGTCTTGGTATTGAGCTCCTTACGCAGACCAACTTCAATAAGTGGAAGTCGTGCAGGGAGAGCTATCTTCTTGGTGAAGATTTATGGGAGGCAGTCAGAGGAGATAATAGACAAGCAGTGATAGCTGCTGAAGGGAATGCTGAGCAAGTGTAGGCTTGGAAGAGACAAATGCAAAGGAAGAGTTCACTCTCAAGCGTGCTAACATTCTTGAGCTGTTTGACCACATAATTGGATGTCGGTCAGCTGCTGAGATTTGGACAACCTTGGATGGCTTGTTCAACAAGAAGAACGTAGCACGGCTATAGTTTCTTGAAAATGAGTTAGCAAAAGCAACTCAAGGAGATTTGTCCATTTCATCTTTCTTCTTGAAGATGAAGAACCTATGTTCAGAGATATCAGCTTTGGGCCCGGATGAACCTATTTCAGAAGCTATGTTGAAGAGGCACATAATCTGTGGCTTGTAGAGGGAGTATGTGGCCTTTGTCACTTCTGTGCAAGGTTGGGTCAATCAACCATCTTTGCTAGTGGTGAAAAACTTGCTTGCTTCGCAAGAGAGCTTGGCAAAGCAGATGGCTGAGATATCCATCTTTGGAGGAGAAAGTGAGGTTCTCTATTCTAGAAAGAAGAAGAGATGGGACAAGAAGAAGAAGTCATATGTTAGCGATGGACCGTCAACTTCATATCAGCAGGAGAGAAGCAATGCTCCTAAGCGTGATGGGAAGAAGAAAGAAGAGCCAAGGTGCTATAGGTGCAATCAGCTTGGATATTTCAAAAGAGATTGCAGAGTCAATCTTCAGCTAGGGCATGCTGCAGGAAAAGAAGAAGTTGGTTCCAATGCTGGAGATAGATGGAATGATGGAGCATTTATAACTGGCACTTGTGTTCGGGCTTTGGCTTCTATCAACTATCAAGATGATTGGATTGTGGACTCTGGGTGTGGTCATCAACTCACCAGAGATGAGTCGAAGTTTTCTTCTTTGCAGGCATACTCAAGAAATGATGCTATCATTAGTGCTGATGATACTATACATGTAGTTTAGAAGGAGGTTGTATTTTCTTTAAATGGTGATAGAGTTCCACTTAAGTTGAGAAGTGTCTATCATGTGACCAGTTATGTTGATGCTGATTATCACGTTCTGTTTGGTCCAACAGAAGTGAAGTTTCTTCAGAATGTGTTAGTTGTGAAGGTAGAAGTCACTCATTTTGGAAGACGGGTGAAGGAGTTGTTTGTGTTATCCACAAGTTCCTATGTTGATAAGATGAGGACTAATGACTGCGCCGTTATATGACATGAAAAACTTGGACATGTTAGAATGGATAAGTTGAAGGCTTTGGCGGGAAGAGGCATTGTGAGAGGCCTGCCTAGCTTGTCATCTTTCGGTGAAGGTCACATTTGTGCAGGTTGTCAATATGGTAAGGTTCATCGCCTTCCATTCAACAAATCACAAAGCAGATGCAAAATACCATTGTAGTGTATTCATAGTGATCTATTTTGACCCACCGCAACAACATTCTTAGAGGTATCAGGTATATGCTGGTCTTGATTGATGACTTCACTAGATATACTTGGGTATATTTTCTGAAGGAGAAGTCGGAAGCCTTTTAAAAGTTTGAGGAGTTCAAGGAGCTAGCGGAAGGTCGGCTTAACCTGCGGATCAAGAAGTTTAGAACCGACAATGGAGGAGAGTTCACCTCAAATGCGTTCTTCAACTTCTGCAGGAAGCATGGCATCCGGAGAGAGCTCTCTTGTGCTCACACTCCACAACAGAACGGAGTTGCAGAGCGGAAGATCCGTCATCTGACAGAGACCTGCAAATGTTGGCTTCATGCCAAGAGTATTCCGAAGTCCTTCTGGGTAGAGGGAATGTCTTGTGCAACTTATGTCATCAATCGGATGCCTTTTAGTCCAATCTACATGAAGACCGCTCAGAGTTTTTGTTCAAGATAAAGCCTATGGTGGAACACCTTTGAGTGTTCGGATCTACCTCCTACGTGCATGTTCCAGATGCTCTTAGAACAAAGTTAGATGCGAAAGCAAGGAAGCTAGTGTTTGTTGCTTATGATGACCGAAAGAAGGGCTGGAGATGCATGGATCCGGAGACACGGGGAGCTTTGGTCTCAAAGAATGTTGTATTTGATGAGTTAACATCATACCAGTGTAGCTCTTTTGTGGAGTTACAAGAAAGCAGGTCATATGGAGGACAAAGAGAAGCTACTAAGGAAGTTCTGGTGGAGTTACTTGTTTCTCCAGGTGCTCCAGTTGCTTCTAGCTCTGGGTCAGGTGCTTCAGGTTCTGGAAGCAGGGGGATCAATGCTCCAAGTGTGCCTGAAAGAAGAGCTAGTCCAGAATAGGTAGTTGAAGAAGTGGATCAGAGTAAAGCTCTGAGGAGGTCCAAGAGGACTATCATTCCACCTGATCGGTATACAGGGGGAAACTTTGTGAGCTTTGCCTCATGTTTCTTCGCAGGGCCCTTAGATGAGAGAGAGCCATCTTGTTTTGAAAATGTCGTTGTAGTCAAGGAGTGGGAAGAGGCCATGGATGAAGAGATGGCTACCCTCAGGAAGAATGAGACTTGGGACTTGGTGCCTAAGATTGAGGGTGTTATTCCTGTGACTTGCAAGTGGGTTTTAAAGCTGAAGAAGAAAGTTGATGGAAGGATCGAGCGGTACAAGGCTCGCCTTGTAGCTCGAGTGTTCTCTCAGAAGTATGGGGAGGACTATGAAGAAACCTTCAGCCCTGATGCCAAGATGACTTCAGTTAGGGTGGTGATCGCATTGGCAGCTTGCCAAAGGTGGAAGATATGGCAACTCAACGTGAAAAATGCTTTCCTTTACGGCGAGATAGCAAAGACATCTTCATGGATCCACCACCTGGTTATGTTTCTGAAGCTCATCCAAGACATGTGTGTATGCTCAAGAAGCCTCTGTATGGCTTGAATAAAGCGCCTCGGGCGTGGTATGGAAAGATCGCAGAATACCTCCAGTTTTGTGGATACTTTGCTTCTGATTCAGATTCAAGCTCGTTCGTAAAGAAGACGGGGGAGCTTCAGGTCTTGGTACTGTTGTAGGTTGATGATGTGATCATCACGGGAAATTCTGAGATGGAGGTAGCTAGACTTCGAGCTGAGTTAGCTATCAGATTTGAGATGAAGGACTTGGGTGAGCTCCATCATTTCCTTGGACTCGAAGTGGAGTGGAAAGAGAGCGGTATGCTTATCTCCCAAAAGAGTTATGCAGATCGAATTGTGAAGCGATTCGGCATGGAAGGCGGTAAGAACAGCTCTACTCCACTAGAAGTTGGTATGATACTTCGACGTGATGAGGGGAAGGTTCTTTCTGATCCTTTGGTGTTCCAGACTTTGGTTGAAAGTCCGATATACTTGACGATCACGAGGCCGGATATCTCTTATGCAGTTGACCGAGTGAGTCAGTTTATGGCAAAGCATCGGAAACCTAATCTGATGGAGGCTAGGAGTATTCTCAAGTACGTAAAGTCCACCTCTGATTTGGGTATCTTCTATGGGAAGGACTCGGGCTTTGGTTTGCATGGATACATGGATGCTGATTATGGAGGAGATTCAGATGAACGGAGGTCGACCTCTGGATATGTCTTTATGACTGGCTATGCAGCTGTCTCATAGTGTAGCAAAAAATAGGATTCTGTGTCTGTCTCCACAACAGAAGCGTAGTACAAAGCTTCGTCTTTAGCAGCTCAGGAAGCCATCTGGATTAGGAGGCTTCTGGAGGACATTCATGGGGAGGTGCGAGGTCCTACTCTACTTTGTGGTGACAATGAGAGTGCCCTCAAACTGGTGAATAATCCAGTTTGTCATGTACGAACCAAACACATTAAGATTAAACATGATTTCATTCGGGAGAAGGTGTTGGAGGGATTTCTGGTGGTTGAGCATGTGCAGAGCAAGGATAATGTCGCAGACATCTCTACGAAGCCATTGTCGAATGGACCATTTGATCGGTTGAGGAGTTTACTTGGGCTGACTTCCACTTCCCACTTCAAGGGGGAGTGTTGAATTTTTTGAAGTGTAAGTGGAAGGCCGGGCGGTCTGGTTTTGGAGACCGCAGAGCTCGAGCGGTCTGCGAGAGCTCAATATTGGCTGACAGCTTCAGTCAGCCAGGTGTGTTCAAATACTCGCAGAGTCCGGGCGGTCTGCAAGTATTGTTCTGACGGACTGTCTTGGCTGGTCCGATTTGCTCAAGTAGTGTTTTGGTCTTATAGTGACCGTGCGGTCTAGTTCCTGTGACCGCGCGTCCTAATAAGGAAGGTGTCTGTATCCCTTGTGGGCGGTGACGACATCCGTTCGTTTGCCTATAAATAGGGGTGCAGAGCCAGCTATTTGTAAGAGAGAAAAGCGAGAACTGTAAGAACTAAAGTTTGGATTGTTTGTGCCGGTCTCATATTTGAGGTCGCGCGGGTTGAAGTTTGTTGACCGGTTTGTTGTGTTCGATGGTTAGCGGCAAGCAGTCTCTTGTCAGCAATCTTCGTATCTTTCCAGCTTTGAATAACCAGTTCGCCAGCGGTCTCGTCTGTGCGATCTGTGTTTGTAGTTCTTGGACTGTTTGCAGCGAACTCTACTTATCAGGCGACCTTTAGCGGTCAGGCGATCTTGAGTGGTGGTCTTGCAGCAGTGAGTGGTTCTTCTCTTCTGTTCGCGGGATACTATTGTGGTCTAGTGACCGTGGGGTCTGGGCGATCAAGAAGTGCGGACAGGGTGTTATTTTCAGTAGTTCAATAAGGAGCATGTTGTGCGGTCTGACGATTAGCAAGTCAGCGATCTGTTCTGTTTGCACGGTCACAGGGGTGCTGTGCAGTCTTGCTGTGATCGAGCGGTCTGTGCGGTCTCAGATACTCTAGCGGTCAGAAGCTTGTTTTGTTGCTTGTTCTTCTCATCTAAGTTTCTCTTATAAATCATGTCTCGTCATTTATGCAACACATTGTAAAAAGATAGTAAATAAAAAGATCTTCTTGTCCTTCTATTTTTACTGGTTACTTGATTTAAAATTGATTGAAGTCTTCCGCTATATTGTCTTCGAATATACTCTGAAATTTTAACAAACAATTCAATTACATTTTCATCAATTTAATTTTTTTCTTTATATAAAAGTGTCCAATCTCAAACTACAATTAACTTAAAGTCAACTGAATCGTGCTAGATTACATCTAAATAATTTTGCTGAAAACAATCTGTTTAGAAAATTCGACTTGCCAAATTAAGATATAGTTTCATATCCTCTCCATACATTTATAAGTAATTGGTTTAGGGGGATACAAGCTGCCTGGATCGAGCATCTTACTCCCACGTCACCTAATTAAAAGAATAAGTTTGCGTGTATTAGAGGCCAGTGACCTTACATATGACATAACACGTTGATAATATAACCTCAAATAGAACAGAATACATAATGATATACACTTAGGGTCCGTTTTGCACGGCGGTGACAGTCATGAACGTTGCGATTATGAATTGTCGTTCGTGAATGTCTGACATCATCTAAGAAACTGCATCCACTTTTATGTTCAAAAATAATTTTTTTTCGACTGACAGTGATAATCGAAATCATGTAAAATATATATTTTACGGAGTGAAATTTCTTTCTGTCCGAAGTCATCAGAGCAAAAAAATCCGCACCAAATAGAGCGCTCTCCACCTACCACAACACGATGGGATAAGCTTGACTAAAAGATAACCAATAATTAAGAGCCAAAAACAAAAGCAAAAGAGCAGAGATGCGCAGATTGTGATAGTGAGGTCCACATAACACTAACTTCTTGCATTAACAAACAACGAACGGCTCCAATTCATCCTGCCGCCACGTGAAGGGTGGAGCCTATAGCAATTAAGTTGACCAAAACCAAAGCTAATCGTTATTTATTCATTAATGCCCAACTTGTGTGCTCCATTTGTATATTCTAATGAAAGATGGACTGCAGTAGCTGGTAGTTATTGGAGATTCTTATATTAGTTAATGGATGCGCTGAGCTTATGACCGAACAGATTCGACAGGGATCGGAAATCATATGAACCAAGGAAAACATCGAGGAAATCATTCATGTAACCTCAGAGGTTATTAATATCATTTACCAGCAGTATGTTTTGATTCTCCGCTCGATCTTAAAGCTATGTTCTTTGAACATTGATGAGGTTCCTGCTAAGTGTTTCTAGGATAAGCCGGGCCGAAGCGCTCAAGCGAGTCGACTCGATCAAGTGAACCGCGTGCTTGGGCCGCGTTAGCCCGAGAAATCCAAAAGCCGCCAAAGTTGGGAAAAAACCGAGCGTGCGGAGTCCCGCACGCGCGGACCACACACACGCGCAAATTGCCGCAAGACGCGCGCACGGCCGAAGCCGTGTGCAAGCGCAATTCCCGTCGAAACTGACCGACGCACGCGCCCGGCCGGCGCGTGCGCTCAGCCGGTACATGAGCGCAAGCGCCTGGCCGGTGAAAGCGCTCAGACGGTACACGGGCGCTTGGGCCCAGGCCGGCGTTCTGGGTGCCTCCACCGGCACCGGCCGACACCGCCGTTCCAGCCGCCCCCGGCCAATTCTGCAAGCCCGCCGACCGTCGCCGACCCCCTCCAACCGCCACCGCCGATCGCCGGCCTCCACCACCGACCGCCGGCCGCCGCCGTCTCGGGGCAACTTGCCCTAGGCGCCCGGACTGCCCGAGGGGCATGCTCGTAAGTTTCGGGAAATTAATGATCCAAGTGACCGAAACAGAGCGGCGCCATTCGACCACTCCGGATTCAGCCAGACATAATTACCAGCGCTCCCCTTCAGAAAACAATAAAAGACCCTCAGGCCTTTATTTGAAGTCAAGCAATGAAAGTGACAAGAAAGAGCTGTGGTTTTCTGCGAGGACATGGCACTTAGATCGTTAATTCGCCCTGAATTTTCTCTTCTCGCTCTCAAGTCTGTTCGCACACAATCCTCACGTGGACGCATCAGTATATGAGGGAAAATAGTTGGTAGAACGCGTCCGAGGACATTCCCGCCAATTCTTCGTGGACTTACTCCTTTTCTTTCTTTTTCGCACCTAAACCTTGTAAACAGAGACGTGACATGTCACCATAAAGGGTACTCAAATACTTGTAACCTCAAGGAAAATAATGAATTTTGGCTCAACACCATATTGTCCACAGGGTTTTTCACCATTTTTGGGTATTCACGCTAAAACGCCTCTGTGTCATTGTTGCTTAGTTTACTTTTGAGTGGTTATGCGCCCGGTTTAACTTGGAGTTTTTACGGTCCGATTCTCCAGACCAGAGGAAAATCGGGCGACCCGCAACAGTTTGGCACCATCTGTGAGATGCTATTCGAAACTCTACAACAAATTTTTGAGGACCGTGCTTGCTCCTCGCAAGAACTCTTGGCTGATAGCAATGACACGGCGAAGCACACGCACCGCTAATGGAGCAGCACCAGAAGAGGGCACCTGCAACCCTAAACTCGCCCCGCCAATAACGTGCTGCCTCTCGAAGGAGAAGCCGCCCCCACACCTGCAACCTCTGTGGAAGAGCATGTTTGACAGATGGATGAGAGGCAAGTATAGGTTCTTACCCTACTACGGGATTTGGGAGTCTCCAATACCCCCAACTAGGCCGCCGCACAAGGAGGACGACCATCGGTCGCTCAGGACAACATCCCGCCAAGAAATTTTTCTCATGACCCTCCCGCCGACGAGCAGTCCAACGCAACAAGTTCAGCACACGTCGCACGACAAGAAGGGCCACCAGGAAATGCTCAACTCAACCACCGCCCGAGGGAGGCGGGAAACTAAGAGGGCAACCGAAGACTCACTCGTGAAGAATAAAGGGACATGATCGAGGAAGAATATGCCCAAGGTAGTCATCGCCATACGAACGGGCGATGCCCTATCCACCACGGGTCCCCGCTCGCCCCTCAAATTTTAGCATATCCCGCCCCACAAGGATTCAAGTTGCCCCCACTTTGAGACCTTTGATAGGATGGATGACCCCTGGAGCATGTCAACCATTTTGAGACAATCATGTGCCTCTTCAACGTGGCTGATCAACTATTGTGTCAGGTATTCTCTACAACCCTGAAAGGACAAGTACGCAAGTGGTTTCACTCACTAAGAGAAGGGGAAATTAGCTGCTTCGCTGAACTCACACGACTCTTTGTCGACCAATTCATAGCGAATCGTCGGATCATCAGAGACCCCTCTCACCTCTCTGGCATCCACCAGAATGAGGGAGAGACGCTTAAGGAGTTCTTCCGCAGCTTCTCTTCTGAGGCACGACAAATCTCGGGAGTTCCACCATGGAGTATTCCTCCAGGGGACTCCGCCCCAGCAGATTCTACACCGCTCTAATGCGGGAGATGGTAAAAATTTACGGAGATCTGGTCCACCGAGTAGAGGAGCAGATCGTATCATACGAAGCCATCGAGGCCCACCATCTGCAGTTCGAGGGAACCTTAAAAAGAAATAGAGAGCAAGAGTCCACTCAACCAGAGCCCGGGAGGAGCGACGATCGCCGTGATAACCCCGCAAGGATCTGGGCTCCCACCAACTCTAAGACTTCAATCCCTAGAACACCACCCAGATGCATGTACTCATGGCCATCCGAGAATCTGATGTGCTCCAAAGGCCAAAGTCGCTCCCCCCTGAGCCGAGGAGACCAAACACTATACTATAATTTTCATCGCGTAAACGGGCACAACACTGAGGACTGCACTTAACTAAAGGAAGAGATAAAGCGCCTCATCCACCAAGGAAACTAGGAAGGTTCTTGTAGAACTAGGTATTAAATCAGCCTAAGCCTCTGCAACCGGGATGGGAGGAGCTTCACACTCTTCAGGGCGTGCCAGGGGGGCAGGCATATGGTTGGGGAAGTAGAAACCATCGTCGGTTCTCCCTTTTTCTCCACTCAAATTCTCTCCATTGCCCAAGCAGAAAAGGACCCGGAAGACCTAAAGACTCCACAGGGCACAACAATCCGATTCGGGGACGAAGATCATAAGGAGGTGTGCATGCTGCACCAGGACCCCCTCGTCATCACGACGGGGATCGGCAGGCCCTATTTCAAAGTCAAAAGGATACTAATCGAAAGTGGGAGCTCATTAGACATCATGTTTGCATCCACGCTACACAACATGAAGATCACCCGAGAATACCTCGAGCTGGCAACAAGGTCATTATACAGGTATGACAATAGTCCCATCGTAGTGTAAGGAACGATCACTCTTTTAGTCAGCCTGGGATCATTCTCGAGGTAAGTCACGCACAACATTCATTTTGTGGTGATCAACTCTAGTTCGGCTTATAACGCCATATTCAGTCGCCCGCTCCATACACCCTCGGAGAAAATTCCCTCAAACCCGCACATGGCAATGAGTTTCATCAGTCCTGGGGAAATATGCATTATGCGAGGGGATCAAGAGGAATCCAGGCTCAACTACCTGTAGCAGTCGCACCCCTGCTGGGCACAATCGTGGGGATAGGAGCGGAACATGAGATGGGCCTGGGGGCAGTGCGGAATCACCCATACCTGCCACTTTTTTCTTGCTTTCAAGAATATGTCACGAGAGAAAATTTGTGTGCAACTGTATCTTCTTTTCAATAATAAAGCAACTGTTTTCCTGGACACGTCCGCCACAACAATTCTTTGGAAAGAATGGACACCATGTCCTTCTATTGTCAAGGCGAGAACGGACAAAGGTCCTTCTGCACCATCTGAAAGAATGGACCGCGTGTCCTTCTACTTAGGCGAGAACATACAAAGTTCTTTTTGTACCTCCTGAAAGAACGGACTCCATGTCATTCTACTTATGTGAGAACGGATGAAGGTCCTTCTGCACCTCCTGAAAAATGGACCCCGTGTCTTTCTATTTGGGCAAGAATAGACATTGGTCCTTCTACACCTCCTGAATGAACGGATCACGTGTCCTTCTACATAGGTGAAAGTGCACAGTGTACTTCTGAGTATTCTCTATAGGGGGGGGGGGGGGTGAATAGAGATTTAAAACTTTTACCCTAATATGTACACACAATAAAACTTTTAATAACTATGCATTCATCCAATCTAATCTAGAATAAAATAAATGAAGATAATCAGAAATAATAAATGGGACAAAACAGAAAATCACAAACACAGAGAAGACAAATATTATAGTGGTTCCCATAAATGTGGGTACTCCACGCTTCTACCACCTTGGTAGGAATGCACTATGAGTGTCTGAATCTTTTGATAAGGAGACTCTAAGAACCAACCACTGAGTCTTTTGATAAGGAGACTCTTAGAACCACTAAGTCTTTTGATAAGGAGACTCTTAGAACCAACTGATCCTTTGGAGAGGGATACTTAGGAATCTTTTCTCAATTACAAAATCAGAAATGAGAATAATGAAGAAGAGGAAGAAAGAATAGGATTCTTCAGCATGAATCCTTCTTCAGCTATCACTCAGGATGCTGTCTCTTGTTGTTCTTCAAGATCTATATAAGATTACCTCTTGTTTAAGATGCAAGAGTTATTTTGCTTGTGATCCTGATAATTTTTCTGTACTCTTGATGGATTCTTGCTATAAGAGAGAAGAAGGAGCATGTTGGGAATCCTGCCTTCATGATTCCTGATTTGAAGAAGTCACCGATTCAAGAAAAGTTCGCTCTGTATTTGATTACGTTCTTTGCTTTATCATCTCAGTGGAAGCCAAGTACAAAGAATGTCTTGGTGACAAATATCATCAGAAAGAGTATGCATGTTGTTGAAATGATGTGCAGAGCAAAGTAGAAGGGTCATGTCAGTTATCGTCGAGATAACATGCACATGATAGTATCGTTGTGACATCAACACTACAACACCACACGACGATATCAGGATGCCGAGATAAAGGAAGAAGACTTAAGTACAAGTACAAGACAATGTCGATGACATCGTCGTAAAGAAGCCTTGACAATGAAAAGGCAAAGTAAAACAGATGTCGATGATATCGTAGTGAAGAAGCCGTGTTGTTTAAAAGGCAAAGAAATACTTATATCAAAGATATCATCGTAAAGAAGACTGGATGTCGAGAAGGCTAAGGAAGGTCTTATGAAGACAGACAATTGCTAAAGAATAGCTTATCGACATAATGGTGATTATGTCGTCGACAAGACAAGGTGGTGTCGACGACATCGTGAACAAGACATCAAGGAGTCATGATTACGCTGACATCAGTTAGATGACTTCATGTCGTCTTAAGTGCAAGTGCAGAAGGGATGTCTCTTATTGTCGAGATATCCTTTTCTTAAGAAGAAGGAAGAAGACTTGAAGATCTGTACAAGTCCAAGACAACGACAAGCTCTCAAATTTACAGGTGACTGTTGGACGATTCATCGTGAGGATGTCTCTTATCGTTGAGATATTGTCGTGATATTGTCCATGTCGTCGTAACGATGGAAATATCGTCGAGACAGATTCAAATTTTGCCAGACGCGTTGTAAGCATTTAATGTCGCTGCCTGATTGTCTAATCAGCGCATGCTCTTAAGGAAAGGGCCTCTGACACTTAAGTTACTTTACAGGTGACCGTTGGGCGGTTCCTCAGTCTTATAAAAGGGATAAGGGTCTGCCATAATTCATTACAGAGAATACAAAAGAATTTATGCGAGAACTAATAGAACTGTAAAAGCGGCGTAAAGGAGGAACAATAACCGAGAACAAAACGATCTTCATCCTTCATTCTCCAAGAATCATTCTAGCTTCAGCGGCTGATAAGAAGAGTTCCAGATAGAAGAAAAGCTTGAAGAAAATTTGTGCTATCAAGGTTTATATCAGAAGCATCTTCTTAAAGACAAGAAGCTGATCTCCATCGGGCATAAGAATCTTTATTTACTATTTCTTTGTAAAGCTTACTGGCCAAGAACTGTAGGATCTGTTTACAGATGTATGTGTAGAGCTTGAGGGCTTGAGAAATGTGAGGCTTGAGGGCCAGGACAGTGGACTTGCAGGTCCGATCGTTTCGAGCTTGCGGGCTTGAGAACTGTGAGGCTATAGGGCAAGGGAAGTGGACTTGCGGGTCCAAGAGGCAAGACTTAAGGGTCTGTGCTGTGTAGGGATTGAGGGCCTGAGTGTCGGGTTTGCAAACCTGAGTGCAGTAGGGGCTTGCCGGCCTAGGCTGTAGGACTTGCGGGTCAGTGTGGTAAGGCTTGCGAGCCTGAGATTTTGGCGGAGTTTGCCGACTCTAGCATACTGCTAGATAAGCGCAACGGGACAGAGGACTACTCAAGACACCTCGTCTTGAGGAACCTCTATACATTTGGTGTTGTGTGCTGTGATTTTCTGTGTGTTATTTCTGTGTTGTGCTTAGAACATATACATTCTGTGCACAAAAAAAAAATTTCAAAACCGCCAAATCACCTAATCCCCCTCCCCTCTAGGTGATCGTTCCATACCTAACAATTGGTATCAAAACGAGGTTGATCAGAAAGTGACTTAACCGTCAGATCTAGATCTTGGAATGACTCTATATGGCTAGAGGTGATCAGTATCGAGAAATAAGAGCCATGAAACTCCCAATCTGCATAAAGGAGAACTTTCCTATCTGGAAGGAAAGAGTAAGGTTATTTATGGAGGAAGCTGATCCCAGAGTTTACATAACTGTTAATGAGGGTCGCTTTATCCCCACGACTGCATCCACTATTTATCCAACTCAGATAGTGGCAAAGAAGTATGTATACATGACCAAGGATGAGCTTGCATTGGCAAGCCTAGATAAGAGGGCACAAAACATAATTGTAAGTGCCATTAATGATTCAACCCTCCAGAACCTCATTCACTGCAAGACGGCCAAGGAGATGTGGGACTCCCTGATCATCTATATGGAGGGTACTGAAGAGGCAATGGATGATAGGAAATCCCTCCTCAATCAGGAGTATGAAGCCTTCAAGCAAGATACAAATGAAACCATCTCTAGCTGTTATGAGAGGTTTTCAAAATAGTAAATTCGCTAAAGAACTATGGCAGAGAATTCACAAACTCTGACCTAAATGATAAGTTCCTTAGATCCCTCTCTAAGGAATGGGATATTAAAATTTGTTCCATTAGAGAGATGGGTCAGTTGGGCATCCTGGAGCCCAAGAACCTGTATGGGATGCTGCTGCCCCATGAACTCCAGCTCAACACTAGGAAAGCTTAAGAAGAAAGCTTAAAGGGGATCTCTAGAGAAAGATCTGTGGCTCTCAAGCCTGAGAGCACAAGGAGTTCCAAGGACAAGACTCCTGCATACCATAACATATCAGAGAGCAGTGAAGAGTCTGATGCCAGCACATCAAATTCTAATAACACTGATATAGAGATGGATCTTATCTCTAAGCAGTTCAAGAAGCTGATCTCCAGAAAAAGAAGAGACAAGTAATGACCCTCCTCTTCAACCTTGAGAAGATCTGATCAATTTGGCAGATCTGAATCCTCAAGGGAGAACAGGTATAATTCAAAACCTGGTAAATTTGATTTTGCTAACACAGTTTGCTACTCCTGTAATAAAACAGGTCATATAGCTATTGATTGCTCTTCTAAGAGAAGGGAATCAAAGAACTATGGAGATAAGAGAAGGTCAAGGGACAAGAAGAAACCTGAAAGAGGGTTTGTAGAAAAAGAAAATCAGAACTCTAAGTGATTCTGATTCAAGTTCCTCAGATACTGAGGAAGAAGCACTGATTGGCCTGATGGCCAAAAATGAGGACAACCAGGATGAAATCTCTCCTAGGAAGGTACCTATCAAAGCTCATCTATCTGCCTCTGACTCTAAATCAGTAGCAGAATATTTGCATGATGATGAGTGTGTGTCTACTCCAACAACACAGCCTCAAGATCCCAATATGAAGTTGAATATGACCTGATAAAGCAGTATAAAGCTTTATGGAAGGCTTTCAAGAACTGTAAGAAACTCCTCAAAGTCCAAACCAAGGAGTTGGATTCCTTGAAGGCTACCAATCTTGAGCTCAAGGAGACAGCTGAAAAGCTGGCTGCCATGAGCAAAGAAGTGGACATATTCAAGGAAGCCATAAAGCTTAAGAATGCTGAATTGGGTCAGAAGAACAAGGTCATTAAGGAACTTGAGCATATGTTGATGGCTGAGAAGAAACTTATTGCAAGCTTCTCTATGCCCAAGACAATCTTGCCCATTTTTGATACCTTCTCTGGATCATTCAGAGCTGGTATATGATTCAATTAAGAGACTGCCAAGGACAAAAGTTCTGAAGCTCAACCTTCTTTTAAGGTGTTAGTATCAGGTCCTTCTACCCATAGGCCTATAGCAACAACACTCAAGAGTAAGGGAATACCTGCTTCTACAATGCCTGTTCCCAAGAAGGTGAACCAACAAGTGGTGAGTCCAGCTCCACTCCACACTCGCACCTGTGAGATTCACCCAAGACCTGTTAGGTCAATTGTCTTCCCTCTTGCTCACCAACACTCCCACCACACTCATATGGTGAGGCAGAAGAGAAGATATAACAGATATGAATGATGGTGTTATGGGAAAGTAGGTCACTTTGCTTTGGACTGTTGGTTCAGCCCAACATGACCCAATGCAAAGAGAGTGCAAAACCCTCTGTGGTCTGGTGTTCCATTTTATCTTCCTAATAGGAACCAAGGACCCAAACCAAATTGGGTACCTAAGGGTAATTAACTTTTCTTGTAGGTATGTCCAAATGCCAACCAATCTCCAATCTGGTATTTGGATAATGGCTGCTCCAGGTATATGAATGGAGTCAGAAAGTATCTAAGAAGCTTCACCCCTGTGGAGAATGGACCAATAGTGATCATTGGAGGTTCAAAAAAGGGGGTGACTAAAGGTTATGGTAATATTTCTAATGGCTCAGTTACCATCACAAAGGTTGCTTATGTTGATGGATTGAAACATAATCTCATAAGCATAAGTTAGCTTTGTGATCTAGGTTTTGTTATCATCTTCCACAAGGATAAGTGTTTAATTAAGAAGTCTTTAGATTCTGAGGCTACCTTAACTGGCACTAGGAGTGGTAACATTTACTGCTTAAGTTTCTTTAATGCAAATTCTTCCATGCCTATGTGTCTTGTAGCTAATGTCCAAGAAGCTCTATGTGTACAATAGCACAAGAGACATGCACACATTAACTATAAGACTATATGCAAGCTTTTCTCAGAAGACCTAGTCAGAAATGGATCTAATATTACATTACTTCAAAAAAGGTCCCTGTCAAGATTGCCAACATGGAAAGCAGACAAGGACCAGCTTTAAATGCTTATCTGAAAAAGATTCCTTTAGGTGCTTATTTCTATTGCACATGGATCTATTTGGTCCTATGTCAGTTCGCAGCTTAGGAGGGAAGGCTTACACGCTTGTAGTAGTTGATGATTACTCATGGTTCACTTGGGTGTTCTTCCTTAAAAATAAGTCAGATACCTTAGATATCTTGAAGAACTTTGTCAGGCAGATCTAGAATGAGATGGACTATACTGTGGTCAAATTCAGAAGTGACCATGGTATAGAATTTCAGTCAGGATCCATGACAGATTTCTGCCAAGAACTGGGTATCTCCCAAGAATTTCCCTCCCCTAGAACTCCACAACAGAATGGGGTTACAGAAAGGAAAAATATAACCTTGATAGAGGCAAGTAGGACAATGCTATGTGACTCCTCTCTACCAGAATATTTCTTGGTAGAGGTTGTCAATACTGCATGTCATGTGGTAAATAGGGCATCCATCATCAAAGACCACAAGAAAACTCCCTATGAACTAATGAAAGGTAGAAAAACTACCTTATCCTACTTCAGGAACTTTGGTAATAAATGCTATGTCCTTAATAATTGGAAAGCCAAGCTAACCAAGTTTGCTGAGAAAAGCAGTGAGGGTATTTTTGTTGGCTACAACTCCTATAAAAATGCTTATAGGGTGTACAACATCAATACCCAAGTAGTTAACGAATCTGTACACATTGTATTTTGTGAGACTAGCCTTATACATAAAGGCTGGTCTAGTTCTCTCGTGAATGCATGTACAACAGAGAAAATGGAAAAGCTATCCATTGCTGAGACCTCAATTGAAGATAAAAACCACTCAATAATAGTTGAAAT
Organism: Dactylorhiza incarnata; assembly: GCA_033032865.1. Lineage (NCBI taxonomy): Eukaryota > Viridiplantae > Streptophyta > Magnoliopsida > Asparagales > Orchidaceae > Dactylorhiza > Dactylorhiza incarnata. Next base: position 17,899,210 of record JAWHQI010000018.1, read on the forward strand.
TGAAGAAGATGTTGTCGAAGGCTCGGAAATAGCATAAGAAATGCAACCTGAAGAACCTGCCACAGCAAAAGTCCCCAGTATACTTCTTGTTGCCTTGAGACAAGTGAGAGATCATCCTCAAGAGCAAATAATAGGAGATGTCAACCAAGGAGTGCTGACAAGGAGAAGAGCTGTGAAAGAAGCATTGTACCTGTGTTTTCTCTCTCAAATTGAACCCAAGAAATTTGAGGAAGCAAATTAGGACCCATTTTGGATTGCAGCAATGCAGGAGGAGCTGAACCAATTTATGAGATGCAAAGTATGGAAGCTGGTTCCAAGACCCCATGGATAGAATATTATAGGAACTAAGTGGGTTTACAGAAATAAATTCGATGAGAATGGAGTCATCACTAAGAATAAAGCAAGGCTAGTGGCAAAGGGATACAGACAGGAAGAGGGGATTGACATTGATCAGACTTTTGCCCCTGTATCCAGACTGGAAGCCACCAGCTGTTCTTGGCCTATGCAGCCTATCAAGGATTCAAAGTCTATCAGATGGATGCGAAGTCAGCCTTTCTGAATGGTGACCTCAAAAAAGAAGTCTATGTTGAACAACCTCTAGGTTTTGTTGATTCTACTTATCATGACTATGTATATTTTCTTAGAAAAGCCCTATATGGCTTAAAACAGGCACCTAGAGCCTGGTATGAGACTCTGTCAAGCTTTCTTATTGAGAACAAATTCTCCAGGGGAAAGATTGATAAGACATTGTTCCTAAGGGAAGTTAAGGGCAAGATTTTGCAAGTGTAGATCTATGTAGATGACATTATCTTTGGCTCTACAGATGACAATCTCTACAAAAAGTTTGCCAACTTGATGCAGAGAAAGTTTGAGATGAGCAGCATGGGTGAGCTCAAATATTTCCTAGGTCTCCAAGTGAAACAATCTGAAGATGGAATATTCATCTCACAGACCAAGTTCACTAGAGAACTAGTCAAGAAATTTGGATTGGAGAGTGCTTCTTCTGTGAAGACTCCAATGGGAACCACTGTGTCTTTGGACAATGATGAGAAGGGAATGCCCTTTGATGAAACCAAGTACAGATGCATGATTGGATCTCTATTGTACCTAACTGCAAGTGGGTCTGACATAATGTTTGCCACATGTGTCTGTGCTAGATATCTGGTGAACCCTAATGAATCTCATCATTTCTCTGTCAAGTGAATCTTAAGATACCTAAAGGGCACATCAAATCTTGGCTTATGGTACCCTAGGAACAATGGGTGTGAACTGACAGGCTACTCTGATGCAAATTATGCAGGATACAAAGAAGACAGGAAAAGTACCTTAGGGACATGCCAATTCCTTGGAGGAAGACTGATCTCTTGGAGCAGCAAGAAGCAGAAAAGTGTAGCAATCTCCCTAGCAGAATCAGAATACATCTCTGCTGGGAGCTGCTATGCTCAACTGCTATGGACTCAGCATAAACTTGAAGACTATAATCTAAAGATGTCCAAAACACCCTTGTTTTATGACTCTTCCAGTGCAATCTCAATTGCTAAGAATCATGTCTCACACAACAGGACTAAGCACATTGAGATCATGTATCACTTCATCAGGGAGCATGTGGAGAATGAAGATATCACCCTTGAGTTTGTTCCCACAAACAAACAAGTGGCTGATATATTCACAAATCCCCTAGATGAAGCTAAGTTTAAGTTCTTCAAGTTTAAATTGGGGATGTTAAATGTAGAGTAATTTTCAACTTACTGTTCACTAATCATTCTTCATATGTTAGTAAGAACTCTCAGGTCAAGTGCTGAAGCAGTCTGACAAGAAAGGCTACGAAGTGCCAAAGTCAAACAAATATCGAATAATGATCACGATGTCACATGATCAAGAATTTAATTAAGTCAGTGACTTCATGGTCTATATTGAAAAAGTCAGAAAGGGGGAGAAAGAATATAACCTGGGAGAAAGAATATGACCTAGAAGATGCACTAGTCAAGGGTGAGAGTTCAAAGGAATCAGATGAACAGGAAAAAGAAAGGAGATCTCAACATTAGGAGGAGTAGAGAAAAGAGACATCACATCAAGGGGAAGCTACCATCTCAGGTAGATGCAAAAGCTAAGGTGAATGTAACTATGTTAATGTTCACTACATAAACTCATATTTATTGTTAAGTGAAAGTAATTTTGAATTGGGGTTCTGACTTCTTCAAATAGGGGGAGATTGTTGGGAATGCTTCTCTCATGATTCCTGATTTCTAGATGTCACCAATTCAAGAAAACTTCACTCTGTATATGATTACTTTCTTAGCTTTATCATCTCAGTGGAAGCCAAGTACAAAGAATGTCTTGGTGACAAATATCATCGGAAAGAGTATGCATGTCATTGAAATGATGTGCAAAGCAAAGCAGAAGGATCATGTTAGTTATCGTCGAGATAACATGCACATGATAATATCATTGTGACATCAACACTACAACATCACACGACGATATCGGGATGCTGAGATGAAGGAAGAAGACTTAAGTACAAGTACAAGAAAATATCGACAACATCGTCGAAAAGAAGCCTTGACATCGAAAAGGCTAAGTAAAACAGATGTCGACGATATCATAGTAAAGAAGCCGTGTCTTTGAAAAGGCAAAGAAAGATTGATATCAATGATATTATCCTAAAGAAGGCTATACGTCGAGAAGGCTAAGGAAGGTCTTATGAAGATAGACAGTTGCTGAAGAATTGCTTATCGACGTAATGGTGATTATGTCGTCGACAAGATAAGGTGGTTTCGACGACATCGTGAACAAGACTTCAAGCAGTCAAGATTACGCCGACATCAGTTAGATGACTTCATGTCGTCTTAAGTGCAAGTGCAGAAGGGATGCCTCTTATCGTCGAGATATCCTTTTCTAAGGAAGAAGGAAGAAGACTTGAAGATCTGTGCAAGTCCAAGACAACGACAAGCTCTGTCGTCGTGATATTGTCCATGTCGTCATAACAATGGAAATATTGTCGAGACATATTCAAATTTTGCTAGACGCCCTATCATAAATTAATGCCACCACCTGATTGTCTAATCAGCGTGTGCTCTTAAGGAAAGGGCCTATGACACTTAAGGAACTTTACAGGAGACCGTTGAGTGGTTCCTCAGTCTTATAAAAGGGATAAGTGTCTTCCCTAATTCATTACAGAGAATATAAGAGAATTTATGCGAGAACTAATATAACAGTAAAAGCGGCGTAAAGGAGGAACAAGAACTGAGAACAAAATGATCTTCATCCTTCGTTCTCCAAGAATCAGTCTAGCTTAATCGGTTGATAAGAAGATTTCCAGATAGAAGAAAAGCTTGATGAAAATTTGTGCTGTCAAGGTTCATATCAGAAGCATCTTCTTCAAGACAAGAAGTCGATCTCCATCAGGCAAAAGAATCTCTATTTAATGTTTCTTTGTAAGGCTTACGGGCCAAGAACTGTAGGATCTATTTACAGATCTGAGTGTCGAGCTTTTGGGCTTGAGAACTGTGAAGCTTGAGGGACAGGGTAGTGGACTTGCGGGTCCGATTGTGTCAAGCTTGCGGGCTTGACAACTATGAGGCTTGAGGGCCAGGGCAGTGGACTTGCGAGTCCAAGAGGCAAGACATGCGGGTCTGTGCTTTGTAGGGCTTGAGGGCCTGAGTGTCGGGTTTGCAGACCTAAGTGCAGTAGGGGCTTGCGATCCTAGGCTGTAGGACTTGTGGGTCCATGTTGTAAGGCTTGCGGGCCTGAGATTTTGGCGGAGTTTGTTGACTCTAGCATACTGCTAGATAGGCGCAGCGGGACAGAGGACTACTCAAGACACCCCATCTTGAGGAACCTCTATACATCTGGTGTTGTGTGCTATGACTTTCCACGTGCTATTTCTGTGTTGTGTTTAGAACATATACGTTCTGTACAAAAAAAAGATTTCAAAACAGCCAAATCACCTAATCCCCCCCCCCCTCTAGGTGATCGTTCCATACCTAACAAAGCAGTAGCAATGTTTTCCTGTACATAGATGTCCTTATTTTCTGTCTAGGGCTGAACAAGGAGGAAGAAGAAGCCCTATTTCGATTGATCGAATAATGATTAGTTATTTATCTTTTTCTTCTCCTCTCAGCATACTTATTCTCTATAATTTGCATTTAAATTTGCTTCTACTCCTAGGCTGTCCATAGAAGGAATGCTCATTGGAACATTGATGTTTCCTTCTATTTTTTCGTTCCCGACCCGTCCATCTGATTTTAATACACTTCCATGAATGTCTTTGCTGCATTACTGGAATACTCCATTTCATTCTTGGCAATAAATGAGTCATTGGAGAACAGTCATCAACTTTGTAGACCTTTTGAAAAGGTATCAGAAAGGACAACAGAGAAACTTATATTTCTATTTGTATTCGACGTTGCGTCGACTTCATCATATCAACACACCTCCGAGTTCTTATCGTAGTATCTTCAAATTCTTTCTTAGCTCTCGCTGAACTCAGATGTCGACGTTGCGTCGAGTCCTTATCGACTTATTCATTGAGATGAAAACTTGGAATTGAACTTTATCTTCTGCGTCGAGTTGAAGTCAAAGTTCCATCGACTTCTCAGATGGCTTCGACATGCTCTTCCTTCTGCGCCGAGTTCCTTTCGACATTGTGTCCACTTGAATTGACACTTCAAAAAATAGATTGAATTGCTTTGACTTCTTAGGTGGATTCAACATGGTCTTCCTTCTGCGTTGAGTTCCTTTCGACGTTGCATCAAATTGACTTGATACATCGACAGACAGATTGAATTGCTTCAACTTCTAGTCAGAGTTGCGTCGACATCAAGTCAAAGTTGCATCGACTTCCATTCGACGTAAGTCTTAACTTAACTGATGTTATGAATATGTTGACCTATTCTTGACACTCTAAGGTGAGTGTGACATCCTAGGACATCTAGTGACCATTTTACCCTTTCTACACAATGTGGGTAATATAACCTAACTGATGAAATCACTTTAAGTAATTTGTTAGATAAATCACAAGGGTTTTACCTAACAATCTCCCCTATTTATCTCAACAAATTTTACAAAATATAATGAGTGATTTCAAACATGCTTTGACACAAAATTAAATATAAACAACTATACACAGAGCAATAATGACATAATAATGACATTATAAACACGCAAACATTCAAGGAATCATATTGTTCTTCATAATCAAGATAAATTATCCACCAGATGATATAATATACTTTGTCTACCTGTACAGTACTATTCTTTTTCTGAAGCTTTCCTTTTACTTGAGAACACTTGTGGTGTTACACTTATTGGTGCAAACCACAGTGACTCATCTTCTTCTTCTTCAGCAGCCATTCCAGCATCTTGATGAGTTTCATTTTTTTGGGAGGCTCCCCCTGAGAATGTGCATCTTTTTCAATAGTCAGAGCTGCCTTTTTGGCAATCTGCGCAGCCTCATCCAAGAGCAGATCATCTTCTGTGAGCTCCCTCAGAGTTGATGCATTCATCTCCCCCTGGTTTACTATCGAAGGCTCCTCTTGGACTTCTCCTGTTTGAAAAACAATGAGTTTGTCTGGATCATGGACCTCAGCAGCTGGGGCATTTGGGACAATCTCTTCTTGTGCGCTCTTGTCCTTCTCCTGGCCACTCACATTTCCTTGAATAAGCCTCTTCTCCTCCTGGATTTTCTCCCCCTTCTGAACCATAATTACAAGGGAGGTTAAGAAATCTTTAGTTATCATGGAGGAGGATATAATTGATTTGAGTGACAGGAGGGACTCTTTTAATTCTTGCAGCTCTGTCTCCATCTGGGAGTACTTCTTATTGAACATTCTGGCTTGAATGGTCAGTAGGTTAGCAAAGGTGCTTGTGGCCAATCCTACTACTTTGGATATAGCTTGCTCAACTTCAAAAGGAGGAGTAGGATGTGTGATAGAGACAAGGGATGTGGTAAGAGTAGGTGTGGACATGATAACTGGAGGGATTTCTGTGAAGTTCACATTAAAGTCCAGATGATCTTGGTGGATAGGGGAGAGTGATTGATTATCTTCTAGAGTGTATTCAGCATGAACATTGGTGGATGTTTGTTGCTGTGGTTGGAGATGAATCTGAGGTGTAGGCTCTGGGGATGTAGTAGATGGGATGGACTGGAAATTCTGGGCAGTGGTATCATCTATGATGGTATCTTGTTGGGCCGCTGCAAGGACATGTGCTAGATTATCTCTTGGAGGATATGGTAGTATTAACTCATTATCTTGAGGGGTTGGAGAAGGAGGAGGTGAAGGTGCAGATTGACCAGGCTTTATGATCTGCCTGGTTCACTTGGAGAAGATTCCAATATTTATTTTCTTCCCAGGTGGAATTGGCACTCCTTTTGATTTGCATATCATGGGGGTAATGATGAAGCAGCACCTGACTCATCATTCTCATATATGAATTTTCTTTATGTGCATATTTATGACCTATCATTTTCATGAGGCACATCCCCAAGTTTATCTTCTTATTCAGAACCAGGACTCGTATTACTTGTAGTTGATGTTTGGGAATTACATCATGAATAGAGATTTTACATAGTGGAACCTTGCCTACAATATCTGCCAGGAACCTATAATCTTCAGCTAGATCAATCTTCTTCAGATTGATGGCCTTCTCTTTCCTGAACTGCATGATTTCTAAAATCTTCTTGATCTCTTCCCATGTCAGTTCATCTAAATCACTGCCAGTTGTAAGATCAAACATTTGGTTGAGCAATTCCTCTGTTATATTTATATCAGTCTAAAAAATTCTCCCATTGAGGGATCCATCATTTCCTATGAGCAGATTGTCTTTGGACTCTGTCAGTTCAACATCAAGGATCTTGCACCTTGTAGAAATCAGCATTGTCAGGCCGGCAACATGAAATAAGCCGAGGATGGCTTTGAAGTTATCAGAAGCTGCATTAAATGATTTCACATCCACATCGAAGCCAGAGTTGATCTTTGGGGGAGCCAGTGAATCTTAGATGAAGTACCTGCAAAGAGAGGAGAGAGAGAGAGAGAACTCACGAGAGCTGGGGAGAAAGAAAGCATGAGAGCAAGAACGAGAGAATTCGAAACCGTAATGAATTCGACGCCTATGTTGCTTAAAAGAAAACGATTCGTTGCAACTTAGGGTTTTATTTGAAGCACCGTCAACAAAAAGTAATAGTCAGCGCGCCAAAATGTGTCGAAGTAGCTTCTAGAAGTGAAACTGCGCATGCTTGTCATGTCGACATTGTGTCGATTAGATCTCCACACACCTTTGAATTTGACGAGCAAGTATTAAATCGACATATGCGTCGATATGAAATTGACTCTGTGTCGAATGCTATTCGAAGTATCTGTTGCAGATTGCTCTTGAAGTAGACGTCGAGTAGAATTCGACGGTACGTCGAATTCTATTCGACACAACTCTGAATAAATAGATTTATTTTCTTAGAAAGTTCTTGCTGTTTATCCAACAATGATTTTATTGAAAATAGTATTTATACTATTATTTTCTTGAACCAAAGATAATAACAAGGAGATTCAGAGAAGAAATCACTCCCTTTGTTGGATTTAGTTCTTTATTAAGGCCTTAGTTCTTCCTTCCCCATCCATTATCTCTTAGGATGGATCCTACCTTATCCTACATAAGTAGCTCAAACATTAGAGGGTACCTAGGTTACCTTGGGCCCTTTGCTTTTACCATTATATGGTTCTATGAAGAATAGAAGGGTCTTTCATGATATCCTTCTGGATGGAAGAGAATGAGTTTATCAAATCTAAGTACATTATTTTGGTACTTGAAGTGTGTAAAATGTATCCAAATGTACTAAATCTACAGAATGTCTAATTATTTTACTTTTGACTTTGGCCTTTTGATTGTTGTTGGTTAATTTCTCCGAATAACTCTTGCCTAGAGATTTCTTTTCCTTTTTTTGAATTTGCTCTATTAAATACAGTTATCTTATCTGAATTATTAATATCCTGGTCCTTAGTTATTGCTCTCCTCTCACTTGTTTGATAGTCACTAGGTCTAATAAATCTAACTAGATTTTTTCAGGCTGGTCTACTAATGACTTTAGTGCTAGTGCATAGGTCTACTCCTAGACCTAGGTGCTTAAATATCATGGAGAGATTTTGTGTGATATCTTTGAGCTTTTCTAATTCTTCCATATATGTTTCTAATTCTTTTTGTATTTTGAGATAAACATTGCAAAATTCTTTAAAACAATTTTTAAAGTCTTCTGAGTTAAAATCAAAATTATCAAACAATGATACATGTTTTTCTTCATCATCTGAGGGTATCCGTGATGCCATCATGTGTTGGAGTTTCTGAGATGATCTCAAAGCAATCAACAGTTAGTCTTGCTGCCAACGCAATATGAGCCTATAGGGTCGCACATAAAGGCGTTTGGAGAAATTGGAGAAAGGATTGTGTTGGCCTTACTCGTATTGGATATGAGTGAAGGACCAATCCTGTGACTGCTTGGAATCAAGTTGAGAATGTCTCAAAAGGGAAATCGTTTAAAGTGTTTAAATGAACGAATTTACACTAGGAAATTCGGCTAAAGGCATTAACCGAATTCGACTAAAGGGTTTAGACGAATTCGGCTAATGGGATTAACCGAATTCGGCTAAAGGGTTTAGACGAATTCGGCTAATGGCAAATTCGACATAAGGGTTTCGCCGAATTTTTACAGCCGAATTTATATGGTCGAATTCGTCGAAATGGTTTCGCCGGATTCGGTTATTGTGATTAGTCGAATTCGGTTAATGTGATTAGTCGAATTCGGCGAATTCAATCTGGACAGTTTTTCCTCCGATCTGCGGATAGTCAATTTTATGCCTTGCGTATAAAAGGACGTGATTAGGGCTTCGAAACGACGGTTTTTGTTCGATCCTTTTCGCGAGAGAGAAACGACGGAAGTGTTCCGGCTATTCTCGTTCCGTCCGCCGATCGACGTTCCGCCGCCACTAGTCGCCTCCGCCGGTCGCCGCCTCCTCTGGATCGGACCTAGCAGTCCGTGGGGACGTTGAGAGCTTCCTTCTCCGACCTAGTTCTTGTACGACAAGAAGCTAGGGTTCTTCATCGCTTGTGTGGACTTCTGTAGAGGGATCGATCTATTTCGATCCTTGAAGAACTCAAAGCATATTTCGGATTTCTGTTGGAGCACCTTGGTTGAGTGTTGACTCAATCCCGCAAAGGTACCTTGTATTTCAATTTGCTTATCTCGTGAATCATGAAAAACCGCAAGATCCGTTGATCTCTTTTTGGGTTGTTCTTGTTCATTTCCGCTGCGCATATTTGATATGTCATCCCTTATGAAGGGGTACAGAAAACCCAACTGTGGTATCAGAGGGAGGTTGCGGTCAAGTGCGTGTAAATTGGGACATTTGGAAGCGTTCTAAATGTCCTAATTTCCTCTTGGAATATCACATTTGGAAGCGTTCTAAACCACCGCCAGGGGCGCTACCCCTTGGACCCTGTTAGGGGCTCTGCCCCTAAGACCCCGCCAGGGGCGCGGCCCCTTGGAACCCCGCCAGGAACGCATGTGATTGCGTTGCGATTTTCATGTTTCAGAGGTTGTTCCTCCTCTGCAGTAACCGTCCCGCAAAATGGTTTGTGAAACCATATGTTTAGATTATTGAATCTGACATGAGAGACGAGCTTGTCTATTGCACAAGTGGAGTTGCTTTGATAGTGTTCAATGCATGTAAATCTGAAGATTTAGAAGTGTTCTAAGTACTCAGATTTAGCCACTATTATCAAACTGTTGATAATCCTTTTATGTGCACATAGGGGATGCATTTGTTTTGTGTATGTGCACGGTGATTAAATGTTAATCATGATTAAATGTTAATCGCGATGAAATGTTCATCTATTAAAAATAAAAATAAAATCCCTTATCCAATATTAAGTATACGGATGCGTTCCGATGGATGACACTCTTCCTGCCTCGATCGATGAAGTGTGGGCTTGCCAAAGCAAGGTGCATTAATCTATCTTGGTAAGGGTGCGAGCGGATAATTGTGATATCCCACTGTCGACATCGGGTCAAACTTAACTGGGTGACCTCAAAGGTTGAGTGCCTAGAGGCATAGGGTTGGCATGCTCCATATGATGGATGCGAATAGAGAGTTATTCACCAACCATAGAAGAGTTGCATAGTGATGCAATTGACAAATGTTGTCTACCTAAATAACCGCATTATGAGAGGAACGCCAAAGCGGACTCGTGGTGTTGGTGAAATACGGATCTTGTCCACTAAGAGAGTAGCTCGCATAAACTCTCCGAATCGATATAAAGGGTTATTGATTTGATTAAAATAGTGGGAGCTCTTTAATAAAAGTCCTTATTAAAATATATATAAAATGTATTTTGAAATATAGTACTAAAATTTTACTTTGCAAAATTCCTTGTAGAATATCCATGGCAAGGGGATCTCACTCCGCCTTGTCCCTGAGAGCGATCCTTGAGAAGGATAAGCTAAATGGGACAAATTTCCTTGACTGGTATAGAAACCTGAGAATTGTTCTCAGGCAAGAGCGCAAGCTCTATGTCTTGGAAGAAGATCCCCCTGAAGAGCCAACCTCTAATGCACCACGTGCAGATAAAGATACTTATAAGAAGTATGGAGATGACTCCTTGGATGTTGAATGCCTTATGCTCGCAACTATGAACTCTGAGCTTCAGAAGCAACATGAGAACATGAGTTGTTATGAGATGGTTGAGCACCTGAAGAAAATGTTTCAAGGGCAAGCTCGCCAAGAAAGGTTTGATATATCCAGGGCGTTATTTCAGTGTAAGATGGGAGCTCGAGACCCAGTAGGAACTCACGTACTCAAAATGATTGGGTATATAGAGAGCCTTGAAAGACTGGGGTTTCCTTTGAGCCAAGAGTTGGCCACTGATCTGATCCTGCAATCATTGCCGGACAGTTACGAGCAGTTTGTCTTAAATTACAATATGAATGAAATTGACAAGACACTGCCCGAGCTCCTAGGCATGTTAAGAACTGCCGAGATCAACATGAAGAAGACCAAGCCTGCTAGCCCCATACTGATGGTGCATAAAGATGATGGCGCAAATCTCACACACCGCTATAGGCGGTAGCTCGACTGCGACACGAAACGGCAGTGTACCGATCGTTCAAGTAATATAAAACGAGGAGTAATCCCCGAGTATCGAATCTCTCAAGGAACACAGTAAGGTGGAGTTAACGTTCGAGGAAGGACTTGAGATCGAAGTCCTTGAGTCGGATGGAATGCGGAAACGGGGTGATTGGGCTTTTGGAAAATAAAAGAAAATACTATAACTACTCCTATGCAATGCCGCTATGCAAAGCTTCGCTCGGCGGGATGGAAGACTACGTAGGCCTTGAACGCGCTACTTCGTAAGGGCGGATGGACGAGTAGGCAAGCGGATCGAACTATGCAGGCCTTGAGCGCGCTGCTTCGTTAGGCGGGATGGAGTACGGGCCGCGATGCCACGCTTCGGTAGGCGGATGGACGAGAAGGCTAGCGGAGTGAGGGTCGCAAGCACCTCTTCGACAAGCACGCCACTAGCAATTGCTAGTGCGGCACCGGACACGGTGGTGGAGTGGAAAATGGAATGGGGCGCTCCTCAAGCACAAAAATAAACAAAAAGGGTATTTCACATAGACATGAAATATATAGAGATAAAAGCAAGTTTAAGTGCTACTTCATCTTAATACATAGATCTAACTACATACATACATCAATAAGAGAAGAATAAGGCAAGAAATCGACCGAATCCGAAGGCTCGTTGGAGATTCACGGTTGGAATCGCCGGGTTGTCAATCCGCGTCCAAGCTCGGTCCGCAACTACGTCCGGGGTAGAGAGAGCTGTCACGACTCTCCAATGGACCCGTCTTCTTCGTGTCACGATCCGGTAGAGGTTGCAAACTTCCTCTTGCTTGATGGTAATGGCGGCTAGGTCTTCCTTTGGAGCTCTTGGATGAAGGAGGAGGCCGAGAGGAAACTCCGGCTCAAGATTGGCGTGAAGAGCAAGCCCGGAGCACCTCCATATGGTGGGCGACGGTGGAGGGGCGAATCTGGGCGGAACCGGGCGGAAAACGGCGGAAAAATGCGGGGGTGATGACCTAAAATCGCGAGCAGGGAATTTATAGGCGCTGGAATTAAACAGTGCGCACGGTCAGTGGCGCACGACCAGTGGTCGTGCGCACTAGAATCCTGTGATCGTGCGCTCTGCCTGGACGGAACCTGCAAAGACAGAAATTATAAAATAACATGTTCGCACGACCAGTGGCGCACGACCGGTGGTCGTGCGCACTATCGTAGGTGGTCGTGCGCACTGATTGAAACAGAACTCAAGAAATTGATGATAAGCGCGCACGAACAGTGGCGCACGACCGGTGGTCGTGCGCACTAGCGTAGATGGTCGTGCGCACTGCACCAAACAGAACTCATAAAAAAAGGTTCAAGTGCACACGATCAGTGGCGCACGACCAGTGGTCGTGCGCAATAGAACCGGTGATCGTGCGCAGTGTTCCTGTGCAGAATTGCACCGGGAACACTCGCACGACTCCTATTCCAGGCACAACCACAAATCTATCCACTGAAAGTGGCACTTGACAGCACATGAATACTACTAATGATAATAAGCACGAAAATCACACCAAAGTGGGCCTAGATGTGCACCTAGCATGGATTGATCAATATGAACTATAACAGGGCTAAAGTGCGGTGAAATGACTAGAAAAACGGCCCAGATGAGTCCATAAAAGTGTATATGATCAGGACTCATCACACCCCCAGACTTAACTGTTTGCGCGTCCCGAGCAAACAAATTCTAAGCGAACGGGGAAAGAAAAGTAGATGGCTTAAAACTACAATATAGAGTACCATGCGAAGTCGCATGCTCACGGGCATAAGAAGAATAGTAGAGAAGATTTCTGATTATATAAACAGTCTATATATTTCTAAAAGAGTAAAAGCATATTACAACTACTCAAAATGGTGAAAAGCGGTGAATCGTTCGGTCATGCATACGGAGAAAGTAAACTAAACGCTGAGATGAGCATTGCTCAAGATTGGGATGTCGGATAAACTCCACCGAAATCCATCGGTGTCGGTGACCATAGGCTTGCCCGGTCACATTCTCTCCACGGCACTGGTTTGGCTCAAATGCGTGAATCAATAGGACTTTAGGTTTTAAATGGGGCTTGGGTTTAGGTGAGGTATACAATGATAAAGACGATGGTTCAAATACTAAACCTAAATGAGCTAATTCAGGAAACTATCCTCATTCACCACACAAACACGCGGGTACACAACACCCCCAGACTTGGACTTAACAGCATGGGTGCGTGCACCGCCTACTCCCAAACATAAATCTATACATAAAGATTTTCAATTAAACACTCCTTCTCTTTCCTTTCATTTTAACTTCTTTTCTTTTTTTCTCATTTTTTTTTTCTTTTCTTATCATTTTCAGCAAATAAACAAAAGGACACATCCACATCTTCACAAACATATTACCACATCAACAACCCAACTCATGAAAATAATAAACAGCTAAAGCTCAGATTTGGGTGTGCGACTAGGATTGGCTTTTGGGCTTTGGTGAAATAAAAGTGGGGCTGAATCAAAGAACGGGTAGGCACAACTGGGCTAGCGAGGATATAGCGGTAGGGATAGGCACAAAGGCTCAACCCGGCCAAAATGATGGCCTATATCACATTCACACAATTGACTAACCGTATACCCATGCTTCAAGAATCGCTTGGGGCAAGTTCTAGCCACTGAGAAAGATTCTCCTTTCTCCCGACTCAAGCAATACGAATCTAGCGATCGTTTACACACATCCCTATGCTACCATTTGATTCACACCGGATTCACCATTTGAGTAGAGTAAACACCATTTACACTAATAGAGAAAAATATAAAACCATAGTATAAAAAGAGATCTAACCTACACAAATTCCTATGCAACCGAGCACTCGACTAGGAGCACTACGGGAGTCAACATTTTACTCTGCTACATAGTCCTAAGCCATCACCTAGACTTTCCCAAATAAGCAGAAGAATTAAATTCACAACAGAGCAAGCAAACAGATGAGTACGCGCTCAAGTGGGTGATGTGGTGTGTAATGAAAATAAACAAAACATTTTAAATGAAATCTTCTAGCATGCAGTGCAATAGTGCACGTGAGCGGGTAAACAAAACTACTCTCCCCCAGACTTAAACTAAACAATCCACAGAATATATGACATGAAAATCAGAAAAAGCTAGGGAAAGAGAGTACCCAGTGCTCAGAAATGAGCACACCAGAATATTGGCGTTTAAACCACGACTAAGCTGCAGCATCCGCCAACCAGAAGAAGTACCTGCAGGGGTCAGCTCCGCAAAACAAAAGAAACAAAAAAAAGATAAACTACAATACTACAGCTAACTAAACAGGATTGAATAAAATAAAATGCATGAAAAGTAAGATAACTACTGAGGTTATTGTCCTCCCAGCACGACTTATTTAACATTTGTACAGTTCTAGCTAATGGGCCTATGAAAAGAAAAGTGGACAGGTAACTGTTCTAATATACGTGTAGGTAGCGGGTACCTATACGGAGAAAGAACAGTCACGCCTCTACCCGAATATAGATAAAACCTGCCCATCACAGGTTGAGGGAAAAGAAAGTAAGAAGAGGAGGAGGCCTGGTCCTCACTCATCTTACCAAAACTATCCTTGCCCAGCAAGGTATCGTCCGCAGCAGGTCCGCAGGAGGAGAAGGCAATGAGTGGAGCTTCCTCTACGGAGGGGGAATAAACCTCCTCACATGAGAGGATGCTCTCATCATTGACTTGTGCAAAAAGCTCCAAGTCCTCCTGAAGTACCTGTGAAGATTCAACCTGCACAGGCTCGGGTGAAGGAAGGGGATCAAGAAATAAAGAAGACGAAGAACATAAATAAACATCAATCGGGGGAGTGATCCCGGACTCACTCCCATCAGGTGGGGGAAGTAAAATAATGTTTGCATTGTCATCAATGCTACAAGATTCGGCGGGATCAATAGTGGCCAAGCTAGAGATTTGGACTTCCTCCACCGGTGCTGAGGAAAACTCCTCTTCACCTAGAAGGTTGTCCTCCTCCATAGGAATAGGCACAATACTAAGATCAACCGCCTCCTCCTGCGACACATCATCAACAATGTCGTCAGAGACGAATGTAGCATGCACAACAGGGGAAAGAATCGAATCCACTAGAGGTGGTGGATGCACTGGGAGAATGGGCTCAGCAATATCGGTGCCCAGATCAGCCACACATCTGGTGACTGTGTCAACGCCATACCCTTCAAGATGTGAAGGTGGCAAAGACACAAAACCGGATGTTGAAGGTGTGCCGCCAGAGTTAGGATTCGGGACGATCCGGATATCCGGCTCATCATCCTCATCCAATTGGCGACGAAAAGCAGCACAATCCTTCAGGGCATGATCTGTGCTCCGACAAAACTGGCACTGCCTAGCGGGCTTCTTTGGCATAGCGGGGGCTGGAGCCGAAAAGAAGTATGATGGTAAAGGCTCAGCAGAGTAGCCATAAGACTTACGTGCACCATATGGAGTACCAGACGAAGTCGGTGCTCCATATGCTGGGCTATAAGAATTATGCCTACTATTCTCCGTAGGGAATTCATCACTAGAGTGGGAGGTAGCTCCACACCAACGGCAACGGAAATTGAGATGTGCCCACATAGTGCGAAGATAATACGATTCAAAATAAAAGTGTTATTGTGCAAAATACTACACCAAACAAAAATTACTAAAGCAACCTAATTAAAACAGGAAAAAAGAATAAAAAGAACAGAAATAAAATAAAGGATGCAATTTACAAATGGAAGGGCTTCTCCCTCAGGTTCTCCCTCTCCAGAAAACTCACACGACTGTATTCCCCGGCAACGGCGCCAAAAACTTGATGGCGCAAATCTCACGCACCGCTATAGGCGGTAGCTCGACTGCGACACGAAACGGCAGTGTACCGATCGTTCAAGTAATATAAAACGAGGAGTAATCCCCGAGTATCGAATCTCTCAAGGAACACAGTAAGGTGGAGTTAACGTTCGAGGAAGGACTTGAGATCGAAGTCCTTGAGTCGGATGGAATGCGGAAACGGGGTGATTGGGCTTTTGGAAAATAAAAGAAAATACTATAACTACTCCTATGCAATGCCGCTATGCAAAGCTTCGCTCGGCGGGATGGAAGACTACGTAGGCCTTGAACGCGCTACTTCGTAAGGGCGGATGGACGAGTAGGCAAGCGGATCGAACTATGCAGGCCTTGAGCGCGCTGCTTCGTTAGGCGGGATGGAGTACGGGCCGCGATGCCACGCTTCGGTAGGCGGATGGACGAGAAGGCTAGCGGAGTGAGGGTCGCAAGCACCTCTTCGACAAGCACGCCACTAGCAATTGCTAGTGCGGCACCGGACACGGTGGTGGAGTGGAAAATGGAATGGGGCGCTCCTCAAGCACACAAATAAACAAAAAGGGTATTTCACATAGACATGAAATATATAGAGATAAAAGCAAGTTTAAGTGCTACTTCATCTTAATACATAGATCTAACTACATACATACATCAATAAGAGAAGAATAAGGCAAGAAATCGACCGAATCCGAAGGCTCGTTGGAGATTCACGGTTGGAATCGCCGGGTTGTCAATCCGCGTCCAAGCTCGGTCCGCAACTACGTCCGGGGTAGAGAGAGCTGTCACGACTCTCCAATGGACCCGTCTTCTTCGTGTCACAATCCGGTAGAGGTTGCAAACTTCCTCTTGCTTGATGGTAATGGCGGCTAGGTCTTCCTTTGGAGCTCTTGGATGAAGGAGGAGGCCGAGAGGAAACTCCGGCTCAAGATTGGCGTGAAGAGCAAGCCCGGAGCACCTCCATATGGTGGGCGACGGTGGAGGGGCGAATCTGGGCGGAACCGGGCGGAAAACGGCGGAAAAATGCGGGGGTGATGACCTAAAATCGCGAGCAGGGAATTTATAGGCGCTGGAATTAAACAGTGCGCACGGTCAGTGGCGCACGACCAGTGGTCGTGCGCACTAGAATCCTGTGATCGTGCGCTCTGCCTGGACGGAACCTGCAAAGACAGAAATTATAAAATAACATGTTCGCACGACCAGTGGCGCACGACCGGTGGTCGTGCGCACTATCGTAGGTGGTCGTGCGCACTGATTGAAACAGAACTCAAGAAATTGATGATAAGCGCGCACGAACAGTGGCGCACGACCGGTGGTCGTGCGCACTAGCGTAGATGGTCGTGCGCACTGCACCAAACAGAACTCATAAAAAAGGGTCAAGTGCACACGATCAGTGGCGCACGACCAGTGGTCGTGCGCAATAGAACAGGTGATCGTGCGCAGTGTTCCTGTGCAGAATTGCACCGGGAACACTCGCACGACTCCTATTCCAGGCACAACCACAAATCTAGCCACTGAAAGTGGCACTTGACAGCACATGAATACTACTAATGATAATAAGCACGAAAATCACACCAAAGTGGGCCTAGATGTGCACCTAGCATGGATTGATCAATATGAACTATAACAGGGCTAAAGTGCGGTGAAATGACTAGAAAAATGGCCCAGATGAGTCCATAAAAGTGTATATGATCAGGACTCATCAAAAGACAAGGGCAAGGTCAAGGGAACCAAGAAGACTAAGGTAGGACCTAAGTCACATCTTGATCCCAAGTCTTCAGCACTGAAAAGGAAAGGATTGGCTAAGGAAGGGAAGTGCCACCATTGTGGTAAGGCAGGGCACTGGAGGAGGAACTGTCCTCAGTATCTAGAAGATCTACAGAAGAAGAAGGGAAGTATGACTTCCACTTCAGGTATTTTCGTTATAGAAATAAACCTTTCTGCTCCTACATCCTGGGTATTGGATACCGGATGTGGTTCTCACATTTGTATAAATGTGCAGGAACTGAGAAGGAGAAGAATGCTGGGTAAAGGGGAGGTAGACCTACGCGTCGGGAATGGAGAAAGTGTTGTTGCCGTCGCCGTTGGTGTTTACTGTCTTTCTTTGCCCACAGGGCTTGTAATAGAACTTGATAATTGTTATTATGTTCCCGCCATAACTAGAAACATTATTTCTATTTCATGTTTGGACATGATTGGTTTTTCTTTCGTAATTAAGAACAATTGTTGTTCTATTTATAAGAATGATATTTGTTATGGCGTTGCCCAAATGTTTAATGGTTTATATGTTTTGAACTTAGACCATCCGATCTATAACATAGAAAATACTAAAAGACTAAAAACAAATGACTTGAACCCTATGTACCTTTGGCATTGTCGTTTAGGCCATATAAACGAGAAACGCATATCCAAGCTCCATAAGAATGGACTATTGGACTCATTTGATTATGAATCATTTGAGAGATGCGAGTCATGTTTATTAGGAAAGATGAAGAAAGCTCCTTTCACTAGTTGTAATGAGAGGGCTAATGATCTCTTGGGTATAATACATAGTGATGTATGCGGACCCATGAGTTCTATGGCTAGAGGTGGGTTCTACTACTTCGTTACATTTACTGATGATTTTAGTAGATACGGATACGTGTTTATTATGAAGAACAAATCCGAGACCTTTGAAAAGTTCAAAGTGTTTAAGAATGAAGTAGAAAACCAACTGGGAAAAAGGATAAAAGCACTCCGATCTGATCGAGGTGGTGAATATCTGAGTCATGAGTTTTGTGATCATCTGAAAGAGTGTGGCATTGTATCATAGCTCACTCCGCCCGGAACACCTCATCATAATGGTGTTTCTGAGAGGAGGAATCAGACCTTGTTAGACATGGTGCGATCGATGATGAGTCATGCAGATTTGCCTGTTTCCTTTTGGGTTTTTGCTTTAGAGACTGCTGCTTTCACACTAAATCGAGTTCCAATGAAAACGGTTCTAAAGACACCATATGAGATATGGACCGGGAAGCGTCCTAGTATGTCGTTCATCAAGATTTGGGGCTGTGAGGCACACGTGCGACGTCAAATGCCTGACAAGCTGGAACCCAAATCAGATAAATGTTATCTAGTGGGGTATCCTAGGGAAACCAAAGGATACTACTTCAACTTACCGTCTGAGGGAAAAGTGTTTGTCGCAAGGACTGGTGTCTTTTTGGAGAAAGAGTTCTTATCCAGAAAGACTGCAAAGGTAGAACTTGAAGAAGTTCAAGAGCCACAAACAATGAACGAACCGGAATTGGAACCTGAGCGAGGACTACAAGAAGTTGTAGCTGGAGAGCCTGCTCAAGAAACACAAGTCCTACGTAGATCTGGTAGACCAAGATTTGAGCCTGAGAGATATGGATTTCTCGTGTCTCAAATAGGTAATGTGTTGCTTATGGATCATGATGATGAGCCTGCAACCTACCAAGAGGCTATAAATGGACCTGACTCTGAGAAGTGGCTTGAGGCCATGAAATCTGAAATGGACTCCATGTACACAAACCAAGTTTGGACCTTGGTGGAACCACCTGAAGGGGTACGACCCATAGGGTGCAAGTGGGTCTTCAAGAAGAAGACCGACATGGATGGGAATGTACAGACATTCAAAGGCTGGCTAGTGGCTAATGTTTTCAGGCAAATTCATGGTGTTGACTATGATGAAACCTTTTCCCCTGTAGCTATGGTCAAGTCCATCAGAATTCTACTTGCTATTGCTACGTATTATGACTACGAGATCTGGCAAATGGACGTCAAAACGGCTTTCCTTAATGGAAACCTCCTTGAGGAAGTGTACATGACACAACCCGAGGGTTTTGTATCTCCAAGTGAAGCCACTAAAATATGCAAGTTGAATCGATCCATTTATGGATTGAAACAAGCTTCTCGAAGTTGGAATCTGCGTTTTGATGAGAAGATCAAAGAGTTTGGTTTCATCAAGAACGAAGATGAGACTTGTGTTTACAAGAAGATTAGTGGGAGCATTGTTGTCTTCCTGATATTGTATGTAGATGACATACTGCTGATCGGGAATGACATTCCGACCCTACAAGTTGTTAAGAACAACCTAGGGAAGTGCTTTTCTATGAAAGACTTGGGTGAAGCGACTTACATACTTGGTATTAAGATCTATAGAGATAGATCGATGAAGTTGCTGGGTTTGACCCAGAGTACATACATTGACAAGGTGTTGAAACGGTTCAACTTGCTTGAGTCCAAGAAAGGATTCTTACCCATTTCACATGGTGTGAGTCTCTCTAAGGACCAGTGTCCAAAATCTTTGGAAGATAAGGACCGCATGAAGTTGATTCCATATGCTTCGGCAATTGGATCAATCATGTACGCAATGTTATGTAATCGACCTGATGTCTCATATGCTTTAAGCATGACTAGCAGGTATCAGTCTGATCCGGGTGAAGGTCACTGGATCACAGTCAAGAATATCCTAAAGTACTTGAGAAGGACTAAGGATACATTCTTGGTGTTTGGTGGAGAGGAAGAGCTCGTTGTAAAGGGTTACACGGATGCAAGCTTCCAGACTGACAGAGATGACTCAAAGTCACAATCAGGTTTTGTGTTTTGCCTTAATGGAGGAGCTGTAAGCTGGAAGAGTTCCAAGCAAGAGACAGTTGCTGATTCTACGACTGAGGCCGAATATATCGCTGCAGCGAATGCGGCAAAGGAGGCTGTATGGATTAGGAAATTCATCAGCGAGCTTGATGTAGTTCCTAACATTGTTGATCCCGTAGTTCTCTAATGTGACAATAATGGTGCAATTACACAAGCTAAGGAACCTAGATCTCATCAGCGCTCCAAGCACATACTTCGGCGCTTCCATCTTATTCGAGAGATTGTCGATCGAGGAGATGTGAGCATAAGCAGAGTACCGACTGAAGAAAATATAGCGGATCCACTAACAAATCCTCTTGCGCAAAAGAAGCATGATGGTCATGTTAGATCAATGGGTATTAGATACCTGAATGATTATCTTTAGTGGGAGCCTTGTGGATTGCATATTTGTTGGTTGTTTGTTCATTGGATGAATTGTAAAATGTACTATGTATTTCATTTTATATTTATGGCAAGTTCTTTTATTGTGTCATTTATATCTATCTGATAAGATTAATTGGCATAATAAATGCCCTTAGAGTGTTTGCTTCCATAGGAATCCAAGTACTTGACTTGAATGTGAGGGTCTATGTTTAAATGAAGCTTCATTCTTAAATGGTCCCTGGTCGAGGTATCATCCTAGAAATTTAGGGCGAGGATGAGACCATAAGACCAGCATGTGCGTTGATTGATGACCGGTTCTCACAGGTCATGATATTGTGATATCAAGTCATCACATGGGTACTTGTTAAGAACAAGTTGTACTGGACAGACCCCCGTGAGACTACTTTGTGGATTGTTATATGAACGTGTCACAAGTAGGTCTCATGTGACAATGGTGTTTGTGGTCCTTTGACATGAAGTCATAGCATTCATCAGGTGAGGAAGATCGTACTTTGATGCCATCTAAAGTCTTCTCTTGAGAAAGGTTGACGATAAGGGTGGTTGTTGGGTATGTTACGAATCATTTGGATGTTTGTGTATGAGCAGAAATGGGATTTGTCCTCCTGTATGACAGGAGTTACATCCATGGGCCTCTTGATGGAATGAGACTGAGAAATGCATGGCCATGCTTGGTAGAGTCAATATGTGATATTGAGCTCACCAATTTTCAGACAGTCTATTTTGAATCAAGAAATTGGGATTGAACAATTATGAGGGTGACACGGTCCATGCCTCTAGTTCTATCCGGATGTAAAGGACAAAGGGACATGACAACACTGATACATTGGTCATGACAGGCTTATATGAGTTATGAACTCTTATTGCTTGGGTAACAATGATGTATTGCTAGATGCCGCTCATTGTTTGTGAGACTTTTGTTGATACTTTGTGATCAAGTGGGAGACGGTTGGAGTTTCTGAGATGATCTCAAAGCAATCAACAGTTAGTCTTGCTGCCAACGCAATATGAGCCTATAGGGTCGCACATAAAAGCGTTTGGAGAAATTGGAGTAAGGATTGTGTTGGCCTTACTCGTATTGGATATGAGTGAAGGACCAATCCTATGACTGCTTGGAATCAAGTTGAGAATGTCTCAAAAGGGAAATCGTTTAAAGTGTTTAAACGAACGGATTTACACTAGGCAATTCGGCTATAGGAATTAACCGAATTCGACTAAAGGGTTTAGACGAATTCGGCTAATGGGTTTAACCGAATTCGGCTAAAGGGTTTAGACGAATTCGGCTAATGGCAAATTTGACGAATGGGTTTCGCCGAATTTATACAGCCGAATTTATATAGTCGAATTCGTCGAAATGGTTTCGCCGGATTCGGTTATTGTGATTAGCCAAATTTGGTTAATGTGATTAGTCAAATTCGGCGAATTTAATCTGGACAGTTTTTCCTCTGGTCTGCGGATAGTCGATTTTATGCCTTGCGTATAAAAGAACGTGATTAGGGCTTCGAAACGACGGTTTTTGTTCGATCCTTTTCGCGAGAGAGAAAGGATGGAAGTGTTCCGGCTGTTCTCGTTCCGTCCGCCGATCGACGTTCCGCCGCCGCTAGTCACCGCCGCCGGTCGCCGCCTCCTCTGGATCGGACCTAGCAGTCTGTGGGGACGTTGAGAGCTTCCTACTCCGACCTAGTTCTTGTACAACAAGAAGCTAGGGTTCTTCATCGCTTGTGTGGACTTCTGTAGAGGGATCGATCTATTTCGATCCTTGAAGAACTCAAAGCAGATTTCTATTGCAGCACCTTGGTTGAGTGTTGACTCAATCCCGCAAAGGTACCTTGTATTTCAATTTTCTTATCTCGTGAATCATGAAAAACCGCAAGATCCGTTGATCTCTTTTTGGGTTGTTCTTGTTCATTTCCGCTGTGCATATTTGATATGTCATCCCTTATGAAGGGGTACAGAAAACCCAACATCATGCAGACAGCTTCAACAGCTTCATCAGAAAGTGATTCCATCACTTTCTGATGAAGAGGAGCTTAACTCTGCTTCAGATTCACTACAGGTTTCAGCAATGAAACCTTTAGCTTTCTTCTTTTGCTGATTTTTGCTGCTGAACTTGTCCCTTTGTTCTTGTGGACACTCAGAGGCTATGTGCCCTGGCTTATTGCAGGAGAAGCAAATCACTTCCTTCTTTGGAATCTAATTAAATCTGGGTTTTGAGCTCCTCTTTTTTCTTCTTGAATTTTCTATCTTGACCCACGTTTTGAATCTCCTTGCTAAGAGACTGAACATCTCAACTTCAGGAGTGGATGGCTCTCTTTTAGCAACCTTCAAGGTAAGACTCATTTGGATGGGAGTTGAAGTTGTCTACTTAGCCTCTGTTTCAGCCCTGCTCTTCAGTAGCATCTCATAAGATTTGAGCTTTCCTAGCAAAGCATCAGTAGAGATCTCTCTATGGCATCTGGACTCTCTGATGACCCAGATCCTTGAGTCCCATGATCTTGTGAAGCACATGAGGATCTAATCATTGATCTCTATCAAGGACATCTCCTTGTCCAAACATTTTAACTCATTAATTATTATGCTGAATCTGTCAAACATTTCAGCAACACTTTCCTCAGTTTTCTCTTGAATGTTCTCATATTGGGATATGAGAAGGGACTTCCTGTCCTTTATTTTATCAGAACTCCCTTCTACAATTCTGGAAAGAGATTCCCAAATCTCTTTTGATGATTGACAGTCAACAACTTTCTAGAAAATGTCATCTGACATTGTAGAAAATAGAATGTTCATAGCCTTGGCATAATAT
Source organism: Dactylorhiza incarnata (assembly GCA_033032865.1). Lineage (NCBI taxonomy): Eukaryota > Viridiplantae > Streptophyta > Magnoliopsida > Asparagales > Orchidaceae > Dactylorhiza > Dactylorhiza incarnata. The sequence continues at coordinate 17,923,004 of JAWHQI010000018.1, forward strand.
GCCTTCTACTTCTTCTCAGCATCTGTCGACTCTTTCCTAGGGACAACTTCCTGTGTTGAAGATCCACTGGCATCTTGTCTGACTGGAGCTGGGGGACCTGAAATGATAACATCAAAGATGTCTTCATCATTAGAGTTCATGTAAAGCTTTATTCTGGCCTTTTAGAGTGTAAACTTGTTCAAGTTACACACTGGTGGTCTTGTTGATGCATAATCCTTAGAACTCAATTTCTTTTGATAAGGAGACTCTTAGAACCAGCCACTGAGTCTTTTCATAAGGAGACTCATAGAACCACTTAGTCTTTTGATAAGGAGACTCTTAGAACAAACTGAAACCTTTGGAGATGGATTCTTAGGACTCTTTTCTCAGTTACAAAATCAGAAATGAGAATAAAGAAGAAGAGGAAGAAAGAATATGATTCTTCTGTTCGAATCATTCTTCAGTTATCACTCAGCATGTTGTCAAGATCTATATAAGATTAACTCTTGTTTAAGATGCAAGAGTTATTTTGCTTGTGATCCTGATAATTTCTCTGTACTCTTGATGGCTTCCTATTGTAAGTGAGAAGAAGAAGCAGTAACAATGTTTTCATGTATAGAGATGTTGTCCTTATTTTCTGTCTAGGGTTGAATAAGGAAGAAGAAGAACCCCTAATTCGACAGATCGAATAATAATCAGTTGGTTATTTTTTTTCTTCTCCTCTCAGCATACTTATTCTCTATAATTTGCATTTGAATTTCCTTCTTCTTCTAGGCTGTCCTTAGAAGGAATGTCCATTGGACAATTGGTGTTTCCTTCTATTTTTTGTTCCCGACCCGTGCATCTGATTTGAATAATCTTCCAAGAATGTCCTTGTTGCATTAATGGAATACTCCATTCCACTCTTGACAATAAATGAGCCGTTGGAGAACAGTTTTGAGCTTTGTAGACCTTCTGAAAAGGAATCAAAAAGGACAACAGAGAAACTTCTATTTCTGTCTGTATTCGACGCTGCATCAACTTCATCATTCATCATATCGATGCACCTCTGAGTTCTTATCGAAGTATCTTCGAATTCCTTCTTATCTCTGGCTGAACTCAGATGTCGACGTTGCGTCGAGTCCATATCGACATATTCGTTGAGTTGAGGACTTGGACTTGAACTTTATCTTCTGCGTCGAGTTGAAGTTGATGTTGCGTCGACTTCTCAGATGGCTTCGACATGCTCTTCCTTCTGCTTCGAGTTCCTTTAGATGTTGCATTGACTTGACTTGACACTTCGACAGGCAGATTGAATTGCTTTGACTTCTCAGACGGCTTCAACATGCTCTTCCTTCTGCGTTGAGTTCCTTTCGACGTTGCATCGAATTGACTTGATACTTCGACAGACAGATTGAATTGCTTCGACATCTAGTCAGAGTTGCATCGACATCAAGTCAAAGTTGCGTCGACTTCCATTCTACGCAAGTCTTAACTTAACTGATTTTGTTATTATCTTGACCTGGTTTTAACACTCTAAGGTGAGTGTGACATCCTAGGACATCTAATGACCATTTTACCCTTTTTATACAATGTGGGTAATAAAACATAACTGATGAAATCACTTTAAGTAATTTGTTAGATAAATCCCAAGTGTTTTTCCCAACAATAGGCGAGAACGGGCAAAGGTACTTCTGCACCTCCTGAAAGAACGGACTCTATGTATTTCCTTCCGAGACCAGACATAGGTCCATCTGCACCTCTTAAAAGAACGAACTTCATCTCTTTCTACGTTGGCAAGAACCGACAAACATCCTTCTACAACTTCTTAGAGAACAGACCCAACGTTCTTCTACTTAGTTGAAAATTGACACTAGCTACCCTCGTGCCATCCAGACATGGGTGCAGACGTTCCTCTATGCCGCCCTGAAAGATTCAATCACCTGACACTAACACTCGTCAGCGATTACTAACTCCATGCGTAGAATCAAACTCTTGTGCTCGCACAATGGGAATATGAAAAGCAAATAGTTTACAATCTATTATAACATGGAAAGATCAAATAAAGAAGCAACTATATAATTCCACAAAAACATCGCGAAAGCTACATCACAACAAGGGAATGCAGCGACAACAAACCATACCCACCGAAATAAAGATGAAAAGCAAATTAAAGATACACGACAAAGACATAACCCAGATATAATCAAGTGACCACTCAACCACGTCAAAGATTGTCGTCTGAGGCATCGTCGACCCTCAGATCGGAGCGCTCCAACTTCTTCACGCTGCTCAAATGCCCTTACAAAATCCAAGGTAGAATGCGACATGATGCTCGTTGGTGATTATGATTTGGATTTGGGTTTTGAAAGCTTTTGTTTAATTTATATCCAAACTAATCTTCGATAAAGGAAAGTATACCTAATCGCGTATAGTACTGATATTTTGGTTTAGAAAATATCGAGGTCGTATATTTCCACAGATCCGGTTGATTATTCTTACTTATAAGGAATAAACTATTATTTTATCAGAATATGTTTTGATTTGATTTATAATATTTAGAGACCGATAATGTACGTATAACTAGAGTTGTAAACGATGATGAAGATAACGCCCGATGTCGAATTACCTTAAGAGGAAAATATCTTTTGTTGAAGTAAAAGATCTGGTTTTTCAAAACATTAGAACGACTTGGCCGTGGAGGTTCCATAAGTATGAACGCACCTCTCTTGAGGGTACGCCCACCTGATTAAGAATAATTGACCGAACTCTCGTTCTTTAATCGAATCTCCTTAATACTCACTTTATGTTGTGAACCCCTCTATTGGGTTTTAATTCCAATTCGGGAGACCTACCTCATCCTATCTCGAGGGTAGAGCGCACTTTTCTTTACTCGTGAGCGATCAATCCATACTCACAAGCCTCTCGGCTAACTAGTGTACATAAATGGAAATGAGAACCATACATCGATTATATGGTTCCACTCAACATTTTTCTCGGGTAAACCTTAAGCTTGCTAATTGATTTTAGAAAGAGATATTTTAATTTTTAGACAACTATTTATTTATCCCAATGCTCTTCGACATCGTGCGCTAAAGGAAATTAGCCACTCATCCGAATGGGGATGACATTAGTAATAAGAAAATACATGTCAATATTTAAGCGGATATAAGAGTGTTTAACAAAGAAAATTAAAAGACTTATAAAATGCAGAAATAGTATCCGTCCCAACCATCTTAATCAAGCGCTTAAAAGTTCTTAGCCTCTCATCCGGGATGGGGGTGGTAATAAGACTTGAAAAATGAAATAGAAAGTAATAACAGTTATAGAATAACTTGAACAATGGAATTTTATAACTTTAAAGAGTGTTACACACTCAGAACCCAAAAAAGGGTTTGGAAATATCACTCACAAACTACTTGTAAACACTATTTAGAACTATATTGAAATAAAAAAACAAAATATTTTATCACTAAAATAAACATTACAACTAGAATAGGAAAGCGAAAATTTCAAAAGAAATAAAACCTAAATGCATAAAATACTCACATACACTCAAAAACTACTAAAAAAACTAATGCACTCTAAAACTTATCTCTAAGAACTAAAACACTCAAAAATTATTCTTTTTTAAACTTCAGCCGAGCCCCCCTATTTATAGGGAAAATTTTAAAATTACATGCCCTCAGTCACGGGCTTGTTGGGAAGATAGAATCAGCCGTCTTCTGGAATAATTTGCCATTATATATGGGTTGTACACGGGCATGTCTTTGGGGCGTGTTGGGGGTGTCACAGGCGTGACTGAGTGTCACAGGCATGACCATGGGTGGCAAACGTCAAGGGTGTGGCATTGAGGTGTGTTCCGCTTGCAGATTGGGGGAACACGAGTGTGACCAATTACACGAGCTTTGGTCATGGGCGTGTCTGAGGTGTCACGGGCGTGACTTGATTAGTTCGTCGAGATTTGTTCCAAAATTGGATGAGAGCTGGAAAGTGGCATTAAGATTACATGCCTTTAGTCACGGGCGTGACTGAGGGGCGTGACCTAACAAAAAAATGACAAAATGCTGAAAAACAGAAATAATGCTATGTTAGTAAGAAAAATAATAAAACAAACATATTACAAATTAATTTACAGAAAATATTTACAATATTACTTAAAATTATACTAGAAACTATACTAGGAATACATATATTTTACTACTTATCACTCGTGCTCCATGTAAAATCCCTCTCCTCCTTACAAGAGAGTTTCTTGATCTTATGCCCATAACCGCGCCTTACTGTGACACCAACGCACGGGTTAGTCGCCACCATAAAACGTCGATCCTACCGGCAAGAATGATTAACCGGGCCAACAATAGAAGAAGTAAGACTAAGATAAATCAAGTCCACACATCACACATATATATATATGAATCAAGAGGTACAAGTCCATCAATGAGTGCAAAAATAGAGTAAGGGCTTATGCCCGGTAAATGTCCAAAATAAAGTAAAAGCACACTCTATCACTCAAAATCTATAAGGAAGCTAATAAAACTCTCACCAACCTATCGTCGGGTAGTAGTAGTAGTGTGCAGAAAATAATACTCAGGTCTTGCCATCATGTCATGTTGGTCTTACTGCTGCTCCAGCTCCTCGGACCCCTGGTGTTTGGACACAACTGACCGTTAGTCAAAAGACTAAGACATTTTGTCCTCGCCTCCCCCAACAACTCCGAGGAACCGTGCGGCAGGACAAAAGAGGAGGACAAAAAGCAATGTACAAGAAGGTGACATGGAAGTAATTATCTAGCAAGCATGTGTATATATAAACCACTATAGATAAACTATTATTGGATAAGAGCAATACTAGCAGTTCTATATATATAACTCATGCAGCGTAAGAGAAATAAATAAAAAATGGCAAGTAGTAATCATAGTAGCAATTTTAGTAAGGTAAGAGCAGCTATAAAAGTAGCCTTAACTTATATGAATGCCCTTATAAACATATAAGTTAATGGATCTGGAACTAAGGTAAAGTCATCGTATTAAAGAGCCCATACTAATTAATATGATGAGGTATTGTTTATGAAATTATGCCATGCCATGTTGTGCAATGCAATGATGCAACTCACCCACTTGACTCTCTACATATAGACCTTTTAAGTTCCCACTGTTTGAGTGCGTCAACTCAGGTACCCCGTTGAGGCAAGCAGGGGCAGAGGATTGGGCTTGTCCACTTCTAGGCTACTATCAACACCTTCCATCCTAGACCTTATGTACGCCCCTAAGAACACACAGGGTAAGTAACACCTCATAATTATATTCCCCCGAGCCTCCAGCTCGCCGGACTATCTAGTCCTCCTTAGATAACACCGAGCCTACCGCTCGTAGGAGTAACTTGTCCTAATATTAAAACTTTCGAGCCCCCAGCTCGCAGGACCAACAAGTCCTTGTAGCATTCCGTCCCATATTTTTGGGACGAGGTTTATCGTATCATGTTCTCCTACTTAAACTACTCTTGTCTATCGTTTAGTTGTACTTAGAAGTTTAGGTAGAATCTTGGACTTCCCGAGGGCTACCCGGTGAAAGGCTCGCAATGGTACTAAGAGGAATGATGGGATGACATCCCAAACCTCCCTTTTTCAAGATATTTACTTTTATTGGTGGCTACCCTTCTCATAATCCTCTTTCCTTGTTATTCTTCTTATCATAAACAGATTTCGGGTAGACTATAACTCGTTTTAGGGGTGAGTGATCTAACCTTTGTGCAACACCCCTTAATGTCCATGTATCTGACCACTCATCATTCCTTGGCCAATTATCCTAGGGCTCTAATCAAAAGTTTAGAATACATATAATCTTGTCATTACATTATCCTCATCAAGTCATAGGTTGTTCTTAAGTCGACTTAGCACATGTTTTGTTAAACACTGCTTACTTCTATATGTAAAGATTGATGTTTGCGAGTGACCCTTCATCGGAACTCATCTAAATGCTTTCAAATTTTGACCAAGGATGTATTGTGATCTTAATGAAGCCTTATCAGAACACTATAATTTTCCAAGGTGATTATGGTGTTCAAACCCTCAAGTAACACAATTACTATCTACAGACCATGTGCATTATTATTAATTGTTGGGAACAGTGTCCTGCAATGTTCCTGATTTGAAGAAGTGCTTAGCTCAATGATAAATGCAAGTTGTATTTAACATTCCATCTAGTATATGCTTGCAGGAATCGAAAATATGTCATGTACTCTAGTTATTTTACAAAGTACTATATCGTCGAGAAGAACAAGCGATATCGTCGACAAAGCGTGCTTGTCATCGTAATGACAGGCAGAGCAGCAATCGCTGAGAAGATGAAGTATCGTCGACCTCAACAAAGTGGGCATACTGTCAAGAAGAGTAGATATCATCGTAAAGAAGTCTTGTCGCTGACAAGGCTAAGGTTGACAGATGAAATTGGATATTGACATGAAGAAGACATGTCGAGAAAACAATGAGATCACGACGACTTGCTGCAAGAAGGAAGATCACTACGACACTGACAGAGTAAGCAGATCGTCGAATATGTAAAACCGCTGAGATATCTTTTATCGACGAGATACCGGCGTCAGCGGCTGATGAAAGAAGACATCTTACTGTCATCGAGATATACTCCATGTCGTCGTAACGATGGAAATATCGTTGAGACAGATTCAAATCTTGCAGACGCGCTGTCAGCAATTAATGTCGTCGCCTGATTGTCCAATCAACGCCTGCTATGATGGATGGGCGTCTGACAGGAAAGGAAAATGAATATGACCGTTATACGGCTTCTTCGTTCTATAAAAGGGAACAGTGTTGCCCTAGAAAAATAAGAAGTTTGCTGTGCAAGAAAAGAACGTGAAAAAGAATCCCGCCGCTCTTCAATAGAACAGTATTTTTCAGCGGAGAAGAAAGAGAACAAGATTGAAGAGTTCTCATAAGAATCAGTCATCTCCATTAACTGAGAAGTCGCCGTTCAACATCAGGAAAAAGAAGAAGAGGCTGAAGAAGATCCAGAGCTGAAACTCAAAATCAAGAAGCATCTTCTTCATCCTTAAGAAACTGGTCTTCATCAAGGCTAAGTTGCCAGATTTCATCTGGCTGAAGAAACATTTTATTTTATTACTGTATTTTCTTGTAAGGCTTGCAGGCCAAATTTTCTAGCTTGAGGGCTGGAGAGCTGTGAGGCTTGAGTGCCAGGGCAGTGCACTTGCAGGTGCGACTTGTCGAGCTTGAGGGCTCGGGTGAAGTAGGGGCTTGCGGGCCTAGGCTGTTGAAACTTGCGGGTCTGTGTTGTAGGGCTTCAGGGCCTGAGTGTCGAGCTTGTGGGCTCGGGGGCAGTAAGGGCTTGAGGGCTTAGGTTGTTGGGACTTGCGGGTCCGTGTTATAAGGCTTGAGGGCCTGAAGCTTTTGCCAGAGTTTGTCGAGCCCAGCACACTGCTGGGTAGGCGCAGAGAGAGAGAGGACTACTCTAGACACCCGGTCTTGAGGAACCTCTATAGATCGTTGTGTGCTTTCTGTGGTTTGTTCTTCATTTCTTAGATCTATTAACCGGAAAGAAAGAAAAACCTAAACGGGGATATTATAAAAAGAAAAACCTATTCACCCCCCTCTAGGTGATTAAGTAGACACCCCAATAAACATCAAGTGGTATCAAAGCGAGGTTGTTCAAAGAAAAGCTAAACAACTTGAATAGATCTGCCAGTGGGTGTCTAAGCATCATTAGTATGGAGTCAAGAATATCTATCTGCTCCAGAGAGAACTTTGCCATTTGGAAAGTCAGAGCAAGAATATTCATGTAGGCGATGGATCAAAGAATGTTTTTGATTGTTCAAAATGGTCCCTCCATGACAATGTTAAATGATGAAACTCTTCTTGCCAGCTTGGACAAAGAAGCTAGAAGCATTCTAGCTGGTGCAGTAGATTTGGCAACACATCAGAAGCTGAGTCGTTGCTCATCAGCAAAGGATATTTGGGACTTCTTAGAAGTTCTCATGGAAGGGTCAGAGGAAAATTTTGAAGAAGAGACCTCTCATGAAGAGGTATGCATCAAAGCACCACTAACTACATCAGATAGTGAATCAGAAGATGATGAATGGTCTGGAGCAAAAGAGAGGATAAGAGCACCCCTGTCCCCTACAGACTGTGACTCTGAGGATGAAGAGGTTCATGGACTGGTGGCTCTATCAGATGAAGAAGATCATGATGAATTGCATCATGATCAGGTATGCACCACTCACACATCTTTACTACCTGCTTCATTTAAGAAAACCAAGAGTGCATCAGAAAATTATTTATCTTCTGAAGATGATGCAGAAGACTGCTCATCATGCAACAATAAGAACCATGCTGATCTATTAGAACAGTTTGGTGATCTCTTGGAAGCTCTGAGGAAGAGCAAGAGGCTTGTTAAAAAACAAGCTAGGGAGCTAGAATCACTCAAGCCTTATAGGGTTGAGTCAGATGGGGAACTGGGTATGTCCTACTGTAAGGACACCAATCCACATGAGCTCAAGAAAATCATAGACAAACTTTATGCTGAGAGAAGCCAAAGGGAAGAACTTATCAAGAAACTTGAGAGTGATCTTCTTAAGGAAAGAAGCTTTGTTGCTCAATTCTCTAAACCCAAAACTGTTCTCCCCATCATTGACACCTTCCCATCCTATAAAAATAGGAGAGGGTTAGGGTACAAGGAAGGGGCAACAGATGCTAAGAATGGAGAAAAGGGAAAAAACTAAAGCAAAGCCTCACACCACCTTTCAGAAGGTAGTGCTTCCCTCAAATAGGTATGATCAGGACAGTGTCCATGGTCACTGGATGAATGGAAGCTCCACTAGTCATAAAAATGCTCCTGACAATGGAAAGAGAAAGGGCATGGGGTTGAGTGCATTAAAGGCTCCCCATGAGGAAATTCAAATGGCCCATCATGGACCATTTGCATTTGGTGTTCCAGCCCCACTCTCAAGGATAAAGGGGCAACATCTTCTCAATCACCCTTGGATAAGAAGCAGACTAGTAGCCCCATTATAATCAATTCTCACTTGAACATATCTGATGCCATCAACACCACGTCAGTCACCAAGCTGACATCTGTTGCTGAAAAACAGATAAAGTCAAGAAGAAACGATGATACTAGAGCAGCTAGTCAGCTCTTGACTAAGAGAGATTGGAAGAATGCTGCTGCCTTCTCTACTGAACATACTTCAAAAAGTGCTCAGAAAAGAAGTTACAACATCCATGAGTGTTGGTGTTGTGGCAAAGTGGGACACTTTGCCATCGACTGTTGGCAGAACCCTAATGTGCTTAATGCAAAGGTGAGACCTTCTGGAAGGGCTGCGGTGAGTAGAGGGATCTCCTATTATGCTAACAAGAACCTAGGACCCAAGTCACCTTGGGTTCCTAAGGGATATTAAATCGGTCTTGTAGGGTAGTCCATTTAGCCATTAAAAAGCAAACAAGGCTAATGGAAAATAAGTGCTCCAAGCTTAGCTCAGGACTAAGAAGAAGTTACCACATACCAAGGTGCACTAATCTAGGGGGAGCTGGAAGTAAAGATAAGTGGACATTCCATCTAAGGGGAGCAACTGGCTCAAGGAGACTTAGAGGCCAAGCTGAAGGTAACCATGTTAATGTTTATCACATAAACACATCTTTATCTAATATGGTAAAGGTAATCTTTCAAAAACAATATCGTCGGAATTGTCATTAGTATCGTCGAAAGACCTGCATTACGATGATACCCAATCGTCAGCGGACTCTTAATTAGGTCTAAGATCAATCATTACAGCTAAACTCGAGTTAGTCAGACATTTAACAAATGACACTTCAACTTCCAACTCGGACACTATAAATAAGGTCAAATGTCTTAAGGTTAAAACACTCTCTACATTAGCCCTAAAAAGCTGTCGTGTTCCCCACGCCATCTTCTATTCGAAGGATGTGAAGTGGTGAGGAATGGATTCTCAGAAGGCTCAGAAGAAATCCAGGTCACCATTAAGCTGCTCGAGACCATTGGCCTGGAATACGCCCTCTCTGAGCCCATAGTAATATTAAGAAGAGAAGTGCTGGAGTTCTACTCAAATGTCAAGGGTGGCTCCAAGGGAACGTCTGTGCAAAGCAAAATTAACGGGATAAAGATTAAGGTGAATCCCAAAAGATTGAACAGGGCTCTTCAGTTGCCATCCTTTACCAAGGGGGAGGAAGATGAAATGATTACCCAGGAAGAACTCATCAAGGCTCTGGCTTGGTGCGGCCACTTGTTTAAAACCTATGGATCCTTGGAAAGGAAAATTTTAAATCAACAAGGAAAGCTGTTGGCAGACATTGTGGGAAAAGTCCTCCTCTGCAAGGTAGGGTCACATGATAGGATATCCAAGCCTATGTTCGAATTAATGGCAAGGATAATCCTTAGTAAAAGGACCAATTGGGGTCAGCACATCTTTAAGAGGATATAAGAAAGCTTTCAAGCTCCAAATCTTGGAAGAATTCTATCATTATACCTTCTGCAAACCAACCCAGAAAGCTTCAACAAAAGTTATGGAGTCAAAATACATCACATGAAAAGAATGGACATCAAAATCCTTGCAAGATGGGAGAAAACTCTGACTAAGCCTCCCACGAAGACAGAAACTGCGGAAGATGCAAAGAGGAAGGGAGAAAGCTCATCTGAAGAGAGTAAGTCAGGGAACAGTTCTCCTCCATCTGGCTCAGAGGCAGCTGCAGAAACAAGGAATTTCGCCCTCCAGACCTCTGATCTAAGTCAAGGATTCAGGATATCTGCAGGCACAAGAAGTGCTGAAACTGAGGGGGAGAAAAACAATGAGATCCATGCTCAAGTAGAAACAGAGATCCAAAAGATCATAGGGGATGAGGATGCTGAACATTCTGAGTCTGCAATGCAAGAGGACAATCAAGAAATCCCTGCTGATGGAACTAGCAGTGATCAGCAAGGTCCTGAAAAGGAGAGTAAGCCAAGCACTCACCAATAGGAAAATCTCTATCTCCAATACTGGAAGGGGACGAAGAAGAGGATCAAGAGGGATCATCTACAGAGAATAGACAAGAAGAGCCCTCCCTTCTTTCTCAAATAAAGATGCTCCTGGAAGAGCAAAGGATAAAACTAGAAAGACATGTCACCTCTGCCATCAATGATCTAAGAAAGAAACTGTCTGCTGAAATAGCAAACCTAAGAAATGATGTGAAAACCCTACAAGATTACAATACCCGCTCTCACAAAGCTTTAATTAACCTAGGGATCAATCAGTCATCGATTATCGACAGCATAGAAAAGGCCTATGTTGCATCAACCAAGAAGATGGCTGAACACAAAACTGATCTTCAAGGAAGTTTAGATCACCACAATAAAGAGCTCGACAGCAATTTTCTTGAGACCAAGAATCACTTGGAAGCTGGAATTCACATGCTTAAACCAAATTTTGGCCTCCGAAGAGAACCTCCAAAAAGGGATATCTGAAGAAATCATAAAGGGGGAGAGATCAATGATAAAGGCCAGCTATGATCATGCCATCTGGACCTCGAACACTATCAGGGAAGCAATGAATCTTCCTTCCCTGTGTTATGACGAGCGTACCGTAGGTCCCTGTACAGATATAGAGAAAGAAACAATTGAGACTGACGAAATTAGAAAGAGAAAGTACAGGGAAGAGATGGAGAAAAAGGAGCAGGAAGTCGGTACCAAGAAAGCAAAGAGAGCTGCTGATACGAATGCACCAGATATATAGATGGTTAAATATAGAAAAGTCAAAACTCTTCTGAACATTCGTCACTAATTATAAATGAAGAAATATTTGTCAAAATTCTGTGTTTACTTAATTTTGCTGAAATGTCATCATAACGTGCTTATCTGTTTAAATGTTAATATCTGTTATGAGAATGACACTTATCATTGAGTGGGTTATGACTTCTTCAAATTGGGGGAGATTGTTGGGAACAGTGCCCTGCAAAGTTCCTGATTTGAAGAAGTGCTTAGCTCAATGATAAATGCAAGTTGTATTTAACATTCCATCTAGTTTATGCTTGCAGGAATCGACAATATGTCATGTACTCTAGTTATATCGTTGAGAAGAACAGGCAAGATCGTCGACAAAGCGTGCTTGTCGTCGTAATGACAGGCAGAGCAGCAATCGCTGAGAAGATGAAGTATCGTTGACCTCAACAAAGTGGGCATACTGTCAAGAAGAGTAGATATTGTCGTAAAGAAGTCTTGTCGCTGACAAGGCTAAGGTTGACTGATGAAATTGGATCTCGACATGAAGAAGACATGTCGTCGAGAAAATAATGATATCACGATGACTTGCTGCAAGAAGGAAGATCACTACGACACTAACAGAGGAAGCACATCGTCGAATATGCAGAACCGCTGAGATATCTTTTATCGACGTGATACCGACGTCAGCGGCTGAAGAAAGAAGACATCTTACTGTCATCGAGATATACTCCATGTCATCATAACGATGGAAATATCGCTGAGACATATTCAAATCTTGCGGACGCGCTATCAGCAATTAATGCCGCCGCCAGATTGTCCAATCAGCGCCTGCTATGATGGATGGTCGTCTGACAGGAAAGGAAAGTGAATGTGACCATTATACGGCTTGTCCGTCCTATAAAAGGGAACAGTGTTGCCCTAGAAAAATAAGAAGCTTGTTGTGCAAGAAAAAGAATGTGAAAAAGAATCCCGCCGCTCTTCAATAGAATAGTATTTTTCAGCGGAGAAGAAAGAGAAGAAGATTGAATAGTTCTCATAAGAATCAGTCATCTCCATTGACTGAGAAGTCGCCGTTCAACATCAGGCAAAAGAAGAAGAGGCTGAAGAAGATCCAGAGCTGAAACTCAAAATCAAGAAGCATCTTCTTCATCCTTAAGAAGTCGATCTTCATCAAGGCTAAGTTGCCAGATTTCATCAGGCTGAAGAAACAATTTAGTTTATTACTGTATTTTCTTGTAAGGCTTGCGGGCCAAATTGTCTAGCTTGAGGGCTGGAGAGCTGTGAGGCTTGAGGGCCAGGGCAGTGCACTTGCGGGTACGACTTGTCGAGCTTGAGGGCTCGGGGGTAGTAGGGGCTTGCAGGCCTAGGCTGTTGGGACTTGCGGGTCCGTGTTGTAGGGCTTGAGGGCCCGAGAGTCAAACTTGCGGGCTCGGGGGCAGTAAGGGCTTGAGGGCTTAGGCTGTTGGGACTTGCGGGTCCGTGTTGTAAGGCTTGAGGGCCTGAAGCTTTTGGCGAAGTTTGCCGAGCCCAGCACACTGCTGGGTAGGCGCAGAGGGAGAGAGGACTACTCAAGACACCCAGTCTTGAGGAACCTCTATAGATCGTTGTGTGCTTTCTGTGGTTTGTTCTTTATTTCTTAGATCTATTAACCAAAAAGAAAGAAAAACCTAAAGGGGGATATTATAAAAAGAAAAACCTATTCACACCCCCTCTAGGTGATTAAGTAGACACCCCAATAAACAACATTAATATCCATGGAATTAGTGAAGAGATTATTGTCATATAAAATCTAGTGCATCTAATACTTATTCTGGAGGTTCAAAATGATGATATAGGTGGTCTATCAGATTTTCAAATATTTTCCATTATTTTGGGGAACAATGATTAAATTCACCAATAATAGGGAGTTGCATAATTTGAACATAAAGTGCCTTCAAATGAATCCCAAAAACTCCAAGTAAATTTTCAGAGGGCCATATTAACTCAAAAAGAGGTTCTTTAGAGTTTGGTAAATTTCCAGAAATATTATTGCCCAAATTAGCCATAATCTCATAATAGTGATTAATCAACAATTGTACATGAGCTATGAGAAATAGTGCTCTAAAAATTCCAGTAAATTTACAGAGGGTTATATTGACTCAAATGGGTGTACAACAAAGTTTGATAATTTTCAAGAAATATTATAACCATAATTAGTCATTATCTCATAATAATGATTAATCAACAATTGTACATGAACTATGAGATATACTGCTTTAAAAATTCCAAGTAAATTTATAGGGGGTTATATTGACTCAAAATGGTGTTCAACAAAGTTTGATAATTTTTCGGATATTTATAATCCTAATTAGCCATAATCTCAAAATAGTGATTAATCAACAATTATACATAAACTATGAGAAATACTACTCTAAAATTCCAAGTAAATTTACAGAGAGTTATATTGACTCAAAATGGTGTTCAACAAAGTTTGATAATTTTCCAAAAATATTATAACCTTATTTAGCCACAATCTCATTATGGTGGTTAATCAATAATTGTACATAAACTACATGAAATACTGCCTTAAAATTTCCAAGTAAATATAGACAGATAGATAACACTATATCATAGGTTTAGTATGAATTTTGGAATTTTCTAGAAATAATTCAACCATGATTATTTCATTAATTCACACATGGTAAAATCACAACAAATCAATTCAGCAAAGTAAATGATGCTCAATAATTCCCAACTAAATTCCATAGATGTATTATGTCCTAAAAATGCTTAGGGCAGAGTTGTGGATTTTTCTAAGATGATTTGGTCACTATTATTTTACATATTTAAAAATGTGACATATAGAGAAATATTAAAATACCTACAAATTATAAGTTCAAAAATTTCCATCTCTCGAATGGTGATACCTTTCCTCATATTACAAGCGTGGACAAAATCTCACGACCATGTAGCAAGCCATCTGGGAGGAATTCACCAAATACAACTTTGGTGCTAAATGCACACCATTCTCACATACACTATATTTACATGCATGTGGAATACACAAACATGCAGAGGTCCAAATTACCTACTATTTTTACTTGTGAATTAGCATGGTCTAATAAATATACCACCCAAAATGTTGGTTAATTTTACCTTGGATAGCCCCATTAATTTCAATGATATGAAAAATCATATTTCCTACAAGACTATAGAAAAATGTCATCGAAAAATTCAGATTTTTGGATGGTAGGTCCATCTAGGTACCACTCATTTATGTCCAAAATTTTAGGCTCATGCAAACAACCTAGAAAATTATTCACAAAATATGGTTTAGGGTACTTTTAGGACAATCCTCAATAAAACTAAGATTTTGGGGTCTGTAGGGAACCAAATGAGGTGATTCAAAGTCCTATGGAAAGTTAAGACCACACACTACAATTTTCATGTTGAGCACCTAACCTGTATCAACCTCTAAGTTGCCTTAATTTAAACATGAAGAGGCCTGAATATATGTGATAGAATCATTAATTAATGCAATTATATGGCCGCATATAACTGATCCTGCACAAATCTCAAAGCAGATCCAAGTGCTGCTAGCTTTCTTCTTCCTCCAGCCAAGGGATGGGATTGACCCGAGCTAGGCCAACTTGGGTGGCCATTTCCGGGCAAAACATCGGCCTCCACGGCCGGCCACCATCACCTCCGTTGAGGTGGTGGCCGTCAATTATCGGCGTCAAGACGGCAGGTGACCGCCTCTCCGAGGAATGTAGGCGGGCTCATTTTGGGAAAAAATCCCAATTTTGGGAGCTTTGATCCTTGGATCATCATCTAGATATCCTAGGATGCTAGCACAGAGGGAGGGGAGGAGAAACGAACCTTGTTTGGGCTAATTGATGGGGGATTTGTCTAGATGACATGGTCAGCCACCTTAAGATGAGCTCCTAGTTGATTTTTCTACACTCCACCAATTCCTCCACTTCAAAACTTGATTTCAACCCCTTTCCCTCTTCTGTAGCTAATCGTGTACTCAGATCAGGGTGATAGTGGCTTAAACTGAAGATGCCATTAAGACATGGTCGGCCAACACCTTGGTTGCTCCTTCTAGCTGCTAATTGGCACCACCCTTGTTGGAATTTAGTTGGGAATAACATAGGGAGCTCAATGAAGTTATTGGGAGAGGAATTGGGAGCGAAGGGGCACCCAATCCTTGAATTCCTATTTATGTCTTATGTGAAATTGGGGAATTCTCCACATTGCCCCCTTGCATGTCACCCTCATTCAAATTTATAGGGTATTGCAAGTCTTTAGGTTGGTGGGCTGCAGGATGGGCTGCCCATGTGGGCTTTAGTCCATTGAAATTAGGTTAGCCCTTTTGAAAAACCATATTTAGGTCAATTTGACCTATGTTGACTTTTCATGGTTGACTTGGTCAAGTAAGGCCGGGGTTGACCCTACTTGATGTTAATGAGTCCCATGACATCACTCAATGCTCATTGGGCCATGGTGGGGCCACAATTGGTTTAATTGAGTCATTATGTGTGATTTTGACCAATAAGGTTTGACTTTCATTAAATTGGGCCAATTGTGAAAGATATGGGTTGTCAATGATCTACACCTAGAAGGGGGGATTTGATGTTTTCAATATTTCTTTGTTACTTTAAAATAATCTATCACAGCACAAAAGCGATATAGAAAACACACAATAATTTATAGTGGTTCCCTGCAAGACAATGTGTCTAGAGGTAGTCCACTATCCCTTCCACCTATCTAGCAGTGTGCTAGACTAGGAAACTTCACCAAAAACTCAGATCTCTTCTCTTTATAGCAAATCTTACAACTCAGATCACAAAGGATCCTACCTCAGCTCTTCACACAGAAAAGCTGACACTCAAGTTATACAAACCTTACAACAAGTTTCTCAGACTTCACAAGTCTTACCAAGCACTCAGATCTGTACCAAGATCCAACCAAACTCAGGCTCACACAGAACCCTAGCAAGCTCAGGCTCACAAGGAACCCTACTAACTCATATTTGGTACAAGATCATACAAGCTCAGGTTCGCAAAGAACCCTACCAAATAAGAAAAGAGTTGTTCTGTTGTAGAAGAGAAGGCTTGAAGATATATGCTTTGAGTACCATACTTCTTCTTCTTCTAGCAAATGTAAGTCCAGTGACCTTGTGGATTACTGAACCTTTCTTTTGAAACTTCTTTGATCTTCACAGTGCAACCAATGAAGTCTTCTTCTCATTTTCTTTTCTTTTCTCTTCTGTGAGTATATGTCTGAATGAGCTTGAGAAATAATACTAAGTACCTGTATCTTCTGTAGAAGAAAAATCTTTCTCTTATACTCCTCTGCACTTATGCATAAAGGCCCTTATTGATTATTGTATAATAAATTCCTCGTTTGAAAACCTTTTATAGAATTGGAAATTCTTTGTCATTATACTAGCCTTTCTTGGAACTTGTAGATAATAGAAATAATAAATCTCTTTCTTAACTATAGTGTAACAGCCATATTCTGCAGAGAATATTTCATTTATGACTCCTTGATTTGTGCGCAAGATAGGAGGCATACGCGTTCCCTGATTATTCATTTCTAAGAATGTTTGCGCATTAAATGCAGCTCTGCAATATGTCAAGACGATATTGTTACTCGAAAATGATATCGTCTTGATCATCATATATTCTTCACGACGATGTCGTCGATTTACATTCTACTTTCGTACTTGGCTTGTTATCTCAATGAGATTGCTTCTTCTAGACAATATCGTCGAGATACTTCCTTATATGCAATATGTCTCCGATCTTCAAAGTAGTATACTTCTATTAAGTCGACATACATCCTTCTTCAAGGCTTTATGTAATATCTCAACGATATTACGTCTTCTTGATGATATCATCGAGATATTCTTTTTCATAAGACTTAGACTTTTCTTCAAGCTGATAGTCTTTCCTCAAAATGATGATGTCTTGATCTTCAAGATGATATGAACTCTTTAAACTGATGTTTGTCTTCATGATTCCTTTATCATGACTTAATGAGTCAAGTCATGAATCATCAAGGCTATATCTCTTCTTCACGATGACATCGCCGAAACATCTAGACTTGGTCTTTCTCTTCTATTAGTTCTCTTCAAGATGTTATCATCAAGATATGAACTTAGCTTTCTCCACGACAGACGTACTTCAAGACGATGTCATCATCATCTGAACTTGGCTTTATCTACGACAAGCTTACTTAATCCTTCAAGACGATGTGCTTTTATCAAGATGATATCATCGAAACCATTTCGACGATATGATACTTTTCTTCATGATTCTTCTGTGGAGTCTTGAGACAATATTTTACTTAGTTAATTTTTATTACTTTTGCCGCCTATACACTAGTGATGTAGCTTTGATGCTTTCTCAACTGTATGTCCAGTCCTAGATGATTTTATACTTAGAAAATTTCCTGATATATAATTTATCTTCTGCAGTCATGAATAAGCTATAACATTAAATACATAATGCATTTATTATTGATCTGAGCACTTCTTCAAATCAGGAACAGTGCTGACACAGTTCCCAACAATCTCCCCCTATTTGAAGAAGTCATAAATCACTTCAATGATAAATGTCAAGGTACAAATAAAATCATAATTTGAAGACATTCAGAGAATATTATATAATTCATCTAGCATGATATAAATAGAGAATGTGTTAGAGCAAAATATAACACAGTCATTTGCCCAAGTCATTTTTTTAAATAAAGCATTCTATGGTCTTCAGATCCTGCTGTTGCTTCCTTTCCCCTTCCTCTTTTGCCTTTCCTAAAAGCTGATGGGTTTTGGGATCTTCTTTGGAGAAGGGGGAGGGCCTTGAGGAAATGCCGGTTTGTGGTTTCTCCATTTCTCCAATTAAATTGAATGTTTATTCTAATCAGCAGAATAATAATTTCTTTCTCACCCATCTTGAGGGTATCCAGACTCCATCCAGGCTTCTGAGATCAAGGCCCTGGAATCAGGACTCCACTTGCATGACTGTGGATCCAGCTCCACCTCCCTTAGCCTCTTTTGCCTGTATATTTTGCTCTGAACCCTTTTTCTCTTCCTGGAGGTAGCAGAATCTCCAACTTCTATGCCATAGATTTCTGAGACAGTACTTTCAGATGGTTCTTCTAACTCATAGGCTGAGGAAGGCATCTGAAGCACTTGCTTAACTTGATTAACTGTCCACATGGTTTGATGTGAGCCAACATTTATCATTGCCTTCTCCCCCTTTAGGACTTCTTCAGCAATGTGATCATCAAGAGTTACTTAAACCAGATTTATCCTTTCATGTAGATGTTGTTCAGCCTCAACCACATTATTCCTTATTTCTAGCAGATGTTCATCTAAGTTCTTTGTATTCTCATTTAATCCTTATAGAATTTGATCTCTATCTTCAGTCATAAATCCTATTATTTGCCTAAAAGCTTGCTCAAAATTCCTTGTCATGGTTATTTGTTTTTTAGTTATCTGATGGGACTGGTGTCTAATTTTGTTGATTTCCTGTCCAACATGTTCCATGGATGGTGTAGCTAAATGAAAGAAGTGGGTGTGTTGAGTGTTGAGGTGATGTATATCATCCTTCACTATTTTTAGCTCAACCTTTATCTCTTGCCTGAGTCCATCAACTGTCTGTAGAATGAACTATTCCATCTTTTCCCTTTGAGCTTTGAGGAGTGCTCACATCATGTGAAACAGTGATCCTGATTGTGTAGTGGATGTTTCAGCAGCATATTCTTCTAAAGGAACTGTTTATTCTGGGGCATCTTTAGGGGCACTATCAGTTG
The DNA here is from genome assembly GCA_033032865.1 of Dactylorhiza incarnata. Classification (NCBI taxonomy): domain Eukaryota; kingdom Viridiplantae; phylum Streptophyta; class Magnoliopsida; order Asparagales; family Orchidaceae; genus Dactylorhiza; species Dactylorhiza incarnata. The sequence continues at coordinate 17,942,503 of JAWHQI010000018.1, forward strand.
AGTAGTTACTTATTTGAACAGTAGAATTCCTGGGAGACTCATCTTTCATGGGCTCACTTTCTACTGTTAGTACAATCTTACCTCCAAGAGCCACTTCTAGCCCTGTGGATGGATTTGAATTCTCAACTACTTCTAGTTCTTTTTCCTTGCTGTTGTTTCTTGCCTCTGGGATGTCCTCCATCTAGGCATATTGTTCCTTATCTGTTGGATTAGAGCACTCCACATGGGTCTCCCCTTCAACCATCTCAGTATTTTGGGCTGAGATTTCCTCTAGGAACTCCCCCTCAACTAGATCACTCCCCATAATGGGACTTCTTCTTTCTTCAGAAACCTCTGTGTGAGCAGGTTCACTCATGATCTCTGGGATCATCTGATTTTAAGCTACCTCGCCCTCTCTCAAAGCAGGGTTTGGTAGAGTTGGGGCTCTTTCTTCTTCAAAATTGCTGGAAGACTCTTCCATATCTGGATGGTCAGATATCACTTCATTCTTCTTCTTTCCCTTTTCAGGAGCTTGGGTATTTTTGGGAATGACTCTCTCCCAATTCTCCAACATTTTTGAATCCAACCTCTTTGAGTAGTGCAGAGGTGCTCTCATACTTTTCTTCACAATATTTTCAAGGGTATTCAGTAGGAGGATGGATATAATTCTTCCATAATAGGGGGTCTTCAGGGTGTTCATAATTCTCTAGAATAGGAATTTTCTCCAGTCTGTCTTCTTTGAAACAATGATCCTGCATATTGTTTCGAACATTTCTTTAGAAATCCTGTCATGGGAACAAGGCTTGCACAGCAGCACTTTCCCTACAATATCTACAAGGAGCTTTCCCTTCTAGTTGAATTCGATCTTCTTAATAGACCCGTATGTCTTGCCACTATGACCACACCAGGCATACCCAACAGATAGATCCTTTGCGGTCAAGTCTTCCTCTTCGACCACTTTCCTTAGCCTAGGAATCCTTAGGGATTTTCCTAAGCTCTTGACAGTTATTTTGATCTTCTCTCCTGCCACATAAGTATTTAGAATAGCCCCTGGGCTATTTGTTCTAGCTCCATCAAAGAACTCCTCGACTCCATGTTCATGATAACACATAGTTCACAGAACAGATATGCTAGCCCCAGATGATTCTATCAGCATGATTACTAGCCCGATCTCTTCTGAATAAGATGTGAATCCTCCCCTCTTGAGCTCACATCCAGAGATGATAGAGGATTCATACTTCTTTAGAGCCATTGATGTAGAATGTCGAGAGAAAATGTTGTCGGAGACGGAATGGGAGTTTGTCAGGAGAACGGCTTAGGGCAAATATGAGCATAATTTTTGACCTAAGCATTCACATTATTTATATTAAGAGTAGATGAAGAGGCGCATACCTTTTAGTCTTTGTTAATAGATTAAAAATCCATCAGACGGCTCAGATTAGAGATCCAAAATAGCATGAAGTGTCTGCGCTGTATTTTGATGATGCGTGTTTTCATCGTCAATAGTGTCGTCGAAATCACTTTAGTGTTGTCGTCAAAATATTACTAATAGCATTGAGATGTAGATTTTGTCGTCAAAACTGCTTGTCTCGTATCGCTGAGAATTCATCCAAGTCGTTGAAATATTCATTTGATACATGTCTAACTTGAGCACTCCTTAAAGAAATCTTGTGAACGGTGCTAATTTGATATTTACATGGGCAGAGCTTTATTATTCAAGGTTTAGCTTCTTCATTACTTTCTACCTTACCTACTTCTCAAGCATGGAGATGAGAGAGTAGGGTATCTGATGGTTGAGCATTGTACTTATCTTCTATCTTTGATCTGAGGTCTTCATTTTGAATGAAGTTGTGTCCCTCCCCCTCCATTTTTACATGGATTTGAGAGATTCTTCTTGATGTACTTCATTTTGAAGAACTGATTCTTCTAGCATTTAAGGTTGTTATGAGAATTGATATTAGAAAAGTTGTAAATGATCTCATATTTTTCAAGTCAATCCTTAATTTGAACATAGAGGAACCAAGGCGGCGGCCTCAAATCTTCCAGTCTGCTCTTTGATATGATCAACAATCTTAAATGCTAGAGACCACTTTCATTTTAATATAACGATATAAGCATGAGTTGCGGTCTTAGATGTTACAGACCGACTAATTAGGAAAATCTAAAATTGACGATCTATGATATTTCAAATCGCCAAAACTTGATGAAATAGTATAACCTTGAAGAAATCATAAACCCAAAACTGGCGGTCACCGATATTTCAGACCACCCATTCCTGAAGATATAGTATAACCTTGAAGAAATCATAAACCCAAAACTGGCAGTAACCATAATTTCAGACCGCCCATTCCTGAAGAAATATTATAACTTCCCCTTTGAAAGCCTCACAGTGAGATCAACCTGCCCTACTGGCTATGAGAGCTTGATAGCAGAATCTCACGGGATAATCCTGTTATTGAGAATCTTCTTTGAAAACCTCACCGTGAGATCAACCTGCCCCACTGACTATGAGAACTCGGTAGCGGAATCTCATGGGATAATCCAGATATATAAAACATCCTTGAAAACCTCACCATGAGATCAACCTTCCCCACCGGCCATGAGAGCCCGGTAGCGAAATCTCATGGGATAATATAGCTACAAAAAACTTTGGGAGAGGATAGGAGAAGAAAAGATATCATTGAACTTGCTATACACTTGTCACTTCGAGGCATAAGCGATGGTTATAGATATTTCCAACCATCCCTTAGATATCCATGCATCAGTGAGCATTCGAGGGTAACAAAACAATATGATCCATAGCGCAGGTGTGGTCATGTCGCAGGGGCTACACCGACATTGCTTTCCCTGGAAGATCATCAAGACTATAACGATGACTTCCTCCAATGCATGACATAGCTGAACATTCACCTAGACTTCCCTTGATGTAGAGGTGTGTTAGATGTCAGCAAAGACCCAACATACTAAAGTTCCTCAACACGAGCTTGGCGATCTACTGCTACACAAATCCAAAATCTCCCCGCTACCTGTGGTCCTGGAAAACTTAGATCTCAAGGTTCAAGTTGAGGGGGTAACAAGTTTTATCTGTCGATACCTCTCTTGACATGGCCTTAGCCTTTGGTAATTATTCACTTTTGGTGCTTCAATTTTTCAATGAAAAAGATTATAAGAGATTCTAATCATATTGTCATAATGTTTGAAAGAAGGAAGGTAAAGAAAGAAAATGTAAAATATAAATTTTCAAGAGAAGAAACGCTTAAGATCATCTCCACTCCAAGTATGAGACAATTCATCTCCTTCATAAGTTTGGAGTCTGTACGCACCATTTATGAGTCTTTCTTTGATTATGAATGGCTCTGCCCAGTTTGGGTTGAGTTTTCCAACTGAACTGGTTCTTGCTACTGCATCTACCTTTTTCAGGACAAGATCACCAACAATGAATTCTTTAACTCTGACATTTTTATCAAAGTATTTGGCCATTCTTCTTTTCAACTTTTCTTGCCTGATTGTTGCTGCATCTCTTAATTCTTCAATGAGATCGAGACTACATTTCAGTTCTTCATCATTTCCTTCCATCCAGTTATCTCAATTCTGTTGACATAACAATACTCTTGGACTCCTTACTTCAAATTCAACTGGAATAAGAACTTCTTAATCATGAGATAAATTGAAAGGGTATCTCCGGTAGATGATGTTGGAGTTGTCCTCAGATCCCATAACACTGAAGGTAACTGTTCTGCACAATTGCCTCTCAGATTTTCCACTTTCTTCTTCAAAAGGTTGATTATTAATTTATTGGCAGCCTCTACCTGACCAATACTTCGAGTATGATGTACAGAAGCAAATCACAACTTAGTGCCGATTTGATCACAGATATTTATAAGACTTGAGTTGTTGAATTGTGGACCATTATTTGTGATAATCAGCATGGGAATTCCATGCCTACATACTATCTCCGCCCAGATAATATTCCTCACCACTTGAGTAGTAGTTTTAGCCAACGCTTTTGCCTCGATCCATTTGCTGAAGTAATCGATCATTACTAGAAAAAACCTGCGCTGACCACTAGCTAAGGGAAAAGGTCCAACTAAATGCATCCCCACACCACAAACGGCCATGGCATTGCTATTAATTTATGTTGTTGAGCTGGTTGATGCTGAAAAAGAGCAAACTTCTGGCATTGAACACACTTCTTTGCTAACTTTTCTGCATAGTTCCTCATTTGAGGACAGAAAAAACCCTGCCTTAGAATCCTCTTTTCTAGGGTTCTAGCACTTGAGTGACTGCCGCACTCTCACAAATGAACCTCTTGAAGGACGATTGGAATTTCTTCTTCAGGAACACACCCTGCCAATGGTGAAAGAAAAGTTTTCATATAGAGTATTCCTGCAACAAGATAATAATAGGCTTCCTTAAGTTTAAACATATTCCTATCTTTTACCGTTGAATGGAACACTCCGGTTGAGAGGTATAGGATGAAGTGGTCCATCCAAGACGGGTGTCGATCTATTTGCATGACTTCTCCCTCTTCGATAGCTGGATGAAACAATTCTGAGGCAATTCCTCTAGAAAAAAGGCCAATCTTAGGCAATTCATCGGCTTCTGTGTTCTCTCCCCTTGGGATATGCTGAATAGTGAAGCTCTTGAACTTGCCTATCTCAATTTTGACCAGAGCTTGATATTGTTTCAAAATATGATCTCTGGTTTCAAATGTTCCATTTAATTGAGATGTTATTGCCAGAGAATGAGTTTTGACTTGAACATCTTCAATTCCCAGCTCTCCAATAAATTTGAGGCCAGCGAGTAAAGCTTCATATTCTGCTTGGTTGTTTGTTGTTGAAAAATAGAACTTCAACGCTTGATCTAATCTAACCCAATTTTGGTTAATTAGAACAACTCCTGCCCCGGAAGAATTTCTTCCCGAAGCTCCATCAACGAAAATTTTCCAGGCGAGAGGCGTTCCAACCTCCTTTTCTGAGCTAGCTTCCTTTGCATCGATCATGAAATCCGCTAGCACCTAAGCTTTAATTGCTACTCTGGGAATATAAGAGAGATCGAATTTGCTGAGCTCTATTACCCATTTTGCCAATCTTCCGGAGTGCTCTGGCTTCTCTAAAACATTCTTTAGTGGGAGATCGGTGACAACTTGGATTGAGTGGGCTTGGAAATAAGGTCTTAGCCTATGTGTTGTTGTTACGAGCATTAGGGCCATCTTATCAAGAATCGGATAACGAGTTTCCGCATCTTTCAAAATCTTTCTCACATAATAGACCGCAAACTGCCTTTTTTTCTCTTCCCTGACCAGTACTGAACTGATGGCTTTGGAGCCAACTCCAAGATATAGGAAAATCTCTTCTCCCTCTCTTGGGCTCTGGAGCAAGGGAGTTGATGTCAACTGCTTTTTGAGCTGGTCAAAAGCATCATCATACTCCTTTGTTCACTCAATCTTAGCTCCTCCGCGGAGAGTCATAAAGAAAGGAGCACTTTTATTTCCTGAGCGAGAGATAAAACGGCTCAGGCCTGCCATCCTTCCTCCTAAATGCTGAACTTTTTTGGGATATTTAGGAGGTGACATCTCTAGGATAGCCTTCACCTTATCAGGATTCGGTTCTAACCCCTCCGGAGTGAGGAGATGGCCGAGAAACTTCCCTTTACTAGGTCCAAAAACACACTTTAACAGATTCAACCTCATGTTAATGGTCCGGATGGTTCCAAACGTCTCTGTGAGATCGTTAAGATGAGCTGAATAGGAATTGCTTTTTTATGAGGAGGTCATCGACATAGACCTCAAAATTTCTTCCATTTTTATTTTTAAAGACGACGTCCATCATTTTTTGATAAGTTGCACCTACATTCTTTAGCCCAACGGGCATTACTAGATAACAAAACAACCATCATTCATGATGAATGAGGTGTGAGAAATGTCGGGCTTGTGCATGTTGGATCGGTAGGCGCCCTTAGAAGGGGGGGGGGGGTGGGGTGAATAAGGGTTTTAAAAACTTATATTATATTTTGGAATACTTGAAATAATAAGAGATCAAAATAGTGATTTTGAATAAAGATCTAAATTGTTTTATAATAAAAGAGAGGATAATAAACAATTTAGAGAAATGAAGATCAAATCAATTTTATTACACAAAGAGAGACATGATTACTATTAATAAAATTGATTACAAAATTCAATTTCAATGACGCTAGAAATCAAGGATAAATATGAAATTCTCTTTTTGTTTTCTATACCGACCCGTATCCCCAAGAACTGGTTGGCTTTAGCCGATCCTTCCCCGGATACGGCCTCAAGCCGCTCTAGCCAATCCTTCCCCAGATATGGCCTCGAGCACCCCCTAGACCTAACCTAGATCTAGTCGCCAACACGAGGCGAGTTTCTTCCCAAAGTCCTACCCAGACCTAGTCGCCAACACGAGGCGAGTTCACTAAACGATTACAGAAAAGATGTGTAATAAAAAGACACTAATATAAAAACTCCCTCTATGTAGATCTCTTGGAGAAGTAGATAAAGACCTGCAGAGTATGATCATATTTGATGCAGTCTTTCATCACGATGATGACGCGTGTTGAAATCTTCTCCACGGATCTCCGTAAGCCATCATGGATTTATGGGAGTATCTCTCTAAACCTTCCTCTATATGAACTGGGACGAAGCTCTGGAATTTGGGAGTGGGAGATGATGAAGAAGACGGATCCAAGGGGTCCTTTTTATAGCCTCAGTGCTAGCGCTTGCGCTACCGCCGATGCTATCCCGGATTAGGCATTATTCTGCACGGGGGAATCTTCAATATGAGGAAACATTTCTCTCTTGCCTTTTGTGCTCCGCGCTACCTCCTGCGCTATCCGCTACCGTTAGGCACTAGATCCTTCAATATGTGCTCTGGAATTGTGCTAATCATGGCTAGCGTCGGGCGCTAGGTGCTACCGTCGGCACTAGTAGGCATGTTGGATTTGTTGGCTCAAATTTGGGGGCAACCTTCTTATGTAATACTTGAGTCATATGGACTTTGTTTCCTGCACACTTAAACACACAAGATCAAATACCCATATGATTTGTTATTCTCAAACCTAAGAGATGCGGAAGACCATGTTCCAACAAACTCCTCCTTTTGATAATAACAAATCCATTAATGATAAATCAGAGCATTAATATATAAGCATGATGAAACTTACTTATGTGTGTGTGAGAGTGATGACTTATGATAATTAATGATTTTAGCATTTAGAATTGCTCCCCCCAAATACATGCACACCCTAAGTGAATGCTCCCCTAATATGTAAGCTATCATCTTAATTAATCATGTTAGTTTTCCATTTTGATAGCGGATTATATTTATCATGTTAGTTCTCCCCCTTTGGTATTAGCAAAAGTGGGTACGGAAGAAAAACACATAGAATTTTAATAAGAAGATAAAGGCATGATCGAACTTTTAGAGAGAAGGAAATGATAAGGAGTTTTAGATTAATTTTTATTGAGATAGATCAGAGTTTTATCTTAAAGATGAACAATATAACATTTGCCACGTAATCAATATTATCATGTTAGTTTTCCCCTTTATATAAGAGTTTTGAGCATAAAAAGGTAATAATTTCCATGTAACCAATCTACCCAGACATAGCCCTGTACTAAGTGACGGATGGTCATGAGGAGCTGCATACATGCTGTAGGTTGGGGTGTTAGTCCCATATGCAAACACTAGACAAAACTCAACCTAGCACTCTTTCTCCCTAGTGCCTCGCAAGGCCCCAATGGAACCCTCCCCGGTTAAGGACAAGACATGACTTAGAGGTTAGATTATCTAATGTCTACAACCCTACGCCCCCGCAATGGTGAGATATGAAGTTATGGGATAATAATTATTGGAAACATTTAGCGTTTGAATCTAATTTTAATTTCATAGCCAATGGGTTTATATTTTTATTTGAATATTAAAAAAACATAGCTATATTGAAATCCATTAATGGATCGGAGTTTTTAGCATAACAATATTTTCATAGAAATACATCAGAGTTTGTAGCAAAATAAAATATTCATGTTTAGAGCAACCAATATAAAGTTTACCAAGCAAATCTACCACTTGTTGAAAGAAAGGAATTTTAAGCTTCAAGTGATGATGCACACATAAGAAAAGACTTTAAATCAACTTAAAAGTGCAAGGTAAAAAACAATTATATGGTTATGATGCGGAATACTTATAAAAATACAAGAAACATCTTTTTGTAATCATGATGATTCGTAAGAAGAAAAATAGGAGTTAAATTCAAAAGGAGAAGATGTTTTTGTAAATCATTTTCCTTTTAAAAAACTTTAAGGTTTATAGCATAATTTTTGAGAGATTTGAAGCGAGAAGGCTATAAAATTGTTTATCCAAAGACAACATCTATTTGGAAGTTCAAATATCATAGTAATAAGAGATGTTATGCCATAAAAATGATGTTATTTGGATAATACTAATCTTATAAAAATATCCATGTTAAAGATAATATTTTGAAGGAATATTTTGTAAGCAAGTAAGATTTACAATAAGATTTTCATGACAAGAGTCAAGGAGTTCTATTTTTACAAAAAAAACTACTAAGGCAAGCATGATTGCACATATTCCAAAAGATAGTGACTATAATGTTAATAATTTGCATTTCAAGTTAGCAAAAACATTGTAGAGATCATGCATTGCAATCTGGTGCTTTTACTAAAGCTTTCTAGAGAATTTATGTAAAGAAGCTTTAGAGTCCAATTCTCATGAGTAGAAGCTTTATGAGAGATAATGATGTGTATAAAAAGTGTTTTGATAAAAGTATACAAGTGATATAATCCAAAACACATGACCTATATAGTGAAGTAGAAACATTATTAAGCATGTAATCTTTTTAACTACTTCTACACATCAATTCTAGATTTGATACAAAGCACAATAAGTACAACTACCAAGGTGCTTCGCCCACACAATGCTCATTAAGACTTATTAGGGAGCGAAGTAGTGTTTGGGGGATCACATATTTTATTTTCAATAAGAGTTCCCTTTTTTGTGATCCGGTGTACATAATAGAAGTGTATTCAAGTAGTTTGCACAAGACACTTTATAATTCTTTCCAAGGTGCTCAACCTCACAATGCTTATGAAGACTTATCAGGAGATTCAAGTAGTGCTTGGTGGAGTTATCTTTGTCATTTTATAATTGAATTTTTTGAGCAAGACAAAGTTCTCCGCATTCACTTATTTTTTTTGCAAACACTTATAATTTTGTAATTTCACTTCTATATGTGCAACAAAGTTTTGAATAATGTGTAGGTAATAGAGATAGACATCTTAATATTGTAAGCTACTACACTACACAATCATATAGGATTAAGAATTATGTGCACATGTAGTCTACCAAAAAGTGTGAGTGTAAAGAGATCATTATCAAACATAACACATTACTCATACTTAGAGGCATACAAATCCAATCCGACATAATTCACTATAGACCTTTTCATTGCTCATAAAAAGATTAAATTATAAGCATGACAAGCCAAAACAATGTTTAGAAAACTTGAGATTAAGTGAAACATTTTTAGCCAACTCTAAAAGAACATGCTTGTCATTTTTGCCAAAGGAATGAAACTTAGAAATCTTTATTATTTTAATAAAACCTTAAAGAAATAAGCAAAGACATTTTTTTTTGTATTTATGTATTTTGGAATTTTGTATTTGATTTTTCAAAAATCACACAATGACATAAAGATAAAAATAGGTAGTACATATAAAATAACATATTTTTAGTAATTTTTCAAAATTTAAAAAACACCAAAAATATGATACTCGAGCTAGCGCTAGCGCGACAAATAGTACACTGATTTTCAAGATTTTGGAAATTCTGATTATAGATCTTGATTAAGTACCCCAAGAGTAGTTTCATGCAGAAATTTCAGAATTTTTGGAGATGTCTGGATAGTGCAAATTTGCATGAAACATTACTAATTTCTTATATGACTTGACAACGCATGATATATATTTTCTTATATCTTCATTTTGATTTTCCTAAAGCATATATTTATCAATATAATGTAAGTTGAAAATGATAGGAAATGTAAGCACATGATATCAGTTTGAATAGGCCAAATAAGCATGATTTAGATGATTAGTATGTGATGATGTTTATGCAACGAATAACATGGATATGACCTAGATAAAGAATACCCAGCCTGTATATCTTGGTAAACATATAAAACCTAACATAGATATTAATATTCTTTAGGTGACATTGTTAGTATGATAAGTTTGAGATTAATGTTATGCCAAAGTTTGATAGTGTTTTAAATTATAGACCTAGAATGAAGGGAATATTCTATTTGATTTGATCTTATTGATATCAAGATGATTCTAAGGTCTAAACTTGAAATAAATCACAATACACACATAATACAACAACCATGGTAAACAATTATAATACCTAATTCAATATGTCTTTTGTGATTTTCTTTATAATTTAGATAAATATCTCATAACAAATTTAAAGTTTGATTCATATGGATAATATAAGATATTTATAAGTAATGAATATAAGAATAGATAGATAGGTCATCACAATAAAATATGATTTTTAAATTTGATCAATTTGATTTATAAACTCATTAAGTTTTAAGTGATAAAATCATATTTCCAATAATATATAAGATGACCATAACATGATAGCTTAAAAAATAAGAAAACAAAAATAAAAATAAAAAGACATTAAAGCATATCATGAAGTAGAAAATTTGTAATTCATTTTGATTTATTTCTACTTCATGCAAATGAAAGATACTAGTATATAAGAGATTTAGGTATCCAAAGTTGACCATGAGAGATGGTTCCTTTGGGTACCCAAATATATCGTGATGATTTTTGGGAAGACAAAGATGAATGAGCCCTTTCAAGTGAGGGTAGTGTGTTCTTTTTAATTGTTGTTATCCATTCATATTTTGGTTTGATATTATTATAATTCACATTTCCATGATGATTTTTAAAAGCGTTACTAGAAGGAAATTTGTGAACATTTAACTTAAGGTTGGGAGATACCAAATGAGGATCAACATTCATCAAGCTTTTCTTATTAAATATTCTACAAGATGTTTGTTTTATGAAATTTGAAAATCTAGTAGATGCTTTACATAATTTTGAGGGTAAAGTAGATATAAGATATTTAAAATTATTTAAACCTTTTTGAAAGAGTGGTTTTAAAGATTCTAGTTTATGAGATAAAATATTATTTTCTTTTATCAATTTTTCATTATGCTCTTTTGAAATTAAAAGTTCTTTTTCAAAATCCTTGAATTTTTCTTTAATATCATTATAAGCAAAACAATATATAGAGTTTTCAAATGAAGAGCATGATGGAGATTCAAACACATCATTTTTGGATTCTATATTCACATTTGCTTTCAAAGTTTTATTTTCTAAACGTAGATTTGCATTAGCCCTTTTTAATTTCTTAATCTTATGTTTAGTAGTTTGCAGTAATTGTAATGTAGAAATAGAAGTACAAAAGATGGAATTTGATTTCCTTACATTGCTATCGGAAGTGCCTAGATTTGAACATATAGTTTCTTTGACATCTTTTTGGCACTCCTCTTTCAAGGTTAGGATTTCTTCTTTTCCACTTGGTGTGCTCTCCATTGTTCCATCATGAGAGGAGCTTTCTTGACCAATTGTGCAATCATGTATGTTCTCCACCTCTTGTGTTTGTTCCATTCCTGTAGATGGAGAATCATACATTTCTTCAAGAAATTTCCATACTTTGTATGCACTAGAAAAATAATATATCAATTTAAAAATTTCTTGAGATAAAGCACAGAAAATACTATTTAAAGCTTTTGCATTTAGATGACGTTCCTGTTTATTTAATTCATTCACTCGTCTAACTATTGCTATATCCCATGCATTGATATCTAAATTTTTAATAAACTTTTCCATTAAAAATTTCCATCCTTTATAATTTCTCCCTTCGAATAAAGGTGGCATAAGAGATTTTTCTTCTTCATAAAAATTTATCCCACTAGTATAAGCGAGTTCATGAGAAACCATTATTCCCAGTTGTTAAGCCGATTGGAATAAAACCGCTATGATACCACTTGTTGGATCGGTAGGCGCCCTTAGAGGGGGGGGGGGGGGGGTGAATAAGGGTTTTAAAAACTTATATTATATTTTGGAATACTTGAAATAATAAGAGATCAAAATAGTGATTTTGAATAAAGATCTAAATTATTTTATAATGAATGAGAGGGATAATAAACAATTTAGAGAAATGAAGATCAAATCAATTTTATTACACAAAGAGAGACATGATTATTATTATAAAATTGATAACAAAATTCAATTTCAATGACGCTAGAAATCAAGGCGAAATATGAAAGACTCTTTTTGTTTTCTATACCGACTCGTATCCCCACGAACCAGTTGGCTTTAGCCGATCCTTCCCCGGATATGGACTCAAGCCGCTCTAACCAATCCTTCCCCGAATATGGCCTCGATCACCCCCTAGACCTAACCAAGATTTAGTCGCCAACACGAGGCGATTTTCGGCCCTAAGTCCTACCGTGACCTAGTCGCCAACACGAGGCGAGTTCACTAAACGATTACAGAAAAGATGTGAAATAAAAAGACAATAATATAAAAACTCCCTCTATGTGGATATCTTGGAGAAGTAGACGAAGACCCGCAAAGTATGATCGTAGTCGATGCAATCTTTCGTCATGATGATGACGCGTGTTGAAATCTTCTCCACGGATCTCCTAAGCCTTCATGGATTTATGGGAGTATCTCTCTAAACCTTCCTCTATATGAAGTGGCAGGAAGTTATGGAATTTGGGAGTGGGAGAGGATGAAGAAGACGGATCCAAGGGGTCCTTTTTATAGCCTTAATGCTATCGCCTGCGCTAGTGCTACCGCCGGCGCAATCCCGAATTAGGCATGATTCTGCGCGGGGGAATATTCAATCTGAGGAAACATTTCACTCTTGCCTTTTGTGCTCTGCACTACCTCTTGCGCTATCCTCTACCGCCAGGTGCTAGCACCTTCTATTTGTGCATCGAAATTGCGCTAATCATCCCTAGCGCTGGGTGCTAGGTGCACCGCTGGCGCTAGTGGGCATGTTGGATTTGTTGGCTCAAATTTGGGGGCAACCTTCTTATGTAATCCTTGAGTCATATGGACTTTGTTTCCTCCACACATAAACACACAAGATCAAATACACATAGGATTTGTTATTCTGAAACCTAGGAGATGCGGAAGACCATGTTCCAACAGTGCATTCGTATTTGGTGATATCCTGAGAAAGCATCCAAAAAACTCATACAAGAATACCCAACCGCGGAGTCAACTAAAAAATCTATCTGAGGCAAGGGGTAACAATCTTTGGGATGCGCTTTATTGATCTTGGTAAAATCTACACACATGCGCCACTTCTCACCAGCCTTTTTAACCATTACAACATTCGATACCCAATCTGGGTATTGAATTTCCTGAATGAATTTGACCTTCATCAGCTTCTCCACCTCCTCACGAATCGGCCGAGCATGGGTCTCCGCCACTGCTATTTTATTTTGCTTGATTGGGATGAAGTTGGGATCGATGTTGAGGTGATGGCAAGCAACATCCAGATCAACTCCCAGCATGTCATCCACTGACCAAGCGAAGACATCCAGGTTCTTCAGAAGGCAGGAAATGAGCTGACTCTTGTCAACTTCAAGTAATTCAACCTTGATTGAGAGCTTCTTTCTCTATTTTTCCTTGCTAATGGATATAGCTTGAGTTGCACGGGCACGTTCCAAGTGAACTCCATTTCTTGCATCTTCCTCTTCAATTTCATCTACTGCTCTGGCTTGGTCAGAGACTTGAGACGCTGAAGAGACCTCAGCTACCTGAAGAGGGTATAACTCGATCACGTTGACCGTTCTTGTTGGATCGTGAGGCGCCCTTAGAGGGGGGGGGGGGTGAATAAGGGTTTTTAAAACATTATTATTTATTATAAAAACTTTTGTTGTTTTTCTTTAAATCAACTTAAATCAAAATTAAAGAGGAGTGTTTCAATTAAAACAAACTAGAAAGAACATGATTTTCATTATAATTTATGATTACAAATGATGTGATTTCTATAACGCTAGAAATCGAAGGCGAAATATAAAATCTTCTTTTTGTTTTCTATACCGACTTCTCACCAAGAACCGGTTGGCTTTAGCCGATCATTTTCGGATCAAGCCTCAAGCCTCTCTAGCCTTCCTATCCCCAGAAAAGGCCTCGAGCACCCCCTAGATCTACTTCCTAGACCTAGTCGCCAACACGAGGCAAATTGCCCCTAAGTCCTACCCAGACCTAGTCGCCAACACGAGGCGAATTTACTTCCAAGCAAATAATAAAAGGTTACAAATATATGTTTGAACACAAAAACTAAAACTCCCTATGAAGAATTCTGGAGATGGCGAAGGCCGCTGAAAGTTCTTGAAGTCGAATCGTGCGCTCTTCGCGTTGAGAAAGCGTTGATCCGGTTCTCCATGAATTCTTTGCTCGAAGGTGTGCGGGAGATGAAGGTCTGGAAAATACGGCCCTGATTGAGTTTCTGGAGTGCTGGAGTAAGGCTCTAATCAATCAGTCCATGGAGAATATGAAATCATCCAATTAATAGAACTTGAGGTAATGCTAGCGTTAAGTCCTAACGTTGGGCGTTGACCATGTATAGTAATGTTTTGATGGCTCAGATCTTCAGAAGAGGAAGGAGATTCTGCACTTTAGGAATTATTTATTTTAGGCAACCCTAACGCTGGCGTTGACGTTAACGCTGGCGTTAGGTTAGATCATTCCTAAAGTGCTCCTTCAATCACAACTGCATTCCTCCTTCCAAAATCATCGTGATCGAATCAAGAGTCAACGCCCAGCGTTAAGTCCTAACGCCTGGCGTTAGATCCATCCCATCGATCAGCAGACCATCCCGTCGATCGACAGACCATCCTGTCGATCGACAGACCATCCCGTTGAATGACAATGCCCGACGTTAAGGGATAACGCCTTGCGTTATACCTTTTTCATTCTTTTCTTCTTGTGGATAGTTCCAGACCAATATTGCAGTAACCTTGTGTCATATCTGTTCAAACCTGCATGCTAAAAACACAATGGCAATCAATATCAAATACAAGTAGGATTTGTTATTCTCAAATCAAAGGGATGCGAAAAACTAAGTCCCAACAATCTCCCCCTTTTGATAATAACAAATCCAATAGAGATAAATCATATTCATATATAAGATATGTGGTTTTAGAAGGATATATGACACTAAGCAATCATAGAGATAATAATAAGAGTAATAGTTCATTTAACATTGTGCTCCCCCATAGTGTATGCACCCATAGACTAGATTCATGCTCCCCCTTAATCTAGTGAATCCTACTCCTTGTGGTTTACCATTTTATTCTCCCCCTTTTGTTATTTGCAAAAGTGGGTGGAGTGTAATAAAAAAAGAGGGCAAAAAGTAAAACATAACTAAGAGAGGAAGTAAGAGTTTTGTTTTAACAGAAGGTAAGTCGTGATCGAGCTAAGGGAGAGTGTGGCACAACGCAAAAAATATATGATAAGCGTGAAAGAAAAACATTCCATGATTTTACCAAAGGAATTCTACCACTTGCTTTTCAAATTAAATTTTAAGTAGAATATTACTTGTTGAAAGAAAATGCAATATTGTTTGACAAGTACAAGTGAAAGACGAATCCTTAGAAATAAGCATGAGAACACATGGTAGAAACCACATAGTCAAATAGGAATGCGGAAAGAGAAAACAAGGTTATTAAGATTTATATTTTTGTAATAGTTTGACCATTTCAACAATATATCTAGACTCTTCACATTTGAGCATTGGAACTTTGATTATTTTCATAACAAATAGGCAAGCATGAATCAACATATTCAAAAAGATAATAACTACAATATAACCAATTCGTATTTCAAGTAAAGAAAACATTGTAGAAACCATGCATTGCAATCTAGTGCTTCTACTATAGTTTTTAGAGAATTATGTAATTTTGCATTAGGATCCAATTCTCATGAGTAGAAGCTTTATGAAAAACAATGATGTGTGCATAAGGTGTTTTGATAAAAGTATACAAGTGAAATAATCAAGACACATGACATATGTAATGAAATTGTAACAACAATATTAAGATAGCAATCATATAATTACTTTTACACATCAATGTTAGAATATAATTTCAAAGCACATAAAAGGAGTACAACTACCAAGGTGCTTCACCCACACAATGCTCATTAAGACTTATCAGGGAGCGAAGTATTGCTTGGGGGATCACATAAGAATTTTTATAAAAATTTTATTTTTGTGATCCGGTGTACAAATAGAAGTGATAAAAAAAGTATGTTTGCACAAGACACTTTACAATTCTTTCCAAGGTGCTCAACCTCACAATGCTCATTAAGACTTATTAGGAGGGTGAGTAGTGCTTGGTGGAGTTATCTTTGGGTTTTTATTTCAGATTTTTATTTTGGGCCAAAGGTCTCCGAATTCACTTGTTGTTGCAAACATTAATATAATTGAAATAACACTTCCATGTGTGCAAGAAATTTATTTTATAAAGACGGTGTAGGTAATTTAGATATACAACTTAATGTGTTAAAACAATTACACTACATAATCATGCAAGACTAAGATTATGAACACATGTAGATTACCAAAATAATGAGTGTATAAATCATCGATTAACATAAAGCATTATTCATACTTAGAGGCATGCTAGGCAATCATACACAATTGTCTATAGACTATTTCATTGCACATAATCAGATTAAGGTCAAGGCAAGATAAAAAACAATGTTTAGAAAATTTGAAATTAGAATTAGACATTGAAGAAAATCCTTGTGAGTATGCCAAAATCAATTTTGACCATTGGAAACAAAATAACAAAGATGTTTGCTCTTGTGAAGCTTTATTGTCAAACCATAATTTTGTAAAGAGCTAAAGCAAAACAAATAACAAAAACATATTTGTATTCATTTTGAATTTTTTGAATTTTTTTTGTATTTTGGAATAAAACAACAAAATTAATAACAAAATAATTTGAAATCAGACAAAAGAAACTGAGAAAAATCAATAGAAAAATACCAGAAATATGCTAGATAAGGGTGTGCACGAAAAACCAAAAACCACCCAAACCGCCCAAACCGCCCGAACCGAACCGAAATTCAAACCGAGCCGCTCGGTTCGGTGTAGGGGTGTTTTTCATTTTGGATAACCGCCTATCTTTCGGTTTGGTGCGGTTTTCAATTTTAATAAACCGAGAAAACCAAACCGAACCGAGAAGCCCGTTATTATGATTCGATTAGAAAAAAATTTAAAGTTAGGTATCCTTGGGCTGGTATTAGAAAAAAAATAAGTTAGGTCTTTGTTATGCACTTATGCCTATTTAATATTTATGCCTATTAACAATCTAATTAATTATTTAATATCCTTGTATCACAAGTTCACAGCAAAGAAAAGCAGCAATTACTGCGGACCTGCTTGCTTACTGCTATAGCCTATAGTGCTATCACTTATCAGTTATCACATCACCACCTATTTAATATCTACACTCTAGCACTCATTTCGTCTGACCTGCAACCTACAGGAGTAGGAGAGACTCTGAGTCAGAGATATCTTCGGATCTTCCCATCCCGCCATTGCGCCATCCAGTCTCCAGTTCTCCATCGAGAAGGCAAACCTGCAGCCGCTGCAGGACAGGCACAACAGGACTGCAGGAAACAACTCCATCTCTTCGACAAACTGAGAAGTGAGAAGGCAGGGCCGCAGGACAGGCATTCTGCATTCGGCAAACTAAGAAAGCGAGAAACAGCTCCATCTCTTCCATTGTTCATTTGTTCTCCGCTTCTCCCCCACTGTTGTCGAAGAGAAGGCGAGCAGGACTGCAGGAGTAGTGCTTTCTATTTATCAATTCAAAGCTTTGTTGAATACCTGCTACTCTGCTAGTGTAACTGTGTAAGTCAAAAAATACTTGCATTATTTTTAGATAGGTTTATTCTGCTAGTGTAACTATGTACCATTGAATACCTGCCTTGTTCAAATACAAATTTTAAGTTATTCTTTTTTGATAGGTTGACTTTGGGCGGAACTTTGAAGAGATTATAAAGTTTAAGAAATTTTTGGGCAATATTACATCTATCACTGTATGTGCGCAAACTCTTTCCTATTTTATTTACTTCTACTAAATTATTTGTTTTATAATTAAAGAAAAACTTCTTTAAAATTACTGAATACAAAAATAATGATATCAACTTGTCCATTAAAATTATTATAATAAAACCGAAAACCGCCCCAAAAAACCCTCCCCAAACCACCCCGATTAGTGAACCAAACCGATCGGTTTAGGTTTGGTTCGATTCGGAGAAAAAATAACCGATGCTCTTCGATTTGGTTTCGGTTTTGGTTCAAACCGACCCAAACCGAACCGCGAAAACAGAATTGCAATTTGTTCAAAAAGGCTAACGACTGGCATTAACTAGTTAACGCCAAAACAGTACTCAATTTTTTTGGATTTTTGAAAAAAAATTCTTTGGAATAGGCAGTATGTACATAAACCTTCTTAGGGTAGAAATTTCAGAAATAGTTGAAATGCTTAGAAGGCTTATTTAAGCATATTTTGGTGGTTTTAATTTTTTTTTTATTTTTCCTTTTAAGGAGAGAGCATGTGGTGATTTTCAATTTGTTATATCTAAGACTGTTAATTCTAGTCTAAGTAGAACAAAGCGGGAATCTGGTAAAGGTTTGGTAAAGATGTCCGCAAGTTGTGATTCAGTTCCAATAAAGTTTACATGAATATGTTCCATTTTTATATGATCCCTAATGAAATGATGTCTAATGTCTATGTGTTTGGATCTTGAGTGATGAACGGGGTTGTTGGTTAAATCAATAGCACTCTTGTTGTCACACTGCAGTTCAATGTTAGTTAGATGAACTCCAAAGTCTTCTAAGGTTTGAGTCATCCATAAGGCTTGGGCACAAGAGCTTCCTAGTGCAATATATTATGCCTCGGTGGTGGAGAGGGCCACAGAATTTTGTTTTCTACTTGACCATGCAACTAGAAAAGGACCTAAAAAATGACATGCGACACTAGTGTTTTTTCTATCTACAGAACAACCCGCATAATCGGAATCAGAATACCCATGTAATCGAAAGGAATCATTAGTTGGATACCAAAGTCCTAATTTAGGTGTTCCAATTAGATATCTAAAAATTCATTTTACCGCTTTTAAATGAGATTCTTTTGGGTTTGCTTGAAATCTAGCGCATAGGCATACGACAAACATAATGTCGGGTCTAGATGCACTAAGGTACAATAAGGATCCAATCATTCCTCTATACAAAGTTTGATCAATGGAAATTCCGGTTTCATCTTTTCCTAATATTAGTGACGCGCTCATTGGAGTACTAGCTTGTTTTAACATTTCAAATCCAAATCGTTTTAGCATATCATGTATGTATTTAGATTGACATATGAAGATTCCATCATTTCTTTGGGTTATTTGAAAGCCTAGAAAATAAGTTAATTCACCAACTAGACTCATCTCAAATTCATTTTGCATTACTAGTACCACTTCATTACACAACTCTTCATTAGTGGCTCCAAAAGTAATATTACCAACATATATTTGTAAAATAATTATATCAATATCAATATGCTTAATGAAGAGTGTGTTGTCGGCACTACCCATTTTATAACCGTGCTTTAATAAAAAAGATGTTAGACGTTCATACCACGCACGAGGCGCTTGTTTTAGACCATAAAGCGCCTTTTCTAATCTATAGACGCGATTTGGAAAATTTTCATCTATAAAGGCCGGGGGTTGTTCTACATAGACTTCTTCTTTAATTATCCCGTTTAAGAAAGCACTTTTTACATAAATTTGAAATAGTTTAAAATTTTTTATAACTCGCAAATGCAAGAAAAATTCTAATTGATTCAAGGCGAGCTACGGGTGCAAATGTTTCAACAAAGTCTACCCCGTCGATTTGAGAATAACCTTGTGCTACCAATCTAGTGTTGTTCCTAGTGATCCTAGAATCTCCATCTAATTTATTTTTAAATATCCATCTTACACCTATGACCGGGTGATTAGATGGTCTTTCAACAAGTTTCCAAACCCTATTGTGTTCAAATTGATTTAATTCTTCATTCATAGAAATAAACCAAAATTCATCATTTAAAGTCGTAGAACTGTTTTTGGGTTCAATTTCAGAAACAAAACATAAATTAGAAAAAGATTCATTAAATGCAGAACGTGTAGTTACCCCTCTTGACGATTCTCCAAGGACAAGATCCCATGGATGATCTCTTGTAAATCTAAACTCGCTTGGAGGCACAAAACCTTCTTGAACTGGCTCTACTTTTTTGTCCTTTCCAAGTGATTCATCGTCATCAAGCTCCAAATGTGAAGGGGGGTCATCTTCTTTTCCTGTAATATTAGTATCCACTGTACCGGTGCCTAATATTCTTCCTTTTCCATTGTCACCAAACATCACGGTTCCTCCTTTTTTCTTAGTGAGGTTAAGGAATTTTGCTTTATCACCCGTCATGTGCTTGCAGCAACCTGAGTCCATGTACCACATGTCTTCTTTGTCCTTAGCCTGCCAACAAACCTAAGAAGAAAAAGTTAGTGAAGATCAGGATACCCATGAGGTTCCTCCCATAATATATGCGGAGACTTTAGGTACCCAAACTTGCTTAAAGGAGCGCTTTCCCTTCTTCTTGCAAGAGTTCATGGTGTGCCCAAAAACTAAACAATTGGCACAAGCAACAAATGGGGTTAAGACCATTTTCAGAGACTGTTGTTGACCCTTGCTTGTATACACAGAGGGTAGAGGGAGTGAAGGAAATATTTTTATGAAAAGATTTATGATTTCTTGAAACAGAGCTAACGCCAACATTAGTAGTCAGCATTGGGTGGTAGGTTTTGGAAACATATCCCAGCCCAAACTTAGCAGATCCATGTCACTGGTTGCCCAAAATCATAGCCAATGATTTTTGGCCAACCCCAAATTTTGTTTTTGCCACATTAAGATCATTTATTCGGGCTTTTAAGGCGAAGTTTTCACTTACTAAATTTCCACATCTCTTTGCAAAATTTTTCTTTTCATTTTCAATTTGGGAAAGAGATATTTTCAACCTTCTTTCTAAGTCTCCATTTTCTTTCATGAGTGATTCGATGTTGGAGAGAGCCTTAGAAAGATCATTTTCAAGTTCCTTTGCCTTTGTCAAATGATTGTCACTATTTTGGCATGACATCATTTCCTTATTTAATTTTTGGTTTTGTTTTAAAAGGATTTTATTCTCAGTTTTAAGAAGATCAAGATCTTTTAAATTTCTACCAAACGATTTGCATGTTTGTAAGTATTCAACATAATGATCATCATAAGTAGAAGGGATTACATCAGTTTCTCTTTGGGCACTGCACTCATCATCAGTTGATTCTTGGTTCTTCCACATGAGGCATAAGTTTGCATCATCATCCTCACTTGAACTTGATTCACTTGAGCATCGTGATGAAGAATCATCCCATTTTGCCGCCTTCAAGACCTTCTTCTTCTCCTTTCCTTTATGCCGCTTTTCTTTTTGCTCCTTCAGGTATTTTGGTCATTGGCTTCTTATATGCCCCGTCTTCCTGCAGTGGAAGAACTCAGAAGGAGGTCGCTCTTCATCTTCGTCGCTTGATTTTTCCTTTTTCTCCTTTTTGGAAGATGATCCTTTTCGAAAGTACTAACGGAAAGTATTCCTTCTTTCTGGATTCTTCATCATCTTTGTGAAGTTTTTCACAAAGAGACTCTCCTCATCATCTTCCTCATCGTCATCCTCTTTTCTTGACTTTAGTGCCAAAGCTTTCTTCTTTGGCTCCCTATTGTATTCTTCATCTTGAATGTTGAGTTTGACCTCATGGGTTTTAAGATTCCCAATGAGGCTCTCGATCTGGAGCCGCCATAGATCATGGGATTCGGAGATTGCAGTCACCTTTGGATTGAACTTTGGAGGAAGAGACCGAAGGATCTTTCTCACCAAGTCACCGTTTGAGAATGTTTTTCCAAGAATCTTCGAGGCATTGACAATCTTGGTGAAGCGAGTATACATTGAGTCGACGTCCTCATTTGGATCCATCCTGAACTTTCAAACTCCGATTCCAGTTGGAATAACTTTGAGTCTTTGACCTGCGAGGTACCTTCATGAGTATTTCAAGCAAATTCCAAATGTCATAAGCAGTTTCACACGCACAAACTCTATTAAATTCAGTCCTATCTAATGTACAAAATAAAGCATTCATGGCGTTAGCATTATTTTTACATTTATTTTTATCTCCATCATCCCATCTATCTTTAGGCTTTTCTATGGTTACTTCTCCAATAATATATGTAGGAGTCGTATACAGTGTTTCAACACTAGCCCAGACGTCTAGATCTAAATTAATTAGAAAATAACACATTCGCGTTCTCCAATAATTGTAGTCAGTTCCAGTGAAAAGTGGAGGTCTACTTATTCCTTGCCCTTCATGAAAAGCGAGATCACGAGTCACCATTATTCTCAATTGTTAGACCGTTTTGGAATAACCTACCTCTGATACCACTTGTTGGATCGCGAGGCGCCCTTAGAGGGGGGGGGGGAGTGAATAAGGGTTTTTAAAACTTTATTATTTAATAGAAAAACTTTTGTTGTTTTTCTTTAAATCAACTTAAATCAAAATTAAAGAGGAGTGAATCAATTAAAACAAACATGAAAGAACATGATATTCATTATAATTTATGATTACAAAAGATGTGATTTCAATAACGCTCGAAATCGAAGGCGAAATATAAAATCTTCTTTTTGTTTTCTATACCGACTCTTCTCACCAAGAACCAGCTGGCTTTAGCTGATCTTTCCCAGATCCGGTCTCAAGCCGCTATAGCCTTCCTATCCGTAGAAAAGGCCTCGAGCACCCCCTAGATCTACTTCCTAGACCTAATCGCCAACATGGGGCGAATTGCCCTCTAAGTCCTACCCAGACCTAGCCGCCAACACGAGGCGAATTTACTTCCAAACAAATAATAAAAGGTTACAAATAAATGTTTGAACACAAAAACTAAAACTCCCTATGAAGAATTCTGGAGATGGTGAAGGCCGCTGAAAGTTCTTGAAGTCAAAGCGCGCGTTCTTCAAGTTAAGAAAGCGTTGATCTGGTTCTCCTTGAATTCTTTGCTTGAATGTGTGCGGGAGATGAAGGTCTGGAAAATACGGCCCTGATTGAGTTTCTGGAGTGCTGGAGTAAGGCTCTAATCAATCAGTCCATGGAGAAGATGAAATCATCCAATTTATAAAACTAGAGCTAACGCCGGCGTTAAGTCCTAATGTCGGGTGTTGACCATGTATAGTAATGTTTTGATGGCTCGGATCTTTAGAAGAGGAAGTTGATTCTGCACTTAAGAAATTGTTTATTTTAGGCAACCCTAACGCTGGCGTTGACGCTAAAGTTGGCGTTAGGTCAGATCATTCCTAAAGTGCTCCTTCAATCACGGCTGCATTCCTCCTTCCAAAATCATCGT
Source organism: Dactylorhiza incarnata (assembly GCA_033032865.1). Classification (NCBI taxonomy): domain Eukaryota; kingdom Viridiplantae; phylum Streptophyta; class Magnoliopsida; order Asparagales; family Orchidaceae; genus Dactylorhiza; species Dactylorhiza incarnata. The sequence continues at coordinate 17,966,067 of JAWHQI010000018.1, forward strand.
GATGGAATCAAGAGTCAACGCCCAGTGTTAAGTCCTAACGCCTGGCGTTAGAGCCATCCCGTCGATCGGTAGACCATCCCGTCGATCGGCAGACCATCCCATCGATTGGCAAACCATCCCGTCGAAAGACAACGCCCGATGTTAAGGGCTAACACCTGGCGTTATACATTTTTCATTCTTTTCTTCTTGTGGACAAATCCAGACCAATATTGCAGCAACCTGGTGTCATATCTGTTCAAACCTGCATGCTAAAAACACAATGGCAAACAAGATCAAATACAAGTTGGATTTGTTATTCTCAAATCAAAGGGATGCGGAGAACCAAGTTCCAACAGTTATGACATAACATTCTCTGACTTTCCTCGGATCGCTCATGATCCAGTACTGCTTGCCTTTAAAGCAAACTTTATGGCCTGAAGGTAGGTTGAAACTACCTCTTGATATTCATTCTGCACTGACATCCAAAGATCACGTTGTAGTTGCTCGAAGCTTCAATGAATATGAACTTTAACAGCTTCACAATACCTCCTTGTGTCACTGGGAGAGTGACGACAACTTCCACTTCTTTCTTCTCCCCCGAGAAATTGTAGAGCAGCCCGTCGGTAGAGAGTAGAGCCTTTCCAGTATTCAATGTTTCGAAGGCAAGCTTGAAGAGCACATTCACTGAACTCCTGGTATCTACCAGGAATGTTTTCTACGGTATAGTTCTCGATTTCCGTTATGATAACGACTGCATCATTGAAAGGATTGGCGGTCAGAGAAAGATCTTCTTGTCCAAGGTAATTATTCCTCAAATTGGGGCTGAAGAGGAGGGAGCAGCGGCTTTGGATTGATAGACTCTTGCGAGGATAGCTTTCCTGGAAGACTCAAGTCCTGCACCTCCATGGATGCAGAAGAGGTGTGTAACACCCCTGAATTTTTGATAATGTAATGAAATAATATTTCATCGTAATAATGACGTAAGGGTGTTACATTAACGCGAAGTTAGCGGTGTTTGACAATCTGTAGAAATTTCAGAGATTAGAAAAGTTAAAATAATTAATTAAAGCGAAATTGTCATGTTTTGTTGTTGTAGATTACGTAATTAAAATAATAACTCATAAACGGCTTGTTGAACTCTGATTTCGACTTCACTGTTGGTTTCAGAGGACCGGTATTTGCCTTTGGTGCGAATTTTGTCAAAACCCGAGTTGGTCATAGTTTAATTCGTTAAGTAAAGGATTTAACTCATTTTAAATGATAATAATTATTTAATTTCTTAAATTTCATATAAAAGGACAATCTTAGGAAATTAGGTTTTCCTTTTCTTCTTCTATACGTTTCCGCCGAACTAGAGCCGAGAGAGGAGAATATCGCAACTTTCGTGAAACTTTCGTCGACCGTCGCGAGAGATCTAGTGGACGAAATCATTGTCAAAGCATAGATTTGGAAATCTCTTGCCGAGATCTTCGTGTGTGCGGTGAGTATTTTTTATTTCATAGATTTTGACGTTGGAGTGTTTGGCCCTAAGCCATGTTTTTCGTTCTAAAGTTTCAGAAATTGTTTGTAGGAGTATTCTCTTGGACGATCCTTGACGTGGTGTGAGTGGAGGCCGGTTATTGGAAGGTTTGAGGCAAGTGGTGGACTATTTCCTCTTTGCTATGTTCCCTCTTCAAATTATTTTCCCCCTCCCCCTTCCTTATTATTTGTAGATAAAGTTTACTTTGATAGTTTTGATTTATTAGCAGAATTTGCCGAGTAGTTGTTATAATTCGTTGAGTAGCTGTTAGAATTCGCCGATTAGCTGTTAGAATTCGTCGAGTAGCTAAGTAAAAAAAATTAGTCGAGTAAAGGTAAATTCATCGAGTAATATCAACGAATTCGTTGAGAGGTATCGAAATTCGTCGAGTAATATCGATGATTTCGTCTTTGTTAGCGATCAGTGTAGTGGCCAAGTATCTAAGTAAATTCATCGAGTAGTTTCGACGAATTCGTCGAGTAGTTTCGACGAATTCGTCGAGTCCTTTTGTGTAATAAGCCGAGTAACTTAGCCTAAATCTCTCGAGAAGTATAAGGAATTCGACGAGTAGTTTCAATGAAATCATCGAGTATCCTTAAGGTTTGTCGAGTGCTTTCGACGAATTTGTTGAGAAGGTGGTTTTTCCTTGGAGTCTTTCTGGGTTTTTCTGTCGTGCCAGATTTGGTCAATATGTTTGTGAATCACTACACCCAATTGGTTGTTTTTGGACAGTTGGTTGAGTTGGACAGGTGGCCATCACCATAGTGCCTGTTTTTCTTCCTTGGACGTGTAGATTGTTTGTTGTGTGGGCGTAACCACCGCCACAGTGCTTTTATTCCCTGGATATTTTGGTCTGATTGTTTGTGATGGAAAGATAGCCACCTCTTTAGTACCGTCTTTTGGCTAGGTAAATGATTCACTTCATGAGCCAATCCGTCACTCTTTTTCCTACTTGGATGTTATTATTTAACTTTGACTGCATTTCATGAAAGCTTTTCCATGTTTGGATACTAAAATCTCTTTACTTGGGTTGTTATTGTTGTATAGCTTATTATTATTCTCGTTGGGTTGGTAACCCTCATGACCTTGTTAAGTTCTCCCTCTTTACTTTTTGTTGAATTGCCTTTATGTCGAGGCATTCTTTTTCATTTGAATGCCTCAGGTTTGAAACAGTAGCGGTTGATCAGAGCAAGTCATGATCTTGCAGCCTTTGGGCAATTTTTCTTTTCCCGCTTCTTAGAGGTAGTTATTATTTTCTTTTTGACTTTGTTTATTACTACGGGTTCGTCTCAGTTTGTTGACGCCCACAATATGAACATCTATTTGTGTTAGACTATAACTGATATTATGCTACTACTGTAAATTTGATGTTAGTACAAATGCTCTATGGGAAGAATTTTTGCTAGGTTGCATAGTTGATACTTTTATATAAGTAAACCTACATATTTGCCAATACATTACAACTTTCAAACTAATAAACCCCTATTTTGAAACGTATAAAAGTTCCATTTATACTTATACTAAATCTAGAAAGTGCATATCATTAGATTGTTAGTTGAGTTCTCATGTTCATGTAGGACGTCTTAAAGTAAAATATGTATTTTCTTCTGCGCATATTTATACTTCCTTGGTTGTGGACTAGATGATCCACTAAAGCGAGAGACACGGTGTTAAAACCTTCAAACTTTAACTATGTTTTAAACATAAAGTTTATGTCTTTTATAAAGAATGGTGTAAAGATAGAACCGTCTAAGCGTTTGCAGTTGTCCCTTGCATGGCGTGGCATCATTACACGTGTTTTCTCTTACTCTAATGCTATATTTATATATTGAGAAAATTCGGGTTGTGATAGTTGGTATCAGAGCCAGGTTTAGATCGATTGTTGGATGGTTAGTCAAACAGCCATCTGTTTTAAGAATCTGTTTCAATGCATACACACACCAAAGTATCATCAATATATCTTGGCTGAAGCATGAACACTACACTCATAGCATGACAAGAAGTATCTAGGGCATATTATGTAGTATAGGATGCCTAAATATGTGTATATTTATGGATCCTCATAGGTGTGACAACGTGTGACTGTTAAGTTGTATTGGCGGATTAACATTATCCCATGTATGATACTAGACGCTAATTTTGTTACATGCGTTATTATGTAGTATGGGATGCATAATATTTCATGTGTATGCCACTCATAACATGCACTAATGCTTTCAATAGAATGCATAGCATATCATACACATCATAACATCGCATAAGTACCTGCGCTAAGCTAAAGACCTATATGATGACACTCATACACACATAATTTGAAATGAAAATTTAAACATTCATGCAAATATATGATATGCACAAGAGTCAAAGGATGATAGTATATCATCCTAAGTTAGGGCATAACATCATTATTGAAAATCCCAGAGCAAGGTAGTAGTAAGAGCAAGTGTCTTTACATTTTCAGTTATTCAGAGTTAAGTAATCCTAGATTTTAGCTAAGTTTTGACGTGACGTTCATTTGTGTTCTTAGAAAATGGCATCGAAGCGTATTGCGACAAGGTCGACTCCCCAATCTTAGGTTGAGTCTTTGGGTGCGCAAAGTGAAGCCTTGATTGAGGGTCTGCGACAGAGTAATGAGGCTTTATCAAGGCAGTTTGTTGCAATGCAATCGCCAATTTAGATGTTGATGATAGTCGCTTCTGCATAGCAGCCTGAGGTGTAGGACCCTGCAATGAGTCAGACTATACCTATTCCTCCTGCTCCTCTGGTGCCTCCAGTTCTACTACCACCAGAGATGAATTTCATATCACACTTTCAGCGATTAGGACCCCCTATGTATGACGGAAAAGCCAATTTCATGGCTTGGGATGATTGACTGATTGCCATCGATGAGATGTTTTCATATTCGGGAATCTCTGCAGGCCAGAAGGTGATGGTCGACGCTTAACAATTGAAGGGACTTTCCAAGAGTTGGTGGATAAGGGAGAGAAAGATCCTCGCAGGCGGATGTTCGTGGGAGTCATTCAAGGAGATGTTCTAAAGAAGTTCCCATCGTCGATCGAGCGAGACCGTCTGATGAATAATTTCCTGCACCTGAAGTTGAGGCAACTCACTGTTAGTGAGTATGAGATCAAATTTAGTAAGTTGAGCAGACTTTCTCCAGACTTAGTAGCCTCTGAGGAAGGAAGGGTGAAGCAGTTTTTGGGAGGACTTCGTAGTGACGTTCAACAATTGACTAGTACATAAAGGTTAGAAAGCTATGTTGATGTGGTAGAAGCTGCGTTGATAGTCCAGGCTATTGATAATGCCAAGAGCAGAGGTGAAATGATGAGGAAGGAAAAGAGAAAGGTCGAAGATGGTGGAAGCCCCAATGTATCTGTCCCTGCTCTGAAGAAGAGAGGTAGCGAAGTTTGTAGTTTCTGTGGTCGCCCTAGCCATCCCTACGAAAAATGTTTCAAGAGATTGGGGGCTAAGAAATAGCAGCAAGTGCTGGCAATTCAGAGTGCTTACAAAGGAGATCTAGCAGGTACCTTTTACAAGAAGAAGGGTTATGATGCCGCCCATTGCTGGATCAAGGATAAGGTCTGCTTCCAGTGCAGAAAGAAAGGGCACGCAAAGGCTCGTTGCCTACAATCCCAGCCTCCTTTTGCAGCCAGTGCCACTTCAGGCTTTGCCACCGCCACAGGTGTAGCAGTTAGATAAAGAAAGGGGCAAGTTAAATGTGGTGACCAGGGAATAGGAACAGACTTCCACCGAGTTGATTTCAGGTTAGGCCCTAATCAAAATCTTAGCCTTTAGCTTTAGTTTTCGATTTCTGTTCGGCAAGTTACATATCCGATTTTATCGGAGAATTTATGGTAAAGAACTATTGGGTGTGCGTCCTTTTCCATTCAGGTGCTACCCACTCATTCATGTCTATGACTTTTGTAGAGCGCCATTGTTTGACCCTCGATCAAATTGGCGATCTATTTCGTTGTATATTTCCCTCTGGCGACTCCGTAGTGCCGAGCTAGGGTATCCATAGGTGTCCTATCCTCTTAGGTGATTTCTTAGCTTTTGTTGATCTAAAGGCGCTAGACCTGGAAGACTTCGATGTGATTTGGGGCATGGACTGGTTGTCTAGATTTGATGTTGTTCTCCAATGCAAGGTAAAGCGTTTAAACTTCACTATGGACAATGAGTAACCCATGTGTGTGTATGGCATTCCGCGCCAGGACTCCTCGATTATTTCTGCGGTATGTGCTTGAAAATTTCTAGATTCTAGTTTTTTTTTTCATACCTTCTTTCTATGTTAGAAACTGTTAGTAGTTTGTCGTGTGTCGAGGAGATTATTATGGTGCGAGAGTTCCCTGATGTTTTCCCAGTTAGTCTCCCTGGTCTTTCTCCTGAGAGAGATGTGGAGTTTGTTATTGAACTTGAACCAAGTACTCGTCCTATTGCTAAGGCACCATACTGTATGGCCCCGCGGGAGCTGGAAGAGTTGCGTACCCAGCTAGATGAATTGCTGCATTATGGATTTATTAGGCCAAGTTCTTCATCGTGGGGTGCTCCGGTTCTGTTTGTAAAGAAGAAGGATGGATCGATGAGGTTGTGCATAGATTATTGAGACTGGAACAAGGTAACCATCAAGAACAGATATCCATTGCCTAGAATTGATGATTTGTTTGATCAGTTACGTGGTGGTTCGGTGTTTTCAAAGATTGATCATCGTTCAAACAACCATTAGTTGCGGATCTGTGAGATAGATGTTTCGTGGACTACTTTCCATTCTCGGCATGGACATTTTGAGTTCTTAGTGATGTCATTTGGGTTGACAAATGCACCCTCTGCATTTATGAATATGATGAATAGAGCGTTCAAGGATTTCTTAGATCACTTCGTGGTTGTTTTCATTGACAACGTTCTGGTGTATTCCCAGAGTGCTAAGGAGCATGCACAACACTTGCGTTTGGTTCTATCTACTCTGAGAGAGCATAAGTTGTATGCGAAACTGAGTAAGTGTGAGTTTTGGCTCTCTCAAGTACCCTTCTTGGGTCGTATAGTGGGGAAAGACAAAATTTCTGTGGACCCAGAAAAGATAACTGCAGTCATGGATTGGAAAAGACCTACTATGCCTAAGGAGATTAGGAGCTTCTTAGGATTGGCAGGATATTATAGGAGATTTGTGGAAGGATTTTCTGTGTTGTCTGCCCCACTGAATAAGCTTACGCAGAAGAATGCTGCATTTGTATAGGGCGATAAGTGCAAAGAAGCCTTCCATGAATTGAAAAAGAGGTTATGCACCGCTCCTATTCTGACTTTGCCTACCGAAGGAATGGAGTATGATGTTTATGTGGACGCATCGCACGTCGAGCTTGGGTGCATTTTGATGCAAGAAGGAAGGGTAATTGTGTAAGGGTCAAGACAACTGAAGATTCATGAAAGGAATTATCTAACGCATGATTTGTAATTTGCGACAGTAATCTATGCCTTGAAACTTTGGAGACATTTATTGTATGGCGCATTATGCAAGATTTATACAGACCATAAGAGTTTAAAATACGTCTTCATTCACAAGGAGTTGAATTTACGCCAGCGTAGATGGTTAGAGTATGTCGCAGATTATGAAGTCGATATTCATTATCATCCAGGTAAAGCTAACGTGGTGGATAACGCCCTGAGTAGAAAGACCGCGCAAATCTTCAACCATTCTGTGCAGTCTTTGGTGGAAGAGTTTTTACTGATGGATATCTCAGTTGGAAGTAGTAGCGCACCTTGAAGCTTAGAAGCTGAGGCGCCTTCATGGATTACCCGCACAAGGTTGCATCAGAAAGAAGATCCAGACTTGCAGCAACTCCGAGGTAGAACAGAAAAAGGAGAAATGCTGGATTTCTCAATTGATGGGACTGGTACCTTGAAGTTCCAAGGTAGGTATTGCATTCCTGACATTAAGGATATTCGGAAAAGGATTTGTAAGGAAGCACATGGATCTAGTGTTGCCTACCACTCTGGTTCAACAAAAAATGTATCGAGATTAGAAACAGATCATTTGGTGGTCAGAAATGAAGAATGACATTGCTAAGTTAGTATCTGAATATTATACCTGTCAGCATGTCAAAGCAGATCACAAAAGACCTGGGGGTAAGTTGAACCCCTTGGATATTCCAAATTGGAAGTGAAAGAGTATCTCTATGGACTTCATTACCGGTTTGCCGAGATCTCCCCGAGGGTATGATTCGGTATGGGTTATTATGGATAGATTAATGATGTGCGCTCATTTCATACCTTTCAAAATTGGCTATTTGATGGAGAAAATAACATAGCGTTATTTAGATGAGGTCATCAGGTTGCACTATGTTCCCTTGAGTATTGTGTTAGATTGGGATTCCATGTATATGTCTTGTTTCTGGCAGAGCTTGCAGGGAGCTTTGGGCACTGACCTTAGATATTCTACTGCTTATCATCCGCAGATGAATGGTCAGACAGAGAGAGTTAACCAGATCGTGGAGGATATGATTAGATGATATATCCTAGATCATGGTGGAGCATGGGACCATTGTCTTAGACTTATGGAGTTTGCGTATAATAATAGTTATCAAGAGAGTTTACAGATGGCACTCTTTGAGGCTTTGTATGGGAGGCATTTTCGAACTCCCTTGTTTTGGGGCGAGGTTGGTTAGAAATTGTTTTGGGTCCAGAAGCCGTGGAAGAAATGAGAATTTTTGTAACGCATATTCATGAGAATCTTCGTGTGGCACAAGAGCGTTACGAAAAGTATGTGAATCATCAAATGGTTGATCTGGAGTTTGCAGTTGGGGACATGGTGTTCTTGAAAGTTTCGCCGATGCCAGGTGTTAAGAGATTTAGAAAGAACCACAAGTTGGATCCCCGGTATGTAGGACCTTTCCAGGTTGTTGAGCGCATCGGAGTGTCAGCTTATGGGCTAGATTTGCCTACTTCTTTCCCAGGAGTTCATGATGTTTTTCATGTGAGCCAGTTGAGAAAGTGCATGCATAGTGTTCGTCATGTCCTTGACTCGGTGCCCAATTGCAACCTAATCTGTCTTATATTGAAGAGCCTATTCGTATTCTAGAGACTCAGGATCGAGTGTTGCGGAAGATGACAATTCCTATGGTCAAAGTCCTTTGGCGAAACCAAGACTTCAAAAGCGCGACTTGGGAGCTGGAATATGTTATGAGGAAATCTCATCCTCTTCTTATCTCCAAGTTTTCTTTGATAAGTTTTTCTACCCGATAGGATCTTAGTTTTACTCGTTTATCTCCTAAGTTTGGTTTGCGTTCATGTTTCGAGACGAAACTTATTTTTAGGGGTTGGCTGTAACTCCTCTGAATTTTTGATAATGTAATTAAATTACATTTCAGCGTAATAATGATGTATGGGCGTTACGTTAACGTGAAGTTAGCGGTGTTTGCCAAAGTGTTGAAATTTTAGAGATTAGAAAAGTTAAAATAATTAATTTAAGAGAAATTGTAAAGTTTCGTTGTTGTAGATTACATAATTTAAATAATAACTCATAAACGGCTTATCGAACTCTAATTTCGAATTTGTCGTTGGTTTCGGAGGACTAGTATTTTCCTTTGGGGCGAATTTTGTCAAAACCCGAGTTGGTCGTAGTTCAAATCGTTAAGTAAAGGATTTAACTCATTTTAAATGATAATAATGATTTAATTTCATAAATTTCATAAATTTCATATAAAAGGACAATCTTAGGAAACTAGTTTTCCCTTTCTTCTTCTTTCCATTTCCGCCGAACCAGAGCCGAGAGAGTAGAATATCGCAACTTTTGTGAAATTTCGTCGGCCGCCGCGAGAGTTATGATGGACAAAATCCTTGTCTAAGCATAGATTTGGAAAGCTCTCGCCGAGATCTTCGTGTGTGCGGTGAGTATTTTTGATTTCATAGATTTTTGACATTGGAGTGTTTGGACCTAAGCCTTATTTTTCGATCTAAAGTTTCAAAAATTGTTCGTAGGAGTACTCTTTGGGCCGATCCTTGGCGTGGTGTGCGTGGAGGCAGTGATCGGAAGGTTTGAGGCAAGTGGTGGACTATTTCCCCCTTGCTATGTTCCCTCTTCAAATTATTTTCCCCCTCCTCTTTCCTTATTGTTTGTAGATAAAGTTTACTTTGATAGTTTCGATTTATTAGCAGAATTCACTGAGTAGCTGTTAGAATTCGCTGAGTAGCTGTTAGAATTCCCCGAGTAGCTGTTAGAATTCATCGAGTAGCAAAGTAAAAAAAAATTAGCCGAGTAAAGGTAAATTCATCGAGTAATATCGACGAATTCGTCAAGAGGTATCAAAATTCGTCGAGTAATATCGACGATTTCATCTTTGTTAGCAATCTGTGTAGTTGCCAAGTCTCTAAGTAAATTCGTCGAGTAGTTTCGACGAATTCGTCGAGACCTTTCATGTAATAAGCCGAGTAACTTAGCCTAATTCCCTCGAGAAGTATAAGGAATTCGAAGAGTGAGCAGCGTTTTTGTCGAGTAATCTAAGTAAGTTTGTCTAGTCATTTCGATGAATTCGTCACGTATCCTTAAGATTCATCGAGTGCTTTCGACGAATTTGTTAAGAAGGTGGTTTTTCCTTGGAGTCTTTCTGGTTTTTTTTGTGGTGCCAGATTTGGTCAAGATGTTTGTGAACCACTACACCCAGTTGGTTGTTTTTGGACTATTGGCTGAGTTGGATAGTGGCCACCACCGTAGTGCCTATTTTTCTTCCTTGGATGTGTAGACTATTGGTTGTGTGGGCGTAACCACCACCACAGTGCTTTTGTTCCGTGGATGTTTTGGTCTGATGGTTTGTGTTAGAAAGATAGCCACCACCTCGGTACCATCTTTTGGCTGGGTAAATGATTCACTTCTTGAGCCAATCTGTCACTCTTTTTCCTACTTGGATGGTATTATTTAACTTTGGCTGCATTTCATACAATTTTTCCCTATTTTGATACTAAAATCTCTTTACTTGGGTTGTTATTTTTGTACAACTGATTATTATTCTCGTTGGGTTGGTAACCCTTTTGAGCATGTTAAGTTCTCCCTCTTGATTTTTTGTTGAATTGCCTTTGTGCTGAGACATTCTTTTTCCTTTGAATGCCTCAGGTTTGGACTAGCAGTAGCGGTTGATTAGAGCAAGTCAGGATCTTGCAGCCTTTGGGTTGTTTTTCTTTTCCCTCTTCTTAGAGGTAGTTGTTATTGTCTTTCTGACTTTGTTTATTACTATGGTTTCGTGTCAGTTTGTTGACGCCCACAGTATAAACTTCTTCTTGTTTAGACTGTAACTACTATTATGCTACAACTATAAATTTGATGTTAGTGCAAATACTCTCTGGGAATAATTTTTGCTAGGTTGCATAGTAGATACTTTAATATAAGTAAAGCTGCATATTTGCTCAAACATTACATCTTTTCAAACTAATAACCCCCTATTTTGAAATGTGCAAAAGTTCCATTTATACTTATATTAAATCTAGAAAGTGCATATCATTAGATTGCTAGTTGAGTTCTCATGTTCATATAGGACATCTTAAAGTAAAATATGTATTTTCCGATGCGTATATTTATACTTTCTTGGCTGTGAACTAGATGATCCACTAAACTAAGGGACGTGGTGTTAAAACCTTCAAATTATATTATGTTTTAAACATAAAGTTTATGTCTTTTATAAAGAATGGTGTAAAGATTGAACCGCCTGAGCGTATGAAGTTATCCCATGCATGGCATGGCATCATGACACGTGTTTTCTCTTACTCTGACGCTATATTTATATATTGAGAAAATGCGGGTTGTGATAAGGTGACCCAAAGTACCTTCATCGTTTGCATATACACATTCATCTAGATTCCCGACATTGACAAGATGCCCAACGTTATCTAATTCCTCGCACTCCCAGTGGACTTCAGCTACCTCCATGTTCTTGGAGGTTGATGCCTTGGAAGAATCTCCCTTTTGGAACAAATCTTGAAATTTTCCTTCTTTTAGGAACTTCTCCACCAGCAAATGGAGAGCACTTCAATTCTCAATCATATGACCCCTCTCCCTGTGATGCTCACAGTAGAGGTGATGGAACAACCCTATTACTGATTTGGGCTAGGATCACTATATGTTGACTAGGATCAAGTTGACCCCATTGTATAGTTTATGGGTCAAGTCTTTAGGCAGTTAGATTAGCTAAGTAAGGAAAATTTAAGTTCCCAGTGTTCGACAAATGGTTATCGGCGCTCGACAGATGGCTGCCAGCGCTCGATGAATTCCAGCCAGCGCTCGACAGATTCCAGCCAGCGCTCGACATTCTCTGAGCATTGCTCGACGAATTCCAGCTAGCGCTCGACAAATTCTATAATGAAGCTCAGATCGACAAATATAGATTCCAGATTAATTAATACTTAAATATCAGTTATTTGTCAGTTCTCTGAACACAGATCGACGACTTTAACGGATCTATTCAAATATCTTTGGACGTATTCAAGATAGATAAGTAAGGATATTATATTCAGTTATTATATTCCTTCATTCCTTATTCCAATACAAAGATAGTCGTTGACAATTAATGAAAAGGAATATTTCACGGCTAAGGAATTAAAGGACCTGCCAAAGTCGTTTGGCCTTTGTTGTTATTCAAAGAATGAATTAAAGTTTGATTATTCAATTCCAAAAAGAGAATATATCAAAGACAGACTTTATTGTCTTATGATCTCGACAGAATTCAAAAACATTCTTACAGAATACAGAGAGAGCACAACAACAAGGATAGAGAAAGAAAAATAAGAACACTCAGTCAAATATTCTCAGTCTTCTTCTTCCTCAAGCAGCAATCACCATTTCTCTGAGAACATCTTCTTCTTCCTCAAGCAGCAATCACCATTTCTCTGAGAACATCTTCTTCAAAGATCAATCTCTCAGATATCTGCTGCAAGTTCAAGTCTTCTAAAAGAGCAACAAAGAATCTGAAGAACTATTTCTTCTAGATCAATCTGCTACAGAAGATTTCTGTTTCAAGAGATAGCTTCTCCACCAACCACTACAAGAAAACTGACATTTAGTGACGAAAATTTTGGTCACTAAATATTGCGGTTTGGTCACTAAAGACATTTAGTGACCAAATTTAATCCGTCACAAGGTGGTTGCAAAAGGCCCATCACTGAATGTATTTAGTGACCAAATTAATTTTCGTTACTAAATGTATGTTTTTAGTGACAACTAATTTTCGTCACTAAATGTACATTTTTGTGACCACTAATATTCGTCACTAAATATATATTTTTAGTAACAACTTATTTCGTCACTAAATCTACATTATTAGTTACAACTACTATTCGTCACTAAATATACATTATTAGTGATAACTATTTTTTGTCACTAAATATATTTAGTGACCATATTTATTTAATCACTACTTGTGCAATGCAATAATAACAACTTTTGGCTAATAAAATTATTTATTTCTTTATTAAGTGCAACAATAAATAAATTATTCATTTGCTAAAAAAAATCACATAAATGAAAAGAGAATTTTTCTTTAAATATATTAATAGAAAAAAGGTGGGAGATAGCCCAAACCCTTAAGTACAGACCAATAGAGCTTTTAACTCTATTAAACTCAATAGAGTAAAAAAAATATATAATAAACAAACATTACATTGTTCTTTATTTACATGTAACACAAACATTTTTCATAATTTCTTCCTTTGATAAATGACATTCTTTGCGAGCAAATGAACGCATCTTCAATGAGAATAGAGCAACAATGGAATTCCGACAAATCATTTCGCATCACCTTCGTCCACATTTTGCCAGTCGTCCTTGTTCTTGGAGCCGGTGGAGTTTCTGCTCTTTGCTGGACTGCCTGAGTTAGTGTTCAGTTGGGCTAGAGCGGATTTGGAAACTGAAAGGCCATCGTCTTCCTCCAAGTTACTGAACGACATGTCTTCACGTTGAAAAGGACCAGCAGAATGAACTACAAGATCCATACCTAAAATTTAAGTATCATTACGGAGTATGAAAAAATGACTACGCTATTCCAAAGAAAATAGAAAAGTGCTATAAGCACAGTAATCAACTGTTGTCATTTTGATGAAGTTATATGCAACATAAATATTTCAACTAGATAACCAACAATAATTAGAAGTTACAAGGGGCATCTGAACCCTCCATGAGGAAGAAAAACTCACATGAAGTTCATAATTTGACACAAATGTTTGTTTTCTATCAAGCGAAAAGGCGAAGTCCATTTCCAAAAGGTCCAGAAGAAGTTATAAGGGCCAATTTCTCATTGGACAAGCTGCAAGAGGGGAAAAACAGACACATGAACAAGTCATTAATTGAAAATTCCAAGTAGAACAAACAAACAAGATTTAATGCTCCATTAAATGGTGTGTATTTGGAACAGAATATTTTGAGTTATGATAAAATATTTAATTGAAAATTCAGAATATTTAAACTAGATATACCTTACCTGATTATGAGATTTATATGTACAACGATATGCTTGTGTGGTATGTTATCTGGGATTTAAGTGTCGGACACATGTTGGACAGTAACATTCCTCAAACGCTCCCCAACAAGTGTATGGTATGTTATCTGGGACACACCCAAACATGATCGCAACACATCCTGACAGGATACATGCCATCGATTTTTGGACTTGCCTGTACAAAACAAGAGCAATATATATGTAGCAAAACACTACAACAAAATGAGGCTACGATGATGCTTTTTTGGCTTTCCGCGGCGTTTTTCAAGCACCACAAAAGTTTTGCTCAAAATCCCTCGTTTCCTTCGCCGGATCTTTCAGCATGGATTCTATGCTCCTGCGAAAGGGCTTTTGTTCAGAATCCTTACTCTAGCCATCCTTTGAGTTATGAGAGGATAGAAGGGAAGAAAGGTAATGAAACCTGCGAAGGCTACCAAATAACCTCATCACTCCAGCAATGGCACCGAAGATGAAATAGAGAGTACCAATATCCTTGTGGTTAGTGGAGAACAGCCATCGGACCAGATTAGGGCATGTGTTATGGCATGTATTGCAGAGGCCGAGCGTGAGGAGGAGGAGGAGATGGAGGCCGATCGCGAGGCGAGGGATCGAGATATGAGCAGGTCTCTCGCATATTTTTCAGGATGCGCAATCGAGGGTTTGTGAGGAGGAGCTTGTGTAAGCATTCGGGAAACGAAAGATTTGGGCAAATTTCTTGAATAAATCTTCTTTAGGTTTTTTTTCACCGATTTTGATTTAAGTGGGAATATTTACAATTAGAGGGAGAAGTTTCAAAAAAATTTTAATAATTAGCTATTTACTAATTATTTTACCCACTAATAAAATTATTTAGCGACAAATATATTTTTGGTCACTAATAATTAACAATGTGTGACCAAAACCTATTTCATCACAAATTATTATAATTTTTAGTGACCAAACGTTTATTTCATCACTGAAAAGATTCAATCATATTCATTTAGCGACGAAAAATCAAATTCGTCACAATAAGCAACTCTTTAGTGACCAAACATTTGATTCATCACTGATGACATGTCTTTAGTGACGAAATATATTTCGTCACTAAAGACACCTCTTTAGTGACGAAATATATTTCGTCACTAAATTTTCGTAACTAAAGGTCAGTTTTCTTGTAGAGAAATGTCAAATACTTCAATCAGACAAGGGGAGCTTTACAACAAATCCACTAGAGTCTTCTCTCAACATCTTGACAGAGAAGAATGCTATAAACTCTTTCTCACCTCTTGTGTACAGGGTTAATACTCCCTTCAAAAGTGTAACTCCTTGGTGGCAAGACACCTGATCAAAAAATCTAGTTTGTTCTAAGCACCTGAACAAAAGCTCTGTGGTGTGTGGACACCTGAACAAAATCACCTTTTTGCTAGGGCACCTGATCAACTCTCTTAGTGGATTCCTACCAAGGGTGATAGAAGAGTGGACTACCCAGATTTATTGGGGAACCACTATATTTCCTTGTGTCCTCTGTGTTTATTTATTTATCTGTGCTGTGATGTGTGCTTTTACTTATTCAGTTTTTCTGCTTATATATATATATATGATAAGTAGTATTTTTATAACTTTTTAATAGAAAATTTTGTAAATATTTAATATGAATTTTCCTTTTATGTCAATTTTAGGTTATAAGTTAGTTCTTTTTGTAATTTTGATTCTAAATTAGCTTAATTTCAATATTTGCAGAATTTTGGGACAAATCGGGAAAAATGGCATGTCACGCCCTCGGTCACGCCCTTGACCAAGGGCGTGTAACCTAAAGATCAGTCCAGAATGATGCCGTGCTGTCTGAGCTAGCCCACACCAAGTCACGCCCCAGGTCACACCCGTGACCCAAAGTCACGCCCGTGACCAAGGGCATGTAAACTTAGAATCTTCCACGTGGAGCCGCCGTCGAGACGTGGAGATGCTGTCGAGAAGTCAACCTAAGTCACGCCCGTGACCCACATGTCACGGCCGTAACTTTCCAGCGTGATCTCTGCTTCGCCACCGCGCCGAATTCCAGCCCACGCCGCATTTAATGTAGCCGTCCAAAGTCACGGCCGTGACCCGACATGTCACGCCCGTGACATGTCACTTTTCGCCGCGCCGAATTCAAGCCCACGCCGCTGTCGGATCTGATGTAAATAGTGCAGTCACGCCCTTGGTCACGCCCGTGACCGAGGGCGTGTAATCTGAAATTTTTTTCCTATAAATTCAGAGGTTCTCCTTGAGTCCAGGGTTCAGAATTTTGGAGTGGGGGAGGTGCTGTTGGAGCCAATCTTGAGTATTTTTTCACTTTCATGTTCATGTTCATGTGACTTTACTTTCATGCTCTCTTCCTTTTCTCATGCAATGTACTAGCTTCCTTTCAATGCAATAGTTTAGTTTAAGCTTGTAACTTGTTTTTCATAGCTTGCAATCTCTTCTCTTAAGACTTGTAATACTTTTCATTTAAATAAAAATTAGTTGTTCTCATTATTTTGTCCCCTCCTTACATAGTTAAATTTTCTTATTATGCATTTTTATTTTTCTTCCTCTTTCCCCTCCACCATGATTAACTAATCCTCATTAGTACTCGATCAAAATGATCCGAGGATGAGTTAGACAAGTTATGATTTTCTAAAGTTTTCTTTTTCCGTTTTTATAAACACTTGAATTACCCTTGATTTTTAATTAGTGAGGCCATATTTTCGATATATGGTTTTCACTTATGTTTTCATACTTAGTTAGCCGAGAGGCTCAAAGTATGAATCGATCACTCAAGGGTAAAGAGAGTTGCACGCACTCCTCGAGAGAGGATGACGTAAATCTCCCGGATTGGAGTCAAATCTAATAGCGGGGTTCACTTCGAAAAGCAAGTTTTAGGTAATCGATTATAGGACGAGAGTCCGGTTGATTTTTCCTAAACATAGTTGGGCATTAACCTCGAGAGAGGCATGTTCGAGCTTCGGGAACCTCCATGGTCAAGTAGTTCAATTTAAACGGAATTAGATTTAATCTCTTTTCACTTGTCTTTTCTCACTCCAAGGTGACTTTTGATTGAGTACTAGCTTCTTCTATCATCATCTAAACTCTAAATTTAGCTTGCAATTTCTTTTTTTCTAGCCAAGTAATTAAAACCCCAAAATATCGTTAGATAAGATAATAGTGACTTTCCTCAAAGTAGAAGTAATCAACGCGCCCCGTGGAATACGACCTTGATATTTCTTAATATCCTATACTATAGACGATAAGGTACACTTGCCTTTATCGGAAATAGTTTTGGAGAAAATCTCAAACCTTCACTAAATTTAAAAACCGCAAAAATTAAATATCAAGTTTTTGGCGCCGTTGCCGGGGACTTTTGCGTAGATATTTTGAAACAAGGATAGCTATTAATTTTATCATGTTGTTTTTATTTTAGTTTTTCTATTTTTGAAAATCTTAAGGGTGAAATTAAAATCTTGGAAAGGGACGTTTGGGGTGTCATCCCATCTCACCTCCTAGTACCTTGCAAACCCTTCACCGGGTAGATCTTGGGAAGTCCAAGACTAACTTAATCTGCCTAAAAGAACAAAAAAAAAATTCTCTCTTTTTCTTCTTCCTTCCTTCTCTTTTTAGTGTATGACCCATGGTAGCACTTCGATTCTTCCTTTTGATCCGGAAATCGAGCGAACCCTTTTGAGGCACCGCCATTCTCGTGATCAAGGAAATCAAGTAGAATCGGAAGAGTCGATCGGGGACACTAACACAGCGAACATGGATCATAATCTTAATCCTCCTAATCTTAACGAGCCAAATCCTAATGAGGACGCGCAACGGACCATGTCCTATTATGCGCGGCCGAATTTAGAAGGCACACAATTGAGTATTGTTCTCCCCACGGTGGCGAACAATAATTTTGAGATCAAGTCCAGCATCATACAAATGGTGCAATAATCGGTGACCTTTGATGGTCAACCGGACGAGGATCCAAACTCACATATTTCTTACTTTCTTGAAATTTGCGACACATTTAAGATCAATGGCGTCACCGATGACGCCATTCGATTACGTCTTTTTCCTTTTTCTTTGCGGTCTAAGGCCAAGCAGTGGCTGGGCTCCCTACCAAGGGGATCCATCACTACTTGGGCCGAAATGGCGGAAAATTTTCTCAATAAATATTTCCCGCCTTCAAAGACCGCTAAATTGCGCACGGATATTGCATTCCCACCTCCGTGGAGAGATGCGACCGCGAGAGCTTGCGGCCGCCGGAGGGACATTAAATAATAAAACCCCGATCGCCGCTCAAGAGCTTTTCGAAGAGATGGCCACAAATGCGTACCAATGGAACATGCCGCGAGCACGGCCTAATAAGCCGGCCGGAATTTTTGAAATAGACGCTAACGCAAATTTGGCTTTACAAGTTGAGCGCTTAACAAAGCAAGTGGCGGAGATGTCTGCTTCCTCCGCCACTCCTCCTTGGGCTAATAATGTTTTACTTGAAGAGCAAGTTGATTACATGGGAAATCCGCCTCGGCCTTCCTATAACCCGAACACCGCTCCGTATAATAACACCTACAATGCGGGTTATAGGAATCATCCGAATTTCTCATGGAGCAATCAAGGAAATGCTCAGCGTCCCTTAAATTTAAATCAACCTCCAAATCAACTTCTTAATTTAACTCCCCCTCCAAATTTTAATCCACCCGGTTTTCCACCGCAACAGCCAAAGCCCTCTCCGCTTGAAGAGGTTTTTGCAAAATATGTTGCTACAAATGAAGCGAACATCCGGAACCTCACCGGATCGATCAAAAATTTGGAGAACCAAGTGGGCCAGCTAGCAAAGATAATCTCCGAGCGCCAGCAAGGAGCCCTTTCGGGAAACACGGAGCCAAACCCAAGGGAGAGCGCAAATGCGATTACACTCCGAAGCGGGAAGGAGGTGGTTTCAAAACAGGACGAACCCATGGTAACTTCCTCCCCTCCTACTCCTATTTTATCTTCGAATTTACCTGCTACGTTAGCTCCGCGCGCTTCTACTTCAAATATTCCGTATCCATCTAAGTTTAAAAGCGAGAGCGCCGAAAAGAATTATAAAAAGTTTTTAGATATTTTAAAGCAAATTCACATTAATGTACCCTTCTGCGAGGCTATCTCTCAAATGCCTAAATATGCGAAATATCTTAAGGAGTTGCTCTCCAATAAGAAAAAATTAGAAGATATTTTGCATATTTCTTTGAACGCAGTATGCTCCGCGGTTGTACTCAACAAATTGCCTAAAAAAGTGAATGACCCGGGACGGTTCTCTATCCCGTGTTTATTTGGCAATTCGTTA
Organism: Dactylorhiza incarnata; assembly: GCA_033032865.1. Taxonomy (NCBI): domain Eukaryota; kingdom Viridiplantae; phylum Streptophyta; class Magnoliopsida; order Asparagales; family Orchidaceae; genus Dactylorhiza; species Dactylorhiza incarnata. The sequence continues at coordinate 17,985,343 of JAWHQI010000018.1, forward strand.
GTAAAACACGCTTTAGCGGATCTGGGAGCAAGTATTAATCTCATGCCTTTTTTACTATTTAAGAAACTAGGTCTAGGAAATCCAAGCCCCACTCGAATGAGTATTCAATTACCGGATCGCTCTTTAAAATATCCGGTAGGAATAGTGGAGGACGTGCTCGTCAAGGTCGACAAGTTCATCTTCCCGGTGGAATTTGTCATTCTTGACATCGAAGAGGATGCCGAAGTACCCCTCATACTCGGCCGCCCCTTCCTTGCCACCTCCCGCGCCATTATTGATGTAAGTAACGGAAAGCTCCTCCATTGGGTTGGAGATGATGAAGTTTCTTTCGGCATAAATTCCTCGATGCGGAACACATTAGAAAATGACGATTCGTGTTTTTACCTGGAAGAGTGTTGGGAATTCGATTCACCTCCCGAGTTAGTCTCCACCTCGAGTCACGAGTCCGAGCTCGCCGAACTCTTTTGTCTGGAAGAAGAAGAAGTCACTCGTTTCACACCACCCGAACCAATATTTTTAGAAAAATTGAAAATCAAAATTTCTTATGAAGAACCACCCGTTTCAGAACTAAAGCAACTTCCCCCTCACCTTAAGTATTTATTTTTAGAAAAAGAGTCGAAGCTACCCATCATCGTTTCATCCGAACTTAGCAACTCGGAAATTTCTGAGTTAGCTATTGTCTTAAGAAAGCACCGCCACGCAATTGCGTGGCAAATTTCGGATATTAAGGGTATAAACCCTTCCTTCTGCACTCATAATATCTTTCTCGAAGATAATTCCCGAAATTCGGTCCAGCCTCAACGGCGGCTAAACCCTAACATGAAATAAGTCGTTAAGGCCGAAGTGATCAAACTATTGGATGCGGGAATTATCTACCCGATATCGGAGAGTACTTGGGTTAGCCCAGTACAAGTCGTACCGAAGAAAGGTGGCGTTACGGTAGTAGCTAACGAGAATAACGAGTTGATCCCAACCCGTACTGTTACGGGTTGGCGGATGTGCATCGATTACCGAAAACTAAATGATGCCACCCGTAAGGATTACTTCCCTCTACCGTTTATTGATCAAATCTTAGAGCGCCTTTCAGGTCACTCCTACTACTATTTTCTCGATGGTTTGTCGGGATATTTTCAAATCCCAATTTCGCCCGACGGCCAAGAGAAAATCACTTTCACTTGTCCCTTTGGCACCTTCGCTTATCGAAGGATGCCATTTGGTCTTTGTAACGAGCCAGCTACATTTCAAAGATGTATGCTGGCGATATTTGACGAGTTAGTAGAGGAGGTGATGGAAGTGTTTATGGACGACTTTTCCGTATTCGGAAACTCATTTAAAAATTGTTTAAAAAATCTTGAGCGTGTGTTGCAGCGATGCGAGGAAACGAATTTAGCACTTAATTGGGAGAAATGCCATTTTATGGTCAAGGAAGGATTAGTCCTTGGTCATAAAATTTCGGGCATGGGGATCGAGGTCGATAGGGCCAAGATTAAAGTGATTGAAAAGCTCCCCCCTCCAACAAACGTAAAAGCTATTCGTAGTTTCCTAGGGCACGCAGGGTTCTATCGGCGCTTTATACAAAATTTTTCCAAAATCACAAAGCCGTTAACCCATCTTCTTGAAAAGGAATCCTCATTTATTTTTAGCGATGAATGCCATTTGGCCTTTAAACTTATTAAAGAAAAACTTATAAACTCCCCGATTCTAGTCGCGCCGGATTGGTCGCTCCCTTTTGAAATCATGTGCGACGTGAGTGACATTGCGGTTGGTGCCGTTTTAGGCCAACGGGTGAGTAAGTATCTTCACCCTATTTATTATGCGAGCAAAACACTCACGTCGGCACAAGCGAATTACACCACTACCGAAAAAGTGCTTCTAGCGATCGTTTTTGCCTTCGATAAGTTTAGGTCATACATCACCCTCTCGAAAGTTATTGTCTTCACGGATCACTCCGCACTTAAGTATCTTTTAAGCAAATCGGACGCCAAGCCTCGTCTTTTGCGATGGATCCTCCTCTTGCAGGAGTTTGACTTAGAGATTCGGGACAAAAGAGGAGCCGAAAACTTGGCGGCCGATCATCTTTCTCGTCTAGAAAACCCCGCCTCGGAGGTATTGATAGAATCTTACATCGATGATAAATTTCCCGAAGAGCGCCTCCTCGCTCTCGAAAATATTAATTCATCGTCTACCCCCTAGTTTGCAGATCTGGCTAACTATTTAGTAGCCCGGGTCCTGCCGAAAGAATTCTCGAGTCAGCAAAAGAAGAAACTCTTTTCTGATTTAAAGAATTACTTTTGGGAGGACCCCTTTTTATTCCGTGTATGCGCAGACCAAGTGGTGAGACGATGCGTCTCGAGTGAGGAGGGTCTTAAAATTTTACGACATTGTCACGAGGGACCATCCGGTGGTCATTATCATTCAAACCGAACCGCGAGGAAGGCGCTGGAGGTGGGCTTTTATTGGACCTCGCTCTTCAAAGATGCTCACACCCTTGTGAGTACTTGCGACAGCTGTCAGCGGTCGGGGAACATCTCTCGCCGGGATGAGATGCCCCAAAATATTTTCTTAGAATGCGAAATTTTCGATCTTTGGGGCATTGATTTCGTTGGTCCTCTCCCTCCTTCGTTTTCAAATAAGTATATTCTACTAGAGGTCGACTACGTGTCGAGGTGGGCGGAAGTGCAAGCTCTCCCCACCAACGATGCGCGAGTCGTCATTAACTTTTTAAAAAAATTATTCTCTCGATTTGGCACTCCGCGCGCTATTGTGAGTGATCGGGGCACCCATTTTTGCAATACTCAATTCACAAAAATCTTAGCAAAATATGGTGTCACGCACAAATTATCCACTGCATATCACCCACAAACGAGCGGTCAAGTTGAATTTGTTAATCGAGAATTAAAACGGATCTTAGAAAAAATGGTTTCTATTAATCAGAAGGATTGGGCAATAAAGCTCGATGACGCGCTATGGGCCTATCGAACGGCGTACAAGTCCGCTATCGGTTGTACACCATATCGAATGGTCTATGGTAAGGCTTGCCACCTCCCGGTTGAATTAGAACACCGCGCATTTTGGGCGCTTAAATTTTTAAATCTTGATTCTACTTTAGCGAGCGAACAAAGAAAATTTCAAATGAACGAATTGGATGAGTGGAGAGCGAATGCGTATGAGAGTAACAAATTATATAAGGAGCGAACAAAGTTTTATCACGACAAACATATAAAATTTCCAAAAACTTTTTCGCCAGGCGATCTCGTCCTCCTTTATAATTCTCGTCTTCGCCTTTTTCCGGGAAAGCTGAAATCTCGATGGTCCGGACCTTTTATTGTTAAAGAGGTTTGGTCCTATGGGACAATTCTAATTTCCCACCCGGAAAAAGGTTCCTTCAAAGTTAACGGGCACCGCCTTAAATTGTATCTTTCGGGAGACTTACCTAATGACAAGAGTGATGTGATATTTCTTCATAATATAACATGATCGGCAAGTGGGTCAAGCTACGCGACCTTAAACAAAGCGCTTTTGGGAGGCACCCCAAGGTTATCTTTTTATTATTTTCTCTTGTTTTTGTTCTTTCTTTAACATCTTTTGTAGGTAATCGCGGCTTCCCCACAAAAGCTTCAAAAAAAAATTATCAGGGAAGCTCTTTTTCCTTCTTTCTTTTTCCTTGCATTTCTTTTTAACTTTTCTTACTTCATACTTATTTTTAAACATTGGGGACAATGTTTAACTTTAAGTATGGGGGTGTAAATAGCCCATTGCAAATATTTGTAAATAGTTTTAAAAAAGAAAATTTTCAAAAAAAAAATGAACAAAAAGAAAATTTTAATTTTGTTTTTATGTTTTCCTTTATTTAAGCACTTGCAAAAACCAAAAACTCAAAAAAAAAAATAGAAAACAAAAAATTTAAATCTTGGAAAGGGACGTTTGGGATTTTATCCCATCACACCTCCTAGTACCTTGCGAACCCTTCACCGGGTAGCCCTTGGGAAGTCCAAGACTTAACAAAAATTGTTAAGTTTTAAAGCTAGTTTCTTTTCTTTGTAAATAGTTTTTAATGACAAAAATTCAAAAAAAAATAATATAAAAATTCAAAAAAATATATATGAAAAAACTTAAAACACAAAAAAAAAACTTTTATCTTATACCTCTCCTATTTGTTGTTTTTGTGATTTCTTAGAAATCTAGTTGAGAATGTTTATAAGCATGTTTAAGTTGTTAATTGGCTATAATTTTGCTTATCATAGTTTGTTAATTTTAAATTTAAGGTAATCTTGATTTAAGAATCATCTTATGATTTAAAATTGATTAGAGAATTTTGTTAGCATGACTTCTCTTTTTATTTTTAAATGGCTTCATTTTATAGTAAATTTCCTAAACCTCTTTAGATTTCAATTATATTTTCTTCTAACTTCTTAGATCTTAGAATTTTAATTTTACTAGAATTTGCTCTCAATATGATTTAAAGCTAGATAGATTTATTTTCCCCTACCCTACCCCCTTTGATGGCATAAAAAAATGTATTAAAAGATCATATGTCATGGGAATAAGAGGATAAAATTCATTATTCCCTAAAACATATGCACCCAAAATATTTGAAAAGATTATATGGCATGGAGTAAGAGGATAAAATTCATTACTCCTAAACCATATACATTTTGGGTTTTTATTAGAAGAGACAAAAAAAAGAGAAAGAAAGAAAAAAAAAGGAAATTTCATGATAAATTCCATTTCCTCCATTCAAAAATGTCTCTTCTTATGCCAAATTTTATGAAATCCCCCTTAGCCAATTATCATTGTTCTAGTTTTAGTTGAAAATTATGGAGAGAGCAATATTTTGTAATTTACTTTTCCTTAAGTTTCTTTTAAGGTAGAGTTCTTATAATTTTAATTTAATTTAGTTTTATAATTTCTACAATTTTGTCAAACTACTTAATTTTCTTGAGAAGTTCTTGCCTAAACATTTTTCCCTCTTTTCAAATCATCATCATAATTTAGGACTTAACTCCCCCTTGAATTTACTCTTAATTTAACTTTTGGTTAAATGAAATTTTAGTTTTAAATTAAAAATTTTTAAGGATGTCTTATAAATTATGTCTCACACTTTTGCTCTGGAATAGCAAAACCTCAAGTATGGGGGTATTTGATAAGTAGTATTTTTATAACTTTTTAATAGAAAATTTTGTAAATATTTAATATGAATTTTCCTTTTATGTCAATTTTAGGTTATAAGTTAGTTCTTTTTGTAATTTTGATTCTAAATTAGCTTAATTTCAATATTTGCAGAATTTTGGGACAAATCGGGAAAAATGGCATGTCACACCCTCGGTCACGCCCGTGACCGAGGGCGTGTAACCTAAAGATTAGTCCAGAATGATGGCGCGCTGTCTGAGCTAGCCCACACCAAGTCACGCCCCAGGTCACTCCCGTGACCCAAAGTCACGCCCGTGACCAAGGGAGTGTAAACTTAGAATCTTCCACGTGGAGCCGTCGTCGAGATGTGGAGATGCTGTCAAGAAGTCAACCTAAGTCACGCCTGTGACCCACATGTCACGGCCGTGACTTTCCAGCGTGATCTCTGCTTCGCCACCGCGCCGAATTCCAGCCCATGCCGCATTTAATGCAGCCGTCCAAAGTCACGGCCGTGACCCGACATGTCACGCCCGTGACATGTCACTTTTTGCCGCGCTGAATTCAAGCCCACGCCGCTGTCGGATCTGATGTGAATAGTGCAGTCACGCCCTTGGTCACGCCCGTGACCGAGGGCGTGTAATCTGAAATTTTTTTTCCTATAAATTTAGAGGTTCTCCTTGAGTCCAGGGTTCAGAATTTTGGAGTGGGGGAGGTGCTGTTGGAGCCAATCTTGAGTATTTTTTCACTTTCATGTTCATGTTCATGTGACTTTACTTTCATGCTCTCCTCCTTTTCTCATGCAATGTACTAGCTTCCTTTCAATGCAATAGTTTAGTTTAAGCTTGTAACTTGTTTTTCCTAGCTTGCAATCTCTTCTCTTAAGACTTGTAATAGTTTTCATTTAAATAAAAATTAGTTGTTCTCTTTATTTTGTCCCCTCCTTACTTAGCTAAATTTTCTTATAATGCATTTTTATTTTTCTTCCTCTTTCCCCTCCACCATGATTAACTAATCCTCATTAGTACTCGATCAAAATAATCCGAGGATGAGTTAGACAAGTTATGATTTTCTAAAGTTTTCTTTTTCCGTTTTTATAAACACTTGAATTACCCTTGATTTTTAATTAGTGAGGCCATATTTTCGATATATGGTTTTCGCTTATGTTTTCATACTTAGTTAGCCGAGAGGCTCAAAGTATGAATCGATCACTCAAGGGTAAAGAGAGTTGCACGCACTCCTCGAGAGAGGATGACGTAAATCTCCCGGATTGGAGTCAAATCCAATAGCGGGGTTCACTTCGTAAAGCAAGTTTTAGGTAATCGATTATAGGACGAGAGTCCGGTTGATTTTTCCTAAACTTAGTTGGGCATTAACCTCGAGAGAGGCATGTTCTAGCTTCGGGAACCTCCACGGTCAAGTAGTTCAATTTAAACGGAATTAGATTTAATCTCTTTTCACTTGTCTTTTCTCACTCCAAGGTGACTTTTGATTGAGTACTAGCTTCTTCTATCATCATCTAAACTCTAAATTTAGCTTGCAATTTCTTTTTTTCTAGCCAAGTAATTAAAACCCCAAAATATCGTTAGATAAGATAATAACGACTTTCCTCAAAGTAGAAGTAATCAACGCTCCCCGTGGAATACGACCTTGATATTTCTTAATATCCTATACTATAGACGATAAGGTACACTTGCCTTTATCGGAAATTGTTTTGGAGAAAATCTCAAACCTTCACTAAATTTCAAAACTGCAAAAATTAAATATCAATATATCTCACACTGCTTACACATATATATAACACTATTTTAATTCCGCTATAAAAACTAAGGAAAAGTTTTTAATACTCTATTCACCCCCCCCCCCCCCCCCCCTCTAGAGTAACTTAAGATCTAACCTCCACTTTAAATTGGTATCAGAGGAAGTTGATTCTTTACAGGTTAACACCTGAATCACAAAGATTAATTAGATCTTAAATTCTCTCAGAGTTCTTTTCATTTTATCTTTTGTTTAAACTCATGGCACAAAACAAAGAGTATTCCAGCACAAGACCTCCTATGTGCAATCTCAATAAGTTTGCACTGTGGAAAGCAAGGATTAGATTGTACAAGAATTTTATTGATGAGGAAATCTTCAATGTTATTTTGACAGGACCTCCTACTCCCTCAGCATCTGCAAGTACTGAAGCAACAGTAGACAACCATGCTGTCCCACCTCCTGAATGGACAGAAGCACAAAAGAAACAAAGAAGTGCAGATGCAAAAGCAATGAACATTCTGGCTCAAACTATGTCTGATGACATATTTCAGAAAGTGGTTGAATGTACTTCAGCAAGAGAGATTTGGATCTCACTAAACAATATGGTTGCAGGTTCTGCAAGGAAAGACAGAAGATCACACTTGATCTCTCTGTATGAAAACTTTGAGAAAGGAGAAGCAGAGACAATAGCTGATATGTACAATTGGCTCAGCCTCATAATAAATGAGTTGAAGACCTTGGATAAAGTGATCTCTATCACTGAGGTCAATGACAAGATCTTAATGTGCTTCCCTAGCACATGGGATTCTAGAATCTGTCCAATCAAGGAAGCCAGAAGCCTCAATGAGATTACCACTGAAGCATTGTTGGGCAAGCTTAAATCCTATGAGCAGCTCATCAAATCCAGGGAAGCTGAATCATCCACTTCATCCCCAGCAATAAAGAAAGAAAAGAGCATAGCTTTCAAAGCAGCTGATGCAGAAGAAGAAAAGACTCCAAAAGATGAGACGTTCATGAGTCTCATAGCCAAGAGATTATACAAAATGCCTAAGAAGGACCTCAGAAAGAAAGAGTCCAGATCAAGAGAAAAATCAAGGTATGACAAATTAAATCCTAAAGAGGTTATTTGTTATGGCTGCAGGAAACCTGGACACTACCTGGCAGAATGTCCAGAAAATCAAAAGAAAGAAAAGAAAAAGGATAAAGAAGAGAAAAGAAGCTCTAGCAAGTCTTCCTCCCACAAGCACAAAAAGAAGGGAAGAGGATTCATAGCAGAATCTTGGAGTGAAACTGAATCTGAATCATCATCCAGCTCATCTGATGATGATGAAGAAAAATTAAAGGAAAGTGACCAATGTCTGATGGCAATATATGACTCAAGCAGTGAGTCAGAATATGCCTTCTCATCCAGCTCCAATGATGATGAAGAAGAAAGAACCTTCTGCATGATGGCTATCAATGCCTCAGGACATAATTCTGCAGAAAAATCAGAATCAGAAGCAGAAGATGATGAAGATCAGGTATTATCTAACTTTGATTTTACTTCAGTTGAATTCAAAGCTGAATTCAAAGTTCTTTTCTTACACTTACTAAAATATGAGAAAGAAATAATCTCACTCAGAAGTAAGCTAGTTGAAATGAATAATATAAGTGAAGAAAATAAAAATCTTAAGAAAGATTTGGCTGCCTCCAGAGAACATATTGTTCTCATTGAGAGCAAGTTGTCTGAAGACAAAAAGTTTGAAGAATCCCTAAATGGGAGAAGCATCAAACTGATGGACAAAACAAGCACAGTAAATGCTAGACTTAATAACAAACTGGGTTTGGGTGCCTCATCAAGTGAGCCACATCTAATTAAGAAGAATATATTATCTACACCCATAAAATTCATATCTGCTAAAAGCAAAGAGGCTGTAGAAGTAAATAAAGATATTTCAAGCAAGTCTGTTAAGAATAAAAGAATTCAGAAGAATTTGTCGAACGAAGCTCGACGAAAAGATTTCAATTTGTCGAACGGAGATCGACGAAAGCTGAAAATAGATTTTCAGTATAGTTATTACATGGACGGCGTTCGACGAAATCATGTACATTCGTCGAACGGCGATCGACGAATTTACCCAAATTTGTCGAACAGATACTATACACAGAATTTCAGGAATTCTAATTCTAAACACACTAAAAATCCTTTTACTGAATGGACAATACCTCCAAGGAGATATCATCCACAAGGCTATAAGGATCATCCTGAAATGTCCTTTATTTCTGAGTTTTGTGGTAAGACAAAAGGACCCAAGGTAGTCTGGGTCAAAAACAATGAGTTTATATTTCTGTCTTTGCAGGTACACAACTGTACAAGAACAAGTGAAAAATGGTATTTGGACAGTGGCTGTTCAAAATATGACAGGGAACAAGGCAAATCTGAACAATTACAAGGCAAATCTTGGACCAAAAGTCATATTTGGAGACTCCAACTGTGGACAGACCAAAGGCTATGGAAAAGTCAAGTTTGGAGAAGTCACCTTCAAAGAGGTAGCTTATGTAAAGGGACTGAAGCATAACCTTATCAGCATAAGTCAATTATGTGATGAAGGGTATCAGGTAACATTTAATAAATTGAATTGCCTTATTAAATCTGCTGATAATATTATTGTTTTATCAGCTATTAGGCAAGGTAATATATATTTAGTGAATTTCAATTCATCTACTTCAGAAGTTTGTTTATTTAGTAATTTAAGCAAATCTAGTGAACTTTGGCATAAAAGATTAGGACATGTAAACCTTAGGACCATTGCTAAATTATCTAAGGACAATCTTGTTAGAGGTTTACCCTTAGGTTCATATAAGAAAGAAGGTCTTTGTAGGGCATGCCAACAAGGCAAGCAAACTAAAATTAGCTTTAAATCATTATCTAAAAGTAATTCACCTAGAATCTTATATTTGCTACATATGGACCTGTTTGGACCTATAGCAACAAAGAGTTTAGGGGGAGAAGTCTTACACTTTAGTTATTGTAGATGACTTCTCTAGATTCACTTGGGTGTTCTTTTTGAGAGAAAAGTCAGATAACTTTAAAGTTCTTACAGACTTTCTTAAGAGCATACAGATTGAGTACTCTACTGTAGTTGTATTGATTAGAAGTGATCATGGCACTGAGTTTGAGTCTCTTCTTATGCAAGAATTCTGTGAGATGGAAGGTATCAGGCATTGCTTCTCAGCTCCTAGAACTCCTTAACAAAATGGGGTAGTTGAAAGGAAAAATAGAACTCTAATTGAATCAGCAAGAACATTGCTTGCAGATGCTAATTTGCCCCTATCTTTTTGGGCAGAGGCTGTTAGCACAACAAATTATGTTCTGAATAGAAGTTTGATACACAAACTTAAGGGAAAGACTCCTTATGAATTACTTAAAGGGAAGAAACCTAAAGTTAACTATTTTAGAGCATTTGGTTGTAGATGTTTCATTCATAATAATGATAAGAAATACCTTAGGAAATTTGAACCAAAATCTGATGAAGGAATTTTCTTAGGTTATTCACTAATCAGTAAAGCATATAGGATTTATAATAAATCTACTCTTAAAATAGAAGAATCTATGCATGTCTCTTTTGATGAAACGAATATGTTTTACAAGGAGAAGATTTCTTCTACCATAGAAAATCTGCAGGTACCTATATTATGTGAGCAGCTAGATCAATTAGCTCTACATAAAGAAGGAATTTTGAATCCTGAACAGCAGAATGCTGAAGAGAGTGAAGAAGAAAATCTCCCATATTTTGCTGAAAGTTCAGAACAGATAACAGCAGATCATTCTTCACAGGATATAGCAGCTGAACAAAATCCCCAAGTGGAAATTATTGTTGAACCCACTCCAACTGTTGACCACATCACAGTTAGAGATCATCCAATATCCCAGATTATTGGTGATATTTCAGCAGGTGTGCAAACAAGGAATCAAGTAAATCAAAATATGATGCACACATGTTTTCTCTCTCAGATTGAACCTCAATCTCTACAAGATGCAGAACAAGATCCCAACTAGATCATTGCTATGCAAGAGGAACTCAATCAGTTTGAGACAAACAAAGTATGGGATTTGGTTCCAAGACCAAAGGGCCATCCAGTCATTGGCACCAAATGGGTCTTCAGGAACAAGCTAGATGAACAAGGCAACATTGTGAGAAACAAAGCAAGATTGGTAGCCCAAGGATATTCACAGGAAGAAGGGATTGATTATGATCAGACCTTTGCTCCTGTTGCAAGGCTTGAAGCAATCAGAATCTTTCTTGCATTTGTTGCATATAAAAAGTTCAAGGTATATCAAATGGATGTGAAGAGTGCATTTTTAAATGGAGAAATCAAAGAAGAAGTCTATGTGGAACAACCACCAGGTTTCATCTCTCCAACTCAACCCTCTTTTGTATTTAAGCTTAAGAAAGCTCTTTATGGTCTCAAACAAGCTCCTAGAGCATGGTATGAGACTTTATCTAGTTTTCTTTTGGAAAACAATTTCTGTAGGGGCATAGTAGATAAAACCCTATTTTTTAGGATACATAAAAATAAAACTTTGCTAGTTCAAATATATGTAGATGATATTATTTTTGGCTCTACTGATTCAAATTTGTGCAAAAGATTCTCTAATCTAATGCAATCTAAATTTGAAATGAGTAGTATGGGTGAGTTATCATACTTCCTTGGTCTTCAAGTGAAGCAAACTCCAAATGGAATCTTCATATCCCAATCTAAGTATGCTAAGGAATTAGTGAAAAGATTTGGTATGTCTGATTCTTCCTCCATGAAAACACCCATGCCCTCAAATGCTGTTGTTGATAATGATGAATCAGGGAAACCTGTTGATTCAAAAGTATATAGAGCAATTGTTGGCTCACTACTTTATTTAACAGCAAGTAGGCCTAACATAATGTTTGCTACCTGTATTTGTGCTAGGTTTCAAGTTAACCCCAAAGATTCTCATCTAATTTTGCTAAAAAGGATTTTGAGATATATAAAGGGTTGCCCTAATCTAGGACTTTGGTATCCAACATCATCTGAATTTGAATTAACTGGATTCTCAGATTTAGATTATGCAAGATGCATAGTAGACAGGAAAAGCACATCAGGAACTTGCCAGTTTCTTGGTGATTGGCTTGTGTCTTGGTTTTGTAAGAAGCAGACATCTGGGTCCACATCAAAATCTGAAGCTGAATACATAGCTGCTGGCAGTTGCTGCTCACAGATGTTGTAGATACAAAATCAACTTCTAGACTATGGTGTCAACTTAAATAATTCAACAATATTTTGTGACAATACTAGTGCAATATCTATAGCACAAAATCCAGTTCTCCATAGTATGACTAAGCACATAGAAATTAGGCACCACTTCCTTAGGGATAATGTGGATAAAAATAAAATTTGCCTACAATTTATTTCTACTGATTTATAAAGAGATGACATTTTCACCAAGCCATTGGATGAAAAGAAGCATATCTTCTTTATAAATCAAATAGGAATGATAGATGGAGACTCAATCTGTTAAAAAATTATATCTTCTATTTATCCCCTCAATTTATCGAACGGGGGACGACGAATTTGAATCATTTGTCGAACGGTGGTCGACGAAACCTTTTAACTTTAGAATCGATAAAGAAAATTTCACCCGTCGAACGGTGATTGACGGAAAAGATATTTTTGTCGAACGTCGTCTGACGGAGACCTAAAGTATTTTCGACTTCTGCTTTTAGTAGGTTTTTGCCGAACATCGCTCCACAAATGCGCCCCCCTTCTCCGGTCTATATAATCTTTATTTTATTTCTTAATAGATTGCGCCTACAGAAATCGTTTCCCTCCAGTTCCCCTCTGCACTTGATCTTTTTCTCTCTTGCAGGTACAAATGGCAATTTCTCAAGCCGCGCTTTACTCCATGAAGTTCGACGCCGGATTTGACATTGATATGGAATCATTTGCACAATAAGACCAAGTTTTCAAAGATATTCTTCAACTTTTTGAAGAACAACAGTTGAAGAAGTTCATGAGCACCAGGATAAAGTTGCATACCGCAGAAATAAAAGAATGGGTTTTCACGGCTAAGCCAGAAGATGAAAGTTTAACTGGAATAATCTCAGGTCATCAGGTCTCTCTTACCCCAACCATCTTATCTAAAGTTTTTGGTTTTGCAAATGGTGATGATGATCTAGAGTTAAGTTCTGATGAATTTGGTGATGCTTTGATTAAAAGGGGTCATTCTACTGGAAACCCTAATCTTTTGCTTAAGAAAAACTTGTCCATAGAATACAAGTTTTTATCTGATATTGTTGGAAAGGTTTTGTTAGGCAAGACAACAGGTCATGATTACAGGCACCAATTTCTTTTGATGGTGGCCTTGATGGAAAAGAAGAAAGTAAATTGGGGATCAGTTCTTTTTGAGTTAATTAAGAAGAAGGTATCTAAGGATAGTGTTTGTTTTGGAAGAATTTTAGGCATTGTTCTGCAGGAAAGGCACCAAGACCTTCTGGTCTCTCCCAAGGTAACAATAAATGCTAGCAAGAAGCTGACCTCAACTCTCTTTGCAAAATGGGACAGGGTTATTCCAAAGAAGAACCCAGGAGCAGTTGCACCAAAGAATGCTTCTGAAGGCACCAGGACTGATCCAGTTACTCCCTCAAACCTTCCAGAAGCTCCTCCTCTTGTTTCTTCTCCTCCTCTATAATCTCCACCTCAGCATATTTCCCCTGCACAAACTCCACCTCCAAATTCTCCTACACCCATTGATGACATTCCACCTCCTTCATTTACCCTTCTACCTCCTCATACTTCTCCACCTCCATCTCCCATGCATGATGACCAATAGTCACCCATACACCATTCATGTCCTATCCATCAAAATACCCCTCAACAACATGCCAATGTTACAAACATTTTTGTACCTATCTCCATTCCATCCTCTTCTACATCCTCATCATCCAATCCACCAGAACCCATTTATATCAATTTCTCATATGTGGATGATCAAATATTTGATCATCTATTTCAAAAGCTAGACACTCTCCTGGATGCAAAACTTGCCCCAGTTCTCAACTTTCTTCTTAATCTTGATTCCATCTTGGATGCAAAATGTGCTCCAATTCTCAAGGCCATTTCTGATCTCTCTACTCAAGTATCTTCTTTTCCTTCCTCTCATTCTGTCCCTTCTTCTAGGGGCCTAGATTCAGGTCTCCCTGAAGCTAGGCAGGGGGAGATGTCTTATGAAGAAGCTCCAAAAACTCAAGTTTCTGAAACTCCAGTGTTTGAAGAAGCTCCAGAAGCCCCAGCTTCAGAAACTCCAGTGATTGCAGCAGATTCAGTTATAGTTTTTGATTCAGAAATGATTGATTTATCTACAGCTTCAGCAATTCTAGTTATAGAAGAAATAAATAATATCTATATTCATCCTTCTCTAGATATTATTTCTTTGTTGTCTAAGTTTGATCCAATTTTCTCAATTCTACCAAAATTTCAAGCATACTCAAGACAAATAGTTCCATATACTGCTCCAATAGATAAAGTTTTGTTGAAAAAGATTATCAAAAGTTTTGAAGTTCAGATTACAGATCCAGTTCCTTCTTCAGTTCAAATTCAAAGTCAAGCAGAAAAATCAGTTGTAATTTCAGAAGAAATTATCAAAAGTTTTGATTTTCCAACTTTTGTTTTTGATGATTCCCTAATTCCTGATTTTGATGAAATCTGGAAAGCAGAAGATTCAGCTTTTGAAGCAGAAGAGAAAAAGATTAAAGCTCTTAAATTGATAAATGATTTATATGATGAACCAATTCCATCTTCTGATTCTAATAAAGATGATAGTGATAGTGATTCTGATGATTCATCATCTAAGAAAAGAAAGAAAAGGAAAGCAAAGTCAAAGGCTGTCCCTAAGCCTCCTAATCCAGAAAATGATATTCCTTACTATATTCTTCATAATATTCCTCTTGATAAAGATACCCCACAATGGATGAAACTTTCCAAAAATGAGAACAAGAGAAGAAAGAAGATGAGGAAGACTGGTTATTGTTCTGACAAGCCTGTCAAATATAATCATCCTCCTCCTCCTCCAGCAGTAGGTTCAGCAGCACCCTCTTCTTCCTCTCAGAAGTTCACCTCTCAGCAATCAAGGAGACCAGCTAGCACAAGTGGTTATCAGAGTTCTTGGTCTTCAGGACTTCCTTCAAATTCTTCCATGAATGTTTCCACAGAATACAAATATCATATATCTGATGGATCCTTGCATAGGCAAAGAAATACTCCTTCTGACCAACCTTCATTGCAGGCCATTGATCCTGATGAAAGGCCTTATTCCCCAGTTGATACAGAAGCTGAAGAAATAGCTCAGATGGCTAGATTCAAGGAGAAAATTGCCACACCTCAAATAAATAAAGCAAAAGCTGAAGGAAAAGATTACTCTCAATATTCATCCATGTCAGAGTATAGAAGAAAAGAATTTGAAAAGTATAAATCAAAGAATCTGTTCAATGCTGAAGAATTTTTGATACAGCACCCACAACCAGTAGTTATTCAAAGCAAATCACAAACTATTCTGGGAGCTCAGGATCTCTATTTGTGTAAGAAGAAATCTGAAGATCCCAACAGAGAAATTATCTTCAAGACTTCCTCAGCAAAGAAATGAAAAAAGTTCAGACTCTATTTTGTTCTTGTTTGACATTTTGGTTGTAATGTTTATAAACTCAGAGAATTATACTTTATTCTATCTGCTGAAATGAATTTACATTCTGTCAGATATATATATATGCTCTGCTGTTTGTTCATTTGTTGTTTATTACTTTGATTTATTGTCAAATAGTATTCTAACCCAAATAGGGGGAGATTGTTGGAACAACCCTATTACTGATTTGGGCTAGGATCACTATATGTTAACTAAGATCAAGTTGACCCCATTGTATAGTTTAAGGGTCAAGTCTTTAGGCTGTTAGATTAGCTAGAACTTAAGGAAAATTTAAGTTCCCAGCGTTCAACAAATGGCTATCGGCGCTCGACAGATGGCTGCCAGTGCTCCACGAATTCAAGCCAGCGCTCGATAGATTCCAGCCAGCGCTCGACATTCTCTGAGCAGTGCTCGACGAATTCCATCCAGCGCTCGACAAATTCTTTACTGAAGCTCTGATCGACAAATACAGATTCCAGATTAATTAATACTTAAATATCAGTTATTTGTCAGTTCTCTGAACACAGATCGACGACTTTAACGGATCTATTCAAATATCTTTGGACGTATTCAAGACAGATAAGTATGGATATTATATTCAGTTATTATATTCCTTTTTTCCTTATTCCAACACAAAGATAGCCGTTGACAATTAATGAAAAGGAATATTTCACGGCTAAGGAATTAAAGGACCTGCCAAAGTCGTTTGGTCTTGGTTGTTATTCCAAGAAAGAATTAAAGTCTGATTATTCAATTCCAAAAAGAGAATATATCAAAGACAAACTTTATTGTCTTTCTATCTCGACAGAATTCAAAAACATTCTTACAGAATACAGAGAGAGCACAACAACAATGATAGAGAAAGAAAAAGAAGAACACTCAGTCAAATATTCTCAGTCTTCTTCTTCCTCAAGCAGCAATCACCATTTCTCTGAGAACATCTTCTTCAAAGATCAATCTCTCAGATATCTGCTGCAAGTTCAACTCTTCTAAAAGAGCAACAAAGAATCTGAAGAACTATTTCTTCCAGATCAATCTGCTACAGAAGATTTCTGTTTTAAGAGAAAGCTTCTCCACCAACCGTCAAATACTTCAATCAGACAGGGGGAGCTTTACAACAAATCCACTAGAGTCTTCTCTCAGCATCTTGACAGAGAAGGACACTATAAAATCTTTCTCACCTCTCTTGTACAGGGTTAATACTCCCTTCAAAAGTGTAACTCCCTCGTGGCAAGACACCTGATCAAAAAATCTAGTTGGTTTTGAGCACCTGAACAAAAGCTCTGTGGTGTGTGGACACCTGAACAAAATCACCTTGGTGCTAGGGCACCTGATCAGCTCTCCTAGTGGATTCCTACCAAGGGTGGTAGAAGAGTGGACTACCCAGATTTATTGGGGAACCACTATATTTCCCTTTGTCCTCTGTGTTTGTTTATTTCTCTGTGATGTGCTGTGTGTTTTTACTTATTCAGTTTTTCTGCTTATATATATATCTCACACTGCTTACAAATATATATAACACTATTTTAATTCCGCTATAAAAACTAAGGAAAAGTTTTTAATACTTTATTCACCCCCCCCCCCCCACCTCTAGAGTAACTTAAGATCAAACCTCCACTTTCAAGAGGGTTGAATTTCTGGACTTTGAATCTGAGTTGAGCGGGGTAGGCCTTTTATAAAATGGCTGCTTCTAGAGAATTTTAACTACATCGCTCGTAGAGATATCGAGATCGGTAAAAGACTCTTACGAATCATTGAAGAGAGGTTGAGACGAGGTTAGAAGAGGTGGCTGGATGTACTGGATATGGTGAACTGGTGTGGATTGCGGAGTTGGGGCAGCCTGGGTTCGTATCAAAGACCCTTTGGGTTGGAATTGCTGATTTCCTGAATAGGAACGGTTATGGCGGAAGTTCCTCCCCCTTTCGGTTAGAGGCTGGAACTCTTGGCGCGGCGACTTTGATGATGGATGGCTGGATAAAACGTGTAGAGCCTTTCTGGACAGCTTTGTTTGTCAGGTTAGAGACATATGTGGGGTTGTTAATTTCCCCTTCTATGTAACGGTTGGCGATGATAATCTGCTCTTGATATGAGCTGGACTTCTTGGTGGTGAGCTCAAACTTGAGAGGTCCCTCCTGCATACCATTTATCAGGGCCACCATATTGAGAGAGGGATCTACATCCCAAATCCCGAGAATTTCCTTTCGAAAATGATCAATACAATGAGTCAGAGTCTCATTTCCTTCCTACATGATTTTGAAGAGGGTTGCCAGACCACTCTTCCTCTTCTTGGAGGTTGAAAACCATAGAAGAAGATCATGCATCAGGATGGTTAAGCTTGTGATGCACTGGGTGGTAATTCATAAAACAATTTCCTAGCTTGTCCATCGAAAGAAGTGATTAACAGCTTACACTTCACGACATCTGAAAAAGTCCTATGAGCGACAACGGGCTAAAAGGCTTCGAGATGGGAAATTGGGTCACTATCCCCAGTAAAAATCAGTAGACAGGGTGAAAGTGCATAGTTAACCTCACTAGAATTCTCTAGAGGGGGGTGAATAGAGATTTAAAAATACTTTGTGCAATTATATATATATATATGTAATAATCACAGATTTAGGCTTCCCACACACCAACAAGAATTAAGCAAGTAAAGAAGAAAAATAGCAAGAAGAAAATCACAGCACAACACAAAGAAATATAGTGGTTCCCCAAACTTTGGGTAGTCCACTCTTCTACCCCCTTGATAGGAATTCATTAACTTGCACTGAGTCTTTTGATAAGGAGACTCTTAGAACCAGACTGAGTCTTTTGATAAGGAGACTCTTAGAACCAAACTGAGTCTTTTGGTAAGGAGACTCTTAGAACCACTATAACTGAATTTTTTGAAGAGAGATTCTAAAAACTCTTTTACACAATCTGAAAATAGAATGAGAAGAAGAAGTAGAACAAGTAGAAGAACAGAAAATAATATATGTAAGAAAGAATCTTCTTCCTAGCAAGAAGATTAGAAGCACAAGTATAGTGAATATGATCTCTCTTCTATAGTGAGAAGGAGATGGTAGCCCTTTCTCTCTTTTAGTGAGAGCTTTCAGAGATTGCAACAGTGTGACTTCAGAAGAAGGAGAAGAAGAAGTCTTGTTGTTTGCTTCAACACACTATCACTTCTCTCAGCTTGTCTCACTCTTCTCTTGGGAGCTTTTCCTCTATTTCAAAATAGATGAAGTGGATCACTGATGTTATTCTCTGCCGACTTCCTTCTTATTTATAACTCTGTTTGAAAAGATATTGCTAAAGAAGAATAATCAATTAGCAGATAGAGAATTAGAAAGAGATAAAAGTTTCCATACTAATTTTATCTGTAGATGGAAAGAGTTTATTCTGATTTCAAATAATATCTAAATAAATATCAATCAAATTAGCCAAGAATCAAATAGAAGGAAAGACAGATTCAGAACGGCTATAAAAGAATAAAATCATTCCATAAAATTCAGATATTTAGAAAGAAGGAAAGAGATCTGGCGTGAATTTGAATTTGACATAGAAATCAACTTGCGTCGATTACTATTCGACGTAAGCGCCGAGTTCATCCTGGCTGGACATCGAGAGGAGAATAAGGAAGGTGCGTCGACTAAGGTGCGTCGACTTTATTAAATGCGTCGACTAGAAGTCAGAGTTACGTCAACAAATATTACGTCGAATTCTTCTTAGAGTTACTTCGACTTATTCTGAGAGAAACGTCGACTACATTTTGACGTTGCATCGAATTCTATTCGACGCATATTAACTTAGACTAACTTTTCATTCTTAGAAATTATATTCTTCTTAATTCTAGGGGTTAAGATAAATCATTTCCCCAACAATCTCCCCCTATTTGTCTTAACCCTATTTAGAGAGAAATTGTATCAACTTTTAATCAACACAGCAAAGCATTCATATAGGTTAGAAATATGTTAAATAATCAGAAGAAGATAGAATAAGAAATTAGAAATTATATAAACAAATTTCATGTTCAGGTGACTAATCAGTATTTAAGCATAGACAATTGTTCAAATAGAGTATATCATCATTGTTCAGGAGTAGGAGGAGTTTTTCTTTTCCTAGTGAATACTTTTGTGGGTTGCTCCTTCTCAGTAGCAGGTGATTCCCTCAGCTCCCCCTGAGTCTCAGCAATTTGCTCCCCCTGAGTCAAAGTAGTTTGCTACCCCTGGGATGGTACTTCCTTTGAGCCTTTTACTTCTTCTTCAGTTTCTCTTTCATCTCCAGCTCCAGTTTTAACTGCATCTGACTCCTGAGCTCCTACTTCAGCCATCACAGTATCAGCTTCATTTTCTTTCTCTCCTTCAGCCTCAGTTTCCTTTTCAACTTCATTTTCTGCTCTACTTGCCTCCC
Source organism: Dactylorhiza incarnata (assembly GCA_033032865.1). Classification (NCBI taxonomy): domain Eukaryota; kingdom Viridiplantae; phylum Streptophyta; class Magnoliopsida; order Asparagales; family Orchidaceae; genus Dactylorhiza; species Dactylorhiza incarnata. The sequence goes on from JAWHQI010000018.1 coordinate 18,005,306, forward strand.
CTTGCAATATTTGTTGTGCAACTTCTCTTGCTATAATCAGTACATCTGAATGAGGAGTTTTGTGAGAGGGAGTTTTGTGACTGGAGAGCTTCTCTTCATCTAACTTCTCCCCCTTCTTGACCTTCTTAGCCAAGGAGGTTAAGAAATACTTGGTGACCCTAGATGAAGAGAGAGGATTTCAGGCTTTGCACAGAGGCATTGATCCCATCTATTTGGGTCTGCATGTGTATGATGGAGGAGTGAATTTGAGAGCAGTGTCCATCCAGCATGTCCTGAAATCTTTGGGTTGCTGACTGGATACATTGGGTGATGAGGTTGTCAGTGGATGGAGATGGTTCATGTTGTGTTGGAGGAGGAGGAGTCAATGGAGGAGGAGGTGTTGTATGTGATGAATGTGGAGAGGGGACTGTATCATTTTGATGAGGGGTATTGGATGGAGGAGGTGGAGGAATAGAGGAGGTTTGAGCAGGTGATTGAGTTGGTATTTGTGAAGGTGTGGATGATGGTGGAACAGAAGAAATGTCTGTATGAGGAGGAGGAGGAGGAGGTTATGATGGATGAGCAGGAGAGTTGGGAGGAGATGGAGTCCTTTCAGGAATGGCACCAGGCTTGGGAATTTGCCTGGTCCATTTTGAGAAGAGAGCTATGGACATCCTCTTGCCAGGTGGAATGGGGATTCCTTTTGACCTACATAGGTCAGGGAAGGATTGGAAGAGTACTTGGCTCATAATTCTCATGTAGGCATTCTCTTTGTGAGAGTATTTAAAGCCTATCATTTTGAGCAGGCAGTTTGCCCAGTCTACCTTCTTCTTCAGCACAAGGGCCCCCATGATGTTCAGTTGTTGCTTGGGCACTGCATCATGGGCAGAGATCTTACATAGTAATATTTTCCCTACTATGTCTGCCAACAGTCTATACTCATCAGAGAAGTCTATTTTCTCCAGGTGGATTGTGTTGGATCTTACGGCGCCCTTAGAGGGGGGGGGGGTGAATAAGGGAATAAAATTCTTTTTATAATTTTCAAGATAATTACTAAGTTGTTTTTGATTAATAGGAAATAAGATGACAATTTAGTAATAACAATTTTGCAATAAAAAAATTTTACGCCAATTGAGAGAAATCAAATAAACACAAATATAATCATGATTGCATTATATAAAAAGGGTGTTTACAAAATTTGATTTCAATATCGCTAGAAATCGGAGGTGTACAAAAGTGAATTTCTTTTCCTTTTCTATACCGACTTTTATCTCCACAAACCGGTTGGCTTTAGCCTATCCTTCCCCGGATAAAGCCTCAAGCCGCTCTAGCCAACCCAAACTCGGATATGGCCTCAACCACCCCCTAGATCTAATCCCCAAGACCTAGTCGCCAACTCATGCGGCGAATTCCCCCTAAGCCGCGCAAGGACCTAGTCGCCAAAAACAAGGCGATTTCACTACAAGATACAAATAAAGAAGTGAAGTAAATAACAAGCAAACTCTCTCTTGATATTTCTGGAGATGAGGATGAAGGATCGCTGAAGCACAAGCGAGGTCGAAGCGATCGTTCTTCGGATGCAGCGTGATGGCTTCCTTCTCCAGAATTTCTTCTTTGGCTTTGAGTGGGAGATGATGTTTCGGCAGAGTAGCAGCACGAGAGTTTGGGCACAAGTAATGTCTCTGGAAGTTCTAACCCAAAACGAGAGAGAACACATCGTTTTATAGATCTTGGAGCTAGCGCCTGTGGCAGCTGATAGCGCCTGCGGTAGCGATCGTGTTGAGCGGTTGCAAAACCGTCAGCGGCGTGGCGCTGTGCACGAACTTGAAATAGCGCCTGCGGTATTGCTAGCGCTGGCGGTAGCGTTAACCGCTGAGACAAAACCGCTGAGATGATCTTGAGCTAGCGCTTGGCATTAGCGCTAGCGCTGGCGATAGCTCTAGCGCCTGCGTTAAACTCTAGCGCTGGCGGTAGTGCTCCATTCAGAAAATTTGATTCCATGCTGCCTTCTACCTATGGAGTATTGCACCTATAGTTCCTGCACACTATAAACACACTACAAGCAATATCAAATACAACATGGGATTTGTTATTCTCAAACAAAGGGATGTGACACACATGTCCAACAATCTCCCCCTTTTGAAAATAACAAATCCTCTAAGCAAGAAATCAACAATAGTGTTTATAGATAAGATAAGAAAGATAAAAGTGCAACTATAATAAATGATATGCATGATAATGTGCATACTCCCCCTATCTTAATGCTCTCCCTACATAAATGCAATTTATGTGTTACTCACCCTAAAAGATAATGTGCAAACTCCCCCTATCTTAATGCTCCCCCTACATAAATGCAATTTATGTGTTACTCCCTCTAAATGATAGATTTCATGAATTAGTCTCCCCTTATTTATCTATATTTCTCCTATATAGATTTCTTCAATTTATATATCTCCCCCTTTTGGTATTATCAAAAGAAGGTGGGGTGAGGGTAGTAAGGAGGCATTTATATATCATGATCGAGCTTTTCAAAATACAGATAATGATAAAGAGTTTAAGCATAGCATATATAAGAGATTTCAAATATAAAGATAAGAGTTGTAAGCAAGCGGAAGATTATAATAAACATCTTTTTGTAAGCATGAAAAGCATAAGTAAAAATATTAGTTTTAGTTCAAAATTGAAAGATGTTTTAACCTTTTTGAAATCTCAAAGTTTTTCATAAAAATACCAAGCATGAATTGAACATATCAAAGAGAGATTATACTACAATGTTACTTAATTCTAAGTTCAAGAAATACCAAAACATTGTAGAGATCATGCTAGGTTATCTAGTGCATTTTTAAATAAAGAGTAGTATAGATAAAGCATTAGAATCCAATACTCATGAGAAGAAGTGTTATGAAAGATAATGATGTGCACATAAGTGTATGTTGGGCAATGTTGGCAATTGATTTAAATCAACAAAATACAAGACATATGTAAAGTAAAGTGCACAATAAAACACAAGTAAATTACTTTCACACACTTTTAATGCACATAAGTTTTTAACAAAGTGGTGTAATAACTAAGGTTTGCACAAGACACTTTACTATTCTTTCCAAGGTGCTCAACCTCACAATGCTTATGAAGACTTATCAGGAGGTTCAAGTAGTGCTTGGTGAAGTTATAGTTGTCTACATAATAAATTTTGTATTCACATTTGTGAGACAACATTCTCCGAATACACTTATTTTGCAAACCCAAAAAAAATTTAACTTAACCACTTTTCTAAATTTCATAAGTGCAATTCAAATGTAGTGTAGGCAATAAACTTATGCAAGTATTAATTCATTGTACAAATACAATACACAAGCAAGCATTTTAGATTTAAACACACATGTTGATTACCAAAATAAGTGAGTGAAATGTATCATTATCAATCATAAAACATTTACTCATACTTAGAGGCATGCTAAGCTTGGTTCTACACATTTTGCAATACAATTGATGCACTTTAAATAGATATATCAAAGCATGATTAGCAAAACAATGTTCATGGTAATTTGAAAGAATATGTTTTAACATTGTAAATAATTCTAAATAATAGAAATCATACATGCTTGATATTGGCAATAAAGATCATACAGTTTTTTTTGTTTTGAATATGATAAGCATGATGAATTCCTTGAAACATAAATTTGAAAACGTCTGTCCGTCATTCGTCGAGACTTTACGTGAACATTCGACGAATTGACTTAGCCATTGAAAAATACTGACCAAAGCTTGAAAACTGTCTTCTGTTTTCATTCGTCGGAATTCGTCGGGAGTTCTCGAGAACATTCGACGAATTGACTTAGCCGCACAATTTCCTTCACAAGTCTGCCTTTTTGACTTCTGTCTGCGTTCGTTGATATTCGTCGGGAGTTCATGAGAACATTCGACGAATAGACTTAGCCGCAGAAATTTCTTCTTTAAACTAGAAATTTGGCTTCTGTCTGGATTCGTCGAGATTCATCGGAACTTCACGAGACATCTCGACGAATTGACTTAGCAAAAATTTCTTTTCTTCTGAAAACCTGCTCCACTCCTCAAACTTGAAAACCTTAAGTTATGAGTATATGAAGTACACCCCAATAGCGCCGGCGCTTGTGATAGCGAGGCAAACAGTACACGATTTTTTAGGAATTTTAAATTTTTGATTTTTGATATTGATTAGGGGTCTTAAGTGTAGTCTTATGCAGAAATTATATATTATTTAGAGATGTTTTGATTGCTTAAATTACATAAAACATTAGCGTTTTACATATTATTCATCCTAAGATGTCTAAGACTCCTAATTCCAATCTTAACATTTGAAACTTTGCATCGGGAAGAGGTTTAGTAAATATATCAGCAAGTTGAGAGTCTGTGCCAATGAAACTAATCCTTACATTTTCCTTTTTAATGTGATCCCTTATGAAATGATAACGCACATCTATATGTTTGGATCTAGAGTGGTGTACCAGATTGTTTGTGAGATCAATGGCACTTTTGTTGTCACATATTAGTTCAATATTTTTTAGATGAAAACCAAAATCCTATAAAGTTTGGCTCATCCATAATGCTTGTGCACAACAACTCCCTAATGCAATGTATTCGGCCTCTGTGGTGGAGAGTACAACCAAATTTTGTTTCCTACTAGACCATGCAACTAATGAAGGTCCTAGAAAATGACAAGTACCACTAGTGCTTTTTCTATCAAGTGAACAACCCGCATAATCCGAATTGGAATAGTCATGCAATGTAAATGAATCATTATGTGGGTACCATAATCCTAATCTAGATGACCCAATGAGATATCTAAAAATTCGTTTTACCGCTTTTAAATGAGATTCTTTTCGATTGGCTTGAAATCGAGCACATAAGCATACGACAAACATAATATCGGGTCTAGTTGCACTAAGATAAAGTAGGGATCCTATCATACCTCTATATAAGGTTTGATCAATTGAAATTCCCGATTCATCTTTTCCTAATTTAAGCGACGCACTCATTGGTGTAGAAGCATGTTTAAGGTTTTCAAAACCAAAACGTTTAAGCATATCATGGACATATTTTGTTTGACATACAAAGATACCATCAATTCTTTGAGATATTTGAAAACCAAGGAAATAAGAAAGTTCTCCTACAAGACTCATTTCGAATTCATTTTTCATCACTAAAAGAACTTCTTTACACATCTCTTCATTAGTAGATCCAAATATAATATCATCAACATATATTTGTAAAATAATTATATCATCATTGTTGTGCTTAATGAAGAGAGTATTATCCGCACTTCCCATAATATAACCGTGCTTTACTAAAAATGATGTAAGTCTTTCATACCATGCACAGGGCGCTTGTTTTAAACCATAAAGCGCTTTTTCTAGTTTATAAACATGATTTGGAATTTTTTTCATTAATAAAGCGGGGGGGTTGTTCAACATAAACTTCTTCTTTTACAAACCCGTTTAGAAACGCACTTTTCACATCCATTTGAAATAGTTTTATTCTTTTATTGCTTGCAAATGCTAGAAAAATTCTTATAGACTCCAATCTAGCAACGGGTGCAAAAGATTCATCAAAATCTATCCCCTCGATTTGTGAATATCCTTGTGCTACTAAGCGTGCTTTATTTCTAGATATTCTAGACTCACCATCTAATTTATTTTTGAAAATCCATTTTACGCCCACAACCGGGTGATTAGATGGTCTTTCTACTAATTTCCAAACATTATGTCGCTCAAATTGTTCTAACTCTTTATTCATAGCCAAAAACCAAAATTCATCGTCTAAAGTAGTAGAAACATTTTTAGGTTCTATTTCGGAAACAAAACAAACATTTGAATAAGATTCATGAAGAGAAGAGCGAGTTCTTACCCCGATGGATGGTTCACCAATTATAAGTTCCCATGGATGATCCTTTGTGAATTTTAAGACGCTTGGAGGTACATATTCATCTTTCTTGGCCTCCTCTTCTTCTTCTTTGGAAGGTTCTTCATCACCATGCTCCAAAGGAGGTAATAGATCATCCTCTTTGCCTACGGAAAGTCTTTCTATACAAGGAACAAGCTCATCAAATTTCACATTAATTGACTCTTAAACTTTTCTAGTTCTTTTATTAAAAACTTTATAAGCTTTACTAGTTGAAGAGTATCCAAGAAATGTTCCTTCATCACATTTTTCATCAAACTTTCCCAAGCTATCTTTTGTATTTAAAATAAAGCATTTACAACCGAAAACTTTGAAGTAAGATACATTAGGCTTCTTTTGAAAATAAAGTTCATATGGTGTGAGATTTAAAGATGGGCGAAGCATGATTCTATTTATAACATAACATGATTTGTTTACGGCTTCGGCCCAAAAGGACTTAGGTAATTTATATTCACATAACATAGTGCGTGCTAGCTCTTGAAGTGTCCTATTCTTTCTTTCTACAACACCATTTTGTTGTGGTGTGCGTGGTGCAGAGAACTCATGTTTTATGCCTAACATATCACAATAAGATGTAAATTTTTTATTTTCAAATTCTCCTCCATGATCCGAGCGAATGCATTTAATTTTTAAATCACTTTCATTTTGAATACGAGTACATAATTTTGAAAATTCACAGAATGCTTCGGATTTGGATGATAGAAATATTGTCCAACAATATCTAGAAAAATCATCTATTAAAACATATGTATATAATCTACCACCAAGACTTGCGGTGCTAACTGGACCAAAAAGATCCATATGAATTAATTGCAAAGGTCTTATAGTAGAAATAACATTTTTACTTTTGAAAGAGGATCTAGTAATTTTACCTTTTTGACATGGTGAACAAAGTGAAGATAAATTTCCATTTAATCTAGGCAATCCTCTAATTAAATCTCTTTTGGCAAGTTTTACAATAAGCTTTGTGCTAGCATGTCCTAGCCTTCTATGGAAAAGTTCAAGTTCATCATTTTGGTAATAAAACATTTTAAAGATGATTTTGAAAGATCATGAAATGAAAATATAAACATTGTGTATTCGTGGTGCAGTTAGTAAAATATTATTTGTAATAGGATTAGATATTTTGCATAGATTAGTAGAAGATTCAAATAAAACATCTAATCCTTTATCACATAATTGGCTAATTGAAATAGGATTATGTTTTAGCCCATTTACATAAAGAACATTTAATATAGTGAAGGATTCGTTACCAACTGTACCAATTCCCATGATCCTTCCTTTTCCGTTGTCACCAAACGTCACGATCCCTCCCTTCTTCTTTTCTAGGCTAAGGAACTTAGCTTTATTACCCGTCATGTGCTTGGAGCATCCTGAATCCAAGTACCACACGTCTTCATTGTCCTTAGCCTTCCTGCACATCTAGAAAGAAGATGAGAGTAAAGATCCGGATACCCAAGTAGAACCTCCCATAGAATAAGTGGAAGCCTTAGGTACCCAGATTTGCTTTAAAGTATTTTGTTTTATTTTCCTGCAAGAACTAGTTGTGTGACCCAACCTATAGCAGTTTGCGCACGAAATAAAGGGGGTTGAGACCCTTTTCTGGAAAATTTTCTTGCTGGAATAAATTTGATTTACAGAAGGAAAGCAATTTGAAAATGAAATTTCTGGTTTCTGGTATGAGGTGCTAGCGCCGGCGTTAGTGGATAGCACCGGGCGATAGCCCTCTCCTCGATATCCGAGCCCAAACTTTCCAGAACCATGGCACTGGTTCCCTAAAATCATGTCCAGTGATTTTTGGCCTATTCCAAAATTTTTAATGGCCCTGGTGAGATCATGTACTTGTGCTTTAAGTAAAGAATTTTCTTTCACAAGCATGACACACCTATTTTCAAAACCTTTTTTATTATTTTTGATTTGCAAAAGAGAGGCTTCTAATTTCCTTTCTAATTCCCCCTTCTCTTTTGTAAGAGTTTTGGCATGAGAGAGGGCTTTAGAAAGTGACTCTTCTATATCTTTTGCCAATTTAGTGGAGTGATCACACTCTTGGCAAGAAACCTTTCTCTTTTCTAAAACAACTAATTTTTTGGAAAGCTTTTGATTTTCTTTAATAAGAGATTCATTTTCACGATTCAATAAGATACTATCCTTCATATTTTTATCAAAAGCTTTGCAAGTTTCAAGGAATTCATTAAAGAGTTCATCATAAATGGGAGGAGTTACCTCAGTGTCGCTATGAACACTGGTGTCGTCGCCGTCATTTCCATGTCCCATGAGGCACATGTTTGCTTCCTCATCTTCACTTGATGAAGACCCGCTTGATTCTTCGGAGGAGGAGAAAGAGGAGTCATCCCATGTCTTTGCCTTTAGCACCTTCCTTTTTTCTTTCCCTTTGTGTTGTTTCTCCTTTTTCTCCTTCAAGAATTTTGGGCATTGGCTCCTCATGTGCCCCGTCTTCCTACAATGATAGAATTCCGGTGGAGGTCTCTCTTCTTCATTATCGCTCTCTTTTTCCTTCTTTGAAGATGACCCTTTCCATCTTTCACCTTTTTGGATAAATTTCCGGAAAGTGTTTCGCCTTTCCGGATTTCGCGTGAACTTTCGGAAGTTCTTCACCAAAAGACTTTCTTCATCTTCATCCACATCCTCTTGGCACTCCTTCTTTGACTTTAATGCCAACGCCTTCTTCTTTGGCTCCTTATTGTATTCATCATGTTGGATTTTGAGTTCTACCTCATGGGTTTTGAGATTCCCAATGAGGCTCTCAACTTGGAGCGTCCTTAAGTTGTGCGACTTCGAAATGGCAGTCACCTTCGGGTTGAATTTTGGAGGTAGAGAATGAAGGATCTTACGGACCAAGTCGCCATTTGAGAAAGTCTTTCCATGACCTTTTGAGGCATTGACGATCTTGGTGAAGCGCGTGTACATACCATCAACATCTTCGCTTTCGTCCATTCGGAATTTTTCATATTCCGACTCCAGTTGGAAAAGCTTGGAATCTTTAACCTGCGATGTACCTTCATGAGTAACTTCCAAATGATTCCAAATTTCATATGCAGTAGTACATGCAGAAATTCTATTAAATTCATTTCTATCTAACGCACAAAATAGAGCATTCATGGCTTTTGCGTTATTTTTACATTTGAGTTTATCCCGATCATCCCATTTATCTTTGGGTTTTTCTAACATAACCTCTCCAACTACAAATGTAGGAGGAGTGTATTCTTCTTCTACCATGTTCCAAACCTCAATATCTAGGGTCATTAGAAAGCAACGGTTCCTATTTTTCCAATAATTATAATCTGACCCAGTAAATAGTGGAGGTCTACTAATTCCCTGACCCTCGGAAAAAGTGAGATCATAAGACGCCATTAAACCGTTTGGAATAACCTGCACTCTGATACCACTTGTTGGATCTTACGGCGCCCTTAGAGGGGGGGGGTGAATAAGGGAATAAAATTCTTTTTATAATTTTCAAGATAATTACTAAGTTGTTTTTGATTAATAGGAAATAAGATGACAATTTAGTAATAATAATTTTGCAATAAAGAAATTTTACGCCAATTGAGAGGAATCAAATAAACACAAATATAATCATGATTGCATTATATAAAAAGGGTGTTTACAAAATTTGATGTCAATATCGCTAGAAATCGGAGGCGTACAAAAGTGAATTTCTTTTCCTTTTCTATACCGACTTGTATCCCCACAAACCGGTTGGCTTTAGCCTATCCTTCCCTGGATAAAGCCTCAAGCCGCTCTAGCCAACCCAAACTCGGATATGGCCTCGAGCACCCCCTAGATCTAATCCCCAAGACCTAGTCGCCAACTCACGCGGTGAATTCCCCTTAAGCCGCGCAAGGACCTAGTCGCCAAAAATAAGGCGATTTCACTACAAGATACAAATAAAGAAGTGAAGTAAATAACAAGCAAACTCCCTCTTGAGATTTCTGGAGATGAGGATGAAGGATCGCTGAAGCATAAGCGAGGTCGAAGCGATCGTTCTTCGGATGCAGCATGATGGCTTCCTTCTCCAGAATTTCTTCTTTGGCTTTGAGTGGGAGATGATGTTTCGGCAGAGTAGCAGCACGAGAGTTTGGGCACAAGTAATGTCTCTGGAAGTTCTAACCCAAAACGAGATAGAACACATCGTTTTATAGATCTTGGAGCTAGCACCTGCGATAGCTGATAGCGCCTGCGGTAGCGGTCATGTTGAGCGGTTGCAGAACCGTCGGCGACGTGGCGCTGTGCATGAACTTGAAATAGCGCCTGCGGTATTGCTAGCACTGGCGGTAGCGTTAACCGCTGAGACAAAACCGCTGAGATGATCTTGAGCTAGCACCTGGCGTTAGCGCTAGCGCTGGCGGTAGCTCTAGCGCCTACATTAACCTCTAGCGCTGGCGGTAGTGCTCCATTCAGAAAGTTTGATTCCATGCTGCCTTCTACCTATGGAGTATTGCACCTATAGTTCCTGCACACTATAAACATACTACAAGCAATATCAAATACAATATGGGATTTGTTATTCTCAAACAAAGGGATGTGACACACATGTCCAACAGATTGGTCTATCTTTGGAGAACTTCATGGTGATTAACAGATTCTTTATTTCATCAGGGGTAAGTTCCACAGGTTCATCACCTGATAGGGAAATTATTTTAGTTATTCTTTAGAAAATGATTTCCTTTCCCTATTTGAACAAAGATAATATTGGACTGTACCTGATGGTAGATCAAAGGTGGTCCTAATGTGTTCTGTAGAAATTGAGACAGGTGTCTAATGGATTGTTCCTGTGGTTTCTCCTTGTTCAGATATCTGAACATGAGTCATCAGCTCTGTGAGTTCTGTCTCAAGGAGCTTGCACCTTGTGGAGATGAGCTTATCCAGAGCAGCTTCAGTGAAGAGAGCCAGGATGCTCTTATAATTTTCTGCGGCGGCTTGGAAGGATTCGAGGTCAATGTAGAACCCAGAGTTTATCTTGGGATCCATTGTAGGTCAGTGAGAAAGTGGGAGAAATGGCTGGACTGAGAGGTGAGAGGGATGAAAGATGCATAGTGCGAGAAGATTTCTAACTGAAGAGTCTATTTAAGTCAGGTGAAACGTCGAAATGAGATACAATTTGAGGCATATTCAGTACTACAGTGGATGTGACCGAAAGTATTTTAGTATTGCCGCTCTTTTTCATGAAGTCAACGTTACGTTGAGTGGAATTCGACGTAAGCGTCGATACAGTCTGAGGTAAGATGTTAGGGTTTCATATCGATGTATACGTCGATTGGAGTCGACGCATGCGTCGATGTAAGTTATTATTGATAGTTATCGACAGTGCGTTGATTATAAAATCGACGTGACTTTCATTTTCCTGAAAAATTTTGGGTTTTCTCTTGAGAGATTATTTCTTCCTGCTCCTAATGTTTTCTAAGATAGTCTTGGACTAATTTTTATAATCAATTAGATTGATTATACCAACATTGTTTGGCAATGTGGCCAGTTTTATTGCAGATATAACATCTGAATATCTTTAGATTATGGGATTTTGAGTTTAGAGAGGGATAGTGGTGTTGATTAGGATAAACATTTTGATTAGCATAAAAACTTTGGTTTGGATAAAAGTTTTGACTAGGATAGAAATTATGATCAGGATGAATGGGTCCTGAATGGGGGTTAAGATGGAAGGTTTTTGGAGGATGGAAGTGTTCTGTCTTTATGTTGCTCTGAGTTTGTATGCGTCGATATCTATTCGACGTACGTTGATAGTTGCGTCGATTTATACTCAGTGCTTTCTCCAGATTGCATTGATCTGGAATCGATGCATGGAAGAAGTTGCGTCGATTTGAAGTCAACGTACTTTTATTCAAGCGTCGAGTTGAGATTGAAGCGTCTGAGAGATTGCGTCGAGTAGAATTCGACGCACTATTATTCATGCGTCGATATGAAGTCGACGCAATTGTGTTTTCACAAATTTTATTTTTCCCTTTTTCTGATTTTATTTCTTTATGAGTTGTTTCTCTTGGCCTAGTTACCTTCTCAGAAGAAGTTTGAGAGTCATCAGCTGAATAGTATGATGTTTCATCAAATTGGTTTATTTCCTTGAAGTCTTCTCTCTTATTTTGTGAGTCTTCTTCTTGGTTTGTTGATTTGATGGGTTTAGTAAATTTAACAGGGCTCATCCATGCAGGCTTGTTGGATGGAATTAGACTAGCTGAGGGATCAGCTCCTAGTCCAAGATTTTTATGTCTTCTTGTTTGTTTTTCTGTGATTTCTTTGAGTGTTTGGCTTCTCATTTTTATTGATTCTTCAAAAGCTTTTGCTTGGGATACCTTATTTATAAGAAGCTGGTTTTCTATTTTACCCCTCTCTATTTATTTTTCTCTGATGTTAGCCCTTAACTCATATTTTTTAGAACAAGTATCCTCTATATTTCTCTGGTTTTTAATGACATTAATTTGTTCTCTTAGATTCTTAATTTCTTGTTTAGCTTTTGGTTGATCTAAACATAATCCTGTAAAGTCATTTTTGAAATCATCACACGGAAAATCTATGTCATCAAAAATGCTTACCCCATCCTTATCCTCAGATTCCTCTATGAGAATAGGGCTATTTTCTTTATCATCTTCAGAAGAGATGCTTCCTTCTGATTCTGTCTCACTCTATGATTTAGCACCATGTTCCTCATTTGAGCTTTCAAAATCCATTATGCATATGTCTTCTTGCTTAGACTCATCATTGTCACTTTTGGATGAGGTGCTGTTCTCAGAATCTGTTTCACTCCAAGTTTTTGCAACGAAGCCTCTTTCTTTCTTCTTCCCCTTTTTCTTGAGATCTTTTTTTTTCAGATCTTTCTCTTTCTCAGTATTTTCTTGACATTCTGGTGCAATGTGTCCAGTTTTCCTGCAGGAATAACAAATGATTTCTTTAGTAGGACTTTTATCATACCTTGGTTTTGATTCTCTCCTTCTAGACCCAGCTGTCCTGACCCATTTCTTGAATCTCCTGGCCAGGAGACTGAATAATTCTTCTTCAGTGACAAAGGTCTCTTCTTCTGTTGCTTTCAAAGCAATGTTTCTATCTTTTGAGGAGGTTGAAGTGCTTCCTCTTCTTTCCTTCTCTTCTATGGTTTTCAGCAGTTGCTCATAGGATTTGAGTTTTCCTAAGAGGGCATCGTTGAGATTTCCCTTTGTCCTCTTGTATCTCTTATTGCCCATATTCTTGAGTCCCATGAACTTGGGAGACTCATTAGTAGTTTGTCATTGATCTCTGTGAGAGAGATCTCTCTATCCAGGCTCCTTAATTGATTTATGATCAGACTGAATCTATCATACATCTCAGATATGCTTTCTTCACGCTTCTTTTGAAAGTTCTCATATTGGGAGATCAATAGAGCCTTTCTATCTTTCCTTTCATCAACACTTCCTTCTACCATCTTTGTAAGAGCCTCTCATATTTCTTTCGCTGATTCACAGTCAACAACCTTTTGAAAGATTTCATCTGAGAGGGTTGAGACAAGAATGTTCACAGCTTTTGCATCACATGTTCCTGCCTTCTTCTCTTCAGCTGTCCACTCAGCCTTTGGGACAAGTGTTTGAGTCACTTCACCACTTGAGTCTCTTCTATAAGGCTTGGGAGGACCTATCAAAATAACATTAAAAATTCTTCATCAATAGAATTCATATAAATCCTAATTCTTGTTTTCCAAACTGCAAACTTTTCAAAATTGCACATTGGTGGTATGGTGTAAGCATAATCTTTGATTTGTGCCATGTGAAAAGAAATAGTTTTCAGAAATATATATATATATGAGGTAGGATCTTTTTGATCAAGGAGTTACCCTTTTTAGATCAACCTAGCTCTGATACCAATTGAAAGTGCACAGTTAACCTCACTAGAATTCTCTAGAGGGGGGGTGAATAGAGATATAAAAATACTTTGTGCAATTATATATATAAATATATGTGTATTAATCACAGATTTAGGCTTCCCATACACCAACAAGAATTAAGCAAGTAAAGAAGAAAAATAGCAAGAAGAAAATCACAGCACAACACAAAGAAATATAGTGGTTCCCCAAACTTTGGGTAGTCCACTCTTCTACCCTCTTGGTAGGAATTCACTAACTTGCACTGAGTCTTTTGATAAGGAGACTCTTAGAACCAGACTGAGTCTTTTGATAAGGAGACTCTTAGAACCAAACTGAGTCTTTTGGTAAGGAGACTCTTAGAACCACTACAACTAAATTTTTTGAAGAGAGATTCTAAAAACTCTTTTACACAATTTGAAAATAGAATGAGAAGAAGAAGTAGAACAAGTAGAAGAACAGAAAATAATATATGTAAGAAAGAATCTTCTTTCTAGCAAGAAGATTAGAAGCACAAGTATAATGAATATGATCTCTCTTCTATAGTGAGAAGGAGATGGTAGCCCTTTCTCTCTTTTAGTGAGAGCTTTCAGAAATTGCAGCAGTGTGACTTCAGAAGAAGGAGAAGAAGAAGACTTGTTGTTTGCTTCAGCACACTATCACTTCTCTCAGCTTGTCTCACTCTTCTCTTGGGAGCTTTTCCTCTATTTCAAAATGGATGAAGTGGATCACTGATGTTATTCTCTGTCGACTTCCTTCTTATTTATAACTCTGTTTGAAAAGATATTGCTAAAGAAGAATAATCAATTTGCAGACAGAGAATTAGAAAGAGATAAAAATTTCCATACTAATTTTATCTGTAGATGGAAAGAGTTTATTCTGATTTCAAATAATATCTAAATAAATATCAATCAAATTACCCAAGAATCAAATAGAAGGAAAGACAGATTCAGAACGACTATAAAAGAATAAAATCATTCCATAAAATTCAGATCTTTAGAAAGAAGGAAAGAGATCTGGCGTGAATTTGAATTTGACATAGAAATCGACGTGCGCCGATTACTATTCGACGTAAGCGCCAAGTTCATCCTGGCTGGACGTCGAGAGTAGAATAAGGAAGGTGCGTCGACTAAGGTGCGTCGACTTTATTAAATGCGTCGACTAGAAGTTAGAGTTACGTCGACAAAGATTACGTCGAATTCTTCTTAGAGTTACTTCGACTTATTCTGAGAGAAATGTCGACTACATTTCGACGTTGCGTCGAATTCTATTCGATGCATATTTACTTAGACTAACTTTTCATTCTTAGAAATTATATTTTTCTTAATTCTAGGGGTTAAGATAAATCATTTCCCCAACACAGGGCTCTCTAAATACGTTGGGAATTCGCTCCCAATGAACTTTATCGATAAAGGGGAAAGGCTCCTCCACTTCAATAGCGTCAGAAAGAGCAGAAAAGGCAGTAGTATGGGCCATATGATAAGCATAATCCTCTTGAAAGTTTAGGGCCCGGGCTGGAGGTCCTTGAGCAGCTGCTCTGAAGAAATCCCGACGAGCTGTGAACTCCCCTACTTGAGGTCGCATGGGTGCTGCAGATATAGAGTACACGCGGTCAATGGGGTGACCGCCAGCCAAGCAGTCAGGGGTAGCGACTTGACCGGGCTGAAGAAGAATCCTCTGAGAGATCCTAGCCTGAACCTGGTTTATATCTTTGAACTTCCTAATGGACTCTTGCTGAGCCTGAGCAGTCTCACGGCGATCCCGAG
Organism: Dactylorhiza incarnata; assembly: GCA_033032865.1. Classification (NCBI taxonomy): domain Eukaryota; kingdom Viridiplantae; phylum Streptophyta; class Magnoliopsida; order Asparagales; family Orchidaceae; genus Dactylorhiza; species Dactylorhiza incarnata. The sequence continues at coordinate 18,020,843 of JAWHQI010000018.1, forward strand.
CGGCCTCTAAAAGAGCTTACACGATAAGAAGTTCAAAGCAATGCTCTAGGGATTCTAGGGAAGTCGGATTGCTCGAAGGGAGACCACTAGGAGACCGACGAGAATGATTCTTATGATGTGACATCTTGGATGTACGCTGACTTCACATAAACACTCCAATCTAAAGGTTTTATGTTTGTTCTGTTGTTACAAAAAATATACCTCCAAGACTCACACTAGAAAGGGATGGGGGGACCTGTGGAGTGTCGGTTACTTGGGATGTAGGATGACAGAAGAGAGATCTCCAGAGGAAAAAACTGCTTGGGATTGATCTCGAAAAGAAAACATAGGAAGTAACTAGGCCAGATTGAGAGGCTGAAAAGTGACATAATTCAAGACCTCTTACACCAGTCATAAGTTGGAGGCTTAAAGCAAAAGTCCTTTTTCTGGTACCATACCTCTCTATTATAGACACGAAGGCTACCCAAATGGGCAGATCCAAAAATTACGGGCTGCCAGGGGTGCAGGAGAACCGAGGCAGAGATATGGAGTGCTAATAACAAAAAGTGGAAAAAATGCCAGGCCGCGCGATTTGGCGGTCTGACTGGAGTCTGTTCGTCTGTTCCTTAGGAGAATTGCTGAAGAGGGGACGGGCGGTCTGGGCGATCTCCCAATACTGAGACTGCTGGAACTGACTCTTCTGACTCATAGCGAGAGGTCACGGACTTCTGGGCAAACAGCTTCCTTCTTGAAAATAAGTTTTCAAGGGGTAAGATAAATATGACATTATTTCTTAGGGAAGTAAAAGGCAAGATCTTGCTAGTGCAGATATATGTCGATGACATTATCTTTGGTTTTATAAACGACCACATTTGCACAAAGTTTTCTAACTTGATGCAAGGGAAATTTGAAATGACCTGTATGGGTGAGCTGAAGTATTTCTTAGGGCTTCAGGTGAAGCAATCTGAGGATGGAATTTTCATCTATCAGACAAAGTTCACCAAGGAGTTACTTAAGAAATTCGGAATGGATAATGCAACCTTTATGAGGACACCAATGGATTCAGCTATGTCTCTGGACAAGGATGAGAATGGGAAACCTTTTGATGAAACCAAGTACATAAGCATAATTGGATACTTGCTCTACCTTACTACAAGTAGACCATATATAATGTTCTCAACATGTGTTTGTGCTAGGTTTCATGTGAACTCTAAGGAATCTCACCTTGTCGCTGCAACGAGGATCTTGAGATATCATAAAGGCACACCGAATCTTGGCTAATGGTACCCAAGAAGTAATGACTTCGAGCTAATTGGATTTTCATATGCTGATTTTGCAGGAAGCAGGGATGGCAAGAAAAGCACTTCCGGGACATGCCAATTCCTTGGAAAAAGGCTTATCTCCCAGAGTAGAAAGAAGCAAAATTGTGTGGAAATTTCAACAGCTGAGGCAGAGAATATCTCTGCAGGCAGTTGTTGCGCACAACTTTTGTGGATAAGAAATCAACTAGAAGACTACAACATGAAGTTGAATGAGATTCTGATGTTTTGCGACACATCAATTACAATTGCAATAACCAAAGATCCAGTCTCTCTATACGACCCCTTGTTTTGAAATTCCACTAGGTCTTATGCCCAGAATCGCCGCCTTGTGGTGCCACCAACTCTCGGGAAGGTCGCCACTACAAGATGTCGATTATGCCGACAAATTCAACATCCATGCCAACCATACATCACAGAGAAATTAAAGAATATATATATATAAGATTAAGTCCACAAGAGGAAATACTGAATATATAAAAGGGCTCCTGCCCAGTACATAAGGTCCTCACAATGATGCTCACGGAAGTAATAAATACTAATCACTCACAGAGCCCATGATCACTTTGGATGCTCCCAAACTAGGATGCTCACTTCCTTTTGCATCGTACCTTGGTTGCGCTGGATCTCCCAGGGCATCTCCCCGTCTCCCAATTAGATCCCCGATGGTGTTTGGACACAACCGACCGCTTGTTAAAAGAGTAATTCAGGATCTCGCACACCTCCCCCGGTGACTCCTAGGCACCGAGCGGGAGGAATGAAGAGGGACATCAAAGCAGAATGTACAAGCAGATGGTGGTGGCCTTAACTACCAAAAAGCATATATATAAATTACATAACATAGGGCCTACTTTCACAATTATAATGGAACATCAGTAAAGTAGTGGTAATGAAATGACAATAAAGAAGCAGTAAAATAAATGGTAAAGAAGCTATCAAGAGAAAGGTGACCATAACTTATAAAAATGTGCATACAAGCTTATAAGTGAAGGGGTCATTTTGCAAGGCCCTTCGTATAAAAGATCCCATATTAATTTATATGATGGGGGTATATGTAACAACCCACTTTTAAGAAATTGGGTTGAGGTTAGAAGTTCTGCCAGAATTCGTCGAAAAGACTCGAGTGGTCTCGACGAATCGTCGAAAGGACTCTACGAATGTGACGGTCTCAACGAAATGGACTTAGTCGGCGAATTCTGATGTCTCGAATTATCGAATGATCTCGATGAATCGTCGAATGGTCTCGGCGACTCTTGACGAACACCGGGTTTCAAAGAATTATTGAAGTGTCTCGAGTGGTCTCGACGAATCCTCGAAAGGGTCTCGACGAATCATCAAAAGGAATCGAAGAATGTGAAAATCTCGATGAATTTATATCATCACTCGGCGAATGCAGATAGAATGATGATTTATGGCTGTTTTGATTTTATCGAAAATGTAAGTGTCGATCCTTCATCGCAGCTCTCCAAATCCACTTGAAAGGTCGATCTGACGTCTGTCATGATTTCAAAATCCTTTATAGTGGGTTTGGAGATGACATTAGGTTTATTTCTACCTTTTTATTCTCTCTCTCCAACGTGGGAAAGCTGAGAGCTCAAGGAAGAAGAAGAAGAAGAAGGAATCTTCCGCCATTGACGGAGCTCTGAAGCTCTGAATCGCGAGACGTTTCCTAATTCACGGAGAGTAGCCTGGTGCGGTTCTTTCCATCCGATTGAAATCTTGGATTGATGGTTCCGAAGAGAGCAGCAAGGTTAACTGTCATTCCTCCCATTCTTAGGACGTGTTTGGTCCTTTAATTCTTTTTCAATGCATATTAAGGTTGTCTCTTTCACTAATTAGTGAAGTGTAGGAATTCTTATAGTTCTTCGAAAGTCCGAGTAGATTGTGTCCATCCCCGGCATATATTGCATGTAGAAATCTGGTAGACGAATGGATTTAGGCATTGTGTGAATCCTACCTGTGGTTGTTAGCCCGGATCGGCGATGCTTGATTTTGACATGCATTTAGGCTAAGCCAAAATGCATGCTGGAGAATGACTCCGTAAGAAGTGGCATCATACTGCGGGTCTTGAGATTTAGGTGTCTTTTGGAGAGCCTAACAGAATCCCCATGCTTGGAATGTGGTTGAATGCAAACCTTCACCATGAGATTTGAAGTGGAGTGGTCTTGTACCTCCTTCATTGGTTTATGTGTGCGAAGCCTATGTACTCTTGGAAAGATTAGGTGCATAGCCATAGTTTTGTGTAGCACTTGTAGGCGTTAAATGCTAACGGGCCGAGGTAAAGTCGCACCCATATCATGTTGTATATCGTGATGATTTGAGCAATGGGCACAAGCTGAACTTAACCCGCAACATGCCGTTCAGCATGAGGTTAACCCTCAAAAATGATGATGGATCATGGGAGAGACTGGTTTGCGAGAGTTTTCTCCGATCGGTAAATGCTCAAACGAACATTATGCTTCTTAGCTTAGCCTGGTGGTGGTTCTCGTGAAAGAGTACACTAAAAACATGCCTTGCGAGCATGGAGCGTGGGTCATGAGTACCCACTTTGGTGATTGTGGTTTGATGTTGTGTTTGCCTCATTCGGTTGCTTAGCGGTTATGGGAATCCTTCGGGTGTATCCAACCAACATCATGTACATACCTAGGTTCCCCTTTCCTTGATGCTCTACCTAGAAGATTGATTGTGCTTGAAACTTCACCATATGTAGTGTAGTTGCACATTCTTTTATGATTACATATTGCATGTACGGCTTGCTTGCAGGTTAGCGGTGACACTCCCCTGAGCCGACAAGATTGCCGGGGGGTGGGATCGTTACACGGTTTGTGGTCAGCTCATAGCTGACCCTCATTTACCTCTTATTGGATGTTGGTGCAGGTGCTAGTGAGCCAAGTGGGAAGTAGCAGGCCGAAGCCATATGATGTGTTGTCTGTCGAAGGCCAACCTCTCTTTTACTTCTTTCCTTATATTGTCGGCCTGCGTGCCAAAGCATGTTTTGAGTTAAAGACATTGTATGAATGTAAGGCCTTAATACCATAACTCTTATTTATTTCATTCCTGGTAGAGTGGATGATTCTGGAAGTAATATTATTTAATGCTTTCGCTTACGCTTAGGATACTCTCATGTAGTTCTTTTCTGTTATCATCTTACTAACGTCTAGCTAGTGTACTCGATATGGCGTGGGCTCCAGGTCAGACATAATGTTATATTGTTTGTACTGATGGGATGTTACAGTATAGGTTTTATGCAATGTTATGTATGATATGGAATGATATGCAAGGTTTATTGAATATGTTTCACACTAGTGCAACTCACCCACACGACTCAGTGTGCACAGACCTTTAGTTCCCTAATTTGGAGTTAGCTAAACTCCCAGGTACCTCTTGTAGTGGAAAACGGAGACAGTGGATTGGGCCACCCCACTCCTAGGCTGGTATTTACACTACCTAGCATAGACCTTACGTACTACACAGTACACCTAGCCAGGTGATACAGAGCATCTTGTACTAATGTTGGAATCCACCAGTCTTTTTCGAGTCAACGTGCTGATGTTGCTGTTAACAACTACCCAATGTTGATGACCTACCACTTATATACACAAGCACATATGCTACAATTTAACTCCTGAGCCACCGACTCACTAGACTAACCAGTCCATTTCAACAAACACCAAGTCACAGCTTGCAGCACATTCCCTCATTGAACTTACACCGAGCCCACTGCTTGCAGGACTAGACCAGCCAAACTATCCTCCCATAATTAAGGTGTGTGTGTATATGTACTTTATAACTTGTTATTAGATTAATTTTTCCTTGTTACATGACCTATTAGTTTAAGGGTTTATCGTGGACTTCCCGAGGTCTACCCTGTTAGGGGCTCGCGGCGGTACTAAGAGGTAAGTTGGGATGACAGCCCAAACCTCCCTTTCACAAGACACTTAATTTTATTGGTGACTACCCAACACCACTCTCTTGTGTTACTTTAGAGGTCTATAATGGATAAAGATTCATCGGTAGTATTAATGTTCTCTTGAATACCAACACTCCACTTAAGAGTATACAACTCACACCCACCATTAGGGGAGGTCTTGAAGGGATGTTTACCGCTTCCACCATAGAGTTGACCAACTTAACCTCTCGCGGAAGAATCCCTAACTAATGACTTATGGAAGGACCCAAAACCACCAAACTCCATTTTGGCTATCCGCAGACCACTTCAATCATAAGGGGAAAGAATGACATTTGTAAAGCTCCTACATGTCCCATAGGTGTTAATACAACGAACCACACATCCAAAGGTTGGTTATGATCTATATTGAAGAAATATCAGTAATTTATATTTTTCTCTCGGATTATTTCCTTAGAAATCACTATATTACTAATTAAGGCATAATCTAAATTTGTGAAGAAACTTTAACTTCCTTCTACCCAAATGACATGAATTAATTCCTAGGGGTTCTAATAAGTTTAAAATGTCCTCCAATAGAAATTGACTATTTTACAAGATCATGAACCCATGTAATTTAAATAAATAACAATTACTACTTTTAACAAATGAATGAACAAAGTACAGTAAATGTCTTTCTAAGAATTATGATAAAATTGCCAGAGCTTTATATTGACCAATGAAGCTCACCGGTCAATGTTTATATTTTTCTAATTCCAATTAACCACATAATTAATTATTGCAAAGGAACTAACTTAAATAAATTTATGAAGGAGCCACTACTTAGTCTTATCCAATAATTAATACCAAATTTTTAGAGCATCATGATGACCTAATAGGACTATTGGCCAAGTACCATATTTTTCATAAAGCAATTAGTCACATAATTAACTAATTCAATAGAACTGAATATAGTGAATTTGTGAAGGTAGCACTATAAATACTCATCCAATAATTTATGATAAAAATTGTAGAGCATTATATTAACCCTAGAGGCTTTCTAATCAAATTTCACATTTTTCTAAAATCATAGGACCACAAATAATTTAAATCATTGAAATTGACTTTTGGAACATTGTGAAGGAAATACCAAATTACCTTCTCCAAAAATTATAATAAAATTTTCAGAGACTCAATGCATCATAAAAATTTCACTGTCCAAGTTTCATAACTTCCCTAAAACATATGATCATATATTTGGCACTTGAAATGAAAGTTACCAACTTAAATATTAAATGTTCAGTGGGTGATCATGACTCTAAAATTTCCTACAAAATTATACAAGGTGTTTACTCACCCTATAAAACTATCTACAAAGTTTCAAGCCCATCCATGGAGTTATGACATCATTCCCCAATAAGCAACCCCAATATGCAACCCTAAGGGTTAAACTAGGTTTTCTTTGTATTCCAACCCTAAACTTTCTAAAATAACTTGTGGGGATGTTTCATGTGATAACAAAGAGGTGACCAAGGTTTCATCAAACTTGGTTGAGGGATTGCAACTCAAATCCTCAAAGTGCACTTTTTGGTAGAATATAGTTAACTTTCCCTAGGTGACCATGATTGGATGCTAGTTTACCAAGTCTAATAAAACCCAAATGGGCTGAGAATTTTACCATGACCATATAATTCTCTCCCATGAAATCAACCAGAGATTTAGATCCTGTGAGCCAAATTAGATGAAACAAATTTTAAATTAAACTAGACCTCAAGGAACACATATTTAATGTTAACCACTTTTACATCAAAGGCCACTAGGTATTTTTAATAAATAAAACCATTCACTGCATTTTGTGTGATAGAATATAAATAACATATACATTATTTCATTTCATCCTGCGTATAGCAGATCACCCAAATCCAACGTTGCGTGGTCATCATCCCCAATGGATGGATGGTCCCTGATAGCCCATCCTAGGTGATGTTTGAGCTTGATTCGCCGGCCACCAACGCATCCTCCTGGCCATCTATTGCCACCGTCAACTTCATTGAGGTGGTGGCCGGCGATTGGCTATTGTTTACTGGATGGAGGTGGCCAGAAAGGGGGTTTCTAGTGGGGGAAAAGAGCTCGAAATTGAGCCATTTTAGGAGCTTGATTCGAGCCCGATTTGGCTCGAATCAAGCCCCAAATCGATTGAGATATAAGCACAAAGGTAGGAGAAGGGGATCAGACCTGTGAGGTGGTTGTTTGCCGTGCCGACCGATGTCTCACCATGGAGGCTAGGGGATCTTTGGGGGCCATAGTCAATCCTTGCTTGGAGAGCTCAAATTTGTCTAGAAACATGGGGGTTTCAATTCTCTCAGACCTCTGAAGGTGATATGGGTTTCAATTTGGAATTGGGGAGGCTTTTTTCCCAATTGCCATTAATGGCCATTATGCAAATTTTTGGCAAAGGTGTAACTCCCCTGAAATTGGCCTCCATTTAGTATGGGATTGACTCGATTCTTCTCATAACTGATAGAGGGAATGAATCTCCATCAATTGGAGGGGAATTGATGGGGTAATTGCATTCAAGGCCATGAATGCCCTCATTATTTCTCCTTCAAAATTGGGGAAACTCACATTTTCTCTCTCCTAGTCACCCCCTCCAGATATTGAGTGGCAATCCATATAATTTTATGTCATGAGGACTTATTGGATCACCATAATTGGGCCTAGCCCAATTGGATTGAGCCTTGGGCTTGATTTCTCCAATTTGGTCTTAATTAACCCTAATTGGTTTGGCCCAACCCTAGGTCAACTTAGGTGATGTGATAGAACCAAATGGATGATCATAGGTCCCTTGACGCCACCCAAGGAAAATTGTGACTTGGTGTGTTCAATTTGGGTCCAGTTGAGTCACTTTGACCTAACTAGGTCAACTTGGGCTTTTTGGGTCCAAGTGTTGGTTTTGGCCCCACTCATGGAATTAATTGAACCCAATGTGATATTAGTGACCCATTGACCTACCCTAAGGGTTAGGAAGATTTGGGTGAGGGAAATTTGACCAATTGGAGACAAATTGTTCCTTAATATACTATTTTGACCTCTCTAGGGTTAGGGTTGACTTTGGTCAACTTGACCACTTTGGTTGACCCCCAATGTGCCCTAAGTGGCCCAAGGGACTCCCTATGATGTTAGAGGTGTTATGGTGGGGTCAGATAGTTAATTTGAGGCCCAAAAGTCAAACCCTAAACTAAGTAACCATAATTTGCTATTTGCAGACCAAGGTGATTTCACCTACTTGCCTAAGTTCTTATGGTTCTTATGGTCCTTTTGGTCTTCCTAATGCTTTGTCATGACCTAGTCATGACAAAACACCACCTACGGGTCTAGTTATTTGTGGGATGTTACACTCTCACAGTCGGACAAAGACTACAGAGATACACTATCATTTCATCCAGGAGCATGTGGAGAACAACGATATCAACCTTAGCTACGTCTCAACGGACATGCAGGTTGCAGTCATTTTCATGAAGCCGCTAGATGATGCCAAGTTTTCATTCTTTTAAATGTAACTTGGAATGCTCATTAAGGAATCTTAAAGTGCTGAAGAAGATTGAAGAAATCTGCCAAAGAAGAAAATTTCCATGTTTTCAGGATTTATTTCAAGTACCTGGAAATTAGTCTAATGATCAGATGTAATCTCGACGAATTCATTGGGTAACTCTAAAGTGTTTTGAAAAATTCATCGATTGGTCTCATGACTTCATTAATCTCTCGTCGAATTCGTCGAGTGATTACATATGCTTTCGATGAATATTCAAATTATTTGTACGGACTCGGCGAATCTGCTAGCGAAAATTTCTTTTAATTTATTGGATCTGAAGAGTCAAATCTATTTCTTCTAAAATGTACACACCTCCTTGTTACTTTCAAAATATTAATACTATATAAACACCTGAAGACCATACACAAAATATCACGTCTATTCCTCGAGTGCAGCGATTCGTCTTCAGCGAGTGCGTCCGTCAAATCTCAGTGTTCCTTTGACTGCCGATAGATATTTCCTCAATCTTCTTATTTGTTTTCAACTCCAATCTCTACGCAATGGCAAAGAGAGGTCCAGGAAGTCTTCAGGTAGGGGGAGAACTCGTGCATTTGGGTTTTGCAAGCTCTTCAGACGAATTTGGAAATGTCATTTTAATGCTTGAAACTGCCAGATTGTCCTTTGTTTTGGAAAAGGAATGCAAGGTTCTCGACAGAGAGGTTCTGGAGATCTTCAAGATTGCAACACTCAAGCGGGAGGATACTTTAATCAAAAGCTCTGTTCGAAATTTTTCTGTCAAGATAAATGCAAAAGCCCTTAACAAATTCTTGTGATTGCTTGCAGTAGAAGAAGAAGATGATGATTTGGAAGATAGTGACTTCAGAAGGGAACTCTCATTTTATGGTTTGAACAGAATGTCCTCTTCTATAAGAAGAAAGGAAATGTGAGATAAAGAAAAAATGTTGAATGATGTTATTGGAAATGTGCTGCTTTGCAAGACTATGTCTCAGGAGATATGTTCAGGTCCATGACATGAATTATTTACAGGAAGAAGATGAATTGGGGAGCAGTTCTATTTGAGAAAATTAAAGCCAGCTTGTCATCTCCAAACTTTGGAAGAATTATCTCTCTTTATCTCAATCAGCTGGGCCCAGATCAGTTTGATATTTCTTCAGGAACTCTGGTGCATCATCTCAAGAAGATGGACTCTTCAATCTTCAGTCGCTGGGAAAAGAGAATTCCTCGGCTAGGGGTTGTGAGAGAAGTTGTAAATAAGGATTCTGACGAGCCAAGGATGAACTCCCTAACCCCCAATGAAGCACCTGAGAATTTTGGTGCATGTATTGAGGGGGATAGATTGGTGGCTGCAGATGTTTCAGCGTTATATGTGCCAGCTCATGTATCTTCTCCTCATCACACTAATGATAGAGTAGACTCCGAGGAAGTTGCAGAGAAAGATCCTCCAGTAAAGGCTGAGGGGGAGCTATAAGGAAAAAGCTTTTCCCAAGAGGACCTAAGTGCATATAGAATTATTGGTGAGGGGGAGGAAACCTCAGAGACCTCTGCCCAAGAGCCCCATAATTCCCATATGCTGCTGAAAGATCTCTCCTCTCCAAAAAAGGTTACTTCTAGTCAATATGATATGCCTTCTGATCAGAATGCTATTATAAGGTCTCAGGGTGCAAGTGCCCCTATTTCAGATGTTTTTCTGCTACAACAGATAGAATCTATGTTTATCAAGCAAAAAGATCACTTTGATCACTCATTAAAGCAAGCCTATCTCAAAGTGAGTGAAGTTGAAAAGGATATAAACAATGGTCTGGGTGAACTTATAATTGAAATGGACAAAGTGAAGTTTCACATGTCTGAATGGATAGCTCAAGGAGGAAAATCCATTAACATGCCATCATAAGCATTGGTATGATGTATGAAAGAGCAGGTCAACTATCTGCAGGGCAAGATATGTTGTTGCATTCTATGGATTAAAACTGGGTTGATCTTCATACTAAAATGACAATATTCAAGGAAGAGGCCATCCAAACCCTAAATGAATAAGTCGGAAAGGGGGAGGAAAAGCTTGTGGGTAAAATGGATTTGCTAAATAGTGATGTATGCAATCAAATTCACAGTGTGAATGAATACTGTTTTCAGAACTTCTCATGGATGCATGGTGAGTTGAATGGGAAGGCTCAATTTGCTCCATCAGAGCAACCTCGGGCAGAACCATATGCTCCCCAAGTTCAATATGATAATGTTTGGTTTGATTCAGAGGTCGAAGTCACTTGATCAAAGAAAAGGAAATATGGAGTAGGTCCTTCTGCTCACAGATCAAATACTAGTGAGAGAAGAGAAGTTGCTGAGGAAAGAAAAGAAGTTGCTGAGGAATGGAGAGAAGCTGCTAAAGTATGGAGTCCTATTTCAAAATGGAAGTATTCTAGACATATACAATTTAATCAATATTTCAAATGAGCTTCCTCAGAATTATTACAGTCAGGAAGAACTGAATAAGCATGAAGCTGCAAAGTTAAAAAGGAAGATACATTTTAAAAAGCATAGTTATAACAATTTGGATGCACCTCCTGCTCCTTCCAAGTATTATCCAAAGCCAAAAGCTTATTTTGACAGGGAGCATGAGAAGAGGCAAAGCAAACCCTGAAGATTATTATTTTCTTGAAAAATATTGATATTTGTGGATGCACTTTGGGAAACAGTTATATAAATATTAATATTTTGTTTATCTATTAATTGTCTTCAATTTATTATGTTTGTTATGTGCTCATTTATTTTACTATAATCTCTGTGTAATTCAGCTTAGGATGTAGGGTTATGACTTCTTCAAATAGGGGGAGATTGTTGTATATTGTATCCACAATAGCCCTGATTTGAAGAAGTTCCCCTTGAACTAAGATGAATTGAGTTTGTATTTGATGTTACTCTTTAGTTATGATTATTGCATATTTTAAATGTTAAGTACAAACCATTGTCAGATTACAATGGGTCATCTAGCACAAGTCTAAGCAATGTAATTTCTCATTGCATCGAACTTTGTGTTGACTCATATGTAATCTTTCTAACGGGAGTACTTCAATGTTATGCAAAGGGGGAAAGCTTGTTGCTGTTTATTGTGAAGAGTCCAAGAATCTCTAAGAAAAATTTGTTGAGTGAACTCGTAAATACTCAACAAATTTGTCGAGTGATCATGGATGTACTCAAAGAATTCGTCGAGTGCTCTCAAGTTCATTCAGAGAATAAATGTCTAAGTTATCTCAGTGAATTAGTCGTATGATTTTTTATATACTCGACAAATTCATCGAGTACTCTCGAGAAGTCTCAGTAATTTGTCGAGAGGTCTCAGCTAGTTCATCGTGAAGACTCAAGTGCTTTGGTTGAAGTTTCCAATAAAGTGCAAGCTGCTCAGCTAAGTCTAATTCATCTAGAAGTCTCAATATTTTGTTGAGTGGTCTCGGTTAATTCATCGAGATGTTTCGAGAAGTTATTCATATACTCGACGAATGGACTTAATCAAATCTTTCAGTTTTCTATTTTGACGGCTTTCTAGATTAGGTCAATGCGCCATGTACAGTACACATGGAGCTTTCATATGATTTCAAAATTAGCCATTGGAGGAGGAATTGCCTATAAATAGTCAAGGGATAATTTTAATAACCCTAAGCGTGCATTTTCGAAAGTGTTATGTCAAAATCTAAAATTGTGTTTTGCGAAGAACACGCCGACAGAAGTTTGTTTTTGCGATCTCTCGCAAGAAAAGTGTCGACCGATCTCCTACTACTCCGAATCTTCCATACATTCAGAGACCAAGTCGAGACTTAGTTCAGATCTACTCTCAAACGGATTCAAATCTTCTTCATCAAGATTCAAGTCAAAAGCTTTCATGTGAAGAAGAAGGAAGCTTCTCTCATATCTGAAGAAAAGATTTCATAGCTTCACAAAGATTGTTTGCAATCTACTTTGTTGTAAAAAGCCTTTTCCATCTTGTAGGAAGTATCTACTTTCAAGTTTTGTAGATCCTAGTTGGAAGGATAGAGTGTAGGAGATTTTGTGCTCTGTGTTTTTAGGAGTGGGAGACTCCGAGTTGCTAGATTAAAGATAATTTGAGTTTGGTGAAGTAGCTAAATCTAGCCGGAAGTGCTAGATTGGCGAGGCGGTAAAGTGGACATACCCATTCTGGGGAACCACTATATCCGTGTGTCTTTGTTGTGTTTGCTCTTGTTCTGTGCGCTCTATTTTATTAGATAATGTTATTCTGCTAAAAGCCGCAGGACTCGCCTATTTACACCCTCTAAGTGATTTAGGTAGACAACTAGTCACTTTCAACATATATATATGAATCAAGAGGTATAAGTCCATCAATGAGTACAAAAAGAGAGCAAGGGCTTATGATCGGTACATATCCAAAATAATGTAAAAGCACACTCTCTCACTCTAAATCTATGTGAAAGCTAACAAAACTCTAATTAACCTGTCGTCGGGTAGTAGTTGTTGTAGTGCACGGTAAATGCTCCTCAGGTCTTGCCATCATGTCCTCCTAGTCGTACTGCTGCTCCCGCTCATTGGACCCGCAGTGTTACGACCACATCCGACCGTTAGTCAAAATACTAAGTCATTTTGTCCTTGCCTCCCCCTGCGACTCCAGGGAACTGAGTGGGAGGACGAAATAGGATGACAACACGCGATATTCAAGCAGGTGACATGGAACTAACTAGCAAGCATGTGCATATATAAACCACTATAGATAAACTACTATAGGATAAGATCTATACTGGCTGTTATATATATAACTCAAGCAGCGTAAGAGAAATGAGTAGTAAACCTTAAGAATAGTAGAAATTTTTGTAAGATAAGAGCAGCTATAAAAGTAACCTTAACTTATATGAATGCCCATAAAACATATAAGTTGATGGATCTGGCACTATGGTAAACTGATCGTATAAAAGAGCCCATACTAATTTATACAATGAGGTATTGTTAATGAAATGATGCTATGACATGGTGTGCAATGCAATGATGCAACTCACCCACTTGACTATGGATGTACAGACATCTTAAGTTCCTTCTGTTCGGGTGTGTCAAATCAGGTACCCCATTGAGGCAAACAGGTGCAGTGGATCGGGCATGTCCACTTCTAGCCTACTATCACCACCTTGTGGCCTAGACCTAATGTACGCCCCTAAGAACACACATGATATCGGCATACTATCCGGTAAATAACATCTCTTAATTGTATTTCTTTGGGCCTTTAGCTCACCGGACAATCCAGTCCTCCTTAGATAACACCGAGCATACCGCTCGCGGGACCAAGAAGTCCTTGTACCATTCCATCCCATATTTTTGGGAAGAGGTTTATCTTATCATGTTCTCCTACTTAAATGACTCTTGTCTATTATTAAGTTGTACTTAGAAGTTTAGGGTGAATCTTGGACTTCCCGAGGGCTACCCGGTGAAGGGCTCGCAGCGGTACTTGGCGGTATGATGGGAAAACGTATCAAACCTCACTTTCTCAAGATATTTACATTTATTGGTGGATACCCTTCTTATAATCCACTCTCCATGTTACTTTTGTTATCCTAAACAGATTTCGGGTAGATTATAACTCGTTTTAGGGGTGAGTGATCAAACCTTTGTACTACACCCCTTAATGTCCGTGTATCTGATCACTCATCATTCCTTGTCCAATTGTCCCAGGACTCCTATCAGAAGTTTAGAATACATCTAATCAAGTCATTACATTAACCTCATCAAGTCCTAGGTTGTTCTTAAATCGACTTACTTAGCAAGTGTTTTGTTAAACACTGCACACTTCTATCCTTAAGGATTGATGTCTGTAAGTGACCCTTCATCGGAACTCATCTAAATGCTCTCAAATTTCTATGAAGGATGCATTGTGATCTTAATGCAGTCTTATCAAAACACTATAATTTTCTGAGGCGATTATGGTGCTCAAACCTTCAAGTAACACCATTACTATCTACAGACCATATGCAATAATATTAATAACCATGGAATTAGTGAAGAGGTATTGGCATATAAAATGCACTACTTCTAATACTTATTCCGGAGGTTCAAAGTGATGATAAATTTTCCATTATTTTTTGGAATAATGATTAATTTCACCAATAATAGGGAGTTGTACAATTTGAACACGAAGTTCCTTCGAATGAATCCCAAAAACTCCAAGTAAATTTCTAGAGGCCCATATTAACTCAAAATGAGGTTCGTTAGAGTTTGATAATTTTCCAGAAATATTATAGCCCTAATTAGCCATAATCTCATAATAGTGATTAATCAATAATTGTACATGAAATATGAGAAATACTGCTCTAAAAATTCCAAGAAATTTACAGAGGGTTATATTGACTCAACATGGTGTTCAACAAAGTTTGAAAAATTTCCAAAAATATTTTAACCCTAATTAGCTATAATCTCATAATAGTGATTAATCAACAATAGTACATAAATTACATGAAATATTATAACCCTAATTAGCCACAATCTCATTATGGTGATTAATCAATAATAGTACATAAACTACATGAAATACTACCTTACAAATTCCAAATAAATTTAGACTGACAGATAACACTATATCATAGGTCTAGTCAGAATTTTGTAATTTCCCAGAAATAATTCAGCCATGAATATTTCTTTAATTCACTTAGGTTAAAATCCCATCAAATTAATTCAGCAAAGTTAATGAAGCTCAATAATTCCCAATTAAATTTCATAGGTGTATTATGTCCTAACAATGCTTAGGGCCGAGTCGTGGATTTTTTCTAGATGATTTGGTCACTATTATTTTATATATTTAAAAATGTGACATATAAAGAAATATTAAAATACATAGAAATTATAAGTCCAAAAATTCAAATCTCTCCAATGGTGATACATTTCCTCATATTACATACATGGGCAAAATGTCACTGCCATACAGCAAGCCATCTGGGAGAAATTCATCAAATACAACTTTGGTGCTATATGCACACCATTCTCCCATACACTACATTTACATGCATGTGGAATACACCAACATGCAGAGGTCCAAATGATCTAATATTTTTACCAATGCCTTAGCATGGTCTAATAAACATACCACCCAAAATGTGGATTAATTTGACCTAGGCTAGCACATTAATTTCAAAGATATGAAAAATCATATTTCTTACAAAACTATAGAAAAATGTCATCGAAATATTCTGATTTTTGGATAGTATGTCCATCTAGGTACCACATATGCATGTCGAAAATTTTAGGCCCATGCAAAAAAGCTAGAAAAGTTATTCACAAAATATGTTTTAGGGTACATTAAGGAGACCCCTCAGTAAAACTGAGATTCTGGGGTTTGTAGAGCCAAATGATGTGATTCAAAGTCCTATTGAAAGTTAAGACCATAGGCTACAACTTTCATGTCGAGCACTAAACAAATATCAACCTCTAAGATGCCTTAATTTAAACATGAAGAGGTCTAAATATATGTGACAGAATCAATATTTAATGAAATGATATGTCCCGTAGATAACAGATCATGCACTGATCTTAGAGTAGATCCAAGTGCTTCTACCTTTCTTCTTCCTCCAGCCAAGGGCTAGGATTGATCCTAGCTGGGGCAACTTGGGTGGCCATTTCCCGGCCAACCACCGGCCTCCACGGCCGGCCACCACCGGCCTGCATGGTCGGCCACCACCACCACCTCCGTTGAGGTGGGGGCGTCGATAGGCGGCGTCAAGGCGGCCGAAGACCATCTCTTCAGTGAATGTAGGCGAGCTCATTTCATGCAACAATTTTGATTTTGAGAAATTTGATCCAAGCTTAATTAAGCTTGGATCATCATCTAGATGTCCTAAGATGCTAGCATATAGGGAGGGGAGGAGAAACGATCCTTGTTTAGGCTAATTGATTGGGGATTCATCTAGATGACATGGTCGACCACCTCAAGACGAGCTCCTTGCCGATTTTGCTACACTCCACCAAATACTCCACTTCAAAACTTGATTTCACCTCCTTGCCCCCTTCTAAAGCTAGTGGTGTGCTCAGATCAGGGTGATAGGGGCTTAAACTGAAGATGCCATTAAGGCATGGTCGGCCAACACCATGGTTGCTCCTCCTAGCTGCTAATTGGCACCACTCTTGCTGGAATTCAGCTGTAAATAAGTGAGGGTGTTCAGTGAAGTGTATTGGGATAGGAAATGGGAGCCAAGTGGCACCTCATCCATGAATTGCTCTTTTGGTCTTTTGTGAAATTGGAGAAATCTCCACTTTGCCCCCTTGGATGTCACCCTCATTCAAATTCAGAGGGTATTGCTATTCTTTAGGTTGGTGGGCTGCAGGATGGGCTGCCCATGTGGGCTTTACTCAATTGAAATTAAATTAGCCCTTTGAAAATCCATATTTAGGTCAATTTGACATATGTTGACTTTTCATGGTTGACTTAGTCAACTTAGGGTGGGGTTGACTCTACTTGATGGTCATGAGTCCCATGAAATCACTCAATGCTCATTGGGCCATGGTGGGGCAACAATTGGGCTAATTGAGACACAAGGTGTGATTTGACCAAGATTGGGAGAAGAACAATAAAACTTTCCCTTTCTCCTTCACCTCTCTTGTACAGGGTTAATACTCCCTTCAAAAGTGTACCTCCTTGGTGGCAAGACACCTGAACAAAAAATCTAGTTGGTTTATAAGCACCTGGTCAAAATCTTATAGGTGAATTGGGCACCTGATCAAACCTCCATTGGTGTGTGGACACCTGATCAAAAACACCTTGGTGTGAGGGCACCTGATCAACTCTCCTAGTGGATTCCTAGCAGTGGGTAGAAGAGTAGAAGTACCAGGGTTTTGGGGAACTACTATATTTCTTTGTGTCATCTGGATGTGCTTGTTTGTTTTGTTTTATTTCTTTTGTTATTTATTACTTTGCACTCTAATTATTTGATTTTATTACTCAATCAGCAAACAACACATTTATTTTAAAACAAAACTTAAACAAGAGTTTTAACATATATAAGAACTAAAACTCTTCTTTCAGAAAAGCTTTGTAATAATGCAAGATTAAGACAATAAAAAGTCAAGTAAAATAAAGTAGAGACATGCTTTATTAATATCAAATAAGGTTTTACAAAAGTTGACTTCTATAACGCTAGAAACCGGTGGCGATGAATAGTACTCTTTTTGTTTTCTATACCGACTCGTATCCCCACGAACCAGTTGGCTTTAGCTGATCCTTCCCTGGATACGGCCTCAAGCCGCTCTAGCCAACCCTTCCCAGATATGGCCTCGAGCACCCCCTAGACCTACACCCGAGACCTAGTCGCCAACACGAGGCAAATTTCAGCCCTAAGTCCTACCCAGACCTAGTGGCCAACACGAGGCGAGTTTACTACACGATTACAAGAAAAGATGTGAAATCAAAAGACAATAATATAAAAACTCCCTCTATGTGGATCTCTTGGAGAAGTAGACGAAGACTCGTAGAGTATGATCGTAGTCGATGCGGTCTTTCGTCAAGATGATGACGCGTGTTGAAATCTTCTCCACGGATCTCCTTAAGCCTTCATGGATTTATGGGAGTATCTCTCTGAACCTTCCTCTCTATGTTATGGCACGAAGCTCTAGAATTCTGGATCTCAAGAGGATGAAGAAGACGGAGCCAAGGGGTCCTTTTTATAATCTCAGCGCTAGCTCCTGCGCTAGTGGTACCGCCGGCGCTATCCCATATTAGGACACATTCTGCGCGGCAGAATCTTCAATCCGAGGAAACAATTCTCTCTTGCCTACTGTTCTCCTCACTATCGCCTGTGCTATCGGATATCGCTTGGCGCTATCTCCTCCTATAAGTTCTCCCGACAATTGCGCTTAATCCAAAATTTCATCGAACGAGATTTCGTCGAACGCCGCTAAGAGTTTGTCGAACGAAATTTCATCGAACGCAGCTATGAGCAATTTGTAGAGTGCCGCTAACAGTTCGTCGAACGACAGCTAGCGCCTGCGCTAGGACTACCGCCGGCGCTAGTATGAGTATTGGATTTGATGGCTCAACTTTGGGGGCAACCTTCTTATGTAATCCTTGAGTTATGTGGACTTTGTTATCCTGCACACTTAAAGACACAAGATCAAATACACATAGGTTTTGTTATTCTCAAACCTAGGAGATGCGGAAGACCATGTTCCAACAGAAAATGCCTCGAGGAATTTGTTGAGATTGTCTCGACGAATTCGTCAAGTCTTTCTCGATGGGAGATTGTCACTGCTAAATTCGTCAAGATTGTCTCTACGAACAATTTATTTCGGCGAGATCTATCGATGAATCCATCAAGATTGTCTCAATGGTTTCGTCGAAACTGTCTCAACGAATTCGTCGAACAAATTCGTCGAGACAATCTCAAAGAATTCGTCGAGATGTATCGACGAATTGTTATACCCGATGAAAACTGTATGTTCCGGTTTTATCTGGTCTGCGGATAACGAATCTTTTGTCCTCCTTATTACCATGGGTATAAAAGGGCATGAGACATTAGGTTTTATAGAGTGAGATACAGTTCTTCTATGCGATAGGAAACCCAGAGGAGAGCGCGATGGAAAGACGAGGACAGTGACGGTGATCCTCCTATTCTCGTGCATTCTGTCGCCGCTTCTTGAGATCGAAAAGGAATGGTTCCTGTCGATCTTGCCGCTGTACCAGAATCCGTGTCGCCGACTCTCCTTATCGGATCTAGCAATCCGTGGAGACGTAGAGGGCGCTCCTTTCTCCGACCTAGATCTTGTTTGACAAGGTGTTAGGGTTCTTCGTCGCTCGTGTGGACTTCTATAGAGGTGTGGACTTACTTCTACACTCACTCCTTCGACTAGCAGTCCCTTCTTGAAAGAGCTGAAGGAAATACGAGGACTCGGAATAGGATTCCGATCTCAGAAGATTTTTCTTGGAGGATCCGGTTGAGTATTGACTCAATCCTGCAAAAGTAATTTTATTGTTGCTACAATTTCTTGATCCATGGTTATAGCAAGATCCGTCTATTCTTTTGGGTTGTTCTTATATATATTCCACTGCGCACATACGATGTGAATACCTTCTAGGAAAACCCAACAATAAAGAGGGGCACGATGCGAGCCGGTGTTGGATGAAGGAAAGGGTCTGCTACCAGTGTGGGAAGAAAGGGCATATGAAGGCTATTTGCCCGCAGTGCCAGCCCTCGGTGCAGTCGGTTCCTCCACAGGCTCGTCCACCGCCGTAGTTGCAGCCTTTGTATAAAGGAAAGGATAAACTGATCGAGGTGAGGGAGGGAGAAGCTAAGTCTTCAGCCATGGTGATCTCAAGTTAGATTTTGATTCAGTTAATAACTTCCTCGCTGTTTTGATTCCTGTTCAGCTGGCTATGTGTGCGATTGTTTAGGTAAGTTAAGATAAATAACTGATAAGCATGTGTTCTTTTGATTTTGGTGCTATCCACTTGTTCTTTGCTAGGATCTCTGTAATTTTCATTGCTTGACTCCCGATCAAGTGAGTGATTTGTTTCGTGCTAAGTTTTCCCTATGGTGACTCGGTGGTGTTGAACCATTCCTTGGATTTTATTTCGATAGTATGTCGATTTAAAATGCCTGGTTTGGAAGAAGTTAGTATGATTTTTTATTTTTTAGCATGGATTGGAGATCTGGTTTGGCATTGTAGACCGGTGCGAGGATAAGCGCCTGAACTTCTCGTTGGATATTGACCAACCCTTGAGTGTGTTTGGATTCTCCAGTTATTTCTGTGGTTCGTGCTCGTCAATCCTTAGAGTCTGGCAGCGAGTCTTTTCTCGTTTCTATTTATGTTCTAGAAACTACTCTCGTTGTGTCGCGTGTTCTATTGTGTGAGAGTTTCAAATGTTTCTCTAACTAGTCTTCTCTGTCTTCCCCTTGAGAAAGAGGCGGAGTTTGTTTTCTGTTTTGAGCCAGATACTTGTCTTTTGCGAGGGCACCTTGCCGCATGACCCTGCGTGAGCTAGAAGAATGTTTCTAGAAGATTGTGAACAAATTGTACAGAGTTGAATGAGGTGACTATCGAGGTAAATGTTCATCACCTCGAATAGATGATTTGCTTGATCAGTTGCGAGATGGATCCGTGTTCTCAGAGATTGGCCTCCATTTAGACATTTATCTGTGAAGGATCCATGAGTTGGATGTTCCACGGACTGCCTGTTCATTCCCGTTATGGGCTTTATTTTGAGATCTTAGTGACGACCTTTGATTTAGCTAATGTCTCCTCTGCCTTCATGAATTCGATGAATAGAGTGTTAAAAAAATTTTGGACCATCTTGTGGCCGTCCTTACAAAATAAATGGTATTTGATACACTCTAAGAGTGCAGAGGATCATGCTGAGCATTTGTGATTGGGTGCGGTCTATATTATGAGAGCGCAAGTTTGTTTGCCAAGATGAGCAAGTACAAGTTTTGGATGTATTTAGTTACCTTTTTGGTTCATATTATTAATGAGGATGAGTTATCGACCGACCCAGTATAGATCGTTGAGTGATTGGTTTGGAAGAGATTTACAACATCTAAGGAAATAGGGAATTGTTGTAGGATTGGCAGGATGATATAGAAGGCTTGTGTAATGATTCTTGTGATTATTCGCGTCTCAGGTTAGGTTTATGTAGGAGAATTCAACTAGTGTTAGGGGTGACTAGTGCGAATGAGCCTTTTAGGAAATCGAAGAGAAGATTGAGCAATGCTCCAGTTTTGATCTTACTTACCGAAGGAGTGGTGTATTGTTTATGTAAATGAGTTGTACGTTGAGCCTAGGTATGTCTCGATAAAAAAATTGTGATCGCATATGGTTTGAGGCAATCGAAGATTCATGAAGAGAATTATCATGGGCATGATTTGGAATTTGCCCCAGTAATCTAGGCATTGAACCTTGGATAATATTTTGGTATGACGTGCTATGTAAGGTTTACGAACCATAAGAATTCAAACATATCTTCGCTCGGAAGGAGTTGATTCTGCGCCAGAGAAAATGAAAAAAATATATTGCGAATTTTGGCATTGGCATGCGTTACAACCCAGATTCTACTAGGATGTATAGAGATTTGAAACATATTTTTTGCTCATATTTGTTTTTGTTATCGGTTTGAAGAGGTCTTCCCGGAGACACAAATTTTGTGTGAGCTATCGTGAATGGATGGATAAAATATGCCTTTAAGTCTTGAGTTAGATCGAAACTTCAGTATTTATTTATTTTTGTCTTATTTCTGGCAGAGTTTGCAGGGAGCCTTGGGCACTGACCTTAGATACTCAACTGCTTTTCATCATCAGACCAATGGTCATACGGAAAGAGTAAATTAGATTTAGGAAGATATGATCAGATGTTATATTTTAGATCATGGTGGAGCTTGGGATAAGCGTCTTGGACTAATGGTGTTTGCTTATAATAACAGTTATCAGGAGAGTTTATAGATGGCCCCCTTTGAGGCTTTGTATGGGAGGCGTTGTCGAACTCCCTTGTTCTGGGTCGAGGTTGGTGAGACTCTGTTGTTAGGTCCAGAATCTTTGGAAGAGATGAGTGTTGTCGTGACTCATATCCGCGAGATGCTTCGCGTTGCTCAGGAGCGCTATGAGAAGTATGCTAATCGGAGAAGGGTTGATCTGGAGTTCGCAGTTGGGAACATGGTGTTCTTGAAATTTCTCCGATGTCGGGTGTTAAGAGATTTGGAAGGAACCACAAGTTGGATCCCCGGTATGTGGGACCTTTCCAGGTTGTTGAACGCATCAGAGTGTCAGCTTATAGGCTTGATTTTCCTGCTTCTTTCCCAGGAGTTCACGATGTGTTTCACAAGAGCCAGTTGAGAAAGTCTGTGCGTAGTGATCATCATGTCCTTGACTCGGTGCCCCACTTGCAACCTAATCTGTCTTATGTTGAAGAGCCTATTCGTATTCTAGAGACTCAAAGCCACGTGTTGTGGAAGAAGACGATTCTTATGGTCAAAGTCCTTTGGCGAAACAAAGAAGTCGAGAGCGCGACTTAGGAACTGGAATCTGTTATGAGGACATCTGTAAGACCCTTTTTTTTACAAAACTTGAGTCTTATGCCCAGAACCACCGCTTTGCGGTGACACCCTCACTCGGGAAGGTCACCACTACAAAACACCAATCCTGGCGGCCTCATCAATCACAAAGAAGTAAAGCTTAAGCAGACTTATATAAGCCAATTCCATATCACATAAAAGTAAAATCATCATAAAGAGATGTCCACTTCAAATGTCTGAAATAAAGGGTACGATAAAAATAAAGGGCACATGCCCTGTACATCAATTCCTCACTACATTTTCTCTCGCGGAAGCATAAAATGTTGGAACAACCCTATTACTGATTTGGGCTAGGATCACTATGTTTTAACTAAGGATCAAGTTGACCCCATTGTATAGCTTAAGGGTCAAGTCTTTAGGCTGATTGATTAGCTAAAACTTAAGGAAAATCTATGTTCCCAGCATTTGACAAATGGCGAGTGGCGTTCGACGAATGTCTAGCATCGTTCGACAAATTGTTCTTAGCATACTGAAGTATTATAGCCAGTTCCAGCGCTCGACATTCTCTGAGCAGCGTTCGACAAATGGCAAAGCAGCGTTCGACGAATTCCAGCCAGAGCTCGACAAATTCTGTATTAAAGCTCAGTTCGACAAATACAAGTCCAGATTATTTATATCAGTTATTTTGTCAACATTCTGAACACAGATCGACGACCTTAACGGATCTATTCAACTACTTTTGGACGTATTCAGTCAGTTTAGTAAGGATATCTTATTCATTTATTATA
The DNA here is from genome assembly GCA_033032865.1 of Dactylorhiza incarnata. NCBI lineage: Eukaryota > Viridiplantae > Streptophyta > Magnoliopsida > Asparagales > Orchidaceae > Dactylorhiza > Dactylorhiza incarnata. The sequence continues at coordinate 18,044,358 of JAWHQI010000018.1, forward strand.
TTCTTTTATTCCTTCTATTCCAAGAAGAAGAATAGTCGTTGACATTTAATGCTAAGGCATCTTTCACGTCAAAGGAATCAAAAAGGACCTGCCAAAATCGTTTTGGTGGCTGTTACAGTTCCAAGAAGGATATAAGCCAGAATAATATATTCCTTAAATACAGATGATTTGAATTTCAAATAAGATAGCTATCAAAGAAGGAAGTATATACAAAAACAGTCGTACTCCTTTACAGAGAGAGATTCTTTCACAGTTATTATTTTTTAGTCTCTCAGAAATACAGTTCTCAAGAATAACAAGAAAAAAGAAGGATTAGAGAAAGGAGAAGAAGAAGAAAACACATACAGAGAACATATACTTTCAGTCTTCTTCCTTCTAAAACCAGCATCTTCATCTCTCTGAGAACAACATTCATTTTCTCAGATCTGCTGCAAGTTCAAGTCTTCCGAAGAGCAACAACAATCTGAAGATTTACCTCTTCCAGAGTAATCTGCTACAGAAGATTTCTGTTTTAGAGAAAGCTTCATCCTCAATCTGTCAACAACTTCAAACAGACAGGGGGAACTTTCATCCTCAACACCTTTTGTCTTCTATCAAAAATATTGACAGAGAAGAACACTCTAAACCTTCTTACCTCATCTTGTACAGGGTTAATTCTTCCTTCAAAAGTTTACACAGTGGTGGCAAGACACCTTATCAAAAAATCCTTCTGTGGTTTTTAAGCACCTTATCAAAAGCTTATTGGTGTGTGGACACCTTATCAAAAAACCCCTGGTCTTGAAAACCTTATCAAAAGCTCTGTGGTGTGTGGACACCTTATCAAAAACTCCTAGTGGATTCCTACCAGCTGTGGTAGAAAAGTAGGCGTACCCAGATTTATTAGGGAACTACTATAATTCCTTGTGTCCCCTGTGCTTGTGATTTTCTGTATTGTTTCTGTGTTGTGTGCTATTTTCTTTGTTCAGATTATATAACACACTTTGCATTACACATATATATACATCAGTATTTTTAATTCCGCTTTAAAAACTAATAAAAAGTTTTAATACTCTATTCACCCCCCCCCCCCCCCTCTAGAGTAACTTAAGATCTAACCTCCACTTTCAATTGGTATCAGAGATAGGTTGATTCTTTATAGGCTAACACCTGAATCACAAAGATCAACTAGATCTTAAATTTCTTTAGAGTTTTTATTTCATTTTATTTCTGCTTAATAACTAAGCACAAGACCTCCTATGTGCAATCTCAATAAGTTTGCACTGTGGAAAGCAAGGATTAGATTATACATGAATTCTATTGATGACGAGATTTTCAATGTTATTCTGACAGGGCCTCCAGCACCTACAGCAGCAGCACGCACTGGATCCACAGCAGACAACATTGTTGTTCCACCTCCTGAGTGGACTAAAGCTCAGAAAAAGCAGAGAAGTGCAGATGCTAAAGCCATGAACATACTGGCTCAAACTATGTCTGATGACATATTTCAAAAAGTGGTTGAATGTACTTCAGCTAGAGAAATTTGGATTTCACTAAATAACTTGGTTGCAGGTTCAGCAGATGAGAGAAAAGACAAAAGATCACACTTGATCTCTCTGTATGAAAACTTCAAGAAAGGAGACACAGAGACAGTTGCTGATATGTACAATAGGCTCAGTCTCATAATAAATGAGCTGAAGACCTTGGATAAAGTGATCACTATCACTGAGGTCAATGACAAGATCTTTATGTGCTTCCCCAGCACATAGGACTCAAGAATCTGGCCAATCAAGGATGTCAGGAGTCTCAATGAGATTACCACAGAAGAACTATTGGGCAAGCTCAAATCTTATGAGCAGCTCATCAAATCCAGAGAAACAGAACAGTCTACTTCATCTCCAGCAATAAAGAAGGAAAAGAACATTGCCTTTAAAGCTGTAGAAGAAGGAGGAAAAACTCCTGACAATGAGGAGATCATGAGTCTGATAGACAAAAGATTTTACAAGATGGCTAAGAAAGACTTCAAGAAAAAGTCATCCAGAAGCTATGACAAGCCAAGGTATGACAAAAATCATGCTAATGAAATTATATGTTTTGGTTATAGGAAACCAGGACACATTGCACCTGATTGTCCAGAAAATCAAAACAAGAAGGACAAGAAGGAAAAGAGAAAAAAAAAGGAAGAAAAGAGAAACTCCAGCAAATCTTCCTCCCACAATCACAAAAAGAAAGGAAGAGGATTTGTAGCAAAATCCTGGAGTGAAACAGAATCTGAATCAGAATCTTCATCCGGCTCTTCTGATGAAGAAGAAACAAAAAAAATGACCAATGCTTAATGGCTATTTATGACTCAGACAGTGAGTCAGGATATGCTTCTTCATCCAGCTCCAATGATGATGAAGAAGAGAAGAATTTCTGCATGATGGCAATCAATGCCTCAGCCAACAATTCTGATGAAGAAAAATCAGAATCAGAAGCAGAAGATGATGCTGATCAGGTAATAGCTAACTTTGATTTTACTTCCATTTAATTCAAGGATGAATTCAAAGTTCTTTGCCTAGACTTAATTAAATCTGAGAAGGAAATAATCTCACTCAGACTTAAGCTAGCTGAAATGAATAATTTAAGTGAAGAAAATGCTACTCTTAAGAAAGAGTTGGCAGCCTCCAGAGAACATACTATTCTCATTGAGAATAAAGTATCTGAGGCCAAGAGATTTGAAGAATCCCTAAATGGGAGAAGTATCAAACTGATGGACATCACAAGCACTGTCAATGCTAGACTCAATAGCAAACTGGGCTTGGGTGCTTCATCTAGTGAGCCACCTCTAATTAAGAAAAACATCCTTTCTACACCCATAAAATTCATATCTGTTAAAGGCAAAGAGGCTACTGAAGCCAATAAAGATATTTCAAGCAAGAATATTAAGAATAAAAGAATTCAGAAGAATTCGTCGAACGGAGCTCAACAAAAAGACTTCAATTTGTCGAACGGAGATCGACAAAAACTGAGAACAGACTTTCAGTATAGTTATCATATGGATGGCGCTCGACAAAATCATGCACATTCGTCGAACGGCGGTCGACGAATTTACCCAAATTTGTCGAACAGATACACAAACTTAAGGGAAAGACCCCTTATGAATTACTTAAAGGGAAGAAACCTAAAGTTAACTATTTTAGAACATTTGGCTGTATATGTTATATTCACAATAATGATAAGAAATACCTTAGGAAATTTGAACCAAAATCAGATGAAGGAATTTTCTTAGGTTATTCTCAAATCATTAAAGCATATAGGATTTTTAATAAATCCACTCTTAAAATAGAAGAATCTATGCATGTCTCTTTTGATGAAACTAACATGTTTTACAAGGAGAAGATTCCTTCTACCATAGAAAATCTGCAGGTACCCATATTATGTGAGCAGCTAGATCAATTAGTTCTACATAAAGAAGGAATTCTGAATCTTGAACAGCAAAATGATGAAGAGAGTGAAGAAGAAAACTTCCCAGTTTTTGCTGAAAGTTCAGAACAGACAACAGCAGATCATTCTTCACAAGTTATAGCAGCTGAACAAATTTCCCAAGTGGATACAATTGCTGAACCAACTCTAACTGTTGACCCCATCACAGTTAGAGATCATCCAATTTCACAAGTGATTGGAGATATTTCAACAGGTGTTCAAACAAGGCATCAGCTACATCAAAATCAGATGCACACCTGCTTCTTATCACAAGTTGAACCTCAGACTATAAAAGATGTAGAACAAGATCCAAATTAGATTCTTGCAATGCAAGCGGAGCTCAACCAATTTGAAAGGAACAAGGTTTGGGATTTGGTTCCAAGACCAAAGAATTATCCAGTGATTGGAACCAAATGGGTCTACAGGAACAAGCTTGATGCAGAGGGAAATATTGTGAGAAACAAAGCTAGGCTAGTAGCTCAAGGATACTCACAGGAGGAAGGGATAGACTATGATCAGACATTTGCACCAGTTGCAAGGTTAGAAGCAATCAGGATCTTCCTTGCATTTGCTGCATACAAGAGATTCAAAGTCTATCAAATGGATGTAAAGAGTGCATTCCTAAATGGAGAAATTAAAGAAGAAGTTTATGTGGAACAACCACCAGGTTTTATCTCTCCAACTCAACCCTCTTTTGTATTTAAGCTTAAGAAAGCTCTTTATGGTCTCAAGCAAGCTCCTAGAGCATGGTTTGAGACTTTAGCTAGTTTTCTTTTGGAAAATAATTTCTGTAGGGGCATAGTAGACAAAACCTTATTTTATAGGATACATAAAAATCAAACTTTGCTAGTTCAAATATATGTAGATGACATTATTTTTGGTTCTACTGATTCAAATTTGTGCAAAAGATTTTCCAATCTAATGCAATCAAGATTTGAAATGAGTAGTATGGGTGAGTTATCATAATTCTTTGGTCTTCAAGTGAAGCAAACTCCAAATAGAATCTTCATATCCCAATCTAAGCATGCTAAGGAATTAGTGAAAAGATTTGGTATGTCTGATTCTTCCACCATGAAAACACCCATTCCCTCAAATGTTGTTGTTAATAATAATGAATCAGGGAAACCTGTTGATTCAAAAGTATATAGAGCAATTGTTGGCTCACTACTTTATTTAACAGCGAGTAGACCTGACATAATGTTTGCTACATGTATTTGTGCTAGGTTTCAAGTTAACCCCAAAGAATCTCATTTAATTTTATTAAAAAGGATTTTGAGATATATAAAGGGTTGCCCTAATCTAGGACTTTGGTATCCAACAGCATCTGAATTTGAATTAACTGGATTCTTAGATTCAGATTATGCTGGATGCAGAGTAGACAGGAAAAGCACATCAGGAACTTGTCAGTTTCTTGGTGATAGGCTTGTGTCTTGGTTTTGTAAAAAGCAGACATCTGTGTCTACATCAAAAGCTGAAGCTGAATACATGGCTGCTGGCAGTTACTGCTCACAGATGTTGTGGATACAAAATCAACTTCTAGACTATGGTATCAACTTAAGTAAATCAACTATATTTTGTGACAATACAAGTGCAATATCTATAGCACAAAATCCAGTTCTCCATAGTAGGACTAAACACATAGAGATTAGGCACCACTTCCTTTGGGATAATGTGGATAAAAATAAAATTTGCCTACAATTTATTTCTACTGATTTACAAAGAGCTAACATTTTCACCAAGCCCTTGGATGAAAAGAAGCACATCTTCTTTATTAATCAACTAGGAATGATAGATGGAGATTCAATCTGTTGAAAATTAAAATTTCTATTTATCCCCTAAATTCGTCGAACGGGGGACAACGAATTTGAATCATTTGTCGAACGACGGTCGACAAAACCTTCTAACTTTAGAATCGATAAAGAAATTTCACATGTCGAACGATGGTCGACGAGAAGGATATTTTTGTCGAACGCTGTCTGACGGAGACCTAAAGTCTTTTCGACTTCTGCTTTTATTAGGTTTTTATCGAACACCGCTCCTCAAATGCGCCCCCTTCTCCGATCTATATATCTCCTTTTTTATTTCTTAATAGATTGCGCCTACAGAAATCGTTTCCCTCCAGTTCCCTTCTGCACTTTATCTTTTTCTCTTGCAGGTACTAATGGCGATTTCTCAAGCCGCGCTCTACTCGATGAAGTTCGATGCCGGGTTTGACATCGACATGGAATCTTTTGCACAATCTGACCAAGTCTTCAAAGATATTCTTCAACTTTTTGAAGAGCAACAGTTGAAGAAAGTAATGAGCATGAGGATAAAGATGCACACAGCAGAAATTAAAGAATGGCGTTTCACGGCTAAGCCAGATGATGAAAGTCTAACTGGAACCATCTCAGGACATCAGGTCTCTCTTACCCCTACCCTTCTCACTGAGGTTTTTGTTTTTGTTAATGGTGATGATGAGTTAGAGCTAAGCTCTGTTGAATTTGATGAAGCATTGATTTAAATGGGTCATTCTACTGGAAACCCTAATCACCTGCTTATGAAAAACTTATCTTTGGAATATAAGTTTCTGTCTGATATTGTTGGAAAAGTGTTGTTAGGGAAAACAACAGGTCATGATTATATTAATAGGCACCAATTTATGTTGATGGTGGCCTTAATGGAAAGGAAGAAAGTGAACTGGGGATCAATTCTCTTTGGATTAATTAAGAAGAAAATTTCAAAGGAAAATGTCTGTTTTGGAAGAATTTTACGTATTGTATTGCAGGAAAGGCAGCAAGACCTTCTGGTCTCTCCCAAGGTAACCATTAATGCTAGCAAGAAGCTGACCTCAGCTCTCTTTGCTAAATGGGACAGGGTGTTTACCAAGAAGAACCTAGGAGCAGTTACACAAAAGAAAACTTCTGAAGGCACAAGGACTGATCCAGTCTCTCTCTCAACCCTTCTAGAAGCTCCTTCTCCTCCTCCTATTGTTTCTTCTCCTCCTCTCCCATCTCCACCTCAGCATTTTTCCCCTGCACAAACTCCACCTCCAAATTCTCCCACACCTATTGATGAACCTCCACCTCCTTCTTTCAACCTTCTACCTCCCCATACTTCTCCACCTCCATCTCCAATTCATGATGACCATCAGTCACCCATCCATCACTCTTGCGCTATTCATTCTGACATCCCTCAACAACATGCAAATATAGCAAACATCTTTGCACCAACTTCCATTCCATCCACTTCTCAATCATCTTCATCTCATCCACCTGAAATGTTATTTCTCCACTTCCACACTACTGCAGATCAAATTCTTGAGTATATTCTTCCCAAGATAGATCAAATCCTGGATGCAAAACTTGCTCCAGTTCATCATATTCTTTCTACTCTTGACTCCACCTTGGATGCAAAAATTGCTCCAATTCTTACTGCAATTTCTGAATTATCTTCCAAAATATCTTCAATTCCTTCCTCCCTTTCTGCCCCTTCTTCTAGGGGCCTAGATTCAGGTTCCCCTGAAGCTAGGCAGGGGGAGATGCCTTATGAAGAAGCTCCAGAAGCTCCTATTTCAGAGGCCACAGTTTTTGTTGAAGATACAGCTCCAGTTATTTCTGATTTAGATATGTTTGACTTGGTTGAAGCACCTGGAATACCAGTCATAGAAGAGACAAATAATATCTACATTCATCCCTCTTTAGATATTACTCATTTGCTATCTAAGTTCAATCCCATTTACTCATTTCTGCCAAAACACCATGATTATTCTAGAGCAATTGTTCCATACACTGCTCACATAGATACAGTTTTGCTGAAAGAGATTATCAGAAGTTTTGAAGCTCAAACTGCAGATCCAACTCCTGTTTTAATTCCAATTCAAAGCCATCCAAATGAATCAGTTGAAATTTCAGAAGAAATTATCAATAGTGTTGATTTCCCAACTTTTGTTGTTGATGAATCACCCATTCCAGATTTTGATGAAATTTGGAGAGCAGAAGATGAAGCTTTTGAAGCTGGAGAGCAGAAGATCAAAGCTCTTAAATTGGTTAATGATTTATATGATAATCCAATTCCCTCTTCTGATTCTGATGAAGAAGACAATGATAGTGATTCTGATGATACATTATCAAGGAAAAGAAAGAAAAGAAAAGCAAAGTCAAAGGCTGTCCCCAAGCCTCCTAACCCAGATAGTGATATTCCCTATTACATCCTTCATAACATCGCTCTTGACAAAGATACCCCTCACTGGATGAAGTTCTCCAGAAATGAAATGAAGAGGAGAAAGAAATTCAAGAAAACTGGTTATTATTCTAAAAAACCTGTCAAATATAACCATCCTCCTCCTCCTCCTCCTCCAACAGCAGGCTCAGCAGCACCATCATCCTTCTCACAGAAGCCCAGCTCTCAGCATTCAAGGAAATCTGGTAGTTCCAGTGGATCTCAAGTATCAGGATCAGCCAGTGATCCTCCTTCTAAGAAATCAGCAGTTGCTTCACAAGAAAGTCCAGTTATTGTTTCACCTCAAATATCTTCAAAATACATGCTTCATATTTCTAATGGATCTTTTCACAAGATCAAAAATTCTCAAAGTGATCTTCAAGATCAAGTTGATATTTCAGAATATGTTCCCTATCTTCCAGATCCTGAAGAGGAAAGATTATCTCAAATGGCAAGACTCAAAGAAACAATTGCTTATGCCCAGATTAACAAAGCAAAATCAGAAGGTAAAGATTTCATAAAAATTTCTACCATGTCTGATTACAGAAGGAAAGAGCTTGACAAGTACAATTCCAAAGAGTTATTCAATGCTGAAGAATATCTTGACAAGCACCCAGGAGCTTTTGTCCCTCATGTCAAATCTCAAACTATACTGGGAGCTCAAGATCTCTACATAAGCAAGAAGAAATCTGAAGATCCTAACAGGATAATCATCTTCAAACCTCCATCAGCAAAGAAGTAAAAAAAAGGTTCAGACTTATTTATTTTGTTCTTGTTTAAATATTTTGTAATGATTATGAACTCAGAGCACTATTTTTATTCTATCTACTGAAATGAATTTTCATTCTGTCAAATATATTTTTTATGCTCTGCTGTTTATTTTTCAATTGTATTTATTTGATTGATTGTCAAATAGTATCCTAACCCAAATAGGGGGAGATTGTTGGAACAACCCAATTGCTGATTTGAGCTAGGATCACTATGTTTTAACTAAGGATCAAGTTGACCCCATTGTATAGCTTAAGGGTCAAGTCTTTAGGCTGATTGATTAGCTAGAACTTAAGGAAAATTTAAGTTCCCAGCATTCGACAAATGGCGAGTGGCGTTCGACGAATGTCTAGCATCGTTCGACAAATTGTTCTCAGCAGACTGAAGTGTTTTTTGGGGAAATGATTTATCTTAAACCCTAGAACTGAACATAAATTCTAATTATGAAAAATTGGGCTAAGTAAATATGCGTCGAATAGTATTCGACGCAACATCGAAATATAGTCGACGTTTCTCTCAGGAAGAGTCGAAGTAACTCTTAGAAGAATTCGACGTAATCCTAGTCGACGTACCTCTGACTTCCAGTCGACGCTTGTGATAAAGTCGACGCATCCTAGTCGACGCACCTTCCTTATTCTCCTCTTGACGTCCAGCCAGGATGAAATCGACGTTTACGTCGAATAGTAATCGATGCACGTCGATATCTATAAGTAATTCAAAAATACGCCAGATCTCTTTCCTTCTTTCTATAGATCTGATTTTTATGGAATAATATTATTCTTTTATAGCCGTTCTGAATCAGCCTTTTCTTTTATTTGATTCTTGGCTTATTTGATTGATATTATTATGGATATTATTTGAAATCATAATGAATTCTTTTCCTTCTACAGAAATATTAATTATGGAAACTCTTACCTCTTTCTAATTCTTTGTCTGCTAATTGATTATTCTCCTTTAGCATTATATTTCAAACAGAGCTATAAATAAGAAGGAGGTCGGCAAAGAATACAGCGAGTGATCCACTTCATCTATTTTCAAATAGAGGAAGAGCTCCCAAGTGAAAAGAGAGAATTGAGATATAGTGCTACAGAAAAGATCAAGCTTCCTTCTCCTTCTCATTCTGAAGCCATACTGCTGCAAACTCAGAAAGCTCTCACAAAAGAGAGAAAAGTTCACAATCTCCTTCTCACTATAGCAGAGAGATCCTATTCACTATACTTGTGCTTCTAATCTTCTTGCTAGGAAGAAGATTCCTTCTTACATATATTGTTTCTTGTTCTTTTACTTGTTCTACTTCTTATTTTCTTTCTTACTTCATCTTCAAACTGTGTAAAAGAGTTTTTAGAATCTCTCTTCAAAAAATTCAGTTGTAGTGGTTCTAAGAGTCTCCTTATCAAAAGACTCAGTCTGGTTCTAAGAGTCTCCTTATCAAAAGACTCAGTGCAAGTTAGTGAATTCCTACCAAAGGGGGTAGAAGAGTGGACTATCCAAAGTTTGGGGAACCACTATATTTTCTTGTGTTGTGCTGTGATTTTCTATTTGTTATTTGTCTTCTTTACTTGCTTAATTCTTGTTGGTGTGTGGGAATTTTAAATCTGTGATTCTTACACACACACACACATATATATATATATATATACAAAGTTTTTTTAATCTCTATTCACCCCCCCCCCCCCCCTCTAGAGAATTCTAGTGAGGATAACTGTGCACTTTCAATTGGTATCAGAGCTAGGTTGATCTAAGAAGGTTAACTCCTTGATCAAAAAGATCCTACCTCTTATTTATACACATGGCACAAATCAAAGATTATGCTTCCACCAGACCACCAATTTGCAACCTTGAAAAGTTTGCACTTTGGAAAACAAGAATTAAAATTTATCTAAACTCTATTGATGGAGAATTATTTGATGTTATCATGACAGGTCCTCCCAAGCCATTCAAGAAGGACTCAAGTGGAAAGGACATACAAACACTTGCTCCAAAGGCTGAATGGACAGATGAAGAAAAGAAAGCTCAAGCATGTGATGCCAAGGCTATGAATATCTTAGTCTCAACTCTCTCAGATGAGATCTTCCAAAAGATTGCTGAATATGAGTCAGCTAAGGAAATATGGGAAGCTCTCAACAAAATGGTAGAAGGGAGTGCTGATGAGAGGAAGGATAAAAAGGCATTACTTATCTCTCAATATGAAAACTTCCAGAAGAAGGAAAATGAAAGTGTTGCTGACATGTATGCCAGATTCAGCCTTATAATAAGTGAGCTAAAAACACTTGAGAAGGACATATCTCTCACTGAGATAAATGACAAATTGCTGACTTGCTTCCCTAGCTCTTGGGATTCAAGAATCTGGCCAATTAAAGACTCCAGAAGTCAAAAAGAAATCTCAACAGATGTCCTGTTGGGTAAATTAAGATCTTATGAACAGCTGCTGAAAACAAGAGCTGAGAAAGAAGAGAAAGAAAAGGCTCCTTCACTCTCAAAAGAAAAGAGCATTGCTTTGAAGGCAACTGAAGGAGAACCATCTACATATGATGAAGAGCTGATCAGTCTACTGGCCAGAAGATTCAAGAAGTGGATAAAAATAGAAGGATCCAAAAGGAGAGACCCAAGAACCAGGTATGACAAAACTCCTAATAAAGAGATTATTTGTTACTCTTGCAGGGAACCTGGACACAGTGCACCTGAATGTCCTAAAGAGAACAGCAAAAGGAAAGATCTGAAAAGAACAGATCTAAAGAAGAAGAAGAAGAAGAAAGAGAAAGGGTTCATTGCTCAATCATGGAGTGATTCAGAATCTGAAGGAAGTACCTCATCTGAAGATGATCAGAAAAAGGCTAAGCAAGAGGAAACCTGTCTGATGGCTACTGAAAATCCTGAAGATACATCTCTGGTAAATATATTTGATGATGTAGATTTCTCTTCCATTCATTTCAAAAATAGTTTGAAAGAACTCTGCTTAGATCTAGTCAAATCTGAAAAAGAAGTAAAGGAACTAAGAAATGAACTAAACAATCTGAAACAAATAAATACATAACATAAAAACTATAAGCTTAGTCTAGGACTTTCAGAGGAGCAACTAGATAAAATCAATACTGAAAATCAAGCACTAAGAAATGAGCTAGCAAAGGCAAATGCTTTTGAAGACTATCTAAATGGCAGAAGTCAGAAGCTCAAGAATATCTCCAACAATCTCACTGATAGATTTAGACAACTAGAATATAAGACTGGCTTAGAACCCAAACCTCAATCACCCAGCAAATCTGTCTGGAAACATCCCATTCACTTCTCTAGGGAAAATCATTTGACAGGAGAAAGATCACAAGATAATCCAGAAACAACCACTATTTTTAACAAAAATAATCTCACTATACATGAAGGAATCCTAGGTAAATATCCAAACAAACTTGCGTCGAATCATTATCGACGTACGTCGAACACTACTCAACGCAACTCAAATAATGCATCGATTTCTAATCAACGTAGACACCAAAATATGTCGACTCCCAATCGACGCAATCTCTCCTATGCTTCGACTAGAAGTAACCACAGAATGAAGGAAGCATCGACTTCCACTCGACGCAACTTTAAACATACGTCGAATTCATATCGACGCAACCAATCTTCCAAAAAGTCTTCTCAATCCATTTCCTTTTATTATGAACACTATTTCTGCAACATTACCAAAGACAACTGGTATGATAAGCCAATGCCCCTAAAGGAGGAAGGATGCTCTGAAAAACCCACTTATTCTTTTATTAAACCCTTCACTGTTGGGAGGAAAGGACCCCAGCTTAGGAGGGTCCAAACTAATGTTTAAAACTTTATGTGCAGATGTATCACATCTCCAAGCTGGTGTGGTACTTGGACAGTGGATGCTCCATGCACATGATAGGATACAAGAACCTGTTAATCAACTTTGAGGATAGACTTGGACCACCAGTAACTTTTGGAGATTCCAGCTGTGTCCAAACCAGGGGCTTTGGAGATTTCAAAGAAGGGAAAGGCACCTTCAAGAATGTGGCAGTAGTCAAAGGACTGAAGCACAATCTGATAAGTATAAGTCAGATATGTGACAGTGGTAAGTCTGAGGTAAAAGTCACCACACTATTTTGCCATATTATTGATATCAAGACTGGTGCCATAGTACTTAATGGAATTAGAAAAGGAAAGGTATATGTAGTAGATTTTAGCTCCTCACCCACAGCAGTGTGTTTGTTCAACAATATTATTAATAAGAGTGAATTATGGCATAGGAGACTGGGTCATCTAAACCACAAAACCATTAGTAAACTATCAAAGAATAACCTAGTTAGAGGCCTACCAAAGGGTAGATTCTCTAAGGACTCTCCATGTAGACCTTGCCAACTAGGAAAACAGACCAAGTCATCCTTCAAACCAATTGGTAAGGATGACTCCCCTAGGATCCTCTACTTACTACACATGGATCTCTTTGGTCCCTTATCCACTCAGAGCTTGGGTGGAAAATCTTATACCTTAGTTATTGTAGATGATTATTCCACGTTTAGCTGGGTATTCTTTCTAAGGGCCAAGTCTGAAACCCATTAGATTCTCTCAAGATTCATAAGACAGATTCAATCTGAGTTCAATACTCATGTTTCAATTATCAGGAGTGATCATGGAACTGAATTTGAAAATCAGTCAATTGGTAGTTTCTGTGAGGATACAGGTATTAAACAAAGTTTTTCAGCCCCTAGAACTCCTCAACAGAATGGAGTTGCTGAAAGAAAGAATAGAACTTTAATTGAATCAGGAAGAACCTTACTTGCAGAATCAGGATTACCAACAACCTTCTGGGCTGAAGCAGTCAACACTGCAAACTATGTTCTAAATAGAAGTCTCATTCACAAAACTAAGGGAAAAACTCCATATGAGCTCCTGAAGGGAAAAACACCCATTGTCAAATACTTTAAAATTTTTGGATGTGCTTGCTTTATTCTAAATAATGGGAAAGATCATCTTGCCAAGGTTGACAAAAGGTCTGATGATGGAATATTTCTGGGGTACTCATCATCTAGTAAAGCATACAGATGTTATAACAGGAGAACTCTCAAAATTGAAGAATCTATGCACATTACATTTGATGAAACTAACATACTGTTTAAGGGGGAGGAAACTTCCACCAGTTCTTTTCCACAGGAAAACAGCAGCATAGAAACTCAGCTTGAGCAGCTGGTTCTAGAGAAAACAGATAATGGAAAAGAAAACCAGCTAAAGGAATCAAGTGAGGAATCTGAACAAGAACATGAAGAAGATTAAGAAAAGAGCATTCAAAACCAACTCCCACAAGAGAACATGGTTCAGGGAGAACAGGTGGAGAATGATCTCATTGCTAATGAGGAAGAAGAACATCTGACAAGTCCAAGCAGGACAGGGGTCAATTTGAAAGATCATCCATAATCTCAAGTAATTGGAGACCCCAATATAGGAGTAAGAACAAGACACCAAGTCTCCAATGGGATGATGCTCCAATGCTTCTTATCACAAGTTGAACCAAAGAAGTTTGAGGAAGCAAATTGTGATCATCACTGGATTATGGCCATGCAAGAAGAACTAGGCCAATTTGAGAGAAACAAAGTGTGGAATTTAGTTGAAAGACCAAGAAACTACCCAGTGATTGGTACAAAGTGGGTGTACAGAAACAAACTAGATTCCACTGGAGTAATTGTCAGGAACAAGGCAAGACTTGTAGCACAAGGATATAGACAAGAAGAAGGGATAGACTACAACCAAACCTTTGCTCCAGTAGCCAGATTGGAAGCAATCAGGCTCTTTCTTGCCTATGCAGCTTTCATGAAGATGAAAGTCTATCCGATGGATGTCAAAAGTGCCTTTTTGAATGATGACCTTCAAGAAGAGGTATATGTGGAGCAACCACCGGGTTTTGTAAATCCCTCCTCTCCTAACTTTGTTTATAGACTTAACAAAGCACTTTATGGTCTTAAGCAAGCACCTAGAGCCTGGTATGTAACTCTCTCCAACTTTCTTTTAGAAAATTCTTTTGAAAGAGGAAAAGTAGATAAAATACTTTTTACTAGAACCCATAAAAATCAACTACTTATTGTTCAAATCTATGTAGATGACATCATCTTTAGCTCAACTCATCCCAAACTTTGTAAAATATTTGCTAATCATATGCAATCAAAATTTGAAATGAGTAGTATAGGAGAACGCTCTTATTTCTTAGGACTACAAGTGAAACAAAGCAGTGAGGGAATCTTTATCTCACAATCAAAATACACTAAAGAATTAATCAAAAAGTTTGGTATGGAATCAGCCTCCACTATGAAAACACCTATGGAAACTAATGCCATTATAGAAAAGGATGACAAGGGAAAATCAGTAGATCAAAAGACATATAGGGCCATCATAGGATCCCTTCTATATCTAACAGCTAGCAGACCTGACATTATGTTTTCCACTTGCATATGTGGTAGATTTCAGGTTAAACCAAAAGAAACCCATCTCACCTCTGTAAAAAGGATTCTTAGATACCTAAAGGGAACCCCTGAACTAGGTCTGTGGTACTCAGCTGAAACCAACATTGAATTAATAGGTTTCTCAGATGCAGACTATGCTGGATGTAGGGTTGATAGAAAAAGTACATCTGGTACTTGCCAATTCCTAGGTGATAGGTTAATATCATGGTTTAGTAAGAAACAAATCTCAGTCTCAACCTCAACAGCTGAAGCTGAATACATAGCTGCTGGGAGCTGTTGCTCACAAATCCTGTGGATGCAAAATCAGCTTCTTGACTACAAATTGGAGGTCAATAACTCTAAGATCTAATGTGATAGCTCTAGTGCTATATCCATAGCATCCAACCCAGTCCTTCATAGTAGAACCAAACAAATAGAGATCATACATCACATCCTTAGAGACAATGTAGAAAAAGGTAAGATAACCTTAGAATATATTCCTACAGTTAATCAAAGAGCAGACATCTTCACAAAACCCTTGGATGAAACTAAGCATAACTACTTCATCAATACCTTAGGAATGCTTGATGGAAGCCTGTAACCACCATTGTTGGGGAAATCTAAAAGAAATCAGAAAATCTAAGAAAGTATTTGAAGATACGTAGAATACATATCGACGCACCGTCGAGAAAAACTCGACACGGGCATTGATTGCTTTCAGGCAAAGCTACATCGATCTCTTATCAACGCACCTTCGACTTTATATCGACGCAAGTCTATGAACACGTCGATAAAACGGTAGGCTGACAAATCTCCACGGAGCGTCAACTCCATATCGACGCATACGTCGACATCAATGCCCATGCGTCGACAACGATTCGTCGTAACGTCGACCTCTTGTCAAAATTAGAATCAAATCCTTACTTCCTCTTTTGACGATTGGATTACCTGATATACCTTGACTTCTGTTTCCTTTCTCGACGTTTCACCTTCTTTAAATAATACCTCTTATTTCATAACATATACTCTCCTCAACCGCCAAAACTTCGTCTTCTACCTCTCTCTCTCTCTCTCTCTCTCTCTGCATCAATGGCACCAACTCCTGATCAATCGGCTCTCATCAAAGCGATGAACGATGCTCTTGAACAACTAGTAAATGACTTCCAAACTCGACTGAACCACTTCGCCAACGAGTGTGCTGCCATGATCAACACCTGTGCAGCCAAACTGGCAAATCTCTCTGTTTCTCTTCCTGAGTTTAATGCTCTCATTCAAGAATAGCCTCTGTCGCCAGAAGGGTTTAAATCCTTTATGCAGGATATAAACCAGGGGGAGAGTTGCTCCAGAAACCCCCCTTGTCAGGTTCTCTGTCTCTCTTAAAAGCTCAGGGTTAATTTCCTCTCCAACTCTAAATATTATCTCTAAAGTATTACACCAACTTCTCTTCTTACAATAGGCTCCAATCTTCTCCAATCACTCTGACTACACCTTCAACAAAAATTTTGGAGAGACCTCATCCTACCATACTGAAGGAGATCATGTTGTGGATTCAGCATTCAGAATAGATGCCCCACATACCCGGGTGGAGATTGCTGTGGTAAAGAACACAGAAGTCCAGGGGGAGGAAGAAGCAGCCTCCTCTGATGACTGGAGAGGACAAGTGTGGATTGAAGCAACCCCATGTGAGGAAGAAATTCAGCATCACTCTCCTGTCTTCTCTGCCAGTTATATCAAACTGAAGACACCCCTACTTGAGGATATCCCTTCAGGAGAGATTGAAGGAGACAAACATCCCTCAGCAGAAATTACCCTACCAGAGGACATTCTGCTTTCCATTGCAGATCAAACTCCTCTTCTTGAAGATGTTCCTTCTCCACCCAAAAAGAAAACTCCACTTCAACCTTCCTCTCTACCTCCACTGCTACCTCTACCTCCACCAGTAACAAAACTTACTGAGCAACTTAAAGCACCTACTCAAATCCTACCTAGGCAAAGTCCAGGAGGACAAATACAAAGAAAAAGAGAAGCCACCCCCTACTGGCAAAAATTCTCCAAAGAAGGAAGAAAAGAATACGCAAAGGAAAAGAAATATAAAAAGGCTGTTGAGGAGATAAAGAGGTTTGGAAAAATGCCTAATATCACTCCCAACAGTCCTGTAAAGGAATACCATGATCCTGACATGGAAAGGAGGCATGAAGAAATAAGAGAAAGAGAACTGTATGAATATGAAGCAGCTAGGAAAGAAGTAGAAGATAGGAGGAAAGTCTGGATGGAAAAGATCAACAGGGGAATGACCAAGGAACAAATTCTTGCTGAATCTACCATCAAACTTCCAAAGAAACTGTTTGATGTTGAAGCTTATCAAAAGAAAAATCCTCAGGCAGGACTCATTCTAGAAAAGGGATAAAAACACAAGAGGGGTGTAGGGTGTGCTGAAGACACTTACATTCCCTATAAGAAGCCCAAAAGACGTGCAAAATTAGACAAATGGCTTGACTCACCCTGGAAAGGGAAAGGAAAGATGACTGAGATACCTGAGAAACAGCCATCAAAAAAGAGAAAGTATAGGCCAAAGGTTGACAACAAAGGACCACCTGAGCCCAGGCTTACTCAAAAGAAACCTCAAAATATTACAATTGAGATGATTGATGAAAAGGCAGCAATCATCATCAGCAAGGGTTATTCTCTAAATGATACTCTCCCTGAGGCTGACAAAGTCCTAGAGAAATTGCATACAATCATCAGAAATGTCCAGGAGCATCCAGATAGAGACAGGGGCTATATTTTTGATGCCATTGAAAACTTATCTAGAAAACTTTATTCTGCCTTTGTCAATTTCATGTACAACAAAAAGTTTCTAGCTTAAATTTTGTGAAAGACAATTACTTATTCTATTCTCCTCTGATTGCTTAGCATATTTCTTCTCTATATAAAATGCTTTGCTGTGATTGATCATATGCTGATACAATTTCTCTCTAAATAGGGTTAAGCCAAATAGGGGGAGATTGTTGGGGAAATGATTTATCTTAACCCCTAGAACTGAACATAAATTCTAAGTATGAAAAATTGGGCTAAGTAAATATGCGTCGAATATTATTCGACGCAACATCGAAATATAGTCGACGTTTCTCTCAGGAAGAGTCGAAGTAACTCTTAGAAGAATTCGACGTAATCCTAGTCGACGTACCTCTGACTTCCAGTCGACGCATGTGATAAAGTCGACGCATCCTAGTCGACGCACCTTCCTTATTCTCCTCTTGACGTCCAGCCAGGATGAAATCGACGTTTACGTCGAATAATAATCGACGCACGTCGATATCTATAAGTAATTCAAAAATACGCCAGATCTCTTTCCTTCTTTCTGTAGTTCTGATTTTTATGGAATAATATTATTCTTTTATAGCCGTTCTGAATCAGCCTTTCCTTCTATTTGATTCTTGGCTTATTTGATTCAGATTATTATGGATATTATTTGAAATCAGAATGAATTCTTTTCCTTCTACAGAAATATTAATTATGGAAACTCTTACCTCTTTCTAATTCTTTGTCTGTTAATTGATTATTCTCCTTTAGCATTATATTTCAAGCAGAGCTATAAATAAGAAGGAGGTCGGCAAAGAATAAAGCGAGTGATCCACTTCATCCATTTTCAAATAGAGGAAGAGCTCCCAAGTGAAAAGAGAGAATTGAGATATAGTGCTGCAGAAAAGATCAAGCTTCCTTCTCCTTCTCATTCTGAAACCATACTGCTGCAAACTCAGAAAGCTCTCACAAAAGAGAGAAAAGTTCACAACCTCCTTCTCACTATAGAAGAGAGATCCTATTCACTATACTTGTGCTTCTAATCTTCTTGCTAGGAAGAAGATTCCTTCTTACATATATTGTTTCTTGTTCTTTTACTTGTTCTACTTCTTCTTTTCTTTCTTACTTCATCTTCAAACTGTGTAAAAGAGTTTTTAGAATCTCTCTTCAAAAAATTCAGTTGTAGTGGTTCTAAGAGTCTCCTTATCAAAAGACTCAGTCTGGTTCTAAGAGTCTCCTTATCAAAAGACTCAGTGCAAGTTAGTGAATTCCTACCAAAGGGGGTAGAAGAGTGGACTACCCAAAATTTGGGGAACCACTATATTTCTTGTGTTGTGCTGTGATTTTCTATTTGTTATTTGTCTTGTTTACTTGCTTAATTCTTGTTGGTGTGTGGGAAGTTTAAATCTGTGATTCTTACACATATATATATATAAATATATATATATATATTTGCACAAAGTATTTTTAATCTCTATTCACCCCCCCCCCCCCCCCCCCTCTAGAGAATTCTAGTGAGGATAACTGTGCACTTTCAGTATTATAGCCAGTTCCAGCGCTCGACATTCTCTGAGCAGCATTCGACAAATGGCAAAGCAGCGTTCGACGAATTCCAGCCAGAGCTCAACAAATTCTGTATTAAAGCTCAGTTCGACAAATACAAGTCCAGATTATTTATATCAGTTATTTATTCAACATTCTGAACACAGATCGACGACCTTAACGGATCTATTCAGGTACTTTTGGACGTATTCAGTCAGTTTTGTAAGGATATCTTATTCATTTATTATATTCTTTTATTCCTTCTATTCCAAGAAGAAGAATAGCCGTTGACATTTAATGCTAAGGCATCTTTCACGTCAAAGGAATCAAAAAGGACCTGCCAAAATCGTTTTGGTGACTATTACAGTTCCAAGAAGGATATATGCCAGAATAATATATTCCTTAAATACAGATGATTTGAATTTCAAATAAGATAGCTATCAAAGAAGGAAGTATATACAAAAACAGTCGTACTCCTTTACAGAGAGAGATTCTTTCACAGTTATTATTTTTTAGTCTCTCAGAAATACAGTTCTCAAGAATAACAAGAAAAAAGAAAAATTAGAGAAAGGATAAGAAGAAGAAAACACATAAAGAGAACATATACTTACAGTCTTCTTCCTTCTAAAAGCGGCATCTTCATCTCTCTGAGAACAACATTCATTCTCTCAGATCTGCTGCAAGTTCAAGTCTTCCAAAGAGCAATAACAATCTGAAGATTTACCTCTTCCAGAGTAATCTGCTACAGAAGATTTCTGTTTTAGAGAAAGCTTCATCCTCAATCTGTCAACAACTTCATACAGACAGGGGGAGCTTTCATCCTCAACACCTTTTGTCTTCTCTCAGAAATATTGACAGAGAAGAACACTCTAAACCTTCTTACCTCATCTTGTACAAGGTTAATTCTTCCTTCAAAAGTTTACACAGTGGTGGCAAGACTCCTTATTAAAAAATCCTTGTGTGGTTTTTAAGCACCTTATCAAAAGCTTATTGGTGTGTGGACACCTTATCAAAAAACCCCTGGTCATGAGCACCTTATCAAAAGCTTTGTGGTGTGTGGACACCTTATCAAAAACTCCTAGTGGATTCCTACCAGTTGTGGTAGAAGAGTAGACGTACCCAGATTTATTGGGGAACAACTATAATTCCTTGTGTCCCCTGTGCTTGTGATTTTCTGTATTGTTTCTGTGTTGTATGCTATTTTCTTTGTTCAGATTATATAACACACTTTCCATTACACATATATATACATAAGTATTTTTAATTCTGCTTTAAAAACTAATAAAAAGTTTTAATACTCTATTCACCCCCCCCCCCCCCTAGAGTAACTTAAGATCTAACCTCCACTTTCAATTGGTATCAGAGATAGGTTGATTCTTTATAAGCTAACACCTGAATCACAAAGATCAACTAGATCTTAAATTTCTTTAGAGTTTTTATTTCATTTTATTTCTGCTTAAAAACTCATGGCACAAAATAAGGAATATTCAAGCACAAGGCCTCCTATGTGTAATCTCAATAAGTTTGCACTGTGGAAAGCAGGGATTAGATTATACTTGAATTCTATTGATGAGGAGATTTTCAATGTTATTCTGACAGGGCCTCCAGCACCTACAACAGCAGCAGGCACTGGAACCACAGCAGACAACACTGCTGTTCCACCTCCTGAGTGGACTGAAGCTCAGAAAAAGCAGAGAAGTGCAGATGCTAAAGCCATGAACATACTGGCTCAAACTATGTCTGATGACATTTTTCAAAAAGTGGTTGAATGTACTTCAGCTAGAGAAATTTGGATTTCACTAAATAACATGGTTGCAGGTTCAGCAGATGAGAGAAAAGACAAAAGATCACACTTGATCTCTCTGTATGAAAACTTCAAGAAAGGAGACACAGAGACAGTTGCTGATATGTACAATAGGCTCGGTCTCATAATAAATGAGGTGAAGACCTTGGTTAAAGTGATCACTATCACTGAGGTCAATGACAAGATCTTAATGTGCTTCCCCAGCACATGGGACTCAAGAATCTGGTCAATCAAGGATGCCAGGAGTCTCAATGAGATTACCACAGAAGCACTGTTGGGCAAGCTCAGATCTTATGAGCAGCTCATCAAATCCAGAGAAGCAGAACAGTCTACTTCATCTCCAACAATAAAGAAGGAAAAGAACATTATATTTAAAGCTGCAGAAGAAGAAGGAAAAACTCCTGACAATAAGGAGATCATGAGTCTGATAGCCAAAAGATTTTACAAGATGGCTAAGAAAGACTTCAAGAAAAAGTCATCCAGAAGCTATGACAAGCCAAGGTATGACAAAAATCATGCTAATGAAATTATATGTTTTGGTTGTAGGAAACCAGGACACATTGCACCTGATTGTCCAAAAATCAAAACAAGAAGGACAAGAAGGAAAAGAGAAAAGAAAAAGAAGAAAAGAGAAACTCCAGCAAGTCTTCCTCCCACAATCACAAAAAGAAAGGAAGAGGATTTGTAGCAAAATCCTGGAGTGAAACAGAATCTGAATCAGAATCTTCATCCTGCTCTTTTGGTGAAGAAGAAACAAAAGAAAATGACCAATGCTTAATGGTTATTTATGACTCAGACAGTGAGTCAGGATATGCTTCTTCATCCAGCTCCAATGATGATGAAGAAGAGAAGAATTTCTGCATGATGGCAATCAATGCCTCAGCCAACAATTCTGATGAAGAAAAATCAGAATCAGAAGCAGAAGATGATGCTGATCAGGTAATAGCTAACTTTGATTTTACTTCCATTGAATTCAAGGATGAATTCAAAGTTCTTTGCCTAGACTTAATTAAATCTGAGAAGGAAATAATCTCACTCAGACTTAAGCTAGCTGAAATGAATAATTTAAGTGAAGAAAATGCTACTCTTAAGAAAGAGTTGGCAGCCTCCAGAGAACATACTATTCTCATTGAGAATAAATTATCTGAGGCCAAGAGATTTGAAGAATCCCTAAATGGGAGAAGTATCAAACTGATGGACATCACAAGCACTGTCAATGCTAGACTCAATAGCAAATTGGGTTTGGGTGCTTCATCTAGTGAGCCACCTCTAATTAAGAAAAACATCCTTTCTACACCCATAAAATTCATATCTGCTAAAAGAAAAGAGGCTACTGAAGCCAATAAAGATATTTAAAGCAAGAATATTAAGAATAAAAGAATTCAGAAGAATTCGTCGAACGGAGCTCAACAAAAAGACTTCAATTTGTCGAACGGAGATCGACAAAAACTGAGAACAAACTTTCAGTATAGTTATCATATGGACGGCGCTCGACAAAATCATGCACATTCGTCGAACGGCGGTCGACGAATTTACCCAAAATTGTCGAACAGATATTATACAGAAAGCTCTAAGAATTCTAATTCTAAATATACTAAAAATCCTTTTACTGAGTGGGTAATACCTCCAAGGAGATTTCACCCACAAGGCTATAAGGATCAGCCTGAAAATATCCTTTATTTCTGAATTTTGTGGTAAGACAAAAGGACCCAAGGTAGTCTGGGTCAAAAACAACTAGTTTATTTTTCTGTCTTTGGAGGTACACAGCTATCCAAGAATAAATGAAAAGTGGTATTTGGATATTGGATGCTCAAAGCATATGACAGGAAACAAGGCCAACCTGAACAACTCCAAGGCAAAGCTTGGACCAAAGGTTGTATTTGGAGACTCCAACTGTGGACAGACCAAAGGCTATGGAAAAGTCCAGGTTGGAGAAGTCACCTTCAAAGAGGTAGCTTATGTCAAGGGACTGAAGCACAACCTCATCAGTATAAGTCAATTATGTGATGAAGGGTATCATGTAACTTTTAATAAATTAAATTGCCTTATTAAATCTACTGATAATATTACTGTTCTATCAGGTATTAGGCAAGGTAATATATATCTAGTGAATTTCACTTCATCTACTTCAGAAGTTTATTTATTTAGTGATGGAAGCAAATCTAGTGAACTTTGGCATAAAAGATTAGGACATGTAAATCTTAGGACCATTGCTAAACTATCTAAGGACAATCTTGTTAGAGGATTACCCTCAGGTTCATACAAGAAAGAAGGTCTTTGTAGGGCATGTCAACTAGGTAAGCAAACTAAAAATAGTTTTAAATCATTATCTAAAAGTGATTTACCTAGAATCTTATATTTGCTACATATGGACCTTTTTGGACCTATAGCAACAAAGAGTTTAGGGGGGAAGTCTTACACTCTAGTTATTGTAGATGACTTCTCTAGATTCACTTGGGTGTTCTTTTTGAGAGAAAAGTCAGATAACTTTAAAGTTCTTACAGACTTTCTTAAGAGCGTACAGATTGAGTACTCTATTGTAGTTGCATTGATCAGAAGTGATCATGGCACTGAGTTTGAGTCTCTTCTTATGCAAGAATTCTGTGAGATGGAAGGTATCAGGCATTGTTTCTCAGCTCCTAGAACTCCTCAACAAAATGGGGTAGTTGAAAGGGAAAATAGAACTCTAATTGAATCAGCAAGAACATTGCTTGCAGATGCTAATCTGTCACTATCCTTTTGGGAAGAGGCTGTTAGCACAGCAAATTATGTTCTGAATAGAAGTTTGATACACAAACTTAAGGGAAAGACCCCTTATGAATTACTTAAAGGGAAGAAACCTAAAGTTAACTATTTTAGAACATTTGGCTGTAGATGTATTATTCACAATAATGATAAGAAATACCTTAGGAAATTTGAACCAAAATCAGATGAAGGAATTTTCTTAGGTTATTCTCAAATCATTAATGCATATAGGATTTATAATAAATCCACTCTTAAAATAGAAGAATCTATGCATGTCTCTTTTGATGAAAATAACATGTTTTATAAGGAGAAGATTCCTTCTACCATAGAAAATCTGCAGGTACCCATATTATGTGAGCAGCTAGATCAATTAGCTCTACATAAAGAAGGAATTCTAAATCTTGAACAGCAGAATGATGAAGAGAGTGAAGAAGAAAACTTCCCAGTTTTTGCTGAAAGTTCAGAACAGACAACAGCAGATCATTCTTCACAAGATATAGCAGCTGAACAAATTTCCCAAGTGGATACAATTGCTGAACCAACTCTAACTGTTGACCCCATCACAGTTAGAGATCATCCAATTTCACAAGTGATTGGAGATATTTAAGCAGGTGTTCAAACAAGGCATCAGCTACATCAAAATCAGATGCACACCTGCTTCTTATCACAGGCTGAACCTCAGACCATATAAGATGTAGAACAAGATCCAAATTAGATTCTTGCAATGCAAGAGGAGCTCAACCAATTTGAAAGGAACAAGGTTTGGGATTTGGTTCCAAGACCAAAGAATTATCCAGTGATTGAAACCAAATGGGTCTACAGGAACAAGATTGATGCAGAGGGAAATATTGTGAGAAACAAAGCTAGGCTAGTAGCTCAAGGATACTCACAGGAGGAAGGGATATACTATGATCAGACAATTGCACCAGTTGCAAGGTTAGAAGCAATCAGGATCTTCCTTGCATTTGCTGCATATAAGGGATTCAAAGTCTATCAAATGGATGTAAAGAGTGCATTCCTAAATGGAGAAATCAAAGAAGAAGTTTACGTGGAACAACCACCAAGTTTTATCTCTCCAACTCAACCCTCTTTTGTATTTAAGCTTAAGAAAGCTCTTTATGGTCTCAAACAAGCTCCTAGAGCATGGTATGAGACTTTAGCTAGTTTTCTTTTGGAAAACAATTTCTTTAGGGGCATAGTAGACAAAACCTTATTTTACAGGATACATAAAAATCAAACTTTGCTAGTTCAAATATATGTAGATGACATTATTTTTGGTTCTACTGATTCAAATTTGTGCAAAAGATTTTCCAATCTAATGCAATCAATATTTTAAATGAGTAGTATGGGTGAGTTATCATAATTCCTTGGTCTTCAAGTGAAGCAAACTCCAAATAGAATCTTCATTTCCCAATCTAAGTATGCTAAGGAATTAGTTAAAAGATTTGGTATGTCTGATTCTTCCACCACGAAAACACCCATGCCCTCAAATGCTATTGTTGATAATGATGAATCAGGGAAACCTGTTGATTCAAAAGTATATAGAGCAATTGTTGGCTCACTACTTTATTTAACAGCTAGTAGACCTGACATAATGTTTGCTACCTATATTTGTGCTAGGTTTCAAGTTAACCCCAAAGAATCTCACTTATTTTTATTAAAAAGGATTTTGAGATATAAAAAGGGTTGCCCTAATCTAGGACTTTGGTATCCAACAGCATCTGAATTTGAATTAACTGGATTCTCAGATTCAGATTATGCTGGATGCAGAGTAGACTGGAAAAGCATATCAAGAACTTGTCAGTTTCTTGGTGATAGGCTTGTGTCTTGGTTTTGTAAAAAGCAGACATTTGTGTCTACATCAACACCTGAAGCTGAATACATGGCTACTGGCAGTTGCTGCTCACAAATGTTGTGGATAAAAAATCAACTTCTGGACTATGGTATCAACTTAAATAAATCAACTATATTTTGTGACAATACAAGTGCAATATCTATAGCACAAAATCCAGTTCTCCATAGTAGGACTAAACACATAGAGATTAGGCACCACTTCCTTAGGGATAATGTGGATAAAAATAAAATTTGCCTACAATTTATTTCTACTGATTTACAAAGAGCTGTCATTTTCACCAAGCCCTTAGATGAAAAGAAGCACATCTTCTTTATAAATCAACTAGGAATGATAGATGGAGATTCAATCTGTTGAAAATTAAAATTTCTATTTATCCCCTAAATTCATCGAACGAGGGACAACGAATTTGAATCATTTGTCGAACGACGGTCGACAAAACCTTCTAACTTCATAATCGATAAAAAAAATTTCACCAGTGGAACGGTGGTCGACGAAAAGGATATTTTTGTCGAACGCTGTCTGACGGAGACCTAAAGTCTTTTCGACTTCTGCTTTTATTAAGTTTTTATTGAACCCCGCTCCTCAAATGCGCCCCCTTCTCCGATCTATATAATCTCTATTTTCTATTTCTTAATAGATTACGCCTACAGAAATCGTTTCCCTCCAGTTCCCTTCTACACTTGATCTTTTTCTCTTGCAGGTACTAATGGCGATTTCTCAAGCCGCGCTCTACTCGATGAAGTTCGATGCCGGGTTTGACATCGACATGAAATCTATCGCACAATCCGACCAAGTCTTCAAAGATATTCTTCAACTCTTTGAAGAGCAACAGTTGAAGAAAGTAATGAGCATGAGGATAAAGATGCACACAGCAGAAATTAAAGAATGGTGTTTCACGGCTAAGCCAGATGATGAAAGTCTAACTGGAACCATCTCAGGACATCAGGTCTCTCTTACCCCTACCATTCTCACCGAGTTTTTTGGTTTTGTTAATGGTGATGATGAGTTAGAGCTAAGCTCTGTTGAATTTGATGAAGCATTGATTAAAATGGATCATTCTACTGGAAACCCTAATCACCTTCTTAAGAAAAACTTATCTTTGGAATATAAGTTTCTGTCTGATATTGTTGGAAAAGTGTTGTTAGGGAAAACAACAGGTCATGATTATATTAATAGGCACCAATTTATGTTGATGGTGGCCTTAATGGAAAGGAAGAAAGTCAACTGGGGATCAATTCTCTTTGGATTGATTAAGAAGAAAATTTCAAAGGAAAATGTCTGTTTTGGAAGAATTTTAGGTATTGTATTGCAGGAAAGGCACCAAGACCTTCTGGTCTCTCCTAAGGTAACCATTAATGCTAGCAAGAAGCTGAACTCAGCACTCTTTACTAAATGGGACAGGGTGTTTACCAAGAAGAACCCAGGAGCAGTTACACAAAAGAAAACTTCTGAAGGCACAAGGACTGATCCAGTCTCTCCCTCAACCCTTCTAGAAGCTCCTTCTCCTCCTCCTATTGTTTCTTCTCCTCCTCTCCCATCTCCACCTCAGCATTTTTCCCCTGCACAAACTCCACCTCCAAATTCTCCCACACCCATTGATGACACTCCACCTCCTTCTTTCAACCTTCTACCTCTCCATACTTCTCCACCTCCATCTCCAATTCATGATGACCATCATTCACCAATCCAACACTCTTGCCCAATTCATTCTGACATCCCTCAACAACATGCAAATATAGCAAACATCTTTGCACCAACTTCCATTCCATCCACTTCTCAATCATCTTCATCTCATCCACCTGAAATGTTATTTCTCCACTTCCACACTGTTGCAGATCAAATTCTTGAGTATATTCTTCCCAAGATAGATCAAATCCTGGATGCAAAACTTGCTCCAGTTCATCATATTCTTTCTACTCTTGACTCCTCCTTGGATGCAAAAATTGCTTCAATTCTTACTACAATTTCTGAACTATCTTCCAAAATATCTTCAATTCCTTCCTCCCTTTCTGTCCCTTCTTCTAGGGGCCTAGATTCAGGTTCCCCTGAAGCTAGTCAGGGGGAGATGCCTTATGAAGAAGCTCCAGAAGCTAATGTTTTAGAGGCCACAGTTTTTGTTGAAGATACAGCTCTAGTTATTTCTGATTTAGATATGTTTGACTTGGTTGAAGCACCTGGAATACCAGTCATAGAAGAGACAAATAATATCTACATTCATCCCTCTTTAGATATTACTCATTTGCTATCTAAGTTCAATCCCATTTACTCATTTCTGCCAAAACACCATGATTATTCTAGAGCAATTGTTCCATACACTGCTCACATAGATACAATTTTGCTGAAAGAGATTATCAGAAGTTTTGAAGCTCAAACTGCAAATCCAACTCCTGTTTTAATTCCAATTCAAAGCCATCCAAATGAATCAGTTGAAATTTCAGAAGAAATTATCATTAGTTTTGATTTCCCAACTTTTGTTGTTGATGAATCACCCATTCCAGATTTTGATGACATTTGGAGAGCAGAAGATGAAGCTTTTGAAGCTGAAGAGCAGAAGATCAAAGCTCTTAAATTGGTTAATGATTTATAGGATAATCCAATTCCCTCTTCTGATTCTGATGAAGAAGATAATGATAGTGATTCTGATGATACATTATCAAGGAAAAGAAAGAAAAGAAAAGCAAAGTCAAAGGCTGTCCCCAAGCCTCCTAACCCAGATAGTGATATTCCCTATTACATCCTTCATAACATCACTCTTGACAAAGATACCCCTCACTGGATGAAGTTCTCCAGAAATGAAATGAAGAGGAGAAAGAAATTCAAGAAAACTGGTTATTATTCTGACAAACCTGTCAAATATAACCATCCTCCTCCTCCTCCTCCAACAGCAGGCTCAGCAGCACCATCATCCTTCTCACAGAAGCCCAGCTCTCAGCATTCAAGGAAATCTGGTAGTTCCAGTGGATCTCAAGTATCAGGATCAGCCAGTGATCCTCCTTCTAAGAAATCAGCAGTTGCTTCACAAGAAAGTCCAGTCTTTGTTTCACCTCAAATATCTTCAGAATACATGCTTCATATTTCTGATGGATCTTTTCACAAGATCAAAAATTCTCAAAGTGATCTTCAAGATCAAGTTGATATTTCAGAATATTTTCCCTATCTTCCATATCCTGAAGAGGAAAGATTATCTCAAATGGAAAGATTCAAAGAAACAATTGCTTATGCCCAGATTAACAAAGCAAAATCAGAAGGTAATGATTTCACCAAAATTTCTACCATGTCTGATTACAGAAGGAAAGAGCTAGACAAGTCCAATTCCAAAGAGTTATTCAATGCTAAAGAATATCTTGACAAGCACCCAGGAGCTTTTGTCCCTCAAGTCAAATCTCAAACTATACTGGGAGCTCAAGATCTCTACATAAGCAAGAAGAAATCTGAAGATCCTAACAGGATAATCATCTTCAAACCTCCATCAGCAAAGAAGTAAAAAAAATGTTCAGACTTATTTATTTTGTTCTTGTTTAAATATTTTGTAATGATAATGAACTCAGAGCACTATTTTTATTCTATGTACTGAAATGAATTTTCATTCTGTCAGATATATTTTGTATGCTCTGCTGTTTATTTTTCTATTGTATTTATTTTATTGATTGTCAAATAGTATCAAAACCCAAATAGGGGGAGATTGTTGGAACAACCCAATTACTGATTTAGGCTAGGATCACTATGTTTTAACTAAGGATCAAGTTGACCCCATTGTATAGCTTAAGGGTCAAGTCTTTAGGCTGATTGATTAGCTAGAACTTAAGGAAAATTTAAGTTCCCAGCATTCGACAAATGGCGAGTGGCGTTCGACGAATGTCTAGCATCGTTCGACAAATTGTTCTCAGCAGACTGAAGTATTATAGCCAGTTCCAGCGCTCGACATTCTCTGAGCAGCGTTCGACAAATGGCAAAGCAGCGTTCGACGAATTCCAGCCAGAGCTCGACAAATTCTGTATTAAAGCTCAGTTCGACAAATACAAGTCCAGATTATTTATATCAGTTATTTTGTCAACATTCTGAACACAGATTGACGACCTTAACGGATCTATTCAAGTACTTTTGGACGTATTCAGTCAGTTTAGTAAGGATATCTTATTCATTTATTATATTCTTTTATTCCTTCTATTCCAAGAAGAAGAATAGGCGTTGACATTTAATGTTAAGGCATCTTTCACGTCAAAGGAATCAAAAAGGACCTGCCAAAATCGTTTTGGTGACTGTTACAGTTCCAAGAAGGATATAAGCCAGAATAATATATTCCTTAAATACGGATGATTTGAATTTCAAATAAGATAGCTATCAAAGAAGGAAGTATATACAAAAATAGTCGTACTCCTTTACAAAGAGAGATTCTTTCACAGTTATTATTTTTTAGTCTCTCAGAAATACAGTTCTCAAGAATAACTAGAAAAAAGAAGGATTAGAGAAAGGAGAAGAAGAAGAAAACACATACAGAGAGCATATACTTTCAGTCTTCTTCCTTCTAAAAGCAGCATCTTCATCTCTTTGAGAACAACATTCATTCTCTCAGATCTGCTGCAAGTTCAAGTCTTCCAAAGAGCAACAACAATCTGAAGATTTACCTCTTCCAGAGTAATCTGCTACAAAAGATTTCTATTTTAGAGAAAGCTTCATCCTCAATCTGTCAATAACTTCAAACAGACAGGGGGAGCTTTCATCCTCAACACCTTTTGTCTTCTCTCAGAAATATTGACAGAGAAGAACACTCTAAACCTTCTTACCTCATCTTGTACATGGTTAATTCTTCCTTCAAAAGTTTACACAGTGGTGGCAAGACACCCTATCAAAAAATCCTTGTGTGGTTTTTAAGCACCTTATCAAAAGCTTATTGGTGTGTGGACACCTTATCAAAAAACCCCTGGTCTTGAGCACCTAATCAAAAGCTCTGTGGTGTGTGGACACCTTATCAAAAACTCCTAGTGGATTCCTACCAGTTGTGGTAGAAGAGTAGACGTACCCAAATTAATTGGGGAACTACTATAATTCCTTGTGTCCCCTGTGCTTGTGATTTTCTGTATTGTTTCTGTGCTGTGTGTTATTTTCTTTGTTCAGATTATATAACACACTTTGCATTACAAATATATACATCAGTATTTTTAATTTCGCTTTAAAAACTAATAAAAAGTTTTAATACTCTATTCACCCCCCCCCCCTCTAGAATAACTTAAGATCTAACCTCCACTTTCAATTAGTATTAGAGATAGGTTGATTCTTTATAGGCTAACACCTGAATCACAAAGATCAACTAGATCTTAAATTTCTTTAGAGTTTTTATTTCATTTTATTTCTGCTTAAAAACTCATGGCACAAAACAAGGAATATTCAAGCACAAGACCACCTATGTGTAATCTTAATAAGTTTGCACTGTGGAAAGCAAGGATTAGATTATACATGAATTCTATTGATGAGGAGATTTTCAATGTTATTCTGACAGGGCCTCCAGCACCTACAGCAGCAGCAGGCACTGGAACCACAGCAGACAACACTGTTGTTCCACCTCCTGAGTGGACTGAAGCTCAGAAAAAGCAGAGAAGTGCAGATGTTAAAGCCATGAACATACTGGCTCAAACTATGTCTGATGGCATATTTCAAAAAGTGGTTGAATGTACTTCAGCTAGAGAAATTTGGATTTCACTAAATAACATGGTTGCAGGTTCAGCAGATGAGAGAAAAGACAGAAGATCACACTTGATCTCTCTGTATGAAAACTTCAAGAAAGGAGACACAGATACAGTTGTTGATATGTACAATAGGCTCAGTCTCATAATAAATGAGCTGAAGACCTTGGATAATGTGATCACTATTACTGAGGTCAATGACAAGATCTTAATATGCTTCCCCAACACATGGGACTCAAGAATCTGGCCAATCAAGGATGCCAGGAGTCTCAATGAGATTACAACAGAAGCACTATTGGGCAAGCTCAAATCTTAAGAGCAGCTCATCAAATCCAGAGAAGCAGAACAGTCTACTTCATCTCCAGCAATAAAGAAGGAAAAGAACCTTGCCTTTAAAGTTGCAGAAGAAGAAGCAAAAACTCCTGACAATGAGGAGATCATGAGTCTGATAGCCAAAAGATTTTACAAGATGGCTAAGAAAGACTTCAAGAAAAAGTCATCCAGAAGCTATGACAAGCCAAGGTATGACAAAAATCATGCTAATGAAATTATATATTTTGGTTGTAGGAAACCAGGACACATTGCACCTGATTGTCCAAAAAATTAAAACAAGTAGGACAAGAAGGAAAAGAGAAAAGAAAAGGAAGAAAAGAGAAACTCCAGCAAATCTTCCTCCCACAATCACAAAAAGAAAGGAAGAGGATTTGTAGCAAAATCCTAGAGTGAAACAGAATCTGAATCAGAATCTTCATCCTGCTCTTCTGATGAAGAAGAAACAAAAGAAAATGACCAATGCTTAATGGCTATTTATGACTCAGACAGTGAGTCAGGATAGGCTTCTTCATCCAGCTCCAATGATGATGAAGAAGAGAAGAATTTATGCATGATGGCAACCAATGCCTCAGCCAAGAATTCTGATATAAAAAAATCAGAATCAGAAGCAGAAGATGATGTTGATCAGGTAATAGCTAACTTTGATTTTACTTCCATTGAATTCAAGGATGAATTCAAAGTTCTTTGCCTAGACTTAATTAAATCTGAGAAGGAAATAATCTCACTCAGACTTAAGCTAGCTGAAATGAATAATTTAAGTGAAGAAAATGCTACTCTTAAGAAAGAGTTGGCAGCCTCCAGAGAACATACTATTCTCATTGAGACTAAATTATCTGAGGCCAAGAGATTTGAAGAATCCCTAAATGGGAGAAGTATCAAACTGATGGACATCACAAGCACTGTCAATGCTAGACTCAATAGCAAACTGGGCTTGGGTGCTTCATCTAGTGAGCCACCTCTAATTAAGAAAAACATCCTTTCTACACCCATAAAATTCCTATCTGCTAAAGGAAAAGAGGCTACTGAAGCCAATAAAGATATTTAAAGCAAGAATATTAAGAATAAAAGAATTCAGAAGAATTCGTCGAATGGAGCTCGACAAAAAGACTTCAATTTGTCGAACGGAGATCGACGAAACTGAGAACAGACTTTTAGTATAATTATCATAAGGACGGCGCTCGACAAAATCATGCACATTCGTCGAATGGCGGTCGACCAATTTACCTAAATTTGTCGAACAGATATTATACAGAAAGCTCTAAGAATTCTAATTCTAAATATACTAAAAATCCTTTTACTGAGTGGGTAATATCTCCAAGGAGATTTCACCCACAAGGCTATAAGGATCAGCCTGAAATATCCTTTATTTCTGAATTTTGTGGTAAGACAAAAGGACCCAAGGTAGTCTGGGTCAAAAACAACTAGTTTATTTTTCTGTCATTGGAGGTACACAGCTATCCAAGAATAAATGAAAAGTGGTATTTGGATAGTGGCTGCTCAAAGCATATGACAGGAAACAAGGCCAACCTGAACAACTCCAAGGCAAAGCTTGGACCAAAGGTTGTATTTGGAGACTCCAACTGTGGACAGACCAAAGGCTATGGAAAAGTCAAGGTTCGAGAAGTCACCTTTAAAGAGGTAGCTTATGTCAAGGGACTGAAGCACAACCTCATCAGCATAAGTCAATTATGTGATGAAGGGTATCAGGTAACTTTTAATAAATTAAATTGCCTTATTAAATCTACTGATAATATTACTGTTCTATCAGGTATTAGGCAAGGTAATATATATCTAGTGAATTTCACTTCATCTACTTCAGAAGTTTGTTTATTTAGTGATGGAAGCAAATCTAGTGAACTTTGGCATAAGAGATTAAGACATGTAAATCTTAGGACCATTGCTAAACTATCTAAGGACAATCTTGTTAGAGGATTACCCTCAGGTTCATACAAGAAAGAAGGTCTTTGTAGGGCATGTCAACTAGGTAAGCAAACTAAAAATAGTTTTAAATCATTATCTAAAAGTGATTCACCTAGAATCTTATATTTGCTACATATGGACCTTTTTGGACCTATAGCAACAAAGAGTTTAGGGGGGAAGTCTTACACTCTAGTTATTGTAGATGACTTCTCTAGATTCACTTGGGTGTTCTTTTTGAGAGAAAAGTCAGATAACTTTAAAGTTCTTACAGACTTTCTTAAGAGCATACAGATTGAGTACTCTACTGTAGTTGCATTGATCAAAAGTGATCATGGCACTGAGTTTGAGTCTCTTCTTATGCAAGAATTCTGTGAGATGGAAGGTATCAGGCATTGTTTCTCAGCTCCTAGAACTCCTCAACAAAATGGGGTAGTTGAAAGGAAAAATAGAACTCTAATTGAATCAGCAAGAACATTGCTTACAGATGCTAATCTGTCCCTATCCTTTTGGGCAGAGACTGTTAGCACAGCAAATTATGTTCTGAATAGAAGTTTGGTACACAAACTTAAGGGAAAGATCCCTTATGAATTACTTAAAGGGAAGAAACCTAAAGTTAACTATTTTAGAACATTTGGCTGTAGATGTTATATTCACAAAAATGATAAGAAATACCTTAGGAAATTTGAACCAAAATCAGATGAAGGAATTTTCTTAGGTTATTCTCAAATCAGTAAAGCATATAGGATTTATAATAAATCCACTCTTAAGATAGAAGAATCTATGCATGTCTCTTTTGATGAAACTAACATGTTTTACAAGGAGAAGATTCCTTCTACCATAGAAAATCTGCAGGTACCCATATTATGTGAGCAGCTAGATCAATTAGCTCTACATAAAGAAGGAATTCTGAATCTTGAACAGCAGAATGATGAAGAGAGTGAAGAAGAAAACTTCCCAGTTTTTGCTGAAAGTTCAGAACAGACGACAGCAGATCATTCTTCACAAGATATAACAGCTGAAGAAATTTCCCAAGTGGATACAATTGCTGAACCAACTCTAACTGTTGACCCCATCACAGTTAGAGATCATCCAATTTCACAAGTGATTGGAGATATTTCAGCAGGTGTTCAAACAAGGCATCAGCTACATCAAAACCAGATGCACACCTGCTTCTTATCATAAGTTGAACCTCAGACCATAAAAGATGCAGAACAAGATCCAAATTGGATTCTTGCAATGCAAGAGGAGATCAACCAATTTGAAAGGAACAAGGTTTGGGATTTGGTTCCAAGACCAAAGAATTATCCAGTGATTGGAACCAAATGGGTCTACAGGAACAAGCTTGATGTAGAGGGAGATATTGTGAGAAACAAAGCTAGGCTAGTAGCTCAAGGATACTCACAGGAGGAAGGGATAGACTATGATCAGACAATTGCACCAGTTGCAAGGTTAGAAGCAATCAGGATCTTCCTTGCATTTGCTGCATACAAGGGATTCAAAGTCTATCAAATGGATGTAAAGAGTGCATTCCTAAATGGAGAAATCAAAGAAGAAGTTTACGTGGAACAACCACCAAGTTTTATCTCTCCAACTCAACCCTCTTTTGTATTTAAACTTAAGAAAGCTCTTTATGGTCTCAAACAAGCTCCTAGAGCATGGTATGAGACTTTAGCTAGTTTTCTTTTGGAAAACAATTTTTGTAGGGGCATAGTAGACAAAACCTTATTTTACAGGATACATAAAAATCAAACTTTGCTAGTTCAAATATATGTAGATGACATTATTTTTGGTTCTACTGATTCAAATTTGTGCAAAAGATTTTCCAATCTAATGCAATCAAGATTTGAAATGAGTAGTATGGGTGAGTTATCATAATTCCTTGGTCTTCAAGTGAAGCAAACTCCAAATAGAATCTTCATATCCCAATCTAAGTATGTTAAGGAATTAGTGAAAAGATTTGGTATGTCTGATTCTTCCACCATGAAAACACCCATGCCCTCAAATGTTGTTGTTGATAATGATGAATCAGGGAAACCTGTTGATTCAAAAGTATATAGAGCAATTGTTGGCTCACTACTTTATTTAACATCTAGTAGACCTGACATAATTTTTGCTACTTGTATTTGTGCTAGGTTTCAAGTTAACCCCAAAGAATCTCACTTAATTTTATTAAAAAGGATTTTGAGATATATAAAGGGTTGCCCTAATCTAGGACTTTGGTATCCAACAGCATCTGAATTTGAACTAACTGGATTCTCAGATTCAGATTATGCTGGATGCAGAGTAGACAGGAAAAGCACATCTGGAACTTGTCAGTTTCTTGGTGATAGGCTTGTGTCTTGGTTTTGTAAGAAACAGACATCTTTGTCTACATCAACAGCTGAAGCTGAATACATGGCTGCTGGCAGTTGCTGCTCACAGATGTTGTGGATACAAAATCAACTTCTAGACTATGCTATCAACTTAAATAAATCAACTATCTTTTGTGACAATACAAGTGCAATATCTATAGCACAAAATCCAGTTCTCCATAGTAGGACTAAACACATAGAGATTAGGCACCACTTCCTTAGGGATAATGCGAATAAAAATAAAATTTGCCTACAATTTATTTCTACTTATTTACAAAGAGCTGTCATTTTCACCAAGCCCTTGGATGAAAAGAAGCACATCTTCTTTATAAATCAACTAGGAATGAAAGATAGAGATTCAATCTGTTGAAAATTAAAATTTCTATTTATCCCCTAAATTCGTCGAGCGGGGGACGACGAATTTGAATCATTTGTCGAACGACGGTCGACAAAGCCTTCTAACTTCAGAATCGATAAAGAAAATTTCACCTGTCGAACGGTGGTCGACGAAAAGGATATTTCTGTCGAACGCTGCCTGACGGAGACCTAAAGTCTTTTCGACTTCTGCTTTTGTTAGGTTTTTGTCGAACCCCGCTCCTCAAATGCGCCCCCTTCTCCGATCTATATAATCTCTTTTTCTATTTCTTAATAGATTGCGCCTACAGAAATCGTTTCCCTCCATTTCCCTTCTACACTTGATCTTTTTCTCTTGCAGGTACTAATGGCGATTTCTCAAGCCGCGCTCTACTCGATGAAGTTCGATGCCGGGTTTGACATCGACATGGAATCTTTCGCACAATCCGACCAAGTCTTCAAAGATATTCTTCAACTCTTTGAAGAGCAACAGTTGAAGAAAGTAATGAGCATGAGGATAAAGCTGCACAGAGCAGAAATTACAGAATGGTGTTTCACGGCTAAGCGAGATGATGAAAGTCTAACTGGAACCATCTCAGGACATCAGGTCTCTCTTACTCCTACCATTCTCACTGAGGTTTTTGGTTTTGTTAATGTTGATGATGAGTTAGAGCTAAGCTCTGTTGAATTTGATGTAGCATTGATTAAAATGGGTCATTCTACTGGAAACCCTAATCACCTGCTTAAGAAAAACTTATCTTTGGAATATAAGTTTCTGTCTGATATTGTTGGAAAAGTGTTGTTAGGGAAAACAACAGGTCATGATTATATTAATAGGCACCAATTTATGTTGATGGTGGCCTTAATGGAAAGGAAGAAAGTGAACTGGGGATCAATTCTCTATAGATTGATTAAGAAGAAAATTTCAAAGGAAAATGTCTGTTTTGGAAGAATTTTAGGCATTGTATTGCAGGAAAGGCAGCAAGACCTTCTGGTCTCTCCCAAGGTAACCATTAATGCTAGCAAGAAGCTGACCTCAGCTCTCTTTGCTAATGGGACATGGTGTTTACCAAGAAGAACCCGGGAGCAGTTACACAAAAGAAAACTTCTGAAGGCACAAGGACTGATCAGTCTCTCCCTCAACCCTTCTAGAAGCTCCTTCTCCTCCTCCTATTGTTTCTTCTCCTCCTCTCCCATCTCCACCTCTGCATTTTTCCCATGTACAAACTCCACCTCCAAATTCTCCCACACCCATTGATGACACTCCACCTCCTTCTTTCAACCTTCTACCTCCCCATACTTCTCCACCTCCACCTCCAATTCATGATGACCATCAGTCACCCATCCATCACTCTTGCCCTATTCATTCTGACATCCCTCAACAACAAGCAAATATAGCAAACATCTTTGCACCAACTTCCATTCCATCCACTTCTCAATCATCTTCATTTCATCCACCTGAAATGTTATTTCTCCACTTCCACACTATTGCAGATCAAATTCTTGAGTATATTCTTCCCAAGATAGATCAAATCCTGGATGCAAAACTTGCTCTAGTTCATCATATTCTTTCTACTCTTGACTCCACCTTGGATGCAAAAATTGCTCCAATTCTTACTGCAATTTCTGAACTATCTTCCAAAATATCTTCAATTCCTTCCTCCCTTTCTGTCCCTTCTTCTAGGGGCCTAGATTCAGGTTCCCCTGAAGCTAGGCAGGGGGAGATGCCTTATGAAGAAGCTCCAGAAGATCATGTTTCAGAGGCCACAGTTTTTGTTGAAGATACAGCTCCAGTTATTTCTGATTTAGATATGTTTGACTTGGTTGAATCACCTGGAATACCAGTCATAGAAGAGAGAAATAATTTCTACATTCATCCCTCTTTAGATATTACTCATTTGCTATCTAAGTTCAATCCCATTTACTCATTCCTGCTAAAACACCATGATTATTCTAGAGCAATTATTCCATACACTGCTCACATAGATACAGTTTTGCTGAAAGTGATTATCAGAAGTTTTGAAGCTCAAACTGCAGATCCAACTCCTGTTTTAATTCCAATTCAAAGCCATCCAAATGAATCAGTTGAAATTTTAGAAGAAATTATCAATAGTTTTGATTTCCCAACTTTTGTTGTTGATGAATCACCCATTCCAGATTTTGATGAAATTTGGAGAGCAGAAGATGAAGATTTTGAAGCTGAAGAGCAGAAGATCAAAGCTCTTAAATTGGTTAATGATTTATATGATAATCCAATTCCCTCTTCTGATTCTGATGAAGAAGACAATGATAGTGATTCTGATGATACATTATCAAGGAAAAGAAAGAAAAGAAAAGCAAAGTCAAAGGTTGTCCCCAAGCCTCCTAACCCAGATAGTGATATTCCCTATTACATCCTTCATAACATCACTCTTGACAAAGATACTCCTCACTGGATGAAGTTCTCCAGAAATGAAATGAAGAGGAGAAAGAAATTCAAGAAAACTTGTTATTATTCTGACAAACCTGTCAAATATAACCATCCTCCTCCTCCTCCAACAGCAGGCTCAGCAGCACCATCATCCTTCTCACAGAAGCCCAGCTCTCAGCATTCAAGGAAATCTGGTAGTTCCAGTGGATCTCAAGTATCAGGATCAGCCAGTGATCCTCCTTCTAAGAAATCAATAGTTGCTTCACAAGAAAGTCCAGTCATTATTTCACCTCAAATATCTTCAGAATACATGCTTCATATTTCTGATGGATCTTTTCACAAGATCAATAATTCTCAAAGTGATCTTCAAGATCAAGTTGATATTTCAGAATGTGTTCCCTATCTTCCAGATCCTGAAGAGGAAAGATTATCGCAAATGGCAAGACTCAAAGAAACAATTGCTTATGCCCAGATTAACAAAGCAAAATCAGAAGGTAAAGATTTCACAAAAATTTCTACCATGTCTGATTACAGAAGGAAAGAGCTTGACAAGTACAATTCCAAAGAGTTATTCAATGCTGAAGAATATATTGACAAGCACCCAGGAGCTTTTGTCCCTCATGTCAAATCTCAAACTATACTGGGAGCTCAAGATCTCTACATAAGCAAGAAGAAATCCGAAGATCCTAACAGGATAATCATCTTCAAACCTCCATCAGCAAAGAAGTAAAAAAAAGTTTCAGACTTATTTATTTTGTTCTTGTTTAAATATTTTGTAATGATTATGAACTCAGAGGACTATTTTTATTCTATCTGCTGAAATGAATTTTCATTCTGTCAGATATATTTTTTATGCTCTGCTGTTTATTTTTCTATTTTATTTATTTGATTGATTGTCAAATAGTATCCTAACCCAAATAGGGGGAGATTGTTGGAACAACCGAATTACTGATTTGGGCTAGGATCACTATGTTTTAACTAAGGATCAATTTGACCCCATTGTACAGCTTAAGGGTCAAGTCTTTAGGCTGATTGATTAGCTAGAACTTAAGGAAAATTTAAGTTCCCAGCATTCGACAAATGGCGAGTGGCGTTCGACGAATGTCTAGCATCGTTCGACAAATTGTTCTCAGCAGACTGAAGTATTATAGCCAGTTCCACCGCTCGACATTCTCTGAGCAGCGTTCGACAAATGGCAAAGTAGCGTTCGACGAATTCCAGCCAGAGCTCGACAAATTCTGTATTAAAGCTCAGTTCGACAAATACAAGTCCAAATTATTTATATCAGTTATTTTGTCAACATTCTGAACACAGATCGACGACCTTAACGGATCTATTCAAGTACTTTTGGACGTATTCAGTCAGTTTAGTAAGGATATCTTATTCATTTATTATATTCTTTTATTCCTTCTATTCCAAGAAGAAGAATAGCCGTTGACATTTAATGTTAAGGCATCTTTCACGTCAAAGGAATCAAAAAGGACCTGCCAAAATCGTTTTGGTGGCTGTTACAGTTCCAAGAAGGATATAAGCCAGAATAATATATTCCTTAAATACAGATGATTTGAATTTCAAATAAGATAGCTATCAAAGAAGGAAGTATATACAAAAACAGTCGTACTTCTTTACAGAGAGAGATTCTTTCACAGTTATTATTTTTAGTCTCTCAAAAATACAGTACTCAAGAATAACAAGAAAAAAGAAGGATTAGAGAAAGGAGAAGAAGAAGAAATCACAAACAGAGAACATATACTTTCAGTCTTCTTCCTTCTAAAAGCAGCATCTTCATCTCTCTGAGAACAACATTCATTC
Organism: Dactylorhiza incarnata; assembly: GCA_033032865.1. NCBI lineage: Eukaryota > Viridiplantae > Streptophyta > Magnoliopsida > Asparagales > Orchidaceae > Dactylorhiza > Dactylorhiza incarnata. Next base: position 18,084,813 of record JAWHQI010000018.1, read on the forward strand.
TCTCAGATCTGCTGCAAGTTCAAGTCTTCCAAAGAGCAACAACAATCTGAAGATTTACCTCTTCCAGAGTAATTTGCTACAGAAGATTTCTATTTTAGAGAAAGCTTCATCCTCAATTTGTCAACAACTTCAAACAGATAGGGGGAGCTTTCATCCTCAACACCTTTTGTCTTCTCTCAGAAATATTAACAGAGAAGAACACTCTAAACCTTTTTACCTCATCTTGTACAGGGTTAATTCTTCCTTCAAAAGTTTACACAGTGGTGGCAAGACACCTTATCAAAAAAATCCTTGTGTGGTTTTTAAGCACCTTATCAAAATCTTATTGGTGTGTGGACACCTTATCAAAAAACACTTGGCCTTGAGCACCTTATCAAAAGCTCTGTGGTGTGTGGACACGTTATCAAAAACTCCTAGTGGATTCCTACCAGCTGTGGTAGAAGAGTAGACGTACCCAGATTTATTGGGGAACTACTATAATTCCTTGTGTCCCCTGTGCTTGTGATTTTCTGTATTGTTTCTGTGATGTGTGCTATTTTCTTTGTTCAGATTATACAACACACTTTGCATTACACATATATATACATCAGTATTTTTAATTCCGCTTTAAAAACTAATAAAAAGTTTTAATACCCTATTCACCCCCCCCCCCCCTCTAGAGTAACTTAAGATCTAACCTCCACTTTCATAAAATACTAAAGCTAAACGATGCTCACGGATCCTGTCAATGGTGCTCCTGTGCTAGACTGCCCCGTCTCCATCTGCACCGACCTCTGGTGCTGCAGCATCTCCTCGGTTCCCTAAAATGATAAGGTCCAACGACTGTTAGTCAAAAGACTAAGCCAATCCCCCACCCCTCCTTCGGTGACTCCTAGGCACCGAGCGGGAGGAATGAAGCGGAGGACAACAAGAGGTGTAAACAATAGTAGATGACGGGAATAGAGTCTACAGGGAATGTCTACCATTACACTATATATATATCATAATTGAAGCAGTAAGTAAATTAGAGTAAGAACAAGTAAAGTAGACAAATAGAGCAAATATATAAAGGTAAGTAAAGAAAAGTAACCATTGATTTATAGGAATGCCCACACAAACCTATAGACCAAGGGGTCGTTTAGTATAAAAAGTCCCATAACCAACTTATACGATAGGGGTAGGGGTTGAAATGCATTGTTGATGCTATGCCATGCAAGGTATGCAGTTAAATGTTATGTTCACACAAGTGCAACTCACACACCACGCCTCTATGCGCACAGACCTTTAGTTCCCCCTTTTTGGAGCGAGCAAAACTCCCATGATACTTCCGTAGTGGCAAACGGAAGAGGTGGGTTGGGCCTTGCCCACCTCTAGGTTGGTATTTGCACTACCTAACCTAGATCTAACGTACGACTCAATGCTAAGAACACAACAACGAAGCTCCTGCGTACTCTTGCTAGTTAGTCCACCAGACTTGTCTTGGTAAAGGGCTATCCACACTTACCGAGCCCAAGTATTAATGTCGGTGCAATGACCAGCAACACTAAGGACCCACCACCTTATGCACATGCAAACATGTTAACATCTATCTCCGAGCCATAAGCTCCCCAGGCTAACTCGTCCGGCACAACAAATATGGTTGAGTCACAACTCATCTTGTATAATAACTTAACCCTACAGTTTTATGGTTGACCTTGGACTTCCCGAGGATTACCCTGTAAGGGGCTCGCTATGGTACTAGGAACTATACTGGGATGACACTGCAAGGCTCCCTTTCTCAAGGCATTTAATGTTATGGGTGTCCACCCATATGCCTAAGCCTCTTACCATTTCACTTGTATTAACCCTAGGTGGTTTATGACACGCCAGGGGAAAGACGATCTTTCGTCAATCCCAAGCACGACCTTACCCTCAGCTCACCCAGCACTCTTATCTCCTACACTCCTTTTTGATGACCTCATCCTCTTCATCCTGACCATGTACACCAACTACATGCCACATCCACTTGGTAGGTCCCTAAATACCCAAGTTTCCCATTTTTACTATACGCAGACCAAACTAACTATATGAAGCTAATAAATAGAAGTACTCCAAATATTCATCCACATGACACAAGATTTTTACTGGAGGACAATCATGGCATTATAAGACTAAAACCAAAGATTCATATTTTTCCTTAACATTTTAGCATTTATTTTAGTTCCTCCAATATTTGCCAAGCCTAAATGTGAACATGAAGTGTAATGTATTCTTATGATATGGCTCCCATAAAATTAAGGTAAATTTATCATGCCAAAATAACACCAAGTACAGAATGTCACAATTTTACAATTTGGATTTGCCCTCTAATTATAATATTTAGCATCTATCCAAAATTGGAGGTTAATGAAGGAACCATCAAAATTACTTATCCAAAAATTATGGGAAAATTACTAGACCTTTTTATTAGTCAGAAAAGTTCACTAGCCAAATTTCAGAATTTATAAAGGCAATTTAATCAAATAAATGAATATTCCAAAGAAACCATGTCTAGGGAAAATTATGAAAGAACCTACTGTTAAATAAGTCCAAAAATTACGAAAGAAATACTATATCTCCAATATGTTCATAAAGGCTTGCTGACTGAGTTTCACAATTTATGGAAATCATTTTCTCACCTAAATAATATTACAAATAAATCCGAATATGAATATGTTGTGAAGTAGCCTACTGATAACAATCTCCAAAAATTATATAAAAAATTACAGAGCCTCCTAGTGCCCTGAAATGTCATATCATCAAGTTACACATTTTCCATAGAGTATTGGACCCTCAATTATATTTCAAAAGGTTAAGGTAAAATAAGTGCATTGTGAATGAAGTGTTGGTTAAATCATTTTATTAATTACACAAAAATTACCAGATGCCTTTCATGTGATATTAAAGGCAATACCAAGGTTTCACCATCATCCAAGGCCATTTGAGCATGTCAATTTCCTTTACAAGAAAAAGTCCTAAAGGGGTTATAATCTAATTTAGGGGGAATAAATACTCCTAAAATTCTCTCAAAATTCCCTAGGGCATTATTACACCCCATGAACATATCTACTAAGTCCCATGACCATTCTAGGACTTTTGACCACATGACCTTCACAAGGTTATATATGCACCCCTGGGGATAAAGCTAGGGTCCTAGGGCATATCCACCTCCACACCACCCCAAATCACTCATGGGGGTGTTTTAGGTGATCCTAAACCAGTGGCCAAGGTTTCAACTCATGTTGATGAGTTTTGACCACCATACCCCAAGACAAACACCATGCCCTAATTTTGACCTAATTTGACCCAACTTGGGTTAACCAATTTCCCAACTAAATCATTCTCAATTGGGTTGAAAGTTTTACCAAGGTCATATAATATCCCTAAAGAGCACCCACCAAAATTTGGAGGGGATTAGGGGTCATTAGACCCATTAATTAATTAACATTTGATTTATGAAATTATTACAAAAACCATAGAAAAATGTTCTTCTAAAATTCCCATCTTTGGGTATTGTAAGGGGGTTGGTATAAATAGCCTAGGTTTCAATTTTCATGCCTATAGCATTTCTCTATCAAGAGTTATTCAAGGAAAGGTGACTGCCCTACCCTAGGGACCAGTCCTAGCAAAAAGGCTCTACAGGGAGCTACCGTTCCCCAATTGGGCTACAAAGTTTATGTTGGGCACTTTTCCAGCAGAGATGGTCCAGTATTTTTAATAATTAAAATAAAACACTGCTAAATGTGTGACAGAAAATGATATAAACATTTCATTCATTTAAATGAATCTGCACAAATCTTAAAGCAGGAATGGATGGCATCGGGTTATCCCCTTCCTCTGGCCAATGGCCAGGATTGCCCGTGCCTGGGTGAGCTTTGTCCCCATTTTCCTGGCCACCAAAGAGCCGCTCCGGCCGGCCAATGCCACCACCTTCGTTGAGGTGGTGGCCGACGATAGGCGATGGTTGGCCGGCCGGAGGTGGCCGGAACAGGGATATTTTGCGGGGGGAAGAGGGCTCGAGACGAGCCCTCTTGGAAGCGCGATCCGAGCCCAATTGAGCTCGGATCAAGCCCTGAAACATCAGAAGATCTAGCACTAGAGGACAGGAAGCAGATTGAACCTGTGTGGGGGCTTGGTGGCGCGTATTACGGCAAGTTGCCATGGCCAGAGGTGGAGCTTTCGGCGCCATGTCAATCCTATCTTCTGGTGCTCGATTTCTTCAGGGAAGAAGGGGGTTTCACTCCTTTCTGACCTCTGAAGTTGTTAAAGAGATCAATTGGGGGAGGGGAGGGGCCAGGGCATCAATTGCCATTAACACCATTAATGGTGATTTCGGCCACCTCCAATTCTCCCCTAATTCAGCTCCCCTGGCCATAGAAACTTCAGAATTCTGCTTGAATCTGAAGGGGGAGGTGAATGCTCATCAATTGGAGAGGGATTGCAGGATCCAATGCATTCAATGACCATGAATGTTCTCCTCGTCTCTCCAATTTGGGGGAAACCTCCATTTTCTCTCTCCTAATCATCATTTACAGAATTTGAGTGGTAATTTTAGTAATTACCAAGCCCATTAGGTGGTGGACCACTTAAGTTGGGCCTAGCCCAAATGGATTGGGTTTAATTTGGGCAAATTAGGTCATTTTGACCTAATTTAGGATAAGGTTGACCTTGGTCAAATTGACCATTTGGGTTGAGCACAATGGGTGGATAGTGACCCCTTGGACACCCTTAAAGGTTAAGAAGGTCTAGGTAGGGTCAATTTTACAAGGTGAGGGTGAATTGCCCCTTAATAGGGCACTTTTGACCAAATTAGGGCTAGAGTTGACATTGGTAAAATTGGTCACAATGGAGGTCCCATGATGGGGCTTTTTGGTCCATTAAGTCCCTAGTGTCCCTATAAGGTTAGGGGCAGGGTCAATTTGGCATGGTTGGGGCCAATTTGCCCTAATTGAATTAGTTTGACCAATTTAGGGTTAGGGTTGACTTTGGTCAATTTGGCCTCTTTGGTTGACCCCAATGAGTTCCTAGTGCTCCAAGGAGACCCCTAATGGGTTAGGGATACTATGGTGGGGTCAGGGTTCAAGGTGAGGCCCTAAAGTCCAACCCTAGGCTAGGTACCTGAAAACTGCTATATGCAGCTCACATGATCTTAAGCTCTTCCTATGGTTTTGTCAAGACCTAGTCATGACAAAACCAACTTTGGGGTCTAGTTGTTTGGGGGATGTTACAACATCTCATCCTCATCTTTTCTCCTAACTCTCTTTGGTGAGTGTTTTCATCCGTTAGTTTTTAGTTTCTCGCTTCTATTTGTTGTATTCGAATTATTTGTCAAAGTTTCGGGACGAAACTTCTTTTTAGGGGGAGTGGCTGTAACGCCCTGAATTTTTGGCTATTATTTGGAAATATATTGATGACGTCATAATGACGAAGGGCGTTACGTTAGTGCGGAGTTAACGGTGCGCAACTGTTTTCGCGTTTTCACGTCCGTTCGTTCAAATCGACCAAATTTTGAAACGACCCGGATTTGAAAAATTTTACGTTGAGAAATTAGATTATTTAATTTTAGAAAGGTTGTAAAGTTTTGTGGCGATCCGAGCAATATTAGAGCCTCGGTAATTCTTAGAATATTTGTATATTTATTGTTCGCCGGAAACTTCAGAAATTTTTATCTCGAGAACGGTACGTCGGATTTTGATTTCGGCTTCACCGTTGAATTCTTAGCGCCGGCATTCGCCTTTGGTGCGATTTTTATCGGTTTAGGCGTTCGTTTAGTTTTTGGTAATAATATAATATCATTATATTCATTATTATTAACGTTAATGTAAAAGGAATTTATAAATATACATTCTTATATAATTCCTCCAATGACATTGAATTCGTTGGGTATTATATATATATATATACCGAATTTGTAAAATGAATTTTATCATTTTATTTCGTTGAATGAATCACTTCATTCAACTGATTCTCTTCCCCACTTATTATTATTTATATTAATATTATTATTTTTATTATTGATATTATTATTACAATTAATAATTATATATATATATATATACATATCTACTTCCCCGTAAGAAAACCTAGATTTATTTTCTTTTCTCCGGCCATCTGTGAACGAGTGAGAGGTGCGTTTTCCGTGAGACTTCAGATCGCCATCATCGGAGCTCCAGAGCACGAAATCATCACCGGAGCATAGATTTGCAAAGCTCTCGTCGAGCTCTTCGCGTGTGCGGTAAGTATTTCTAATTTCGTGGATTTTAGTTGACGAAGGGTATAGCCCTAAACCATCTTTTTGTCCCAAAAGTTTCAGAAACTCTTCCTTGAGGCCTTCTAGCGGTAGATCTGCGATGTGGAGCGCGTTGGAGGTCATTTTTTTCGAAAGTTTTGAGGAAAGTGGTGGATTCTTCGCCCTTGCCACGTTATTGCTCATTCTTTACCCTTCTTGCTACTTTTATCTGATTTAGACAAAGTATTTTCAACTCATTTCTGTCAAATGACTCGTACCCCGTAAAATTCGTCAAGTATAAAGTTACCGATTTCTGTAATTATAAATTCGCCATTTTCGTTATAGTCAATTCGTCGATATCATTTCGACGAATTCGCCGATAGGATTAGGCCTTCGCCGACTTCGTCATATGTCTTCGTTAGTATTTTTGCTAAGTGTCTTTGTGATTCGTCGATTAGTTTTAGGCTTTCATCGAAGTAGTTAGTCGATTCGCCGAAATCGTGGAGTGTTTTCGATAGTGATTTTGTCGAATGATTCTTGTGTCATTTCGACGAATTCGCCGAGTTTTCCTTGGATTCGTCGAATATATTTCGACGAATTTACTGTAAGGTTGGATTTTCCTGCGATTGTTCTCGGGTTTTTCTATGGTATCTGCTTTGGTCAAGATAATGTGAATCTCTATCCCTAGTTGATTTATAATGGACTGTTAGTGTAGTTGTACAATGAGACCACTATCACAGTGCCTATTTTCCCTTCCGTGGGCATGTAAACTCTTGGTTGTGTGGGCTGTAACCGCCGCCACAGTGCTTTTGTGTCATGGATGTTTTGGTCTGATGGTTGGTTGAAAATAATGTCTCCGCCTCAGTACTGTTTTGTTTTTGGCTGAGATAGTGATTCATTTCTTGGGCAACTCATTATCCCTTTCCCTTTGGATGTTGTTGCAATTCAACTTTGATCGCATTTTGTGTCAATCTTCCCTTACTATTGGATGATAATACTTCTTTATTAGATTGCTGATGTTCACAGCTATTCTTGGTTGGATTGGTAACCCTATTTTGTTGAGTTTTCTCTTACTCTTTGATTATGATGTCTTTTCATGCCTTTATGCTGAGTCATTCTTTTCTTTTGAATGCTTCAAGTTCGGATCAGTAGCAGGTGGAGCTGACCGAGTTCTGTTTCCTTCAGATCTGCTGTAGTTGTTTCCTTATATATATACGAGTGACAGGCACGGGCCTCCGGCCCGATGAAAGGCGACATTTGTCGTGAGGGAGGCATTTGTCGTGGGGGAGATATTTGTCATGAGGGCAGCATTTATCGTGGGGGCAGCATTTATCGTGGGAACGACATTAGTCGTGGGGACGACATTTGTCTTGGGGGCTTCTGACTATCGCTAAACTTTTGAGATACCTGCATAACTTCAATCGAAGTAGATAATAATCTAAACCATAACTTAAATCTGTTTCTAAATTTCTACTATAATTCAGAATATTAATTGTGGAATCACTTGGTATGAAAGTTTGGTGAATTGAGGATTGATTTAACATGAAAAATATACTTGAGGAAGATTTGAATGTGAAAACAGCAATCGATCCGACTATTAAGTATTCCAATTTCCTAGTGGCCTCAGATTCGATTTGGATTTAAGACCATCTAAAAGCAGTACTCCAAAATATCAAGCTGATGAACAGGGAGATCAGATAAAAGGGGCACACTAAAGATAAACTTAATTAAAGACTTACATAATCCAAACAAAGTTTTGGATTAAACGTATACTCCCAATTCCCTAACCATTAGGTTTCTCCCAATTCCCAATTGGTGTAATGCTATGAAAGCTTTCATCCTCGTTAATCTAAGAAGATAAAATAATGACGTTGGGGGCATTAAAGCTTTCATCCTCGTTAATCTAAGAAGATAAAATAATGACGTTGGGGTGCCACGATGGAGATCCAAATGAGCATCCCGCGGAATTAAAAAAAACACGATTCTAAGTGTAAAACTAAAACAAATAAAGATCATAGCAGAATGAAGATATCAATAAACTCTATTTTTTGGCCCCTGTTAACATACGTTGGGGTGCCACGGGGCGACATTTGTCGTGAGGGCGAAATTTGTCGTGAGGGCGACATTTGTCGTTGAGGCGACATTGGACGTGGGGGCGACATTGATCGTGGGGGCGACATTGCTCGGTGGCGACATTGGTCCTCGGGCCCTATTTGAGTGCAGCGGTTGGCTTCAGCAGCACATGCAAGAAACATTCGTAGGGGGAGGCGCCACTCGTCGGGGGCGGCGACATCATCGGAGGCGGCAACACCCAGCGAGGGTGGCGACACTCGACGAGGGCGGCGACACTCGGCGAGGGCGGCGACACTCTGCGAGGGTGGCGACACTCGGCAAGGGCGGTGACAATCAGCTTTAATAAATGTTATCATTAAGTCTTAAAGCAGTTTTAATTCCTTTATAAAGGTTGTCAACAGTATTAGTAAATAAAATTCTATAAGGGTCCATTCGTTTGGACGGAATTGGCTTTCTGGAATTGGCATTGGCGATTAGAAATCCAATTCTAGTGTTCAGCGGAACGAAATTTACGAGGATATTGGTTTTATATGAAAACTCATGGCTTTGACTTTGAACTAAAAAATCAAATCGTCAATTCTTACCTCCACCCACGAGTTTTCCGCATAATCGAGGGTTTTTGCCAGAGTTTTTCGGCCTACGTGCATGTTTTCCTGTCGCGAGTGGGTTTTTCCGTCGGGCGCGTGTTTTTCGGTCGGCGCGTTTTTTTCAGTCGGGCATTCATTTTTTGCCCAGGCTGGCGTTTTTCGCGCAAGAGCGCGTTTTTTCGGTCGGCCGTGGGTTTTTCGGCCGGCCGGGCAATTTTCACCCGGGCGCGCGTTTGTTTTGCTCGGGCGTGCTTTTTTCGCTCGAATGCGATTTTTCCGGCCGAACGCGGTTTTTCCGGTCGAACGTGATTTTTCCAGTTGGAAGCGAATTTTCTGGTCGGGCGCGATATATTTTGCTGGGACGCGATATTATTTGCCGAACGCGATTTTTTAGCCCGGGCGCAGTATTTTCCACCCGGGCGAGATTTTTTCCCCAGGGAGCGTTTTTTTTGCCCGGGAGCATTTTTTGGAACGGGAACGTCCGATCGCATTTTTTTCGACCAGGCGAAAAAAACGGGTCCGGGCGAAAAAAATCGCGTCCGGGGGAAAAATCGCGCTCGGGCGAGAAAAACTCGCCCGGGCCAAAAAAATCGCGTCGGACGAAAAAAAACGTGCCCGGGAAAAAAATACGCGCCCGGGCGAAAAAAACGCGCCCGGGCAAAAAAAACGCGCCCGGGCGGAAAAAAACGCGACCGGGCGAAAAAAACGTGCCCGGGCGAAAAAACATTGCCCGGGCGAAACAATCGCGCCCGGGCGAAAAAATTGCGCCCGGGCGAAAAAATCGCGCCCGGGCGAAAAAATCGCGCCCGGGCGAAAAAATCGCGCCTTCGGCGAAAAAAAAACGCGCCCTGGCGAAAAAAGCGCGACCGGGCGAAAAAAAAAAACGCGACCGGGCCAAAAAAAAACGCGACCAGGCGAAAAAAACGCGTCCGGGAGAAAAAATTGCGTCCGGGCGAAAAAATTGCGCCCGTGCGAAATCAACGCGGTCGGCTGAAAAAATCTAGCCCGGGCGAAAAAATCGCGCCCGGGCGCGAGTTTTTCTCCCGGGCGCGCATTTTTCGCCCGGAAAAAAGTGCTCACCTGGGCGAAAAAATTGCGCTTGGGCGAAAAACGCGCTAACACATTTTGAGTTTTATAAAATTATTGTATAATGTCAATTCCAATACCAATTCCATTATTCAGCCAAACAACTTTTGTGCCTCAATTCCAATTCTGTTGACTGAATTCAATCTTACAGCCGAACAACAAAATTAGAATTCTGTACAAAGCCAATTCATGTAGATATTCGTTTTCGTCGAAAAGCCAATTCCAGAAAACCAATTCCGTTCAAACGAACGGACCCTAATAGAGATTACAATACTTGTGCGCTCAAAAAATTTAGAAGGCAGTGCACCACAATACAAAGGAATATACTAACCTCAACTTTGGCGTATTCTGCTTCTCCGCTTGCAAGAATAGATAGCTTGTAAGTTTTATATGTACTAAAATTTATTTGCACATCTCATATGTACCTAAATCCAAATCTAATCCTTAATTCAGTATATCACCAAGATTAGCTAGATCAAAAACTTTGTTTTACCTAGTTCAGCGGCACATTGCTCTATTTATTTTGTAGATTATCCAATGCAACCACGAAAACACTAACAATTGTCGAGTAATTGCTCCATCTGTTATGCATCAAACCACCACCATTTATCTACAATCAGATTAATTAAATAATTAATATATGAAAAATAAACGTAGTTCATAATTTACTTCTTGAAATGAACCAATGCTTAGAAAGTGCAGGAAACAGGACATAATTTGGGTAGAAAAATACTTAAAGTGAAGTAAACAACCTTACGTCTAGAGAATCAAAGGGATAGAAAGTTATCCTACAAAATCATAGTTCAATTCCCTTTGTTAGTTCAATTAATTGTCATAATAATCAATTATTGTTGCATATCAAAAGAGAGTATTCCATGTTTAGATGACCAATCAACAGTTTGTGATGTAATCTGAAAAATAGGTAAAAGAATATAGGAATTTGGATAATCTTCAACCTACACATCTCTCCTATATGATTCAATCTAAAAACCAAGATTATTTTTTGAGGGAAATATAAGCAAGTTTGACGAGTTAATCTCGTAAGTATTATTGTGATATAAAAGCAACAAACAACTGCAAATTATTAAAGAGAAATATAACATTTCTTCTATCATGGGAAAAGGAAAAACAAAGAGACAGTAAATTTGTTCATCTCAAAGCTTGAAGTTGCTCCTCTGAAGGCAACTGTATGGGAAATAGTCTAGATTTATACGTGGATTTCAGCTTGTTAGGTTTCAAAGCAGCCACAGAAAAAGATTTTATCTTGCGCCATCTTTTAAAAACGATCAGCTGGCGGAAGGCGATGGCTTCTTCTTGATGGTGCATGGGTAGGTTGATGGAAATACAGCACAACCGAGTTTCCTTTTTTAAGAGATTTCAGCAATCAGAACTCAAAACACCATCCAAAGCTTTCATGGAAATTAATTTTTTGGTGTAGAAAGGTAAAGAAATTAAACCTAATAAAATTTCTCCTATACAGCATGATGGAAATACAGCACAACAACACACCACCCCCTACGGACATCTTCATTCATGAAAAATGAAATTTAATGCCAAAATTAAAGTTGAAGAAAGTGAAAACAATTGAGTAGCAATGTTTATACCTGGGCAGCAGCTGGGGGCTGAACCCTCGCACTCTCCTCCTCACAGTCATCTTCAAGCATGATGCCACAAAAGGTGGAGAATCAGAAGCCCTAATTGAATGTGAAGAAAGTGAAAACAGTGGAGTAAAATTAGAGGAAACTGGGAAAAGGAGATAAAAAGCTCTATTCAGCGTGTATACCTGCATTACAAGTGACGGGCGACCCTTAACGCCGGCACCCCATTGATTTCTGAGAATGTAAAGTGAGAGACGGAGGCTGAGAGTGTGAGAGATAGAGATAGGGAGAGAGAGAGAGAAAGAGAGAGAGGAGATGAGGAGAGGGGGAGAGATAGAGCGAGAGAGAAAATAGAGTTACAGAGAAAGAGAAGCGCGGTCGTGAAGTAGCAAGAGAAAAAAGAAGCAAGCAAAGATTGAGGCAGCGATAGGCTTAGATAGGGCACTGGAGAGCGGAAATGCAGCGGGGCACTGGGGAAAGCCTAGTCGTAGAGAATGTAGAACAGAAGGGTTTGAGTGTACTTACAGAAAGGGTGAAGCATGCATCGAGAGGAAATCGAAGATGAAGATTTGTAGAAATGACGTAGGAATACCCATGCGTGATGACGACGGGTTGCGCTTGTTGGGCGACGAAAGCAATTTTTCGCTTGGATGCAAGGATCTTCGTGAGTGGAAGGCTTCTACGTCGGCGACGGCGGGATGGAAGGCTGGCATCGGGGGTGGGATGGAAGTTGCGTGCATCGCGGGGTCGAGGGAGGTTTGCGTGGAGTCGGAGAGTATCAGGGAAAATAGGGGTGGATCTCGATTCGGGAGCGGGCCTGACGATATTTTTGAAGCCATTAGCATTTTTGAAGCCATGATGAACGGTCAGAATTTGTCCAATGGCTTTTAAATTCATGGCTTTAAAAAGCCACCCATAAATCTTTTTAGAATAGTATATATATATATATGCTACTTCCGTAGTCATGCTATTTATGCAATTTCTCTTTGGAAAGGTTTTATGGTAGTTATTTTATATACAAAACTGCATAGTTCTTCATACATAACATTTCTTTCAAACTATCATCCTTCTATTTTGAAGCTCGTAAAAGAAACTTTTTTATCTATACTAATCTAGAAGTTGCATATCATTAGAATGCTGGTTAGTTCATCATGCTTATATAGGGTAAATTAAAGTAAATTATGTATTTTTCGCTGCGTATATCTATACTTTCTTATTATGGACTAGTTGATCCATTAAACCGAGGGACGCGGTGTTTGAAAACTGTAAACTTAAATTATGTTTTAAACATAAAGTCCATGGCTTTCTAAAGAAAACTGTGAAGGTAAAGCTTCATGAGCGTCTGCAGTTGTCCCTTGTACGATGTGGTATCATGACGCGTATTTTCTCTTACTCTGATGCATTATTTAATACGGAGAAAATGTTGGTTGTGACACCCTTAGTGCTAGATCTTTAGATCTAATTAGGAGAGATATCGAGCTCAAAAGTGCTTGATTTTCTAAGACTAATGGAGTTTCGTAGGAAGTGGCTACAATAGAATTTACGTTCTAGCTAGGGCATTGTTCGCCGCGAAAATGTCTTCGATCAACTCCTCTCATCAATACGAAATTAAAGGAGTTGATTTCGTGAAGATCGATGGCCTAATGAGGGAGTATTGGAGGAGAGAAGGTGAAATGACCTAACACTAATTTGGGAAAGCTGATGAATAGTCCCAGGGAAAGTGGGTTATGATATTTTAATGGGTTATGACATTTTAAAATTAAGTTGGATATTATAAACATTTCTCTGGATGAATAGTCCCAAGTTAATGGGATATGATATATAATTGGGCATTTAATCATTTAATGGGACCCATGAATATTGGTGAAAGTCCAACAACTAAAGGAAGAAAAGAATTGATCTTGAATTGGAGCTGAGATTTCACGGACAGACAATTGGAGGTGTTTAACAGAGGATTTGTTCTCTGTTAGCTAATGCCCGATGGTAGCGCTACCGCCGCCATTAGCATGTCGACACTTGGTGTCGACAGGAAGGGTAGGTGTCGACGGGAAGGGCTAACTTCTCGTCGATCCCCTTATAGTCGACGGGAAGGGCCAACTTCCCGTCGACCCCCTTGCAGTCGACGGGACAGGTTAGCTTCCCGTCGACATCGACGGGAAGGGTTAGCTTCCCGTCGACATCGACGGGAAGGGGTGTCGTCTGGATCACTAATGCCTGGCGGTAGCGCTACCGCCAGCATTACCAAACAGGGAACTTCAATTCTTCCCCTTTGGTGGGGTAGGAGTTCCTGGATTCCCATGTCAATTGGGTGAGGTGTAGATGAATGTTATGATCCTGAAATGGGGCATTTCGATGCACAATTGAAAGAAGAATTTAGAGGACTTGTTTATATAAATGCTCCCATCGGTTGATAATCTATCGGATGATTAGATTTGTGATAAGAATATGTACACTCCTGTTGGATTTCATAATTTTTGGATAAGTAGTAATAGAGATATTGCTGTTTCATTTGATAACTTGAAGGTGATATAAATGCTGAATGTGAAGGTTGATGGGACCAAAATTTTTTATGAATCATGTACATGCTAGTACGGGCCTGTGATAATAATTTCAGATTTATGTTGTTGAGATGTCTCCTTAAATGAGCCTTCAATTGTTAGTTTTATGTGGAATCGTAAAAAGGACATGTTTATATAAATGCGCACATCGTTTGACAATCTACCAGATGTATAGATTGGTGATAACCTCTCAATTAGGTTGATAGCTTTATCGTGTTGGAACACGATATGATCTGTGCATGAGGATTGAATACTGGTGAAATCTTCGGGCTTACTTATATAGCAAAATATGGATATGTCTCTTTACGCACAAGTAGTACTGCTGGATCTTGTAGAGTAATTTCCATGTTATACGCACGACACCGCACAAGAGTTATAGCAACTCGGTATGGGTAGAATTGATGGCTTGTTGCGGGTTATAAGATATGGTTATATCTTATGGTGAAATGTTAGGGGCTTGGTTGTTGGGGGCCTTAGATGTTAATTAGCATCGATTGAACTGGAATGATGTGAAAGGTAAGAAGGATCCATCCGTGGGTCCTTGGGTGCTTGATAACACAGATTATGCATGAGAATAACATGAAGGTGCATGGCTAACACATGGTGGTGTAATGATCCTGGTTGAAGGATTGCTTGTAGCAGATCTACGGGCTCGCCAGTTGTCACACCGACGGGAGCTGGCAGATAGATCTTGGCCGGTTGGGCTGTGCTCTTTGTGTTTACTTCCAAAGAGCCCTTCCGTTCCTAGCGACCGGTTGGGTTGTGCTCTTGGTGTTTACTTCCCAAGTCCCTTTCTGAGTCCAGTACGCAGGTGCTCCGCTGTTGTGTTCTTAGCATCGAGGCGTATGAAAGTCCTAGGTCTGGTATGTGCATACCCACCTAGTAGTGGAGAAGCCCGTTCCACTGCCACCGTCTGGCCACGACGGGGGGCGCCTGAGAGGTTAGCTACCCTCAAAAAGTGGGAACTATAAGTCTATGTCGACATAGCAAATATGCATGGCTGAGTCATGATATCATAATCAATGCATTGCATTCATCCTTTCATGATCATAACATTGCACCGCATCGGGTCCATCATATAAGTTAGTATGGGCTATTTTATATGATTGGTTCCAAATTGGAAACCTTAACCTATAAGTTTGTATAAGCATTCATATAAGTTAAGGTATGTTTTGAAACTGAAAATATACTGCTTACTTTTATATTGATACACTGCTAGTATAGATGTGCTTTTGTATACATGTTGATACCTCTTGCTGTTACCTGCTTTCATGTTGTACTGTTGATATAGAACTGCGAGATTATGAACATCAACATGTCACCTGCTTGTTATATTATTGATTATATTGCAGCTTCTCTTCAATCCCTTCCGCCCGGTGCCTTGGAGTTGTCGGGGGAGAGGATGTGAAGCCACTTTGTCTTTATGACTAACGGTTGTTACACCAATACTTTTAGGAGCGCACCCAGGTGGAGCAGCGGCGTACGACACAGGAGGACAACCAGGCCAGGGTGACAGGGTTGGTGACTACGATACCTTGGCTACCGTCAGTGGCAGATGTGAGCGAGTGTTCGAGATCTATCCTTAGGGCAAGTTTGTACTATGATGTTTAACAGGAGCTTTTGTAGCTTCATTTTCTTTTGTACTGTAATGGACATTATTACTTAGTTGTGACTAAATAGCTTCTGTTGTTTTGCATTATTGATGGGTTAGCATGATGATATTTGAGAATAGCCGGCAGGATAGGCGTCTTGTGGAGTGGGCTAGCCCGTGTGTTGGCACTTCCGCAAGGCGGTTGTCCTGTGCATAGGTCTCCCCTCGGCCGTGTCTTGTGTTTCGGAGGGGGGTCTTACATCCCCTCTGTGAGTTATCACAACGACATCATTGTGTGAGTGTCATTCACACGATGATATTGTACTTAGAGACTTTTATTTTGCTATCCTGAACTATTATGATATCGAAACATGCAGAGGTTGAATGATGTCCTGTTCTGCTTGTCACATCAGATAGACATCAATTACAGAATGTACTTATCATTGACTATGGGACTTCTCCAAATCTGGAATATTGTGGGCAATATTCCCAATGATCTCCCCCGATTTGAAGAAGTCGTAACCTAGTCAATGATAAATCACAATAATGAATAATAAGAGCAGGAAAAAATGCTGAACATAGTAATGCACAAGAACAAAGAGATGTTATCATAGGAGTCGGTAACAGTCGACTTTACCAATGCTTTGCCACAATCTGAAGGATGTGGGCCAATTTAAAAGGTGGTGGATCAATTCTCAAAGTATCTCACCTTCATCCCTAACACAAGGGATATTATAATAAAGGAGACAACTCGACTATTCATTAAAAAGTGGTAAAGTATTTGGGGTTGCCTGGAATGATTATAAGTGATTGTGAACCACGATTTATACGAATAATAAGTATGAGAGTTGTTCAAGCTGATGGGTCTGAATTGACCTTCTCCACCAGCTTCCACCCTCATGCTGATGGGCAAACTTAGAGGGTGAATTCTTTGCTCGAGTGCTACTTTCGTCACTTTGTGACTGCTAATCAGCAAGATTGTGCCAAATTGTCAGATGTGGCGCAATTCTCTTACAATATACAACGCAGTGATGTGACCATAAGAAGTCCAATTTAGCTTATCATTGGATGGTAACCACTTACTCTGCACACTTTGGTAACCATAACAGATGATGGAAGAACCCCAGGGTCATGGGAAGAACACGCAAACATTTATAGATCATGCTTAGAAAAAGCATGCAAGCAGATGAAGAAGTTGCCTAATTCAAGGTGACGATTGGTAGAGTACACAGTAGGAGATTAGGTAATGGTATAACTCCTACCCCCAGTAATTCAAGGCTTTGCACAACATGCACAAAGTCTTGGTTAGAAGATATGAAGGACCATTTTTAGTGATTGCCAAGGTGGGTAAAATTTTCTATCACCTAGACCAACCAAGAACTTTGAAGATTCATCATGTGTTTCATGTTAGCATGTTCAAAGCTTACCATGAGGATAATGAAGATCTTCAAAAAGGAATACCCCAGAGAGCACCCCCAGTGATGACCAATTCTTTTGACAAAGATGTGGAAGAAGTGCTCACAAAAAGGATGATTGGACGATTGAGTGTGCAGCATAACACACAATATTTGATCAAGTGGAAGACAAGTATGAAGCTACGTGGGGGACAATAGATAACCTCTAGCAATTCAAGGACATCATTCAACATTATGAAGCGATGAGAGCATTGTCGGGATAGGTAGGGGAGGATGTCACGACTCGCCCTCTTATGGCCCACTCATGGCTATTCTTCATGACACTCATAACAAATTTCTAGAAGAACTCTAGAAGCTTGGTGAAATTTTTAGAAAATACAAGAAAAGTATATAAGTATTCTAGAATGTTGTCATAGAAATATCTAGAGAAAAATCTAGAGAATTCATGAATGTTGTACATAAAAGAGAGTGATAAACTAATCAAGAAAAGGGGTAGTCTAGATCCTTCCATCATTTGGAGGACATTTTTTTGGGGCCTATAAAAGGAGGACTACTCACATGCGGACCCATATAGAGACACACCCGGGCACATGCCCGGGCGTTTAAATCACGAAATACGGCCCAAAGATCGGTACTGATCCATTCGAGTGCCAACTATGCCCTTTTTGTTTATATTATTCCCCCTTTCTTCATAGCTTGCGATGACCAACGACAGCGAGGCTTCCGTGAATAGCAATTTGGTGTCCGTGCTTCTTTGTTCTTCCCCATCCTTAGCTTGCGTCGCCGCTCGCTAGTCGAGCAGAGACCAGAGCATATTGAAATCCAGTTCAGGTTCTTAGCATTCGTTTCCAAGTCCTAGATTTTCCATTTCCTTCGATTTAAATCTGTCGTGTTCCTAAATATAGTCGAACATTTGCATCATCTGGTCTTCCTAATTCCCATCCTTCAAATTAGCAGTTGACTAGGGCTTCGTTTGGCGCGGCTTATTTGCTCCGGTGAGTTTGGTCAAAACGCCATTATCATAGAATGCATGTTTGGCAAGACAAAGTTATGACCGCAATAACGAAAATAAACTAGTTTTGAGCATAAAATGCAAGTTTTTTTCTAGGTGAGGTCTGGCGTTCACGAATGACGGTTCATGACCACGGACGAAGCCTAGGTGAGTTCTTCACTACTTCGCCTCATTTCTCACACATCTTTATTCTTTGGTGAGAAATCTCTTCATCATTTTGAAAGGGCTCCTTTATTTCAGTTTTTTGCATTGTATATGCCCAAGCTTTTCCAAGCTTCAGGCAGATATATACTAGAGTATTTATTTAAGCACAGTTTCCCTTTTACATTATATGGATTAAATAGAAAGGAAAGGACATTGAAATCTTGACAAACTTGTTACAGCAGAACAATCTCCTTGTGTTTCAAGGCCTTAAAATGGGAAGTGTTGCAAATATTTTTGATAAATTTCAACTGGTACTTATGAGTGTCCTAAAGCTACACAAACGGGTCAAAGCAATTTGTTTAATTTATCTTTACATCTGTAATTATACTGGTTAGTACCTCAAAGTGTAGTCTTTGATTGCCAAAAGAGATGAGAGCATTTTATGAAATTTATGCTTAAAATCCAGTAGGCTAATTTGATGATGGAAGGTCTGAATCTATTTGTGTTTAGTCTCTTTAGTCTCAGGGTTTCTATTCTAGTTATTAGGATAAGTTTTTCTTTTGTCTCGGGGTTCCAATTCTAGTTATTTCAAAGTAGTTGAAAGCTAATTAGCTTGGTTTTGATTTTCATCAATCATTTAGAAGGTTTTCCAAGAATTAGGTCATTTGCTAGGTTTCCCACAATTGTGAATTTGTCATGTGAATATGTGTTGGGACTTTGCAGTAGTTTGTTAGTGGTAAAACGGTTCTGAAATCTGAATGTTTATTTGCAAATTGAATCTTCTAAATTAATGGTCTGTTATTGACCATTTGCCCGGTTTGGAATGCTTAAGCTTTCATTTGCAAAATGGTTATGTTTTCACAAGCAATATCTAAATACTCTCACTTGTTAAATTGAATGCTCATTTTTTACTTGCATATGCAAAATCTGAATGCGTATGTTAAAATTTACTATGCACGTGCTGCGCCAAAATCTTAGTTCTGCCCCTGGGACTACTTATTGATAGCCATTCAAGCCTTCAAGCAATATTACTGTTGCGGGTCGCTCGGGTGCTCTGGTAGACAGGTCAAATGGAACCACCTTAGCTCGGAAGCGAACCGAGCGCGCAAACAGTCAATTTGAGATTCGTTGAGTACACTGAGACTTTTTAACGTGGAAAACCCGGAAATGGCAAAAAATCACGCGGCCGGAGCTGTACCGACCAAATTCCACTATCTTTTGGGGGTTACAATTAGATACTTAGAACTCGAGCGCGACATGCCGCTACTCGTTACAATGATAGAGAGAGAGTGAGAGAGTTCTGAGGGTGACAAGCCACCTCTCAGAAAAACTAAGTCTTTTTCCTTCTGAGAATGTTGGAGAACAAAAGTGAGATGCTCCGGAGAACAAAAGTGAGAATGCAGAGTCGCCTTTCGGGATGCAGGAAACTTCAAGTCCACGAAGGAGATCTTCAAGCGCCGAAGGAGAATTCCGTGAAAATCTTCAAGGAGCTCTCCCATGTGCAGAAGGCAAGGTCCTTTGAAATGAAGCACTGGGCTCCTTTTATAGCTTTGGCCGGGGGTAGCCCGGTAATTTTGCCATTGTAACTACCGTAACAACCTGGTGGACGAATCACGTTTTCTGGTTCGGAGCACACGGATCGCCATTTTTCATAAATGACCGTCTCGCCCCTGGGCAGTTCGGACAGCTTTGTTGAAGGCGAAAAAGGCGACAAGACATTCCTGCAATTTGAGAAACTAGTAATACAAAATGTGAGCATGTCGGAAAAACAAAATGTGAGCATGTCAGAAAGACAAAATGTGAGAATGTCAGAAAGACAAAATGTGAGCATGTCAGAAAGACAAAATGTGAGCATGTCAGAAAGACAAAATGTGAAAGTGCTCTGAGCGCACTCAGAAGCGTTCTGAGCGCGCAACGAACGGAGAAGCCATATGAGCGACTGGGGAGGCATTCTGAGAATGCTCAGAAGCATTCCGAACGCGTATGAGCGCGGAAGCGTTCTGAGCGCGCAACGAACATGGAAGCGTCCTGATCGCGCTGTGAGGCGTTCTGAGCGCGCAACGAGCGCGAGAGCGCTCTGAGCGAACGGAGAGGCATTCGGAGCGCGCACTGAGCGTGGGAGCGCTCTGAGCGTGCAATGAATACGAGAGCGTTCTGAGCGAACGGAGAGGCGTTCTGAGCGCGCAACGAGCGTGGGAGCGCTCTGAGCGCGCAACGAATACGAGAGCGTTCTGAGTGAACGGAGAGGCGTTCTAAGCGCGCAACGAGCGCGGGAGCGGTCTGAGCGCGCAACGAACTCGAGAGCGTTCTGGGCGGAATCCGGAACCTGAAGAGCGGGTGGCGAGTCAGAAGAGGGGGGATTTGCCCCAACTCTGTTACGGGGGAGAGTGGCTCGGCTGCACCCTAAGGGGGGCGCGGTGCGGCCGCACCAGAGGGGGGTGCGGCTTGGCTTGGCCGCACCCCAAGGGGGTGCGTCCGGGCCGCACCCAAGGGGGTGCTGCTTGTCTTGGCCGCACCCCAAGGGGGTGCGGCTTGGCTTGGCCGCACCCCAAGGGGGTGCGGCTTGGCCTGGCCGCACCCCAAAGGGGGTGCGGGCGGGCCGCACCCAAGGTGGTGCGGCTTGGCCGCACCCCAAGGGTGTGCGGCCTGGCCGTACCCCATGTGGGGTGCGGCGTGGCCGCACCCCACATGGAATGCGGCTTGGCCGCACCCCACAAGGGGTGCGGTTTGGCCGTACCCCCCACTATGGGTGGTGCGGCTATTCGCACCCCACTAGTGGGGTGCGGGCTAGTCGCACCCCAGTAGTGGGGTTTGGCTATGGTGGCGTGCTCCGTGCGTTTCGTGCGTGTTCTCGCACTGGCGGTTGGCGGCGGAAATGGCGGGTTCAGTTTCTTCAACTTGGGCGATCATACGTTGACCGTTGACCCCACCTCCCTTTAGTGGAGTTTTCTCTAGACGCACTCAAAGGCCTTTATGGATGTATAACATAAGCCCCCCAAACCTTCGGAGTCCGAATTTCAGCGCGGAGGAGTTCGGAGGTTTCAATTTTTCTGTGGCAGCTTTGATCATTGCTCTCTTCGTGGTGCCTTGGGTGGAAATTGCTGTCGAAGGATGAGTGTGTGGTTGCTTTTGCTTTCTTGTTCTGTTTAGGAGTTTCTCTCTCTGCGCTGCGTTGCGATAGCACTCTCATGACCTTGCTGCCCTGGTTGTTGTCGAAGTGTCGATTGAGGAAAGGTGCATCAAGATGGCCGATGGAGGATGTTCGTACTTTGGGATTGTTGTTAGCTTGCTATTTAGCGTTGATACCTGAACAGCTTGATGGGCTTTTACAAAATACCGGATGAGCCTGCGCGAGTCTTAGTAGAATATTAGTTTGCGGGAGTCTGAGCTCGCGGCTTTTTACATAATAGAAAATTAGTTTGCGCGAGTCTGAGCTCGCGGCTTTAATAATATAGAAAATTAGTTTGCGCAAGTCTGAGATCGCGGATTTTACATAATAATAAAAAATTAGTTTGCGTGAGTCTGAGCTCGCGGCTTTTACATATTTGAAAAATAGTTCGCGGGAGTCTGAGCTCGCAGCTTTTACATAATAATAATAATAATAATAATAATAATAATAATAATAATAATAATTAATTAGTTTGCGCGAGTCTGAGCTCGCAGCTTTTACATATTAGAAAAATAGTTCGCACGAGTGTGAGCTTGCCGCTTTTACAAAATAAGAAATTAGTTTGCGCGAGTCTGAGCTCGCGGCTTTTACCGAATAAGAAATTAGTTTGCGCGAGTCTGAGCTCGCGGCTTTTACATAATATAGGCTTGGCCGGTGAATAGCGGGTGTATTCAAACTGAGGGCGAACGCAAGGGGGCAGACCCTTACGACATCGGGACTCGACGGCGGAGGAGAAGGGCGAACCTTCAATCGACGGCGGTGCAAAGCCCCCGGGGCAGGGCCCCAAAGTGGCCGTTGAATAGCTGGTGTATTCAAACCGAGGGCGAACGCAAGGGGGGCAGGCCCCTACGACGCCGGGACTCGACGGCGGAGGAGAAGGGCGAACCTTCAATCGACGGCAGTGCAAAGTCCCCGGGGCAGGGCCCCAAAATGGCCGGTGAATAGTTGGTGTATTCAAACCGGGGGCGAACGTAAGGGGGGCAGGCCCCTACGACGCCGAGACTCGACGGCGGAGGAGAAGGGCAAACCTTCAATCGACGGCGGCGCAAAGTCCCCGGGGCAGGGCCCCAAATGGGTTCCTGCAGTAGAATAGTTTAGGACAGGTAAAACATAATTAGAAAATGAACATTGATACATGCTCAAGTGTAATCGTGCGGCTTCTGAGTCAAATGTTTCTGATAGAAGTTTGACGAGAGAGAAGGTAACATCAAGCTCCCTTTGCGTTGCGTTTGCTCGAGCTCTTTTGGTCGTTCAGCATGGTGGGCGGCGGTGACCCGGCGACCGACCCTCGATGACATCCTTCTGTGCTTCTTCGCGGAAAGTCTCAAGGTGTCCTAACTGGACAAGGCGTTCAATTTCTTCTTTCAACCTGGCGCAGTGCTACGTGCGGTGTCCTCGGCCTTTATGGAAATTGCAGAACGGGGATTGATCTCCCCTAAGCTGGGATAGTGGCCTGGGCCAGTTGATGATTTTGCTGTTGTAGATTATGGATAGTATATGCTCGCGGGGGGCATTTAACGACGTGTAGATCCGGGAGCTTTGATCTGCTAGCCCTCGGGAGCGGTTTGCTTGGTTCTGAAGGGGCGGTATGGCCTTCTCGAGTTGATGTTGCTGTCCCTTTCTCTTGCGACATGTATCCCCAGGTTGCAGTTGGTTTGTCGGTGCCGGAGGATCAGCTTTTTCTGCCGATGTGGGGGCTGCGCGGCGCTCTTGCACGCCTTGCTTCTCAAAATTTGGTTTCGGCGACGGGTCGTAGTTGATCCAAGGGAGCTCGGCGACGGCCGTGTCGAAGCCACGAATTGCATCCCTGAGGATTCTCCCTTTGTTGTCCATGCGTCCAGACATGGAAACGTTGTGGTCCAGGGCGTCGAGTAGGAGGCTCCCAAATATTGCGTCGTAGGGGGATTCTGCCTCTGCGATGATGAACTGAACATCGTACTGGACTGGTTCCGAATATATCCTTACTTGGACAGGGAGGGTGACGACTCCTATGGTGGGTACCATAGTTCCGTCTGGGAGCTCTGCGTCGCTGGCCCTGAGCTTAAGGTTCCCGCTTAGGAGTTTGAGCCGCACCATGGCTGCCACGAACCTGATATTGAACGAGATGTGATGGGTTATCAACGCCCTTCTTAGCTCACAGGCTGGATTGCCAAAGCTTGCGTCTAAGGCTAAGTCCAACCATTCCTGGGGATGCCCTTGGTGAAAGCTTGTGTAGATCTTCTCGTGCTGCTTGCCCCGCTCCGCTTCCCCTAGGAGGGATGACTCGTCCGTCTCGGGCTCTTTTTCTCGGATCCTTGGCGTGCGCGCTTTGTGCCATTCAACACAGTTAGGACAACTCGGTGAAGTTGAGAATCGCTCTGTTTGGCAGGGATTGATACCAGCGGAGGGCGTCTCCGCGCAGTGTCTTGGTGAAGATTTTGCAGCTGATTTGGTCGGGAAGTCCGAACGTTCGCATCGTTATCAAGAAGTGATTAACGTGCTCGTACGGATCCTCTGCCCTCGTGGAACTCCTTGTAGTGCGGGAGCTTTAGCCATGATGGAACTGGGTATGCCAAAATCGACTTTGACAGGGGGGATAGCCTTTGCTGGCGCGTGACTTCGTTCGGATCCTGCCCCGCCGCGAGAGGGGCCGGCTTGCTAGATGATCCAAGCCACTGGGGTAGGATGGGTGCAGCGATGAGCGCTCTTTTCGTCGGGCCTTCAGGGATTGAGGAACTGCATGCGTCGGATAGTTTGGGGGAGGTGTCCACTCTTGCGGGTTCCGTGAACTCAGGCGAAGCGGGCACTGCGTTCGGAAATCCTTTGCTTGGTAGTTGGGAATCCATTCCCACAGACGGCGTCAAACTGTTGCGGGTCGCTCAGGTGCTCTGGTAGACCGGTCGAATTGAACCACCTTAGCTCGGAAGCGAACCGAGCGCGCAAACATTCAATTTGAGATTCGTTGAGTACACTGAGACATTTTTACGTGGAAAACCCGGAAAGGGTAAAAAACCACGCGGCCGGAGCTCTGCCAACCAAATTCCACTATCTTCTGGGGGTTACAATTAAAGACTTAGAACTCGAGCGCGACAGGCCGCTACTCGTTACAATGATAGAGAGAGAGTGAGAGAGTTCTGAGGGTGACAGGTCACCTCTCAGAAAAACTAAGACTTTTTCCTTCTGAGAATGTTGGAGAACAAAAGTGAGATACTCCGGAGAACAAAAGTGAGAATGCAGAGTCGCCTTTCGGGATGCAGGAAATCTTCAAGTCCACGAAGGATATCTTCAAGCGCCGAAGGAGAATTCCGTGAAAATCTTCAAGGAGCTCTCCCGGGTGCAGAAGGCAAGGTCCTTTGAAATGAAGCCATGTGGCTCCTTTTATAGCTTTGGCCGGGGGTAGCCCGATAATTTCGCCATTGTAACTACCGTAACCACCTGGCGGACGAATCACGTTTTCCAGTTCGGAGCACACGGATCGCCATTTTTCATAAATGACTGTCTCGCCCCTCGGCAGTTCGGGCAGTTCGGGCAGCTTTGTTGAAAGTGAAAAAGGCGACAAGCCGTTCCTGCAATCTGAGAAACTAGAATGACAAAATGTGAGCATGTCGGAAAGACAAAATGTGAGCATGTCAGAAAGACAAAATGTGAACATGTCCGAAAGACAAAATGTGAACATGTCAGAAAGACAAAATGCGAGCATGTTAGAAAGACAAAATGTGAAAGTGCTCTGAGCATACTCAGAAGCGTTCTGAGCGCGCAACGAACAGAGAAGCCATCTGAGCGACTGGGGAGGCATTCTAAGAATGCTCAGAAGCATTCCGAGCGCGCATGAGCGCGGAAGCGTTCTGAGCGCGCAACGAACATGGAAGCGTCCTGGTCGCGCTGTGAGGCGTTCGGAGCGCGCAACGAGCGCGGGAGCGCTCTGAGCGCGCAATGAATACGAGAGCGGTCTGAGCGAACGGAGAGGCGTTCTGAGCGCGCAACGAGAGTGGGAGCGCTCTGAGCGCGCAACGAATACGAGAGCGTTCTGAGTGAACGGAGAGGCGTTCTAAGCGCGCAACGAGCGCGGGAGCGCTCTGAGCACGCAACAAACACGAGAGCGTTCTGGGCGGAATCCGGAACCGGAAGAGCGGGTGGCGAGTCAGAAGAGGGGGGATTTGCCCCAACTCCGTTACGGGGAGAGTGGCTCGGCCGCACCCTAAGGGGGCGCGGTGCGGCCGCACCCGAGGGGGGGGGCGGCTTGGCTTGGCCGCACCCCAAGGGGGTGCGCCCGGGCCGCACCCAAGGGGGTGCGGCTTGGCTTGGCCGCACCCCAAAGGGGGTGCTGCCATGCCGCACCCAAGGGGGTGCGGCTTGGCTTGGCCGCACCCCAAGGGGGTGCGGCCGGGCCGCACCCCTCATGGGGTGCGGCTGGGCCGCACCCCAAGGGGGCGCGACTTGGCCGCACCCCACAAGGGGCGCGGTTTGGCCGGACCCCCCATCTTGGGGTGCGGCCAAGCCGCACCCCACAAGGGGTGCGGTTTGGCCGTACCCCCCACTATGGGGGGTGCGGCTATTCGCACCCCACTAGTGGGCGTGCGGGCTAGGCGCACCCCAGTAGTGGGGTTCGGCTATGGCGGCGTGCTCCGTGCGTTTCGTGCGTGTTCTCGCACTGGCGGTTGGCGGCGGAAATGGCGGGTTCGGTTTCTTCAACTTGGGCGATCATGCGTTGACCGTTGACCCCCCTCCCTTTAGTGGAGTTTTCTCTAGACGCACTCCAAGGCCTTTATGGATGTATAACAATTACAAAGTTCTTTAGAAACCTTCTTGCTCCCCTATTCTAAGTGCTCGATTACTCTTCTTGTCACAACAACTGTCGAAAAAAGTTGACTTAGCTAGCTAGTTGCAAAGGGACATGAAAAATGAATCAACGTCGCACACGACATTGTCAAGTGGACGAGTCCGACACCTCTATATACGACAGGATATGGTAAAGCCCCACGTTCAATACTAGGCTAAGCACGGTAGTGGAAGCTGATGCAACTGCCATCGCACATGCATTTTTTTTTTATTTTTTTAAATAAAAAAAACTTAGATTATGTTTAAATATTTCAATTATATTTTCACTAGTGTTTTGTGGATTGTTCGCAATGCACGAGTTATAATACACATCATCATTCGATATTGCTCATCATGTGTACATCAAAAAATAATTTTGTACTAAGGACATTGAGCTCATTTTGGGTCTGTCATTGTCACATACTGTGCATAAGTGGACACCATGCATAATATCTAAATGTTGTTGCCCAATGGTATTCATCGTAGCACATAGGTGTTCATCGTATCTAATCAGTCCAATAAGTATCACCAGATTTTGTCCATATACATTATTTTTAGTATATATTTTTATTTTATTGTCTCTTCATTTGTAATTTGTTTACTTTATTGATGTTGGCATTTGTGAGATTATAACTAAAGATAGGGCACAATAACGACAAAGGATCCATATAGCCGACCCAACTATAGTGGGAAAAAGGGTTGAGTCTTGTTGTATTGATATTTTAATATTATTTACTTTCTTATCTATTATCATTTGTATTTTTATCTTTTTCACTTTAAGCTTTCAAAATTTCTTTTTAAAAAATCAAACATTTCATGCATATTTTCTTATAAAAATAGAGTGCGAGTATATTCATATATATATATATATATATATATATATATATATATATATATATATATATATATATAAGATTAGGAGCTGGCAATACTATCGAAGCAGATGCGGCTCGTGCTTATAGGCTTATTGTAGCCTTGGACATGTTTGGCCCACAATCGCTACTTGGACCATTACGTTGAATAGGCCCAACAGGATGTCTAGATGGTGAGAGTAACATCAAAACTAGAACATTTTTGGACGCTCATCTTTTTTCTCCTGGCGGGGACTTGGGAGGTAATATTAATGTGCTTGAAAGAAAAAATACCCTCTTTATTTGGAGCAATGTTATAAGCAGTTCTATGATGACTAAACACACTCCATTAATATTCGTAGTCTAATAAATTTAAGTGTTTTTAGGACTACGAAGAGCCATTTTAGATGTTTTTAGGGCTGCTAATAACATAATCTTTTAGTTATCATGCATACTTAGAAGTCAATGGTGTTCTTAATGTTACATATAGAAGTTTTTCCCTATGTCGATCGTGCTCACTGTGGTCATTTGGGAGGGGACGTTATGCTTTTGGTCCTCTATCGTTCTTGTTCATAGATCCGTAGGAAGTTATTTTGTGTTTAAGACAATTTTTTGGGCGCAAGCCTGCTTCCCCCATATGTATACTTGAAGGTGAAATTAAAATATTTGGGCCCTAGCAAGGCTCCGTACTCCGTATGAATACTTTGGGAGAAAATGCATAATAAATATGAAGCTGAAAATAGGGCAGAGGGAATGAGAGAGAAGCAAGAAAAATAGTGTACAATGTAACATTCTTGCTTTTCGTAATATTCTATTACATTCTTCTTTTTAATAAAGACAATGTGCTAACAATTGTTTGCTTCTTGTTGCTCCGCGGTAATGTTGCTTAGCCGTCTGGTGGGTCTTCCATGTTAAGGCATCCCCACTTGGATAAAAAATGAGGAAGTGATGATTCCGTGTGAGTAAGCTGAGTCGCCCTATTCCCCACAGGCGGACCCACCCTCAGACACGCCCGGGCACGTGCCCGGGCGTGATTTTCGCGAATTAGTGCTAGGGTCAGTCTACTTCCTTATTTCACGAAAGGTAAGGCGTGATTTCTGCAAGGCTGGGACGAGGAGGAGGCACGCGACGAGGAGGAGGCACGCGACGGCGCTGCGCTGCCCGACCCCGAGCAACTCCAATCTTCCTTTCTCCCATCTTCAACTTGGCGACTCCGACAGTCGATCAGCGGCTTGACGCCCCCAGGCCCCCTTTCTAGTTTCTCCCGCCTGCTCGGCAGTCGGCGGTGCCCGTCGCTCGATCAACGAAGCAGCCAGCACCCAGCACTAGCAGCTCCCAGAATCATCCCCTGTTGTAATTGTATCTGCTTAGGTTTTCGGTTTCTGATTTTCCCCCTTTTTGATTTCCCTCATTTCACCATTTGCAGTGAAGCATCAAGCATGCACAACAGTCAACATAGCATAGCAATTTTTTAGTCAGACAATCAGCCGATCAGGTATTGTTCGGTGTTCCTCATTTTCCTTCCTCCACGTAATTTCCAGTTAATTTTTAGATCTGTGCATTTACTTTTTTGGTTGTACCATCCTCGGAAGAAGATAAAAAGAAAACTTAAATTGTTGTTGAGACAATTTGCTTTGTGAAATATCACATATGTCCTGATTTCAATTCTTGTGAACTAAATTGATTTTGATATTTTTTTGTTTTGCCGGAACTCACTTGTGAACTCAATTTCTATTTTGTGTAAGATACAATAAGTTTTTATTTTGTGTGGGCTACAACTCGCTTAATTGTTGTGTATTTTTCAATAAATGTGACAACTTGTGTACGCAACCTCATGTTCATATCCATTCATCCTAAAGAACCCACAACCATTATTGATTAGTTTGATTAAACATACTGCAATTATGACTGTGTTTAATGCCTCATTTAGATATTTTTTGTTGTAACTTAGGGGTTTTATCGTTATTCATGAGTGTCAAATTATGATTGAAATTTATTTCCGGAAGTAAGATCATGTCAAACTACTTCATGGGATAAAGTTGCTCTAAAGTGTATAGACTTCTTATCACATTATTAAAAATTAGAGGTTTGATATGCATTCTTTGCTCTCACATGTAAGAGAAAAATTTGTGCAATATTTTCAACAATTATTATTTTGTTTAATTTATTGTGCCCGAGCTTAGCGAAAATCCTAGTTCCGCCACTGCTATTGCCCCGACCTTTGACAATAATAATTAGCCGTGTTGTTGCATCCGCTTCATCGCGTGTTAATCTTCGCCAAGATTTGAGCGGGCGCACTAGAATAATACCCCTCTTACGATGAAAATCTAGCAAATCTTGATGTGTATTAAATACGCATGACTTGTAATTTTACTTTATGCTTCACCCATGCCTGATCGATTTTTTTTTATGATTTTTGTTGCGGGTCGCCCAGTTTTTCTCCGACCCGGAGAATCGAACCTTCCTAGATCTAAGTCGGACATGGCGAGCAAAGAGTCAAATGTAAATTAAGCAGCACTGACACAGAGGCGTATTAGCGTGGAATACCCAAAAATGATGAAAAATCACGTGGCTGGTACGGTGCCGAGCCAAAATCCACTTTTTTTCTTAAGTTTACAAATATTTGAGTTCCTTGGAGAGTGACAGGTCACCTCTCCGTTTACAAGCATTAGACGAGGAAAAGAGAGAGAAATTACTAAGACCACGAAGCTTTGGCGGGAGTGTCCTCGAGTGCATTTTTTCATTTCTTTTCCCTCATTTGTTTGATGTGTCCACGTAAGCGTTGAGCACGAAATGACCTAAGAGCTAGCAGAGGGAATTCATGGTGATGGACCGATCTAAGTCGCACGTCCTCACCGGGAAACCACAGAGCTCTATCTTTGTCTCTTTGATTGCTTGACTTCAAATGAAAGCCTAGCGGCATTTCTATAGTTTTCTGAAAGAGCGCGCCGGTAACTACGCATGGCGGAATCTGGAGTTGACGAATTGCGTTGCTCAGTTTCGATCACCTAGATCACCAATTTCCTGGAAATGACGCGCATGCCCCTCGGGCAGTCTGGGCGGCGCGAGCAGGTTGCTGGAGACGGTGGCGGCCGACAGAAGTGGCCCCGGGTGGCCGGAACGGCAGCAGATTTCGGAACGGCGGGGGCGGCCCCCGGTGCGTCGGCGGCGCACGCCGACCGGGCGCACGCAGTCGTGGCTCGACTGAGCGCGCGTGCCGGCTGGGCGTGGGCACCAGTCGATTTCACACAGAATTGCGCCGACGCACGGCGTCGGTCGCGCGCACGCATGTCGTGCAACAATTTGTGCTCGTGGGTGGTCCGCGCGAGCGGGACTCCGCACGCGTGCTTTTTTCCACTTGGACGGCTTTTGGATTTCTCAAGTGAATGGGCGAAAGCGCGATGTTCACTTAATCAAGTCGGCTCGCTTGAGCTCTTCGGCCCGGCGTGAACTGTACGGTGTTTAGTCCGGAATTTTTTTAATTATACTTATGATGGACTTCTGTCGTGGCCTCAGAGCATGTTTGTGAACGCGTGCTACAATTTATTTTTTATTTGCGGCATAAAATCGCGAGTATCCATTTAATTAATTAGAGTATAACCTTAATTAGGGCAAATATTTCTCTCTTTTTGTCTCGTGAATTATTTAGCGGTAATTGATTTCGTTTCCCTTTGGAAATCACTGAAATCACCTTAATTAGGCTTATCGTTTGGACGGAATTGGAATTCGATATTAGAATTGAATATTAATGAATATTGTGGAATTAAATATTGATGTCTAATTCTAATTCCAACGTTCGCCTAATAAACAATATTATTGAATATTGTTGAATTAATCAATACTTTTGTTCGTTTGTTAAATAAAATTTAATTTAAGAATTGAAAAATATTACGAAAGAGCTAATATTTATCACAAATATCATAAATAAATGTATGTCATGACTATGATTTTTTCGCCAGGGGGCGATTATTTCGCCACGGGGCGATTTTTTCGCCCGAGAATGATTTTTTTTTCGCCCGGGTGCGATTTTTTCTGCCCGGGCGCAATTGTTTCACCCAACCACTATTTTTTCGCCCGGGCACGCATTTTTGCTGGCTCATTTTTTCGCCCGGGCGCGATATTGTGTCCCGGGCACGATTTTTTTGCCCGGGCGCAATTTTTTTCCCGGGTGTGATTTTTCCACCCGCCCGGCCGAAAAAAGCTCGCATAGGCGATAAAAACGCGTCCCGGCAAAAAAACCGCTCCCCGGTGAAAAAATCGCGCACGAAAAATAGCCCCCGAGCAAAAAAATATCGTAGGGCGAAAAAAACTCGCCCAGGCAAAAAAATTGCTCCAGAACAAAAAAATCTTTGCCCAGGCAAAAAAATTGCGCCCAGGCGAAAAAATTGCGCCCCGGCGAAAAAATTGCGCCCAGACGAAAAAATTGCGCGCGGGCAAAAAAATCGCTCCCTAACTAAAAATCGCGTTTGAGCGAAAAAATCGCGCCTGGGCGAAAAACTCTCCCCTGCGAGAAAAATTCGCCCCCGGGCGAAAAATTTGCGTCCGGGGGAAAAATTCGCGCCCGGGCGAAAAAATTGCGCCCAGGCGAAAAAAACACACCCGGGCGAAAAAATCACGCCTGGGCAAAAAAATTGCGCCCTGGCGAAAAAATCTCTCCCAGGCGAAAAACGCGCGCCCGGGCGAAAAACTCGCGCCCGGGCGAAAAACGCGCGCCCCGGCGAAAAACGCACGCCCCGGTGAAAAACGCGTGCCCGGGCGAAAAACACGCGTCCGGGCAAAAAATTGCGGTGACAAAACATGCGCCCGGGCGAAAAATGCGCCGCCAAGCGTAAAACGCGCGCCCAGGCGAAAAACGCGCGCCAGGGCGAAAAACGCGAGTTAGGGCGGAAAATTTCGGCCCGGGCAAAATTTGTGCGTCCGGGCGAAAAACACGCGTTCGGGCGAAAAACTCGCGTCCGTGAGGAAAACTCGCGCCCGGGCGAAAAAATTTGCGCCCGGGCGAAAAATTTTGCGCCCGGGCGAATAAACGCGCGCCCGGGCAAAAAACGCGATAAATCTAGTGTGCCAGACTCGCCCAATTCTTATATGTCTAGCTAGATTTTATGCTTAGGCTAAAATCAATTTCGTGATATTAAATTCAATTTTCAATTATTAAAGTTACCTAACAAGTGAACGACGTAATTGGAATTCGACGTCGAATTTTAAATACAAGTCTTCAATTCCGTCCAAACGAACGGGGCCTTAAGGTCCGTTCGTTTCACAGGCATTGATATTGAAGTATTGACTTTGAGAATATGTATGTCATTTTTGTTGTTCGTACTAACAATTGTAGAGTGGAATTGACTTTCTGGTGGAAAGTCGACGATATTCATCTTAACCTAAAAACTTATCGATCCAATGTTTATCTCCAGGGGCGGATATTGAGATCGCCAACTCCGACTTTCCTAAAGTTTATCAAATTGTTTTTGGCCCGAATGCGCATTTTTTGCTTGTACGTGATTTTTTCGCCCGTACGCTATTTTTTAGCTCCATACGTGATTTTTTTGCGAGAACGCGGACATTTCGCCCGAACGCAATTTTTCGCCCGAACGCAATTTTTCCGTCCGTATGCGATTTTTCCGGCCGAACACGATTTTTCCGGCCGAACACGAAAACGAGCTCGGGGGAAAAATCGCGCCCGGGCGAAAAAAATGCTCACGGGCGAAATAATCGCGCCTGGGCGAAAAACCCGCGCCCGGGCGAAAAAATCACGCATGGCAAAAAAATCGCGCCTGTGAGAAAAAATTGCGCCCGGTCGAAAAAACCACGCCCGGGCAAAAAAACGCGCCCGGGCGAAAAAATCGCGCGTCGGGATAAAAAAATGCGTGCCGGGCTAAAAAATGCGCTATTGCTTATGATAATTTGAAGGAAGAAGCTTAGAAGCTCAACATTGATTAATGCTAATTCCTATGAAAGAAAGTCTTTCTACAAACGAACAGTAAAAAGTAATGAATATCAATTCATATGACAAAAAATCATCATCCAAACGAACAAAAGAATTAGATTTAACTCAATGTCATTTCCCGTGTGTATTGATATTGGATTGAAAGTCAATACTTTAATATCAATGTCCGTGAAACAAACGGACCCTTAGTTTATTTTTTTTATTGACACTTTTATTATAGGTCTTGTGTAAGGCTTATAAATTTGAGGTCCTTGCTTTTTTCACTCATTGTTATTTTCCGGTGTGACTTTCGAAGAGCACTCATTCAAAGCCAGAGAAGTATTTTCGTGGCCATGTCTCCGTCCGTCGGGGTGAGTCGTTTGCATCGTAATATTTTCGAAAAACTCACGCAAGACAGGAAAAATGAGAGGAGGATAAAAGGAGTGGGAATCGCCGCCCGCCAGTGCGCGAGGGGGTGGCACGACGTGCGGCCGTCCGACGAGCCCACGAGTGCGGTGCGGCGCGCGAGCGCTGGGCGAGCATGCCGGCGTGGCGAGCTTCCACGCGTCGCCGCCCGACGGGCACGAGGGCATAGTGTTACACGCGACCGCCAGGCACGCGTGCGGTTGCCCAGCGTGCGTGTGGCCGTCCGGCGAGCGCGTGAGTAAGATCTCTCTCCTCCTTATAGGATAGTTTCTGGATCTTATACCGAGAACCACCGCCTTACGGTGACACCCACACACAGGTTAGTCGTCATCGCAAGACGCCGATCCTGCCAGCAAGAATGATCAACCAGGCCAACAATGGAAAGATGTAAATTATATTAAACCAAGTCCACAAATCACACACATATAAATATGAATCAAAAGAACTGCTGCTCCAGCTCCTTGGACCCCTGGTGTTACGACCACATCTGACCGTTAGCTAAAAAGACTAAGCCATTTTGTCCTCGCCTCCCCCCACGACTCCCAGGAACTGTGCGGGAGGATAAAGCGGAGGACAACAAGGCACAAAACCAAATCAGGTGACATGGAACTAAAACTAGCAAGTGTGTAAGGTAAAAACATGTACATTTCTAAGCTAGCAGTACGTACAAGTAAGCAGTAGAGTAGAGAAGTAAAGTAAAACATTAAGGTAAAAACAGCGCAAGTAAATTAAAGTGAGATCTATTCGACAAGTGCACCGGTCACTGTCAAGTAATAAATTTGGGAATAGCTTCCCCGAATGTCGATCTCTTGAGGAATGCAGGTTCTGGTGAACGAAACGTGTGGTGAGTCGATTGTTACACGAGAGAATAAAATAATTTAGGGGCGTTGTGATTGGTGTCCTAAGCTATTGCGGAAATGAGAGAAATGCGGGTCGAAAACACCGCTTCGCAAGGTGTGGGTGAGTGCAGTGGCCGCGATGCCGCGCTTCGGTAAGCGGGTGGAATGACCACAGAGCGAGGTTTTGTGAGGGTCGTATTCACCTCTTCGCCAACATCACCACTATCTATTGCTAGATGGCTTCACACACAAACAACTTAGAATATCACAACAACAAGGAAAGTTATTCTCACCACCACAGCATCATTGCACATGAACAACGATCAATGATCTATAACATTTAATCTAACGAGCGTTCATTACAACAACACAAAGAGAAAGCACAAGCATCAAAGTTTAGAAAGGACCAAAAAGAGGATGTCACCGCGTCTTGGGTTCTCGGCCGGAATGAGAGGTTGTCGGGCTCTCTTCGGGCTCAGCCCTCAGATGGTGTGCGGACTAGAAGGAGGCTGTCACCGCTCCAACGATCTACAACATTTCTATGGCCTCCACGACGAAGAATGCTTGAACTAGTGGCGGAGAATACTTGCAAATGCTCCCGGATGGAAAAATGCTGAAGGAGATCGCCGGAAATGGTCTCCTCTCGTCTCCTCCGGTGGAAGGGACGAAAATGGCGGGATTCCTGGCTTTTCCCGCGAGGGAAATGGGGGGCCCCGTTGACTGCAGCTTTTTTACTTTAAATACTAAACAGGCAGAGTTTTGGTCACGCACGGGCGAACGCACAATCGTGCGCTGCCCGTGCGTTATTTAATGATAAAAACAGACTTGAAGATGAAGCTGCGCCGCCCGTGCGATTTACTCACGCACGGGCAAACCCGCCCGTGCGTAAAATGCACGGGTAAATTCGGAAAGGATAAAACATGAAGAAACAGGCGACCGTGCGTTTTACTCATGCACGAGTAAATCCCCTCGTGCATAAAAACGCATGACTAAACTCAGATCGCCCGTTTTCTGCCCAGATGAGAACGCACGACCGCAACCGTCCGTGCGTCAAGGAAACACACGACTGTGCGTTGTACACAATCATGAATTCTGGGGGAAAACTGGATGATCTGACCGCCTACACACAAGACAAAACAGCTGGGAAAACACCTCCAGCACCAAATAAACATAGAAAAAGGATTGGGGAGCACCATGTGCTTACCCCCAATAACAAGGAGCACAAATGCACACCGAAATGGGCCTAAGGGTGCTCCTAGCAAGGAATAACAAATATGATCGAAAACATGCCTAAAGTGTAGTGCATCGACTAGAAATACGTCCCAGATGAGTCCATAAATGTGTATATAAATGGGACTCATCACACCCCCAGACTTAGCCATTTGCACGTCTCGGGCAAACTACTCAGCTCTCCTGTCGGAACAATTGGATGTTAGAGTTTGATTGAGCGGTGGAGACTCATGCGAAGTCGCATGCTCACGTGCGTAAAAATACATTAGAATAGAATTAAACTCAAGATTATATCTAAATATTTCTAGAACAGTAATTTGAATTCTACTTTACTTGGATGGTGAATCCCGGTGAATCTTTTGGTCGTGCACAAGGGAAAATTGTGTGACTAATGAGTAGAGTATTACTCGAATCAAAGCTCGGGACAATCTCCTAAGAAATCCATCAAAGTCGGTGTCCATAGGCTTGCACATTCGCACTCTCTCTACTGCATGAGACGACTCTTATCTAAAATCACTAGGACTTATAGGTTAAGATTTGACTTAGGTTGAGTTTAGGCTAGATAAGTAGAAGGACGATGAGAATCGCACTCAACATAACCTGAGCACTCAAGAGAATAAAAATCACCAATACAACATTTTCAAGAACTACACAACATCCCCAGAATTCAACTGAGCACTAGGTGCGTGCTAAGCCAATCATACTTTGTTTTTGTCGAGAGAAAGTAATTGAAAGTTCTTTTTGAACAATATTTTTTTTTCTTTCCTTTTCTCTTCTCGACAGAATATCTTTTGTAGGCAAAATAAAAACTTCTCCTTCAGCTTTTTCAAGGCTACCATACACCACAAAGATAACACCAAAGGTGATAGATAACTAAATTCCTTTCAGCTCATTTGTTGGTGCGAAAATAGGTTTGGTCGTATGGCTTTGGTGAGATTTTAGTGGAGCTAAACAAGGAGGCCAGGTAGGCTCAAGTGGGCTTGCAACGGTGATTACATTGGTAAGGATTTCAAAAGCACAAACAGATCAAGAAATAGCCTATATCACACTTTATAACGAGTACTTCAACACAATCGTTTCAAGAGTCGCCTAGTGCAAGTTCTAGCCACCGAGAAAGGTTGTCCTTCCTTCCGACCCTAGTAATAAGCTACTACTAGTCCAGCTACACTCGACCCAATGCTACCGTTGGATTCACCGGATTCACCACTAAAGTAAAATAAATTGCAGCTACTATAATAGAAATAATTAAATTATAACATTGAGTTTTATTCTACTCTAATTGAATTTCTAGGCGTGACGGGAGCACTCGACTAGAGCACTACTCGAGTCAACATTTTTCTTTACTCCTCACTCCTACACTAACAATCCAATTCTTACGAGCGGGGAACCTCGCAGCAATACCCAATAAGTAAGTGTGATCAAGTGCGCGTGAACTAGGTGCAAGTGTATGCAATGTGCACAATAAAATTGAAAATTCCTAACTCAGCACATTCTAACATGCCATGCAATGTGTGTGCACGTGCACAACTCGCTCTCTTCCCCAGGCTTGATCGAAACCAAATAAAATAAAAAAATTCAAACATAAGGAAAAGAGGGGTAGAGTGGACCTATGCTCACGAATGAGCATGCCAGAAGTGCGGTAATTTCATCTTTAAATTTTCTCCTTCCTCATCCACCACGCGAGAGCTTCAGCCTACGATGTAAGCAAAAAGGAAATAACAGAACATAAGGGAAATTAAAAGGCAAACGGAACCGGTTGGTTCCCATGGGTTGTCTCCCAAGAAGCCCTTTTGTTTAATGTCCTTAAAGGTGGACCAAATACCTGTATTAAGCAGTTTATAAAGTCTAAGAATAAGCAAAAGTCAATAGATCCTAATTATTATTACAAGCTCAAAACAAATCAGCTATAAGCTGATTTGAAGTAGTAACTGATGAAAGAAAAAGGTCTTGGGACCTGGTAGTAGGGGTGGAAATTAAGTAGGATGCTCAGCCTCCAACCCCAAATCTCCTCCTTTTTTGATCTCTTCTTCTCCTCCAGTATTATGTCTTCAAAGAAAAACTGCTTGCCCCCTTGTAACCAATCCTCAAGGGGAAGCACCAACGATGATAACGAAACAAGATGTTCCTTCACTGTACCATCCTCATCGCGCCAGGCTTTCGGCTCCTCCATGCATAAGGTCTGATCAGCCGGAGGAGGGGCATCCTGCATCCTTGTACATAAAGAAAGGGGGTCAAGAAATAAATTAGAAGAAAAACTAAAAGAAATCTCATCTGAGGGGATAATCCCGGCTTCATCCCCCATAGGGTGCGGCAATGACAAACTGATGATATCATCGAAAATTCCACTAGACTCAACAGTGTGAAAGTGGAGGTTAGATCTTAAATTAACTCTAGAGGGGGGGGGGGTGAATAGAGTTTAAAACTTTTTCCCTTAGTTTTATTTGCGGAATTAAAAATTGTGTTATATATATGTGTAAGCAGAGTGATTAATAAAAACAGAATAAATAAAATCACACAGCACAACACAGAGAAATAAACAATCACAGAGGACACAAGGAGCTATAGTAGTTCCCCAATAAATCTGGGTACGTCTACTCTTCTACCACCCTTGGTAGGAATACACTAGGAGTTTTGATCAGGTGCCCTCACACCAAGGGATTTTTGATAAGGTGTCCACACACCAATGGGAGTTTGATCAGGTGCCCAAATCACCAATAAGCTTTTGATAAGGTGCTTAAAAACCACACAAGAATTTTTTAATAAGGTGTCTTGCCACCAGTGGGTTACACTTTTGAAGGGAGTATTAACCCTGTACAGAATGAGATAAAGAGGGGTTTAGATGTTCTTCTCTGTCAAGATGTATAGAGAAGACTCTAGTGGATTTGATGTAGAAAAGAATTCCTCTGTCTGATTGAAGATGTTTGACAGTTGATGTTGCTGTAGCTTTTCTTGAAAGATTTGATCTTCCTGTAGCAGATAAAACTGAGAGACAAGAATGCTTCAGTTTGTTGTTGCTCTTTTGAAGATCTGTGCTTGCTCTTCTTCTTCTTTCTTTCTTGATTCTTGCAGCAGGAAATCTGAGATGGTGTTGAAGATGTTCTCAGAAAATAAGTTTGCTGCTGAAGGAGGAAGAAGATGAAGTTCTGTTCACTGTCGAAAAAGCTGAGGAAGGAGAAGATGAAGTTCTGTGTATATTGTTTTTCTATTCTTCCTGTATATTCCATTTTCTTTCTTTTTCTGTACTAAAGATCTGTATTGATGCTGTCGAGTAAAAATACCTGTAAAATTATTCTGTAATATCTTCTTTCCTTTTCTTTTTCAAATCTCTGACAGAAATTAAATGCACACTCCTTATATTAAGGAATAAATTATTCTGAAAGCATATTTCTGGGAACTGCAACTGTCACCCCGTATTTTCTTTCCTTTTCCATGAATATGTCCTTTACGAGGAAATGTCAACGACTATAACTTAAATAATAAAGGAAATATATTTTCCTTACTTGATTTGATGGAAAGAGTCGTTGCTTTCGTCGATCTGAGTTCAAAGAATGAAGTGAATATAATTTTTCTGAAATGTCTGTGCTTAAATAAGAAATATTTGATCTGAACAAAATTTGTCGAACGCGGATTGGAATTCGTCGAACGAAAGGATTCGTCGACCGCTGAGCCTGGATAAAATCGTCGAGCGTTGCGCGTCGAGCGCTGAGCTGGAGTAAAAGCGTCGAGCGCTGCACTTAGACAAATTCTTCGACCGCTGAGACGGGTTCGTCGACCGCTGAGAAATAAGTCTGTTCGTCGAACGCAGAGAGCTTGCCGTTTGTCGAATGCAGAGAGCTATTCGTCAAACGCAGCTAGCCATTCGTCGAACGCAGAAACTGAATGAAATTTCTAGTTCTAACAGCCAAAACTCTTGACCCATAAACTATACATTGCGGTCAACTTGTCCTTAGTCAATATATAGTGATCCTAGCCCAAATCAGAAATAGGGTTGTTCCTGAAAGACTTTAATTAAGGGTAGCTAATCACCTAGAGGGGGGGGGGTGAATAAGTTATTTAAAAACTATTGCAGTTCTTGATTATAACCAAAATAAAACTGATCAGAGCTTTCAAAAATAAGAACACACACAGAAAAGACACACAGAATTTTATAGTGGTTCCCCTTATCTTGGGTAATCCACTTTCCCCCTTCTCCCTTCTAGTAGTGTGCCAGATAGGGTTTATATCTCCTACAGATCTCAGACCACAAACAGGTCTTACAGATCAGATCACAACAGATCTTACAGACTCAGATCTCACAGATCTCACTCTCTCAGATCTCAGCAGATCTTACAAACTCAGATCTCACAGATCCTACCTCAGCCTTTATAACTAGGCTTACAGCTCAGATTCACCCATGAATCCTACAACTCAGATCACACCTGATCTTACAACTCAGATCCTTGACAAATCCTACACTCAGATCTGACAACTCAGATCCTACAGGGATTGATAAAGAAAATAACAATACTTAGACTCAGATTCTTCAGATTGTTGAGTCTTCTTGATCTGCCTGAATGATCAGACAGAAATCTTCAATAGAACAGCAGCAGCAGATGATCTTCTTGATTCGACAGGCTGTGATGACTGTTCTTCTTCCTAGGAAAACAGATTCTTCCTTCTTGATCTTCTTATTTCAGAATGTTGTATCAGCACCAGATTGCTGAACGAAATCTTCAAGTTAGATCGGTTCTGAAAGAGAAGATGACTTTTTCAGATTCTTTCTCAAACTTTCCCTCAAACTGATGGAGACGATAATGGCTTTCGAAAGATAAGAGCAATTAAGTGTTTAACCCATAGGTCATGCATTCTATTTATAGCCCTCCATCTCCAACATCTGTTACGCTCCTCCACATCAGCACGACGCTAAGTCTTCAATGGTCTTTAATGGCTTCTGAAGAAATAAAGGCTCAGCTAGCTGTAGAAGAAATTTCTCAGCTCAGAGTATCTGTAGAAGAGGCGTTGAGCACTGAGCATCTCTGTCGACTCTTTTTCCATTAGGCGTCGAGCGATATGTAGATACTCAACACATACTTCTTAGACTGAAGCTCTCGACTCCTCCTACTTAGGCGTTGAGCAATCATCAGTTAGTCGACGCTTTTTATCTGTAGAAGTCGAGCAACGTACAGGGGCTCGACGCTTCTTAACTATGCCTTCATATCTAGACTATTCTTGTTGGCGCTGAGCTGAATGAAGTCTGGTCGACACTTCTCTTTCCATGGCGTCGAGCGATATAACTTGGCTCGACGCTTCCAAACTTGGTCTCATAACTTCAGCGGTGACCTTGTCTATTTGAGCAGTAGACATGAGTCAACGCTTCTGGGTCACAGGCGTCGAGCGATGTATGATGTCTCGACGCTTGTGAACTTGGATGAATTCCATAAGCATTTTGCCTGACCTGATCTCCTGCACATTGATTCTATAGAGTATATCAAATACATTCTGAGATATATCTTTGACTTAGGAATGGACTTCTCCAAATCTAAGATATTGTGGGCAATGATCCCAACAATCTCCCCCTATTTGAAGAAGTCATAATCTCAGTCAATGATATATCTCTCTTTTCAAAGATAATCAATATTTTCTAATTTCTATACAGGTAATCAAAATAAGTAGTATAATTCCTTATAAAAGTGGATTACCAAAACATTCTATCCACAGAAATTATTTCAGACATGATTTCTCATATAAGCACAAAAACACAAGCAATTCAGAATAAGACATGTCATGAAGAGAAAAAAAAATCACATCACAGGCATGTATATATATGATAATGAAAAATATTTAGCACTGGGAACTCATCAAGATTGTTCAAAGATATATCAATTACATTTTTCTGAAATTACTTAGTAAAAATTAAAATCCTAATTCTGTTCAGGATCCTTGAATTCTATTCCTCTTTTGGCTCTTTTGGAAAGTGCTTCAGCAACTTCTTTTCTTCTCTTGAAATAGCCAAATGGTTTTGGAAAGTATCTGATTGGCTCCTTATCACCTGCCTGAACCTTCCCAGCCATTTTGTCAGCCTTGAATTTTACCTTCAGTTCCTCTTGATCCCTATGCTTCAACCATTCAGCTTCAGAATACCACTTTCCTCATTCATCTGGATTACCTTTCACAGCTTCCCATGCTGTCAGAATCAATTCTCTTGAAGAGGGAGACCAATGTTCAAAATCAACCCTTGATTGAACCTCTTCTCTGAACTTTCTTTTACTAGATTCTACTTGCTCACTAGTAAAGTTCTCTCTTTTGCTTTTATCCTCAGGACTATACATTTTAGCAATCTGCTTTTGAACTTGTGTAAGAGAAGCTGGTCTGGTCTCAGAAACTTGATCATTCTCATAATCTATGGGAGGATATCCAAGAGTTTCTCTTATAGAATTTGAGGTCCACACAGCATGCTCAGAGCTGGCTTGAATCATTGACCTCTCCCCCTTTAGGACTTCTTCAACTATATGATCTCTTATAACATTCTTCTGAAATCTGACTTGACCTTCCAAGTGATTAATTCCACTTTCAATGGTTTTCTTTACCTTAAAAAGATGGTCATCTATGGTATCTGCATACAACTTTGCTTGATCTTTTAGAACTGTGGAGCTCTCATCAATTTTAGCCAAAATATCAGTATTCTGCTGTTGCAGTCTTGCTTCAATCTTATTTGTACATGTAAGGACTTGTGCAACCTGTTCTTTATACAAAACCTGCATGTTGTTACTTAGAATTCCTTGATTTATTTGAACATCATCCACTGTCTTTGTAATTCCTGCTTGTGACTCTTTAAGAACCTTTGATGTCTCTTTGATTGCATCAAGTTATTCAGTTGTATAATCTACTGAAGCACCAGTTCTTTTGAAAAACTTTACCATTTCAGTTCTCAAAGCAGTCATCTGATGATTGACTTCAAATCTAACCAATTTCATCTGGAAATCTACCTCATTTTTCATTTTTGTGTTATTATCTTCAATATATTGTTCTAATAATCTTCTTTGATTATTTAGCAACACCTCCAGCTGAGGTAATATAGCACTGAGATCCACTTTGATTTCCTTTTCCATTCCATTATCTCTACTGCTCTCTTCT
Source organism: Dactylorhiza incarnata (assembly GCA_033032865.1). NCBI lineage: Eukaryota > Viridiplantae > Streptophyta > Magnoliopsida > Asparagales > Orchidaceae > Dactylorhiza > Dactylorhiza incarnata. The sequence continues at coordinate 18,127,451 of JAWHQI010000018.1, forward strand.
CTGATGAAAGAGTCATTTCTCTGGCTCATATGTGAACTAGAGGATTCAATCTTGATTACCTTCTCAACATATTTCTTTGTTGCTTCAGGCTCTCCTTCTACATCCATAGCATCAGCTACAGAATTTACTTTAGCAGGGATCTCAGCCTGAAACTCCCCCTCAAATGGTGCATTGTCTTGAGCTGGAATTTCATCTTGAGGCTTCCCCTCAATCTCTGCATTGATCAGATCAATTTTGTGTTGAGCAGGGATCTCATCCTGAGCCTCCCCCTCAACTGCTGCTTTGCTCATTTCAGAATTATTCTGAGAAGGAATCTCATCTTGAGCCTCCCTCTCATTTTGAAAAATCCCTTCAAGTCTAGCAGGGGATCCATGATGACTTCCTCTCTCTTCTTCTTCTTTCTCATTCTCTTCTCCTTCTTTCTTATTCTCATCCTTTGGTGTGTCAGGAGTACTATCTCTTGGATTGTTCCCTTCTTCTTCTTCAGATGTTGTGAGGTTAGGATCATGATTGGAGAGGATTTAGATTTTCCTTTGGAGGAGGATGAGCTTGATGAGCTTGAAGAAACCTTCTTCTTCTTTTGCTTCTTGGCTTTCTTCTGCTTGGGAGAAAGATCTGCTGGTGGAAGATTTGATAAAACTCTGTCCCATCTCTCTATCATTCTAATATCCATTTTCTTCATGTGGTTTATCTTGGATCCAAGTTTGTTATTCAAAGAGTCAGGAATGACTTTTACTAAATACAAAGATAATATCCTACCCATGTTGGGTACTTGGATACATTCAATTATCCTGTCAAACACCACCCTTCCCCAATCTGTTCTCAAAGAATGAATAATCTTGGTTAGTAGAATAAACATTTTTCTGGAAATTCTATCATGAGATCCAGTCTTGCACAACAGGCCCTTTCCTATCACATCTGTTAGCAATTTTCCTTTTGAATTCATTCCTTTCCTAAGGATACTTCCAGTGATTTCACGTGATGTTTCAATTCCGCACCAGATTTGTGCTAATTTAATCTGTTCAGAGCTCACTTCTTCTTCTTCATTGCTTTTTTAATCTCGGTAGTTCTAGTGCCTTAGCGAGTCTTGAAGGAGTGATCTTAATCTTCTTACCATTCACAGAGGTCTTAAGCTTCGAATTGACTGAGTCTATTACTATATTGGAGTAAAGTTCTAATACCTCTCGTTTACAGATAAGAGTTGACTCAGATAGTACGAATTCGAGTCCTGCTTTGTAGATTAACTCGATAGTTGATTTGATTTCTACTGGAGCTGATTGGAATCCATTTCGAACAAGCTCGCTTCCTTCATAAAGATAATCACTGCTTTTGGGAGGCATTGTGGTTGATGATCGAAGAGAGAAAGAATTGATGGAGAAATTTTCTAGGGCAGATAATTTCGAACTTAGAAATCTAGGGCATATGTACTAACGAAGTGTCTTCCCTATTTATAGAAGTTCTAATTCAAGAAGATGAATAGCCGCGCGCCGAACTTGTTTGACAAGATTGATCTAATAGTTCAAATTTACCCTGTCGAGACGGCCTAGCTATGTTTGCACAAGCGTTGAGATAGCTCTACACCATTTATCTTCAGTCAACGCTAGGTATCTTCTCGACGCCAGATATCTTCTCGACGCCAGATATCTTCTCGACGCCAGATATCTTCTCGACGCCAGATATCTTCTTTCGACGCTAGGTAATTTCTCTCGACGCCAGGTATCTTCTTTCGACGCCAGATAACTCTTCCACTCACCTTTTAGGACTCAATCATTATTTTCATTTATTTATTTCAAAAGAACTTTAATCCATTTTTAACATACCTAATTCAATTTTAAAGTTATTGAATTTTGTTTCATCCAAGGGTTTAGTAAATATATCAGCAACTTGTTTGTCAATGGGGACATATTCAATTGTGATATCTCCATTTTCTACATGTTCTCTAATGAAATGGTATCTAATTACTATGTGCTTAGTTCTGCTATGTGATACAGGATTATTAGCTATAGCAATAGCACTAGTTGAATCACAATATAGAGGAGATTTACTTAGTTGAACTTTATAGTCTTGGAGTTGGTGTTGAATCCAGAGTAGCTGAGCACAGCAGTTTCCAGCTGAGATGTACTCAGATTTTGCTGTATAAATAGCCACACTGGTCTGCTTCCTGCTACTCCAAGATATTAGTCTTTTGCCAAGAAATTGACATGTACCTGATGCACTTTTTCTGTCCTCCTTGCATCCTGCAAAATCAACATCTGAAAAACCAATTAGTTCAATGTCATTGCTTCTAGGATACCAAAGGCCAAGATTAAGAGTGCCCTTCAGATATCTCAGGATTCTTTTGACAACAGTGTAGTGAGATTCTTTAGGGTTCACTTGATATATTGTACACACACATGTTGAGAACATAATGTCTGGCCTGCTAGCAGTTAGGTAGAGCAATGAGCCAATGATGCCTCTGTACAAGGTTTCATCAATAGGTTTCCCTTTTTCATCCTTGTCCAATGACATATTTGCTGCCATTGGTGTCTTCATGACAGTGGAATTTTCCATTCCAAACTTCTTGATAATCTCTTTTGTGTACTTGGTCTGAGAAATAAAAATTCCTTCCTCAGACTGTTTCACTTGGAGTCCTAAGAAGTATTTAAGCTCACCCATGCTGCTAATTTCAAATTTCCCTTGCATAAGGTTTGCAAACCTTTTGCAAAGGTTATTATAAGTAGAGCCAAATATTATATCATCTACATATATTTGTTCTAGAATAATGTGACCTTTAACTATCCTAAGAAATAATGTCTTGTCTATCTTTCCTCTTGAGAATTTATTCTCAATAAGAAATCTAGATAATGTCTCATACCAGGCTCTAGGTGCCTGTTTCAAACCATACAATGCTTTTAATAATAGATAGACATGATTTGGATGAGTAGAGTCAATAAAACCTGGGGGTTGTTCAACATATACTTCCTCCAATATTATTCCATTAAGGAATGCTGACTTTACATCCATTTGATAGACTGTGAATCCAGTGTGTGCTGCAAATGCCAGGAATAATCTGATTGCCTCCAATCTTGCTCTAGGAGAAAACACTTGATCAAAATCTATGCCTTCCTCCTGTCTATATCCTTGGGCAACCAACCTTGCTTTGTTTTTGATGATCACACCATTCTCATCCAGCTTATTCCTAAATACCCATTTTTACCTTTCAAATTGATTTAGCTCTTCTTGCATAGCTGATATCCATGAAGTGTCCTTATTGGCTTCATCAAACTTCTTAGGCTCTATTTTGGATAGAAAGCTGTGATGCAAGGCCTCATGTATTGAGTTTCCTCTTCTTGTTTGCACACCATCATTTGGATTTCCTATGATCTGTTCTTTTGGATGATCCTTCAGATGTTTGGTTGCATTCCTCCACCTTTCATTTTCCCTTTGAGATTCTGGTGCATCTGTTTGAGTAGGTTCTTCTAGAGGTTCTGGATGTGGTGGTTCTTCAACAACAATTGTTCTTCATAATTGTCTTCTGCTTGAGGTTCATCCTCTCTAGTTACAATTATAGTCTCATTAGTTTCTTCATTATCTTCATTGATATTCATCTCCTTCAATTTCTGTGTAGAACCTGCACAACTAGATAAACTTCCCAGATCCTTATAAATAAGGCTGGTTTCATCAAATACAACATGTATAGATTCTTCTATCCTATTTGACTTTTTGTTGAAAATTCTATAGGCTCTACTTTGAGAGCTATACCCAAAAAAAATTGCCTCATGTGCTTTTTCAGCAAATTTAGTGAGATGGTGATTTCCATTATTTAATACAAAGCATTTACTGCCAAATATTTTGAAATAGGCTAAAGTGGGTTTTCTACCTTTCAACAACTCATATGGTGTCTTATCCAGTCTTTTGTTTATAAGAGCCCTATTCTGCACATGGCATGCTGTGTTTACAGCTTCAGCCCAGAAATACTCAGGAAGAGAAGAATCACTTAGCATACTCCTGCTAGCTTCAATAAGGGTTCTATTTCTTCTCTCAGCAACCCCATTTTGTTGGGGAGTTCTAGGAGATGAGAACTCTTGAGAAATGCCTTGATTTTCACAAAAAATGGTCATTGCACCTGACTGAAATTTAGTCCCATGATCACTTCTAATTTTGTCTACAAGATTTCCTATTTCATTGGTGATTTGCCTAACAAAACTGGTAAATATTTCTAAAGTGTCTGACTTATGTTTAAGGAAGAATACCCAAGTGTATCTGGAATAATCATCAACAATTACAAGGGTGTATGACTTTCCTCCTAAGCTATGGATTGATATTGGTCCAAATAGATCCATGTGAAGTAGGTATAGACATCTAATGGAATCCTTCTCACCTATTGATTTGAAGGATGACTTGGTCTGCTTACCCATTTAAAAAGCATGGCATGGACCCTCCTGCACACACTTCCACTTAGGTCCAGCTCTCACTAGGTCTTTTGAAATAAGTTTATTTATAGTCTTATAGTTTATGTGAGCTAACCTTTTATGCCATTGAACACTACTAGAAACTTTATTTTCTGCTACTAAGCATATGGAGTTAACTTGATCAGAACATATAAAGTTTAGGCAGTAAATGTTGCCACTCCTAGTGCATGAGAGAATTATCTCATTCTCTTTCTTAATCAGGCACTCATCCTTGTGGAATGAAATGTCATACCCAATATCACACAATTGACTTATGCTAATGAGATTGTGTTGCAATCCATCAACATGAGCAACTTTGGTGATGGTGATAATTCCATTTGGGATATTACCATAACCTTTAGTTTTACCTTTTTTAGACCCTCCAAAGATAACCTTTGGTCCATTCCTCACAGGAGTGTAATCATTCAGCAGACTTTTTGTTCCTGTCATGTGCATAGAGCACCCACTGTCCAAGTACCAGATAGGAAGTTGATTGGTCTTTGGACAACCCTGCAAAATGAAATTACCTTTTCTTAGGAGCCCACACCATGTTGGGTCCTAGAACCTTGTTAGTATGAGCTGGAACATTTAGTTGTTGAATAATCCTTGGTGCTGTGAGAGTTGCCATAGATCTGAGTACTGGTCTCCCAGAGTTGAATCTTGGAACAGTTGGATTGAACCAACAGTCAAGAGCAAAATGTCCAACCCTTCCACAGCACCAGCATTCATATATGTTATATCTCCTTGGAGGTCTTCTCACTTCTTTATGTTGACTCATATTTTGCTTAATTGCCTTATTTAAAGGAGCTATGTAAGTTGTTTTGGTAAATTTTACTGGTTCAGTTTTCTTGACAACAGTGATTTTTACTTCAGGTCTTAGTTCCTTTCTTTTGAATTTAGTATTTGCTTTAAATACAAAGGAGTCATGATGAGTTAATACTTTTTATTTGCATAGTGATTTGGCATTATTGTTACTTGGTTGAATTGAATCATCTTTGCTATTAGAACACTCACCCTTATAAAACTTATGCACACCTTTGTTGAATTTTATAGGTTGCATAGGTGCCTTGTCATTTCTTTTAGGATTATTATCTGCATTCCTATCATATCCTATGCCAGATCTGTATTGTGCAGAAAATGTGTCTATTATAGGAAGGATAATTTGTGGTTTTGAGAACTTTGCTACAAGTTTCCTTTCTGCTAGGAGTTTTGCTTCAAGTTCTTTTATTAACTTTTCCTTAGTGCATAAGGTCTGTATGTGAATAATAGACATGACTTTTAGTTTGTTAAGTTCTTTGCTTGTCTGATTCAGCCTCTCAGCTGCCTCAGAGCTTTGGGAATTAGTTTGCTTTAAATCAGATATTTCTTTTTGTAATCTTTTATTATGTCTTTTGCTCTTTTTAAGTGCTTTAAGAAGTAATTGATATTTCTCAATAATTTCATCTACATGAAGTTTAGATTGTGAGTCATTTTCATCAGAAGAGAATGAATCTATTTCAGGTTCAGAATCAGAATCAGATAGAGGAGTTTTATCAAGTACCTTTATATCAGTAGTTGTCTCCTGATCTTCTTGATCACTCAGTGCCATGAGTCCTGCATTTTCTTCTTCATCCTCTTCACTATCAGACCTTGATAGTAGGGCTCTTATCATAGATCTATGATTTATACTGTCTTCACTTTCATTGGCAGCCATCAGAGCTATGAGTGCCTCCTCACTATCTGAGTCTGATGACTGAGATTCACTGTCACTAAGAGTGACTTTGCCCTTCTTGGCTATTAGACTCTTCTCATGTCTCTTGTCAGATTTGTGCCTCCTTTCATCAGATTTCTTGTTGTTCTTTCTCTTTGAAGGACAATCAGCAATCATGTGTCCTGATTTCCTGCAACCAAAACACACAATTTCTTCTGAATTAATTTTATTGTGTTTAGAGTTGTACCTGTCCTTCTTGGAGTCTTGTTTGAATCCATTTGAAGAATTGGAGTGTTTCTTAGATCTGGATAACTGAGAGGGTCTAGTTTTCCAGTGTTGTTTTCTTCTTAACATTCTTTTCAGTTGTTTGGTGAAGAGTGCCAGTTCACCATCTGATATTTCAGAATCAGAATTACTGGTTTCTGATTCTTCTGATTCAGAAGGTATCCTGGGGGATAATGACATTCTTTCTTTGCTTTTCTTGGAACTTTCTGCTTTCAGAGCAATAGGATTTTCCCTGCTGTGTCCTTCCTCAGCTTTTCTGGTATTCAGATGAAGTTCATGGGACAAGAGTTTCCCATGTAAATTCTGTGGCTGAATGTTTCCCAGATTTCCCATTTCCCTGATTGCACAGATCTTGATATCCCATTCTTTGTTCAGTGATCTTAAGAATTTATCATTCAGCTCATAATCTGTGAAAGTTCTCCCATAAGTTTTTAGACCATTTACAATTTTGAAGAATTTTTCATAGCAGACTGCTATTGAATCTTTCTTGTCTTCTCAGAAGGCTTCATATTGCTGATTTAGAAGGGACTTCCTATCATCTCTGAGTTCTTCAGTCCCTTCCATATAGACAATGAGAGATTCCCACATTTCTTTGGCAGTTTTGCAATGGACTAAGTTTTGGAAAGTTGAATCCTCAATAGCACTAACAATGATGTTCTGAGCTCTCTTATCCATGGAGGCCAGAGTCACATCATCTTTGGTCATCTCTGAATAAGTTTTAGGATTCTTGATACTTCCATCTGTAAATGAAACTTTCATAGGAACAAAAGGTCCCTCTAGTACAGTTATGTAAATCCTAGGATCAGAGTCTTCCATGAAAAGTCAAACCCTTTCCTTCCAAATCCCAAAGTTTTCTTTTCTGCAAATTGGTAGCTTCATAAATGTGAATTCTTTGTTTCCTTCTGTATTAGCCATCACGACTTTAGAAATCTACCCTTAGAAGATCTTGTTCAGGCTGTTAAACCTTTTCTTGAACAGCAACCCTCTCATACCACTTGAAAGACTTTAATTAAGGGTAGCTAATCACCTAGAGGGGGGGGGGGGGGGGGGGGTGAATAGGTTATTTAAAAACTATTGCAGTTCTTGATTATAACCAAAATAAAACTGATCAGAGCTTTCAAGAATAAGAACACACACAGAAAAGACACACAGAATTATATAGTGGTTCCCCTTATCTTGGGTAATCCACTTTCCCCCTTCTCCCTTCTAGCAGTGTGCCAGATAGGGTTTATATCTCCTCCAGATCTCAGACCACAAACAGGTCTTACAGCTCAGATCACAACAGATCTTACAGACTCAGATCTCACAGATCTTACTCTCTCAGATCTCAGCAGATCTTACAAACTCAGATCTCACAGATCCTACCTCAGCCTTTATAACTAGGCTTACAGCTCAGATTCACCCCTGAATCCTACAACTCAGATCACACCTGATCTTACAACTCAGATCCTTGACAGATCCTACACTCAGATCTGACAACTCAGATCCTACAGGGATTGATAAAGAAAATAACAATACTTAGACTCAGATTCTTCATATTGTTGAGTCTTCTTGATCTGCCTAAATGATCAGACAGAAATCTTCAATAGAACAGCAGTAGCAGATGATCTTCTTGATTCGACAGGCTGTGATGACTGTTCTTCTTCCTAGGAAGACAGATTCTTCCTTCTTGATCTTCTTATTTCAGAAAGATGTATCAGCACCAGATTGCTGAACGAAATATTCAAGTTAGATCGGTTCTGAAAGAGAAGACGACTTCTTCAGGTTCTTTCAAAAACTTTCCCTCAAACTGATGGAGACGATAATGGCTTTCGAAAGATAGGAGCAATTAACTGTTTAACCCATAGTTCATGCCTTCTATTTATAGCCCGCCATCTCTAACATCTGTTACGCTCCTCCATGTCTACGCGACGCTAATTCTTCAACGGTCTTTAATGGCTTCTGAAGAAATAAAGGCTCAGCTAGCTGTAGAAGAAATTTCTCAGCTCAGAGTATCTGTAGAAGAGGCGTTGAGCACTGAGCATCTCTGTCGACGCTTTTTCCATTAGGTGTCGAGCGATATGTAGATACTTGACACATACTTCTTAGACTGAATCTCTCGACTCCTCCTTCTTAGGCGTTGAGCAATCATCAGTTAGTCGACGATTTTTATCTGTAGAAGTCGAGCAACGTACAGGGGCTCGACGCTTCTTAACTATGCCTTCATATCTAGACTCTTCTTGTTGGCGCTGAGCTGACTGAAGTCTGGTTGACACTTCTCTTTCCATGGCGTCGAGCGATATAACTTGGCTCTACACTTCCAAACTTGGTCTCATAACTTCAGAGGCAACCTTGTCTATTTGAGCAGTAGACATGAGTCAACGCTTCTGGTTCACAGGCGTCGAGCGATGTATGATGTCTCGACGCTTGTGAACTTGGATGAATTCCATGAGCATTTTTCCTGACCTGATCTCCTGCACATTGATTCTAGAGAGTATATCAAATACATTCTGAGATATATCTTTGACTTAGGAATGAACTTCTCCAAATCTAAGACATTGTGGGCAATGATCCCAACATCTCCAACACAGTGCACGCAATGGCCTCCTCTATAACTTGGACTTCCTCGCATTGGACCGAAACGGTTGCTTCAGCACAATCGAGACTCTCCTCCTCCATGAGAATGGGCACAACACTGCGCAGTTCTGCAACATCCTGCAAATTGACCTCAATGATAACATTAGAAATAGATGTAGTTTCGTGTGTAGTGGGAGAAGACGTGCTTCTTAAGAGTTCGGGCTCACTCTCCACACAAGGGCACAAATCCACGCAAAGTGGTACCTGAACCAAAGAGGTATGGGGGTCGCATCAGAAACAGAGTCATGAGGGACACTGATAAACGCGTCGATTCCAGAGAATTCAAGAAGTGAAGGTGGAAGGGACACGTAACCAGAGGAAGGGGCTGTGCTCGCAGAATTCGAAGATGGGACGATCCGGATATCGGCTCATCGTCATCCTCCAGTTGGCGAAGATAATCAGCACAGTCATTCAAGGCATGCTCTCTACTTTTGCAAAATAAACACTGCTTCACCTGCTTCGTCGGCACCCAAGGTGTGACAACCGCGTAAAAGTGCGACAACAGAGGCGCAATAGAGTTGCCAAAAGATTTATGGGCTCCGTACGATTTCTGAATGACACCATACTCTTTGGGACACCTATCACTAGCGTGGGATGTGTCCCCACACCAACGACATCGGATATTCAAATGCGCCTACATGATACAGAAGAAGAAAATAGCATAATAAAGAATAAATTGAAAAGAATAAAAGACTCAATCGAAAACAATCGATTCACAACCAAAATCTCATCACGCCTGCATTCCCCGGCAACGACGCCAAAAAGTTGATGCGCGTTTGGCAAGTGCACCGGTCGCTGTCAAGTAATAAATTTAGGAATAGCTTCCCCGAATGTCGATCTCTTGAGGAATGCAGGTTCTGGTGAACGAAACGTGTGGTGAGTCGATTGTTACACGAGCGAATAAAATAAATTAGGGGCATTGTGATTGGTGTCCTAAGCTATTGCGGAAATGAGAGAAATGCAGGTCGAAAAGCACCGCTTCGCAAGGTGTGGGTGAGTGCAGCGGCCGCGATGCCGTGCTTCGGTAAGCGGGTGGAATGGCCACAGAGCGAGGTTTTGTGAGGGTCGTATTCACCTCTTCGCCAACATCACCAATAGCTATTGCTAGATTGCTTCACACACAAACAACTTAGAATATCACAACAACAAGGAAAACTATTCTCACCACCCCAGCATCATTGCACATGAACAACAAGCAAGGATCTATAACATTAATCTAACGAGTGTTCATTACAACAACACAAAGAGAAAGCACAAGCATCAAAGTTTAGAAAGGACCAAAAAGAGGATGTCACCGCGTCTTGGATTCTCGGCCAGAATGAGAGGTTGTCGGGCTCTCTCTGGGCTCGGCCCTCAGATGGTGTGCAGACTCGAAGGAGGCTGTCACCGCTCCAACGATGTACAAAATTTCTAAGAGTGCACCTAGCAAGGAATAACAAATATGATCGAAAAACATGCCTAAAGTGTAGTGCATCGACTAGAAATACGGCCCAGATGAGTCCATAAATTTGTATATAAATGGGACTCATCACACCCCCAGACTTAACCATTTGCACGTCTCGGGCAAACTACTCAGCTCTCCTGTCGGAATAATTGGATGTTAGAGTGTGATTGAGCGGTGGAGACTCATGCGAAGTCGCATGCTCACGTGCATAAAAATACATTAGAATAGAATTAAACACAAGATTATATCTAACTATTTCTAGAACAGTAATTTGAAATCTACTTTACTTGGATGGTGAATCCCGGTGAATCTTTCGGTCGCGCACAAGGGAAAATAGTGTGACTAATGAGTAGAGTATTACTCGAATCAAAGCTCTGGACAATCTCCTAAGAAATCCATCAAAGTCGGTGTCCATAGGCTTGCACGTTCGCACTCTCTCTACTGCATGAGACGACTCGTATCTAAAATCAATAGGACTTATTGGTTAAGATTTGGCTTAGGTTGATTTTAGGCTAGATAAGTAGAAGGACGATGGGAATCGCACTAACATAACCTGAGCACTCAAGAGAATAAAAATCACCAATACAACATTTTCAAGAACTACACAACACTCCCAGACTTCAACTGAACTCTAGGTGCGTGCTAAGTGAAAGAATATAAGGTTTGTAGTCTAAGTCACCTAGAGGGGGGGGGGGGGGGGGGGGGGGGGTGAATAGGTCTTTTAAATTTTACTTGATTAGCTTTAGCTGTTTTCAAAGTTGGTTCAAGCAAATCAGCAAACACAGAAAGCACACAATAATTTATAGTGGTTCCCCAAAGACAGTGTGTCTATGGGCAGTCCACTTTCCCCCTCCACCCTTCTAACAGTGTGTTAGACAGGGCCAACTTCTCCAAACTCGGCTCAAAGAGCTTACAACACAAGTTCCTCAGAACTTCTCAGATCAAGAATGATCCTACCTCAGGACACAAGTCCCTACAACTCAGAGCTATCACCAGCTCCTACCTCAGGCACAGCTACCCTACAAACTCAGAGGATAACATCTCCTACATCTCAGACAATAATTTTCTACAACTCAGACCTCTCCCAGGTCCTACCACTCAGAGGACTCCTCCTCCTACAGCTCAGACCAGCTCCTGGTCCTACCTCAGGCTGTTAAGCCCTACCTCAGATATGCTCCAGATCCTACACTCAGGCCTTCAGCCCTACAGCTCAGAACCCTCAGGTTCCTACAAACTCAGACCAAATGGTCTTACAGCTCAGGCAAGATGCCCTACAGATAAATGATTTATAAATTTATTCTATAGTAGAGGTACTCTCCTGTAGATCCTGCACTGACTGTGCTTCCTGTTGCTTAAGATGTTGATTATAACAACTAACTTGATCTTCCTCTTCGATAGAGTGATGGAAGAACACCTTGCTCCTTCTTGCAAAGGAGCTCACTTTCTTTCTCTGTTATCTTCTTCTTCTTGTTCAGTGAGCATGAGGAAGAAGACGAGAGCTTCAGCCGTCAATGTAACAGTTGATCTGTTCGTCACACAACGGATGATCGGGGGAGAGTTTCAAATGTGCCCTAACACTTCCTTTTATTCATCTCTGATCTTCAACGACTCTTAGATGATCTGCTGAGAGGTATGGGAGAAGCTGGTGGACCCCACACAGCTATCCTGCAACTAGTCCTAGCCGCAGATCCTGCCGCCCTACTTTTCCGTAGAGAAGGACTGCGCTCGACGAACGTGGAACACTCTACGTCTGATGAACCAGCTGTCCCATGCGATCGACGATCTTGTCAGCTCAGTGCTTGACAAACTTGCCTAGTGTGTCTTCTCAGCGGATCCGCTTTGATCTCGTCTCAGCGGTCGACGAACGACGTTCAGCGTTCGGCGAATGTCGAGCCCAGTTCGACGATCACAATGATTCTCAGCGTATAATGAACTTCTCAGCGGAGGCACCTTCTTCTCAGCGGATACGCTGAGACGGATCCTCGTCTCAGCGGTTTTGCCCCCGTCGTCTCAGCGGTTCGGCTGAGACAAAACTTCATCTTTTGGAAGATGATTTCTCCACATCTAAGGGCATGTTTGGCCCTTCCTTTTGAGTCACCTGCACCTGTATATCTTACACAAGTATAGCTCATCAAATACAATATGTCCTTATCATTGAGAGTGATGCCTCTTCCAATCAAGGTAATATTGATGGCAATATACCCAACAATCTCCCCCTATTTGAAGAAGGTAGAACATCCCCAATGCTAAGGTACATTAATAACAAAAATCATATCATAGAAAAGTGATCTGTGTAGCATAGGCCCTATCTCCCTCTTGCTAATATCCTAAGCATAGGTTCTTACTTAGCAATGGCTCTTTCTCCCCCTTTCTGGTTTCTTCAACTATTTATCCCATTAGGGATTGGGAGGCAACATCTATAGATCCCTTTGGATCAACTTATAGGTCAACCTATACAATCTAGGCATTTGCCATCTCCCCCTCAACCTGAGCAGGGAATTTGCTCCCCCTTAATTGGTGAGCAATTTCTGTAATAACTGAACCTGTTCAAATTGAACATCCGATTCTAGCTCCTGAATACTAAAGATAAAGGTACAGAGTACATATAGCAATAGTAACAAACACAACATTATGATCAAAAGATGAAATATCATTCCAATTTAAATGTTCAGTACAGATATTTCAAACAATACAACTGATGATTGGAAAAAAATATTTCAAGGCATGGTCTTCTTAGATGGACCCTGGGAAGAGCATTCTCCATCTTTGGACTTCCTTTTCCTAGCTTCAGCATCAGCCTTGATCTTCTCCTTTACTTTGAAGTATAGAAGAGGCTTGGGAAGATATCTTGTGGGAATCCTTACAGGAGTTTCCCTTCTCACCAAGTTTTCTTTGAGAATCCTTTCCCTTAAGGATTCCCTCTCAAGGTACTTAATCCATTCAGCAGCTGAGTAGACATGGTCAATGTCCTTCATTTGATTGCCATGACTCACCCAAGTATTGAGTACAATTGTGTCCAACTCCAGATTGTCATCTTCATGGAGTGGATCCTCTAATCTTTCCATTCTTTTCTGGGCCATATATTCTTCATTAGTTTGAATGCCCTCTGCCCTTCTCCTCTTTGCCGCTCTCTCATCAGCAATCAGATTTGATTGACTTTGGAAGTCAAAGTCTTCATTTCTGCTAGGGTTCAAGATTGGAAGATTCAAAGCAATTCTTGTTCCTTGCAGCACTTTTAAGCTTGAGTCCCACTGATTATCAGTAACCTTTTTGACCATGGTTAGGATATTTTCTTGAATAGCACTAGAAGCATTGTTGACCACTTCCACCACTTGCTTGCTGGCTTCTGCTTGATTGGAGAGTATCAGCTTGTGTGCAGACTCCATGTTGTTATACAGCTTGATGTGAGCACCCTTCATCTTAGCATGTAGATTGGTAACCTTCTCCTCCCCCTCTTTGCCACTTGTGGATATGGGCGATCTGATCTGGGAGACCTGATCTGGGAGACCGCAAAGTGTCCAAGAGGCTTACGCGGGTTGTTCTGGCGACTTGTTCAAGTCGGCCAGATGTTCAAGTAGGTCTGCCTTCTTGCATTGACCGGGCGGTCTGACGACTTGTTCTAGTCGGTCTGGGTTACTGAAGAAGTGTTTTGCTTTTGCAATAAAGACCGGGCGGTCTATTTTGGGAGACCGCGGTTACCAAGCGGTTTAGTATATAACCGGTTTGGTTTAATAAGGGAGTTGTCAGTGAAAGTGATGTTAGATCTTAGATTTACTCTATAGGGGGGGGGGGGGTGAATAGAGTATTAAAAACTTTTCCCTTAATTTTATTGCGGAATTAAAATAGTAATATATATGTGTATTGAGTGAGTGATTTATAAAAATTAAGTAAAGAAATTAAATCAGCACAACACAGCACAAAGAAAATAAACAAGCACACAGACGACACAAGGATTTTTATAGTAGTTCCCCAATAAACCTGGGTACGTCTACTCTTCTACCACACTTGGTAGGATCCACTAGGTTTTTGATCAGGTGCCCTATCACCAAGGGGTTTTTGATCATGTGTCCACACACTAAGTGAGCTTTTGATCAGGTGCTCTAACCAAACCACAGGTTTTTGATCAGGTGCCCTGCCACCAATGGGTTAACTTTTGAAGGGAGTTATAACCCTATACAAAAGGGAATAAGAAGGGTTAGAATGTTCTTCTCTGTCAACAATCTGAGAGAAGACTCTAGTGGATTTGATGGTGAAAAGCTCCTCTGTCTGATATAAAATGTTTGACAGTAGATGATGGAAGATTTCTCTTGAATAAAATGATCTTCCTGTAGTTGATTAATCTGGAAGAATAAGTTCATCAGATTTTTGTTGCTCTTTTGAAGATCTGATCTTGCAGCTGATGACTGAGAGAGTATTTTTGATGTTGTTCTCAAAGAATGAGTGTTGCTTGAGGAAGAAGATGAAGATGATCAGTGTAGCTTTTCTGTATTTCTTTCTATCTTCCTGTACAATTTTCTGAAGAATCGTGTTCTTCTCTGTCAGCTCTTCTTCTTTTCTATTTTGTTGTACTATAATATCTTGCTGTACTGTAATATCTTGTTGTACTGTAA
The DNA here is from genome assembly GCA_033032865.1 of Dactylorhiza incarnata. Lineage (NCBI taxonomy): Eukaryota > Viridiplantae > Streptophyta > Magnoliopsida > Asparagales > Orchidaceae > Dactylorhiza > Dactylorhiza incarnata. The sequence goes on from JAWHQI010000018.1 coordinate 18,142,526, forward strand.
TAATAATCTTCTTCCTTTTTCTTTTTACAATATTTTTCTAATTTGAAATTTGAATCAGCAGAATAGGAATAAAATAATCTGCATTTAATATTTCCTTGGAACTGCACGCAAGACTTTAATTCATTTTCCTTTTTAATTAATGATATACTTTTCCGCCAAACGACTATAATCTCGGGAAGAGAATGGAAAGGAATATAATAAGTAAGAAATCTTGTCTTATTTGGAATAATAGATCCATTGCTGTAGACGATCTGAGTTCAGAGAATGAATAATATAATCTGTCTGAAATAAATCTGCTGTAGAGAATATTTTCGTCGATCTCAACAAATTTCGTTGAACACAAAATTAAGTTCGTCGACCTCAAATGAATCTTGCTGGAAGAATTAAATTAGTTGAGTTGAGAAGAATTTTTGTCGAACTGAAGGTATTTGTCGAATGCAGACTGAGTTCGTCGAACGGAAGGATTCGTCGACCGCTGAGCCTGAATAAAATCGTCGACCGCTGAGACTGGATAATTTCGTTGACCGCTGATCCGCTGAGATGCTGAGGTTGAAGATCATCTACCGCTGAGAGCAAGCCGTTCGTCGAATGCAGAGTGTAAGCCGTTCGTCAAACGCAGAGAGCAAGCCGTTCGTCGAAAGCAGTATTGAGTTTGTCGAACGCAGAACTTGAATATTTTCTTGAGTTCTAACAGCCTAAACCCTTGACCCATTGACTATACATTGGGGTCAACTTGATCCTAGTCAGCAGATAATGATCTTAGCCCAAATCAGTAATAGGGTTGTTCCAACAATCTCCCCGTATTTGGGTTAGGACACTATTTGACAAAAAATTAAAACAAACAAAACAACAGAGCATATATATCTGATGTCTTTTAAATATTTCATCAGATATAAATATATGATACTCTGAGTTTTGAAACATTACAATGAAATTAAAACTAATAAAAACACACAATCAGAACCTTTGATTTTCTCTGAATTCTGCTTTCTGAATTCGGAATTCTGATATTGTCTGAACTGTATTTGTTATATTTCAGCTTTCTGAATTGTTGATCTGAACTGAATCTGCTCTTAACACACAAAAACAAATATTTCTCAATGTGCTTTGCTACCAATCAGAATTTGAATCTTGTCAAAACATCTTCTCCTAAATCTGTCATAATCTGAATCAGTATCTGTTGCTTCTTCTATATCAAAAACTGTATTCTGAATCTACATGCAAACACTGCATCTGAATTGCAACATATGTAGCTTCTTCATGCATCATTTCCTTCTTTCATAAAATAAGTTAGCCTGAGAGCATCTCCCCCTGAGACTGGAGCTTCTTCAGCTTTCTCCCCTTGCTTAGTTCATAGAACCTCTCCCCCTGAGCAAAAACTGCATCATATGGAGCTTGTTCATAGAACTGAAAGCATGCTTCTTCATCAGAATTTTCTCTTGAAGCTTGAGCATCTTCAGAAAACAACTCCCCCTGTCAAAAAGGAAAGTATCTCCCCCTGGCAAAAAGGAGCTTCTTCAATATATCTCCCCCTGCCTAGTTTCAGGAAGACCTGGAGCTAGGCCCCTAGAAGAAGGGACTTTTGAGTAGGTAGGGAAGGATGCAATCTTTATATTGCTATTGTTCCTGCAAAATAAAATAGAGATCAAGTGCAAAGGAGCTGGAAAGAGAAGCAATTTTTGTAGGCATTCAATTAAAAATAAAAGCTTTGATTATGATGACGGGTTCAGAAAAAAAAGCTTCATCAAAACTGGGTTCGACAAAAAATGAGTTTTCTTCGATCTCGATTCAACGAACTTGATGACTTCGTCGATCTCCGTTCGACGAAAAACTAGATTTCGTCGATCTCAGTTAGATGAAGAGATGGGATAAATTGAAATCTTAATTTTAACAGATTGAATCTCCATCTATCATACCTAGCTGATTTATAAAGAAAATATGTTTCTTTTCATCCAAGGGCTTGATGAAAATGTCAGCTCTTTGCAAATTAGTAGAAATGAACTGTAGGCAAACTTTATTTTTATCCACATTATCTCTGATAAAGTGGTGCCTAATTTCTATGTGTTTAGTCCTACTAGGGAGAACTAGATTTTGTGTTATAGATATTGCACTAGTATTATCACAAAATATAATTGAATTATTTAAGTTGACACCATAGTCTAGGAGCTAATTTTGTATCCACAATATCTGTGAGCAGCAACTACCTCCATCTAGTATTCAGCTTTAGCTGTTGATGTAGACATAGATATTTGTTTCTTACAAAACCAGGACACAATTCTATCACAAAGGAACTGGCAAGTTCCTAATGTGCTTTTCCTGTCTACTCTGCATCCAGCATAATCAGAATCTGAGAATCCAGTTAATTCAAATTCTGATGATGTTGGATACCAGAGTCCTAGATTAGGACAACCCTTTATATATCTCAAAATTCTTTTTAATAAAATTAGGTGAGATTCTTTGGGGTTAACTTGGAACATAGCACAAATATAAGTAGCAAACATTATATCAGGCCTACTTGTTGTTAAATAAAGTAAAGAGCCAACAATTGCTCTATATACTTTCTGATCAACAGGTTTCCCTGATTCATCATTATCAACAACAGCATTTGAGGGCATGGGTGTTTTCATGGTGGAAGCATTAGACATACCAAACCTTTTCACAAATTCCTTAGCATACTTGGATTGTGATATGAATATGCCATTTGGAGTTTGCTTCACTTGAAGTCCAAGGAAGTATGATAGTTCACCCATACTACTCATTTCAAATTTAGATTGCATTAGGTTAGAAAACCTTTTGCATAAATTTGAATCAGTAGAGCCAAAAATAATATCATCTACAAATATTTGAACTAGTAAAATTTGATTTTTATGTATCCTGAAAAATAAGGTTTTATCTACTATGCCTCTATAGAAATTGTTCTCTAAAAGAAAATTATCTAAGGTCTCATACCATGCTCTGGGAGCTTGTTTGATACCATAGAGAGCTTTATTAAGCTTAAATACATAGGAGGAGTGAGTTGGAGAGATGAAACCTGGTGGTTGTTCCACATAGACTTTTTCTTTGATGTCACCATTAAGAAATGCACTCTTCACATCCATTTGATATACCTTGAATTTCTTGAATGCAGCAAAGGCAAGGAAAATCCTGATAGCTTCAAGTCTTGCAATAGGAGCAAAGGTCTGATCATAGTCAATTCCTTCTTCCTGTGAATATCCTTGAGCTACCAATCTTGCTTTGTTTCTGACTATGTTGCCTTGATCATCAAGCTTGTTCCTGAAGACCCACTTGGTGCCAATAACTTGATGGCCTTTTGGTCTTGGAACCATATCACATACCTTGATCTTTTCAAATTGATTGAGCTCCTCTTGCATTGCAAGAATCTAGTTTGGATCTTGTTCTGCATCTTTTATGGTTTGAGGTTCAACGTGTGATAGGAAACAAGTGTGCATCTGATTTTGATGTAGTTGATGCCTTGTTTGAACACCTGCTGAAATATCACCAATCACTAGAGATATTGGATGATCTCTAACTGTGATGTGGTCAACAGTTGGAGTTGGTTCAGAAATGATATCCACTTGGGGAATTTGTTCAGGTGTCATCTGATTTGAACTGTCAGCAAGATCTAGATGATCTTCTTCTTCTCTGTCTTCAAGATTTTGAGTTGATGGAAGTAGTGATTCTTCTTTCTGTAGATCTAGTCCATTGAGCTCTTCACATAGAGCTGGTACCTACAAAATATTTTTGGTAGAGGTGGTATTCCTCTCCTCATTTAACATGTTAGTCTCATCATGCATGGACTCTTCTATCTTAAGAGTGGATTTGTTGTAAACTCTGTATGCCTTACTAGAAAGAGAATATCCAAGGAAAATGCCTTCAGCAGCTTTTGCTTCAAACTTCCTGAGATACTTCTTATCATTGTTGTGCACATAGCATTTACATCCAAATATCTTAAAATAGTTAACCTTAGGCTTTTTATTCTTAAGTAATTCATAAGGAGTTTTGCCCTTATGTTTATGTATCAGGCTTCTGTTCAACACATAATTAGCTGTGTTCACTGCCTCTGCCCAAAAAGAGAGTGGCAAGTTTGCATCGGCAAGTAATGTAGTTGCTGATTCAATTAGGGTTCTATTTTTCCTTTCAGCTACCCCATTTTGTTGAGGAGTTTTAGGAGCAGAGAAGCATTGCCTGATCCCTTCTTTTCCACAGAATTCTCTAATCAGAAGAGACTTAAACTCAGTGCCATGATCACTTCTGATCAATGCAACTACAGTAGAGTACTCAATCTTGATGGACCTGAGAAAGTCTGTCAGAACACTGAAGGTGTTAGACTTGTTCCTAAGAAAGAACACACAAGTGAATCTTGAGAAGTCATCTACAATCACTAGAGAGTAATGCTTCCCTCCGAGACTTTGTATTGTTGTAGGTCCAAAAAGGTCTAATGCAGTAAATACAAAATCCTAGGTGAATCACTCTTGGATGAAGATTTAAAACTACTTCTAGTTTGCTTACCTAATTGACAAGCCCTACAGAGTCCTTCCTTCTTGTATGAACAAGAAGGCAGTCCTCTAATAAGATTGTCCTTAGAAAGCTTAGAGATATTTCTAAGGTTAATATGTCCAAGTCTTTTATGTCATAATTCATTTGTTTTACTTATAGAATTGAATAAGCAAATATCAGAATTGGCAGAGTCAAAATTGACTAAGTAAATATTTCCATGTCTAATACCAGATAATATAGTAATATTTTTATTATTGGTAATAAGACATAAGGAATGATTGAAAGTTACCTGATAACCTTCATCACATAACTGGCTTATGCTGACGAGGTTGTGCTTCAGACCCTTGACATAGGCCACTTCCTTGAAGGTCACTGCTCCAACTTTGATCTGTCCATAGCCTTTGGTTTGTCCACAGTTGGAGTCTCCAAAGATCACCTTGGGTCCAAGCTTTGCCTTATAGTTGTTCAGGTTGGCCTTGTTTCCTGTCATGTGTTTTGAACAGCCACTATCCAAATACCATTGTTCATTCTTGTTTGGATAGCTGTGTACCTGCAAAACAAAAAAATAAACTAGTTGTTTTTTACCCAAACTACCTTGGGTCCTTTTGTATTACCACAAAAATCTAAAATAAAAGACATTTCAGGTTGGTCCTTATAACCTTGTGGATGATATCTCCTTGGAGGTATTATCCATTCAGTGAAAGGATTGAAAGTGTGTGAAGAATAAGAATTTTTCAGACTTTCTGTATATCTTCTGTTCGAATAATGAATATACTAAAATTCTGGCTTCAGAGTTCGTCGAGCTCCGTTCGACGAAGTGAATACATTTCGTCGAGCTCTGTTCTGCTGAATTCCTTTATTCTTGACAGCCTTACTTGAAATGTTTTTATTTACATCTACAACCTCTTTGCTCTTAGCAGAAATGAATTTTATAGGTGTAGACAGTATGTTCTTCTTAATCAGAGGTGCCTCACTTGAAGATGCACCCAAGCCTAGTTTGCCACTTAATCTGGCATTTACTGTGCTTGTAATGTCCATTAGTTTGATGCTTCTCCCATTTAGGGATTCTTCAAATTTCTTAGCCTCAGAAAGTTTATTCTCAATGAGAATAATTTGTTCTCTAGAGGCAGCCAATTCTTTCTTAAGAATAGCATTATCTTCACTTAATTTGTCCATTTCAGCTAGCTTATTTCTGAGATAGATTATTTCCATCTCGGATTTTATTAAGTCTAAGCAAAGAAGTTTGAATTCATCTTTGAATTCAATTGAATTGAAATCAAAATTAGAGATTACCTGATCTGCATCATTGTCAGCTTCTGATTCTGATTCTTCTTTATCTGAGTTGTTTGCTGAGGCATTGATAGCAATCATACAGAAGTTCTTCTCTTCTTCATCATCTTCATCTTCAGAAGAGCTGGATGAAGATGCATTTTCTGACTCACTGCTTGAGTCATAAATGGCCATCAGGCATTGGTCATTCTCCTTTGATTCTTCTTCATCATCAGATGAACTGGATGAAGATTCTGACTCAGTTTCACTCCAGGTTTCTGCTACAAATCCTCTTCCCTTGTGTTTGTGCTTGTGGGAGGAAGACTTGCTGGATTGTCTTTTATCTTCCTTTTCTTTTCTCTTCTCTTTCTTCTAATTTTCTGGACAGTCTGGCAGAATGTGTCCAGGTTTCCTACAGCCATAACAAATTATTTCTTTAGAATTTGACTTATCATACCTTGGCTTTTCCCTTGATCTAGAGTCTTTCTTTCTGAAATCCTTCTTAGCCATCTTGTAGAACCTTTTGGCTAGAAGACTCATGAACTATTCATCTCTTGGAGCCTTTTCTTCTTCTTCAGCTTGAAAAGCTATACTTCTCTCCTTCTTGGATGCTGGAGATGAAGTGGATTGCTCAGCTTCCTGGATTCGATGAGCTGCTCATTGGATTTGAGTTTGCCTAATAAGCTCTCAGTGGAGATCTCATTAAGGCTTCTGGCTTCCTTGATTGGCCAGATCCTAGAGTCCCATGCGCTGGGGAAGCACATAAGGATCTTATCATTGATCTCAGTGATGGAGATCACTTTGTCCAAGGTCTTCAGGTCATTGATTATGAGGCTGAGCCTATTATACATATCAGCAATTGTCTCAGATTCTCCCTTTTTGAAATTCTCATACTGAGAAATACGGTGGGATCTTCTGTCCTTTCTTTCATCAGTTGATCCTTCAACCATGTTGTTGAGTGAGATCCAAATTTCTCTTGCTGAAGTGCATTCCACCACTTTCTGTAAAATGTCATCAGACATTGTTTGTGCCAGAATGTTCATAGCTTTTGCATTTGCACTTCTTTGCTTTTTCTGGGCTTCAGTCCACTCAGGTGGTGCGACAGCATTATTGTTAGTTGTGGTTTCAGCACTTGTTGCTGTTGTAGGTGTTGAAGGCCCTGATAAAATAACATTAAAGATTTCCACATCAATAGAATTCATGTACAATCTAATCCTTGCCTTCCATAGTGCAAACTTACTGAGATTGCACATAGGAGGTCTTATGCTAGAACATTCTTGGTTTTGTGCCATGAGTTTCTAACAAAAACAAACTCTAAAATAAATTAAGATCTAATTGATCTTTATGATTCAGGTGTTAGCCTGTAAAAATCAACTACCCTCTGATACCAATTAAAAGTCAATTGAATATCAGTTGAAAGTGATTAATATTATCAACCATGCTTTGATACCAATTGAAAGTGAGGTTAGATCTTAGATTTACTCTAGAGGGGGGGGGGGGGGGGGGGGGGTGAATAGAGTATTAAAAACTTTTCCCTTAATTTTATTGTGGAATTAAAATAGTAATATATTGTGTATTGAGTGAGTGATTTATAAAAACTAAATAAAGTAAGTAAATCAGCACAGCACAACACACAGAAAATAGACAAGCACACAGACGACACAAGGATTTTAATAGTAGTTCCCCAATAAACATGGGTACGTCTACTCTTCTACCACACTTGGTAGGATCCACTAGGTTTTTGATCAGGTGCCCTATCACCAAGGGGTTTTTGATCAGGTTTCCACACACCAAGTAAGCTTTTGATCAGGTGCTCTAACCAAACCACAGGTTTTTGATCAGGTGCACTGCCACCAATGGGTTAACTTTTGAAGGGAGTTATAACTCTGTACAAGAGGGGATAAGAAGGGTTAGAATGTTCATCTCTGTCAACAATCTGAGAGAAGACTCTAGTGGATTTGATGGTGAAAAGCTCCTATGTCTGATATAAAATGTTTGACAGTAGATGATGGAAGCTTTCTCTTGAATAAAATGATCTTCCTGTAGCTGATTAATCTGGAAGAATAAGTTCTTCAGATTTTTGTTGCTCTTTTGAAGATCTGATCTTGCAGTTGATGACTGAGAGAGTATTGTTGATGTTGTTCTCAGAGAATGAGTGCTGCTTGAGGAAGAAGATGAAGATGATCTGTGTAGCTTTTTTGTATTTCTTTCTTTCTTTCTTCTTGTACAGTTTTCTGAAGAATCGTGTTCTTCTCTGTCAGCTCTTCTTCTTTTCTATTTTGCTGTACTATAATATTTGTTGTACTGTAATATCTTGTTGTACTGTAATAATAATCTTCTTCCTTTTTCTTTTTACAATATGTCTCTGATTTGAAATTGGAAACAGCAGAATAGGAATAAAATAATCTGCATTTAATATTTCCTTGGAACTGCACACAAGACTTTAATTACTTTTCCTTTTTAATTAATGATATCCTTTTCCACTAAACGGCTATAATCTCGGGAAGAGAATGGAAAGGAATATAATAAGTAAGAAATATTGTCTTATCTGGAATAATAGATCCGTTGTTGTAGACGATCTGAGTTCAGACAATGAATAATATAATCTGTCTGGAATAAATCTGTTGTAGAGAAAATTTTCGTCGATCTCAACAAATTTCGTCGAACACAAAATTAAGTTCGTCGAACTCAAATGAATCTTGCTGGAAGAATTAAATTAGTTGAGCTGAGAAGAATTTTTGTTGAACTGAAGGTATTCGTTGAACGCAGACTGAGTTCGTCGAACGGAAGGATTCGTCGACGGCTGAGCCTGAATAAAATCGTCGACCGCTAAGACTGGATAATTTCATCGACCGCTGATCCGCTGAGCCACTAAGACGCTGAGGTTGAAGATCGTCGACCGCTGAGAGCAAGTCGTTCATCGAACGCACAGTGTAAGCTGTTCGTCGAACGCAGAGAGCAAGCCGTTCGTTGAACGAAGTATTGTGTTCATCGAACGCAGAACCTGAATATTTTCTTAAGTTCTAACAGCCTAAACCCTTGACCCATTGACTATACATTGGGGTCAACTTGATCCTAGTCAGCCAATAGTGATCCTAGCCCAAATCATTAATAAGGTTGTTCCAACAGTCAGCTATGCTGAGCTTGGGCGGTCTGCTTTGTGAGACCCCATGCGGATTGATGGGCGGTTATTGTATCCCTCTTTCGGCGGTGACGACATCTGTCCTCTTGCCTATAAATAGGGGGGCAGGGACCGTCATTCTTAACGAAGAACTATAAGAACCAAAGTTGTCTTGATTGTGCTGGTCTCATTCCGAGGTCGCGCGGTTTAAGTTTTGCCTGACCGGTTTGTGTGTTCGCAGGTTAGCATCTTGCAGTTCGTGATCAACATTCTCCCTTCTTCCAGCTTTGAATAAACCAGTCCGGCAGCGGTCTGTCTAGGCGGACTGTGTTTAGGTGTTCTTGGACTATGCAGCGAACTTAGTTGATCAGGCAGTATTAAGAGACCAGGCGTTCTTGAGTGCAGTCTGTAGCAGGAAGCAGTTTCTTCTTCTATTATTTGGAGCAGTTGAATAAGCAGCAGGTCGAGCGGTCTGTGTTTGCGGGCTGACAGGTGCGGTCTGCTCTATTTGTGCAGTCTCAGAAGTTAACCGCTTGGCTTGTCTGTTCGTGCTGTCTGGCGATCTTAGTTTGTCAGGTCGTCGACAACTTGTAGTTTTTGTGTTTTGTGAATCTCCCCTCTATGATTCTTATGAATCATGTCTCGCCATGTATACCTCAAATTGTAAAGATATAGTTAATACCAAAGCCCTAATCATTCTTCCCATTGTCATTGTGTTGCTACACTTGTGGAAAGTTTGTGAAGTGTTCCGCATTTTTTATTTCAACTCCGGACCTCAAATTTTTTCACATGGTATCAGAGGGAGGTTGCTGAGGTTGCTGAGCAGTAATTGTTGTTACTTCTCTCGGGTTCCTCAAGATGTTTAGCAATCAGTGGGATAGCAATGGAAGGAGGATATGCTAGAGGTCTTGGTATTGAGCTCCTTACGCAGACTAACTTTAAGAAGTGGAAGTCTTGCATGGAGAGCTATCTTCTTGGCGAGGATTTGTGGGAGGTAGTAGGAGGAGAAGCAAGACAAGCTGTTATTCTTGCTGAAGGGAATGCTGAGCTCGTGAAGTCTTGGAAGAGAATGAATGCTAAGGCAGAGTTCACTCTCAAGAGAGATATCATTCATGAGCGGATTGATCACAACTTCGATTGTAGGTTAGCTGCAGAAATATGGACAGCCTTGGATGGCTTGTTCAATAAGAAGAATATAGCCAGGCTATAATTCTTGGAGAATGAGTTGGTGAAAGCAACTCAGGGAGATTTGTCTATCTCAACGTTCTTCTTGAAAATGAAGAACCTTTGCGCAGAGATATCGGCATTGGACCCGGATGAGCCTATCTCAGAAGCTAAGCTGAAGAGGCACAAAATATGCGGTTTGCGGAGGGAGTATGTGGCCTTTGTTACTTATGTTCAAGGTTGGGCCAATCAACCATCGTTGCTAGATATGGAGAACTTACTTGCTTCGCAAGAGAGTTTGGCTAAGCAAATGGCAGGGATGTCAGTCTCTGTGGGAGAAGGTGAGGTTCTCTTCTCTGGAAAGAAGAAGAGATGGGATAAGAAGAAGAAGACATCTGGAGATGATGGTCCGTCTACTTCATATCAGCAGGAGAGGAGATATGCTCCTAAGCGTGATGGGAAGAAGATGGAAGGACCTAGATGCTTCAGGTGCAACAAGCTTGGTCAATTCAAGAGAGACTGCCAAGTTAATCTTCAGCCAGGGCATGTTGTAGGGAAGGAAGAGGTTGGTTCCAATTCTGAAGGTAGTTGGGGTGGTGGAGGTGCATTCATGATGGGCACTTGTGTTCAGGCATTGACTTCCATCAACTATCAGGATGATTGGATAGTTGACTCTGGGTGTGATCATCACCTCACTGGGGATGAGTCAAAGTTCTCCTCGTTGCGAGCATATACAGGTAATGACGCTATCATTACTGCTGATGATATTATACATGCAGTAGAGAAGGAGGGTGTGGTTTCTTTGAATGATGATAGAGGTACTCTTACATTGAAGAGTGTCTATCATGTTCCGAGGATGAAGAAGAACCTCTTCTCAGTGACCAATGATGTGGATGTTGGCTATCACGTTCTGTTTGGTCCAACATAAGTGAAATTTCTCCGAAATGTTTCAGCCGTGAAAGCTGAGGTCACTCATGTTGGGAGACGGGTGAAGGACTTGTTTGTTCTTTCAACAAGTTCTTATGTTGATATGATGAGGGCTAACGACAGCGCCGCTATCTGGCACGAAAGACTTAGGCATGTTGGAATGGATAAGTTGAAGGCTATGGCAGGAAGAGGCCTTGTGAAAGGTCTGCCTAGCTTGTCATCCTTCGAGGATGGTCAAGTTTGTGCAGGTTGTTTATTTAGTAAGGATCAACATCTTCCATTTGATAAATCACAAAGCAGATTCAAAGCATTATTGGAGTGTATACATAGTGATCTGTTTGGACCTACCAACACTGCCTGTCTTGGAGGTAGCAGGTATATGCTGATTTTGGTTGATGACTTCTGATAATGCTAAATCTAGTTAGTTTAATTAGGTTATTTTTAGGTTATTTACTCTTACCTTTTGCTTATTGTTGTTTACCTAAATGCAATTTTGGTTCATTTTCCTATTTTTAGTGCTAACTTAAGTTTTCTGAATTTTCAGGTCAAAAATGCAAAATTTCCTAAGTCACGCCGTAGGTCACGCCCGTGACCTAGGGCGTGTAAGTTGATGTTTCCAGTTAAGCTGCTGCCACCATAATTCAGAAGATCTGGTCAAACACGCCCAAAGTACACGGCCGTGACACACAAGTCACGCCCGTGACACGCAAGTCACGCCCGTGACCAGCCCGTGAATAGCTCAGATTCGACCAGCTGACCACCGAATTGGTCACGCCACTGTTACACGGGCGTGCTTCCAGTCACGCCCGTGACTGCCACGTCAGCCAGCCGCCAGCGCCCATGATCGCCGCCAGCGCCCATGACCGGACTAACCACCGAAATGGTCACGCCCTCAGTCACGGGCGTGACCTAGGGCGTGACCCATCAAATCGCGTCAGAATCATGCGCCGAACCTGATCCAAGCCGCAGAATTGATTAAACAATGTCACGCCCCTAGTCACGGGCGTGACTGAGGGCGTGACCGAGGCAGAAAAATTTCTATAAATTGAAATGACCTCCAAGCTTTCCCCATTCAGTTTTGGCAGAGAGAACTGGTGCTACTACTCTATTTTCAGTGATTTTCATGTTATTTTGTATTCTCTTTCTCTCTCTCTCTTATTTCAATGCATTTCCTTTTCTAGTTTTCATATGAATGTTGTAATGCCTTTGTAAATTCCTTTCATAGTGTGTTACTAATGCTTAGTAGGCTTTCCATGCAAATGCAATCTCAGTTGAACTTTTGTTTAATAAAAATTGCATGTTTTTGTTCTCTTAAAATCTTCATCATTTCTCTCTCCTACCCCTCCACCATGAGTAACTAAATCCTCATAGTACTCGATCTTGATGATCTGAAGATGAGTTGATCAAGTTATGATCCTTTAGTCTTCTTTCACTTTCTAAAGTTTTGGGCCTTAAATTTACTCTTAATTAAAATTAAGTGGAGCTATATTATCGATGTATAGTCCACACCTTTGCTTTCATTATTGGCTAGCCGAGAGGCCGATAGTCTGAAGTGAGCACTTAAGAGTAAAGAGAGTTACACACATTTCTCGAGAGAGAATGACGTAAATCTCCTGGATTGGAGTCAAACCCAATAGCGGGGTTCACCACTTAAAGCGAGTTTTAGGTATTCGAATACGGGACGAGAGTTCGGTCGGATTTTCCTAAACTCAGTTGGGCATATCTTCGAGAGAAGCATGTTCAAACTATAGGAACCCCCACGGTCAAGCTACCCTTACTTTATTAAGTTCTAAGTTTGCTTTTGAATTTTGATCAAATTAAGCCGAAGTAAGTCAAGATCGAGTGCTATTTCTTAATCATCGTTTAGCCATACTTTTATCCAGCTTTTATTTCAACTTAGCAGACAAAACCTTCCAAAAAATTATTAAGATAAAATAATAGTAATTCATTTGAGTATAAGTAATCAACGGTTCTCAGATTTTAATAAGACACTTGTGTTCCTATACTACAGTTCGATAGGTATACTTGCCTTCTCGGATTGCTAGTTCGGATTTTATTTCGTGCAAGCGGAATTTTAATCACCAAGTTTTTGGCGCCGTTGCCGGGGACTCGCATTTTGTTGATATTTTGAAAGAACGAATTTATTACTTCTATCACCTCTTTTTCTCTCCTCTTTCTTGAAAAACAAAATTAATAAAAAAAAAGGGAGACCTTTTCTTTTTCGAATTTCTCAATCTTATTTTCCCTTCTCTCTTTCTAGTTTATGACCCGAGCGAATCCGTCAGAACTTGTAGACTTGGACCAAGAACTTGAGCGTACTCTTTGGAGAAAATCGCAAGTTCAAGATCCTACATTCCAAGAACTGGCTGAGGATTCGGAGTCGGTTGTTAATATGGGCGAACCTAACCAAAATGAAGTCCCCAACATGGTTGCGGCCCCTGAATGGACTATGTCCCATTATGCAAGGCCTAACCTGGAAGGGACGGAAACTAGTATAGTCCGCCCTGCCATAAATAATAATAATTTTGAACTAAAGCCAAGCATAATTCACATGGTGCAGCAATACGTGCAGTTCGACGGATTACAAGATGAAGATCCGAATGCACATATTGCCAGCTTCCTTGAAATATGTGACACCTTCAAAATAAATGGTGTTACGGATGATGCAATTAGGCTAAGACTCTTCCCACTTTCTTTAAGAACAAAGGCTAAGCAGTGGTTGTCAACTCTACCTAGAGGTTCTATCACCACTTGGGCCCAGTTAACTGAAAAATTTCTAACTAAGTATTTTCCACCTGCGAAAACTGCTAAGCTTAGAAATGATATTTCTTCTTTTTGCCAAATAGATTCTGAAACGCTATATGATACCTGGGAAAGGTATAAAGAATTCTTAAGACGTTTCCCTCATCACGCTCTGCCTGTATGGTTACAAGTGCAGACGTTTTATAACGGGCTAAATCAACATACTAAGCAAATGATAGACGCCGCTTCCGGTGGTACCTTAAATAACAAAACCTCGGAAGCCGCTCTTGAACTATTTGAGGATATGGCCATGAACACCTATTAGTGGAATAAGCCAAGATCCCGCCCAAACAAACTTGCAGGTATGTACGAAGTGGATAACGTCTCCCAGCTGGCACTACAAGTGGAAATGCTTAGCAAAAAGATATCTAAAATGAATGCTCCTTCCGCACCTCAGGTTTGGGAATTCGCAAAATCCACCTCCGAACAAGCTGATTACGTAGGCAAAATAAATGCTTATAATAATTATTCTGCTTCTAATTTTCATGCACCTGGTTTTCAATTACCGAATAATTATAATCCTGCGCTGCGTAATCACCCGAACTTTTCTTGGAGTAATCCTGCAAACACAACTCGCCCGCCTCTACAAAATGAATTTACACCACCTCCACCCCCTGTTAACTTTCAAAAACCTCCATCTTTGGAGGAGATGTTTTCAAAATATATAAGTACGAACGAAGCAACCGTCCGGAACTTAGCCGGATCCGTTAAAAGTCTAGAAAACCAAATCGGGCAGCTCGCCAAAATAATATCCGAGCGACCGCCCGGGACTCTTCCCGCTAACACCGAGCCCAAACCGAGAGAGCAAGCGAAAGCTGTAACTCTTCGGAGTGGGAAGCAAGTATCCGGTCCGGTTAGCGAAGAGCCCGAGGCAAGATCCGCCCATATTTTAAAAACACCACTCACTCAAACAGATTTTATCACTCCACCTCATATTTTCAAAAACAACCCCGCCCCGCCTTATCCTTCTCAACTCAACAAGGAAAAATTAGATGATCAATATCATCGCTTCCTGGAAATGTTTAAGCAAATACACATCAATTTGCCCTTCCATGAAGTGATATCACAAATGCCCAAGTACGCAAAGTACCTGAAGGATCTTCTAACTAATAAGAAAAAGCTAGAAAATCTATCGCACGTAACTTTAAATGCTGAGTGTTCCGCCGTCCTAACAAATAAATTACCGAAAAAGGCTAACGATCCGGGTAGTTTTTCTATCCCGTGCCTCTTTGGTGATCTATTTGTAAAGAACGCGTTGGCCGACTTAGGAGCAAGCATCAACTTAATGCCATTCTCCTTGTTTAAGAAGTTAGGAGTGGGCACCCTTAGCCCCACACGTATGAGTATACAACTAGAAGATAGGACGATAAAATATCCGCTGGGAATTGTGGAGGACGTGCTCGTAAAGGTAGACAAATTCATCTTCCCGGTGGATTTTGTCATTTTGGACATTGAAGAGGATGTCGAGGTTCCCCTAATCCTTGGCCGCCCCTTCCTTGCCACCTCCCGTGCTATCATTGATGTGAGTAATGGTAAGCTATTCCTCCGAGTTGGAGATGATGAAGTAACCTTCTCCATAACACCCTCTATGAAAAATACCGTAGAAAATGACGATTCGTGTTTTTTCTTAGATGTGTTAAGTGAAGACCCTTCTTTTTGTATTTCTGAAAATGGTTCTTCTTCTTTTTGTTCATCTTCAAACACCTCCACTGAAATATTACAAGAAATGAAAATGGCCATTGCTCCCGCCCCCTCAAATTTTCATATTAAATCAAAAAAATTTGAAGAAATTACTTTTGAAAAAGAAAAGTCTTTCAAATATTCATACGAGGAACCTCCCACATTAGAACTTAAAGAACTACCCAATCATTTAAAATATGAATTTTTAGAAAAAGACTCTAAGTTACCAGTAATAGTGTCGGCCCATTTAAGTGGATCTGAAAATGCCAAATTGCTAAAAGTTTTACAAAAGCACCGCCAAGCAATTGCTTGGCAGATTTCTGATATTAAGGGCATAAGTCCATCTTTCTGCATGCACAAAATTCTAATGGAAGATAATTCACATAATTCTATTCAACCTCAACGCCGATTAAACCCAAACATGAAAGAAGTAGTAAAGGGTGAGGTCGTGAAATTATTAGACGCAGGAATTATCTATCCAATTTCAGATAGCAAATGGGTAAGCCCCGTTAGAGTAGTTCCTAAAAAGGGAGGTATCACGGTAGTGTTAAATGACAATAATGACTTAATCCCAACACGGACGGTGACTGGGTGGCGTATGTGTATTGATTATCGCAAATTGAACGACGCCACCCGCAAGGACCATTTCCCCTTGCCATTCATCGATCAAATCTTAGAACGATTATCCGGCCATAGTTTTTATTGTTTTCTCGATGGTCTCTCGGGCTACTTCCAAATTCCCATCTCGCCCGAGGACCAGGAGAAAACGACGTTTACTTGTCCTTTCGGCACCTTCGCCTATCGAAGAATGCCGTTTGGCTTATGTAATGCGCCGGCAACGTTTCAACGGTGTATGTTGGCCATTTTCGACAAGTACGTAGAAAGTATTATGGAGGTATTTATGGACAACTTTTCCGTGTTTGGTGATTCCTTCGATTTTTATTTAGAAAATTTAGAAAAAGTGTTAGAACGATGTGAGGAGACCAATCTCGCCCTGAACTGGGAAAAATGCCATTTCATGGTACGGGAGGGATTGGTTTTAGGTCATAAGATATCAGCAAGAGGAATTGAGGTCGATGAAGCAAAAATAGAAGTGATCGAAAAACTGCCACCGCCAACCAACGTTAAGGCCATAAGAAGCTTTCTAGGACATGCCGGTTTTTACCGACGATTTATAAAAGATTTTTCGAAAATTACCAAACCCCTCACTCATCTTTTAGAAAAAGACACTCCATTTATTTTTGATGATACCTGCTTATCGGCTTTTCAATTAATCAAAAATAAGCTAATAAATGCGCCAATTATGATAGCTCCAATCTGGGACCTTCCATTCGAAATCATGTGCGATGCAAGTAGCTTTGCGGTGGGAGCCGTTTTAGGACAACGTATATCTAAAAACTTCCACCCTATTTTCTACGCAAGTAAAACACTTACATCCGCGCAAGAGAACTATACCACAACGGAGAAAGAATTATTAGCAGTTATTTTTGCATTCGACAAATTTCGACCTTATATTACGCTTTCAAAAATTATTGTTTTTACGGACCACTCGGCCCTCAAATATTTACTTTCTAAACCGGATGCCAAACCACGCTTACTTCGCTGGGTCTTACTCCTCCAGGAGTTCAACTTGGAAATCCGAGATAAAAAGGGGGCTGAGAATTTGGCCGCGGACCATCTTTCACGATTAGATAACCCGTTTATTGAAGATTTAAATGAACAAACTTTTAATGATTATTATCCCGACGAGAAGTTATTATCAATCAACACTACTCCTTCTCCTTGGTTTGCAAACTTCGCCAACTACTTAGTAGCTCGAGTCCTCCCAAAAGAATTTTCCTATCAGCAAAAGAAGAAATTCTTCTCTGACCTGAAGAATTATTTTTGGGAGGACCCGTATCTGTTTCGAGTTTGTGCAGACCAAGTAGTAAGGAGATGTGTTTCTTTCGAAGAAGGACAAAATATTTTCAAACACTTACACGAAGGACCGACTGGTGGGCACTATCAAGCCAATCGGACCGCTCACAAAGTGCTAAGTGCAGGCTTTTATTGGCCTAGCCTTTTTAAAGATGCCCAATCTTTTGTGAGACGGTGCGATAGCTGCCAACGGGCCGGAAATATCTAAAAAAAAAATGAAATGTTGCAAAATTATTTCCTCGAGTGCGAAGTTTTTGACCTTTGGGGAATTGATTTTGTAGGTCCTCTTCCTTCTAGCCATGGTAATAAATACATTTTAGTTGCGGTAGACTACGTGTCTCGATGGGCAGAGGCCCAAGCTCTTCCTACCAATGACTCCCGAGTCGTTATTATTTTCTTCAAAAAATTATTTTCTCGATTCGGTACTCCTAGGGCCATCGTTAGCGATAGGGGTTCGCACTTTTGTAACGCACAATTTGCAAAAACACTTTTAAAATATGACGTTACACATAAGCTTTCAACTGCTTACCACCCCCAAACTAACGGCCAGGTCGAGGTAGTGAATAGAGAAATCAAACGTATGTTAGAAAAAACTGTTTCCACCTCACGTAAGGACTGGTCACATAAATTAGACGATGCTCTATGGGCTTACTGAACAGCGTACAAGACCACCATCGGTTGTACACCGTATCGGTTAGTATATGGGAAATCGTGCCATTTACCGGTCGAATTAGAACATCGTGCTTTCTGGGCCCTTAAATTTTTAAATTTTGATCCCCACTCCACCGCCGATCTTCGAAAATTCCAACTCAATGAACTCGATGAGTGGCGCTCCAATGCGTATGAAAATAATAAATTATATAAGGAACGAACGAAATGCTTTCACGATAAAAATTTAAGGCACCCGAAAACATTTAAACCAGGCGACCAAGTATTACTTTATAATTCTCGTCTACGTTTATTTCCTGGAAAGTTAAAATCTAGATGGTCAGGTCCTTTTAATGTAAAGGAAGCTTATCCGTATGGAACTGTTTTGATATCACACCCAGATAAGGGTGATTTCAAGGTTAATGGGCATCGTCTAAAACTTTATTTTTCTGGTGACAATGTTGACATGGTTAGTGAAAAACTTCTTTTGTCTGGACTGTAATAATTTGGATTAACTTTTGAACTATATTCTTTTAGTCGAGCTCAAACAACATTAAACAGAGGGCGCTCTTGGGAGGCAACCCAAGGTTTTTAAAATTTGTTGTTTTAATTTTTCTTTGGCCCTGGGCGGCTCCGATACTCTCAACTTCGGCGATCGCCTTCTTCAACATTGCTGGTTTCAAGAAAAATTCAAGATGATATTTCATGAAGATTCAAAGCGCCAACAAGGGGGAGCGGCATCACACATCCTTTCAAGCCCATAAATCCAGGGAAGTGCCTGTTTCAGTTTTTCAGTTTTAATTTCTTTTCTTAGTTACCCCTTCCTTCACTCTCCTTTTCCATTGAGGACAATGTCTATCGTAAGCTTGGGGGAGAATGTCTTCTTTTCTTTTCTTTTGTTTTAGTTGTCTAAATTAGATTTTGGTAAAATCAATAGTACCCCTTGCTTTATGTTTTGTTTTTCCCAAAATATTTTATATAGCCTTAGTTAATTTCAAAATTTCTAATCCTACTTTTTAATTATGTTTCACAAGTAAATTGTTGACTCATGTAGTGTTCTAATTCTAGGTAGCATGTTAATGTGAAAAGTTTTTTCTAAAATCTTGTACTTTCCTTATCGTTTTCTCTTTTATCTTCTTTACTTTCGTAAAAATTCTTCATCCACTATTTTCCTCTTCATTTTTAGATATATTTTGCAAGGTTAACTTTTGATTTGTGTAGTAAATGTGAATAATCCTAGACGCTTATTATTCTTATTTTCAGGATAAGTTCATTAGTCTTTATTTAATATTTAGGGCTTACTTTTGGAAATCCTTCAAAACTCATGCTTTAAATAAATTTAGAGAGCAATGAAAATGATTTAGGCCATTTTTTTTAAGTTTGAGCCTTCATGCCAACCCTTAAAAAGAAACCCTTTGTTAGCCTCTTTTGAGCCTTTTCCCATGTTTTATTGTCACCTCCACTTATCAAATTTTTCACCAAAGCCAAAATTTCCAAACCTATTTGAATCACACTAACACTTTGAGTTTTATTTAAATTTCTAAAAGAGTGTGATTGGTTTATTGCATGGAGAGCTTCAAAGAAAAGAATTTGCTCAAAAAGAAGTTATTTTAAGCATATTTGTATTAGTTATCTTTGCCAAAATTTCAAAAAAAAAAAGGCTATGAAAGAGAAAGAAAGAAAATATGCTATATGCTTATAATGAAGGATTGCCTCTTATCATTCATATCGAAAATTTTATAAAACTCATGTTTATGGTTTAGTGTGATTATATCAATCACTTTTATCTTCGATTTCCATTCCAAATCATATGTCTAAACCAAATATTTCGGTCCTAATAAAGTCCTCTTGATTCATGCTCCTAAATTTGCTTTAGCTAAGTAAAGAAGAAAAGTAGAATAGTTAAGTCTTGGGTATGAATTTAGATCCTTGTTCTTAGAATGATATAATTATAATTTGTCTCTTAGGGTTTAGTAACAATTCAATGCACTATCTCACTTGTTACTTTGCTCAATTTTATTTTAAAACTTTTTAGTTAAAATTTTGGATGATTAATTTTTGTTAGTAAAGGGTATAAAAATTAAGCTTAAATAAAGTACTTATTTTAGGTTTCCTTTTCACTATTCTCCCTACTTGGAATTTCGCAAGGTACTCGTGTTTAGCATAATTAAATCTTTTTGATTAGTCATTTTGTTTTATTAGCTAAGCATATTTCTTTGCTTGGGGACAAGCGAAGTGTAAGCTTGGAGGAATTTGATAATGCTAAATCTAGTTAGTTTAATTAGGTTATTTTTAGGTTATTTACTCTTACTTTTTGCTTATTGTTGTTTACCTAAATGCAATTTTGATTCATTTTCCTATTTTTAGTGCTAACTTAAGTTTTCTGAATTTTTAGGTCAAAAATGCAAAATTTCCTAAGTCACGCCCTAGGTCACGCCCGTGAACCTAGGGCGTGTAAGTTGCTGTTTCCAGTTAAGCTGCTGCCACCATAATTCAGAAGATCTGGTTAGACGCGCCCAAAGTACACGGCCGTGACACACAAGTCACGCCCGTGACACGCAAGTCACGCCCGTGACACGCAAGTCACGCCCGTGACCAGCCCATGAACAGCTCAGATTCGACCAGCTGACCACTGAATTGGTCACGCCACTATTACACAGGCGTGCTTCCAGTCACGCCCGTGACTGCCACGTCAGCCAGCCGCCAGCGCCCATGATCACCGCCAGCGCCCATGACCGGACTAACCACTGAAATGATCACGCCCTCAGTCACGGGCGTGACCTAGGGCGTGACCCATCAAATCGCGTCAGAATCATGCGCCGAACCTGATCCAAGCCGCAGAATTGATTAAACAATGTCACGCCCCTAGTCACGGGCGTGACTGAGGGCGTGACCGAGGCAGAAAAATTTCTATAAATTGAAATGACCTCCAAGCTTTCCCCATTTAGTTTTGGCAGAGAGAACTGGTGCTACTACTCTATTTTCAGTGATTTTCATGTTATTTTGTATTCTCTTTCTCTCTCTCTCTCTTATTTCAATGCATTTCCTTTTCTAGTTTTCATATGAATGTTGTAATGCCTTTGTAAATTCCTTTCATAGTGTGTTACTAATGCTTAGTAGGCTTTCCATGCAAATGCAATCTCAGTTGAACTTTTGTTTAATAAAAATTGCATGTTTTTGTTCTCTTAAAATCTTCATCATTTCTCTCTCCTACCCCTCCACCATGAGTAACTAAATCCTCATAGTACTCGATCTTGATGATCGAATGAGTTGATCAAGTTATGATCCTTTAGTCTTATTTCACTTTCTAAAGTTTTGGGCCTTAAATTTACTCTTAATTAAAATTAAGTGGAGCTATATTATCGATGTATAGTCCACACCTTTGCTTTCATTCTTGGCTAGCCGAGAGGCCGATAGTCTGAAGTGAGCACTTAAGAGTAAAGAGAGTTACACACATTTCTCGAGAGAGAATGACGTAAATCTCCTGGATTGGAGTCAAACCCAATAGCGGGGTTCACCACTTAAAGCGAGATTTAGGTATTCGAATACGGGACGAGAGTTCGGTCGGATTTTCCTAAACTCAGTTGGGCATATCTTCGAGAGAAGCATGTTCAAACTATAGGAACCCCCACGGTCAAGCTACCCTTACTTTATTAAGTTTTAAGTTTGCTTTTGAATTTTGATCAACTTAAGCCGAAGTAAGTCAAGATCGAGTGCTATTTCTTAATCATCGTTTAGCCATACTTTTATCCAGCTTTTATTTCAACTTAGCAGACAAAACTTTCCAAAAAATTATTAAGATAAAATAATAGTAATTCGTTTGAGTATAAGTAATCAACGGTTCTCGGATTTTAATACGACACTTGTGTTCCTATACTACAGTTCGATAGGTATACTTGCCTTCTCGGATTGCTAGTTCGGATTTTATTTCGTGCAAGCGGAATTTTAATCACCAACTTCACCAGATATACATGGGTATATTTTCTGAAGGAGAAGTTGGAGGCATTCGAGAGGTTTGTGGAGTTCAAGGAGCTGGTGGAAGGTCGGCTCATCCTGCAGGTCAAGAGGTTCAGAACAGACAATGGAGGGGAGTTCACCTACAAGGCATTCTTTAACTTCTGCAGGAAGTATGTCATCCAAAGAGAGCTTTCTTGTGCTCACACTCCACCACAGAATGGAGTTGCAGAGCGGAAGATCCGTCATTTGATGGAGACCTGCAAATGTTTGCTTCATGCCAAGAGTATCCCAAAGTCCTTCTGTGCAGAGGGAATGTCTTGTGCGGCCTATGTCATCAGCTGGATGCCTCTCAGTCCCATCAACATGAAGACCCATCATGAGTTGATGTTCAAGGAGAAGCCAAGCGTGCAACACTTTCGAGTGTTTGTTTCTACCTGCTATGTGCATGTTTCGGATTCCCTTCGAATGAAGCTAGATGCAAAGGCAAGGAAACTAGTCTTCGCCGGTTATGATGACCAGAAGAAAGTGTAGAGATGCATGGATCCTGAGACACGGAGATATGTGGGCTTTAGGGATGTGGTATTTGACGAGCTAATGTCATACCATGGTAGAGCTTCTATAGAGTTACAAGGAAGCGGAATAGATGGTGGACAAGAAGAAGCTGCAAGAGAAGTCCAGGTATCTCTAGCTCTGGGTCAGGTGCTTCAGGTTCTGGTAGCAGGTGGAGCAATGCTCCATGTTTACCTGAAAGGAGAGCTAGTTCAAAAACTATAGTTGAAGAGGTGGTTCAGAGTCAAGCTCTGAGGAGGTCCAAGAGGATCATTATTCCACCAGATCGGTATACGGGCGAAAACTTGGTGATCTTTGTCTCATGTTTCTTCGCAGGTCCCCTGGATGAGAGAGATCCATCTTGTTTTGAAAATGTCGTTGGAGTCAAGGAGTGGGAAGGAGCCATGGATGAAGAGATGGATTCCCTTAGGAAAAATGAGACTTGGGACTTGGTTCCTAAGGTTGAGGGTATTACCCCGGTGACTTGCAAGTGGGTTTTCAAATTGAAGAAGAAGGCTGATGGAAGTATTGAGCGGTACAAGGCTCGCCTTGTAGCTCGAGGTTTCTCTCAAAAGTATGGGGAGGATTATGAAGAGACATTTAGCCCCATTGCCAAGATGACTTCATTTCGGGTGGTGATCGCATTGGCATCTTGGCAAGGGTGGAAGATTTGGCAACTCGACGTGAAGAATGCCTTCTTATACGGCGAGATTGACAAGGATATCTTCATGGATCAGCCACCTAGTTATGTATCCGAAGAGCACCCAAAATATGTTTGCAAGCTCAAGAAGGCTCTTTATGGCTTGAAGCAAGCGCCTCGGGCGTGGTACAGGAAGATCGCAGAATACCTCCAGTTCTGCAGATACTTTGCTTCTGATTCAGATTCAAGCTTATTCATAAAGAAGACAGGGGAGCTTCAGGTTTTGGTGTTGCTGTACATTGATGATATGATCGTCACCAAGAATTCTGAAATGGAGGTAGCTAGGCTTCGTGCTGAGCTAGCTATCAGATTTGAAATGAAGGATTTGGGTGAGCTCCACCATTTTCTTGGGCTCGAAGTGGAGAGGAAAGAGAGCGGTATGCTTGTTTCCCAAAAAGGTTATGCGGATTGAATCGTAAAGAGGTTCGGCATGCAAGGGGGGAAGAGTAGCTCTACTCTAGTGGAGGTTGGAGTTCATCTTCGACGAGATTAAGGGAAGGTTATTACCGGTCCTTTGGTGTTCCGGGCTTTGGTTTGAAGTCTGATATACTTGACGATCACGAGGCCAGATATTGCTTATGCAGTTGGCAGGGTGAGTCAGTTTATGGCAGAGCCTCAGAAGCCTCATCTTGTGGTGGCTAGGAGTATCTTGAAGTATTTCAAATCCACCTCGGATTTGGGACTCTTCTATGGGAGCGAATTCAGGCTTTTGCTTGCACGGGTACATGGATGCTGATTTTGGAGGAGATTCAGATGATCGGAGATCGACGACTGGATATGTATTTATGATAGGTTCTACAGCTATATCATGGTGCAGCAAGAAGCAGGATTCCGTGTCTGTCTCTACCATGGAAGCAGAGTACAAATCTTCGTCTTTGGCAGCTTAGGAAGCCATCTGGCTTAAGAGGCTTGTGGAGGACATTTATAGGGAGGTGCGAGGTCCTACTCTGCTACATGGTGATAGTGAGAGTGCTCTCAAACTGGTGAACAATCCAGTTTATCACGTGCATACAAAGCATATAGAGATTCATCACCATTTCGTTCGTGAGAAGGTGTTGGATGGATCTCAGATTGTGGAGCATGTGCAGAGCAAGGATAATGTTGCTGACATATTTACTAAGCCGCTGTCGAAGGGACCATTTGGTCGGTTGCAGAGTTTGCTTGGGCTAACTTCCGCTTCCCACTTCAAGGGGGAGTGTTAAATTTTTGAAGTGGAAGTTGAAAGGTGCTGGCCGATCTGCAGATTGGAGACCGCGCGGGTTGCGCTGGTGTTCTGTCCGGTTTTGTCTCAGGCGATCTGTTCTGGGCAGTCTGATCTGGGAGACCGCAAAGTGTCCAGGCGGCTTGTGCGGGTTGTTCTGGCGACTTGTTCAAGTCGGCCAGATGTTCAAGTAGGTCTGCCTTCTTGCAGTGACCGGGCGGTCTGACGACTTGCTCTAGTCCGTCTGGGTTACTGAAGATGTGTTTTGCTTTTGCAATAAAGACCGGGCGGTCTGTTTTGGGAGACTGTGGTTACCAAGCGGTTTGTGTATAACCAGATTGGTTTAATAAGGGAGTTGTCAGCTATGATGAGCTCGAGCGGTCTGCTTTGCGAGACCGCATGCTGATTAATGGGCGGTTATTGTATCCCTATTTCGGCGGTGACGACATCCGTCCTCTTGCCTATAAATAGGGTGCAGGGCCCGTCATTGTTAACGAAGAACTGTAAGAACCAAGTTGGCTTGATTGTGCCATGCTCATTCTGAGATCGCGCGGTTTGAGTTATGTCTGACCGGTTTGTGTGTTCGCAGGTTAGCGGCTTGCAGTTTGAGGTCAGCATTCTCCCTTCTTCCAGCTTTGAATAAACCAGTCCGGCAGCAGTCTGTCTAGGCGGACAATGTTTAGGTGTTCTTGGACTGGGCAGCGGACTCAGTTGATCAGGCGGTCTTAAGAGACCACGCGGTCTTGAGTGCAGTCTGCTGTAGGAAGCAGTTTCTTCTTCAAGTATTTGCAGCAGTTGAATAAACCGCAGGTCAAGCGGTCTATGGTTGCGGGCTGACGAGTGCGGTTTGCTCTGTTCGCGTGGTCTCAGAAGTTAACCGCTCGGCTTGTCTGTTAGCGCGGTCTGGAGATCTCAGTTTGTCAGGTCGTCGGCAGCTTGTAGTTTTTGTGTTTTGTGCTTCTCCCCTCTGTGATTCTTGTAAATCATGTCTCTCCATGTATACCTCGAATTGTAAGGAGATAGTTAATACCAAAGCACTATTCGGTCTTCCCATTGTCATTGTGTTGCTACACTTGTGGAAAGTTTGTGAAGTGTTCCGTATTTTTTTACTTTAACTCCGGACCACAAATTTTTTAACAAGGCTTTCGAGATAGTTCATTATTTCTCTCATTGTCTCTCTCTCTCCAAGCTAAACAAAGGGCTAAGGGAAGAAAAAGGAGAAAGGAGGAAGGTGAAGGCTTTGAGAAGTCTTGAACGTTGCCACGCGGTTTTTCGCATCCCTTTGGTTTGAGAATAACAAATCCTACTTGTATTTGATCTAGTTTGCCATTTTGTTTTTAGCATGCATGTTTGAACAAAAATGACACTAGGATGATGTATTGTTGGTCTGGATTTGCTCACAAGCTGAAAAGATGAATGTGGTCTAACGCCACACATTAGGACTTAACGCTGAAGTTGACTTTCATTCCCACCAAAATGAAAATTACATGGAGGGAAGCTGTCGTGATTGCAGGAGCATTTTGGGAATGATTTTGCTTAACGGCAGCGTTAATGTTGCCTAAAATGAATGTTTCCAAAGATGCAGAATCTCCTTCCTATTTTGAAGATCTGAGCCATCAAGTTATTTCTATATAGAGTCAATGCCTGGTGTTAACCTTAACGCCGACGTTAGCTTCCCGTCCTATAAATTGGTGGCATTCGTTCTCTTCAACTATTTTAGATCCCAAGGAGCCCTATTCCAGAACTTCAGAAAATATGTGAGGGCCATATTTTCTTGACCACCATCTCCCACACAAATTCAAGAGAAGAATTCGAAGGAGGATTGGATCAACGCTAACCCAACACGAAGAACACATGCTTCTACTTCGACGATATTCAGCAAGTCTTCGCCATCTCCAGAATTCTTCATAGGGAGTTTTAAATTTGTCTTTTATATTGTGTTGTACCTTTATCTTTTGTGATTGTTTAGTGAATTCGCCATGGTTGTTGGTGACTAGGTCCGTGCACGGCTTAGGGGGAATTCGTCGTGGTTGTTGGCGACTAGGTTTAGGGGTTAGATCTAGGGGTGCTCGAGGTCTTTCTGGGGATAGAAGGGCTAGAGCGGCTTAAGGCCAAATCTGGGGATAGATTGACTAAAGCTAAGTGGTTCTTAGTGAGAAAAGCCGGTATAGAAAACCAAAGAGTCTATTATATTCGCCTTTGATTTATATCGTCGTAGAAATCCAGTTTTGTACTCAATTTTATAAATGATAAACATGTCTCTTTGTATTGAATAAAATTGATTTCTTGCTACTTACTTTTGATATAACTTGCTTCATATAAAAATATCAAAAATTGTTTTAAAATCCTAAAGTTTTCAAAAACCCTTATTCACCCCCCTCTAAGGGCGCCTAAAGATCCAACAAGTGGTATCATAGCTAGGTTATTCCAAAATGGTTTCACCACCGGGAATAATGACATAACATGATCTCACTTTTTATGAGGGGCAGGGAATTAGTAGACCACCACTATGTAAAGGGTCCGATTATAGCTACTAGAGTGCTACGATGTGATGTTTTCTAATGACTTTATATATAGAGATTTGGGGAATGTTAGAACAATGCTATTCTCCTCCTACCTCCATAGCGGTAGAAGTTGCCCTTTTAAAATCTAAAGATAAATGGGATGATCAAGACAGACTGAGGTATTAAAATAATGTTAAGCCAATGAACACTTTATTTTGTGCATTAGATAGAACTGAATTTAACTGTGTTTCTACTTGTGAAACTGCATATCATATATGGAATTTCTTGGAAATTACTCATGAAGGTTCCTCGCAGGTAAGGACTCATAGTTTTTTCAACTGAAATCAGAGTATGAAAGGTTCTGCATGGAACCTGACGAGGATATCCACGCCATGTACACAAGATTTTCAAAAATTATAAACGCATCAAGAATCCTTGGAAAGACCTTCGCAGATGGAAACCTAGTGAGGAAAATTCTTAGATCTCTTCCACCAAAATTCAATCTGAAGGTGACGGCGATATCATAATCTCATGATCTAAGGCAACTTCACATTGAATACCTCATTGGGAATCTTACAAACATGAGGTAGAACTCAAGATTCTACATGAAGAGTACAATGCGGAGCCAAAGAAGAATGCCTTGACTCTAACGTACAAGAAGGAGGTCAATGATGATGAAGAAGACGAAGAAAGACTTTTTGTAACGAATTTCAAGAAATTCATGAAGAATCCGGAGAGAAGAAACTCTTTCCAAAAAAACTTCGTGAAATATGCAAAAAGGAAGGGATCATCCTCTACAAAAGAAAAAGTCAGCGATAACGATGACGAGCGGCCATTGCCGGAGTGCTACCATTGCCAAAGGACCGGAAAAATCCGGAGCCAGTTCCCAAAATACCTGAAAGAGCGAAAGGAAAGGAGGCACAAAGGTAATGAAAAGAAAAAGTTCTAAAGGCGGCTACATGGGATGTTTCTTCCTCGGAGGAGTCAAGTGAATCTTCCTCAGGCGAGGATGAAGATGCAAACATGTGCCTCATGGGCAAGAGCAATCATCTCATCGACGACGAAACAAGTGTCCAAAGTGACACTGAGGTACCTCCTCCGACTTATGAGGAACTCTATGATGAATTTTTTCAAACTTGCAAATATTTTGAAAAAAGATATTGATCATTTAAAAACTAAAAATAAAATCTTATTAAAATAAAATAAAAAACTAAATAATGAAATAAAAATCTTAGAAAAGAAAAGGGAGATTGCCAAGATAGTGATCTTTCATTGGCAAAAATTCAAGAACTTGAAGAAACTCTCTCTAAGGCTCTCTCCGAACAAAAAACTTTGGTAAAAGAGAAGGGGGACTTGGAAAGAAAACTAAAAACCCATCTTCTCCAAATTAATGAAGGAAAGAAATCATTTGCAAATTGAAGTGTAATGCTTGTTAACGAAAATACCTCTTTGAAAAACCGAATCAATGATCTCAATATGTCATTAAAAAAATTTGGGGTTGGCCAAAAATCACTGGACATGATTTTAGGAAACCAGTGACATGGCTCTGAAAAGATTGGGCTGGGGTATTAATCGGGAAGCTACTGCCCAGTGTTAACCCCTAACACTGGCGTTAGATCTACCTCCGAAAATCAAAACTCTTTTTATAAAAATTCATTTATTACCCTTCCTACCAGCAAGAGTCAACAAAATTCTTTGAAAAAGGTCTCAACCCCCTTTATTTCTTGCGCCAACTGTTTGTTTTTTGGTCACACCACATACTCTTGTAGGAAGAAATGAAAGCGCACTCTAAAGCAAATCTAGGTACCTAAGGCCTCCACCTACAAAGATGATATGAGTGGACAAGACTCTAAGATGTGGCTTCAGGCCATGAAATCTGAATTGGACTCCATGTATGCAAACCATGTTTGGACCTTGGTGGAACCACCTGAAAGGTTACGACCCATATGGTGCAAGTGGGTATTCAAGAAAAGACCGACATGGATAGGAATGTACAGACATTCAAAGGGAGATTAGTGGCTACAGGTTTTAAGCAAATTCATTGTGTTGACTATGATGAGACTTTTCCCATGTTGTCATGGTAATGTCCATCAGAATTCTGCTTGTTATTGCTGTGTATTTTGATTATGAAATATGGCAAATGGATATAAAAATGGCTTTCCTTAATGGAAACCTCGTTGAGGAAGTGTATATGAAACAACCCGAGGGTTTTGTCTCTCCAGATGAAGCCACTAAAATAAGGAAGCTGCAGAGATCCATTTATGGATTGACACAAGATTCTCGAAGTTTAATCTACTTTTTGATGAGAAAATCAAAGAGTTTGGTTTCATCAAGAACGAAGATGAACTTTATGTTTACAAGAGGATTAGTGGAAGCATTATCATATTCTTTATATTTATGTAGATGACATTCTATTGATTGGGAATGACATTCCGACCCTGCAAGTTGTTAAGAACATGCTAGAGGACTGCTATTCTATGAAAGACTTGGGCGAAGCAACTTACATATTTGGTATTAAGATCCATAGAGATAGATCGAAGAATTTAGTGAGTTTGACCCAAAGTACATAAATTGAGAATGTGTTGAAGTCGTTCAACATGCTTGAGTCCAAGAAGGGATTCTTACCCATGTCCCATGGTGTGAGTCTCTCTAAGGACCAATGTTCTAAATCTTTAAAAGATAAGGATCACATGAAGTGGATTCCATATGCTTCGACAATTGGATCAATCATGTATGCACTGTTATGTACCTATACTTTGAACATGACAAGCAATATCAATCTAATCTTGTTGATGGTCACTGAACATCAGTCGAGAATATTGTGAAGTACTTGAGAAGGACTAAGGACGTATTCTTTGTATTTGGTGGAGAGGAAGAGCTCAATGTAAAAGATTACACATATGCTAGTTTCCAAACTGATAGGGACGACTCAAAGTCCCAGTCAGTTTTTGTATTTTGCCTTAATGGAGGGGTTGCGAGTTGGAAGAGTTCCAAGCAGAGATAGCTGTTGATTATATAATAGAAGCCCAGTATATCGTTATTGCAAATACGATGAAGGATGTTGTATGGATTAGGAAATTCATCAACGAGCTTGATGTTGTTCCTAGCATTGTTGATCTGGTAATTCTTTAATGTGACAACAACGATGTCATTACATAGGCCAAGGAACATAGATCTCATTAACACAATAAGAACAAACTTCTGTGGTTCCATCTTATTCGAGAGATTGTCGAACGAGGAGATCTGAGCATTTGCATAGTACCGACTAAAGATAATATAGCGGATGCACAAACAAAGCCTCTTGCGCAAAGGCGGCATGATGGTCATGCTAGATCAATGGGTATTAGATTTCTGAATGATCTTATCAAGTGGGAGACTTGTGGATTGTATATTTTTCCGTTGTTAATTCATATGATGAAAAGTACTATATATTTTTTTACATTCATGGCAAGTTCTTTTATTATGTCAATTTGTTTCTATATTTGATAAAATAATTAACATAATAAATGACCTCAGAATGTTTGTTTCCATAGGAATTCAAGTGCATGACATGAATGTGAGGGCTTCTGTTAATAAGAAGCATCATTCTTAAATTGTCCCTGGTCGAGGTTTCATCGTGGAAATTAGGGCGAGGGTATTACATTAAGACTAGTATGTGGGTTTACAGGTGACAGGGTCTCACATGTCAGATATTTTATATCAAGTCATCACATAGGTACTTGTTAGGAACAAGTTGTACTAGACAGACCCACCCTCAGACTACTTTGTGGATTTTTATGTGAATGTGTCACAAGTAGGTCTCAAGTGAAAATGTGTTTGTGGTTCATTGACCTGAAGTCACAACATTCATCAAGTGATAAGGAATCGACGCAAAGTCAATAACATAGTTCAACTTAGAGACGAGGAAGATTTCGAAGATGCTTCTAGTAGAACTCAAAGGTGTGTTTATAAGAATGCAAAGTTATTCAACGCAACGTCGAATACAGAAATAGTTTTGGAGTACTTCCTGAAATAGATTCTGATGCTTATTCAGAAGTTATAAATGGAAGTTATTTGAATTATAACGGGTATTTCATCAACAAGAAGAAAAAGAAGAATTTCATAGATTCAACAATGATGAATTTGGAAGTTATACAAAAGGAATTTGACGGGCTGTCAACACAAATAGAAAGAGAACAATAATATCTCTTGGACATTCCAACTAGAGAAGCATCAGACGAGGAAAGACATTTATCTCCATTTGATAGAAGAATAAGATATACATAATTCAAAAGAAAGGAGAAAAGAACAACAATTATTCTTCTGCCACAACTCTCCTCCTTACAGAAAATATAAGACAGATCTCTGTACAGATTCAATAGAAGGCTTCCTCTTCTTCCTCTCTCTCTCTCTAAAATAATCATACATAATGCACAGAGATCAATAACTTGATCAGGGTTATTATAATCCTTGTATCTTCCTCAAGCAAGGATTCATTCTCTGAAGAAAGATCAAGAGAACACTTAGTTCCTACGATCCTCATTTGCTGCTGCAAGAGGATTAATCTCAGAAGAACAATCTTCATCTTCTTCTTCCTTTTACTCTATTTTCAATTTCCTATAAACTGAGAGAAGAGTCCTAAGAATCCATCTTCAAAGAATTCATCATGGTTCAAGATCTACTTAATAAAAGATCTAGTCCTTTTTCAAGATCTTCTTAATAAAAGATCTAGTTTTTGTTCAAGAACACCTTATCAAAAGATCTAGTCTTGGTTCTAAGAGTCTCCTTAACAAAAGACTTAGACCCTTGTTCTAAGAGTCTCCTTATAAAAAGACTCAGGAACTATGATAGTGTATTGCTACCAGGGTTGTAGAAGAGTGGAGTACCTAAATTTTTGGGAACCACTATAGCTCTTGTCTCATCTGATGCTGTGATAATTTTATGTGTTGTCCCATATTTTGATTTTGTTATTTTGTGATTAATTTATTCTTGTTAGAATTCAGGATGCTCAGTAATTAGAATTGTTATTATTCTGTGCACACTTTATAGAAAAGTTTTAAATCTCTATTCACCCCCTCTAGCCGTGTTCAAAAAGACCGGGCCCGAGGAGCCCGCCTCGGAAAAAGCCCAGCTAGGCCCTGCCCGAAAAAGCCCATCCCGGGCCAAGGCCGGTCTTGGGGGCCTTATAGGGACCCAATATTCGGCAGTTGCTCGGCCCGGTGCCCGGCCTGGGCCAGGCAAAGCCAAAGCATTGGGCCTAACCTGGACCGGCACTCGGGCCGGCAAGAAATCCCGCCTCCTGACGCGATTTCCATTGAAATCCCTCCACTAGCGTGATTTAAATCCTGCCTATTTGGAAATCAGGCAGGCCTGGGCCCGTCCTAGCATGGCCTGGGCCGGACTGGAGATCCATATCAGGCCCCCTCTTTGAGAGAGGGCTCGAGCCTAATTGGCAAGAAGCCCGGGACCGATCGGCCCAGCCCCAGCCCGGCCCAATCAGGCTTTTTGAACCGGACTACCCCCCCCCCCCCCTCTAGAGAATACTCAGAGGAGTCATTGTGCACTTTCAGTTGGTATCAAAGCTAGGTTGATCTGAAAAAGATTAACACCTAGAGAAAAATATCCACTCACTTACATTTCTCTATTTTAAAATTATTTTAAGAAAATGAGTACTAAATTCTATGTATGCACTAGACCATCAATATATAATATGAATAAGTTTACACTCTAGAAGACCAGAATAAAGCTCTAGAAGACCAGAATGTTGCTAAAATTTATGAAAGATTTAGTATCATTGTTAATGAGCTCAAGGGACTGGATAAGGAGATCTCATTAACTGAGATCAATGACAAGCTCTCATGTTCTTCCCAAGCACTTGGGACTCAAGCATCTGGGCCATTAGAGAGTCCATATGCCACATGGAGATCTCTACAGGTGCCTTACTTGGCAAACTCAAGTCCTATGAGTTGTTGCTAAAAAGTAGAGCTGAGACAGAGGCAAAGGAGAAGGTCTCAACTCCAAAAGAAAAAAACTATAACATTGAAGACAGCTGAAGGAGAGCCTTTTACTTTTGAAGAAGAGATGTTTAATCTCTTGGCCAGAAGGTTTAGAATGTGGGTAAGGACTAAAGACTCAAGAAGAAAGGAAAGGAGCTCAAACAAGTCAAGGTTTGATAAGACTCCAAAGCAGAAAGTAATTTGCTTTTCCTATAGAAAGCCAGGGCACATTGCCCCTGAATGTTCAGAAGAACAGAAGGACAAAACCAACAAGAAGGAGCCTAAAATAAGCCCTTCAGAAAGAAGGACAAGAAGAAAGGAAGAGATTTCATAGTTGAAACCTGGAATGACTCAGAATATGAGTCAAGCTCTTCATCTGAAACTGATGAAAAAACTGCTACTGAAGAAGCCTTTCTACTGGCTTTGGAAGATTCATCTGAAGAAGATCAGGTATCTTTATTTGATGACTTTGATTTTACTTCAGAAGATTTTAAAAATTATTTTAAAGAATTTTGTCAGGATTATCTTAAATTTCAAAAAGAAATTAAAACATTTATGGAAGAATTAGAAGATCTTAAGAAAGATAATATATATTCTATTAACTATGAATTAAGGAATCAGATATATAAAAAGGAAACAGAAATAAATGAATTAACAAATAAAAATTTAACACTAAAAGAAGAGCTTACAAAGGCAAAAGCCTTTGAAGACTCACTCAATGGGAGGAGACAAAAGCTAAAGGATATCTGTTGGAAATTGCATTCACAATTACCTTGATTTGTGAGAAGTCACCCTTAAACTAAGATTGAATTGTTTTTGTATTTGATATGCTTTTCTAGTATTGTCTTGCAGATTATCATGGCTAAGTGTAAGACAATGTCAGGTCACAATGGGTCTGCAAACACAGTTTCATAAAATGTAATCCCTCATTATATGAAACATGGTGATGACTCATGTGTGATCTCACTATTGGGGTACACTTCTTTTTCAAGACTATTGAAGACTTTGGAGTGCGGCTGCAGCATGTGTTCAAGAGAAGAAAAGAAATTTTTGTAAAACAAATTTTTCCTAAGGATATGTCTCGAGAGATCAGACATGTCTCGAGAGATCGTGGTTGTCTCGAGAGATCTTAAGTCTGAAATCTTTGCAATGTCTCGAGAGATCATCGAGTTCTCGAGACATCCCTTTCCTGCTCTCTCTGTTTCATGTCTCGAGAGATCCCTTATGTCTTGAGACTTCTGTCCGTAAATTTCTGTTTCGTTTTCTCTGTTCTGGACGGATCGTAAACACTCCTTCTCGTTTCTAACGGCTATATGGAGCGCTTTTAAGGCTGATTAATCCTTTAATTGCTCCTCTCCATATATATAGGATTGTTTTTGGATTATTTAAAGAAGTTCCAGAATCGTTCAAACCCTAATCCCTCTCCCGATCAAAAAGAACGAGAAAAGCGCCGCTCGTCGTCGTCTACGTTTGGAGATCGTTCTACTCTTTGGAGTTGCCGATTTCTATCAAGAAGGATTCGATTGATCCATGCTCAGGTTCTGCAATCTCTATTGGATCGTTTCGAATTGCCAATGACAGATTTGAAGGATTGTTGTTCTTCCTCATCGTTCTCAAAATCCATTCAAGAAGAAGGAAGAAAATGCCTCTGTTATTCAGATCTGGTTTAGTTTTGTTCAAACCCTTTTCAATCTGTTGTAGGAGTTGTTATCTCCGAGTTGTAGGAGAGGTTGTTCTCCGAGTTGTAGAGAAATTTTTCTCCGAGTTGTAAGAGAGGTTCTCTCTGAGTTTGTAGGAGTTTGACTCCGAGACTGTAGGATCTTTCTGATCCGAGATTTAGTGAGTAATCAAGTCTAGCCGTGGTGCTAGATTGGCGAGGCCGGCAGTGGAGTACCCAAGTACGGGGAACCACTATAAATTCCTGGTGTTATCTGTGGCTGTGATTAATTTTGTGTGCTGTGATTTACGTTTAATTTTTAATTCCGCAAAAGACGTAGAGATCACCTATTCACCCCCCTCTAGGTGATTTAGGTAGGCAACTAGATACTTCAATTGGTATCAGAGGGTCGCTGTTCGTTGCTAGGTTAACACCTTGAACAGAATTCATCATTCTAGTTGCTAGCAAGCCATGGATAGAGTCAAGGAATCCTCTCTGAAATTGCCCATCTGCACCAAGGCCAACTTTCCTATGTGGAAGGAAAGAGTCCGTTTTTATATGGAAGCTGCAGATCCCAGAATCTTCCAAGTCGTGGAAGAAGGTCCCCATGTGCCAATGACCGCTTCGTCAACAAATCCTACTGTTCAGATACCTAAGAAAATGATGGATTTGACTAAGGATGAGATAGCTCTTGTTGCTCTTGACAAGATGGCTAAAAACATAATTGCAAGTGCAGTGGACGATTCCATGTTGCAAAACTTAATCCACTGCAAATCAGCCAAAGAGATGTGGACATCCTTATTTGTTCTAATGGAAGGTACTGACGAGGTAAGAGAAGATAGAAGGTCTCTACTTAATCAAGAGTACGAGGCGTTTAAGCAGAATAAGAAGGAGTGCATTGCTGATGCGTACGAAAGATTCTTCAAGATAGTCAATGGTTTGAGGAACTACGATAGGGAGTTCAAAAACGGTGAACTAAATGACAAATTCTTGCGCTCCCTGACGAAAGACTGGGATAGCAAGATTGTTGCTATTAGAGAGTTTGGAAAACTGCCAAGTTTAGAATCTCAAAATCTGTTCGGGAAGCTGTTGTCTCATGAATTACAAATGAACATCCGAAAGTCTGAAGAGGATGTAAATCGAGCTTCAAGCAAAGAAAGAACCTTAGCTTTGAAGGCAGAGAATTCAAAGAAGAGCAAAGCTGTGATACCGATCAGAGAAAAGGAATCTGATAATGAAGAAGAATCAGAAGCCAGCTCCTCCTGTTCCGAACTGTCTGATGGGGAGTTCTCTTTAATTTCCCGTCAGTTTAAGAAACTGCTGAACAAGCGAAGGCACATGAACAACAAGCCGTCTTCCTCGGATCATAAATATTCTCGTCGTGATGGGGAATATCACAGGAAGGGCTCAAGCAATAATGACAGGTATAAATCCAAACAGAACAAACACATTTCTTCTGACATTATTTGCTACTGTTGTAATAAGCCAGGGCACATGATTGCTGAGTGTCCCTATAAGAAGAAAGAAGACGGAAGGAAAGAAGACAAGAAATCCATCCACGGAAAGAAGAAATCAGATAGAAGCTTCGTCGCTAAGAAAGCCAAAACTCTGAGCGACAGTGACTCCGATGAGTCGAGTGATGAAGAAGAAGCTTACTTCGGTCTGATGGCTATGTATGATGATGAAGAAGCACCTCCGTACACCGGAAAGGTAAATGATTACACTATCCTATCTGATTCTGATTATGCTTCGGCTGAACAAAAGGATAACCTCTCAGACGATGAATCTGAGCTCATGTCTCAATATACCAAAATGCTCCAAAGCTTTGACAAGTGCCGAAAGGTTGTCAAAACTCAGGGTAAGGAGATCATGGCTCTCAAGGAGATGGAATCTAACTTGAGAAAAGAAGTTGAAGAACTTTCTTCTCTCAAAGAGGAAGTCCAAGCCTAGAAAGACAAGATCAAAAGCTCGGAAGAGACTCTTGCCCTGAGAGATCATTCGATAAATGTCTTGGAGGAACAGCTTGCGGCTGAGAAGAAGTTGGTTGAAGCATTCTCTCAACCTAAAACTGTTCTGCCAATTATTGGTACTTTTACCACTAAGGCAAAAGGAAGCGGTATAGGGAATGAAGCTAGTACTAGCAATTCTTCAAAAAATACAATTGCTAAGAAGAATGGTCTGGTTGCTAAGAAAGCTACTACCAAAGAAAAAGGGAAAGCTCATCAAGAGCCTGTAGCATTCAAGAGAGTCATATTCCCTACGAATGCTTATGATTTGGAGAGTTCCTATGGTCATTTCACACGACCAATTCCTTTTTCACCTGTGAATGATCATAAGGAATGGGCTCCTCCCCGAAACTTTGGTGATAGTGCTTTTCAAGCACCCTATCAAGAGATTAATCGGAAAGGGTACGGTCCATTTGTTCATGGTCCGAGTGCTAAGAAAGCACCAAAAGTGAATGCTGTTGCAC
Source organism: Dactylorhiza incarnata (assembly GCA_033032865.1). Taxonomy (NCBI): domain Eukaryota; kingdom Viridiplantae; phylum Streptophyta; class Magnoliopsida; order Asparagales; family Orchidaceae; genus Dactylorhiza; species Dactylorhiza incarnata. Next base: position 18,179,564 of record JAWHQI010000018.1, read on the forward strand.
CAAAGCCGAAGAGGACAATACCACCTTGTGTGTGTTGCCCCCATGAGGCATCCTCATCTAAAAGGGCTGCTCCTGCAAGAGCTAACGTTCAAAAAGTTAAGTAGGAGAGTGTAAAGAGAAGGTACAACAGATTCGACTGTTGGTGCTGCGGTAAAATTGGTCACTTTGCCGTTGATTGTTGGTTTAATACAACGTATACTAGGAGACCACAAGTGAACGTTGCAAGGCAGACCACTCGCAATGTTAACATTCTTCGTGGTGCTCAACTGACACGGGACCAAGGACCCAAATCTGTTTGGGCTCCTAAGGCAAAATGATTTGTTTTTGTAGGTATGTCCAAAGGCCAATAAAAATCCAATCTGGTACTTGGACAGTGGATGCTCTCGGCATATGACCGGGACAAGAAGCCTTTTGCAAAACTTCATTCCAGTTGCAAACGGTCCAAAAGTTATTTTTGGCGGTTCAGACAGAGGAATAACTAAAGGCTATGGTATGATTTCTAATGGTAATGTATCTTTTTCCGATGTAGCTTATGTGGAAGGATTACAACATAATCTGATAAGCATAAGTCAACTTTGTGATAAAGGATACATTGTTGATTTTCATAAAGATAAGTGTTTGATAAAGTCGGCTGAAAATCATGAAACAATTTTATCAGGCATTCGCTGTAGAAACATATTTTGTTTAAATTTTCTTTGCATATCATCTTCTACACCAGTATGTCTTTTGGCAAAAGATAGTGCATCTCTTGTTGACCAATGACACAAGAGATTAGCACATATAAATCTCAAAACTATTAATAAATTGTTTTCTCAAAACTTAGTGCGAGATGCACCAGATGTTAAGTGCATTAAAGATAGACCTTGTCATGCATGTGTAAAAGGCAAGCAAACAAGAGCTACCTTTAAGAGCATTATTGGCAAAGATTCAACCAGGTGTTTATACCTGCTCCATATGGATTTGTTTGGTCCTTTGCAAATTAGAAGTTTAGGAGGAAAATCCTACACATTGGTTATTGTAGATGACTACTCTCGTTTTGCCTGGGTATTCTTTCTGAAACACAAGTCAGATACCTTTGACACTTTCACTAGTTTTGTCAGGCAAGTCCAGAATGAATTTAACTGTTCGGTGGTCAAAATCAGAAGTGACCATGGTACAAAATTTGAATTTGGAGCCATGACAGAATACTGTGAAAGTCTCGGTATCTTTCATGAGTTTTCCTCTCCTCGAACTCCACAACAAAATGGAGTAGCTGAGAGAAAGAATAGAACACTTATTGAGGCTTGCAGAACCATGTTGAGTGACTCTTCACTACCTGAATATTTCTGGGCTGAAGCTGTCAATACTGCATGCCATGTGCAAAACAGAGCACTCATAAACAAAAACCATGAAAAGACTCCTTATGAACTTCTAAAAGGCAAGAAACCGACCATTTCTTATTTTCGAATCTTTTGTAGTAAATTCTTTGTGCTAAACAATGGAAAGCATTACAAAACTAAGTTTAGTGAAAAGAGCTTTGAAGGTATTTTTGTAGGTTATAGTAGTCATAGTAGGGCATATAGAGTTTTTAATAAGAAAACCCTGGTGGTAGAAGAATCTATTAATGTTGTATTTGATGAGACGAGCATGCTACAAGGCAGCTCCTCTAGCATTTCTTCTGTAGACACGGGTTCAAAGCTGTAGGACTTAAGCTTGGATCAGCCAGTTGAAGAAAATTCTCAACACTTCATCAAGATTCCCCCAATAACAATCTATGAAGAAGATCATCCTGATGAAGAGCCACTCCAAGTGGAGGAAGATACTCCAACAGCAGAAGAAACTTCTATTGGTCCAAATCATGCAAGAAACCTCGGGCTATGACAAATGAGGGATCATCCAGTTGATCAAATCATAGGAGATCCTCATGAAGGAATAAGAACAAGACGAGGTACCATTAACGAAAATATGCATTTAAGTTTTCTTTCGCAGGTCGAACCAAAGAAATTCCAAGAGGCAAATGAAGATCCATCCTGGATAATTGCTATGGAAGAAGAATTAAATCAGTTCAAACGCTGTAAGGTATGGACACTTGTTCCAAAACCCAAAGACAAAAATGTCATTGGAACAAAGTGGGTGTATAGAAACAAGCTGGATGAAGAAGGAACAATCATAAAGAACAAAGCCAGACTTGTAGCTAAAGGATACAGACAAGAGGAAGGCATCGACTTCGATCAGACGTACGCTCCAATAGCAAGGCTCGAAGCGATCAGACTCTTCCTTGCTTATGCTGCTTTCAAGGGTTTCACCGTATATCAAATGGATGTCAAATTCGCTTTCCTAAACGGAGACATTAAAGAGGAAGTATACGTTGAACAACCCCCAGGTTTTGTTAATCCTGAACATCCCAATCACGTTTATTTATTACAGAAAGCTTTATATGGTTTGAAACAAGCTCCTCGAGCTTGGTATGAGACGCTGTCTAACTTCCTTCTTGAGAACAAGTTCACAAGAGGAAAGATAGATAAAACATTATTTCTTAGGGAAGTAAAAGGCAAGATTTTGCTAGTGCAAATATATGTCGATGACATCATATTTGGCTCTACGGATGATAATCTCTGCAAAAAGTTTTCTAAACTTATGCAAGGGAAATTTGAAATGAGCAGTATGGGTGAGCTGAAATATTTCTTAGGACTTCAAGTGAAACAGTCTGAAGATGGAATCTTCATTTCTCAGACGAAGTTCACTAAGGAGTTGATTAAGAAATTTGGAATGGAGAGTGCAACCTCTATGAGGACTCCAATGAGCTCAGCTACGTCTCTGGACAAGGATGAGAAAGGGAAACCTTTTGATGAAACCAAGTACAGAAGCATAATTGGCTCCTTGCTCTACCTTACTGCCAGTATACCTGATATAATGTTCTCTACATGTGTATGTGCTAGATATCAGGTGAACTCTAAGGAATCTCACTACACTGCTGCAAAGCGAATTTTGAGATATCTTAAAGGCACACCAAATCTTGGCTTATGGTACCCAAGAAGTAATGATAGTGAACTAATTGGTTTTTCAGATGCAGACTTTGCAGGTAGCAAAGACGACAGGAAAAGCACTTCTGGGACGTGTCAATTCCTCGGAAGGAGACTTATTTCCTGGAGTAGCAAGAAGCAGAATTGTGTTGCAATATCAACCGCCGAGTCATAATACATTTATGCTGGCAGTTGTTGCGCACAACTTCTCTGGATAAGAAATCAACTTCAAGACTACAACATGAAGTTCAAAGACATTCCTATGTTTTGCGACTCTTCCAGTGCAATTGCTATCGCAAATAATCCAGTCTCTCACAGTCGGACAAAGCACATCGAGCTACGATATCACTTTATCCGGGAGCATGTGGAGAAGGGTGACATAAATCTGAGTTATGTCCCCACGGATAAGCAAGTTGCAGACATCTTCACGAAGCCACTGGATGAGACCAAGTTCTCTTTCTTCAAGACGGAACTTGGAATGCTCAACATGGAGTAATGGTCAAGTCAATCAAAACCTTGGCGATAGGAAGTTTTCTTATGACAAGTCATGTCTCGGGACCTGACAGGATTTCTCGAGACAAGAAGAAGATTTCGAGATAAGGTGATGTCTCGAGACACGGGTAATCTCTCGAGACATCAATGAAGAAAATATCTCCTGAGCTCTCGAGACATAACCGATGTCTCGAGACATAAGTTTTTTTTAAAAAGGAATCCCAAACGTCAGGTACGCGCTAATTCCTCTTTCTAATTTTCTATTTTTCGTAAAATCAAAAAATATATATATAAATACGAAATCGGAAACTTGATGTTCACGCGAATCATCTCCCGAGACCTCCTCGACCTTTCGTCTCCCTCTCGAGCAGTGATCGTCCGCGACTCGACTCAGCGTTTCGGCGGTTTTCGGTGGTTCTCGGTGGCTCTTGGTGCTTCATCTCTCTCCGTCGGCATCTCTCCCTCCCTCTTGCTGCTATGGCTCCCTCTCCTCATCCGAAAATTGGAGTCGGCAACGAGGTTATTCGGTCAGGTCTTGCGAGCTTATCCGATGATTTCAAGTCTCTGTTTCGCTTACTTGATGCCGCCGGTCTCACTTTCGTTCTTGAGCATCCTTGCCGGATTTTGTTTGATGAGGTTGAAGAATTCTTCATCAATGTGAAGCCAATCAAGGAAGGAAGTTTGTTGATCTCTTTCGTTAAGGGTATCAAAATCAAAGTCTCTCCAGAGACTCTTGCTAAGTATTTGCAGTTGTCTGAAGTGGAAGCTGAAGAAGAGCTAGTTGACAATGATTGGTTGACTACAACAAGGTTTTGTGGTCTTGATTCAGATTTTTCTACAGTTAAAAGGAATAAGTTGAATGCTGTGGGGAAGCTCCTGCTGGACATTATCTCAAAGGCACTATTCTGCAAGACAGGCTCTCAAGGACATGTGTCTGAAGAGATGTTTCTGTTGATGATTGGCATTGTTACTGGAAAGAAGAGAGATTGGGCCTCAATCTTATTCTCAAATATCAAAGCTTGCATAAATTCTCCTAACTTTGCCCGGATCATCTCACTGTTTCTAAATCAGTTTAACCCTGCCATTTTTAACATGTCCAAAGGTACAGTTATCCATCACCTTAAGAAGATCGATGTCAACTCCTTGCAGAGATGGGACATTCGAATCAAGAAGCCGGAAATGGCTGGTGCTCCTTCTGAGGGGGAGACTCTTAAATCTGCAGTTGCAAGAGAAGCAGAAACTCCAGCTCCTTCTTCTGAAGATCAAGCACCTTTCGTAACATCATTTCCACTTTCATCTCGGGCTCGCTCTAAAGCTTCAAGTCGTGCCAAGCTGCCAATCCGTTCTAAAGCAAAAGGTCAATCCTCATCAGCTCCAATAGAATCCATTCCAGTAACTGAAGAGCACAGTCCCAGTGGCCAACAGGCAGGGTCTGGTGCTGATTATGTTTTTGAAGATGATGATGTTATGTCAGTTCATGAATTGTTACCTCCCCTAGTACATGTTGAGGGGGAGTCAGAGTTTGACACAACCAAGAATGCTCCAGATGAGCTAGGTTGTGCAGAAGATTCTCTTCTAGGAAAGATTGAAGCACTGCTCAAGAAGCAGAGTGCATAGTTTGAAAATTCTTTGACAACTGTTCACAGGAAGATTGCCTCAGTTGAAAGTGAACTAGGCAGAGAGTTAGCTAAGATAAAATCCAATTATGAAAATCTCTCTGATTTGATGAGCCTAGGGAGCAAGCAAATTGATCATGCAACTGAAGGTGTAGGCACAGTGTTGGCTCAGACTTTTATACTGACAAAGTTTCAAGAATCAGTGTCTGACAAGGTTGAAGCCAATACATTCAAAATTGTTGATGAAGTCGGAAAGTTCAAAGATGATACTCTCCAAACCCTATCTGTAGAAGTCAGAAAGGGGGAGGACATTATCATGGATAGAATGACAGATCTAGTGGAAAGCTCTGTGTCAGCTATTCAAAGTTCTTGGAAATCTCAGTTTGATCAGTTCTCCTCTCGTGTGCAGAAGCAAATTGCTGACGTTAATGCTTATTCTTTCAAAACAGCAGCGTGGCTTCATAATCAAATATTTCCTGAATTGGAAGTTGATCCAGATGTTCCCGTTCCTCAGTTTTCTCCAAGGTCAGAAGAACTACTTGGGAAGGCTCCTATTGTTGAAGAACAATCAGATAGGGCTGGGACCAAAAGAAAAAGAAAATTTGGTGAAGGTTCTTCTGCCAGTCGATCAGTTCCTAGTTCTAGCTCAGCAGATCATAGCAAAGCTAAGGCTGAGAAAAGTTTTCCAGAAATCTGGAGCCCAGTCTCAAAAGACATTATTCTTGAAACCTATAAGTTAGTTCATGAAGGTAAAATGAATAGATCTGAATGCTACATCTCTCAAGAATGGGAAAAACATGAGACAGCTCAAAGGAAGCGAATGATTCATTTCAGAGCTTTTGGTTATAATAATGCTGATGCTCCGGAACCCCCTCCGTTTTACCATCCCAAGCCTCATGCCTTTTTCTCCAGACAAGAAGAAAAGAGGAAAAGGAGGTCTTGAAGGATGAAGATGATGATGCTGACAAGACATATTTTGTTTTCATTCTGATTTAGTGAACATCAAGTCTACTGAACAATTCAATTTAGATATATATATATATATTTGATGTTTTGATGTTCTTTACTTTTTCATTTCTATATCTTTGTGTAGTGTAGCATATTTATTCTTTAACTGCTGTAATTCAACTTAGTGTACAGGGTTCTGACTTCTACAAATAGGGGGAGATTGTTGGAAATTGCATTCACAATTACCTTGATTTGTGAGAAGTCATCCTTAAACTAAGATTGAATTGCTTTTGTATTTGATATGCTTTTCTAGTATTGTCTTGCAGATTATCATGGCTAAGTGTAAGCCAATGTCAGGTCACAATGGGTCTGCAAACACAGTTTCATAAAATGTAATCCCTCATTATATGAAACATGGTGATGACTCATGTGTGATCTCACTATTGGGGTACACTTCTTTTTCAAGACTATTGAAGACTTTGGAGTGCGGCTGCAGCATGTGTTCAAGAGAAGAAAAGAAATTTTTGTAAAACAAATTTTTCCTAAGGATATGTCTCGAGAGATCAGACATGTCTCGAGAGATCGTGGTTGTCTCGAGAGATCTTAAGTCTGAAATCTTTGCAATGTTTCGAGAGATCATCAAGTTCTCGAGACATCCCTTTCCTGCTCTCTCTGTTTCATGTCTCGAGAGATCCCTTATGTCTCGAGAGATCCCTTATGTCTCGAGACTTCTGTCCGTAAATTTCTGTTTCGTTTTCTCTGTTCTGGACGGATCGTAAACACTCCTTCTCGTTTCTAACGGCTATATGGAGCGCTTTTAAGGCTGATTAATCCTTTAATTGCTCCTCTCCATATATATAGGATTGTTTTTGGATTATTTAAAGAAGTTCCAGAATCGTTCAAACCCTAATCCCTCTCCCGATCAAAAAGAACGAGAAAAGCGCCGCTCGCCGTCGTCTACGTTTGGAGATCGTTCTACTCTTTGGAGTTGCCGATTTCTATCAAGAAGGATTCGATTGATCCATGCTCAGGTTCTGCAATCTCTATTGGATCGTTTCGAATTGCCAATGACAGATTTGAAGGATCGTTGTTCTTCCTCATCGTTCTCAAAAGCCATTCAAGAAGAAGGAAGAAAACGCCTCTGTTATTCAGATCTGGTTTAGTTTTGTTCAAACCCTTTTCAATCTGTTGTAGGAGTTGTTATCTCCGAGTTGTAGGAGAGGTTGTTCTCCGAGTTGTAGGAGAAATTTTTCTCCGAGTTGTAAGAGAGGTTCTCTCTGAGTTTGTAGGAGTTTGACTCCGAGACTGTAGGATCTTTCTGATCCGAGATTTAGTGAGTAGTCAAGTCTAGCCGTGGTGCTAGATTGGCGAGGCCGGCAGTGGAGTACCCAAGTACAGGGAGCCACTATAAATTCCTGGTGTTATCTGTGGCTGTGATTAATTTTGTGTGCTGTGATTTACGTTTAATTTTTAATTCCGCAAAAGACGTAGAGATCACCTATTCACCCCCCTCTAGGTGATTTAGGTAGGCAACTAGATACTTCAATATCAAACATAATCTCTCTTTGAGATTTAGATATCTTGGTTTAGGAGCACATCCATCCACTAGCACATTAATCTCTAGCAAACCAGCTTGGGAAAATCATATAGTATTCATTAGACCTAGTGAAAATCAATCAAGTAACAATATAGAACCTTGTGTAGAATTGAATAACCACCCTAATAAGATCACTATATTCAATAGGGTAAACACTATTGACCAAAAAAAATTCTAGGCAAGCACCCTTCAGAAGAATCAATCAATAATCACCAGATTGATAAAAAAAGATTTATGCGTCGAAATAAACTCGACGCAATTTTAAAGATGCGGCGAATGGAACACAACAGAGTTCTGCATGTGCTTCGACATCAACTCAAAGCAGGTATGAAAGTGCGATGAATTACACACGACGCAACCAACATTCTACATCGATTTATTATTGACGCAACTATGCAAAAACGTCAAATTACATTCGACGCAACTCTAAAGTTGCATCGATTTCTTCTCGACGTATGTTTCCAACAAAGCTTTTGTAAAACATCTAGACTTCCTTCTCTCATTTCTCACTACAATTCTAAATGCTTTTATTGTTCTACGATTGGACACAACACCAAACATTGCTGGCATAATAAACTAGAACTTCTTCATCTTAGGGGGTATCCTAAAAGACCAACTTATTCTTTCATAACTCCTCATGATGGTAGAAGAAAAGGACCCCATCAAGTGAGGGCCCATACTAATGTTTAAATTTATGTGAAGAATAGAGACTGTTCTACCACAAACCAACAGTGGTACTTGGATAGTGGATGCTCCATGCATATGACTAGAGCAAAAGATGTGTTGAAAACTACAAGGCAATGGATGGCCCTAAGGTAATCTTTCGTAACTCTCACTCTGGGCAGACCAGAGGATATGGTGTGCTCAGAGTTGGAGAAATCTCCTTCTCTAAGATAGCTTATGTTGAAGGTCTTCAACATAACCTAATCAGTATTAGTCAATTATGTGATGGTGAATACAAAGTTGTATTCACTAAGTCATTATGTTATATTGTTAGCTCAGTAACTAATCAAATAGTATTAACTGGTCTTAGAAAAAGTAAGGTGTATGTAGTAGATTTTGATTACTCTAAATCTAAAGTATTTTTGTTTAATTCTAACCTATAAAATAATTAATTTTGGCTTAAGAGACTCAGTCATTTAAATTTTAAAACTATAGTTAAGTTATCCAAGCACAACCTGTTGGGGAAATGATTTATCTTAACCCCTAGAATTGAGTAGAATATAAATTCTAAGAAAAAAAATTAGGCTAAGTAAATATGCATCGAATAGTATTCGACGCAACGTCGAAATATAGTCGACGTTTCTCTCAGAATGAGTCGAAGTAACTCCAAGAAGAATTCGACGTCATATTCGTCGACGTACCTCTGACTTCTAGTCGACGCATTTAATAAAGTCGATGCACCGTAGTCGACGCACCTTCCTTATTCTCCTCTCGACGTTCAGCCAGGATGAAATCGATGTTTACGTCGAATAGTAATCGACGCACGTCGATTTTCATAAGAAATTTAAAAACACGCCAGATCTCTTTCCTTCTTTCTGTAGATCTGATTTTTATGGAATGATATTATTCTCTTATAGCCGTTCTGAATCAATCTTTCCTTCTATTTGATTCTTGGCTAATTTGATTAAGATTATTATGGATATTATTTGAAAACGGAATGAATTCTTTCCTTCTACAGATTTAATTCTTATGGAAATTTTTCTCTCTCTAATTGCTGATTGATTATTCTCTTTTAGCAACATCTTTTAAAACGGAGCTATAAATAAAGAGGAGGTCGACAGAGAATAAAGAAGTGATCCACTCCATATATTTGCAATAGAGGAAAAGCTCCCAAGAGAAAAGTGAGAAAAGCTGAGAGAAGTGATAGTGTGCTGAAGAAAACAACAAGTCATACTACTGCAATTTCTGATAGCTCTCGTTGAAAGAGAAAAAGGCCTACAATCTCCTTCTCACTATAGAAGAGATATTTCATTCACTATTTCTTGTACTCCTAATCTTCTTGCTAGGAAGAAGATTCTTTCTTGTTTCAATTGTTTCTTCTAATTCTTCTTCTCATTCTAATTTCAACTTCAATTGTGTAAAAGAGTTTTTAGAATCTCTCTTCAAAAAATTCAGTTGTACTGGTTCTAAGAGTCTTCTTATCAAAAGACTCAGATTGGTTCTATAGTCTCCTTATCAAAAGACTCAGGCTGGTTCTAAGAGTCTCCTTATCAAAAGACTCAGTGCAAGATAGTGAATTCCTACCAAGGGGGTAGAAAAGTGGACTACCCAAAGTTTGGGGAACCACTATATTTCTTTGTGTTGTGCTGTGATTTTCTTCTTGCTATTTTTCTTTTTTACTTGCTTAATTCTTGTTGGTGTGTGGGAAGCCTAAATCTGTGATTATTACATATATATATATATAATTGCACAAAGTATTTTTAAATCTCTATTCACCCCCCCCCCCCCCCTCTAGAGAATTCTAGTGAGGTTTACTGTGCACTTTCAATTGGTATCAGAGCGAGGTTGATCTAAAAAGGTTAACTCCTTGATCAAAAAGATCCTACCTCCTTTATATATATATATATATTTCTAAAAATCATTTTTCATATGGCACAAATCAAAGAATATGCTTCCACCAGACAACCAATGTGCAATCTTGAAAAGTTTGTAGTTTGGAAAATAAGAATTAGGATTCATATGAATTCTATTGATGAAGAATTATTTAATGTTATTTTGACAGGTCCTCCCAAGCCTTATAGAAAAGACTCAAGTGGTGAAGTGACTCAAACACTTGTCCCAAAGGCTGAGTGGACAGTTGAAGAGAAGAAGGCAGGAACATGTGATGCAAAAGCTGTGAACATTCTTGTCTCAACCCTCTCAGATGGAATCTTTCAAAAGGTTGTTGACTGTGAATCAGCCAAAAAGATCTGGGAGGCTCTTACAAAGATGGTAGAAGGAAGTACTGATGAAAGGAAAGATATGAAGGCTCTCTTGATCTCCCAATATGAGATTTTCCAAAAGAAGAATGAAGAAAGTATATCTGAGATGTATGACAGATTCAGTCTGATCATCAATCAATTAAGAAACTTGGATAGAGAGATCTCTCTCACAGAGATCAATGACAAACTGTTAATGAGTCTCCCAAGTTTATGGGACTCAAGAATATGGGCAATAAGAGATACAAGAGGACAAAAGGAAATCTCAATAGATGCCCTCTTAGGAAAACTCAAATCCTATGAGCAATTGCTGAAAACCAGAGAAGAGAAGGAAAGAAGAGGAAGCACTTCAACCTCCTCAAAAGATAGAAACATTGCTTTGAAAGCAACAGAAGAAGAGACCCCTGTCACTGAAGAAGAATTATTCAGCCTCCTGGCCAGGAGATTCAAGAAATGGGTCAGGACAGATGGGTCTAGAAGGAGAGAATCAAAACCAAGGTATGATAAAACTCCTACTAAAGAAATCATTTGTTATTCCTGCAGGAAAATTGGACACATTGCACCAGAATGTCCAGAAAATACTGAGAAAGAGAAAGATCTGAAAAAGAAAGATCTCAAGAAAAAGGGGAAGAAGAAAGAAAGAGGCTTCATTGCAGAAGCTTGGAGTGAAACAGATTCTGAGGACACACCTCATCCAAAAGTGACAATGAAGAGTCTAAGCAAGAAGACCTATGCTTAATGGCCTTTGAAAGCTCAAAGGAAGAACATGGTGCTAAATCATAGAGTGAGACAGAATCAGAAGGAAGCATCTCTTCTGAAGATGATAAAGAAAATAACCTTATTCTCATAGAGGAATCTGAGGATAAGGATGAGGTAAGCATTTTTGATGACATAGATTTTCTGTGTGATGATTTCAAAAATGATTTTAAAGGGTTATGTTTATATCAACTAAAAGCTAAACAAGAAATTAAGAATCTAAGAGAACAAATTAATGTCATTAAAAACCAGAAAAAATATAGAGGATACTTGTTCTAAAAATTATGAGTTAAGGGCTAACATCAGAGAAAAAGAAATAGAGAGGGCTAAAATAGAAAACCAGCTCCTTAAGAATAAGGTATCCCAAGCAAAAGCTTTTGAAGAATCAAAAAAAATGAGAAGCCAAACACTTAAAGAAATCACAGAAAAACAAACAAGAAGACATAAAAATCTTGGACTAGGAGCTGATCCCTCAGCTAGTCTAATTCCATCCAACAAGCCTGCTTGGATGAGCCCTGTAAAATTCACTAAACCCACTAAATCAATAAACCAAGAAGAAGACTCACAAAATAAGGAAGAAGACTCCCTCAATGAGATAAACCATTTTGATGAAACATAATACTATACAGATGTAGACTCTCAAACTACTTCTAAGAAGGCAACTAAGCCAAAAGAAACAACTCATAAAGAAATGAAATCAGAAAAAGGGAAAAATAAAATTTGTGAAAACACAACTGCGTCGACTTCATATCGACGCATTAATGATAGTGCGTCGAATTCTACTCGACGCAATCTCTCGGATGCTACGACCTCAACTCGACGCTTGAATAAAAGTACGTCGACTTCCAATTGATGCAACTTCTTACATGCGACGATTTTAGATCAACACAATCTGGAGAAAGCGCCGAATATAAATCGACGCAACTATCAACATACGTCGAATAGATATCGACGCATAAAAACTCAGAGCAACATAACTACAGGACATGTCTATTCTCCAAAAACTTTCCATCTTAACCCCTATTCAGGACCAATTCATCTTGATCATAATTTCTATCCTAATCAAAATTTCTAACCTAACCAAAATTTCTATCCTAATCATAATCAAAACTTCTATCCTAACCAAAATCTCTATCCTAATCAAAATTTCTATCCTAATCAACACCACTATCCCTCTCTAAACTCAAATTCCCATAATCTAAAGATAGTTAGATGTTATATCTGCAATAAAACTGGTCACATTGCCAAACAAAGTTGGTACAATCAATCTAATTGATTATAAAAATTAGTCCAAAACTGTCTTAGAAAACATTAGGAGCAGGAAGAAATAATCTCTCAAGGGAAAACCCAAAATTCTTCAGGAAAATGAAAGTCACATCGATTTTATAATCAACGCACCGTCGATAACTATCAATAATAACTTAAATCGACGCATGCGTCGACTCCAATCGACGTATACGTCGATATGAAACCCTAACATCTTACCTCAGACTGTATCGACGCTTACGTCGAATTCCACTCAACGTAACGTCAACTTCATGAAAAAGAGCGGCAATACTAAAATATTTTCGGTCACATCCACTGTAGTACCGAATATGGCTCGAATTGTGTCTCATTTCGACGTTTCACCTGACTTAAATAGACTCTTCAGTTAGAAATCCTCTCGCACTCTGCATCTTTCATCCCTCTTACCTCTCAGTCCAGCCATTTCTTCCTCTTTCTCACTGACCTACAATGGCTCCCAAGATAAACTCTGGGTTCGACATTGACCTCGAATCCTTCCAAGCCTCCGCAGGAAATTATAAGAGCATCATAGCTCTCTTCACTGAAACTGGTCTGGATAAGCTCATCTCCACAAGATGCAAGCTCCTGGAGACAGAACTCACAGAGCTGATGACTCATGTTCAGATATCTGAACAAGGAGAAATCACAGGAACAATCCATGAGACACCTGTCTTAATTTCTGCAGAACACATTAGGACCACCTTTGATCTACCATCAGGTACAGCACAATAGTATCTTTGTTCAAATAGGAAATCATTTTCTAAAGAATAACAAAAAAAATTCCCCTATCAGGTGATGAACCTGTGGAACTTACCCCTGATGAAATAAAGAATCTGTTAATCACCATGAAGTTCTCCAAAGATAGACCAATCCACCTGAAGAAAATAGACTTCTCTGATGAGTATAGACTGTTGGCAGACATAGTAGGGAAAATATTATTATGTAAGATCTCTGCCCATGATGTAGTGCCCAGGCAGCAACTGAATCTCATGGGGGCCCTTGTGCTGAAGAAGAAAATAGACTGGGGCAGCTGCTTACTCAAAATGATAGGCTACAAATATTCTCACAAAGAGAATGCCGACATGAGGATTATGAGTCAAGTCCTCTTCCACTCCTTCCCTGACCTATGCAGGTCAAAAGGAATTCCCATCCCTCCTGGCAAAAGAATGTCCATTGCTCTCTTCTCAAAATGGACCAGGCAAATCCCCAAGCCTGGTGCCATTCCTGAAAGGACTCCATCCCCTCCTAACTCTCCTGCTCATCCATGTTCACCTCCTCCTCCTCCTCATACAGACATCTCTTCTGCACCACCATCATCCACACCTTCACAAATACCAACTCAATCACCTGCTCAACCCTCCTTTATTCCTCCACCTTCTCCATCCAATACACCTCATCAAAATGATACAGTCCACTCTCCACCTTCATCACATACAACACCTCCTCCTCCATTGACTCCTCCTCCTCCAACACATTTTGAACCATCTCCATACACAAAAACCTCATCACTCAGTGTATCCAATCCACAGCCCAAAGATTCCAAGCAATGCTGGATGGGCACTGCTCCAAGATTCATTCCTCCATCTTGCACATGCAGACCCAAATAGATGGGGTCAGTGCCTCTGTGCAAAGCCTGAAGACCTCTATCTCTTCCTCTAAGGTCACCAGGTCTTTCTTAACCTCCTTGGCTAAGAAGGTCAAGAAGGGGTAGAGGATAGATGAAGAGCAGCTCTCCAATCATAAATCTCTCTCTCACAAGTCTCTTCCTACTTCAAAAATTGATAGTCTTGCACTGCTCAAGACCATTGGGAATGAAGTTGTACCTGAGCTACATAGTGAAGAGCACCTAACAGAGGTACTCAATATAGCAAGAGAAGCTACTCAACAAATGATTCTATTACAAGGGGAGGCATGTAGGGCAGAAAATGAAGTTGAAAAGGAAACTGAGGCTAAAGGAGAGAAAGAAAATGAAGCTGATACTGTGATGGCTGAAGTAGGAGCTCAGGAGCCAAATGTAGTTAAAACTGGAGCTGGAGATGAAAGAGAAACTGAAAAAAGAAGAAAAAGGATCAAAGGAAGTTCCATCCCAGGGAGAGCAAACTACTCAGGGGGAGCTGAGGGAATCACCTGTTACTGAGAAGGAGCAACCCACAAAAGTATTCACTGGGAAAAGAAAAACTCCTCCTAGCCCTGAACAATGATGATATACTCTATTTAAACAATTGTCTATGCTTACATGCTGATTAGTCAACTGAACATGAAACTTGTTTATATAATTTCTTATTCTATCTTCTTCTGATTATTTAACTTATTTCTAACCTATATGAATGTCTTGCTGAGTTGATACAATTTCTCTCTAAATAGGGTTAAGACAAATAGGGGGAGATTGTTGGGGAAATGATTTATCTTAACCCCTAGAATTGAGTAGAATATAAATTCTAAGAATAAAAAATTAGGCTAAGTAAATATGCGTCAAATAGTATTCGACGCAACATCGAAATATAGTCGACGTTTCTCTCAGAATGAGTCGAAGTAACTCCAAGAAGAATTCAACGTCATATTCATCGACGTACCTCTGACTTCTAGTCGACGCATTTAATAAAGTCGACGCACCGTAGTCGACACACCTTCCTTATTCTCCTCTCGACGTTCAGCTAGGATGAAATCGACGTTTACGTCGAATAGTAATCGACGCACGTTAGTTTTCATAAGAAATTCAAAAACAGGCCAGATCTCTTTCCTTCTTTCTGTAGATCTGATTTTTATGGAATGATATTATTCTTTTATAGCCGTTCTGAATCAATCTTTCCTTCTATTTGATTCTTGGCTAATTTGATTAAGATTATTATGGATATTATTTGAAAATAGAATGAATTCTTTCCTTCTACAGATTTAATTCTTATGGAAATTTTTCTCTCTCTAATTGCTGATTGATTATTCTCTTTTAGCAACATCTTTTGAAACAGAGCTATAAATAAAGAGGAGGTCAGCAGAGAATAAAGAAGTGATCCACTCCATATATTTGCAATAGAGGAAAAGCTCCCAAGAGAAAAGTGAGAAAAGCTGAGAGAAGTGATAGTGTGCTGAAGAAAACAACAAGCCATACTGCTGCAATTTCTGATAGCTCTCATTGAAAGAGAAAAAGGCCTACAATCTCCTTCTCACTATAGAAGAGAGATTTCATTCACTATTTCTTGTACTTCTAATCTTCTTGCTAGGAAGAAGATTCTTTCTTGTTTCAATTAATTCTTCTAATTCTTCTTCTCATTCTAATTTCAACTTCAATTGTGTAAAAGAGTTTTTAGAATCTCTCTTCAAAAAATTCAGTTGTACTGGTTCTAAGAGTCTCCTTATCAAAAGACTCAGATTGGTTCTAAGAGTCTCCTTATCAAAAGACTCAGGCTTGTTCTAAGAGTCTCCTTATCAAAAGACTCAGTGTAAGATAGTGAATTCATACCAAGGGGGTAGAAGAGTGGACAACCCAATATTTGGGGAACCACTATATTTCTTTGTGTTGTGCTGTGATTTTCTTCTTGCTATTTTTCTTCTTTACTTGCTTAATTCTTGTTGGTGTGTGGGAAGCCTAAATTTGTGATTATTACACACATATATATATATAATTGCACAAAGTATTTTTAAATCTCTATTCACCCCCCTCTAGAGAATTCAGTGAGGTTAACTGTGCACTTTCACAACCTAGTAAGGGGCTTAGCAATTGGTATGTTCAAAAGGGATCATCCTTGTAGAGCCTTCCAATTAGGAAGACAAACAAAATCTTCATTCAAGCAATTGGTAAGAATGATTTCCCTAGAACCCTTTATCTGTTGCACATGGATCTCTTTGGTCATATCTCCATTCAAAGCTTAGCAGGGAAGTTTTATACATTAGCTATTATATATGACTTTTCTTGATTCAATTGGTGTTCTTTCTAAAAGCAAAGGCAGAAACCTTCAAGATCCTCTCAAGATTCATTAGACAGATTCAATCTGAATTCAATACTCAGGTTGCTATGATCAGGATTGATCATGGTACAGAGTTTGAGAATCAGTTAATCTGTAAATTCTATGAGGATGAAGGGAAAAGATAAAGCTTTTCAGCTCCTAGAACCCCCCAACAAAATGGGGTGGCTGAAAGGAAAAACAGAACCATAATTGAATCAGGACGGACATTATTGGATGAATCCAATTTGCCATAATATTCTGGGCTGAGATAGTGAATACAACCAACTATGTTCTGAATAGAAGTCTCATCCACAAAACTAAGGTAAAGACTCCTTATGAGCTATTAAATGGAAAGACACTATATAGAGATATAGGGTGAGATCAATCTTCAATATATTTTAACTGATAATCAAAGGGCTGACATATTCACTAAGTCACTTGATGAAAGCAAGAACAATTTCTTAATCACTGCATTGGGAATGCTTAATGGAGCTCTTTAGGTCACATCTATTATGTAATAAACCTATTTACCATAGAAAGTTATTGCTGGGAAAAACAGCAAATTTTTTGAGTAAAATACAATGTTTATTCAAAGCTGCGTCGAATACAAATCAATGCATCATCGAATTCTACTCGACATCAGCTTCGAGAGCCGACTGGATTGTTCATTCGAATAACACTCGACGCAGCATCAAATTCTTATCGACTTATGCGCCGACTGAATAGTTGATGTTTTCATTCGAAGACACGTCGATTTCCACTAGATGTCACATCGACTTTCAAGTGCGCGCATGTTGGATCTGTAGGCGCCCTTAGACGGGGGGGGGGGGGGGGGTGAGTAAGGGTTTTAAAAACTTTTATTAGATTTTTAATATATTTGAAAATATAAGAGTTTAAGATAAGAAATCAAGCATATAAAAATGAGACATCATTTTATTAATATGAAAAAGAAGAGTTTTACAAAACCTGATTTCTTATAACGCTAGAAATCAGAGGCGAATAATAATCACAACTCTTTTTCATTTTCTATCCTGACTCGTATCCCTACGAACCGGTGGCCCTAGCCATAATCCTATGTATTAATATATACGCATGATGAAACCGACTTGTGTGTGTGTGTGAAAGTGAGGACTTAGGATAATTGTCGATTTTGGTATTTAGAATTGCTCCCCCTAAATACATGCTCCCCCTATGTGAGTTCTCCCCTAACATGTAAGCTATCATCTTAAAAGTCATGTTAGTTTTTCTCATTTGATAGCGATTAATATTTATCATGTTAGTTCTTCTCCTTTTGTTATTAGCAAAAGTGGGCAAGGAAGCAATAGACATCAAAGAGGATTTTTGATAAAAAGATAAAGCTTGATCGAGCTTTTTAGAGGAAATGAAATGATAAGGAGTTTTAATCACAATAATATGCATAGAAATAGATCAGAGTCTTCAGCATAAATATTTTCATAGAAAGAAATTAGAGTTTTTTTTGTATAAAGAGAACAATATAAAAATTTACCAAGCAAGTCTACCACTTTGTTGAAGAAAATGGAATTCTGAGTCTTAAAACTTGAGATAAGCATAAAAAAACACAAGGTAAAAGTTATATGGTAATGTTGTGGAAGACTTATAGAAATACAAGAAACATCTTTTTAGAAACATGACGATTCATAAGAAGAAATATAAGTGAAAGTCCAAAAAAATAAGATGTTTTTGTAAATCATTTTTCTTTTAAAATCTTTAAAGATTACTAGAAAGTAACCAGGCATGAAAGAAGGATATCAAAAAGAAACTACCACAATGTTATTTATAATTCATAAATTCAAACACATACCAAACATTGTAGAGAGCATGCTAGGTTGTCTAGTGCATTTATAAATATCGAGAGTATAGAATTTAGCATTAGGATCCAATTATTATGAGAAGAAGTGTTATGGAAGATAATGATGTGCACATAAGTGTATTTTGAAGAGAGTACACAAATGATTTAATAAAAAATACACGATAAATGTAGAGTAAAGTGCACAATAAAACACAATGAATTTAACTTCCACACCCTTCAACGCATATAGAAAAGAACAAGTGGTGTAAAAAAAATTTATGGTTTGCACAAGACACATTACTATTCTTTCCAAGGTGCTCAACCTCACAATGCTCATTAAAACTTATCAGGAGGTTCAAGTAGTGCTTGGTGGAGTTATCTTTGTCATTTTATTTCATTCATTTTTTTATGTTTTGTACAAAGTTCTCTGAATACACTTGTTTTGCAAACCAATTTAATTTTGAAAGCACAACCACTTTTCTTAATTTTAAGAGTGCAAATAAAAATAGTGTAGGTAAGATACTTGTGCAAATTTAATTCACTATACAATTACAATAAACAAGCAAGCATTCTTAGATTAAAAGCACATGTAAACTTTGCCAAAATAAGTGAGTGAACAAAGATCATTATCAAACACAAAACATTTACTCATACTTAGACGCATGCTAAGATTAGTTCTACACAACACTTTGTCAAGACAATTTATGCACATGTGATTAGATATATCAAAGCATGATAAAAACAATGTTCAAAGTAGATTAAAAAATATGAATTGCAACATTATAGAAGGTCTAAATGATAGATTAAATCATGCTTGATTTTCATAATAAAATCCATACAATTTTTTTTTGGATTTTATAAAAAAATTTTAAGGTTTAACCTCTTATAATTGATCTTGGACTTCCCGAGGTCTAACCTGTGAGGGGTTCGCCCGATTTTAGGAGATGTGATGGGATGATAGCCCAAATCTCCCTTTCGTAAGATACTTGTAAATAAAAAAGTCTAAGTTAAAAAAAATGATTTTTTTATAATTCTTTGTTTTATATTTTTGTATTTGATTTTTTGCATATAGAAATAGAAATCAAACAAATAAACAAAGAAAGGGAGTAAAACAAATATTTTTTGTAATTTGGCTTTAGTATTTTATTGTTTTAATTTTTCAAATATCAATTCAAAACAGAACTGCAAAAATATGTAGTACATATAATAGAGCATATTTTTAGGGATTTTATAAAATTTTAAAAATACAGAAAAACAGACAAGTGCGCTAGCGCTAGCGCTGGAAATAGTACACAATTTTTTAGGATTTTGAAAATTCTAATTTTTTATATTGGTTAAGTGTCCAAAGGTTAGTTTTATGCAGAAATTTCAGAAGATTTGAAGATGTTTAGATATGTAAAAAATGCATAAAACCATTGCATTTTAAGAATTTGATTTAACCTAAAAGATTTAGGACACCTAATTCAAGTCGTAATAGTTGAAATCTTGCATAAGGGAGAGGTTTAGTGGATATGTCAGCAAGTTGGGAGTCCGTACCAATGAAACTTACTTTTACATGCTCTTTCTTAATATGATCCCTAATGAAATGATGACGAACATATATGTGTTTTGATCTAGAGTGGTGTACCGGATTATTTGTAAGATCAATGGTACTTTTGTTGTCACATTTGACATCAATGTGTTTGAGATGAAAACCAAAATCCTCTAGAGTTTGGCTCATCCATAACGCTTGTGCACAACAACTCCCAAGAGCGATGTATTCGGCCTCCGTGGTGGAGAGAAACTGAAGATTATTTCCTACTAGGCCATGCTTTTTCGATCTAGTGAACATCCGGAGTAATCCGAATCAGAATAGTCGTGAAGTTTAAATGAATCATTGTGTGGGTACCATAATCCTAATTTAGATGACCATAATTGATAACAAAAAATACATTTTACCACTTTTAAATGAGATTCTTTTGGATTAACTTGAAAGCGAGCACATAAACATACAACAAACATTATATCTGGTCTAGATGCACTTAAGTAAAGAAGAGATCCAATCATACCTCTATATAAAGTTTGATCAATAGAAATTCTAGATTCATCTTTTCCTAGTTTTAAAGAAGCACTCATAGGTGTAGAAGCTTGTTTAAGATTTTCAAATCCAAATCGTTTAAGCATATCGTAAACATATTTTGTTTGGCAAATAAAGATACCATCATCTCGTTGTCAAATTCATTTTTCATCACTAAGACTACTTCATTACACAACTCTTCATTAGTGGCTCCAAAAATGATATCATCAACTTATATTTGTAAAATAATTAAATCGTTATTATTATGCTTAATGAAGAGTGTGTTGTCGGCACTTTCCATGACATAACCGTGCTTTAACAAAAATGATGAAAGTCTATCATACCATGCACAGGGCGCTTGTTTTAAAACATAAAGCGTTTTTTATAATTTATAAACATGATTTGGAAATTTTTCGTTTATAAAACCGGGGGGGGGGGGGGGGGGGGGGGGGGGGGGGGGGTTGTTCTACGTAAACTTCTTCTTTTATAAACCCGTTTAAGAAAGCATTTGAGAAAAGCCTTGAGCGACTAAGCGAGCTTTATTTCTTGTAATCCTAGATTCACAATCTAATTTATTTTTAAAGATCCATTTTACGCCAACAACGGGATGATTAGATGGACGTTCTACTAGGTTCCAAACTTTATTTCTTTCAAATTGATCTAACTCTTCATTCATAGCCAAAAACCAAAATTCGTAATTTAAAGCGGTTGAAATGTTTTTAGGTTCAATTTCGGAAACAAAGCAAATATTTGAAAACGTTTCATGAAGAGAAGATCGAGTTCTTACCCCAATAGATGGTTCCCCAATAACTAGCTCCTTTAGTTGATTTTTTGAGAAGTTTTAGACGCTTGGGTCACATATTCATCTTCATTGGCCTCCTCCTCCTATCCTTTGGAAGGTTCCTCTTTGTCGTGCTCTAAGGATGGCAAAGGTTCATCATCTAAACCTGTAGAAAGTCTTTCTACACAAGAAATAAATTCATCTAATTTTACATTAATAGACTCTTCAACCTTACTTGTTCTTTTGTTAAATATTCTATAAGCTTACTAGTTGAAGAGTATCCAAGAAATATTCCTTCATCATATTTTTCATAAAATTTTCCTAAGGCATCTTTTGTATTTAGAATAAAACATTTACTCCCAAATACTTTAAAATATGATACATTAGGTTTCTTTTGATAATACAGTTCATATGGTTTGAGATTTACAGGTGGACGAAGCATGACTCTATTCATTACATAACATGATGTGCTTACGGCTTCGGCCCAAAAGTGCTTAGGTAATTTTTATTCAGATAGCATAGTGCGTGCTAGTTCTTGGATTGTCCTATTCTTTGTTTCTACAACAGCATTTTGTTGAAGTGTGCGTGGAGCAAAGAACTCATGCTTAATACCTAACATTTCATAAAAAGTTTTAAAATTTTCATTTTCAAATTCTCCTCCATAATCTGAGCGAATGCATTTTATTTATAAATCTAGTTCATTTTGAATTCGAGTACATAATTTTGAAAATTCGCAAAACATATCAGATTTGGAAGAGAGAAATAAAGTCCAACAATATCTGGAGAAATCATCTATTAAAACAAATGAATATATTCTACCACCAAGACTTGCGGTGCTAACGGGACCAAAGAGATCCATATGAATTAATTGTAATGGTTTTTTAGTAGACATTTCATTTTTGCTTTTAAAAGAAGATTTTGTAAATTTTCCTTTTTGAGATAGAGAACATAGTGAAGATAAATTTCCATTCAATTTGGGCAATCCTCTAATCAATTCTTTTTTTGGCTAGTTTTAAAATGAGCTTTGTACTAGCGTGACCTAAACGTCTATGCCATAGTTCTAACTCGTTATTTTTAGTTATAAAATATTTTATAGATGATTTGGAAAGACCATGAAAGGAAACTATATAAACGTTGTGAATTTTAGGTGCAGTTAGTAAAACATCTTTTGTGTTAGGATTAAATATTTTGCAAAGATTTGTGGATGTCTCAAATAACATATCTAATCCTTTATCACACAATTGAATAATAGATATCAAGTTATGTTTTAATCCTTTTACATAAAGAACATTAGAGATAAGAAAGGATTCGTTACCCAATGTACCTACTCCCATGATCCTTCCTTTACCATTATCTCCAAAGGTTACGATCCCTCCTTTCTTCTTTTCTAGGATAAGGAACTTTGCTTTATTGCCCGTCATGTGCTTAGAGCAGCCTGAGTCCAAGTACCACACATCCTCCATTTCCTTAGCCTTCCTGCAAATCTAGAAAGAAGATGAGAGTAAAGATCTGGATACCCAAGAGGTACCACCCATAGAATTGGTGGATGCCTTAGGTACCCAGATTTGCTTTAAAGATCCCTGTTTTATTTTCCTACAAGAGCTAGACGTGGGTCCAAAACTATGACAGTTTGGACACGATATAAAGGGGGTTGAGACCCTTTTCTGAAATCCTACACTGCTCTTATTGGATGAAGTTTGATTTTTAGAAAAAATAGAAGAATTTTTAAATAATGAGCTACCGCCGGCATTAGTGTCTAGCGCTGGGTGGTAGTGGTCACTTTGATATCAGAGCCCAAATTTTCCAGGACCATAACATTGTTTCCCAAAATCATGTCCAAGGATTTTTGACCTATTCCAAATTTTTTGATGACCAAATTGAGGTCATGAGTTTGTTTTTTAAGAGATGAATTTTCTTTAACAAGCATGATACAATTATTTTCAAAGCCCTTTTTGTTATTTTCAATTTGTTAGAGAGAGGTTTTTAGTTTTCTCTCTAAGTCCCCCTTTTCTTTTGTAAGAGTTTTGATTTGTGAGAGGGCCTTAGAAAGAGAAACTTCAAGTTATATTGCCTTAAATAGGGAGTGCTCACACTCTTGACATGAAACCTTTCTCTTTTTAAAAGATATTAATTTTTTTGTAAGCTTATGATTTTCCTTGATGATAGATTCATTTTCACGTTTTAAAATAATATTTTCTTCTATAATTTTATCATAGGCTTTGCAAGTTAGAACAAATTCATCATAAAGTTCTTCGAAGGTGGGAGGAGTTACCTCAGTGTCACTAAGAACACTGGTGTCATCGTCATTGTTTTTTTCCATTAAACATAAGTTTGCTTCCTCCTCGCCGCTTGACTCATATCCGCTTGATTCTTCAGAGGAAGAATCATCCCAAGTTGTGGCTTTAAACACTTTCTTTTTCTCCTTCACTTTGTATCATTCTTTTTGCTCCTTTTGATACTTTGGGCACTGGCTCCGAATGTGCTCGGTCTTTCTGCAGTGATAGCACTCCGGTGGTGGTCTTTCTTCTTCTTCTTCACTTCCTTTTTCTTTCTTTGATGAAGAGGATGATCCTTTTTGTCTAGCATCTTTTTGGAAGTATTTCTGGAAGATGTTCCTTCTTTTCGGATTTCTAATGAACTTCCTGAAGTTCTTCACCAGGAGACCTTCTTCATCTTCATCATCATCTTCGATGCTCTCCTTCTTTGACTTTAGTGCCAGCGCCTTTTTCTTTGGCTCCTTGTTGTATTCATCGCGTTGAATCTAGAGTTCTACCTCATGGGTTTTGAGATTCCCAATAAGATTCTCGATCTGGAGCGTTCTTAGGTTATGTGACTCCAAGATGGTCGTCACCTTTGGATTGAACCTTGGAGGTAGAGAGCGAAGAATTTTTCTGACCTAGTCCCCATTCGAGTAGATCTTTCCAAGAGCTTTTGAAGCATTGACGATCATGGTAAGGCGTATGTACATCGAGTTGATGTCTTCTTCATCATCCATCCTAAATTTTTCATATTCCGATTACAATTGGAATAGCTTTGCATCTTTTACCTGCGATGTACCTTCGTGAGTAATTTCTAATTGGTTCCAAATATCATAAGTAGTTACATATGCAGAAATTCGATTAAATTCAGTTCGATTTAAAGCACAATATAAAGCGTTTATTGCTTTTGCATTATTTTTGCACCTTAGTTTATCGTTGTTGTCCCATCTATCCTTAGGTTTTTGAATCGTAGCCACTCCTACTACAATTGTAGGAGGGGAGTACCGAACTTTTACCATATTCAAAACTTCTACATCCATGGTCATAAGAAAGCACATCATCCTATTTTTCCAGTAATTAAAATTTGACCTAGTAAGAAGAGGAGGTCTACTAATACCCTGTACCTCTAGAAAAGCGAGATCATGAGACACCACTATTCTCGGTTGTTAAGCAGATTTGGAATAACCTCCCTCTGATACCACTTATTGGATCTGTAAGCGCCCTTAGAGGGGGGGGGGTGAATAAGGGTTTTAAGAAATTATACTAGATTTTTAATATATTTGAAAATATAAGAGTTTAAGATAAGAAATCAAGCATATAAAAATGAGACATCATTTTATTAATATGAAAAGCAGAGTTTTACAAAACTTGATTTCTTATAACGCTAGAAATCGGAGGCGAATAATAATAACAACTCTTTTTCATTTTCTATCGCGACTCATATCCCCTCAAACCAGTGGCCCTAGCCTATCCTTCCCCGGATACGACCTCAAGCCGCTCTAGCCAATCCTTCGTCGGATATGGCCACGAGCACCCCCTAGACCTAACCTAGATCTAGTCGCCAACAAGAGGTGAATTTCTGCCCTAAGTCCTAGCCAGTCCTAGTCGCCAACATGAAGCGAATTATCTAACGGTTTACAAAAGATATGAAATGACAATAATAAAAACTCCCTCTTGATGAACTTCTGAGGTTGGAGTCGAAGAACCGCTGTTGAATAAGCGTTGTTGAAGCGGCGTCATTCAGATCTGGAATGAAGAAATCCTCCTTCAGAAATTTGCAGAGCTTTGATAGGAGATCGCTTTTCGGTAGAATAAGGCTCTGGAATTCTAGCATTCAACCTCTCTCAAACTTGTGTCAGAAAAATGAGAGAAGAGGCCTCCTTTTATAGGAGTGAGCGCTAGCGCCTGCAATAACGTTACTGCTGGCGCTATCCCCACTTAGGAATTATTCTCTGCGTGTGTATCTTCATTCCGGGGAAACATTGTCGTCTTGCCTCTTGTGCTTCGCGCTCCCGCCTGCGCTATCCGCTATCGCCTGACACTAGCGCCTTCTAAAAATGCTCTCGGGATTTCGATAATTATTTCTAGCGCCTGGGCTAGGTGCTACCGCCGGCGCAAGTGGGCATGTTGGAATTTTGGATTCAAATCTTGGGTAACCTTCTTATGTCATCCTTGAGTCATATGGACTTGTTTCCAGCACACATAAATACACAAGATCAAATACACATAGGATTTGTTATTCTCAAACCTAGGAGATGCGGAAGACAATGTTCCAATAGCGCAGACCTTCCTTCTCAAAGCTACTTCGATATATTTTGGTGCGCTGAATCAACTTTTTTTCAACATTGCTTTGAGTACATCTCTAAATTATGATGAATCGTCTACTATAAGCAACACAATTATTAGACTTCATTGTGCCTGGGATGTATCAAGACCGCCTGGGATAGGCTGAGACCACCTAGGACAGGCTGAGACTGCCAGGGATGGGTTGAGACCGCCTGGGATAGGTTGAGACCGACGAGCACCTAAAATAGTCAGGTCGGAGGGGATCACTGATTTTTGGGTAAACATGATCCCGACATTTTTCATTTTCTGAAAAAAACTTTGAAAAATAGGACTTATCCACGAGAATGGAGATCCACCTTTTCTATCATGACAGAACATATGTATAAAAGATTGCAAGTAACTGTGGGGGCTTGCTAGTGCATTAAGAGAACTCGCGAGCATCTGCTTTTTTTTGCAAAAGAATAGTCAAAGCAGGTATAAAAAAACATTGCGCGAGTACCTGAACAGAACTCGCGTACACCTACTTTTCTCTGCAAAAAGATACAAAAACAAGTATATGAAATATAATATGCGAGTACTTGAAGGAAAACTCGCAAGAACATGTTTCTATCAACAAAAGAATATAAAAAATAGGTATATGAAATATAATATGCGAGTACCTGAAGGAAAACTCGCGAACACCTATTTCTATCTGCAAGAGGATATAAAAATGGGTATATGAAATATAATACGCGAGTGCCTGAAGGAAAACTCGTGAACACTTGTTTCTATCTACAAAAAGATATAAAAATAGGTATATGAAATAAAATATGCGAGTACCTGAAGGAAAACTCGTGAGCACCTATTTCTATCTGCAAAAAGATATAAAATAGGTATATGAAATATAATACAAGAGTACTTGAAGGAAAACTCGCGAACACCTGTTTCTATCAGCAAAAAGATATAAAAATAAGTGTATATATAAAGAGACATGTCAGGTAGATGAGACAACTTCTCGATGCCAACTTTATCTACACTTGAAGTGCATAGGAAATAACATCTCATTTCTTAAAAAAAACTCGCATTGTAACTTTACTTAACCAGGTGATCACTAGAAAATGGTTTTACAGCAAAAATTGAATTAGGGCGAGCATAACAAGGTGGGCTTATTGCCAAACTAGAAGTTAAGGCGGCCACAAAAAAGTGGGTTTATTGCCAGAGAGAGAAGCTAGGACGACCATAAAAAGTGGGTTTAGTGATAGAGATAGAGAAGCTAGGGCGACAATTGAAAAGTGGGTTTAGTGCCAGAGAGAGAAGCTACGGCGACCACTGAAAAGTGGGTTTAGTGCCAGAGAGAGAAGCTAGAGCGACCACTGAAAAGTGGGTTTAGTGCCAGAGAGAAGCTAAGGAGACCACTAGAAAGTGGGTTTAGTGCCAGAGAGAGAAGCTAGGGCGACCACTAAAATGTGGGTTTACTACCAAAGAGAAAGGCTAGGGCGACCAGTGAAAAGTGGGTTTAGTGCCAGAGAGAGAAGCTAGGGCGACCACTGAAAAGTGGGTTTAGTGCCAGAGAGAAGCTAAGGCGACCACTGAAAAGTGGGTTTATTGCTAAAGAGAGAAGTTAGGGCGACCACTGAAAAGTGGATTTACTTCCACAGAGAGAAGATAGGGCCACCACTTAAAAATGAGTTTACTACCAAATCATCTTCATATCATTTTTATCTATGCAAACAATTGAAGACACAAGCTAATACAATTATATTTGAAAGAACTCTTAAGGGAGATAAATCTTACCACTGAACGATCTTGGGAGTAGCTCTAGCATCAAATGAATTCCGGCCATCACTTGAGAGGAGTCATAGCTAGAATTTTAAGCAACGTATTCCCGTAGCTTACCCTCTATTATAGAAATTTCTCCACAAGCTTGCGAAGCTTTAAACAACCTTATGTATCATGACCAACACTCAGGTGGTATTGACAAAACAAGTCCTTACGACAGCTCCTATGATCAGGTCGTAGGAGGGAAGTCTCATAAAGTCTTGCTCTTGTTGAATAATTTGAAGAAATTCTTCAATATAGATAACTAAATTTGTATACACTTTTTGAGATCCCCTTTGCATGTATGTGCGAGGAGGAACATATGACTCTGGCTATTTTGATTGCTGAAAGTATCGAGGTGTAGATGAATGCCTATGACCATAATATATTTCACGTTGAGATTCTAGGAGGTTGGATTCTTGATTGCGTTTTAATAACCGGTTGCCATAACCAACAGAAGGGTAGCTATGATGAGACTTCTCTTTCTGTTGACGTATCATTAGAGAAAGAGAGGAGATGAAATTCGGGTTTGCATTCTCACCTTTGATGAAGCTGCTAGCTCTACTAATAAGGTCTTCATAAGACTTAGGCGGATCACGGTTCACTTCAAAGCTAAACAACCCTTATCGGAGGTCGCATGTTACTGTTGTCGTCGAGAGGTCTCGACGATTGTCAAAATAATGCCATGCGGTAGGTACTACCGTTGGCGGTAACTGTACCGATGAGATAGGCCCCGTATCGTCGAGATGAGCTCTATATCAACTAAACGCTAATGCTACGTGTTAAATCTAACGTTGGTGGTAGGTTCCATCCCTTAAATGGTCGATAAGAGGTGAGCGAATAAGCTCCACCGCCTAAGCCACTACCATAGAGCGGTAGTGCTACCGCCGGGAGGTAGCTACCGGGATCATATTTATTAATTTGAATCATGGTCAACCATTTAATTTGGCTTGGAGATCATATGGCTAATATTTGGCCCGATATCAATAAGGGCAGTGGGAGGCTTTTGAGATAGTTCATTATTTCTCACTCTCTCTCTCTCTCTCCAAGCTAAACAAAGGGCTAAGGGAAGAAAAAGGAGAAAGGAAGAAGGAGTAAGGAGAAGGCTTTGAGAAGTCTTGAATGTTGGAATGTGGTTTTCCGTATCCCTCGGATTGAGAATAACAAATCCTACTTGTATTTGATCTAGTTTGCCATTTTGTTTTTAGCATGCATGTTTGAACAAAAATGACACTAGGATTTGCTCACAAGCTGAAAGGATGAATGTGGTCTAATGCCAGGAGTTAGGACTTAACGCTGAAGTTGACTTTCGTTCCCACCAAAATGATAATGACATGGAGTGAAGCTGTCGTGATTGCAGGAGCATTTTGGGAATGATTGACTTAACGCCAGCATTGGCCTCAATAGCAGCGTTAATGTTTCCTAAAGTGAATGTTTCCAAAGATGCATAATCTCCTTCATGTTTTGAAGATCCGAGCCATCAAGTTATTTCAATACAGAGTCAATGCCTGGTGTTAGCCTTAATGCCGACGTTAGCTTCTTGTCCTATAAATAGGTGACATTCGTTCTCTTCAACTATTTTTGATCCAAATGAGCCATATTCCAGCACTTCAGAAAATCTATGAGGGCCGTATTTTCTAGACCACCATCTACCACATGAATTCAAGAGAAGAATTCAAAGGAGGATGGATCAACGCTAACCCAACGCGAAGAACGCATGCTTCGACTTCGATGATATTCAGCGAGTCTTCGCCATCTCCAGAATGCTTCATAGGCAGTTTATAATTTGTCTTTTATATTGTGTTGTACCGTTATATTTTGTGATTGTTTAGTGAATTCGCCGTGGTTGTTCGCGACTAGGTTAAGGAGATAGATCTAGGGGGTGCTCGAGTTCTTTCAGAGGATAGAAGGGCTAGAGCGGCTTGAGGCTGGATCTGGGGATAGATCGGCTAAAGCCAACCGGTTCTTATTGAGAAAAGTCGGTATAGAAAACCAAAGAGTCTATTATATTCGCCTTTGATTTCTATCGTCATAGAAATCCAGTTTTGTACTCAATTTTATAAATAATAATCATGTCTCTTTGTATTGAATAAAATTGATTTCTTGCTCCTTACTTTTGATTTAACTGGCTTCATATAAAAATATCAAAACTTGTTTTAAAATCCTATAGTTTTCAAAAACACTTATTCACCCCCCTCTAAGGGCGCATAAAGATCCAACAAGTGGTATCATAGCTAGGTTATTCCAAAATTGTTTCGCCACCGGGAATACTGTCGCACCATGATCTCGCTTTTTATGAGGGGTAGGGAATTAGTAGACCCCCACTATTTACCGGGTCCGATTATAGCTACTCGAGAGCTAGGATGCGATGTTTTCTAATGACTTTAGATATAGAGGTTTGGGGAATGTTAGAACAATGCTATTCTCCTCCTACCGTCGTAGTGGGAGAAGTTACCCTTCTAAAACCAAAAGATAAATGGGTCGATCAAGACAAACTAAGGTGTAAAAATAAGGTTAAGACAATGAACGCATTATTTTGTGCATTAGATAGAACTGAATTTAATCATGTTTGTTATTGTGAAACTGCATATGATATATGGAATTTATTGGAAATTACTCATGAAGGTTCATCACAGGTGAAGGACTCAAAGTTTTTTAAACTAAAATCAGAGTATGAAAGGTTCCGCATGGAACCTGACGAGGATATCGACGTCATGTACACAAGATTTACTAAAATTGTAAACGCATCAAGAATCCTTGGAAAGACCTTCGCAGATGGAGACATAGTGAGGAAGATTCTTATATCTCTTCCACCAAAATTCAATCTGAAGGTGACGGCGATATCAGAATCTCATGATCTAAGGCAACTTCACATTGAGAACCTCATTGGGAATCTTAAATCCCTTGAGGTAGAACTCAAGATTCAACATGAAGAGTACAATGCGGAGCCAAAGAAGAAGGCCTTGACTCTAAAGTCCAAGAAGGGGGGTCAATGATGATGAAGAAGATGAAGAAATCCTTTTTGTAAAGAATTTCAAGAAATTCATGAAGAATCCGGAGAGAAGAAACTCTTTCCAAAAAATCTCCGTGAAAGATGCAAAAAGGAAGGGATAATCCTCTACAAAAGAAAAGGTCAGTGACAACGATGACCAGCGGCCATCACCGGAGTGCTAACATTGCCAAAGGACCAGACACATTCGGAGTCATTGCCCAAAATACCTAAAAGAGCGAAAGTAAAGGAGGCACAAAGGTAAAGAAAAGAAAAAGTTCTAAATGCGGCTACATGGGATGTTTCTTCGTCGGATGAGTCAAGTGGATCTTCCTCAGGCGAGGATGAAGATGCAAACATGTGCCTCATGGGTAGGAGCAATTATCTCATCAACGATGAAGCAAGTGTCCAAAGCGACACTGAGGTACCTCCTCCCACTTATGATGAACTTTATGATGAATTTCTTCAAACTTGTAAATATTTTGAAAAAAGTTTTAAAGATATTGATCTATTAAAAACTGAAAATAAAATCATTTTAAAATAAAAAACTAAATAAAGAAATAAAAACTCTTGGAAAAGAAAAGGGAGATTGCCAATATAATGATCTTTCATTGGCTAAAATTCAAGAACTTAAAGAAAATCTCTCTAAGGCTCTCTCGAACAAAAAACTCTGGTAAAAGAGACGGGGGACTTAAAAAACTAAAAACCTCTCTTCTCCAAATTAATGAAAGAAAGAAATCATTTTCAAATTGATGTGTAATGCTTGTTAACGAAAATACTTCTTTGAAAAACCGAATCAATGATCTCAATATGTCATTAAACAAATTCGGGGTTGGCCAAAAATCACTGGACATGATTTTAGGAAACCAGTGACATGGCTCTGAATAGTTTGGGCTTGGGTATGAATCGGGAAGCTACTGCCCAG
This sequence comes from Dactylorhiza incarnata, assembly GCA_033032865.1. NCBI lineage: Eukaryota > Viridiplantae > Streptophyta > Magnoliopsida > Asparagales > Orchidaceae > Dactylorhiza > Dactylorhiza incarnata. The sequence goes on from JAWHQI010000018.1 coordinate 18,211,023, forward strand.
CGTTAACCACTAACACTGGCGTTAGATCTAGCTCCAAAAATAAAAACTCTTTTTTATGAAAAATCATCTATTACCCTTTCTACCATCAAGAGTCAACAAAATTATTTGAAAAGGGACTCAACCCCTTTTATTGCTTGCGCCAACTGTTTGTTTTTGGTCACACTACGTACTCTTGTAGGAAGATGGGAAAGTGCACTCTAAAACAAATCTAGGTACTTAAGGCCTCCACCTATATTATGGGAGGAATCTCATGGGTATCCAGATCCGTACTAACATCTTCTTCTTAGATGTGTTGGCAGGCTAAGGACAAGGAAGACATGTGGTACTTGGACTCTGGCTGCTCCAAGCACATGATGGACAATAAAGCAAAGTTCCTTAGCCTCATAATGAAGAAAGGAGGGATGGTGATGTTTGGCGACAATGGCAAGGGAAGGATTATGGGCAATGGTGTAGTGGGAACGACTCTTTTTCTATTTCAAATGTTTTATATGTTGAAGGTTTAAAACACAATCTAATATATATTAGTCAACAAATCTTTGCAAAATTATAAATCCTAAAATAAATGAAGTTTTACTACCCGCACCACGAACTCATAATGTTTACATGATAGCCTTTTATGATCTTTCAAAATCATCTATCAAATGTCTTATTTCAAATAAATGATGAATTAGAATAATGGAATATGCGTCTTGGACACACTAGCACTAAACTTATTTTAAAACTAGCAAAAGATAAATTAATTAAAGGATTACTGTTGTTGATGGAACGTTCACCTAGAGGGGGGGTGTTAGGTGATCTGGGTTCTTTTGATAATATTTGCGCGATTTTCGAATATTCAAGCAGAGCACAAACTATCGCACTGATAAACACAAATAAAAACAGCAGACGATACAAGATCTATAGAGGTTCCTCAAGACCGGGTGTCCTGAGTAGTCCTCTGTCCCTCTGCACCTACCAAACAGTGTGCTAGGATCAGCAAACTCCGCCAAAAACTTCTGGCCCTCAAGCCTTACACCACGGACCCGCAAGTCCTACATCCTAGGCCCGCAAGCCCCTACTGCACCCGAGCCCGCAAGCTCGACACTCAAGCCCTCAATCCCTACACAACACAGACCCGTAATTCCTGTGCCTACAGCCTAGGCCCGCAAGCCCCTACTGCGCCCGAGCCCTCAAGCTCGACAAGATCGGACCCGCAGGTCCACTTCCCTGGCCCTTAAGCCTCATAGCTCTTCAGCCCTCAAGCTAGACGCTGTCGGACCCGCAAGTCCACTTCCCTGGACCTCAAGCCTCACAGCTATCCAGCCCTTAAGCTAGACGGTGTCGGACCCGCAAGTCCACTGCCCTAGCACTCAAGCCTCACAGCTCTTCAGCCCTCAAGCTAGACAAATAGGCCCGCAAGCCTTACAAGAAATTATAGTGATAAAGACTGCTTCTTCTGTCGGTTGAAGATCGGCAACTTTAGCCTGTTGAAGATCGACTTCTTAAGGTTGAAGAAGATGTTTCTGATTCAGATCTTGAATGCACAGTTCTTCTTCAATCTTCTCTTAGCCTGATGAGGATTGGCTTCTTATCAGTCGATGAAGATGACTGCTTCCTCTTTTTTTCTTTTCTTTCTTGCACCGCTTTTACTGTTCTATTTGATGTATTCGCAAGTTCTTTTTGATTGATCGATCGATTCCCTCATTAGGCAACCTCTTATCTCTTTTATAAGACTGTGAGGATCCCAACGGTCTTCTAAAAAAGTTCCTTAAGTATCAGACGCTCCTTTTCTTAATAGCACGTGTTGATTGGACAATCAGGCGGCGACATTAAATGCTGACAGCGCGTCCGCAACTTTTGAATTTCGTCTCGACGAAATTTTCAGCTTCACGCTGATTCTGATACCATCACGACGATATGAGCAATATCTCGATGACAGGACTTTGTCGATGCCTTACGCCTTGGTAGATCTTCAAGTCTTCTAGCTTCTGCCTCTGACATTGATATCTCAACGATACGAGATCTTCTAGCATTTCTGCATATACGACGATATGTTGTCTTTGACTGTGTTGTCGTGATCTTCTTTCTTGCAGACTGTCGTCGTAATCACGTTGTTCTATCGATGACATGAGTGATAATATGTCGACAGATCATACTTTAGCAACTTCTTGTCTTCAACTTTCCTTCTTCAGTCTTCTTGACGACATGCCTTCTTTACGACGATGTCCTACGCCATCAGTCATACTTATCCTTTTCAGCGACAAGGCTTCTTCACGATGATGTATGTTCTTCTCGACGACAAGGCTACTATGTTTATGTCGACGATGTTGCATCTTCTCGACGACATTCCTTCCTTTGATATCTTTATGTCTTCTCTGCGTTCGACGATCTTCCTTCTGTGTTTGACGATCTTGCCGAGTCTCAGTGTTCGACTAACTCGCCAAGTCTCAGCGTTCGACGATCTTTCGTCTGCGTTCGACGATCATGCCGAGTCTCAGCATTCGACTAACTCGCCAAGTCTTAGCGTTCGACGATCTTCCTTCTGCGTTCGACGAACAACATTCTGCATTCGACGATCTTCCTTCTGCGTTCGACGAACAGCATTCTGCGTTCGACGAACTCGCCAAGTCTCAGCTTTTGCTTTGTCCATCATTATGACGACAAACATACTTTGTCGATGACATCTCCTTCTTCTCGATGACATACCTTTAACTTCCTGAGATTATGATCAAGAGAGGTGATCAAATACAAAGTGAAGTTTTCTTAGCTTGATGAATTCTTCAAATCAGGAATCGTGTGGGCAAGATCCCAAAAATCTCCCCCTATTTGAAGAAGTCAGAATCTCAATTCAAGACTACTTTCACTTGACAATAAATGTTATAATCTTTATCTTAAATGTCAAATGACCGATATTACTTAGCTTCTGCTTCTCTTCAGAGTACATCAAGCTTGTTGCTTGGGTACCATAGGACAATATTTGATGTACCCTTTAGGTATCTTATGATTCTCTTGACAGAGACATGATGAGATTCCTTAGGATTCACCTGATATCTAGCACAGACACATGTAGCAAACATTATGTCAGGCCTACTTGCAGTTAGATAAAGCAATGACCCAATGATGCATCTGTACTTGGTTTCATCAAAGGGTATGCCCTTCTCATCCTTGTCCAGAGACACATTGGTTCCCATTGGAGTCTTCATTGAAGAAGCACTCTCCAATCCAAATTTCTTGACTAGCACCCTTGTGATCTTGGTCTGGGAGATGAAAATTCCATCTTCAGATTGTTTCACTTGGAGACCTAGGAAGTATTTGAGCTCACCCATATTGCTCATCTCAAACTTTCCCTGCATCAAGTTGGCAAATGTTTTGCAGAGATTGTTATATGTAGAGGCAAAGATTATGTCATCCACATAGATCTGCACTAGCAAGATCTTTCCCTTCACTTCCCTTAGGAACAATGTTTTATCAATCTTTCCCCTTGAGAACTTGCTCTCGATTAGAAATCTAGACAGAGTCTCATACCAGGCTCTAGGTGTCTTCTTTAAGCCATAAAGGGTTTTTCTAAGAAAATAAACATAATCAGGGTGTGTAGGATCTACAAAACCTGAGGTCTGCTCTACATATACCTCCTCTTTGAGGTCACCATTTAGAAAGGTTGACTTCACATCCATCTAGTAGACCTTGAAACCTTGGTAGGCTGCATAGGCCAGAAAAAGTCTTATTGCTTCCAGTTTGGCTACTAGAGCAAATGTCTGATCAAAATCTATCCCTTCCTCTTGTCTGTATCCTTTTGCCACTAGCCTTGCTTTATTCTTGGTGATGATTCCATTTTCATCCAATTTGTTTCTGTAGACCCATTTAGTTCCTATGATGTTCTGTCCTTGGGGTCTTGGAACCAGTTTCCAAACCTTTCATCTCTTAAACTGGTTCAGTTCCTCCTGCATTGCTGCAATCCAAAATGGATCCTGATTTGCTTCCTCAAATTTCTTGAGTTCAATTTGAGAGAGAAAACTCACGTGCAATGCTTCATTTGCATCTCTACTCCTTGTCATCACACCATGGTTGACATTTCATATTATCTGCTCTTGAGGATGATCTCTTACTTGTCTCAAGGCAATCGGTAGTATTCTGGGCACTTCTGCATCAACAGCTTCTTCAGGTTGCATTTCTTCAGCCGTTTCTGAACTTTCTGCAGATTCTTCCTCGATTTCAACTACCACTGACTAATTCTTATTTCTTAGTGAGGTACCAGCATTGTCTTCAATGGATAACTTCTCTATTCTCTCCACTGTACCTGCATTCACTAGAGAACTAGACCAGCCCTTATGTATAAGGCTAGTCTCATCAAATACCACATGTACAGATTCTTCCACTGCTTGGGCATTGATGTTGTACACTCTATAGGCCTTGCTATGAGAGTTGTAGCCAACAAAAATACTCTCACTGCTTTTCTTAGCAAACTTAGTTAGTTTGGATTTCCCAATATTAAGGACATAGCATTTGCTACCAAAGATCCTAAAATGGGATAAGGTTGGTTTTCTGCCCTTCATTAACTCATAGGGAGTTTTCTTGGGGTCTTTGATGATGGAAGCCCTGTTTATCACATGATAAGCAGTGTTGACAGACTCTGCCCAAAAATATTCTGGTAGAGAGGAGTCACTTAGCATTGTCCTACTTGCCTCTATAAAGGTTCTGTTCTTCCTTTCATCAACCTCATTCTATTGAGGAGTTCTGGGTGAGGAAAATTCTTGGGAGATACCTAGTTCTTGACAGAATTCTGTCATAGCCCCTGACTAAAATTCTGTCCTATGGTCACTTCTGAGTTTGACCACAGTACAGTCCATCTCATTCTGGATCTGCCTGACAAAATTTTTCAAGATATCTAGGGTATCTGATTTCTTTTTGAGGAAGAATACCCAAGTGAACCTTGAATAATCATCAACAACTACAAGGGTGTAGGCCTTCCCTCCTAAGCTATGAACTGACATAGGACCAAACAAATCCAGGTGCAGTAGAAATAAGCACCTAGTGGACTCTTTGTTAGATATGCTTTTAAAGCTGGTCCTAGTCTGCTTTCCAAGTTGGCAAGATTGACATGGACCATCTTTGATGCACTTAATATCAGGTCCATTCCTAACTAAGTTTTGTGAGAAAAGCTTGGCTATTGTCTTATAGTTGATGTGTGCAAGTCTCTTGTGTCATTGTACACATAGAGCCTCTTTACCATCAGCTACAAGACATATGGGCATGGAAGAATTTGTATTGAGAAAGTTTAAGCAATTAAAATTCCCACTCCTAGTTCCAGTTAAGGTAGCCTCGGAATCTAAGGACTTCTTAATCAGACACTTGTCCTTGTGGAAGGTAATAACAAAGCCTAAGTCACAAAGTTGACTTATGCTTATGAGATTGTATTTTAATCCCTCCACATAAGCAACCTTTGTGATTGTAACTAACCCATTTGAGATGTTGCCATAGCTCCTGGTCACTCCCTTTTCTGAACCACCAAAGATCACGGTTGGTCCATTCTCCACAGGGATGAACTCTTTCAAGTGCCTTCTGACTCCAGTCATGTGCCTGGAGCAGCCACTGTCCAAATACCAAATTGGAGATTGGTTGGCATTTGGACCTACCTGCAAGACAAATTACTTCCCCTTAGGTACCCAATATGGATTGGGTCCTTGGTTTCTGTTAGGGTGGTATAAAGCAACATTAAACCTCGGAGGATTCTGCACTCTCTTTGCATTGAGCCCTGTTGGGTTGAACCAACAGTCCAAGCCAAAGTGGCCTACTTTCCCACAGCACCAGCATTCATGTCTGTTGTATCTTCTCTTCTGCTTCACCATCTAAATGGGGTGGCAGTGCTGATGAGCAGAAGAGAATGCTTCTTGCCTAACAGATCTTGGGTGAACCTCATATGTGTGAGTTTGGGGAGGAATTGGTCTCACAGCATTTTGGTTCACCTTCTTAGGAACAGGCTTTGTAGGAACAGCCTTTCCCCTTCCCTTGACTGCAGTTGATGTAGATTTGTGGGCTGAAGGACTTGACACCAGCACCTTCTTGTAGGAAGGTCTAGCTTCAGAATCTTTTCCCGTAACTGTCTCCTGAGTAAAACCAATACCAGCTCTGAACTGTCCAGAGAAGGTGTCAATGATAGGGAGGATAGTTTTGGGCATAGAGAAGCTGGATGCAAGTTTCTTCTCAGCCAACAACATTTCCTCAAGGTCCTTGATGACCTTGTTCTTCTGTCCTAATTCAGCGTTCTTAAGCCTTATGGCTTCCTTGAATTTGTCCACTTCTTTGCTCATAGCAGCCAGCTTCTCAGCTGTCTCCTGGAGCTCAGATTGAACAGGATTCAAGGAATCTTACTCCTTGGTCTGGACTTTGAGGAGTTTCTTACATCTTTTGAAAGCTTTCCACAAGGCTTTATATTGCCTTATCAGTTCAGATTCAACATCATATTGGGATCTTGAGGTTGTGCTGTTGACAGCAAACACACCCTTATCATCATGCAAGGAATCTACCACTGATTCAGAATCAGAGTCAGATAGAGAAGTTCTGTTAGTTACCTTCCCAGGAGAGATGTCATCCTGGTTGTCTTCACTGATGGCCATCAAGCCAATGAGTGCATCTTCCTCAGTACCAGAGGAACTTGAGTCAGAATCACTCAGTGTTCTGACCTTCTTTGCCGTAAATCCTTTTTCCGATTTCCTCTTGCTCATTGAGCTTCTTCTTTCTTCATGGTTCCTTGACTCCTTCTTCTTAGAGGGGCAGTAAGCAGCCATGTGACCTATCTTGCTGCAGCAATAGCAAACAATATTATTTAAATCATGTTTACCAGGGTTAGACCTGTACCTTTCCTCCCTGGGGGCTCTAGATCTGTCACGATAATCAGATCTTCTGGAACTTGAGGATGAATTTCTGTGACTATCCCTCCTCCTTCTGTGTATCAGCTTCCTGAATTGTTTTGAGAGAAGGGCCACCTCTCTGTCAGTGTCATCAGAATTTGAAGAGCTAGCTTCTGATTCCTCACTACTTTCAGATCTATTCTGAGTTGCAGAGATCTTTCCCTTGGATCTTCTGGTGCTCTCAGCCTTTAGGGCCACAGATCTGTCTCTTGAGCTCACCTTTGAGCTTTCTTCTTCAGCCTTCCTGGTATTGAGTTGAAGTTCATGAGACAGCAACTTCCCATACAGATTTTTGGGCTCCATGATGCCCAGCTGACCCATCTCTCTGATGGCACAGATCTTGATATCCCATTCTTTTGTGAGGGATCTAAGAAACTTGTCATTAAGATCTGAGTTTGTGAACTCTCTTTCATAGTTTCTCAATCCATTCACTATCTTGAAAAATCTCTCATAACAGTTAGAGATTGTTTCATTCTTGCCTTGCTTGAAGGCCTCATACTCTTGATCGAGAAGGGATTTTCTAGCATCCCTTACCTCTTCAGTACCCTCCATGTACACGATCAAGCAGTCCCACATCTCCTTGGCCATTTTGCAGTGAATCAGATTCTGGAGGGTTGAGTCATCTATGGCACTCACAATGACATTTTGGACCCTCTTGTCTAGGCCTGCCAAGGCAAGCACGTCCTTGGTCATGTCCTCATATTTCTTTATCACCTTCCTTGTTGGATCAATGGTGGAGGGAGTTGTAGGGATAAAGGGACCCTGTTGGATTGTTAAGTAAATCCTTGGGTCAGCTGCTTCCATGAAAAGCCTTACCCTTTCTTTCCAGATGGGAAAGTTCTCCTTTGTGCAGATTGGGAGTTTCATGGCTCTCATTTCCCGATTCTGATCTCCACCTTCCATGGTGAGTCGTTCCAAGATCTAAATCAGACTGTTAAGTATTCTTTTGATCAACCTCGCTCTGATACCACTTGTTGTTGATGGAACGTTCACCTAAAGGGGGAGGGGGGTTAGGTGATCTGGGTTCTTTTGATAATATTTGCGCGAGTTTTGAATATTCAAACAGAGCATAAAAATATCGCACAAATAAACACAGATAAAACACAGCAGACGACACAAAATCTATAGAGGTTCCTCAAGATCGGGTGTCCTGAGTAGTCATATGTCCCTCTGCGCCTACCCAGCAGTGTGCTAGGATCAGCAAACTCTGCCAAAAACTTTAGGCCCTCAAGCCTTACACCACGGACCCGCAAGTCCTACAGCTTAGGCCCGCAAGCCCCTACTGCACCCGAGCCCGCAAGCTCGACACTCAGGCCCTCAATCCCTACACAACACAGACCCTCAAGTCCTGTGCCTACAGCCTAGGCCCGCAAGCCCCTACTACGCCCGAGCCCTCAAGCTTGACAAGATCGGACCCGCAGGTCCACTGCCCTGGCCCTCAAGCCTCACAACTCTCCATCCCTCAAGCTAGACGGTGTCGGACCCGCAAGTCCACTGCCCTGGCGCTCAAGCCTCACAGCTCCCCAGCCCTCAAGCTAGACGGTGTCGGACCCGCAAGTCCACTGCCCTGGCCCTCAATCCTCACAGCTCTCCAGCCCTCAAGCTAAACAAATAGGCATGCAAGCCTTACAAGAAATTACAGTGATAAAGACTGCTTCTTCTGCCGGATGAAGATCGGCAACTTTAGTCTATTGAAGATCGGCTTCTTAAGGTTGAAGAAGATGTTTCTGATTCAGATCTTGAACGCACAGTTCTTCTTCAATCTTCTCTTATCCTGATGAGGATTGGCTTCTTATCAGTCGATGAAGATGATTGCTTCTTCTTTTTTTCTTTTCTTTCTTGCACCGCTTTTACTGTTCTATTTGATGTATTCGCAAGTTCTTTCTGATTGATCGATCGATTCCCTCATTAGGGCAACGTCTTATCTCTTTTATAAGACTGCGAGGCTCCCAACGGTCTTCTGAAAAAGTTCCTTAAGTGTCAGACGCTCCTTTTCTTAATAGCACATGTTGATTGGACAATCAGGCGGCGGCATTAAATGCTGACAGCGCGTCCGCAACTTTTGAATTTCGTCTCGACGACATTTTCAGCTTCACGCTGATTCTGATACCATCACGACGATATGAGCAATATCTCGATGACAGGACTTTGTCGATGCCTTACGCCTTGGTAGATCTTCAAGTCTTCTAGCTTCTGCCTCTGACATTGATATCTCAATGATACGAGATCTTCTAGCATTTCTGCATATACGACGATATATTGTCTCTAACTGTGTCGTCGTGATCTTCTTTCTTGCAGACTGTCGTCGTAATCACGTTGTTCTCTCGACGACATGAGTGATAATATGTCGACAGATCATACTTTAGCAACTTCTTGTCTTCAGCTTTCCTTCTTCAGTCTTTTTGACGACATGCCTTCTTTACGACGATATCCTACGCCATCAATCATACTTAGCCTTTTCAGCGACAAGGCTTCTTCACGACGATGTCTGTTCTTCTCGACGACAAGGCTACTGTTTATGTCGACGATGCTGCATCTTCTCGACGACATTCCTTCCTTTGATATCTTTATGTCTTCTCTGTGTTCGACGATCTTCCTTCTGCGTTTGAGTATCTTGCCGATTCTCAGCATTCGACTAACTCGCCAAGTCTCAGCGTTCGACGATCTTCCTTCTGCGTTCGACGATCTTGCCGATTCTCAGCGTTCGGCTAACTCTCCAAGTCTCAGCGTTCAACGATCTTCCTTCTGCGTTCGACGAACAGCATTTTGCATTCGACGATCTTCCTTCTACGTTTGACAAACAGCATTCTGCGTTCGACGAACTCGCCAAGTCTCAGCTTTTGCTTTGCCCATCATTATGACGACAAGCATACTTTGTCGATGACATCTCCTTCTTCTCGACGACATACCTTTAACTTCCTGAGATTATGATCAAGAGAGGTGATCAAATACAAACTGAAGTTTTCTTGACTTGATGACTTCTTCAAATCAGGAATCGTGTGGGCAAGATTCCCAACAATTACCTATATTTACTGAAAATTTATCTTCACTCAGTCTACCTTGCCAAAAAGGAAAATTTTCTAGAACATCTTTTAAAGGTAAAAATGAAATTTCTACTACTAGACCTTTACAACTAATCCATATGGACCTTTTTGGTCCAATGAGCACATCAAGTCTAAGTAGTAAAAAGTATACTGATGTTTTAATTGACAATTTCTCTAGATATTGTTGGACAATTTTCCTTACCGCAAAATCCGACGAATTTTGTGAATTCTCAAAATTGTGTAAACGTATTCTAAATGAACTTGATCTAAACATTCAATGCATACGCTCAGATCATGGAGGAGAATTTGAAAATGAAAAATTTACCCCTTTTTGTAGTGATCCAGGAATTAAGTACGAATTTTCAGCTCCACGCACCCCACAACAAAATGGTGTTGTGGAGAGGAAAAATATAACCCTTCAAGAATTAGCGCGCACTATGCTCTCTGAATTTGGGTTACCTAGATCGTTTTGGGTCGAAGCCGTTAACACATCATATTATGTTATTAACTGTGTCATGCTTCAGCCCCTTTTAAAATTAACCCCTTATGAATTGTATTTTAAAAAGAAGCCTAATTTATCCTATTTTCATGTATTTGGTTGCAAATGTTATTTATTAAATATATAGGATTCATTAGGAAAATTTGATGAAAAATGTCATTAAGCAATTTTTCTTGGATATTCCTCAACTAGTAGAGCGTATAGAGTTTATAACAAAAGAACAAAATTAGATGAAGAATCTATTCATGTTAGATTTGTTAAGTTGGTTCTGTGTGTAGAGAAAATTATTGCAGGAATTGGCGAGGAACCTCTCTTCCCATTAGAGCATGAAGATGACAAGCCACATGAATAGGAGAACAAGGAAGAGGAGGAAAATCAAGATGAGAATGTACCTCCTAGCGTGCTAAAATTCACAAAGCATCATCCAAATGAACTTGTCATTGGAGAGCCATCTAAAGGGGTAACAACTCATTCTTCCCTACATGAATCTTTTTCAAACCATTGCTTTGCTTCGAAAATTGAACCAAAAGATATTTTAACAACACTAAATGATGAATTTTGGTATTTAGCTATCCATGAAAAATTAGAACAATTTGGACGCAATAAGGTTTGGAATCTTGTAGAAAGACCATCAAATCATCCGGTAGTAGGCGTAATATTGATTTTCAAAAATAAATTAGATGGTGAATCTAGGATTACTAGGAACAAAGCTGGCTTACTTGCACAATGGTATTCACAAATTGAGGGGGTAGATTTTGATGAAATATTTGCACCCGTTGCTAGCTTAGAATCCATTCAAATTTTTCTTGTCATTGCAAGTTACAAAAGATTTAAACTATTTCAAATGGATGATAAAAGTGCTTTTTAAACGCAATTATTAAGGAAGAAGTTTATGTTAAACAACCCCCCAATTTCATAAATGAAAAATTCCCAAATCATATTTTCAAACTAGATAAAGCACGTTATGGTTTAAAATAAGCATTATGTGCTTGGTGATGGGAATATTGCCCCTCAATGTTCCCTACATTTGAAGATGCATCACACTCAATGCTAAGTACATATTGTATTTGATAGGCCCTCTTTTGTATCATGCTTGTGCAGGGTTAGGTCATTCCAAACATTGGAATAGTTCTCTGGGTTTTACTATCAAAACCACCGAGACAACAGCCTGGTTTCAGCTGAACTACTGAGACGCAGTTGTTTAACTGCTGAGAAGGAGTCTGTCTCAGCTGAGCTGCATATAGCAGAAAACTGCTGAGAAGACTATCTATCTCAGCGGATATGCTGAGACGAAGTCTGTTCTGCCGCTGAGAATGGAGCCTGTCTCAGCCCATCCACTGAGACAGATTCATATTTGAATATTGCCTGGCTGGATCTGCTTTTGGCGTTAGTGGCTAGAAAGCAAAGATAATATTTTATATTTATGTCCGGACTGTGACGGGGCACTCCTTAGTGCCATTGCAGATAGGAGGAGGCATAAAAGAAGATGTTAGGTCATTGGATTAGGTGTGGATAAGAACTGAAATAGCTGGCACTATTTTATTGAAGAAAGTTCTTGCTTCCACAAGATCATCTTTATCTGCTTCCTGAAAAGACACTTCCCAAGCTACAAGCAGATTACTTCCAAAGAGATAAGGTTGATCTTGCTTATTCTATCTAGAAGAATAAGTGGATCTTCTTTCATCTACTTAAGAAGAAGATCAGAAGAAACTAGGCCTGAAGCTGCTGCTATTCAGCCCTGTTTCAAGACAACATCTATTGTGCTTCAACAACAGAAGATCTAAGCTAAAGGTTTAATCTATACAGTCTTCTGTTGTAACAATATAACTATAAAACTTTGTAAGAACTTCATTGTTCTGAGAGTATATGGCTTTGTGCCTCAGTCTGTAAGGCTGTACTCCCTGCCTGAGTTGTAGGATTTCAGAGGAGATCTGAGATAGGGCTTCTTGATTGGCCTGAGGTAGGAAACTAGGAGGGTTTTTTAGTTTTCAGAGTTGTAGAACTCTGAGTAGTAGGGTTGCTGGCCTGAGGTTGGGTTTTTGACGAAACCTGAGAGATCCTGATGGATCTGAGTTGTAAGCTCTTGGTGCTGAGATTTGGAGGTGTTTGCATTGTCTAACCCACTGTTAGAAAGGTTTAGATGGAAAGTGGACTACCCATAGACACACTATCTTGGGGAACCACTATAAAGAGCTGTGAGTTATCTATGTGTTCGCTATTACTTTCTTAAATCACTTAAAAACCACTAGCTGTAAGTAGAAAATTTCAAAGGAACCTATTCACCCCCTCTAGGTGAGTTAGACTACTACCAAGTAAATTATAATGTGGTATCAGATCCAGGTTGGACAAATAGGTCTTAACTGTTGAATTTTTGAAGTTGAAGTGGAAGGGGTCTGGGCGGTCTGAGGAAAATGAGACCGCAGAGATCGCGCGGTCTGCGTGAGTGTTCTGGCCGGGGTTTGCCTTGGGCGGTCTGCTGTCCAAGTACTGTGAACGGGCAGTCTGTCTTATGAGACCGCTCGCGGTCTGGTACTGCGATCTGCATGAGTTCGTTCTGGCATACATGTACAACCCCGGTGTTCGCCAAGGGGTGAGTAGAGACGAAGGAACCATCAGGAAAAAGGATTAAGCAGGCTAGCGAGTCAAGGTACCGGGCAAGCCGGGCTCTCCCCGTTCGCTCGCAAGAAGACGAGCAAGCCAGGCCCTTGTCGGTTACTCGTAGGGAAGTGAGCGAGCCAAGCCTATCGGTTCGCAAGAGAGATTCTTGTGGGCGGCTCACCCATGATGGGTTCATGATCCATTTTACCTAAAAACCCCTGGTGGTCTGTAGTTAGCCCCTCCAAACATCGGAGTTTGGCTGTTGGCAGACCATTTTGGGTTGCGTATAGCAAAAGAGTAAGGCGAAATCCCGCTATTAGCAGAACGGACTTGAAAAACTATATATAGACCTTGAATGGCACCTAGGGAGAGGTCTCCAATCTCAGTTTTCTGAGCTTCCTCCTCCCTAGGTTATCTTGGCTTGGCTCTCAGGCTCTCCAAGGTGCCCAGTCTCAGCTTTGGATTGGGAGGGGAAGCGCTCAAAGGTCTGTTGGGTGTACGGTGGGACCTCCTCGCTGCGACCGAGGGTCTGTGTTTAGTTCCGAGTCTCCAGTCGGTTCCTTCTGAGGAATCAGCAAGTGTTGGATGCCCCTCATCCTTGAAGGCCCGAGCTCCACAAAGAAACCAAGTCTTGGTTTCAACATTTTTGGTGCGGTGAGCGTGGAGTGCAGGTAGTTTAAGAAAGATCTAAGGAATAGATAGCCGGAGACAACGAGCGAGAGGAGGATTTTGGCGGCTCACCGCAACCCGGTGCGCCAGCAACAATGGAGTTGTTGGCCGACCTCAAGAGGTATCTGCTCGAGGCCTTCCAGTGAGCCCTCACCACGCCCCTTGGGGGTCTTGCAACCCCTGGCCCCAAGTGGCCCCTCTATTTGGAGTAGGCGAGCACGCCCCGGGGCAGAGGCCAGGGAGTAAGGCAATGTTCTTGATGCCAGAGTGAGATATAGCGGGGCGGGAGCTCTTCCCCAACCCGGCGAGTGCGGGTGGGGTTCAGACGAGCGCCATCCCAGGAGGAGGGATCCCGGCCAGTGGGATCCCAGCGATCGGTCCCTCCATAAGTGCGAGACTGGGAGGAGCCGGTTCGCCCGGGGAGCTCGCGGGGCGAGTGGAGAAGATCAGGAGTGTGAAGGGGGGAGTCCCTTCTGCGAGTTGGTGCTCTCGGCACCACTCCCCGAAGGCTTCAGTGAGCCAGCCATGACTCAGTACACCGGCAAGGATGACCCCACCCAGCACCTACAATGGTTCGAAGACATGGTCTCTATCAGACCTATGTCGTACGCTTTCAAGTGCCGACTCTTCGCCTCCACCTTAAAGGTGAAAGCGAGGGACTGGTTCCACCAGTTGCCCTCCGGGTCAATATATGCTTTCGAGGATTTGCGTCGCGACTTCCTGCTGCGCTTCTCAACCTCGAAGAAGAGGAATGAGGACCCCGAGGCCCTCTTCAATATGAAGCAGAGGCAGGGGTGTCGCTAGCTCATTATGTGGATCGGTTCTAGGAGGAGGTCCTCCTCATCCAGGAGGTGCCAGGGTACACTCTCCAGCTCGCCTTCATAGTGGGTATGCGAGAGGGGTTCTTCAAGATGGATCTCAAGAGGGGGGCTTCTTTGTCTTTTGAGGAGCTGATGGAGAGAGCGGCGGAGGAGATACAGGTGGAGCCAGCAAACCCTGAGTTCACGAAGAGGTTGGCACGACTGAGCAAGCCAGACGTCAAACATCCGGAGCCAAGGAGAAGAGAGGAGGCGAGAGCCCCGGAGGTGGGGTGGAGGCAGCAAGAAGGAGGAAGGCAGGACTCGGGAAGGGGCTTCCACCAGGGAGGGGGTAACTTCCAAGGAGGCAAAGGAAGGCCGCACCAGCTAGGGTTGAGGCAGGGCCCGAGGCCACCTCATCCCCACCCACCTCAGCAGGCGATGGAGGTTGGTCGAGGGAGACCAGGCAGGGGAAGAGGAGCCGGAGCCGGAGGAGCCACTCCTAGGAGGAGGAATATGGCGGGAGAGGTCGAGAGGAGGGGGCGACATTGCCCAATTGTGACTTCCACGGGGAGGAAGGTCACGCAACGTCCATGATGAGTAGTTTATTCACTCATCTTTTAGTTTTATTTAATTATAATTCTTATATAAATCTATTTAAAATCTATGTATTTTCCTACATAAATTGCTTCCTTTCATTTCTATGAGCTAACTTAAATTTATTTTATGATTTCAGGTTTTTCTGGACACATTGGACCAAAACTTCAAGTACACGCCCAAGGTCACGGGCGTGACCCAGGGGCGTGACACCCCCGATGTGTTCCAGACCTGTTTTCCGCCACCCAGGAGCATTCCGTGAAGATTTGCCAAGTACACGCCCCAGGTCACGGGCGTGACCTAGGGGCGTGACCCAGTGTCACGGTCGTGACCCGCCACCAGCATCCAGATCAGTCTGCCACGTCAATTAAAGTTACACGCCCCAGGTCACGCCCGTGACCAGGGGGCGTGTCATCCAGTACACTGGTGTGACTCATCCCGCGCCACTTCCCGCTGAAGCTTCCCGGCAGCAGGCTGTTTTAAAGTTACACGCCCCAGGTCACGGGCGTGACCTAGGGGCGTGGCACGCACATAACGCCAGCAATTACTCTAGAAGGCGCCCTCTCCGTTGTTGCTTCGATCACCCCTGTTACACGCCCCTTGGTCACGGGCGTGACCAAGGGCGTGTAACCAAAAATTTTCATCTATAAAAAGGCAGCTCCTCCAGATGATCAAGGATGTTGTACTGGAGTCCAAGCCTCCATTTCTTGCATTATTTCCGTGTTTTTAAGTATTCTAGCTCTACTTTTTCTTGCACTTGTAATTTCCCTTTCAATAGTTGTAATTCCTTTTCTTGAATTAATAAAATTTGTTGTTGTTTTGTTCATCCATTCTCTTAAGTCTGTCCACCCCTCTTTTCAATTGTTATAATCTTCAAGTTGAGTTACCTTTCTTGTTGCAACCAAATCAAAGTACTTTTTGATAGAACAATAGAGATATTCTTGAGTAAGAGTAATCAACACGCTCAGATTTTTATACGACCTTGGTATTTATAATCCTATACTACATTCGACACGGTACACTTGTCGTTCTCGTTTGCAAGCATAGTTTTGCTCATCAACGGGGAGGAAGGGGGCGGCGTCGGAGAGGTCGAGAGGAGGGGGTGGCGTTTCCCTATTGTGACTTCCACGGGGAGGAAGGTCACGCAATCGCCACCTGCTCGAAGTTCCTGGAGATGAAGGAAGCCAGAGCGCCGGTGCCATGGGAGCAACGGGCGATGAGGATCGAGGAGGTCTTGTCTCAGGATGAGGAGGATGAGAGGTGTGAAGACTAGGTCGATGTGGGGACCCGAGGAGGGATCAAGGCAATCCATGGGGGTAGGGATTGAGGCAACCCGGAAGGCAAGCCTCCATACTATCTATCGTCATAGCGTGGCTTCAACATCCCTAGCCCCGCCCCCAGTAGTAAAGATCTCGTTCACCCAGAAGGACATGCTGGGTCACGAAGACCCTTTCTGCGATGCATTGTTCATTCAGACAGCGATCGAGAACTTCACCGTCTCCCGAATCCTTGTGGATAATGGGAGCTCAGTCAACGTCATCTTTAAGAAGGCGTTTGACGACATGAAGGTGGAGAGTAGGAGGGTGATGGCATCGGACGGCCCACTATTTCAGTTCTTCGGGGAGAGGAAGGAGGTAGAAGGGGGAGTGGGACTCCATATGGTCTTGGGGGCAGTCCAGAAATTGTCGTTTTGTCATAGTGGATGCCCCCAGTAGCTACAATGCCATCTTCGGACGGCCACTTATCAGAGCGTTCTGCTGCGTCCCCTCCACCTTCCAACAATGCCTCAAGTTCAGGGCAGGAGGAGTTCTGTTGGAACACGGTCTTCCGCATCTCCTAGGTTTGAGAATAACAAATCCTATGTGTATTTGATCTTGTGCGTTTAAGTGTGCAGGTTAGCATAGTCCACATGACTCAAGGAGTACTCATGATGTCTGCCCCCAAAATTGAGGCAAAAATTCGAAGAGGCTCACTAGCGCAGGCGGTAGCGATAGCGCCCGGCGCTAGCGTTGATCTGCGCGATTCCGGCATCGTTTTTAGAAGGAGCTAGTGCCCGGCGTTAGCTACTAGCGCTGGCGGTAGCATGGCGCACAAGAGGCATGGAGAAATATGTTGCCTCAAATTGAAGATCGCACCACGCAAAATGTTACTTAATCTGGGATAGCGCCGGCGGTAGCTACTAGCGCTAGCGGTAGCATGGCGCAGAAGAGGCATAGAGCAAAATGTTGCCTCAGATTGAAGATCCTGCCGCGCAAATTGTCTCTTAATCCGGGCTAGCGCCGGCGGTAGCGCTAGCGTCGGCGGTAGCGCTTGGGCTATAAAAGGACCCCTCTCCTCTTGTTTTTGTACACCAATTGCATACACCTCAGAGAGAGAGAGTACTAGAATTCCACGGGCCTATCTTGGCCGAAATTTGAGGTCCCGGCGAAGCTCTGCCAACTTCTAAAGGTGGATTCCATCACGCCGAAGCCAAACAAAGTCCGCTTCGACAAACGCTTATTCTACAGCGGGTCTTCGCCTCCATATTCAGAAGTTCATCTTAAGGGAAGTTTTTATTATTTTATTTATCGTTCTTTGTAAACGGTAGTGAAATCGCCTCGTGTTGGCGACTAGGTCTGGGGTAGGACTTAGGGCTGAAAATCGCCTCGTGTTGGCAACTAGATCTAGGTTAGGTCTAGGGGGTGCTTGAGGCCACATCCGGGGAAGGATTGGCTAGAGCGGCTTGAGGCCGAATCCGGGAAGGAGGAGGCTAGGGCCACCGGTTCGTGGGGAAGCGAGTCGGGATAGAAAACGAAAATAGCTTTTATTATTCGCCTCCGATCTCTAGCGACATTGAGATCATGTTTTGTAAAACTTATTTAATATCAATAAAGCTTGTCTCTCCTTTTTGTTTTACTTGTCTTCTTGTTTTAATATTGCAATATTCCAAAGTTTTTCTAAATAAAATCTAAAGTTTTTGAAAACCCTTATTCACCCCCCCCCCCCCCCTCTAAGGGCGCCGACCGATCCAACAAGTGGTATCAGAGATAGGTTTTATTCCAATCGGCTTAACAACTGAGAATAATGGCGTCTCATGATCTCGCTTCTACTAGTGGGGGAGATTTTTGTGAAGAGGAAAAATCACTTGCACCACCTTTATTTGAAGGAACAAATTATAAAGGATGGAAAATTTTAATGGAAAAATTTATTAAAACTTTAGATATCGAAGTATGGAACTTAGCAATTATAAGACGTGTGGATGAATCAAATAAAAAGGAACTTCATTTAGATGCAAAAGCTAAACATTATCTATTTTGTGGTCTCTCAAATGAAGTTTTCAAATTTGTGTATTGCTTTTCTAGTGCTTATAAAGTATGGAAATTTCTTGAAGAAATGTATGATCTTCCTCTCGCAGGTATGGAACAAACACAGGAGGAAAAGAACATACATGCATCCATTATCATTCAAGAAGATCTCTCTCAGAGCGAAGCCATGGAGAATATTGAAATAGAAAAGGAGAACAATACACCAAGAGAAAAAGAAGAAGAAATCTTACTTTTGGAAGAGGAGTGCCAAGAAGAAGACAAAGGAACAATATGTTCAAATCCTCCCTCATCCAAAAGCAATGTAAGGAAATCAAATTCTATCTTTTGTACTTCTATCTCTTCATTACAATTGTTACAAAATACTAGGCGCAAAATTGAGAAATTAAAGAATGCTAATAAACTATTGCGCTTAGAAAATAAAAATTTAAAAGCAAAAGTTAAAGTAATATCAAAATCTGATTTATCTAGCTTTACTCATGTCACTTCAATTGAAAATACAAAACCCTGTCTTGATTGTAATGATATTAAAGAAAAATGTAAGGAACTTGAAAAAGAAATTGTTTTTATAAGAGAACAAAATGAAAAATTATGTTTAAAAAATTCATCTTTAAAAATTAATTGTGCTAAGTGTAAGGACTATGAAATTGAAATAAAAGAGATGGATGAAACATTTGATGAGTATAGGGATAAATATGAAAAACATATTGACTCAATTGTTACCACTCTCAAAAATAGCACGATAAATTATAATAAAGCTAGACATAATTTGAAAATCAAGAATGATAAACTAAAATCAAAAATCAACTTGCTTAAGGAAATCATTAAGAAAAACGCTCAAAACATTCATTCATAATCTCAAGGTATATCTAAAAGCAAGTTGAATATAATTTCTCAAAATGTTGATAAATCCAACAAAGGAAATGAAGAATATCAAATGCTTGAAAATAAAATTCCAAATCATTATCATTTACAAAAAACCACTCCACTCTCCCAACATAAATTTAAAGATAAACAAATTTCCTATAAAGAATGTTTTGCAAAATCGTCATGGAAATTTGATAAATATGAATATCTTACTTAAACCTAATATTGGGAATAAGAAACAAAAAGCTTTTGGAAATCATAAACCAAGTCTTGAATGGAGACCAAAAAGTAAAAATGAAAACTTAAATGCAAGGATCCATTCATCACATTCTTTTCCCAACTTAAATTCAACTGAAAACAAATTTCCATTATATAATAAATTCAAGAGTAATGATTATGGAAATTTGAAAAACAAAAATTACATTTTTTTCATGGTACGAATGGAAACCCATACTTAAGAATGACACATTAATGTCAAACGAAAGGGCCCATTCAAACATATCTCCCCAAAAGAAAACACGATGTATTTGTGTACCCAAAGGAACCGTCACACCCGGTCCTCTTTGGATACCTAAATCTCTTATTCATTAGTATCCCATCATTTGCATGAAGTAGAAATCAATTAAAATGAAATATCATTTCCCTACTTCATGATGTGCTTAAACTTTCTTTTTGTTTATTTTCTTTTGTTTTTTCTTAAAACCATCATGATATGATCACTTTATATATCTTGTAATATGACTTTCATAAATTAAACCATAATTCATAAATGAATCAAATTGAATAAAATTGAATAAAAGTCATATCATTTTTTTTGTGATCTACTTATCATTTTTTTTTACCTTCTAAATCCATTACTTTTTAAATGTCTTGAATTATAAATTGTAAATTGAAATTATTGTCAAGACTAATGATATTACTTTAATGGATTTAAATGGTTTATTAAAGGGCTTAAGCTAAAAATTAAAATGCGAAATGCATTGATCTCTTTTTGTTGATTATGATAGCCTTTATAATGAAGAGAAATATTTTTCACAAAATACATGATTAATCCTATGTTTAACATTGCATCCAAACTCATCATCCTAGCATCTCGTGTTGGTCTATGCTTATATATCTATGTTAGGTACAACATTTATGATGTTATTCATATTTTATGACAACCATGTGATTTGAAATCATAATAGAATACTAAAATTCCATCAATCACATAGTTTATGGATTAATCATAAGAACATGTATTATTTGGTTGATTCAAACATGATGTCTTGTGTTTACATTCTCTATCTATTTTCAGTTTACATTATTTTGGTAAACACAAGCCTTTGAAATATCATAATAAAGATATAAGAAAATATGTCTCATGCGATGGTTATGTAGTCTAGTCATATAAGAAAATCGCTAACGTTTCATGCAATTTGAACTATCTAAACATCTCCGAAAAATCTAAAAATTTAGCATGAAACTACTAATGGGACACCTAATCAAGTTCAAGCATCAAAATTTTCAAAACCCTAAAAAATCACTTACTGTTTCCCGCGCTAGCGCTAGCGCCGGCGCTAGCGTCGAGGTTCATTTTTCTATATTTTTTAAATTTCTAAAAATCCCTTAAAATATATAAATCTATATTTTCTACTTAGTTTTGCACTTCTGTGTTTCTTTATTTTTTGAAAAATCAAATACAAAACTACAAAAACCAAAATTACAAAAAATATGTTTTGTTTTTTCGCTTGTGTTGTTTCCTTTATTTAAAGTTCATCTTTATGCAAAAAATACAAATATAAAAATTACAAAAGCAAAAATTACAAAAATATGCTTTTATTTGTAAAAATCAACTACAAAAATATAAAACAAAACAAAAACAAGTATCAAAATTATTCTTCTGAACTTAACTTTTCCATGTATCTTGCGAAAGGGTGATTTGGGCTATCATCCCATCATATCACCTAGTATCGGGCGAACCTCTCACAAGGTAGCCCTCGGGAAGTCCAAGATCAATTTTATGAGTTCAAACTTTAAATAAAAATTACTCCTTAAAAATATCAAAAATATTGTATGAACTTCATTGAAAATCAAGCATGATTTAATCTATTATTTAGAACTCCTATAATGTTGCAATTTATCTTTTCAAACTACTTTGAACATTGCCTTCATCATGCTTTGATACATCTATTTATATGTGCATAATTTATATTGAAAAAGTTGTGTAGAACTATGCGTAGCATGCCCCTAAGTATGAGTAATGTTTTATGTTTGATAATGATCGCAATTCACTCACTTATTTTGGCATTGTCTACTTATGTGTTTAATCTAAGAATGTTTGTGTATGTTTTGTAATAGTACAATGAATTAAAATTGCACAAGTATCTTACCTACACTCCTTATTTTGCACTCTTAAAAATTAAGATAAGTGGTTATGTTTTCATAAATTCTATTGATTTGCAAAACAAGTGTATTCGGAGAACTTTGCCCAAAACAAAATTATAAAATAAATGACAAAGATAACTCCACCAAGCACTACTTGAACCTCCTGATAAGCCTTAATAAGCATTGTGAGGTTGAGCACCTTGGAAAGAATAATAAAGTGTCTTGTGCAAATCAAATTTTTCTTTCAAAAATAAGTAATACCACTTTCTCTTAAGTACACCGGATCACTAGTCTCAAAATTCAAAATAAAATATGTGATCCCCCAAGCACTACTTTGCACCCTGATAAGTCTTGATGAGCATTGTGTGTGCAGAGCACCTTGGTAGTTGTACAGTTTTCTTTGTGCATTGAAGTGAGTAGAAGTAAAATTATTTGTGTTTTATTGTGCTCTTTACTTTACATATTACTTGTATTTTTGATTAAAACATTTGTTTACTCTATTCAAAATACACTTTTATGCACATCATTATCTTCCATAACACTTCTTCTCATGAGTATTGGATCCTAATGCTAATTCTATATTACTTTTTATTTATGAAATGCATTAGATAACCTAGCATGTGTTCTACAATGTTTGGTATGTTTTGACATTGTGAATTAAAGTAACATTGTAGTAATCTCTTTTTGATAAGATTATTTCATGCTTGGTTACTGTATTGTCAAAACAAAAATTTTAAATGCAAAATGATTTACAAAAACATCTTCTTTTTGAAATTGAACTCATATATCTTTTTATGAACCATCATTGATTACCATAAGATGTTTTTTGTACTTCTATATGTCTTCCGCATCATAACCATATAATTGTTTTACCTTGCACTTTAATACTTATTTAAAATCTTTCATCTTGTGTGCATCATCACTTGAATCTTCAAATTCCTTTCTTGCAACAAGTAGTAGACTTGCTTGGTAAACTTTATATTGGTTGAATTTTTTTGCTTATAACTCTGATATATTTCTATTCTAAACATTCCTCCAACAAGTGAAATATTGCTTATAAAACATCTCTTTTTAACTTTAACTCTGATGTTTCTTTTTCGAAATCTTCCGCAATACTCAAACTCTGATTCATTCATGAATTTCAATATAGCGATGTGAGTTTTATTTCAAAAATTCAAATAAAAATATAAACACATATGCTATGATATTTCCCATTAGATTTAAATAATGTTTCCAATAATTGTTATCCATGACTTCATTTCTCACCATAGCGGGGGCGTAGGGTTGTAGACATTAGATAACCTTATCTCTAGTCATGTCTTGTCCTTAACTGGGGAGGGTTCCAGTGGGGCCTTGCGAGGCACTGGGGGAAAAGAGTGCTAGGTTAAGTTTTTGTCTAGTGTTTGCATATGGGATTAACACCCCAACCTACGACTTGTTTGCAGCTCCTCATGCCCATCCGTCACTTAGTACGGGGCTAGGGTGTTGACATATTGTCTGGGTAGATTGGTTACTTGGAAATCATGATTTTTTAGGCTTAAAACTCTTATTTAAAGGGAAAATCATTATTTTTTGCTAAACTCTGATTTACAAAAGGGGGAGAACTACAAACAAAAGGGATAAAATAAGCCATAACTCTGATCATTTTCAATGAAAGACAAGTCTAAGACGACTCCTTATCATTTACTTAAAAAGCTCGATCATGCCTTCTCTTTTATTTACACATTTTTAGTGCTTTGTTTCCCTACCCACTTTTGCTAATAACAAAGGGGGAGAACTAACATGATAAAATGCAAAAGGGGGAGAACTAACAATGATAAATGTAACCCGCTATCATAAACCCAACATGACAAATTCAGTTGATAGCATACATATTAAGGGAGCATTCACATAGGGGGAGCATATATTTAGGGGGAGCAATTCTAAATGCTAAAATCAATAATCATCCTAAAGTCATCACTCTCACACACACACACAAGTATAGTCTCATCATATTAATGCTTTGATTTATCATTAATGGATTTGTTATTATCAAAAGGGGGAGTTTGTTGGAACACGGTCTTCCGCATCTCCTAGGTTTGAGAATAACAAATCCTATGTGTATTTGATCTTGTGTGTTTAAGTGTGCAGGTTAGCATTGTCCACATGACTCAAGGAGTACTCATGATGTCTGCCCCCAAAATTGAGGCCAAAATTTGAAGAGGCTCACTAGCGCCGGCGCTAGCGTTGATCTGCGCGATTCCGGCATTGTATTTAGAAGGAGCTAGCGCCCGGCGTTAGATACTAGTGCTGGCGGTAGCATGGCGCACAAGAGGCATGGAGAAATATGTTGCCTCAGATTGAAGATCGCACCACGCAAAATGTTACTTAATCTGGGATAGCGCCGGCGGTAGCTACTAGCGCTGGCGGTAGCATGGCGCATAAGAGGCATAGAGCAAAATGTTTCCTCGGATTGAAGATCCTGCCGCGCAAATTGTTTCTTAATCCGGGCTAGCGCCGGCGGTAGCGCTAGCGCCGGCGGTAGCGCTTGGGCTATAAAAGGACCCCCTCTCCTCTTATTTTCGTACACCAATTGCATACACCTCAGAGAGAGAGTACTAGAATTCCAGAGTCCTATCTTGGCCGAAATTTGAGGTCCCGGCGAAGCTCTGCCAACTTCTGAAGGAGGATTCCATCACGCCGAAGCCAAACGAAGTTCGCTTCGACAAACGCTGATTCTACAGCGGGTCTTCGTCTCCATATTCAGAAGTTCATCTTAAGGGAAGTTTTTATTATTTTATTTATCTTTCTTTGTAAACGGTAGTGAAATCGCCTCGTGTTGGCGACCAGGTCTGGGGTAGGACTTAGGGCTGAAAATTGCCTCGTGTTGGCGACTAGATCTAGGTTAGGTCTATGGGGTGCTTGAGGCCACATCCGGGGAAGGATTGGCTAGAGCGGCTTGAGGCCGAATCCGGGAAGGAGGAGGCTAGGGCCACCGGTTCGTGGGGAAGCGAGTCGGGATAGAAAACGAAAAGAGCTTTTATTATTCGCCTACGATCTCTAGCGACATTGAGATCAAGTTTTGTAAAACTTATTTAATATCAATAAAGCTTGTCTCTCCTTTTTGTTTTACTTGTCTTCTTGTTTTAATATTGCAATATTCCAAAGTTTTTCTAAATAAAATCTAAAGTTTTTGAAAACCCTTATTCACCCCCCCCCCCCCCTCTAAGGGCGCCGACCGATCCAACAAGTTCAAGTCTGGATAAGTGGAGATCCGAAGGTGGCTCGGCAGTGCTATGTGACTGTCGTGAACACCATCTCTTGGATGGTCGAGGCATAAGAGTGGGATCGGGAGATGGGGGTGTTAAAAAACTTGAGGTCCGGAGATGATGTGAAAAATATAGAACACACTTCACAAAAAACCTTTCACAAGTGTAGCACAACAGTGACAATGAGAAGACCGAATAGTACTATGGTATTAACTATCTCATTACAAAGCGAGGTATACATGGCGAGACATGATTCATAGGAATCACGGAGGAGAGAAGCACAAAACAAAGCTGCAGCGACCTGACGACTTGAGACCGCCAGACCGTGCGAACAGACAAGCCAGACGAAAGCCCCTGCGACCGCGCGTACAGAGCACAAGCCGCACCTACCAGACCGCAACCAAAGACCGCTGACATGCTGCTTTATTCCTCTGCTGAAAAAAATAGTCTGCACTCCTTGATCGCCCAGAACACACGGTCTTGATCACAGAAGAACCCACGAACTCTGAACAAAGAACTTCTACCTGCGACAGACCGCAACTCAAGACCGCCTGGCCACTTAAGACCGCCTAATCAACTGAGACCGATGTGCAAACCAAGAACACCTAAACACAGTCCGCCCGGACTGGTTTATTCAAAGTTGGAAGAAGGAAGATAAGCTGACCGCGAACTGCTAGCCGCTAACCTACGAACACATAAACCGGTCAGACTAAATCTCAAACCGCGCGGCCTCAAATTAAGACCAGCACAATCAAGCCAACTTGGGTTCTTACAGTTCTCATTATTAATGACGGGCCCTGCACCCCTATTTATAGGCGAACAGACGGATGTCGTCACCGCACAAACCGGGATACAATAACCGCACATCAGATCGCGAGCGGTCTCGCAAAGTAGACCGCCTGAGCTCAGCATAGCTCTCAGCTCTTTATTAACCCTTGCGGTTACAACCAAACCGCTCGGTCACCGCGGTCTCAATAAGACAGACCGCCCGATCTTCTTCCAAAGAAAGCAGACCAAGAACATCTGGCCGACTTAAGACAAGTCGCCAGACCAACCCGCGCAAGCCGCCCGGACAGATAACGGTCTCCCAGATCAGACCGCCTCAACCAAACCGCTGAGACATAACCGTTCAGAGAACCAACGCAGACCGCGCGGTCTCTGCGATCTCCAACCCGCAGACCGCCCAGCACCATTCCACTTCCACTTCAAAAATTTAACACTCCCCCTTGAAGTGGGAAGTGGAAGTCAGCCCAAGCAAACTCCACAACTGACCAAATGGTCTCTACGCCAGCGGCTTAGTAAATATGTCAGCAACATTCTCCTTGCTCTGCACATGCTCCACAATCAGAGATCCCTCCAACACCTTCTCACGAATGAAATGCTGATGAATCTCTATGTGCTTCGTACACGCGTGACAATTTGGATTGTTCACCAGTTTGACGGCACTTGTTGGGTTTTCTATACCCCTTCCTGAGGGATGACATATCAAATATGCGTACCGGAAATAAGCAAGAACAACCCAAAAAGAGATCAACGGATCTTGCGGTTTTCATGATTCAAGAGAATAAGCAAATACAATGTACCTTCGCGGGATTGAGTCAATACTCAACCAAGGTGCTCCAAAGAGAAATCCGAATTCTGCCTTTGAGTTCTTCAAGGATCGAAATAGATCAATCCCTCTACAGAAGTCCACACAAGCAAAGGAGAACGCTAGCTTCTTGTAGTACAAGAACTAGGTCGGAGAAGGATGCTCCCAACGTCCCCACGGACTGCTAGATCCGATCCAGGGGAGGCGGCGACCAACGGCGGCGACCAGCTGTGGCGTAAGGGCGATCGGCGGACGGAATGAGAACGATCGGAACACTTCCGTCTTTTCTCTCTCGCAAAAAGCCTCGATCTGAAAACCGTCTATCACAAATACCTAATCGCATGCCTTTATATACGCAAGGTATAGGAAAGGTTATCCACAGACCAGAGGGAAAATCAGAATATATGTCCAGATTTACATTCACCGAATTCGACTAATCACATTAACCAAATTCGACTAATCACTATAACCGAATTCGGTGAAACCATTTCGACGAATTCGTCTATATATAAATTTGGTTATATAAATTCGGCGAAACCATTTAGCCGAATTTGACTTTAGCCGAATTCGTCTAAACCCTTTAGCCGAATTCGTTTAAAGCCTTTAGCCGAATTCGTCTAAACCCTTTAGGCGAATTCGTCTAAACACTTTAGCCAAATTATCTAGTGTAAATCCATTCGTTTAAACCCTTTAAACGATTTCCCGTTGAGACATTCTCAACTTAATTCCAAGCAGTCACAGGATTGGTCTCCCACTCATATCCAATATGAGTAAGGCCAACACAATCCTTTCTCCAACTTCTCCAAACGCTTTTATGTGCGACCCTATAGGCTCATATTGCGTTGGCAGCAAGACTAACTGTTGATTGCTTTGAGATCATCTCAGAAATTCCAACAGTCTCCCACTTGATCATAAAGTATCAACAAAAGTCTCACAAACAATAAGCGGCATCTAGCAATACATCATTGCTACCCAAGCAATAAGAGTTCATAACTCATATAAGCCTGTCATGACCAATGTATCAGTGTTGTCATGTCCCTTTGTCCTTTACATCCAGATAGAACTAGAGGCATGAACCGTGTCACCCTCATAATCGTTCAATCCTAGTTTCTTGATCCAGAATAGACTGTCTGAAAATTGGTGAGCTCAATATCATATATTGACTCAACCAAGCATGGTCATGCATTTCTCAGTCTCATTCCATCAAGGGGCCCATGGATGTAACTCCTGTCATACAGGAGGACAAATCCCATTTCTGCTCACACACAAACATCCAAATGATTCGTAACATACCCAACAACCACCCTTATCATCAACCTTTCTCAAGAGAAGACTTTAGATGGCATCAAAGTACGATCTTCCTCATCTGATGAATGCTATGACTTCAGGTCAAAGGACCACAAACATCATTGTCACTTGAGACCTACTTGTGACACGTTCATATAACAATCCACAAAGTAGTCTCACGGGGGGTCTGTCCAGTACAACTTGTTCTCAACAAGTACCCATGTGATGACTTGATATCACAATATCATGACCTATGAGAACCGGTCATCAGTCAACACACATGCTAGTCACAATGTATCATAATCACCCTTAGCTTCTAAGATGATACTTCGACCAGGGACCATTTAAGAATGAAGCTTCTTATAAACATAGGCTCTCACATTCAAGTCACGTACTTGAATTCCTATGGAAGCAAACACTCTAAGGGCATTTATTATGCTAATTACTCTTATC
The DNA here is from genome assembly GCA_033032865.1 of Dactylorhiza incarnata. Taxonomy (NCBI): domain Eukaryota; kingdom Viridiplantae; phylum Streptophyta; class Magnoliopsida; order Asparagales; family Orchidaceae; genus Dactylorhiza; species Dactylorhiza incarnata. The sequence continues at coordinate 18,239,226 of JAWHQI010000018.1, forward strand.
AAACAGATACAAATGACATAATAAAAGAACTTGCCATAAATATAAAATGAAATACACAGTACATATTATAATTCATCCAATGAACAAACAACCAACAAATATGCAATCCACAAGGCTCCCACTAAAGATAATCATTCAGGTATCTAATACCCATTGATCTAACATGACCATCATGCTTCTTTTGCGTTAGAGGCTTTGTCAGTGGATCCGCTATATTTTCTTCAATTGGTACTCTGCATATGCTCACATCTCCTCGATCGACAATCTCTCGAATAAGATGGAAGCGTCGAAGTATGTGCTTGGAGCGCTGATGAGATCTAGGTTCCTTAGCTTGTGCAATTGCACCGTTGTTGTCACAGTAGATAACTATGGTATCAACAATGCTAGGTACTACATCAAGCTCGCTGATGAATTTCCTAATCCATACAGCCTCCTTCGCCGCATTCGCTGCAGCGATATACTCGGCCTCAGTCTTAGAATCAGCAACTGTCTCTTCTTGGAACTCTTCCAGCTTACAGCTCCTCCATTAAGGCAAAACACAAAACCTGACTGTGACTTTGAGTCATCTCTGTCAGTCTGGAAGCTTGCATCCGTGTAACCCTTTACAACGAGCTCTTCCTCTCCACCAAACACCAAGAATATATCCTTAGTCCTTCTCAAGTACTTTAGGATATTCTTGACTGCGATCCAGTGACCATCACCCGGATCAGACTGATACCTGGTAGTCATGTTTAAAGCATATGAGACATCAGGTCGAGTACATAACATTGCGTACATGATTGATCCAATTGCCGAAGCATATGGAATCATCTTCATGCGGTCCTTATCTTCCAAAGATTTAGGATACTGGTCCTTAGAGAGACTCACACCATGTGACATGGGTAAGAATCCTTTCTTGGACTCAAGCATGTTGAACCGTTTCAACACCTTGTCAATGTATATACTCTGGGTCAAACCCAGCAACTTCTTCGATCTATCTCTATAGATCCTAATACCAAGTATGTAAGTCGCTTCACCCAAGTCTTTCATAGAAAAGCAGTTCCCTAGGTTGTTCTTAACAACTTGCAGGGTGGGAATGTCATTCCTGATCAGCAGTATGTCATCTATATACAATATCAGGAAGACAATAATGCTCCCACTAATCTTCTTGTAAACACAAGGCTCATCTTCATTCTTGATGAAATCAAACTCTTTGATCTTCTCATCAAAACGCAGATTCCAACTTCGAGAAGCTTATTTCAATCCATAAATGGATCGATTCAACTTGCATATTTTAGTGGCTTCACTTGGAGATATAAAACCCTCGGGTTGTGTCATATACACTTCCTCAAGGAGGTTTCCATTAAGGAAAGTCGTTTTGACGTCCATTTGCCAGATCTCGTAGTCATAATACGCAGCAATAGCAAGTAGAATTCTGATGGACTTGACCATTGCTACAGGGGAAAAGGTTTCATCATAGTCAACACCATAAATTTGCCAGAAACCTTTAGCAACCAGCCGGCCTTTGAATGTCTGTACATTCCCATCCATGTCGATCTTCTTCTTGAAGACCCATTTGCACCCAATGGGTCATACCCCTTTAGGTGGTTCCACCAAGGTCCAAACTTGGTTTGCATACATGGAGTCCATTTCAGATTTCATGGCTTCAAGTCACTTCTCGGAGTCAGGTCCATTCATAGCCTCTTGGTAGGTTGTAGGCTCATCATCATGATCCATAAGCAACACATTACCTATTTGAGTCATGAGAAATTCATATCTTTCAGGCTCAAACCTTGGTCTACCAGATCTACGTAGGACTTGTGTTTCCTGAGCAGGCTCTCCAGCTATAACTTCTTATAGTCCTTGCTCAGGTTCCAATTCTGGTTCGTTCATTGTTTGTGGCTCTTGAACTTCTTCAAGTTCTACCTTTGCAGTCTTTCTGGATAAGAACTCTTTCTCCAAAAAGACACCAGTCCTTGCGATAAACACTTTGCCCTCAGACGGTAAGTAGAAGTAGTATCCTTTGGTTTCCCTAGGATACCCCACGAGATAACATTTATCCGATCTGGGTTCCAGCTTGTCAGGCATTTGACGTCGCACGTATTCCTCACAGCCCCAAATCTTGATGAACGACATACTAGGACGCTTCCCAGTCCATATCTCATATGGTGTCTTTAGAACCGTTTTTGTTGGAACTCGATTTAGTGTGAAAGTAGCAGTCTCTAAAGCAAATCCCCAAAAGGAAACGGGCAAATCTGCATGACTCATCATCGATCGCACCATGTCTAACAAGGTACGATTCCTCCTCTCAGAAACACCATTATGTTGAGGTGTTCCGGGCGGAGAGAGCTGTGATACAATACCACACTCTTTCAGATGATCACGAAACTCATGACTCAGATATTCGCCACCTCGATCAGATCGGAGTGCTTTTATCCTTTTTCCCAGTTGGTTCTCCACTTCATTTTTAAACACTTTGAACTTTTCAAAGGTCTCGGATTTGTTCTTCATAAGAAACACGTATCCGAATCTACTGAAATCATCAGTAAATGTAACGAAGTAGTAGAACCCACCTCTAGCCGTAGAACTCATGGGTCCACATACATCACTATGTAATATACCCAAGAGATCATTAGCCCTCTCATTACAACTAGTGAAAGGAGCTTTCGTCATCTTGCCCATCAAACATAACTCGCATCTCTCAAATGATTCATAATCAAATGAGTCCAGTAGTCCATCTTATGGAGCTTGGATATGTGTTTCTCGTTTATATGGCCTAAATGACAATGCCAAAGGTACGTAGGATTCGAATCATTTATTTTTAGTCTTTTAGTATTTTCTATATTATAGATCGGATGGTCTAAGTTCAAAACATATAAACCATTAAACATTTGGGCAACACCAAAACAAACATCATTCTTGTAAATTGAACAACAATTATTCTTAATTACGAAAGAAAAACCAATCATGTCCAAACATGAAATAGAAATAATGTTTCTAGTTATGGCCGGAACATAATAACAGTTATCAAGTTCGATTACAAGCCATGTGGGCAAAGAAAGACAGTAAACACCAACGGCGACGGCAGCAACTCTTGTTCCATTCCCGACGCGCAGGTCTACCTCCCCTTTACCCAGCATTCTTCTCCTTCTCAGTTCCTGCACATTTATACAAATGTGTGAACCACATCCGGTATCCAATACCCAGGATGAAGGAGCAGAAAGGTTTATTTCTATAACGAAAATACATGAAGTGGAAGTCATACTTCCTTTCTTCTTTTGCAGATCCTCAATATAGAGAGGACAATTCCGCCTCCAGTGCCCTGCCTTACCACAATGGTGGCACTTCCCTTCCTTGGCCAATCCTTTCCTTTTCAGTGCTGAAGACTTGGGATCAAGATGTGACTTAGGTCCTACCTTAGTCTTCTTGTATCCCTTGGCCTTGCCCTTGCTCTTATGAACCATCAGTATGGGGCTGGCAGGCTTGGCCTTCTTCATATTGATTTCGGCAGTTCTCAACATGCCTAGGAGCTCGGGCAGTGTCTTGTCAATTTCATTCATATTGTAATTTAAGACAAACTGCTCGTAACTGTCCGGCAACGATTGCAGGATCAGATCAGTGGCCAACTCTTGGCCCAACGGGAACCCCAGTCTTTCAAGGTTCTCTATATACCCAATCATCTTGAGCACGTGAGTTCCTTCTGGGTCCCGAGCTCCCATCTTACACTGAAATAACGCCCTGGATATATCGAACCTCTCTTGGCGAGCTTGCCCTTGAAACATTTTCTTCAGGTGCTCAACCATCTCATAACAACTCATGTTCTCATGTTGCTTCTGAAGCTCAGAGTTCATAGTCGCGAGCATAAGGCATTCAACATCCAAGGAGTCATCTCCATACTTTTTATAAGTATCTTTATCTGCACGTGGTGCATTAGAGGCTGGCTCTTCAGGGGGATCTTCTTCCAAGACATAGAGCTTGCGCTCTTGCCTGAGAACAATTCTCAGGTTTCTAAACCAGTCAAGGAAATTTGTCCCATTTAGCTTATCCTTCTCAAGGATCGCTCTCAGGGACAAGACGGAGAGAGATCCACTTGCCATGGATATTCTACAAGGAATTTTGCAAAGTAAAATTTTAGTACTATATTTCAAAATACATTTTATATAATCTAATAAGGACTTTTATTAAAGAGCTCCCACTATTTTAATCAAATCAATAACCCTTGATATCGATTCGGAGAGTTTATGCGAGCTACTCTCTTAGTGGACAAGATCCGTATTTCACCAACACCACGAGTCCGCTTTGACGTTCCTCTCATAATGCGGTTATTTAGGTAGACAATATTTGTCAATTGCATCACTATGCAACTCTTGTATGGTTGGTGAATAACTCTTCATTCGCATCCATCATATTGAGCATGCCAACCCTATGCCTCTAGGCACTCAACCTTTGAGGTCACCTAGTTAAGTTTGACCCGATGTCGACAGTGGGATATCACAATTATCCGCTCGCACCCTTACCAAGATAGATTAATGCACCTTGCTTTGGCAAGCCCACACTTCATCGATCGAGGCAGGAAGAGTGTCATCCATCGGAAGGCATCCGAATACTTAATATTAGATAAGGGATTTTATTTCAAGTGATTAACAATTTAATCATGATTAACATTTAATCAAAGTGCACAATCAGAAAATAAAAAATTACAACATTCACATTCCAGATACATCCCAGATGTGCACAAAAAACAGTCTATCAACACTTTGACAAAACAGGGCTAAATCTGAGCATTTAGAACACTTCTAAGTCTCCAAATTTACATGCATTGGACATATGAACAACAACTCCACAAGTGCAGTAGACAAGCTCGTCTCTCATTGTCAGATTCAATAATCTAAACATTTGGTTTCACAAACCATTTTGAGGGACGGTTACTGCAGAGGAGAAACAACCTCTGAAACATAAAAATCGCAACTTAATCACATGCGTTCCTAGCGGGGTTCCAAGGGGCCGCGCCCCTGGCGGGGGTCTCGCTGACTGATCAGCGAGCGGGGTCAAGGGGCAGAGCCCTTGAGGGGTGCGGGACAGAGCCCCGACCAAATATTTGAAATCCCACCACCAGAAACCACACAAAATCACATCAAATGTGATATTCCAAGAAGAAATTAGGGCATTTAGAACGCTTCTAAATGTCCCAATTTACATGCACTTGAGCGCAACCTCGCTCTGATACCACTGTTGGGTTTTTTATACCCCTTCCTAAGGGATGACATATCAAATATGCGCAGCGGAAATAAACAAGAACAACCCAAAAAGAGATCAATGGATCTTGCGGTTTTCATGATTCAAGAGAATAAGCAAATACAATGTACCTTCGCGGGATTGAGTCAATACTCAACCAAGGTGCTCCAAAGAGAAATCCGAAATCTGCCTTTGAGTTCTTCAAGGATCGAAATAGATCAATCCCTCTACAGAAGTCCACACAAGCAAAGGAGAACCCTAGCTTCTTGTCGTACAAGAACTAGGTCGGATAAGGATGCTCCCAACGTCTCCATGGACTGCTAGATCCGATCCAGGGGAGGCGGCGACCAATGGCGGCGACCAGCGGCGGCGGAAGGGCGATCGGCGGACGGAACGAGAACGATCGGAACACTTCCGTCTTTTCTCACTCGCAAAAAGGCTCGATCTAAAAACCGTCTATCACGAAGACCTAATCGCATGCCTTTATATACGCAAGGTATAGGAAAGGCTATCCGCAGACCAGAGGGAAAATCAGAATATATGTCCAGATTTACATTCACCGAATTCGACTAATCATATTAACCGAATTTGACTAATCACTATAAACGAATTCGGCGAAACCATTTCGACGAATTCGTCTATATATAAATTCAGTTATATAAATTGAGCGAAACCATTTAGCCAAATTTGACTTTAGCCGAATTCGTCTAAACCCTTTAGCCGAATTCGTTTAAAGCCTTTAGCCGAATTCGTCTAAACCCTTTAGGCGAATTCGTCTAAACCCTTTAGCCGAATTATCTAGTGTAAATCCATTCGTTTAAACCCTTTAAACGATTTCCCGTTGAGACATTCTCAACTTAATTCCAAGCAGTCACAGGATTGGTCCTCCACTCATATCCAATATGAGTAAGGCCAACACAATCCTTTCTCCAACTTCTCCAAACGCTTTTATGTGCGACCCTATAGGCTCATATTGCGTTGGCAGCAAGACTAACTGTTGATTGCTTTGAGATCATCTCAGAAACTCCAACAGCACTATCATTGTCACCACGTAGTAGAGTAGGACCTCGCACCTCCCTATAAATGTCCTCCACAAGCCTCCTAAGCCAGATGGCTTCCTGAGCCGCCAAAGCCAAAGCTTTGTACTCCGCTTCCGTGGTAGAGACGGACACAAAATCCTGCTTCTTGATGCACCATGATATAGATGTAGAGCCTGTCATAAAGACATATCCATACATCGATCTCCAATCAGCCGAATCTCCTCCATAATCAGCATCCATGTACCCGTGCAAGCAAAAGCCCGAATCTCTCCATAGAAGAGACCCAAATCCGAGGTGGATTTGACATACTTCAATATACTCATAGCCGCCACAAGATGAGGCTTCCGAGGCTCTACCATAAACCGACTCACCCTGCCAACTGCATAAGCAATATCTGGCCTCGTGATCGTCAAGTATATCAAGCTTCCGACCAAAGCCCGGAACACCAAAGGATCGGTAAGAACCTTCCCTTCATCTCGTCGAAGATGAACTCCAACCTCCAGTGGATTAGAGTTGCTCTTCCCCCCTTCCATGCCGAATCTCTTCACGATTTGATCTGCATAGTCTTTTTGGGAAACGAGCATACCGCTCTCTTTCCTCTCCACTTGGAGCCCAAGGAAATGGTGGAGCTCGCCCAAATCCTTCATCTCAAATTTGATAGCTAGCTCAGCATGAAGCGCTCACTGAACAAGAAGAAGAAAACAGAGAAAGAAAGTTAGCTCATTTGCAAGAAGGAGCAAGGAGATCTTCCAACCTTCATCTGAAGAAGAAGATCAGTTGTAGCTGCCATCAACATCACCAGCTGCAGGAAGCACAAGCTGTGCAGGAACTACAGGGGACATTGATGTCATCTGTAGTAAGTTTAATACTCATTTTTCTGTAGGGCTTAACAGCCTGAGTTGTAAGACCTTTTGGTCTGAGATTGTAGGATCTGTGGATCTGAGTTGTAGGGCTGAAGGCCTGAGTTGTGGGGCTTTTTAGCCTGAGCTGTAGGAGGAGGATTCCTCTGAGTTGTAGGACCTGGAAGGGGTCTGAGCTGTAGGATCAGGTGCTGATCTGAGGTAGGGCTGTTTAGCCTGAGGTAGGGCTGTTTAGCCTGAGTTGTAGGACCAGCTGTGGTCTGAGCTGTAGGATCAGGGGCTGATCTGAGGTAGGGCTGCTGAGCCTGAGGTAGGGTTTGGGAAACCTGAGAGATCCTGAGGGATCTGTGTTGTAAGCTCTTTGAGCCGAGTTTGGAGGAGTTAGCCTTCTTTAACACATTATTAGAAAGGTGAAGGGGGAAAAGAGGACTACTCAAGACACCCTGTCTTGAGGAACCTCGATACATGCTTGTGTGCTTTATGTGTGTTTGATCATTTGCTTGCTCCAAACCAGAAAACAGATAGATTAAGAAGAAGAAAATAAAAGAAACCTATTCACCCCCCCCCCCTCCCCCTCTAGGTGATTTAGACTACAAACCTTATGAACTAACATTGATAAAACTTTATTTTTCAGGATACATAAAAATCAAACTTCACTAGTTCAAATTTATGTAAATGATATTATATTTGGCTCTACTGATTCAAATTTATGCAGAAGGTTTTCTGACCTAATGCAATCAAAATATGAAATGAGTAGTATGGGTGAGTTATCTTACTTCCTTGGCCTTCAAGTGAAGCAAACTCCTAATGGCATGTTCATATCACAATCCAAGTATGCTATGGAATTAGTTAAAAGATTTGGTATGTCTGATGCCTCTGCAATGCTGTTGTAGACAATGATGAATCAGGGAAACCTGTTGATCAAAAAGTGTATAGAGCAATTGTTTCTACTTTACTTTACATAACAGCTAGTAGACCAGACATAATGTTTGCTACATGCATTTGTTCTAGGTTCCAAGTTAAACACAAAGAATCTCACCTTATTTTATTAAAAAGAATTTTGAGATATATAAAGGGTTGTCCAAATCTAGGACTTTGGTATCCAACTGCATCAGAATTTGAATTAACTGGATTCTCAGATTCTGATTATGCTGGATGCATAGTAGACAGGAAAAGCACATCAGGAACTTGCCAGTTCCTTGGTGATAAGCTTGTGTCTTGGTTTTGTAAGAAACAGACATCTGTGTCTACATCAACAGCTGAAGCAGAATATATTGCTGCTGGCAGTTGCAGCTCACAGATTCTGTGGATACAAAATCAACTCTTAGATTATGGTATCAACTTAAATAAATCAATTATATTTTGTGACAATACTAGTGCAATATCTATAACACAAAATCCAGTACTCCATCGTAGGACTAAATAAATAAAAATTAGGCACCACTTTATCAGAGATAATGTGGATAAAAATAAAATTTGCCTACATTTTATTCCTACTGACTTACAAAGGGCTGATATTTTCACCAAACCTTTGGATGAAAAGAAGCACATCTTCTTTATAAATCATCTAGGAATGATAGATGGAGATTCAATAAATTTTAAAAAAAATCAATTTTTACTTATCCCTCTTTTCGTTGAATGGAGATCGACGAAATTAGTTGTTCATCGAACGGTGATCGACAAAACCTATTAGATCCAAGAGATCGACGAAGCCAGCTCGTTAGTCGAACAGAGATCGACGAAAATTATTTTTCATCGAGTGCAGTCTAACGAAGCCCCAGGCTCTTCGACTTCTGTTTTTATTAGGTTTAGCCGAACACCGTTCAACGAAAGCTTGCGCTTTCTCCGAACTCATTCTTTATAATCAAATTTTGATTCCATTTCATCTTTGCGCCTATAGAACTTGTTCTTGCCTCCCTCCAGTTCCTTTGAACTTGATCTTTTTCTCTTGCAGGTATTCATGGCAATCTATCAGGCAGTGATCTCTTCAATGAAGTTCGACGCGGGATTTGATATAGACATGGAATCTTTTGCTCATACTGACCAGATTTTCCAGGACATTCTTCAACTCTTTGAAGAACAGCAGTTAAGGAAGTTTATGACTGCAAGGATAAAGCTTCCAGTTACTGAGATCAAGGAATGGGTACACACTATTCAGTCACTGAATGCAACAACCATATCAGGAACCATCTCAGGAAACCAGTGGAAACCCTAAACATCTTCTGAAAAAGAATTTGTCGGTTGAATACAAATTCTTGGTTGATATTGTTGACAAGGTTTTACTGGGAAAAACCTCTGCTCATGACTATATTACAAGGAACCAATTTATGTTGATGGTGGCCTTAGTAGAAAAGAAGCAGGTCAATTGGGGATTGATTCTTTTTGAATCCATCAAGAAGAAGCAAAGCAAAATGAGTGTTTGCTATGACAGGGTCTTAGGCATTGTTCTTCAATAAAAATGCCCAGAGCTGGTGGTGTCACCAACAGTCTTTAGCAATGCAAGCAATAGGCTGACTTCAGCACTCTTTGGGAAATGGGAGAGAGTGACTCCCAAAAGGACTTCAAGGCCAGAAACTTCCAGGCAAGCTTCTAAGAGCACAAGGACTGATACAGTCACTCCCTCAACCCTACCAGAAGCTCCTCCCTCTGAATCTTCAACTCCTCTCCCTTCTAAACCTCTTCAGAACACTACTACTGAAGAAGTTCGTCCCTCCAATTCTCCCATAGACACACCTTCCAATACACTTTCTTCTCCTCCTCTACAAACAAATCAGTCTAAAGAGCTTCCATCCTCATCTATTCCAGATGATGATTCTCTTCCCCCTCTTGATTCTCTTCCCCCATTCATCCCACCTCCTTCATTTGACCTCTTGTCTCCTCAAAACTCTCCACCTCAATCACCTATCCATGAAGATATTCATCCACCCATCTCAGATGCCACAAACATCTTCATACCCTCCTCAGTGTGCACCAACCAGGCTCACACCTCTATTCCCTCTTCTTCCATTCCAACATCCTCATCTTCTCAGCATACATCTGACTTTATGTATGTTGATTTCTCTTCCATTGCTGATCAGATTTTCAACCATATCTCTCCTAAGCTGACAGCTCTTCTAGATGAGAAGTTAGCTCCAGTTCTCACAGCTATCTCAGAACTCTCTTCCAAGCATGCTTCCTTTCCTTCATCCTCATCTTTTTTCCCTTCGTCTAGGGGACTAGATTCAGGTCTCCCTGAACCTAGGCAGGGGGAGATGCTTAATGAAGAAGCTCCAGTTGATGCAGATTCAAATATGGCTATTGATTCAGTTAATACAGATTCAGTTGCAGCTTCAGAGTTATTTATTCCAGTTATAGATTCAGTGAATAATATTTTTATTAATCCTTCAGTAGATATTCTTTCTTTATTATCAAGATTCAATTTGATTTTCAATTGTATACCTAATCCTCAAGTTAGTTCAAAGGCTATATATAGTTCCCTATTCAGCTCCAATTGACTCAGTTTTGCTGAAGAAAATCATCAAAAGCATTCCAGTACCAGTTGCAGTTACAGAAGAAGTTAGCTTAGTGAATTCACCTCCAACATTTGTTTATGATGATTCCCCTATACCAGAGGATATTGAGCAAGATGTTGATCATGTTCTTCAAGTTCTTGATGACTTATATAATAACCCTGCACAGTCTTCTGATGATGATGATGATGATGATGATGATGATGATGATGATGATTCTGATGATTCATCTTCAAGGAAAAGGAAATGCAGAAGCAAGGCTAAGGCTGCTCCCAAACCTTCTTCCACTAATGACATTCTCTATTACATTTTGAATAACATCACTCTCACCAAAGATTCTCCAGCCTGGATGAGATTCTCAAGGAATGAGAATAATAGGAGAAAGAAAATGAAGAAAACAGGATTCTACTCTGACAAGCCAGCCAAGTTTAATCCTCCTACTCCTCCAGCAGCTGGATCAGCAGGCATGTCCTCTTCATCTCAGAAATCTTTCCCTCCGCACTCAAGAAGATCAGGAGAGAGTCATGGAAGTTCCAGTGGCTCTCACAGTTCAAGATCAACCAGAGCTCCTCCCTCAGTATCTACTAGAGCTCCTTCCTCAGTTTACAAATATCATATTTCTGATGGATCTTTGCACAGAAAAAGGAATTCTTAAGATCATCAATCTTCATATCAGTCCAGTGAACTTGATGAAAGACCTCCATCTCCCATTAATCCAGATTAAGAAAAGAATGCTCACATGGCTAAACATAGAGAAAAAATTGGTACTACTCAAATCAATAAATCCAAAGCTGAAGGAAAAGACTATTATCAATTTACAACTATGTCATAATTCAGAAGACAGGAATTTGAAAGATATAGTTCAAAACATCTCTTCAATGTTGAAGATTACCTAAGGTTGCACCCAGCTATAGTGGTTCCTCATGCTTCATCTTAAACCCTGCTGGGAGTTAATGACCACTATATGAACAAGAGAGAAACTGAAAATCCTAACAGAGAAATCATTTTCAAACCTTCCTCAGGGAAAGGCAAAAGCTCCTGATTGTTTGGTCTTGCTATATTCTGCTTACAGTGTAAAACTTTCTAAACTCAGAGTACTATATTTTTCTATGTACTAAAAGGAAATTTAAATTCTGTCAGATATATATGCTCTGTGTTTGTTGTTTGTTTAATTTATATTTGTCAAATAGTATCCTAACCCAAATAGGGGGAGATTGTTGGAACAACCCTATTACTAATTTGGGCTAGGATCACTATCTATGGTTAGGACTCAAGTTGACCCCAATGTATAGTCTTAGGGTAAATATTTAAGATTGTCTGAGTTAGCTAGAACTTAGGAAAATTCTAAGTTTTCTATGTTCGACGAACTCCTTCCTGAGTTCGACGAACGTCGTTTATCAGTATGACGAACTTGATCCTCAGTACGACGAAATCGGTATTTTAAGCAGTTCTACAGATTCTATCTTTCTGTTCGACGAACTCCAGATTGAGATCGACGAACTCAGTGTTCTGTTCGACGAATGAGTAACTTAGTGTTCAGTTCGACGAACTCAGCTCTCTGCTCGACGAACTCAGCTTTCTGTTCGCCGAAATTCCTTCTGAGTTTGACAATTTCTGAAGAATCGGGTATCTATTTTCTCTGAACTCAGATCGACTATCCAGCAACGGATCTATTCATATATTTGGACTTATTTATTATCACATAAGACAAGATTTCTTCTTCCCTTGTATATATTCATTATATGGAAATCTACTAAAGCGGTAAAATCATAATTATGAAAACCTGAACAAAGCTACAACACAGTACACACAGTAGATAAAAATAAGTAAAAGCTAAAAATCATGATAACTGTTAACACTGGGCGCAAGTGTTAACGCCAGGCGTTAGACTTAATTGTCCAAATGATAAAATTAATATTATTACATAAAACGAAACTCCCTAAAACTCTCTACTCTCACAAATAGAGTTTGCTCCCTCAGTACTAGAACTTCCTCGATCCCTTGACCATCGAGTACGGCGAGTTGAGTGGCGTTGCGGATCCTCCACGGGAACGCCCAACTCCCTCTCTTCTGCCGGAATCGGCTTCAACTTCAAGGCCTTTACAATATGTCGCATTATCCTCTCCATTCATGACATACGTCGTGTCACGTTCTCCCTGAATTCCTCAAACGGATCCTGATGGTCCTGAATCGTATCACGAAGCGAGACCCCTCATCGAAGGAGTGGTCGAGAAGCTGAATGGTCGAACGGTGGTCGAGGAACTCGAATGGTTGAAGTCGAATAAAGCTCCGGGACAAGATCTTAAATATAGTTCTTTCTGGTTATGTATATGAATCTATTATGTTTTGCATGTATTTCATTTATATGTAGACCATAGAATAAACTTATATCCCTAAGGAAAAATCAATTAGAATCATTTATTTATCCTGTTAGAACAAACCTATTTCTGATTTGGGCTAGGATCACTATATATTGACTAGGATCAAGTTGACCCCAATGTATAGTCTATGGGTTAAGAGTTTAGGCTGTTAGAACTCAAGAATTCATTCAGATTCTGCATTCGATGAACTCCACACTACGTTTGACGAACTGCTCTCTGCGTTCGACGAACGGCTTACATTCTGCATTCGACGAACGGCTTGCTTAAAGCTCGTCTCAGCGGCTCAGCATCTCAGCGGTCGACGATCTTCAGTCCCAGCGGTTCTATTATTTCATTCTCTGAACTCAGATCGACTACAACAATGGCTCTATTATATCAGATAAGTAAGGATAATATATTTCCTTTTATTGTTTAAAGATTATAGCCGTTGACATTTCTTGGAAAAGAATATATCCATGGAAAAAGAAAAAGGTAAACGGCGCAGCAGATTTGCAGTTTTCAAAATATCTCTTCAGAATATTATATTCCTTAATATAAGGGATTTGCATTTAATATCTATCTGAGATTTTTAAAAGAAAAACAGGAAGAAGATATACAGCAGAATATACTTCCATAGTTTACACTCGACAACATCAGTACAGAACATATCAAGAATAACTGTACAGAAAAAAAAGGGAAAATATACAGGAAGAACAAGAAGAACAAAAATAGATTATCTTCATCTTCTTCCTCAAGCAGCACCTACTCAATCTCACTGAGAATATCATCAACAACATCTCTCAGTATCTGCTGCTAGATCAGATCTTCAAAAGAGCAACAAAAATCTAAAGGAGTTATTCTCTCAGATTCATCAGCTACAGGAAGATTAATATTTTTAAGTGAAAGCTTCAGCCAATCAACTGTCAAACAATTTCATATCAGACATAGGAGCTTTACATCATCAACATCCACTAGAGTCTTCTCTCATCATATTGACAGAAAAGAACTTCATAACCCCTTCTATCCCCTCTTGTACAGGGTTATAACTCCCTTCAAAAGTTAAACTATTGGTGGCAGGGCACCTGATCAAAAACCTGTAGTTGGGTTAGAGCACATGATCAAAAGCTCACTTTGGTGTGTGGACACCTGAACAAAAACCCCTTGGTGATAGGGCACCTGATCAAAAACCTAGTGGATCCTACCAAGTGTGGTAGAAGAGTAGACGTACCCAGACTTATTGGGGAACTACTATAAAAATCCTTGTGTCTCTGTGCTTGTGATTTTTTGTGTTGCTGTGATGTGTGCCTTCTTTGTGTTTGTTTTTATTACTCACTCAATATACACATATATATATCACTATTTTAATTCCGCTATAAAATTAAGGGAAAAGTTTTTAATACTCTATTCACCCCCCTCTAGAGTAACATTAAGATCTAACCTCCACTTTCAATTGGTATCAGAGGGTAGTTGATTTTATTTTACAGGCTAACACCTGAATCATAAAGATCAATTAGATCTTAATTTATTTTAGAGTTTGTTGGAACAACCCTATTACTGATTTGGGCTAGGATCACTATGTTTTAACTAAGGATCAAGTTGACCCCCTTTGTATAGTTTAAGGGTCAAATCTTTAGGCTGTTAGAGTGGCTAGAAATTACGGAAAATTTAAGTTCCCAGCGTTCGACAAATGGCGAGTGGCGTTCGACGAATGTCTAGCATCGTTCGACAAATTATTCTCAGCGGACTGAAGTATTATAGCCAGTTCCAGCACTCGACATTCTCTAAGCAGCGTTCGACAAATGGCAAGTAGCGTTCGACGAATTCCAGCCAGAGCTCGACAAATTCTGTATTAAAGCTCAGTTCGACAAATACAAGTCCAGATTATTTATGTCAGTTATTTGTCAACACTCTGAACACAGATCGACGACTCCAACGGATATATTCAATACATTTGGACGTATTCAAGATAGGCAAGTAAGGATATCATATTCTTTAATTATATTCCTTATTTCCTTTGTTCCAAGACAAGGATAGTCGTTGACAATTAATGCAAAGGAGTATTTCACGGCTAAGGAATTAAAGGACCTGACAAAGGTCGTTTTGTCTTTGTTGTTATTCCAAGAAAGAATTAAAGACAGATTATTCTATTCCAAAAATAGAATATATCAAAGACATTTTTGTCTTATCTCTCTCGACAGAATTCAAATTAGCATTCTTGCAGAATACAGAAAGACAACAAGAAGGATAGAAAAAGAAAGAAGAAGAACATTCAGTCTACCATTCTCAGTCTTCTTCTTCTTCCTCAAGAAGCACTCATCTTTTCTCTGAGAACATCTTCTTCAAGAACCATCTCTCAGATATCTGCTGCAAGTTCAAGTCTTCTACAAGAGCAACAAGAATCTGAAGAACCTGTTCGTCCAGATCAATCTGCTATAGAAGATTTGTGTCTTCAAGAGAAAGCTTCTCCATCATCTGTCAAATACTTCAATCAGACAGGGGGAGCTTTACAACAAGTCCACTAGAGTCTTCTCTCAGCATCTTGACAGAGAAGAACACTATAAACCTTTTCTCACCTCTACTGTACAGGGTTAATACTCCCTTCAAAAGTGTACCTCCTTGGTGGCAAGTCACCTGATCAAAAAATCTAGTTGGTTTTGAGAACCTGATCAAAAGCTCTGTGGTGTGTGGACACCTGGTCAAAATCACCTTGGTGTTAGGGCACCTGATCACCCCTCCTAGTGGACTCCTACCAAGGGTGGTAGAAGAGTGGACTACCCAGATTTATTGGGGAACCACTATAAATTCCTTGTGTCTTCTGTGTGTGTTTATTTCTTTGTGTTGTGATGTGTGCCTTTATTTATTCTGTTTTCCTGTTTATATATATATATATATATATCTCACTCTGCCTACACATATATATAGCACTATTTTGATTCTACTATAAAACTAAGGAAAAGTTTTAATACTCTAATCACCCCCCCCCCCCCTCTAAAGTAACTTAAGATCTAACCTCCACTTTCAATTGGTATCAGAGGAAGTTGATTCTTTACAGGCTAACACCTGAATCACAAAGATCAATTAGATCTTAAGTTAATTTAGAGTTTTTTTTATTTATCTATTTTCTGTTAAAAACTCATGGCACAGAACAAGGAGTACTCAAGCACAAGACTTCCAATGTGCAATCTTAGCAAGTTTGCACTCTGGAAAGCAAGGATTAGGTTTTATATGAACTCTATTTATGAAGAAATTTTCAATGTTATTCTGACATGGCCTCTAGCACCTACAGCAACAGCAGGCACTGGAACCACAACAGACAACACTGCTATCCCACCTCCTGAGTGGACTGAAGCTCAGAAAAAGCAGAGAAGTGCAGATGCTAAAGCCATGAACATGCTGGCTCAAACTATGTCTGATGACATATTTCAAAAAGTGGTTGAATGTACTTCAGCTAGAAAAATTTGGATTTCACTAAATAACATGGTTGCAGGTTCTGCAGATGAGAGAAAAGACAGAAGATCACACTTGATCTCTCTGTATGAAAACTTCAAGAAAGGAGACACAGAAACAGTGGTTGACATGTATAACAGACTCAGTCTCATAATCAATGAGCTGAAGACTTTGGACAAAGTGATATCTATCACTGAAATAAATGATAAGATTCTAATGTGCTTCCCCAGCACATGGGATTCTAGAATCTGGCCAATCAAGGAAGCCAGAAGTCTAAATGAGATTACCACTGAAGCTTTGTTGGGAAAACTCAAATCTTATGAGCAGCTCATCAAGTCCAGGGAAGCTGAATCAACCACTACATCTCCAGCAACAAAGAAAGAAAAGAGCATAGCTTTCAAAGCAGATGATGCAAAAGAAAAGACTCCAAAGGATGAGGAGTTCATGGGTCTCATAGCCAAAAGATTTTACAAACTGGCTAAGAAGAAACTCAGAGAGAAAGAGTCCAGAACAAGAGAAAAGCAAAGGTTTGACAAATCAACACCTAAAGAGGTTATTTGTTTTGGATGCAGGAAACCTGGACACTACTTGACAGAATGTCCAGAAAATCAAAAGAAAGAGAAGAAAAAGGATAAAGAAGAAAAGAGAAGCTCCAGCAAATCTTACTCCCACAAGCACAAAAAGAAGGGAAGAGGATTTATAGCAGAATCCTGGAGTGAAACTGAATCTGAATCATCATCCAGTTCATCTGATGATGATGAAGAGAAATCAAATGAAAGTGGCAAATGTCTGATGGCAATATATGACTCAGGCAGTGAGTCAGAAGATGTCTTCTCATCCAGCTCCAGTGATGATGAAGAAGAAAGAACATTCTGCATGATGGCTATCAATGCCTCGGGACATAATTCTGATAAGGCAAAATCAGAATCTGAAGCAGAAGATGATGAAGATCAGGTACACAACTATTCAAGAATAAGAGAATATTGGTACTTGGATAGTGGATGCTCAAAGCATATGACAGGAAACAAGGCCAATCTAAGCAATTATAAGGCAAAGTTTGGACCCAAAGTTGTCTTTGGAGACTCCAACTGTGGACAGACAAAAGGGTATGGACAAGTCAAGGTTGGAGCAGTCACATTCAAAGAAGTATCATATGTCAAAGGTCTCAAGCGCAACCTCATCAGCATAAGCCAGTTATGTGATGAAGGTTATCAGGTAACCTTTAACCCTTCCCAATGTCTTATTACCAATAATAAAAATAAAAATGTATTATCTGGTATTAGACAAGGAAATATTTATCTAGTCAATTTTGACTCTGCCAATACAAACATCTGTCTATTTAATTCAATAAGTAAGACAAATGAACTATGGCATAAAAGGCTAGGACACATTAACCTTAGAACTATCTCTAAGCTTTCTAAGGACAATCTTGTCAGAGGACTGTCTTATGGTTCATACAAGAAGGAAGGACTTTGCAGGACTTGTCAGTTAGGTAAGCAGACTAGAAGTAGTTTCAAATCTTTATCCAAGAGTGATTCACCTAGGATTCTGTATCTATTGCATTTAGATCTTTTTGGACCTACTGCTATACAGAGCTTAAGAGGGAAGCATTATTCTCTAGTTATTGTAGATGACTTCTCAAGATTCACTTGGGTGTTCTTTCTTAGGAATAAGTCTGACACTTTCAAAGTTCTAACAGACTTTCTCAGGTCCATCAAGACTGAGTACTCTACTGTAGTTGCATTGATCAGAAGTGATCAAGGCACTGAGTTTGAGTCTCTTCTGATGAGAGAATTCTGTGGAAAAGAAGGGATCAGACAGTGTTTCTCTGCTCCTAGAAGCCCTCAACAAAATGGGGTAGCTGAAAGGAAAAATAGAACATTAATTGAATCAGCAACTACATTGCTTGCTGATGCTCATTTGCCACTCTCCTTTTGGGCAGAGGCAGTGAACACAGCAAATTATGTGTTGAATAGAAGCTTGATACATAAACTTAAGGGTAAGACTCCCTATGAACTACTCAAGAATAAAGGGCCTAAGGTTAGCTATTTTAAGATTTTTGGTTGTAAATGCTATGTGCATAACAATGATAGGAAATATCTAAGGAAGTTTGAAGCTAAGGCAGCTGAAGGCATATTCCTTGGATACTCTCTATCTAGTAAGGCATATAGAGTCTACAACAAATCTACTCTTAAAATAGAGGAGTCCATGCATGTTTCTTTTGATGAAACTAACCTATTAAATGAGGAGAGGAATATGACCTCTACAATAAATACCTTGCAGGTATCAGATCTATGTGGAGAGCTAAGTGAGCTAAATCTAGAGAAAAGAGATTCTTCACTTCCAACAACTCAAACACTTGAAGATAGTGAAGAAGAAGATCATCCAGAAGATCTTGCTGACAAGTCAATTCAAGTGACAGCTGATCAAATTCCTCAAGAAAATATCATTGTTGAACAAACTCCAACTGTTGACAACATCACAGTTAGAGATCATCCAATATCACAAGTAATTGGAGATATTTCAGCAGGTGTACAAACAAGGCATCAACTACACCAAAATCAGATGCATACTTGTTTCCTATCACAAGTTGAACCTCAAACCATAACAGATGCAGAACAAGATCCAAATTGGATTCTTGCAATGCAAGAGGAGCTCAACCAATTTGAAAGGAACAAGGTTTGGGATTTGGTTCCAAGACCAAAGGGCCATCCAGTTATTGGCACTAAATGGGTTAAGGAACAAGCTAGATGAACAAGGCAACATTGTGAGAAATAAAGCAAGACTGGTAGCCCAAGGATATTCAGAGGAAGAAGGGATTGATTATGATCAAACCTTTGCTCCTGTTGCAAGACTTGAAGCAATCAGAATCTTTCTTGCATATGCTGCATATAAATAGTTCAAGGTATATCAAATGGATGTGAAGAGTGCGTTCTTAAATGGAGAAATTAAAGAAGAAGTCTATGTGGAACAACCACCAGGTTTCATCTCTCCAACTCAACCCTCTTTTGTATTTAAGCTAAAGAAAGCTCTTTATTGTCTCAAGCAAGCTCCTAGAGCATGGTATGAGACTTTAGCTAGTTTTCTTTTGGAAAACAATTTTTGTAGAGGCATAGTAGATAAAACCCAATTTTTTAAGATTCATAAAAATCAAACTTTGCTAGTTCAAATATATGTAGATGACATTATTTTTGGTTCTACTGATTCAAATTTGTGCAAAAGATTTTCTAATCTAATGCAATCTAAATTTGAAATGAGTAGTATGGGTGAGTTATCATACTTCCTTGTTCTTCAAGTGAAGCAAACTCCAAATGGAATCTTCATATCCCAATCTAAGTATGCTAAGGAATTAGTGAAAAGATTTGGTATGTCTGATTCTTCCACCATGAAAACACCCATGCCCTCAAATGCTGTTGTTGATAATGATGAATCAGGGAAACCTGTTGATTCAAAAGTATATAGAGCAATTGTTGGCTCGCTACTTTATTTAACAGCTAGTAGACCTGACATAATGTTTGCTACCTGTATTTGTGCTAGGTTTCAAGTTAACCCCAAAGAATCTCACTTAATTTTATTAAAAAGGATTTTGAGATATATAAAGGGTTGCCCTAATCTAGGACTTTGGTATCCAACAGCATCCGAATTTGAATTAACTGGATTCTCAGATTCAGATTATGCTGGATGCAGAGTAGACAGGAAAAGCACATCAGGAACTTGTCAGTTTCTTGGTGATAGGCTTGTGTCTTGGCTTTGTAAAAACCAGACATCTGTGTCTACATCAACAGCTGAAGCTGAATACATGGCTGCTGGCAGTTGCTGCTCACAGATATTGTAGATACAAAATCAACTTCTAGACTATGGTGTCAACTTAAATAATTCAACTATATTTTGTGGCAATACAAGTGCAATATCTATAGCACAAAATCCAGTTCTCCATAGTTGGACTAAACACATAGAAATTAGGCACCATTTCCTTAGGGATAATGTGGATAAAAATAAAATTTGCCTACAATTTATTTCTACTGATTTACAAAGAGCTGACATTTTCACCAAGCCCTTGGATGAAAAGAAGCATATCTTCTTTATAAATCAAATAGGAATGATAGATGGAGATTCAATCTGTTAAAAACTAAAATTTCTATTTATCCCCTCAATTCGTCGAACGGAGGACGACGAATTTGAATCATTTGTCGAACGACGGTCGACAAAACCTTCTAACTTCTGAATCGATAAAGAAAATTTCACCTGTCGAGCGGTGGTCGACGAAAAGGATATTTTTGTCTAACGCTGTCTGACGAAGACCTAAAGTCTTTTTGACTTCTGCTTTTATTAGGTTTTTGCCGAACCCCGCTCCTCAAATGCGCCCCCTTATCTAGTCTATATAATCTTTATTTTTACTTCTTAATAGATTGCGCCTACAGAAATCGTTTCCCTCCAGTTCCCCTCTGCACTTGATCTTTTTCTCTTGCAGGTACTAATGGCGATTTCTCAAGTCGCGCTCTACTCGATGAAGTTTGATGCTGGGTTTGACATCGACATGGAATCTTTCGCACAATCCGACCAAGTCTTCAAAGATATTCTTCAACTCTTTGAAGAGCAACAGTTGAAGAAAGTAATGAGCATGAGGATAAAGCTGCACACAGCAGAAATTAAAGAATGGTGTTTCACGGCTAAGCCAGATGATTAAAGTCTAACAGGAACCATCTCAGGACATCAGGTCTCTCTTACCCCTACCATTCTATCTAAGGTTTTTGGTTTTGTGAATGGTGATGATGAGTTAGAGCTAAGCGCTGTTGAAAATGGTGAAGCATTGATTAAAATGGGTCATTCTACTGGAAACCCTAATCATCTGCTTAAGAAAAACTTATCTTTGGAATATAAGTTTCTTTCTGATATTGTTGGAAAAGTGTTGTTAGGGAAAACAATAGGTCATGATTATATTAATAGGCACCAATTTATGTTGATGGTGGCCTTAATGGAAAAGAAGAAAGTGAACTGGGGATCAATTCTTTTTGGATTGATTAAGAAGAAAATTTCAAAGGAAAATGTCTGTTTTGGAAGAATTATAAGAATTGTATTGCAGGAAAGGCACCAAGACCTTCTGGTCTCTCCCAAGGTAACTATAAATGCTAGCAAGAAGCTGACCTCAGCTCTCTTTGCTAAATGGGACAGGGTGTTTACCAAGAAGAACCCAGGAGCAGTTACACAAAAGAGAACTTCTGAAGGCACAAGGACTGATGCAGTCACTCCCTCAACCCTTCTAGAAGCTCCTTATCCTCCTCCTCTTGTTTCTTCTCCTCCTCTCCCATCTCCACCTCAGAATATTTCCCTTGCACAAACTCCACCTCCAAATTCTCCCACACCCATTGATGACACTCCACCCCCTTCTTTCAACCTTCTACCTCATCATACTTCTCCACCTCCATATCCAATTCATGATGACCAACATTCACCTATCCATCACTCTTGCCCTATTCATTCTGACATCCCTCAACAACATGCAAATGTAGCAAACATCTTTGTACCAACTTCCATTCCATCCACTTCTCAATCATCTTCATCTCATCCACCTGAAATGTTATTTCTACACTTCCACACAGTTGCAGATCAAATTCTTGATTATATACTTCCCAAGATAGATCAACTCCTGGATGCAAAACTTGCTCCAGTTCATCATATTCTTTCTACTCTTGAATCCACCTTGGATGCAAGAATTGCTCCAATTCTTACAGCAATTTCTGAACTATCTTCCAAAATATCTTCAATTCCTTCCTCCCTTTCTGTCCCTTCTTCTAGTGGCCTAGATTCAGGTTCCCCTGAAGCTAGGCAGGGGGAGATGCCTTATGAAGAAGCTCTAGAAGCTCCTGTTTTAGAGGCCTTAGTTTTTGTTGAAGATACAGCTCCAGTTTCTGAGGATACAGTTGTTCAAATTTTTGATTTAGATATGTTTGATTTGGTTGAAGCATCTGGAATACCAGTCATAGAAGAGACAAATAATATCTACATTCATTCTTCTTTAGATATTACTCATTTGCTGTCTAAGTTCAATCCCATTTACTCAGTTCTGCCAAAATATCATGATTGTTCTAGAGCAATTGTTCCATACACTGCTCCCATAGATATAGTTTTGCTGAAAGAGATTATCAGTAGTCTTAAAGCTCAAATTGCAGATCAAATTCAAAGTCATCCAAATGAATTAGTTGAAATTTTAGAATAAATGATCAATAGTTTTGATTTCCCAACTTTTGTTGTTGATGAATCACCAATCCCAGATTTTGATGAAATTTGGAGAACAGAAGATGAAGCTTTTGAAGCTGAAGAGCAAAAGATCAAAGCTCTTAAAATGGTTAATGAATTATATGATGATCCAATTCCTTCTTCTGATTCTGATGAAGAAGACAATGATAGTGATTCTGATGATACATTATCAAGGAAGAGAAAGAAAAGAAAGGCAAAGTCTTTGGCTATCCCCAAACCTCCTAACCCAGATAGTGATATTCCCAAATACATTCTTCATAACATCACTCTTGAAAAAGATACCCCTCACTGGATGAAGTTCTCCAGAAATGAAATGAAGAGGAGAAAGAAATTCAAGAAAACTGGTTATTATTCTGATAAGCCAGTTAAGTTTAATCCCCCTCCGCCTCCTCCTCCAGCAGGATCAGCAGGCTCAGCAAGACCTTCTTCTTCCTCTCAAAAGTTCACTACTCAGTAATCAAGTAAACCAGCTAACACAAGTGGTTATTAGAGCTCCTAGTCTTCAAGACCTTCTTCAACCCCTTCCAAGAATGTTTCCACAGAGTATAAGCTTATAATATCTGATGGATCCTTGCATAGGAAAAGAAACATTCCTTTTGAAAAACCTTCATTGCAGGCTATTGATTCTGATGATAGGCCTTTGTCCCCAGTGAATACAGAAGTTGATGAAATAGCACAGATGGCTAGGTTCAAAGAGACAATTACCTCAGCACAGATTAACAAGGAAAAAGCTGAAGGAAAAGACTACTCTCAGTTCTCAACCATGTCAGAGTACAGAAGAAAGGAGTTTGAAAAGTACAAATCAAAGAACTTTTTCAATGCTGAAGAATTCTTGAGGCAGTTCCCACAAGCAGTTGTTGTTCAAGGTAGAGCTCAGACTATTATTGAAGCTCAGGATCTCTATATAAGCAAGAAGAAATCTGAAGATCCTGACAGGAAAATCATCTTCAAACCTTCATCAGCAAAGAAGTGAAAAAGGTTCTGACTTATTTATTTTGTTCTTGTTTAAACATTTTGTTGTAATGATTATGAACTCAGAGCACTATTTTTATTCTATCTGCTGAAATGAATTTTCATTCTGTCAGATATACCTTTTTATGCTCTGCTGTTTATTTTTCTATTTATTTGATTGATTGTCAAATAGTATCCTAACTCAAATAGGGGGAGATTGTTGGAATGACCCTATTACTGATTTGGGCTAGGATCACTATATTTTAACTAAGGATCAAGTTGACCCCCTTTGTATAGTTTAAGGGTCAAATCTTTAGGCTGTTAGAGTGGCTAGAACTTAAGGAAAATTTAAGTTCCCAGCGTTCGACAAATGGCGAGTGGCGTTCGACGAATGTCTAGCATCGTTCGACAAATTATTCTCAGCAAACTGAAGTATTATAGCCAGTTTCAGCGCTCGACATTCTCTAAGCAGTAGCGTTCGACAAATGGCAAGCAGCGTTCGACGAATTCCAGCCAGAGCTCGACAAATTCTGTATTAAAGCTCAGTTCGACAAATACAAGTCCAGATTATTTATATCAGTTATTTGTCAACACTCTAAACACGGATCGACAACTCCAACGGATATATTCAATACATTTGGACGTATTCAAGACAGGCAAGTAAGGATATCATATTCTTTAAATATATTCCTTATTTCCTTTGTTCCAAGACAAGGATAGTCGTTGACAATTAATGCAAAGGAGTATTTCACGGCTAAGGAATTAAAGGACCTGACAAAAGTCGTTTTGTCTTTGTTGTTATTCCAAGAAAGAATTAAAGACAGATTATTCTATTCCAAAAATAGAATATATCAAAGACATTTTTGTCTTATCTCTCTCGACAGAATTAAAATTAGCATTCTTGCAGAATACAGAAAGACAACAACAAAGATAGAAAAAGAAAGAAGAAGAACATTAAGTCTACCATTCTCAGCCTTCTTCTTCTTCCTCAAGCAGCACTCATCTTTTCTCTGAGAACATCTTCTTCAAGAACCATCTCTCAGATATCTGCCTCAAGTTCAAGTCTTCTACAAGAGCAACAAGGAATCTGAAGAACCTGTTCTTCCAGATCAATCTGCTACAGAAGATTTGTGTCTTCAAGAGAAAGCTTCTCCATCATCTGTCAAATACTTCAATCAGACAGGGGGAGCTTTACAACAAGTCCACTAGAGTCTTCTCTCAGCATCTTGACAGAGAAGAACACTATAAACCTTTTCTCACCTCTACTGTACAGGGTTAATACTCCCTTCAAAAGTGTACCTCCTTGGTGGCAAGACACCTGATCAAAAAATCCAGTTGGTTTTGAGCACCTGATCAAAAGCTCTGTGGTGTGTGGACACCTGATCAAAATCACCTTGGTGTTAGGGCACCTGATCAACCCTCCTAGTGGACTCCTACCAAGGGTGGTAGAAGAGTGGACTACCCAGATTTATTGGGGAACCACTATAAATTCCTTATGTCTTCTGTGTGTGTTTATTTCTTTGTGATGTGCTGTGTGCCTTTATTTATTCTGTTTATATATATATATATATCACTCTGCCTACACATATATATATAACACTATTTTGATTCTACTATAAAACTAAGAAAAAGTTTTAATACTCTATTCACCCCCCCCCCCCCCCTCCAGAGTAACTTAAGATCTAACCTCCACTTTCAGAGTTTTCTTTTTCTTAAAAACCCATGGCACAAAACAAAGAATATTCTAGCACAAGACCTCCAATGTGCAATCTCAATAAGTTTGCATTATGGAAGGCAAGGATTAGGTTGTACATGAATTCTATTGATGAGGAAATTTTCAATGTGATTTTGACAGGACCTCCAGCTCCCACAACAACAACTAGTGCTGAAACCACCACCACCAACAATGTTGTTCCACCTCTTGAGTGGACTGAATCCCAGAAAAAGCAAAGGAGTGCTGATGCAAAAGCCATGAACATTCTGGCTCAAACAATGTCTGATGACATTTTTCAGAGAGTGGTGGAATGCACTTCTGCAAGAGAGATATGGATCTCACTCAATAATATGGTTGAAGGATCTGGTGATGAAAGAAAGGACAGGAGATCCCACTTCATTTCTCAGTATGAGAACTTCAAAAAGGGAGAATCTGAGACAGTTGCTGATATGTATAACAGGCTCAGCCTCATAATTAATGAGCTGAAATCTTTGGACAAAGTGATCTCTATCACTGAGATCAATGACAAGATCCTAATGTGCTTCCCCAGCACATGGGACTCTAGGATCTGGCCTATCAAGGAAGCCAGAAGCCTCAATGAGATTACTAATAAGACACTGTTAGTCAAGCTCAAATCTATGAGCAGCTTGTCAAATCCAGAGAAGCTGAACAATCAACTTCATCTCCAGCAACAAATAGGGAAAAGAATATTGCCTTCAAAGCTACTGAAGAAGAAGAAAAGGCTCCAAGAGATGAGGAGTTCATGAGCCTTCTAGTCAAAAGGTTCTACAAGATGGCTAACAAGGATTTCAAAAAGAAAGACTCCAGATCAAGGGAAAAGCCAAGGTATGACAAGTCAAATTCTAAAGAAAATGTTTGTTATGGCTACAGGAAACCTGGACATATTCTACCAGAATGTCCAGAGAATCAGAAGAAAGAAAAGAAAAAGGACAAGGAAGAAAGAAGACACTCCAGCAAGTCTTCCTCCCACAAACACAAAAAGAAGGGAAGAGGATTTGTAGCAGAAACTTGGAGTGACACTGAATCAGAATCATCATCCAGCTCTTCTGATGATTAAGAAGAATCAAAGGAGAATGATCAGTGCCTGATGGAAATTTATGACTCAAGCAAGTGCTTCTTCATCCATCTCTTCTGATGATGAAGATAATGAAGAAGAAAAGAGCTTCTGTATGATGGATATCAATGCCTCAGCAAACAACTCAGAAGAAGAAGGATCAGAAGCTGAAGCTGACAATGATGCAAATCAGGTAATATCTAATTTTGATTTCAATTCAGTTGAATTCAAAGATGAATTCAAGGTTCTTTGCTTAGACTTAATAAAATCTGAGAAGGAAATAATCACTCTCAGAAATAAGCTTGCTGAAATGAACAAATTAAGTGAAGATAAGGCTAATCTTAAGAAAGAATTGGCTGCCTCTAGAGAACAAATTATTCTCATTGAGAATAAACTTTCTGAGACCAAGAAATTTGAAGAATCCCTAAATGGGAGAAGCATCAAACTGATGGACATAACAAGCACTGTTAATGCTAGACTTAATAGCAAACTGGGCTTGGGTGCTTCATCAAGTGAGACATAGCTGATTAAGAAAAACATACTATCTACACCTATAAAATTCATTTCTACTAAGAGCAAAGAGGTTGTAGATGTAAATAAAAACATTTCAAGTAAGGCTGTCAAGAATAAAGGAATTCAGCACAATTCGTCGAACGGAGATCGACGAAATGAATTCACTTCGTCGAACGGAAATCGACGAACTCTGAAGACAGATTTCCTGTATAGTTATTATTCGAACGGCGCTCGACGAAAGCACATCCATTCGTCGAACGGCGATCGACGAACTCAGCCCAGTTCGTCGAACAGAAAATATACAGCAAATCTGAACAATTCTTATTCTTCACAGACTATCAATCCTTTCACTGAATGGATAATACCTCCAAGGAGATATCATCCACAAGGTTATAAGGACCAACCTAAAATGTCTTTTATTTCTGATTTTTGTAGAAATTCAAAAAGACCCAAGGTAGTCTGGGTCAAGATCAAATAGATTGTTTTCTGTCTTTGCAGGTACACAGCTATCCAGAAATATAAGAACAATGGTACTTGGATAGTGGCTGTTCAAAACACATGACAGGAAACAAGGCCAATCTGAACAACTATAAGGCAAAGCTTGGAACAAAAGTGATATTTTGAGACTCCAACTGTGGACAAACAAAAGGATATGGAAAAGTCAAGGTTGGAGAAGTCACCTTCAAAGAGGTAGCTTATGTCAAGGGACTGAAGGACCACCTCATCAGCATAAGCCAATTATGTGATGAAGGGTATCAGGTTACTTTTACTAAATCAAAATGCCTTATTAAGTCTTCTGATAATATTACTGTTTTATCAGGTATTAGGCAAGGAAATATCTATTTAGTATATTTCAACTCATCAAAATCAGAAATCTGTTTATTTAATCAATTAAGCAAACCTAGTGAACTTTGGCATAAGAGATTAGGACATGTAAATCTTAGGACCTGTTGGGGAAATGATTTATCTTAACCCCTAAAAATGAGTAGAATATAAATTCTAAGAATGAAAAATTAGTCTAAGTAAATATGCGTCGAATAGTATTCGACGCAACGTCGAAGTGTAGTCGACGTTCCTCTCAGAATGAGTCGAAGTAACTCTAAACAGAATTCGACGTAACCTATGTCAACGTAACTCTGACTTCAAGTCGACGCATCTAGTGAACTCGACGTACCATAGTCGACGCACCTTTCATATTCTTCTCTTGTCGTCCAGCCAGTCTGAAATCGACGCTTCCGTCGAATAGTAATCGACGTACGTCGATTTCTATGTCAAATTCAAAACACGCCAGATCTCTTTCCTTCTTTCTGTAGATCTGATTCTTATGGAATTATATTATTCTTTTATAGGCATTTTGAATCAGTCTTTCCTTCTAATTGATTATTGGCTAAATTGATTAAGTTTATTATGGATATTATTTGAAATCAGAATGATCTCTTTCCTTTTACAGAAATATTGATTATGGAATCTTTTCTCTCTTACTATTTCTCTGACTGCTAATTGATTATTCTCCTATAGTATTCTTTGAATAAACAGAGCTATAAATAAGAGGAAAGTCGGCAGAGAAGAATAAGAAGTGATCCACTCCATACATTTGAAATAGAGGAAAAGCTCCCAAGAGAAAAGTGAGAAAAAACGAGAAAAGTGAAAGTGTGATGCAGCAAACAACAAGCCTTCTTCTTCTCCTTCTTCTGAGATCATACTGCTGCAATTTCTGAAACCTCTCACTGAAAGAGGAAAAGTCCTACAATCTCCTTCTCACTATAGAAGAGAGATTTCATTCACTATTTCTTGTGCTTCTAATCTTCTTGCTAAGAAGAAGATTCTTTCTTGTTTCAATTACTTCTTCTACTTCTTCATCTTATTCTCATTTCATTTTCAAATTGTGTAAAAGAGTTTTTAGAATCTCTCTTCAAAAAATTCAGTTGTACTGGTTCTAAGAGTCTCCTTATCAAAAGACTCAGGCTGGTTCTAAGAGTCTCCTTATCAAAAGACTCAGTGCAAGATAGTGAATTCCTACCAAGGGGGTAGAAGAGTGGACTACCCAAAGTTTGGGGAACCATTATATTTCTTTGTGTTGTGCTGTGATTTTCTTTTTGTTGTTACTTTCTTTATTTGCTTAATTCTTGTTGGTGTGTGTGGGAAGCTTAAATCTGTGATTATTACATATATATATATATATATATATATATATATATTTGTTAACTTTGCACAAAGTATTTTTAAATCTCTATTCACCCCCCCTCTAAAGAATTCTAGTGAGGTTAACTGTGCACTTTCAATTGGTATCAGAGCTAGGTTGATCTAAAAAAAGGGTAACTTCTTGATCAAAAAGATCCCACCTCATATATATATTTCTAAAAACTATATTTTCACATGACACAAATCAAAGATTATGCTTCCACCAGACCACCAATTTGCAACCTTGAAAAGTTTGCACTTTGGAAAACAAGAATTAAAATTTATCTAAACTCTATTGATGGAGAATTATTTGATGTTATTATGACAGATCCTCCCAAGCCATTCAAGAAGGACTCAAGTGGAAAGGTCACACAAACACTTGCTCCAAAGGCTGAATGGACAGTTGAAGAAAAGAAAGCTCATGCATGTGATGCCAAGGCTATGAATATCTTAGTCTCAACCCTCTCAGATGAAACCTTCCAAAAGATTGCTGAATGTGAGTCAGCTAAGGAAATATGGGAAGCTCTCACTAAAATGGTAGAAGGGAGTGCTGATGAGAGAAAAGATAGAAAGGCACTACTCATCTCTCAATATGAAAACTTCCAGAAGAAAGATAGTAAAAGTGTTGCTGACATGTATGCCAGATTCAGCCTCATAATAAATGAGTTAAGAACACTTGAGAAGGACATATCTCTCACTAAGATAAATGACAAATTGCTAACTTGCTTCCCTAGCTCTTGGGACTCAAGAATTTGGCCAATTAGAGATTCCAGAAGCCAAAATGAAATCTCAACAGATGTTCTGTTGGGCAAATTAAGATCCTATGAACAGTTGTTGAAAACAAGAGCTGAGAAAGAAGAGAAAGAAAAGACTCCCTCACTCTCAAAGGAAAAGAGTATTGCTTTAAAAGCTACTGCAGGTGAACCCTCTACAAGTGATGAGGAGCTGATCAGTCTACTGGCCAGAAGGTTCAAGAAGTGGATCAAAACAGAAGGATCCAGAAGGAGAGATTCAAAAACCAAGTATGATAAAACTCCTACTAAAGAGATTATATGTTACTCTTGCAGGAAACCTGGACACATTGCACCTGAATGTCCTAAAGAGATCAGTAACAAGAAAGATCTGAAAAGAATAGATCTAAAGAAGAAGAAGAAGAAAGAGAAAGGATTCATTGCTCAATCATGGAGTGATTCAGAATCTGAAGGAAGTTCCTCATCTGAAAATGATCAAGAAGAGGTTAAGCAAGAGGAAACCTGTTTGATGGCTACTGAGAAGTCTGAAGATAAATCTCTGGTAAATATATTTGATGATATAGACTTCTCTTCTACTGATTTCAAAAATAATTTCAAACAAAGTTGTTTAGATCAAGTCAAATCTGAAAAGGAAATAAAAGAACTAAGAAATGAATTGAACAATCTCAAACAAATGGATACACGATATAAAAACTATGAGCTCAGTCAAGAACTCTCTAGATCAGAGGAGCAACTAGATAAAATAAATACTGAAAATCAAACACTGAAAAATGAGCTAGCAAAGGCAAAAGCCTTTGAAGATTCTCTAAATGGCAGAAGTTAAAAACTCAAGAAAATCTCTGAAAATCTCACTGATAGATTTAGACAACTAGAGTTTAATACTGATTTAGAACCCAAACCTTAGTCACCCAGCAAACTTGTCTGGAGACATCCTATCCACTTCACTAGGAAGAATAATCTCATAGGAGAATAATCACAAGAAAATCCAGAAATAACTACTGTTTTTAATAAAAATAATTTCACTATGTATGAAAGAATCCTAGGTAAATATCCTCTGAAAAGAAACAAACTTGTGTCGAATCAGTATCGACCTGCGTCAAATTCTACTCAACGCAACTCAAATAATACATCGATTTCTAATCAACGCATACACCGAAATACGTCGACTCTCAATCAACGCAACCTCTCCTATGCTTCGACTAAAAGAGATCACAGAATGAAGGAAGCGTCGACTTCGACTTGACGCAACTTTAAACATACGTCGAATTCATATCGACGCAACCAATCTAACAGAAATATCTCCTTTTCCAAAAAGTCTTCTCAATCCATTTTTTTATTGTGAATACTATTTCTGCAATATTACTAAAGACTGTTGGTATGATAAGCCAACACTCCTAAAGAAGAAAGGTTACTCTGAAAAACCAACTTACTCTTTCATTGAACCTTTTCCTGTTGGGAGGAAGGGACCCCAGCTTAGCAGGGTCCAAACTAATGCTTAACATCTTATGTGCAGATGTATCACACATTTAGGCTGGTATGGTACTTGGATAGTGGATGCTCCATGCACATGACAGGGTACAACAATCTATTAACCAACTTTGAAGATAGAATGGACCATCAGTGACTTTTGGAGACTCTAGCTGAGGGCAAACTAGGGGCTTTGGAGACTTCAAAGAAGGGAAAGTTACATTCAAGAATGTGGCAGTAGTCAAAGGACTGAAGCATAATCTGATAAGTATAAGTCAGATATGTGACAGTGGTAAGTATGAGGTAAAATTCACCACACTATTTTGCCATATTATTGATGTCAAGACTGGTGTCATAGTACTCAATGGAATTAGAAAAGGGAAAGTATATATAGTAGACTTTAGCTCCACACCCACAGAAGTTTGTTTGTTCAACAATATTATTGATAAAAGTGAATTATGTCATAGGAGACTGGGTCATCTAAACTACAAAACCATTAGTAAACTAGCAAAGAATAACCTAGTCAGAGGCCGACCAAAGGGTAGGTACTCTAAGGATTCTCCATGTAGACCTTGCCAACTAGGAAAACAGACCAAATCATCCTTCAAACCAATTGGTAAGGATGACTCCCCCCAGGATTCTCTACTTACTGCACATGGATCTCTTTGGTCCCATATCCACTCAAAGCTTAGGTGGAAAGTCTTATACCCTAGTCATTGTGGATGACTATTCTAGATTTAGCTGGGTATTCTTTCTAAGGGCTAAGTCTGAAACCCACAAGATTCTCTCAAGATTCATAAGACAGATTCAATCTGAATTCAATACTCATGTTTCCATAATCAGAAGTGATCATGGGACTGAATTTGAAAATCAGTTAATCTGTAGTTTCTGTGAGGATGAAGGTATCAAACAAAACTTCTCAGCACCTAGAACTCCTCAACAAAATGGAGTTGCTGAAAGAAAGAATAGAACCTTAATTGAATTAGGAAGGACCTTGCTTGCAGAATCAGGATTACCAAAAACCTTCTGGGCTTAAGCAGTCAACACTGCAAACTATGTTCTAAATAGAAGCCTCATACACAAAACTAAGTCAAAAACTCCATTTGAGCTCCTGAAGGGAAAAACACCCATTGTTAAATACTTCAAAATTTTTGGATGTGCTAGCTTTATCCTAAATAATGGGAAAAATCATCTTGCCAAGTTTGACAAGAAGTCTGATGATGGAATATTTCTGGGGTACTCATCATCTAGTAAAGCTTATAGGTGCTATAACAGGAGAACTCTCAGAATTGAAGAATCCATGCACATTATATTTGATGAAACTAACATGCTGTTTAAGGGGGAGGAAACTTCCACCAGTCCTTTTCCACAGGAAAACAGCAGCATAGAGACTCAGTTTGAACATCTGACTCTAAAGAACATAGACACTGGGAAAGAAAACCAGCTACAGGAACCAAGTGAGGAGTCTAAACAAGAACATGAAGAAGGTTCAGAAAAGAGCAATCAAAACCAACTCCCACAAGAGAACATGGTTCAGGAGGAACAGTTGAACAATGATCTCATTGTTAATGAGGAAGAATAGCATCTGACAAATCCAAGCAGGACAGGGATCAATATGAAAAATCATCCACAATCCCAAGTAATTGGAGACTCCAATACTGGAGTAAGAACAAGACACCAAGTCTCCAATGGGATGATGCTCCAATGCTTCTTATCACAAGTTGAACCAAAGAAGTTTGAGGAATCCAATTGTGATCCTCACTGGATTATAGCCATGCAAGAAGAACTAAGCCAATTTGAGAGAAACAAGTGTGGAACTTAGTTGAGAGACCAAGAAACTACCCAGTTATTGGTACAAAGTGGGTATACAGAAACAAACTAGATTCCACTGGAGTAATTGTCAGGAACAAGGCAAGACTTGTAGCACAAGGATACAGACAAGAAGAAGGAATAGACTACAATCAAACCTTTGCTCCAGTAGCCAGATTGGAAGCAATCAGACTCTTTCTTGCCTATGCAGCTTTCATGAAGATGAAAGTTTACCAGATGGATGTCAAGAGTGCTTTTCTGAATGGTGACCTTCAAGAAGAGGTGTATGTAGAGCAACCACCAGGTTTTATCATTCCCTCCTCTCCTAACTTTGTTTATAGACTTAACAAAGCTCTTTATGGTCTTAAGCAAGCACCTAGAGCTTGGTATGAAACTCTCTCCAACTTCCTGATAGAAAATTCTTTTGAAAGAGGTAAAGTAGATAAAACACTTTTTACTAGAACCCACAAGAATAAACTCCTGCTTGTTCAAATCTATGTAGATGACATCATATTTGGCTCAACTCATCCCAAACTCTGTAAAAGATTTGCTAATCTAATGCAATCTAAATTTGAAATGAGTAATATAGGAGAACTCTCTTATTTCTTAGGTCTACAAGTAAAACAAAGCAGTGATGGGATCTTTATCTCACAATCTAAATACACTAAAGAGTTAATCAAAAAGTTTTGTATGGAATCAGCATCTACCATGAAAATACTTATGGCAACTAATGCCATCATAGAAAAGGATGATAAGGGAAAAGCAGTAGATCAAAAGACCTATAGGGCAATCATAGGTTCCCTTCTCTATCTAACAGCTAGCAGACTTGACATTATGTTTGCCACCTGCATATGTGCTAGATTTCAGGTTGATCCAAAAGAATCACATCTCTCTTCTGTAAACAGAATTCTTAGATACCTAAAGGGAACACCTGAACTAGGTTTATGGTACTCAGCAGAAACCAACTTTGAATTAACAAGTTTCTCAGATGCAGAATATGCTGGTTGTAGGGTTGATACAAAAAGCACATCTAGTACTTGCCAATTTCTAGGTGACAGATTAATATCATGGTTCAGTAAGAAACAAACCTCAGTCTCAACCTCAACAGCTGAAGCTGAATATATAGCTGATGGGAGCTGCTGTTCACAAATCCTATGGATGCAAAATCAGCTTCTTGACTATAAATTGAAAGTCAACAACTCTAAAATCTATTGTGATAGTTCTAGTGCTATATCCATAGCATCCAACCCAGTCCTTCATAGTAGAACCAAAGATATAGAGATCATACATCACTTTCTTAGTGACAATGTAGAAAAAGGCAAGATAACCTTAGAATATATTCCTACTGACAGTCAAAGAGCAGACTTTTTCACCAAACCCTTGGATGAAACTAAGCATGCTTACTTCATCAACACCTTAGGAATGCTTGATGGAAGCTTGTAAACATCATTGTTGGGCAAATCTAAAAGAGGTCAGAAAAACTAAGAGAGCACTTGAAGATACGTCGATTACCTATCGACGCACCATCGGCTTGATATCGACGCAAATCTGCGAACACGTCGAGTCTACAATAGGCTGACAAAATTTCGACGGAGCGTCGACTCCATATCGACGCATGCGTCGACTTCATGATAATACTGGAAACAAATCTTTCCTTCTCCTTTTGACGATTGAATTACCTAATATACCTTGATTTCTATTTCCTTTTCGATGTTTCACCTTCTTTAAATAATACCTCTTATTTCACAACTCATACTCTCCTAAACCGCCAAAAACTTCATCTTTTACCCTTCTCTCTGCAACAATGGCGCCAACTCCTGTTCAATCTGCCATCATCCAAGCACTAAACGATGCTCTGGAACAACTCATGAATGAATTTCAGACACGACTGAATAACTTCTCAAACGAGTGTGCCGCCATGCTAACTACCTGTGAAGCCCAACTGGCCAACCTCTCTGCTTCTCTTCCTGAGCTTCATCTTCTCCTTAAAGAACAACCTCTGTCGCCAAAAGGGTTTACATCCTTTCTGCAGGATATAAACCAGGGGGAGAGTTGCTCTAGAAACCCCCCTATTCAGGTTGTATATTCTCTTAAAGCTCAGGGCTAACTCTTCTCCAATCTCTAAATATTATCTCTAAGTATTAAACCAACTTCATTTTTTTTACCATAGGCTCAAATCTTCTCCAATCACTATGATTACACCTTCAACAAACACTTTGGTGAATCCTCATCCTACCATACAGAAGGAGACCATGATGTGGATTCAGCATTCAGAGTAGATGCCCCATATGTTCAGGGGGAGATTGTTGTAGTACAAAATACAGAAGTCCAGGGGGAGGAAGAAGCAGCTACTTCTGATGACCTGAAAGGGCAAGTCTGGATTGATGTACCCCTGTGTGTGGAAGAATATCAGCATCACTCTCCTGGCTTCTCTGCCAGCTATATCAAACAGAGGACACCCCTACTTGAGGATATTCCTCCATAAGAAATTGAAGGAGTAAAGCATTCCTCAGCAGAGTCTACCCCAGCTGGGGACATTCTGCCTCCTGTTACAGAACAAACTCCCTCTCCTACAAAAGTTCCTTCTCCACCTTTTCTACCTACATATCCACCCCTGCCTCTACCACCACTTCAACCTTCTTCTCTACCTCCTCTACTACCTCTACCTCCAAAAATGCTACCTAGGGAAATACCAAGAGGACAAATGAAAAGAAGAAGAGAAGCCATCCCTCATTGGCAAAAATTCTCCAAAGAAGAAAGGAAAGACTATGCAAAGGAAAAGAAATACAGAAAAGCTGTTGAAGAGATAAAAAGGTTTGAAAGAATGCCTAATATCACTCCTAACAGTCCTGTAAAGGAGTACCATGACCCTGACATGGAAAAGAGGCATGAAGAAATTAGAGAAAGAGAGTTATATGAATTTGAAGCAGCAATGAAAGAGATAGAGGATAAGAGGAATATCTGGATGGAAAAGATCAAGAAGGGGATGACCAAAGAACAGATTCTTGCTGAATCTTCCATCAAACTTCCAAAGAAATTGTTTGATGTTGAAGCTTATCAGAAGAAAAATCCTCATGCAGGGCCTATCCTAGATAAAGGACAAAAGCACAAAAGGGGTGTAGGGTGTTCAGAAGATGACTACATTCCCTATAAGAAGCCTAAAAGACCAGAAAGATTAGACAAATGGCATAGTTCACCCTGGAAAGGGAAAGGAAAAGTGTCTGAGATCCCTGAGAAACAAGAATCAGAGAAGAAGAAAAAATATAGGTCCAAGGTTGACAACAAGGGACCATCTGAGCCCAAATCTACACAAAAGAAACCTCAAAGCATTACAATTGAAATGATTGATGAAAAGGCAGCAATTATCATTAGCAAGGGCTATTCCATAAATGACACTCTCCCTGATGCTGAAAAGACCCTGACAAAGCTGCACACAATTATCAGAAATGTTCAGGAGCATCCTGATAGTGCCAGGACTTACATTTTTGAAGCTGTTGAAAATTTATCTAAGAAACTTTACTCTGCCTTTGTCAAATTCATGTATAACAAGAAGTTCTTAGTTTAAATCTTGTGAAAGATACTTACATGTTATATGATTTCTTTCTCTACTTTCTTCTAATTACTTAACATATTTCTTTTCTATATAAATGCCTTGCTGTGTTGATTAAAAGCTGATACAATTTCTCCCTGAATTGGGTTAAGACAAATAGGGGGAGATTGTTGGGGAAATGATTTATCTTAACCCCTAAAAATGAGTAGAATATAAATTCTAAGAATGAAAAATTAGTCTAAGTAAATATGCGTCGAATAGTATTCGACGCAACGTCGAAGTGTAGTCGACGTTCCTCTCAGAATGAGTCGAAGTAACTCTAACAGAATTCGACGTAACCAATGTCAACGTAACTCTGACTTCAAGTCGACGCATCTAGTGAAGTCGACGTACCTTAGTAGACGCACCTTTCATATTCTTCTCTCGATGTCCAGCCAGTCTGAAATCGACGCTTCCGTCGAATAGTAATCGACGTACGTCGATTTCTATGTCAAATTCAAAACACGCCAGATCTCTTTCCTTCTTTCTGTAGATCTGATTCTTATGGAATTATATTATTCTTTTATGGCCGTTCTGAATCAGTCTTTCCTTCTAATTGATTCTTGGCTAAATTGATTAAGTTTATTATGGATATTATTTGAAATCAGAATGATCTCTTTCCTTCTACAGAAATATTGATTATGGAATCTTTTCTCTCTTACTATTTCTCAGACTGCTAATTGATTATTCTCCTATAGTATTCTTTGAATAAACAGAGCTATAAATAAGAGGGAAGTCGATAGAGAAGAATAAGAAGTGGTCCACTCCATACATTTGAAATAGAGGAAAAGCTCCCAAGAGAAAAGTGAGAAAAACAGAGAAAAGTGAATGTGTGCTGCAGCAAACAACAAGCCTTCTTCTTCTCCTTCTTTTGAGATCATACTGCTGCAATTTCTAAAACCTCTCACTGAAAGAGGAAAAGGCCTACAATCTCTTTCTCACTATAGAAGAGAGATTTCATTCACTATTTCTTGTGCTTCTAATCTTCTTGCTAAGAAGAAGATTCTTTCTTGTTTCAATTACTTCTTCTACTTCTTCATCTCATTCTCATTTCATTTTCAAATTGTGTAAAAGAGTTTTTAGAATCTCTCTTCAAAAAATTCAGTTGTACTGGTTCTAAGAGTCTCCTTATCAAAAGACTCAGGCTGGTTCTAAGAGTCTCCTTATCA
The DNA here is from genome assembly GCA_033032865.1 of Dactylorhiza incarnata. Lineage (NCBI taxonomy): Eukaryota > Viridiplantae > Streptophyta > Magnoliopsida > Asparagales > Orchidaceae > Dactylorhiza > Dactylorhiza incarnata. Next base: position 18,277,134 of record JAWHQI010000018.1, read on the forward strand.
AAAGACTCAGTGCAAGATAGTGAATTCCTACCAAGGGGGTAGAAGAGTGGACAACCCAAAGTTTGGGGAACCACTATATTTCTTTGTGTTGTGCTGTGATTTTCTTTTTGTTGTTACTTTCTTTATTTGCTTAATTCTTGTTGGTGTGTGTGGGAAGCTTAAATCTGTGATTATTACACATACATATATATATATTTGTTAACTTTGCACAAACTATTTTTAAATCTCTATTCACCCCCCCCCCCCCCCCCCCCCCCCCCCCCCCCCCTCTAGAGAATTCTAGTGAGGTTAACTGTGCACTTTCAGGACCATTGCTTAATTATCTAAGGACAATCTTGTTAGAGGATTACCCTCAGGTTCATACAAGAAAGAAGGTCTTTGTAGGGCATGTCAACTAGGCAAGCAAACTAAAAATAGTTTTAAATCATTATCTAAAAGTGATTCACCTAGAATCTTATTTGCTATATATGGACCTTTTTGGACCTATAGCAACAAAGAGTTTAGGGGGGAAGTCATACACTCTAGTTATTGTAGATGACTTCTCTAGATTCACTTGGGTGTTCTTTTTGAGAGAAAAGTCAGATAACTTTAAAGTTCTTACAGACTTTCTTAAGAGCATACAGATTGAGTACTCTACTGTAGTTGCATTGATCAGAAGTGATCATGGCACTGAGTTTGATTCTCTTCTCATGCAAGAATTCCGTGAGAAGGAAGGTATCGGCATTGCTTCTCAGCTCCTAGAACTCCTCACCAAAATGGGGTAGTTGAAAGGAAAAATAGAACCCTAATTGAATCAGCAACAACATTACTTGCAGATGCTAATTTGTCCCTATCGTTTTGGGCAGAGGCTGTTAGCACAGCAAATTATGTGTTGAATAGGAGTTTGATACATAAACTTAAGGGTAAGACTCCCTATGAGTTACTTAAAGGGAAGAAACCTAAAGTTAACTACTTTAGAACATTTTGTTGTAAATGTTTTGTTCACAATAATGACAAAACATACCTTAGGAAATTTGAACCAAAATCTGAAGAAGGAATTTTCTTAGGTTATTCATCAATCAGCAAAGCATATAGGATTTTTAACAAATCATCTCATAAAATTGAAGAATCTATGCATGTTTCTTTTGATGAAACTAACATGTTTTACAAGGAGAAGATTTCTTCTACCAAAGAAAATTTGCAGGTACCTACACTATGTGAGCAGCTAGATCAATTAGCTCTACAGAAGGAAGGATCTCTAAATCCTGTACAGCAAGATAGTGAAGAAAGTGATGAAGAAATCAGTGAAACTGTACCTGAAAAGGAAGCATTAAGTAGCATTCCACAAGAGGAATTAATTACAAATAATGCTGATCTCACTATGCCTGTTGATTATGTCAATATTAGAGATCACCCCAGATCTCAAATAATTGGAGACATATCAACTGGTGTCCAAACAAGGCATCAAGCTAATCAGAATCTGATGCACACTTGTTTTCTCTCCCAGATTGAACCTCAATCCCTACAAGATGCAGAACAAGATCCCAACTTGATCATTGCTATGCAAGAGGAGCTCAATCAGTTTGAGACAAATAAAGTTTGGGAATTGGTTCCTAGACCAAAGAATCATCCAGTCATTGAAACTAAATGGGTCTACATAAACAAGCTAGATGCAGATGGAAATATTGTGAGAAATAAAGCTAGACTAGTAGCTCAAGGATACTCACAGGAAGAAGGAATAGATTATGATTAGACTTTTGCACCAGTTACAAGGTTAGAAACAATCAGAATCTTCCTTGCATTTGTTGCATACAAGAAGTTCAAGGTTTATCAAATGGATGTGAAGAGTGCATTCTTGAATGGAGAAATCAAAGAAGAAGTCTATGTGGAACAACCACCAGGTTTCATCTCTCCAAATCACTCCTCTTTTGTATTTAAGCTTAATAAAGCTCTCTATGGTCTTAAACAAGCTCCCAGAGCATGGTATGAGACCTTAGCTAGTTTTCATTTAGAGAATAAATTTTGTAGAGGCGTAGTAGATAAAACCCTATTTTTCAGGATACATAAAATCAAACTTTACTAGTTCAAATATATGTAGATGATATTATCTTTGGCTCTGCTGATTCAAATTTATGCAAAAGATTTTCCAATCTAATGCAATCTAAATTTGAAATGAGTAGTATGGGTGAACTATCATACTTCCTTGGTCTTCAAGTGAAGCAAACTCCAAATGGAATCTTCGTATCCCAATCTAAGTATGTTAAGGAATTAGTGAAAAGATTTGGTATGTCTGATTCTTCCACCATGAAAACACCCATGCCCTCTAATGTTGTTGTTCATAATGATGAATCAGGGAAACCTGTTGTTCAAACGGTATATAGAGCAATTGTTGGCTTATTACTTTATTTAACAGCAAGTAGGCCTGATATAATATTTGCTACTTGCATTTGTGTTAGGTTCCAAGTAAACCCCAAAGAATCTCACCTAATTTTATTAAAAAGAATTTTGAGATATATAAAGGGTTGTCCAAATCTAGGACTTTGGTATCCAACAGCATATGAATTTGAATTAACTGGATTCTCAGATTTAGATTATGCTGGATACAGAGTAGACAGGAAAAGTACATCAGGAACTTGCCAGTTTCTTGGTGATAGGCTTGTGTCTTGGTTTTGTAAGAAACAAACATCTGTGTCTACATCAACAGCTGAAGCTGAATACATAGCTACAAGCAGTTGCTGCTCACATATGTTGTGGATACAAAATCAGCTCCTAGACTATGGTGTCAAGTTAAATAATTCAATTATATTTTGTGACAATACTAGGGCAATATCTATAGCACAAAATCCAGTTCTCCATAGTAGGACTAAACACATAGAAATTAGGCACCACTTCCTTAGAGATAATGTGGATAAAAATAAAATTTGCCTACAATTCATCTCCACTGATTTGCAAAGAGCTGACATTTTCATCAAGCCCTTGGATGAAAAGAAACACATTTTCTTTATAAATCAGCTAGGAATGATAGATGGAGATTCAATCTGATAAAAAAATTAAATTTTCTACTTATCCCATTCTTCTTCTAACTGAGATCGACGAAATTCAGTTTTTCGTCGAACGGAGATCGATGAAGTCATCAAGTTCGTCGAATTGAGATCGAAGAAAACTCATTTTTCGTCGAACCCAGTTTTGATGAAGCTTTTATTTATGACCTGTTCTCATAATCAAAATCTTTTTTCATTTTAACTAAATGCCTACGAAATTGCTTCTCTTTCTAGTTCTCTTTGCACTTGATCTCTATTTCATTTTGCAGGAACAATAGCAATAACAATCTGGCATCCTTCCCTACCACCATCAAATGTCCCTTCTTCAAGGGGCCTAGCATCAGGCCTTCCTGAAACTAGGCAGGGGGAGAAGTTTTATGAACAAGCTCCATTTGATGCAGTTGCTCAGGGGGAGTTGTTCTATGAACTAGGCAGAGGGAGAAAGTTGAAGAAACTCCTTTATGATAGGGGGGAGTTGTTTTTATCAAGAGGAAATGATGTATGAAGAAACATGTTTTCAGTTCTTGAAATACATAACAGCAGTTTGCAGATTTAGGAAGATGCTGCAGATTTCAGTTATGACAGATAACATATTCAGATTATAAAGAATCAGTTCAGATCAACAATTCAGAAAGCTGAAATATAGCAGATACAGTTCAGAAATCAGAATTCAGCAAGAACTCTGTTCAGACAATCAGATTTCAGAATTCAGAAAGCAAATTTCAGAGAAAATCAAAGGTTCTGATTGTGTGTTTTTATCAGTTTTATTTTCATTGAAATGTTTCAGAACTCAGAGTATTATTTATTTTATATCTGATGAAATATTTAGAATATATCAGATATATATATGCTCTATTGTTCTGTTTGTTTTCAGTTTTTGTCAAATAGTGTCCTAACCCAAATAGGGGGAGATTGTTGGAACAACCCTATTTCTGATTTGGGCTAGGATCACTATATGTTGACTAGGATCAAGTTGACCCCAATGTCTAGTCTATGGGTCAAGATTTTAGGCTGTTAGAACTCAAGAATTCATTCAGATTCTGCGTTCGATGAACTCCACACTACGTTCGACGAACTGCTCTTTGCGTTCGACGAACGGCTTACATTCTGCGTTCGACGAACGGCTTGCTTCAAGCTCATCTCAGCGGCTCAGCGTCTCAGCGGTCGACGATCTTCAGTCTCAGCGGTTCAGCGGTCGACGAATCTGCGTTCGACGAATATCATCAGATCGACGAACACAGCTCTGAGCTCGACGAAATTTATTGAGATCGACGAAATATCTTCTCAGCTCAAATAATTTAATTCTTCCACCAAGATTCAATTGAAGTCGACGAACTAAATATTGTGCTCGGCGAAAAATCTTGAGATCGACGAAAATTGCAATACAGTAGAATTATTTCAGAAGATTATATAATTTCATTCTCTGAACTCAGATCGACTACAACAACGGCTCTATTATATCAGATAAGTAAGGATAATATATTTCCTTTTATTGTTTAAAGATTATAGCCGTTGACATTTCTTGGAAAAGGATATATCCATGGAAAAGGAAAAAGGTAAACGGCGCAGCAGATTTGCAGTTTTCAAAATATCTCTTCAGAATATTATATTCCTTAATATAAGGGATTTGCATTTAATATCTGTCTGAGATTTTTGAAAGAAAAACAGGAAGAAGATATACAGCAGAATATACTTCCATAGTTTTCACTCGACAACATCAGTACAGAACATATCAAGAATAACTGTACAGAAAAAAAAGGGAAAATATACAGGAAGAACAAGAAGAACAAAAATAGATTATCTTCATCTTCTTCCTCAAGCAGCACCTACTCAATCTCACTGAGAAAATCATCAACAACATCTCTCAGTCTTTGCTGCTAGATCAAATCTTCAAAAGAGCAACAAAAATCTAAAGGAGTTATTCTCTCAGATTCATCATCTACAGGAAGATTAATATTTTCAAGTGAAAGCTCCAGCCAATCAACTGTCAATCAATTTCATATCAGACAGAGGAGCTTTACATCATCAACATCCACTAGAGTCTTCTCTCAGCATATTGACAGAGAAGAACATCATAACCCCTTCTATCCCCTCTTGTACAGGGTTATAACTCCCTTCAAAAGTTAAACCATTGGTGGCAGGGCACCTGATCAAAAACCTGTAGTTGGGTTAGAGCACCTGATCAAAAACCTGTAGTTGGGTTAGAGCACCTGATCAAAAGCTCACTTTGGTGTGTGGACACCTGAACAAAAACCCCTTGGTGATAGTGCACCTGATCAAAAACCTAGTGGATCCTACCAAGTGTGGTAGAAGAGTAGACGTACCCAGATTTATTGGGGAACTACTATAAAAATCCTTGTATCTTTGTGCTTGTGATTTTCTGTGTTGCTGTGATCTGTGCCTTCTTTGTGTTTGTTTTTATTACTCACTCAATATACATATATATATATCACTATTTTAATTCTGCTATAAAATTAAGGGAAAAGGTTTTAATACTCTATTCACCCCCCCCCCCCCCCCCCCCCCCTCTAGAGTAACATTAAGATCTAACCTCCAGTTTCATATCCTATGCCTAAAATTGAAATACTATTGTTGATTACATGCAACATTATATCAAACTCATCATTCTAGCATTATCAACTTATAAATATTATCACCCATGCTAGTTATCTCTTATTGTCACATTGAATTAATTTTAAAAATGGGTGGAAAAATTGAAAGATAAAATAACTATGTGACTTTAAATTGTTTTCATAGGACAAAATGCTTAGGATGTCCATGATCATTCACCCACATTATGTGTCTCAGAATAGCGAGGGCGTAGGATTGTATGCATTAGAAGACCTAACCTCTAAGTCATGTCTTGTCCTTAACTGGGGAGGGTTCTAGTGGGGTCTTGCGAGGCGCTGGGGGGAAAGAGTGCTAGGTTGAGTGTTCTCTAGTGTGTGCATATGAGATTAACACACCAACCTACCGCATGTGTGCAACTCCTCATGCCCATCCGTCACTTAGTATGGGGCTAGTGTGTAGGCATATAGTTAGGGTATTATAATCTAGGACATACCTATATCATATGTTTTGCATGCACTATTTATGAATATACTCTTCATGCAGTCTTGGGTTGATTGATCATGCTTCTCTTGTGTTTTGCATATTTTATCATTTTTGAGCTTTAATGATATTGTAAGACACAAATATTTGAAAACCAAATAAAATATAAAAACCTTTTTTGAACAAATAAATATGCTTAATGAGCCTTCTGATGATCTCTAAATTCTCTGAAATTTCTACACTAAGATGGTCTATATACATACTCCCTATTTCAAAGAAAATTTTTTCAAAAAAACCTAAAAACAGTGTTCTATTTGGGCGTTGAGTAGTTACCGCTAGGAGTTAGCTCTTTGGCCAAATTGAAATCCTATTTTTTCTAACCTATTTCTGGTATTTTTCTAATGCATTTTCTCAGTTTCTTTTCTCTGCTTTGAAATTATTCTGTTATTAATTTGTTAGTTTTTATTCCAAAATACAAAAAAAATTCAAACCTTCAAAATGCTCAAAAATATGTTTTTGTCATTTGTTTTGTTTTAAATACTTACAACATTATGGTTTGACTATAAGACTTGACAAGAGCAAACATCTTAGTTATTTTGTTTCAAATGGTCAAAATTGATTTTGGCATACACACAAAGATTGCTTTCAATGTCTAGTTTTAATTTCAAATTTCCTAAACATTGTTCTATCTTGTCATGCCTTGACCTTAATCTAATTATGTGCAATGAAATTGTCTATAGAAAATTAGGTATGATTGTCTAGCATGCCTCTAAGTATGAGTAATGTTTTATGCTAATCAATGATTCATTCACTCACTATTTTGGTAATCTACATGTGCTCATAATCTTAGTCTTGCATGACTGTGTAGTGTAATAGTTTTAACATATTAAGTTGTATGTCTAACTTACCTACACCATCTTTCAAACATTAGATTTCTTGCACATATAGAAGTGTTATTTCAATATTATTAGTGTTTGCAAAAACAAGTGAATTCGGAGACATTTTGGCCCAAAATTACAAAAATATGAAATAAAATGTCAAAGATAACTCCACCAAGCACTACTCACCCTCCTGATAAGTCTTAATGAGCATTGTGAGGTTGACCACCGTGGAAAGAATTGTAAAGTGTCTTGTGCAAACACATTTTTTCATCACTTCTATTTGTACACCGGATCACGAAACATTAGAAAAATTATAAGAATGCTTATGTTATCCTCCAAGCAATACTTCGCTCCCCGATAAGTCTTAATGAGCATTGTGTGGGCGAAGCACCTTAGTAGTTGTACTCATGAAATGTGCTTTGAAAATTTATTCTAAAATTGATGTGTGAAAGTAATTATAAGCTAATAATCTTAATATCATTGTTACTATTTCATTACATATGTCATGTGTTTTGATTATTTCACTTGTATACTTTTATCAAAACACTTTATGCACACATCATTGTTTTTCATAAAGCTTCTACTCATGAGAATTGGATCTTAATGTAAAATTACATAATTCTCTAAACACTTAAGTAAAAGCACTAGATTGATATGCATGATCTCTACAATATTTTCTTTACTTGAAATACGAATTTGTTACATTGTAGTCCTTATCTTTTTTAATATATTAAATCATGCTTGCCTATTTGTTAAGAAAATTCCAAAGTTAATGCTCAAATGTGAAGAGTCTAGCCATATTGTTGAAATGGTCAAACTATAACAAAAATACTACTCTTAATTTTTATTTTCCGCATTTCTATTTTGATCATGTATTTCTTTTGCCATGCCCTATCATGATAATTTTTAAAGATCTTTTCTTCACTTGTGCTTGTCAAACCATATTGCATCTCTTTCAGCAAGTAGTTTTTTTTTATTCTTTGAACAACAAGTGGTAGAATTACTTTGGTCAAAAACTTGGAATGTTGTTCTTTCACGCTTATCATATCCATTCTCTGTTGTGCTACTCTCTCCCTTAGCTCGATCATGAATTACTCTATGTCTAAACAAAACTCTTAATCCTCTCTTAGTTATGTCCCAACTTTTGTCTTCTCTCTTCTAGTTTTGCTTCACTCCACCCACTTTTTGCTAATAACAAAAGGGGGAGAATAAAATGATAAATCATAATGATTAAAGGAGTAGGATTCACTAGATAAAGGGGGAGAATACATCTAGCATACATCTAGTCTATGGGTGCATACACTGAGGGGAAGCACTTATGTAGGGGAGCACAATTTAACAATCTATAATTCTTATTAATGTCTCTATATTTCTTAGTGTCATATATCCTTCTAAAAACACTTCTCTCTTATATATGAATCTGATTTATCTCTATTGGATTTGTTATTATCAAAAGGGGGAGATTGTTGGAACATGGTTTTCCGCATCCCTTTGATTTGAGAATAACAAATCCTGCTAGTATTTGATCGTGGTTGCCATTGTGTTTTTAGCATGCAGGCTTGAACAGATATGACACTAGGATGCTACACTATTGGTCTGGACCTGCCCACAAGCTGAAGAGTGGAATGATTTCTAACGCCAGGCATTAGGACTTAACGCCGGCGTTGACTCCCGTTCCCACCAAGACAAATACGGAAAGGAGGGAAGTTATCGTGATTAAAGGAGCACTTTAGGAATAATCTGACCTAACGCCAGCGTTAGCCTCAACGCCATCATTAGGGTTGCCTAAAATGAATGTTTCCTAAAGTGCAGTATCTCCTTCATGTTTTGAAGATCCGAGCCATCAAAACATTTCTATACTGGGTCACGCCAGGTGTTAGCCTTAACGCCGGCGTTAGCTTCCAGTCCTATAAATAGGTGGATTTCGTCTTCTTCAACTACTGATCATATAGAGCCCTATTCCAGCACTTCTGAAACTTGGCAAGGGCCGTATTTTTCCAGAAAACCATCTCCCACACAAATTCAAGAGAAGATTTCAAGGAGGATCGGACCAACACTTACACAACGCGAAGAACGCATGTTTCGACTTCGACGATATTCAGCGAACCTTCGATATCTCTAGAATTCTTCTTAGGGAGTTTTTATTTGTGTCTGTGTATTTCTGTTTGTAACTCTTTTATTATAATCGTGGAGTAAATTTGCCTCGTGTTGACGACTAAGTCTGGGTAGGACTTAGGGAGGAATTTGCCTCGTATTGGCGACAGGGTCTAGGGAGTTGATCTAGGGGGTGCTCGAGGCCTTTTTGGGGATAGAAGGGCTAGAGCTGCTTGAGGCCGTATCTGGGGAGAGATCGTCTAATGTCAACCAGTTCTTAGTGAGAAGAGTCGGTATAGAAAACAAAAGGAGTATTTTATATTTCGCCTTGGATTTCTAGCGTCATAGAAATCAGATTTTGTAACCAAATTTTATTCATGATAATCATGTCTTTTTCTATGTAATAAAATTGATTTACTACTCTTTGTTTTTTATTCACTCTTATTCAAATAAAATATCAAAAATTTTCTATAAAAACTTAAAGTTTCTAAAATCCTTATTCACCCCCACCCCCCTCACCCCCTCTAAGGGCGCCTCAAGATCCAACAGCAAGGGCAAGACCAAGGGATTCAAGAAAACTAAGGTGGGACCTAAGTCATATCTTGATCCCAAGTCTTCAGCACTGAAGAATAAAGGCATGGCTAAGGATGGGAAGTGTCGCTATTGTGGTAACGCAGGGCATTGGAGGAGGAACTGTCCCCTCTATCTTGAAGATCTACAAAAGAAGAAAGGAAGTGTGACTTTCACTTCAGGTATTTTTGTTATAGAAATAAACCTTTCTACTCCTTCATCTTGGATATTGGATACCGGATGCGGTTCTCACATTTGTACAAATGTGCAGGAACTGGGAAGAAGAAGAATGTTGGGTAAAGGAGAGGTAGACCTGCGCGTTGGAAATGGAGCAAGAGTTGCTGCCGTTGTCGTAGGAATATATCGTCTTTCTTTGCCCACATGGCTTGTGATAGAATTAGATAATCGTTATTTTGTTCCAGCCATAACTCGAAACATTATATCTGTGTCATGTTTAGACATGAAAGGATTTTCTTTCAATATTAAGAACAATAGTTGTTCTATATTCATGAATGATGTTTATTATGGTGTAACCCAACTGTTTAATGGCTTATACGTTTTGAACTTATACCAGCCAATCTATAACTTAGAAAATACTAAAAGACTAAAAATTAATGACTCGAATCCTTTGTATCTTTGGTATTGTCGTTTGGGTCACATGAATGAGAAACGCATATCCAGGCTCCATAAAGATGGAATGTTGGACTCATTTGATTATGAATCATTTGAGAGATGTGAGTCATGTTTATTAGGCAAGATGACAAAGGCACCTTTCACTAGTTGTAATGAGAGGGTTGATGCTCTCTTGGGTGTGATACATAGTGATGTATACAGACCTATGAGTTCAATGGCTAGAGGTGGGTTCCACTACTTCATTACGTTTATTGATGATTTTAGTAGATACGGATACGTGTTTCTTATGAAGTGCAAATCTGAAACCTTTGAAATGTTAAAAGAGTTTAAGAATGAAGTAGAGAACCAACTTGGAAAAAGAATAAAAGCACTTCGATCTGATCGAGGTGGCGAATATCTGAGTCATGAGTTTCATGATCATCTGAGAGAGTATGGTATTGTATCACAGCTCACTCCGCCCGGAACACCACAACATAATGGTGTGTTTGAGGGGAGGAATCGTACTTTGTTGGGCATGGTACGTTCAATGATGAGTCATGCAGATTTGCCCGTTTCTTTTTGGGGATTTGCTCTAGAGACTGCTGCTTTCACTTTAAATAATGCTTCAACGAAAACGGTTCAAAAGACATCATATGGGATATAGACTGGGAAGCGTCATAGTATGTCTTTCATTAAGATTTGGGGTTGTGAGGCATGCATGCGACGTCAAATACCTGACAAGCTGGACCCAAATCGGATAAGTGTTATCTAGTGGGGTATCATAGGGAGACCAAAGGGTACTATTTCTACTTGCCATCTGAGGGCAAAGTGTTTGTCGCAAGGACAGACGTCTTTTTGGAGAAAGAGTTCTTATCCAGAAAGACTACAAAGATAGAACTTGAAGAAGTTCAAGAACCACAAACTGAAAACGAACCTGAATTGGAACCTGAGCAAGGACTACAATTAGTTGTAGCTAGAGAGCCTGCTCAAGAAACACAAGTCCTACGTAGATCTGGTAGAGCAAGATTTGAGCCTGAGAGATATGGATTTCTCATGTCTTAAATAGGTAATGTGTTGCTTATGGATCATGATGATGATCATGCAACCTACCAAGAGGCTATGAATGGAACAGACTCCGATAAGTGGCTTGAGGCCATGAAATCTGAAATGGACTCCATGTATACAAACCAAGTTTGGACCTTGGTGGAACCACCTGAACGGGTATGACCCATAGGGTGCAAGTGGGTCTTCAAGAAGAAGACCAACATGTATGGGAATGTACAGACATTCAAAGGCCGGCTGGTGGCTAAAGGTTTTAGGCAAATTCATGGTGTTGACTATGATGAATCTTTTCCCCCTGTAGCTATGGTTAAGTCCATCAGAATTCTGCTTGTTATTGCTGCGTATTATGACTACGAGATCTGGCAAATGGACGTCAAAACGGCTTTCCTTAATGGAAACCTCCTTGAGGAAGTGTATATGACACAACCCGAGGGTTTTGTATCTCGAAGTGAAGCCACAAAAATATGCAAGCTGCAAAGATCCATTTATGGATTAAAACTGGCTTCTCGAAGTTGGAATCTTCGTTTTGATGAGAAAATCAAAGAGTTTGGTTTCATCAAGAATGAGGATGAACCTTGTGTTTACAAGAGGATTAGTGGGAGCATCGTTGTATTTCTAATATTGTATGTAGATGACATACAGGTTATCGCGAATGACATTCCGACCCTGCAAGTTATTAATAACAACCTAGGGAACTGCTTTTCTATGAAAGACTTGGTTGAAGTGACTTATATACTTGGTATTAATATCTATAGAGATAGATCGAAGAAGTTGTTGGGTTTGACCCAAAGTACATACATTGAGAAGGTGTTGAAACGGTTCAACATGCTTAAGTCCAAGAAGGGATTCTTACCCATTTCTCGTGGTGTGAGTCTCTCTAAGGACCAGTGTCCTAATTATTTGGAAGATAAGGACCGCATGAAGTTGATTCCATATGCTTCTGCAGGTGGATCAATCATGTATGCAATGTTATGTACTCGACCCAATGTCTTTTACGCTTTGAGCATAACTAGAAGATATCAGTCTGATCCTGGTGACAGTCACTGGATTGCAGTTAAGAATATCCTAAAGTACCTGAGAAGGACAAAGGATGTATTCCTGGTGTTTGGTGGAGATGAAGAGCTCGTTGTAAAAGGTTACACAGATGCTAGCTTCCAGACTGATAGGGACGACTAAAAGTCTCAATTAGGTTTTGTCTTTTGCCTGAATGGAGGAGTTGTAAGTTGGAAGAGTTCCATGAAGGAGACAGTTGTTGATTATACGATTGAGGCCGAGTATATTGTTGTAGCAAATATAGCAAAGATGGTTGTATGGATTAGGAAATTCATCAGCGAGCTTGATGTAGTTCCTAGCATTGTTGATCCCGTAGTTCTCTACTGTGACAATAGCGGTGCAATTGCACAAGCTAAGGAACCTAGATCTCATCAGCGCTCTAAGCACATACTTCGGCGGTTCCATCTTATTCGGGAGATTGTCGTCGAGGAGATGTGAGTATATGCAGAGTACCGACTAAAGAGAATATTGCGGATCCACTGACGAAGCCTCTTGCACAGAGAAAGCATGATGGTCATACTAGATCAATGGGTATTAGATACCTTCACGATTATCTCTAGTGAGAGTCTTATGGATCGATTTATATATTTGTCGGTTGTCATTTATTTATGTGATGAATAGAGTACTTTATATATTATTTTACATTTATGGCAAGTTCTTATTGTTATGTCATCTATTTATATATGATAGATTAATTAGCATAATAAATGCCCTTAGAATGTTTGCTTCCATAGGAATTCAAGTGCGTGACTTGAATGTGAGGGCCTATGTTTAAATGACGCTTCATTCTTAAAATAGTCCCTGGTCAAGGTATCATCCTAGAAATTAGGGCGAGGATGAGACCATAAGACTAGCATGTGCGTTTACTGATGACCGGTTCTCACAGGTCATGATATTGTGATATCAAGTCATCGCATGGGTACTTGTTAGGAACACGTTGTACTGGACAGACCCACCGTGAGATTACTTTGTGGATTGTTATATGAACGTGTCTCAAGTAGATCTCAAGCGATAATGGTGTTTATGGTTCTTTGACCTGAAGTCACAACACTCATCAAGTGGGGAAGAGCGTACTTTGATGCCATCTAAAGTCTTCCTTGAGAAAGGTTGATGATAAGGGTGGTTATTGGGTATGTTACGATTCATTTGGGTGTTTGTGTGTGGACAGATATGGAATTTGTCCTCCTATATGACAAGAGTTACATCCAAGGGCCCCTTTATGGAATGAGCCTGAGAAATGTCTGGCCGTGTTTGGTTGAGTCAATATGTGATATTGAGCTCACCAATTTCAGATAGTCTATTCTAGATCAGGAAACAATGATTGAACAATTATGAGGGTGACACGGTCCATGCCTCTAGTTTTATCCGGATGTAAGGGACAAAGGGACATGACAGCACTGGTACGTTGGTCAAGACAGGCTTGTTGAGTTATGAACTCTTATTGCTTGGGTAGCAATGATGTATTGCTAGATGTCGTTCATTGTTTGTGAGACTTTTGTTAATACGTTCAAGATCAAGTGGGAGACTATTGGTGTTTCCAAGGTGATTTGGAAGTGATCAAGCATTTAGTCTCACTGCCAACGCGATATGAGCTTATGGGGTCACACACAAGAGTGTTTGGATAAGTTGGAGGAAGGATTATGTTGGCCTTACTCATATTGGATATGAGTGGAGGACCAATCCTATGAGAAATTGGAGTTGCGTCGAGAATGTCTCGACGGGAAAAAGGAGTTCACAATGAATCATCAAGAATGTCTCGACGAATTGCATTGTACTCGACGAATCGTCGAAATGTCTCGACGACATTTGTGTTAATTCGTCTCATTGAATTCGTCAAGAAGTCTCAACGAAATAGATGTACTCGACGAATTGTCAAGATTGTCTCGGCGGAACACGTATTGATTCGTCACGTCGAATTGTCTCGACTAATTATATTGTATTCGACGAATCGTCGAATTGTCTCGACGATTTTGGTATATACTCGATGAATTCTGTTTACTCCAATACTAGTAGTGGGTGTGCGGATAACTTTTCTCTCTCGCTTGGGGTATAAATAGATTACAATTTTATTCCCTAGGGGTGGCTCTCCCTTTTGCAATTCTTCAGAGAAACAGAGTGATCGTGAATAACCGCTGACAGAAAAGTTCTGATCGGGTTTGATCTCGCCACCGCCCTTCGATCTCGTCATCGCATTTCCCCTAGTCGGATCTAGCAGTCCGTGGGAAATGCAGAGGGATCTCCTTCTCCGACCTTGTTCTTGTGCGACAAGAATCTAGGGTTCTTCTTCACTCGTGTGGACTTCCGTAGAGGTACCGATCGATTTCAGTGCTTGGAACTCAACGATTGTTCTTCAGATTTCCTGTTGGAGCATCTTGATTGAGTATTGACTCAATCCCCTTCAGGCACGGGCGGAACTAACTAGAGACAGGCCCGGGCACGTGCCCGGGCGTGATTTCTGAAAAAAATTTACCGCCTACCTGTCCCTAGGCATAATCAACTAGCTTTAAGAAAAAGTCTAGTCATAGGTCTGTGCCTACTCCTACTAGCCTAGCTATTCACTCATTTCCACCTACTTCCAAACCTGTCACCATCGTGCAATCAACAGTGAAATTTTTTTGCTTTTTCATTGTTTTTATTATTACTTCCGAGTAGATACGAGAGGCGGCAGGTTCATTTTTCCGTTTATTCCCAATTTATTTTTTTGCAGTGTGAACTCAAGCTACAGGTTCATTTTTCCTTTATCTTCATTTTTCCTTCATCTGTATCGTCGGAATGCCTTAATTTATTTTATGTTAGTAGTTTGGAAAGCTTGATTAAATTGCTGAACTTTGTGTTGCTTAATTATTTGTTTGTGTTGCATGTTTCAAAAATAGGATCATGTCAAATTTGAGAGGATTATAAGAGTCGGTTTATATTTAACAAATTAAATTTATATTTTATTTTCTCATGATTTAAGATCAAAATAATAGTTTTGAATTATTTCTAACATTTATTTTTGGCGATTGTTATCCGCACTACAGTTTTGGCTATCCGCACTCTTTTTGTATGAGTTATTATGTGTCTTTCAAAAATACGTCTTGTGCGTGCATTTTTAGGAAAAGTTTTCAACACGAAAGTTGTAGATCTCATCAAGATCTACAACTTTTGTGTTGAACACTTTTCCTAAAAAACACGCACAAGACGTTTTGCCGCCCTGATTGAAATATGTGCGTAACTATAACAATTTTTTGGAAATACGCCTTGTACATGCATTCGAGATCTACAATTTTCGTGTTGAACACTTTTTCTAAAAATGCATGTACAAGGCATATTTCTAAAAGGCGCATAATAACTCATACAAAAAGAGTGCGGATAGCTAAAACTGTAGTGCGGATAACAATCCCCTAATTTTTTAGTTTCAAAATTTTGTGCCCGGGCGGAGCGAAAATTCTAGTTCCGCCGCTGCCTTTAAGTATATTGCAATGTGTTGTTTCTATATTTCTTGATTCATGAAATTGCAAGGTCCTTTAGTTCTTTTGGGTTGTTCTTGCTTGTTTTTTCGATGCGTGCTTTTGATGATTTGTTCAAAGAAAACCCAACAGATACTTTGACTCGGTAAGTGTAGTTATCACTTAGCCAAGGAAAAGTCTGTACCAGCCAGTAAGAGTACGCAGGCGCTCCGCGGTTGTGTTCTTCGCGTTGAGGCGTACGTAGGTCTAGGTTAGGTAGTATGAATACCAACCTAGAGGTGGGCGAGGCCCAACCCACCGCCTCTGTTTGCCACTACGGAGGTATCTTGGGAGTTTTGCTGGCTCCAAAAAGTGGAAACTAATAGTCTGTGCGCATATAGTCGGGTGTGTGTTGCACTTGTGTGAACATAACATTAATCAGCATAACACTACATGTCATAGCATAAGCATTGCATTTCAACCCCTACCCCTATCGTATAAATTAGTGTGAGACTTTTTATACGATAGGTCTTGCTAAACGACCTCTGGGTCTATAGGTCTATATGGTCGTTCCTATAAATCAAGGTTACCTTTCTTATCTACTTCACCTTACTGTGTCTGTGGTAGCTAGCTGAAGCTTGTACTTTACTCTGATATTATTCTTTACATGTTCTTCACCTTGCTTTACTTACTGTTCTATATATATAAACACATGTGTAGTGGTAGATACTCTTGTTGCTAAGTCATGTAATCTGCTTTGTTTTATTCCCCTTGTTGTCCTCCGCTTCATTCCTCTCGCACGGTGCCTAGGAGCCACTGGGGGAGGGGTGGGAGGAAATGAGGCTTAGTATTTTGACTAACGGTCGGTGGACCATATCATTTTAGGGGACCGAGGAGACGCAGCACCGCCAGAGGCCGGTGTAGATGGAGGTGGGCCAGTCTAGCACGGGAGTACCAGTCTCAGGATCAGTGAGTGACTATTAGTATTTGCTTCCGCGAGGGATTTTTGTAGTGAGGCTTTGATGTACTGGGCAGGAGCCCTTCTTTTATTACTCGATTATTCAATTATTATCTGTGGACATCTTTCATTATGATTTATATATTATGTGATGTGAACTTGAACTTCTATTTGTTCATTTGTACATTTCTTCTTATGTGATCGATATTGCAGGCAGGATCGACGTTTTGTAGTGGAGACCTTCCCGAGTTTTGGTGTCACCACAAAGCGGCGGTTCTGGAAATAAGACCTGGGTTTGTAGCCAAAAATGGGATCTTACACGCACGGCGGTAGCTTCCAGTTTTCTGCTTCTTAGAGGAAATCGGTGTGTTACACAATATGCCTAAATTCAGACTCGCATATCGGATCACTAATGCACATTTATATCAGGGACGGACACAATCGACCTGGTGGTTCGCAATGAACCGAGGGAGACGCACATCACGTTCAATTGGAGGTTGGTGGCTCTCCTAAGCAAACAAAGCAGAAAAGTAACGCATGAGTCGCAATCTTATGCCATGGGGAGTCCCCACTCTCCACCACGTAGCAGGAGAGAGACTCTATGAGCAGCTCACACAAACAAGTCGGGGTCGCAATCCCACGCCCTGGAGTCCCCGTCCTCAACCGAAATGGCGTGAGGAGGATCTCATTATTACCCTTGGTGTGTCCTCAACAAGAAATACAGAAATAACGGTCCTAAGACAGGGGAATGGAATTGCTACCCTTGGCGCGTCTCTTGGAGTCATGGCAACGACTGTAGCAGTTCTCTTTCACAGACTCAGCCTCCTCTCTAAGATCTGAGCTCCGACTTGACTTATCGTACAAATCCTCGACAACAAGCTTCCTCTGCAAGGGATTCTTCGGCAGACCTTTACAACAACAAAACTCCGACAAAGAATGCTCTCCGGAAAGGGATCAATTTCGGCAAGGAGAGTAGTTCCCGTCTAAAGAGGCTCGCCCTTCCACTTGGTCGAGAACATCCATGACGACAGCCTCCTCGACGACAACCTCATAAACAAACATGATGCTGCAACTCAGTAACCTCCACGATGACAACCACCTCATCATATCTTCTCCTTGGCTGGCAAACACCCAAGGGTGGAGCAGCAAGCTCGGAAATAGGGAGGTGATAAGATGCTCTCCCTGCTACCACTCAGACGGCGCAGTAAGGCCCTAGAATGGTTCAGGAACATGTGGCTTCCCTCCGACTCTCACGATCGACAACAAGAAAGGGACGGCAATCTTCTCGCCTAGAAGGGCTTGACCAGGGGGCTCAGGATAGACAGGAGATCTGTTGGGTCATCTGCAGATCCGGAGACCGGGAGCTTGAAGTCGAGTTCTAGGTGATTTCCTCGTCTCAAATAATCCACTCCCTCGACGTCGTAGGCGATTGGGAGTTGCGAGCCTAGAGGTCGGTGTCGGGAGCGACGCAGTAGTAGGGGTTCGAGATTTGGAGTGTGTGAGCGCTGAGGGAGTGAGGTTTAGAGTTTTAATTTAATTCATCTCCAAGCCGTTATCCGCACACCCAGAATTCCTATCCACACAAGAAGAATTTTAATAATTTAAGGCGCTACAGATTGACCATAATATTAATTTTTATATCTCAGAAAAATTATATCTTAGGTTTCTTGGAAGAAGTTGGAATGCTAAGATCCAATGTCCACCATGCCATTAATAGAGCCTTAACGAGTACATCGGTAGAGAAGATGATTAGTATATTGCATGCTCCAAAAAACATCACCAAATACCTTATATGGTCCACCTCATAGTGACTATTGGCTACCAACTATTGCTCTTTTATAGGATGCAATCTTGTAAGTTGTAAGATAGCACAACAAGAAGCAAACAAATCTAGTGTTTGTTCTAATGCAGAGTTTAGTGTAGATCCATCGCCCAAAAAATCTTCTTAGGGTTTATAGTTGAGGATTAATGAGTAGCAATACGATGCCAATAATGTTGTTATTAGCTTCGCATATAATCCTTTCCAACATAGTTAATAAAGTTCATCAAAAATAAAGATTGAGGACGTGTCATTTTTACCCTCTTTGTAAATCTAAGAATCAACTTGCAGATATGTTTACAAATAGATTGAGAGAAGCATCATTTATGAAAAAATATTGGCACATTAAGCATAAACAACTCTCACGCACAACTTGAGGGGACTATAAAGTTAAAAGATAGTGTTGACAAGCTGGTATTTGGGTAATCCGACTCTGATCCTAACTATATGTACACTTCATTGTATATGCTAAGAACAATATAACCATGCATATAATAAAGGTCTCATTTTTAATCAAGTTCGAAAGAAAATAAATAAACAGAGTTGTACTTTAATTAGTTTTGCGATCTTCTTCCACCCCTCCATCAATCGCAGGAGATAGGAATTCCGACACTACACCGACCAATTAGGATGTTAGAAGCATAAAAGAGGCAATTTGCACAATATATTACCATATTATATTTAGGGAAATGTTGCAATCCTTACAAGTCAGAAGCTTTATAATTAAACATCAGGAAAAATTTAGGTCCTGTGAAAAGAAAACCATATGTTCTAATTTTACATTATTATATACAAATTATTGATTAAGTATAGGCAAACTATTGATGTAGGAGAAAATCATCGGGAACTGGGATACCATCCCGTGGTTCTATAATTTGAGCGAGTCGCCGCCTTCCAGCCCAATTTCATCGATTCTATGGCGTAGCCGCCGCCGGTGGTCATGGATTTTCCAAAGCCCATTTCCAAGAACCACGGCGGAGTATATACCATGAGTGATCATCGGAGCAAGGATATTACCGGTCTGAAGTCATTAAAGAACATGATCACTTTTCTATTACAAGTCCCTTTGAGAAGTGTTCAAATGGAATTACCTTAATCCATTCAAAACCAAGGTACAGCGCCAATAATCCTTCCAAAAGCGGAGAATATATCTTCTTCATTTGCCTTCTCTCATACCAAGCTGCATGTCAAACGTGTAGCTGTAACATTTTTCGTTTTTGCTTTTCATTCAAAGTTATAAATTCCTTGTCTATAACTATTTGGTTGTGTAGGGAAAGGGGCTACTTGATGTAATATATTACGTGCACAAGACTACATGCTTCTCTCGATGTAAATTATATCCTCAACAAGCTTTGCATTATCTTTGGTCTCTAACATGTGGAGTATATTCTCAGCATGCTCTTCATGCATGATCTTTGATCTCTAACACGTGATTCTTTTAATTGGGAGATATGAAGTAGGTTATTGGGCCTAACCTGAAGGGCATGCTGACCACGATCTGTAGAACTCCCTAGCGCCATCATGAACTGCATGAATCCACCACATACTACAGAACGCCGACCACGAGCAGCCAAACAATGAAAGCTGTCATGGTGGCGTTCCGTGGGATAAACGTATATGTGAAACAACCAAGCCAAACAAATCATAACTTAGAGCCTAACCATCCAACTCAAAGCAATTTTGTTTTAACCACTTGATTTTCGCTCTCTAAAATGTCGTATCAAATCCAAATTTGGCCAGGTATTGAATATCATGAGGTGGTAGCAGGTTAAGTTTGTTCTTGGTGTGTGATACTTATCGATATTTTATAAAATATTGATCACACACCATGGGACATGTCCCATGCTGAAACACTTGAGAGCATGATTTAGCCCAACACATAATAAGTTCTAATGCTTATGACGATGTCTAGCACTATGGTGGATTTCATTGATAAGTTCATCAGCTTTACTAACCATGGGACATGCTTCCATTAATGGAAGCGAGGAAGCTTACCTGCAAAGAGCTTCTTAAGATCTTCATGGCGAGATTGAGACCGCAGCACCGGTGCGACCACATATGTGGGATCTGACAGACAAAACTATGGTAAATAACATATAGGTTACAGCCATTTCCCTCCAAAGAGTCTCGAAAGAGAAGAACCTTTCGGGCCAGCGGCAACATAATAGAGGGATCCGGTGAGGGCGGCTGTGATAGCCGCAGCAAATGCTTGGGCGAACGGCACTAAGGGAGGCAACACGCCAGTCTGCAGTCAGTTAAACCGTAAAATAAGTTGACAGAAAAGATATAGATATTTCTATGAACTTATGTTTATTATTTATTTGTTGAGCAGCATACATACCAGAGATGCAATTCCCCGTGCATCTTTTAGGAGTTCAGTGCTTCTCAGAAATATGTCTGATAATCCACCCTACATTATTCAGTAGCTGATTAGTAAATTTATGTTGAGTTGTGACATAAAAAAAGTTGAGAGAGTTATCCTCCATCTGGAAAATTATTAATTTTAAGTTGGATGCATAGGTTATGAAATGGTATCAGTGCAGAATAGACTCAATAACTCACTTTTACATCACTCAATTTAAAAAGATGTTCGTTTTTAGAGGTCAAATACCCTACATATGTTGGGGCGTTTTACAAATATAGTCCTACATTGGGACTCAGTGGCCTTCTGTACCAATTGGTCATGCATTGGATGCGTACTTTATACCCCAAACTCATGTAGAAGACTTGAGACCTACTAACACAATAAAACATGCATTTTGAAGGAATGCGACTACTTGGAAGGAATTTTGCTTTGGAAACTCCATTGGCTTATATAATAAATGTTTCCTTAGCTTACCTGGTAGTAAGCATTGTTGGATCTTGACTTTGTTGACCGGGTCAATTTATTTTATCTTATTTAAGTTTATATGGTTTTGTATTAATTGAAAAGGAGGAGAGAGAAGAACCGCATTTATTACGGAGAGAGGTAGAAAGGTTTTTGTTTTGCCTATAAATAGGCCCTTGTATTTCTTTTGATGTTGTTGAAAAGAATAGATTTTTTTCCCTGCATACAGGAGCTAGAGAGAGAGAAAGAGAGGGATGTGAGAGAGAGAAATATAAATCCCACAGGAATTTTTCCTCTCGCCATCTACATCTCGCCCACCCTCATCTAGCCAGCCCGACATCTCGCGTGGGTAGAGCTCGCCGCCAGCAGCCCTGTCAAGCCAGCCATCTCGCGTACAACCCCCCGCAGGAGGATCTCGTCGGTGCTGGACGTGGAGGTGAGGAGCAGCCCGCTCGCGTGGACGTGGAGGTGAAGGGGAACAACTCGCACTCGCCTGGTGGTGTTCTCGCCGGTCCAGCTCGCGTGGGGCTATGTCTCGCCGAGAGTAGAAGAGATCGGGGTGTGTAGTACTCGCCGTGAGTGGTGCTCGCAGAAGTCGGGTGCGTTTGCCGTGGAGGTGTTTGCCAAGTGTTGTATCGGGAGATTGAGAGGACGTGTGCCCATACATCACGCTTCCAACAAGTGGTATCAAAGCTAGGTTACAAACCTTTGCAGTGACTCGGAAGGTTTGAGGAGTAGAAGCAATGGAGACGGGTGGAGCCATGCCGGGGCAAGTCCCCAAGTTGACAAAGACAAATTATGGGAATTGGAGCATACAGATGCGAGTGCTACTCGCCTCTAAAGAACTATGGGGTATAGTTGAGAATGACTATGAGGAGCGTACTGCTGCAGCAGAGGCGGCGTTAACCAACGCGCAGAAGACGACACATAGAGAAACAAGAAAGGCTGACAAGAAAGCATTGTTCTTGTTGTATCAAGGGGTCGACGAAGCGACCTTCGAGAAGATCTCAGACGCGAAGACTTCTAAGGAGGCATGGGAGGTGTTGCAACGCTCCATGCAGGGGGTAGATAAGGCAAAGAAGGTGAAGCTGCAGTCCCTCCGTGCGGAATATGAAGTAACAAAGATGCAGAGCACCGAGAAGGTCGGTGACTACGTGACCCGTCTACGGACGCTCACAAATGAGATGAAGCGCAATGGGGAGACGATCGATGATGTGAGCTTCATGGAGAAGTTGTTGAGATCTATGTCCAAGAAGTTCCGTCATATAGTGGTGGCGATTGAAGAATCGAAGGACCTCTCCGAGATGGCTGTTGACGAGCTTGTAGGCTCTTTGCAAGCTCATGAGTATAGGATGCTGCAAGATGATAAAGAAGCGAGTGGCTTGGGAAAAGCACTCCAGACCCAGTTGAACTTTGGGGAAAGCTCAGGAAGAGGAGGCGGCCAGCGTGGCCGAGGTCACCAAGGCAGAGGCAGAGGTAGAAGAGGAGGTAGAGACCAAGGAAGAAACCAAAATTTCCAGAGAGAGGCGGAGCGACCTCAAGGAGGTTGGCAAGAAGGAAGAGGAAGAGGAAGAGGCCGAGGAAGAGGCCGAGGAGATATGTCCCAAGTCCAATGTTACAACTGTAACATATTTGGTCATATGAGCTATGATTGTTGGGCTCCGAGGAAGAGAGAAGAGGCAAACCACTATGTCGAGGCTAGGAACAACGGGAACAATGCTGGCGCTGGAGATCCGATGATGTTCCTAACCTACCGAGGAGCGGAGGAAGGAAGAAATGAAGTATGGTACCTGGACACAGGTGCGAGCAACCACATATGCGGATATAGGGAGATGTTCACTAACCTGGAACCTAGTGGGGGTGAGGTTAGTTTTGGTGATGCTTCGAAGATCTCGCTGGAAGGAAAAGGCTTGGTGGTTGTGAAGCTGAATGGAGAGAAGGTGCATCTGAATGATGTGTTCTATGTGCCAGGCTTGAAGACTAACAACTTAAGCCTTGGGCAGTTGGTGGAGAGAGGCTACTGCGTCCAGTTGAAGGATGGGTCTTTGGCGATGAAGAACCATCAAGGGAAAGAAGTGGTGAAGGTGAAGATGACGGCGAACCGTCTCTTTACATTGAAGATGGATACTCAGGAGACGGCATGTCTCGCGAGGACGGAGGAAGAAGAGGAAGCATGGCTGTGGCACCATCGGATGGGCCACTTGGGCTTCACGGGCTTGAAGCTGCTATCCCACTCCAGGATGGTGGAGGATCTGCCAATGATCTCACCTCCGGAGAAAGTCTGCGAGGCGTGCACGAGGGGGAAGCAGAAGAGGTTGACGTTTGAAGGAGGGAAGTCTCGGAGAGCGAGGAGACAACTTGAACTGGTTCACTCGGACATTGCGGGTCCGTTTGAGACCACCTCAGTGGGCGGAAGCAAATACTATATCACCTTCACGGATGACTTCAATCGGAAGTGTTGGGTGTATTTTTTGAAAGGAAAATCTGAGGCCCTTGACAAGTTCAAGGAGTTCAAGGCGATGGCGGAGAAGGAGAGTGGTCAGCCACTGAAGGTGCTGAGGACAGATCGAGGTGGGGAGTACACCTCGAGGTTGTTTGATATTTTCTGCAAAAAGAATGGAATCTCACACCAGTTGACGGCGGCGTACTCACCACAACAAAACGGAGTCGCGGAGAGGAAGAATCTCACCATCATGAACATGGCGAGGAGTATGGTGAAGGGCAAAGGGTTGCCGAAGATGTTCTGGGCGGAGGCAGTGCAGTGTGCGGTGTATCTACTGAATAGATGCCCCACGAAGAGTGTGAAGATCATGACCCCGTTCGAAGCTTGGAGTGGCTGGAAGCCAAGTGTGAAGCACTTGAGGGTCTTTGGGTGTGTAGCTCATGCTCACGTCCCGGACCAGAGAAGGAAGAAGCTCGATGATAGGAGCGAGAAGTGCATTTTTGTGGGCTACGCTCCGGAGAGCTGATGAGTCCTGATCATATACACATATTTGGACTCATCTGGGCCGTTTTTCTTGTATTTCCACTGCACTTTAGCCTTGTTTTAGCTCATATTTGTCATTCTATGCTAGGTGCACTTCTTGGCCTAATTTGGTGTGTTTTATGTTTATTTTCTTTTGATAGCCTTATCGTATTGTTGAGTGCCACTTTCAGTGGCCTGATCAGCATTTCTGTAGGAACAGGAGTCGTGCAGGTGTTCCCGGTACAAATCTGTACAGGAACGCTGCGCACGATCACTGGTTCTACTGCGCACGACCACTGGTCGTGCGCCGCTGCTCGTGCGCACTTAACCTCCATTATCTGAGTTCTGTCTTCCTTATCGCACGACCACTTACGATAGTGCGCACGACCACCGGTCGTGCGCCACTGGTCGTGCGAACATTGTATTTTATAATTTTTTTACCTTGCAGGCTCCGTCCAGGCAGGCGCACGATCACAGGATGCTAGTGCGCACGACCACTGGTCGTGCGCCAATGACCGTGCGCACTGTTTATTCCAACGCCTATAAATACTCCTGCTCGCGAATTAGGTCGGGATCTCCGATTTTTTTCCGCCCGAGTCCGCCGTTTCCTGCTCCGTTCCGCTCGATTTCACCCCTCCATCGCCGCCCACCATCGGGAGGTGCTCCGGGCTTGTTCTTCACGTCATTCTTGAGCCGGAGCTTCCTCTCGGCCTCCTCCTTCATCCAAGAGCTTCAAGGAAGGTTTAGCCGCCATCGCCATCAAGCAAGAGGAAGTTTGCAACCTCTACCGGATCGTGACACGAAGAAGACGGGCTCATTGGAGAGTAGTGACAGCTCTCTCTACCCCGGACGTAGTTGCGGACTGAGCTTGGACGCGGATTGACAACCCGGCGATTCCAACCGTGAATCTACAACGAGACTTCGGATTCGGTCGATTTCTTGCCTTATTCTTCTCTTATTGATGTGTATGTAGTTAGATCTATGTATTAAGATGAAGTTGCACTTAAACTAGTTTGTATTTCCATATATTTCATGTCTATGTGAAATGTTTGTTGTTTGAGTTGCTTGAGGTGCGCCCCATTCCATCCTCCATCCCACCGTCACGTTCGTCGCCGCACTAGCAATTGCTAGTGGCGTGCTTGTCGAAGAGGTGCTTACGACCCTCACTCCGTTAGCCTACTCGCCCAACCGCCTACCGAAGCGTGGCATCGCGGCCCGTACTCCATCCCGCCTAACGAAGCAGCGCGCTCAAGGCCTGCACAGTTCGACTCCGCTTGCCTACTCGTCCATCCGCCCTTGCGACGCAGCGCGTTCAAGGCCTGCCTAGTCTCCATCCCGCCAAGTGAAGCATTGCATAGCGGCATTGCATAGGAGTAGTTGTAATCTTTTATTTTATTATTCGCAAACCAAACCAACCATCCATTGTAACCCCGACCAAGGACTTCGATCTCAAGTCCTTCCTCGAAACCTAACTCCACCTTACTGTGTTCCTTGAGAGATTCGATACTTGGGGATTTACTTCCTCATATTATTACTTGACAACGACCGGTTCACTGCTGTTCGGATCGCGGTCTCGCTACCGCCTATAGCGGTGTGCAGGATTTGCGCATCAAGTTTTTGGCGCCGTTGCCGGGAACACAGTCGTGTGAGTTTTCTGGAGAGGGAGAACCTGAGAGAGAAGCCCTTCCATTTGTAAATTGCATTTCTTTGTTTTATTTCTTTTTATTCTATTTTCCTGTTTTAATTAGGTTGCTTTAGTAATTTTTGTTAGGTATAGTATTTTGCACAATAGCATTTTTATTTTGAATCGTATTATCTTCACACTATGTGGGCACATCTTAATATCCGTTGCCGTTGGTGTGGAGCTACCTCCCACTCTAGTGATGAATGCCCTACGGAGAATAGTAGGCATAATTCTTATAGCCCAGCATATGGAGCACCAACTTCGTCTGATACTCCATATGGTGCGCGTAAGTCTTATGGCTACTCTGCTGAGCCTTTACCGTCTTCTTTTCGGCTTCAGCACCCGCTGTGCCAAAGAAGTCCGCTAGGCAGTGCCGGTTTTGTCAGAGCACTGATCATGTCTTGAAGGACTGTGCCGAGTATCTTCGCCAATTGGATGAGGATGACGAGCCGGATATCCGGATCGTCCCAATTCCTAACTCTGGCGGCACACCTTCAACATCCGGTTATGTGTCTTTGTCACCTTCACATCTTGAAGGGAATAGCATGGATACGGTCACTGGATGTGCGGCTGATCTATGCACCGACATTGCTGAGCCTATTCTCCATGTGCATCCACCACCTCTAGTGGATTCGATTCTTTGTGAGGATTCGGTGCTCGACTTTTATTCGAGCACTATTCCTCTCCCTGTTGTGCATACTACACTCGTCTCTGACGACATTGTTGATGATGTGTCGCAAGAGGAGGCTGGTGACTTTAGTGTCATGTCTGTTCCTATGGAGGAGGACAACCTTCCAGGTGAAGAAGAGTTTTCCTCAACACCGGTGGAGGAAGTCCAAATCTTAGGCATGGCCACTGTTCATCCCGCCGAACCTTGTAGCATTGAGGACAATGCAAACATTATTTTACTTCCCCAACCTGATGGGAGTGAGACCGGGATCACTCCCCCGATTGATGTTTATTTATGTTCTTCGTCTTCTTTATTTCTTGATCCCCTTCCTTCATCTGAGTCTATGCAGGTTGAATCTTCACAGGTACTTCAGGAGGACTTGGAGCTTTTTGCTCAAGTCAATGATGAGAGCATCCTCTCATGTGAGGAGGTTTATTCCCCCTCCGTAGAGGAAGCTCCACTCATTGCCTTCGCCTCTTGTTGCCTCCCTGTTGACGACTCCTTGCTAGGCAAGGATATTTTTGGTGAGTTGAGTGAGGATATCTCCTCCTCTTCTTACTTTCTTTTCCCTCTACCTGTGTCAAGCAGGTATTATTATTTAGGTAGAGGGGTGACTGCCTTATCTCTGTATCGGTACCAGCTACCGAAACGGATAATGGAGCAGTTACCTGTGCATTTTCTTTTTCATAGGCCCATTAGCTAGAACCTTCATGTTTTTAAATAAGTCGTGCTGGGATGACAATAACCCCAGTAGTTATCTTCTTTTTCTTGCATTTTTAATTTATCTAATCCTGCGTAGTTAGTTTATTTTAGTGTTTCTCTTTTCTTTTGTTTTTGCGGAGCTGACCCCTGCAGGTATTCTTCTGGTTGGGTGCTGCAGCTTGGTCTAGAGTTAATCGCCAATCTTCTGGCATGCTCACTTGCTGAGCATTGGGTACTCTCTTCCCCTAGCCCTATTTTGATTTTCCTGTCATATATTATGCGGATTGTTTAGTTTAAGTCTGAGGGAGAGTAGTTTTGTTCACCCGCTCACGTGCACTATTGCACTACATACTAGAAGATTTCATTTAAAATGTTTTATTTATTTTCATTGCACACCACAGCACCCACTCGAGCGTGCACTTAGCTATTGGCACGTCTTGAGCCGAACTCATTTCTTTTCGTGTGATTTGGAAAATCACTGTGCTGGCTTAGGATTATGAGGTGGAGTAAAATGTTGACTCCGGTAGTGCTCCTAGTCGAGTGCTCATGTCTCGTTTAGAAAATCGTGTAGATTCAATTTCTTTTTATGCTTTTAGTTTATATTTTTTTCTATTAGCGAAAATATTGTTTACTCTACTCAATTGGTGAATCCGGTGTGAATCAAACGGTAGCATAGGAATGTGTGTAGATGCTCGTTAGCCTCGTATTGCCCGAGTCGGGAGAAAGGATTATCTTTCTCGGTGGCTAGAACTTGCCCCAAGCGATTCTTGAAGCATGGGTATACGGTTAGTCAATTGCGTGAATGTGATATAGGCCATCATTTTGGCCCGGTTGAGCCTTTGTGCCCACTCCTATCGCTTTATCCTCGTTAGCCCAGTTGTGCCTACCCTTTCTTTGATTCAGCCTCACTGTTGTCTCACCAAAGCCTATACGCCAATCCTAGTCGCACACCCAAATTTGAGCTCTAGTATATTACTTTCATGATTGGGTTGTTGATGTAGTGTTATGTTTGTGAAAATGTGGATATGCATCATTGTTTAGATTGCTGAAAATATGTGAAAAGAAAAAGAAAATAAGAAAAAGAAGAGAAGTGAGAAGAAAAGAAGAAGATATGAGCTTTATTGAAAAAATCTGTGTATGAATGCATGTTTGGGAGTAGGCGGTGCACACACCCATGTAGTCAAATCCAAGTCTGGGGGTGTGGTGTACCCGCGTGTTTGTGTGGTGAATGAGGAGAATTTCTGAACTAGCTCATTTGGGTTTTTGTGTTTTAAACCTTCATGTTTATATTTGTTTATCCTCACCTAAACCCAAGTCTCATCTAAAACCTTAAGTCCTATTGATTCACGCATTTGAGTCAAACCAGTGCCGTGGAGAGAGTGCGAACGGGCAAGCTTATGGTCACCGACATTGATGGATTTCAATGGAGGTTGTCTCGAGCCCCGATCTTTGGCAATGCTCGCCTCAGCGTTCAGTTTACTTTCTTCATATGTACGACCTTATGATTCACCGTGATTCACTTTTTGAGTAAATGTAATATATAAATATGCCCCTAGAAAAGTACAAACTAATATGTACAATTAGAAATTTTGTCTACTGTATTTCTACGTGCATGAGCATGCGACTTCGCATGATACTCCGCTTTACAATTTCTATGCCAGCTATGTATTTTTCTCAGCCGCTTGAGGAATTTGTTTGCTCGGGACGCGCAAACAGGTAAGTCTGGGGGTGTGATGAGTCCTGATCATATACACATATTTGGACTCATCTGGGCCGTTTTTCTAGTCTTTCCACTGCACTTTAGCCTTGTTTTAGCTCATATTTGTCATTCTATGCTAGGTGCACTTCTTCGCCTAATTTGGTGTGTTTTATGTTTATTTTCTTTTGATAGCCTTATCGTATTGTTGAGTGCCACTTTCAGTGGCCTGATCAGCATTTCTGTAGAAACAGGAGTCGTGCAGGTGTTCCCGGTACAAATCTGTACAGGAACGCTGCGCACGATCACTGGTTCTACTGCGCACGACCACTGGTCGTGCGCCGCTGCTCGTGCGCACTTAACCCCCATTATCTGAGTTCTGTCTTCCTTATCGCACGACCACTTACGATAGTGCGCACGACCACCGGTCGTGCGCCACTGGTCGTGCGAACATTGTATTTTATAATTTTCTTACCTTGCAGGCTCCGTCCAGGCAGGCGCACGATCACAGGATGCTAGTGCGCACGACCACTGGTCGTGCGCCAATGACCGTGCGCACTGTTTATTCCAGCGCCTATAAATACTCCTGCTCGCGAATTAGGTCGGGATCTCCGATTTTTTTCCGCCTGAGTCCGCCGTTTCCTGCTCCGTTCCGCCCGATTTCACCCCTCCATCGCCGCCCACCATCGGGAGGTGCTCCGGGCTTGTTCTTCACGCCATTCTTGAGCCGGAGCTTCCTCTCGGCCTCCTCCTTCATCCAAGAGCTTCAAGGAAGGTTTAGCCGCCATCGCCATCAAGCAAGAGGAAGTTTGCAACCTCTACCGGATCGTGACACGAAGAAGACGGGCTCATTGGAGAGTAGTGACAGCTCTCTCTACCCCGGACGTAGTTGCGGACCGAGCTTGGACGCGGATTGACAACCCGGCGATTCCAACCGTGAATCTACAACGAGACTTCGGATTCGGTCGATTTCTTGCCTTATTCTTCTCTTATTGATGTGTATGTAGTTAGATCTATGTATTAAGATGAAGTTGCACTTAAACTAGTTTGTATTTCCATATATTTCATGTCTATGTGAAATGTTTGTTGTTTGAGTTGCTTGAGGTGCGCCCCATTCCATCCTCCATCCCGCCGTCACGTTCGTCGCCGCACTAGCAATTGCTAGTGGCGTGCTTGTCGAAGAGGTGCTTACGACCCTCACTCCGTTAGCCTACTCGCCCATCCGCCTACCGAAGCGTGGCATCGCGGCCCGTACTTCATCCCGCCTAACGAAGCAGCGCGCTCAAGGCCTGCATAGTTCGACTCCGCTTGCCTACTCGTCCATCCGCCCTTGCGACGCAGCGCGTTCAAGGCCTGCCTAGTCTCCATCCCGCCAAGCGAAGCATTGCATAGCGGCATTGCATAGGAGTAGTTGTAATCTTTTATTTTATTATTCGCAAACCAAACCAACCATCCATTGTAACCCCGACCAAGGACTTCGATCTCAAGTCCTTCCTCGAAACCTAACTCCACCTTACTGTGTTCCTTGAGAGATTCGATACTTGGGGATTTACTTCCTCATATTATTACTTGACAACGACCGGTTCACTGCCGTTCGGATCGCAGTCTCGCTACCGCCTATAGCGGCGTGCAGGATTTGCGCAACAAGAGCAAGGCTTACAAGTTATACAACCCGGTGACGGGGAAGGCCATAGTCTCGAGGGATGTGGTGTTTGAAGAAGACGGCTGCTGGAGCTGGGATGAGGAGACAAGGAACATGAAGGGGATGTTCTTTGAAGATGAGGAAGAATGTGGTCATGAAGCAGGAGCTGAGGATGGTGGAGTTGATCCACCATCACCACCTAGTGGAGATTCATGGGGAGCTTGCACTCCCAACTCAAGTGGAGGCAGTTCTAGTGGAGCAAGCACTAGTGGAAGCAAAGTTGATCGTCCTCAACCTAGGATGAGGAGGATGGAGGAGATCTACGAGGAGACGGCACCGACACTTAATAATTTTTCTTTGTATTGTTTGTTGGCAGATTGCGAGCCGCACTCCTATGATGAAGCCACCCAGGAGAAATCTTGGAAGATGGCGATGGATGCTAAGATAGCTTCCATAAAGAAGAATGATACTTGGAGGTTGGTCGATCCACCCGCAGACCACAAACCCCTCAGGGTGAAGTGGGTCTACACATTAAAGAAGAACAAGGATGGAGCTGTGGAGAAGCACAAGGCGAGACTCGTCGTGAAGGGCTATAGGCAAGTCCAAGGAGTGGACTATGACGAGGTCTACGCCCCAGTGGCGAGGATCGACACCATCAGGTTGATCATCGCGCCCGCAGCTCACCATGGGTGGAAGGTCTCGCAGATGGATGTGGTGTCGGCCTACCTCAATGGCTACTTGGAGGAAGATGTGTACATCGAGCAGCCTCCTGGATATGAAGTGAGGGGCGGTGTGCAAGTTGAACAAGGCGTTATATGGCTTAAAGCAAGGGGCTCGCGTGTGGAATGGAAGGATAACTGCATACCTTCATAAGCACGGCTACAGGAAGTGTCCCTACGAGTATGCTCTTTACACTAAGGTGGAAGAAAACGGTGATATCATGATCGTATGCTTGTACGTAGACGATATGATATTCACCGGGAACAACCCGGCTATGTTCGAGGATTTCAAGAAGATGATGAAGAGAGAGTTCGGGATGACGGACTTGGGAGAGTTGACCTATTTTTTGGGTGTCGAGGTGAAACAGGATGAAGACGACATCTTCATCTCGCAGAAGAAGTACGCGGAGGAAATTTTGAAAAAGTTCCAGATGGAGGATAGCAACACTATCTCCAGTCCCGCTGATGCAGGGTTGAAGCTGAGGAAGGACTCCAAGGAAGGAGCGGTCGACTCCACCGTTATTCAAAAGTTTGGTGGGAAGCCTACGCTACCTGACCTTTACCCGACCAGACATTATGTACGTTGTTGGAGTAGTGAGCAGGTACATGGAGGAGCCAAAGCAGGATCACTTCACGACTGCGAAGAGGATCCTGAGATATGTGAACGGGACGAGAGGTCATGGCCTGGTGTACTCCACTGGAGAGGATTTGAAGTTCGTCGGATACTCGGACAGCGATTACGGGGGAGACGTGAATGATCGGAAGAGCACTTCCGGGTATGTTTTTCAAATAGGGACCGGCGCGTTCTCATGGAGTTCAAAGAAGCGGGCTACGATAGCCTTATCTTCCTGTGAGGCGGAGTATATAGCAGCCGCGACAGGTACTTGCCAGGCTATTTGGTTAAGGAATCTCTTGGGAGAACTGCACTATCCACCGGATGGGCCCGTGACCATGTATGTTGACAATATGTCCGCCATCCAACTCGCGAAGAACCTTGTGCTGCATGGGCGCAGCAAACACATAGAGACGAGGTATCATTTCCTTCGTGAGCAGGTGGAGCTGAAGACCGTGGAAGTTGTGTATTGCCCTACCGGAGAGCAGGTCGCGGATATTTTCACTAAGGCTTTGAAGGTGGAGACGTTCGAGAAGCTCAAAGGCAAACTCGGCATGTGCTGCCAAGTTTGAGGGGGAGTTTGTTGGATCTTGACTTTGTTGACCGGGTTAACTTATTTTATCTTATTTAAGTTTATATGGTTTTGTATTAATTGAAAAGGAGGAGAGAGAAGAACCGCATTTATTGCGGAGAGAGGTAGAAAGGTTTTTGTTTTGCCTATAAATAGGCCCTTGTATTTGTTTTGATGTTGTTGAAAAGAATAGATTTTTTTTCCCTGCGTACAGGAGCTAGAGAGAGAAAGAGAGAGAAAGAGAGAGAAGTGAGAGCGAGAAGTGAGAGAGAGAAATATAAATCCCACAGGAATTTTTCCTCTCGCCATCTACATCTCGCCCACCCTCATCTCTCCAGCCCGACATCTCGCGTGGGTAGAGCTCTCTGCCAGCAGCCCTGTCAAGCCAGCCATCTCGCGTACAACCCCCCGCAGGAGGATCTCGCCGGTGCTGGACGTGGAGGTGAGGAGCAGCCCGCTCGCGTGGACGTGGAAGTGAAGGGGAACAGCTCGCACTCGCCTGGTGGTGTTCTCGCCGGTCCAGCTCGCGTGGGACTGTGTCTCGCCGAGAGTAGAAGAGATCGGGGTGTGTAGTACTCGCCGTGAGTGGTGCTCGCAGAAGTCGGGTGCGTTTGCCGTGGAGGTGTTCGCCAAGTGTTGTATCGGGAGATTGAGAGGACGTGTGCCCATACATCACGCTTCCAACAAGCATATTATTAGGATCGCGATTCGGATTTTGTAAATCGATTCGGATCTTACCTAGGATTTAAATTGACACATCGACGGTTGGGATCGCGATCCGGATCTTAGGATCTTTAGGATCACGATCCCGACCCGATTCTACCGGTACGGCCAAAGGGAAATAGAAACATGTCCAACCCTATCTCGACCCATTAAACCGGTCCAACGCCCATAACCCATTGCTTAACCTTATCCCAATCCAGCGCCCATACCCCCTCACAGAATCATATCATGTACTTTACCATATCCCATGTGTAGATTGTCAACTGCAAACTGAGGTCAAGAGCGACGTCTTCGGTCGCTTCCAGTCCAGACAATGTCTTCTTTTTCCTTCCTTACCAGGTTCCGTTTTAAGTGGTGTCAGTGTCTTATCTTATATTTCTGCGTATGAACAATCCAGTGGCTTCCTACTTTCAGGCCGACGTCTTCTCTTCCTTTCTAGTGTACGAGCAATGTAGCGGTTAGAAATCTAATATACGAGCAATTCAAGCTTCCTGCTTCCAGCGTACGAGCAATACAGTTGCCTGGGTTCGTCTTCCTGCATCTAGGCTTCCACTAATCAATCAGTCCGGATTTGTTTCTATTGTCAGTAGACATTGAGTGTCCTACCTGAAACTGAAAGTAAACTTAGGCTTTGTTTGGTTGGGCGTTTCGCCTCCTCCGTTTGGAGCAAACGCCGCCGGACGGAGGGTAAACAAATGGGCGCCAGTGGCGTTTGCTCCATTTGCACCCGCCGGACAGAGGAAAAGGCACCTAAATGGAGCTTTTCGAACCCCGCCTCCCCCCCTCCGGTTCCAATGCTCCGTTTGGACCCACCGGCTGCATCCGCCACCGCCGAACCAAATGAAGCCTTAGTGTGATATTATCTTTTTGATTTAGTTATTCAAAAAATATTTAATATAATTTATTCACATACTGCTCAATTTATTGATTTTTTGTTAATTGAGCATGTAATTGGATGATACAAAATTCAATTTTATATTTTAGTCTTAATTTTTGAATGTTGTAGGATATTGCGATCCTCGATCCGATCCTATGATCTGATCCGATCCAACTTCGAAACGATCTCACCTAGGATCTCGATCTTGACAACCTTACTAGTAAGTAGAAAATAATGAAGAGGCCATCTTTTTGTTAGTGTGATCTCAAGGCCGCGGCTTAACATTCTGTTTGATTATGCTTTCGGAACTTCTGCAAGACTGTCATTCTTTTTGGTAGGAAGAGCTTTGTTCTATAAATCTCTAAGAAGCTCATTTGAGTTTAATTCTTTCTTATAAATAGCTTTCTCATTGAATTACAAATGCGAGCAGTTTTTTATTTCCTCCAACGCAGCTTCATGTGTTTTACCTTTCTCTATTTTTCTGCCCACAGCAGCAGGCGGTGCCCGTTGAGGCTCTATTTGGGATAACACTGGCATTTTTCTTACCAGCAATTAGAATTCTTGTGATGCTTCTGGTGCAAATTTTGTTTTTTTAGGTCAAGGCGTTCGTGATCACTAACGTTTATGTACTTCGGCATGTAGTGACCTTTTGAGGAAATATCACTCACATCCACAATTATCCAAACTCTACATGTGTTTTTCACCACTACTAATACTCTCTCACCACTCTCCTAGACAGAGTACGGCAACAATCCTTCATTTGCTCGATATTCGTCTTGAGGTCTCGGTTTCTTCTCACATCGCTGCCCTACATTTTGTGATTCATGATTCTCGCATGCATGGGATATCTCCTTCGTTCACGCACGTATTTCAGGTGATTTTATTCCTTGCTCTGTTGCGACTTCGTTTCCTAGTTATTATTTGTGGATTGCTGCAAGTTTTTTCCACTTGCAATCAAAATCAAAATTTATTTTTAGTTGGAAGAGCTTATAGTCATGCTAGTTTTGACCTATTTGATTCACTCCTACAATTTTCATATTTTATGCCCTACTTCCCTGACATTTGATTTCCTTTGTAAAAATGAAAAGGTGATGTATATAATGTTGAGATTTGAAGAATATTTTCTCAATTTAAATTTGAAATTAAATCAGGATAAGAACTACTCAGGTGATTTGAATTTTGATTTTGATTTTATTAATTAAATTTACTTTTGGAATTAACTAATAATCAAGTCAAAGTTCGTTACCTAAAATTAGCCCAATAAAATTTATTTTCTCGCCATATTTTTTAACAAAATGATTGGAGATTTATTAGGGTTTTATTTCTAAATAAATAAAAGGAATAGATGTTTCTGTACTAAACATTAATCTCAAAATAAAAGTTCCATTTTGCATACTTTAAAAAGCTCAGTGCAGCAGGGAGAAGCTGAGAGTTACTGAAGCGGGGTTATTTGTGAAAAAAAAAAACGCGTGTAAAAGCGCGGAGATGCATGATAAATAATGGGTAATGATATGGGTAGATTGTTTTGGCTATTGGCAAATCAAGGATTTGAAAATTTAAGTATTTTTTCTCCTTCTCATTTCTACTAAGGGCAGCCCGATCATTTCTCCTGCTGGAACCGATGGAATATGCTGCCGGTGGCAAACTTTCGAGTTATTCTTCCGCTCAGCAGAGATTCCGCCCTCAATTCCCTATTCAGGCGCGGCCTTAGGGGACACACAGTCCATCGCCACCTCATTCCAAAAAGGAACGTACCAACTGGTATCAGAGGATTTGTTCCTCCGGCTGCCGCTGATTTCATGTCGATGCTCCGGGACCGATGCATCACCCTTATCCTGGAGGCCTTCGATTGTCTCGATAAGTCATTCGACCGCATGTACCAAAAGATCGACGTGCTCCCACACGCTATACCGCCTTAGCCGCCACCAGCAACGCCAACGCCGCCATCGCCGCCGCCACCGCCGCCGTCAATGCCATCGTTGTCGCCGCCAACGCCATCGTCGTCGCCGCCAACTCCAATGCCATCGTCGCCGCCGCCAACGTCATCGTCGCCGCCGCCCTCGCCATCGTCGCCAAAGCCAATGCCATCGTCGCCGCCAACTCCAACGCCATCGTCGCCAACGCCATCGTCGTCTCCGCCAACTCCAATGCCATCGTCGCCGCCGCCAACACAAATTTGGTTTAACATTAAAAGTCTTGGTCTGACATTAACATTCTCGGTCTGTCATTAACATTGAGCTGTCATTAGCCAAAGTTGGTTTGCCCATATCACCACCCTAAATAATAGATGGTCTGGGAGAGCGCAACAATGCCCAAAAACAATGCATGCTATCATTGCCTATTTGAATGAAATTTTGCGCAGTACAATGAAAGATGTAGGGAGACAAAATGACTAATCGACTATTACTTGATATTAGGGTTTAGGGTCAGTGAAAAAGCGACTATAACTTCCTATGAGAGAAAAAGAAAGAGAGCAGTAATGATTTTGAGCAGGGAATATTTTTGGTGTAGACCTTGTTGGCTCACTTGGCGTTAATCTCGTATTTTTAATTTTCATGTTGTTCATTGTTGGGATCGTGACACCTCACCGATCCGTGTGCTCTAGTAATTCCTAAATAGAGTGAATCCTATTTTTGGAGGTAATCATTCACGTGAAATCAAAAGGAGGATTTAGAGAGGAGGAGGCCGGCGGCGGTGTCTTTGACGCGACCATTTCTGAGATCCGGAGATCTCGGCGAAGCTTTGTTTCGGCGGCGTGCGATGGCGGCATCATCCGGTCGGTCCAGGCGGGATCGGCTTCTGGCCAAGCAAGCAGCGACGACTCCGGCGATCGGTCCAGTGTAAACTCGCTTCGTCTCTCGCCATATCTCCGATCCTTGTTCGTCTCAGTGTAAACTCTGTAAACTCTCTGATTTTTATAGTGGATCTTCTCCGGTGCTCTCCCCGTGGACATAGGAGCTTCTCTCTGAACCACGTATATTTTTGTGATGTCTGTGTGCTTGAAATCTCGTTCAGTATTTATTTTATTTTGCGCTATTGCTTGTGCTCGATTTAAATTCTATTGCGCTACCGCGGTACTCGGTCCGATTTCATAACAATTGGTATCAGAGGGAGGTTCCGCGGGGGTGATCGTCTGGACGTTCCGATTTTTTTTTATTTGGGTCAACGGTAGGTGACGACACGGTCCGCTCCCTACCTTCTCAGATCTGATTCGTGAACATTATTCAGATTGCCCAGTAGCTCTGCGAGCAAAGCAATGGCGGCAAAATTCGAGATTTCAAAGTACGATAGAAAGATTGATTTTGGTTTTTGGCAAAAGCGGATCAAGGCGGTCCTCGTTCAGCAAGGTCTCCACAAGGAGCTCCTCAGCAAGGAGAAGTCCGGAAAGAAGGATGACGAATGGGAGGAATTGGATCTGAAGGCCATCAGCACGATCCAGTTTTGGCTAGCCGACGAGGTCATGTATAACGTAGTCGACGGTGAGACTACAGCAGAATTATGGAAGAAACTGAGTTGTACACGTCTAAGTCTCTCACGAATAAGCTTTACGTGAAGAGACAGTTATACAGCTTGAGGATGTCCAAGAGCAATCAGCTGCTGGAGCACATGAACGTGTTCAACAAACTTATCTCCCACCTGTGGAGCATGGACATAAAGGTTGAAGAGGAAGACCAGACTCTTCTATTACTGTCTTCTCTACCGAAGTCCTATGACCATCTGGTCACCACAATCCTCTACGGAAAGGATACACTTAAGATGGAGGAGGTGATGACAACGCTGCTCTCAAATGAAACGAGGAGCAAATCTGACCCTAGCACCAGTGAGGGTTTGTTCGTGAAGAACAAGGAACCGGTCAGAGGAAGATCAACAGACAAAGAGAAGAAAGTCAATCGACCCAGGAACCAGTGTCACTACTACAAGGAAGAAAGGCACTGGAAAAACAACTGTCCGAAGAAAAAAGGCGAAAAAGAAGAATCAGGAACCACAGCAGGTGGATGTGGCTTCAGTCCCTGAGAGTGACGTTGATGTACTTCATGTACAATCCACTCTTGACACCACAGATGCGTGGATTATGGATACTGGGTGTACGAATCACATGTGCCCAAACAAAGAATGGTTCTTCAGCTTCAGGCAATGTGACGGCGGTCGCGTTCGGATGGGGAACGACTCAGAGTGCAAGACGCTCGGGTATAGGTGTTGAAATTATTGAAGTGGAGTGGAAGGTGGCCGGCGGTCTGATTATTGGAGACCGCAGAGACCGCGCGGTCTCTGTGTTGGTGCTCTGCCGGTCTGGTTCTGGCGGTCTGCTGGTTGGTCGATCTGTTCTTGTATTTCCGGTCTCTTCCCGGGTTGTTCTGCTTGATTGGTCTATCTTCTTCGTAGAAGACCGGGCGGTCTGTTCTTGTATGTTCCGGTTTCTTCCCGGGTTGTTCTGCTTGGTTGGTCTATCTTCTTTGTAGAAGACCGGGCGATCTGTTCTTGTGTAACCGCTGTGACCGGGCGGCTTATGCAGGGTGGTCTGGCGACTTGTCTGAAGTCGGCCAGATGTTCTTGACTTGCTCTTGGTGATCTAAGGGAGGAGTGTGCTTGTGTCCGTGCGGCTTTTGCGCGGTCTTGTGTTCGCGCGACTTGTGCGCTGTCTGCTGCTGATCTACGGTCTTGGACAGGATGTTGTCCAAGTGGTGTGATCGCGCGGTCTGCTTTGTGAGACCGCTGGCGATCTGGCGGGTGGTGAGTGTATCTCTCTTGCGGCGGTGACGACATCCGTCTTGTCGCCTATAAATAGGGGTGCATGGCCCGTCATTCATAACGAGAACTGTAAGAACTAGAGCTGGGTTGTTTCATGCGGTCTCACTTTGAGGTCGGGCAGTCTCGGAAGCGAGTTGACTGTTTGTTGTGTTCGCAGGTTTGCGGTCAGCAGGTTTGCGGTCAGCAGGTTGCGGTCTCCTTCCTTGGTGATTTCCCAGCGGCTTGAATAAACAGTTCGGCAGCGGCTTGTCTGCGAACTGGTTTATGTTGTTCTTGTGCTGTTCGCAACGAGCTCAGCGATCAGGCGACCTTCGGCGGTTAGGCGATCTGAGTTGCGGTCTGGCGACAGCTTCTGCTCTTCGTTCAATTCAATAAGCTCCAGTTCGTGTGGTTTGAGGTGGCGGTCTGACAGTACAGGTCAAGCCGGGTGATCTGAGTTGCGATCTTGCCTGTTTCTGTTCGTGCGGTCTCAGGTCAAGCCGGGCGATTTCTGGAGTTCAGCGGTCTGTGCGGTCTCTGCTTGTCAAGCCGCCAGATTTGTATTTTGGTGTGTTTTGTTCTTCTCCTTCGTGATTCTTATGAATCATGTCTCGTCATGTATGTCTCCAAATGTAAATGAAGTTTTGTGATTCAATAAAGTCTATTGTGTTGTTGTATGGCATTGTGGTTGTTTGGTTATAACTCAGTTGATGCAACTCCTGCTTACTCCTAAACGATTCAAATCAAAAAATTTAACATGGTATCAGAGCGAGGTTGTTGGAGTGGATAAGCAGTGATCAACTTGAGTTGCCATCATCTTTGTGAAGAAGAGACCACATAGTTTGCCATGGAAGTTGGACACGCAAGAGGGCTTGGTATTGAAATCCTCACATCGACTAACTACAAGAAGTGGAGGTCGTGTATGGAGAGTTACTTACTTGGCGAGGATCTATGGGAAATAGTTGGAGGAGAAGACACACAAGAAGTGTTTTTGGCAGGAGATAATATGGCAGAGGTGAGAATTTGGAGGAGGACTAATGCAAAGGCAGAGTTCACACTCAAGAGGGCTATCTCACCAGAGCTATTCGATCACATCATTGGATGTAAATCTGCTGCTGAAATTTGGACGTCTTTGGACGGGCTGTTTAATAAGAAGAATGTAGCTCGGCTACAGTTTCTTGAAAATGAGTTGGCGAAGGCCTCTCAAGGTGATCTATCTATCTCTACCTTCTTTCTCAAGATGAAGAACCTCACAGCCGAGATTTCTGCATTGGACCCTGATGAGCCCATCTCGGAGGCAAAACTGAAGAGGCATATCATCCGCGGATTGCGGAAGGAGTATCTTGCCTTTGTGACGTCAGTTCAGGGTTGGGCAAATCAACCATCTCTGTTGGAGCTGGAAAACTTACTTGCTTCGCAGGAAAGTTTGGCAAGATAGATGGCGGGGACTTTTATCTCTGGGGGAGATAGTGATGTGTTGTTCTCTGGGAAGAAAAAGAAGAAGTGGGAGAAGAAGAAGCCAGGTCATGATGGACCCTCTACTTCAGGTCAGCAGGATAGGGGTTATGCTTCTAAGTCTGATGGGAAGAAGAAGGGAGAGGGACCAAGGTGTTCCAGGTGCAATAAGACCGGCCACTTCAAGAAGGATTGTCGGGTTAATCTTTAGCCGGGACATGCAGCGGAGAAGGAGAAGCCAAAGTCTGATGAAGCTGGATGGGGAGGAGCCTTTGCGGCTAATATGACGGCGATGCCCGTTAAGGCCTTGGCTGCTATCAACTTCGAAGAGGATTGGATCGTGGATTCAGGGTGTGGGCATCACCTCACCGGGGATGAATCAAAGTTCTCTTCTTTGGTACCTTACTCAGGTAACGACGCAATCATTACGGCTGATAATTCTGTTCATGCAGTAGAACAAGAAGGTGTTGTCTCTCTGAGCAGTGATAAGGGTCCACTCACATTGAGGAGTGTTTATCACGTGCCGGGTATGAAGAAGAATCTCTTCTCTGTGACCAATGCGGTCGATGCCGGTTATCACGTTCTGTTTGGCCCAACAGAAGTGAAGTTTCTTAAAACTCAACCGGAGATAAAGGGAGATGTTATTCATGTTGGAAAGTGGGTAAAGGACTTGTTCGTTTTATCGACAAGTACCTATGTTGATAAGATGAAGACCAATGATAGCGCGGCTATCTGGCATGAAAGGTTGGGGCATGTAGGCATGGACAAATTGAAGGCTATGGCGGTAAGGGGCCTTGTCAAGGGCTTGCCTAGCTTGTCCTCTTATGGAGATGGTCATGTTTATGCGGGATGTCAGTTTGGTAAGTCTCATCGACTTCCATTTGATAAATCGCAAACAAGATGCAAAGCGCCGTTGGAGTGCATTCACGGTGATTTGATGGGACCGACTGCCACCCCAAGCCTTGGAGGCAACAGATATATGTTGGTGTTGATTGACGATTACACCAGATATGTCTGGGTGTATTTTTTGAAAGAGAAGTCGGAAGCTTTTGTAAAGTTCGTGAAGTTCAAGGAGCTGGTGGAATGTCGGTTAGGCCTGCGGGTGAAAAAATTGAGAACTGACAATGGTGGGGAGTTCACCTTTGGTGAGTTCTCAAGTTTTTGCAGGAAGCACGGCGTCCGGAGAGATCTCACTTGTGCCCATACTCCACAGCAAAACGGCGTTGCGGAGAGGAAGATCCGTCATCTGACAGAAACTTGCAAATGCTGGCTTCATGCCAAGAGTATCCCAAAGTCCTTTTGGGCAGAGGGAATGTCTTGTGCGGCATACGTCATCAACAGGATGCCTTTAAGTCCTATCAACATGAAGACCCCTCACGAACTGATGTTCAAGGAGAAGCCAAGTGTTGCACACCTTCGGGTGTTCGGGTCAACCTGTTATGTGCATATCCCTGATTCTCTTCGGACAAAGCTAGATGCGAAAGCAAGGAAGCTAGTCTTTGTTGGATATGATGAGCGGAAAAAGGGGTGGAGATGCATGGATCTTGAGACACGGAGATCAGTGGTATCTCGGTATGTGGTGTTCGATGAGGTGACTTCCTACAAGGGGAGTTCAGGAGTTAAACTACCGGAGAGCAGGGTTGATGAAGAAGGAAAGGCTGCGGGAAATCTTCAAGTGGAGTTGCCTGTTTCACCAGGGGCTCCAGTTGTGTCAAGCTCTGAGATGGAGGCTTCAGGTTCTGGAAGCAGGGGAGCGATGCTCCAAGTTCGTCTAGAAGAGGAGCTAGCACAGAAGAAGCAGCTGAGGAGGTGGTTAGTCAGGAGCAACCTCTTAGGAGGTCGAAGAGGACTATCAAGCCATCGGATCGATACACAGGAGGAAACATGGTGAGCTTTGTCTCATGTTTCTTTGTTGGTCCCTTGAATGAGAGGGAGCCGTCGAGCTTTGAGAAGGCCAAAGGCGTGAAGCAGTGGGACATTGCTATGCAGGAGGAGATGGATGCTCTCAAGAAGAATGAGACTTGGTCTCTAGTGCCCAGGCCCAAGGGCATTACCCCTGTGACATGCAAATGGGTTTATAAGCTCAAGAAGAAAGCTGACGACACAATCGAGCGATACAAGGCTCTCCTTGTGGCTCGCGGGTTCTCACAGCAGTATGGAGAAGATTATGATGAGACGTTTAGTCCAGTGGCAAAGATGACTTCGGTTCGATTTGTTATTGCTTTGGCGGCATCCAATGGATGGGAGATTTGGCAGCTCGACGTGAAGAATGCTTTTCTATACGGAGAGATTGACAAGGATATCTTCATGATCCAACCGCCGGGCTTCATCTCGGAGGATTGTCCGGACTATGTCTGCAAACTGAAGAAGGCCCTGTATGGGTTGAAGCAAGCGCCTCGGGCGTGGTATGGAAAGATCGCGGAATATTTTCTATTCTGCGGGTTCTTTGCTTCAGACTCTGATTCTAGCTTGTTCGTCAAGAAGGAAGGGGTGCTTCGGGTTATTGTTCTGCTGTATGTGGATGACATGATTGTCAACGGGAACTCGAAGGAGGCAGTAGCGAGGCTGAGAGCCGAGCTTGCTATCAGGTTTGAGATGAAGGATCTGGGTGAGCTTCACCATTTTCTTGGACTCGAGGTTCAGAGGCGGGAGAGC
Source organism: Dactylorhiza incarnata (assembly GCA_033032865.1). Taxonomy (NCBI): domain Eukaryota; kingdom Viridiplantae; phylum Streptophyta; class Magnoliopsida; order Asparagales; family Orchidaceae; genus Dactylorhiza; species Dactylorhiza incarnata. Next base: position 18,320,209 of record JAWHQI010000018.1, read on the forward strand.
GGAGTGCTCATTTCTCAGGCTGGATATGCGGAGCGGATCGTTCAGCGATTCGGCATGGAGGAAGGGAAGAGCAACTCTATACCTCTGGAACAGCATCATAAACTTCGGAAGGATGAGGGGAGAGTTCTATCTGATCCGTTAGTTTTCCGAGCTCTGGTTGGGAGCTTGATCTACTTGACGATCACAAGGCCTGATATTGCTTATGCAGTTGGCAAGGTGAGTCGGTACATGGCAGAACCACGGAAGCCTCATCTTCTGGAAGCAAAAGGAATTTTGAAATATGTGAAGTCGACCTTTGATTTGGGTCTCCTATATAGGAGAGGGTCAAGCTTGGAGTTGCTTGGATATATGGATGCTTATTACGGGGGAGATGTGGATGATCGGAGATCAACGTCTGGTTTTGTCTTTATGACAGGCCCCACAGCTATTTCTTGGTGCAACAAAAAGCAGGACTCAGTGTCTGTATCTACCACAGAAGCGGTATACAAGGCATCGGCCTTGGCAGCTCAGGAAGCCGTTTGGCTCAGGAGGTTGGTGGAGGACGTTCATGAGGAGGTTCGAGGTCCCACTATGCTACGCGGGGACAATGAGAGTGCTCTCAAGCTGGTTAATAATCCAGTTTGTCACGCGATGACCAAGCATATTGAGATTGAGCACCATTTCATTCGTGATAAAGTGTTGGGAGGATCTCTTATGGTCGAGCATGTTCGGAGTGCGGACAATGTTGCAGACATCTTCACAAAGCCGCTGGCGAAGGGACCGTTTACTCGGTTGCGGAGTTTACTTGGGCTAGTTTCCACTTCCCACTTCAAGGGGGAGTGTTGAAATTATTGAAGTGGAGTGGAAGGTGGCGGCGGTCTGATTATTGGAGACCGCAGAGACCGTGCGGTCTCTGTGTTGGTGCTCTGCCGATCTGGTTCTGGCGGTCTGCTGGTTGGCCGGTCTGTTCTTGTATGTTCCGGTCTCTTCCCGGGTTGTTCTGCTTGGTTGGTCTATCTTCTTCGTAGAAGACCAGGTGGTCTGTTCTTGTATGTTCCGGTCTCTTCCCGGGTTGTTCTGCTTGGTTGGTCTATCTTCTTTGTAGAAGACCGGGAGGTCTGTTCTTGTGTAACCGCTGTGACCGGGCGGCTTATGCAGGGTGGTCTAGCGACTTGTCTGAAGTCGGCCAGATGTTCTTGGCTTGCTCTTGGTGATCTAAGGAAGGAGTGTGCTTGTGTCCGCGCAGCTTGTGCGCGTTCTTGTGTTCGCGCGACTTGTGCGCGGTCTGCTGCTGATCTGCGGTCTTGGACAGGATGTTGTCCAAGTGGTGTGATCGCGCGGTCTGCTTTGTGAGACCGCTGGCGATCTGGCGGGTGGTGACTGTATCTCTCTTGCGGCGGTGACGTCATCCGTCTTGTCGCCTATAAATAGGGGTGCATGGCCCGTCATTCATAACGAGAACTGTAAGAACTAGAGCTTGGGTTGTTTCGTATGGTCTCACTTTGAGGTCGGGCGGTCTCGGAAGCGAGTTGACTGTTTGTTGTGTTCGCAGGTTTGCGGTCAGCAGGTTGCGGTCTCCTTCCTTGGTGATTTCCCAGCGGCTTGAATGAACAGTTCGGCAGCGGCTTGTCTGCGAACTAGTTTATGTTGTTCTTGTGTTGTTCGCAGCGAGCTCAGCGATCAGGCGACCTTCGGCGGTTAGGCGATCTGAGTTGCGGTCTGGCGACATCTTCTGTTCTTCGTTCAATTCAATAAGCTCCAGTTCGTGCGGTCTGAGGTGGCGGTCTGACAGTACAGGTCAAGCCAGGTGATCTGAGTTGCGATCTTGCCTGTTTTCTGTTCGTGCGGTCTCAGGTCAAGCCGGGCGGTTTCTGGAGTTCAGCGGTCTGTGCGGTCTCTTCTTGTCAAGCCGCCAGATTTGTATTTTGGTGTGTTTTGTTCTTCTCCTTTGTGATTCTTATGAATCATGTCTCGCCATGTATGTCTCCAAATGTAAATGAAGTTTTGTGATTCAATAAAGTCTATTGTGTTGCTGTCTGGCATTGTGGTTGTTTGGCTATAACTTAGTTGATGCAACTCCTGCTTACTCCTAAACGATTCAAATCAAAAATTTTAACAATAGGCAGCATTCGAATCAAGATGTTCGGCGGAACAATCAGAACCCTTACAGATGTAAGGTACGTGCCCGATCTCAGGAAAAGTCTGATTTCCTTAGGTACTCTGGAGGCAGCCGGTTACTCCTACACCGGTGAGGGTGGATATGTAAAGGTCAAGAGAGGCGCTCTAGTGATCATGAAAGGAGAGCTCTCTGGCACTCTCTACAAGCTAATCGGCACTACCATCGCCGGCGATGCGGCGGTCTCTACGACGTCAGATGAGGATTCCTCTTTGTTGTGGCATGCCATGCTTGACCACATGAGCGAGAGAGGACTGTTAGAGTTTCACAAGAAGGGTCCACTGACAAGAGTCAAGTTCAAGCACTGTCTTGACTTGGCTCATATTCGCGCATGTTAATTGGGGTGACCCCGGGGAGAGGGGGTAGTTCGCCGAAGAGAAGAGATCCAAGCTGCAGGTGAAGTTTATCGTGTGAGTCGTCAAGGTGGAGATTGTTGGGATCGTGACACCTCACCGATCCGTGTGCTCTAGTAATTCCTAATTAGAGTGAATCCTATTTTTGGAGGTAATCATTCACGTGAAATCGAAAGGAGGATTTAGAGAGGAGGAGGCCGGCGGCGGTGTCTTTGACGCGACCATTTCTGAGATCCAGAGATCTCGGCAAAGCTTTGTTTTGGCGGCATGCGGTGGCGGCATCATCCGGTCAGTCCAGGCGGGATCGGCTTCTGGCCAAGCATGCAGCGACGACTCCGGCGATCGGTCCAGTGTAAACTCGCTTCGTCTCTCGCCATATCTCTGATCCTTGTTCGTCTCAGTGTAAACTCTGTAAACTCTCTGATTTTTATAGTGGATCTTCTCCGGTGCTCTCCCCGTGGACGTAGGAGCTTCTCTCCGAACCACGTATATTTTTGTGTCGTTTGTGTGCTTGAAATCTCGTTCCGTATTTATTTTATTTTGCGCTATTGCTTGTGCTCGATTTAAATTCCGTTGCGCTACCGCGGTACTCGGTCCGATTTCATAACATTGCAAATGGTCAAAGCCACATTTTCCACTTTCCTATAATGTAACTCTATTGTTTTTGGGCAATCTTATAAGGAGTCCTATTACGGCTAAACGTAGTCCATTGATAAAGTGACCATCAGAGCGGGGCGTTGATTCTACAATGGTTGGATCAAATCTTACGCTAAAGTGATGGGCGGTGATGGCGGACATCATCACGACGACTCCGCTAACAGTGGCAGACGGCCGCTGGTAGTGCATCAAGCAAAGGAGGCGGGGGTAACACTGCGTCACCCGATGCTTATGCGTACAAACTATGCGGATTGGGCTCTCTTGATGAGAATAAATCTACAGGCTTAGTGAGTCTGGGAGGATATCGAGCCGGGTGACGCTGAGTACCGACTTGATAGGATGGTGTTAGCAGCCATCCTCCAAGCTGTACCACCAAAGATGTTATCCACGTTGGGGGTGAAGGACTCCGCCAAGCAGGCGTGGATACCGTGCGAACGATGCGCATGGGGATTGAGCGAGTCCTAAAGGCGAAGGCGCAGACACTTCACAACAGGTTTGAAGAGATCCGCATGAAGGAAATTGATGGCCACAGAGAAGAGAACTCAGATGGTGGTAAGACGAGCGACAGGGGAGAAGGTGTCAAAGAAGTCAACCCCATATGTCTGAGTAAAACCTTTGGCAACCAAACGAGCTTTATAACGGTCCACGGAGCCATCCACATGATATTTGATCACAAACACCCATCTACACCCAACAATATCTGCTCCAAGAGGAAGAACAAGGGTCCAAGTGCCACGTTCCTGAAGTGTGGAAATTTTTTCATCAATGACATACTTCCACTGTGGTATAGTAAGAGCTTCCTAATAAGTAGCTGGTGTGACAGTATCTGAAATAGCAATAGCAAAAGCTCTAGCGGAAGGAGTGAGTTGAGCATAGGTGACAACATCATGAATAGAATGTTGCGTACAAGAGCGAACTCCCTTTCGATGAGCAATAGGTAGATCATCAGCAGGAGAGTCATCATCCGAAGAAGAGAGAGCTGGCCCAAGAGGTGGGAGAGGAGGCCCCGGAGTAGGAGGACAGGTGGTAGGAGACTCTGTAGGAGGTTTAGGTAAAGGACGAGGGAGTGGTGTTGGAAGGAGAGGTGTAGTATAGGTTGGGGGTGGAGGAGGCGGGGCAGAAATGATAGGAGAGGAAGTAGGAGGGTCAGGAGGCGGAGAGGTGGAGGTTGTAGAGAAATATGGTATAGTCTCAAAAAAGGTGACATCAACTGAGACATATTGTTTGCGAAGTAGAGGATCATAGCACATGTAACCTTTCTGAGTTGGAGAGTAACCAACAATGATACAGTTTACTGCGCGAGGGGAGAGTTTGTCCTGCCAGGTGAAGGACTATGGATAAACACAGTACAACTGAACACCCTGGGAGGTAGAGAGAAAGGTTTCGTTGTTGGATATAAGAGAGAAAAGAGGGTGCTTCCATTAAGTATGGTGGAGGGAATATTGTTAATAAGGTAGCATGAGATGAGGATGGCATAACCCCAATAGGTTTTAGGCATATTCATTTGGAAGAGTAAGGTGCGAGCCATGTCGAGGAGGTGACGATTCTTACGTTCAGCTATCCCAATTTGTTGAGAGGTATATGGACAACTAGTTTGATGTATAAGACTATGATTCATGCAAAACTCAGAAAATTGATGAGAAACATATTCTTTGGCATTATCAGTTCTAATAGTTTTGACAGACACTCCAAACCTAGTGAAAATTTAATTATAGAAGGTAGAGAATACAGTGAAAAGTTCAGAGCGTTCTTTTAAAAGATACACTCAAGTACATCGAGAAAAATCAGCTATGAAGGTGACAAAATACAAACTACCCCTAACAATGGTCTTTGTAGGAGAGGAACCCCAGACGTCAGAGTGGACAAGATCAAAGGGGGTGTGTCGAGCTACGACCATGCTTGGCAGGGTAGGAAGCTCGATGATGTTTTCCCAGTTGACAAGCTTCACAGTTGAGAGGAGAGGTATCTTTGCAGAGGTGAGGTAGAAGTTGATAGAGCAGCCGAGGTGGGGGATGACCAAGACGGAGGTGCCATTGATAGAAAGAGTCAGAGGTTGCGGAAGCGGAATGTGCAGCAAGAACGTCAAGGAAGTAGAGGCCTCCATTCTCAGTCCCAGTAGCAAATGTCTCCTTCGTGTGAAGATCCTGAAAATAACAGTTAGTAGGGGTAAACACAATAGAACATTGAACTGGCGAGAAAGAGCCTTGACAGATAATAAGTTGCAAGGAAAAGTAGGCACATAAAGTGTGTCCTCAAGAGAGATAGTCGGAGTGATTTGCACCACACCAGTCCCACACACTTTAGAGGGAGAACCGTAGGCTGTCAGGACTGGTGGTGAGTTTTTATGCTCTTGTAACTTTGAAAAAAGTAGAGGGTTTCTTGTCATATGATTTGTTGTGCCGGAGTCAATAAGCCACTTGCCATCAGTAACCAATATGGACGCTACCTGAAGAGGTAGCAACGGAAGCAGATGGGGTGGAGTAGTAGAGTGAGGTGCCGCAAACATAGGAACAAGGTGAGGATGCTTGAGATAGTAGCGATCAATGGTGTGAACCTTCCGACCACAATGAGAACAAAGGTACCTGGAAGGTCCTCTGCCACCAAGATAACCACCACGACCACTAGGGTGACCACGTTCAGCTGGGTGAGCAAAACTCTCTGGAGGAGGAGAGGTCAACATGGGCCTTTGGAGGAGGGAGGTAGCAGCAGAGACCCGAGCAGCGGTGGCATCAAGGGTAGGAGAGTTAGCTTCCCCAAGAATCTGCTGACAAATCATATCATAGGAGTCAGGAAGACGGAGAAGGTAACACACAACCAGGAGCTCCTTGAAGTGTTTATGATGCTCAGTGAGGTCAGCAGAGAAGGGACGATGCTGAAGAAGTTCTGCTCCAAGGGCCTGAACCTCTTGATATGCTGTGGTGGGATTCATGGTGGGGAGGGCAAAGAGATCGGAATATAAGGTGTAGATGCGAGAAGTTTTGGCACCTTTGGAGTAAAGGGCAGCAAGATGGGTGAAAGCATCTTTGATTGTCTCATCGTGACAGATGATAGGAAGACAGTCATTAGAAAGGTTGTTAGCTAGCCAGGTGCGAACCAGAGCATCGCTAGCATCCCAATCATCAAAGATGGCAGACCCTTTGGGTGGAGGATCATCTGTGAGGTAGTGGCGTTTGCGCTGAGAGCGTAACAAGAAGGTGAATGAGACACTCTAATTAGGGTAGTTAGGTCTAGTGAGTTTGGAGGAGGTTCCAAGATCGCCAGAAGGAGTAGAGGTCGGAGCGGTCAGAGGAGTGGAGATCAGAACGGTCTCAGACGAGGGAGTACCCATGAGAAGAAGCGAACATAATCAGGTAGCAATGGAGATTGCGCGGTCTCACGGGAGAGAGATCGATCAAGGAGAAGATGGTCTATGAGGAAGAGAGACCGATCAGAATCTGAAGAGAGGTTCGGTGGTCACCAGAACCAAAAACCGAACATGAGAGAAGACAGGAGCTCACAACACAAAGATTATTGTTGTCTCTGATACCATGTGAGAAATTGTAAAATAATAGAATTTTTATTTCCATAAAATCTAAGTATTACAAGAGTATTGTCTCCTTTATATAGACCAGGAGAGAAAGAGGAAAATACAAATCTACAATGTGGGACTAAATACCAATACAACTACAAACATTTATACATGAGAGTTGGGCGGTGTGGGCGATCAGGAAGATTGAGACCGCTGAGATCGGTGCGGTCTAGAGGGCTGATCTGCGGTTACACAACAGGAGGTAGAAGGTTGTGTGACAGAGGAGACCGCCAATTGACAATCCAGAGACTATTGAGACCGCGGAGAGGAAGAGTGCCGAGATCGCGGATGGTCAGAGACAAGACCGCGGCTTTTCAACAGATGCGGCGACTGGTGAGCCTGAGATGGTGGAGCTGGAGACCGCGGAGACTGCTGATGCTCAGAGACCGCGAAGACCGCTGAGGTGAGACCGCTGTTCTTCAACATTGGACAAGAATCTTGGGGCTATCCTTCGCTCGTGTGGACTGTTGTAGAGGCGCAGATCTACTTTTTGTGCTTGGAACTTCGCCGCTTGTTTCTGAACAAGATTAGAGCACCCTGGTTGAGTATTAGCTCAATCCCTCTCAGGTATATTGCAATGTGTTGCTTTATTTATTTATTGATTCATGAAATCGCAAGATTCGAAACTGTTTAGGGTTGTTCTTATTTGTTTATTCCGCTGCGCACATATGATGTGTTGTTCCATTCTCGTTTAGAGAAAACACAACACATCAAACATGGCATCTCACTAATCTGTCGAGTGGGTGTCGACTTATAGGCTTGAAATGGGTTTACAAAATCAAGAAGGACTCACATGGTGTTGTGGTGAAGTACAAGGCACGACTCATCACAAAAGGATACATACAACGACATAGCATGAATTTTGAGGAAGTATTTTCGCCAGTCGCTCGTCTAGAAATAGTGTGGTTGATCATAGTGATTAATTAGGAGGTGCACAACATGGATGTCAAGTCGACATTTCCTAACGGAGATCTTTAAGAGGGGATCTACGTAGCCCAAACACCAAGTTTCATGGACGAGAACAATGAGCAGAAGATATTAAAGCTCAAAAAGGCATTTTATGGCCTACGAAGCACCTAGAACATGGAACTCGAAGCTGGAAAGCAATCTCATGTCACTCGGGTTCGAGAGGAGTGCGTTAGAGCATGCAGTGTACAAAATAGGTATTGTCACATCAAATTTACTTGTGGGTTTGAACATCGATGAAGATGATCTTATTATTAGAGGATCATATCAACAAGAAATCAGCAGGTTCAAGGAGGAGATGAAAAACATTGTTCAGCGTGACCGACCTTGGTTTGTTGAGCTAGTACTTGGGGATAGAAGTGCACCTGACTGACGATGGTATCACTCTGAATCAGTCGGCCAATGCGCTAAAGATCTTGGAGAAGTGTGGCATGGTTGGTTGCAATCCGTGCCAGCTCAAGTTGAGCAAGGTGATCACTAATCCTCCCACTGATGCCACATTCTTTAGAAGTGTTGTGGGGAGCCTGAGATACCTGGTGCATACACGGCCCGACATTGCTTATTCTGTGGGGTATGTAAGCCGCTTCATGGAGGCTCCAACCACTAAACACCTAGCAACCGTGAAACATATTTTGCATTACATCTGTGACACTCGCAATATGAGCTGCCACTATAAAAGAAGATGAGAAGAGTCGCATTTGATCGGGTACAACGGCAGGGACACGTCAGATGATGTTGATGACCGCAAGAGCACAACATGTGTGTTGTATCATCTCGGGAGAAGACTAATCAGTTGGCAATCTCAAAAGTAGAAGGTGGTGGCACTATCATTCTGCAAGGAGGAGTACATCGCTGCCACCACGACAGCATGTTAAGGGCATTTGGCTAGGGCGCCTACCCTGTGATTTGATGAAGAAGGAGCCCGGTCGAATCATAATCAAAGTGGACAACAAATCAGCTATATCTTTGTGCAAGAACCCTATCCTCCATGACCAAAGTAAGCACATAGATACTCGTTATCATTTCATTAGGGAATCTTTTGAAGAAGGGAAGATAGATGTAGAGTAAGTCAATATTGATGACCAACTTGTCAATATTCTGACAAAGCCACTTGGTTGACTCAAGTTTCTGAAGATGTGCACTAAGATAGGTCTCCAAGCCGTGAAGATGAAAGAACAAGATTAGGGGGGTCAATGTTCAATGTTTGCATTAATCTCGTTTTTTTATTTTCCATGTTGTTTACATGGTCAAAGCCACATTTTTCACTTTCCTATAATGTAACTCTACTATTTTTTGCTTATAAAAACTCAACTGAACAAGAGGCTAAATAAGCCTTAAGAAAACTAAAAAACCGTGAGTTTTATTTCTCCTCAAGGGTTCTGCTTCTAACTTGAATTCATTTTTACTCAAGTTTTTTTTGGAACATGAGAGTGTGTCTATTTCTTCATAACATACCCAAATCCCACCAAGTTTATCCTTCTAATAACAACTTTGCACCACCAACTCTCGCATATCAAGAAAATTAACTAATTATCCTCCATAACATTAAGGAAATGATTCACTACATATCACATGAACCATCATCTTAATTCTTCCAGATAGAGCACACCGATCTCTATTTTAGTTGTCCAACATAGAGCACACATATTGATATATCTTGCATTGGGAAAATTTTTAATGACATGAAGTATTTGTATTATGAAGTAATGTAATGTCATGTAAATACTTAACAAAAAACTATATCTTCCTTCATGTACTCTATATAAATGATCATCTATCAAGGAAACTAGGTATCCTTCATAGCATTAAGGATATGGTTCATTAAATGTCACATGGATCTTAGCCGTTCACCACCGTAAAGCACACATATCTCTAGTTCAGCCATCCAATATATAACACTCATATTGACATATTTTGCATTTGAAAATATTGTAATGATGTTAAGTACTTGCATATAAAGTAATGTAATAACTTGAAATGTTTACCTAAAAAAACCTATCTCCCTCAATTCCATGTACTTGAAATAGACGCATACTAGTGGTCAATGAAAGATAATCAAAATTTACCTTCACCTCGTAGTTTTCATATGATATTAGAGCATCACAAATCCCAATCTGGGTCACCTAATACCTCCTATCATCTTTGCAAAAACCCATTCAATTTGAAATCCACTTCCACCACAACAATTCATCAACACATGCATCTTTTGTTGCCCACCATTACCATCAAGCTAAAGGGAGGAAATTATTCATGCGTGTTTCCGACATCCACTATGCTCTCGAAGCTTTCAACTTCGAAGTATATGTCAATAGAGATGATATTGAACTACAAAAATGTGATCAAAACTAAATCCGTCTCCAACTCATATCTGACAGTAGCACTTCAATATCTTTTGTGGAAGAAATAGGATAAAACTACTCCCTCCACCAGCCAAATTTTTATCATTCTTAAAAGTGGTTCCTTAATCTGACTCCAGAGACATCTCTTTGCAACTATCTTTACTCCAAAAAAGTAGCATATCTTGCATGTAATATGTGAACACTAAGCAAGTCAACACAAATCAGTTAGCATCCACCAAAAAACCCCCATTCATCCATTGCAAATTGATTATGCGCGATATACTTCTATCGAATACCTCACTAAGGTCTACATAGCCTATGATTTCATGATTATTGTTGTGGGTCGCTTGGGTGCTCTTGGTATACCGGTCGACTTAAACCGTCTCAGCTCTGAAGCGAGCCAAGCGCGCTAACAGTCAATTTGAGATTCGCTGAGTACACTGGGACTTTTTAACGTGGAAAACCTGAAAAGGGTAAAAAACCACGCGGCCGGAGCTGTGCCGACCAAACTTCACTATCTTCAGAGGGGTTACAGTCAGGTACTTAGAATTCGAGCGCGACAGGCTGCCGCTCGTTACAATAATAGAGAGAGAGTGTTCCGAAGGTGACAGACCACCTCTCGGAAAACTAAGTCTTTTTCCTTCTGAGAACGGTGGAGAACAAAAGTGAGAAAGCTCGGGAGAACAAAAGTGAGAATGTTGAGTCGCCTTTTCGGGAGAAAGGAAATCTTCAAGTCCACGAAGGAAATCTTCAAGTCCACGGAGGAGATATCTTCAAGCGCCGAAGGAGAATTCCGAGGAAATCTTCAAGGGAGCTCTCCCGGGCAAGGTCCCCTTAAATGAAGGTTTTGGGCTCCTTTTATAGCTTTGCTGAGGGTTAGCCCGGTAATTTTGCCGTCGTAACCACCGTAACCACCTGACGGGCGAATCACGCTGGCCGATTTGGAGCACACTGATCGCCATTTTTCGTAAATGACCGTCTCGCCCTTCGGTCAGTTCGGGCAGTTCGGGCAGTTTTGTTTAAGGTGAAAAAGGCGACAAGCGAGTCCTGCAATCTGAGAAATTAAGAAATGTTAACTGTGCGAGCTTTCAGAATTTGGGAACGTTCTGAGCGAGTTCAAAATGTGAAACGTTCTGAGCGTGCGGGGAAGACTTCTGAGCGCGCGGGGAAGCGTTTTGAGCGCGCAATGAACTTGGGAGCGTTCTGAGCGAACGGAGAGGCGTTCTGAGAACGCAACGAGCGTGGCAGCGCTCTGAGCGGGTAACGAACGTGAAAGCGTTCTGAGCGAATGGAGAGGCGTTCTGAGCGCGCAACGAGCGCGGGAGCGCTCTGAGCGCGCAACGAACACGAGAGCGTTCTGAGCGAACCGAGAAGCGTTCTGAGCGTGCAACGAGCGCGGGAGCGCTCTGAACGCGCAACGAACACGAGATCGTTCTGAGCGAACGGAGAGGCGTTCTGAGCGCGCAATGAGCGCAGGAGCGCTCTGAGCGCGCAACGAACACGAAAGCGTTCTGAGCGAACGGAGAGGCGTTCTGAGCGTGCAACGAGCGCGGGAGCGCTCTGAGCGGGAAACGAGCACGAGAGCGTTCTGAGCGAACGGAGAGGCGTTCTGAGCGCGCAACGAGTGCGGGAGCATACTGCGGCGAACGGGGAAATGAGAAGTCGCGCCCCAAAGGGGGAACTGGGTTCCGGCCGGGCGCTCCACAGGACCCCCTGCAGGAGAGGGGGCGGTCTGGCCGCATCCGCACGGGGTGTGGCCGCACCCCAAGGGGTGTGCAACTCGGCCGCACCCCAAAGGGGGTGCGGCATCTTGGCCGCACCCAGGGAGGGGTGCGGCGGCTTGGCCGCACCCCAGGAGGGGTGCGGTTTGGCCGCACCCCTTGAGGGGGGTTTGGCGCTACAGCGCGTGCTAGCGTGCGGTAGCGCCGTGCGGTACCGCCACGCGCATCCTGGCAGTAGCGCGGTAGTGTTTGCTGTTGCGCGCGGCATTGCCGCGCGGTGCTGGTGCGCATGGTTGAGTGCGGCCCTGCGGCGCGTTCTGGGCGCATCTTTGCACGGGCGGTTGGCTGTGGAGATGGTGGGTTTGGCCCACTTTCTCACTCATCTCTCATCACCTTAGTGGTGGAGTGGGGTTTGTGAGTAACCGCTACCCGGCTTTGGACATATAGATGAGAGCTCATATATGAATGCGTATCAACTATAATATTACAATATTACACCATTCTTCAACATTTACTCGGTAAATGCCACTTGATGACAGTTTTGGCATCAACGTAACAAGCGACGTAACCACCACCCTCAAGACAATTAGTGGAGTAGTATGCCTACATACCATAATGAATTATATTTTTAATCATCTTTATCACATTGATCGTGATCTCAACCATTTACCATAGGGCACACAAATACCCGAAAGGTGGCTGGAGTAGTATGCCCGAAGACTTTGATAATGTTAACAATTTAGTAAGAGCTCAAGTGTCCTCATATTTTTTCTGAAGTAAGACTTTGTATATGTTTTTACTCTCTAGTTTGTAAATTATTTTGACGTGAAAGGTGAAAGTTCAGTCAGAAGTTCTCATAATATTGGGCCTAGACAAGTCCAATCCAAGGCCAAGTTAGGTCATGGGGTCCTAACAGACCCTTATATCATTGATGGGTGTGATCATGCCCAACTGGATGCCCTAGAGCTGGACCCACCTAACATAATTTTTGGGAGGGTCCCCCTATAAAAGCTGGGCAGATAGGTTTTATTCATTTCTAGAGAAGCCTATCGAGGGCCAAGCTAGGCCTTCGAGGCCTAGCAAAGCCTGGCCCCTTTTAATAGTGCTTGGGCCAAGTCTACAAAAGGCGGACTATCAGGCTTTGTTTAACTCACTTATTGCCATCATGTCAATTGTCAAGTATAGATGGACCCTAATTTTATTTTCGCTCACAGTTCAAAGGATTGATTCCCCTGTTCTTCAAGGATGCTAGAGAGCAGAGGCATGTACTTGATTCGATCAATTTAATATTTTTAAAATTTCCAATAAATAAATAAATTCTATAAAGTGCAATGGGTAACCGTACCTGAACAGCAGCCCGGTAGAAAATCTCCTCCCCAATGGAGCTCGCTGCAACAATCAGTATGAACTGCAAATTTCCATTCAGAAAATAAATAAAAAAACAGAACAGGGAATGAAAAAGAAAAAAAAACTTGCAGAGCAGCTGGGTTGAGTCACCTGCCATGGCGACATTCCATAGAAGAAGCTGCGGAGCTCCTCATCCTCCACATCTCTAATGGCGCGAGCATGTGGCGAGTACTTCACCACCTCATCCTATATCAGCACATATATATATGTATATATATACATATAACTTAATCCTTCTATTTCTTCAGAAAATACAGAGTTGATGGAATTAGGGAAGAGTTCGATTACATCCAGGATGAAAAGAAGAGCCATAATGGGCGGTGATGCGTAACCGAGACCGTCGATTACAGCTTCGAAGCATGTATGGTAGCCTCCCGTTTCGTCTATTCCCGCAATCGAGCATATAAACTTCCCCGCCATTGCCATGGCAGCATATATCCCTGAGAAAAACAATCCTCTGTTTTTCTTAGAAAAAATCGTAAAAAAATCACCTTTTTCCTCCCTATTATATAAGAACAAGAAGGCTACCAATGCCATAGCTGAACCGTACCGCCGCTCCAAGTTTCTCCCAGACAGGAAACTCGTCCTCCCTTCCGCGGTCGGAAGAGAACGTTCGAGGGGCCGACGTTGAGATCTCCATTACAGGACCAGCGCCGGAGGCGGGCCCTCGGCCGCGGCTCGGAACACCGCCGTCGTCGTTAGTTACCGGCGCCGTCGCCTTAACCCTTCCCCGCCCTCTTCTCATCCATCTTCTATGTCCCTGTCCAACGCAGAATCCGTCGACGAGTAAGAGGGAGCGAGACGAAACGCCGGAGTTCAGCTCCATGCACTCGCTGCAGAGCACTTGACAGGGGAGGAGAAAGCCAGTTCAGTGCCATTGACCACCTCTGTAGACGAGGGGGAGAGTTTCCATCGGATTACACCGTCGAGTCCTCGTTTTTTTCTTTGTTTGTATTATTTAATTCATATGATATTTCTTACACGGGAAGACGACGACGCGCGCCATGCAGCTTCGCCGGCCATTAGTTTTTTATCTTCGGGAAACGCGGCGGTGGCGCCCAGGGTGGGCCCCATTGCAATTGATGTTGTCACCGGTTCAACGGCGGTCGAGAGGTGATGGGATCTAGCTGGCGTGTGCTTCCGTGTGAGATTAGTCCCAGCTCGTCAAGCAGTGATCCGCTGTTCACACCGCGTAGCGATGTGATCATTCTACGACTAGATAGCCTGCACGTTCGCCTGCTTACATGGAATGAATACAGACATGGCAAGTGGGGTCGGGTAGGCCATTGGTTGTTTGTGGCTGCGTGTTTAATTTGGAAACAGTGATTCTCGGTTCTTCCGGATGACCATTGTAGATGATCCATCGAATTATTTTGTGACACGTAGGATTGAGATAAGAAATGTAAATGACGTGGAGATTTCGAAGAGCTCCTCATCCCGAAATAATCTTCTCAGGATGAGATACCCGGGGTTCGCATTTTAAGAGAGCATTGAGAAAGTGAGAGAGATAAAATTGTATTTTTAAAATTGATTTTCAATACTGATTTAAATTATATTCAAAATTATCAATTTTTAATTAAATTATCAATTTTTAATTTAATTTATCAATTTAAATCAAAATTTAATTTTCATATGACTTGTTTATATAATACAAATATTTATTCAATTAAATAAAATTTTAAAAAATATAATCAACAAAAAATACATGTGCTCTTACCATTAGTAAAAAATGTCAACCGTTTCCATTAGTAAAAAAATTAGCACTGTGATTACTAAACTGTCTTAGTATTGGCTTAAAAAACACTATTATAGTACTTGATGGGTTCCCTGACAATAACATAGTCAATTCGGGAATTTCTCACCGCGATCACGACCGAATTTCAGTGGAACCGTCCACGCGCAATTTCGAGTCCGTTTAGTCCCCCAAATGAATGCTGGAATGCCCGGACACCATTACGCACAAGCCACACGCCGTCGAGCACGCATGCACCACGGACGACGTTGCTCACGACACTGCGCAAGGCGGCGTGTTTACTATGCAGTGCGAAGTCTCGCGCGGCATGCGGCCGAGCGGATTAGTCCGTGCGGTAGCTGTATGAAATAGTTGATGCGTAAATCTTAGCACACCGCTATAGGCGGTAGCAAGACTGCAGCACGAAACGACAGTGTACCGATCGTTCAAGTAATATAAAATGTGGGAGTGAATCCTCAAGTATCGATCTCGAAGGAACACAGTAAGGTGGAGTTTACTATTGAGGAAGGACTTGAGATTGAAGTCCTTAAGTCGGATGGGTTGCGGAAATGGGGGGTATTGGTTGGTGGAAATAAAGTAAAAGAGCTACAACTACTCATATGCAATGCTTCGCTTGGCGGGATGGAGACTAGGCAGGCCTTGAGCGCACTGCGTCGCAAGGGCGGATGGACGAGTAGGCAAGCAGAATCGAACTGTGCAGGCCTTGACCGCGCTGCTTCGTTTGGCGAATGGATTACACGGGCCGCTATGCCACGCTTCACTAGGCGGATGGATGAGAAGGCTTGCAGATGGAATGGTTCGCACTGGCGGGGTCGAGGTGGATTACACGGGCCGTTAGCACCGCTTAGCTTGGCGGATGGAAGAGTAGTCTTACGGAATGGAAGAGTAGGCTAGCGTAATGGAGTGGAGGGTGATGACGGATGTGGATGGAAAATGGATGGGGCGCACCTCATACACACATATGAATAATATGAACTCATAAACATGAATTAAACATTACAAAGCAAGATTCATAGTACACATCATCAAAAGATAGAAGAATGTAGATTATACAATCATCAAAACAAAAGGGGAGAAAGCAAGGAATCGACCCAATCCGATGTCTTGTCGAAGATTCACGGTTGGAATCGCTGGGTTGTCAATCTGCGCCCAAGCTCGGTCCTCAACTGCGTCCGGGGTAAAGAAGGTTGTCACTACCTTCCAATGGCCCGTCTTCTTCGTGTCACGATCCAGCCACAATACCAAAGCTTCCTTCTCCTTGGATGATGATGGATGTAGGGCTAGATCCCTCTCCTTGGAAGCTCTTGGATGATGGAGGCGGCCTAGGGCAAAGCCCTCATGGAAGGGTGGAGGAAAACGACGCTGGAGCTCTCCTTGCGGTGAAAATGGCGGAACTCAATCGGGTGGTGAAAACCTAAAAATCGCAGTTTAAATAGAGAAGTTGCAGAATTTTGTTCATGCACGACCAAACGCACGACCGTGCGTAAAAATGCACGACCAAATTCAGAATGCTGTTTTGGGCCGCAAATGAACGCGCACGATCGACCAGATCGTGCGTGAAGGATAAACGCACGACCGCGCGATCTGGAAAATTGCAAAATGACATAAATTCTTAGATAAAAGAGGGAAACTCGTGCGATTTTACTCACGCGCGATCAAAACTGACCGTGCGCGAACAAAACACACAAGCCGGGGCAGATCACCATTTATAAGTACTGTAGGAATCGCACGGTCGCTGAAATCGTGCGTCAAGGAATCGCGCGATCGTGCGATTTCTCCAGGTTACAATTCCCATAGAATGAAGATCTGCCCACCTGCAATATAAACCAACAAGATGGGGAACATACCACCAGCACACAGAAATCTATAATAACAACAAAATAAAGACATGGGGAGCATCATGTGCTTACCCCCAGCAGAATAGTGCGCAATTGCGCACCACAATGAGCCAAAATGAGCACTTCGTGAAGAAATGTGTTCAAGTGAAATATAAGCAATAATGTGCAGAAAGTGAAGTGCATGTGCGTGAAAACAAGCCCAGATGAGTCCATAAAAGTGTATATAATTGGGGCTCATCACACCCCCAGACTTACCTGTTTGTGCGTCCCGAGCAAACAAATCCGGCGGATTAGGAAAAGCATAGCTAGCCAAGAATTGTAAACATAGAATAGAATGTGAAGTTGCATACTTGTGTACATAGAAGTTCATTGGAAGAAGTTTCTACATATGCTAGCTAATTTATAAAAGTGTAAATGCGTAAAAGAAATTTATTTTTTTACTAAAAAATGGAATATTGGTGAATCTTGTGGTCACGCGTAGTACGAAAGTAAGCAAATCGCGAAGGGGAGTGTTAACCAAGACCGGAACTCGGAATTAACTCCGTTGAAATCCATCAACGTCGAGAGCCATAAGCTCGCCCTGTCACACTCTCTCCACGGCGCTAGTGAACTCACAAGATGAATCAATAGGACTTTTTTGGTTAATACGAGGCTTAGGTTACAGTTTGGAATACAAAGATAAACGTGAAGGCTAATCGCAACCCAAATTAGCACACAAAAGTGCTAAATCATAGCAGCCCCCCAATAAAACACGTGCCACACACCCCATATGATAGGATATATGTGACTTTGAAATCGGGTGTGCACACGGCTTACTCCAAATGATAGAGATAGAAGTTTCAATTAAAACGCTTGGGATATATATTTTTTTCTCTTTGTTTTTTTTCTTTTTCTTTTCCTTCTTTTTTTTATATCCCCAAAATTCGCAAAAATCTCAACATATAGAAATTTTTAAGAAATCCACATCAACACTAAAATTTCTCATCGCCGCACCGCATTGGCAAATTACAATTCATTAATGCTTTTGGCTTAATTTTGGTTGCGATAAAGGGATTAGCTTTTAGGCCTTGGGGAAGTATGGTGGAGCTGAACCGAAAGGTCGGGTAGGCACAAAATGGGCTAGCAACGGTTAGCGTATAGGAATGGTAGAACAAAGCTCAAGCTTGCTAAATAGATGGCCTATGTCACGCTCAACTTGCAAATCATTCACACCCATGCTTCGAGAGTCGCTTGGGGCAAGTTCTTAGCCCCCGAGAAAGGTAATCCTTCCTCCCGACTCGAGCAACACTAACCTCGTGCTCGCCTACACACAATACCACACTACCACTAGATTCAACCACATTCACCATTTTGAGTAAAATAAATTAAAATCTACGCAAATCTACTAATTATAAATTAGAAGCATAAATAAAAACTAATTCTACTCAAATCTCTATGCAAGACACGAGTTCTCAACTAGAGCACTACAAGAGTCAACATGCCACTCCATCTTGCAATTTTTAGGATAATACAACAATTTCTACATCACAACCAAGAATTGAATATACAAGAGCATAAAAATAAGCGAGTGCGCACTAAAGTGGGTGTAGTGGTGTGCGGTGCATATGAAACAATAATTATAAAACTGAACTAAAATGTACTTCTAGTATGCAGTGTCATGTGCACGTGCAGTGAGTAACACATAGCGGCTCTCCCCCAGACTTAAACTAGACAATACACACAATATATAGCTATGAAATTCAGAAAAGAGCTTGGGGAAGAGAGTACCCAATGCTCAACAAATGAGCATACCAGAAGACGCTTGAAATCCAAGACAAAGCTGCAACATCCCCAACCAGAAAAAGAACCTGCATGGGTGAGCTCCAAAAAAAAAAACAAAAGAAAATATACAAACTAAAAAAGTAAAACTAACTAAACAAACTAGATAAACTAACATTGCAAGAAAGGTAAGATAACTACTGGGGTTATTGTCTTCCCAGCAAGACTTATTCAAATTTAAAACAGTTCTAGCTAATGGGTCTATGAAAAAGAAAATGCACAAGTAACTGTTCTAACATGCGTGTCGGTAGTGGGTACCGATACGGCGATAGAACAATCACGCCTCTACCCGAATATAAATAATAACTGTTCGTCACAGGTAGAGGGAATAAAAAGTAAGATGAGGAGGAATCCTCACTCAACTCACCACAATTATCCTTGCCCGGTAAGGTGTCATCTTCATGGAGGTGGCAGGAGGAGAAGGCAATGAATGAGTCTTCCTCTATGGAGGAGGGATCAACCTCCTCACATGAGAGGATACACTCATCATTGACTTGAGCATCATGCTCCAAGTCCTCCTGGGGTACCTGTGAAGACTCAACCTGCACAGGCTCAGATAGAGAAAGGGGATCAAGAAATAAATAAGAAGAAGAACATGAATAAAAATCAATCGGGGGAGTGATCCCGGTCTCACTCCCAGCAGGATCCAAGGATAGATCACTATCATCATCGTAAATATCATTGCAAGGGGGGCCCGCGAACTCAAGGGCCTCGGTGGTGAGTTGGACCTCCTCGTCCCATGAAGAAGTGCAAACCTCCTCATCAGAAAGAGTATCCTCATCATCCCACCTTGGAGCAGCCTCAGGCTCGGAATCATCACCCTGCTCAATTACTTCGACAGGATCATAAGAAATGTGTGTAGAAAAATCTTGCAAAGAAACTGGAGGAACAAAAAAATTTGGTTACTCTGGAAAAAGGTCTGATAATGCCTCCCCGATGGAGAGAATACTTTCCTCATCCCACTCAGGTGCATCCATAAGTTCGAAATCCTCTCCTTGTTGGCCAACAGATGAGTGATCATCATCACTAGGAGTGAAGCCATAAACAGGGAGAGAGGAACCGATGCGAGAATTAAGCTCAAGGGGTGAGTAGGCAATTGCCTCCACGGGTAAAGAATGAGTGGTAGGGACAATGTTGTCATGAGTGGAGGAGCAACGGTCAGGATTGAAAAGACTAGGACAGTCCTTCAATTCATGACCCTCTCCTCGACACAACAAGCAAACAAAGTTCCTACACTGCCTAGCATTTAACTCCTTCATTTGGTCTATATAATAAACCATCTTGTCGTAAGTGCTAGGAGAAATATCCCATGACGACATTTTCAATAATTAAAGCAGATAAAACGAAACAGAAATTCTTTGCAAGGAAATTTACATAAACTAATAAAACTCCTTGGATTAAACTTGCCTAAAACTTTAAAATAGAAGAGAGAAATAATAACAAACAATATATAATTAAAAAGCAAACAAAAATAATAAGGCAGCTATACACACTGGAAGAACTACTATCTTTTGTCTCCCTCTACAGCAAACTCACACGCCTGTGTTCCCCAACAATGACGCCAAAAATTTGATGCGCAAATCTTAGCACACTGCTATAGGCGGTAGCGAGACTGCGACACGAAACGGCAGTGTACCGATCGTTCAAGTAATATAAAATGTGGGAGTGAATCCCCAAGTATCGATCTCGAAGGAACATAGTAAGGTGGAGTTTACTATTGAGGAAGGACTTGAGATTGAAGTCCTTAAGTCGGATGGGTTGCGGAAATGGGGGTTTTGGTTGGTGGAAAATAAAGTAAAAGAGCTACAACTACTCCTATGCAATGCCGCTATGCAATGCTTCGCTTGGCGGGATGGAGACTAGGCAGGCCTTGAGCGCACTGCGTCGCAAGGTCGGATGGACGAGTAGGCAAGCGGAGTCGAACTGTGCAGGCCTTGAGCGCGCTGCTTCGTTAGGCGAATGGATTACATGGGCCGCTATGCCACGCTTCACTAGACGGATGGACGAGAAGGCTTGCAGATGGAATGGTTCGCACCGGTGGGGTCGAGGTGGATTACACGGGCCGTTAGCACCGCTTAGCTTGGCGGATGGAAGAGTAGTCTTACGGAATGGAAGAGTAGACTAGCGTAATGGAGTGGAGGGTGATGACGGATGTGGATGGAAAATGGATGGGGGCGCACCTCATACACACATATGAATAATATGAACTCATAAACATGAATTAAACATTACAAAGCAAGATTCATAGTGCACATCATCAAAAGATAGAAGAATGTAGCTTATACAATCATCAAAACAAAAGGGGAGAAAGCAAGGAATCGACCCAATCCGATGTCTTGTCGAAGATTCACGGTTGGAATCGCTGGGTTGTCAATCTGCGCCCAAGCTCGGTCCTCAACTGCGTCCGGGGTAGAGAAGGTTGTCACTACCTTCCAATGGCCCGTCTTCTTTGTGTCACGATCCAGCCACAATACCAAAGCTTCCTTCTCCTTGGATGATGATGGATGTAGGGCTAGATCCCTCTCCTTGGAAGCTCTTGGATGATGGAGGCGGCCTAGGGCAAAGCCCTCATGGAAGGGTGGAGGAAAACGACGCTGGAGCTCTCCTTGCGGTGAAAATGGCGGAACTCAATCGGGTGGTGAAAACCTACAAATCGCAGTTTAAATAGAGAAGTTGCAGAATTTTGTTCATGCACGACCAAACGCACGACCGTGCGTAAAAACACACGACCAAATTCAGAATGCTATTTTGGGCCGCAAATGAACGCGCACGATCGACCAGATCGTGCGTGAAGGATAAACACACGACCGTGCGATCTGGAAAATGGCAAAATGACATAAATTCTTAGATAAAAGAGGGAAACTCGTGCGATTTTACTCACGCACGATCAAAACTGACCGTGCGCGAACAAAACGCACGAGCCGGGGCAGATCACCATTTATAAGTACTGTAGGAATCGCACGGTCGCTGAAATCGTGCGTCAAGGAATCGCGCGATCATGCGATTTCTCCAGGTTACAATTCCCATAGAATGAAGATCTGCCCACCTGCAATATAAACCAACAAGCTGGGGAACATACCACCAGCACACAGAAATCTATAATAACAACAAAATAAAAACATAGGGAGCATCATGTGCTTACCCCCAGCAGAATAGTGCGCAATTGCACACCACAATGGGCCAAAATGAGCACTTCGTGAAGAAATGTGTTCAAGTGAAATATAAGCAATAATGTGCAGAAAGTGAAGTGCATGTGCGTGAAAACAAGCCCAGATGAGTCCATAAAAGTGTATATAATTGGGACTCATCAATAGTCCTAACGGAAACTGGCCAGTGGGGTGTTGCCCTCTGCCCAACCCCACCTCTCTTTTCCCACATTGGGGCGTTGACCAAATTAGCGCCCCATTGGCGCTGTGAAAGGAGGTGTCTAGTTCTTATTTATCTTATTAAAAGATCTTGTTTAAGTTTTTCTTTAAAGTAATGATATATATGTATGTTGGGTGAGGAATAGAATCAAGCACTAACAGTGCATAAGAAAAATCACAGCACAACAGAAATAAAAGTAAAAACAAACAAAACCAGATGACACAAGATGTATAGTAGTTCCCCTCAACTGGGTACATCTACTCTTCTACCACCTTTGGTAGGAATCCACTACGAGGTTGTTGATAAGGTGCCACACCAGGTGAGCTGTTGATAAGGTGCTCTAACCAAACTGCAGGTTTTTGCTAAGGTGCCCTGCCACCGGGAGTTAACTTTTGAAGGGAGTTATAACCCTGTACAGGATGGGGTAAAGGAAGTAAGAATAAAAGCAGAAATTATATTGTTCTTCTCTGTATAAGAAGACTCTTGTAGATCCTGGTTTGAAGTTGAATGGATCTTGATGAAGTTGTTTGAAGAGCTCCCCCTGTCTGATGAGGGTTGATGACAGTTCTGGAGTCCTCTTCTCTTGATTGTACAAACACTTCTTTCTTCCTAAGCAGAGATGATCCTGAGCAAATGGTTGTGATTGGTGTCTCAGGATATATGTGATCTACAAGAAGATGTTAGCAAAAGAAAAATGATATACAAGAATAGATCTTCCTTTCTTTGTATCTGTGTGTGCTACTCTACGTGTGTTATCTTCTTTTGTACTCTTCTGTAAGTTCCCTTTATAATCTGAGGACCCTTGCTCTTAATTTGAATTCTCTTCTCGGGAAGAAGAAAAGAGCTAAAGTCTCTATCATTGATTTGACTCTTCGAGAAGATAACCTGTCATTACTCTTCACTAAAGATGATCTGCAACGGCTATAATATTTATTGATCTGCAACGGCTAAGTTAAATATTATAAAGAAAGAGAGCAGAATAAAATAATATTTGTCGAGCTTCTGGCTAGAATTTGTCGAGCGCTGAACGGCATTTGTCGAGCGCCTTTCTGAAGGTTTGTCGAGCTCTTCACATTTCGTGATTCGTCGAGCGTCTTTCTGAGGCTTTGTCGAGCTCTTCCACTTTTTGTCGAGCGGCGTTCAGAGAATAATTTGTTGACCGCTGAGACTGGCTGTCTGGTGAGTGGTTAATGAGATGACAGATTCGTCTAACATCGTTCGACAAATGTCGAGCTCCGTTCGCCGAAAGCCGAGAATAAATATTTTTTGTTTATTTAATTTTCTCCGATTCGATCGCATCATATTTAATTTATGTTCGCTTAGATTGATCTAAATTATTAGATGACTTATTAACAAAAGGATGGATCCTAACTCAAATCAAAAGCTATGGTTCCAACAATCTCCCCCTATTTGAGTTGGGATCCTTAATCAAATTAAAACTAGTGACCTGATGGTCTCCCCCTATTTGGTTTAGGATGCCGACAGTTTTAATTTTTATATTCTCCTTTTCTCTCTCACTTGGTTTCCTGAATTTCTCATTTTCTCTCTCACTTGGGCTTTAATAATTTTTCATCCTTTTAAAATTATTTGAGCAACTCTGCTTTCCTAGATTTTAATTTCTTAAGATCTGAATTAAAATTTTCAATTGCAGCAACCTTTGTAATTAGAGAGATTAAATTTTATTTGGGGTTTTGAGCTTCTCATTTTCTCTCTAACTTGGTTCATTTTATTATTCTAGAAGGATTTTAATATATGAGTTGCTACAGCTGTTAATGCATTTTAAGGAATGTTTTAGATTATAAGAACATTGTCAGACATCTTCGTTCTCATAGAGTCCCTTTTATCAGAAGAAACTCACACTCAGTGCTATGATCATTACTGATCAATGCAGCTACAGTAGAATGTTCAAACTGACTTGGAGAAGTCTGTAAGAATACAAAGTTGTCTTAACATTATTTTTGTAATGAAAACAAATCCATGTAAATTTTAGATTTGCTGTATGAGTTGGGATGGAGTTTAATGGTGAGAAACTTATTAATAACTAATTAGAAAGTTTCTTAAAATATATTAGCCTTTTTATTTCATTAAAATATAAGTTTGAAGATTTTGGTTGATCATGATTAATTAATTTCTCTTTAGAAAGTTGTTCAAACTTTTTGGCCTGCATTTTGAGATTTCTCCTATTAGTTGTGCTTGTCATATAAAATTTGTTTTTAAGAGAAATAGTCTGTTCTTCTGATGAATTCAAATTTTCTTGAAGTTTATTATTCTCAGGAGTTAGAAAATATATATTTGTTAACTCTTTTAAAGGTTTATTTTCATATTTTATTAATTCTGTAAATGTTAATTTATGATTAGTTTTATCTTGAGTAGAGGTAAAATTATAAGTTGGAGTTACCTCAGTTACCTCAAGCTTTTTCGATTCGATTTCTGCATCTGGAGTTTGAGATGAGCCTTCATATATGGCCATCATGCAGAAAGCTCTAGCTCTACGTTCTTCTTCCTGTTCTTCTTGACTTAGATTTGTTGATGGTTCTGCATCAAAAATATAGTTAGTTGAAGAGATAGAGGTAGGTTTATTTACCATCCTAGAGAGGGAGTTCCAGATTCCTCTTGCAGAAGTGCAGTCTTCAAGTTTTTGAAGAATGTCTTTTGACACTGACTGAGCCAAGATCTGCATGGCTTTGGCATCTGCATCTGAGGATGGGGAGGGTTCTGTAGATGGGGAAGGTCCTTTATGTTTATCAGTCTGCCCATCATCAGTACCAGCTTTGAATTTATCTGGCTTCATTTTGCAAATGCGAGCAGTGACATCAGTTTCTCTGTTGCCACGTTTTATTTCGGTAGTTTTCTTTGAAGAAGATATATCAGCGCCAACATAAACAGGCCCTGTCAAGATAGATTTGTAAATTTCTTCATCTATGACATTCATATATAACTTAATTCTAACTTGCCATAAAGAAAAATTATCCAAATTAAATATAGGTGGATCTGAAAACAGAAATTTTACTTGAATCATTTTAGAAAAACTTTTTAGAACAGATTTAAGAACTAAGTGATCTTTGTGATTTCAGGTGTTAACCTGTGTGACAAATCAACTTCCTCTGATACCAATTGAAAGGAGGTGTCTAGTTCTTATTTATCTTATTAAAAGATCTTGTTTAAGTTTTTCTTTAAAGTAATGATATATATATATGTATGATGGGCGAGGAATAGAATCAAGCACTAACAGTGCATAAGAAAAATCATAGCACAGCAGAAATAAAAGTAAAAACAAACAAAACCAGATGACACAAGATGTATAGTAGTTCCCCTCAACTGGGTACATCTACTCTTCTACCACCTTTGGTAGGAATCCACTATGAGGTTGTTGATAAGGTGCCCTCACACCAGGTGAGCTGTTGATAAGGTGCTCTAACCAAACTGCAGGTTTTTGCTAAGGTGCCCTGTCACCGGGAGTTAACTTTTGAAGGGAGTTATAACCCTGTACAGGATGGGGTAAAGGAAGTAAGAATAAAAGCAGAAATTATATTGTTCTTCTCTGTATAAGAAGACTCTTGTAGATCCTGGTTTGAAGTTGAATGGATCTTGATGAAGATGTTTGAAGAGCTCCCCCTGTCTGATGAGAGTTGATGACAGTTCTGGAGTCCTCTTCTCTTGATTGTACAAACACTTCTTTCTTCCTAAGCAGAGATGATCCTGAGCAAATGGTTGTGATTGGTGTCTCAGGATATATGTGATCTGCAAGAAGATGTTAGCAAAAGAAAAATGATATACAAGAATAGATCTTCCTTTCTTTGTATCTGTGTGTGCTACTCTACGTGTGTTCTCTTCTTTTGTACTTGATAAATAGAAAATATACGCATTTTTCTATATAGTTTTTAGTATAGTTTTAATTAAATTTGTAAATAATATATGTAAATTAATGAATAAAATGTTTATTTTTGCTATTTTTGTTTTTAACTTAGTTTTATTTTCATTTTATAAAATTTCTGTAATTTTGTTAAGTCACGCCCTCGGACACGCCCATGTCCAAGGGCGTGTTCAATAATTTCTGATAATTTTCATTTCTGTCTTTTTTCCAGCTCAAACATCAAGTCACGCCCTCGGTCACGCCCGTGACCGAGGCCGTGTACTTGGTCACACCCGTGTTGGATGTTCAGCCAGATTCGAGCCCAAATGTCAGTGTCACGCCCAATGTCACGGCCGTGATCGGGTCACGCCCGTGACCGAGGCCGTGACTCAACAAAGCTTCCAGAAAACCAAAGGACACGCCAGGTGTCACGCCCAGTTCAAGCTCAAGCCAGCCGACATAAGTCACGCCCGTGACCGAGGCCGTGTACCTCAGTCACGCCCGTGTGCTTCCAAAGTCGCCGGTCGAACCTTCTAGATGCCAGCCTGGATCCAGCTGTTCTGGCTATTCGCACCCCAAGCCGTGTCACGCCCTCAGTCACGCCCGTGACCGAGGGCGTATAATTCCAAAATTTTCTCTATAAATAAAGGCCGACCCCCTCATCAATTCCCCCTCTTGGAACCTCTTGGAACCTCTTGGAACCTCTTGGAACCTCTTGGCTCCTAATGGATTGCCCTTTTGGGTGATCTTCCACAATATTTTGTCCACTTTTTGTATTTTTTTTATTATTTTCTTTTTTATGTAATTAATTAGGTGTTTATTTTATTTTCTTTTTGTAATATAAATGTTGAAATTAAATGTTTTTAATTTTGTAATTTTATTTCCTGTAAACCCCGTTATTATGGCAATAAATAAATTTAGTTTTTTTCGTGCATTCGTAGCGTAATTTCAAATTCTGCAATTTCATATTCTGCACCGTATTTCAATTCATAACTTAGCTTTATTTTTGCACCGTATTTCAATTCATAACTTAGCTTTATTTCTGCACCGTATTTCAATTCATAACTTAGCTTTATTTCCGCACTTCAATTTTCGCAATTTTTCTTTCTTTAGCTAGATTTATTCGTCGCCATAAAATCGGTTTTCTCGCTTAGATTCGAATTTATGCGTCGTCATAATTTTTCATTCTTTTCTTCCTTGACACGGTAGTTTAGAATGGGATATTCGGGCTGCGTTTAAAATCGCTTCAAAGCGAGCGTTTTTCTCTCGTAATGCTTTCTTCGTTTTCGTATTTTCACTTTATGTTTTTATTATTCGTGTTTTTGTTGTTTTATGTTTTAATCATTTTCGTTTCCGTCATTTTTTTCGTTGTCATCACCTTTTTTAATTCGTGTTTTTGTTTTCGTTATTTCGTTTAATAGCTTAGTTTTATTTCATTATTGCACTGCATTTATTTTCCGTCTACCCGTTTGGGTAGAACTTGTACTGCATTTATTTCCCGTCTACCCGTTTGGGTAGAACTTGCACTGCATTTATTTCCCGTCTACCCGTTTGGGTAGAACTTGCTCACGCATTTATTTCTCCTCTACCTATTTGGGTAGGGATTGCATTTCTTTAATTCCTGCAATTTATCGCTTTCATTTCAATTTCGTAGAGTGTGTGCGTTTTAATTTAGTGCGTCTTTTTTGTCTTTTCTATCGCTTTTCTTGGTTTTTGCTAAACGCACACCAAGCCCGCGATTGTTATCATTTTTGTTATTATCGTTATGTTATCATTTTTGTTTTTGTTTTTAATTATCACTTTCATCACTTATTTTTAATCTGATAAAACAATAACAGTTTTCTCGAAGTAACAATACTCGACGGGACCCAGGATTAAATACGACCTTGATATGATTTTTCTAAATCGTATATACTACACGCGATAGGTGCGCTTGCCTCCTACGTCGCGTAAAAATATTTTCTTATCAAGTTTTTGGCGCCGTTGCCGGGGAGAACTTCGTCGATATTGCGAAAAGAGTTTACGTTATTGATTTTATCATCTTCAAAAATCAAAAATTAAAAAAACCATCTTACCAAAAAAATATATGTTCTTTCTTTTCATTAAGCCTTAATTTGTAAATATATAAAATTAAAAACCAAAAAAAAAAAATAATATATACGTTCTTTCTTTATATGCCTATAAGAAAACCAAAAAAAAAATGATAGGATTTCTATTTTGTTTTTCATTAAAGTTTTTATATGCATATTTGAAAACATATTATTTCAAATTTCAAAATGAAAAATAATAATGAAAAACTTTATAATCAAAATCAAAATGAATTCTAGGAATTTTAAGATAGGACAATAGATCGTTTTCTCGAAGTAGGATTACTCGACAGACCCGAAAGGGGATTTTTGTCGATATTTTGAAAAGAGGAAACCCCGTTGCTTTTACCTTATTATTTCTACTTTTTCTTCCTTGCTTTTCATCTTAAAGCTTTTCTTTATTAATTTTGTTTTTTTCTTATGTTTTAATATAACTTTAAATATGTGTATTTTAAATGATGATGAAAACATAAGTAGAAAACTCCAAAAATATATATGGTTTTACTTTATATATATATTTCATGCTTTTTGTAAATATTGAAAAAACCAAAAATCATAAGAAAAAAAAATCACTTTGTTTTTCTCTTTTCTTGTTCTTATTATTTTTGTTTCTTTTTTTAGTATCATTATGTATATATTTGTACATATAAGAAAATCCAAAAAAAAAATTTTACTTAATGTATTTTCATTTTCCTTTGTTTTTGTTCTTTTCTTTTTATCCCTTATTTTTACTTAATATGTATATATGTAATAAAATTAAAAATCTAAAAAATGTATTATGATGAAAACTTATCTTAGATAAATCCAAAAAAAATCATTATAACTTTATTTTCTTTTTGTATATATATTTTTTTTTGTTTCATTCATATTTTAATATGTGTATTATTACATATTTTTATCATGTTAAAAAGAAAACCTAAAAAAAAAATAATGATGATGAAAATATTAAGTTGAAAAAATCCAAAAAAATATATATGTTTTATTTCTTTCCTTTACTTTCTCTTTGTTTTCTTTCTTAAGTTTTTTTTATTATTGTTACTTATTTAGTTTTATTTTGTATATAAATATGCATATAAAAAAATAAAAAATGATATGATTTCTATTTTATTTTCATTAAGATTATATATGCATATTTAACAAAACAAAATAATATCTTAACTAAAATGACAAAATAATGGAAAACTTTGAAACATAAATCTAAAAGAATTTTTGGAATTTTTGAGATAGAATAATAGTTAGTTTTCTCGAAGTAGGAGTACTCGGCAGACCCGCGAGGGGATTTTTGTCGATATTTTGAAAAGGGGAAACCCTATTACTTTTATCCTTTTATTTCACTTCTTCTTCTTTGATTTTTATTTTAAAATTTCTCATTATTTTTCTTATTTTTATTAAAGTATAAAGGTTTTTATAAATATGCATATTTCAAAAATGATGAAAATATATTTAGAAAACAAAAAAAATATATATAGTTCATTCTTTTTATTTCTTAAGTAATATTATGTATATAAATGCACATAATTAAAAAAAAAATCCAAAAAAAAAATATATATATAGTTTTGCTTTATTTTTGTAACTTAGAAAACTAAGAAAAACAAATAAAAAAAAAACTTACTTATATACATATATGTATATAATTTAATCTCATTCTTACCCCCCCCCCCTCTTTGTAAATAACATTTCGTGTTTTGTTTTAACATCTTTTTGCAGGAATTAATCCGGGCATCTCGTCTCCAAAATAGGGGCGTGCTTTTTCCCCCTGCTTTTCCCCCCTTGTATTTTCTTTTTCCTCTTAATTATGCTTTTATACATATATAATTAGATTTGTTCCTCATACTTAATTTCAACATTGGGGACAATGTTGATCTTTAAGTATGGGGGTGTTTAGCCCTTTTTTGTAATTATTGCCCCTCTCTTTTTACTTAGAAAACAAATTTTTTTTTTTAATGTTTTTATGTTTGTCTTTTAATTATATATATAAATAACCTTTCTTTTTTTATATATAATCAAATCCAAAAAAAATTGATGAAAAAAAGTTATAAAAAAAATTTGTTATAACAAAATCCTCACAAATTTTGTCATAACCCAAAATTTTTTATATAAATTTTTAGTTTTATTTTTCTTTCTCTTTCTTTTTCTCTTTTTTTAGTATTAATGTATATATTTTACCAAAATCAAAATTAAAAAAAATCACAAAAAAATATATGAAAAAAACAATTCTTACAAAAAAAACCAAAAATTTTTGTATGTATTTTTGCTTTTCTTAAATTTCTTCTTTCTTTTTGTTACTTTATTTTTATTAAGTGTTTATATATGTAATTTGTTATAAAAATCAAACAAATAAAAAAATAAAAAAATATCATATCTTAAAAACTCCAAAAAAAAAAAATTTGATGAAAAGAAAAACTTATCAAAAAAACCCCAAAAATAGAATAAAAACCCCTACTTAGCTTTTTGTTATTTCCAAGGCTATGTAGAGTTTATCTTTAAGCGTTTTCACTATTTTTGATTTGCTAAAACCATTTTATTTGCATCATAGTTTGTAAATTTAAATCAAGGAATTTTGATAGTAAAGAATTTCTTGTGATTTTAATTTAATTTGAGAACAAAACTTTTAGCACTACCTCGAGTTAACCCTAAATAGATTCGTTTTTGTATTATATTGGCAAACAACCTTTAGATTCAATTATTCTAACTCGAACTTGTGAAACTTTAGGAATATTCTAATCTACTAAATTTTGCTCTCAAATACTCTTTTATTACTCTAGTTTTTCTTTTGAAACCCTCACCCCTTTAGCTTGGCATAAAAAGTAAAAGAAGACGTTTTAAAAGAAATCCTGTGTCAATGGGAATAAAAAGATTCCGTAAACACAGGCACCCAATATTGTTAAAAGAAATCTCGTGTCAATGGGAATAAAAAAATAAAATTCCGTAAACACTGGCATTGGGTTAAGTTTAAAAAGATTTCAATTATCCCCCGTAAACCAACGTTGGGAATCAAAGCAAAACCACCAAAAAGGTGGGGTGAGAGGATTAAATCCATCACCCCTAATCCAAGCACTCTTCTCTTTGCCAAAGCTTTCCTTTTTCCCCTACCCCTTAGCCACTAAAATTGTAAGCTAGATTTTAATTTAAAAAGTTTGCGAGAGCATAATTAGTAGGTTTTATTTATTCTTAAAAATTTTCTTAAAAAAGTTAAAGTTTTATATAATTCTATTCTAATTAAAAGGCGCCAAAAACTGCAATATTCGACGCTATTTAACTAACTTTAGAAGTTTCGCTAAAACTTTTTCGCTCTTTTTAAATTATCTTCACAATTTAGGACTTACCTCTTTAAATCTCCTAAATTTATTTCGATCTCACTTTTGATTACATAAAAATTTTAGTAAATTAGAAATTTTATTAACGTCTTATAGGTATCCCTTACTTTTGCTCTGGAATAGCAAAAGCTTAAGTATGGGGGTGTTTGATAAATAGAAAATATACGCATTTTTCTATATAGTTTTTAGTATAGTTTTAATTAAATTTGTAAATAATATATGTAAATTAATGAATAAAATGTTTGTTTTTGCTATTTTTGTTTTTAACTTAGTTTTATTTTCATTTTATAAAATTTATGTAATTTTGTTAAGTCACGCCCTCGGACACGCCCGTGTCCAAGGGCGTGTTCAATAATTTCTGATAATTTTCATTTCTGTCTTTTTTCCAGCTCAAACATCAAGTCACGCCCTCGGTCACGCCCGTGACCGAGGCCGTGTACTTGGTCACACCCGTGTTGGATGTTCAGCCAGATTCGAGCCCAAATGTCAATGTCACGCCCAATGTCACGGTCGTGATCGGGTCACGCCCGTGACCGAGGCCGTGACTCAACAAAGCTTCCAGAAAACCAAAGGACACGCTAGGTGTCACGCCCAGTTCAAGCTCAAGCCAGCCGACATAAGTCACGCCCGTGACCGAGGCCGTGTACCTCAGTCACGCCCGTGTGCTTCCAAAGTCGCCGGTCGAACCTTCTAGATGCCAGCCTGGATCCAGCTGTTCTGGCTATTCGCACCCCAAGCCGTGTCACGCCCTCAGTCACGCCCGTGACCGAGGGCGTGTAATTCCAAAATTTTCTCTATAAATAGAGGCCGACCCCCTCATCAATTCCCCCTCTTGGAACCTCTTGGAACCTCTTGGCTCCTAATGGATTGCCCTTTTGGGTGATCTTCCACAATATTTTGTCCACTTTTTGTATTTTTTTTTATTATTTTCTTTTTTATGTAATTAATTAGGTGTTTATTTTATTTTCTTTTTGTAATATAAATGTTGAAATTAAATGTTTTTTATTTTGTAATTTTATTTCCTGTAAACCCCGTTATTATGGCAATAAATAAATTTAGTTTTTTTCGTGCATTCGTAGCGTAATTTCAAATTCTGCAATTTCATATTCTGCACCGTATTTCAATTCATAACTTAGCTTTATTTTTGCACCGTATTTCAATTCATAACTTAGCTTTATTTCTGCACCGTATTTCAATTCATAACTTAGCTTTATTTCCGCACTTCAATTTTCGCAATTTTTCTTTCTTTAGCTAGATTTATTCGTCGCCATAAAATCGGTTTTCTCGCTTAGATTCGAATTTATGCGTCGTCATAATTTTTCATTCTTTTCTTCCTTGACACGGTAGTTTAGAATGGGATATTCGGGCTGCGTTTAAAATCGCTTCAAAGCGAGCGTTTTTCTCTCGTAATGCTTTCTTCGTTTTCGTATTTTCACTTTATGTTTTTATTATTCGTGTTTTTGTTGTTTTATGTTTTAATCATTTTCGTTTCCGTCATTTTTTTCGTTGTCATCACCTTTTTTTAATTCGTGTTTTTGTTTTCGTTATTTCGTTTAATAGCTTAGTTTTATTTCATTATTGCACTGCATTTATTTCCCGTCTACCCGTTTGGGTAGAACTTGCACTGCATTTATTTCCCGTCTACCCGTTTGGGTAGAACTTGCACTGCATTTATTTCCCGTCTACCCGTTTGGGTAGAACTTGCTCACGCATTTATTTCCCCTCTACCTATTTGGGTAGGGATTGCATTTCTTTAATTCCTGCAATTTATCGCTTTCATTTCAATTTCGTAGAGTGTGTGCGTTTTAATTTAGTGCGTCCTTTTTATCTTTTCTATCGCTTTTCTTGGTTTTTGCTAAACGCACACCAAGCCCGCGATTGTTATCATTTTTGTTATTATCGTTATGTTATCATTTTTGTTTTTGTTTTTAATTATCACTTTCATCACTTATTTTTAATCTGATAAAACAATAGCAGTTTTCTCGAAGTAACAATACTCGACGGGACCCAGGATTAAATACGACCTTGATATGATTTTTCTAAATCGTATATACTACACGCGATAGGTGCGCTTGCCTCCTACGTCGCGTAAAAATATTTTCTTATCAGTACTCTTCTGTAAGTTCCCTTTATAATCTGAGGACCCTTGCTCTTAATTTGAATTCTCTTCTCGGGAAGAAGAGAAGAGCTAAAGTCTCTATCATTGATTTGACTCTTCGAGAAGATAACCTGTCGTTACTCTTCATTAAAGCTGATCTGCAATGGCTATAATATTTATTGATCTGCAACGGCTAAGTTAAATATTATAAAGAAAGAGAGCAGAATAAAATAATATTTGTCGAGCTTCTGGCTAGAATTTGTCGAGCGCTGAACGGCATTTGTCGAGCGCCTTACTGAAGGTTTGTCGAGCTCTTCACATTTCGTGATTCGTCGAGCGTCTTTCTGAGGCTTTGTCGAGCTCTTCCACTTTTTGTCGAGCGACGTTCAGAGAATAATTTGTTGACCGCTGAGACTGGCTGTCTGGTGAGTGGTTAATGAGATGACAGATTCGTCTAACATCGTTCGACAAATGTCGAGCTCCGTTCCCCGAAAGCCGAGAATAAATATTTTTGTTTATTTAATTTTCTCCGATTCGATCGCATCATATTTAATTTATGTTCGCTTAGATTGATCTAAATTATTAGATGACTTATTAACAAAAGGATGGATCCTAACTCAAATCAAAAGCTATGGTTCCAACACGCTGACTTGGCCAGCGCCCGTTGTGGCGCTCCCCAATTAGGGAGTGGGGGAATTGGGGAGTTACGTGAACTCCCCAATCAGGGAGTGGGCATAATTCCTCAATTTGGGAGTTAGGCTCATTCAGCACTCTCCAACTGGGGAGTGATGTGATATAACAACCCATGAATTTTCGATAGTTTAATTAAATAATAATTTTGACGTAAGGGCATTATGTTAACGCAAAGTTAACGGTGCTCGCCTAAGTGAAGAGTTCGTCCGCGTTAGAAATTTAAAATAATTAATTTAAGTGAAATTATCAAGTTTTGTTGTCGCGAATGGTGTAAATTAAATTGTAACTCGAAATCGGCTCATCGAACTCTAATTTCGACTTCGTCGTTGGTCTCGGAGGACCGGTATTTTCCTTCGATGCGTTTTTTTCGTCAAAATCTGAGCTGGTTTGTCCAAATCGTAAATTTAAAGACAAAAATCCCTATAAATGGTATTAATTAAACAATTCAAAGTTTCATATAAAAATGATCACATAAGAAAATTAGGTTTCTAAAACCTTCCTTCTTTCCGTTTCTGGCGAACCAGAGCCGCGAGAGTGGAGAAAGCTGTGATGGTCATGGTGCTTCCATCGGTTGTTGCGTGGGATCTAGCATGCGAAATCTTCGTCGGAGCATAGATTTGGAAAGCTCTCGTCGAGATCTTCGTGTGTGCGGTGAGTTATTTTCGATTTCGTGGGTTTTTGACGTTAGAGTGTTTGGCCCTAAGCCTCATTTTTTGTCCAAATCTTTCATAAATTTATTATGGAGTTTTTCCTTCGACCGATCTCTGGACGTGGAGTGATCGAGAGGCCAGTTTTCTGTAAGGTTTGAGACAAGTGGTGGACTAATCCCCCTTGACATGTTTTTCCCTCCTATCTATAAATTGTTTTCTTAAAAATTTCGATTTATTTTAGCAGAATTCGTTTAGTATTCTAGTGTAATCTGTTGAGTGAGTTATGGTAGAATTCGTTGAGTATTCTGATGCGCAAATCTAGCATACTGCTATAGGCGGTAGCAAGACTGCAGCACGAAACAGAAGTGTACCGATCTTTCAAGTAATATAAAATGGGTGAATTTCCCCAAGTATCGATCTCGAAGGAACACAGTAAGGTGGAGTTTACTTTTGAAGAAGGAGTTGAGATTGAAGTCCTTTTGGTCGAGTGAAACGTGAACGGGGTGATTTGGCTTATGAAAAATAAAATAAAAGAAACTAAACTACTACTATGCAGGCCGCTATGCACTGCTTCACTGGGCGGATGGAGACTATGCAGGCCGTTATGCACTGCTTCGCTACGCGGATGGACGAGAAGGCTTGTGGATGGAGTGAGTCGCACCAGCGGAATGATGGTCGCAAGCACCTCGTCACAAAGCTCACACCTAGCAATTGCTAGTGTAGCAATCCTAAACACTCACACCATAATTACCACAAGAGCTCACCTCAAGCACTCATACAAGAATAATAACATTGCATAAAAATGAGATGAAGATTAAATCAAATATAGAGTGCAAACATCATCAAATAAAGAAGATTACTCTAACAACAATAATCAAAGAGGAGAAAGATGCAAGATATACAACCGAATCCGGAGGCTTATTGTGGATTCATGGTAGGAATCGTCGGGGCGTCAATCCTCATCCTAGCTCGGTCCCGACTATCGTCCAGGGTAGAGGAGGGATATCACTTCCTCCCAATGGACCCGTATTCTCCGGTAAACTACAATCCGACCACGTCTGATGCGAATAACTCCTAGCTTGGCGATGAAGACGAGTGTATAATCCTCTCCTTGAAGCGCTTGGATGATGTGAGGTGGCCTCGGGCAAAAGGGGGAGGAAGAGTGGAAGGAAGCGGAGTTGGAGCTCCTCTTGCGGCGGAAAAAGGCGGAACAGTTCGGGGGGATCCTCCTTAGGTCGAAATCTGCAGCTTTTATAGAAACAATCAAAAATTTGGTCACGCACGGTCGAACGCATGACCATGCGTGGAGCGTGCGATATTTAATGTACAGAAAGCCCAGGAAGATGAAGCAGAATGCCCGTGCGATTTTACTTACGCACGGTCGAAACTGACCGTGCGTAAAAATGCACGGGCAAATTCCGAAAGACCGGAAACTTGCACTCAACAGGAGATCGTGCGATTCCTTCGCGCACGAGCGAACTGCCCGTGCATGAACAAATCACATGATCAGGGACAGAACATCCTTCTAAGCCGCAGATGACCGCGCACAATCGGAGCCATCGTGCGTTGAGGCAACACACGACCGTGCGATTCACGCAGACATGAAATCTGAGCACTATGGATGTTTTGCCCACCTGCACAGCAAATCACAACGTTGGGAGCACACCTCCAGCACAACTATAATAGCAAAAATATAATGGGGAGCACAATGTGCTTACCCCCAACAATAAAGCGTGTAATTGCACACCACCGTGGGCCTAAATATTCCACGAAGCGTGAAAGTGAATACAAGCGATTACAGCTTGAAAATGAAGTGCACACAAGTGAAAACTAGTTCGGATGAGTCCATAAAACAATGTAAATATCAGACTCGTCACACCCCCAGACTTAACCATTTGCTCGTCCCGAGCAAATCATCCGTCAAGCGGACAAGAAAAATACAAGCTGGCATAGAAATTGTAAAGCAGAGTATCATGCGAAGTCACATACTCATGCGCGTAGAAATACTGTAAATGGAATTTCTAATTATACATATTAGTCTATAATTTTCTAGGAGCGTATTTATATATTACATTTACTCAAAAACTGAATCACGGTGAATCATTCGGTCATGCATAGGAAGAAAGTAAACCGATCGCTAAGGTGAGCATTGCTAAAGATCGGGGCCCGGGACAAAGTCCATTGAAATCCATCAATGTTGTTTGTCATAAGCTTGCCCGTTCGCACTCTCTCCACGACACTAGTTTGACTCAAACACGCGAATCAATAGAACTTTTAGGTTTAAGATGGGGCTTGGGTTTAGGCGAGGTAAACAAAGATAAACAAGGGGTTTCAATGCCCTAACCCAAATGAGCTAAAGAAAAACAAGTTATCCATGCAGCAACAAAAATACACGCGGTGCATCACACCCCCAGACTTGAACTTGAAAACATGGGCGTGTGCACCGCCTACTCCCGAAACAAAGTTCCATAAATTGATTTTCAATTTAACTTCTTCATAATTTTTTTCTTCATTTTTCATTCATTTTTTTCTTTTCACAATTTTTTTTCAACAATTATTTTTTCTCAACAAATTTACAATAGAGCACATCCACATAACTACAATGATTAATCACCACATCAACACCCCAAATAAAATATATAACAAACTAGATCTCAAACATGGGTGTGCGATTAGGCTTGGCTTTAAGGCTTTGGTGAGATAAAAGTGGGGCTGAATCAAAGAATGGATAGGCATAATTGGGCCAGCAAGGATATGATGATAGGACTGGGCACAAAGGCTCAACCGGGCCAAAACTGATGGCCTACATGACATTCACGTGATTGACTAACCGTATACTCATGCTTCAAGAATTGCTTAGGGCAAGTTCTTAGCCACCGAGAAAGATTATCCTTCCTCCCGACTCAAGAAATACGAGGCCAACGAACGTCTACACACATTCCTATGCTACTGTTTGATTCCTACCAGATTCACAAATTTTTGAGTATAGTAAACAATATCAATGCTAATAGAAAGGTATAACCTAAAAGTATAAAGAGAAATTGAATCTACACAAATTTCTATGCGATTCACGAGCACTCGAATAAGAGCACTATAGGAGTAAACATTTTACTCTGACTCACAATCCTAAGCCAGCACATCGATTTTCCAAATCACGCACAAGAAATAAATATAGCTCGCGATATGCTAAGGGTTAAGTACGCGCTCATGTGGGTGTTGTGATGTGCGGTGAAAATACAACAAAATAACTGAAATAAAAGCTTCTAGCATGCTATGCAATAGTGCACGTAGGTGGGAACAAAAAACGGCTCTCCCCCAGACTTAAATTAAACAATCTAACACAAGATATAACTATGAAATTCAAAATGAAGTCTAGGGAAAGAGAGTACCCAATGCTAAACAAGTGAGCATACCAAAAGATGCGTGTAAACTAAGACAAAGCTGCAGCATCCCCATCCAGAAAATGAACCTGCAGGGGTGAGCTCCGCCAAAAACAAAAGGAAATATACAAAATAAAATGAAAAACACTAACTAAACTAAACTAGATGAAATAAAAATGCAAGAAAAGGTAAGATAATTACTGGGGTTATTATCCTCTCAACACGACTTATTCAAATTTAAAACAGTTCTAGCTAATGGGTCTATGAAAAGAAAAGTGCACAGGTAACTGTTCTAATATCCATGTCGGTAATGGGTACCGATACAGCGATAAAACAGTTACCCTTCTACCTAAATAATAATGCCTGCTCGTCATAGGTAGAGGGAAGAGAATGTAAGAGGAGGAGGAGTACTCCTCACACATCTCACCAAAAACATCCTTGCCCAGCAAGGTGTGGTCTTCAGGGAGGTGGCAGGAGGAGAAGGTAATGAGTGAGGCTTCCACTATGGAGGAGGGGTCAACCTCCTCACATTTGAGGATATGTTCATCATTGACTTGAGCAAAATGCTCCAAGTTCTCCTGAAGTACTTGTGAAGACTCAACCTGCACAGACTCAGATGAAGAAGGGTGGTCAAGAATTAAAAGAGAAGGATGACACAAATAATCAAAAATTGGGGGAGTGGTCCCGGTCTCACTCCCATCAGGTTGGGGTAGTAAAATAATGTTGGCATTGTCAACAATGCTGCAAGGTTTGACAGGATCAACAGTGACCTCGCACAAGATTTGGACTTCCTCCACCTGTGCTGAGGTAAAATCCTCTTCACCTAGAAGGTTGTCCTCCTCCATAGGAATATGCATAATATATAGATTACCTGCCTCATCATGCGATGCATCATAAACAATGTCGTCAACGACGAGTGTAGTGGTGTAAACAAAAGGGGGGGGGGGGGGAATAGTGTTTGGGCAAAAGTCAAGCATCGATTCCTCACAAAGAATCGGCTTCACGCACGGTGATATATGCACAGGGGAGATGGGCTCAGCTATGTCGGAACATACATCTGCCACAACTTTGATGAGCGTGTTTGTATCATTCCCTTCAAAACTTGAAGGTGACACAACTACGTAATCAGAGGTAGAAGGTGTGCTGTCAGAGTTACGAGTCGGGACGATCCGGATATCCGGCTCATCAACCTCCTCCAATTGGCAAAGATAAGAAGCACAATCCTTCAAGGCATGATCCGTGCTCCAGCAAAACAAGCACTGCCTTGCTGGCTTCATTGGCATAATAGGTGTTGAAACCGCAAAGAAGTATGCTGGTAAAGGCACAGAAGAATAGCCATAGGACTTACGCACACCACATAGAGTACCAGAAGAAGTCGGTGCTCCATATACTGGGCCTTGAGTGCTAGGGCTATTATCTCCCTTTGGACATCTATCACTAGCATGAGAGATATCTCCACACCAACGACAACAAATATTGAATGAGGCCCATATGGCGTGAAGATAACCAGATTCAAAAGAAAAATACTATTGTGCAAAATTCGACACCCAACAATAATTTACTAAAGCAACCTATATTTAAAGCAGGAAAAACATAATACGAAGAAAATAAAACAAAAAGGATGCAATTTACAAATGGAAGAACTTCTCTCTCAGGTTCTCCCTCTCCAAAAAACTCACACGACTGTGATCCCAGGCAACGACGCCAAAAATTTGATGCGCAAATCTAGCACACCGCTATAGGCGGTAGCAAGACTGCGGCACAAAACGATAGTGTACTGATCGTTCAAGTAATATAAAATGGGTGAATTTCCCCAAGTATCGATCTCGAAGGAACACAGTAAAGTGGAGTTTACTTTTGAAGAAGGACTTGAGATTGATGTCCTTTAGGTCGAGTGAAACGTGAACGGGGTGATTTGGCTTATGGAAAATAAAATAAAAGAAACTAAACTACTACTATGCAGGCCGCTATGCACTGCTTCACTGGGCGGATGGAGACTATGCAGGCCGCTATGCACTGCTTCACTACGCGGATGGACGAGAAGGCTTGCAGATGGAGTGAGCCGCACTGGCGGAATGAGAGTCGCAAGCACCTCATCACAAAGCTCACACCTAGCAATTGCTAGTGTAGCAAACTCAAACACTCACACCACAATTACCACAAGAGCTCACCTCAAGCACTCATACAAGAATAGTAACATTGCATAACAATGAGATGAAGATTAAATCAAATGTAGAGTGCAAACATCATCAAATAAAGAAGATTACACTAACAACAATAGTCAAAGAGGAGAAAGATGCAAGAGATACAATTGAATCCGGAGGCTTGTTGTAGATTCATGGTAGGAATCATCGAGGCGTTAATACGCATCCTAGCTCGGTCCCAACTATCGTCCAGGGTAGAGGAGGGCTGTCACTTCCTCCCAATGGACCCGTATTCTCTAATAAACTACAATTCAGCCATGTCCGATGCGATGAACTCCTAGCTTGGCGATGAAGACGAGTGTATAATCCTCTCCTTGAAGCGCTTGGATGATGTGAGGTGGCCTCGGGCATAAAAGGGAGGAAGAGTGGAAGGAAACAGAGTTGGAGCTCCTCTTGCGGCGGAAAAAGGCGGAACAATTCAGGGGGATCCTCCTTAGGTCGAAATCTGCGGCTTTTATAGAAACAATCAGAAATTTGGTCACGCATGGTCGAACGCATGACCATGCGTGGACCGTGCGATATTTAATGTACAAAAAGCCCAGGAAGATGAAGCAGATCGCCCGTGTGATTTTACTTACGCACGGTCGAAACTGACGGTGCGTAAAAATGCACGGGCAAATTCCGAAAGCCCGGAAACTTGCACTCAACAGGAGATCGTGCGATTCCTTTGCGCACGAGCGAACTGCCCGTACGTGAACAAATCTCACGATCAGGGACATAACATCATTCTAAGCCGCATATGACCACGCACGATCGGAGCAATCGTCCGTCGAGGCAACGCACGACCGTGCGATTCATGCAAACATCAAATCTGAGAACTATGGATGTTCTGCCCACTTGCACACCAAATCACAACGCTGAGAACACATCTCCAACACAAGTATAATAGCAGAAATATAATGGGGAGCACAATGTGAAATTTGACACAAGTATAATAGCAAAAATAATAGAAGAGAGCAATTGCACACCACCGCGGGCCTAAATAGTGCACGAAGCGTGAAAGTGAATACAAGCGAAATACAAGCGATTATAGCTTGATGAATGAAGTGCACGCAAGTGAAAACTAGTCTGGATGAGTCCATAAAACAGTGTAAATATCGAACTCATCATATTCTAAGGAAATTCGTCGAGTATATACGACGAATTCGTCGAGTGATAGTGAAATTTTTCGAGCCATTTTGATTTATTCGACGAGTGTTCAAACCGAATGTTCTTGCGATGGTTTCGACGAATCTGTTGTGAAGTTTGCACTTGGAATCTTTTCTGAGTACTCCTGTGGTGCTAGATGGGTCATGATGTTGTGAATTTTTATACCCAGTTGGATGTTTGTGGACTGCTGGTTGTGTTGGTGTAACCACCACCACAGTGCCTATTTTTTTCTTCCTTAGAGGTGTAGGCTGTTGGTGTGCAGACGTAACCACCACCACAATACTTTTGTTCCTTGGATGTCTTGGTCTGATGGTTTGGGTTGGAACGATAGACACCGCCTTAGTACCATTTTATGGCTGGGTTAATGAAAATTCTCTTTTGGGGCCAATCCGACACTTTTCTTCATTCTTGAATGTTATTATATAGCTTTTACTACACTTTGTGCAAGTCTTTCACTGTCTGGATGCTAATCTTATTTACTTTGATTGTTGTTGTTTCACAACTATTTCTTGTTCGGGTGGTAACCCACTTGAGTTTGTTAAGTTATTTCTACTCTATTATGATTGGCCGCCTTTCTGCGCCTTTGTGATGAGATATTATTTTCTTTTGAATGCCTGAGGTTTGGATCAGTAGCAATTTGAGCTGATTGAGTTCGGTCCTTCCAGACCTTCAGTAGATGTTTTCTTACTCTCATTTTGAGAGGCAGTTTGTTGAACTTTTCTGGCTTTATCAATGATATGAGTTCGTGTTAGTTTGTTGGCGCCCATAGTATGTTTTCTTGTGTTGGACTGTGATTTGCTATTTATGCTACTACTGTTTCCTTGCTATTAATGCAAATGCTCTCTGGGGAGGTATTATGCTAGGATGCATCTTAGATATTTTTATATACTAAAATCTGCATGTTTTCCTCATACATGACTTCCTTTTTAAACTAATTTCACTCTACTTTAAAACACATACCAGTTCCATTTATATCTATACTAAATCTAGAAGATGCATATCGTTAGATTATTAGTTGAGTTCTCATGTTCATGTAGGACAACTTAAAGTGAAACATGTAT
The DNA here is from genome assembly GCA_033032865.1 of Dactylorhiza incarnata. Lineage (NCBI taxonomy): Eukaryota > Viridiplantae > Streptophyta > Magnoliopsida > Asparagales > Orchidaceae > Dactylorhiza > Dactylorhiza incarnata. The sequence goes on from JAWHQI010000018.1 coordinate 18,362,642, forward strand.
TTTCCGCTGCGTATATCTAAACTTTCCTATTTGTGGACTAGTTGATTCACTAAACTGAGGGACACGGTGCTTGAAAACTTCAACCTTAATCGTTGTTTTAAACATAAAGTTTATGTCTTTTATAAAGAAAAGGGTAAGGATAGAACTGCCTGAGCATCTGCAGTTGTCCCTTGCACGACGCGGCATCATGACGCATTTTTTCTTTTACTCTGATGATATATTTATATATTGAGAAAATGAGGGTTGTGACAGTTGGTATCAGAGCTAGGTATGTTTTCGTTTGGTTCATTGGACGATTTAGTCGAACGACTATTCATTTTAGAGTCTTATCTCATTGCATACACACATCAAAGTATCATCTGTACGTCTTGGTTGAAGCATGAACACTACACTCATAAGCATGACAGAAGTATACTGGGCATATTATGTAGTATGTGATGCATAATACGTGTTGGGAACAGTTGTCACAACCCGCATTTTCCCAACATTTAAAATGCTATCAGAGTAGGGAAAGCTACGCATTGTGATGCCACATCACGTAGGGGACGCCTACTGACATTAAGGCAACTCATTCTTCTTCGCAGTTCAAACAATTATTATTATCAACTCAAAGTGATTCAAATATAATTTATGCAGAGAATTAACAAGCCGCGTCCCTCGGCTAGGTGGATCAACTAGTCCACGCTTTTAAAACATAGTTTTACACAGCGGAAAAATACTTGATTTAATTACTTAGTGGCCTAAGTGTACATGAAGACCCAGTGAGGTGCAACATGCAAGATCGAATGTGTGGATTTACTATATATAGAAGTAGATTTATCACACGCAGAAATTAGTGAGCTTAACATTTCAAATCATGATGCACAATGCTCCAAATGCCTTAGCATATCTAAGAAAGAGGTTATAAAGCCAACCCACATTAACCATTCCAGAACAAGTGTTCAAAAGTAAACAACAAGTAACAGCAGCAGTGAAACAAATGTCTAACCAAACGGCACCATGGGCGTCAACACCTGACACGAACCCATGGGCCGACAAGTCCACAGAATACCCTACCTAAAGAGAGTCAGAAGACGGCAACTAAAGCAACTCCGCACTAACACCTGCTACTGCCCAGAACCTGAGGCATTCAAAGAAAGAACACCTCAGAAGCAAGTTACAAGTGGTGCAAAAATTAAGAAAGTAAGCAAACCTCCGCGAGACCGGAGGGAAACAGTAGCTGCAAGGATTAGTGAAGACAAAGCTAGCAGCAAATAATCAACAGGAAAAGAAACAACAGAAGAATCTAATAATCGGCAGAAAATCACTCACCAAACAAAGGTGAGAAAAATAGGCAAGGTCAGAACTCGCCATCAACAAATATCCATCAACATTCATATTATTAATCATGTTACTCTTGTTCAGAATTATAGAGACTGGTCAGCTCATTAGAAAAAGAGAAGCTGTGCGGGGATAATTCCATCACACATCGTCACGACCCTCAGAGCACCGCACCGGTGGCACTGCCAACATAGTGTACGACCTCCAACAGAATTTATTAAATTAAAAGAGCATCGCACCGGTGGCACCGCCACCATCGTGTACGACCTCCAACAGATTATTCACATTTTCATGATTCTTTCAAGGAACAAAGGGCGAGGCCCAACAGATCATAACATACTATATTGCAAGTAGGAATGAAAAATACAAAGGAGATTTAATACTAACAAAATTGCTTTTATTAACCGGCAAAATGCCAAGTTATAAGCAGAAATAATTAGAGGATAAAAAGAAAATGTAGCACAGCTAGATCAAGAGGGGTCAGCTTGGAGCTATTATATGGCAAAGAGAAAAAAGGAAAACAAGAGCAAGATCATCACTTACCTTAGGATTTGCTGGAAAAACTTTCCGATTCGCTCCACGCTGTAGATCGGGGGAAGAGAAGGCGAGAGGAGTCAAGATCTACAAGAGATCGGGCTAAAGGAGGTTAGGGCACGAAAAACCTAACGAAAAAGTTTCACGAAACGGAAGGAAATTACCACGAGAACGAAGCTCTCGTCGAGAGCTTTCCGGATCTATGCTCGGCTCGCGATTTCGACCACCGGAGCTCCGTCAGCGGCGACTGGAAGATTCAAGAAAATGCCGCCCCCGTCGCTCGTTTTTCTCTCTGGTTCGGACAGAATGAAGAAGAAGAAAGGGGGCTGGGTTCGCTTTCTTTTATGCAACATAACGTATTATATTAATAATAATAATAATATCATTATTATTATTAATAATAGAAGGGGCTAAAGACGAACGAAAAGATTTGTCGAGCAGGACAGATTTGACGAACGGCCGAATTCATCGAACGGTGCTGCTTAAATTTGTCGAACGGCGCTGCTTAAATTTGTCGAACGGCGCTGCTTAAATTTGTCGAACGGGGCAGAAGCTGGTTTGTCGAGTGGAGGCTGAAACTAGTTTGACGAGCGGAGGCTAATTTGTCGAACGGCGCATGTATATATATACAATTATAATAATAATATTATTATTATTTTATCATTCGTCGAACGATCAGAGGGGGGGGGGGGGGGGGGGGATCGATGGATGAAGCAAATGGAATGCTTCGAACGGTGATCGACAAATGAAGCAAATGGAATGCTTCGATCGACAAATGAAGCAAATGGAATGCTTCACGTATACATATATATATATATATGACATTTTATAATAATAGTAATATTAATATTATATTATCACTAAAAATTAAACGAACGCCGAACCCAACGAAAATTTCGCCTAAGGTGAACGGCGGCGCTATGAATCCAACGGTGAAGTTGGAATCAAAATCCGACGTGCCGCTCTCAGAGATATAAATGGCCGAAGTTACGGCGAACTTTAAATACATACAAAACTTCTAAAATGCACCGAGCCTCCAAAATGCCTCGGATCGCGACGAAACTTGATAGGCAAGTCTAAAATTAAATAATTTAATTTCCTAACGTAAAATTTTCCAATTCCGGGTCGTCACAAAATTTGGTCAACTTGACCCAAGCGGACGTGAAAACGCGCAAACGGCGACGCGCCGCTAACTCGACGTTAAAAGTAACGCCCCGACGTCACAAACACGCCATCACCGAATTAAATAATTACCGAAAAATCAGGGGCGTTACAGCCACTCCCCCTAAAAGAAAGTTTCGTCCCGAAACTTGACGTAAGAGCAGAAAAAGAGATTTACTACAACATTAAGATAGATGATGGTACAGGAAAGGAAATTTAAGATTGATAATTAAATGGTGCAGGAAAGGAGATTGACCTGGGCTAATTAATTGAAAAGGTATATGGTGTAGGAAAGAAGATCCAGCTGAGCTAATAAAATGGAAAGATAAATGGTACAGGAAAGAGATTTACCTGAGCTAATTAATTAAAAAGGCGAGGATGAGATGTCTGCATAGCTGACTCCAGCTCCCATGTTGCGCTCTCGACGTCATGATTCCGCCAAAGAACTTTTACCATGGGAATAGATTTTCTCCGCAACACCCGTTCTTGGGTCTCCAAAATATGGACAGACTCCTCAACATAAGACAAATTGGGCTGAATCTGAGGCACCGAATCGAGAACATGACGATTGTTACGTACACACTTCCTTAACTGACTCACATGAAACACATCATGGACGCCAGGGAAGGTAGCAGGTAACTCCAATCTATAAGCAGACACCCCGATGCGCTCAACAACCTGAAATGGCCCAACATATCTGGGATGCAACTTGTGGTTCTTCCCAAATCTTTTAACGCCTGGTATCGGAGAGACCTTCAGGAAAACACCGTCCCCAACCTCAAACTCCAGATCCGCCCTTCTTTGATTGGCATACTTTTCATACCGCTCCTGAGCAACGCGGAGCTTATCCCCAATATTAGTCACCGCCTCTTCCATTTCCATCAAAGCTTCCGGACCTAGCAACGGTTTCTCACCGACTTCGGCGCAAAACAAGGGAGTCCTGCAGCGCCTCCCATACAATGCTTCAAAAGGGGCCATCTGCAAACTTTCTTGAAATCTATTATTGTAAGCGAACTCCATAAGCCTGAGACGCTCGTCCCAAGCTCCACCAAGCTCCAATATGTAGCACCTGATCATGTCTTCCACAATCTGATTAACTCGCTCCGTTTGACCATTGGTCTGCGGATGGTATGCGGTCGAAAACCTGAGGTTGGTGCCCAAAGCTCCCTGTAAGCTCTGCCAGAATCACGACGTAAACCTGGACTCTCGATCCGACACGATACTCACCGACACTCCATGCAAATGGATGACCTCATCCAAATATAACTATGCTATCTTCTTCATCGAATAGCCGATTTTGAAGGGGACGAAATGAGCACACTTTGTCAATCGATCAACTATAACCCAGACTGAATCATGTCCACGAGGGGACCTTGGTAATCCTGTAATAAAGTCCATCGATATACTTTCCCATTTCCACCTGGGAATTTCCAAAGGGGTCAATTTTCCTCTAGGCCTGCCATGATCGGCCTTCACCCGCTTGTACGTGAAGCACTCCGATACAAATTTGGCGATGTCGTTCTTCATACCCGACCACTACACGATTTGCTTCAGGTCTCTATACATCTTGGTGGAACCCGGGTGGTAGGCCACACTAGATCTGTGAGCCTCCCTGCAAATCATAACTCGAACATCTCCCACCACTGGGATACAGAATCTACCTCTATACAAGAGGGTGTCAAGCTCATCAATGGAGAAATCAGATAGTTCTCCTCTTTCGGTCCTTCCCCGGAGATGCTGAAGATCTGTGTCTTCTTTCTGATGTAACCTTGTGAAGGTGATCCACGAAGGGTCTTCTGCCTCCAAACGAGAGGGCTTGCCACGACTCACCACCGAAATATCCATCAAAAGAAACTCCTCAACCAAGGCTTGAACAGATAAATTGAAGATCTGAGCCGTCTTCCTACTCAAAGCATCGGCCACCACATTGGCCTTACCAGGATGATAAAGGATGTCCACTTCATAATCAACAACATATTCCAACCACCGGCGTTGGCGCAAATTCAGCTCCTTTTGTGTGAATACATACTTCAAGCTTTTATGATCGGTATAAATCTTGCACACAGCGCCATACAGTAAGTGTCTCCACAGCTTCAGGGCATAGATCACCGCCACAAACTCCAAATCATGGGTAGGGTAATTTTTCTCATGAACCTTCAATTGCCTATATCCATAGGCGATCACCTTCCCCTCTTGCATCAGAACGCAACTGAGTCCAATGTGGGAAGCATCAACATACACCGCAAACTCCACTCCCTCAATAGGCAGAATGAGAATTGGGGCAGAACAAAACCTTCTCTTAAGCTCTTGGAAAGCCTCCTCACACTTATCACTCCAAATGAAGGCGATATTCTTTTGCGTAAGCCGGGTCATCGGAGCGGACAACGTGGAGAAACCCTCCACAAATCTCCTATAGTATTCGGCCAAGCCCAAGAAACTTCTGATCTCCTTTGGAGTAGAAGGTCTCTTCCAATCCATCACCGCTGAAATCTTGGCGGGATCAACAGAGATTCCATCCTTTCTCACCACATGTCCTAAAAAGGACACCTGAGGCAGCCAAAACTCGCACTTGCTCAGCTTAGCATACAACTTATGCTCTCTCAAGACAGACAGAACTAGACGCAAGTGATAGACATGCTCCTCATCACTACGAGAATAGATGAGAACGTCGTTGACGAAGACGACCACAAAACGGTCAAGAAAATCCTTGAATACCCAGTTCATCAGATCCATGAACGCAGAAGGCACGTTAGTCAAACCAAAGGACAACACGAGGAACTCAAAATGTCTGTACCGGGATCTAAAATCCGTCAGAGGGATGTCTGACTCACGAACCCTCATCTGGTGGTATCCTGAACGAAGATCAATCTTCGAGAATTTGGTGCACCCACGCAGCTGATCGAACAAATCATCAATCCGCGGCAACGAATATCTATTCTTGATCGTCACCTTGTTCAACTCCCGATAATCGATACACAGCCTCATGGAACCGTCCTTCTTCTTCACAAAGAGAACAGGAGCAGCCCATGGAAAAGTACTCAGTCTGATGAAACCACACTCCAGAAGTTCATCCAGCTGAACACGCAATTCTTCTAATTCATGAGGCGCCATGTGGTACGGTGCCTTGGCAATGGGCCGGGTGCCTGGCTCGAGTTCTATGGTAAACTCCACCTCTCTTTCGGGAGGGAGATCGGAGAGCTTGTCAGGAAAAACATCGGGAAACTCTCGCACCACCGGGATACCCTCCACGGTTGGCTCCACACGAGAAGCATCCACAACACAGATAGAAACCAGAAAACCCAAATAACCAGAAGCTAAAGCTCGGCGAGCACGTACCGCAGAAATAATCAGAGAACTCTCCCGAGGGAGACCATAAATGCTCAATGGACGTCCGTCGTCCAACTTGAAATCTAGCCGCTTCTCCTTGCACTTGATCACGACATCATACTTGGACAACCAGTCCATTCCGAGAATCACATCGAAATTTGCCAAATATAGCATCTTCAAATCCGCCAGAACCTGGACACCACCCAAAGAAATGGGGCACTCCCGGATACCCCGATCTGACGTAACCTGATCTCCAGACGGAAACTTAATGGACAAGGCACCATCCAACCGATCAACAGACCATCAGTGCCTACCAACAAAACTTCTAGAAACAAAAGAGTGAGACGCTCCCGAATCAAACAGGACACGCGCCCACTTATTCCTCACCTTGAATTCACCTAAATAAGCATGCGTCACTAGACAACTAGTAAGCTAAATTTATAAAAAGAGAACAAGTTTGGAGGAAAGAGACTAACCAGAAATCACGTGCACTGAGGTTTGAGCTACCTCTCTAGTCAGCATATTAACCTTGCCTTTCCTCTTGTCCACGAACTGAGGGGGCGGTGGCAAGATCTGCAGAGGAACCGCTGAAGTCACGGTCTGAGAGTTCATGCAGTCAGCCCTACGATGCCCCTTTTGCCCACACAGGAAACAACAACCAACCTTCTTGTAACACCGGGCCGCCTCATGCCCAGGCTTAGAGCAGAAAGAGCACACTGGGACCACCTTGGGTGCGTCTTGAATTGCACTAACCTTTAACGGCTCCAGCGCCTCGAGCCTCTTGAAACACCTCTCGAACGGATGGCCCCGCTTTCCACAGAAGCTACAGTGCACCACACCCCTCTTCTTTGAGTCCGAGTGAGATGCCTTGGAACTCTCCCGATCATCCAATTTCCTCTTATCACTCTTTGCCTGCTGCCCACGATTCTTTGTCTTTTCAATCGACTCGGCCTTCAATGAGGCCTCCACCACTTCCGCATAAGTCTTTGACCCATAGGCGCTAGCCCACTGCTAGACGTCGCCAGTGAGACCACCCAAAAACCGCTTCACCCTTCCTTCCTCCGAGGCCACCAACTCAGGGGCGAATCTGCTCAACTTGCTGAACTCAATCTCGTACTCACTGACGGTGAGCTGCCTCTGCTTCAGATGCAGAAAGTTGTTCATCAATCGGTCGCGCTCAACCGAAGGGAGGAACTTCTTAAGCAACAACCCCTTAAACGTCTCCCAAGAGCATCCCTCGGTGAGACCTTCCTTCTCCCTAATCCACCAACCTTTCGCCAAGCCCTTCAGCTGATATGCAGCCACCATCACCTTCGAAGCTTCCGAGACACCTGAATATGAGAACATCTCCTCCATGCTGATCACCCAATCATCCAGGGCCATGAAGTTTGCCGTACCATCATAGGTAGGAGGTCCCAAACGTTGAAAGTGCGAAATGAAGTTCATCTCTGGTGGCAATGCCACTGGAGGCATCAGGGGAGCAGGAACGGCTGGACTCACCACCGGTTCTTGCACAACAGGCTGCTGCACCGAGGCAGCAGACACCAAAGACTTAATCTGAGCCTGCATCGCAACCAACTGTCTCGTCAAGGCCTCATTGCTCTGTCGCAAACTTTTGATCACGGACTCACTCTGACCACCAGAAGACTCTCCCTCAGGTAGGGGAGTCGATCGTGTCACTATCCTACGAGACATGTCTACAAGATAGATGGACATTCAGTCAGAAACATGCTTAAGACGCTTAAGCCAAACAGACTCGGAAATATCACGGATCAATTCGGAACAAGAAAGAAAACAACCTGCTATTGCTGTTACCTTGTTATGGAATTTCATGGAATGATGCAATGATTACACTTAGGATGATGCACCATCATCCTATTGACTCTTGTGCTATGACATGAGTGCATGAACATTTAAATTTCTTTTCAAATCATGTGTGTACATATGTCATCTGGTATGTCTTTAACTTGGCACGCGTGCTCATGCGATGATATGAATGTATGCAGTGTTATGCATTCTAGAAAGAGGCCTTAATGCATGTTATGAGCGGCGTACACATGTAATGTTATGCAGCCCATACTACATAACATTACATGTAACGAAAAAGAAAACGTGCTAATGGGCACCCATGTAATGGTGGTTATGCATCCCATACTACATAACCGTCACATGTTGCCACATATGGTGGATCCATATACGAACACATATTATGCATCCCATACTACATAATATGCCCCGTATACTTCTTATCATGCTATGAGTGTAGTGATCATGCTTCGGTCAAGACATACTGATGACATATCGGTGCGTGCATACAATGAAAGGATCTTATGAGGTTCTGCTTAGGATAGCAGTCATTTGGCTCACTCGCCAAACCACCCAACTACCTTTTTCACAGAACCACCCCCTGATACCAACTGTCACAACCCACATTTTCCCAACATTTAAAATGCTATCAGAGTAGGGAAAGCTGCGCATTATGATGTCACGTCACGTAGGGGATGCCTACTGACGTTAAGGCAACTCATTCTTCTTCGCAGTTCAAGCAATTATTATTATCAACTCAAAGTGATTCAAATATAATTTATGCAGAGAATTAACAAGCCGCGTCCCTCGGCTAGGTAGATCAACTAGTCCATGCTTTTAAAATATAGTTTTACGCAGCGGAAAAAATACTTGATTTAATTACTTAGTGGCCTAAGTGTACATGAAGACCTAGTGAGGTGCACCATGCAAGATCGAATGTGTGGATTTACTATATATAGAAGTAGATTTATCACGCGCATAAATTAGTGAGCATTTCAAATCATGATGCACAATGCTCCAAATGCTTTAGCATATCTAAGAAAGGGGTTATAAAGCCAACCCACATTAACCATTCCAGAACAAGTGTTCAAAAGTAAACAACAAGTAACAGCAGCAGTGAAACAAATGTCTAACCAAACGGCACCACGGGCGTCAACACCTGACACGAACCCATGGGCCGACAAGTCCACAAAATACTCTACCTCAAGAGAGTCAGAAGACGACAACTAAAACAACTCCGCACTAACACCTGCTACTACCCAGAACCCGAGGCATTCAAAGAAAGAACACCTGAGAAGCAAGTTACAAGTGGTGCAGAAAACAAGAAAGTAAGCAAGCCTCCGCGAGACCGGAGGGAAACAGTAGCTGCAAGGATTAGTGAAGACAAAGCTAGCAGCAAATAATCAACAGGAAAAGAAACAGCAGAAGAATCTAATAATCGGCAGAAAATCACTCACCAAACAAAGGTGAGAAAAACAGGCAAGGTCAGAACTCGCCATCAACAAATATCCATCAACATTTATATTATTAATCATGTTACTCTTGTTCAGAATTATAGAGACTGATCAGCTCATCGGAAAAAGAGAAGCCGTGCGGGGATAATTCCATCACACATCGTCACGACCCTTAGAGCACCGCACCGGTGGCACCGCCAACATCGTGTATGATCTCCAACAAAATTTATTAAATTAAAAGAGCATCGCACCGGTGGCACAACCACCATCGTGTACGACCTCCAACAGATTATTCACATTTTCATGATTCTTTCAAGGAACAAAGGGCGAGGCCCAACAGATCATAACATACTATATTGCAAGTAGGAATGGAAAATACAAAGGAGATTTAATACTAACAAAATTGCTTTTATTAACTGGCAAAATGCCAAGTTATAAGCAGAAATATTTAGCACAGCTAGATCAAGGGGGGTCAGCTTGGAGCTATTATATGGCAAAGAAAAAAAAGGAAAACAAGAGCAAGATCACCACTTGCCTTCTCTGGAAAAACTTTCGGATTCGCTCCACGCTGTAGATCGGGGGAAGAGAAGGCGAGGGGAGTCAAGATCTACAAGAGATCGAGCTAAAGGAGGTTAGGGCACGAAAAAACCTAATGAAAAAGTTTCACGAAACAGAAGGAAATTACCACGAGAACGAAGCTCTCGTCGAGAGCTTTCCGGATCTATGCTCGGCTCTCGATTTCGACCACCAGAGCTCCGTCGGCGGCGACCGGAAGATTCAAGAAAATGCCGCCTCCGTCGCTCGTTTTTTTCTCTGGTTCGGACAGAATGAAGAAGAAGAAAGGGGGCTGGGTTCGCTTTCTTTTATGCAACATAACGTATTATATTAATAATAATAATAATAATATCATTATTATTAATAATAGAAGAGGCTAAAGACGAACGGAAAGATTTGTCGAGCAGGACAGATTTGACGAACGGTCGGATTCATCGAACGGCGCTGCTTAAATTTGTCGAACGACGCTGCTTAAATTTGTCGAACGGGGCAGAAGCTGGTTTGTCGAGCGGAGGCTGAAACTGGTTTGACGAGCGGAGGCTAATTTGTCGAACGACGCATGTATATATATACAATTATAATAATAATAATATTATTATTTTATCATTCGTCGAACGAGAAGGAGGGGGGGTGATCGACGAATGAAGCAAATGGAATGCTTCGAACGGTGATCGACAAATGAAGCAAATGGAATGCTTCGAACGGTGATCGACAAATGAAGCAAATGGAATGCTTCGCATATACATACATATATATATATGAAATTTTATAATTATAGTAATATTAATATTATATTATCACTAAAAATTAAACGAACGCCGAACCCAACGAAAATTTCGCCTAAGGTGAACTGCGACGCTACGAATTCAACGGCGAAGTTGGAATCAAAATCCGATGTGCCGCTCTCAGAGATATAAATGGCCGAAGTTACGGCGAACTTTAAATACATACAAACCTTCTAAAATGCGCCGAGCCTCCAAAATGGCTCGGATCGCGACGAAACTTGACGGGCAAGTCTAAAATTAAATAATTTATTTCCTAACGTAAAATTTTCCAATTCCGGGTAGTCGCAAAATTTGGTCGACTTCACCCAAACGTACGTGAAAACGCGCAAACGGCGACGCGCCGCTAACTCGACGTTAAAAACACGCCATCACCGAATTAAATAATTACCGAAAAATCAGGGGCGTTACAACAATGCCTAACAATGTTCGTGATTTGAAGAAGTGCTCAGGTCAATGATAAAAATAATATGTATTTGATGGTATGCTTAGTTTATACTTGCAAAGATTAAATCATATGGCCAGTACTTCTCCAATCTCACTAAGTCTAAAATCTTCGAGAAGGACTGGACATATCGTCGAATAAGCACGCATATATCGTCGAGTTTACTCTCAGAGATAAGCAGAAGGTTCATGTTAGTTATCATCGAGATAATATGGACAATTCGACGATATCATTGTGACATCAAAGTACACACGACGATATCATCAAAAGAAAAAGAAGAATCGAACAAAGTCCAGTATCGTCGTGTCAACCAGAATCACACGACAATATCACTGTAAGGTATAAGAAGTCTGATGAGTCCAATATTTACACTGATTTTGGGACTCATCTGGGTTGTCTATCTGTCCTTTGCACCTCATTTACTGCTCATCTATTCTTATATTGATATCATTTCATAATCTCAACTATAGTGCATTCCCTACCCTCTTCGCGGCGTGATTTCGTTATATTTTACTTTATGCCTGTTCTGTGGATCCTGTGGTGTGCACGGATCAGTGGTCTATATGTTTTTCATGCAGGTACAAGGATCATGCGAACGCTCGGAATGGTGTGGGGCGAATTTGGCCTAAAAAGCCACTAATCGTGCGTTTTCCTTCCCGCACGATCAGGCGCACGACCACTGGTCGTGCGTTAATTCCCCTTACCAGACAGAGCGGTTCGCACGATCAGGCGCACAACCAATGGTCGTGCGCCACTGACCGTGTGCCAATCTCCTATCTTCCCCTCTGCTGCAGGTTGACCGCGCACGATTATAAGCATTCCTTCGCGCACGACCACTGGTCGTGCGCCACTGATCGTGCGCAGTGTTTACTCGGCTCCGTATTTAAAGACGGACTCCGCGATTCTAGGGCATTCAACACAGTTTTGGGCTCGAATTCTTCCGCAAGCTCCGCCATTTTCCCTCTCCAAGCTCCATCCATCCACCTCCTACCTAGGAAAGCTTCATCCATCGATCCTAAGCTCCATCAAGGGTCCCGGAAGCATTCCCCGCCATCTGCAGCAAGTATTTCAAGGTGTGGCATCTCCATTGGGCTAGGTGGAAGAGACCCATCTATGAGAAGAAGACGGATGATGTTTGGAGGTGGTGACAGCCTCTGAACCCCAGAAGCAACCAAGGACTGAGCTCGGAGGAGGCTTGATAACCCCCCATTCCGGCCAAGATCTACGGAGAGTATTCTCATCTCGTGGTTTCCTCTACCCTCTCTCTTTTGGAAATGTATGCTTAACTATTGTATTGAACTAGAGTAATCTCTATTTGTCTATGAATGGAAGCATGCTCTTGTTTTATTTCTCGCTTGATGCTTTGCTGTGATGCGCTCCGCCCCCGCTCCACTTCCACACACGCGTTCTAGCTAGCTCACTCTAGTAAAAGCTAGAGGTGAGAGTGAAGAGGTGCCTTCGACCCTCAAACACCATTAGCACTCACTTCCCCCATGTGCTCACCGTCCATCCGCTGAACGAAGCACGGCATCGCGGCCTGCAATAACCCCATCCATCAAGCGAAGCGGTGATTGCGACCCGCATAGTTAATATAGCTTTTCTTCTTCTTGTCTTTTCAAAACCAACCAAACTCCCTTTTAGTTAACTTAGTAATCCTTATAATTAATTTCCTAATAAGCAAATCATATTACCCAACTTGCGGTCCTTTGAGAACGATATTCGGGGAATTTCTCCCTACTTTTATTACTTGACAGCGACCGGTGCACTGCCGTCGTACCACATTTCGCGCTTGCTAATTAGCGGTGCTGAAATTGTGCGTCATGTTTTTGGCGCCGTTGCCGGGGACTGCAAGCGTGTATGATTCGTCCTTCTCGGGAAATTAGTTAAAAGTTATTTTTGTTTTTGAGCTTTTTCTTTTGTGTTGTAGTGTGTGGATGCATAGACGAGACCCTGGTGACTTTGCAGCATTTGACCCCGAAATAGAGCGTACCCTGCGGCGCGTCTCTGTGTTGCTGAAACCATGGATGTCAATGAAAATCAGATCAATCCCGGGATGGGAAATGCACCAGGCGGTGGTCAGGTGGCCGACGAAAATGAAGTGGCTAGGCCGAGACCCAGGACCATGAGAGACTACACTACGCCCACTATTGGGAGTGTGTACCCCGGATTTGGCCCGACCATCACTAACAACAATTTCGAGATAAAGCCGACCAACCTGAATATGATCCGCAACAATGCCCAATTTTCTGGGTTAGTCAGTGAAGACCCCCATCTTCACTTGGCTGAATTCACAGAAATATATGGAACATTCCGGTACGCTGGGATTGCTGATGAGATGGTGAAACTCAGGCTGTTTCCATTCTCCCTCCGCAGCAAGGCGAAAGCATGGATCCACACGATACCGCCTGGCACAGCTACCACTTGGGATGCTCTGCAAGCAAAATTTCTGGCAAAGTTCCACCCTGTTGACAAGGTTGTAAACTTGAGGAGGGAAATCGCAACTTTTTGACAACATGATCAGGAGACTCTCGCAGAAGCATGGGAAAGGTTCATGGACCTTCTCCGGAAATGCCCCCAACATGAGCTGCAACCATGGAGCCTAGTGGAGAATTTTTACTTTGCAATCAAGCCCAACTACAGGGCCAAGATAGATGCACCTGCAGGCGGAACTCTGATGAAACACACCCCCGAAGATGTATTGCGGATTCTCCAGGACACTGCCATTCATAGTTCATTCTGGACTGCTGGAAGAAACGCGCCAAGGAATGCTCAGGGACTCTTTGAGGTGAACACATCTGGTGCATCTACTGAGATGGCATCAACACCTTATGAAAATATCATGCTGCTTAAGAGGCCTGCCCTTCCTCCTGCCCCAGTAATGGCCATCTCATGTCAAGGTTATGGAAGCCCGGGGCATCATGCATACGAGTGCCCCACAGGTGAGCAACCTACCGAATTATCTTATGATGAAAGTATAAATTATATGAATGATCAAAATCGTGGAGCACCATGGAATAATGCTTATAACCCCGGTGTGAGGAGTCACCCGAACTTCTCGTGGAAACAAAACGTTCCTGGACAACGATGGCAAGAGGGCTCGCATCAATTCGATGCTCAAGCCTCTGGTAGCCAACTGTGGCCACCACAACCAGTTTATACGCAAAATGCACCACCGCAAAGGAAGAGCGCATTGGAAGAAATGATGGAGAAGTTTGTTTATTTGGCTCAAACAAATATGGCCAATCAAACTGCTTCAATGCGAAACTTGGAGAGACAGTTAGGCCAATTGGCCCAGGTGCTCTCCGAGCGTATGCAAGGCGCTCTCCCAAGCAATACAGAAAAGAACCCGCGGGAGCAGGGTAAACGCATTGCTGATGCTGATGGTGGCCAAGTGATCCCATGTATTATTGGATGTACAATTAATAATCATGATATCTCCGCACTATGCGACTCTGGGGCATCCCGCAACATTCTTGCGCTTGAAGATGTTGAGAGATTACACTTGACAATGAACTCTGAGGACCAGAAGTCGCTAGTGTTGGCTAATGGTATAATAGTCGAAACTGAGGGTGAGATCCATGAGGTCAAGGTCAACCTTAATGGGATGTCTGTGGTCACCGACCTTCAGGTTCTAGGCCCTTTGGAAAATGATTCCATGCCGATTCTGGGGGTCCCTTTCCTGAAAGAGAGTGGCGCAATCCTCCACATCGCCAAGGGTTGTGTTACCCTACCTTCCAATGGGACAGACCTCCAAGGACCATCCGTATCTACCGATGATTTGTGCGGTATCACCAGTCTTTCTAACATCTCTGTGAGTGAGAGTAAGTGCAGGTCCAGTGACGTGAAATCAGCCATGGATGTGGATAATCCAAGGGATGAGGAAAACATCACTCTGAAGGAAGAAAGAGCAAAGCAGGTTATGAGTAAAAAGATGGAGATAGCGAAGGAGAGCAGCGAGACCGAGGTGTGGAAAGATAAGGGAGAAGGCGGAGCAATGAGCCTTACAAATAGTCTTTTTATTCCTAATGGAAAATGTAAACAATCTAAACAAGTACATTGGGCTGATCTACTTCCTTCTGAGGGTGCAGAAATGAAGCCCCCAGCTGATCCCAATCCGACAAACTCTAACACCCAACCTGCACAAGGTGCTCGTTGGCGCTCCCCCTCCGTAGAAAGGCTGAAACAGGAAATAATCCTGCACGCAGCGCGCTCTGCTGCCCTCCGGTGCGAGAAAGAGGAGGTTAGGGTCAAGGGGGAAACATCCTCCTTGGGCCTTAAAGCCTTCAACTCCTGCCCATCTCGCTTGACTGGGGAGAACAACCATAAATCAGCATATAGTTGATGCGTGATGGGGTCTCCGGTGTTTGTTGTGTTATGTCATCTTTTCTGATTTTGGACTTCTTTATTTTGCTATGTCGTGTCGCACCTTTTCAATTAGTTTTGAACAATCAGTATAACTATTGATCTTAGACTTTAATATAGGTATTTGGTCCACCTTTAAGGACGTTAAACAAAAGGGCTTCTTGGGAGACAACCCATGGGGGAACCAATCGGTTCCGAACTTTCGTTCAGATTTTTTGTTATTATGTTTTGTTATTTGCTTTATGCTAACATCGCAGGTTTAAGCTCTCGCTTGGGGGATGAAGAAGGAGAAATTTAAAGAAGGAATTGTCGCACTTCTGGCATTCTCATTCGTGAGCATAGGTTCACTCTACCCCTATTTTCATTATTCATGAATTCTTTATTTTATTTGGCTTTGATCAAGTCTGGGGGAGAGATCGAGTTATGCATGTGCACACACTTTACATAGCATGTTAGAATGTGCTGAGTTAGGATTTTCAATCTTGTTGCACACATTGCATACATTTGCACCTAGTCACGCGTACTTAATCGTGCGCGCTTATTGGGTATTGCTGCGAGGTTCCCCACTCGTAAGAATTGGATTGTTAGTGTAGGAGTGAGGGGTGGAGAAAAATGTTGACTCCAGTAGTGCTCTAGTTGAGTGCTCCCGCTACGCCTAAAAATTCAATTAGAGTAGAATAAAATTCAATGTTATAATTTAATTATTTCTGTTAAAGTAGTTGCAATTTATTTTACTCTAGTGGTGAATCCGGTGAATCCAACGGTAGCATAGGGTCGAGTGTAGCAGGATTAGTAGTAGCTTTTTACTAGGGTCGGAAGGAAGGATAACCTTTCTCGGTGGCTAGAACGTGCACTAGGCGAATCTTGAAATGATTGCGTTGAATAACTCGTTATAAAGCGTGATGTAGGCCGTTTCTTGATCCGTTTGTGCTTTTGAAATCCTAACCAATGTAATCACCCTTGCAAGCCCACTTGAGCCTACCTATCCTTCTTGTTTAGCTCCACTTAAATGTCACCAAAGCCATACGGCAAAACCTATATTCGCACCAACAAATGAGTTTGAAAGAAATTTTTGTATCTATCACGTTTGGTGTTATCTCTGATGTGTATGGTAGCTTTGAGAAAGCTGAAGTAGAAGTTTATAAAGTGCTTATAAAAGATATTTATGTCGAGAAGAGAAAATAAAATAATTGTGCAAAAAGAACTTTCAAATACAATTTCTCGATAAAACAATGTATGGTCGGCTTAGCACACACCTTGTGTCCAGTTGAAGTCTGGGGGGGGGGGGGTTGTGTGGTTCTTGAAATTGTTGTATTGGTGATTTTATACTCTTGAGTACTCTGGTTATGTTGAGTGTGATGCCCATCGTTCTTCTACTTATCTAACCTAAACTCAACCTAAGCCAAATCTTAACCTATAAGTCCTATTGAGTTTAGATATGAGTCATCTCATGCAGTGGAGAGAGTGCGAACGTGCAAGACTATGGACACCGACTTTGATGGATTTCTTAGGAGATTGTCCCGAGTTTTGATTCGAGTAATACTCTACTCATTAGTCACACTACTGTCCCTTGTGCACGACCGAAAGATTCACCGGGATTCACCATCCGAGTAAACTAGATTTCAAATTACTGTTCTAGAAATAGTTAAATATAATCTTGAGTTGAATTCTATTCTAACCTATTTCTACGCACGTGAGCATGCGACTTCGCATGGGTCTCTACCGCTCAAACTCACTCTAACACCCAATTGTTCCGACGGGAGAGCTGAGTAGTTTGCCCGAGACGTGCAAATGGATAAGTCTGGGGGTGTGATGAGTCCAATATTTACACTGATTTTGGGACTCATCTAGGTTGTCTATCTATCCTTTGCACCTCATTTACTGCTCATCTATGCTTATATTGATAGCATTTCATAATCTCAACTATAGTGCATTCCCTAACCTCTTCGTGGCGTGATTTCGTTATATTTTACTTTATGCCTGTTCTGTGGATCCTGTGGTGTGCACGGATCAGTGGTCTATATGTTTTTCATGCAGGTACATGGATCATGCGAATGCTCGGAATGGTGTGGGGCGAATTTGGCCTCAAAGCCACTGATCGTGCGTTTTCCTTCGCGCACGATCAGGCGCACGACCACTGGTCGTGCGTTAATTCCTCTTACCAGACAGAGCTGTTCGCACGATCAGGCACACGACCAATGGTTGTGCGCCACTGACCGTGTGTTAATCTCCTATCTTCCCCTCTGCTGCAGGTTGACCGCGCACGATCATAAGCATTCCTTCGTGCACGACCACTGGTCGTGCGCCACTGATCGTGCACAGTGTTTACTCTGCTCCGTATTTAAAGACCGGCTCCGCGATTCTAGGGCATTCAGCATAGTTTTGGGCGCGAATTCTTCCGCAAGCTCCGCCATTTTCCCTCTCCAAGCTCCATCCATCTACCTCCTACCTGGTAAAGCTTCATCCATCGATCCTAAGCTCCATCAAGGGTCCCGGAAGCATTCCCCGCCATCTGCAGTAAGTATTTCAAGGTGTGGCATCTCCATTGGGCTAGGTGGAACAAACCCAGCTCTGAGAAGAAGACGGATGACGTTTGGAGGTAGTGACAGCCTTTGAACCCCGGAAGCAACCAAGGACTGAGCTCGGAGGAGGCTTGACAACCCCCCATTCTGGCCAAGATCTACGGCGAGGCTTCTCATCTCGTGGTTTCCTCTACCCTCTCTCTTTTGGAAATGTATGCTTAACTATTGTATTGAACTAGAGTAATCTCTATTTGTCTATGAATGGAAGCATGCTCCTATTTTATTTCTCGCTTGATGCTTTGCTGTGATGCGCTCCGCCCCCGCTCCACTTCCACACACGCGTTCTAGCTAGCTCACTCTAGTAAAAGCTAGAGGTGAGAGTGAAGAGGTGCCTTCGACCCTCAAACACCATTATCACTCACTTCCCCCATGTGCTCACCGTCCATCCGCTGAACGAAGCACGACATCGCGGCCTGTAATAACCCCATCCATCAAGCAAAGCGGTGATTGCAACCTGCATAGTTAATATAGCTTTTCTTCTTCTTGTCTTTTCAAAACCAACCAAACTCCCTTTTAGTTAACTTAGTAATCCTTATAATTAATTTCCTAATAAGCAAATCATATTACCCAACTTGAGGTCCTTTGAGAACGATATTTGGAGATTTTCTCCCTACTTGTATTACTTGACAGCGACCGGTGCACTGCCGTCGTACCACATTTCACGCTTGCTAATTAGCGGTGCTGAAATTGTGCGTCAAAGACTTAAATCAAAGTATTCGGCATTGTCGACGACATCGTCGTAAAGAAGGCTACTCGTCGAGAAGGCTAAGGGAGAACTCATGAAGATCGCTTATAAAAGAAGAATCGCCTATCGTCAGAATGATCAAGACGATATCGTCGATAAGATAGTAAGGTTTCAATGATATCGTCGATATGGCAGAATGGTTTCAACGACTTTGTCGAGAAAACCGCAAGTCGACAACAAGGTAACGACGACATCTTTAAGATGACTTCACATCATCGTAAGTGCAAGTGTAGCTGAGATATCTTGTATCGTCGAGATATCGTTCTCAAAAGAAAATTGAAGAAGACTTGAAGATTTGCCCAAGTCCAAGATGGATCGGCGTAACGGCAAGTTCTGTCGTCGAGACGTTGCAAATGTCGTCGAAACAGATCAAGACATTTCAAATCGCGTTGTTTGCATTTAATGCCGCCGCCTGATGGTCCAATCAGCGTGTAGCGTTAAGGAATGAGCCTCTGACACTTAAAGGACATCATATGAGAGCGTTATTCGGCTCCTCAGTCTTATAAAAAAGAGATAAGTGTTTGCTGATAAATAGTATTTTAGCCTATTATTATTATAATATTTAGGCTAATATTAATATAAATTTGTAAATAATATTTCTATTTTACCTAAATAATCATTTCTATTTATAATTGTTCACTAACTTAAGTTTATTTTATGTTTCTTAGGATTTCTGAAGTTTTTGCCCGAAAATGCAAGTACACGCCCTCAGTCACGCCCGTGACCAAGGGCATGTCAACAAAAAGCTCATCTCAGTCTCCTACCGCGTTGCTGACTCAAAGACGTGAAGAATCAATAGTACACGCCTGTGTACTTCAAGTCACGCCCGTGACTTTCCAATGTCACGCCCGTGAACCATCCTCCAGCTCAGTTGGCCGTTCTGAAGCCATGACTCGATTTCCTTCAAGTACACGTGATGCGCGTCGGCAAGTGCACCGGTCGCTGTCAAGTAATAATTGTGGAGAATAAATTCCCCGGATGTCGGTCTCTTGAGGAATGCAGGATGGGTGAACGAATCGCGCAGTGATTATTGTTACACAAGCGTTTCACAAACACAAAGAGGGGTTTTTGGTTGGTTTTCCTAATTTTAACAACAACAACAGAGATGCGGGTCGAGAACACCGCTTCGCAAAGTGAGGTGGATGCAACGGCTGCGATGCCGTGCTTCGTGAGGCGGATGAAGTGAACTCAAGTGCGAAAGGGTGAGGGTCGCAAACACCTCTTCACAACCGTCGTTAGCTCTTGCTAACACGGAGCAAACACCTTGCGTGCGTGTGCGAGTGAGTGAGTGAGAACGGAATGAATCATGAGCAAACCATGGAGAAAAACAAAGAAATATTCATTTTCATCAAAGTAAATATTACAATATTCATCTAGTACATGGTTCAAAGAGTGCAATGAAGGGAAAGAAGGAAGAAATAATCGGCGGTGAAGACTAGCGGCCGTTCACGGCCGGAATGGTAGGTTGTCGGGCTACCTCCGGACTCGGACGGGCAATGCTTCCGGCGTAGAGAGCTGTCACAATCTCCCTACGTGCTCCGTCGTCTTTGACTCAAGGTCTCTTCTTCTTCTCACCGGGCGGAAAGCGAAAATGGGTGCTTGGAGGCTTGCGGACGATGGAGAACACTCACGAACGATGGAGGAAGGCTTGGAATGGATGGAGGAGGCTTCCCCTTGGGTTGAAGATGAAGTAGGGGCGTTCCAGGGCGGTGGTCGGCGGCGTACGGAACAGGAACCTCGCTCCCGGAATGATCGATCCCCCCTAAAATCGCAACAGGCGTTTAAATAGGCGCTGGATTGAATACTGCGCACGATCATTGGCGCACGACCAGTGGTCGTGCGCACTGGAATTCTGCGATCGTGCGCACTGCCTGGACAGAACCTGCAAGAGACAAAATTATAAAATACAATGTTCGCACGACCAGTGGCGCACGACCGGTGGTCGTGCGCACTGGAGTTGATGGTCGTGCGCACTACAGCAAACAGAACTCAGAAATTGGGTTAAGTGCGCACGATTAGTGGCGCACGACCGGTGGTCGTGCGCACTAGAACAAGTGATCGTGCACAGTGTTCCTGTGCAGAATTGCACCGGAAACACTTGCACGCCTCCTATTCCAGCACAAACACAGATCTAGCCACTGAAAGTGGCACTTAACAACATATGAATACTACTAAAGATAATACACACGAAAACACACCAAAGTGGGCCTAAATGTGCACCTAGCATGGGTTATCAAATATAGACTATAATAAGGCTAAAGTGCGTGATATTGACAAAAAAAAACGGCCCGGATGAGTCCATAAATGTATATATGATCAGGACTCATCAACACGCCCGTGACCCATGGGTCAAGCCCGTGTCCAATCATGCACGCCCTAGATAACACCCCAGAACATGCCCCGAGGATATTCAGCCAAGTACACGCCCGTGATATTTCATGTCACGCCCGTGTAATTTCTTCGCCGCCAGAGTCACGCCCTTCCCGCCGAAGATTTCCGTCCAAGCTGCATTTTAAAGATGACACGTCCTTGGTCACGGGCGTGACCAAGGGCTTGACACACACATAACGCCTGTAGTAACTCCAGAAGGCGCCATATCCGCACCAGCTTCGATCACGCCCCTTACACAACCTTGGTCACGGGCGTGACCGAGGGCGTGTAACCCCAACTTTTGGCCTATTTAAAGGCAGCTTCTCCAGATCTCAAATCATCGCTTTTTTTGCCCCTCTTGGGCCGAAACTCCTTCCCTCAGCCCCTTTTGCGCCAGAAATGTTTTTGTTCCTTTTCTTGTATTTCCTAGCTTAGATTTCATTTTCATGTTTTTAATTCTATGTAATCTAGTCTTAATTTATTTCATGCTATGCTTTCAATTTCTTGTACTCTCTTTTTATGTAATCCAATTTTCTTTTAATAAAATGTTCTTTTCTTATTCCTTTCATCTCCTTTATTTTCATGTCAAGTAGATTAATATTTAGATTTTGAAAATTGCACGTTTTGAATGAAATTATCTTTCTCTAGATTATCTCTCTTTTCTTCCTTCGATTTATTCTTGAATAATATAGTATCGAGTTCATATATCAGTTATGAATTTCGATTGTTGTTTTCGTATTCTAATTAGTCGAGAGGCTCGTGCATACGAATCGATCACTTAAGAATAAAAGGAGTTGATCGCAACCCTCGAGAGAGGATGACGGAAATCTTTCAGATTGGAGTAAAAGCCAATAGCAGGATTCATCTCGTAAAGCGAGTATTATGTTATCGATTACAAAACGAGAGTTCGATTGATATTCCTGATCTCAGTTGGGAGTAGTCCTCGATAGAGGTACGTTCATAAACCGGAAATCTCCACGGTCAAGGATTAGATTAGAAGTTACTAATTTATCTTTTCTATTTCATTCGAAATGCGCTTTGATCAAGTTAGCTTTCTTTTCTTTATTTAGTATTTTAGTTTAATTATAAATTTCCCTAAAAATTATATTCGATAAGATAATAGTTTTTTCCCCAAAGTAAAAGTACTCGACAAACCCGTGGATTTATACGACCTTGATATTTTCATATCCTATGCTATGAACGATAGGTACGCTTGCCTATTCCTTTCGTAATATTAAATCGAAATTCTACGTATCAAGTTTTTGGCGCTGTTTCTGGGGAATTTTTGTCGATATTTCGAAACGGGGAAACACTATTAATTTTATCTTTCTTTTTTTCCTTTTTTTAAAATTAAAAGAATAAATATATATAAATAAAAAAATTTATGCTATAATTAAATTCTTGAAAAGGGAGCTTTAGGCTTGTCATCCTGTTGGGAAATGTGCACTGCAATGTTCCTGATTTAAAGAAGCACTCAGCTTAATGATAAAAGCATTGTATATTAACTATAAGACCATAAGCAAGCTTTTTTCACAATACTTAGTAAGAAATGGACCTAATATTAAGTGCATCAAGGAAAGTCCTTGTCAAGCTTGCCAACTTGGGAGGCGGACAAGGACCATCTTTAAAAGCATTTCTGACAAAGATTCCTCTAGGTGCTTATTTCTATTGCACATAGATTTGTGTAGTCCTATGCCAGTTCTCAGCTTTGGAGGGAAGGCTTACACCCTTGTGGTAGTTGATGATTACTCAAGGTTCACTTGAGTATTCTTCCTTAAAAAGAAGTCAGATACCTTAAATATCTTGAAGAATTTTGTCAGGCAGATCCAGAATGAGATGGACTGTACTGTGGTCAAGTTCAAAAGTGACCATGGTACAAAATTTTAGTCTGGAGCCATGATAAAATTCTGCCAAGAACTGGGTATCTCCCAAGAATTTTCCTCCTCTAGAACTCCTCAACAGAATGAGGTTGCAGAAAGGAAAAATAGAACCTTGATAGAGGCAAGTAGGACAATGCTAAGTGATTCCTCTCTTCCAGAATACTTCTGGGCAGAGGGTGTCAACACTGCTTGTCATGTGATAAACAGGGCCTCCATCATCAAAGACCACAAGAATACTCCCTATGAACTGATGAAAGGCAGAAAACCTACCTTATCCTACTTCAGTATCTTTGGTAGTAAATGCTATGCACTTAATAATGGGAAGACCAGGCTAACCAAGTTTGCTGAGAAAAGCAGTGATGGTATTCTTGTTGGTTACAACTCATATAACAAGGCTTATAGGGTGTACAACAGTAATACCCAAGCAGTGGAAGAATCTGTATATGTTGTATTTAATGAGACCAGCCTTATATATAAGGGATGGTCTAGTTCTCTAGTGAATGCAGGTACAACATAGAAAATGGAGAAGTTATCCATTGAAGACAAGGCTGAGACCTCAATTAAAGATAATAACCACTCAGCAATAGTTGAAATTGAAGAAGAGGCTATAAAAGGCTCAGAAACAGCAGAGGAAATGCAAGCTGAAGAACCTGCCATAACAGAAGTCCCCAGAATACTGCCAGTTTCCTTGAGACAAATGAGAGATCATCCTCAAGAGCAAATAATAGGAGATGTCAACAAGGAGTGCCGACAAGGAGTAGAGCTGTCAATGAAGCATTGTACCTCAGTTTTCTCTCTTAAATTGAACCCAAGAAATTTGAGGAAGCAAATCATGATCCATTTTGAATTGCAGCAATGCAGGAGGAGCTGGACCAATTTAAGAGATACAAAGTATGGAAGTTGGTTCCTAGACCCCAAGGACAGAATATCATAGGAACTAAGTGGGTCTACAGAAATAAATTGGATGAGAATGGAATCATCACTAAGAATAACGCAAGGCTAGTGGCAAAGGGATACAGACAGGAAGAGGGGATTGACTTTGATCAGACTTTTGCCTCTGCGGCCAGACTGAAATCCATCATACTGTTCTTGGCATATGCAGCCTACCAAGGATTCAAAGTCTACCAGATGGATGTGAAGTCAGCCTTTCTTAATGGTGACCTCAAAGAAGAAGTCTATGTAGATCAGCCTTTAGGTTTTGTGGATTCTACTTATCCTGACTATGTCTACTTGTAACGATCCAGGCCCGCCAACATGGGACCCAGCTGGACCGCCAGCACCCTCCCAGCCTAGGCCCGCCAACATGGGACCCAACTGGCACTGGAAGGGTTCAGCCTAACCAGATGGTCTGCAGACCATGCACCCCAACCCCTCTCTGTCCCACCACAGGGCACATTGGGTTATTGGAAACCGCAGTCCCCCTTTGATGAGAATTGAGCCAGTTAAGCGGCAGCGCGTGGACTTCCGAGGAGGTCACCCATCCCAGAACTACTCTAGCTCGAGCACGCTTAACTATGGAGTACTTTGACTTCTCATCACCAATTGAGCTGCAGCTGGGTCCCGTGTTGGCGGGCCTGGGCTGGGAGGGTGCTGGCGGTCCAGCTGGGTCCCGTGTTGGTGGGCCTGGGTCGTTACACTACTTTCTTAGTAAAGCCCTATATGGATTGAAGCAGGCACCTAGAGCCTGGTATGAGACTTTGTCAAGCTTTCTCATTGAGAATAAATTCTCCAAGGGAAAGATTGATAAGACATTGTTCCCAAGGGAAGTTAAGCGGAAGATTTTGCTAGTGCAGATCTATGTAGATGACATTATCTTTGGCTCTACAGATAACAATCTCTGCAAAAAGTTTGCCAGCTTGATGCAGTGAAAGTTTGAGATGAGCAGTATGGGTGAGCTCAAATACTTCCTAGGTCTCCAAGTGAAACAATTTGAAGATGGTATATTCATCTCTCAGAACAAGTTCTCTAGAGAGCTAGTCAAGATGTTTGGATTGGAGAGTGCTTCCTCTATGAAGACTCTAATGGGAACCAATGTATCTCTGCACAAGGATGAGAAGGGAATACCCTTTGATGAAACCAAGTACAGATGCATGATTGGATCTTTTCTTTATCTAACTACAAGTAGGCCTGACATAATATTTGTCACATGTGTATGTGCTAGATATCAGGTGAACCCTAAGAAATCTCATCATGTCTCTGTAAAGAGAATCCTAAGATACCTAAAGGGTACATCAAATCTTGGCCTATGGTACCCTAGGAACAATAAGTGTGAACTGACAGGCTACTAAGATGCAGATTATGCAAGATGCAAAGAAGACAGGAAAAGTACCTCAGGAACATGCCAATTCCTTGGAGGAAGAGTTATTTCTTGGAGCAGCAAGAAGCAGACAAGTGTAGTAAAATCCATAGATGAATCAGAATACATCTCTGCTGGGAGCTGCTGTGCTCAACTACTATGGATTCATCATCAACTTGAAGACGACAATCTAAAGATGAGCAAAACACCCTTGTTTTGGAACTCTTCCATGCAATCTTAATTGCTAAGTACTCTGTCTCACACAGAAGGACTAAGCACATTGAGATCAGGTATCACTTCATCAGGGAGCATGTGGAGAGTGAAGATATCACCCTTAAGTTTGCTCCCACAAACAAATAAGTGGCTGATATATTCACAAAGCCCCTAGATGAAGCTAAGTTTAACTTCTTCAAATTTCAATTGGGCATGTTAAACTTAGAGTAATTTTCAACTTACTGATCACTAATCACCCTATATATGATAATAAGAAGAACTCGCAGGACAAGTGCTGAAGCAATCTGGTAATAAAGCCTACTAAGTGCCAAAGTTAGATAAATATCGAACAATGGTCATGACGACACAAATAATTGTCTTGACGACATAAACCATACTCACGATGACAACAAAAGGATCATCGACAAAGGATCAAGCACATGAATACAAAATCTACAAGGCCTATAATGAAAAAGCCAGAAAGGGGGATAAATGAACAACCTGGGAAGAGAAGATGCATGAGTCAAGGGGGAGTAAAGAAAAGAGACATCACATCAAGGGGGAGCTACCAGCTCAAGAAGATGCATGAGTCAAGGGGGAGTAAAGAAAAGAGACATCAAGGGGGAGCTACCAACTTAAGAAGATGCAAAAGCTAAGGGAATGGTAACTATGTTAACGTTTACTGCATAAAACTCACATTTTTTTGTAAGTGAAAATAATTTTGAATTGGGGTTCTGACTTCTTCAAATAGGGGGAGATTGTTGGGAATCTTTCTCTCACGATTCCTGATTTGGAGAAGTCACCAATTCAAGAGAACTTCACTATGTATTTGATTACCTTCTTAGCTTTATCATCTCAGTAGAAGACAAGTTCAAAGAATGTCAAGCTGACACATATCGTCGAAAAGTACTGGACATATTGTCTGATCTCTACAAGCATGAACAAAATATAACATCAAATACACAATGCTTTTATCGTTGAGCTGAGTGCTTCTTTAAATCAAGAACATTGTAGGGAACATTTCCCAATAATCTCCCCACATTTAAATAAATCCCAACACACCTCAATGATAAATTCCACACACATAAAGATTTAACATTAAGACATTATAATCACATTAAGCAACAATCACATAGATAGATTAAATGTTCTTGAATAAGAATTAACATTCATTTGCCCCATTCTATTTTTTGATTCGATTCGACGCTCCTCAAGGTCTGCTGCTGCTTGCACCTTTGTCTTTCCTCTGTTGCCTCTGATAGTAGTTGATGGGCTTTGGAATCTTCTTGGGAGAAGGAGGAGGACCATGAGGGAACGCTAGCTTGTGATTCTTCCTCCTTTCTAGTTGCTCTAGATGCTTATTCCACTCAACCGACTGATATACTCTTTGATGGTCTTCTTGAGGGTATCCAAACTGTATCCATGATTCTGTAATTATTTCTCTGGAATTAGGACTCCACCTTCCTGATTATGGATCCTGCTCAACTTCCCTCAGCCTCTTCTGCCCTGTAGTTGTTGCTCTTGAGTTCCTTTCTCTTCCTGGAGGTTACTGATTCTCTGAATTCAATACCATACTCCGCTGAATCAGTACTTACGGATGGATCAGCTGCTTCATACACTGATGGGGTTTTTTGCATTGTCTTCTTCACTTGATTTGTTATCCACATCGCTTGATGGGATCCGACATTTATTATTTCATTCTCCCCCTTTATGGCTTGTTCAATTATGCGTACTTCAAGAGCTTCTCTGATCAATGTTAACTGTTCATGCAGTTGCTGTTCAGCAACATCCAGATTGTTCCTTACTTCTAGTAGATGTGTATCTATTGTGTGAGCATTCTCATTAACCCTGTTCAAAACTTGATTCTTATTATTAGTAGCAGCTGTTTCTATCTGCCCAAAGGCATACTCCACATTTTCTGAGAATGTTACTTGATCTGTCAGGATCTTATGGGTTTGATGTCCCACCAGGTTGACTTCCTCGCCCATGTGTTCTATTGCGGGAGATTTCAGAGTGTAGATGTGGGCGCACTGGGTTTTGAGATCAAGTATGTCTCTCTTCACTGTCTCGATCTCAGCCTTCATCTCATTCCTTAGGACATCCATAGTTTTTATAATGAATGTTTCCAATCATTTCCGCTGAGCAGTCAGTAGAGCCGATATCATGTGATAGAGAGAGCCTGCCTGAGCTGAAGATGGCTCAGCATCTTCTTCTTCTTGATCTCCTTCATCCCGTGGAGTTACATCAGGGGTACCTTCAGACGATTCCTCACTGATATGGACTGTTACTTTGGCCTTCTCCTTGAAAACTTCTGGTACTATCTCACTCGGAGATCTAATTACTATTTTACTTGCTATTGCCAATTCACGGCAAGCTGAAGGGGCGGTGTCTTCCATTGGCTCGGGCACATTTCCTTGATTTTCTAGGGCAGAGTACCCAGTTGGGTCTCCCTCAACTTGTGCGTCAAATTGGGCTGAGCCTCCTGCCGGGAGCTCCCCATCAATCATCTCTGCATCTTAGGCTGAGCTCCCAAGTTGGGACTCCCCCTCAGTAGGAACACTCCCCAAGTTGGGGTTGCTACCTTCTTCAATAACCTTTTTGGAAGCAGGTTTAGGTACTGATGCTGGGATATCTCTTCAAGTAGATGTCTCCCCCTCAGATGGAGCAGGGTTGTGTGGGGGTGAGGTTCTGTCATCAGAACTGCTTGATGAATCTTCTTTTTCTGAGAGGACTACTTGGGCTACTTGCTTCTTTGGAGCGGATGGGGCATCAAATGATGTTTTGGGGATAGACCTATCCCATCTATCAAGCATCTTGGCGTCCAGCCTTTTGGAGTAGTGCAATGGCACTCCCATCCTTTTATGAAGAACTTCACCAAGGGTATTCAGGAGGAACAGAGATAGTATTCTTCCGTAAGATGGAGTCTTCAGGATACTCTTCATTCTCTAGAAGAGAAACGCACTCCAGTCAGTCTTCTTGGAATGAATGATTTGGGCCATTGCAATAAACATTTCCTTGGGAATTCGATCATGCGAGCCTGGTTTGCATAACAACACCTTCCCCATAATGTCTGCCAGCAGCTTGCCTTTTTGATTGAACTCATTTCTTTTAATCGACCCGTAGGTCTTCCCGGTGTGGCCGGACCAGTCGTAGCTAGCGGAGATATTCTCTGTGGTCAACTCTTCTTCCTCTTCCCCTTTGATTCTGGGCAGATGCAGCGCCTTCCCGAGGCTCTTTGTAGATATCTTAACTTTCTTACTGGCCACGGTGGATTTGATCTGGGATTCCGAGTGATTGAGCCTGGCTTCAACGAAGAATTCTGCCAGTTCTCGGTGGAGAAGAACTGAGGGCTCACTTAGTAGATATTCTAAGCCGGCGGATTCCAAGAGCCCTAGCACTAACCTGATTTCTTCAGAGCACGAGTTGAAGCCCCCGCGCTGTAGTTCACAACCTGAGATTACTTCTTCTCTTTTGGGAGCCATTGATTTAGAGAAAGAGAGGACGCAGTCAGAGACGAAGTAGTGATTTGTCAAAGGAATAGCTTAGGGCAAATGATAACGTAATTTTTATTCTCGAGCATTCACTCTATTTATAGTGTAGGTAGGTGAAGGGGCGCGTGCCTTTGACTGTGTCGGTGAAAATGATCAGACGGCTCCGATGGATCGATCTAGTGCCGTGTTAAATAGCTGGACTCTATTTCGACGATACTTCTGATTGTCGTCGAAATGGTTCTTAGATACGCATCCTTCCAGCTTGATCCATTTGTCATCGCAACATCTGCTATGTCGTCGTAATAACTTATTGTATCGATGATACATGTTTCTTAAACTTGTCAGCCTAGGGCAACTTTCGGCCCTTCTTAGGAGACATATTTTGGCACCAACCTTGCGAGTTCTCCAGGGGTGTTAGCTTGGTCAGTTCCAACTTGTAATCCTACTGACTTCTTTTGGTCTTTTTAATAGGATGAACTGCACTAAGATTGTTAATGAACTAATTTGGTGTTCCAGCCTATGGGCCAGAACAACCATCTTGTCCAGGGCCCAGATTTGCTTCTAGCAGGCTCTTGGACTACCTGCAAAATGAGATTACAAGCCCTTAGGTACCCAAGTAGCTTTGAGTCCTAGGACATTGTTAGCTTTAAAGGGAATACTGGATCTAACTGCTCCAGGATATGCATAGTGATGATGAACAAGATTATTTGCAAGTTTAGCATTTGTTACCCTTGGAGCAGTTGGATTGTACCAACAATCAATTGCTAAGTGCCCAGTCTTTTCACAACACCAACATTCAAACCTGTTGTATCTTCCTTTTTGGCTGACTGTGTGAGCATGAGTCCTTTGTGTATAAACAGAAGGATATTTGAAGGAGACTGATCTGTACTGATTGTGAGTGTGATGTTGGCTATCACCATCCACAACTTTCCATCTGGAGTCAGTCTTCTTTGATGATTTCTTCTCTTCTCTAGACC
Organism: Dactylorhiza incarnata; assembly: GCA_033032865.1. Classification (NCBI taxonomy): domain Eukaryota; kingdom Viridiplantae; phylum Streptophyta; class Magnoliopsida; order Asparagales; family Orchidaceae; genus Dactylorhiza; species Dactylorhiza incarnata. The sequence goes on from JAWHQI010000018.1 coordinate 18,392,942, forward strand.
TAGTAACTTCATGCCTCCTCGTGATCATCCTTTCATGAGGTACCTTTGAGGTTTTTGGCATGTTCTTGGGTTTGGAGAAGCTTGCTACAGGCTTCCTTGCAATGAGGAATTTATCCTCCACCCTTCTGACATTATTATTCTTAGATTTCAGGGTACTAGGTTGATGTCTATCCTTCTTTAGAAGTACAACCTCTTTTGTTATAGAACATCACAGCTCCTACCTGTCAATCAGTGCCTTTAGATTTTTCCCAAATTTGCTTATCAGATCAAGGTTGGAGCTTGCCTTGAAGTCTTTTTTGAGTTGGCAAAACTCTGCATTCTGTAGAGTTAGCTTTTCAGCCTTTTCAGAGAGATCAGAATTTCTGGCTTGAAGAATTGAGATCTTTTCAGCTTGCTCCTTGCAGAGCATCTTGATCTTTGTGAGATCCTCTAGAAGCACATCATATGGCTTGGACAAGTCATCATTTCCTGACAAGCTTGTCTCAGATTCTCAATCTGAGGTAGATAGAGGAGCCCTTATGCATACCTGTTCAGGAAAGACTTTATCCCGAATTTCCTCCTCTGACTCAGATAAGGCATTCAGTCCAAAATCAGCATTTTCTTCTAAGCCTGAATAGCTTGAGTCACTGTCACTCAATGTTTTGACTTTCTTCTCAGCTGCATTGCTTCTTTCTTCCTTCTGATTCTTGGAAGGCAATACCGATTCTGCATTTCCTTCTTTTGGTCCTTCCATAAGGATTGTTAGAGAGTCCCACATCTCCTTTGCTGTTATGCAGTGAGCAAGTTGCTGGAATATAGAAATGTCAACTGCACCAGCTAGGATTTCTTTGGCCTCCTTGTCTAAGTTGATCAGGGTAACCTCATCTTCAGCCATCTCAAAAGCTTTCTTGGGCACCATTTCATTAAAACAGCAATTGGAGGCTATCATGGGGACATATGGCCCTTCTTGAACAATTAGGAACATTCTAGCATCCATAGCCTCCATGAATATTTTAGCTCTTACTTTCCATAGGGCAAAGTTCTCCTTAGAACAAATAGTTATTCTTGTTTCCATAACTATGATGAATGGACACCCACTGGTAGATCTGTTCAAGCTATTAAGCTTTTCTTTGAACAACTTCACTTTGATACCACTTGTTAGTTATTGGGTGTCGACTTATCACCTAGAGGGGGGGGGGGGGGGGTGAATAGGTATTTCAAATTGTTTTGTTCCCCTTTTAGTGTTCTTGCTTTCTGGTTAACAGATTTAGAGATTAAAAGCACTACACAGAAAACACACAAGAATTTATAGAGTTTCCTCAAGACAGGGTGTCTTAAGTAGTCCTCTATCCCTCTGCACCGACCTAGCAGTGTGCTAGGCTCGGCAAACTCCACCAATGTCTCCAGCCCGCAAGCCTTACAACTCGGACCCGCAAGTCCTACAGCCTAGGCACGTAAGCCCATACTGCACTCAAGCCCGCAAGCTCGACACTCAGGCCAACAAGCCATACACAACACAGAACCGCAAGTCTTGCCCCTTGGACCCGCAAGTCCTGCAGCCTAGGCCCGCAAGCCCCTACTGCACCCAAGCCCGCAAGCTCGACACGGTTGGACCCGCAAGTCCTCTGCCCTGCCCTCAAGCCTCACAGATCTCAAGCCCTCAAGATCGACAAGGTTGGACCCGCAAGTCCTCTTCCCTGGACCTCAAGCCTCACATATCTCAAGCCCTCAAGCTCAACAAGGTTGGACCAGCAAGTCCTCTGCCCTGGCCCTCAAGCCTCACAGATCTCAAGCCCTCAAGCTCGACACTTAGATCTAAAAATAGATCTTACAGATTTAGCCCGCATGCCTTACAAAGAAAGATGTACAATATTTGTTCTTCTGCATGGTGGAGATCGACATATTGACTTGAACGATTCTTATCAATCGATGTGGCTTGACTGCAACTTGGAGAACACTGGATGTGCGTTTTTGTTCTCCTCTTCTTGATGTCGATTCTTCTCTACAGCTTTTACTATTGTATTGCTCGGCGGGATTCTTTTTCGTTTTATTCATTCTCGTATCTTTTCTTTATGGCTTCCACTGTTCCCTTTTATAGGACGGAGGAGCCGCTTAACGGTCTCCTAAGATGTCCTTCACTGACAGACGTCCATACCTTAAGAGCACACACTGATTGGACAATCGGGCGGTGACATTAAATGCTGACAGCGCGTCTGGCAACTTTTGAATCTGTCTCGACGATATTTCCTTCGTTACGACGACATGGACAATATCTCGACGAAAGAGCTTGTCAATGACTAGGGTAGTTCTTCAAGTCAACTTTCTTCTTCTTCAGACAATGATATTTCGACGATACGGGACATCCCTTCTGCATTTGCACTTAAGACGACATGAAGTCATCTAACTGATGTCGGCGTAATCTTATCGACTTCTTGATATCGTTGTAACCACCTTATCTTGTCGATGACATAATCGATATCATGTCGACAGACTATTCTTCAGCAACTGTCGTCTTCATGTGACCATCCTTAGTCTTCTCGACGTCAAGCCTTCTTTGCGACGATATCATCCTCATCAGTCTTACTTGGCCTTTTCAACGACAAGGCTTCTTTACGACGATATCTTTCTTGCTTAGCCTTATCGACGACATGGCTTCTTTACGATGATATCTGTCTTAATTAGCCTTTCCAACGACAAGGCTTCTTTACGACGATATCGTCGACATCTGACTTATTTTTGTGCTTGAGTCTTCTTCTTCCTCTCAGCTTTCTGATATCGTTGTGAGGTGTTGTATTGTTGATCTCACAACGATATCATCATACGCATGTTGTTTCGACGATAACCGATATGATCATTCTGCTTTGCTCTGCACATCATTACAACGACATGCATATACTTTTCGACGATATGTCCAGTCTTTTACGATGATATTGTACTTGGGTAAATTATTGAAGTACTGGACATATTGTCTGATCTTTGCAAGCATGAACTAAATATTGTTGAAAATGTTGATGTGTGAAGTTGGCGGTCTGGGAGGTTGTCGCGCGGTCTAGCCGCAGTCTCCTGTTTATTCGGCCTGAACGTCGTTCTCTCTGTCCTATGCAGCCGAGGTGAGGCTGCGCGGTCTGGTTTATTTGACCGCGTGGTGAGTTGTTATTCAGTACTGTGCGGGTTATGCTGTTAACCACACAGGGTTGCTGTTCTGGTATCCGACAGTCCGGTCTGGTGACTGTCTAGGTTCTTGATGGTGCGCGCCGACTAAGGTTTTCTTATTCGAGCAGTCTCCCCTTTGTGTTCGCATAAGCTGGTCCCTTGGCGATCTGCTGATGTATGCGAACACTGGTGTTGGGCGTCATGACCATGCGGGATGTCATGATCGCGCGACTTCTTGGTGGAGTTGCGATCTCCTAGTCAGGATTGAAGTCGGCGAGCTCACTAAGCGCAGAGCGATCTTCTGCTGACCGCGTGGGTAGAATGATCTTGGTCGCGCGATTAGAGCGGTGACTCTATCTCATAAGGTGGTGACTGGAGCTGGTCCCACGCCTATAAATAGGTGCCGATGTAGCATCAATTTTATCGCACCAAGTGTAAGCTGAACTCGTGCCTAGAACTTGCGGTCTCTTTTTTAGTGACCGCCCAGTTTGCTAATTGAACTTCCTTTGTGCAGCTTCTGCGGATTGTGCTGACAGCAGCGGCCACTTCTTCTTCTAAAGTGTCTGGGCGGTCTTGCGGCTTGCAGTGTGGGTTGCTGGAATTCAGGAGAATCAGTGGAGTTCGGGAGGTCGTGGAGCTTCAGTGGTGTTGTTCAAGTTGTCGGCAGACTGTTCGCGTGGTCTACTCTTCTAGTCACACGAACACCCTTGTCACGCGGTTTGGCGGCTTCTGTGTTTAGACCGCCAGTTATCTTTCTTCAGCATTGTATTTTTCCTTTTGGTTTTGTGTACTGGCGAAATCATGTCTCGCCATGTATACCTCGCTCTGTAAGGAAGATTCCTGCTGTTATCAATAAAGATTGTTTTGTTTCATGTGCTTCTGGTTGTTGGCTGTAACTTTAAGTTGTACGATTCCTGCTCACTCCAAGATCTACGGAAAATTTCTGATATTTAATTTGGTAGGTTTTGAAATTTAGTGAAGGGTTAAGATTTTCTCCAAAACTATATCCGATAAAGGCAAGTGTACCTTATCGTCTATAGTATAGGATATTTAGGAATATCAAGGTCGTATTCCACGGGGCGCGTTGATTACTTCTACTTCGAGGAAAATCACTATTATTTTATCGACGAAAATTTGAGGTGGTTTGTTTTCGCTTAACTAAAATTAAAACTAAATTCAAACTAAATGAAAAGCTTGAACATTGCATGAAAAGAAAGAGAAATTGACATTGCATAAAAAAAAGAACATTACTAAGGAGAGAAAAATTTAACCTTGCATGAAAAGGAAGAAATTACTTAAGGAGAAAAAGAACATGAAAGAGAAAACTAATTTTATTGAAAATCAAAGAACTATTACAAGCCTTAAATTAAGAGTGCAAGGCTAAGGAAAATGAAAGTTGCAAGCTTAAGAAAACTAGTACACGAAAGTTACACTACAACATTGCATGAAAAGGGAAGGAGGAGAACATGAAAGCCTTAAGAAACATGAACATTAACTTGAAAGACTCACTCTCAGCTCTAACAACACCTCCCCATCTCCAAATTTCTGAACCCTGGACTCAAGGAGAGCCTCTGAATTTATAGGCAAAATTTTCAAGTTACACGCCCTCAGTCACGGGCGTGTCCAAGGGCGTGTAATCACTGTAACATTGGATCTGGCAGCGGCGTGGGCTTGGCGTGTTGGCGGCAGAAAAGTTGGACATTACACGCCCGTGTAACATGGTCACGGGCGTGACTTTGGACGTGTGCATTAAATGCGGCGTGGGCTGGAATTCGGCGCGGCGGTAGAGTAGGGATCACGCTGGAAAGTCACGGGCGTGACATGTGGGTCACGGGCGTGACTTAGGTTGACTTCTCGACAGCATCTCCTCATCTCGACGACGGCTCCACGTGGACGATTCTAAGATTACACGCCCCCGGTCACGGGCGTGACTTTGGGTCACGGGCCCACATCTGCGTGGAGGACTTGGAAGTCCGGCAGTTGTGTAACAAGGAAGTCAGGCTTGTAAAGGTGTGATGGGACAATTGCGGGCGAGATGAATTCTCTTGGGAGCATGAGCAAGAGATGCGGAAGGACTTCCCAGAACTTTTTGCATCAGGTAGGCATCGCAGTTTTCTATTTCAGTTTTGAAATTTCGAGGACAAAATTCTTTTAAGGGGGTGGAGTTGTAACACCCCAGTTTTGCTGATCTGAGAGTTAACGCCGGGCGTTAGGTCTTCTTCGCTGGGAATCGCCGAGACGACAGGTTTTTCTTGACGCACAATCGTGCGTTTTTCCTGACGCACGATCGATCCGACCGTGCGTGCTCTTCGGCTGGCAAAATGGTGTTCCGACTTTGATCGTGCATTTTTACGCACGGTCGTGCGTTCGCTAGCTGACGGAACCAGATCCGTAAACAGCGAAATCTGGGCGTCCGTTTGGTTTATATCTTGATCTAACGACTCAAATGAGTTCGTGGGAGGGGTCTAATTAGGGCTGAGAGGGTTTTCCTTCTTCATTTCTTTTCTTTTCATCTTGGATTTTGAGGGCTTGAGAGAGAGAGAAGGGGTTTGGAGGAGGGAGAGAGCTAGATCCCGCCATTGTTGGAGCTTCAGAGCCCCGTTGGTCGATCCAAGACCGGCAGCGCGTAGGGGACTGCGAGGCGCTTTTTCTCCTCCATTCTTTTGCAAGTTTCCCATGGCTAGGAGGAAATCTCAAAAGGTAACGACATTTTTCCTCCCGGTCTTTAGGATGCGTGCATGGCATCCCTTTTTCCTCTCTATTTTTTCTGCATTTTTGCACCGGATCCATCAAGTGAGAGGGATCCGGGTCGCCTTGGTTCAAGAGGAACCATCGGGTTGATTGAGTCCGTCCCCGACATGATTTGCACTAGAAATCCGCTCCATTAGTGGATTAGGCATTGTGGTTGACGCCGGATTCGCGACCGTTGGTCCGATTCGGTGATGTTGATTGACGCGCATTTTAGGGGTTTTGCTAGAAATCTGAATACGGCGAATTCATCGTCGTGAAGCCCTTGTAGTTTCGTATGTTAACAAATGTTGGTTTTTGGGCAGGGAAATAATGTGCGGGTTATGAGGCGTGTGATGCCTAGTGAAGTGCGAAGGTGCGACTTGGTCTTTGTGGTCGGCTGGCTATCCCGTGAATGCTGGAATTCACGTGTGGAGAGTGTCCCGGCAAGACAAGTCTCTTCGGTGTTGACTGGCAAGAGCATGTGAGCTGTCAGATAAGCCCGATGGCATGGTGGGCTAGGCGCAGTGGGTCACAACGTGAGCTCTTGGCCTTGGGCTACGATGCCCTTTGGGGGAAGTGTTGAGGACCCCGTGGTTGTGTTGTGCTTAATGTTGGCGGCAAGAGCAAGTGAGCTGTCAGACAAGCCCGATGGCATGGTGGGTCAGGCGCGGTGGGTCACAGTGTGAGCTCTTGGCCTTGAGCTACGATGCCCTTTTGGGGAAATGTCGAGTAAGTACCCTGTGGTTGTGTTGTTGATGTATGATGATGTGTTAGATTCATACGCTTTAGGGTGCCTTGGGTGAAACCCGGGTTGCATTCATATTGCATTTGTAGGCCCCTTTTATTACTTGCTCAACATAGAAATGTGGATGATGGTTGTGACACTCATGCCTGTTGTTTATGTTGCTTTTATTTATATACATGTGCATACGAAGTGCTGACTTGCAGAGTGATGTAGTTCCCCGGGGTCTGCTAGGACGGCCGGGAGGAGGGGTGTTGTTACACCGTTTGTGGTTAGCCATAGCTGACCCACGTTTACCGCTCTTTGTGATTTGGATGCAGGCCAAGGATCGCAGGCCGGACGCAGCTCGCCGGCCAAAATGGTCTAAAGCTTCATGAAGTGTTTACATAGCTTTTCTGTACTTTTCTTTTTTTATTCCCGGCTTGCATGCCGAGGTAGCTTAGGGAAGCTAGTTTTTCCCCTTATTGGGATATCTTATTTGTGTTGAATATTTGATGACTTGGATACTGCTTTTGTAAGGCCTTAAGGCCGATTTTACTCCTATGTAGTTATGGACAATCTCTGTGTTTCTTAGTTTTGTTTCCGCTGTGGTATCTGAGTTTTGAGTTGGGTAGTTATATCATCTTTTAATACTGAAGCTGTGGCGGTTATATGCTGTGGGGTCCCGGCCGGACCTATATTATATAGTCATTATAAGGAGGTGTTACAAGCTCAATTGGTGATGAGAAGTGAAAGAACTATATAGTTAAGCTTGCTCGGGCTGGAGTAGTTCTGGGATGGGTGACCTCCTGGGAAGGCCCCATAGAGGCGCTTAACTGGATCACTTCTCACCAAAGGGAGGCTGTGGCCACCAACAACCCGCCTGTGGGCTGGAGAGGGGTTGGGGTACTCGGGCTGCAGCCCGGTAACGGTGGCCAGGCGAGGTAGTCGGTGGACGTTTTCCCGATGGTAAGTCCATGGCCTTGGGACGTTACAAAATACACAATGCTTTTACCATTGAGTTGAGTGCTTCTTTAAATCAGGAACATTGCAGGGCACATTTCCCAACACATCCCATCGTAGCTCCTAGTACCTTGTGAGCCCTTCACTGGGTAGACCTTGGGAAGTCCAAGAATAATTAAAACATATCTAAAAGTTTTTTTTTCATTTTTTACAAATATATATATATATATAACTTATAAAATTATCAAAAAAAAATTCTCTTTTAGATTTGCTGTTTTGTGTTTTGTTATTTTATTTATTTTTTTATGGTGGTCTCTCCGTCTCCAAATCTGGGACGTGCTCTCCTTTCTCTCTTTGTTCATTTTATTCTTTTCTTATTCTTTCTTTTTATTTCATACTTAGTTTTCAACATTAGGGACAATGTTGAATTTTAAGTATGAGGGTGCATTTCCTTATCTTTAAAAATTTTGAATTTTATTTCAAAAAAATATAAAAATTTCAAAACTTAAAAAATTCAGAAAATAATAAAGTAAGCCCTTACTTTGGTTTTTGTTATTTCCAAAATCAAAACATTTGAGAGTTTATTTATAAGCATTTTTACTATTTTTAATTTGCTAATCTTTTATTTTATCGTGGTTAGTAAAAATTTAATTTTTAGGTGATTTAGTTTTAAGGAATTTATTATGATCTTAATTGGATTAGAGTAATTTATTTAGCACTTTTTCTCTTTTATTTTAATTAGTCTCAATTTTGTAGTAGTTGTTTTTAACACCTTTAGATTAAAAATTATTTCTACCTCATGCTTTTAGATTCTTAGAAAATTTTCAATTTACTATAGTTGCTCTCAAAATATTTTAATTTAATCTAGAATTAGTTTTAGCCCTACCCAAAAAAAAAGAAAATTATAAAAAGATCTTATGTCATGGAAATAATAGGATAAAATTCATTACTTCCAAAACATGTGCAACCCCCTTTTATAAAGATCATTATGAAAAGATTATGTCATGGAAAATGAGAGGATAAAATTCATCATTTTCCTAAACATATACATGTAAAAAAATATAAAAAGATGGGGGTGAGAGGATAAAATTCATCACCCCCAATCAAGCCATTTTCATGTTTACCCAAACCCCCTAACCAATATAATTGATTTTAGACTTAAATTAAAATATTGGGAGAACATAAGTAGTAGTTTAAATTTTTTCCGTAAGCCTCTTTAAAAATTGGAGTTTGTATAATTCTAATCTAATTTTATTTGCAAATTACTTAATTTTGTCTGCTAGTTAAATAATTTGAGAATTCTTGGCTAAACATTTCTCTTTTCATCTTATTTTCATAATTTAGGACTTATTTCATAAATCTCTCAAATTTATTTTTAGCTTTCTTTTGATTTACTAAAATTTTAGTTTAATTACAAAATCTTATTAATGTCTTATAAATATCTCTCAAACTTTTGCTTTGAAATAGCAAAAACTTAAGTATGAGGATATTTGATAAATAGTATTTCCATTTTACCTAAATAATCATTTCTGTTTATAATTGTTCACTAACTTAAGTTTATTTTATGTTTCTTAGAATTTCTGAAGTTTTTGCCCGAAAACGCAAGTACACGCCCTCAGTCACACCCGTGACCAAGGGCGTGTCAACATAAAGCTCATCTCAGTCTCCTGCCGTGTTGCTGACTCAAAGATGTGAAGAATCAATAGTACACGTCCGTGTACTTCAAGACACGCCCGTGACTTTCCAATGTCACGCCCATGAACCATCCTCCAGCTCAGCCGACCGTCCTGAAACCATGACACGATTTCCTTCAAGTACATGCTCGTGACCCATGGGTCATGCCCGTTTCCAATCATGCACCCCCAGATCACGCCCCAGAACATGCCCCAAGGATATTCAGCCAAGTACACACCTGTGATATTTCATATCACGCCCGTGTAATTTCTCTACCGCCAGAATCACGCCCTTCCCGCCGAAGATTTCCTGCCAAGCTGCATTTTAAAGATGACACGCCCTTGGTCACGAGCGTGACCAAGGATGTGACACACATGTAATGCCTGCAATAACTCCAGAAGGCGCCCTATCCACACCAGCTTCGATCACGCCCCTTACACGCCCTTGGTCACGGGCGTGTAACCCCAACTTTTGGCCTATTTAAAGGCCGCTGCTCCAGATCTAAAATCATCGCTTTTTCCACCCCTCTTGGGCCGTGATGCGTAGATTCTACACCGCTAAAAGCGAGAGCAGAATGTGGTCTGTACGGTAGTGTACCGATCGTTGTCAAGTAATAAATTTGGGAATATGATCCCCGAGTATCGTCTCACAAGGAATGCAGAGTGGGTGAAATGATCGTGTCGTGAGAAGATTGCTACGACGAGTGGTGGAAAATAAAGGGCTTGGATTTTGGTTTCCTACGTTAACGATAATAAAATTAAAATGCGGGTCGAAAGCACCGATTCACTTAGCGAGGTGAACTGCAGGCCGTGATGCCATGCTTCGGTGAGCGGATGGACGGTAGGCAGGTGGATGGAGTGATCTCAAGTGCGGAAATGAGGGTCGCAGGCACCTCTCTGGAGTCTCACCTCTAGCTTTTGCTAGAGTGGCTTAACAAGTGCGTGTGAGGGTGGGTGTGAGCGGAGGTGAGGTGCAATCACAACATAACAAACTCAAGGAAGATAATAATAAGGAAAACTTTCATTCATAGGCAAATAATAGTGATCCTTGTTCATTACAAGCATTTAGAGGTACATTTCTCAAATGGAAGAAGGTTAGAGTAAACCGATAGAATTGAAGTCTCGCCGTGGATCGTTGTCAGAATGGCGGGTTGTCAAGTCGTCTCTGTTCTCAGTCCTTGGTTGCTTCCGGGGTCTCGAGGCTGTCACTACCTCTGACCTTTGTCCGTCTTCTTCAGCTTGCAGCGGTGTCTTCTTCCTCCCCAAGTGGAAAATGCCCAACACCTTGATGTACTTGTCGTAGATGGCCGGGAAGTCTTCCGGAACCTTGGATATAGCTTGGATTCACCAAAGAAAGCTTCTTAATGGAAGGATATGGAAGGGGGGGGGGGGGGGGGGGTGGAGAGCAAACATGGCGCAAGTGCGCGGGAGGAACTGGTGGCAAAATGTCCGGGCTTGCCCTAAAATCGCGGAACCTGCATTTAAATACGGAGCAGAATAAACAGGACGCACAATCAGTGGCGCACGACCAGTGGCCGTGCGCGAAGAAATGTCTCTGATCATGCGCGAATAACCTGTAGCAAAGTCGAGCATGCCAAAATAGCGCACGAGCAGTGGTGCATGACCAGTGGTCAAGCGCAAAAAATGCATCTGCCCATGCGAGAACAACCTGTAGCAGAGTCCAGACTGCCAAAATAGTGCACGATCATTGGCGCATAACCAGTGATCGTGCGAGAAGAAATCTATTGATCGTGTGAACCGCTCGGGTGGAAAATGAGGGGATGCGCACGACCAGTGGTCGTGCACATGATCGTGCGTGAACAAAAATGCACGACCAGTGGCCTTTCAGACTAAAAATGGCTCAAGTGAACACCGGGGGTCCACACAACCCCTGAACCTGCTGGAAAATAGTCCAAACCACAAGCAGATGCTTTCCAAGTGATCAACAGAAACAGTAAGGCATCATTGCTAAGATGAAAAATAAGAAACCACACCAAACTAGGCTGAAAATGTGCACTAAGAGTGAAATAGATAATGTAATCGAATATATGCCATAATGGGCCTAATGTGTAGTGCAACGACAAGGAAAATGGCCCAGATGAATCCAAAATTTACTATAAAACCCGGGCTCATCAGACCCCTAGACTTACCTGTTTGTGCGTCCCGAGCAAACAAATCCGGCGGAGTAGGAAAAACATAGCTAGCCAAACAATTGCAAACATGAAGTAGAAAGCGGAGTTACATACTTGTGCGCGTAGAAGTTCATTAGAAGAAGTTTCTAACTATGCTAGCTAATTTATAAAAAGTGTAAATGCGTAAAAGGAAATTTATTTTTACTCAAAAATGGAATATTGGTGAATCTGTGGTCACGGTAGTACGAAAGTAAGCAGAACACGAAAGGAAGTGTTACCCAAGACCGGAATTCCGAATTATCTCCGTTGAAATCCATCAACGTCGAGAACCATAAGCTCGCCCTGTCACACTCTCTCACGACACTACTAAACTCACAAGACGAATCGATAGGGCTTTAGGTATTTACGAGGCTTAGGTTACGGTTTGGAATGCAAAGATAAACATGATGGCTAACGCAATCCAAAAGAGCTCACAAAATTGCTAATTCATAGCAGCCCCCAATAACAGACGTGTAACACACCCCCAGACTTGACCTTGAAGCTGGGTGTGCACACGACCTACACCAAGCGATAGAAATAGATGCGTCAATTACAGCGCTAGGGATATATATTTTTTTCTTGCTTTTCTTTTTTTTCTCTTTTTCTTTTATCTCCAAAACGATTAGCTAGAATCTCAACATATAGAAATTCTTAAGATATCCACATCAACACAAAGATTTCACAAGACCGCACCGCATTGGAAAATTACAATTCTTTAATGCTTTTGGGTTAATTTTTGTTGCGATAATGGGATTAGCTTTTAGGCCTTGGTGAAGTATGGTGGAGCTGAACCAAAAGGTCAGTTAGGCACAAAATGGGCTAGCAACGGTTGGCTTATAGGAATGGTATAACAAAGCTCAAGCTTACTAATTAGATGGCCTACGTCACGCTCAAATTGCAAATTGTTCGCACCCATGCTTTGAGAGTCGCTTGGGGCAAGTTCTTAGCCCCCGAGAAAGGTAATCCTTCCTCCTGACTCGAGCAAACAGAACCTCGCGCTCGCTTACACACAAGACACCGCTACCACAAGATTCAACCACATTCACCATTTTGATTAAAATAAATTAAAATCTACACAAATTAACTAATTATAAATTTGAAGCATAAATAAAACTAATTATACTCAAATTTCTAAGCAAGGCACGAGTACTCAACTAGGGCACTACAGGAGTCAACATGTTACTTCACCTTGCAATGCGTAGGTTAATATCGAAGTTCTGACATCACAACCAAAAATTGAATATACAGAAGCATACAAATAAGCGAGTGCGTGCGTAGTGAGCACTCGGTACGGCTCTTCCCCCAGACTCAAAGTCATCCAGATCACAATAAAACATTTGCATAATAAAAAGGGGCTAAGGGTAGAGGGTACCTAGGCTCATAAATGAGCCTACAAGACGGTCAGTGACTCTTGTCCGCTTGTGGCAGTCCCACATACTCTAATAGATTTGAGCCTGCGATTAAAGCATTCTCCCAGAAAAAACAGAGATAAACTAATATATAGAATAGAAAAAGAAAAAGAAACTGAACGGAACCAAGTGGTTCCACTGGGTTATCTCCTAAGAGCCCTTTTGTTTAACGTCCTTTATGTGGACCAAATACATGTATTAATATTGTTAATCAATTCTAATAATAACAAAAAGAACAGTAGTAACAGATACTACAAAACGACACCCAGATGAGTGTTTCACACAAAAGTGTTCAATACGATTATAAATAAAAGATCACAGTTCAACACAGGAGCATAACAGAATAAAAATAAACTATGAACTAGATGGTTGTTATGATCTGCTAGAAATTAGGGAAACACTCAACTCTCCTCGTCGCTATCACTGGCGTGAATTTCAATAGGAGAGGCATGATGGGGAGCAGTGGTGCAAAATGAGCAAGGGGAGGAGGCACAATCAGCCCACCCCTCAAGGCTTGCTGGTAAATCAAATCTTGCATCCAGTATTGCGAAGCCTCCAAATTAGAAAGGCGCTCGTTCAAGTAAGGGACTCCCTGCATAGATGTCAAACCATAGTACTACCCTGCCTGCTGCTCAGGCTGCCTCGATCGACGTGACTGCTGGGGTGGCTCTGCTGCCCTGCACCTCCCCATCGCGGATGACTCAGCCTCCTTATTGTCATATCCCCCTACTGACCACCCGCACCCGCATCGCTAGGAGCAGTCACCATAAACGTCTGGTTATCCTTTCGCCCTTCCACATGCAGTAAGTGAAACCTCACCATCGTGGCCAGAGTAATCATGGACGAAGTAGTAACCTGCTCCATCAGGGGTAAGTGGTCCCAGACTCCCAATCCCTTCGCGATGCAGGTGCTGTAGTACGCACCCCCAATCGCTCAGGTGAGGCCATATGTGGCCCCATGGTGGAAGAAATGAGCCAGCATATATTCCAGATGAAGAGGATACTGCTGCAGCATGTTGTAAAGGCATAGCAGGACCTGCCAGCCTACCACATTCTGACTCAGGGCACGCGCAGCGATAGAGTTACTAATCAAATGCTGCAAATACCTCAGGGCAGGAGAGACGATCTTTGTAGATTTGGCAATGCGAGCCACGCATTCCTCATCCCTACCAATGAATGAGCACCAGACGGAGTGAGCCGAGAAATTGTCTGGAAAAGCAGTAGCCAAATTGTGAAAATCCAGGCGCGCAGCCTCAGCGTCGGTATAGAATCTAGCATAGATGGCCAATTTAGGGAGAGTGAGGGTGAAAATGCGACCCATCATCCGAAAAGAGCATAAAGGAGGGCGGAACCCTGCCCGAGTGACCTCCCACTCAAAGGTGGACAGAAACTCCAAGGTAAGCTCCTTATATCCCAACTCACTGCATTCAAAGACATTTCTCCAATTATCGAATGAAAAGAGAAGAAGAACCACCTCCAATAATGCACAATTGTCCCCAATCAACCGGAGTTCCTCCCAGTCAATAAGGCGCTGCGAGAGGAAGGGCTTTCCCTTCAGCAAGTTGAAGCGTCGTGAGTGCTCCCCATTGGAAAACTTGGCCATTCTCCCCAAAATCTGAGCAGGAGTGGCCGAAGTGGAGCGAGATCTCTGATATGCCTTGGTTACTCGGCGGCTACCAGATGGATCCATGGTCGTGGAAGACGGAAGGACATGTGGAGGGGGAAGGAAGCTTAGCGGAGAAGAACTGGAGCAAGAGAGAGGAGGGAATGGACTCCCGGACTGCGCACGCTCAGTGGCGGAACGAAGCAGAAGCGTCGAAAGACCTAGGCGCACGCGCAGGGGGTCAGCCGAGGGTTTTATAGAAACTGGGCCCGCGCACGACCATTGGTCGTGAGCGATGAAATAGTGCGCACGACCAGTGGTCGTGCGAGAAGGAAAATTTTATGCGGCCCGTTTTGAAATTAAAACCTCATTGCTGACCAAAATACGTGCAAACTAGGGTTTCTCAAGTCTAGCAGAAGCATCAATGGCCACAAAACAGTAATTAAGCAACAACAATTTAAACAACAAAAGACGAACGCAGAGAAAATTGCAGTAAATCTAACTAAGATAACTATTGGAGTTTATGTCTCCCAACTAGACTTATTCACATATATAATTTTTTTAGCTAAAAAGCGTATGAAATTTTAAATGTTCAGGCAACTGCTCATGAACACATTTCGGTAATCACTTCCGGTATCGAGATAGAACAGTTACCCAAATACCTGTGTAAATATACCTGTCATGACTGTCAGGTATGGGTAATATGTACGGGGTGAAACTCTCTGAGTCTAACAACACCTGCATACGGTCCTTTCTAGGTCCGAGCCACGTCACAGGCTCGTGCACTGTCAGAATCGACTCCATGATGTGGTCCTGCATAGTGTAAGACAAGGGAGCGGGGTTAGGAAATAAAATAGACGAACAACCAAAATTTACATCAATTTCGGGGCTCATCCCGGTATCATCCCCCATCTGTTGGAGTGTAGCAAAATCATCAGTACTGTCTTGGGGCCTGCAAAAGTCTACAAGTGCCGCAACAACCTCATCCCCAGTGTGGATCTCCTCAAGTGATGTCAAGGTAGTAACCCCGACAACTCGGACGTCTCCATCGACTGGATTTTTCAATATGCTACAAGCACATTCTTGTTCCTGCAAATCATCCTCAACAGCAATATCAAAGATATGTATAATGCTTAGTGAGGAAGAAGAAAGAATGGTGCTTGGCAAAAGGTCGGGCGTGAACTCTTTACAAATAATAGACTCTATACAAGGTGATACATGATCCAGGGGAGTAGGGGCATCTGCGTCAGGGAGTAGATCACACAGAGTATCGGTACATGTACCAACAACGCTCCCTTCAAAATCTAAAGAGAGGAGGGGTACATAGCCTGATATCGAAGGGGTGCTGCAGGAGTTTGGAGCAGGGACAATCCAGATATCCGATTCATCATCCTCCTCCAACACGTCAATATAAGAAGCACACTCCTTCCACGAGTGATCTAAGCTCCGAAAAAATAAACACTGCCTTACTGACTTCTTTGGCACCACAAGTGCTAAAGCTGTAAAGAAGTGTTCCATTAACGACTCAGATGAATAGCCATAGGACTTACACACACCATATGGAGTACCAGACGAAGTCGGTGCTCCATATACGGGGCCTTGAGCGTTAGGGCTATTATACTCCTTAGGGCATCTATCACTTGCATGAGAGCAATCTCCACACCAACAACAACAGATATTAAAAGCAACCCACATTGGTTGAGATTTATCTATTCACAAAGCACACAACCTTGTATAGAATCATACACGACGATCAAACCCACCCCAACTGATATTAAAAAAAATAGAGCGGGTAAAAAAATTGAAAATTAACTAACTCAACTGCAGTTATCCTAACACAACACAAATTAAACACTGAACCACATTCCCCGGCAACGACGCCAAAAACTTGACGCGCAGATTCTACACCGCTAAAAGCGAGAGTAGAATGCGGTCCGAACAGCAGTGTACCGGTTGTTGTCAAGTAATAAATTTGGGAATATGATCCCCGAGTATCGTTCTCTCAAGGAATGTAGAGTGGGTGAAATGATCATGCCGGGAGAAGATTGTTACGGCGAGTGGAGGAAAATAAAGGGCTTGGATTTTGGTTTCCTACGTTAACGACAATAAAATTAAAATGCGGGTCCAAAGCACCACTTCGCTTGGCGAGGTGAATTGCAGGCCGCGATGTCGTGCTTCGGTGAGCAGATGGATGGTAGGCAGGTGGATGGAGTGATCTCAAGTGTGGAAATGAGGGTCGCGGGCACCTCTTCGGGGTCTTACCTCTAGCTTTTGCTAGAGTGGCTTAACAAGTGCGTGTGAGGGTGGGTGTAAGCAGAGGCATGGCACAATCATAACATAACAAACTCAAAGAAGATAATAGCAAGGAAAACTTTCATTCATAGGCAAATAATGGTGATCCTAGTTCATTACAAGCATTTAGAGGAACATTTCACAAATGGAAGAAGGGTAGAGTAAACCGATAGAATTGAAGTCTCGCCGTGGATCGTGGTCGGAATGGCGGGTTGTCAAGCCATCTCCGTGCTCAGTCCTTGGTTGCTTCCGGGGTCTGGAGGCTGTCACTACCTCTGACCTTTGTACGTCTTCTTCAGCTTGCATCGGTGTCTTCTTCCTCCCCAAGTGGAAAATGCCCAACACCTTGATATACTTGTCGTGGATGGTCGGGAAGTCTTCCAGAACCTTGGATGTAGCTTGGATTCACCGGAGGAAGCTTCCCAATGGAAGGATATGGAAGGGGGTGGATGAAGAGCAAAAATGGCGCAAGTGCGCGGGAGGAAATGATGGCAAAATGTCTGGGCTTACCCGAAGATTGCGGAACCTGCATTTAAATGCAGAGCAGAATAAACAGGGCGCATGACCAGTGGCGCACAACCAGTGGTCATGCGCGAAGAAATGTCTCTGATTGTGCGCGAATAACCTGTAGCAAAGTCGAGCATGCAAAAATAGCACACGAGCAGTGGCGCACGGCCAGTGGTCGTGCGCAAAGAAATGCCTCTGCCCATGCGAGAACAACATGTAGCAGAGTCCAGACTGCCAAAATAGTGTACGATCATTGGCGCATGGCCAGTGGTTGTGCGAGAAGAAATCCATTGATGGTGCGAACCGCTCGGGTGGAAAATGAGGGGATGCGCACGACCAGTGGTTGTGCGCCTGATCATGCATGAACAAAAATGCATGACCAGTGGCCTTTCAGACTAAAAATGGCTCAAGCCAACACCGGGCGTCCACACAACCCCTGAACCTGCAGGAAAACAGTCCAAACCACAAGCAGATGCATTCCAAGTGATCAACCGAAATAGTAAGGCATCATTGCTAGGATGAGAAATAAGAAACCACACCAAACTGGGCTGAAAATGTGCACTAAGAGTGAAACAAATAATGTAATCGAATATACACCATAATGGGCCAAGAGTGTAATGCAACGACAAGGAAAACGACATATATGAATCCAAAATTTACTATAAAAACCGGGCTCATCAGGCCGAAACTCCTTCCCTCTGCCCCTTTTGGGGCAGAAATGTTTTTGTTCTTTTTCTTGTATTTCCTAGCTTAGATTTCAATTTCATACTTTTAATTCTATGTAATCTAGTCTTAGAATTTATTTCATGCTATGCTTTCAATTTCTTGTTCTCTCTTTTTATGTAGTCCAATTTTCTTTTAATAAAAAGTTCTTTTCTTATTCCTTTCATCTCCTTTATTTTCATGTCAAGTAGATTAATATTTATATTTTGAAAATTGCAAGTTATGAATGAAATTGTCTTTCTCTAGATTATCTCTCTTTTCTTCCTTCGATTTATTCTTGAATAATATCGTATCGAGTTCATATATCGGTTATGAATTTTGATTGTTGTTTTCGTATTCTAGTTAGCCGTGAGGCTCGTGCATACAAATTGATCGCTTAAGAATAAAAGGAGTTGATCGCAAACCTCGAGAGAGGATGACAAAAATCATCCGGATTGGAGTAAAAGCCAATAGTAGGATTCATCTCGTAATGTGAGTATTATGTTATCAATTACAGAATGAGAGTTCGATTGATATTCCTAATCTCAGTTGGGCGTAGTCCTTGAGAGAGGTACGTTCATAAACCGGGAATCTCCATGGTCAAGGATTGGATTAGAAGTTATTAATTTATCTTTTCTATTTCATTCGAAGTGCGCTTTGATCAAATTAGCTTTCTTTTCTTTATTCGTATTTTAGTTTAATTATAAATTTCCCTAAAAATTATATTCAATAAGATAATAGTCTATTTTCCCAAAGTAAAAGTACTCGACAGACCTGTGGATTTATACGACCTTGTTATTTTCATATCCTATGCTTTGAACGATAGGTACGCTTGCCTATTCCATTTGTAATATTAAATCTAAATTCTACGTATCAAGTTTTTGGCGCAGTTGCCGGGGAATTTTTGTCGATATTTCGAAAAGGGGAAACACTATTAATTTTGTCTCTCTTTTTTTCCCTTTTGATTTTTTTTAAATAAAATGAAAAAATTTATATATGAAAAAATTTATTCTATAATTAAATTCTTGGAAAGGGAGCTTTGGGCTTGTCATCCCATCATAGCTCCTAGTACCTTGCGAGCCCTTCACCGGGTAGACCTTGGGAGGTCCAAGACTAATTAAAACATATCAGAAAGATTTTCTTTTTCATTTTTTAAATATATATATATATATATAACTTATAAAATTATCAAAAAATATTTCTCTTTTAGTTTTGCTGTTTTGTGTTTTGTTATTTTTTTATGCAGGTATTCATGGTGGTCTCTCCGTCTCCAAATCAGGGACGTGCTCTTCTTTCTCTCTTTGTTCATTTTTTTCTTTTCTTATTCTTTCTTTTTATTTCATACATAGTTTTCAACATCGGGGACAATGTTGAATTTTAAATATGGGGTGCATTTCCTAATCTTTACAAATTTTGATTTTTTTTCAAAAAATTTAAAAAATTTAAAACTTAGAAAATTCAAGAAAATAATAAAGTAAGCCCTTACTTTGGTTTTTGTTATTTCCAAAATCAAAACATTTGAGAGTTTATTTATAAGCATTTTTACTAATTTTAATTTGCTAATCTTTTATTTAATCGTGGTTAGTAAAAAATTAATTTTTAGGTGATTTAGTTTTAAGGAATTTATTGTGATCTTAATTTGATTAGAGTAATTTATTTAGCACTTTTTCTCTTTTATTTTAATTAGTCTCAATTTTGTAGTAGTTGTGCTTAACATCTTTAGATTAAAAATTATTTCTACCTCATGCTTTTAGATTCTTAAGAAATTTTCAATTTACTATAGTTGCTCTCAAAATATTTTAATTTAATCTAAAATTTATTTTAGCCCTACCTAAAAAAAAAGAGAATTATAAAAAGATCATATGTCATGTAAATAAGAGGATAAAATTCATTATTTCCTAAACATGTGCAATCCCCTTTTATGAAGATCATTACGAAAAGATTAAATGTTATGGAAAATGAGAGGATAAATTTCATCATTTTCCTAAACATATACAAATAAAAAAAAGAAAAAAAGATGGGGTGAGAGGATAAAATTCATCACCCCCAATCAAGCTATCTTCCTGTTTACCTAAATTCCCTAGCCAATATAATTTATTTTAGACTTAAATTAAAATATTGGGAGAGCATAAGTAGTAGTTTGAATTTTTTCCGTAAGCCTCTTTAAAAATTGGAGTTTTTATAATTCTAATCTAATTTTGTGTGCTAGTTAAATAATTTGAGAATTCTTGGCTAAACATTTCTCCTTTCATCTTATTTTCATAATTTACGACTTATCTCATAAATCTCTAAATTTTATTTTTAGCTTTCTTTTGATTTAATAAAATTTTAGTTTAATTAGAAAATCTTACTAATGTCTTACAAATATCTCTCAAACTTTTGCTCTGGAATAGCAAAAACTTAAGTATGGGGGTATTTGATAAATAGTATTTTAGCCTATTATTATTATAATATTTAGGCTAATATTAATATAAATTTGTAAATAATATTTTTATTTTACCTAAATAATCATTTCTATTTATAATTGTTCACTAACTTAAGTTTATTTTATGTTTCTAAGGATTTCTGAAGTTTTTGTCCGAAAACGCAAGCACACACCCTCAGTCATGCCCGTGACTAAGGGCGTGTCAACATAAAGCTCATCTCAGTCTCAGGTCGTGTTGTTGACTCAAAGACGAGAAGAATCAATAGTACACTCCCATGTACTTCAAGTCACGCCCATGTCTTTCCAATGTTACGCCCGTGAACCATCCTCCAGCTCAGCCGACCATCCTGATGCCATGACACGATTTCCTTCAAGTACATGCCTATGACCCATGGGTCATGCCCGTGTCCAATCATGCACGCCCCAGATCATGCCCCATATCCTGCCCCAGAACACGCCCCAAGGATATTCAGCAAAGTACATCTCTACCGGCAGAATCACGCCCTTCCCGCCGAAGATTTCCCGCAAAGCTGCATTTTAAAGATGACACGCCCTTGGTCATGGGCGTGATCAAGGGTGTGACATGCACGTAATGCCTGCAGTAACTCCAAAAGGCGCCCTATCCGCTCCAGCTTCGATCACGTCCCTTATACGCCCTTGGTCACGGGCATGACTGAGGGCGTGTAACCCCAACTTTTGGCCTATTTAAAGGCAGCTGCTCCATATCTCAAATAATCGCTTTTTCTGCCCCTCTTGGGCCGAAACTTCTTCCCTCTGCCCCCTTTTGGGGGCAGAAATGTTTTTGTTCTTTTTCTTGTATTTCCTAGCTCAGATTTCAATTTCATGCTTTTAATTCTATGTAATCTAGTCTTAGAATTTATTTCATGCTATGCTTTTAATTCCTTGTACTCTCTTTTTTTGTAATCCAATTTTCTTTTCATAAAATGTTCTTTTCCTATTCCTTTCATCTCCTTTATTTTCATGTCAGGTAGATTAATATTTAGATTTTGATAATTGCAACTTTTGAAAGAAATGTCTTTCTTCAGATTATCTCTCTTTTCTTCCTTCGATTTATTCTTGAATAATATAGTATCGAGTTCATATATCGGTTATGAATTTCGATTATTGTTTTTGTATTCTAGTTAGCTAAGAGGCTCATGCATACAAATCGATCGCTTAAGAATAAAAGGAGTTGATCGCAACCCTCGAGAGAGGATGTCGAAAATCTTCCGGAATGGAGTAAAAGCCAATGGCGGGATTCATCTCGTAAAGCGAGTATTTTATTATTGATTACAAAATGAGAGTGCGGTTGATATTCCTAATCTCAGTTGGGCGTAGTCCTCAAGAGAGGTACATTCATAAACCGGGAATCTCCACGGTCAAGGATTGGATTAGAAGTTACTAATTTATCTTTTCTATTTCATTCAAAGTGCGCTTTGATCAAGTTAGCTTTCTTTTCTTTATTTTGTATTTTAGTTTAATTATAAATTTCCCTAAAAATTATATTCGATAAGATAATAGTTTGTTTTCCCAAAGTAAAAGTACTCGACAGATCCATAGATTCATACGACCTTGATATTTTCATATCCTATGTTATGAACGATAGGTATGCTTGCCTATTCCGTTTGTAATATTAAATCTAAATTCTACATATCATCTGCCCTAATTCTCACACACAAGATAATTAAGCGACATAAATAATATACAAAAGAATCAATTGAACAGTAACACGGTTGTATGAAGAAGGAACAAGAACCAGAGAACAAATCGATCTTCATCAAGTGTTCTCCAAGTTTTGGTCCAGCAACATTGACTGATAAGAACAGTTCTAGATAGAAGAAGGGATTGAAGAGGAATCAGTGCTATCCAAGATAACATTCAAAAGCAGGAAGTCAATCTTCATCTGGCTAGAGAAGTTTTTCTCATTCTTTCTCTGTAGGGTTTTACAAGCCTGAGTTTGTAGGATTTGTTTCATATCTAAGTATTGTAGGGCTTGAGGGCCTGAATTGTAGGGCTTGAGAGCCTGAGTATTGTAGGGCTTGAGATCCTGAGTTGTAGGGTTTGAGGGCCTGAGTTTTGTAGGGTTTGAGGGCTTGAGATTGTAGGGCTTGCGGGCCTAAGTTTTTGGCAGAGTTTGCCGACCCTAGCACACTGGTAGAAAGGCGCAGAGGGACAATGGACTACTCAAGACACCCTGTCTTGAGGAATCACTATACATCTGGTGTTCTTGTGTGTTTTGTTTCTGTGGTTTATTGTTGTGTTGTGATAAAGTTACATAGTTCTTGTGCATAATTTCAAAACAGCCATATCACTTATTCCCCCCTCTAGGTGATATAGTTCTATTTACCTAGAAATTGATGATCCCCTCCGAGCTGATTTTTTCAGGTCCCTGGCGATCTCAGTGGTCTCAGCTCGATGATCTAAATGATCTTAGCTCGACTATCTCAGCTGTCTCGGTTATCTCGATGATCTCAGTGGTCTCATCTCGACGATCTCAGCTGTCTCAATTATCTCGACGATCTCAGCGATCTCAGATATCTTAGTGATCTCAACGATCTCAGCAAGCGCTCTCAGCAGATTTGGGCAGCCCATTATTTTTAGACCTGCCTGTTTGGGCAGGCCCCCGCATCTATAAATAGAGGGGAAGGGGTACCAGAAAAGGGACTTCAGAGAGTTTCCAGCTCACAACTAGTGACTTGAGAGGTCTCAATTTTTCAGACCGCGGAGCCTTCTGCACCTAATTTCTGGTGTCTTCTGCACCTCATTTCTGGTGCCTTCTGCACCTCATTTCTAGTGCCTTCTACACCTCATTTTTGGTGCCTTATGCACCTCATTTCTAGTGCCTTCTGCACCTCATTTCTGGTTCCTTCTGCATCACATTTCTAGAGACCTCTGCACCACCGCTCGGTGACCTCTTTCCTGCTCACAGACATCTCTTTTCTCCCTCTCTTACCCCTTCACTCATATCTCAAAGTAACTGACCACCCAACAGTTTTCTTCCTCCTTCTCCAGCTTGAGCAAGTGTGACCCTGGTACATTTTTGGTTAGAACACAACACACAACCTTCAGATATTGGGTAATCGGTGAATAGTAGTTGCAGTGAAGGCGTGAGATTTAGCCCCTTAAAGTGATAATGAGTTCTTACCCTTATCAAGTTTATGGAGAGCAGACACTTCCCCTAGAAGAAGAGCAAGATCCTTCCCCCTTTTCAATTCAAGTTCGTTCGGAATATGTTTCAAATGAGTTTAGAGAGGCCCATCTTCCCGTCTTCTCGGGAGGAGAAGATTACGCCAGCCATCTTCAAGCTTTCGGGTCTGCTATCTCATTGAGGACTATCTAAGATGGGATTAAGTGCAAATTATTAGT
Organism: Dactylorhiza incarnata; assembly: GCA_033032865.1. NCBI lineage: Eukaryota > Viridiplantae > Streptophyta > Magnoliopsida > Asparagales > Orchidaceae > Dactylorhiza > Dactylorhiza incarnata. The sequence goes on from JAWHQI010000018.1 coordinate 18,416,635, forward strand.
TACATCCTTCAACGGTCAAGCTATGGAATGGTTTTACAAGCTGTCATCTCAATCAGTCACTTGCTTCGCTGATCTTCGAAGAACACTTCTCTTGAGGTTTGCTACCTCGAGGAAGCGAAATAGAGGCCCATCAGCTCTTTTTCAAATCAAGCAAGGAGATAATGAAACTCTTGCTCACTTCGTTGACAGGTTCTAAAAGGAAATTCTTGAAATTGTTGATGTTAATCAGGAACTGTATAAAATCGCCTTGATAAATGGATTACACGAAGTTCTTCTCAAATTTGAAGTTAGCATAAATGAACCTGAGACTTATGGACATCTTATCAGAATAGAAAATCAGTTTATTGAAGGAGAGGCATCAAATCCTAATTACGCTTCTTCTCTGAATCGGAGGACCCAACATCGGCAAAGGAATTCTTATCACCAACATACGTCTTCGTCACAGGATATTCCATGAGATAAACACTTTAGATCTTACTCCTTTCCTCAGAATATACCAACTCAGCTCCCACAGGAAGATGCATCACGTGAATTTCTGGAAGCTTGTCCAATCCAGTCTTACAATCCGAGTACACTTGAATTCAAAAATTATCCAGGAGAGTATACTCAGCTCAATGTTCCCATGGAAAATGTTCTTCTGATCATTCAAGATATGCGAGAGTTTAGAGTTCCTCGCCCTATGAGATCAAAGGCCAAGTATCATCATGGAGAACTCATCTGCAAATATCACGCAGACATTGGTCTTGATACAGAACACTGTCGAGCTCTTCAGAAGCTGGTAGATGAACTATGGAAAGCAGGAAGACTACAAGACTATCTTGCTTAATAATCTAGCAATCTAACTTCCACCAGAAGAAATATTATAAGCAAAGGGTTTTTTCATTCAATAAAAGAAGTGCATAGAATAGAGATGAGATAAAATGTTATTTTATTTCTTATTTCATATAACTCCCATCTGTTTGGAGTTTTTCTACATCTCTTTATTTTTAGCTTTACTTGTAATAAGTATAGCAGCAACCCAGGTTCTACCAGCATCTATCATCATGAAGACTTTCTCAGCAGTCAGGTATATCAGACCTTATATCCTTATCCACTATCGTATCCTCCAATATCGATATTTATCCAATTATGTCTTAAGCTTTTTTCATTACTTTACTTTCTGCTATTTACAGTAATACTTCTAAAATGCGTGGATGTGAAGGGTGGAATTACCACCTATGTTGTTTGATGTGAAGGGTGGATATACCACCTCTGATTATTCTCTTGGGTCGTAACACCCACTAAGACCACATCTCACTAGAATTATTCGCAGATGTGTAGTGGTAGCCCAACCCCTCCCCCCTCTCTCTCTCATACTCTGTGATGATTGTCATTGATTGCCATGACATTTTGTCGAGTTAATCAACTTGCTTAGCTTGAATATAGATGATTATATTTGACAATGGATTGGTTGTGGATGTTAACAACTAATGTTAGGATTGGTGTGCTATTACTTGCAAGAAAAACTGACTAATTTTAGTTTATACCAAAATGCACTACCTAATAACTAGGAAATTATTTGTTGGGTACTATTATTTCAGGTATCATAAAATTCCATACAAATCATTTCGAGATTTCTGGATTTTTGGAATTCTAGATTCCTGGGTTTTCTATCTCGGACTCCTGGTTAGTCTATTTATAGCTTCGGATTCCTCATGTCATATACTGAGCTAGGTTCTCTTGGTATCAGTTGACGTAATATCATTTGCAACATTATTATCGGCAAGTCAAAAATTATCTAGCCATGTTGATTTCACACTCATTGTTCTGGAATATGTGAATATAAGGATATCAGAATGTTGGTTTTCTGCTTCTGCAGACATGGGTACTGTCTCATTTCTTCACATAGAGAATTTATTTTAGAAACATCAAAGCAAGTGATTATTAATTAGCATTCAGACACGCTATAAATGAAATGTTCCTTCTTATACACTCCGAGCGGGAATAAAAATAAGTATCAATAAGTTGTTTCAGGTACATGACATATTTTTATTTTTCATTACCTGTTTCTCATATCTTTTGCAGATGTATACAGGTGTTTGCGAGTTCCCTTCAGGTACTCACGTATTATATTTTCATATACCTGTTCTTATATATTTTTTCAGATAGAAATAGGTGTTCGCGAGTCCTCCTTCAGGTACTCGCATATTATATTTTCATATACCTGTTCTTATATCTTTTGCAGATAGAAACAGGTGTTCGCGAGTCCTCCTTCAGGTACTCATGTATTATATTTTCGTATACCTGTTCTTATATCTTTTTGCAGATAGAAACAAGTGTTCGCGAGACTTCCTTCAGGTACTCGCGTATTATATTTTCATATACCTGTTCTTATATCTTTTTGCAGATAAAACAGGTGTTCGCAAGTCCTCCTTCAGCTACTCACATATTATTTTTCATATAGTAGCTCTTTATATCTCTTGCAGACAAACAGGTGCTCGCAGGTTCTCTTCAGGCACTGACAAGTTGCCGCAGGTACTTGCATTCTTTTATACACATGTATTCTGTCTCGATAAGAAAAGTGGATCTTGATTATCGTGGGTAAGTTCTATTTTTTAAAAGTTTTTCAAAGCTTGAAAAAATGCGGGGACCATGTTTACCCAGAAATCGACAATCCCCTCCGAGCTGATTTTTTTAGGTCACGGGCGATCTCAGTGGTCTCAGCTCGACGATCTCAGCGATCTCAGGTCGATGATCTCAACTGCCTCATCTCGACGATCTCAGCTGTCTCAGCTGTCTCGACGATCTCAGCGATCTCAACTATCTCAGTGATCTCGATGATCTCAGCGGTCTCAGCAAACGGTCTCCGCAGATCCGGGCAGCCCATTATTTTTAGACCTGCCCATTTGGGCAAGCCCCGCGTCTATAAATAGAGGGGCAGGGGTACCAGAAAAGGGACTTCAGAGAGTTTCCAGCTCACAGCTAGTGACTAGAGTGATCTCAAATTTTCAGACCGCGGAGCCTTTTGCACCTCATTTCTGGTGTCTTCTGCACCTCATTTCTGGTGTCTTCTGAACTTCATTTCTGGTGCCTTCAACACCTCATTTCTGGTTCCTTCTGCACCTCATTTCTGGTGTCTTATGCACCTCATTTTTGGTGCCTTCTGCACCTCATTTCTGGTGTCTTCTGCACCTCATTTCTGGTGCCTTCTGCACCTCATTTCTGGTGCCTTCTGCACCTCATTTCTGGTGCCTTCTCCACCAAAATTCTGGACACCTCTACACCACCTCCCAATGACCTCTTTCTTGCTCGCGGACATCTCTTTTCTCCCTCTCTTACCCCTTCACTCGTAGCTCAAAGTAACCGACCACCCAATAGTTTTCTTTCTCCTTCTCCAGCTTGAGCAAGTGTCGCTACTAGAAAAGTGTCTTTTAGCCACACTTTTTTTGCCACGGGTCAAAAATCGTGGCTAATAATGAAGTATTAGCCCCAACCCTTAATTCGTGGCTAATAAGCTAGTTTTAGCCATGGATGCCTAATTCGTGGCAAAAGGAGACATCATTAGCCACGGTTTGTTTAATTCGTGGCTAATAAGATATTATTAGCCACAGTTTTCTAATTTGCGGCTAATATTTTAGTCATATTTCTTAATCCATGGCTAAAATGAAAGTATTAGCCACGGTTTTGGGTCGTGAAAAAAAAAACTTATTATGAGATAATTGATTAAAATTTATCTATTTTTATTAATAATATGTGCAAAAAAATATTAATATTAATATAATCATTAATTATCATACTTAATTAATTTGTGTCACAACTATTTCGATCACATCACGTATTATGATCATTTTAATTATTTATATATTTATTAATTAACTCTCAATCAAGACACACATATAATAAAAGTGTTTGAGTGTTGATAGAAATTAAGGGAGAGCTAAACATTTAAGTGTGACAATCTATTGATGATTAGGAAGTGTAGAAAGAACATTTTGCTTTAGCCACGACTTGTTAATTAATTCGTGGATAATAATACAATATTAGCCACGGTTGCATAATTCGTGGATAATATTTAAGTCATACTTCCTAAATAATATAGACACAACCGGTAAATCTCTATCTGCACCCCAAATTTAAAAAAAAACCTCTATTAGTCATCGAATAGAAAACCAGGTAGCTGAGCCGAGAGATGAATATATATGACGTTGAATACTTTAGTGAAAATATTTACTGCTGAGTCAAACAATTTTTTTTAATACTAAAAAATATTATTGATTGTGAATAATTTTTATAAATTATAATTTAAATGTAGTGAAATACGTTGGAGGGAAAATTACCCTCCTCCCACCATAAAATTTGGGCATTGTTACTTATTTATATATATATCAAAAAAATCATAGCAGTTCTAGGGTTTAAACCTCATCTCTCCTGCTCGATCTCTCCCGCTCGCCATTTCCTCCCACTGCTAGGGCATCACATCAGATCTCTCATGCTCGCCAGCCTAATCCCCTTTCTCTGCTAGGGCAGGGCCTTCCTTCGCGAACCGCCTCTTCCTCAACAACGATCATGCCCTCGACAACGACCGTTCCTCCCTTAGTGAATTGCTTCTGCCTCGACATCGAGGGTCGCCAGATCTGCAGGTATTCTTTCATTCAATCTTTGCCACCATTTGTCGCAATCATCCGCACAGACCATCTTCCTCTTCCTCTAGATTTTTTTTTCAATCCCTAATTTTACTATTCCCCTTTCCACATTTATTGCATTTCAGTACTCTCCCTCACCATTTTTTTCCTATTCCGACTGTTCATTTGCAAAGAACTCGATGTAATTGGAAATTAGGATGCAGGAATTTTACTATGTTGTAGGCCAGTTCATATGTATTTTTATTTTTTGTTTGTGCTTATCAGAACACAGATTATTGAAAATCCTCTAACGAACTCTTTTTCAGTGTACTTCCAGTTTCTCTTACTCTGACCTAATGTAAACATGTCCATTTTATAAGAGTCGACTCCCCATTCGATGCCCCTTCCTGATACAAAGGAATATATTAAACTAAAAAAACAGCACCACCACCATAAATGCCTTTACCGCTATTACCACCCTAATTAAATTTCTAGTATCGTAATTATGCCGTGTAGTAGTAAACCATGAGATTATATTCAGGTTATGCTCAAATTATGTATGAATTCGTTTGTCCTGGCTCATCATTTCCCGACATGTTGTCTTGCTGAAGACTATTAGAACCTTGGCAAATTGGCATACACTTATTTGTAAACCATGGCATTATGTTCAGTTATTTCTAAGTAAGATATGATTTCCATCAGCAAAGCTGTCAAAAATGAAACACAGGAAATATAATTGGGTTCATCTATGGTTTTATTTGGGTTAAACTTATTTACCTTTATAAAAATAACTCAATTTTACAGGCAAACCTCAAAACTTTATTTTGAGTGTGAATTTGAGTTTTTTTTGGAACGTAAACCAGATAACAAGGAAACTGACAAGATAAGATGAAGATATAATAAACATAGTATAATGAAGCTTTTTTTGGTCGAATGTACAAAGAATAGAGAGTTTAATGCAAGTATCCTTAATTTTTATAAGACATAAAGCTCATGATTCCTTGATAGCTTTCCTTTGACCCGATTGCTTGTGCAAAGTTGTTTTACATTTTCTCACATATGCGACCATTTATCTACATTGTTCCCTTTAGGCTACTTTTTTTTACTGCTCTTGAAGCAACTGAGAAGTTATTTTTAGTTTGTCTTGAAATCATCTTGAAAGTAAAAGTGAGTTGAGTTTTGGCTTGTGGCTCTTGATGTATTAATTTCAATGTTTTTTTAAATTGTAGGCAGCAAGATAAAGGAGGACTTATCGTTGGTTTTACGGCTCTTCTCTGTGAAATTTTTCCGAATCTTTATGGAGCAAGCAGGAGCTAGTCAACTTAGAGATCAAAGCCAAAACAACCAGAAACAAATGAAGGCAAACAACTGATCTTTATTGATAGCAGCACTTCAAAATTACAAGGCGAGGCATGTTTGACGAGACATGATTTCGTCAGCACAATCACAAAGGAAAGATACAAGTTGAAGATAACTTGAGACCGCTCCAGACCGCGCGACCTCCCTGCGACTTCAACACACTGCCAGACCGCAGCGCCTTGCCGATCACAGCACACCACCAAACCCGCTGCACAGACCGCTCCCTTCTTCCGATTTCCTGATTCTCCCGAACTCCAGCACCACAACTCCAAGCCGCAGACCGCCCGAACACTTTCAGAGGAAGAGGTGATCGCTGCCGCCCACACTATCCGCAGAAGCTGCACAAGAGGAATTCAATCAGCAGACCGCACGGTCAGAATAAACCAGACCGCAGGAAACAAGCGAACTCAGCTTACACTTGGTGTGTTCTGTTTGCTGCTACAGTGGCCTCCTATTTATAGGCGCGGGACCTGATCCAGTCACCGCCCTATGAGATAGGATCACCACCCCCAGACCGCGCGACCTGATCGGTCACTCCGCGCGATCAGCAATATTACTTCTGCTTCATTTTGGTGAACCCGCCAGCTTCAATGTCGCTATGAGAGACCGCCACTCTCACAGCAGACCGCGACTCTCCAAAGAGATCGCCAGACCGCCCGAAGCCCTTCACCACCTGTGTTCGTTCGAGACCACGAACACAGCCAGTTCGCCATCAGACCGCGAACTCCTGTCCACATGCCGATCTCCTCCTGAGACCATGAACAGCAACCAGCTTGCATACCAGTCTCCTTCTGAGACCGCGAACTGTGACCGCGCGACTAAGTCCCTTAGTCCGCGAATACTCCCAGAAAGCCTGGTCAGCTACTAGACCGCATTCCGGAGAGAACCTGGAAGAGACCTGAAGATGATCAACCCGCCACGCGGTCAGAGACAGACCGCGCGGCCTCACCTCCAGCCGACTTGGACCTATACCAGCGATCAAGCCAGGAGACTGCAGCTAGGCTACTACCAGCCAGACCGCAGAGGCAGACCGCCAAGTCGTGCGGTCACGCCAGACCGCCCGACCTCCGCCCAGACCGCCCAGGTCCAAAAGCCTCCAAACTTCCACTTCAACAATTTCAACACTCCCCCTTGAAGTGGGAAGTTGAAACCAGCCCCAATAGGCTCCTTAGCCGTGTGAACGGCCCCTTTGCCAGCGCCTTTGTGAAGATGTCTGCGACATTGTCCGCACTCCGCACATGCTCGACCGAAAGAGATCCCTCCAGCACCTTCTCTCGTATGAAGTGATGCTCGATCTCAATATGCTTCGTTCTCGCGTGACAAACTGGATTGGTCACCAGTTTGAGAGCACTCTCATTGTCACCGCGTAGCAGAGTCGGCTCCCGAACCTCCTTGTGGACGTCTCCAACCAACCTCCTAAGCCAGATGGCTTCCTGAGCTGCCAAGGCCGAAGCCTTGTATTCCGCTTCCGTGGTAGAGACCGATACGGAATCCTGCTTCTTGCTGCACCATGATATAGCCGTAGGGCCCGCCATGAAGACGAATCCAGATGTCGACTTCCGATCATCCGAATCTCCCCCGTAATCAGCATCCATGTATCCATGCACCTCGAAGCCCGCATCCCTCCTGTATAGGAGACCCATGTCCGAGGTCGCCTTGACATATTTCAGAATGTTCTTGGCCGCCAGCAGATGAGGTACTCGTGGTTCCGCCATAAACCGACTCACCCTGCCTACTGCATATGCAATATCCGGCCTTGTGATCGTCAGATAAATCAAGCTCCCAACCAGAGCTCGGAACACCAACGGATCTTGCATGATCCTTCCCTCATCCTTCCGAAGCTTCATAGCCTTCTCCAGAGGTGTGGAAGTGCACTTCCCTTCCTTCATGCCGAATCGCTCCACGATCCGCTCCGCATATCCGGCTTGGGTCACCAGCACTCCACCTTCCTTCCTCTGCACCTCAAGTCCAAGAAAATGGTGAAGCTCACCAAGATCCTTCATCTCGAACCTGATAGATAGTTCAGCCCGAAGCTGTGCTACCTCCTCCTTCGAGTTCCCCGTCACGATCATATCGTCAACGTATAGTAGCACGATGACCTGAAGCTCCCCGCTCTTCTTGACGAACAAGCTCGAGTCTGAGTCTGAAGCAACAAATCCACAGAATAGGAGATATTCTGCGATCTTCCCGTACCACGCCCTCGGCGCTTGCTTCAACCCATACAGGGCCTTCTTCAGCTTGCAGACATGCTCCGGAAGATCTTCAGACACAAAACCTGGTGGCTGGACCATGAAGATGTCCTTGTCAATCTCGCCGTACAAGAAAGCGTTCTTGACGTCGAGCTGCCAAATCTCCCATCCACTGAACGCCGCCAAGACAATGATGAACCGAACTGAAGTCATTTTTGCCACCGGACTGAATGTCTCATCATAGTCTTCACCGTATTGCTGCGAGAACCCCCGAGCTACAAGACGAGCTTTGTACCGCTCGATACTGCCGTCAGCTTTCTTCTTAAGCTTGTAGACCCACTTGCATGTCACAGGAGTGATGCCCTTGGGCTTAGGCACAAGAGACCAGGTCTCATTCTTCTCAAGAGCTGCCATCTCTTCTTGCATCGCAACGTCCCACTCCTTCACGCCTTGGGCCTTCTCAAAGCTCGACGGCTCCCTCTCATCCAAGGGACCAGCGAAGAAACATGAGACGAAGCTCACTGCGTTTCCTCCTGTATAGCGATCAGGGGCGATGATCGCTCGCTTCGACCTCCTCAGCTCCTTCCCTTGAACTGCAATGTCATCCGCTGCTTCTTCCCTAGCTCCCCTTCCAGACGTGCTAGGAGCATCGCTCCCCCTGCTCCCTGAACCAGAAGCCCCCGTCTCGGAACTAGAAGGAGATGAACCACCTGGTGACACAGGTAGCTCCACCTGAAGATTCTCCACAGCTTTCTCTGGCATCTCCACCCTGCTCTCTGGTAACTCCACATCAGAAGACCCCTTGTAAGATGTCACCTCATCGAACACGACGTCGCGAGATACAACAAATCTCCGCGTCTCCGGGTCCATGCACTTCCACCCTTTCTTCCGCTCATCGTATCCCACGAAGACTAGCTTCCTTGCTTTCACATCTAGCTTCGTCCGAAGAGCATCTGGAACATGCACGTAGCAGGTGGAACCAAACACCCTAAGGTGTGCCACGCTTGGCTTCTCCTTGAACATCATCTCATGTGGAGTCAGCATGTTGATGGGGCTCAGAGGCATCCTGTTGATGACGTAGGCAGCACAAGACATTCCCTCCGCCCAGAAGGACTTTGGGATACTCTTGGCATGCAGCCAACACTTGCAGGTCTCCGTCAGATGACGGATCTTCCGTTCTGCAACTCCGTTCTGTTGTGGAGTATGAGCACAAGTGAGCTCTCTCCGGATGCCCGCCTTCCTGCAAAAAATAGAGAACTCACTGGAGGTGAACTCCCCTCCGTTGTCAGTCCTCAGCTTCTTCACCCGCAGTCCCAGCCGACCTTCCACGAGCTCCTTGAACTCCACAAACTTGGCAAACGCCTCCGCCTTCTCCTTCAGGAAATAAACCCAGACATATCTGGTGTAATCATCGATCAACACCAGCATATATCTGCTGCCTCCGAGGCTTGGGGTAGCAGTAGGTCCCATCAAGTCACCGTGGATGCACTCCAACGACACACTACACCTTGTTTGCGACTTGTCAAACGGTAGTCGATGAGACTTGCCGAACTGACATCCCTCACAAACATGACCTTCACCGTAGGAGGATAGACTTGGCAGACCCTTGACCAGACCTCTCACCGCCATAGCTTTCAGCTTGTCCATCCCCACGTGCCCCAACCTCTCATGCCATATAACGGCACCATCATTCGTCTTCATCTTGTCGACGTAGGAACTTGTTGATAAAACAAACAAGTCCTTTGCCCGTCTCCCGACATGGACGACCTCGGCCTTTACGGCCTCAACATTGCGTAGAAACTTCACTTCTGTTGGGCCGAACAGAACGTGATACCCGGCGTCTACAGCATTGGTCACGGAGAAGAGATTTTTCTTCATACCAGGCACGTGATAGACACTTTTCAAAGTAAGTGGCCCTCTATCACTGCCCAAAGAAACAACCCCCACCTTCTCCACTGGATGTACAATATTATCAGCAGTAATGATTGCATTGTTACCTGTATAGGGCTGTGCAGAAGAAAGCTTGGTCTCGTCTCCGGTGAGATGATGACCACACCCCGAGTCCACGATCCAATCCTCCAGATAGTTGATAGGAGCAGAAGCTCCAACAGAAGCCGAAAAAGCTCCTCCCCAACCTCCTTGAATGTGCCTGGCCTCAGCTTCCTCCTTCTCCGCAGCATGCCCAGCTTGGGTGACCACCTTGCAATCCTTCCTGATGTGGCCAAACTTGCCACACTTGTAGCACTTCGGACCTTCACCCTTCTTCTTCCCGTCAGCCTTGGGAGCATACCCCCTTTCCTGCTGCCCAGAAGTTGAAGGCCCATAGCCACTTCCAGCGGTCTTCTTCTTCTTGTCCCACTTCTTCTTCTTCCCTGAGAAGAGAACTTCGCCATCTCCCCCAGCCACCGACACCCCCGCCATCTGCCTTGCCAAACTTTCTTGCGATGCAAGCAAGTTCTCCAGCTCCAACAGAGACGGCTGATTTGCCCATCCCTGCACCGACGTCACAAAGGCAACATATTCCTTCCGCAGGCCGCGGATGATGTGCCTCTTCAGCTTCGCCTCAGAGATAGGCTCATCAGGGTCCAATGCTGAGATTTCAGCACACAAGTTCTTCAACTTCAGAAAGAAGGTGGAGATAGAAAGATCACCCTGAGCCGACCTTGCCAGCTCATTCTCCAAGAACTGCAGCCTCGCCACATTCTTCTTGTTAAACAGCCCATCCAGGGCTCTCCAGATCTCCGCAGCTGAACCACACCCCAAGATGTGATCAAATAGGTCAGGTGAGATTGCCCTCTTCAAAGTGAACTCTGCCTTCGCATTCGTCCTCCTCCAAGTTCTCACCTCAGCCCCATTATCCCCTTCCGGGACAACTTCCTGCGTCTGATCTCCTCCAACAACTTCCCAGAGGTCCTCACCTACAAGATAGCTTTGCATACACGACTTCCACTTCTTGAAGTTGGTCGATGTAAGCACCTCAATCTCAAGACCCTTTGCAAATCCACCTTCCATTGTTCTTCCACTGGTTCCTTTCTTCACAAAGGCGATGGCTACTCTAAGTTACTCACTGCTCAACCACTCCAACCTGCCTCTGATACCATGTGAAATTTTTCCGAATCTTTATGGAGCAAGCAGGAGCTAGTCAACTTAGAGATCAAAGCCAAAACAACCAGAAACAAATGAAGGCAAACAACTGATCTTTATTGATAGCAGCACTTCAAAATTACAAGGCGAGGCATGCTTGACGAGACATGATTTCGTCAGCACAATCACAAAGGAAAGATACAAGTTGAAGATAACTTGAGACCGCTCCAGACCGCGCGACCTCCCTGCGACTTCAACACACTGCCAGACCGCAGCGCCTTGCCGATCACAGCACACCACCAAACCCGCTGCACAGACCGCTCCCTTCTTCCGATTTCCTGATTCTCCCGAACTCCAGCACCACAACTCCAAGCCGCAGACCGCCCGAACACTTTCAGAGGAAGAGGTGATCGCTGCCGCCCACACTATCCGCAGAAGCTGCACAAGAGGAATTCAATCAGCAGACCGCACGGTCAGAATAAACCAGACCGCAAGAAACAAGCGAACTCAGCTTACACTTGGTGTGTTCTGTTTGCTGCTACAGTGGCCTCCTATTTATAGGCGCGGGACCTGATCCAGTCACCGCCCTATGAGATAGGATCACCACCCCCAGACCGCGCGACCTGATCGGTCACTCCGCGCGATCAGCAATATTACTTCTGCTTCATTTTGGTGAACCCGCCAGCTTCAATGTCGCTATGAGAGACCGCCACTCTCACAGCAGACCGCGACTCTCCAAAGAGATCGCCAGACCGCCCGAAGCCCTTCACCACCTGTGTTCGTTCGAGACCACGAACACAGCCAGTTCGCCATCAGACTGCGAACTCCTGTCCACATGCCGATCTCCTCCTGAGACCATAAACAGCAACCAGCTCGCATACCAGTCTCCTTCTGAGACCGCGAACTGTGACCGCGCGACTAAGTCCCTTAGTCCGCGAATACTCCCAGAAAGCCTGGTCAGCTACCAGACCGCATTCCGGAGAGAACCTGGAAGAGACCTGAAGATGATCAACCCGCCACGCGGTCAGAGACAGACCGCGCGGCCTCACCTCCAGCCGACTTGGACCTATACCAGCGATCAAGCCAGGAGACTGCAGCTAGGCTACTACCAGCCAGACCGCAGAGGCAGACCGCCAAGTCGTGCGGTCACGCCAGACCGCCCGACCTCCGCCCAGACCGCCCAGGTCCAAAAGCCTCCAAACTTCCACTTCAACAATTTCAACATTCTCCGGCTTCAGATTATGGCTTAGGTTTCACTCTCTTCATCTCTATCTCCTTTTACATTCATGTATTCTAGGTGTGCTTTGAGGTATTAGTCAAGTAGTGGCTAAGCAAAGCACGATAGACTATGTGATTGATGTTTGTAGGGATGCTCCATAGTATTGGCCGGTAGAGGGTCAAGCGGAGCAAATAGATATTTATTTACTTTGCGGGTACTTACTCATGTTTTGCTGATTCCAATTTTAAAGTCTCATCCCCTTGTAAATCACTTATTATGAGCTTTTATGTAGGTTACTATAACATATAGCATGGATAAGAGTTGGATTGATTTGCAAAATAAAGCTTCAGATGAATATATTATGGGTGCTGACAAGTTTTTGGACTTTGCTTATCAAAACAATTCAAGTGATTTTGAGAGTAGGATTTACTGGCCTTGCAAAAAAATACCAACCGTTATCTTGTAGAGTGAATTGTTGCACGTGAGCATATAATTATTCATGGGTTTCTCAAAAAGTACAAGACATGGAGTTTTCATGGGGAGATATGTAATTCACAAAATTATAGTAGAGATTGCTCAATTAATCATCATTTAAATTTGAGCGATGATATGATTGGAATGATACATGAGGCAGCTGGCTTTCCTGCAATTGATGCTAGATTGCATGGAGATCCACATACATCAAATAATCCAATAGACGATTTTACAGAAGGGGATGTCAAATTTAGAAAACTTGTTGAAGATGCAGAGTGTCCATTGCACCCTGATTGTGCTAAATATACGTCCCTGTCTTTCATGGTTAGGTTACTACAAGGGAAAACAATGCATGGATGCATAGATGTATCATTCACTTGGTTGTTAGAATCTCTTATTGATGCATTTCCTAACATAAAACTTCCAAAATCTTATTATGAAGCTCATAAAATCACTAAAGACTTAGGGTTTTCTTACGTGACTTGGGATGCATGCCCTAATAATTGTATGTTATTCAGAGGAAATGATTTGTCACTTGATAAATGTGAGATATGCGGGGAATCAAGATATAAAAAACCCAATGAAAGCTCAGGTACTATAGAGTGTATAACTACAAAAATTGCTTCAAAACAAGTAAGATACTTTCCTATTAAGCCAAGGTTAAAAAGGTTATTTATGTCATCGAAAACTACACATTTCATGCGATGGCATATAGAAGAACGCACAGATGATGGGATCATGCGACACCCTGCAGACACTCCTCAATGAAAAAAAATTGATAATGATTTTCCTGAATTTGCAGCTGAGCATCGTAATGCTAGACTTGGTTTGGCATCTGATGGATTTAATCCTTTTAGAACCATGTCTATTGCTCATAGCACATGGCCGGTAATTTTAATGCCTTATAATTTACCACCATGGTTGTGTATGACACAAGTTTTTCTCTTCCTTGTTGTATTAATTGATGGACCAAAGGAGCCAGGTAATAAGATAGATGTTTATCTTCAACCGTTGATTGAAGAGTTGAATGAACTGTGGAGTTATGGTATGATAACAAATGATGCATCAAAGAATCAAATGTTTACACTTCGTGCCGCACTACTTTGGACATATTCCAATTTATCAGGATGGAGTAAAAAAGGTAAATGTGCTTGTGTAAATTGTAATCACCTAACTAGATCACATTGGTTGGCAAATGGTAGAAAATTTTGTTACTTGCGTCATCGTCGTTGGTTACCTTGCGGGCACAGGTTACGAAGAGATAAGGTATCTTTTGATGGACATCGAGAGTTTGAAGATAAGCCTCCTAACTTACAGAAAAGTGGCATTTTAGCACAGTTGGATGGCGTACTTACTGAGTACAAGAAAGATGACCTTATGAAAAGAAAGAGGGAAGAGCGTAACCGAGTAAGTAATATTGGTCAAATACCTGGTTGGAAAAAAAAGAGTATCTTTTTTGAATTGTCATATTGGGGGTCTCTTCAAGTACGTCATTCCATTGATGTGATGTATCAAGAGAAAAATGTAGGAGAAAATTTGCTATATACCATATTAGGCATTACCGGGAAATCAAAGGATGGATTGAAGGCAAGACAAGATTTAAAAGTTATGGGTATTCGCACTATGTTGCACCCACAACTACTTGCTTCTGGCAAGACTTTATTGTATCCAGCTCGCTTTTCAATGATAAAACACATCAAGATATCTTCTTAAGAGTATTGAAAAGCATCAAAGTGCCCGATGGTTATGCATCAAATATTTCTCGATGTGTTCATTTGAAGGAGAGAAAAATTTGGGGTCTTAAAAGTCAGGACATGTATATAATTATGCAACAATTCCTTCCAATAGCCATTAGAAAAGCTTTGCCGATAGATGTTGTTGTTGGATCTTGTGGCGCCCTTAGAGGGGGGGGGGGGGGGGGGGGTGAATAAGGGTCTTTTTAAATTTTGATTTTTTACTTAAGAATTTTTAAAACAAATTTTGCATTTCTAAAAATCACTTATAAAAATTTTCAAACTATGAAATTTTTAAATTAATTCAAACACAAATTTTTAAGTTAAAAATTAAACAATAAAATTTGCAATTAAAAGAAAGTCATAATTTTATTAATTAAGAAAATGACATACAATAAAAGTGATCTTAACAATGCTTAAGATTAAGGCACAAGTTTGATAATAAAATTTCTACAATTTGAGTTTACCAATCCTTCTCCTATGGATTGGAAGGCTATCACTTGTCTCTCCCTAGACCAAGCCCAAGCCTATCCTCTAGATCTTCCCAAGATCTAGACGTAGCACACAAGGCCACGATTTCCTACCAAGCCACGCAAGGACTTGGACGCTCCGCACAAGGAAGCGATTTTCCCCTAAGCCACGCAAGGACTTAGACGTCATGCACAAGGAGACGACTTCCCTACCAATACAAAGTGAAATGTATATAAATGAAAATACAAAATCAAATGAAGAACTCCCTAGAAATTCAGATCTCTAAAAGGAAGGTTGAAGCCTCGAGATGATCGTTGATGTAGAAGCGCGTCCGATCTCATCTTCAATTTTAAACCTTCTAAGCACAAATGAGAGTTGATGAGGTTCTGGAGCTCTCTAGTTCGTATGCACTCAGGAAAAGACTTGGAGATCTGAAAGCTTGAATTAAATGAAGTTCTGAGCCCTTTTGTATAAAAGATAGATAATGCCATCCATTAGCTAGCTATCGCCAAAATCCGATAGCTCCAGAGGTTCCACGTGTCCCATGTATTCGACATTTTTGCGGAGAGTGGCGATCACGATTGAGTCGTGGTTGAGACGTGGGCTGTCGGATATCCGATAGCACAATCAGATATCCGTTAGCTTGCGTAACTGCTGCATGTCGTAGAGTTTCAGGAAGATCGTGCAATGTCAGAAATCCGTTACTGTTGTCGGAAATCCGATAGCTCTAAAACGTTGAGTAGAGATCGGAGAATGGAAGAAATCGTGCGCTGTCGGAAATCCGGTACTGCTGTCGGAAATCCGAAAGCTCCAATTTCTAGAAAATCGGTATTTTGCTCCAATTGCAAACATGTTATTCTTGCACCTGTTATCTGCACACCATTAATCAAAAATAGGATCAAATACATTCGGGATTTGTTATTCTCAAATCGGACGAGTGCGGAACGCATGCTCTAACAATCTTCCCCTTTTGATTATAACAAATCCTTATAAAAAGAAATCAAATAAATCCTATAGAGATATTGAAAAGTATATCATGTGTCTACAAGTGTGAACATATGATCTCCATGATCTCCCCCTTAATATGATCTCCTCATTAATATTAGCTCTTTCTAAAAATATTCTCCCCCGACATATAAACTCCCCCTACATGTATGCTCCGTGTATTAATTAAGTATTTTAAGTGATTTAAGTGATTTCTTATTATCTTCTCCCCCTTTGATATTATCAAAAGTAATGAATAGAGACGAGGAAGGAGTATCATAGAGATATGGTAGAAAATAAGAAAGAATATAGGGAAAGTTGGAGTACACTAGCGGAAGCTTTGTAAGTGATATGATATCGAGATAGGAAACCTTAGAGATGAGGCCAAGCATTCTAGTTATCTATTATTAATATACATAAAGCAAATATACTTAACCATTATGAGATTCAAGTTTAATTATCAGAGAAAGACACATTAGCAGATAGAATATTGAATCGTTTCGGTCCAATTCTCATAAGAAGAAATTTTATAAATAACACTGAAGTGTAGTAGTGATACTTTGAGAAAGAATACATATGAATATATTTAAAATATACATGATCAAGGAATTGTTAAACATAACATAAATATACATAAAGCCAAACTTATGAACTTATAGAAACTTTGCAAGTATACATAAAATGACCATTTTGTTTTTGCATAACAAGACACTTTACAATTATTTCCAAGGTGCTTAACCTCACAATGCTCATTAAGACGTATCAGGAGGCTAAGTAGTGCTTGGTGGAGGATCCTTTTCATTTTTTTTTTAATTTATTTATTTCAAAATTTTTGGCAAAATATATGTTTTGCATTTGAAATTTTTTTTTTGAATATTTATGTATGTAAAGGATCTTCGAATTCACTTGCATGCAAAAAATGGTATAATTTGAATAAGTGCAAAGTAGCAAAGTTGAAGGTAGCATTTATGAAATGTATTTTGTTATGTTCGATCAATCATGATGTATGTAACAACCCGGCCCAACCACCACACTGAAGGGCTGGCAACCCGGCCCACATGCCGGTCCATCTCCACCCCAGTGGGCTGGCTGCCGCGGTTGACGGGCCGGCTGGCAACCCGGCTCACAGGCCGGTCCATCTCCGCCCGCTTTTTTACAATGGCTGCAGCCCATGCAACCCCAACCCATCACTGTGCCTGTTTCTCGGCACAGTAGGTTGTTGATGGCGGGTCTTGATCCCCCGCCACCCTTGATAAGAACCTCTTCAAACAGGTCTCATCACCAACTGAGCTTCAAACAGGTCTTGGACCGGCCTGTGAGTCGGGTTGCCAGCCGGCCCGTCAACCGCGACAGCCAGCCCACTGGGGTGGAGATGGACCGGCCTGTGAGCCGGGTTGCCAGCCCTTCAGTGTGGTTGTTGGGCCCGGTTGTTACAATGTATGTATAAAATAAATTTTATTAACATGTATTTGCAAAGTAAGTGTTTGTGATTGCTCATTGTCATAAATAAAAGATTTCTTATACTTAGAGGCATGCGTAAACAATTCTTAATTCCTATATGAAAGTGTCATTACAATAATAACTTAAGATTGAACATCATAATCATGTGTTAAGCTATTTTTATGAAAAATAACACATGAAGAATCATTTATGCAAGATTAAAAAATTCTCATATGAATATTAATAGAAACATGGAATGAAAAAGCTAGAGAAGAATAAAAGTTTATTTTTGGGAGCTGACGCCATCCGATATCCTACTGTCGCCATCCAATAGCTTTGCAGCCCAGATCTCTCCTTAATTTTGTGAACTTCTTTTATGAGACATTTTAAGTACTCTTTATTAAAGTTCTGTAATAATTTTTAATATTTGGACATGATTTATGTTGGTGAATGTCTATGTTTTGATTGTTTAAGATTTAGTTTTTCTTTTTAAAATGTATAGCTATTGTGATGTTTTTAATTTTATAGGTTATAAGTAGTGATATAATCATTGTGAAATGTCTAGGATTCCCAATTCTAGCCTAAGCATAGAAAAACGGGAATCCGGTAACGGTTTAGTGAATATATCCGCTAGTTGATTATCCGTGCCTATAAATGAAATTTTAATGTGGTTATTTTTAATATGATCTCTAATAAAATGATGTCTCACATCAATGTGTTTAGACCTTGAATGATGGACCGGGCTGTATGTTAAATCAATTGCACTTTTATTATCACACCATAATTCAATAGTTTGTTGTTTAATATTAAAATCTTCTAATGTTTGTTTCATCCAAAGAGCTTGTGCACAACAACTACCAAGTGCGATATATTCGGCCTCGGTGGTTGAGAGGGCAACAGAATTCTGTTTCCTACTCAACCAAGAGATAAATGAAGGGCCTAAAAAATGACAAGTGCCACTAGTGCTTTTCCTATCTAGTGAACAACCGGCATAATCGGAATCAGAATAACCAAATAAAGTAAAATCATCACTGTGTGGATACCACAAACCAAGTTTAGATGTGCCAATTAAATATCTAAAGATTATTTGAAGCACTTTTAAATGAGATTCTATGGGATTAGCTTGAAATCTAGCACATAAATAAACTGAAAACATAATATCTGGTCTAGATGCAGTCAAATATAAAAGTGAACCTATCATGCCTCTATATAAAGTTTGATCTATAGATATTCCATTTTCATCTTTTCCTAATTTTAAAGATACACTCATAGGAGTATTTGCTTGTTTGAGATTTTCAAATCCAAATTGTTTTAAAACATCATGAATATATTTTGATTGGTTAATAAAAATTCCATCATGTTTTTGAACAATTTGAAATCCTAAGAAATATTTTAATTCTCCTACCATACTCATCTCAAATTCACTTTCCATCATTTTTACAACATAATTACACAACTCTTCATTAGTGGCTCCAAAAATAATATCATCAACATAAATTTGTAAAACAATTAAATCATCATCAACTTGCTTAATGAAGAATGTACAATCAACACCACCCATTTTAAAACCATTTTGTAATAAATATAAAGTCAATCTATCATACCATGCTCGTGGTGCTTGTTTTAAACCATACAAAGCTTTTAGCAATCTATATACGCGATTAGGAATTTTCATTTATAAATCCTAGGGGTTGTTCAACATAAACTTCTTCTTTAATCAACCTGTTTAAAAATGCAGTTTTAATATCCATTTGCAACAATTTGAATCTTTTATGACTAGCAAATGCAACAAAAATCTAACTGCTTCCAATCGTGCTACGGGTGCAAATGTTTCATCAAAATCTACCCCTTCAATTTGATTATATCCTTTCGCTACAAGCCTAGCTTTGTTTCTAGTGACCCTAGAGTCACTATCTAATTTATTTTTGAAAACCCATTTGACTCCTACCACTGGATGATCACTAGGTCTATCAACAAGAGTCCAAACTTTATTTCTTTCAAATTGTTTAAGTTCTTCATTCATAGCTAAAAACCAAGATTCATAATTTAAAGCGGTGACAACATCTTTTGGTTCTATATTAGAGACAAAACATAAATTTGAAAAACTTTCATGTAAACTAGAACGTGTACGTACCCCACTTGATGGTTCTCCAATAACAAATTCTTGTGGATGATCTTTTGAGAACCTTAGCTCAGTTGGAGGTACATATCCTTGTTCTTCTTCTTCTTCACCATCTTTTTCATCTTCTTTCTCTACTTTTTCTTCATCATCATCATCATTTTTCCTCAGATTTTGTTTCACATCTTCTTCATTTTTCTCATTACCTGCAACTTTAGTATTTTCTACACAAGAAATGTTTTCATCAAATTTTACATGAATAGTTTCTTCAACCACTTTAGCACGTTTATTATAAACTCAATAGGCCTTGCTAGTTGAAGAATAACCAATGAAATTTCCTTCATCACATTTTTCATCAAATTTACCTAAGTTATCTTTTGTATTCAAAATAAAGCATTTACAACCAAAAACTTTAAAGTAAGATACATTTGGTTTTCTTTGAAAATAAATTTCATAAGGAGTTAATTGTAAAGTAGGATGAATCATGACACGATTAATAATATAGCATGTAGTACTAACCGCTTCGGCCCGAAAATATTTTGGCAATTTAAATTCACAAAACATAGTACGTCCTAATTCTTGAAGTGTTCTATTTTTCCTCTCCACTACACCATTTTGTTGTGGTGTGCGAGGAGCGGAAAATTCGTGTTTTATCCCAAATTCATTACAATATGAAATAAATTTTTCATTATCAAAGTCTCCTCCATGATCTGATCTAATGCATTTTACTTTTAAATCAAGTTCATTTTGAATACGTGAAATTAGTTTTACAAATTCATCAAAAGCATCAGATTTTGAATTTAAAAATAATGTCCAACAAAATCTAGAATAATCATCAATAATAACAAACGTATATTTTCTACCTCCTAGACTTTGTGTAGTAATTGGACCAAACAAGTCCATATGTAATAATTGTAAAGGTCTAGTAGTAGAAATAACATTTTTGCTTTTAAAAGATGATTTTGTATACTTTCCTTTTTGGCATGGTGAACATAATGAAGAAAGCTTTCCATTCAAATTTGGTAAACCTTTTATTATTTTATTTTTAGAAGCTTTACTATGCTTTTAGCACTAGAATGCCCTAGTCTCCTATACCATAATTCAAGTTCATCATTCTTTGAGATAAAACATTTAAGTGTAGAATGAGATAAATCATGAAAAGTTATTGTATAGACATTGTTTATTCTTGGTGCAGTAAGTACAATTTCATTTGTTTTGGAATCAATAATTTTGCAAAGGTTTGAGCTAGAGTCAAATAAAACATTTAGATTTTTATCACATAGTTGACTAATAGAGATTAGATTATGTTTCAAACCTTTAACATATAAAACATTTGAAATTTTACACTCTTCGTTACCTACTGTTCCAATGCCTTTGACTTTACCCTTGCCATTATCTCCAAAGGTCACTGTTCCTCCTTTTTTCATCTTCAGGCTTATGAACTTTGATTTATCGCCCGTCATGTGTTTGGAACAGCCAGAGTCTAAATACCAAACGTCTTCCTTGTTCCTAGCCTGCACGCACACCTAAAAGGATGATGAGAGTAAAGATCTGGTTTCCCAAGTGGTCCCTCCCATGGTATAGGTGGAAGCCTTAGGTACCCAGATTTGTTTAACATTAACTTTTCCTTTCTTCCAACATGAGCCCGAGATGTGACCAAATCGATGACATTTGGCACATACAATGAATAGTGAGGAACCA
Source organism: Dactylorhiza incarnata (assembly GCA_033032865.1). Taxonomy (NCBI): domain Eukaryota; kingdom Viridiplantae; phylum Streptophyta; class Magnoliopsida; order Asparagales; family Orchidaceae; genus Dactylorhiza; species Dactylorhiza incarnata. Next base: position 18,438,009 of record JAWHQI010000018.1, read on the forward strand.
TTTTTCAATGGTTTCTCTGGACTCTTGCTGGAGGAAACATCTTTATATGTGCACTTAGAAGAATTTTTATTTTGAGAAATAGGTTTTCTGAACCTGGCGCTGTCGCTGGTTCCGACATTAGCTGTCGGAAATTTTCGACAGCTTCCAGAGCTTCCAGAAACGTATCCTAGTCCAAATTTTGCTGACCCATGGCATTGGTTGCCTAAAATCATATCCAGAGATTTTTTCCCAACACCAAATTTTCCAATTGCCATGTTCAATTCATTTACTTTGTACTTTAAAATTGAATTTTCTTTTACTATCATGCCTCATCGATTTGCAACATTTTTCTTATAATTCTCTAATTGAGAATGAGAAGTTTTGACAACCTTTTCTAAGTCCCTTTTCTATTTTAGAAGTTGATCAATTTTTTGATCGGACTTAGACATAGTGTTTTCAAGTTCTTTTATCCTTGTCAAAGAGTGATCACACTCTTGACAAATTACCTTCTCATTCCCAATAGATTTCAACTCATTTGATAACTTTTTATTTACTTTCAAAAGATCTTTATTTTCACATTTTTAAAAATTGATTTCCTTTAGGCTTTTATCCAAAAATTTGCAAGTTTTCATAAATTCAGAATATAAATCATCATAAGATGGAGGAGTTACCTCAGTGTCGCTTAGGACACTGCTATCGTCGTCAGATGACGCATTTTCTTTCCCCATCAAGCATACATTTGCTTCTTCTTTATCTTCATCGCTTGCTTCACTTGAGCCTTCAGAAGTTGTGTCATCCCAAGTCTCCGCCTTCAGAACCTTTTTTTTTGAACTTCTTATCGTGCCACTTCTCTTTCTGCTCTCTCAGATATTTTGGGCACTTGCTTCTTATATGTCCAATCTTTTTGCAATGATATCATTCCGGTAACAGACGTTCTTCTTCATCATCCATTTTTCCTTTGCCTTTGTTGTAGAAAAAATCCTTCTTTTTGAAATTTTTTCTAAATGAGTTTCTCCTCTCAGGATTTCTCATAAACTTCTTAAAGTTCCTCACAAACAGTCCTTCTTCATCTTCCTCACTTTCTTCAGTCTCACTTTCAATTTCCTTTTTAGATTTCAACGCCAAGCTCTTCTTTTTGGGCTCCAAATTGTACTATTGGCTTTGAATCTTCAACTCCACTTCATGGGTTTTTAGGTTCCCAATGAGGCTCTCAAATTGTAAGGTCTTAAGATCATGTGACTCAGAAATTGCAGTCACTTTAGGATTGAACTTCGGGGGAAGTGATCTTAAGATTTTCCTTACTAAATCTCCATTGGAGAAAACCTTACCCAGCACCTTTGAATCGTTCACGATTTTAGTGAATCGTGTGTACATTGTATCAATTTCTTCATCCACCTCCATTTTGAATCTTTCGAACTCTGACTCCAGTTGAAATAGCTTTGAATCCTTTACCTGCGAAGTACCTTCATGAGTAATTTCTAAAAGATTCCAAATTTCAAATGCAGTATCACAAGCACAAACTCTATTAGATTCAGTGCGATCTAGTGCGCAAAATAAAGCATTCATGGCTTTTGCATTATTTTTACATTTTAATTATCATTATCATCCCACTTGTCTTTGGGTTTGTCCATAGTTACATCTCCTACAACAATTGTTGGGGAAGTATAACTCGTCTCGACCATATTCCAAACTTCTATGTCGAGAGCTATTAGAAAACACCGCATTTGGGTTTTCCAATAGTTATAGTCTGTGCCCATAAAAAGTGGTGGCCTACTAATTCCTTGCCCCTCAACGAACGCGTGATCGTTGTGCGCCATTACACCCGGTGGTATAACCGTTTTGGAGTAACCTAGCTCTGATACCATGTGTTGGATCTCGTGGCGCCCTTAGAGGGGGGGGGGGGGTGAATAAGGGCCTTTTTAAATTTTGATTTTTTACTTAAGAATTTTTAAAACAAATTTTGCTTTTCTAAAAATCACTTATAAAAATTTTCAAACTATGAAAATTTTAAATTAATTCAAACACAAATTTTTAAGTTAAAAATTAAACAATAAAATTTGCAATTAAAAGAAAGTCATAATTTTATTATTTAAGAAAATGACATACAATAAAAGTGATCTTAACAATGCTTAAGATTAAGGCACAAGTTTGATAATAAAATTTCTACAATTTGAGTTTACCAATCCTTCTCCTATGGATTGGAAGGCTAGCACTTGTCTCCCCCTAGACCAAGCCCAAGCCTATCCTCTAGATCTTCCCAAGATCTAGACGTAGCACACAAGGCCACGATTTCCTACCAAGTCACGCAAGGACTTGGACGCTCCGCACAAGGAAATGATTTTCCCCTAAGCCACACAAGGACTTAGACGTCACGCACAAGGAGACGATTTCCCTACCAATACAAAGTGAAATGTATATAAATGAAAATACAAAAATCAAATGAAGAACTCCCTAGAAATTCAGATCTCTGAAAGGAAGGTTGAAGCCTCGAGATGATTGTTGATGTAGAAGCGCGTCCGATCTCGTCTTCAATTTCAAACCTTCTAAGCACAAATGGGAGTTGATGAGGTTCTGGAGCTCTCTGGTTCATATGCACTCAGGAAAAGACTTGGAGATCTGAAAGCTTGAATTAAACGAAGTTCTGAGCCCTTTTGTATAAAAGATAGATACCGCCATCCGTTAGCTAGCTATCGCCAAAATCCGATAGCTCCAGAGGTGCCACATGTCCCATGTATTCGACATTTTTGCGGAGAGTGGCGATCGCGATTGAGTCGTGGTTGAGACGTGGGCTGTCGGATATCCGATAACACTATCAGATATCCGTTAGCTTGCGTAACTGCTGCACGTCGTAGAGTTACGGGAAGATCGTGCACTGTCAGAAATCCGTTACTGCTGTCGGAAATCCGATAGCTCTAAAACGTTGAGTAGAGATCGGAGAACGGAAGAAATTGTGCGCTGTCGAAAATCCGGTACTGCTGTCAGAAATCCAATAGCTCCAATTTTTGGAAAATCGGTATTTTGCTCCAATTGCAAACATGTTATTCTTGCACCTGTTATCTGCACACCATTAATCAAAAATACGATCAAATACATTCTGGATTTGTTATTCTCAAATCGGACGAGTGCGGAACGCATGCTCCAACAGTTGTGAAGGTATTTATTGAATTATCCAACTTCTATAGATAATTGTGCTCCAAAAGTAACAAACTTATTGACTTAAAGTCCTTGCAAGAATGCATTGTTCTCACACTATGTCATCTCGAGAAGATTTTTCCACCCACATTTTTTGATATTATGGAGCATATAACTATACATTTAGCTGAAGAAGCTGCCGTTGCTGGCCCGGTTCAATTTCGATGGATGTATCCCATTGAAAGGTAATGATGTTTGCTTGTATTTGACAATATTCTACCTTCTTTTATTAACATAATGAATATTTTAATTTAGGTATCTACTTACTCTTAAGAGATATGTACGCAATCGTGCTCATCCCGAAGGTTCTGCTGCTAAAGGCTATCTTATGGAAGAATGTATGAATTTTTGTGAGAGATACCTGAATGGAGTGGAAACAAAGTCTAACCGTCCAAGTAGAAATTTTGATGGAGGTGATGTTTCTGGTCGTCCTTTCAGGAAAGGCAAAAAGATACTTCTTGATGAAGTTACATTGATGCAAATGCATCGCCATATTCTTTTCAACACAGATGCAATCACCATATTTCTAGAGTTAGTTTCTGAAACTTATTCAAGTTTAATATCTTTTGTATTAGTTATTTATGATGGTGAAATTTATTATAGGAAACACATTGAATCACTAAAAAGTGAGTTTCCTCGAGCAACCGAAAATCAAATTGATAAGGTTCATAATGAATCTTTTCATTTGTGGTTCAAAGAACATGTGAGTATATTCAACAATATTTTTATTAAAGCATTATGATTAGCTATAAAATTATTTAACTACTTATGTAGGTCAAATCTAGCGATATCAATATATCAGAGGAAATTATGCATCTTAGTGAAGGACCAAGTGATTGGGCATGGAGATATAATGGATATTTTATTAATGGATTCCGTTTTCGTACAAAGTACATGGATAGTAAAAGAAATACACAAAATAGTGGGGTGATGCTAAAAGAAAACGCTATTAGCTATGCTAGTTCAAAGGATAAGAACCCTCGTATTGGAGGTGTCACTTACTATGGGTAGTTAACTCATATTTTTGAGATTCATTATACTTATGAATTTAAGTTTATCTTATTTAAATGTGATTGGATTGATCCTCAACTAGGTAAAAAGGTTGATGAGTTTAATTTCACCCTTGTAAACTTCAATCATTTGTTGTACAAGCATAACAAGCTGACAGATGAGCCTTTTATATTAGCTACTCAAGTAGAACAAGTGTGTTATGTTAAAGATCCATTAGAGCTCGATTGGGAAGTTGTTATGCAGCTGACAATTTGAGATTCATTTGATATGTACTCCAAGGATCCATCCCATGTTTCTCGGCTTGTGCCTCATGTTGAACCACTATGTCAACAAGAATTAGATGAAAGAGTATATGCGCATGATGATGATGTTCATTGGGTTAGATATGGAGTTGATGGTGTCTTAGTTGATGATGCACAAGTAGATGTTGATAATGACATAATTAAAGATTGAATGTACGTTGTTCTATCTATTTACTCCTTTTATATTTAATGATCATCTATCTATTTAATGATATTTAGTGAATTTGTCTTTGATATTTAATGATCATCTATTCACTCCTTTTGTTCTATCTATTTACTCATTTGTTTATGATGATTTCAAACTGGGACTGAAGTAGCCAAAATCACAAACCGGGACTGAAATCAGTAATTGTATTCTGAAGAGAAGTATTTAAGGAATTGTATTCTATATATTTTCATAGCATTCTAATTCGTTTAAGTGTGTTGGTGTTGTTGATACCCCTGCAATTACATATTTGCAGCTAGTTATGATACTTACAGAACATGGTTTTTGAACATTACATATTTGCAATTACATATTTTTTATCTTATAGTTCACGCAAACATAATTCAGGTGATACTTTGAACATTTCTGTAATATGCCTATTGTTAGGCATGAGTACATAATCACTATCTGAAGCATGCTTGAATGTTTGAGGGTCCATTTTATATTCTGAAGAGAAGTATTTAAGCTTAATATATAGAATTGTTGTTTGGTGGTTTATTTCTTCATTTAATTACGATGGTAGTAACTTTTGGATCGATTGGCGCCCTTAGAGGGGGGGGGGGGGGGGGGTGGGGTGGGGGTGAATAAGAGAATAAAATTCTTTGTAAATTTTTACTAATTGTTTAGAGAAAATTAGAACAAAATAACAATTTATCTTAAAGGAGGAAACAATTGCAATTTGCAATTCTATAAATTATGCCAAATGATAGAAATCAAGTAAACACAAAAAAGACATGATTATATTATATGAAAAAAGTGTTTACATAAATTTGATTTCAATATCGCTAGAAATTGGAGGCGTACAAATATAAATATCTTTTCCTTTTCTATACCGACTTGTATCCCCACAAACCAGTTGGCTTTAGCCTATCCTTCCCCGGATATGGCCTCAAGCCGCTCTAGCCAATCCTTCCCCGAATATGGCCTCGAGCCCCCTAGATCTAATCATCTAGAACTAGTCGCCAACACAAGGTGAATTCCTCCCTAAGTCCTACCCAGACCTAGTCGCCAACACAAGGCGAATTAACTAAACGATTACAAAAAGTATGGAATGAAAATAAATATAACAATAATGAAACTCCCTATATGAGATCTCTGAAGATGAGGATGAAGGATCGCTGTAGCATAAGCGAGGTTGAAGCGATCGTTCTTCGGATGCACAGTGGTGGTTTCCTTCTCCAAAAATCCTCTTTGGCTTTGTGTGGGAGATGAACTTTCGGCAGAGTAGCAGCTCTGGAAATTTGGCACAAGTAATCTCTCTGGAAGCACTAACTCAAAATGAGAGAGAGCCCATCAATTTGTAGATCTTGAAGATAGCGCCTGCGGTAGCTCCTAGCGCCTGCGGTAGCGTTCGTGTGGAGCGGTTGCGAAACCGTCGGTGGCATGGTGCTGTGCACGAACTTGAGATAGTGCCAGGCGGTAGCGCTAGCGCTGGCGGTAGCGTTTGTGTGGAGCGGTTGCGAAACCGTCGGCTGCGTGACAGAACAAAATTTCGTCGAACGACCTCAAATTCGTCGAACGGAGCAATTTCATCGAACGGAAACAATTTTGTCGAACGGAGCTTCAAATTCGTCAAACGACCATAAATTCGTCGAACGCAATATTGTTGTGCAGGAGATCAGTTCGTCGAACTCCAATTCGTCGAGCGGACTTCACATTTCGTCGAACGCAGGCAAATTCATCGAACAAAACTCCAAGTTCGTCGAACGCAGATTCCTTCAGATTTTGTCGAGCGCCTTCAGAGTTCGTCGAACGCAGGTAGATAACGCTGGGCGTTAACTACTAACACGAGCGTTAGCACATATTCCAGAGAATCATCTCCAATCTATTTTATACCTATGGAGTATTGCACCTATAGTTCCTGCATACTCTAAACACACAAAATACAAGATCAAATACAATTTGGGATTTGTTATTTTCAAACAAAGGGATGTGACACACATGTCCAACAATCTCCCCCTTTTGATAATAACAAATCCTCTTAGCAAGAAATCAACAATAGTGTTTATAGTATATGATAAGCAAGATGATATGCATACTCCCCCTATATTAATGCTCCCCCTACATAAATGCAATTTATGTTTTACTCCCCCTAAATGATAGATTACATGAATTATTCTCCCCTTAATCTTCTATATTTCTCCTATATAGATTTCTTCAATTAATCTCCCCCTTTTGGTATTATCAAAAGAAGGTTGGGTGAGGGTAGTAAGGAGACATTCTTTAGGCTAGTTATAAATCATGATCGAGCTTTTGTAATATATGAAATGATAAAGAGTTTAAGCATAGTATATATAAGAGATTTCAAATAAAAAGATAAGAGTTGTAAGCAAGCGGAAGATTATAAGAAACATTTTTCTGTAAGCATGAAAAACATAAGTAAAAATATGTGTTTTAGTTCAAAATTGAAAGATGTTTTAACCTTTTTGAAATCTCAAAGTTTTTCATAAAGATACCAAGCATGAAATGAACATATCAAAGAAAGATTATACTACAATGTTACTTAATTTTAAGTTCAAGAGATACCAAAACATTGTAGAGATCATGCTATGTTATCTAGTGCATTTCTTATATAAAGAGTAGTATAGATAAAGCATTAGAATCCAATACTCATGAGAAGAAGTGTTATGAAAGATAATGATGTGCACATAAGTGTATTTTGGGTAATGTTAACAATTGATTTAAATCAACAAAATACAAGACATATGTAAAGTAAACTGCACAATAAAACACAAGTAAATTACTTTCACACACTTTTAATGCACATAATTTTTAACAAAGTGGTGTAATAACCAAGGTTTGCACAAGACACTTTACTATTCTTTCCAAAGTGCTCAACCTCACAATGCTTATGAAGACTTATCAGGAGGTTCAAGTAGTGCTTGGTGGAGTTATATTTGTCTACATATATAATTTTTTGTTCACAATTGTGAGACAACATTCTCCGAATACACTTGTTTTGCAAACCCAAAATTTTTTAACTTAACCACTTTTCTAAATTTCATAAGTGCAATTCAAATGTAGTGTAGGCAATAAACTTATGCAAGTTTTAATTCATTGTACAAATACAATACACAAGCAAGCATTTTAGATTTAAACACACATGTTAATTATCAAAATAAGTGAGTAAAATGTATCATTATCAATCATAAAACATTTACTCATACTTAGCGGTATGCTAAGCTTGGTTCTACACATATTTTTCAATACAATTGATGCACTTTAAATAGATATATCAAAGCATGATAAACAAAACAATGTTCATAGTAAATTGAAGGAATAAATTTTAACATTGTAAATAATTCTAAATAACGGAATTCATTCATGCTTGATATTATCAATAAAGATCATACATTTTTTTTGTTTTGAAAAGTTTTAATGAAAGAAGAATAGAAAAACACAAAAACATATTTTTGTATTTTTGAATTTTGAAGTTTTGTAGTTGATTTTTCATAATATGGATAATAATAAAGGTCAGAAACACAAAAACTAAGTAGTACATATGAACTAAAATATTTTTATAGATTTTTAGAAATTTTAAAACCCAGAAAAACCAGACACCCACGCTAGCGCTAGCGCTGGAAATAGTACGCGATTTCTTGAGAATTTTAAAAATCTGATTTTTGATATTTATTAGGGGTCTTAAGAGTAGTCTTATGCAGAAATTTTGTAATTTTCAGAGATGTCTTGATTGCTCAAATTGCATAAAACATTAGCGTTTTACATGTTATTCATCCAAAGATGTCTAAGACTCCTAATTCCAACCTTAACATTTGAAACCTTGCATCAGGAAGAGGTTTAGTAAATATATCAGCAAGTTGAGAGTCCGTGCCAATGAAACTAATCCTAACATTTTCCTTTTTAATGTGATCCCTTATGAAATGATGATGCACATCTATATGTTTGGATCTAGAGTGGTGTACCGGATTATTTGTGAGATCAATGACACTTTTGTTGTCACATTTTAATTCAATAAGTTTTAGATGAAAACCAAAGCCCTCTAAAGTTTGGCTCATCCATAGAGCTTGTGCACAACAACTCCCTAATGCAATGTATTCGGCCTCCGTGGTGGAGAGTGCAACCGAATTTTGTTTCCTACTAGACCATGCAACTAATGAAGGTCCGAGAAAATGACAAGTACCACTAGTGCTTTTTCTATCAAGTGAACAACCAGTGTAATCCGAATCAGAGTAGCCGTGAAGCGTTAATGAATTATTGTGCGGGTACCATAATCCTAATCTAGATGACCCAATAAGATATCTAAAAATTCGTTTTACCGCTTTTAAATGAGATTCTTTTGGATTGGCTTAAAATTGAGCACATAAGCATACGACAAACATAATATCGGGTCTAGTTGCACTTAGATAAAGTAGAGAACCTATCATACCTCTATATAAAGTTTGATCTATAGAAATTATTGATTCATCTTTTCCTAATTTTAGTGATGCACTCATTGGTGTAGAAGCATGTTTAAGGTTTTCAAATCCAAAACGTTTAAGCATATCATGGACATATTTAGTTTGACATACAAAGATACCTTCAATTCTTTGTGATATTTGAAAACCAAGGAAATAAGAAAGTTCTCCTACAAGACTCATTTCAAATTCATTTTTCATCACTAAAATAACTTCTTTACACATCTCTTCATTAGTAGATCCAAAAATAATATAATCGACATATATTTGTAAAATAATTATATCATCATTGTTGTGCTTAATGAAGAGAGTATTATCTGCACTTCCCATAATATAACCGTGCTTTAATAAAAATGATGCAAGTCTTTCATACCATGCACGGGGCGCTTTTTTTAAACCATAAAGCGCTTTCTATAGTTTATAAACATGATTTGGAAATTTTTCATTAATAAAATCAGGGGGTTGTTCAACATAAACTTCTTCTTTTACAAACCCGTTGAGAAAAGCACTTTTCACATCCATTTGAAATAATTTTATTCTTTTAAAGCTTGCAAATGCTAGAAAAATTCTTATAGATTCTAATCTAGCAACGGGTGCAAAAGATTCGTCAAAATCTATCCCCTCAATTTGAGAATATGTGCTACTAATCGTGCTTTATTTCTAGAGATTCTTGACTCACCATCTAATTTATTTTTAAAAATCCATTTTACACCTACAACCGGGTGATTAGATGGTCTTTCAGCTAATTTCCAAACATTATGTCGCTCAAATTGTTCTAACTCTTCATTCATAGCCAAAAACCAAAATTCATCATTTAAAGCAGTAGAAACGGTTTTTGGTTCTATTTCAGAAACAAAGCAAGTATTTGAAAAAGATTCATGAAGAGAAGAGCGAGTTCTTACACCGATGGATGGTTCACCAATTATCAATTCCTGTGGATGATCCTTTGTGAATTTTAAGGCACTTGGAGGTACATATACATCTTCCTTGGCCTCCTCTTCTTCTTCTTTGGAAGGTTCTTTGTCACAATGCTCCAAAGGTGGTAATAGATCATCCTCGTTGCCTGCGGAAAGTTTTTCTACACAAGGAACAAACTCATCAAATTGTACATTTATTGACTCTTCAACTCTACTAGTTCTTTTATTAAAAATTCTATAAGCTTTACTAGTTGAAGAGTACCCAAGAAAGGTTCCTTCATCACATTTTTCATCAAACTTTCCCAAGTTATCTTTTGTATTCAAAATAAAACATTTACAACCCAAAAATTTGAAATAGGATACATTAGGCTTCTTTTGAAAATAGAGTTCATATGGTGTGAGATTAAGAGATGGGCGAAGCATGATTCTATTCAAAACATAACACGATGTACTTACGGCTTCGGCCCAAAAGGACTTAGGTAATTTATATTCACATAACATAGTGCGTGCTAGTTCTTGAAGTGTCCTATTCTTTCTTTCTACAACACCATTTTGTTGTGGTGTGCGTGGTGCAGAGAACTCATGTTTAATGCCTAACATATCACAAAAGGACGTAAATTTTTCATTTTCAAATTCTTCTCCATGATCCGAGCGAATGCATTTAATTTTTAAATCACTTTCATTTTGAATAAGAGTACATAATTTTGCAAATTCACAAAACGCATCGGATTTGGAAGAGAGAAATAATGTCCAACAATATCTTGAAAAATCATCTATTAAGTCATATGTATATAATCTACCAACAAGACTTGGAGTGCTAACGAGACCAAAAAGATCCATATGAATTATTTGCAAGGGTCTTGTAGTAGAAATGAAATTTTTACTTTTGAAAGAGGATATAGAAAATTTACCTTTTTGACACGGTGAACAAAGTGAAGGTAAAGTTCCATTTAATCTAGGCAATTCCCTAATTAAATTACTTTTGGCAAGTTTTACCATGAGCTTTGTGCTAGCATGTCCTAGTCTTCTATGCCAAAGTTCAAATTCATCATTTTTAGTGATAAAGCATTTTATAGATGATTTAGAAAGATCATGAAAAGAGACTATATAAACATTATGTATTCTTGTTGCAGTTAGTAAAATATCTTTTGTAGTAGGATTAGATATTTTGCATAAGTTAGTGGAAGATTCAAATAACACATCTAATCCTTTATCACATAATTGGCTAATAGAAATTAAAATATGTTTTAATCCTTTCATATAAAGAACATTAGATATAGTAAAGGATTTGTTACCAACTGTACCAATTCCCATGATCCTTCCTTTTCTGTTGTCACCAAACGTCACGATCCCTCCCTTCTTCTTTTCTAGGCTAAGGAACTTTGCTTTATTGCCCGTCATGTGCTTGGAGCATCCTGAATCCAAGTACCACACATCTTCATTGTACTTAGTCCGCCTGCACATCTAGAAAGAAGATGAGAGTAAAGATCCGGATACCCAAGTGGTACCACCCATAGAATAAGTGGAAGACTTAGGTACACAGATTTGTTTTAAAGTATTTTGTTTTATTTTCCTGCAAGAACTAGATGTGTGACCTAACCTATAATAGTTTGCACACGAAATAAAGGGGGTTGAGACCCTTTTCTGGAATATTTTCTTGTTGGAACAAATTGGATTTACAGAAGAAAAACCTTTTGAAAAAGAAAACTCAGGTTTCTGGTATGAGGTGCTAGCGCTGGCATTAGTGTCTAGCGTCGGGCGGTATCCCTCTCCTCGATATCCGAGCCCAAGTTTTCCAGAACCATGGCACTGGTACCCTAAAATCATTTCCAGTGATTTTTGTCCTATTCCAAATTTTTTAATGGCCATGGTGAGATCATGAACTTTTGCTTTAAGTGATGAATTTCTTTCACAAACATAACACACTTATTTTCAAAACCTTTTTTGTAATTTTTGATTTGCAAAAGAGAGGCTTCTAATTTCCTTTCTAATTCCCCCTTCTCTTTTGTAAGAGTTTTGGCATGAGAGAGGGCTTTAGAAAGTTACTCTTTAATATCTTTTGCCAATTTAGTGAAGTGATCACACTCTTGGCAAGAAACCTTTCTCTTTTCTAAAACAATTACCTTTTTGGAAAGCTTTTGATTTTCTTTAATAAGAGATTCATTTTCACGATTCAATAAAATACTATCTTTCATATTTTTATCAAAAGCTTTGCAAGTTTCAAGGAATTCATTATAGAGTTCATCATAAGTGGGAGGAGTTACCTCAGTGTCGCTAAGAACACTGGTGTCGTCGCCATCGTTTCCATGTCCCACGAGGCACATGTTAGCTTCCTCATCTTCGCTTGATGAAGACACGCTTGATTCTTCGGAGGAGGAGGAGGAGTCATCCCATGTTCTAGCTTTTAGCACCTTCTTCTTCTCCTTCCCTTTGTGCCGCTTTTCATTCTTCTCCTTCAAGAACTTTGGGCACTGGCTCCGAATGTGCCCGGTCTTCCTACAATGAAAGCACTCCAGTGGAGGTCTTTCTTCTTCATCGTCGCTCTCCTTTTCCTTCTCTGACGACGACCCTTTCCATCTTCCATCCTTTTGGATAAATTTCCGGAAAGTGTTTCGCCTTTCTGGATTTCGCATGAACTTTCGGAAGTTCTTCACCAAAAGACTTTCTTCATCTTCATCCTCATCCTCTTGGCACTCCTTCTTTGATTTTAATGCCAACGCCTTCTTCTTTGGCTTCTTGTTGTATTCATCATGTTGAATTTTGAGTTCTACCTCATGGGTTTTGAGATTCCCAATGAGACTCTCAACTTGGAGCATCCTTAGATTGTGCGATTCTGAAATGGCCGTCACCTTCGGGTTGAATTTTGGTGGAAGGGAACAAAGGATCTTTGGGACCAAGTTGCCGTTGGAGAAAGTCTTTCCAAGTGATTTGGAGGCATTGACGATTTTTGTGAAGCACGTGTACATGGCATCAACATCTTCACTTTCATCCATCCAGAATTTTTCATATTCTGGCTCAAGTTGGAAAAGCTTTGAATCTTTAACCTGCGATGTACCTTCATGAGTAACTTCCAAATGATTCCAAATTTCATAAGCAGTAGTACATGCAGAAATTCTATTAAATTCATTTCTATCTAACGCATAAAATAATGCATTCATGGCCTTGGCATTGTTTTTGCATTTTAGCTTATCCCTATCATCCCATTTATCTTTTGGTTTCTCTAAAGTTATCTCTCCAACTACACATGTAGGAGGAGAGTATTCCTCTTCGACCATATTCTATACCTCAATATCTAGTGTCATAAGAAAACATCTCATCCTATTTTTCCAGAAATTATAATCTGACTCGGTAAATAGTGGAGGTCTACTAATTCCCCGACCCTCGGAAAAACCGAGATCATAAGATGCCATTATTCCTAGTTTTTAAACCGTTTGGAATAACCTAGCTCTGATTCCACTTGTTGGATCGATTGGCGCCCTTAGAGGGGGGGGGGGGGGGGGGGTAAATAAGGGAATACAATTCTTTGTAAATTTTTACTAAATTGTTTAGAGAAAATTAGAACAAAATAACAATTTATCTTAAAGGAGGAAACAATTGTAATTTGCAATTTAATAAATTATGCCAAATGATAGAAATCAAGTAAACACTAAAAGACATGATTATATTATATGAAAAAAGTGTTTACATAAATTTGATTTGCATATCGCTAGAAATTGGAGGCGTACAAATGTAAATATCTTTTCCTTTTCTATACCGACTTGTATCCCCACAAACCGGTTGGCTTTAGCATATCCTTCCTCGGATATGGCCTCAAGCCGCTCTAGCCAATCCTTCGCCGGATATGGCCTCGAGGCCCCCTAGATCTAATCACCTAGAACTAGTCGCCAACACAAGGCGAATTCCTCCCTAAGTCCTACCTAGACCTAGTCGCCAACACAAGACGAATTAACTAAACGATTACAAAAAGTATGGAATGAAAATAAATATAATAATAATGAAACTCCCTATATGAGATCTCTGAAGATGAGGATGAAGGATCGCTGTAGCATAAGCGAGGTTGAAGCGATAGTTCTTCGGATGCACCGTGGTGGCCTCTTTCTCCAGAAATCCTCTTTGGCTTTGTGTGGGAGATGAACTTTCGGCAGAGTAGCAGCTCTGGAAATTTGGCACAAGTAATCTCTCTAGAAGCACTAACTCAAAATGAGAGAGAGCCCATCAATTTATAGATCTTGAAGATAGCACCTGCGGTAGCTCCTAGCGCCTGCTGTAGTGTTCGTGTGGAGCGGTTGCGAAACCGTCGGCGGCGTGGCGCTGTGCACGAACTTGAGATAGCGCCAGGCGGTAGCGCTAGCGCTGACGGTAGCGTTCGTGTGGAGCGGTTGCGAAACTGTCGGCTGCGTGACAGAACAAAACTTCGTCGAACGGCCTCAAATTCGTCGAATGGAGCAATTTCGTCGAACGGAAACAATTTCGTCGAACGGAGCTTCAAATTCGTCGAACGACCTTAAATTTGTCGAACGCAATATTGTTGTGCAGGAGCTCAGTTCGTCGAACTCCAATTCGTCGAGCGGCCTTCACATTTCGTCGAATGGAATATTCGTCGAACGGAATTTTCGTCGAAAGCAGGCAAATTCGTCGAACGGAACTCCAAGTTCGTCGAACGCAGATTCCTTCAGATTTCGTCGAGCGTCTTCAGAGTTCGTCGAACGCAGGTAGATAATGTTGGGCGTTACTACTAACGCGAGCGTTAGCACATATTCCAGAGAATCATCTCCAATCTGTTTTATACCTATGGAGTATTGCACCTATAGTTCCTGCATACTCTAAACACACAAAATATAAGATCAAATACAATTTGGGATTTGTTATTTTCAAACAAAGGGATGTGACACACATGTCCAACAATCTCCCTCTTTTGATAATAACAAATCCTCTTAGTAAGAAATCAACAATAGTGTTTAGAGTATATGATAAGCAAGATGATATGCATACTCCCCCTATCTTAATGCTCCCCTACATAAATGCAATTTATGTTTTACTCCCCCTAAATGATAGATTACATGAATTATTCTCCCCTTAATCTTCTATATTTCTCAAGTAAAGTAACCAGTGACAATAAAAGGACAAGAAAATATTTTATTGACTATCTCTTTACAATGCGAGGTATACATGACGAGACATGACTTATAAGAAAATAGAGATGAGAAGAATAAAGCAGGAAACACACATCTGGCAGACAGATAACTGAGACCATACAGACCGCTTGAGCATAGCAAGACTACACAGGCACCCTCAAACCGCGTGAACAGCATAGGATAGAAACCTGCTATCTTCCAGACTGCACTTCTAGACCGCCTGACCGTGAGGTCGCCTGATCACAGAAGTATCCCGCGAACAAAAGAGAAGAACTGCACACTGCTGCCAGACAGCAACCCCTGATCGCTAGACCGCTAAGGTCACTTGATCACTGAGCTCACTGCAAAAAGATAATGAACTAACACATCCACTCCAGACTGTTGTCACTTGAAAACAAACCGACCAAAGTCAGACCGCAAAACAGAGACCGCATGAGTTGTTCATCTTTTTCTTATTCTCTCTGAAAATCAAGGCCTTGCCCCTCTATTTATAGGCAACCAGATGGATGTCGTCACCGCCTCAGAAGGACACAAACACCTGCCTTATTAGGGTGCACGGTCACCAAACTAGACCGTGCGCTCTCTATAAGAGCAACACCTACTTGAGCACACCAGACCAACCAAGGCAGTCCACCAGAACTAACCCATGCTGACCGCCCAGTCTCTTATAAGAACAGAACTATATGAGCACATATGACCAACTAAACCTGTACTCCACAACGAGCTCATACAAACCTCTCGGTCTCTATGGTCAAGTACCAGACCGCCCGGTCTGAGGAAGAACAAAATACAAGGGCATACCTGGATAACCATTGATATTGGCCAAAATGAGCTCATGTAGATCACGCAGACTCTGCAGTCTCCAAAACCAAACCGCCTAGACTTCACTTCCACTTTAAAAATTCAACAATTTCAGACTCTTATGGTCAGTGAAGATCTCAACTTTCGCACCATACACATAGTGCCTCCACAATTTCAGCGCAAAGATTACTGCCATCAATTCTAAATTATGGATGGGGTAATTTCTCTCGTGAGGCTTCAACTGCCTAGATCCATAAGCAATCACATTCTCGTGCAGTACAAGCATGCAACCCAAACCGCCACCTGACACGTCGCTAAAGATTTGAAATCCATCGGACCCACTGGGAAGGCTTAAAATTGGAGCAGACATCAACCTTTCTTTCAAGGTTTCAAATGCTCGAGCACACTCTGATGTCCAGACAAACTTCTGATCCTTGCGAGTGAGAGAGGTGAGGGGAAATGCTATCCGAAAAAAAGTTCTCAAAGAACCTTCTATAATAACCAACTAGTCCAAGGAAACTCCTGACTTTCATCATGGTTCTAAAAATAGGTGAATCTCTGATGGTTTCGATCTCGTCAGATCCACCGCCACTAATCATGTGGCCCAAGAACGCCATCCTCTCAAACTAAAAGTCGCACTTCAAGAACTTGACACAAAGCTGGATCTCTCTCAAATTATGCAAGACTGCTCTCAAGTGAGTCTCATGCTCCGCCTCTCACTTCGAATACACTAGGATGTCGTCAAAGAGTACCACCACAAAAACTCTAAGAATTGCCAAAAAACCATGTTCATTACATCCATGAACACTGATGGTGCATTCGTCAAACCTAATGAGATCATTGAGAACTCGAAGTGTCCGTACCTCTTCCCAAAGGCTATCTTTGAAATGTCCTCTTCCCGAATCCTTAACTGGTAATACCCTGTATTCAAGTCTAACTTGGAGTACATCATTGACCCCACCAACTGGTCGAACAGATCATCGATCTGTGGAATTGGATACTTGTTCTTAATGTTCGCCCGAAAGATCGCAACATAAGTTCTTTAAGGGAGTTCACACGGTCTCAGCTTCTGAGACCGCCTAGTTCAGACATCTTGCATAAGGGAATGGGCTTCACAGGTTTGATTATCGGTCTCCTCTTCGAGATCGCGTGGTCTGAATTTCTTTACTCTTCCAGCCGCAACAAGACAGGTATCTTCTCACCTCAGCTCAGTTATCTGAAATCCCGGGCAGCCCGTAATTCTAGGAACTACCCGTTTGGGCAGTTCCTGAGCCTATAAATAGGGGGTAGGGCTCCCTTAGAGAACGACGGGGGGATTGAGTTTTGAACAAATTACAGAAACAGGCGGTCTTATTTTCAGCTTGCTCCCTTTTCTTTTGCCCGGTCCGCTTCTAGCTTCCTATAATCTCCAGTCTTTTATCTCTTTCACTTAGAGCCGTCTCCTTGTCAGAGTCCCTTCATCACTTACTACCTGCCATATTCAGACCCCAAGTAACCAACGGTCCCAAGTTTTCCCCCGAGTTCAAGTGTAAGTTATGGAGGTGCAATTTTTGTATCAACAGAACGAACACACGACCTTCAGATCGGGATTTGTTGGTGAAGTACGACGGTCTGAGATGGCAGATCGGGAGTTGCGGAGTCAGATCGGTGGAAGTCATCCAGATGCAGGTCGCGCGACCTCGGAAGATCTGGAAACACACTTCAAACGGGCGATCGAGTAGACCCGTCAAGAGTTCGCTCGAGCTCAGCATGAGACCGCCCAGCATATGGAAGCCATGAGGAAAGCTCTGGAAGTGATCTCCCAATGGCTAGCCCCTCAAGCTGTTGAGTTCGCTACACCAGTGGCTTTCCAACTAGCCTGCGGTCAGGTTGCTGATCGCGTGGACCCCGAGCCCGCTGCGCCTCTACGGCCTTAGGGTGTCGAGTTCGCTGCCCGACAGGATTTCTATCAGGCAGCTGCCCGGGGAAGTCCTGCCTGAGCTCTGAATTTTCGTGAGGGCACCACGCCTCTCCCTGTCGATCTTTGGGAAGAGCCTTTCCCATTCGTAGATCAAGTTAGGTGGGAGCCCGTCCCCACAGGTTTCAGAGAGCCCCGACTTCCAGTCTACACTGGAAGGGATGATTCGATTTTGCACTTGCAAGCTTTTGAAGCCGTAGTGTCAATGAGGACCTTATTTGAGGCTCTTCGCTGCAAACTGTTTGTTACCTCCCTCAGAGGCGAAGCAAGGGAGTGGTTTTTTAATCTTCTTGCAAGATCTGTTGCTTGTTTTGCAGATCTCAGGAGAGAGTTTCTTTTGCGGTTTGCAACCTCGACGAAACGGAAAAGTGGCCCCGCGCCACTTTTTAAAATCAAGCAAGGTGAAAAGGAGAGTACAGCACATTTCGCTGCCCGTTTCCAGGAGGAAATACTAGGCATTCCAGACGTTGGACCCGTCCTCCTCCAAGTTGCATTTATCAACGCTCTTCGAGAAGGTCCTCTGAAGTTGAAGGTCACTACTAAGGAACCCAGTTCCTACCAGGAATTAATCTCAATCGTGAATAGGTTCATAGAGGGTGAGATTTGTAATCCTGAATATGTCTCATATCTCTCCAATATGGCCTATCAAGGTGGCGACAACTCTTCATCTTAAACACCTCAATGACAACAAAGGCCAGCTCGGCAAGAATTCCAACCTCAGGCTCCCAGAGGTAGGAATATCCATCATCATCACCCAGCCATCAACCATCAGTAGCTCACCCAATGGCAGCAACCCGTTCAAGCTGAGCCATTAGCTAACCTCCCTCTCCTACCCTTCCCGGCTACCCAGGCAAGACAATCTTTTAATGACTCACAAGAATGTTTTGCAGATCTCCCTCTATCCATTTCAGAGATTTTAGAGATCATAGAAAAACAACCCTTTTTAAGAAGCCAGCTCCAATGAGGACGGATATCAAGTTAAGAAATCCGAGCCTCTTTTGTGAATTCCATAAAGAAAGAGTGCACCAAACTGAAAATTGTCGGGCACTCAGGATCCTAATAGTGAAGCTCCTCAAGGATGGCAAGCTCCAAGACTTGATCAACAAGAAGGTTGAAGATCAGTCGAAGAAGTCAAAAACTGTCACTGATGTCGGTTGGGAGTGTGAAGAAGTGGAGGATGCTGGCCTCTTCGGCAGCCTCCATATCAGTTATGAGTGCGTAGAGGCAGACAACGAAGGGGAAAATGGATTGCTTTTTTGCATTCATGGAGGTGAAGGACTTGAATCTTCTAAGAAGACCAGCATGGCAAGAGTCTTCAGGGATGAAGTCTCAGCTGCCTCAACTTCCGCTCCAATTTCGGAGGTGGTTATCTTCAGCAAAGAAGATCTTCCACCCCACGGGAATCCCTTCAATGACGCTCTCGTCATCAAAGCTGTGATAGAGAATTTCACAGTCGAAAGGATCCTAGTGGATACCGGAAGTTCGGTGAACCTGTTGTTCAAGACTACTTTCGAAGCCCTAAAGACTGGGAAGTCAATTCTCTCTACCGAAGGGCCCCTCTATGGCTTCTCTAGGGAGAAGAAAGAGGTCGAAGGGAAAGTTTCTCTGACGGTAATGATGGGTGGGATCATCAAACATGCCGAATTCGTGGTAGTAGATCCTCTTAGCAACTATTACGCAATTTTTGGCAGACCCCTCCTCAACCAATACAGAGTTGTAGTTTCAATGTTTCATCTCGCTCTCAAGTTTTCCGCTCAAGGAAAGCAGTTTAGGGTCAGAAGTGATCCTAGGCTGGCTCGAGAATGCTACGTCAAAACTGTCAGTTTTGTCGATATAGGGTCTCAGTCGGAGGTTGAAAGCAAGGTGTCGGTTCCCCCGAGATCTGAATAAAGGAATTCAAGAGTTTAGATTCTTTAAATTTGCTTTCGGCTAATAAAATGTCTTCTAATTTTTAGCTATAAAACTTCGCTGAGCCATCTCGAGGCTGCTGTCTGTAATTGAATTTGCTTCAATAAGATTTGTTCTTCACTCATTTTCTTTTTTTAGCAAATATCTATCTCTCTATGTAAACTGCTTCATGGGTATTCATCTACAATATTATTAGCCACCTGTTACTAGGCCATTTTCTCTGTTCTCTCATGCTTACTTCGAATTAATATACTCAGGTCAAAGCATGGAAGATATGAGGGAATCTGATTTCGAAGACCAGGATGATGAAATTGAAAGTGAAATTGAGGGAGCTCGCTTAAAACCAGCCCAAGACATACATGTCGTGCCAATTAAGGGAGATGAGGGAAAAACACTCTCAATTAACGCAAAGCTTTCTGAAAATGAAAAAAGGGAGTTAATAACATGTTTATTTAGAAATCTGGATGTGTTCGCCTGGACAGCAAATGATATGCCTGGGGTAAACCCTGATGTAGCTTGCCATCACCTGAATATAGATCCAACTTTCAAACCAATTATACAGAAAAAACGAGCGACAACAGCCACTTTAGCTGCGCCAATTAGAGAAGAAGTTCAAAAGTTACTCAAAGCTGGGTTCATCCAAGAGGTTCAATATCCTGATTGGGTTTCAAATGTAGTGATGGTAAAAAATCCTGGAGGAAAGTGGAGGATGTATGTAGACTTCACTAAACTCAACAAGGCTTGTCCAAAAGATTGTTATCCATTACCCAGGATAGATTCTTTGGTTGATTCAGCAGTCGGGTTTTCGTGTATGATTTTTCTGGATGCATTTTCAGGCTATCATCAAATCAGAATGCATAAGCCAGATATTCCTCACACCTCTTTTATAACGAATGATGGATGTTTTTGCTATAAAGTAATGCCTTTTGGTTTAAAGAATGCAGGTGCGACCTATCAACGGATGATGGATTTCACATTCAAGAAACAAAAAACCAGGAATCTTGAAGTATATGTAGATGATCTACTCATCAAAAGTAAGCAATTCAGCATGCACTTGAAAGATCTGGAGGAGACCTTCTCAAACCTCAGAAAATGCATATTTGGAGCCAGTAAGGGAAAGTTCTTAGGACATCTCCTAACCTCGGATGGTCTTAAACCAAATCCAGACAAAGTAAAAGCAATCCTTGAAATGAAGTCTCCGAAAACACCAAAAGAAGTTCAACAGCTAGGAGGCAGAATGGCAGGATTGAGCCGATTTATATCTCGATCGGGAGACAAAAGTGCACCTTTTTTCAGGACACTTAGGAAAGCTTCGAAATTCGAATGGACAAAGGAATGTGATTCAGCATTCGATCAGCTGAAAAAATAGCTAACTACAACTCCTCTCCTCCAAAGTCCTCATGAAGGAGAAGACTTATTTTTATATTTAGGAGTGGGCTCAGATGCGATCAGTTTAGTGTTGGTTAGAGAAGAAAAAAAGAAACAGTTCCCAGTTTATTATGTTAGCAGGATCCTAAAGAAGGCAGAGATCAGATATCCGATACTAGAAAAACTTGCTTTGGCTCTTATTATCTCAGCCAGGAAACTCAGAACTTATTTTCAGGCTCATTCCATTCAGGTGATCACAGATTTACCTCTAAAAGGTGTGCTAGAGAAGCCGGAGCATTCAGGTAGATTGGCTAAATGGGCTATCGAATTAAGTGAATTTAGTATCTCATATATCCCTCGAACAGTAATTAAAGCTCAGGTATTAGCAGATTTTTTAATTGATATAGCAGGGAGTGAATCAGAAAGTATTGTCAAAAAGCCTTTGCCTTGGACAATTTATGTTGATGGAGCTTCAGGAAAAAGTTCCTCAGGTGCAGGAGTAGTCCTGATTAATCCAAATGGAGTCAAACTAAATCAGGCTTTAAGGTTTCATTTCCCACTCACTAATAATCAAGCAGAATATGAGGCCTTACTAGCAGGACTCCGCTTTGCCAAAGAATTCGGAATTGAAGATATTGAGATAAAAACAGACTCATTGGTTGTGGCATCTCAGGTGAACAATGTCTATGAGACCAGGGAACCGGTCTTGAAAAAATATCAGAAGTTAGTAAAACAAGAAGTTGGGAAGTTCAAGAGTTTTACTATTCAACACATCCCGAGAGCAGAAAATTCAGATGCAGATCAGTTGGCAAAATTTGGGTTGTTATCAGGAGGGACTATCTCAGATCTGTTTCATCCAGCAGTTGAAGAGGATTCAGTGATGCAAATAGATCATAATTCCTCTTGGATGGATCCGCTTGTCATATATCTCTCATCAGGAGAATTTCATGATAGCATCAAAGATAGGAAAAGGTTCAGATTAAAGGCGACATATTATTATCTGATCTCAGGTATATTGTATCGAAAAACATTTCTAGCCCCTCTATCCAGGTGTATATTAGAAGAAGAAGTCCCAATTGTCCTCCGTGAAATATATTCGGGAGAATGTGGCATTCATTCAAGTGCAAGGACGTTGGAAAAAGAATTTTGAGGCAAGGCTATTTCTGGCCCAAGATGAGAAAAGATGCAACTAATTATGCTAAAAAGTGCATTCAATGTCAAAAATTTGCTCCACTTCAGAATCAACCAGCTCAGCAGTTAAGGTCCATCATGACTCCCTGGTCGTTCGCAGTATGGGGAATAGATCTTCTCGGGCCCTTTCCAATTAGGAAAGTGGAGGTTTAGACCTTAAGTTAACTCTAGAGGGGTTATTTCAAAATAGTGATATATATATGTGTAATTAAGTGAGTTATGAAAAACAAACTAACACAAATTCACAGATATCAACACATCACAGAAAATAGAGATGCATCACAGATGACACAAAGAAATATAGTGGTTCCCCACTAAACCTGGGTACATCTACTCTTCTACCACATATGGTAGGAATCTACTAGGATTTTTGATCAGGTGTCCTAGCACCAATGGAGTTTTGATCAGGTGTCCACACACCAAGTGAGCTTTTGATCAGGTGCTCTAACCCAACTACAGGTTTTTGATCAGGTGCCCTGCCACCAATGGCTGTAACTTTTGAAGGGAGTTATAACCCTTTATACAGGTAAAAGAAAATAGAAAATATAATGTTCTTCTTTTTCTAAGAAGACTCTAGAGATCCAGATGGGTTGTTGAGATTGGATCTTTGAAGATGATGTTGAAGAGCTCCCCCTGTCTGATTGGAATTAATGATAGCTTGTGGAGGCTTCTTCTTCTAATTGTAAATACTCCTTTTCTTCTTCTGCAGTTTGATCCCGAGAAAATGATCTTGATTCGTGTCTCAGGATGAAGATGTTCTGCAAAGAAGAGTTAGCAAAAAGAAGATAAATAGAATATGTTGTTCTTATCAAGAACTCTGTATATGTGCTGCTTCTTTTTGCTTCTATGTTTATTCTTCTTGGTTCTTCCTTATCTCTCATGTTCTTCTTCTCTGCTCTTCTCTTTTTGTATATATTATGGAGAAGGCTTCAGGGCTGATTTGAATTCTTGCCCGACAAGGAAAGAGATAATATCTCTTTAATTTCCTAGATTCCTCGAGAAGACAAATTGCCGTCTTTTGCTTATCTGCAACGACTATAATATTTAATGCCTGCAACGGCTATAATGTTAATTTATAAAGGCAGCAATATATAGCAATATATAAATAGAAATGAATCAAGAATATTGCTGAGAATGTTAGACGAGCTGAGAAAGGAGAAATATAATTGCTGATGATAATTTCGTCGAGCTCAGCTTCAAGTTCGTCGATCTGATTATTAAATTCGTCGTTCTGAGCTTCTGCTGAATATTCGTCGAACGCAGACTTGAGATCGTCGAACCCAGCTTTTCGTCGACCGCTGAGATGGGGTCTATTCGTCGACCGCTGAGACAATCTGTTCGTCGACCGCTGAACCGCTGAGACAGGATCGTCGACCGCTGAGATAGCTGGATTTCGTCGACCGCGGAATGAATATAATTCGTCGACCGCAGAGCGCCGTTCGTCGAACGCAGATAGCCGTTTGTCGAACACAGAGAACATATATAATTTTTATCTTTCTCTGATTTTCTCAGCCTATTAATTATATATATTTTCAGCCTTCTATCTTAATGGGATTTGATCTAAGTTATAAGATGTGTTATGATAGAAACTTAGACATTAAAGATGGATCCTAACTCAAATCAAAAACTAAGGTTCCAACAATCTCCCCCTATTTGAGTTGGGATCCTAATCTAAATTAAGACTAGGTTCTAACAATATCCCCCTATTTGGTTTAGGATAGCTAAGCATAAAAAGTCTTGAATAACTTAAGGCTTAAAGGTCAGAGATTATTTCTGAGAATAATAAAGTTTGTTTAGAAATAGAAAAATTTATTGGTTCTTTTTGAAAACATTTAATCATAAATTATATTGTTTTCTTCTTCTTTTAATTTATAAATTTCTTCTTTAAAACCAAGCAATTTCTGATTTCCTAGATTTTGATTTAAATGGGATTTTAATGATATGAATTGCTACAGCTGTTATTGGGTTCTAAGGAATTTTTAAAATCAGAAAAACATGGCCTGATACCTTCTTTCTATAGAATCCCCTTAATCAGAAGAGACTCACACTTAGTGCTCTGATCATTACTGATCTATGCAATCTGAGTAGAATGCTCAACATGATTTTGGAGAAAATCTGTAAGAATGTGAAGTTATCTGACTTTGTTTTTAAGATAGAAAAATTTAAATGAATCTTATAATTGCTGTTTAATTATAAAAGTTTTAAAATAGATAAAAACAAATGCCTTATAATTAGTTATATTGGCCTTTTTATCTCATTAAAATATAAATTTGAAAAATTATTTTGATTTTGCTGAACATAAAATATTTCTTTTTCTTTAGCCTTAATTGACTTATTTTTCAAAGAAATAATTTGTTCTTCTGAGTTTTTCAGATTTTCTTTAAGTTTATTATTTTCAGGAATTAAAATATTTATTTCTATTAACTCTTTTATAATTTCCTTCTCAGATTTTATTATATCTGTATATAGAATTTTAAAATATGATTTGTAATTTTCAGAGGTAGAGTTGGGATTTGAAGTTACCTTATTTACCTTTTCTGCATCTGAGATGTGGTTTGAGCCATATATGGCCAACATGCAGAAAGCTCTAGCTTTTTGTTCTTCTTCACTTGATCTTGGAAATGGTTCTGCATCATAAATACAGTTAGTGGAAGAAGTGGAAGAAGATTCATTGACCATCCTTGAGAGGGAGTTCCAGAAGCCCCTTGCTGAAGTGCAATCAGCAACTCTTTGAAGAATGTCTTTTGACATTGATTGAGCCAATATGTCCATGGCCTTTGCATCAGCACTTTTCAGCTTCTCTTGATCATCTGTTGAAGAAATTGAAGATGGAGGTCCTGTCAAAATAGATTTGTAAATATCTTCATCTATGACATTCATATATAATTTAATTCTAACTTGCCATAAGGAAAATCTATCCAAATTATTGATTGGTGGACTAGTGATTAAAAAAATCTTCTTGTGCCATTAGATTTTAGAAAAACCCTTTAAAAAAATTAAGAACTAAATGATCTTTATGATTCAGGTGTTAGCCTGTATAAATAATCAACTACCCTCTGATACCAATTGAAAGTGGAGGTTTAGATCTTAAATTAACTCTAGAGGGGTTATTTCAAAATAATGATATATAAATATGTGTAATTAAGTGAGTTACGAAAAACAAACTAACACAAATTCACAGATATCAGCATATCACAAAAAATAGACAAGCATCACAGATGACACAGAAATATAGTAGTTCCCTACTAAACCTGGGTACATCTACTCTTCTACCACACTTGGTAGGAATCCACTAGGATTTTTGATCAGGTGTCCTAGCACCAATGGAGTTTTGATCAGGTGTCCACACACCATGTGAGCTTTTAATCAGGTGCTCTAACCCAAATACAGGTTTTTGATCAGGTGCCCTGCCACCAATGGCTGTAACTTTTGAAGGGAGTTATAACCCTTTATACAGGTAAAAGAAAATAGAAAATATAATGTTCTTCTTTTTCTAAGAAGACTCTAGAGATCCAGATGGGTTGTTGAGATTGGATCTTTGAAGATGATGTTGAAGAGCTCCCCCTGTCTGATTGGAATTAATGACAGCTTATGGAGGCTTCTTCTTCTAATTGTAAATACTATTTTTTCTTCTTCTGCAGTTTGATCCTGAGCAAACGATCTTGATTGGTGTCTCAGGATGAAGATGTTCTGCAAAGAAGAGTTAGCAAAAAGAAGATAAATAGAATATGTTGTTCTTATCAAGAACTCTGTATATGTGCTGCTTCTTTTTGCTTCTCTGTTTATTCTTCCTAGTTCTTCCTTATCTCTCCTGTTCTTCTTCTCTGCTCTTCTCTTTTTGTATATATTCTGGATAAGGCTGCAGGGCTGATTTGAATTCTTGCCCGATAAGGAAAGAGATAATATCTCTTTAATTTTCTAGATTCCTCGAGAAGACAAATTGCCATCCTTTTCTTATCTGCAACGGCTATAATATTTAATTCCTGCAACGGCTATAATGTTAATTTATAAAGGCAGCAATATATAGTAATATATAAATAGAAATGAATCAAGAATATTGCTGAGAATATTAGACGAGTTGAGAAAGGAGAAATATAATTGCTGATGATAAATTCATCGAGCTCAGCTTCAAGTTCATCGATCTGATTATTGAATTCCTCGTTCTGAGCTTCTGCTGAATATTCGTCGAACGCAGACTTGAGATCGTCAAACGTAGGTTTTCGTCGACCGCTGAGACGGGGTCTGTTCGTCGACCGCTGAGACAATCTGTTCGTCGACCGCTGAACCGCTGAGACGGGATCGTCGACCGCTGAGATAGCTGGATTTCGTCGACCGCAGAATGAATATAATTTGTTGACTGCAGAGCGCCATTCGTCGAACGCAGATAGCCATTCGTCAAACACAGAGAACATATATAATTTTTATCTTTCTCTTATTTTCTCAGCCTATTAATTATATATATTTTCAGCCTTCTATCTTAATGGGATTTGATCTAAGTTATAAGATGTGTTATGATAGAAACTTAAACATTAAAGATGGATCCTAACTCAAATCAAAACTAAGGTTCCAACAAATTGCAAGTGGGCAAAGACATTTTATCTTGGTGATGATAGATTATTTCAGCAAATGGATTGAGGCAAAAGCTCTAGCAAAAACAACTCAAATAGTAAAGAATTTTATCTGGGGGGAAGTAATCTGTAGGCATGGGATTCCTATGGCAATAGTAACAGATAATGGACCTCAGTTTAACAATTCTGAAATGATCAACTTCTGCGATGAAGTAGGAATTGAACTTCGATTTGCGTCGGTCCATCACCCAAGGAGTAATGGTCCGGTAGAAGCGGCTAATAAATGTATTTAAATCTCCTCAAGAAGAAAGTAGAAAATACAAGAGGTAATTGGGCAGAACAGCTCCAGGCAGTCCTTTGGACTCTTAAGACCACCCCAACAGGAGCAACTGGCGAAACTCCTTTCAAATTATCGCATGGATCAGAAGCTTTAATACTGGTTGAATTTATTGTAAGAAGTCCTAGAGTCTTATTGGCAAAACAAAATGAAGATGTATGGATGTAAGGTAATGATGAGGACCTTAAATGCAGTTTGGATCTAATTGAGGAATTAAGGGATGAAGCCGTAATAAGGCAAGAAGAAGTGAAAAGGAGAATGACACGACATTATGATAAAAATATATGAATTAAAGAATTCATCGTCGGAGATTTGGTCCTATAAAATGTCGATGCAGTAGCTAAATCTAGTTCATTAGGAAAATTGAACCCAAATTGGGCAGGACCTTACATCATAAGAGAAGTATTAAAGAATGGAGCCTATCGACTCAATACTTATGATGGAAATGAACTCACTCACACCTGGAGTGGAGTTGATTTAAAACGCTTCTACTCATGATAATTCTTTATTTCTTCTTACCTATACAGATGATGTATTTCTTTTTTATTATATAGTCATTTATATAGAATAATTACTGACATTATTTCCTATGTGTTTTGTGAGGATACCCAGAGGTGGAAATAAGATGCGAACTTAAGTCGCACCAAGGTAGATATCGCCGGATCACACCTGAACCTCCATGAATTGATGCTGAGCGTAACACCTACTGATGTAGGCCGACCAAATCGATCCTACACGGTTGACGCAACAACGTCTCTCGTTACGTTCTACGGCCTCTTTACCACATGCTAATGAAACGCAGCCATCACAATTATTTTTATTTATCTTTCGTGCTAACATACGGGTAGCCACACCGCACTTGGTTCGGAGAATGGCTATAGGCCAAAATCTGCTCATGCTAAAAGAAATAATATTAATTCCGACGAGTTTGGAGTTGTACCAAAACAGATCCACCAAAATAAAGCACGATTCGAAAGTGGTAGGATCTATCCCAACTAGAAAAAAGAACGAGGGTCGCCAGTCCTCTCGAGAGTTATCGGAAAACCAAACGAAAACCACAGATCTATTATAAAAACTACCGCGATAATTAAAGCTTCGAAAATCCATGCAAAAATCGTCCACCACAAGACTATCAAAGAAAGGAAGATCTCTTGAGTAGTATTTTTCGTTACCCCTCTCGGAAAAGTAGATCTGAGATGTTGGATCCACAAGAAATGATCGCCTTCCGTCGAGATCCACGGGAAGTGCACCAAGGATGAAGAACACATCCGTCTTCCCCGCTTCACGCCGTAGAAGATCACCCGAAGCCGTTTCTTTCTTGCACGAGAAATCTTGGAGCCATGGATGAAAGGAGTAACAGAGAGATGAAAGTTGGTGGAGGAATAGTGTGGAGGAGAGAATATGGAGGAAAGAAGAAGAGGAAGAAGGGGGGCGGCCGAACCTTGGAAGAAACCCTCAAGGGGGCCGGCGACAATGAGAGAGGAAGAGGGAGAGAGAAGTTTAGGTTTTGGGGGGGGGGGGGGGGGGGGGGGGGGAAATAGTAGTTTCAATTTCATCAAAATCTAATAACATAGGTAGAGTTTTTGGCCTTATATAAGGCGTACATCCAAAATTTTAATAGCAGCCCAAAACAGTGGCTAAACGCGCACCATAAATTTAAAATGACAGAAATAAATAATAACCACATAAATAGATAATTGCAGACCATAAATTAGCAAAATAAACTAAATTAATTTCTTGTTGCATGAGCGGAGATTGTAGTCGTGATCGCTACGGCGCCGCAAGTCTTTGGCCGGAGGTTCAACATCATCATCAAGTGCGCCATGGACGTCATCTTCATCACCAAGTTGGCCGTCGTGGAGGCCGTCGCCATCAATCCTCCCCCGCTCAAAAGGACTCATCACCGATGAGTGTGCGGGTAAGTAGCTGCGTAGGAGATCCGCGTCCAGAAGATCCACCTCCGAGGCGGAGAGCCAAGAGTCGTCTGAAGCAGGGCGACCTTGCCAACGGATCAAAAACCTGTGAATGTCACCGTCGGGAGTGGAAAACACTGCATCCTGCAAAATCCTGTCAGGCAAGAAATCGGTCCGAGGGAACCTTGGAAAGGCGTTAGGCAAAGAAGAAAAATATGTTTTATCACCAGTAGGCAACATACCTCCCATAGAATCCAAAGGAGAGAGCGATCCAGAAACAATCTCACCCCCACCCCATTAGAAGATGCAGTGGAAATATTAAACGGAGAGACAGACAGTTCAGGTGGTGGAGCGACATAAAGCGTTAAATCTGAAACATTAAAAACAGGGGAAATTCCCCAATCAGCGGGTAACTTCAATTGATATGCATTTTCACCTAGCTTCTTTAAAACCTGAAAAGGACCTATACGGTGCCCGACGGCATCCATTCCGGGATTAGACGAACCATTACCAAATCACCAATATTCAAGGGGACTACTCGCTTATGTACGTTAGCATTCGATTGATAAATAGAATATTGCTTAGCTAACGTCTCGCTAATGTGCTTATGGAGAGTGTGAACATGCGAAGCGAAGTCCTGTGCAAATTAACTGGATTTAAAAGATGGTGGTAGTGGAACCAAGTCAAGAGGCACGAGCGCCTTATATCCATGTACGATCTCATTTGGTGATAATCCAGTGGACCTATTCTTAGAATTATTATAAGCTAGTTGAGCATGAGGAAGAATAATGTCCCACGTACCTTTATGATCACCCACGAGGCAACGAAGTAAACCACCCAAGCTTCGGTTAACCACTTCCGTTTTCCCATCCCCAACATAAGTCTAGTTCCTAAAAGCTTCCAAAGTGTTTTCTAGAAATAGCTAGTAAATTTAACGTCCCTATCAGTCACTATTGTTTTGGGGATGCCCCGATGAGCCACGACCTCCATGAAATACAGTTTAGCAACATGTGATGCATCGTTGGTGTTATTGCATGCGATAAAGTAGGCCATTTTGGAAAATCTATCCACTACGACCAGAATGGAATCTTGTCGCCTAAATGGTAGGGGTAGGCCCAATATGAAGTCCATGCTAACGTCCTCCCATGGGATAGACGGAATCGGCAATGGTGTGTACAAACCCGCATTGGTCTTGTTACCTTTCGTTAATTGACATACACGGCAACTCCCAACGATTTTATTGACCATTGGTTTGAGGCCTGGCCAAAAGAATTTGTCCTCGACTAGCGTGATAGTTTTATCCCGACCGAAATGTCCACCTAACCCTCCACTATGTAACTCCCATATAATGAAATGGCATAGCGAGGAACGAGGAATACATAATTGCGTATGCTTTAATAAATAACCGTCATAGATGTAGTATGCAGAGATAGTAGAAGGGGAATTGTCCTGAGCGGCTAAATATATATCCTTAAAATCCGGGCATTGAACATATTCATCCTTAATTCTCTCAAATCCTATGACCGTTACTTCCATTGCAGACAATAATAGTGTGACACGACTAAGAGCGTCCCCCACACGATTTAACGTACCCTTAAGGTGCTTGATAATGAATGTGTACTCCTGAAGGTACGACACCCATTTGGCGTGCCGAGGGCTGATTTTACTTTGGTAGTTTACAAATTTTAGCGCCTCATGATCAGATAAGATTACAAATTCTTTTGATATAAGATAGTGTCGCCAATGTTGAAGACAACGTATTACTTCATAGAACTCACGATCATAATTGGAGTAATTTAATTTCGGTCCCGCAAGCTTCTCACTAAAATAACCTATCGGATGTCCCTCTTGACTTAAAACTCCTCCGATTCCTATCCCAGATGCATCACATGATAATTCAAACACCTTGCTAAAATTTGACAACCGTAGTAGTGGGGCTTCGGACATCCGTTCCTTAATCGTTTGAAATGCAGTAGTGGCCGTTTTAGTCCACTTAAATTCACCCTTCTTCATGCATTCAGTGATTGGTGCCATGATACTACTAAAATTGCGAATAAACCTTCGATAAAACGTGGCCAATCCATGAAAACTTCTAACCTCCCGGATATTTTTAGGTTCCGGCCATTCTCGAATAACTTGGACCTTTTTAAGGTCAACATGAATACCTTCGGAACTCACTATGTATCCTAGAAACTCTACAGAAGTCACACCAAATGCGCACTTTTTAAGATTAATAAATAAAGTTTCTTGGCGCAATGTAGTAAGGATCGTCCTCAAATGTTCTTCATGGTCCATCGGCGAGAGACTAAATACTAAGATATCATCAAAATAGACCACTACAAATTTACCCATATATGGTTTAAATATTTGGGTCATTAACCGCGAGAAAGTACTCGGTCCGTTGGTGAGCCCCTCTCCAAGCACCAACCACTCATAGAGCCCATCCTTAGACTTAAATGCCATTTTCCATTCGTCTCCCTCCCATATCCTTATTTGGTGGTAACCACTTTTAAGATCCAACTTTGAGAATATGGTGGCTCCAGATAACATATCTAATAAATCGTCCAAACGTGGGATGGGAAACCTATGCTTAACAGTAATTTTATTTATGGCCCGGTAGTCTACACACAATCTCCAAGACTTATCTTTTTTTGGGACCAAAAGTGCAGGGACGGCACATGGACTCTTACTATGGAGGATATATCCCTTTGCTAATAAATCTGAAATTAAAGTTTGTAATTCATTATGTGCGGCGGGATTGAGCAGATAATGGGGGAGATTAGGCAATGATGAGCCCGGGATGAAATCAATCTCATGCTGGATTCCCTCACGGGTGGCAACTTAGATGGTAAGTCCACCAGATAGACGTCCATATACTCTTCCAAAAGTGTTCGCAGAGATAATGGTAGGTTCTCTAAAGATGGTGAATCGTCCTTAGCTTGTAGACATACTAAAGCATAGATGACGCCATTCAAGAAGGTCTCACGCTCTAGTTCCTTCCTACTTATCAAGCTTATTGTTTTCTTTTCCGCAGGCACAATTGTGTCTTTGGAGGCAATCGACGGATCCTTAGGCGGTGAGGGTTTCAAGACAATGGTCTTACCATTAAACTTAAACTCGTATGTGTTGGCTCAGCCGAAATGGGTCACGTCATAATCATAAAGCTACGGTCGTCCTAGTAGTACATGATAAACATCCATGGGGATGACGTCGCACCACACCTTGTCGATATAGATACTCACCGTAAGCGGCACTAGACAACGTTTAGAGACCGCAATAGACGTTTTGTTTACCCACGCTATTTTATACGAATGGGGGTGCGGTTTAGTGATTAAATGCATACGAGCGATAGCGTTCTCTGAAATGACATTCATACTACTACCGCTATCTATTATTAATTTACACCACTTCTCACCGCTTTTAAAATTCAACGAAAAGATATTCGTCTGATTATACTCATCTGACGCACGCGGTGTGGCCAAAATACACCTCATAACCATCATATAAGATTCATCTTCAATATCACTCGGCTCAGCATCAGATTCATCGCCGGCTTCATAAACAATCTCGACGGGTTCAGACGTGGAGTCAAATAGTGCTAGTGGTTTGCTCTTAGTGGGGCACTCACTAGAGTAATGCCCTTGGATCCCGCAAGAATAACATGTGGCATTAGTCTTATTAATCCATCCTACCGGAACTCCTTCACCAGTGGGATTCCTAATGTTCCTAGTGTTAATGACTACAGAATTCGACTCAGTCGATCGAAACCTTCCTTTGTCCCTCATGGAGGACGAAGGTGGGGCTCCTAAAAAGGACTTTCCCTTCTGGAATGCTCGTCCCTTGGACTTGTTAGCATTGTGCTTCTCTATGTCTAAGGCAGCATTGAATGTCGTGTTAAGGTCCGTATGACCATAACGCAAGAGCTTGCCTTGGATGTCTGCGTTGAGTCCCTTACGAAAACGAGATAGTGTAACTTCAGGCATTTCCCGAACGTCACACCGCACCATCATATCTTTCAGGAGTCCCATGTACTCCGCTACCGATTTGCTCCCCTGATGATGGGTGGCTAACTCGTCGAACATTTGGGTTCGGTGATACGCAGGGACATATTGGTCAGACAGGAGTGCTTTCATGGCAGCCCACCCAATTGGGGGTGCTCCATTTACGGTACCTAGACGCCTCTCTTCGTTCAACCAGAACGTTTTGGCCCTACCCAGAAGCATCATCCGTGCAACCCGCACCTTCTCACCATCCGTCAGATTTTTCCACTAAAAGTAACACTCGATCTCCATAATCCAGTCTAAAAATACTTGGGGTTCACCCATACCATCGTATGACGGTGGATCAATTTTCACGGCTCTAGTTACATCGAACTCATGAGGAGCTCGAGGCGCTTGCTCATCGTTCTAATTATGGGGATGGTTTGGTCTCTCATCTCGTTGGTTGGCAACGGGATTTCGAGGCGCCGCTTGATTTAATGCTAACCCTTGTATTAACTGTGTGAGTGCATCGAACTTAGCGTTAAACTCGTCCCGAAGCTCCGCAATCGTTGCCCGAGCGTGCTTGTCATCATGGTCGTCTGCCATGGTGGAAGTGGTTGGGAGATATTTCGTGCCACGCCTAGTGCGCATAAACAATAGGACAAGTGATTTTTTTTTGTAATTTTCTGCAGAAAAAATTGTTTTGTTTTTTTACTAAATGCAGACCAGAATTTTAGATCAGGACAGAAATTTTACGAAATATAATTTTATTCCCGCCTAATAACTAAGGTAAGTAAAAATATTTTTTGATTTTCTTACAGAAAATAATAAGTAGAATATCCAGATTTGTTTTTTAATTTCGCAAAAAATGAGAATTTTAGACCGCTATTCGCAGACCGACAAAATTTTAATTTTAAATTTTGAATGCCAAATCGTGTGACGATTGTGAGTGCCGGCGTTCTACGACAACCTAAGGATTGCGTCAATTTAGAAATTGACACGAACCTGGCTCTGATACCAAATTGATGTAGGCCGACCAAATCGATCCTACACGGTCGACGCAACAACGTCTCTCGTTACGTTCTACGCCCTCTTTACCACACGCTAACGAAACACAGCCAACACAATTATTTTTATTTATCTTTCGTGCTAACATACATGTAGCCACACCGCACTTGGTTCGGAGAATGGCTATAGGCCAAAATCCGCTCCGGCTAAAATGAATAATATTGATTTCGACGAGCTTGGAATTGTACCAAAACAAATCCACCAAAATAAAGCACGATTCGAATGTGGTAGGATCTATCCCAACTAGAAAAAAGAACGAGGGTCGCCAATCCTCTCGAGAGTTATCGGAAAACCAAACGAAAACCACAGATCTATTATAAAAACTACCGCGATAATTAAAGCTTCGAAAATCCACGCAAAAATCGTCCACCACAAGACTATCAAAGAAAGGAAGATCTCTTGAGTAGTATTTTTCGTTACCCCTCTCGGAAAAGTAGATCTGAGATGTTGGATCCACAAGAAATGATCGCCTTCCGTCGAGATCCACGGGAAGTGCACCAAGGATGAAGAACACGTTCGACTTCCCCGCTTCACGCCGTAGAAGATCACCCAAAGCCTTTTCTTTCTTGCACGAGAAATCTTGGAGCTGTGGATGAAAGGAGTAACGGAGATATGAAAGGTGGTGGAGGAATAGTGTGGAGGAGAGAATATGGAGGAAAGAAGAAGAGGAAGAAGGGGGGCGGCCGAACCTTGGAAGAAACCCTCAAGGGGGCGGCAGCAATGAGAGAGGAAGAGGGAGAGAGAAGTTTAGGTTTTGGGGGGAAAATAATAGTTTCAATTTCATCAAAATCTAATAACATAGGTAGAGTTTTTGGCCTTATATAAGACATACATCCAAAAGTTTAATAGCGGCCCAAAATAGTGGCTAAACGCACACTATAAATTAAAAATGACAGAAATAAATAATAACCACATAAATAGATAATTGCAGACCATAAATTAGCAAAATAAACTAAATTATTTTCTTGTTGCGTGGGCGGAGATTATAGTCGTGATCGCTACGGCGCCGCAAGTCTTTGGTCTGCGGTTCAACATCATCATCAAGTGTGCCATGGACGTCATCTTCATCACCAAGTTGGCCATCGTGGAGGCCGTCACCATCACCTACATTGACCATGGATTGCGGGGAGATTTCGCTTCCATGTAGCAGTAGCTCACCAATTTCATATGAGAGGGTTCTATGTGATATCCCGGATCTCGGACGATATGTGAGCACACCACTGCATCAAGGGAGGTCTTGGTGAATGCCACCTATGTCGTACCTACAGATAGTGGCATCAGGCCATCATAGCCTGTTACACTCGAACACTACTTGGCTAGCTTTTCTTGAGATGAGTTCTATTTGAGATAGGTGCAGTCTTAAGCTAAGATTGTCACTTAAGAGAGAAGGAGAGGTGCCCATCTCCTTGAGAGTTCCGACCACTGCAGTCAAACTCTCCCTTGAACCCTGACCGAAAGGGTCACTTCGTCTGTTTCTCATCCCATGACCACTCCTAGGTCCTCTCTTCTGTTCTCCCAAACACGGCCATAAGGACGTTTCTTCTCATTCATACTCATGACCTCCTAGATTATACTTCAAAGGCGATGAGTCAAAAAGAGGAAAAAAAGTAAGTATTTGTTAATGATTGATCCTCCCAGGTTGCGTAATATTTTCTTCATTTTTCTGAGGTCGAGCGGTCTCAAGAGTCCTTGAAATACCAAAGGACAATCTCAAAGTTGAAATTTCAGCACATAAAATAAGCAGGCTCTGGTCAGAGATCGTTGTTCCTGGAGCATGCGATATCATAAAATATTTTTTCCAAGTCTTTTTGATAAAACAGTTTCATGCACGCTAGGCTTCATTCCAGTCGAAGTCATCAATATCCAGAGAATTCATCGACAGTGTTTTCAGCAGAATCAACCTAAAAACTGGAAGTTATTCCATCATTCTCCATATTTGACACTCCTCACTGTGAAAATATGATCAATCGACCTCAGAATATGATTCAAAATGCCCGGAGGCAAGAAAAATTAGTTCTCATAAAGTAAGAAAATTGACTGGCAAAATAAGTCCAAAAGATCGCTCGATCTCGGCCTTAGTTCGATACAGCCACTGGGGAAATAATTTATGAGACCGCGTCGATTATATGATGAGAAGCATAAAATTAATTGAATATAAAGACAGATATGGCGAACAGCAAAGGTATGCAAAAGGTACTTTCTCTTTTTAATTTCATTTGAAATGTCATTACAGGTAAAGAGATCTCAAAATTTGATCGTCTTCTTAAAAGATGAATAACATCAAAAGAAAGGAAAAAACATCTTCCTATGTTTTCTTCTTCTTCTTCTTGGAAATCTCTTCCTCTTCAGTAGAGTCAGAATCTGCACTGGATTCATCTGAGCTAGATGACCCATCAAGAGAGCCAACGTTAGACTTTGTAGCCGAACTCAGCTCCTCGTCTGGCTCAAATTGACTTCCACTGGGCTCACCTTCGCCACAGCCAATCGGCACTTCAAAGTCCATATTGAGGAAATCATCTAATTCATCATGCAAGGCCGTTCGACCTTCTTTGAGATCGTCCGTTCTTACAAGTTTTTCCCCTACATCATCTGCTTCAGAATTATTTTTGTCCTCATCTACTCCTTCATCCTCTGCATCCTTGTTCTTATCAAAATCTTCTTCTCCCTCACCCCCCTCTTCACTTTCCGCTTGAAGAGCAGCAGCTTTAGGAAACATGGTTGAAAAATTAACATCCTCTGGAATCAGAACGTACGCCACCGTCTCGTAAGTTGGAGATAGTCATTTCGACTGCTTCACTTATCTCTTTCAGCATCACCTTCCGGTAAGCTGGATTATTTTCATTATACATTTCTTCCATCGTTCACTGATGAGTCCCATTTATATACACTTTTATGGACTCATCTGAGCTAGTTTTCACGCACTTGTACTTCACTTTTTGTGTAATAATGCTTATATTTCATTTAGTCACAATTCTCACATGAAGTGCACTTCTAGGCCCGTGTGGTGTATTTTCTTGATTATCACTCTTAATATCTTTCATGCTGTCTTATGTGCCACTTTTAGTGGTTTTGATTTGTGTTTATGCTGGAACAGGGGTCGTGCAGGTGTTCCCGGTACAAATCTGTACAGGAACACTGCGCACGATCACTGGTTATACTGCGCACGACCACTGATCGTGCGCCGCCAATCGTGCGCAATCATTTGCTGCCCAAAGTTGCATTCTGAATTTGGTCGTGCGTTTTTATGCACGGCCGTGCGTTCGGTCTGCGATCTTTATATTTTATAAAGTTTATGTCACAGGTTCCGCTGGGATAGTGCGCACGAGCGCCTAACTTCTAGTGTGCATGACCACTGGTCGTGTGCCACTGGTCGTGCGCACTATTTCGCTAGCGCCTATTTAATGCCATGTTCCGCGATTTTAGGGTATTCATTCCGCCCCGTAGCCGCCCATCCACGGATTTTAGGAGCTTCTCTCCCCCCATTCGCCTCCCTTCGTCCATCCATCCTCCGTACAAGAT
The DNA here is from genome assembly GCA_033032865.1 of Dactylorhiza incarnata. NCBI lineage: Eukaryota > Viridiplantae > Streptophyta > Magnoliopsida > Asparagales > Orchidaceae > Dactylorhiza > Dactylorhiza incarnata. The sequence continues at coordinate 18,475,775 of JAWHQI010000018.1, forward strand.
CCGGGCATCGATTCATCATCCAAACGCTCCGCTTACTCCACTCCGGCGAGTTCTCAACCACGCAACACTATTCAGGTGAAAAGAAGAAGAAGATGCAGGGATTCGGTGCCAGTTCAGAGGTTCAAGTGATGAAGACGGGACGTTAGCGGAGGATTGACAACCCTTCGAGTATCCCGGACGTTAGCCGAAGCCGAGCCCGGATCCGGATTGACAACCCGGAATTTCGGCCGTGAACGACGGCGAGTCTTCATCCTTTGGTGACGAAACCTCTATCTCTCATTTTCATATTATTACTTGTTGTGTAATTTCTGAGATTTTGGTGTATTGAACAATTAGTTTTGATAATATAATCATGTCTCGTTATGTTATTGGTTGATGATCTCGTTGTGACAATCGTTCAGTTTCATTCACGTTCATAATCCACGCTATAGCAAAAGTGCTATTAGCATTTGCGAAGAGGTGCTCTCGACCCTCAACACTTCCGCCCTTGCGATCGTCCATCCGCGTGCCTTCTCGTCCATGCGCTTTCCGAAGCACGACATCACGGCCGTTGCATCCATCCCACCTTGCGAAGCAGAGTTTTGACCCGCATCTCTCTTTTCTGCACTAGTTTAGGAAACCCAAAATCAAAGCCCCTATTTTTCCTTTAATTAACTCTTGTAATTATTTTCTCAATTCGAAGAGTCAAACTAACCACGCGCATTCCTTGAGAGACGATATTCGGGGACGTACTCCCAACTTTATTACTTGTGCGACCGGTGCACTTGCCGAACACGCATCAAGGTTTTGGCGCCGTTGCCGGGGAATGCATGCTTAGTTTGATTTTGGTGTTTGAGTTAATAGTTTCAGGAGTTGTTGTTTTGTTTTTATTTCTACTGTTTTCGGGTTGTGTGTATGCAAGAGCGATATAATGTTCTTTACTGCCTCTGTCACAACATGATGAGGATACATCCTATTTGGAGGAGAAATTCTGCAAATTCGCTCAAATTATAATTCAAAGCCTTGAAATGCGGCAAGAGTATATTGATAGATTGACTGTGCAGGTGGAGACTTTATTGTCTCTTACCTCGGCTGTGTTGCAAGAACCTCCTCATGATGTGATAGTGGTACAAACAGAACCTGCAGGGAGTGAAACCGGGATCACTCCCTCTACTAATGATTCTTTATGTTCTTCATCTACTTTGTTTCTTGACCCTCTTTCATTGGTTACAATTCAACAGGAAGAGTTAGCGTTGGTCATCCTGGTAGAATCTGATCATCTCTCACGGGAGGATGTCACTTGTGAAATTTCTTCCTCCTGCTTTGCTCCTACAGATGTTGAGTATACTCTCGCTCCATTTCTTCCTGTTATTTCTAACATCGTTTCATTTGTGCCCCCACATAATTTGGAATATGCTGACCCATTTTTGGGCAGTCGGATGATGCATTCCTGGCCGGATAAGCAAGTTGCAGTGGCAGACGATATTGCTTTGTCCACTCCAGCGTCACCGCATGTGCTTCCCCTAAAGGACTGGCTGCAGGGGGGAAAGCGATTTTTCTTTGAAGAAATACTCTTGGAAGAGAGAAAGAGAGCAAGAAAAGAGGAGACTTGGGGATGGAGGCTAAACCTCTTACTTCGTTGCCATCAGTTGTGGGTCTCCGGACCTTTTTCTTCTATCTGCAGTTACTATTTTAAGTCAACATATAGTTGATTTCTCTGTATGGTTGTGTAATAATACTACGTAGACTGGGATGACCTCCTCTCTTTAGTCTTGCGTGAACAATTTTATAATCTGCTTAATATAGGTATTTGGTCCACCTTTAAGGACGTTAAACAAAAGGGCTTCTTGGGAGACAACCCATGGGAACCACCCGGTTCCGTTTGCTTGCTTTAATTTCTATTATGTTTTGTTTGTTTTTGCTTTGGTGCTAACAATGCAGGTGTGAACTCGATTGGATGAAGAGGAGGAGATCTTTAAAAGAAGTATTATACCGCTCTTCTGGCATGCTCTTATGAGCATAGGTACTCCTAACCTAGCTTTATTTTTGCTATGAAATGTTATATTTGGTGTGTGTTTTCAAATCAAGTCTGGGGGAGCGGGCCTTTGCTTACGCTACACGCACATACATGCTAGAATATTATGTTAGGAATTTTCAAATGTATTGTCGCATTGCATACCACGCACCACATTCGTTTTCTTGTTATTCGTGCGCATTTATCGTGTAAGTGCTTAATTTGTATGTTTGGAAGCTTGTTTGTTGATTTAGGATTGTGTGGCAGAACAAGTTGTGACCCGTGCGGTGCTACTAGTAGAGCGCTAACGTGGCTTAAAAATTCTTGTAGAGTAGATTTTATTACAAAATTATAGTTTTATTTACTTCTGTAGTGTAACTGTAAAATACTCTACTCGAACGGTGAATTTGGTGAATCTAGCGGTAGCCCTAGGTCGAGTGTAGAAGAGCTGTTAGCCTCGTGTTGTTTAAGTTGGAAGGAGAGGAGACCTCGCTCGGTGGTTAAGAACTTGCCCCTAGCTATTTTCAAAACTAGTGCGTTGAATGATCTTGTTGGGAGCATGACGTAGGCCATCATTTGATCCGATTGAGCTTTGATTTCCCAACCTAATATCACTGTTTGCTAGCCTCGTTGAGCCTTACCTTTCCTATTTGTTAAACTCCACCAAACTTTCACCAAGACCACATATCCTAACCTAAAACGCACTAGAGTCAAGCTTTGAAATTTATACATTTTGTTGATGATTGTGCGATGCGGAGTAATAAAAATTTGGAGGTGTGATGTGGTGTGTGCGCGCAGAAAAATGAAAAAAAAAATTTTTAATTGATCCTAACCTATGTTATTATGGATTTATAAAAAAAAAGAGAGTTAATGAACTCTAAAAAGAATAGAACCATAAGTATGGTAGTCTCGCGCACACCATAATGCTTAATTGAAGTCTGGGGGAGTGTGCTTCAAGGTGAAGATGTTAAGGTTGAATTTTGCTTATTTGCCGGAGGTTGGGTGTGTTTAGCCTACGTTCTTCTACTTCATTACCGTACCTCAACCCAAGCCCAAGTCTAGCCTAAAAGCCCTACTGATTCTTGATAAGATCGTCCCATGCAGTGGAGAAGGTGTGAAAGGGCAAGCATATGACCATCGACCTTGATGGATTTCTTGGAGAGCTCTTTCTTGAGATCCAATTTGAACAACGCTCACCTCAGCAGTTCACGCTATTTTCCCTAGGGCGCGACAGTTCGATTCACCAATAATTCACCTCAGAGTAGTAGTATTTTGTATTTTACACTTGTAGAAGTTCTTAGAATATAGTTTTTGTTTTAAAACCTTTTCTACTTTATTTTTATGCTCGTTAGTTCTTTACTTCCCATCATGTTTTGCCTGCACAGTTGCTTATTTAACATCAATTTTTTTATCATGGGATTGAGTGTTTTCCCGAGACGTGCAAACGAGTAAGTCTGGGGGTGTGATGAGTCCCATTTATATACACTTTTATGGACTCATTTGGGCTAGTTTTCACGCACTTGCACTTCACTTTTTGTGTAATAATGCTTATATTTCATTTAGTCACAATTCTCACATGAAGTGCACTTCTAGGCCCGTGTGGTGTATTTTCTTGATTATCACTCTTAATATCTTTCATGCTGTGTTATGTGCCACTTTTAGTGGTTTTGATTTGTGTTTATGCTGGAACAGGGGTCGTGCAGGTGTTCCCGGTACAAATCTGTATAGGAACACTGCGCTCGATCACTGGTTATACTGCGCACGACCACTGATCGTGCGCCGCCAATCGTGCGCGATCATTTGCTGCCCAAAGTTGCATTCTGAATTTGGTCGTGCGTTTTTACGCACGGTCGTGCGTTCGGTCATGCGATCTTTATATTTTATAAAGTTTATGTCACAGGTTCCGCTGGGATAGTGCGCACGAGCGCCTAACTTCTAGTGCGCACGACCACTGGTCGTGCACCACTGGTCATGCGCACTATTTTGCCAGCGCCTATTTAATGCCTTGTTCCGCGATTTTAGGGTATTCATTCCGCCCCGTAGCCGCCCATCCACGGATTTTGGGAGCTTCTCTCCCCCCATTCGCCTCCCTTCGTCCATCCATCCTCCGTTCAAGATCCGGGCATCGATTCATCATCCAAACGCTTCGCTTACTCCACTCCGGCGAGTTCTCAACCACGCAACACTATTCAGGTGAAAAGAAGAAGAAGATGCAGGGATTCAGTGCCAGTTCAGAGGTTCAAGTGAAGAAGACTGGACGTTGGCGGAGGATTGACAACCCTTCGAGTATCCCGGACGTTAGCCGAAGCCGAGCCCGGATCCGGATTGACAACCCAGAATTCCGGCCGTGAACGACGACGAGTCTTCATCCTTTGGTGACGAAACCTCTATCTCTCATTTTCATATTATTACTTGTTGTGTAATTTCTGAGATTTTGGTGTATTGAACAATTAGTTGTGATAATATAATCATGTCTCATTATGTTATTGGTTGATGATCTCTTTGTGACAATCGTTCAGTTTCATTCACGTTCACAATCCACGCTATAGCAAAAGTGCTATTAGCATTTGCGAAGAGGTGCTCTCGACCCTCAACACTTCCTCCCTTGCGATCGCCCATCTGCGTGCCTTCTCGTCCATGCGCTTTCCGAAGCACGGCATCGCGGCCGTTGCATCCATCCCGCCTTGCGAAGCAGAGTTTTGACCCGCATCTCTCTTTTCTGCACTAGTTTAGGAAACCCAAAATCAAAGCCCCTATTTTTCCTTTAATTAACTCTTGTAATTATTTTCTCAATCCGAAGAGTCAAACTAACCACGCGCATTCCTTGAGAGACGATATTCGGGGACGTACTCCCAACTTTATTACTTGTGCGACCGGTGCACTTGCCGAACACGCATCATTCACTGCAAAGTAGAATTATAGGTTGAGTTAAGAAAGAAAGAGGGATAAAAGGAATGGAAGACCGAGCGAACTAAGTACCTCAAGCTCGGCCTTAATGGCCTTGTTTTCTTGCATATATCTACGCAATAATATTCCCATTTGATGGCAGAAAACCTCATGCCTAAGGGCAGTTTGCGAACACATATCAGGGATAAGACTGTCTTCCCAGTTGTAGACCTCCTTGAAGTTCTCTTCGTTGTATAAGGCAGTCGAGACCGCACCAGCATGGCGGGATAGAGCGCCACCCCAGTTCGGGAGGCATGTTGAAACTCCCATGCGCTTACCCTTTTCATCCCACTTCATCAGTGGTCTTCCCATAACATCGGTCATGGAGCACCTATAACCATACACGTCAAAGGCTTTATCCTTGTAGTTCTAAGATCCAGCGGTCCAGGTTTGATACCGATCCTGATCTGTCTTCAGCCTCTTCTCCCTTTGAGTGAGCTCACCATCCGGAGCGTAAGGTAAGGTCGGAGGTATCTGTAAGATCGCTGCAGAAGAGGAGCTTCATTATAAGAATTAGAGATCTATCAAGAAGCGGTCTAAACATCGAGGTCGGAAAAGCTCACTGTGCTTCCGTTTGATGAAAGAAACTTGCGACCAAAGTACTATGTAGTGCTCGAGATCGGCTTTGCGGTCTTTCAACATCTCCTTAATCTTATCTTCAACATCAGAGAGGGATTTCGGCTTTTGAAAGATCGATTCATCTCGACACTTGGGATAAGTCCGGAGACCGCCCAATTTTCCCTGAAAAATCAAAAATCTCTCCGCCCAGTTGGAAACCTTATTAGGAAGGTTCACAACTTTTAGACCGCTGCAGGTGAAATATAGGAGACCCTTAAAATCTTCTCTCCTAGAACCCTCCTTCAACATCTTCAAAGTAAAAAGGGATCTAAACAGATCTAGCGTAAATCTCACTTTAACTGATCTCAAATAGAAGATATAAGTAAAGATCAGCGCAATAGAGTTGGGCGGGAGCTGTCCGGGGACAAGACCAAAAAACTTAAAAATTTTCTTTATCTCCCACGACAATGGAAGGCAAAAACCGTGGTTAAAGTGGTCGATCGGAATTGCGACCTCATCTTTTCCACAATGATTAAGGCGTTCACCTGTGGCGGGCAAACGAATCATTATCTGAGAACTCATTGGGTTCTCCTTCAAAAATTCATGAAACTCAGCTTGAGAAAGGCGACAAGGTCGCTGCTCAGATTCGATGAATATCTTACAGGCACCAGCTCGCGCAGAAACCATTGCTTAAGAAATTTCAGACCGCTTGAATGAAGAATGCTAAAGAGGCGTATCAAATGAGACCACCAACCTGGTATTTATAGTTCAAAGGGCAATCAAGGCATAGTCATTACAAAATTATGAGTGAAAAGACCGCGATCTCAAATCGCGTGATTTCAGTAAAACTAAAAGTTTTTTCAGAACGCATATCATAAACGTTGGAAGGAGTTTAGGAATCAGAGATCAAAGCAAGGACTAAGCGAAATATAAGCACCAGATCGAGCGATCTGAGGATAAGAAAATATAACCTAGGGTTAAAATGAGTTGAAAAAATAAAAGACTTTAAAATCCCCAAAATAAGATCCTCAGATATTAGAAAACTAGTGGTAGCTGTATCATCACACACACAAATTATTATAAGTCATTTCAAATGATCCTTCTTTTTTCCATGATAAGCAACCCTGTTTTGGAGTTTGTTGACCGCAGTAAGGGTCATACAGATGCCAGTGTTAGCATCAACGACATATCGCTGAAGATCGCCTACATCCAGTCTCAACTCTTCTCCGTTGATAAGTTCTTCCTGGTCCGCATGATCTTCGATAGGAGCAGATGATGCCCCTGCAAACAAGGGGGCAAGAGGTCCCGACCTCAGTTGGGAAAAGGCAGTGTACAAAGCATCAGCTTTCCCTTTGAAGAAAATTGCCTCTTCTTTCGCTTCGCGGAGCTTCTCGCGAGGAGCGACGTTTTCCTCTTCAAGCTTTTTCTTGCCATCTCTTTCTCAATGTTCGAGTTACCTCCGTTGATCGGTCAGTTTTTTATCATACTGAGTCGTGATCGCGCGAACTTCTTTAACAGCATTCTCTTTCAATGACGTGGCTTCCAACAACGTCTCGTCCTTCTCCAACAATCTTCTCTCGAGCTCCCTCTCGCGGGTTTGAAAAATATGAACAACCTGCATAAGCGAGGATGCGAGTACGGGAGGTGGAGGTAAGTCGACCTGGGGAGAGACCAATCTAGTCCCTTCCAACGACCTTTGAGCCTCCTCATCTTCTCCTACAATCAGAAAAGTATGTTGGTCAAACGACGATCATAGAAAGAGGAAAACAAAATACCACGACCATACTTGGGAAAGTGGAAATAGAGTAATCAGGGAAGTGATCCTGAGCGGTTTTTGAAGCCATAGGAGCGACGGTCATATTCAGGCGGTCTGAAGGTCTTCGACGCTCAAGGTCAATCTTTTTTAAATATTTTTTCTGAAATTTTTCTCCTTCTTTTCTTCGCCTTTTCAACTCTTCAAAACGAAGGAGAATGTCGTCGGTCTCAATAAGAACAATCCCACATTGACGAACCGGAGATTGAGGTCTAATGAAAATAGGGAGGGAAATATCAGGAGCAACAATCAGGGAAAGCTTACCAGACCGGATCGCGGCAATTGCAACCGCGCGATATGCAGCCTGCCTCGCCAGCTCAGTATTTTCTTCTTCCCCTTTCTCCCCCTCTTGATCTTCTTCTTCTCTTTCGCAATCCTCTTTTTCACTCTCTATTATTTCACCTTCTTCATTCTTCCCCTGGGCAGTATCCAGGAGTGTTTCGGTCTCAGTTGAGACCGCTATAGCTTCCTTAAAAACTTTTCCCCTTTTTCTTCTTTTTCCTTCTTCTGACCCAGTTCCAAGAAATCTCTTTCTCTTCCTTTCTCTTTTCTTTTCTTTGGCTTTTTTAACTCGTTCTCCCCCCCCTTTCCTTCTTCCTCTTCTTTTTCTGCACTCTTATCATCTCCTAAATCTGCGACCTGATCGTTATGTTGAGGGACCTCATCTTCGACTAAAGCGGTCTCGTTCCTAAGATTCGCATTCTCCTTGCCAAAAATAGCCAGCTCCTTTGAAGGGTCCCCTCCTTCTTCTCTCTCAGAGTCTTTTTTCTTCTCTTCCTCTCTTTCTCTCTTCTTCTTCTCAGCTTCTCCTTGCCACTGTATCTCAGCATCAAGAGAGGCCCTAGATTGTTTATCTATCTGCTCCATCCTTCGTCTCTCCAGATTAGCCCGATCCAGTTGACCCTCGGTCTTAACTAAAATAGGAGCAGCTGGAGTGATGTTCCCAGGATCAAGCAGAGACAAAGAGGCCGCATTCTCAAAAGGGTCGAGGGACTGACAAAAAAGAAAAGATTAGTAAAAAGCATTTAAAAGAAGCCTTGAGATCGCGGCTACCTACAAAGGAGCGATCTCAAGAGGCTCGGCAGGAAATAGAATACCAGCAGGCTTGACTTCAGGAATTTTGGCAAGAAGCTTCTTCTTCGCAAAATCTTGGTCTTTTATCTGTTGTCTCATTTTGATAGCTAAAGATACCTGCTTTTTGAGACCGACCGAAATCTCTTCTGGAGTTGCTCCGGCTATCTGGATTGGAGCCTCAGTTTTCTTTGAGGAATCGACTATCAGAACTTTAGTTCGATCAAGCTCGGCGGGCTTCAAAGGTGAATCTGTAATACTCACAAAGCTTGAAGATGATAATGGAGGAGTCCGCACCGACGTGTCTCCTATAGAGATGTCCTTGTCTACTCTTTGTAAAGGTTCAGTTACGGACGTATTCTTCATAGGTAATTTAATCATTTTATCTTTTTAAGTAAAAATTTCCCTGAAGTAGCGGCAGGGATAACTCCTTTCTCAGATGTCACGCTCTTTAGTAAACCCATGATCAGTACAGCAGCTGCGAACTCAAGACAAAGACCGCTCAAGGGAGAAATTAATCTCAGGGAAGGCAAAATATAGATATGAATGAAAGCTCCTAAGGTCTATTTATAGCCCAAGCGAAAAATATTAAAATATTCAAGAGCTTTGCGATCTCCGCGGGCTGGAAATAACATTTCCTAAGCTCCTCAGAACTTGGAAATGTGCGGGGATTATGTTCGCCCGATAGATCGCAAATAAGTTTTTTAAGGGAGTTCGCATGGTCTCAGCTTCTGAGACCGCCCAGTTCAGACATCTTGCATAAGGGAATGGGCTTCACAAGTTTGGTTATCGGCCTCCTCTTCGTGATCGCGGGGTCCGAATTTCTTTACTCTTCCAGCTGCAACAAGGCAGGTATCTTCTCACCTCAGCTCAGTTATCTGAAATCCTGGGCAGCCCGTAATTCTAGGAACTACCCGTTTGGGCAGTTCCTGAGCCTATAAATAGGGGGTACGACTTGTAAGACCCCCCCCCCCCTCCGGAACACAAAACACGGCCGAGGGAAGTCTTATGCCCAGGACAGCCGCCTTGCCGAAGCGCCAGCTCACGGGCTAGCCTCCTCCACAAGACGCCTATCCTGCCGGCTAACAAATATCATCAATGCCAACCCATCATATAAAATAAAACAAGAAGCCACCAGATATATATATCCGCATAAGTACAGTCCAAATACACACCAAACGAGTGTATGATATCAGAGTAACAAAAGAAAAGGCCTCAAGGGCTACAACAAAACTCGCTCACATCTGTCACTGACGGCTGCGATGGTATCGTGGTATCCGTCCCTGTCGTCCCGGCCGGACTATCCGTCTCCAGCGCCGTGTGCTGCTGCTCCAGGTTGCGCTGCCGCTCCAGGATGGGCTCCTAAAAAGGGGACGTAGCAACCGTTAGTCATAAAGACTAAGTGGCTTCACATTCGCTCCCCCGACGACTCCAAGGCACCGGGCGGAAAGAAAGAAAAGGAGCTGCAATATTAGCAATAATAAACAAGCAGGTGACAGGTAATAGTTGTTCATATGTGTCGGTTGTTTAAGTGCCCACGCACTTTCCATATCACTATCCAATATGTTCGTAAGCATAAAAGTAGCAGTGGTTATATATATTTGCAAGTATAAGTAGCAACAGACATAAGCAGAGTATTAGAAAACTGAATTTAACTTAACTTATAAGGATGCCCATACAAGCTTATAAGTCAAGGGTCTGCGTATAAATGTAACTCATCATATAAGGATGCCCATACAAGTTTATATGATGAGGTTCCAATGCGGTGCAATGCAATGATTATGATATGAATGCGGTGCAATGCAATGATTATGATATAAGGACTGACTCATGTACGATTGCTATGTCGACATAGACATTTAGTTCCCACTTTTCGAGGGTAGCTAACCACTCAGGCGCCCCCCGTCGTGGCCAGACGGTGGCAGTGGCACGGGCTTCGCCACTACTAGGAGGGTATGAACACTACCGGTCCTAGGCCTATGTACGCCTCGACGCTCTTGCTCATAGCGGAGTCCCTGCGTACTACCCGCATTCATGCGGGGTCATCAAGACGCGGAGGGGATCTATTGGGTAGATGGACACCAAGACATTCCAACCCAACCGGTCTGAGTCTAACTGCCGGCTTCTGTCGGTGTCACGACTAGCGAGCCCGTAGACCCGCCACACCCTATCCTCCCACGAGGATCTATACCACCATGCGCAATTATGTTTACCTACGTAGTTTGAACACACCATGCGTGCTATCGAGCACCAAGGACTCGCTCCACGAGCCTTACCACCTTCCGCCTCGCGCTGCAATAATCGATGCTAATTCGCATCCAAGTCCCCCAACAACTGGGTCCTTTCCTTTTCACCACCGGCTATAACTATAACTTGTGACCCGCACTAAGTTAACCGTGCCGCCCGTTCCGAGTTGATTACTCGTGTGCAGTAGCGTGCGCATAACATGGACACTATTAAACCAATCCATAGGACTATGGACTACTTGCGCACATGATGGCATAACATATTATTTAACTATGGAATCTATTCAAGCCAAGCTACTGGACTTCCACCATCGGTCGTAATTAATCAGCAATCCTATAACAAAGGATTATTTACCATCTCCCCCAAATGGAGATGAGATCATTTCAAGCATCAATGATCACATGTATAATTAAAATTCCTCTAACAGGGATCTGTTTCTCATTCCAAGCATTAATGATCATATATATATAAGTATATATATATATTGAACTCCCCTGACAGGGAACTAATAAAGGAAATCCCATAGGAAATTTAGGCAGCCACCACCTCTCCTCCCATGCACCCTCACAAGGCCACCACGTCTCACGAAACCAATGTCCCACGTTCGTATTGAAGCGGGGAGTCGATTGGGGGCATTTTCGCGGTGAACGACGCCCTACGGGGAAAACCCTAACACGGCCTCAACCTACGAAACTTCATTTCGCTCCCAAATCGACTCAATTGAGTTCGATATCTCGCCTAGGGGGTCTAAGATACTAGCACCAAGGGAGAGTGGTCGGAAGTCACCTGAATCCGGGCCGACGATCGCGGCGGCATGACGGCGCTTGGACGAACTCAACTCTTCCCAAGCTAGCTCTTCTTCGAACGGACGTACGAGCTTCTCCACGAATTTTCTTGGCCAAAACCCTAAGTGGGGTGGGGGAGAGGTGGAGACAGAGAATGAGAAAGAGAGGGAGGAAGATGGAGCTCTGGGAAGAAGATGATGAAGAAGAAGAAGAGAAAATGAGATGGCTCGGCCCTTTCTTTTTGGTTTGCATTAATAGGCCTTGGGACTCCAAACATAGGTGTCATCTCCTTATTGGACTTTATTCCATTGGCTCCCCAAGATAAAATAAACAAATAGCAGCCAGGCTATTTTTCTCTCGGGAATGTGTTAAGCTTTCCCGTTCGACGTTCGTCGAACGGGAGCAGCTCCCCGTTCGTCGATCGTTGAACGAGAGCTTTTCTAGCTTAGCGCTCCCCGTTCGACATTCGTCGAACGGGAGCAGCTCCCCGTTCGTCGATCGACGGACGGGAGCTTCTCTAACTGAGCGCTCCCCGTTCGACATTCGTCGAACGGGAGCAGCTCCCCGTTCGTCGATCGACGAACGAGAGCTTCTTTAGCTGAGCGCTCCCCGTTCGACATTCGTCGAACGGGAGCAGCTCCCCGTTCGTCGAACGACGAACGGGATGATCTTAGCTGAGCGCTCCCCGTTCGACATTCGTCGAACGGGAGCGCTCCCCGTTCGTCGATCGACGAACGGGAGCCCTTTTCGCTGAACGCTCCCCGTTCGACATTCGTCGAACGGGAGCGCTCCCCGTTCGTCGAACGACGAACGGGAGCCCTTTTTGCTGAACGCTCCCCGTTCGACATTCGTCGAACGGGAGCGCTCCCCGTTCGTCGAGCGACGAACGGGAGCAGCTTGCGTTCGACGAATTTGACGAATTCGTCGAACGGAAGCTGCTAGCCTAGAATTTTCATCAGCAACAGCCATATCTGCTCCTCCAGGATTGGGATGTTACAAATCCTATAAATGAAAAAAATAGTTTCGCCCCCGAAATTTAGGTTGGGGTCACGAGGGTCACATAAACCATAGCAACAACACAGTAGAGAACCACCCATAGACCATAGCAGCAGGTCTATTCTGAATACCAACAGAAGTTGTAAATGGTGAAAACCACAGCAGCAGGTCTATTCTGAACACAAAATAAAGTGCTAGCCTAACTTTCCTGGAGTGCAAACCCCAAACAACACTATAATGGGGTTACTAATAACCATAGATTTCTTAGTTTATAAACCAAAACTTTTCCTGGGGCATAACCTCAAAACAGCCCCATCAGTAAAGTTAATAAGAAGGAAAAGAAAAAACCAAATCCTTTCCTGGAGCATAACCTCAACACACAATACCATTTTGAAAATCAATAAAAGAGAGAGCCCAGGTAACAAAATTTCACGTATATATGTGTATATGTACACATGTGTATGCTCCAAACCCATCCATCCAACCCAGCATAACTACAGAAGAGATTAGCAGTTACAACTAATAACTCTTACCTATATGTGTATAGATATGTTTAATCCCAAACCTGTAGGGCATAGCAAAACCAAGAAGGGGATGGATAAGCCTACAAGGCTTCTACTTGGGTTTAGCGCATATTCATATGATACTAAGTTTAGGCTATGGTATTAAATCAAGGTATGGCAAACAAGTTTAGGCCATACCTGGGGAAAACAATCCCGGGTAATGCTGCCGCATAAGGTCCATCGGCTCCCAAGTGTATTCCTCTCGTCCATGGTTGGACCACAACACTTTCACCAACGGAACCCTCTTTCTCCGCAGCACTCTGGTCTCGGTGTCTACTATCCGCAAAGGCTCCAGTAGGACAGACCTGTCGGTCTCCACAGGACCAGACGTAGCTACCACATGCTGATCAGGGCGAAGCAAGGCCCTCCGAAGGGAGGACACATGGAAGACGTCGTGTAAATTCTCCAATTCTGGCGGTAACATCAATCGATAAGCTAAGGGGCCAATCCGCTCCAGGATGGTATAAGGCCCCATATAATGAGGGCTGAGCTTTTTCCTTCCCCGAACCCGAGACACACCGTGCATCGGCCTGATCTTCAAGAACACTTTGTCCCCAACATGGAACTCCACTGCCCTGTGCTTTTTGTCATAATATTTTGCCTGCCGGCTCTGCGCTTCAAGCATGCGGTCTCGTATCAGTCTGACCATCTCGTCGGTATCATCGATGAATTTCACCCCTAGCGCCTTCGGGTCCTCATCTTGGACCCAAGACAAAGGTGTCCTTTACCTTCTTCCATACAATGCCGCATAAGGAGCCATGCCAATGCTCGCCTGGTGACTGTTATTATACGAGAACTCCACCAAGGGCAGGAGTCTCTCCCATGGCTCTCCTCGATCTAAAACACAAAGGCGCAACAAATCTTCCAGGGTCCTGATCGTCCGCTCAGACTGACCATCCGTCTGAGGGTGGAAGGCCGTGCTAAAGGTCAAACGGGAACCCAAATAAGCCTGCACTGCTTTCCACTCCCTGGAGGTAAAGCGACCGTCACGGTCCGAAACGATCGTTTTGGGCACTCCATGATAGCGAACAAACTGCTCGACGAAGAGTCTTACCAACACATCAACATGCGAATCCTTCCTCATCGGTATAAACCTTGCGACCTTCGTCAGACGGTCCACGATCACCCAAACAGAGTCACTCCCGGAGCGGGAACGAGGCAGCCCGTGAACGAAATCCATGGATATGTCTTCAAACTTCCACTCGGGAATGGACAACGGCTGCAGCAACCCCACCGGACTCCTACACTCTGCCTTTACCTTCTGGCACGCCTCGCAGTGAGTGACGAAATAAGTGACATCCTTCTTCATCCCAGGCCAAAACATCATCCTTCGCAGATCAGTGTACATATTGACAATCCCGGGGTGCACCGAGTATTTTGTGCAGTGAGCTTCCTTCATAATGTCCTCTCGAATTCCTCCACCTGCGGGTATGTATAACCTGCCACGGAAGTGAACCAGATCCTCTTGCATGGTGTATTCCTCCGCAGAACCAGCCTCCACTGCTCGAAGAATAGGTTCCAGGGCAACATCTTTCCTCTGCTCTGCTCGAATGCGATCTCGGATATCACAAACTATGCTCATCGCGGACATGTACTCGGCAAAAACCTCTGGATCGGCTTTAGACACGAGCGTGATCTACATTTCCTCGAGCATCCTTACCAACTCCATGGCCATCAGCCGTGACTCCGGACTGGATGTCCTCCTGCTCAAAGCATCGGCCACCGAATTTGCCTTCCCTGGGTGATAGTTTAGCGTGTAATCATAGTCACACAGGAACTCGATCCACCGCCGTTGCCTCAAATTCAGATCCTTCTGGGTGTGTATGTACTTCAAATTCTTGTGGTCGGTGAATATCTCGCAGTGGACCCCATATAGATAGTGTCTCCAAATCTTCAAAGCAAATATCACTGCACCCAGCTCCAGATCATGCACCGGATAGTTTACTTTGTGCTTCTTAAGCTGCCTCGACGCATAAGCAATCACGTGGTCGTACTGCATCAGTACGACACCCATCCCCTGCAAGGACGCATCCGTGTAAATTTGAAATCCTTCTCTACCAGACGGAAGAGTAAGGACCGGGGCTGAGGTGAGGCAATCCTTCAGCTCCTGAAATGCGGCCTCACACTCAGGCGACCACACGAACGACACCTCCTTTCTGGTCAGCTTAGTGAGCGGGAGAGCAATCTTCGAGAACCCCTCGACAAATTTGTGGTAGTACCCGGCAAGCCCCAAAAAGCTGCGCACATCTGCGGCTGACTTCAACGGCTGCCATTCCTTCACAGCACGAACCTTAGCAGGATCTACGACCAATCCCGCACCGCTGATAACATGACCCAAGAAGGCCACCTTGCGGAGCCAGAACTCGCACTTGCCAAATTTTGCGAACAACTGATGCTCCCTCAGTTTTGCCAACACCAGCTCTAGATGCTTCCAATGGTCCAGTAATGACTTCGAATAAACCAAGATGTCGTCGATGAATACGATCACGAAGTCGTCCAGATAAGGCGCAAACACCCTGTTCATCAGGCTCATGAACGCAGAGGGTGCATTAGTGAGCCCAAAGGGCATAACCGTAAATTCATACAACCCGTACCTCGAGCTGAAAGCAGTCTTCTGGATATCCTCCTCCTGAATCCTCAACTGATAATAGCCAGAGCGCAAGTCGAGCTTGGAGAACCATTGCGCTCCTTCCAACTGATCAAAGAGTTCGTCGATTCACGGCAGGGGATAAGTGTTCCGGACCGTCAGTCGGTTGAGCTCCCGATAATCTATGCACAAGCGGAGCGAACCGTCCTTCTTCTTCACGAACAGAACCGGGGCTCCCCAGGGTGACAAGCTAGGACGAACGAACCCTGAGTCCACCAATTCTTGCAGTTGTACACGGAACTCTGCTAGCTCCTTGGGCGCCATTCTGTACGGGGCCCGTGAAACAGGGTTAGCTCCCGGTACCAGCTTAATTTGGAAGTCTACCTCCCTAGGTGGGGGTAATCCGGGTAGTTTTTCGGGGAAAACATCCGGAAAATCCCGGACTACCGGTACATCCTTCAATTCAGGCCCTATCTCCTTCATCTCAAAACAGATCACGAACACCTCATCGCCTTGCTCGTGAGCCTTCACAACCTGTATAGAAGACAACAAGTTTCGTGATACGGGTCTTATACCTTGAATTACCACCTCTGAGTCATCATGCCTCAACGTAATCCGCTTCGCCACACAGTCGATCTTCGCGTGATTCCAGTGCAACCACGTCATGCCCAATATTAGATCAAGGTCGGGCATCCGCAACACTGTTGCCGGTGTCTCAAATTGCTTCCCACCGATGGATATTACCAAGCTGCACCTGGAGGTAGATCGTATCTCCGAGCCATCCGGAAGGCGCACCCTCCTGAGGGCTCCCCTGAAGCACTGTACTGCATCCAGTTCATTCACAAATTCTTCTGATACGAACGAATGAGTGGCACCCGTGTCAAAAAGAGTAAGAGCGGGTTTACCGCAAACGAGCACGGTACCTGGGGTTAAAATCATGCGAACTTAAGCACCTTAGTTATGAAACGAGGAAAATACAAACATAATTACCTGTGATGACCTCCTGCGGGTCTCGCTCCTGAGCTAGATCCAAAGCGTATACCTGCTCCCGAGCAGGTCTGGGGTTCCTACCCTGCTGACCCTGTCCTCGACCTCGGCCTCTTCCTCGCTGCGCTGCCGGAGGAGCCATGGGGCGATTCGGAGCGTTTCCTTGCAGCTGCGGGCAGTATCTCCGAATGTGGCCGGGCTGGTTGCAATGATAACACACCACTCGAAAGTGCTCTCTCGGCGGCTGAAGCGCCTGGCCCTGATGTGGTGGGGGCAATGGTAGCGGTCGCGCTGGCTGCTCCAACCTGAAGTTTGGGCGAAGATGCCCGCCATCTCTCCGCTGGCCTCTGTCTCCGCCCCTGGTGTTCTGCCTCCTCCTGAATTTGGGCCCCGCCTCCATCACTTCCTATGCGGGCCTCTTATTCCTGGCCTGGACCCCCAAGTGGTCCGCCTCCAACTTCTGTGCCGTCTCTATAATCTGCGCGAGGCTCGAATTGGCGACGAAGAGGAGAGCCTGCCTCAGAGGATCTCGCAGACCCTTGTAGAACCGCTTCGCGTACCCGCGATCATCTAAATCATAAGAGTCTGCGAATCTGGCTAAGTGCTGAAATTCCCGCTGGTACTCGACCACCGATCTCGACCCCTGCTTCAGCTGCAGAAATCTCTCCTCAAGCTCGTCCCTGGCCGTAGAAGAGACAAAGTTCTCCAGGAACGTGTCCGCAAACTCGTCCCAGCTTATGTCCAGGTGGTTGCGTCCTTCGAAGGTGGAGCCCATCAAGGACTTCCACCACCTTTTCGCATGTAGATCCAAGGCCGTGACTGCCAATGTGACTGCCATGTTGCTCGGGCAACGGATCCCTGCCAGTAACTCCTGCACTCTATCCAGCCACTCCTCTGTCTGAACTGCGGACTCCGTCCCATGGTAGGTGGGAGGGGAGAGAGCACGGAAGGTGTTCAACCAATTGGAGCTTGGGGCCTGCGGCTGCACCGGCATCTGCTGAGACCTGAAGGCATCCAGGATTGCCGTCAGAGTCTGGCCTAGCTCTGATTGTTGAAAAGGAGTAGGTACTGGAGGCACGGGAGTGGCCGTCGCCGGTTCTGAATGTACCGGAATCTACATGCAAGATAGATGTTGGGGTTAGGTTGGCTATTCGAGCGAAGGTAATAGACATACTTAATGCGAATTACACATGGGCACACCACTGCTTCCGCTCATTCAGTTTGTCTTCAAACTGAAGAGGTGAGAGGGGTGCACCATGCGGAAGTGGACTTCTTAACCTCAGGATCGTTGCAAGCTGATACCATTTGTAAGACCCCCCCCCCCCCCCCCCCCCCCCCCCCCCCTCCGGAACACAAAACACGGCCGAGGGAAGTCTTATGCTCAGGACAGCCGCCTTGCCGAAGCGCCAGCTCACGGGCTAGCCTCCTCCACAAGACGCCTATCCTGCCGGCTAACAAATATCATCAATGCCAACCCATCATATAAAATAAAACAAGAAGCCACCAGATATATATATCCGCATAAGTACAGTCCAAATACACACCAAACGAGTGTATGATATCAGAGTAACAAAAGAAAAGGCCTCAAGGGCTACAACAAAACTCGCTCACATCTGTCACTGACGGCTGCGATGGTATCGTGGTATCCTGCCCTGTCGTCCCGGCCGGACTATCCGTCTCCAGCGCCGTGCGCTGCTACTCCAGGTTGCGCTGCCGCTCCAGGATGCGCTCCTAAAAAGGGGACGTAGCAACTATTAGTCATAAAGACTAAGTGGCTTCACATCCGCTCCCCCGGCGACTCCAAGGCACCGGGCGGAAAGAAAGAAAAGGAGCTGCAATATTAGCAATAATAAACAAGCAGGTGACAGGTAATAGTTGTTCATATGTGTCGGTTGTTTAAGTGCCCACGCACTTTCCATATCACTATCCAATATGTTCGTAAGCATAAAAGTAGCAGTGGTTATATATATTTGCAAGTATAAGTAGCAACAGACATAAGCAGAGTATTAGAAAACTGAATTGAACTTAACTTATAAGGATGCCCATACAAGCTTATAAGTCAAGGGTCTGCGTATAAAGGTAACTCATCATATAAGGATGCCCATACAAGTTTATATGATGAGGTTCCAATGCGGTGCAATGCAATGATTATGATATGAATGCGGTGCAATGCAATGATTATGATATAAGGACTGACTCATGTACGATTGCTATGTCGACATAGACATTTAGTTCCCACTTTTCGAGGGTAGCTAACCACTCAGGCGCCCCCCGTCGTGGCCAGACGGTGGCAGTGCACGGGCTTCGCCACTACTAGGAGGGTATGAACACTACCGGTCCTAGGCCTATGTACGCCTCGACGCTCTTGCTCATAGCGGAGTCCCTGCGTACTACCCGCATTCATGCGGGGTCTTCAAGACGCGGAGGGGATCTATTGGGTAGATGGACACCAAGACATTCCAACCCAACCGGTCTGAGTCTAACTGCCGGCTTCTGTCGGTGTCACGACTAGCAAGCCCGTAGACCCGCCACACCCTATCCTCCCACGAGGATCTATACCACCATGCGCAATTATGTTTACCTACGTAGTTTGAACACACCATGCGTGCTATCGAGCACCAAGGACTCGCTCCACGAGCCTTACCACCTTCCGCCTCGCGCGGCAATAATCGATGCTAATTCGCATCCAAGTCCCCCAACAACTGGGTCCTTTCCTTTTCACCACCGGCTATAACTATAACTTGTGACCCGCACTAATTTAACCGTGCCGCCCGTTCCGAGTTGATTACTCGTGTGTAGTGGCGTGCGCATAACATGGACACTATTAAACCAATCCATAGGACTATGGACTACTTGCGCACATGATGGCATAACATATTATTTAACTATGGAATCTATTCAAGCCAAGCTACTGGACTTCCACCATCGGTCGTAATTAATCAGCAATCCTATAACAGAGGATTATTTACCATCTCCCCCAAATGGAGATGAGATCATTTCAAGCATCAATGATCACATGTATAATTAAAATTCCCCTAACAGAGATCTGTTTCTCATTCCAAGCATTAATGATCATATATATATAAGTATATATATATTGAACTCCACTGACAGGGAACTAATAAAGGAAATCCCATAGGAAATTTAGGCAGCCACCACCTCTCCTCCCATGCACCCTCACAAGGCCACCACCTCTCACGAAACCAACGTCCCACGTTCGTATTGAAGCGGGGAGTCGATTGGGGGCATTTTCGCGGTGAACGACGCCCTACGGCGAAAACCCTAACGCGGCCTCAACCTACGGAACTTCATTTCGCTCCCAAATCGACTCAATTTAGTTCGATATCTCGCCTAGGGGGTCTAAGATACTAGCACCAAGGGAGAGGGGTCGGAAGTCACCTGAATCCGGGCCGACGATCGCGGCGGCATGACGGCGCTTGGACGAACTCAACTCTTCCCAAGCTAGCTCTTCTTCGAACGGACGTACGAGCTTCTCCACGAATTTTCTTGGCCAAAACCCTAAGTGGGGTGGGGGAGAGGTGGAGACAGAGAATGAGAAAGAGAGGGAGGAAGATGGAGCTCTGGGAAGAAGATGATGAAGAAGAAGAGAAAATGAGATGGCTCGGCCCTTTCTTTTTGGTTTGCATTAATAGGCCTTGGGACTCCAAACATAGGTGTCATCTCCTTATTGGACTTTATTCCACTGGCTCCCCAAGATAAAATAAACAAATAGCAGCCAGGCTATTTTTCTCTCGGGAATGTGTTAAGCTTTCCCGTTCGACGTTCGTCGAACGGGAGCAGCTCCCCGTTCGTCGATCGTTGAACGGGAGCTTTTCTAGCTTAGCGCTCCCCGTTCGACATTCGTCGAACGGGAGCAGCTCCCCGTTCGTCGATCGACGAACGGGAGCTTCTCTAGCTGAGCGCTCCCCGTTCGACATTCGTCGAACGGGAGCAGCTCCCCGTTCGTCTATCGACGAACGAGAGCTTCTCTAGCTGAGCGCTCCCCGTTCGACATTCGTCGAACGGGAGCAGCTCCCCGTTCGACATTCGTCGAACGGGAGCAGCTCCCCGTTCGACATTCGTCGAACGGGAGCAGCTCCCCGTTCGTCGAACGACGAACGGGATGATCTTAGCTGAGCGCTCCCCGTTCGACATTCGTCGAACGGGAGCGCTCCTCGTTCGTCGATCGACGAACGGGAGCCCTTTTCGCTGAACGCTCCCCGTTCGACATTCGTCGAACGGGAGCGCTCCCCATTCGTCGAACGACGAACGGGAGCCCTTTTTGCTGAACGCTGCCCGTTCGACATTCGTCGAACGGGAGCGCTCCCCGTTCGTCGAGCGACGAACGGGAGCAGCTTGCGTTCGACGAATTCGACGAATTCGTCGAACGGAAGCTGCTAGCCTAGAATTTTCATCAGCAACAGCCATATCTGCTCCTCCAGGATTGGGATGTTACAGGGCTTTCTTAGAGAACGACGGGGGGATTGAGTCAATTTACAGAAATAGGCCGTCTTATTTTCAGCTTGCTCTCTTTTCTTTTGCCCGGTCCGCTTCTAGCTTCCTATAATCTTTAATCTTTTATCTCTTTCACTTAGAGCCGTCTCCTAGTCAGAGTCCCTTCATCACTTCCTACCTGCCATATTCCGACCCCAAGTAACCAACAGTCCCAAGTTTTCCCCCGAGTTCAAGTGTAAGTTGTGGAGGTGCAATTTTTTCATCAACACTTAACAGTCAACTTATTAAGCTCATGGTAATCTTTACGAACAATACTGGTGCGCTCCACGGCAGAGCTAGGCGTAGTATATCCATACTCTAACAACTCCTGCAACTGAACCTTTAGCTCGGCTAGTTCCTTTGGTGTCATCCTAAATGGAGGACGTGACACTGACTTTGCAACTGGTACCAACTCTATTATGAAATCGATTTTGCGCTGAGGGTGTGCTCCCAAAAGCTCATCGGGGAACACATATTCAAACTCTGCCACCACAGACACTTCAATAATTGTTAACTTCGTGGAGAGAATATCCAACAAAGTTACAAATGCCTAGCCTCCCTGGCTCACCCCACACAACATTTGCATGGCAGAAATTTGGGAGCAAGCCAATCTGCTAAGGCCCTCGAACTTGAACTCTGCTCTACCTTCGCTTGTTAGGGTCACCACCTTAGACTGGAAGTAAATACTGGCTCGTTGCTCTGCAAGCCAATTCATCCCCAAGATTTGATGCAGGCTACGCTCTCCGACACGATCGCTACGAATACGCACGCGTTCCCTCTCAACGCTCCCAAATTTTACGCTCGCAGAAAAATACTCGTAGCATACACGCAACGCAATAATTATAAATTAGATGCTAACGTAAGGGTAGTCACGCCGTTAGAGGTTGAATAGATGGCTATAGGCCAATATTCTTCCCGACTAAAAGGACCCACCCGGTCCGAACAAGCTTGAGTTGTACCAAAAGAGATCCACCAAAAATTATGATTTCAAAAGGGTAGATCTCTCCCAACAAAAAGTCGAGGTTCGCCAATCCTCTTCGAAAATTAGAAGAAATAAGAAGAGCGCAAAAATCGATCGAAGAAAAACACAATTATTCAAGTGATTCGAAAATCACGCCAAAATTACCATCACAAGAAATTAACAAGAGGGAAATCTCACGAGTAGAAATTTCGTTACCCCGCTTGAGATGGGATTATCCTCAAGCATGCACTCGCCCAAATCGTTCTTCAATGGATCCACTGTATCCGCGTCGAATGGAGAGAAACTCGTTCGCCTTCGTTGCTTCACGCCGGATTTGATTCCACGAAATCACGTCCCTTTTCTTCTTCTTTCTTCACCTTGGCCGAAATCTTCCCAAGAGGAGGAAGAATAGGAGAGGGAGAGGGGAGATGGCCAAAACTTGCCACAGAGGGGGAGGAGGAAGAGGTTGGCCGGCGGCCAAGAGGAAAGAGGCAAGGGGAAGGGGCGGCCAAGAAAGAGGAGGGCCGAAATTCTTAGAGGGAAAGAGAGAGAGAGGGGGAAACCGAAAGAGGGGATTGAAATTTTAGGATTCAATTTTTTTATCATTCAATAATCATCTCATTACAATATATGGCCTATTTATAGGCTACACCACTCAATCTCCTCCAAGATATAATTCTAAAATTAGATGCTCAAAAATAGTCCATCATGAATGCAGAATAACTTATGGCTACATGCAGCCCAAATCAAATAACGAAAATAAGGAAATATATAATCCCTAATTAAACAAAATAAACCTCACTAAATGCAGACCAAAATATAAATCAACATGATAATGATAATTAATAATTATAATAGAATAATTATAATTATTATTTATCTAAATACAGACCAAAATAAAAAATAAACATGATAATAATATTTAATAATTTATAATTGAATAATTATAACTTAAAATTCCTTGCGGCGATGGCGTTCTTCAAAAGGGGCGGCGATGGCGTGCACCATATTTGTCGTCGCGGCATCGACCATCATAATCTTGAAATGTGATGTTGCGGCATCGTCCATCCGAGTCTTCAAATGTAGTGTTGCGGCAACGATCAAAATAATGCGTCAAGTCGCCATCGTCAAGGAACTGGTCACGAACATATGGAGGGGCGTCGTCGCCATCAATCCTCCTCCACTCAAAATCACTCATCACCGATGAGTGGGGCATCAATAAACACCTGTCAGACAAAGCAAAGGTCTGTAGAACCTTTGGAAATGCGTTAGGCAAATAAAGAGAAAAAGTTTCACATCAACATTAGACGTACCTCCAGTAGGAACCGAAGAAGAGAGAGAACCGGGCACAAGCTCACCCCCAACCCATTATAAAATGTAGTGGAACCAAACGGACAGTCGGTTAATTCAAGTGGTGGAGAAATATATGGCGTTAAATCTGAAACATTGAAAATAAGGGAGATTCCCCAATCAATGGGTAACTCCAAAAGAAAAGCATTTTCTCCTAATCGCTTTAAGATTCGAAAAGGACCCGCTCGCCGATTTGCTAACTTTTTTATGGTGCCCGATGGCAACCGTTCAGGGATGAGACGTACAATAACCAAATCGCCAACTTTCAAGTGAGACGCTCTCTTATGTACGTTAGCATAAGATTGATAATATGCGTATTCAGTAGCTAGCGTGTCCTTAATGTGCTTGTGTAAATTATGAACGTGAGAGGCAAAGTCTTGTGCAAATTGACTTGACTTATAAGATGAAGGTTACGGAATCAAGTCAAGTGGCACTAGTGCCTTATAACCGTGCACGATTTCATTCGGCGCTAGACTGGTAAATTGATTTGGTGGTTCGTGAGAAACGCGTGGACATGTGAGATCAGAGGGGAGATCCTCATCCATATCAGAATCAACAGACTATTTTAAAATTGGATCAGAGGGGAGATCCTCATCCATATCACTAGGGTAACCTACTTCCTCATCATCGCTATGATCTTCCTGAATAATGACATCTCCCTCAGCGGTCGGCTCAATCAAAGGCACTAACTCAGAATCATCAGAAAAATCAACAACTAGATCAGAACGTTTGGGAGGAGACTTTAATAAGACTGAGGTCGTTGACTGAGAAGGGCACTCGACAATATGGGGGTCAGACATTTCCCCAACATCATGTGTAAAATTCGTGGGATGACCCTCACTGACCGGAATACTCTCACCCCTCGGGCCCATGACATCCCTAGCAGTAACATCTATCGAGTCTGAAACATAGGGCCTAAACTTCTTATTTTCCCTAAAGGTGGAAGTAGACACACTTTGGATAGTCCTACCTTTGTGGGGAAAGGATCTAGTCTGAGGCATATGGTCAGTCCTATAAGCAAATACGGGACTAGTGCCGTAATTATAGTCGCTCACGGTTGTGGTGCTATACCCACACGCGGGCTTGGAGTTGTACGCACTCTCGGACTTTGTGCCAGTAGTACGGAGGTAGTCGGGATCATATTGAGAAGTGAGAAGACTACGCATTTGCGGCCAAGCATATTGATAATCACCCACACAGCGCTCTTCGTTTAGCCAAAACACCAGGGCTTGACCTACTAACCTCTCTCGGGCGACGACAACCTTTTGGTGGTCGTCCCAATCGTGACAATCAACATAATACTCTTTTTCCTTAAGCCAATCCCGAAAAATTTGTGGATTCCCATAACCATCATAAGTGGGTGCCTGTTTTCTCGTGTGAGGAAGAGTGCATGGATTGTCGGTTTTCCTATGACATGTAGGCAAAGTTGGGGTGTGATTAGCCATAACTTTAGCATACAAATAGTCTAATCGGGAAACATAAACGTCATGAGCCATACCCGATGAGTAGGTGTGTACTCGGGACCAGAACTAGTGGACATGCACTGATAGAAATTTTTTTGAACATAAACTAGACAGATTTATAAAAGAGAATTTTATAAGGAGAATTTTTTTTTTTGAATTTCTAGAAAAATTTGATTTTCAAAAATTTGAATTTGAAATTCAAAATTTTAAATTTTGAATGTGAAAATCAAAATTTGAATTTTGAATTTGAATTTCAAAATTTTGAATTTTTAATTTGAATGTAAAAAAATTGAATTTTGAATTTTGGATTTGAATTTCAAAAAGTTGAAATTGAATTTCAAAAATTTGAATTTGACTTTCCAGAATTTAAATTTTTTTTTTATTTTCCTGTAGAAAATAGTACGCAGATTTGCAAAAATTGTTGTTTTTAATTTTCGCTGAAAAATAAAAATTTTATGCCCGCTATTTGCAGACCAGAAATGTTAAACAAGCCAAATTTTATGAAATCTAATTTTATTCCCGCCTAATAACTAGGGTAATGAAAATATTTTTTTGATTTTCTTACTGATAAAGATATAGAGAATTCCCAGAAATTGTTTTTTCGATTTTCGCAGAGAAATAAATTTTGTAGGCCGCTATTCGCAGACCAGAAATTAAAAATTTTGAAATTTTGAAATTTTGAACACGAAATCGTGTGAAGATTGTGTGTGCCGGCGTTCTAAGAAAATTTTAGGAATGCGTCAATTCAGAAATTGACACGAACCTCGCTTTGATACCAAATTGATGCAGGCTACGCTCTCCGACACGATCGCTATGAATACGCACGCGTTCCCTCTCAACGCTCCCAAATTTTACGCTCGCACAAAAATACTCGCAGCGTACACGCAACACAATAATTATCAATTAGATGCTAACGTAAGGGTAGTCACGCCGTTAGAGGTTGAATAGATGGTTATAGGCCAATATTCTTCCCGACTAAAAGGACCCACCCGGTCCGAAAGAGCTTGAGTTGTACCAAAAGAGATCCACCAAAAATTACGACTTCAAAAGGGTAGATCTCTCCCAACAAAAAATCGAGGTTCACCAATCCTCTTCAAAAATTAAAAGAAATAAGAAGAGCGCACAAATCGATCGATGAAAACCACGATTATTCAAGTGATTCGAAGATCACGCGAAAATTACCATCACAAGAAATTAACAAGAGGGAAATCTCACGAGTAGAAATTTCGTTACCCCGCTTGAGATGGGATTATCCTCAAGAATGCACTCGCCCAAATCGTTCTTCAACGGATCCACTGGAGCCGCGTCGAATGGAGAGAAACTCGTTTGCCTTCGTCGCTTCACGCCGGATTTGATTCCACGAAACCACGACCCTTTTCTTCTTCTTTCTTCCCCTTGGCCAAAATCTTTCCAAGAGGAGGAAGAATAGGAGAGGGAGAGGGGAGATGGCCGAAACTTGCCATGGAGGGGGAGGAGGAAGAGGTTGGCCGGCGGCCAATAGGAAAGAGGCAAGGGGAAGGGGCGGCCAAGAAAGAGGAGGGCCGAAATTCTTAGAGGGAAAGAGAGAGAGGGGGAAACTAAAAGAGGGGATTCAAATTTTAGGATTTATTTTTTTTATCATTCAATAATCATCTCATTACAATATATGACCTATTTATAGGCTATACCACTCAATCTCCTCCAAGATATAATTCTAAAATTAGATGCTCAAAAATAGTCCATCATGAATGCAGAATAACTTATGGCTACATGCAGCCCAAATCAAATAACGAAAATAAGGAAATATATAATCCCTAATTAAACAAAATAAACCTCACTAAATGCAGACCAAAATATAAATCAACATGATAATGATAATTAATAATTATAATAGAATAATTATAATTATTATTTATCTAAATACAGGCCAAAATAAAAAATTAACATGATAATGATATTTGATAATTTATAATTGAATAAATATAACTTAAAATTCCTTGCGGCGATGGCGTTCTTCAAAAGGGGCGGCGATGGCGTGCACCATATTTGTCGTCGCGGCATCGACCATCATAATCTTGAAATGTGATGTTGCGGCATCGTCCATCCGAGTCTTCAAATGTAGTGTTGCGGCATGCGTCAAGTCGCCATCGTCAAGAAATTGGTCACGAACATATGGAGGGGCATCGTCGCCATCAAGATTCCATCGAACTTTGCTAGTAGTAGGATTGTCGCTACCAACTCGAAGTCAACTTCACCTATTATCAAACAAATGCACCCCTTTTTTTATCTGGTAGTCATGAAAGACCCGTATGACATTCAGCTCCACCTCCGCTTAGAAGGGATCAACACTAATTCTTCGGATGAAACTTTCAGCAAGAAAAGAGTGTCATGCTTCCGTATCAAAAAATACTCTGGCGGGATTGCTGGAAGCCATGAAAAATCCTAACAACACACATATCAAACATGAAAGGGGTCGCAAACATTTTAAGCTATCAAACAAAACTTAAATTTCTCGTACCTGTGAACACACCCGGTTGATGAATCGCTTCCTGCTTCCCAAGGCTATTGCTTTGGTTTGCACCAGAGGAAAACATGAACCGCTCGACTCCACCGCCTTCCCCTTCTCAGCAGCTGGGCCTGAACGCACCGACTACTCCTGCCTCTGCTCTGACTCAGTTCCACCATCGATATAGTTCCGAACTATGTGACCAACCTTGCCACACTTAAAGCACGTCAGTGGTCCCTTATAACAGATGTATCCTGAAGTTACACCGCTTTTCTCACCAGGCTTATAGGGACGGGGCTTTTTCTTCCACCAGTTTCCCTCCGACTTCAACTGCGATTGAGAAGGTTTCCCTTTTCCTTGATTCTTCGCAAAACCATTACGGCGCTGGGTTCATTCCATGTCTCTCTCCACAATTCAAGCAGTGTCCACCAACTCATTAAAACCCGCATTCTTCAAGGCTATGAGTGGATGTCTCAGGTTCTCTCTCAACCCGCTATAGAAGAGGTTTTCTCTCTACTCATCATCAGCCGTGGTCATTCCCTCATAACAACCTAATCGAGTAAACTCTTGCAAATACTCATCTACCGTCATGTCGCGCTGCGCCAAATGCAGAAATTGCCTCTAAAGGGTGTTGGACATGTGTGTCACATCCCTTTGTTTGTGAATAACAAATCCCAAATTATATTTGATCTTGCTTGTCGTGTGTTTATAGTGTGCCATGAACTATATGTGCAATACTCCACAGGTAGAAAGCAGCTTGGAACCAACAAACTGAATCTAAGCACTACCGCCTGCCCTAGGGGTTATCGCAGGCGCTAGCGCTACCGCCAGCGCTAGCACTACCACCTGGCGCTAGCTCAAGTTTGTGCATAACGCCATGCCGCCGACGGTTTTGTAACCGCCTCCACACGAACGCTACTGCAGGCATTAGGATCTACCGCATGCGCTAGCGACAAAGTCAATATATTGATGGCTTTTCTCTCGTTTTGGTTAAATCTTCCAGAGAGATTACTTGTGCCAAAATTCCAGAGTTGTTACTCTGCCGAAAGTTCATCTCCCACTCAAAGCCAAAGAAGATTTCTGGAGAAGGAATCCCCCACGCTGCATCCAAAGAATTATCGCTTCAACCTCGCTTATGCTACAACGACCCTTCATCCTCAACTTCAGAAATCTCATAGAGGGAGTTCTTGTTATTTACTTTTTTTCATTATTGTAATTTTTGTAGTAAAATCGCCTTGTGTTGGCGACTAGGTCCTTGCGCGACTTAGGGGGTAATTCGCCGCGTGAGTTGGCAACTAGGTCTAGGAGATTAGATCTAGGGGGTGCTCGAGGCCATATCCGGGGAAGGATTGGCTAGAGTGGCTTGAGGCCATATCCGGGGAAGGATAGGCTAAAGCCAACCGGTTTGTGGGGATACAAGTCGGTATAGAAAAGGAAAAATTATTAACATTTGTACGCCTCCGATTTCTAGCGATATTGAAATTAAATTTATGTAAACACTTATTCATATAATACTTATGTCTCTATTTGTGTTTACTTGATTTCTCTCATTTGGCGTAATTTTTATTATTGGAAATTACTTATTGCTAAATTGTTATTTTGCTCTCTTGTTAACTTTAAATCAATTTAGTAATTTGCTTAATATTACAAAAAGAATTTTATGCCCTTATTCACCCCCCTCTAAGGGCGCTTATCGATCCAACAAGTGGTAACAGAGAGTAGGTTATTCCAAACGGTTTAAAAACCAGGAATAATGGCGTCTTATGATCTCGCTTTTTTAGAGGAACGAGGAATTAGTAGACCTCCACTATTTACTAGGTCAGATTATAATTATTGGAAAAATAGGATGAGATGTTTTCTTATGACCCTAGATATTGAGGTTTGGAATATGGTAGAAGAGGAATACTCTCCACCTACAGTTGTAGTTGGATAAGTAACATTAGAAAAGCCTAAGGATAAGTGGGATGATAGGGATAAACTTAAATGCAAAAATAACGCCAAGGCCATGAATGCTTTATTTTGTGCGCTAGATATGTTGGAAGACGGTCTTCCGCATCTCATAGGTTTGAGAATAACAAATCCTATGTGTATTTGATCTTGTGTGTTCAAGTGTGCAGGTTTACTAGGTCCACATGACTCAAGGAGTACACATGATGACTGCCCCCAAAATTGAGGCCAAAATTCGAACAAGCTCACTATCGATGGCGATAGCGTTGATTAGCGCCATTCCGGAAGCAATTTAAGAAGGATGCTAGCGCCTGGCGGTAGCAGATAGCGCCAGCGGTAGCGTGACGCACATAATGCATAGAGCAAGATGTTGCCGCGGATGGGAGATTCTGCCGCGCAAAACGTTGCCTAATCCGGGCTAGCGCCGACGGTAGCGCTTGGGCTATATAAAGGACCCCTCACCTCTCATTTCAGACAGACATCAGGGAGAGAGAGGCAGTGCTACAACTCCAGAGACCATCTTGGCCGAAACTTGAAGCCCTAGCGATGCTCTGCAAATTTTTGAAGGAGGATTACGTCACGCCGGATCCAAACAAAGTCCGCTTCTACAAACGCTAATTCTACAGCGGATCTTCGCCTCCATCTTCAGAAGTTCATCTTAAGGGAAGTTTTATTATTTTATTTATCTTTCTTTGTAAACGGTAGTGAAATCGCCTCGTGTTGGCGACTAGGTCTGGGGTAGGACTTAGGGCTGAAATTCGCCTCGTGTTGGCGACTAGATCTACGCTAGGTCTAGTGGGTGCTCGAGGCTTTTCTGTGGATAGATTGGCTAGAGCGGCTTGAGGCCGTATCTGGGGAGAGATCGGCTAAATCCAACCAGTTCGTGGGGATACGAGTCGGTATAGAAAATGAAAAAGGATTTTTATTAGTCGCCTCCGATTTCCAACGTCATAGAAATCAAGTTTTGTAAAACATTATTTGAT
Source organism: Dactylorhiza incarnata (assembly GCA_033032865.1). Lineage (NCBI taxonomy): Eukaryota > Viridiplantae > Streptophyta > Magnoliopsida > Asparagales > Orchidaceae > Dactylorhiza > Dactylorhiza incarnata. Next base: position 18,506,004 of record JAWHQI010000018.1, read on the forward strand.
ATTAATAAAGCATGTCTCTTCATTATTGTTTTACTTGATTTCTCATTGTATTAATCTTGCAATATTTCAAAGTTATCTAAAAATAATCTTAAGTTTTTGAAAACCCTTATTCACCCCCCTCTATGGGCGCCGATCGATCCAACAAGTGGTATCAGAGCGGTTTTATTCCAATCGGCTTAACAACCGGGAATAATGACGTCTCATGATCTCGCTTCTCTTAGTGGGGGAAATTTTTGTGAAGAAGAAAATTCACCTAAACCACCCTTGTTTGAAGGAACAAATTATAAAGGATGGAAAATTTTAATGGAAAAATTTATTAAAACTTTAGAAATCGAAGTATGAAACTTAGCAATTATAAGACGTGCGGATGAATCGAATAAAAAAGAACGTCAGCTAAATGCCAAAGCCAAACACTATTTATTTTGTGCACTATCTAATGAAATTTTCAAATTCATATATTGCTTTTCTAGTGCATACAAAATATGGCGCTTTCTTGAAGAAATGTATGATCTTCCTCTCGCAGGTGTGGAACAAACACAGGAGGAAAAGAACGTACAAGCATCCATTATCATTCAAGAAGATCTCTCTCGGAGCGAAGCCATGGAGAATATTGAAATAGAAAAAGAGAGCAATACATAAAGAGAGAAAGAAGATGAAAATTCATCTACGATGGAGGAAGGCCTAAAAGAAAACGAAGGAACTTCATGCTCACATTTTGCCTCTACCAAAAGAGCTGTAAGAAAGTCTAAATCTTCTTCTTGTGTGATAACTTCCATCTCTAGTTTCAACATACTAAAAACGGCTAAACGTAAGATCAAGAAATTGAAAATCACTAATAAGAATTTACGTTTAGAAAATAAGAGATTAAAAGCTAATGTTAATTTAGAATCAAATTGCATGTGATTTCACTATGTTGTTCTTTACTTGAAAACACAAAACCTTATTTTGATTGTGATATTATTAAGGAAAGACTTAAGGAACTTTAAAAAAAATTAGTTGTATAAAAGAACAAAATGAAAAATTATGTTTAGAAAATTCATCTTTGATAAATGATTGTGCTAAGTGTAAGGACTACGAAATAGAAATTAAAGAGATGGATGAAACATTTGATGAATATAAGGATAAATACGAAAACATATTGACTCAATTGTATCCACTCTTAAGAATAGCACAATAGCCTATAACAAAGCAAGACATAATCTTAAGATTAAGAATTATGAATTGGAAACTAAAGTCAACTTGCTTAAGGAAATAATAAAGAAAAATTCTCAACACATAAATCAACAATTTCAAACAAATTCCAAAAGCAAGTTAAATATGAATTTCCATAATATGTCTAATCCCAACAAAGGAAATAAAAAATATCAAATGCTTGAAAATAAAATTCCAAATCATTATCATTTACAAAATAACCACTCTCCCAACATAAACTTAAAGATAAACAAATTTCCTATAAAGAATGTTTTGCAAAATCATCATGGAAATTTGATAAATAAGAATAATATTAAACCAATGTTTGAATGACGGCCAAAAGTTAAAGATGAAACACAAACTCCACTCAAAAGGGTTCATTCACTTCCATCTCCCCAAAAGCCATCTCGCTATATTTGGGTACCCAAAGGAACCATCCCACATGGTCCCCTTTGGATACCTAAAACACTTATTCATTAGGTATCATCAAATGCATGAAGTAGAAACTTTTCAAAATATGATATACAAATTTCTACTTCATGACATGCTTTAATGTCCTTTTTATCTTTCTTGTTGTTTTTCCTTTTTTGAGCTATCATGTAATGGTCATCCTATATGTTATTTGAAATATGATTCTATCTTTTAAAACTTAATGATTTTATCAATCAAATTAATCAAAATTCATAATCATATTTTTTGTTTTGATGACCTACTCTCTTTCTTATATTCATTGCCTATATATATCATATAGTATTCATAAATTGAACTATAAATTTGCTATAAGATATGATTAGCCTATTAAGCTTTATAGCCCACATCAACCAAAGTAAAGAAATAACATGATCTAAAAGAAAAGATCAAGATCTAAAAGGAAACTCAATTATCAATATGTTCTTTATTATATGATGACAATTGATATTATAATTACATAACATGGTTGATGTATTATGTATTGTGATTGTTGTAAAATTAGGCCTTAGAAATATCTTGATATCAACGAGACCAAATCAAATAGAATATTCACTTCATTCTAGGTCTATGAGTTGAAACAATGTCAAACTTTAGCATAACATTAATCTCAAACTTATCATTCTAACATTGTCACCTAAAGAATATTTGTGTCTATGTTAGGTTTTATAAGTTTTGTCAAGACATATTGTGTGGATATTGGTATCTAGGGCATACCTAGTTTACTCTTCGCATGCATATTAGTTCATAATTAAAAATCATGCTTATTTGGCGGATTCAAACATGATGTCTTGTGTTTACATTCTCTATCTATTTTCAGTTTACATTATTTTGGTAAACATAAGCCTTTGAAAAATCATAATAAAGATATAAGAAAATATGTCTCATGCGATGGTTAGGTAGTCTAGTCATATAAGAAAATCGCTAACGTTTCATGCAATTTGAACTATCTAAACATCTCCTAAAATTCTGATATTTCAGCATGAAACTACTATTGAGACATTTAATCAAGAACAATAATTAAAATTCTCAAAATCACAAAAAATCGTTTACTATCTCCCGCGCTAGCGCTACCGCAGGCGCTAGCGTCCATATTTGTTTTTCTATATTTTTAAAATTTTGAAAAATCTCTAAAAATATATTAATCTATGTGTATTATTCATTTCTGCACTTTTGCTTTTATTACATTTTTGAAAAATCAAATACAAAAATACAAAAGCCAAATTACAAAAAATATTTTGTTTTGTCTTTGGATATTTGTTTAAATTCTATTTCTATATGCAAAAATCAAATACAAAAATATAAAACAAAAACAAGTATCAAAAAATTATTACTTTGAACTTAACTTTTCTATTTACATGTATATTGCGAAAGGGTGATTTGGGATATCATTCCATCATATCACCTAGTACCGGGCGAACCTCTCACAAGGTAGTCCTCGGGAAGTCCAAGATCAATCTTATGAGTTCAAACTTTAATTCAAAATTATTTCTCAAAAATATAAAAAAAATACTGTATGGACTATATTAAAAATCAAGCATGATTTAACCCATCATTTAGAACTTCTATGATGTTGCAATTTATCTTTTCAAACTACTTTCAACATTGCTTTCATCATGCTTTGATATATCTATTAATATGTGCATCAATTATATTGAAAGTTGTGTAGAACTAAGCGTAGCATGCCTCTAAGTATGAGTAAATGTTTTATGTTTGATAATGATCTTTATTCACTCACTTATTTTGGCATTGTCTACATTTGTGTTTAATCTAAGAATGCTTGTGTATGTTTTGTATTAGTACTATAAATTAAAATTGCACAAGTATCTTACCTACAGTCCTTTATTTGCACTTTTAAAAGTTAAGAAAAGTGGTTATCTTTTTCATAAATTATATTGGTTTGCAAAACAAGTGTATTCGGAGAACTTTGTACAAAACAAAATCATAAAATAAAGTGACAAAGATAACTCCACCAAACACTACTTAAACCTCCTGATAAGTCTTAATAAGCGTTGTGAGGTTGAGCACCTTGGAAAGAATAATAAAGTATCTTGTGCTAACCATAACTTTCTTTCAAAATAAAAATCACTTATTCTTAAGTACACCGGATCACAATAAAAATCAATCTTGAAGAATAAAACTATGTGATCCCCCAAGCACTACTTTGCACCCTGATAAGTCTTGATGAGCATTGTGTGTGCAGAGCACCTTGGTAGTTGTACATTTTTATGGTGCATTGAAGTGAGTGGAAGTAAAATTATTTGTGTTTTATTGTGCTCTTTACTTTACATATTACTTGTATTTTTTGATTAAAACATTTGTTTACTCTATTCAAAATACACTTTTGTGCACATCATTATCTTCCATAACACTTCTTCTCATGAGTATTGGATCCTAATGCTAATTCTATACTACTCTTTATTTATGAAATGCACTAGACAACCTAACATGCTTTCTACAATGTTTGGTATGACTTGAAATTGTGAATTGAAATAACATTGTAGTAATTTCTCTGTGATAGTATTATTTCATGCTTGGTTATTTTTGTCAATCATAAAAGATTTTCATTGAAACATGATTTACATAAACATCTTCTTTTTGAAATTAAACTCATATATTTTTTGTGGATTGTTCTTGATTACAATAAGATGTTTCATGTACTTCTACAAGTATTCCGCATCATAACCATATAATTGTTTTACCTTGCACTTTCATGCTTATTTAAAAATTTTCATTTTGTGTGCATCATCACTTGAATCTTCAAATTCCTTTCTTGCAATAAGTGGTAGACTTGCTTGGTAAACTTTATATTGGTTGAATTTTTTATGCTTATAACTCTGATGTATTTCTATTCTAAACACTCCTCCAACAAGTGAAATATTGCTTATAAAAATATCTCCTTTTTGAACTTAAACTCTTATTTAGTATTATGATGTTTCTTCTTCGAAATCTTCCGCAATACTCAAACTCTGATTCATTCATGAATTTCAATATAGCTATGTGAGTTTTATTTCAAAAATTCAAATAAAAATAAAAATCCATATGCTATGATATTTCCCATTAGATTTAAATGCTTAATGTTTCCAATAATTATGATCCATGACTTCATTTCTCACCATAGCGGGGGCGTAGGGTTGTAGACATTAGATAACCTTATCTCTAGTCATATCTTGTCCTTAACCGGGGAGGGTTCCAGTGGGGCCTTGCGAGGCACTGGGGGGAAAGAGTGCTGGGTTGAGTTTTGTCTAGTGTTTGCATATGGGACTAACACACCAACCTACGACTTGTTTGCAGCTCCTCATGCCCATCCGTCACTTAGTACGGGGCTAGGGTGATGACATATTGTCTGGGTAGATTGGTTACTTGGAAATCATTATTTTTTTATGCTTAAAACTCTTATTTAAAGGGGAAATCATTATTTTTTTGCTTAAACTCTGATATATAAAAGGGGGAGAACTACAAACAAAAGGGATAAAATAAGTCATAACTCTGATCATTTTCAATGAAAGACAAGTCTAAAATTCCTTATCATTTACTTAAAAAGCTCGATCATGCCTTCTTTTTTATTTACATATTTTTTAGTGCTTTGTTTCCCTACCCACTTTTGCTAATAACAAAGGGGGAGAACTAACATGATAAATATAACCCGCTATCATAAACCCAACATGACAGATTCAGATGATAGCTTACATATTAGGGGAGCATTCACTTAGGGGGAGCATGTATTTAGGGGGAGCAATTCTAAATGCTAAAATCAATAATTATCCTAAGTCATCACTCTCACACACACACAAGTATAGTTTTATCATGCTTATTTATTAATGCTTTGATTTATCATTAATGGATTTGTTATTATCAAAAGGGGAGTTTGTTGGAACACGGTCTTCCGCATCTCCTAGGTTTGAGAATAACAAATCCTATGTGTATTTGATATTGTGTGTTCAAGTGTGCAGGTTTACTAGGTCCATATGACTCAAGGAGTACACATGATGACTGCCCCCAAAATTGAGGCCAAAATTCGAACAAGCTCACTATCGCCGGCGGTAGCGATAACGCCCGGCGATAGCGTTGATTAGTGCCATTCCGAAAGCAATTTAAGAAGGATGCTAGCGCCTGGCGGTAGCGGATAGCGCCGGCGGTAGCGTGACGCACATAAGACATAGAGCAAGAGGTTGCCGCGGATGGGAGATTCTGTCGCGCAAAACGTTGCCTAATCTGGGCTAGCGCCGGCGGTAGCGCTAGCGCCGGCGGTAGCGCTAGCACCGGCGGTAGCGCTTGGGCTATATAATGGACCCCTCACCTCTCGTTTCAGACAGACATCAGGGAGAGAGGCAGTGTTATAACTCCAGAGGCCATCTTGGCCGAAACTTGAAGCCCTAGCGAAGCTCTGCAAATTTCTGAAGGAGGATTACGTCACGCCGGATCCAAACGAAGTCCGCTTCTACAAATGCTGATTCTACAGCGGATCTTCGCCTCCATCTTCAGAAGTTCATCTTAAGGGAAGTTTTATTATTTTATTTATCTTTCTTTGTAAACGGTAGTGAAATCGCCTCGTGTTGGCGACTAGGTCTGGGGTAGGACTTAGGGCTGAAATTCGCCTCATGTTGGCGACTAGATCTAGGCTAGGTCTAGGGGGTGCTCGAGGCCTTTCTGGGGATTGATTGGCTAGAGCGGCTTGAGGCCGTATCTTGGGAGAGATTGGCTAAAGCCAACCGGTTCGTGGCGATACGAGTCGGTATAGAAAACGAAAAAGGATTTTTATTAGTCGCCTCCGATTTTCAGTGTCATAGAAATCAAGTTTTGTAAAACATTATTTGATATTAATAAAGCATGTCTCTTCATTATTGTTTTACTTGATTTCTCATTGTATTAATCTTGCAATATTTCAAAGTTATCTAAATATAATCTTAGGTTTTTGAAAACCCTTATTCACCCCCCTCTAAGGGCGCCGACCGATCCAACAAGATAGAAATGAATTTAATAGAATTTCCGCTTGTACTACTGCATATGATATTTGGAATCATTTGGAAATTACTCATGAAGGTACATCGCAGGTCAAAGATTCAAAGCTTTTCCAATTGGAGTCAGAATATGAAAAGTTTCGGATGGATGAAAGTGAAGATGTTGATGCCATGTACATGCGCTTCACCAAGATCGTCAATGCCTCCAAAGTTCATGGAAAGACCTTCTCCAACGACAACTTGGTCCGAAAGATTCTTTGATCCCTTCCTCCAAAATTCAATCCAAAGGTAACCGCTATCTCGTAGTCGCACGATCTAAGAACGCTCCATGTTGAGAGCCTCATTGGGAATCTCAAAACCCATGAGGTAGAACTCAAGATCCAACACGATGAATACAACAAGGAGCCAAAGAAGAAGGCATTGCCACTAAAATCAAAGAAGGAGTGCCAAGAGGATGAGCATGAAGATGAAGAAAGCATTTTGGTAAAGAACTTCTGAAAGTTCCTGAGAAATCTGGAAAGGAGAAACACCTTCCGGAAATATTTCCAAAAGGAAGGAAGATGGAAATGGTCATCTTCGAAGAAGGAAAAGGAGAGTGACGATGAAGAAGAAAGACCGCCACCGGAATGCTATCATTGTAGGAAGACCGGGCATAATCGGAGCCAGTGCCCAAAGTTTTTGAAGGAGAAAAAGGAAAAGCGGCAAAAAGGGAAGGAAAAGAGGAAGGTGCTAAAAGCTAAAACTTGGGATGACTCCTCCAACGAAGTAGCCACAAATGCCGGCGCTAGCACCTCATACAAGAAGCCTGAATTTTCTTTTTCAGAATGTTTTTCCTCTACAAAATTAATTCCTTCCAGCAAGAAAATATTTCAGAAAAGGGTCTCAACCCCCTTTATTATGTGTACAAACTTTTATAGGTTTGGTGACAAGTCTTGTTCATGCAGAAAATTAAAACAAACTACTTTAAAGCAAATCTGGGTACCTAAGGCTTCCATTTATTCTATGGGTGGTACCACTTGGGTATCCGGATCTTTACTCTCATCTTCTTTCTATATGTGCAGGCAGGCTAAGGAAAATAAAGATGTGTGGTACTTGGATTCTGGATGCTCCAAGCACATGACGGGCAATAAATCAAAGTTCCTTAGCATTGAAAAGAAGAAGGGAGGGATCGTGACATTTTGTGATAGCGGAAAAGGAAGGATCATGGGTATTGGTACAGTTGGTAACGAATCCTTTACTATATCTAATGTTCTTCATGTGAAAGGGCTAAAACACAATCTTATTTCTATTAGTCAATTATGCGATAAAGAATTAGATGTTTTATTTGAATCTTCCACTAATCTATGCAAAATATCTAATCCTACTACACAAGATATTTTACTAACTGCATCAAGAATACATAATGTTTATATAGTTTCTTTTCATGATCTTTCTAAATCATCTATAAAATGTTTTATCACTAAAAATGATGAATTAGAACTTTGGCATAGAAGGCTAGGACATGCTAGCATAAAACTTATTGTAAAACTTGCCAAAAGAAATTTAATTAGAGGATTGCCTAGATTAAATGAGAATTTACCTTCACTATGTTCACCTTATCAAAAAGGTAAATTACAAAATCCTATTTCAAAAGTAAAAAATTTATTTCTACTTCAAGACCCTTGCAACTAATTCATATGGATCTTTTTGGTCTTGTTAGCACAACAAGTCTTGGTGGTAGATTATATACATATGTTTTAATAGATGATTTTTCAAGATATTGTTGGACAATATTTCTCTCATCCAAATCCGATGCATTTAGTGAATTTTCAAAATTATGTACACATATTCAGCATGAAAGTGATTTGAAAATTAAATGCATTCGCTCGAATCATGGAGGAGAATTTGAAAATGATAAATTCACATCTTTTTGTGATATGTTAGGCATAAAACATGAATTCTCCGCACCACGCACACCACAACAAAATGGTGTTGTAGAAAGAAAGAATAGGACACTTCAAGAACTAACACGCACTATGGTATGTGAATATATATTGCCTAAGTCCTTTTGGGCCGATGCCGTAAATACATCATGTTATGTTATAAATAGAATTATGCCTCGCCCATCTCTTAATCTCACACCATATGAACTCTATTTTCAAAAGAAGCCTAACGTATCTTACTTCAAAGTTTTTGGTTGTAAATGTTTCATTTTAAATACTAAAGATAGCTTGGGAAAGTTTGATGAAAAATGTGATGAATGAATTTTTCTTGGATATTCTTCAAATAGTAAAGCTTATAGAATTTTTAATAAAGGAACTAGAAAAGTTGAAGAATGAATTAATGTGAAATTTGATAAACTTGTTCCTTGTATAGAAAGACTTTTCGCATGCAAAGAGGATGATCACATACCACCTTTGGAGTATGGTGATGAGGAACCTTCCAAAGAAGAAGAAGAGGAGGCCAAGGAAGATGAATATGTACCTCCAAGTGCTTTGAAATTCACAAAGGATCATCCACGGGAATTAATAATTGGTGAACCATCCATCGGGGTAAGAACTCGCTCTTCTCTTCATGAATCTTATTCAAATATTTGTTTTGTTTCCGAAATTGAACCAAAAAATGTTTCAACCACTTTAAATGATGAATTTTGGTTTTTGGCTATGAATTAAGAGTTAGAATAATTTGACCGACATAATGTTTGGAAATTAGTAGAAAGACCATCTAATCACCCGGTTGTAGGTGTAAAATGGATTTATAAAAATAAATTAGATGGTGAGTCTAGAATCATTAGAAATAAGGCACGCTTAGTAGCACAAGGATATTCACAAATCAAGAGGATAGATTTTGAGGAATCTTTTGCACCCGTTGCTAGATTAGAGTCTATAAGATTTTTTCTAGCATTTGCAAGCCTTAAAAGAATAAAACTATTTCAAATGGATGTGAAAAGTGCTTTTCTAAATGGGTTTGTAAAAGGAGAAGTTTATGTTGAACAATCCCCCGGTTTTATTAGTGAAAAATTTCCAAATCATGTTTATAAACTACAAAAAGCGCTTTATGGTTAAAAATAAGCGCCCCATGCATGGTATGAAAGACTTACATCATTTTTATTAAAGCTCGGTTATATTATGGGAAGTGCAGATAATACTCTCTTCATTAAGCACAACAATGATGATATGATTATTTTACAAATATATGTTGATGATATTATTTTTGGGTCTACTAATGAAGAGTTGTGTAATGAAGTTATTTTTGTGATGAAAAATGAATATGAACTGCGACTAGTAGGAGAACTTTCTTATTTCCTTGGTTTTCAAATATCGCAAAGAAATGATGGTATTTTTATATGTCAAACTAAATATGTCTTTGATATGCTTACACGCTTTGGATTTGAAAACTTTAAACAAGCTTCTACTCCTATGAGTGCATCACTAAAATTATGAAATGATGAATCGCGAATTTCTATAGATCAAACTTTATATAGGGGTATGATAGGATCACTACTTTATCTAAGTGCAACTAGACCCGATATTATTTTTGTCGTATGCTTATGTGCTCGATTTCAAGCTAATCCAAAAGAATCTCATTTAAAAGTGGTAAAACGTATTTTTAGATATCTAATTGGGTCATCTAGATTAGGATTATGGTACCCTCACAATAATTCATTTACACTTCATGGCTACTCTGATTCGGACTACGCCAGATGCTCACTTGATAGAAAAAGCACTAGTGGTACCTGTCATTTTCTAGGACCTTCATTAGTTGCATGGTCTAGTAGGAAACAACATTCGGTTGCACTCTCCACCACGGAGGCCAAATACATTGCATTATGGAGTTGTTGTGCACAAGCACTATGGATGAGCCAAACTCTAGAGGACTTTGGTTTTCATCTAAAACATATTGAATTAAAATGTGACAACAAAAGTGTCATTGATCTTACAAATAATCCGGTACGTCATTCTTGATCCATACATATAGATGTACGTCATCATTTCATAAGGGATCACATTAAAAAGGAAAATGTTAGGATAAGTTTCATTGGCACGGACACTCAACTTGCTGATATATTCACTAAACCTCTTCCCGATGCAAGTTTTCAAATGTTAAGGTTAGAATTAGGAGTCTTAGACATTTTAGGATATGTTATTTGAAAAATGCGAAAGTTTTATGCAATTTGAGCAATCAAGACATCTCCATAAATTACAAAATTTCTGCATAAGACTACTCTAAGGGCTCTTAATCAAGATCAAAAAATGAAAATTTAAAATTCTCAAAAAATCATGCACTATTTCCTGCGCTAGCACTAACGCCGGCGCTAGCGTGGGTTTGTGATTTTTCTGTTTTTCAAAATTTCAAAAAATCTTTAAAAATGTGTTAGTTTATATGTACTACTTTAATTTGTATTTCTAACTTTTGTTATTTTTTTGTTTTATTTATATTATGAAAAATCAACTACAAAACTTCAAAATTCAAAAACACAAAAATATTTTTTTTGTGGTTTTCTGTTTTTCTTTCATTAAAAATTTTCAAAACAACAAAAAAAATTGTATGATCTTTATTGCTAATATCAAGCATGTATGAATTCCATTATTTACAATGTTAAAACTTGTTTCTTCATATTACTATGAACATTGTTTTGTTTATCATGCTTTGATATATCTATTTAAAGTGCATCAATTGTATTTAAAAATATGTGTAGAACCAAGTTTAGCATGCCTCTAAGTATGAGTAAATGTATTATGATTGATAATGATACTTTTACACTCACTTATGTTTGGTAATGTACATGTGTGTTTAAATCTAAAAATGCTTGCTTGTGTATTGTAATTGTACAATGAATTAAAATTTGCATAAGTTTATTATCTAAACTACATTTGAATTGCACTTAAAAAATTAAGAAAAGTGGTTTTAAATTTTTTTATGTTGGGTTTGCAAAACAAGTGTATTCGGAGAATGTTGTCTCACAAAAGTGAACAAAAAATAGGCAATTATAACTCCACCAAGCACTACTTAAACCTCCTAATAAGTCTTCATAAGCATTGTGAGGTTGAGCACCTTGGAAAGAATAGTAAAGTGTCTTGTGCAAACCTTGGTTAGTACACCACTTTTTCTAAAAATATTGTGCATTAAAGTGTGTGAAAGTTAATATACTTGTGTTTTATTGTGCACTTTACTCTACATTTGTCTTGTATTTTGTGATTTAAATCATTTGTTCACATTGCTCAAAATACACTTATGTGCACTTCATTATCTTTCATAACACTTCTTCTCATGAGTATTGGATTCTAATGCTTTATCTATACCACTCTTTATATAAGAAATGCACTAGATAACCTAGCATGATTTCTACAATGTTTGGTATCCCTTAAACTTGAAATTAAGTAACATTGTAGTATAATCTCTTTTTGATATGTTCAATTCATGTTTGGTATCTTTATGAAGAACTTTGAGATTTCAAGAAGGTTAAAACATCATTCAATTTTAAACTTAAACTCATATTTTTACTTATGTTTTTCATGCTTACAAAAAGATGTTTCTTATAATCTTCCGCTTGCCTAGACTCTTATTTATTTATTTGAAATCTCTTATATACTATGCTTAAACTCTTTATCATTATCTATATTACAAATGCTCGATCATGATTTATCTTTTATAAAGAATGCCTCCTTACTACCCTCACCCCACCTTCTTTTGATAATACCAAAAGGGGGAGATAAATTGAAGGAATCTATAGGAGAAATATAGAAGATTAAGGGGAGAATATTCATGCAATCTAACATTTAGGGGGAGTAAAACATAAATTGCATTTATGTAGGGGGAGCATTAAGATAGGGGGAGTATGCACTATTCTCATGCTTATCATATACTATAGTTGCACTTTTATGTCGCTTATCATATACCATAAACACCTTTGTTGGGTTCTTGCTAAGAGGATTTTTTATTATCAAAAGGGGGAGATTGTTGGATATGTGTGTCACATCCCTTTGTTTGAGAATTACAAATCCCAAATCGTATTTGATCTTGCTTGTCGTGTGTTTATAATGTGCATGAATAATAGGTGCAATACTCCATAGGTAGAAAGCAGCTTGGAACCAACAAACTGAATCTAAGCACTACCGCCAACGCTAGGGGTTATCGCAGGCGCTAGCACTACCGCTAGCGCTAGCGCTACCGCCTGGCGCTAGTTCAAGTTCGTTCATAACGCCACGCCGCCGACGGTTTCGTAACTGCCTCCACAAGAACAAAACCGCAGGCGTTAGGAGCTACCGCGGGCGCTAGCGACAAAGTCAATATATTGATGGATTCTCTCTCATTTTGGTTAGAGCTTCCAGAGAGATTACTTGTGCCAAAATTCCAGAGCTGTTACTCTGTCGAAAGTTCATCTCCCACTTAAAGCCAAAGAAGATTTCTGGAGAAGAAAGCCCCCACGCTGCATCCGAAGAACAATCGCTTCAACCTCGCTTATGGTACAACGATCCTTCATCCTCAACTTCAGAAATCTCATAGAGGGAGTTCTTGTTATTTACTTTATTTCATTATTGTAATTTTTGTAGTAAAATCGCCTTGTATTGGCGCCTAGGTTCTTGCGCGGCTTAGAGGGTAATTCGCCGCGTGAGTTGGCTACTAGGTCTAGGAGATTAGATCTAGGGGGTGCTCGAGGCCATATCCGGGGAAGGATTGGCTAGAGCGGCTTGAGGCCATATCCGGGGAAGAATAGGCTAATGCCAACTGGTTTGTGGGGATACAAGTCGGTATAGAAAAGAAAAAATTATTAACATTTGTACGCCTCGGATTTCTAGCGATATTTAAATCAAATTTATGTAACCACTTATTCATATAATACAATCATGTCTCTATTTGTGTTTACTTGATTTTTCTCATTTGGCGTAAATTTTATTATTGGAAATTACTTATTGCTAAATTGTTATTTTACTCTCTTGTTACCTTTAAATCAATTTAGTAATTTGCTTAATATTACAAAAATATTTTTATTCCCTTAATCACCCTCCCTCTAAGGGCGTTTATTGATCCAACAAAGGGCTAACCTCGTCGATGATGGGATATAACACTTCAGGAAAGCTCTCTAAAAATCTCCCATAGACGGGATGCATCCAGGAAATTGACGACCGCAAAGATTTACCCACCATAACTTTGCGTCACCTACCAACATGAAGGCCACAAACTGAGACTGCTTGTCCTCAAGGATCTCTGACGCTTTCAGGGGTTTTTGAATCCTCACCAACCAATCCTCTGCATCTATTGGCGTGTCGACTCCCTTGAATGTCGGTGGATGGAAACTCAGCAAATATTTCATCTGATGATCCCCTTGCCCAGCTGCATGCTCTGCTAATGGTTCTACTTGCCTTGGTGCTCCATCCGGTTTGACAGGCATCGTGGTCGGGGTAACTTGCATTGTAACCTGTGTAACAATCATCACAACCAATGATAACAATACAGCTTAGGCTGTCACAATTGTCTCTGCTAACATGCGACAAAAATTTGTTGGGGACACACTCTCATTCACGATGTAAGAACCCCTGGTAATTATTCACAACCAAGGGGGTTCTTATGCCCAAAATAATTGTCATACGATTGTGTTAGCAAATGAGCTAACCTCTACAGTATGACACTTGTTCTGTATGGCGAGTTATCATTACAGCACAATAATACCAAAATTTAAAGCACAAAGAGACAAGGATGAAGTCCAAATCACATTTTCATATATATAATAAGAAAGGTCTAGATTACAGCGGAAGAAATAGGGATATGACTTGCCTGGAATAACTATGGCTAATAGGTACCCTTAATTCAAAATTGGGGCTACTATATGCCCGGGTGACTATAAGTACTACATATCTGTAAAACATGCTAAGATACATGGAACAAAGGTAGGAACTCATTGTAATCGGTATTTACTCTACTGCGGGGGCTGGGGCTGGGTCAATGACAGCGGGCATCTCCATCTCAATCTCAAAGATCTCTGTCTGGGGTTGGTACTATGGGAGGTGTTGCAGCGAGGGCTTCGAAAGAGTGGTTGTAACAAACCATTAGTCAAATTGACTAAGTAGATTCCCTTCCTTTCCCTAGATGCATCCTAAAGCATTGGGTAGAGGATGGGTAAAAGTGCAAGCAGTAGTATGAGTGAACCGAGTGACGAGAGAGAGAGTTTTGTGTTATGAAGCAGGTAAGAGGAAGCATAAATGACTCAGCTTATAATAATGCTCATACATCCTTATAACTTAAGGGTCCTATTCTGACAAAAGTAGTAAATCTAGCAGGTAATTTGATAAAATATATAGTATGAATATGTAGCTGTTATGGTACCGAATCAAATTAACTTATATGAATGCTCATACAAACTTATAAGTTAAGGGTCTTGAAATTATCATAACACGGGATTATCTTACAAGAATGCCCATTCAAAATTATATTATAAGGGTTTAAGGATGCAAGATATGCAGAAGTAAGATGATATGATGAACTATTAGTTTAATATGTCTAAGCCCTACCCAGTCCACTTGTTAAGTGGGTAGCTAACCCCACTGGCCTTATCACCATGGCAGATGATAATAGCAGATCAGACATCTCCGACCCTAAACCCTAGGTGACACAACCATGCTAGGCGTTAACATATAGTATAGGTTCATACTTGCACTACTATCTGACATCTCGCTAACAGCACATAGTTGATACAAACTTTGGAGATTTTCCCACTGGGATTATATCCACTAAACAAATTACCCCCAAAACCAACATGGTCTAACACTCGAGTCCCTCCGACAATGTGTTCTGCTCGGTAGAGTGAATAAACCTGGCACAGTTTTACAGAACTAAACATTACTTCTGAAAGGAGAGTTTAGTTCTTAAGTTATTTATTAAAAGATCTTGTTTAAGTTTTACTTTCAAAGTAAATGATATATATAAATATATATGTGTTTGCTGATTGTTGTATGAGTAATAAATACAAACAGTGAGAGTGCATATAAAAAACACAGCACAAATAAGAACATAAAACAAAGCAAACCAAAGCACACAACCAGATGACACAAGAAATATAGTAGTTCCCCTCAACTGGGTACATCTACTCTTCTACCCGCTGGTAGGAATCCACTGGAGGTTGTTGATAAGGTGCCCTCACACCAAGGTGTTTTTGTTCAGGTGTCCACACACCAATGGAGGTTTGATCAGGTGCCCAAATCACCTATAAGCTTTTGATCAGGTGCTTATCAACCAAGATGCAGGTTTTTGCTATGGTGGCCTGTCACCGGGAATAAACTTTTGAAGGGAGTTTTAACCCTTTACAAGATGGGAGAAATAAAGAAAACAGAAAAAGGTTTGTTATTCTTCTCTTGTGCTGAGAAGACTTTTGATGAAGATGTTGAAGAAAGCTCCCCCTGTCTGATTTAGATTAATGACAGCTTGTGGAGGCTTCTTCTCTTGTTTGCAAATACTCTTTCTTCTTCTTGCAGTTTTGATCCCTGAGCAAATGATATTTGATTTGGTGTCTCAGGTTGTAGAAGATCTGCAAGGAAGAGTTAGCAAAAATAGAACAAGATAGAGTAATAAAGTTGTTCTCTATTTTTGCTGATGTTCTTCTTTTTCTCTTCTTCTTCTTCTCTTATTCTTGTACATCAATATGATAATATATTCTGTCTATGTATATAATCTATACATGAATATAATATGTATATATGATCTGTCGAGAGAAACAGCAGTATATCTTCTGCTATATAAATAATCTGCTGTAAATATAATCTGCTGCTTATATTTATCTGATGTATATTTATCTGCTGTCGTGTAAAATAGCTGTCCTCTGTTCCTGGCTGATTTGAATTCTTGCCGACCAAAGAGGAAATGAGTAATGTCTCTTTCTTTTCCCAGATCCTCGAGCAGATAACTTGCTGTGTTTAGCTTGTTGCAATGACTATAGTATTTAATGCTTTGCTGCCAACGACTATATCATTTAATGCTTCACGCTGTAAGGTTAAATCAACAATATATATAAAGAAATAATAAATATTTCTTTATAAATAAATCTGACAGCATATATATATAATATAATATTTCATACGAGCTGAAAGATATTAAAATAATGCTAGGAGAAATTCGTCGAGCTCAGGTTCAAGTTTGTCGAGCTCATCATTTGATTCGTCGACCTGAACATTTGATTTACTGATTCTGAACATCTGTTGAATATTCATCGAACGCAGACTCGGGTTCGTCGAACGGAAGGATTCGTCGACCGCTGAGACGAGATGATTTTGTCGACCGCTGAAGTATTGAGTTGTTCGTCGAACGTAGATGGTCGTTCGTCGAACGCAGGATTTCGTCGACCGCAGTGCTGAGGTCTGTTCGTCGACCGCTGAGATAACCTGTTCGTCGACCGCTGAACCAATCTGTTCGTCGACCACTAAGCTGAGGCGGGATCGTCGAGCGCTGCTTGGATTTCGTCGAGCGCAGAATGCACGCCATTCATCGATCACAGGACGCCGTTCGTCGAACACAGATAGCCGTTCGTTGAACGCAGAGAATATATGTAAATTTAATTTCTCTCTTATTTTCTGCCTATTAAATATATGTCTATTTTCAGCCTATTAAATATATGTATATTTCAGCCTATTATATATACATATATATTTCTTATTATATTATATATATTATTATATATTTCTTATTATATATATATTATTTATATTATTGTATATTTCTTTTCAGCCTTCTAACTTAATAGGATATTTGATCTAAGTTATAATATGAGTTATGATATAAACTTAGATACTAAAGGTGGATCCTAACTCAAATCAAAACTAAGGTTCCAACAATCTCCCCCTATTTGAGTTGGGATCCTAATCCAAATTAAGACTAGGTTCTAACAATCTCCCCTTATTTGGTTTAGGATTCCTAAGCATAAAAAGTCTTTAAAGCTTAAGGGTTAGAGATTATTTATTTCTTTTGAAAAACATTCAAGCAATTTCAGATTTCCTAAATTTTGATTTAAATAGGATTTTAATAAAATGAATTGCTGGCTATTATTAGATTCTAAGAATTTTAAAATCAAAAAGACATAGCCTGATAGCTTCTTCCTATAGAATCCCCTTAATCAGAAAAAACTCACACTTAGTGCTTTGATCATTTTTGATCTATGCAATCTGACTAGAATGCTCAACATGATTTTAGGAGAAAAATCTGTAAGAAAGTGAAGTCTATCTGACTTGTTTTTAAGATAGAAAATTCAAAAGAATCATAAAACTGCTTATTTAGTTATAAAAATTTTAACAGAAAATGTTTTATAATTAGATATTTTTGGCCTTTTTATCTCATTGAAATATAAATTTAAAAGTTTATTTTGATGTTGCTGAACATAAAATTTTCCTATTTCTTTAAAAGTTTGTTTAAAATTTTCAGCCTTAATAAACCTATTTTTTAAACAAATGATGTGTTCTTCTGAGTTTCTCAATTTTTCTTTAATTTTGTTACGTTCAGAAGTTAAATTTTTTATTTTTGTTAACTCCTTTCTAGTTTCTTTCTCAAATATTAAATCTGTATATGTTATTTTAAAATCAGATTTGTGATTTTCAGATTTGTAATTTTCACATAACATTAAATCTGTACATAATGAATTGAAAATAGATCTGAAATTTGATTTTAGTAAATCTGTGCATGAAGAAGTGAAAATAGATCTAAATAAATCAGAGGTAAAAATAGGAATTGAAGTTACCGCGTTTACCTTAGTTACCATTTCTGTTTCAGATTCAGCATCTGATTCAGATTCTATTTGGTAGTTTGAGCCAAATATTGCCATCATACAGAAATTTCTGCCTTTTTGTTCTTCCTTGTCTTCTTCTTCAGTTAGAGTTGAAGATGGTTCTGCATCAAAAATGATGTTAGAGGAAGAAGTAAAGGTGGATTTGAAATTAAAAAATCTGAATGTGTCATTTGGAGAGTGCATATAAAACACAGCACAGGAAATAGAAAAATAAACAAGCAAACCAAGCAATCCAGATGACACAAGAAATATAGTAGTTCCCTTCAACTGGGTACATCTACTCTTCTACCCACTGGTAGGAATCCACTGGAGGTTGTTGATAAGGTGCCCTCACACCAAGGTGTTTTTGATAAGGTGTCCACACACCAATGGAGGTTTGATCAGGTGCCCAATTCACCTATAAGCTTTTGATCAGGTGCTTATCAACCAAGATGCAGGTTTTTGCTAAGGTGGCCTGTCACCGGGAGTAAACTTTTGAAGGGAGTTTTAACCCTTTACAAGATGGGAAGGAATAAATGAAACAGAAAAAAGTTTGTTGTTCTTCTCTTGTGCTGAGAAGACTTTTGATGAAGATGTTGAAGAAAGCTCCCCCTGTCTGATTTAGATTAATGACAGCTTGTGGAGGCTTCTTCTCTTGTTTGCAAATACTCTTTCTTCTTCTTGCAGTTTTGATCCCTGAGCAAATGATATTTGATTTGGTGTCTCAGGTTGTAGAAGATCTGCAAGGAAGAGTTAGCAAAAACAGAACAAGATAGAGTAATAGAGTTGTTCTCTGCTTTTGCTGATGTTCTTCTTTTTCTCTTCTTATTCTTCTTCTTCTTCTCTTATTCATGTACATCAATATGATAATATATTCTGTCTATGTATATAATCTGTACAGCAATATAATATGTATATATGATCTGTCGAGAGAAACATCAGTATATCTTCTGCTATATAAATAAATAGCAGATCCTCGAGCAGATAACTTGCCGTGTTTAGCTTGCTGCAACGGCTACAATATTTAATGCTTTGCTGCCAATGGCTATATCATTTAATGCTTCACGCTGTAAGGTTAAATCAACAATATATATATATATATATATAAATAATAAATATTGCTTTATAAATAAATCTGACAGCATATATATAATATAATATTTCAGACGAGCTGAAAGATATTAAAATAATGCTAGGAGAAATTCGTCGAGCTCAGGTTCATGTTCGTCGAGCTCATCATTTGATTCGTCGAACTGAACATTTGATTTACTGTTTCTGAACATTTGCTGAATATTCATCGAACGCAGACTCGAGTTCGTCGAACGGAAGGATTTGTCGACAGCTGAGACGGTATGATTTCATCGACCGCTGAAGTATTGAGCTGTTCGTCGAACGCATATGGCCGTTCGTTGAACGCAGGATTTCGTCGACCGCTGAGCTGAGGTCTGTTCGTCGACCGCTGAGATAACCTGTTCGTCGACCACTGAACCAATCTGTTCATCGACCGCTGAGCTGAGGCGGGATCGTCGAGCGCAGAATGCACGCCATTCGTCGATCGCAGGACCGCGTTCGTCGAACGCAGATAGCCGTTCGTCGAACGCATAGAATATATGTAAATTTAATTTCTCTCTTATTTTCTGCCTATTAAATATATGTCTATATTCAGCCTATTAAATATATGTATATTTCATCCTATTATATATATATATTTATTTATTTCTTATTATATTATATATATTATTATATATTTCTTATTATATATATATTATTTATATTATTGTATATTTCTTTTCAGCCTTCTAACTTAATAGGATATTTGATCCAAGTTATAATATGAGTTTTGATATAAACTTAGATACTAAAGGTGGATCCTAACTCAAATCAAAACTAAGATTCCAACAACTTCAATGTCGTTCTCCAAACTAGACAATGAACTAGAGTCTACGATCCTTTGATCTATTATAGACTCAAAGGATGGTATAAAAGTAACTCAGGAAATATACTAGTTAACTTATTAGCAAATTATTGTGATATATTATTTAAATAGTCCATTGGCCAGGTAAGAGTAAGGTTGATGGTCGCAATGTGTACCGTTATACACAACCTTCCTTGAGGGGGATACCCCTAACCACTTTCCTAGACACCAATCAGACAGCTTACAATATAGTTCTCACCGACATATGCTAAGGTTAATGCTAGCCTTTCCACTACTTTACAACAATTGTAAATGGATAAAGGTACTGCATAAGCTATCAATGATGTACAATCGTGTAGTTCAAATATTCAAGAAAAAGGCGAGGTACTCGTGACTGGGTGTTCTCAAACTTTAAATCAAAGTTAAGCATGATATAATGAAGTAGCCAAAATGAATTGAGCATTTATAATAATTTTCTAAGGTCAAGACTTTTCACTAATATGCTAGTGTGACAAAGTGAATAATCAAACTATATTAATTTATATGCATAGATCATAGGAAGATCAAATTAAGTCCAAACATCTTCAAAATTGAACTCAAGGTCAATCCCGACATATTAGGTGTACAATATAAATTTGAGAATTTATAAAAAGGTTTATGGTCAAAATATTTTATTCATACACTAGTATGACAAGATGAATAATCAAACTATACTCTTAACATATATAAATTATAAGGTTTTCAAATTAAGTCCAAACATCTTCAAAATGAACACAAGGCCAGTCATGCCATTGTAAGTGTACTATAAAAATTTGGGATATATTAAAAGGTTTAAGGTCAAAATATTTCATTTATACACTAGTGTGACAAGATGAATAATAAAACTACACTCTTAACATGTATAAATCATAAGGTGATCAAATTAAGTCCAAACATCTTCAAAGTTGAACCCAACGCCAGTCATGATATTATAAGTGTATTATAAAATTTGGGAATTTATTAAAAGGTTTAAGGTCAAAATATTTCATTTATACACTAGTATGACAAGATGAATAATCAAACAATACTCTTAACATGTATAGATCATAAGATGATCAAATTAAGTCCAAACATCTTCAAAATTTAACCCAAGGTCATCATGACATTATAAGTATACTATTAAAATTTGGGAACTTATTAAAAGGTTTAAGGTCAAAATATTTCATTTATACACTAGTGGGACAAGTTGAATAATCAAATTATACTCTTAACATGTATAAATCATTTGGTAATCAAATTAAGTCCAAACATCTTCAAAATTTAACCCAAGGTTAGCATGATATTATAGTGTACTATAAAAATTTGGGAATTTATTAAAAAGTTTAAGGTCAAAATATTTCTTTTATGCATTAGTGTGACAAGATGAATATTCAAACTGTACTCTTAACATATATAAATCATAAGGTGATCAAATTAAGTCCAAACATTTTCAAAATTGAATCCAAGGTCATTCAAGACATTATAAGTGTACAATATTTTTTTTGGAATTTATTAAAAGGTTTAAGGTCAAAATATTTCATTTATACACTAGTGTGACAAGTTGATGTAATTAAACTATAGGGAAACTTATCCCAAAAAATCCAAGTCTTTATACAATACATTAATAACTTCATAAGAAATTTATATCCCAATTTTTAGGTTCATACTACGTACAATAACTGAAAAATACACATAATATGAAAAGTCCTAAAGTTTATGTCACACGTTCTTTAAAAACTAATTCAGGGAGTTAAACACCACCTCAGAAAATGTGTCACCCCATTTTAGAAAACTTAGATCAAGCCTTACAAGTTTTATGTTGACCACTTGATCTGGTTCAGCCATTAAGGCTCTCAAAAATCACTTTTAATACCTTTGTGTTGGGTACATATAGATAGAAAGGGTTATTTTAACCATCCATCATGTATTTGATCACAACACAGTTTATAAAGAGAATCACGTGATGCAGAGCAACAACATGCAATAAAATGACCTTCCCCCACAACGGATCCGCTATCACTCCATTGTGGGGGTAAACCAATAATTATTTCGATGAAATTAAGTTAATCAGATGACTCCTAGATCGTCTTCTTTCTTAGGCCAACGAAGAATATTAATCCTGCCAGGATGGAGTTTTCGGGGCTCATCCACCACCGTCTGGCCATCATCACCCATCGCCACCACCACCTATAGTTTCACTGTAATGAGGGATATCTATTGGCGGTGGTCTGACGACTTGATGCTTCTGCTGCCATCCGGAATTACGGGGTAATTCCGACAACAAATTTCCGACTAATTACATGAAATCATGCTCAATTGAGCTCGATTTTGATTCAAAATCATTATAGGATGCTTATAAAAGGAGAAGGGGATGAAATATCACCTGTAACTTCCTTACTCTCTTGAATCGGGATTGGGTTCGGGCATGCATGGTTTGATCAGCTATTATGGATAGACTGTTCCTGAGGGATTCCACTCAATTTCGTAGCTTAGGACTGATGTTAGGGATGCGTGTGAGCTCTCTGAAGGGTGAGGGGGGGGGGGGGGGGGGGGGGGAGATTTTATAGTTGGGGTTGAGGTTTATAATTTTCCTCTTACCTTTGCCATGGCCGGTCATGGCTAGGGTCTAGCTCGTAAGCCCCCTTTTTTTTTACTTTCGTTTCTGGGTATTACCACCCAGAACCGCCGCCTTGCAGTGACACCCATGTGACACCAACACATGGGTAGGTCTCCACTACAAGAAGTCGATCCTGCCAGCTATTCATACATCCAGGCCAACCATTTACCACAGAATATTAGAAAACAAGTACATAACAATCACATTACATAAAAGGGGAATGTCCAATGAGATACATAATAAAGGAAGCATACTGAAATAAAAGTACTAAAGTAATAAGGGCTTAATCCCGGTATATCAGATCCTCACTACATATCTTTCAAACAGAGGCAAACTACACACTGCTGAGGGAAAACATGGAAGATTGCATTCAGGAGATAGTATCTCACCGGAGCTCTTCCTGCTGCTGCTGAGACTCCGACTCCAGGCCGGATCACCGTGTTAGGTTCCTCCCTCTAGATTTGGATCTACTGCTCCTGGTGCTCCTATTTGTTATGCCACATCTGATGGCGACGACGCCCCGCCATATGTTCGTGACCAGTTCCTTGACGACACCGACTCGACGCATTATTTTGATCGCTGTCGCAACACTACATTTGAAGACTTGGATGGACGATGCCGCAACAACAATCATGGTGTACGCAATCGCCGCGACAACCATTTTGAAGAACGCCATCGCCACACCGTCATGACGAATGCCATCGCCATTACAACCTTCATCCGCGGCGCAAGATTATTAATTAATAATTATAATTATTTTATTATAATTATTAATTAAAATTTTATCTAGCTTTGTCTTTTATTTTTGGACTTGTTTATGTCCATGTTTATTTTAATTTTGGACTGCGTTTAGCCATGCACATGTTTTATTTTAATTTCGGACTGCGTTTAGCCATGTTTATTGGCTAGCCTATAAAAGACCATCTTGTATTAGATTTTATTATTGAATGATAAGAAAAAAACCTAAACCCTAAATTTCTCTCTTGAGTTTCTCCCTCTCCTAGCCGCCCCCCTCTCTCTTTCTTCCTTCATTGGATTTCGGCCCCCTCTTGGCCGCCCATCTCCCTTCCTCCCTCCTCTTGGCTGCCAGCCACCACTTCTCCTTCCCGCTATTTCTTTTCTCCCTCAACTTCAGCCCCCTCTCATAGACGCCCATCATACTCCATCTTCTTGAGAAGTTCCGGCCAAGGTGAAGAAGGAAGAAGAACGGGTCATGGCCCCAGGAAACCAAGATCCGGTGTGAAGCAATCAAGGCGGATGAGTTTCTCTCCATTCGACGCGGTTCCGGTGGATTCGTTGAAGAATGAATCGGGCGAGTGCATGCTTGAGGATAATCCCATCTCAAGTGGGGTAACAAAATTTCTACTCGTGAGGTTTTCCCTCTTGTTAATTTCTTGTGGTGGTAAATTTTGGCATGATCTTCGAATCACTTGGATGATCGTGGTTTTCTTCGATTGATTTGTGCGATCTTTGTGAAATTTTCTAGATCGATAGAACACTGAGACAAGCACACCAAGAATGAACAAAAAACACTTCTTTATTGCTTGACAAATTTGTTACAAGAATTACAACAGAAGCAGACTGAATACAAGTCACATACAACTTGATTCACAATAGCCGAGAATAAAAAAGAACAACTGGTCGCAGACAGAGTCCGCTTTCTCCACAGCTCGCTAACGCCCCGCGTTGACGCTAACGCCGGCGTTGACTCAGACCGCGCGAGCTCGCTGCGAGCACACCCTCTTGACGAGGCCGCAGATGCAGACCGCTACCTCACACAATTCGCTAACGCCCGGCGTTGTCGCTAACGCCGGCGTTGACTCACGATCTTGCACAGCTCGCAACTCTTGCTCCAAGTTGTCCAGACTCACTCTGAGTTCACTCCCACTTGAGACCGCCCGGTCAGACCGCCCGAGCTCTCCTCCGAACTCACTCCAAGTTCATTCTCACTTGAGACCACCTATTCAGACCGCACAAGTCTCCTATTGTCTCTGATAATCTCTGTTGGGGGATTAACCCCCTATTTATAGATTTCGGAGCTGCCACCAAAAGGCGGGGGCTAACGCCGGCATTAGCTCACTTCACCATTTTCAACACTCCCCCTTGAAGTGAGCTCCGCCAACCACTCCGAGCAGCGAGCTAAGCCTCCTGAATGGCCCCACAGATAGGGGCTTAGTGAAGATATCCGCTATGTTATCTTCGCTCCGCACATGCTCCACCGCAATCAAGCCACCCAACACCTTCTCTCGGATGAAGTGATGCTCGACCTCTATATGCTTTGTTCTCGCGTGATAGAATGGATTGGTTACCAGTTTCAGGGCACTCTCGTTGTCATCGCGAAGAACAATAGGTATGCTGACCTTCTCGTCCACATCTTCCACCAGCCTCCTCAGCCAGACACACTCCTGGGCTGCTAAGCACGACGCCTTGTACTCAGCCTCTGTGGTGGATAAGGAGATAGAATCCTGCTTCTTGCTACACCACGAGATAGCAGCTGCTCCACATAGAAACACATGACCTGAGGTCAACTTGCGATCATCAGCGTCACCACCGTAATCTGCATCCGTGTACCCATGCAGCTTGAAGTCAGACTTCTCTCCATAGGACAACCCCATCTCAAGGGTCCCCTTCATGTACTTCAGAATTGCTTTAGTTGCCTCCAAATGAGGCTTCCGCGGCTCTTGCATATACCGACTAACTCGACCGACGACAAAAGCTATGTCCAGCCTCGTGATAGTCAAGTAGATTAAACTCCCCATCAGAGCCCGGAAGATCTTCGGATCAGAAAGAATCCTCCCTTCTTCCTTCAGAAGCTTCAGCCCAACCTCCAGTGGAACAGAGCTGCTCTTCCCCTCCTTCATGCTGAATCTTTCGATGATCTTCTCAGTGTAAGCACTCTGGGAAACGAACAGTCCACCACTTCTCTTCTCTACCTGAAGTCCGAGGAAATGGTGCAGTTCACCAAGATCCTTCATCTCAAAATGGATAGATAACTATTGTCTCAGCGCCACGACCTCTTCACTGTTGTTCCTGATCACGATCATGTTGTCGATGTACAGCAGCACCAACACATGAAGATCTCCACTCTTCTTCACGAATATGCTAGAGTCTGAGTTTAAGGCATTATAACCAGAGAACTGCAAGTACTCTGCAATCTTCCCATACCAGGCTCTCGGCGCCTGTTTCAACCCGTAGAGGGCCTTCTTCAGCTTGCACACATGATGTGGGTGTGACTTGGACACATATCCAGGTGGTTGCACAATGAATATGTCCTTGTTAATCTCTCTGTACAGAAACGCATTCTTCACATCAAGCTGCCACAGCTTCCACCCTCGGCACGCCGCTGATAATGCGTAATTTGACATAAATTACTTAAGCAAAAATATTAAATTTTGATATAAATTATATATATTTTCTCTAAATAATATTTAATTTTGCTTATAAATTAGTTTTATATAATTTTTCACTAATGTTTCGTTATTCTGCAGGCCTGCGGGTAATTTTTGTACGTCTCGAAGTGAAAGCCCGCTGCTGAATTGTATTGATGTTGCGCGCATGTTTGATGGAGATTTTTGCTAGAGTCATCACATTACTCGAGACGCGTCCGTGCATGTGCATCCTGACGCGCCATATTTGATGCCGCCCGCCATCTTCGCCAACTCCGCAAGCTCATGCCTTACAAGTCCAAGCTGCACGCAACGCCATCGCCGTCACCTTTGCATGTCGCCGCCACCTTTGCATTTTGCCACCCCTTATATCATTTTCATGCACGTGAACGTATTCTCCCATTCAATATTATTTCTCCACCCATGCATGCATTATTTCATTATCATCATTCCATGTACGTAGCCGGTTAATTTCCTTCTACCTACACAAATTATTCACGATTATTATTATGTCATGCCATCAACTTATTATTAATAGCCATGCATGCATTTCATTAATCCCATGCCATATTAACTTCTCATATTATTATTATTATTATATGAAATCGGTTTCATTTCCCCATATGTAACTAGTTTTATTATCATTTCATGCATGCACTATCATTATTCCACTACCATATAACCGAATATTTTAATATAACTTATTATTATAATTGCAAACATTAAGTTCTCTCTCCATCAAATGTAACCATTAATCACATTCTCCCCAATTAAATACATCCATTTCAATTCAATTCATGGCTAACCTCCAACGCCACTTTCACTTTAATATTGCTGTAACCTACTTTCTTTTATTCCCTCCATATAATATTGCTTTCTATATTTATTAAATACCTCCCCTCTCCATTTGATTTCTATGACCGTACCTCTTCCTCTTCAAATACTACCACCTCCTTTTTACACCCATTTGATTGCTATGGCCCACCATATTTCACTCTTCATTTTTAATACCGCAAATTAATGTTGATGCTCCCAATTCCTCCCCCCATATTCATCTTCCTTTGCAATTCGTGGGCCTCACTCCAACTCCTTCATTCATCTCCCCTCTTGAATGCTAATTCAAGCCAACCCTTCACATTCTCCTTCATTCATCCTCTCATTTCTCTTTAAATAGAGGCCTAAGCTCTTCATATTGGCTCTCTCATGCTCTCTTCCCATGCCCGTTTGGGCAGTTCTATCTTGTTTTTATGTAGCTTTTTATTTCTTAAGTTCTCTTTTCTATTTATGCAATGTAATTTTATTTCATGTATTTCTTTCTAATTATGAAATGATAATTTAGTTTATTTTTCAGCAATGCCTCTTTTTCATTTCATGCCATTTTTTTATGTATTTTTATTTAGTAGTTAATTTTTTAGATCTTGTTCGTTGCAAGCTTTGGAATAAAATCAATATTTCTCTTTATGATCGTTCTTTTCTACCTTCGATTTATTCGTGATTTATATCGGGTTCATATATCGATGTGTGGACTTTCGTATCTGATTCCATATTCTAGTTAGCCGAGAGGCTCATGCGTACGAATTGATCGCTCACGAATAAAAAGAGTTGATCGCAACCCTCGAGAGAGGATGACGAAAATCTTCTGGATAGGAGTCAAATCCTATAGCGGGATTCATCTCGTTAAAGCGAGTTTTTGGGGTTTCGATTGTTGAACGAGAGTTCGGTCGATCAACCTAATCTCAGGTGGGCGTATTCCTCGAGAGAGGTGCGTTCATATTTCGGGAATCTCCACGGTCAAGGATCGGATTAGACGATTATAAACTATTATGTTTTATTTCATTTCGAAGTTTGTTTTGATCAAGTTAGTTTTCTTTCCTTTATTTTAGTTTAAAATATAATTTCTCTTAAAATTTCCTTCCGATAAAATAATAGTTGTTTTCTTGAAGTAGAAGTACGCGACAGACCCGAGTTTTAATACGACATTGATATTCTTTATATTCTATGCTATATTTTGATAGGTACACTTGCCTTAATCGAGTATAGATTGGAGAATACAAATTTCTCTATCAAGTTTTTGGCGCCGTTGCTGGGGAACTATTTTGTCGATATTTTGAAAAGAGAAGACGCTATTACTTTTATCTTTTTTTTATTTTTCTTTTCTCCTTAAATTTAAAAAAATTTATGTTGTAATTAAAATCTTGGAAAAGGAGATTTGGGCTTTCATCCCATCGCATCTCCTAGTACCTTGCGAGCCCTTCACCGGGTAAACCTTGGGAAGTCTAAGACTAATTAAAACATAAAAAAAATCTCTTTTATCTTTCTTTTTGTTCTTACATTTTAAAAAAAATTATTTAAATTCCCCCAAAAATTATAAAACATACTAAAAAATTTGACAAAAATATTTTCTTTATATTTTGTTTTGTTTTGTTTGGCTTTATTCTAACTTTGTTAGCAGATGTTCGTGCGGCCTCTCCGTCTCCAAATCAGGGACGTGTTCTTTTCTCTCTTTCGTGTTCATTTTTTTCCTTTATGCACATGTTCTCTTTCTTTTTGTTTATTTCTTCATATTTAGTTTTCAACATTGGGGAAAATGTTGAATTTTAAGTATGGGGCAAAGTTTTCCCTTTCTTTTTAAATATTCCAAAAATTCCAAAAAAATTATAAAAGTACAAAATAACCAAAAATATATAAAATCCAAAAATTAAAAAAAAATTGTTTTATTTCCTTCTTTTAGCCCTTTAAAGTTTTAAAATCATAAAAGAAAATTAAAAAAAATTAGTTTTATTTAAAATCACAAACAACAAAAAAAAATTATTTTATTTCCTTCTTTTAGCCCTTTAAAGTTTTAAAATCACAAAAAAAATAAAAAAAATAAAAAACTCCAAAATGCAAAAAGAAATTTAGTATAGTACTTTTTATGTTATTTTCTTACCTAGTATTTATAGCTTATAAAAAAAGGTTCAAAAAAAATCATATCCAAAAAAAAAAAAAAAAAAAACCAAAAAATAAAAACCTTAGTAATTTGAGTTAATTTGTGTCTGATCCTTAGTACCCCACGACTTGGTGTTTTCTTATCTCTAGTCATTCGTGTACTTATTTAGCTAGATAAATTTTTCTAATTTTTATTTTGGCTATGTTTCACGAGTAATGTGTTGACTCGTGTAGTGTTTCTAATTAGGGTAGCATGTTATGTTTGAAAAATCTTTTGAGAATTTGCACTTTTTCATGATTTTATTTTTATTTTTTCACTTATATAAAATCTATCATCCCTTGTTTTCTCTTTTAAAAAATCTTTGTAATGTTGACTTATGTTTAGTGTAGTAGATGCGAACCAGTCTAGACGCTTATTATTTTCACTTTCATGATAAGTCAAGTTTCTTTTTTTTATCTAGTCTTGCACCTTTTGAAATTTTCAAGATTTGCTTTAAACAGATGTAGGAGCATGAAAATGATTTAGGCCACCTTTTTGATTCGTTTGAACCTTTGCACTCCGAACCTTAAATCTTAACCGTTGCTAGCCACTTTGTGCTTTTTCCATTCCTTTTGTAGATCCACTTATTTTCACCAAAACCAAATAGCCTACCTATGTTGCACGCTTAAAATTTAGAGCTTTATATCTTGCTAGCATGTGCCTCCTTTTTGTGAAAATAGTGGAGTTCTAAAGTTTTATCCTTTTGCTACAAAAGAAGGAAAATGAAGAAGGAATAAAAAATAAAAAATTGGTGAATGAAATTTTTCTGAAACAAATATTGAAAAATTGTGTCGAAAATATTGTATCAAAAGTTTTATTTTGCTAGCTTTCATGTTTTTGCAAAGCATTTCTCTTTGTTTTAAGTGTGCATTTAACTTTCACGTTTATCTTTTGATATCCGCACCTTAAAACCCTTGCCCCAACAGTTATGCCTAATGAAGTCCTTTTGATTCATGCTCCTAGGTCTGTTTTTAGTTAAGTAGCGAAAAAGTAAATTGGATAAGTCTTTAGGTAGGAGTTTGAACTCTTGATTTAGATTGTTGTGGTTATAAAATGTCTCTGAGATTTTAGTAGCAACTCAATGCACTTTTCATTCGTCTCATTACTTGTTTTTTAATTTTGCTAAAACTTGGGATGATTTAATTTTATGTTAGTGGAATCTATAAAAATTTTATGTCATGGCTAAGTAAAAATTTTCAGTTTATTTTTCATAATTTCCCTACTTCTAATTTTGCACAGTACTTGTGTTGGGCATAGCCAAATTGATTTATTAGTCCTTTTTATTTTGCTAGCTCGTATTTATTTGCTTGAGGACAAGCAAAATACTTAGTCGGGGGGAATTTGATAATGCGTAATTTGACATAAATTACTTAAGCAAAAATATTAAATTTTGATGTAAATTATATATATTTTCTCTAAATAATATTTAATTTTGCTTATAAATTAGTTTTATATAATTTTTCACTAATGTTTCGTTATTCTGCAGGCCTGGGGGTAATTTTTGTACGTCTCGAAGTGAAAGCCCGCTGCTGAATTGTATTGATGTTGCGCGCATATTTGATGGAGATTTTTGCTAGAGTCGTCACATTACTCGAGACGCGTCTGTGCATGTGCAGCCCGCCGCGCCATATTTGATGTCGCCCGCCATCTTCGCCAACTCCGCAAGCTCATGCCGCACAAGTCCAAGCTGCACGCAACGCCATCGCCGTCACCTTTGCATGTCGCCGCCACCTTTGCATTTCGCCACCCCTTATATCATTTTCATGCACGTGAACGTATTCTCCCATGCAATATTATTTCTCCACCCATGCATGCATTATTTCATTATCATCATTCCATGTACGTAGTCGGTTAATTTCCTTCTACCCACACAAATTATTCACGATTATTATTATGTCATGCTATCAACTTATTATTAATAGCCATGCATGCATTTCATTAATCCCATGCCATATTAACTTCTCATATTATTATTATATGAAATCGGTTTCATTTCCCCATATGTAACGAGTTTTATTATCATTTCATGCATGCACTATCATTATTCTACTACCATATAACCGAATATTTTAATATAACTTATTATTATAATTGCAAACATTAAGTTCTCTCTCCATCAAATGCAACCATTAATCACATTCTCCCCAATTAAATACATCCATTTCAATTCAATTCATGGCTAACCTCCAACGCCACTTTCACTTTAATATTGCTGTAACCTATTTTCTTTTATTCCCTCCATATAATATTGCTTTCTATATTTATTAAAGACCTCCCCTCTCCATTTGATTTCTATTACCGTACCTCTTCCTCTTCAAATACTACCACCTCCTTTTTATACCCATTTGATTGCTATGGCCCACCATATTTCACTCTTCATTTTTAATACCGCCAATTAATGTTGATGCTCCCAATTCCTCCCCCCATATTCATCTTCCTTTGCAATTCGTGGGCCTCACTCCAACTCCTTCATTCATCTCCCCTCTTGAATGCTAATTCATGCCAACCCTTCACATTCTCCTTCATTCATCCTCTCATTTCTCTATAAATAGAGGCCTAAGCTCTTCATATTGGCTCTCTCATGCTCTCTTCCCATGCCCGTTTGGGCAGTTCTATCTTGTTTTTATGTAGCTTTTTATTTCTTAAGTTCTCTTTTCTGTTTATGCAATGTAATTTTATTTCATGTATTTCTTTCTAATTATGAAATGATAATTTAGTTTATTTTCCAGCAATGCCTCTTTTTCATTTCATGCCATTTTCTTTTATGTATTTTTATTTAGTAGTTAATTTTTTTAGATCTTGTTCGTTGCAAGCTTTGGAATAAAATCAATATTTCTCTCTATGATCGTTCTTTTCTACCTTCGATTTATTCGTGATTTATATCGGGTTCATATGTCGATGTGTGGACTTTCGTATCTGATTCCGTATTCTAGTTAGCCGAGAGGCTCATGCGTACGAATTGATCGCTCATGAATAAAAAGAGTTGATCGCAACCCTCGAGAGAGGATGACGAAAATCTTCTGGATAGGAGTCAAATCCTATAGCGGGATTCATCTCGTTAAAGCGAGTTTTAGGGGTTTCGATTGTAGAAGGAGAGTTCGGTCGATCAACCTAATCTTAGGTGGGCATATTCCTCGAGAGAGGTGCGTTCATATTTCGGGAATCTCCATGGTCAAGGATCGAATTAGACGATTATAAACTATTATGTTTTATTTCATTTCGAAGTTTGTTTTGATCAAGTTAGTTTTCTTTCCTTTATTTTAGTTTAAAATATAATTTCTCTTAAAATTTCCTTCCGATAAAATAATAGTTGTTTTCTTGAAGTCGAAGTACTCGACAGACCCGAGTTTTAATACGACATTGATATACTTTATATCCTATGCTATATTTTGATAGGTACACTTGCCTTAATCGAGTATAGATTGGAGAATACAAATTTCTCTATCAGCCGCAAGAGCTATGACTGTCCTCACCGACGTCATCTTCGCCACAGGACTAAATGTCTCCTCATAGTCCTCACCATAGGTTTGCGAGAAACCTCGAGCGATAAGCCTAGCCTTGTACCGCTCTACTCCTCCGTCAGCTCTCTTCTTCACCTTGTACACCCATTTGCAGGTGATAGGCTTGATGCCCTCCACCATGGGAACAAGGTCCCATGTCTCATTTTTCTTCAGGGCCTGCATCTCCTCATCCATAGCCTTGTCCCACTCCTTCG
Source organism: Dactylorhiza incarnata (assembly GCA_033032865.1). NCBI lineage: Eukaryota > Viridiplantae > Streptophyta > Magnoliopsida > Asparagales > Orchidaceae > Dactylorhiza > Dactylorhiza incarnata. Next base: position 18,538,968 of record JAWHQI010000018.1, read on the forward strand.
TGCCTACAACATCTTCAAAGCGGGTAGGTACCCTCTTGCCAAGTGGTCCTGTGAAGAAGCAAGAGACCAAACTCACAAAGTTCCCCTCCTTATAGCGAGAAGGCGGGATGATGGTCCACTTCGACCTTCTCAAGGCTTGGCCACTTTCTACTACTCCGGTAGACACCTACTCTTCAACTCTTCTCTCTTTAACTCTTGGAGCACTGCTCCCCCTGTTTCTCGAACTCGAAGTTTCCCCTGAGCAAGATGGCAATGGGGCGCTGGGAGATAGCTCCAACTCCATAGTAGAGTCCTCAGTGACTCTCTCTTCACACCTGCTAGAACCTCCACTCTCCGGCAGCACCACAGTAGAGACTCCCTGATACGAGATCAGTTTGTCAAACACCACATCGCGCGAGACGACAAACTTGTGAGAATGTGGATTCATGCACTTCCACCCTTTCTTCCGCTCGTCGTAGCCGATGAAGACACACTTCCTTTCTTTCGGCTCCAACTTGGTTTTCTCAGCCTCTGGAATGTGCACGAAGCCGGTAGAGCCAAACACCCTCACGTGGCTCACATTTGACTTCTCCCCGAACATAAGTTGGTGTGGAGAAACCTGTTGAAATTGTTGAAGTGGAGTGGAAGGTGGCCGACGGTCTGATTATTGGAGACCGCAGAGACCGTGCTGTCTGCTCTGGTGCTCTGTCGGTCTGGCTCTGCCGGTCTGGTGTGACCGGGCGGTCTGTTCTTGTTTGCTGCGGTCTGTTCCCGAGTTGTTCTGCTTGGTTGGCCTGTCTTCTTTGTTGGAAGACCGGGCAGTCTGTTCTGTGTAACCGCTGTGACCAGGCGGCTTATACAGGTCGATCTAGCGACTTTTCTAAGTCAAACAGATGTTCTTGGTTTGCTCTTGGTGATCTAAGGAAGGGGTGTGCCTGTGTCCGCGCGGTTTGCTGCTGACTTGCGGTCTTGGACAGGCTGTTGTCCAAGTTGTCTGATCGCGCGTTCTGCTTTGTTAGACCGCTCGAGATCTGACGGGTGGTGATTGTATCTCTCCTGTGCGGTGATGACATCCATCTACCCGCCTATAAATAGGGGTGCATGGCCCGTCATTCATAACGAGAACTGTAAGAACTAGAGCCTCGGTTGTTTCGTGCGGTCTCACTTTGAGGTCGGACGGTCTCGGAAGTGAGTTGACTGTTTGTTGTGTTCGTAGGTTTGCGGTCTCCTTCCTTGGTGATTTCCCAGCGGCTCGAATAAACAGTTTGACAGCGACTTATCTGTGAACTGGTTTATGATTGTTCTTGTGCTGTTCGCAGAGAGCTCGGTGATCAGGCGATCTTCAGCGGTTAGGCGATCTGAGTTGCGATCTGGCGACAGCTTCAATTCTTTGTTCAGTTCAATAAGCTCCAGTTCGTGCGATCTGAGGTAGCGGTCTGGCAGTACAGGTCAAGCCGGGTGTTCTGAGTTGTGGTCTTGCCTGTTTTCTATTCGAGCAGTCTTAGGTCAAGCCGGGCAGTTTCTGGAGCCGAGCGGTCTGTGTGGTCTCTGTTGTCAAGCCGCCAGATTTGTTTTTGGTGTGTTTTGTTTCTCCCTCCTTCGTGATTCTTATGAATCATGTCTCGCCATGTATGTCTCGCACTGTAATCAAGTATTGCGATTCAATAAAGTCTATTGTGTTGCTGTGTGGTATTGTGGTTGTTTGGCTATAACTCAGTTGATGCAACTCCTGCTTACTCCTAAACGATTCAAATCAAATTTTTTAACATGGTATCAAAGCGAGGTTCTTGGAGTGGATAAGCAGTGTTCAACTTGAGTTGCCATCGTCTTTGTGAAGAGACCGCGTAGGTTGCCATGGAAGCTGGATACGCAAGAGGGCTATGTATTGAACTCCTCACATCGACTAATTACAAGAAGTGGGGGTCGTGTATGGAGAGTTACTTACTTGGCGAGGATCTATGGGATATAGTTGGAGGAGAAGACACACATGAAGTTTTTCTAGCAGGAGATAATATGGCAGAGGTGAGACTTTGGAGGAGGACTAATGCTAAGGCAGAGTTCACACTCAAGAGGGCTATCTCACCAGAGCTATTTGATCACATCATTGGATGTAAATCTCCTGCTGTGATTTGGACGTCTTTGGACGGGCTGTTTAATAAGAAGAATGTAGGTCAGCTACAGTTTCTTGAATATGAGTTGGTGAAGGCCTCTCAAGGTGATCTTTCTATTTCTACCTTCTTTCTCAAGATAAAGAACCTCACAGCAGAGATTTCTACATTGGACCCTGATGAGACCATCTCGGAGGCAAAACTGAAGAGGCATATCATCCGCGGGTTGCGGAAGGAGTATCTTGCCTTTGTGACGTCAGTTCTGGGTTGGGCAAATCAACCATCTCTGTTGTAGCTGGAAAACTTCCTTGCTTCGCAGGAAAGTTTGGCAAGACAGATGGTGGGGACTTCTATCTCTAGGGGAGATAGTGATGTGTTGTTCTCTGGGAAGAAGAAGAAGAAGTGGGAGAAGAAGAAGCCAGGTCATGATGGAACCTCTACTTCAGGTCAGCAGGGTAGAAGTTATACTTCTAAGTCTGATGGGAAGAAGAAAGGAGAGGGACCAAGGTGCTTTAGGTGCAATAAGACCGGCCACTTCAAGAAGGATTGCCGGGTTAATCTTCGGCCGGGACATGCAGCGGAGAAGGAGAAGCCAAAGTCTGATGAAGCTTGATGGGGAGGAGCCTATGCGGCTAATATGACGGCGATGCCCGTTAAGGCCTTGGCTGCCATCAACTTCGAAGAGGATTGGATCATGGATTCAGGGTGTGGGCATCACCTCACCGGGGATGAATCGAAGTTCTCTTCTTTGGCACCTTACTCAGGTAACGATGCAATCATTACAGCTGATAATTCTGTTCATGCAGTAGAACAAGAAAGTGTTGTCTCTTTGAGCAGTGATAAGGGTCCACTCACATTGAGGAGAGTTCATCACGTGTCTGGTATGAAGAAGAATCTCTTCTCTGTGACCAATGCGGTCGATGCCGGTTATCACGTTCTGTTTGGCCCAACAGAAGTGAAGTTTCTTAAAACTCAACCGGAGATAAAGGGAGATGTTATCCATGTTGGAAAGCGGGTAAAGGACTTGTTCGTTTTATCGACAAGTACCTATGTTGATAAGATGAAGACCAATGATAGTGCGGCTATCTGGCATGAAAGGTTGGGGCATGTAGGCATGGACAAATTGAAGGCTATGGCGGTAAGGGGCCATGTCAAGGGCTTGCCTAGCTTGTCCTCCTATGGAGATGGTCATGTTTGTGCGGGATGTCAGTTTGGTAAGTCTCATCGACTTCCATTTGATAAGTCGCAAACAAGATGCAAAGCACCGTTGGAGTGCATTCACGGTGATTTGATGGGACCGACTGCCACCCCAAGCCTTGGAGGCAACAGATATATGTTGGTGTTGATTGACGATTACACCAGATATGTCTGGGTGTATTTTCTAAAAGAGAAGTCATAAGCTTTTGCTAAGTTCATGGAGTTCAAGGAGCTGGTGGAAGGTCGGTTAGGCTTGCGGGTGAAAAAGTTGAGAACTGACAATGGTGGGGAGTTCACCTCTGGTGAGTTCTCAAGTTTTTGCAGGAAACAAGGCGTCCGGAGAGAGCTCACTTGTGCTCCACAGCAAAACGGCGTTGCAAAAAGGAAGATCCGACATCTGACGGAAACCTGCAAGTGCTGGCTTCATGCCAAGAGTATTCCAAAGTCCTTTTGGGCGGAGGGAATGTCTTGTGCGGCTTACGTCATCAACAGGATGCCTCTAAGTCCTATCAACACGAAGACCCCTCAGGAACTGATGTTCAAGGAGAAGTCGAGTGTTGCACACCTTCGGGTGTTCGGGTCAACCTATTATGTGCATATTCCTGATGCTCTTCGGACAAAGCTAGATGCGAAAGCAAGGAAGCTAGTCTTTGTTGGATATGATGAGTGGATGAAGGGATGGAGATGCATGGATCCTGAGACACGGAGATCAATTGTATCTCGGGATGTGGTGTTCGATGAGGTGACTTCCTACAAGGGGAGTTCAGGAGTTGAACTACCGAAGAGCAGGGTTGATGAAGAAGGAAAGGCTGCAGGAAATCTTCAAGTGGAGTTGCCTGTTTCACGAGGAGCTCCAGCTGTGTAAAACTCTGAGATGGAGGCTTCAGGTTCTGGAAGCAGGGGAGCGATGCTCCAAGTTAGTCTGGAAAAGGAGCTAGCACAGAAGAAGCAGCTGAAGAGGTGGTTAGTCAGGAGCAACCTCTTAGGAGGTCGAAGAGGACTATTAAGCCACCGGATCGATACACAGGAGGAAACATGGTGAGCTTCGTCTCATGTTTCTTTGCTGGTCCCTTGGATGAGAGGGAGCCGTCAAGCTTTTAGAAGGCCAAAGGTGTGAAGCAGTGGGACATTGCTATGCAAGAGGAGATGGATGCTCTCAAGAAGAATGAGACTTGGTCTCTAGTGCCCAGGCCCAAGGGCATTACCCTTGTGACATGCAAATGGGTTTATAAGCTCAAGAAGAAAGCTGGCGGCACGATCGAGCGATACAAGGCTCTCCTTGGGGCTCGCGGGTTCTCACAATAGTATGGAGAAGATTATGATGAGACGTTCAGTCCAGTGGCAAAGATGACTTCGGTTCGATTTGTTATTGCTTTGGCCGCATCCAGTGGATGAGAGATTTGGCAGCTCGACGTTAAGAATATCTTCTTATACGGCGAGATCGACAAGGATATCTTTATGATCCAACGGCAAGAATTCATCTCGAAGGATTGTCCGGACTACGTCTGCAAACTAAAGAAGACCATGTATGGGTTGAAGCAAGCGCCTCGGGCGTGGTATGGAAAGATCGCGGAGTATCTTCTATTCTGCGGGTTCTTTGCTTCAGACTCTGATTCTAGCTTGTTCGTCAAGAAGGAGGGGCACTTTGGGTTATTGCTCTGCTGTATGTGGATGACATGATTGTCACCGGGAACTCGAAGGAGGCGGTAGCAAGGCTGAGAGCCGAGCTTGCTATCAGGTTTGAGATGAAGGATCTGGGTGAGCTTCACCATTTCCTTGGACTCGAGGTTCAGAGGCGGGAGAGCGGAGTGCTCGTTTCTCAGGCTGGATATGCGGAGCGGATCATTCAACGATTCGGCATAGAGGAAGGGAAGAGAAGCTCTATACCTCTGGAACAACATCATAAACTTCGGAAGGATGAGCGGAGAGTTCTATCTGATCCGTTGGTGTTCCGAGCTCTCGTTGGGAGCTTGATCTATTTGACCATCACGAGGCCTGATATTGCTTATGCAGTTGGCAAAGTGAGTCGGTGCATGGCGGAGCCACGGAAGCCTCATCTTCTAGCGGCAAAAGGAATTTTGAAATATGTGAAGTCGACTTCTGATTTGGGTCTCCTATATAGGAAAGGGTCTAGCTTGGAGTTGCTTGGATATATGGATGCTGATTACGGGGGAGACGTGGATGATCGGAGATCAACGTCTGGTTATGTCTTTATGACGGGCCCCATAACTATTTCTTGGTGCAGCAAAAAGCAGGACTCGGTGTCTGTATCTACCACAGAAGCGGAATACAAGGCTTCGACCTTGGCAGCTCAGGAAGTTGTTTGGCTCAGGAGGTTGGTGGAGGATGTTGATAAGGAGGTTCGAGGTCCCACTATGCTATGCGGGGACAATGAGAGTGCTCTCAAGCTGGTTAATAATCCAGTTTGTCAAGCGAGGACCAAACATATTGAGATTGAACACCATTTTATTCGTGAAAAGGTGTTGGGAGGATCTCTTATGGTCGAGCATGTTCGGAGTGTAGACAATGTTGCAGACATCTTCACAACGCCACTGGCGAAGGGACTGTTTACTCGGTTGCGGGCTTTACTCGGGCTAGTTTCCACTTCCCACTTCAAGGGGAGTGTTGAAATTGTTGAAGTGGAGTGGAAGGTGGCCGACGGTCTGATTATTGGAGACCGCAGAGACCGCGCGGTCTGCTCTGGTGCTCTGTCGGTCTGGCTCTGCCGGTCTGTCTCTGACGGCCTGGTGTGACTGGCCGGTCTGTTCTTGTTTGCTGCGGTCTGTTCTCGAGTTGTTCTGTGTAACCGCTGTGACCGGGCGGCTTATACAGGTCGATCTGGCGACTTTTCTGAAGTTGGCCAGATGTTCTTGGCTTGCTCTTGGTGATCTAAGGAAGGGGTGTGCCTGTGTCCGTGCGGCTTGTGCGCGGTTTACTGCTGACTTGCGATCTTGGACAGGCTGTTGTCCAAGTGGTCTGATCGCGCGGTCTGCATTGTTAGACCGCTCGCAATCTGACAGGTGGTGATTGTATCTCTCCTGTGTGGTGACGACATCCGTCTACCCTCCTATAAATAGGGGTGCATGGCCCGTCATTCATAACGAGAACTATAAGAACTAGAGCCTGGATTGTTTCGTGCGGTCTCACTTTGAGGTCGGGCGGTCTCGGAAGCGAGCTGACTGTTTGTTGTGTTCGCAGGTCTGCGGTCAGCAGTTTGCGGTCTCCTTCCTTGGTGATTTCCCAGCGGCTCGAATAAATAGTTCGGTAGCGGCTTGTCTGCGAATTGGTTTATGATTGTTCTCGTGCTGTTCGCAGCGAGCTCGGTGATCAGGCGACCTTCAGCGGTTAGGCGATCTGAGTTGCGGTCTGGCGACAGCTTCAGTTCTTTGTTCAGTTCAATAAGCTCCAGTTCGTGCGGTCTGAGGTAGCGGTCTGGCAGTATAGGTCAAGCCGGGTGTTCTGAGCTGCGGTCTTGCATGTTTTCTGTTCGAGCGGTCTCAGGTCAAGCCGGGCGGTTTCTGGAGTCGAGCGGTCTGTGCGGTCTCTGTTATCAAGCCGCCAGATTTGTTTTTGGTGTGTTTTGTTTCTCTCTCCTTCGTGATTCTTATGAATCATGTCTCGCCATTTATGTCTCGCACTGTAATCAAGTATTATGATTCAATAAAGTCTATTGTGTTGCTGTGTGGTATTGTGGTTGTTTGGCTATAACTCAGTTGAAGCAATTCTTGCTTACTCCTAAACGATTCAAATCAAATTTTTTAACAACACCATCCTGTTAGGACTCGGAGGTAGCCGGTTGATCACATTGGTGGCACACGCCATTCCCTCCGCCCACAAGGCCTTGAGAATCCCCTTGGCATGCAGCCAACTCCTGTTAGTCTCCACCAGATGGCGGATCTTCCTCTCTGCGACCCCATTTTGTTGAGGGGTGTGGGCGCAAGTGAGCTCTCGCCGTATGCCGAATTTCCTGCCAAAAGAGTTAAAAGAGTTAGAGGAAAACTCCCCCCATTATCACTTCTTAACTTCTTCACCCTCAGGTTCAGCCTCCCCTCCACTAGTTCCTTCCACTCCTGGAACTTCTCAAACACCTCCGCCTTCTCCCTCATGAAGTAAACCCACGTGTAGCGGGTATAATCATCCACCAAGACCAGCGCATACTTATTTCCTCCATAAGTTAGGGTGGCGTACGGCCCCATCGCATCAACATGAACACACTCCAGAGGTGCCTTACACCTGGTCTCCGACTTGTCAAATGGAAGTCGATGTGACTTGCCATATTGACATCCCTCGCATACATGGTCGTCGCCACAAGAAGAGAGATTAGGCAGGCCGCTCACCAGGCCCTTTGCAGCCATCATCTTCAACTTGTCCATCCCCACATGACCTAGCATCTCATGCCAGATCGCATCGCTATCATTCGTCTTCAGCTTGTCCACATAGGCGTTTGCAGATAGGACATACAGATCCTTCACCCTTCTCCCGGTGAGTGTGATGTCAGCATCAACAAAGGACAGATTCTTCAGAAACTTCACCTCCTTTGGTCCGAACAGCACGTGGTATCCTGCATCCACTGCATTCGCAACAGAGAAGAGGTTCTTCTTCATGCCCGACACGTGATACACACTCTTCAGTGTCACGGGCTTCTCTTTACTTCCCAGGGATACCATCCCTTTTTGCTCCACATGATGCACTATATCATTCGCAGTGATGATAGCATCCGATCCTCCATATGCCTTCAAGGAGGCAAACTTAGACACGTCTCCCGTGAGATGGTGCCCGCAACCGGAATCCACTATCCAGTCGTTCTCAAAGTTCATGGAGGCTAAGGCCTCAACAGACGTTGCCTTCATCTCATCCAGGAAGCAGTTGTCTCCGCCTTCACCACCCTGGTGACCTCCACCTCTCGCTCCACCTCTCTAGTGGCCTCATTGCCTTCAGATTAGACCGGCAGTCCTTTGCCATATGCCCGTACTTCTTACAGGCAAAGCAAAGAGATCTCCCCCTCTCATCACGAGCAGGGAGGAACTTCCTCTTATCTCCTTGAGAGGATGTTGAGGGTCCATCTCCGGAGATCTTCTTCTTCTTGTCCCAGGTCTTCTTCTTCCCTGAGTACAAGACCTCACTATCCCCCCCTAAGATAGATACTCCCGCCATCTGCTTCGCCAAACTCTCCTGTGATGACAGCAAGTTCTCCAGCTCCATTAAGGAGGGCTGAGTAACTCATCCTTGCACAGAAGTAACAAATGGAACATACTCCTTCCGCAAGCCTCTGAGTATGTGCCTCTTAGACTTTGCCTCCGAGATCGGCTCGTCAGGATCCAAAGCCGAGATCTCCGCACACAGATTCTTCACCTTCAGGAAGAAGGTGGATATCGACAACTCTCCTTGAGTGGACTTCGCCAACTCATTCTCCAGGAACTGTAGCCGCGCTACATTCTTCTTGTTAAACAACCCATCAAGGGCTCTCCAGATCTCTGACGCTGACTTGCACCCCATGATGTGGTCAAACAAGTCAGGAGCAATCCTCCTCTTCAGAGTGAACTCTGCTTTGGAGTTGGTCTTCCTACAAGCTCTCACAGCTGGACCATTGTCTCCGACAGCTGCAACTTCCTCTTGCGCATCTCCTCCAATGACCTCCCATAGGTCCTCTCCAAGTAGGTAACTCTCCATACATGACTTCCACTTCTTGTAATTGGTTTGGGTGAGTAACTCAATGCCAAGACCTCTCGCATAACCTCCTCCGCCGTCCATCTTGGTTGCTCAGTACTTGTAACTCAGTGCTTGTTCCAACCTAGCTCTGATACCATGTGAAATTTTCTAGATCGATGGAACACTGAGACAAGCACACCAAGAATGAACAAAAAACACTTCTTTATTGCTTGACAAATTTGTTACAAGAATTACAACAGAAGCAGACTGAATATAAGTCGCATACAACTTGATTCACAACAGCTGAGAATAAAAAAGAACAACTGGTCGTGGACAGAGTCTGCTTTCTCCACAGCTCGCTAACGCCCCGCGTTGACGCTAACGCCAGCGTTGACTCAGACCGTGCGAGCTCGCTGCGAGCACACCCTCTTGACGAGACCGCAGATGCAGACTGCTAACTCACACAATTTGATAACGCCCGGCATTGTCGCTAATGCTGGCGTTGACTCGCGATCTTGCACAGCTCGCATCTCTTGCTCCAAGTCGCCCAGAACTCACTCCGAGTTCACTCCCACTTGAGACCGCCCAGTCAGACCGCACGAGCTCTCCTCCGAACTCAATCCAAGTTCGTTCTCACTTGAGACTGCCTATTCAGACCGCACAAGTCTCCTCGTCTCTGATTATCTCTGTGGGGGGATTGGCCCCCTATTTATAGATTCCGGAGCCGCCACCAAAAGGTGGGGTCTAACGCCAGCATTAACTCTAACGCCAGCGTTAGCTCACTTCACCATTTTCAACAATCTTCTTATTTCTTTTAATTTTCAAAAAGGATTGGCGAACCTCGACTTTTTGTTGGGAGAGATCCACCCTTTTTGAATCGTAAATTTTGGTAGATCTCTTTTGGTACAACCCAAGCTCGTTCATACTGGGTGGGTCCTTTTAGTCGGGAAGATTATTGGCCTATAGCCATCTATTCAATCTCTAGCGGCGTGACTACCCTTACGTTAGCATCTAATTGATAATCATTGCATACCTAGTGCATTGGAAGATTTACCTTGCGATTAAAGGTTAACTTTGGGTGACTTTGACGTTGACAACCCGGAAGATATTTCTTTGATGTTATCACCTTTGCCTAAAGCTCATTGTGAATTAGAAATTTTGTCATGTTCGATTTTGTCGGTCCTCCATCCTGACCCGTGGACTCGACTCGCGAAATTTGTAGGACATGAAATTCTTATGCCTCGTCCTAGCCCTTTGTTTTGCCTATGTTACTAGCCCCTCTGTTGGCCATGTCCCGTCGGGCATGTTTTGTTGAGTTGTTAGATTTTGTGCTCGGTCTTTTCACCACCCTTCGTAGATCTGACTACACGTCACCTTTGATTTTTTTGAGTGTCCGTCTATGGATTTGTTGGCGGTCGCGAGCGATTATGATTCTGTGGCGACTGTACCCCTAGACTTAGTTTCTTCACGATGTAGTTACTCATCCGGTCCAGTTGCGCATATTTTTCCTCCAGTTGCTTACCATATTCACCTACACGTGTCTATGATTTTAGCTGACCACATGGGTACTTGGAATTTACTTTTTCCTCATGCTCAGTTAGCGAATAATAATTCTAAAAATAGATCAACAGATTTATTGCCGAATGAAATCGCGCACGGTTATAAGGCACCAGTGCCACTTGACTTGATTCTGTTACCTTCATCTTATAAGTCAAGTCAATTTGCACAAGACTTTGCCTCTCACATTCATAATTTACACAAGCACATTAAGGACATGCTAGCTACTCAATACGCATCTTATCAGTCTTATGCTAACGTACATAAGAGAGCGTCTCACTTGAAAGTTGGCGATTTGGTTATGGTGCGTCTCATCCCTGAACGGTTGCCTTCGGGCACCATAAAAAAGTTAGCAAATTGGCGAGCGGGTCCTTTTCGAATCTTAAAGTGATTAGGAGAAAACGCTTTTCTTTTGGAGTTACCCACTGATTGGGGAATCTCCCCTGAAAGTGAGGTATTAGATCTTAGCTTTACTCTAGAGGGGGGGGGGGGGGGGGGGGTGAATAGAGTATTAAAATGTTTTATAGCGGAACTAAAATAGTGATATATATGTGTAGCGAAGTGAGTATAAAAGCTAAACAAATATAATAAACACAGCACAACACAGTACAGAAAGAAAGACACAAACACAGCAGACATAAGGATCTATAGTAGTTCCCCAATCAATCTGGGTACATCTACTCTTCTACCACCCTTGGTAGGAATCCACTAGGTTTTTGATCAGGTGCCCTATCACCACTGAGCTTTTGATCAGGTGCTCAAACCAAATCATAGGTTTTTTATCAGGTGCCCTGCCACCAAAGATGTAACTTTTGAAGGGAGTTAGAACCTTGTACAAGATGAGGTAAAATAAACAAAAAGATGTTTATGAAATTCTTCTCTGTCAACAAGATCTGAGAGAAGACTAGTGGATTGTTGTGATGTAAAGCTCCCCCTGTCTGATAGAATTTCTTAACAGATAATGGATGGATCTTTATCTTGGATGAAGAGGATCTTCCTTGATAGCAGATGAATCTGAGAGAAAATGTTTCTCAGATTATTGTTGCTCTTTGAAGATTAAGAACTAGCAGCTGAAAACTGAGAGAAGATTGTTGATGTTCTTAGAGAGTGAAAATGCTGTTGTAGAAGATGAAGATTTCTGCATCTCTGAGTATTTTTCAAGTATCTTCTATATCTTCTTTGTTCTCTATTGAATCCACTGGTATATCTCCTTTCTTTTTCTATTCTCTGATATATCTCCTTGATATCTTCTATATCTCTTTCTCCTTAGATATATCTGACTGATTTGAAATTCAAATCTTCTAATTAAGGAATAAAATAATCTGAAATGATTATTTTTGGAACTGCAATCTGATTCAGCAATAAACTTTAATTCATTTTCCTTTTCCATGAAAGTATCCTTTTCCAATATATGTCAACGACTACTTTCTCGAAAGAAGAGAATAGAAAGGAATAATAAAGGAAAGATCAAATCTTGACTTATCTGATAATGAATAAGTCCAAGTAATTGAATAGATCTGTTGCTAAATAGTCGAACTGAGTTTAGAGAAAATAGATAACTGATCCATCAGAAATTGTCAAGCTGGAGAAGAAATTCGTCAAGCATAAAACTGAGTTCGTCGAGCTGAGAGCTGAGTTCGTCGAACTAAAAGCTGAGTTCGTTGAACTGAACATTTAGTTACTTATTCGTCGAACACAGAGCTGAGTTCGTTGATCTCAATCTGGAGTTCGTCGAACTGAAAGATAGAATCTGTTGAACTGGCTGGAGGACTGAATTCGTCGAGCTGGATAGCAAGTTCGTCGAACAGAAACACGACATTCGTCAAACGCAGAAAGGATTTCGTCGAACACAGAATGAAGTTCGTCGAACACTGAAACTTGGAATTTTTCCTAAGTTCTAACTAACTCAGACACACTTAGACCTTCACCCTTAGACTATACAATGGGGTCAACTAGAGTCCTAGTCATAGATAGTGATCCTAGCCCAAATCAGTAATAGGGTTGTTCCAACAATCTCCCCCTATTTGGGTTAGGCTACTATTTGACAAATAATAACAAAACTAACAAATAGCAAACACAGAGCATATATATCTGACAGAAATTAAATTTCATTTCAGCAAAAAAAAATATATAGAACTCTGAGTTTAGGAATATTCACACTGAAAACAGAATTAATCGAAACCAAATGAACTGAAGCTTTACTCTTTCACTTTGAAGAGGGCTTGAAGATGATTTCTCTATTTGGGTTTTCTGACTCTCTTTTGCTCAAATAGAGGTCATTAGCTCCCAGCAGGGTTTGAGATGAGGCATGAAAAACCACTGCAGCTGGGTGCAACCTTAGATAATCTTCAGCATTAAAGAGGTGCCTTGAGCTGTATTTTTCAAATTCTTGTCTTCTGAAATCAGACATTGTAGTGAACTGAGAGAAATCCTTGCCTTCTGCTTTGGCTCTGTTGATCTGAGCTGTAGCAATTGATTCTTTGAATCTAGCCATGTGAGCTATCTTATCTGATTCTGGATTTACTGGAGATGGAGGCCTTTCATCAATATCACTGGCCTGATATGAAGAATGTTCATCAGAATTTCTTTTCCTGTGAGAGGAGCCATCAGAAACATGATACTTATATACAGAGGAAGAAGATCTGGCAGATCCTGAAGGAGGAGCTCTGGCTGATTTAGAACTATGGGAGCCACTTGAGCTTCTATGACTTCCTTCAGATCTTCTTGAAGGCTGAGAGACAGATTTCTGAGAGGAAGAAGAGTACATCTCTGCTGATCCTGCTGCTGGAGGAGGAGGAGGAGGAGGAGGGTGATTAAACTTTACTTTCTTATCTAAGTAGAAGCCTGTCTTCTTAATTTTCTTTCTTCTGTTATTCTTATTTCTAGAAAATCTCATCAATGCTGGTGAATCCTTTGTGAGGGTTATATTATGCAAAATATAATAAGGAGTATCATTTGTTGAAGAGAGAGGTTTAGGAACAACAACAGCCTTTGCTTTGCTTCTTGACTTTCTTTTCTTTGAAGATTTGGCATCTGAATCATCACTATCATCACTATCATTATCACACTGTACAAGAGCATTATACAATTCATCATTCTCTTGAATGACCTTAACAACATCTTGTTGTTCTTGAGGAGCAATATCATCAAAATTAATATCCTCTGGAAGAGGAGAATCATCAAACACAAATGTTGGAGGAGAAAAGGGGGATTCATCAAAAACAAATGTTGGAGGTGAATTCACCAAGCCAACTTCTTTTGTTACTGCAACTTGAACTGGAATCTGAACTGGAGCTGGAACTTTAAACAATTTTCTTTAGTACAACTGTATCTACTAGAGCTGTATATTGAACTATAGCTTTTGAATGAACTTGAGTCTTAGGCAGACTGCTGAAAACTGAGTTGAACTTTGATAACAAAGAGATAATATCTATTGAGGGAGTAATAGAAATATTATTTACTGGAGCTATAACTGGAGCTGATTTTGTAATTGGAGCTTCTTCATTAATAACTATATCTGAACCTGGAGCTGCTTCAAAATCAAATACCATATCTGAACTTGCAATATATGGAGCTTCTTCATCAAGCATCTCCCCCTGCCTAGTTTCAGGGATACCTGAAGCTAGGCCCCTAGAAGAAGGGACGGGTGTAGAGGAGGTAGGGAAGGATGCAAGCTTAGAAGATAGATCATATATGGCTTGCAGAATAGGAGCTAGCTTCTCATCAAGAAGAGCAGTTAGCTTGGGAGAGATATGATTAAATATTTGATCAGCTATAGAGGAGAAATCAACATACACAAAATCATGTGTATGTTGAGAAGATGATGGTGCTGGGATAGAATAAGATGGAATAGAAGTGTGAGCCTGACTGGTGCACACAGATGATGGGATGAAGATGTTGGTGGCATCTGTGAGGGGTGGAATATTATCTGGATGAATGGGAGATTGAGGTGGAGAATGTGGAGGAGACAATAGGTCAATAGATGGAGGGGGAATGAATGTGGGGGGGGGGGGGGGGGGGGGGGGGGGGGGGAGTCAAGAGGGGGAAGGGAATCATCATCTGGAATAGAGGAAGAGAGTCAAGAGGGGGAAGGGAATCATCATCTGGAATAGAGGATGATGAGGGAAGATCCGCAGCCAGGTTTGTCTGGAGAGGAGGAGAAGTAAGCAATGAGGATGGAGGGTCTATGGTAGAATGTGAAGGAGGAACTTCTTCAGCAGAGGTGGGCTGAAGAGGTTGAGAGGGGAGAGGAGTTGAAGATTCAAGGGGATGAACTTCTGGTAAGGGTGAGGGAGTGACTAGGTCTGTCCTGGTGCTTTCAGAAGCTGTCCTGGAAGATTCTTCCCTTGGAGTCTTCTTAGGAATTACCATTTCCCAAAGAGAGCTGAGGTCAGCCTCTTGCTTGAATATAAAGTCCTTTGGTCACACCAACAGGTCTGGGCATTTTTCTTGAAGAATATTCCCCAACACTCTGCCATAACAAACATTCATTTTGCTTATTTTCTTCTTGATTTATTCAAAGAGAATCGATCCCCAATTGATTTGTTTCTTCTCAACTAAGGCCACCATCAAAAGAAATTGGTGCCTAGTAATATAATCATGAGCAGAAGTTTTGCCTAGCAAAAGTTTTCCAACTATATCAGCCAAGAATTTGTATTCAATGGACAAATTCTTTTTCAAGAGATGATTAGGGTTTCCACTGGAGTGACCCATTTTCTCCAAAGCATTATTAAATTCATCAGAAGTAATATCTAACTCATCATCACCATTTATCAAACCAAAAACTTCTGTTAAAATATTTGGGGTAAGAGGAACCTGGTTTCCTGAAATTGTTCCTGAAATTGAAGTTGCATTCTCTGACTGTATGGTGTGTGCCCATTCCTTTATCTCTGCCATTGGGAGTTTTATTCTGGTGGTCATGAACTTCCTTAACTGTTGTTCTTCGAAAAGTCGAAGAATATCCTGGAAAACTTGGTCTGAATGCTGCGAACGACTCCATGCCAATGTCAAAGCCTGCGTCGAACTTCATGGAAGAAATTACTGCCTGAGAGATTGCCATTGCTACCTGCAAGAGAAGAAGAGATCAAGTGCAAGAGAACTGGAGGGAAGAGCAAAAGCAAGTTCTATAGGCGCAAAGATGAAAAAGAATTTAAATTTGATTATAAGGAAAGAGATCGGAGAAGGCGCAAAAATTTCGTGGAACTGAGTTCAGCTAAACCTAATAAAGTCAGAAGTCGAAGAGTTAGGCTTCATCAAACTGCGTTCGACAAAAAATAAATTTTCGTCGATCTCAGTTCAACGATCGAGCTGCCTTCGTCGATCTCTGAAGCTAATAGGCTTCGTCGATCTCCGTTCGACGAAATCAGGGGTTAAGTAGAAAATATTTTTTTTTAATTGATTGTATCTCCATCTATCATTCCTAGCTGATTTATAATGAAAATATGTTTCTTTTCATTCAAGGGTTTGGTGAAAATATCAGCCCTTTGTAAGTCAGTAGGAATTGTGAAATTTTCTGAATCTTTATGGAGTGAGCAGGAATTGTACAACTTAGAGTTCAAGCCAAACAACCAGAAGCACATGAAGCAAAAATGATCTTTATTGATAAGAAAAATTCTTCATTACAGGGTGAGGTATACATGGCGAGACATGATTTCGCCAGTACACAAAAACAGAAGAGAAAAACAGCTGAAGAAGAAAACCAGCGGTCTGCCAAACTGAGATCGCCTAACCGCCTGACTTGACAGTCCGCCCGGCTAGAAACCAGATCGCCCGAACTGCCGATCTGCGACTTGAGCCACACCAACTGAGAACCACGCGAACTCCCGAACTCCACTAATCCTCCTGAACTCCAGCAACCCGCACTGCAAGCCTCGAGACCGCCTGAACACCTTCAGAAGAGGAGGTGACCGTTGCTGCCCGCACAATCCGCAGAAGCTGCACAAGACAAGTTCGATCAGCTAACCGGGCGGTTACAAAACACAAACCGCAAGAACAGGTCGCGAGCTCAGCTTACACTTGGTGCTATATGTTTGCTGCTACAGTGGCTCCTATTTATAGGCAAGCGACCTGATCCAGTCACCACCCTATGAGATAGGATCACCACCCTCCAGATCGCGCGACCAAGATTGGTCAACCCTCGCGATCAGCAACAGATCCTCCTGCTTAGGTGAAATCGCCGTCTTCAATAACAGACCGCGAGAGATCGCCACTCCCACAATGAAGCCGCCCACCACCAGTGTTCGCCAACGAGACCGTGAACACATCCCGTTCGCCTGCCAGCCTCCTCCTGAGACCGCGAATAGACCAGACCGACTAGGGCACAACCCGCCAAGTCGATCAACCACCAGTGACCGCATATGCCAGCTGATCGCCGAAGGACCAGCCATGCGAACACAAACCGGAGACCGCGCGACTAAGACAACCTTAGTCCGTGCGCACCACAAGGAACCCAGACAGCCATAAGACCGGCTTCTGGAACCTTGAAACAACCTGTGCGGTCACACTAGACCGGCACAACCCTGAGGTAGACAGCTCACCACGCGGTCACAGACCAGACCGCGCGGCTTTACCTCAACACCTTGAACACAGACCGGCGGTCACGCCGAATAGCCCACGGGTAGACCAGAAAGGTCAGACCGACAGAGGAGACCGCAAGACCGTGTGGTCAGAACAGACCGCGCGGTCTCTCCCCCCCCCCCCAGACCGCCAACTCCCAAGAACCTCCCACTTCAATATTTTCAACAGGAATAAATTGTAGGCAAATTTTATTTTTATCCACATTATCTCTGATAAAATGGTGCTTAATTTCTATGTGTTTAGTCCTACTATGGATACTGGATTTTGTGCTATAGATATTGCACGATTATTGTCACAAAATATGATTGACTTATTTAAGTTGATTCCATAATGTAGAAGTTGATTTTGTATCCACAGAATCTGTGAGAAGCAACTGCCAACAGCAATATATTCTGCTTCAGCTGTTGATGTAGACACAGATGTCTGTTTCTTACAAAACCAAGACACAAGCTTATCACCATGGAACTGGCAAGTTCCTGATGTGTTTTTCCTGTCTACTCTGCATCCAGCATAATCAGAATCTGAGAATCTAGTTAATTCAAATTCTGATGCAGTTGGATACCAGAGTCCTAGATTTGGACAACCCTTTATATATCTCAAAATTCTTTTTCCTGTCTACCGCGGAGCAAAGTCGGACTTGGAACCTCCTTATGGATGTCTCCAACCAACTTCCTAAGCCAGATGGCTTCCTGAGCTGCCAAGGCCGAAGCCTTGTATTCCGCTTCTGTGGTTGAGACCGACACGGAATCCTGCTTCTTACTGCACCATGATATAGCTATGGGGCCTTCCATGAAGACATATCCATACGTCGACTTCCGATCATCCGAATCTCCCCCGTAATCAGCATCCATGTATCCATGCACCTCGAAGCCCGCATCCCTCCTGTAAAGGAGACCCATATCCGAGGTCGCCTTGACATACTTCAGAATGTTCTTGGCTGCTAGCAGATGAGGCATCCGTGGCTCCGCCATGTACCAACTCACTCTGCCAACTGCTTAAGCAATATCCGGCCTAGTGATCGTCAGATAGATCAAGCTCCCGACCATAGCTCGGAACACCAACGGATCTTGCAGAATCCTTCCCTCATCCTTCCGAAGCTTCATAGCCTTCTCTAGAGGTGTGGAGATGCACTTCCCTTCCTTCATGCCGAAATGCTCAACGATCCGCTCCGCATATCCAGCCTGGGACACCAGCAGTCCACTCTCCTTCCTCTGCACCTCGAGTCCAAGGAAATGGTGAAGCTCACCCAGATCCTTCATCTCAAACCTTATAGATAGCTCTGCCCGAAGTTGCACTACCTCCTCCTTCGAATTCCCCATCACGATCATATCATCGACGTAAAGTAGCACGATGACTTGAAGCTCCCCACTCTTCTTGACGAACAAGCTTGAGTCTGAGTCTGAAGCACCAAACCCGCAGAATAAGAGATACTCTGCAATCTTTCCATACCACGCCCTTGGCGCTTGCTTCAACCCATACATGGCCTTCTTCAACTTGCAGACATTCTCTGGAAAATCTTCAGATACGAAGCCTGACGGCTGGACCATGAAGATGTCCTTGTCAATCTCGTCGTACAAGAACGCATTCTTTACGTCAAGCTGCCAAATCTTCCACCCCCAACACGCCGCCGAGGCAATCACAACCCGAACTAAAATCATTTTTGCCACCGGACTGAATGTCTCTTCATAGTCTTCACTATATTGCTGCGAGAACCCCCGAGCCACAAGGCGAGCCTTGTACCGCTCGATACTGCCGTTAGCCTTCTTCTTCAGCTTGTAGACCCACTTGCATGTGGCAGGAGTGGTGCCCTTGGGCCTGGGCACCAGAGACCAGGTCTCATTCTTCTCGAGACCTGCCATCTCTTCTTGCATCGCAATGTCCCACTCCTTCACGCCTTTGGCCTTTCCAAAGCTCGACGGCTCCCTCTCATCCAAAGGACCAGCAAAGAAACACGAGACAAAGCTCACCATGTTTCCTCCTGTATAGCGATCAGGGGCAATGATAGTTCTCTTCGATCTCCACAACGCCTTCACCTGACTCGCAGTATCTTCAGCTGCTTCTTCCCTAGCTCCTCTTCCAGACGTACTTGGAGCATCGCTCCCCCTTCTTCCTGACCCAGAAGCCTCCGCCACAGAACTAGATATTGATGGACCACCTGGTGACACAGGTAGCCCCACCTGAAGATTTTCCACAGCCCTCTCCGACTCCTCCACCCTGCTCTCTGGTAGCTTAACACCAGAACCTCCCTTGTAAGATGTCACCTCGTCGAACACGACGTCGCGAGATACAACAAATCTTCACGTCTTCGGGTCCATGCACTTCCAGCCCTTCTTCCGGTCATCATACCCCACGAATACTAGCTTCCTTGCTTTCGCATCTAGCTTCGTCCGAAGCGCATCTGGAACTTGCACATAGCAGGTGGAACCAAACACCCGAAGGTGTGCCACACTTGGCTTTTCTTTGAACATCAATTCATGCGGAGCCTTCATATTGATGGGACTCAGAGGCATCCTGTTGATGAAGTAGGCAGCACAAGACATTCCCTCCGCCCAGAAGGACATTGGGATACTCTTGGCATGCAGCCAACACTTGCAGGTCTCCGTCAGATGACGGATCTTCCGCTCTGCAACTCTGTTTTGCTGTGGAGTATGCGCACAAGTAAGATCCCTCCGGATGCCTGCCTTCCTGCAAAAACTAGAGAACTCACCAGAGGTGAACTCCCCTCCGTTGTCAGTCCTCAACTTCTTAACCCGTAGTCCAAGCCGACCCTCCACGAGCTCCTTGAACTCCACAAACTTGGCAAACGCCTCCGCCTTCTCCTTCAAGAAATATACCTAGACATATCTGGTGTAATCATCGATCAACACCAACATATATTTGCTGCCTCCGAGGCTTGGGGTAGCAGTCGGTCCCATTAAGTCACCATGGATGTACTCCAACGGCATACTACTCCTTGTCTGCGACTTGTCAAATGGTAGTCGATGAGACTTGCCGAACTGACATCCCGCGCACACATGACCGTCTCCGTAGGAAGATAGACTAGGCAGGCCCTTGACCAGAACATTCACCGCCATAGCTTTCAGCTTATCCATCCCTACGTGCCCCAACCTCTTGTGCCATATCACAGCACTGTCGTTTGTCCTCATCTTGTCAATATAAGAACTTGTCGATAAAACGAACAAGTCTTTAGCTCTCCTCCCCACATGAACTACCTCAGCCTTCACCGCCTCCACATTCCGAAGAAACCTCACTTCTGTTGGGCCAAACAGAACGTGATACCCAGCGTGTACATCGTTGGTCACAGAGAAGAGGTTTTTCCTCATTCCGGGCACATGATAGACACTCTTCAAAGTTAGTGTCCCTCTATCACTGCCCAAGGAAACAACCCCCACCTTCTCTACAGCATGCACGGTATTATCAGCAATAATAATGACATCATTACCTGAATAAGGCTGCGCTGACGAAAGCTTCGACTCGTCCGCGGTGAGGTGATGACCACACCCCGAGTCCATGATCCAGTCCTCCTGATAGTTGATAGGAGCCTCAGCTCCAACAGAAGCCGAGAAGGTTCCTCCCCATCCTCCATCAACCTGCCTGGCTTCAGCTTCTCCCTTTCCTGCAGCAGCATGCCCCGACTGAAGATTCACCCGACAATCCTTCCTGATGTTACCAACCTTTCCGCACCTGAAGCACTTGGGACCTTCCCCCATCTTCTTCCCTTCAGCCTTAGGAGCATAGCCCCTCTCCTGCTGTCCAGAAGTTGAAGGCCCATTGCCTCCTCCAGCGGTCTTCTTCTTATCCCACTTCTTCTTCATTCCAGTGAAGAGAACTTCGCCATCTCCCCCAAACACTGACACCCCTGCCATCTGCCTTGCTAGACTCTCCTGCGAAGCAAGCAGATTTTCCAGCTCCAGCAGAGACGGCTGATTTGCCCAACCTTGCACCGACGTCACAAAGGCAACATATTCCTTCCGCAAGCCACGGATGATGTGCCTCTTCAGCTTCGCCTCAGAAATTAGCTCATCAGGATCCAGCGCTGAAATCTCGGCGCACAAGTTCTTCATCTTCAAGAAGAATGTAGAGATAGAAAGGTCACCTTGAGCCGATCTGGCCAGCTCATTCTCCAGGAATTAAAGTCTTGCCACATTCTTCTTGTTAAACAGCCCATCCAGGGCTCTCCAGATCTCCTCAGCTGATGCACACCCAAGATGTGATCAAACAAATCAGGTGATATTGCCCTCTTCAGGGCGAACTCTGCTTTGGCATTGATCCGCCTACAGTTCCTCATCTCATGATGGTTATCTCCAACCAGAAAAACTTCCTCCGTGCTCTCTCCTCCAACCACCTCCCAGAGGTCCTCACCCAGAAGATAACTTTGCATACACGACTTCCACTTTTTAAAGTTGGTCGAGTTGAGCATCTCAATTCCAAGACCCCTCGCTTCCATGGCTCTACCACTGGTTCCTTCTTCACAAAGGCGATGACTACTCTAAGTTGTTCACTGCTCTATCCACTCCAACCTAGCTCTGATACCATGTGAAATTTTTCGAATCTTTTATGGAGTGAGCAGGAATTGTACAACTTAGAGTTCAAGCCAAACAACCAGAAGCACATGAAGCAAAAACGATCTTTATTGATAAGCAAAATTCTTCATTACAGGGTGAGGTATACATGGCGAGACATGATTTCGCCAGTACACAAAAACAGAAGAGAAAAACAGCTGAAGAAGAAAACCAGCGGTCTGCCAAACTGAGACCGCCTAACCGCCCGACTTGACAGTCCGCCCGACTAGAAACCAGATCGCCCGAATTGCCGATCTGCGACTTGAGCCACACCAACTGAAAACCACGCGAACTCCCGAACTCCACTAATCCTCCTGAACTCCAGCAACCCGCACTGCAAGCCGCGAGAGCGCCCGAACACCTTCAGAAGAGGAGGTGACCGCTGCTGCCCGCACAATCCGCAGAAGCTGCACAAGACAAGTTCGATCAGCTAACCGGCCGGTTACAAAACACAAACAGCAAGAACAGGTCGTGAGCTCAGCTTACACTTGGTGCTATATGTTTGTTGCTACAGTGGCTCCTATTTATAGGCAAGCGACCTGATCCAATCACCACCCTATGAGATAAGATCACCACCCTCTAGATCGCGCGACAAGGACTGGTCAACCCGCGCGATCAGCAACAGATCCTCCTTCTTAGGTGAAATCGCCGGATTCAATAACAGACCGCGAGAGATCGCCACTCCCACAATGAAGCCGCCCACCACCAGTGTTCGCCAACGAGACCGCGAACACATCCCATTCGCCTGCCAGCCTCCTCCTGAGACTGCGAGCAGACCAGACCGACTAGGGCACAGCCCGCCAAGTCGATCAACCACCAGTGATCGCATATGCTAGCTGATCGCCGAAGGACCAGCCATGCGAACACAAACCGGAGACCGCGCGACTAAGACAACCTTAGTCTGCGCGCACCACAAGGAACCCGGACAGCCATAAGACAGGCTTCTGTAACCTTGAAACAACCTGTGTGGTCACACCAGACCGGCACAGCCCTGAGGTAGACAGCCCGCCATGCGGTCACAGACCAGACCGCGCGGCCTTACCTCAGCACCTTGAACACAGACCGGCGGTCATGCCGAATAGCCCGCGGCTAGACCAGAAAGGTCAGACCGCCAGAGGATACCGCAAGACCGTGCGGTCAGAACAGACCGCGCGGTCTCCCCCCCAGACTGCCAACTCCCAAAAACCTCCCACTTCAATATTTTCAACAGGAATAAATTGTAGGCAAATTTTATTTTTATCCACATTATCTCTAATAAAGTGGCGCCTAATTTCTATGTGTTTAGTCCTACTATGGATTACTGGATTTTATGTTATAGATATTGCACTAGTATTATCACAAAATATGATTGACTTATTTAAGTTGATTCCATAATCTAGAAGTTGATTTTGTATCCACAGAATCTGTGAGCAGCAACTGCCAGCAACAATATATTCTGCTTCAGCTGTTGATGTAGACACATATGTCTGTTTCTTACAAAACCAAGACACAAGATTATCACCAAGGAACTGGCAAGTTCCTGATGTGTTTTTCCTGTCTACTCTGCATCCAGCATAATCAGAATCTGAGAATCTAGTTAATTCAAATTCTGATGCAGTTGGATACCAGAGTCCTAGATTTGGACAACCCTTTATATATCTCAAAATTCTTTTTATTAAAATAAGGTGAGATTCTTTGGGGTTAACTTGGAACCTAGCTCAAATACATGTAGCAAACATTATGTCTGGTCTACTAGCTGTTAAGTAAAGTAAGGAGACAACAATTGCTCTATATACTTTTTGATCACCAGGTTAACCTGATTCATCATTGTCTACAACAGCATTGGAGGGCACGGGTGTTTTCATGGAAGAGGAATCAGACATACCAAATCTTTTCACTAATTCCTTAGCATACTTGGATTGTGATATGAATATCCCATTAGAAGTTTGCTTCACTTGAAGGCCAAGGAAGTAAGATAACTCACCCATACTACTCATTTCAAATTTTGATTGCATTAGGTCAGAAAACCTTTTGCAAAAATTTGAATCAGTAGAGCCAAATATGATATCATCTTCATACATTTAATCTAGTAAAGTTTGATTTTTATGTATCCTGAAAAATAAAGTTTTATCAACATTGCCTCTACAGAATTTGTTCTCTAAAAGAAAATTAGCTAGGGTCTTATACCATGTTGTGGGAGCTTGCTTGAGACCATAGAGAGCTTTATTAAGCTTAAAGACATAAGAAGAGTGAGTTGGAGAGATAAAACCTGGTGGTTATTCCACATATACTTCTTCTTTAATATCTCCATTTAAGAATGCACTCTTCACATCCATATGATATACTTTGAATTTCTTGAAAGCAGCAAAGGAATGGATATCCTGATAGCTTCAAGTCTAGCAACAGGAGCAAAGGTTTGATCATAATCAATTCCTTCTTCTTGAGAGTATCCTTGGGCTACCAATCTTGCTTTATTTCTGATTATGAAGCCTTGATCATCTAGCTTGTTCCTAAAGACCCATTTGGTGCCAATAACTGGATGGCCCTTTGGTCTTGGAACCAAATCCCAAACTTTGTTTCTTTCAAATTGATTGAGTTCCTCTTGCATTGCAAGAATCCAATTTGGATCTTGTTCTAGATCTTTTATGGATTGAGGTTCAATCTGTGATAGGAAACAAGTATGCATCTGATTTTGGTTGAGTTGATGCCTTGTTTGAACACCTGCTGAGATGTCTCTGAAAGTGGAGTTAGTTCTTATATATATGTTAAAGGCTCTTGTTTAAGTTTTACTTTAAAGTAAGTGATATAAATATATATAATTGTTTGCTG
Source organism: Dactylorhiza incarnata (assembly GCA_033032865.1). Taxonomy (NCBI): domain Eukaryota; kingdom Viridiplantae; phylum Streptophyta; class Magnoliopsida; order Asparagales; family Orchidaceae; genus Dactylorhiza; species Dactylorhiza incarnata. The sequence continues at coordinate 18,563,404 of JAWHQI010000018.1, forward strand.
AGTAATAAAATCAAACCGTAAGAGTGCATAAAAATCACAGCACACAAATAAGAAATAAAACAAAAACAAAGCACATCCAGATGACACAAGAATATATAGTAGTTCCTCTCAACTGGGTACATCTACTCTTCTACCCACTGGTAGGAATCCACTAGGAGGTTGTTGATAAGGTGCCCTCACACCAAAGGGTTTTTGCCGGGGGTTAACTTTTGAAGGGAGTTATAACCCTTTACAAGATGGGAGAAATAAATAAAACAAAAAGATATGTTGTTCTTCTCTTTGCTGAGAAGACACTTGAAGATCCTGATGGGTAGTTGAGTTGGATCTTGATGATGTTGAATAGAGCTCCCCCTGTCTGATTTAGTTTGATGACAGCTTGTGGATGGAGCTCCTTCTCTAGATTGCAAATCCTCTGTTCTTCTTCTTGCAGTTTTGATCCTGAGCAAGTAATGGTGATTTGTGTCTCAGGATATAGATGATCCGCAAGAGAAGAGTTAGGCAAAAAGAAGATATAATATAAATTTGAATCTGCTTCTTCTTTTTGCTCTGTTCTTCTTTTTGTCTTCTTCTTCTTTTTCTCTTTTTCCTGTTTCGCCTGCTAGTTGTTCTATGTTATCTGCTACTTACTGTTCTTTGATCTTCCTCTGTATATTTAATCTGAGAGCTTTCGGCTGCTTTGAATTCTTGCCGAAGGAAGAGGAAAGAAAATAATATTTCTTTTATTTCCCAGATCCTCGAGAACATAACTTATCGTGTTTAGCTTGCTGCAACGGCTACAACATTTATTGCTTTGCTGCCAACGACTATATCATTTAATGCTTGCACGGCTGTAAGGTTAAATCAACAATATATATAAATATATAAATATAAATAATAAATATTACTTTATAAATAAATCTGTCAGCATATATATAGTATTTTAGTCGAGCTGAATGATATAAAAGAATACTGCAGATATTTCGTTGAGCTGAGCTTCAAGTTCGTCGAGCTCATCATTTGATTCGTCGACCTGATCATTTAATTCACTGTTCTGAACTTCTGCTGAATATTCGTCGAACGCAGACTTGAGTTCGTCGAACGGAAGGATTCGTCGACCACTGAGATAATCTATTCGTCGATCGCTGAACCGCTGAGACGGGATCGTCGAACGCTGAATCGCTGAGACGGGATCGTCGAACGCTGAACCGTTGGATTTCGTCGAGCGCAGAATGAACACTATTCGTCGAGCGCAGGACGCCGTTCGTCGAACGCGGGTAGACGTTCGTCGAACGCAGAGAACATATGTAAATTTTATTTCTTTCTCTTATTTTCTGCCTATTAATATATATATATATATATATATATATATATATATATATATATATATTCAGCCTTCTTTCTTAATAATATTTAATCTAAGTTGTACAATATGTTATGAAATAAACTTAGACATTAAAGGTGGATCCTAACTCAAATCAAAACTAAGGTTCCAACAATCTCCCCCTATTTGAGTTGGGATCCTAATCCAAATTAAGACTAGGTTCTAACAATCTCCCCCTTTTTGGTTTAGGATACCTAAGCATAAAAAGTCTTTAAAGATTAAGGGCCAGAGATTATTTTCTTCTTTTGAAAAATATTTAAGCAATTCTGATTTCCTAAATTTTGATTTAAATAGGATTTTAATGAAGGATTGCTAGCTGTTATTGGATTCTAGGAATTTTAAAATCAGAAAGACAATGCCTGATAGCTTCTTTCTATAGAATCCCCTTAATCAGAAGAGACTCACACTTAGTGCTTTGGTCATTTCTGATCTATGCAATCTGAGTAGAAAACTCAAACTGATTTTGGAGAAAAATCTGTAAGAAAGTGAAGTTATCTTACATTGCTTTAAAATAAAAAAATTAATTATAATTTGAGTAAAAGTATTAAGCAGTTAAAACAAAATTGCCTTATAGACAGATAAGTTGGCCTTTTTATTTCATTAAAATATAAGTTAAGCTGATTTCTAGATTTTGTTTTAACCTAAACAAATTCAGTAATTTCTACAGAGTTTTTTATTTCTCTTTCCTTAAAATTTTGTTCAAATTTATTTTTAAGGAAGTATTTTGTTCTGATAATTTTAAAATTCTTTAAGTTTGATATATTCAGAAATTATTTTTATTTTACTTTTTTATAATTTCCCTTTCAGATTTGTAATTTTCAGCAATTATTAAATCAGTACATGATGAATTGAAAACAGATTTAAAATCAGATTTAAAAGGATCAGAGGTAAAATTAGGAATAGAAGGTACATCTACCTCAGTTACCTTTTCTGCTTCAGATTCTGCATCTGATATGTGATATGAGCCATATATGGCCATCATGCAGAAATCTTTTGCTTTTTGTTCTTCTTCTTCCTCTTTACTTAGAGTTGAAGATGGTTCTGCATCAAAAATGATGTTAGTGAAGGAAGTAAAGGTGGATTCATTTACCATCCTTGAGAGGGAGTTTCAGATGCTCCTTGCTGAAGTGCAGTCATTAACTCTTTGATAAATGTCATTTGACATTGATTGAGCTAATATGTTCATGGCCCTGACATCAGCACTTTTCAGCTTTTCTTGATCATCAGATGATGGGATTGAAGATGAAAGTCCTGTCAAAACAGATTTGTAAATATTTTCATCTATGTCAATCATATATAATCTGATTCTAACTTGCCATAAATCAAATCTATCCAAATTACAAATAGGTGGATCTGAAAATGAAAAATCTGCTAGTGTCATTGAGAAAAACTCTTTTAAAAACAAAATAAGAACTAAGTGATCTTTGTGATTTCAGGTGTTAGCCTGTGTGAAAAATCAACCTGCTCTGATACCAATTGAAAGTATTCAATTGAGTATCAGTTGCAAGAAATTGAAGTAATAAAATCAACTTCCTCTGATACCAATTGAAAGTGGAGTTAGTTCTTATATATATGTTAAAGGCTCTTGTTTAAGTTTTATTTCAAAGTAAGTGATATAAATATATATAAGTGTTTGCTGAGTAATAAAATCAAACAGTGAGAGTGCATAAAAATCACAGCAGACAAATAAGAAATAAAACAAAAACAAAGCACATCCAGATAACACAAGAATATATATTAGTTCCCCTCAACTGGGTACATCTACTCTTCTACCCAATGGTAGGAATCCACTAGGAGGTTGTTGATAAGGTGCCCTCACACCAAGGGATTTTTGCCGGGAGTTAACTTTTGAAGGGAGTTATAACCCTTTACAAGATGGGAGAAATAAAGAAAACAAAAAGTGTTGGGAAAATGATTTCTCTTAACCTCTGAACATAAGTTGAATATGAATTCCAAGAAAAGAAAATCAAGGTTAAGTAAATATGCGCCGAATAGTATTCGACGCAACGTCGAAATAAAGTCGACGTTTCTATCAGAATGAGTCGAAGTAGCTCCAAGCAGAATTCAACGTATCCTATGTCGACGTAGCTCTGACTTCTAGTCGACGTATCTTGAGAAGTCGACGCACCTTAGTCGACGCACCTTCCTTATTCTCCTCTCGACGTCCAGCCAGGATGAATTCGACGCTTACGTCGAATAGTAATCGACGTACGTCGATTACTATGATTAATTCAAAAATCGCCAGATCTCTTTCCTTCTTTTATAGAACTGATTTATATGGAATCAACTTATTCTTTATAGCCGCTCTGAATCATTCTTTCCTCTAATAGATTCTTGGCTAAATTGATTAAATCCTTTATGGACATTATTTGAAATCAGATTGAATACTTTCCTTCTATGGATATAACTGTTATGGAAATTTCTCTTTCTTTCTAATACTCTGCCTGCTAATTGATTACTCTCCTATAGTGTTATTTTAATAAACAGAGCTATAAATAACCAAAGAGGTCGGCAGAGAAAAACAAGAAGTGATCCACCATTTTACATTTGAAAAAGAGGAAAAGCTCCCAAGTGAAAAGAGAAAATTGAGAGATAGTGCTCCAGCAAAAATCAAGCTCCCATCTTCTCCTGCTTCTGAAGCCACTCTGCTGCATACTCTGATAGCTCTCACAAAAGAGAGAAAAGGGCTACGATCTCCTTCTCACTATAGAAGAGAGATTTTATTCAATACTTCTTGTGCTTCCAATCTTCTTGCTAGGAAGAAGATTCTTTCTTGTCTTCTTATTATCTCTCTTTCTTCTTTACCTTATTTTCACTTTCAAATATTGTAAAAGAGTTTTTAGAATCTCTCTTCAAAAAATTCAGTTGTACTGGTTCTAAGAGTCTCCTTTTCAAAAGACTCAGTTGGTTCTGAGAGTCTCCTTGTCAAAAGACTCAGGGTGGTTCTAAGAGTCTCCTTATCAAAAGACTCAGTGCAAGATAGTGAATTTCCTACCAAGGGGGGGTAGAAGAGTGGACTACCCAATGTTCGGGGAACCACTATATTTCCTTGTGTGGTGCTGTGATTTCTTTTCTTGCATTTATTTTCTTTACTTGGTTAATTCTTGTTGGTGTGTGGGAAGCCTTAATCTGTGATCACCACATATAAATATATATATTTGCACAAAATATTTTAAATCTCTATTCACCCCCCTCTAGAGAATTCTAGTGAGGTTAACTGTGCACTTTCAATTGGTATCAGAGGTAGGTTGATCTAAAAAGGATAACTCCTTGATCAAAAAGATCCTACCTCTTATTTATATATATATATTTTTCTAACAATTATTTTTCACATGACACAAATCAAAGATTATGCTTCCACCAGACCACCAATTTGCAACCTTGAAAAGTTTGTACTTTGGAAAACAAGAATTAGAATTTATTTAAACTCTATTGATGATGAATTGTTTAATGTTATCTTGACAGGTCCCCCCAAGCCATTCAGAAAAGACTCAAGTGGAAAAGTGACTGAAACACTTGCTCCAAAAGCTGAGTGGACAGAGGAAGAAAAGAAAGCCCAATGATATGATGCCAAGGACATGAATATCCTAGTCTCAACCCTCTCAGATGAAATCTTCCAAAAGATTGCTGATTGTTAGTCAGCTAAGGAAGTATGGGAAGCTCTCACCAAAATGGTAGAGGGAAGTGCTGATGAGAAAAAGGATAGAAAGGCACTACTCATCTCTCAATATGAAAACTTTCAGAAGAAAGAAGGTGAAAGTGTTGCTGACATGTATGCTTGATTCAGCCTCATAGTGAATGAGTTAAGAACACTTGAAAAGGACATATCTCTCACTGAGATAAATGACAAACTGCTAACTTGCTTCCCTAGCTCTTGGGATTCAAGAATCTGGCCAATTAGAGACTCCAGAAGTCAAAGAGAAATTTCAACAGATGTCCTGTTGGGCAAATTAAAATCTTATGAACATCTATTGAAGACAAGGGCTGAGAAAGAAGAGAAAGAAAACGCTCCTTCACTCTCAAAAGAAAAAAATATTGCATTGAAGGCTGTTGAAGGTGAACCCTCTACAAGTGATGAGGAGCTGATCAGCCTACTGGCCAGAAGGTTCAAGAAGTGGATCAAAACAGAAGGATCCAGAGGAAGAGACTCAAAAACTAGGTACAACAAAACACCTACTAAAGAGATTATATGTTACTCTTGCAGGAAACCTGGACATATTGCACCTGAATGTCCTAAGGAGATCAGCAAAAAGAAAGATCTGAAAAGAACAGATCTACAGAAGAAAAAGAAGAAAGAGAAAGGTCTCATTGCTCAATCATGGAGTGATTCAGAATCTGAAGAAAGTACCTCATCTGACAATGATCAAGAAGAGGCCAAGCTGGAGGAAACCTGTTTGATGGCCACTGAGAAGCCTAATGATACATCTATGGTAAATATACTTGATGATATAGATTTCTCTTCCACTGATTTCAAAAACAATTTCAAAAAACTCTGTTTAAATCTAATCACATCTGAAAAAGAAATTAAAGAACTAAGAAATGAATTAAACAGTCTCAAACAAGTAAATACACAGTATAATAACTATGAGCTTAGCCTAAAGGAATTAGACAAAATCTATACAGAAAATCTAACACTGAAAAATGAGCTAGCAAAGGCAAAGGTCTTTGAAGACTCTCTAAATGGGAGAAGTCAGAAGCTCAAAAACATCTCTAGAAATCTTACTGAAAAACTTAGACAACTAGGAGATAATACTAACTTAGAACCAAAAACTCAATCACCAAGAAAATCTGTTTGTAGACATCCCATTCACTTCACTAGGGAAGGTCATTTGACAAGAGAAAGATCACAGGAAAATCCAGAAACAACCACTGTCTTTAATAAAACTAATCCCATTACATATGAAGGAATCCTAGGAAAATATCCTCAGAAAAGAGTCAAACATGCGTCGAATTCTTATCAACGCACGTCGATTTCTAATCGACGCTTGCACCAAAGTGCGCCGACTCCTACTCGACGCAACCTCTCTCATGCTTCGACTGAAAAGAAACGCAGAATGGAGAAGGAAGCGTCGATTTCATATCGACGCAACCATAAACCTACGTCGAATCCATATCGACGCAACCAATCAGACAGAAATTTCTCCTCTTCCAAACAGGTCTCTCAATCCATTTCCTTTTACTATGACCACTATTTCTGTAACATCACCAAAGAAAATTGGTATGATAAACCAATACCCATAAAGGAGGAAGGATATTCAGAAAAACCTACTTATTCTTTCATTAATTCTTTCACTGATGGGAGGAAGGGACCCCAGCTCAGCAGGGTCCAAACTAATGTGTAAAACTTTATGTGCAGATGTATCACATCTCAGGCTGGTGTGGTACTTGTACAGTGGATGCTCCATGCACATGACAGGATGCAAAAATTTACTGATCAACTTTGAGGATAGACTTGGACCTTTGGAGACTCTAGCTGTGGCCAAACCAGGGGCTTTGGAGACTTCAAAGAAGGGAAAGTCACCTTCAAGAATGTGGTAGTAGTTAAAGGACTGAAGCACAATCTGATAAGTATAAGTCAGATATGTGAAAATGGTAAGTATAAGGTAAAATTCACCACACTACTCTGCCATATCATTGATATCAAGACTGGTGCCACAGTACTCAATGGAATTAGAAAAGGAAAAGTATATGTAGTGGACTTTAGCTCCTCACCCACAGAAGTCTGTTTATTCAACAATATTATTGATAAAAGTGACTTATGGCATAGGAGACTAGGTCATCTAAACTACAAAACCATCAGTAAACTAGCAAAGAATAACCTAGTTAGAGGCTTACCAAAGGGTAGGTACTCTAAGGATTCTCCATGCAGACCTTGCCAACTAGGAAAACAAACCAAATCATCATTCAAACCAATTGGTAAGGATGACTCTCCCAGGGTCCTTTACTTACTACACATGGATCTCTTTGGTCCCATATCCACTCAGAGCTTAGGTGGAAAATCCTATACCCTAGTCATTGTGGATGACTATTCTAGATTCAGCTGGGTATTCTTTCTAAGGGCTAAGTCTGAAACCCACAAGACTCTCTCAAGATTCATAAAACAAATTCAATCTGAACTCAATAGTCAGGTTTCCATAATCAGAAGTGATCATGGGACTGAATTTGAAAATCAGTTTATGAGTAGTTTCTGTGAAGATATAGGTATCAAACAAAGTTTTTCAGCCCCTAGAACCCCTCAGCAAAATGGAGTTGCTGAAAGAAAGAATAGAACTTTAATAGAATCAGGAAGGACCTTACTTGTAGAATCAGGTTTACCAAAAACTTTCTGGGCTGAAGCAGTCAACACTGCCAACTATGTTCTAAATAGAAGCCTAATACACAAAACTAAATCAAAAACTCCATATGAGCTCCTGAAAGGAAAAACACCCATAGTTAAATATTTTAAGATCTTTGGATGTGCTTGTTTTATCCTAAATAATGGAAAAGATCATCTTGCCAAGTTTGACAAGAAACCTGATGATGCAATATTTCTGGGATACTCAGCATCTAGTAAAGCCTATAGGTGCTATATTAAGAGAACTCTTAAAATTGAAGAGTCTATGCACATTATATTTGATGAAACTAACATGCTGTTTAAGGGAGAGGGAACTCCCACCAGCTCTTTTCCACAGGAAAGCAGCAGCATAGAAACACAGCTTGAACAACTGGTTCTAGAGAAAACAAATAATGGAAAAGAAAACCAGATAGAGGAATCAAGTGAGGAATCTGAACAAGAACATGAAGAAGATTCAGAAAAGAGCATTCAAAACCAACTCCCACAAGAGAACATGGTTCAGGAAGGCCAGGTGGACAATGATCCTATCACCAATGAGGAAGAAGAACATCTGACAAGTCCAGGCAGGACAAGGGTCAAGTTGAAAGATCATCCACAAACTCAAGTAATTGGAGACCCCAATACAGGAGTAAGAACAAGACACCAGGTCTCCAATGGGATGATGCTCCAATGCTTCCTATCACAAGTTGAACCAAAGAAGTTTGAGGAAGCAAATTGTGATCCTCACTGGATTATGGCCATGCAAGAAGAGTTAGGCCAATTTGAGAGAAACAAAGTGTGGAACCTAGTTGAAAGACCAAGAAACTACGCTGTGATTGGTACAAAATGGGTATATAGGAACAAACTAGATTCCACTGGAGTAATTGTCAGGAACAAGGCAAGACTTATAGCACAAGGATATAGACAAGAAGAAGGGATAGACTACAACCAGACCTTTGCTCCATTAGCCAGATTGGAGGCAATCAGGCTCTTTCTTGCCTATACAACCTTCATGAAGATGAAAGTCTACCAAATGGATGTCAAGAGTGCTTTTCTGAATGGTGACCTTCAAGAAGAGGTATATGTGGAGCAACCACCAGGTTTTGTTAATCCCTCTTCTCCTAACTTTGTTTATAGACTTAACAAAGCACTATATGGTCTTAAGCAAACACCTAGAGCTTGGTATGAAACTCTCTCCAATTTCCTCCTAGAAAATTCCTTTGAAAGAGGAAAAGTGGACAAGACACTCTTTACTAGAACCCATAAAAACCAACTCCTCCTTGTTCAAATATATGTAGATGACATCTTCTTTAGCTCAACTCATCCTAAACTATGTAAAAGATTTGCTAATCTAATGCAATCTAAATTTGAAATGAGTAGTATGGGAGAACTCTCATATTTCTTAGGATTACAAGTAAAACAAAGTAGTGAGGGAATCTTCATCTCACAATCCAAATATACTAAAGAGCTGATTAAAAAGTTTGGTATGGAATCAGCATCTACCATGAAAACACCCATGACAACCAATGCCATTATAGAAAAAGATGATAAAGGAAAATCAGTAGATCAAAAGACTTATAGGGCCATCATAGGATCCCTTCTATATCTAACAGCTAGCAGACCTGACATCATGTTTGCCACTTGCATATGTGCTAGATTTCAGGTTGATCCAAAGGAATCCCATCCCACCTCTGTAAAAAGGATTCTTAGATACCTAAAGGGAACCCCTGAACTAGGTCTATGGTACTCAGCAGAAACCAACTTTGAATTAATAGGTTTCTCAGATGCAGATTATGCTGGATGTAGGGTTGATAGAAAAAGCACATCTGGCACTTGCCAATTCCTAGGTGATAGATTGATATCATGGTTTAGTAAGAAACAAACCTTAGTCTCAACCTCAACAGCTGAAGCTGAATACATAGCTGCTGGGAGCCGTTGTTCACAAATCCTGTGGATGTAAAATTAGCTTCTTGACTACAAATTGGAAATACATAACTCTAAGATCTATTGTGATAGCTCTAGTGCTATATCCATTGCATCCAACCCAGTCCTTCATAGTAGGACCAAACATATAGAGATCAGACATCACTTCCTTAGGACAATGTTGAGAAGGGTAAGATAACCTTAGAATATATTCCCACAGACAATCAAAGAGCAGACATCTTCACAAAACCCTTAGATGAAACTAAGCATAATTATTTCATCAACACCTTAGGAATGCTTGATGGTAGTCTGTAACCACCATTGTTGTGAAATCTAAAAGAAATCAGGAAATCTAAGACAGTATTTGAAGATGCGTCGAATACATATCGACGCATCGTCGAAACGAACTCGACGCTAGCGTTGATTTCTTCCGGGCAAAGTTACGTTGATAACGTATCGACGCACCGTCGAACTTATATCGACGCAGGGCTATGAACACGTCGACAGAACAAATCTCCACGGAGCGTCGACTCCATATTGACACATATGTCGACATCAATTCGATGTAACGTCGACATCTGGTTACAATTAGAATCAAATCCTTACTTCCTTTTTTGACGATTGGATTACCTGATATACCTTGATTTCTGTTTCCTTTCTCGACGTTTCACCTCCTTTAAATAATACCTCTTATTTCATAACATATACTCTCCTAAAACCCGCCAAAACTTCGTCTTCTACCTCTCTCTCTCTCTCTCTCTCTCTCTCTCTCTCTCTCTCTCTCTCTCTCTCTCTCTCTCTCTCTCTCTCTCTCTCTGAAACAATGGCACCAACTCCTGATCAATCGGCCCTCATCAAAACGATGAACGATGCTCTCGAACACCTAGTAAGTGTTTTCCAGAATCGCCTGAATCACTTCGCCGACGAATGTGCTTCCATGATCAACACCTGTGCAGCCAAACTGGCAACCCTCTCTTCTTCTCTTCCTGAGCTTAATGCTCTCATTCAAGAACGGCCTCTGTCGCCAGAAAGGTTTAAATCCTTTTTGCAGGATATAAACCAGGGGGGAATGGCTCCAGAAACCCACCTTGTCAGGTTCTCTATCTCTCTTAAAAGCTCAGGATTAATTTCCTTTTCAACTCTAAACATTATCTCTAAAGAGTTACACCAACCTCTTCTCTTATAATAGGCTCCAATCCTCTCCAATCACTCTGACTACACATTCAACAAATACTTTGGAGATACCTCCTCTTATCACACTGAAGGAGATCATGCTGTGGATTCAGCATTTAGAACTAATGCCCCATATACTCAGGGGGAGCTTCCTGTGGTAAAGAACTCAGGAGTTCAGGGGGAGGAAGAAGCAGCCACCTCTGATGACTGGAAGGGACAGATGTGGACTGATGCACCCCTATGTGAAGAAGAATTTCAGCATCACTCTCCTGGCTTCTCTGCCAGTTACATCAAACTGAAGACACTTCTACTTGAGGACATCCCTTCAGAAGAGCCTGGAAGAGACAAAACTCCCTCAGCAGAGATTACTCTACCAGAGGTCATTCTGCCTTCTATTGCAGAACAAACTCTTTTTCTTGAGAAAGTTCCTTCTCCACCTAAAGATAAAACTCCATCTCCCTCTCCTTCTCTACCTCTACCTCCACCTCAACTTCCTTCTCTACCTTCATCTCCACCTCTACCTCTACCTCCACCTCAACCTTCTTATCTACCTCCACTGCTACCTTTACCTCCTCCAATAGCAACACTCACTAAGCAGATTCTACCTTGGAAAAGTCCAGAAGGACAAATGAAAAGGAAAAGAGAAGTCATTCCCTACTGGCAAAACTTCTCCAAAGAAGAAAGGAAAGAGTATGCAAAATAAAAGAAGTATAGAAAAGCATGTGAGGAAATAAAAAGATTTGAAAAGATGCCTATTATCACTCCTAACAGCCCTGTGAAGGAGTACCATGACCCTGACATGGAAAAGAGGCATGAAGAGATAAGAGAAGAGAACTGTATGAATATGAAGCAGCTAGGAAAGAAGTGGAAGATAAAAGGAATGCCTGGATAGAAAAGATCAACAGGGAATGACCAAGGAACAAATTCTTGCTGAATCTTCTGTCAAAATTCCAAAGAAGTTGTTTGATATTGAAGCTTATCAAAAGAAAAACCCTCAGGCAGGGGTCATCCTAGAGAAAGGCCAAAAGCACAAGAGGGGTGTAGGGTGTACAGAAGATACTTACATTTCCTACAAGAAGCCAAACAGACTTGTAAAATTAGACAAGTGGCATGCCTCACCCTGGAAAGGGAAAGGAAAAATGGCTGAGATTCCTGAGAAGCAGCAATCAGAAAAGAAAACAAAATATAGGCCCAAGGTTGATAGCAAGGGACCACCTGAGATCAAGCCTACTGAAAAGAAAATTCAAAACATTACAATTGAGATGATTGATGAAAAGGCAGCAATCATCATCAGCAAAGGCTACTCCATAAATGACACTATCCCTGATGGTGATAACCTCTTGGAAAAACTACATACAATCATCAGGAATGTCTAGGAACGACCTGATAGAGCTAGGGGCTACATTTTTGATGTTATTGAAAACTTATCTAGGAAACTTTATTCTGCTTTTGTCAACTTCATGTACAGAAAGAAGTTTCTGGTTTAATTCTTGTGAAAGACAAATGCTTGTCATATGCTTTCTTATTCCAATTTCTCTTCTGATTGTTTAATATATTTCTTATCTTTACAAATGCTGTGAAGTATTAATTATATGCTTTCTCTCCTATAGGGTTAAGACAAATAGGGGGAGATTGTTGGGAAAATGATTTCTCTTAACCCCTGAACATAAGTTGAATATGAATTCCAAGAAAAGAAAATCAAGGATAAGTAAATATGCGTCGAATAGTATTCGACGCAACGTCGAAATAAAGTCGACGTTTCTATCAGAATGAGTCGAAGTAGCTCCAAGCAGAATTCAACGTATCCTATGTCGACGTAGCTCTGACTTCTAGTCGACGTATCTTGTGAAGTCGACGCACCTTAGTCGACGCACCTTCCTTATTCTCCTCTCGACGTCCAGCCAGGATGAATTCGACGCTTACGTCGAATAGTAATCGACGCACGTCGATTACTATGATTAATTCAAAAATCGCCAGATCTCTTTCCTTCTTTTATAGATCTGATTTATATGGAATCAACTTATTCTTTATAGCCGTTCTGAATCATTCTTTCCTCTAATAGATTCTTGGCTAAATTGATTAAATCCTTTATGGACATTATTTGAAATCAGATTGAATACTTTCCTTCTATGGATATAACTGTTATGGAAATTTCTCTTTCTTTCTAATACTCTGCCTGCTAATTGATTACTCTCCTATAGTGTTATTTTAATAAACAGAGCTATAAATAACCAAAGAGGTCGGCAGAGAAAAATAAGAAGTTATCCACCATTTTACATTTGAAAAAGAGGAAAAGCTCCCAAGTGAAAAGAGAAAATTGAGAGATAGTGCTGCAGCAAAAATCAAGCTCCCGTCTTCTCTTGCTTCTGAAGCCACTCTGCTGCATACTCTGATAGCTCTCACAAAAGAGAGAAAAGGGCTACAATCTCCTTCTCACTATAGAAGAGAGATTTTATTCACTACTTCTTGTGCTTCCAATCTTCTTGCTAGGAAGAAGATTCTTTCTTGTCTTCTTATTATCTCTCTTTCTTCTTTACCTTATTTTCACTTTCAAATATTGTAAAAGAGTTTTTAGAATCTCTCTTCAAAAAATTCAGTTGTACTGGTTCTAAGAGTCTCCTTTTCAAAAGACTCAGTTGGTTCTAAGAGTCTCCTTGTTAAAAGACTCAGGGTGGTTCTAAGAGTCTCCTTATCAAAAGACTCAGTGCAAGATAGTGAATTTCCTACCAAGGGGGTAGAAGAGTGGACTACCCAAAGTTTGGGGAACCACTATATTTCCTTGTGTTGTGCTGTGATTTCTTTTCTTGCATTTATTTTCTTTACTTGGTTAATTCTTGTTGGTGTGTGGGAAGCCATAATTTGTGATCACCGCATATAAATATATATATTTGCACAAAATATTTTAAATCTCTATTCACCCCCCCTCTAGAGAATTCTAGTGAGGTTAACTGTGCACTTTCAAAAAGATATGTTGTTCTTCTCTTTGCTGAGAAGACACTTGAAGATCCTGATGGGTAGTTGAGTTGGATCTTGATGATGTTGAAGAGAGCTCCCCCTGTTTGATTTAGTTTGATGACAACTTGTGGATGGAGGTCCTTCTCTAGATTGCAAATCCTCTGTTCTTCTTCTTGCAGTTTTGATCCTGAGAAAGTAATGGTGATTGGTGTCTCAGGATATAGATGATCTGCAAGAGAAGAGTTAGGCAAAAAGAAGATATAATATAAATTTGAATCTGCTTCTTCTTTTTGCTCTGTTCTTCTTTTTCTCTTCTTCTTCTTTTTCTCTTTTTCCTGTTTCGCCTGCTAACTATTCTATGTCATCTGCTGCTTACTATTCTTTGATCTTCCTCTGTATATTTAATCTGAGAGCTTTCGACTGCTTTGAATTCTTGCCGACGGAAGAGGAAAGAAAATAATATTTCTTTTATTTCCTAGATCCTCGAGAATATAACTTGACGTGTTTAGCTTGCTGCAACGGCTACAACATTTATTGCTTTGCTGCCAACGGCTATAACATTTAATGCTTGCACGGCTGTAAGGTTAAATCAACAATATATATATAGAAATATATAAATAGAAATAATAAATATTGCTTTATAAATAAATCTGTCAGCATATATATAATATTTTAGTCGAGCTGAATGATATAAAAGAATACTGCAGATATTTCGTCGAGCTGAGCTTCAAGTTCGTCGAGCTCATCATTTGATTCGTCGACCTGATCATTTAATTCACTATTCTGAACTTCTGTTGAATATTCGTCGAACGCAGACTTTAGTTCGTCGAATGAAAGGATTCGCCGATCGCTGAGATAATCTGTTCGTCGATCGCTGAACCGCTGAGACGGGATCGTCGAACGCTGAACCGCTGAGACGGGATCGTCGAGCGCAGAATGAACACCATTCGTCGAGCGCAGGATGCTGTTCGTCGAACGCAGGTAGACGTTCATCGAATGCAGAGAACATGTGTAAATTTTATTTCCTTCTCTTATTTTCTGCCTATTAATACATATATATATATATATATATATATATATTCAGCCTTCTTTCTTAATGATATTTAATCTAAGTTGTACAATATGTTATGAAATAAACTTAGACATTAAAGGTGGATCCTAACTCAAATCAAAACTAAGGTTCCAACAGTCTCCAATAATTTGAGATATTGGATGATCTCTAACTGTGATTTGATCAACAGTTGGAATGGGTTCAGCATGAGTTTCCTCTTGATGGATTTGTTCAGCTGTCACTTGATTTGAATTATCAGCAAGATCTTCTGGATGATCTTCTTCTTCACTGTCTTCATTAGTTTGAGTTGATGGGAGTAGAGAGTCTTCATTCTGTAGATTCAATCCATTAAGATATTCACATAGAGCTGGTACCTGCAAAATATCTTTGGTATAGGTGGTATTCCTCTCCTCATTCAATATGTTAGTTTCATCAAAAGATACATGCATGGACTCTTCTATCTTAAGAGTTGATTTGTTGTAAACTCTATATGTCTTACTAGAAAGAGAGTATCCAAGGAATATACCTTCAGCAGACATTGCTTTAAATTATCCTAGATATTTCTTATCATTGTTATGCACATAGCATTTACAGCCAAAAAACTTAAAATAGTTAACCTTAGGCTTTATATTCTTAAGTAATTCATAGGGTGTTTTACCCTTAAGTTTGTGTATCAAAGTCCTGTTCAGCACATAATTTGCTGTGTTCACTGCCTCTCCCCAAAAGGAGATTGGCAAGTGAGCATCAGCAAGCAATATAGTTGCTGATTCAAGTAATGTTCTATTGTTCCTTTCAACTACCCCATTTTGTTGGGGAGTTCTAGGAGCAGAGAAACATTGTCTGATCCCTTCTTTTCCATAGAATTCTCTCATCAAAAGAGATTCAAACTCAATGCCATGATCACTTCTAATCAATGCAATTAGAGTAGAGTACTCAATCTTGATGGACCTAAGAAAGTCTGTCAGAACACTAAAGGTGTTAGACTTGTTCCTAAGAAAGAACACCCAAGTGAATCTAGAGAAGTCATCTACAATAACTAAAGTGTAATGTTTCCCTCCTAGACTCTGTATTGCAGTGGGTCCAAAGAGATCCAAATGCAGTAAGTACAGAATCCTAGGTGAATCACTCTTGGATAAAGATTTGAAACTACTCTTGGTCTTCTTTCCTAGTTGACAAGCCCTGCAGAGTCCTTCCTTCTTGTATGAACCAGAAGGCAGTCCTCTTACCAGATTGCCCTTGGATTACTTAGAGATAGTTCTAAGGTTAATATGTGCTAGCCTTTTATGCCATAACTCATTTGTTTTACTCATTGAATTAAATAAACAAATGTCTAAATTGGCAGAGTCAAAATTGACTAAATAAATATTTCCATGTCTAATACCAGATAACACATTGATGTTTTTATTATTGGTAATAAGACATAAGGAATGATTAAACGTTACCTGATAACCTTCATCACATAGCTGGCTTATGCTAATGAGGTTATGCTTGAGACCCTTGACATATGCTACCTCTTTGAAGGTAACTGCTCCAACTTTGATTTTTCCATATCCTTTGGTTTGTTCACAGTTGGAGTCTCCAAAAATCACTTTGGGTCCAAGCTTTGCCTTGTAATTTCTTAAGTTGGCCTTGTTTCCTGTCATGTTCTTAGAGCAACCACTATCCTAATACCAATGTTCCTTTATGTGTGGATAGCTTTGTACTTGCACAACAGAAAAATAAACTAGTTGTTCTTGACCTAGACTACCTTGGGTCCTTTTATCTTACCGCAAAAATCTGAAATGTAAGAAATCTCAGGCTGATCCTTATAGACTTGTGGATGATATCTCCTAGGAGGAATAATCCACTCAGTAAAGGGATTCTTAGTATGTTGAGAATGAGAATTCTTCAGATATGCAGTATACTTTTCATTCGACGAACTTGGCTGAGTTCATCGATCGTCGTTCGACGAAGTAATTTCGTCGAGCACCGTTCGAAAATAACTATACTGAAAGTCTGTCTTTAGAGTTCGTCGACCTCCGTTCGACGAATTCATGTGATTTCATCGAACTCCATTCGACGAATTCTTTTGAATTCCTTTATTCTTAACAGCCTTACTTGATATGTTCTTACCTACTTCTACAGCCTCTTTGCTCTTGGTAGAAATGAATTTTACTGGTGTAGATAGGATGTATTTCTTAAGAAGATATGGCTGACTTGATGATGCACCCAAGCCCAATTTCCCATTGAGTCTGGCATTCACAGTACTTGTGATGTCCATCAGTTTGATGCTTCTCTCATTGAGGGATTCTTCAATTTTTTTTGTCTCAGATAATTTGTTCTCAATGAGAACAATATGTTCTTTGGAAGCAGCCAGTTCTTTCTTAAAATTGGCATTATCTTCAGCCAGTTGATTCATTTCAACCAACTTACTTCTGAGGGAAATTATTTCCTTCTCAGATTTAATTAAATCTAAATAAAGAGTTTTAAATTCATTTTTAAAATCATTTGAATTAAAATCAAAGGTAGAGATTACCTGATCACTGTCATTGTCAGATTCTGAATCATCAGAATTGTTTGTTAATGCATTGATGTCCATCATGCAGAAACTTCTTTCATCTGCATCATCTTCATCATCACTAGAACTGGATGATGATGCATGTTTTGAATCATTGCATGAGTCATACAAAATCAACATGCATATATCCTTTTCCTTTGAATCATCTTCATCTTCAGAGGAGCTGGATGATGACTCTGACTCTGTGTCACTCCATGTCTTAGCTACAAAACCTCTTCCCTTATGTTTGTGTTTGTGGGAGGATGGCTTGCTGGAGTGCCTCTTTTCTTCTTTATCTTTTCTCTTGTCCTTCTTTTGATTTTCTGGAAACTCAGGTAGAATATGTCCAGACTTCCTCCAACCATAACAAATAATTTCTTTAGAATTTGATTTGTCATATCTTGGTTTTTCTTTGGATCTGGAGTCCTTTCTGAAGTCCTTTCTAGACATCTTGTAGAACCTTTTGGCTAGTAGACTCATAAACTCCATTTCTCATTGTTGGTGCCAAAAATGGTACCTCTAAAATTCACACTAAAGGGGATGGGAGAAACTGCGAAGTGCAGGTTACTAAGACAGAAGATGCTGGAACAAAGGGAAAACGATCACGAAATGGCGATCACGAAGAAATGAGACCGCTTACACAGGTTGTAAGCTGGAGCCCCGGAGCCAAAAGTGCTTTTCTGGTACCCCTACCCCTCTATTTATAGACGAGGGGGCTGCCCAAACGGGCAGAACTGAAAAACTACGGGCTGCCCGGGGTACAGGAGAGCCGGGGCAGGGAAATGGGGTACAAATAACAAAAATAAGAAAAATGACCAGACCGCTTGAGCCGGCGATCGCGCACTATCTTGACCGCTGGGTACTTAGAAAATCTCGGTTGAGGAGGCATCTGACGATCTGGGCGATCACCTAATTTGAGACCGCTGAAACCGGGAAAAATGAACAATGAGAGGAGGTCGCGGGCTTTCTGGGCAAACATAATCCCCGCACATTTTTAAGTTGCAGCTGGAACTTCGAAAATGTAAGCTTTGACCGCTGAGACCGCGACCATCATTAATGCGGCTTGGTCTATAAATACCGGCTGAAAACTTCATTTTGCAAGACATAGAGGAACTCCACTATTTGAGCGGTCTTTGACAATTGGGCAGGTGCGACCTTGCAAAGATGACTATGCTCGATCTCTTAAAAGCTCTCCCGTCGAAAACGAACTCTCCTGGAAAAAAAGGAAAGTGTCAGCTCAAAGAAAGGAAAGAAGGCACCGAAGATTTTAACAAAAGTGAGCACTTCAAAGGAGACCGCCCGATCTCCGTTAAAGAAAACTGAGCTTCCTGCGGGCTCGATTGTGCCGGTCTCTGTTGCTTCTGATCCGTCTAATACTTCTTCAGATCCTGTATGGAAATTGCCTGACTTTTCCATTTCTTTTAATTGTCAGAAATCCCTGGAGGCACTGGGTCAAACAACTTCCAAGCTTCCTGAGACCGTCTCCACCGAGGTCATTCTGGCTGGGCTGCGTCAGAAGGGAGCTGAGGCCGAATCCTTGAGGCAGAAGATCGCTGACCAGGAGATCGCTGCAAAGGGAAAGAAGAGAAAAAATACAAGTCCATCTAGTTTGACTTATAAGAGGAGCAGAAGAAATGAGGAAGGAAAAGATGTGACCGCCATGGAGGCGACCAGATTTTCTGAATCCATTGACCTGGAAGACTCCGCTGAGTTTCAGAAGGTGAATGCTAGGGGCGATCTCCCCTTCCTTCCCGCGGTCTCAACCTTACCAAGAGAGGATGATTCTGGATTAATCGCCTACCTTGATGAGGTCTCTTCTAATAATTCATCTTTTTCATCATTGCAGGTGTTGGATCCCTTAGAGGCTTCAGCTCTCAGAAATGTCGCCGTTGATGAGGAGATCGCGGACAAGGAGAAGGAGATCGCCGACGCAGCGATCAAGGCAAAGGAGGAAGAAAGGAAAAAGATGGAAATGGAAGAGATGGCGAAGAGGAGGAAAGAAAAAGAGGTAAAGGAACAGAGGGAAAAAGAGGAGAAAGAAAAGGAGAAAGAAGAAAAAGATAAGAAAGAAAAGAGGGAGAAGAAGGAGAAGAAAAAGAGGGAGGACGAGGAGAAGAAGAAAGATAAGGAGAAGAAAGAGAAAAAGGAAAGAGAGGAAGAGGAGAGGAGGAGAGAGGCGGCTAAGGCCGTCGAGGAAGAGAAGAAGAAAGAGGCGGTCAGAGTTGCTGAGGAGAGAGCGGCTCTGATCGCTGAGGAGAGGAAGAAAGAAGCGGTCAGGATCGCTGAGGAAAAGGCGGCCCTGATCGCTGAAGAGAGGAAAAAGGTTGAGGTCTTGCAGACTTCAGACAAAAATGGTGAGGAGATCGCGGAGAAGCTGCAGATCGCTAAGGAGAAAGCTGCACTTTCTAGCGGTCTCCTGGATGATTCTCTTCAGGGAGATCGTTCGAACAAGGCTGCGGCAGATCGTGCGGCGGCGGTCTCGATTTCGCGAGCTGGTAAGAATAAAATGATTCTTCAGTCAGCTGAGTTCCTTCCATTACCTACAGTTCGTTTTGCTTCTCCTGAAAGAAAACACGAGATCGTTTTTATTGAGACCGACGATATCCTCTTAAGTAACGAAGAATTAAAAAGGAGAAGAAAAGAGGGAGAAAAAACGCAGAAAAGAGGTTTGGAAAGAATGGATCTGGAGCGCTTAAGGGGATCAGATCGTCTTTCTCTGACCGCAGATCCCGCGGTCACTAAAGATATCAGAAGAGCTTTACGTGACTACGGTCTCGACTTCTTTCCAAGTACTCTTTCTGTTTATTTAAAAAGCTTTATCTGATCATATGCTCATGATTGAAATAACCCATCTCCTATGACCGCAGATAACAAAAATGCTGAGATCGAGGAGGGAGAACTTCCTCAGCACATCGAGATCTCCCCTCAGCTAACCAACATCCTTAACCCCATGTTTGAGGATGTTCGTTCTATGCTGATGAGGGAGCGGACTCAGAACGATCTGATCCGTGATCTTGAAGAAAGATTGCGTTCCAATGAGAAGAGGATTCGTGAAGAATGCGATCTGAGGGTTGCCGAGATCGCGCGAGCTCTTAAGAAGGCTGAAAAAGATGCTGAATACTATAGGGGGAAGGATACGACGCTGTCCGCGGAGAATGAGAGGCTGAGGAGCGGTCACGGAAAGATGCTGATGCGACCGGGCACCTCCAGCGTTCATCCATCGGAGAGACCGCAACCTGAAATTGTACTGATCCCCATGGAGCAGGTGGACAAGGAAATGTCGAAAATCCACCGGTCTGCAATGCTGGCTAATCACAGCCTGGTGTCGGTTATGGCCGCAGTGAACGACATGCAAGATGTCGCAGCTCATGTAGGGAGAAACAAGCCTCCTAGGAGATGAACATTTAACTTGAGACCGAGCGGTCTCTGGATTTAAACAATATGTTTTGTAAAATTTTACTGTTATTTTTCCATATATTTGTGGCTGTTTTAATTTTAATGTTTTGTGCGGTCTTGATTTGTTAAGTTTTGATCTCTTTATGCCTGGGTTGCTTGTATTGCTGCTGTGTTTTTTATTGATTGAGATCGCCAACCATAGTATGCTTTCATATAACTTTGCATAGGTCGAGCGGTCTGAACATGTTTTGGCTGGGCGGTCTTCAAGATGTAATGATTACGAAATGACCCTTCGTCTTCTATAAATAGCTATCTTCATGACCCTTGTTTTACGCTTTCTTGAATGCGCTCTAAGCACCGATCTCGGCGATCGCTAACAATGGTGTCCGCTCGTGCCTCTTCTGCTAACATTTTCCTGAACGCCGATCACAAGAAAAGCCACTTATCAAAGGACGAGTATATTGATTTCATTAAGAAGCATATGATTCAGACACAAATAGTTGTAAGACCGCCAGCTGATCATGAAAGGCTGAACTTCGGGGAGGAGAGAAAGTTTGTCATCCCTGTCGATCACTTCGACCAAGGGTTGAGAATTCCCCTCCCTTGGGAATGGCTGGAGATCTTGGAATATTATGGCTTTGTGCTCGCTCAGTTGCCTCCAAACTCGATCGGTCTGATTAATGTCTTCATTAATTATTTGAGATCGGAAAAGGTGACATTTACGATGAACCTGTTCCGCGCAACCTTTACTGCAAAAGTTCTAAAGGAAGGCAAGAAGAAAGAGGAGTTTAAAGGGCTGATGTACTTTTCAGCTGAAGGGATCAAGATCTTGAATCTTTCCAATAAAATCTCTTTCTGGACAGAGAGATTTCTTATTTTCGAAGGTGACCTTGGCGGTCTCAGAAGCTTACCCTCTCCGCGGCATGACAGCATTTTTAAGAAGATAAAAGCGGTCTCAGAAGAGGAGCTGAAAATTTTGGCTTTCTTGGCGGGCAAGAGGATCGATCTTGTTCACTATCTAGCGATCTGGCCCGAGATCGGCCCGGCTGAAAGTAAAAAAAAACTCTTGCGGTCTCGACAATTTCCTTTTATGTCTTGAATTTTTTTTTCTAACCCTTTTTTTTACTTTTAGCGACTTTCGCGGTCCCTGCTCAAGATCCCATCTCCCCAGCAGCAGAAGTTCTCACTCAGAGGGAGAGGAGGCTGAAGCGTGAGGCCGACGTGTTCGGCACTACCTCTGACACCGTCGAGCGAGATTTCCCTTTGATCGGTTTCAAAAGAAGAATGAAGGATATCAAAGGAAAACCCCTCCTCAAATGGGCGGCCAAAGGAAAGTCTGTGAAGGTGTCCACTGATCTGCCCCTGTGGAGCGGAAAGGTGACCCGTCACGCATATGCGGTCACTTCGGCTCTGTATGGGAGAAAGAATACAAATGAAATACTGAATATAGAGACCGATGCGCTCCCCGACCTCTGTGCCCAAGTGACCGCTAGAAGTACAATCTTAAATCACCATATGGGGCGGGCTCTTTGCAGCGCTCTGGATGAAATAACTGCCTTGCAAGAAGAAAGAAAAGTGAGAATTTTTACTTATATCTTACGAACCCGTTACCTACGATCGCGCGGTCTAACATATATCTCTTTTTTGTAGCAATCTGAAAAAGCAGCTTATGACCCTGAAAATCCAGCTTTTCAGAGGGCTATGATGCATCACATTAAAGAGACCGCCGACCAGGTGCTGAACGAGGTTCAAGGCCGAGGTGGATTCACCGAAGAATAAAAGGATGTTACGTTTGCCGATCTCTTCCCTGACGCGGCACAGAGGATTGAAGAGCAATCTGCAACTGCTGAAGAGACCGCGGATGTTGCTGATGAGACCGCTGGTCAAGACGAAGATGTTGTGATCGAAGACGAAGAAAGCGGAAGCCGCTATACCCTGGGTCTGGATTCCAGTTCGAGCTCAAGCTCTGGATCTAGAATTCCAGGGAACAGCTTAGAAGAATCTTCCGCAGAAACTGATTCTTCCTCTTCAAGCGAGTGGTCTTCTAAGAGATCAAAGAGAGACTGAATTGTACGAACTTCCCTTTTTCCCTTTCGGAGACCGAGCGGTCTCGTTGTAATTGAAAATTCAGAATATATATAAAAATTAGATTCTGTTATGTCGTCTGTGGATGAGTTTGTTTTTGATGCATATATTTGTTCTTCTGAGTTTAAAACTCGGCATTCGATCTCAATGCCTTAGGCTTGTTACAATTTTATATCACCATTAAAGGATTTCAGGTGGCGATCTCTTGGAAAAAACAAAAAAGACCTTGAAGGAAAGACATACTTTGTATAAACAAAATCACTCTGCGATCTCGAGATAATCAGATCATTGAAAGACATTCAGCAACTCAACTGTGATCAGAAAATAACCAACTTATTTGCAATAGTCATGCAGTCTCACATTATACAAATCGCCACATAAGGAAACTACAATTTGAAGATGATTTGAACTCATTAAACTTTTGGGTGTTCGACGCCCAAATGACTGGAAATCCGTCTGACGACCCCTTTGATAACCAAAACTATTACTTGAAAAGAAAAACAATGACTCTTCATGAATCTCCAGTTTAGCGATCACATTATATTCAAACCGCCCTTTTGAAGAAAAAACCCAACTCACTTGATGGGAAACAGCATCATGATTATTCCATGTAACTTCGAATAACGGGGAATACCAGAATCTCGATCTTACTGAGACCGGGTCGAGCTCTGTCAAGTCGGCATAAGAGCTTTCTGAATAGCGACCTCAATTATCCTGAAAAAGTTATGTTCGACGATCGTAAATGACTCAAATCACTCTTTGGAGAAAGTTGGAAAGAAAAACATGCGGTCTCACAAATCGCTGACCGCCCGATCCCAGTACAAAGGGATGAATAAGATTTTCTTTTTGAAGTAAGAAGATATGAAAATGGGATCTCAAAGAATGATCCAAAAGGATGGTGTGGTCATGCCGCGGAGGCTATACCGACATTGCCTCTCTCTGTTTTTCTTTTTAAAGGATTACCGAGTTTACTGCAAACACGCCAATCTAAGGTTCAGGCGACGGTCATGGATGTTTCTGACCGCCCCTTACCTAACCACGCTTCAACGAGTATTCGAGAGTTACAGACCAAAATGATCGGTAGGGCAGGTGTGGTCATGCCGCGGAGGCTATACCGACATTGCTTTCCCTGAAAGATCATTAAGATCGTAACAATGTCCTTCTTAATGCATGACAGAGCTGAGCCAGCCACCTAGACCCCCTTAAAATGCTGAGGTGTGCCAGATGTCAGCAAGGACCCGGTATCCTAAACTTCCACCGCTCAAGCTTGGCGAGCTACTGCTACACAGATTCGAAATCTCCCCGACATCTGTGGTCCCGGCAGAATTACACGTCGAGCTAACAAGTCGAGGGGGAAGATAGTAGGATCCGTCGATGTCTCACTTGACAGGTTTTTGGCTTTTCAAAAAATAACATTCTTAAAACTTGTCACCCATCACTCATATTGCGAATGCTTTGATAATACATTTAAGAAAAGAAGAGTTTGAGATCATCTCCGCTCCATGAATGAGACAATTCTTTCCCTTCATAAGTTTGGAGATGGTAAGCGCCATTTTTAAGCACGCTCTTCACCACAAACGGCCCCGCCCAATTTGGGTTAAGCTTTCCAACTGAACCAGCTCTTGCTGCTGAATCCATTTTTTTCAGGACTAGATCCCCAACAGCGAACTCTTTGGTTCTTACATTTTTGTTGAATAGCCTCGCCATTCTTCTCTTCACCTCTTCTTGCCTGATGATTGCCATATCTCTCAACTCCTCAATTAAATCAAGGCTGCATTTTAACTCCTCATCATTTCCTTCCATCCAGTCAATTTGACTCTGTTGCGCCAATAACACTCTTGGGCTTTTTACTTCAAATTCCACCGGAATAAGGGCTTCGGAACCGTGTGATAATTTGAATGGAGGTTCTCCAGTAGCAGAACTTGGAGTTGTCCTCAAGGCCCATAAGACGGAAGGTAGTTGTTCTGCCCAGTTGCCCCTGACATTTTCTACCTTCTTTTTCAAGAGATTTATGATGAGTTTGTTGGCGGCCTCTACCTGCCCATTGCTTCTTGGATGATGTTCCGAAGCGAAACGTAGCTCAACGCCAATTTGCTTACAGAAATTAATAAGAATTGAATTGTTGAACTGGGAACCGTTATCCGTGATGATTGCCATTGGGATTCCGTGCCGACATATTATCTCTCCCCAAATAAAATTTTTCGCGGCTTGAGTCGTAATTTTGGCCAATGCCTTTGCTTCTATCCATTTGCTGAAGTAGTCAATCATGACTATAATATATCGACGTTGCCCACTTGCCATAGGAAAAGGCCCAATCAAATCCATTCCCCAAACTGCAAACGGCCATGGAGTTGCTATTGACTTGAGTTGTTGAGCCGGCTGATTTTGGAGAGGGGCAAACTTCTGGCACTTCACGCATTTCTTGGCAAATTTTTCCGCATCCTTCCTCATTTGAGGCCAAAAATAGCCTTGCCTTAGAATACTTTTTTCCAAAGTTCTGGCTCCAGAGTGACTTCCACATTCTCCAGAATGGATCTCCTGAAGGATCGCTGGAATCTCCTCCTCCGAAACACACCGTGCTAATGGTGAAAGGAAAGTTCTTCTATAAAGTACTCCTGCAACAAGATAATAGTTAGCCGTTTTCCGTTTAAACCTTTTCCTATCCTTTATTGATGAATGGAGCTCTCCAGTTGAGAGATATAGAACAAATGGATCCATCCAAGACGGATGTTGATCAATCTCCATGACCTCTCCTTCTTCAATCGCCGGGCGAAACAACTCCGAAGTTGTTCCTCCTGAGAGAAGTCCAAATTTTGCCAACTCATCTGCTTCCACGTTCTCACCTCTTGGAATATGATTGATAGCAAAGCTTTTGAACTTCCCCACCTCAATTTTTACCAGAGTTAGATACTGCTTTAAAATACTATCTCTAGTTTCAAAAGTCCCATTCACTTGAGAAGCCATCACCAAAGAATCTGTGAAAACTTCGACATCATCAATCCCCAGCTCCCTAGCAAACTTGAGACCGGCTAGCAAAGCCTCATATTCCGCCTGATTGTTTGTTACTTGGAAATAGAACTTCAGCGCTTGATCCAGTCTTACTCCATTTGGGTTGATTAAGATAACTCCTGCTCCGGAAGAATTTTTCCCTGAAGCTCCGTCCACGAAGATTTTCCAGGCAAGGGGCACTCCGACCCCCTTCTGCGACTCAACTTCTTTGGCATCCACCATGAAGTCTGCTAAGACTTGAGCTTTGATTGCCATCCTTGGAACATAGGATATGTCAAACTCACCGAGCTCTATTGCCCACTTTGCCAACCTGCCTGAATGCTCTGGCTTCTCCAAGACACTCTTTAATGGAAGATCAGTAACGACTAGAATCAAGTGAGCTTGGAAATATGGTCTTAATCTTCTTGCTGAAGTTATAAGCATTAAAGCTAACTTTTCGAGGATAGGATAACGAGTCTCTGCATTCTTCAGGATTCGACTTACGTAATAGACTGGGAATTGCTTCTTTTTCTCCTCCCGGACCAAAACAGAGCTTATGGCATCAGCTCCGACTCCCACATATAGGAAAAGATTTTCTCCCTCTCGCGGGCTTTGGAGCAAAGGGGTTGATGTCAATTGCTTCTTAAGCTGAATGAAAGCATCATCACATTCCTTTGTCCACTCGAACCTACTCCCTCCCCGGAGGGTTTTAAAGAAAGGTGCACTCTTATCTCCTGAACGGGAGATAAAGCGACTTAAGCCTGCCATTCTCCCTCCCAGCTGCTGAATTTCTTTTGGGGACTTGGGAGGTGGCATTTCCAGAATAGCTTTCACTTTGTCAGGATTGGGTTCCAACCCTTCTGGAGTAAGGAGGTGACCCAGGAATTTTCCTTTACTTGCCCCGAAAACACACTTCAACGGATTCAACCTCATATTAAAAGTTCGAAGGGTTGCAAAAGTTTCCGAGAGGTCTCTAAGATGAGAAGAGAACAGTTTACTTTTTACCAAGAGGTCATCAACATATACCTCGAGGTTTCTTCCTTTTTGACTTCTGAACACTGTGTCCATCATTTTCTGATAGGTTGCTCCAGCATTCTTTAGCCCGAAAGGCATTACGAGATAACAGAAGCAACCATCATTTGTGATAAATGAAGTATGAGGTATATCTGGTTTATGCATTCTGATTTGATGGTAACCTGAAAAAGCATCTAAAAACTCATAAAAGAATAACCTACCGCAGAATCTACTAAAGAATCTATCCGAGGCAAGGGGTAGCAATCCTTGGGGCAAGCTTTATTGAGTTTAGTAAAGTCGACACACATCCTCCACTTTCCACTCGACTTCTTTACCATTACAACGTTTGACACCCATTCCGGGTATTGAATTGGTTGGATGTACTTTGCCTTCAGGAGCTTCTCTACCTCTTCACGGATAGGCTGTGCTAGAGTAGTTGCAACAGACCTCTTCTTCTGCTGGATCGGGATGAAGTTTGGGTCAAGATTGAGATGGTGGCAAGCAACATCCGGGTCCACTCCGGGCATATCATCCGTCGACCAAGCGAAGATATCTAGATTTTGCAGAAGACAAGAGATGAGCTGACCCTTATCAGCTTCGGATAACTCAGCGTTAATGGAGAGGCTCTTGCTCTCATCTTCCTCGCTGATCCAGACCTCTTGAGTTGCTTGGGCAGGTTCCAAGCGAACTCCATCTCTTGCATCCTCCTCAATTTCCTCTGCAGCTTGGACTTGTTCAGGAGCTTCGATTGATTCAGCCATCATGATTTCTTGGGGAGGAGAGGATACGATCATGTTGACCGTCTTTACATAGCATTCCCTGGCTTTCCTTTGGTCGCTCCTTATTCGGTGTTGTTTGCCGTTCAAGGCGAACTTCACCGCTTGATGGTAGGTGGAGACGATGGCTTGATAGGCATTCAAGAAGGGTCCTCCAAAGATGGCGTTGTAGCTACTGGGAGCATCAACGACTATAAATTTGACCAGCTTCACTATTCCCCCCAGAATCACAGAAAGAGTGACGAGCCCTTCTACTTCTTTCTTCTCTCCTGAAAAACCATAAAGGGGGCCTTCAGTTGAAAGGAGGGTTTTACCTGTCTTCAACGCCTCGAAGGCGGGTTTGAAGAGCACATTGACTGAACTTCCCGTGTCAATCAGAATCTTCTCTACTGTATAATTTTCAATTACAGCTTCGATGACGACCGCGTCGTCAAAAGGATTCGCGGTCTGAGGAAGGTCTTCGTCACCGAAAGTGACCGTTCCTCGGACCGGGGCTGAAGAGGTGGCAGCAACCTCTAATTGATAAACCCTTTTCAGACTCGCCTTCCTTGAAGATTCCGGACCTGCACCTCCGTGGATGCAGAAGAGATTGCCCAAGGCGCCTTCGTCATCAGCATCCATGCATTCATTGGGAAAGCCGATATTGCCGAGAGGCCAATATCGTCCACTTCTTCGCATTCCCAATGGACTTCCGCTACTTCCTTAGCCTTGGAGGTTGAGGCTTTGGAAGAATCATTCTTCTGGATGAGATCTCGAAGCTTACCCTCCTTCAGAAGCTTCTCTAAGAACAGGCGGAGAGCTCTACAATCCTCTGTCAAATGACCCCTATCTCTGTGATATTCACAATAGAGAGTTGGGTTTCTGGTTTTCGGGTCAGAATTTAGCGGAGCTGGCCTCTTGAAAAAGGGTTGCTTCTGAAGTACTTGAAGCACTTCATTCATAGAAACGCCAAAGTCCGTGAAGGACTCTTGGGATTCATTGTAAAGTGAAGGAATGGGTAGAAGAGGAGGTTGAGCACGCTGGATCTGGTGGATGGGGGTGACTTGCGGAGCAGGAGTAGCGGGAGTTTGAAGAAATGAATTTTGAAGTGGGAAGGATTGATTACCTCGGTTGAAGCGGTTGTTGCGGTAATTCTTACCTCTCGGAGCCGGAGGTGGGAGCTCTTGTCGGGGCTTAGAGGAAGACGGAGCCGGATAAAATCCTGCAGAGCCTTTCTGAGTGGCCCTGTTTGTCAAATTGCTCACATAGGTGGGGTTGTTGATCTCCCCTTCTATGTATCGATTGGCAATGCTGATCAGCTCCTTGGTTGTGACTTTGAACTTCAGAGGACCCTCCTGCAGACCACTGATCAAAGCCACCATATAGAGCTCGGGATCCATATCCCTAACTCCCAAGATCTCTTTCTGAAAACGGTCAACGAAATGCGCTGCAGTTTCGTTGTCCCCTTGCCTGATCTTGAAGAGGGTCGCAGGACCACTCTTCCTCTTCTTTGCGGTGGCGAACCTCAGGAGGAGCTCTTGCCTCAGGGCAGCAAAGCTTGGGATAGATTGACAAGGCAGCTTATAGAACCATTCCATGGCTGACCCATCGAAGGAGGTGACCATCAGCTTGCACCTCACTCCATCTGAAATGTTCCTGAGAGCCACAGCAGACTCGAAGGCTTGAAGATGGCACATTGAGTCGGTTTCTCCTGTATACACTGGAAGGCGAGGTTCTCTGAATCCATGAGGAATCGGATCCCGACGAATCTCATCGGTAAAGGGGGAAAGGCTCCCCAAAAACAGAAGGTCCTGGAGGAGGAAGAAAAGAGGCAGGAGGATCTTGAGGGTAAGCAAATCCTTCTTCAAAATTCAGGGTTTGGGCCGGAGGCCCCTGGGCCGCGGCTCGAAAAGAGTTACGACGGGCGGCGAACTCCTCATGCTGAGATCGCTGAGGAGCTGCGGGCTGGAAGACGGGGTGATCGCTCGGGTGACCGCATGCCATGCGGTCTGGAGTGGCGACCTGAGAGGATTGGGGAAGTATCTTTTGGGAGATCACGGCTAGAACCTGGTTCATAGCCTCAATCTGCTTCGCAGACTCCTGCTGAGCCCGGACGACTTCTTGCCGATCTCGAGCGGCCTCTTGCTGAGACCGCGCGATCTCCTGCTGAATAGAGGTGGCGTCCTGCCTAGCTCGGGCGGCCTCACAGAGAGCTTGTTCAACACGAAGCTCGAAGCGGCGTTCAAGCGCTTCTAACAGATTGTGATCGGAAGGGGGAACGCTGGGAGATCGCAAGGGACGACCTCTACAACGATCAGCCATCTTGGAAGTCTATGGATTTCACCTGACACTTCGAGATCTGAAGGTCGCGTGTTCGTTCTGTTGGTGCCAAAAATGGTACCTCCAAAATTCACACTAAAGGGGATGGGAGAAACTGCGAAGTGCAGGTTACTAAGACAGAAGATGCTGGAACAAAGGGAAAACGATCACGAAATGGCGATCACGAAGAAATGAGACCGCTTACACCGGTTGTAAGCTGGAGCCCCGGAGCCAAAAGTGCTTTTCTGGTACCCCTACCCCTCTATTTATAGACGAGGGGGCTGCCCAAACGGGCAGAACTGAAAAACTACGGGCTGCCCGGGGTACAGGAGAGCCGGGGCAAGGAAATGGGGTACAAATAACAAAAATAAGAAAAACGACCAGACCGCTTGAGCCGGCGATCGCGCACTATCTTGACCGCTGGGTACTTAGAAAATCTCGGTTGAGGAGGCATCTGACGATCTGGGCGATCACCTAATTTGAGACCGCTGAGACCGGGAAAAATGAACAATGAGAGGAGGTCGCGGGCTTTCTAGGCAAACACTCATAGAGCTTTGTCTTCGTCTTCTGTTGCTTGAAAAGCAATGCTTCTCTCCTTTTTGATGGATGGAGAGGAGGTAGACTATTCAGCTTCTCTTATTTTGATAAGCTGCTCATTGGATTTTAATTTGCCTAATAAGGTCTCAGTAGAGATCTCATTTAGCCTTCTGGTTCCTTGATTGACCAGATCCTTGAGTCCCATGTGCTGGGGAAGCACATTAGGATCTTATCATTCACTGTAGTGATTGAGATCACTTTATCCAAAGACTTCAGCTCATTGATGATGAGGATAAGTCTGTTGTACATGTCAGCAACTGTTTCAGTATCTCCCTTCTTGAAGTTCTCATATTGGGAGATGAGATGAGATCTTCTACCCTTTCTCTCATCTGCATATCCTTCAACCATGTTGTTGAGGGAATTCCAGATATCCCTGGCTGAGGTGCAGTCCACAACATTCTAGAATATATCATCAGACATTGTCTGTGCCAAAATGTTCATAGCTTTGGCATCTGCATTCCTTTGTTTCTTCTGAGCATCTGTCCACTCAGGAGGTGGAATAACATTACTGTTGGTTGCTGTTTCAGTATTTGTTGTTGCTAGCGGAGTAGGAGGTCCTGTAACATCCCTTATCCTTCTAGACCCCTAGTTGGTATTAGGGCAAGGGTTGTGCAGAGTGGCCACTAAGGCCCCTGGACCAAGTGGAGTGTGTGCTAAGTGCACCCCAAGGGCACAAAAACCAACATAGTCCAATGTCACTCCCTTAGGCCAATTGATCCTCAATTCACCAAATTGACCTCCTCCATTCCACCCTAATCACTAAGGGGGACCTATAGGATGGAAATTGCACTTGGGTGGGACCCAATTTCATGAAATTGACCAAAGTCAAACTTTACCCAATTTTGGTCAAACCTACACCCCTTTGATTAAATTGAACCAATTGGAGCCCCACCATGGACCAACCAATGTTGGGTGATGTTAAGGGACCCATGACCCCCAAGTGGGGTCAACCCACTCACCTTGTTGACCAAAGTCAACCATGGTCAACCTAGCCCTTTAAGGTGAATTCCAAGCCTAATTTGAGTGGAACCCAAACACCCATCAATTAACCATTATTCATGGACTTAGGCCTTGCCCATATCAGCCTAGAACTAAACCCAAGCCATGGTGTGATTAGTCAAATGAGAGGGGGATCAAAAAGTGGTTAAAAAGCATAAAGCAAAAGGAGAAAGCAAAAGCTAACACCACCCCCCCCCCCCTCTACACTCCACCTCCAATCAGCCTAGGGGCCAACCCTGATTGCTGTGGGTCTGGGCTTGACCCAGAGGGAAGCAGGAGACCAGTAGCTGCAGGAGGGTGGCAACAAGGTGGCTAACTGAGGTGGCTTCAATTCAAAACCAACTATAGAGGCCTCTTCACTTCATTCCAGACACACCATCACCTTCAGGAGGGAGAGAGCAGTCGGGAATGGCACCTGGAGCAGAGCTATTGACGGAGAAACGATTTCGGTAGTAGGGTCACCGGAGCAAAGTAAATCCATGGCGAACCGTCGCCGGAGCCGCC
Source organism: Dactylorhiza incarnata (assembly GCA_033032865.1). Lineage (NCBI taxonomy): Eukaryota > Viridiplantae > Streptophyta > Magnoliopsida > Asparagales > Orchidaceae > Dactylorhiza > Dactylorhiza incarnata. The sequence continues at coordinate 18,595,372 of JAWHQI010000018.1, forward strand.
GCCACGCCCCAATCACAGTTCGTTTCTCCTCCCCTCCCCCACGCTAGCTTCCTATCACAAAACGAAGAAGGATCGGGCTCAATTGAGCCCGAATCCACTCTTTAATTCCATGGATTTCAGCTCGAATCGGGATGCCTGGGATCGTCAGAAACCGCCGCCTCCGGCCTCCAGTCGCCGGTGGATGGTAGCCCCGACCACCACGAAGGTGTCGGTGGTGTTGGCCGGCGGTGGTGGTGGCTGAATTGCCGGGAATCTCGCTCGCAAAGTCGCCCAGCGCGGATGAATCACAGCCGTTGGCTGGAGGAGGAAGACGAGCCGTCTGCCATTAGATTTGCGCCAAGTTTCGTGCGCATCACTATTTTCTCTAATTAATTAATTCTTTATATTAGATTTTCTGCCTTTATTTAACAAGTCACTTCTATAATTAATTAAGGGCTCTTAATGGCTGAATTAGAAAAAGTGCCCAACATGAAACTTTTAGTCCTTGGTCTTGACTTTCATTAGGGCTTCAGTTCAAGTCATTTGGTGACCCACAGCTCCCTAGGGAGCTGTTTTACTAGGACTGGTCCTACACTAGGTCAGTCCACTAAAATAATTACCTAGCCTAAACCTCTTAAGCATTGAAGCTGAGATTTTAACCATGGATAGGTATACCCTAGGGGCACCCTATGCCCAAAGATCAGCCCTTGATGTGCACTTTTCCCAATAGTTTTTCTGGTAGTTAAGATATTTAAATAAAGTTGATTTTTGGAGCATATGAAGTCCAAATGACACCAAATTTTGGTGGCATTCTCTTTAGTACATGAGTAGTGTCTGCCTAAATTTTCACTCCATTTGGAGTTGTTTTGATATGGAAAATGGGAAACCCTAATGAGGGCCCTTAAGGGGCAAATTAGGGTTTAGGCCATTTTGAGGAGCTGAGTGAGTTGGCCTCCTCCCATCATGATGATTTTGTAGGTAATGATATATAATTGCATGTGACACCCCCTAATGGAGCAGTTGGAGCCATTAGGGTGGTGTGTCCTAAAACCCTAAGGGTAAACCCTTAAGGTTGCAATTTAGGGTTTGTGAAGGACATAGGACCAAATGTCCTGGCCTTAGCTCAAAACTTTGTAGTCATGTTTTTAAGAGAATAAAATGGCTTAGATAATTTATTGGGAATATTTTGGCTCATTTATGTATTTTTCCCTTATTAAATGAAATTGCCATTATTTCCCCAAATAAATAAAATGCATGGTCAGATGTCCTTGTATGGTTATGATATTTTATCAGTGGCTGAATTGGGATGAAAATAGGTTATGGTAATTTTAGTAGAATTTATTGAAGTGTTATTTCTTGTGGAGGAATTTTTAAGTGCTTACTAGCTTAGAGGAAGTTAATTATGAAAAATGTCAAATCATTGGGCAAAATTATGAAACTTAGTTATCTGTCATATTTTGTTTATATATACCCATGATAATTCTTTGGAAGCATGTGGATTTGTATTTCATGTACATCATGTGGAAATATGTATTTACTACACTTGGTTTTTAAATCATTTTAATTAGTCAAATCATAAGATAATGATACAATCATTTGGAAGAGGACTCTAGACCACCATTTGGACACTTGGTAATTTTTGTAGAATTTTCAGATGTGAAATACTATTTTTCCTAATCATAGTGGCATTTTGGTAATTATACAACTATGATGATTTAGTAGGCCACATGACATCCTAGGGTGTTGAAACTCAGTAAACCACCTTGATATGGAACATTACCTTACTGATATTTTTCATATAGCATGTAGAAGCATTTTGAGGATAGATCTTGTGTAATTTGACTTAAGGCCTTAACTACTTTAAATAATAATAAATGCCAAATTAATATGGAAAATTATGGAAATTGTAACATACCTTATTAAGGTCAGTAGGAGCCTAGGATAATTATCCCAGACCTTGGTGATGAGTTTTTAGAAGGATTCCCTTATGAGGTTTGAGGTTAGTTCAACTTAGTGGTCTGCGATTAGTAAAAACATAATTTTGAATTTTAGACAATTCAGACCCCTAAGTAGTGTTTAGAAGTTATAACCATTCAGTATTTGAGTTATAGCTCGCAATGATTCAAGGAGGGTCAAACCTAGGGTAAGCAGTGAGATTGTGTTAGGGTTGGTGTATGAGGTGGGGAGGCACGTCCAACCCAATTGGGTGGGACGGGTGTTGAGCTAAGTAACTTTAATTATATGAAATAAAGAGGGGTGAACTAAAGGTTAATCACCAACTAAAGTAATTGTCTTGAGAAGGAGGATGGTGGGGTTGAGCCCATTGAATCCTTAGTACCGTTGGGGGCCCCTTTACGGGGTATACCGCGGGAAGTCCAAGATTCACCCTAAATCTAACACTAACTAAATTGTAGGCAAGAGTAGCCTAATTAGGTCAGCAAACTAGTATGGATCTCCTTCGGGATGGAGATGGGTTGGAGCAACTTGTGTGTAAATCCCTGAGCTGGAAGCTCGGGTGGACTTGATAACACCTGTTACTTATGCAATTAGTGGCGAGTCTTCGGTACTAGGCTAGTCGTGTCACCGACGATAGTACGTTGACTCAGGTGAGGGTGAGGTATAGAGGGCCGGTAAGTGTAAGTACCGCGGTCTGGAGGACAATCCCTAATAACCCACCCCGACCTTAAAGTCTGGTGGATTCCAGCAAGAGTACGCAGGAGCTCCGCTGTTGTGTTCTTAGCATTGAGGCGTACATAAGGTCTAGGCTTGGTAGTGACCATACCCGCCTAGGATGTGGAGTGCCTAATCCACTGCCACCGTGAGCCACGACGGTCGGTACCCGAAAGGTTGGCTTCCTTTCAAACAAATTGGGAACTATAAAGGTCTGTGCGCATAGAGTCGTGTGGGTGAGTCACATTGCATAAACACATTAAATCATAAGCATATCATAGCATAACATACACATTAGCATAACCCCATCATATAAATTAGTATTGGCTCTTTTATATGATGGGTTACCTGGACATCTTAACTTATATGTCGTATGGGCGTTCATATAAGTTAAGGTACGAATCTGTGATGGTAGATTAGTTTTACTTACTGCACCGCATTTTTCTTTCTATTACCGCTTTACCTTATGCTCTACTTTACTGTCATTTATTTGCACTATTATGCTAGCTAGTTTTACTGCTTTACCTATACTTGCTAGATTAGTGCCATGTCACCTCTTTCTTTGTTTACCCCTTGTTGTCCTCCGCTTCTTCCTCCCGCTCGGTACCTAGGAGTCGTGGAGGGAGGAGAGGACAAAACGGCTTAGTCTTTATGACTAATGGTCGGTGGTGACCGCAGGAGTCCGAGGAGATGGAGTAGTCCCGCGCGCAGCTGGATGAGATGGCAGGACCTGAGCAGCGGATGCAGCGTACTACCACGACGCCACAGGTTGATGACTAGATAGTTAGATTTCAACATTTAAGAGTTTTGTAGTTTTCGCATGTAGTAGAGAGAGAGAGAGAGAGTACTCATTTTGGATATGTATCGGGCTTAAGCCCTTACTTATTGTACATTTCCTTGTGGACATTTCCTGTTTCATTATATAGTTATATAATGTTGTGACATATGGACATGCCCTCCTTTTGTACTTACTTTTGCATTTTCTTACTTATGATTGTATAGCCGACAGAAGCGGTGCTGAGTGGTGTTGGCTAACCCGAGTGTTGGTGACACCGCAAGGCGGTGATTCTGGGCAAAGATCCACCTTGACCGTGCGATACGGGAGAGGTTCGAGTTTTCATGTACCCGAATGGGTCTTGAGAAAAGAGATCTTACAAATGGTATCAGAGAACGAATGATCATAAGAGAACAGTCCACAACATACTGGGTCACCCCGCTCGAGTGTAGTTTGCGGACAAACTATGCAGCGGAAGCTATGGTGTGCCCATGTATGAAATCACATAAAACAGTCCACTAAGCAACAAGTTAAGTCAAATTTTGACTTTCTTAGACAATTTAGTGACGCATCCTAGTCTAAAGAGCGACCTTGGGTCTGGATTTGGTTGAAGGTTAAGGATACCCAACGTAGCTAAGGGAAGAAGTTAGTATAAGTCTAGACGTTGAGACTTTCACGCTAAATATTACGCTTTACTACCAAGTGGTAGGACCATCTTGAGGAGATCGGGTGTCTGTAGTCTTCTTTTAGAGTAATAGAAGACCCATAAGCATAACTCCCTTACCATAACTTGATACTTCCCTTTACAGTACGTTGAGGCAACCACCATAAAATACCAGAAGTCGAATTGGAATTTGAATTTGAAATTTTTGAAAATGCCCCCCCTGCCTAGTTAATCATATAGGGAACTCAGAAAAGTTAGCATAACTTATAACATTGGGAGCCTAAGTCTTATCATAACAATATGTCTCAGGGTGGAACACCAAGCCAGAGAATATACGCCCTAAAGTTTATGTACGTATGTAAGATGAATATACCGTAGAAGTATTGAAGAGACTTAGCCCAAATCGGTAGAGGCTTATCCTTTTGTTTATTGGGCCAATAAAATACCGACTTGGATTGCCCCGTAGACTTTATTTAGAAATGTTGTGACATTTGCGTAGTAATCTCGAGGTTTGGAGTATTCAATGATACCCGGGTATTGACGAGATCTTATTCGTACACGTTTGTTTGTGGACCAACCCTCCTCAGAAGCTTAAGACCCTTGGAGAATTACTTCACCTTAAATAGCGGGGATTGCTTATACCAAGTTGTGACCGCTATAGTTTTGCTGGCAAGTTAGGTGAATAGTGCACTTCAAGCTTGAGCGTGTACTCATCTTATTCCTCCAAGGCTGAATCTAAGTCGACAAAACTGATCAACTTGTTAATCATTCGGTTATACGTAAAGGGTTGTCTAGTGTATGGGCATAAGACTCTCGGAATCAGAAAGGTCAGGTTAAGAAGTTAGGGAATTTCTCTAACTTCCTGATCCAAGCAATGTTGTTTTGTCGTTTATAAGGGCGGTTGGTCATCAAGCTCTTACCGGTCTCAAGGGAAAAACGTCATAAATGGCAAATTCAGTTCAAGACCAAGTAAGATTTAGAATGGATAGAAGTAAGACTGGGCTATAAGTTCTCATGACCATAAGAAATAATCAGTTTATCGTAACAAGCTTACAAGTGTATTGTTGTAAATACACTTTCTTAACATCGAGACATCGATTTGTAGAGTTATCGGAACAATTAATAAACATTGACGTCCGAACAAATGTCTCGATTTAGTCAAGTATTGTAAACAAGAAGAATGCCAGGTTTAGTAGCTTGGGATAAATGTGTCACATCGTGAAATTTTGAAGATTGGAATCAAGTTTTCGCAAGTAAAAACTTCAACTAGAGTTTCTTACACTCCGGGGCTTTCAAGGGTAATTTTCAGATAGTATTTTTTTAAATTAAAATTCAAGCCCTCTCCTTGGTGTAAATTTAGTTAAGATCTTTTTGTCTTAGAGTTGGTTTATGCATAACCAGAGAGCTTAGGAAGGTGACTCTTTGAATCTTGTAATATGATGATATAAACTATTTAGGGCTAAGGTGGAGAATCTTACCATGTTTGGATCTCGGGAAAAATGACAACGACCATCATGTACTAAAACGTTGAGGTTTTGAGAGTTAAAAACAAATGATTTGTTGTTGTTACTACCAACTCCCGCTTGAAATTATTAATATTACCTGATGATATTTATCGACGTAATTTTTGGACGACACAACTAAGAGAAGGGTCATTATGACGAATCCTTTAATTCATAGTTTATAGCTTAAGTGAGATGAGACACCCTTCATGTTGAAATCAAATTGTGTCAAAGCATGTCATGATAAAAAGGGTTTTACCCTCGTGATTTATGAACCAAATGGATATGGAAAGTAGTTGAGAGTCATTTCACGAACATCAGTTTTAAACTGCAGACGTTATGTTCCTCAAAGAAAAGCATGGAGGATATTTACATTAATTTAACGTGAGGAAGCGTTAACCTCATGTAACATTCGTAGGTCATAAGAGACTCTGGTCCAAGTGTAATCAAAGTTTATGTTATTATTTTTGTAGCTGATAAACCTGACCTTGTATCCGTGGAGTCGGAAACGGTCTATCAGCAGAGACCTCATATGTTAAGGGATAAGGTCTCTTGGTGTAGGTGGTGGTGAACACCTACGTGTAAGGGAATCATATAGTGAAGAATCAGAATAGACAATGACGGTTTGCTAAATGATCACGTCCTGGCCAATCGGTTTATGAGTAGAGTAATATGTAAGCAGGGTTCGTGAATATAACCTTATGAAGTTAAGTTGAACTCGAAGGATTTCGGTGCCATCTAGCGTGGCTTGATAATATAAATTAGCTCTGTAGGATCTTATGTATTACAGATAGATCCACCTCCAGGGGGTGTAGTAATTTTGATAACACCCACACCTGGTTAGCTTGTTTTGATTTTTGAAGTGTCTATTTCCTATTTATTACCGGGATGGGGCAAGTAGAACCCGCATTATGATTAGTGGCACGATGGTCTGTGCGGCGGGATAAACCTTCAATTAACCCCTGGTAGGAATATTGCCGACAATCTTAGCAAGGAATAGTAGAAGTGCAATGAGAAATCTTGGTAAAGACTGTTGCTCCTGTTTGAGTTCTCATATAGTAGAGGTCCGAGTTCTTTCGTGGAAGGAGATTCTGATGTCCGATTATTATAGTTCAATCATGGGCAATATGAGCACAGTTAGGTGCCCTTGGACTTCATGCAACAACGCTTCCCAAAACTCATCACCTCGGGTACTTTTTAAACGTCTTTGAAACCCTTTATTCTTATAAGTACTTGCAACCCGTAGACCCGAACCTAAATTTTGAGGATGAAATACTTCTTTTGTTTATTGGGATTTGTAACATCCCCAATCCTTCCAGGCCCCTAGTTGGTATTAGGGCATGGGTGGTGTGCAGAGTGGCCACTAAGGCCCTTGGACCAAGTGGAGTGTGCTAAGTGCACCCCAAGGGCACAAAAACCAACATAGTCCAATGTCACTCCCTTAGGCCAATTGATCCTCAATTCACCAAATTGACCTCCCCCATTCCACCCTAACCACTAAGGCGGACCTATAGGATGGAAATTGCACTTGGGTGGGACCCAATTTCATGAAATTGACCAAAGTCAAACTTTACCCAATTTTGGTCAAACCTACACCCCTTTGATTAAATTAAACCAATTGGAGCCCCACCATGGACCAACCAATGTTGGGTGATGTTAAGGGACCCATGAACCCCAAGTGGGGTCAACCCACTCACCTTGTTGACCAAAGTCAACCATGGTCAACCTAGCCCTTTAAGGTGAATTCCAAGCCTAAATTGAGTGGAACCCCAACACCCATCAATTAACCATTATTCATGGACTTAGGTCTTGCCCATATCAGCCTAGGACTGAACCCAAGCCATGGTGTGATTAGTCAAATGAGAGGGGGACCAAAAAGTGGTTAAAAAGCATAAAGCAAAAGGAGAAAGCAAAAGCTAACACCCCCCCCCCCTCTACACTCCACCTCCAATCAGCCTAGGGGCCAACCCTGATTGCTGTGGGTCTGGGCTTGACCCAGAGGGAAGCAGGAGACTAGCAGCTGCAGGAGGGTGGCAGCAATTCAAAACCAACTATTGAGGCCTCTTCACTTCATTCCAGACACACCATCACCTTCAGGACGGAGAGAGCAGTCGGGAACGGCACCTGGAGCAGAGCTATTGCCGGAGAAACGAGTTCGGGAGCAAGGTCGCCGGAGCAAAGCAAATCCATGGTGAACCGTCGCCGGAGCTGCCGCCACGCCCCAATCACAGTTCGTTTCTCCTCCCCTCCCCCCACGCTAGCTTCCTATCACAAAACGAAGAAGGATCGGGCTCAATTGAGCCCGAATCCACTCTTTAATTCCATGGATTTCGGCTCAAATCGGGATGCCTGGGATTGTCGGAAACCGCCGCCACCGGCCGCCAGTCGCAGGTGGATGGTAGCCCCGACCACCACGAAGGTGTCGGTGGTGTTGGCCGGCGGTGGTGGTGGCTGGATCGCCGGGAATCTCGCTCGCAAAGTCGCCCAGCGTGGTTGAATCAGAGTCGTTGGCTGGAGGAGGAAGACGAGCCGGCTGCCGTTAGATTTGCGCCAAGATTCGTGCACATCACTATTTTCTCTAATTAATTAATTCTTTATATTAGATTTTCTGCCTTTATTTAACCAGTCACTTCTATAATTAATTAAGGGCTTTTAATGGCTGAATTAGAAAAAGTGCCCGACATGAAAGTTGTAGTCCTTGGTCCTGACTTTCATTAGGGATTGAGTTCAAGTCATTTGGTGACCCACAGCTCCCTAGGGAGCTGTTTTACTAGGACTGATCCTACACTAGGTCAGTCCACTAAAATAATTACCTAGCCTAAACCTCTCAAGCTTTGAAGCTAAAATTTTAACCATGGGTAGGTATACCCTAGGGGCACCCTATGCCCAAATATCAGCCCTTGATGGGCACTGTTACCTATAATTTTTGTGGTAGTTAAGATATTTAAATAAAGTTGATTTTTGGAGCATATGAAGTCCAAATGACACCAATGTTTGGTGGCATTCTCTTTAGTACATGAGTAGTGTCTGCCTAAATTTTCACTCCATTTGGAGTTGTTTTGATATGGAAAATGGGAAACCCTAATGAGGGCCCTTAAGGGGCAAATTAGGGTTTAGGCCATTTTGAGGAGTTGAGTGAGTTGGACTCCTCCCATCATGATGATTTTGTAGGTAATGATATATAATTGCATGTGACACCCCCTAATGGAGCATTTGGAGCCATTAGAGTGGTGTGTCCTAAAACCCTAACGGTAAACCCTTGAGGTTGCAATTTAGGGTTTGTGAAGGACATAGGACCAAATGTCCTTGCCTTAGCTCAGAACTTTGTAGTCATGTTTTTAAGAGAATAAAATGGCTTAGATAATTTATTGGGAATATTTTGGGTCATTTATGTATTTTTCCCTTATTAAATGAAATTGCCACTATTTCCCCAAATAAATAAAATGCATGGTCAGATGTCCTTGTATGGTTATGATATTTTATCAGTGGCTGAATTGGGATGAAAATAGGCTATGGTAATTTTAGTAGAATTTATTGAAGTGTTATTTCTTGTGGAGGAATTTTTAAGTGCTTACTAGCTTAGTGGAAGTTAATTATGAAAAATGTCAAATCATTGGGAAAAATTATGAAACTTGGTTATTTGTCATATTTTGTTTATATATACCCATGATAATTCTTTGGAAGCCTGTGGATTTGTATTTCATGTACATCATGTGGAAATTGGTATTTACTACACTTAGTTGTTAAATCATTTTAATTAGTCAAATCATATGATAATGATACAATCATTTGGCAGAGGACTCTAGACCACCATTTGGACACTTGGTAATTTTTGTAGAATTTTCAGATGTGAAATACTATTTTTCATAATCATAGTGGCATTTTGGTAATTATACAACTATGATGATTTAGTAGGCCACATGACATCCTAGGGTGTTGAAACTCAGTAAACCACCTTGATATGGAACATTACCTTACTGATATTTTTCATGTAGCATGTAGAAGCATTTTGAGGATAGATCTTGTGTAATTTGACTTAAGGCCTTAACTACTTTAAATAATAATAAATGCTAAATTAATAGGAAAAATTATGGAAATTGGAACATACCTTATTAAGGTCGGTAGGAGCCTAGGATAATTATCCCAGACCTTGGTGATGAGTTTTTGGAAGGATTAGTGGTCTGCGATTAGTAAAAACACAATTTTGAATTTTAGACAATTCAGACCCCTAAGTAGTGTTTAGAAGTTATAACCATTCAGTATTTGAGTTATAGCTCGCAATGATTCAAGGAGGGTCAAACCTAGGGTTAGCAGTGAGATTATGCTAGGGTTGGTGTTTGAGGTGGGGAGGCACGTCCAACCTAATTGGGTGGGACGGGTGTTGAGCTAAGTCACTTTAATTATATGAAATAAAGAGGGGTGAACTAAAGGTTAATCACCAACTAAAGTAATTGTCTTGAGAAGGAGGATGGTGGGGTTGAGCCCATTGAATCCTTAGTACCGTTGGGGGGCCCTTTACGGGGTATACCGCGGGAAGTCCAAGATTCACCCTAAATCTAACACTAACTAAATTGTAGGCAAGAGTAGCCTAATGAGGTCAGCAAACTAGTATGGATCTCCTTCGGGATGGAGATGGGTTGGAGCAACTTGTGTGTAAATCCCTGAGCTGGAAGCTCGGGTGGACTTGATAACACCTGTTACTTATGCAATTAGTGGCGAGTCTTCGGTACTAGGCTAGTCGTGTCACCGACGATAGTACGTTGACTCAGGTGAGGGTGAGGTATAGAGGGCCGGTAAGTTTAAGTACCGCGGTCTGGAGGACAATCCCTAATAACCCACCCCGACCTTAAAGTCTGGTGGATTCCAGCAAGAGTACGCAGGAGCTCCGCTGTTGTGTTCTTAGCGTTGAGGCGTAAATGAGGTCTAGGCTTGGTAGTGACCATACCCGCCTAGGATGTGGAGTGCCCGATCTACTTCCACCGTGAGCCACGACAGTCGGTACCCAAAAGGTTGGCTTCCTTTCAAACAAATTGGGAACTATAAAGGTCTGTGCGCATGGAGTCGTGTGGGTGAGTCACATTACATAAACACATTAAATCATAAGCATAGCATAGCATAACATACACATTAGCATACCCCCATCATATGAATTAGTATGGGCTCTTTTATATGATGGTTTACCTGGACATCTTAACTTATATGTCGTATGGGCGTTCATATAAGTTAAGGTACGAATCTGTGATGGTAGATTAGTTTTACTTACTGCACCGCATTTTTCTTTCTATTACCGCTTTACCTCATGCTCTACTTTACTGTCATTTATATCCACTATTCTGCTAGCTAGTTTTACTACTTTACCTATACTTGCTAGATTAGTGCCATGTCACCTCTTTCTTTGTTTACCCCTTGTTGTCCTCCGCTTCTTCCTCCCGCTCGGTACCTAGGAGTCATGGAGGGAGGCGAGGACAAAATGGCTTAGTCTTTATGACTAACGGTCGGTGGTGACCGCAGGAGTCCGAGGAGACAGAGTAGTCCCGCGCGCAGCTGGATGAGATGGCAGGACCTGAGCAGCGGATGCAGCGTACTACCACGACGCCACAGGTTGATGACTAGATAGTTAGATTTTAGCATTTGAGAGTTTTGTAGTTTCCGCATGTAGTAGAGAGAGAGAGAGTACTCATTTTGGATATGTATCGGGCTTAAGCCCTTACTTCTTGTACAATTCCTTGTGGACATTTCCTGTTTCATTATATAGTTATATAATGTTGTGACATGTGGACATTCCCTCCTTTGTACTTACTTTTGGCATTTTCTTACTTATGATTGTATAGCCGGCAGAAGCGGTGCTGAGTGGTGTTGGCTAACCCGAGTGTTGGTGACACCGCAAGGCGGCGATTCTGGGCGAAGATCCACCTTGACCGTGCGATACGGGAGAGGTTCGAGTTTTCATGTACCCGAACGGGTCTTGAGAAAAGAGATCTTACAGGTCCTGTCAAAATAGAATTGAAGATGTCTTCATCAATAGAGTTCATGTATAATTTGATCCTTGCCTTCCATAATGCAAACTTATTAAGAATGCACATTGGAGGTCTTGTGCTTGAGTAATCTTTGTTCTGTGCCATGAGTTTTAGAAAAAGAAAACTCTAGAATAAGTTAAGATCTAATTGATCTTTGGATTCAGGTGTTAGCCTGTGTAATCAATCAACCAACCTCTGATACCAATTGAAAGTGAGGTATTAGATCTTAGCTTTACTCTAGACGGGGGGGGGGGTGAATAGAGTATTAAAAAGTTTTATAGCAGAATTAAAATAGTGATATATATATGTATAGCAGAGTGAGTATAAAAGCTAAACAAATATAATAAACACAGCACAACACAGTATAGAAATAAAGACACAAACACAGCAGACACAAGGATCTATAGTAGTGCCCCAATCAATCTGGGTACATCTACTCTTCTACCACCCTTGGTAGGAATCCACTAGGTTTTTGATATGGTGCCCTATCACCACTGAGCTTTTGATCAGGTGCTCAAACCAAATCACAGGTTTTTGATTAGGTGCCATGCCACCAAAGGTTTAACTTTTGAAAGGAGTTAGAACACTGTACAAGATGAGGTAAAGTAAACAAAAAGATGTTTATGAAATTCTTCTCTATCAACAAGATCTGAGAGAAGACTAGTGGATTGTTGTGATGTAATGCTCCCTCTGTCTGATAGAATGTCTTAACAGATAATGGATGGAGCTTTCTCTTGGATGAAGAGGATCCTCCTTGATAGCAGATGAATTTGAGAGAAAATGTTTCTCAGATTATTGTTGCTCTTTGAAGATTAAGAACTAGCAGCTAAAAACTAAGAGAAGACTGTTGATGTTCTCAGAGAGTGAAAATGCTGCTGTAGAAGATGAAGATTTATGTATCTCTGAGTATTTTTCAAGTATCTTCTATATCTTCTTTGTTCTCTATTGAATCCACTGGTACATCTCCTTTCTTTTTCAATTCTCTGATATATCTCCTTGATATCTTCTATATCTCTTTCTCCTTAGATATATATGGCTGATTTGAAAATCAAATCTTCTAATTAAGGAATAAAATAATCTGAAATGATTATTCTTGGAACTGCAATCTGATTCAGCAATAAACTTTAATTTATTTTCCTTTTCCATTAAAGTATCCTTTTCCAATATATGTCAACGGCTACTTTCTCGAAAGAAGAGAATAGAAAAGAATAATAAAATGAAAGATCAAATCTTGACTTATCTAATAATGAATAAGTCCAAGTAATTGAATAGATCCGTTGTTGAATAATCGAACTGAGTTCAGAGAAAATAGATAACTGATCCATCAGAAATTGTCAAGCTGGAGAAAAAATTTGTCGAGCATAAAACTGAGTTTGTCGAGCTAAGAGCTGAGTTCATCGAACTAAAAGCTGAGTTCGTCGAACAGAACATTTAGTTACTTATTCGTCGAACACAGAGCTGAGTTCGTCTATCTCAATCTGGAGTTCATCGAACTGAAAGATAGAATCTGTTGAACTGGCTAGAGGACTGAATTGGTTGAGCTGGAGAGCAAGTTCGTCGAACAGAAATACGACGTTAGTCGAACGCAGAAAGGATTTTGTCGAACGCAGAATGAAGTTCGTCGAACACAAAAACTTGGAATTTATCCTAAGTTCTAGCTAACTTTGACACACTTAGACCTTGACCCTTAGACTATACAATGGGGTCAACTTGAGTCCTAGTCACTGATAGTGATCCTAGCCCAAATCAGTAATAGAGTTGTTCCAACATCCCCAATTTTCAATGTTTCAGATTTAACGCCATATATTTCTCCACCACTTGAATTAACCGACTGTCCGTTTGGTTCCACTACATTTTCTAATGGGTTGGGGGGTGAGATTGTGCCCGGTTCTCTCTCTTCTTCGGTTCCTACTGGAGGTACGTCTAATGTTGATGATGACACTTTTTCTCCTTATTTGCCAAATGCATTTCCAAGGGTTCCACAGACCTTTGCTTTGTCCGACAGGTGTTTGTTGATGTCTTACTCATCGGTGATCAGTGATTTTGAGTGGAGGAGGATTGATGGCGGTGATGTCCCGCCATATGTTCGTGACCAGTTCCTTGACGACACCGACTCGACGCATTATTTTGATCGCTGCCGCAACACTACATTTGAAGACTCGGATGGACGATGTCGCAACAACAATCATGGTCTACGCCATCTCCGTGACAATCATTTTGAAGAACGCCATCGCCGCACCGTCATGACGAACACTATCGCCGTTACAACCTTCGTCCGCGGCACAAGATTATTAATTAATAATTATAATTATTTTATTATAATTATTAATTAAAATTTTATCTAGCTTTGTCTTTTATTTTTGGACTTGTTTATGTCCATGTTTATTTTAATTTTGGACTGCGTTTAGCCATGTCATGTTTTATTTTAATTTTGGATTGCGTTTAGCCATGTTTGTTGGCTAGCCTATAAAAGGCCATCTTGTATTAGATTTTATTATTGAATGATACGAAAAAAACCTAAACCCTAAATTTCTCTCTTGAGTTTCTCCCTCTCCTAGCCGCCCCCTCTCTTTCTTCCTTCATTGGATTTTGGTCCCCTCTTGGCCACCCATCTCCCATCTTCCCTCCTCTTGGCCGCCGACCACCACTTCTCCTTCCCCCTATTTCTTTTCTCCCTCAACTTCAGCCCCCTCTCATAGACGCCCATCATAATCCCTCTTCTTGAGAAATTTCGGCCAAGGTGAAGAAGGAAGAAGAACGGGTCGTGGCCCCGGGAAACCAAGATCCGGCGTGAAGCAATCAAGGTAGACGAGTTTCTCTCCATTCGACGCGGTTCCGGTGGATCTGTTGAAGAACGAATCGGGGGAGTGCATGCTTGAGGATAATCCCATCTCAAGCGGGGTAACGAAATTTCTACTCGTGAGGTTTTCCCTCTTGTTAATTTCTTATGGTGGTAAATTTTGGCGTGATCTTCGAATCAATTTGATGATCGTGGTATTCTTTGATTGATTTGTGCGATCTTCTTATTTCTTTTAATTTTCAAAGAGGATTGGCGAACCTCGACATTTTGTTGGGAGAGATCTACCCTTTTTGAATCGTAAATTTTGGTAGATCTCTTTTGGTACAACTCAAGCTCGTTCGGTCCGGGGGGGTCCTTTTAGTCGGGAAGAATATTGGCCTATAGCCATATATTCAACCTCTAGCAGCGTGACTACCTGTACGTTAGCATCTAATTGATAATCAATGCTTTGCGTGTACGTTGCGAGTGTTTTTGTGCGAACGTAAAATTTTGGAGCGTTGAGAGGGAACACGTGTTTGTTAGTAGTGATCGTGTCGGAGACCGTAGCCTGCATCAACATCTGACCTTTAGTCAAAAGACTAACCGGTTTCCTCGTCCCCTTCACCCCCGAATCCTAGGCACCGATCGAGGAGGATGAAGAAGGAAGGTAACAAGGGGTAATAAACAAGCAAATTGTTCAACCCCGTGTTCACTGAAGGGTAAGATGGAGAATCGGACATTGGTGAAGCGGGTAGTGGCTTGCCGACTTATGGCGAGTGAGTCGCGAGGGCGAGGAAAGGCGAGCCAGACTTACTTCCTTGTGAGGAGCTTAGCGCGAGGGCGAGGCAGGTGTAGGCTCAATGCTTTGGGATGCGTTTAGCAATGGCGAGGCGAGTGAGGGCTCGATGCCTTGCGTATGCGACCAAGGCTAGTATTTATTGCGCCAGGGGGCTAGCAAGTGGCGCCCTCACTGGCCGCTCACCAAAGGAAACCTCGCGAGTCCCACTCGCAAAGAGGAGCTGCGAGTGGCTCCTTCACGAGCCATTCACCCAGTAGGGGTCTAGAGGTGAAATTACCTGGATACCTGAAGTATCTAGTTGATACCTAAATCACCTAGAGGGGGGTGAATAGGTGAGTTCTATGCCTTTTTAAGCGGAATAAAAATCTAGAATGAAAAGCGCACAGAAATCAAAAGAACACACATAAAGACAAGGATTTATAGTGGTTCTCCGGAATGGGTACGTCCACTTTCCCTCCTCACCTATCTAGCACGCCTGGCTAGACTGGGCTACTTTACAAATCTCATATTAAACGCAATCTTACAACTCAGATTTCATAACTCCTACAAGCTTGGAGACCACGTTCCCTACAAACTCGGAGAACAAACTCTCCTACACACTCGATCCTTTAATCTAGGATCTACAAGAACTCGGAAGATAAAACTTCCTACAAGGATATGTAAAAGATGTTACAAAAACCTTGGATTGAAAATCCAATCTCTAAGAATCTCCACGAGATTCTACTTCTTCAGATCTGAGATAATAAGCCTTCTTCCTCCGTGAAAACTGAAATCCTGAACTTGAATGAGGGAGAAGAAAACTCTTTCTCTTGAAAGCTTTGATCTGAGCACTTATCAACCCAACAAGATCTAGAAGACAATTGTATCAATCCAAGCACAGGGATCTTGTTGAATAGAGACTTGCAGAAGAATCGAGCACAAAGCTTGTCAGAGGCAGATGATCATCTTTTGCGTGAACCGAAAGAATGCCGACGGAAATATCGATGTCTTGATTTCGATTTGCACGATTAGGGTGTAGGGAAAAACATATCTTAAGTATTTATAGACTTCCCTACAATGGCTAAAATCATTACTTAAGGAGAGGGATGCACGTGGACGAAAACTTTAAATCGACAGATAGACGACAAAAATGCGCTCTGTCAACATTCATCGAAAGTCACTTATGACTCGACGAATTCGTCGAAAGAGGAGTGTTTTACTCGACGAGAAACTAATAAAGGAATTCGATTAGACGAAAAGATGTAATCTTCAAAACTTGCAGAATTCTTTGATTGAATAATTTTCCTCGATGAATTTGTCAAATGAATAATATTATTCGACGAAAGTACTTGGCCGAAATTTCTGATTCTATTTGAGTAATTTCAGCAAATGGCTAAGTCCTTCACGAGATGATTCGACGAATTTACATGGACTCATCTAAATCACTCGACGAAAAGAACTTAGACTATTTTTCTTCCAATCCTGATTCCAGCAGCCATTGGCTCCTAACTTTTCCTTAGTGCTTGAATGTGAAGCACATCCAAATAGAGAGATTTCACCTGAGTCAACACCTTGGTCTACACAATGAGGGATTACATTGCATAGGCCTGTGTTTATGAATCACTAAAACCTGACATTGGTTTGCACTCATCGATTAGAGTCCTGCAAACACACAACTAAGAAACTATATCAAATACAATATCATTTCATCTTAGTTCAATGGACACTTCTTCAAATCAAGGTTATTGTGGCTACAATACCCAACAATCTCCCCCTATTTGAAGAAGTCAGAATCCTATCTACTAAGGTGAATTGCACATATAATAATTATAAATGTAAGCACAACATGACATAAAGTGACAAATAAAATGAATTGAAATATCAAAACATCAAAATATATGTATATCAATGTTTTCAGATTTCAAAAAAGTTCATAGCACACAACTAAGGCATTTTGGCCTTTTCTTTCTTGTACTTTTGTGTCTGCCTGGCAAAGTACTCCTTTGGTTTTGGATAGTATCTTGGTGGTGGAGGAGGTGCAGTTGGATTGTTGCGACCATTAACTATGAAGTGGATTTTTTTCTTTAGTTTGGCAGCTTTATACATATTGTATTCATCTTCACAGTAATAATCTTGAGGATTGGTGTTTCCAATTTCCAAGAGATTGTAATAGTCCAAGATGATAGCCTTAGAAGTTGGACTCGAAACATCTTGATCAACTCTTCTTACAACTGCTGGCTCTCTGATCACTATACTGGGATTTCTTTTTATAGAATGGTCAGCTTTTCTTGAGGAAGATCCTTCATAAAATTTTCTCTTCTTTGGAGCAGGCTCTTCAGCAGCTTATTCATGATCAGACCATAGTTGATTATATTGAGAAGGAGGGTTGATAGAAAATTCTTTATGTACATCTTTGGTGGGCTGGAACTGCTCAGAAGATGGAAACTGCTCTGCAAGATATTACCGAGGAACTCCTATGAAAGTTTCATATAACCAGTTCAAGCTTTGATGACGGTCAACATTTGCTTCTGTGAACTTACTTTCTATCTCTCTGCTAAGATCATGCAGCTGACATTGAATCTTCTCCTCCCCCTTTCTGACTTCTTCAGATACGGTTTGGAGCATTTCATTCTTGAACTTTGTCAGGTCTGCAATAATGTCATCTCGAATACTGTCACCTTGCTTATATATTTTTTTTTTTGACCTTCAAGAAGATGATTTGAATTGATATAAACTTGCTCCAACCCTTTATTAGTGTAGCTCACAGCTTGAACGCCATTAGAGAAGTAATTATCTAACTCACTGTTCATTTTAGACATATTGTGCTTTATCTCAGCAAGGCCATTATTCATGTCAGTCTCAACTTCTTTCACTTTCAGAAATACTTGCTTCATAAATAAATCAAACAATTCTGCTTGGAACTTGAGTCGTGCTTCAATAATCTAAAGTAGCTCACTATTGGAGCTAGAGGGCACGGGAGCAGGCACACTTTGTGGAGAGGGGGTTCCAAAACTTTCCTCATTGAATTGGAATTCATCGGGCTGAACTCCCTTTAGGTCAAGTAGACCATCTCTTACCTGGGAATCTAGAGGAGGGGGTGTAGAATGCACTTCCTCTCCTTCCTGTACGATGGGCATCTCCTCATCTTTTTCTACTACGTCATTCTGATTCTCCTTTACATACTCCCCCTCAGAACCTGCAGGTGTGTGTTGAAATTATTGAAGTGAAGTGGAGGTGACCGGGCGGTCTGATTTTGTGTGAACGCAGAGACCGCGTGGTCTGCGCTTGTGCTCTGCCGGTCTATTCTGCTGGTCTGGTTCTGGCGGTCTTCTGGTTGACCGGTTTGTTCCTGGTTGTTGCGGTCTCATCCCGGGTTGTTCTGCTTGGATTGTTTATCTCCTTTGCAGAAGACCGGGCGGTCTGTTTTCTTGTAACCGCTGTGACCGGGCGGTTTGTGCTTGGCGATCTGGCGACTTGTTCTAAGTCGGCCAGATGGTTCTTATTTTTCTCCTGGTGATCTAAGGAAGGAGCGTTCTTGTGCCCGCGCGGTTTGTGCGCGGTCTCGTGTTCGCGCGACTTGTGCGCGATCTGTCTGCTGATCTGCGGTCTTGGTCGGAAGGTTGTCCAAGCTGTGTGATCGCGCGGTCTGCCCTTATGAGACCGTCGACGATCTGACGGGTGGTGATTGTATCCCTCCTGTGCGATGATGACATCCGTCTACCTGCCTATAAATAGGGATGCAGGGCCCGCCATTCATAATGAGAACTGTTTGCGGTCAGCAGGTTGCGGCCTCCTTCCTTGATGATTGATAAGTAGGATTTATGCTTATTTTAATTATAGTATTTAGGTTAAATTTAATATAATTTTGTAAATATTATTTATATTTTAGTTAAAAATCACTTCTTTTATAATTTTAGTTCTAAATATAATTGTATTGTTGTTTTGCAGATTTTTTGGAGATTTTGGTCAAATTTCATAGTACACGCCCTAGGTCACGCCCGTGACCAAGGGCGTGTAACATTAAGATCAGTCCAGGAGTTGTTGCCGCGCATTTGAGCTAGTCCACAGCAAGTCACGCCCTCGGTCACGCCCGTGACCCAGAGTCACGCCCGTGACCAAGGGCGTGTAAATTTAAAGATCACTTCAAGCTTTCCACGTGGACTGTCAGCCACCGAATCCAATGTTGACCCAAGTCACGCCCGTGACCAAAGAGTCACGCCCGTGTCTTCCCGCGTGATCCCAGCTCCCTGCTGCGCCGAATTCAAGCCCACGCCGTATTGATGGAGTTGACCCCAGTCACGCCCGTGACCCATGAGTCACGCCCGTGACTTTTCGCGCGTGATCGCTTTTCGCTGCAGCGCCGCACTCAAGCCCATGCCGCATTGATGAAGCCACCCAGGTACACGCCCGTGACCAAAGTTACACGGGCGTGTAATGTTCTTTTTCGCGACACAGTCACGCAAGACCCACGCCGATGTCGCAGCCGTGCAGAACAAGTATTACACGCCCTAGGTCACGCCCGTGACCGAGGGCGTGTAACTTGGAATTTTTTCCTATAAATTCAGAGGTTCCCCTCCAGCATTCCTCTCCCTTCCCCCTGCCCATTTGGGCTGTTCTTGTACAGTTTTCCTTATTTCTTCATGTTTTAGGGTTAGCTTTAATTTCATGTAATTTTGTTATTTCTTTTTTTCATTCCTTGTAATTTTATTTCATGCAAGCTAGCTTAGTTTCAATTCCATGCGATGTAATGTAGGTTTTATTTCATGTAATCTCTTTCTTTTATGGCAATGAAAATTTAAGCTTTCTTTTATTTTCGCAAACTCTCTTTCTTCCTCTTTCTCTCTCTTTCTTGTTTTAATTTTTTCCTTTAGCAATTATTTTGTAGTCTTGATTTTTAGCAACCTTTGAATCAAAATCATCTCTTTCCTTATTATCGTATCTTCTCTCCTTTGATTTATTCTCGAAATATAACGATATCGAGTTCATATTCCGGTTATGAATTTCGGTATTTGTTTTCGTATTCTAGCTAGCCGAGAGGACGTGCGTACGAATCGATCACTCGAGAATAAAAAGAGTTGCACGCACCCCTCGAGAGAGGATGACGTAAATCTTCCGGATAGGAGTCAAATCCTATAGTGGGATTCACAGCGTAAAGCAAGTCTTAGGTAATCAATTATAGGACGAGAGTCCGGTTGATTTTTCCTAAGCTTAGTTGGGCATTAACCTCGAGAGAGGCATGTTCGAGCTTCGGGAATCCCCACGGTCAAGGCTTAGAGTTGAATGATAGTTTTTATCTTTTAATTTCATTTCAAAGCGAGTTTTAATCAAGTTTTATTTTCTTTCTTTATTTTCGTTCTCTTTTATTTAGTAGCAATTTAGTTCTCTTTTCCGCTCTCTCTCCGATACAATAATAGTCCGCTTTCTCGAAGTAGAAGTACTCGACAAACCCGAGTTTAATACGACCTTGGTATTTTTATAAAATATCCTATATTATATACGATAAGGTACACTTGCCTTCATCGAATATAGTTTTGGAAAATATCATCAATCTTCTTCGCATTTTTATAAATCATAAACCATAAGAAGAAGTCTAAATTTTCTTATCAAGTTTTTGGCGCCGTTGCCGGGGATATTTTGTCGATATTTTGAAAAGAGAAAGCACTATTACTTTTATCAAAAAAAAATATATAATAATAATAATAAGTAACTTTTATGTTTTAATTTTGTGTTTTGTCTTATGGTTTTGAAAGAAAATTTTTGCAGGTAATCGTGATGGTCGTCCGTCTCCATCAGGGACGTACTTCTTTTCCTCTCCTTGTTCTTTTTCTTTCATAATCATGCTCTTGTATTTTCTATTTTATTATTCTCCATACTTAGCTTTCAACATTGGGGACAATGTTGAACTTTAAGTATGGGGGTGTATTTCCCTTTCTTTTAAATTATAAAATCGTAGAAAATTTCCCAAAAAAAAAGAAATTTTTTTGTTTGAAAATCACAAAATTCCAAAAATATTTGTGTACATAGTTTTGTAAATAGTTTATTTCCTTTTTATCATCTTTTACAAAAGAAAAATTAGCTTTTTCAAAAAAAAAAAAATTTTTTAGAAAACCCAAAAATATTCAAAAAAATTAGAAAATAAAAAATTTAAATTCTCGGAAAGGACGCTTTGGGCTTGAATTCCCATCATAGCCTCTAGTACCTTGCGAGCCCTTCACCTGGTAGACCTCGGGAAATCCAAGAATTAACAAAAAAAAATTAGGTTTTTTTTTAGTTTATGTTTAGCATTTTTAGTATTTACTTCTTATCCTAAAAAAATTCCCCAAAAAAAAAAGATAATATTAAAAATTCCAAAAAAAGATAATATCAAAAAAAAAAATTTCCAAAAAAATTATTACATAAAACTTAGAAAAAATCCCAAAAATATAATAAGCCCTTACTTTGGTTTTTGTCATTTCCAAAATCATTTTGAGTTTATTTATAAGCATTTATACTTTTTTATTTGCTAATCATTTATTCTATCATGGTATGCTAAATCTAATTTTTGTTTAAGTGATTTAGTGTTAAGAAATATTTTATGATTTTAATTTGATTAGAGATATTTCTTTAGCACTTCTTCTCTTTTATTTTAAATAGTTACAAATTTTTAGTAATCTTGCTTAAACACCTTTAGATTTTAATTATTTCTACCTCAAGCTTTTAAAATCTTAGGAAAGTTTAAAGTACTAAAATTTGCTCTCAAAATAATTTAATTTATAAGCTAGAAGTCTTTTCTCTACCCTACCCCTTTGATGGCATAAAAAAAAGTATTTTAAAAGATCATATGTCATGGGAATAAGAGGATAAAATTCATTAGTCCCTAAAACATATGCACCCAAAATATTTGAAAAGATTATATGGCATGGAGTAAGAGGATAAAATTCATTACTCCTAAACCATATACATTTTGGGTTGTTGTTAGAAGAGAAAAAAAAATATTTACTTAAAAAAAAAAAACCACTTTGGTGAAATGGAAAATCCATCACCTTCATTCAAAGATCTCTTCTTATGCCAAAATTTATGAAACCCCCCCTAACCCAATATCTTTGATCTAGATTTAAATTATGTTATGGAGAGAGCAATACTTAGTAACTTACATTTTTCCTTTAGCTTTTTCAAAGTTATGGTTTTTATAAATTTTAAATCTATTTTTGTTTGCTTATTACTCAATTTTGTTAACTAGTTAATATTTTTGAGAACTCTTGGCTAAATATTTTTCTCTTATTATTCTAATTTCATAATTTAGGACTTAATTCGTTGATCCTTAAATTTTCTTTTTAGCTTACTTATGATTCAATAAATTTTTAGGCTTAATTAAAAATTTTATTAAATGTCTTATAAATATTTCTCATACTTTTGCTCTGGAATAGCAAAGCTTAAGTATGGGGGTATTTGATAAGTAGGATTTATGCTTATTTTAATTATAGTATTTAGGTTAAATTTAATATAATTTTGTAAATATTATTTATATTTTAGTTAAAAATCACTTCTTTTATAATTTTAGTTCTAAATATAATTGTATTGTTGTTTTGCAGATTTTTTGGAGATTTTGGTCAAATTTCATAGTACACGCCCTAGGTCACGCCCGTGACCAAGGGCGTGTAACATTAAGATCAGTCCAGGAGTTGTTGCCGCGCATTTGAGCTAGTCCACAGCAAGTCACGCCCTCGGTCACGCCCGTGACCCAGAGTCACGCCCGTGACCAAGGGCGTGTAAATTTAAAGATCACTTCAAGCTTTCCACGTGGACTGTCAGCCACCGAATCCAATGTTGACCCAAGTCACGCCCGTGACCAAAGAGTCACGCCCGTGTCTTCCCGCGTGATCCCAGCTCCCTGCTGCGCCGAATTCAAGCCCACGCCGTATTGATGGAGTTGACCCCAGTCACGCCCGTGACCCATGAGTCACGCCCGTGACTTTTCGCGCGTGATCGCTTTTCGCTGCAGCGCCGCACTCAAGCCCATGCCGCATTGATGAAGCCACCCAGGTACACGCCCGTGACCAAAGTTACACGGGCGTGTAATGTTCTTTTTCGCGACACAGTCACGCAAGACCCACGCCGATGTCGCAGCCGTGCAGAACAAGTATTACACGCCCTAGGTCACGCCCGTGACCGAGGGCGTGTAACCTGGAATTTTTTCCTATAAATTCAGAGGTTCCCCTCCAGCATTCCTCTCCCTTCCCCCTGCCCATTTGGGCTGTTCTTGTACAGTTTTCCTTATTTCTTCATGTTTTAGGGTTAGCTTTAATTTCATGTAATTTTGTTATTTCTTTTTTTCATTCCTTGTAATTTTATTTCATGCAAGCTAGCTTAGTTTCAATTCCATGCGATGTAATGTAGGTTTTATTTCATGTAATCTCTTTCTTTTATGGCAATGAAAATTTAAGCTTTCTTTTATTTTCGCAAACTCTCTTTCTTCCTCTTTCTCTCTCTTTCTTGTTTTAATTTTTTCCTTTAGCAATTATTTTGTAGTCTTGATTTTTAGCAACCTTTGAATCAAAATCATCTCTTTCCTTATTATCGTATCTTCTCTCCTTTGATTTATTCTCGAAATATAACGATATCGAGTTCATATTCCGGTTATGAATTTCGGTATTTGTTTTCGTATTCTAGCTAGCCGAGAGGACGTGCGTACGAATCGATCACTCGAGAATAAAAAGAGTTGCACGCACCCCTCGAGAGAGGATGACGTAAATCTTCCGGATAGGAGTCAAATCCTATAGTGGGATTCACAGCGTAAAGCAAGTCTTAGGTAATCAATTATAGGACGAGAGTCCGGTTGATTTTTCCTAAGCTTAGTTGGGCATTAACCTCGAGAGAGGCATGTTCGAGCTTCGGGAATCCCCACGGTCAAGGCTTAGAGTTGAATGATAGTTTTTATCTTTTAATTTCATTTCAAAGCGAGTTTTAATCAAGTTTTATTTTCTTTCTTTATTTTCGTTCTCTTTTATTTAGTAGCAATTTAGTTCTCTTTTCCGCTCTCTCTCCGATACAATAATAGTCCGCTTTCTCGAAGTAGAAGTACTCGACAAACCCGAGTTTAATACGACCTTGGTATTTTTATAAAATATCCTATATTATATACGATAAGGTACACTTGCCTTCATCGAATATAGTTTTGGAAAATATCATCAATCTTCTTCGCATTTTTATAAATCATAAACCATAAGAAGAAGTCTAAATTTTCTTATCAATGATTCCCAGCGGCTTGAATAAACAGTTCGGCAGTGGTCTGTCTGCGAACTGGTTTATGTTTGTTCTTGTGTTGTTCGCACGAGCTCAGCGATTAGGCGACCTTCAGCGGTTATGCGATCTAAGTTGCGGTCTGGCGACAACTTCAGTTCTTCGATCAATAAAGCTTCAGTTCGTACGGTCTGAGGTGGCAGTCTTGTAGTGCAGCCAGTCTATCTGTTTTCTGTTCGCGCGGTCTCAGGTCAAGCCGGGCGATCTCTGGAGTTGTGCGGTTTCTGCTTGTCAAACCGCCAGTTTTACTTTTTGGTGTTTTGTTCTTCTCTCCTTCGTGATTCTTATGAATCATGTCTCGCCATGTATACCTCGCACTGTAAATCAAGTTTGTGATTCAATAAAGTTTCTTGTGTTGCTGTGTGGCATTGTGGTTGTTTGGCTATAACTCAGTTGATGCAACTCCTGCTTACTCCTAAGCAATTCAAAATCAAAAATTTTAACATGGTATCAGAGCTAGGTTGTTGAAGTGGATAAGCAGTGATTAACTTGAATTGCCATCGTCTTTGTGAAGAAGAGACCACATAGATTGCCATTGAAGGTGGATACGCAAGAGTGCTTGGTATTGAACTCCTTACATCGACTAACTATAAGAAATGGAGGTCATGTATGGAGAGTTACTTACTTGGCGAGGATCTATGGGAGATAGTTGGAGGAGAAGAAACACAAGAGGTGTTTCTAGCAGGAGATAATATGGCAGAGGTGAGACTTTGGAGGAGGACTAATGCTAAGGCAGAGTTCACACTCAATAGGGCTATCTCACTAGCGTTGTTTGATCACATCATTGGATGTAAATCTGCTGCTGAGATTTGGACGTCTTTGGACGGGTTGTTTAATAAGAAGAATGTAGCTCGGCTACAGTTTCTTGAAAATGAGTTGGCGAAAGCCTCTCAAGGTGATCTTTCTATTTCTACCTTCTTTCTCAAGATGAAGAACCTCACAGCAGAGATTTCTGCATTGGACCCTGATGAGCCCATCTCGGAGGCAAAACTGAACAGACATATCATCCGCGGGTTGCGGAAGGAGTATCTTGCCTTTGTGACGTCAGTTCAGGGTTGGGCAAATCAACCATCTCTGTTGGATCTGGAGAACTTACTTGCTTCGCAAGAAATTTTGGCAAGACAGTTGGCGGGGACTTCTATCTCTGGGGGAGATAGTGATGTGTTGTTCTCTGGGAAGAAGAAGAAGAAGTGGGAGAAGAAGAAGCCGGGTTATGATGGACCCTCTACTTCAGGTCAGCAGGATAGGGGTTATGCTCCTAAGTCTGATGGGAAGAAGAAGGGAGAGGGACCAAGGTGCTTCAGGTGCAATAAGACCGGCCACTTCAAGAACGATTGTCGGGTTAATCTTCAGTCGGGACATGCAACGGAGAAGGAGAAGCCAAAGTATTATGAAGCTAGATGGGAAGGAGCCTTTGCGGCTAATATGACGGCTATGCCCGTTAAGGCCTTGGCTGCAATCAACTTCGAAGAGGATTGGATTGTTGATTCAGGGTGTGGACATCACCTCACCGGGGAGGAATCAAAGTTCCCTTCTTTGGCGCCTTACTCAGGTAACGATGCTATCATAACGACTGATAATTATGTTCATGCAGTAGAACAAGGAGTTGTTTCTTTGAGCAGTGATAAGGGTCCACTCACCTTGAGGAGTGTTTATCACGTGCCGGGTATGAAGAAGAATCTCTTTTCTGTGACCAATGCGGTCGATGCCGGTTATCACGTTCTGTTTGGCCCAACAGAAGTGAAGTTTCTTAAAACTCAATCGGAGATAAAGGGAGATGTTATACATGTTGGAAAGAGGGTGAAGGACTTGTTCGTGTTATCGACAAGTACCTATGTTGATAAAATGAAGACCAATGATAGCGCGGCTATCTGGCATGAAAGGTTGGGGCATATAGGCATGGACAAATTGAAGGCTATGGCGGTAAGGGGCCTTGTCAAGGGCTTGCCTTGCTTGTCCTCCTATGGAGACGGTCATGTTTGTGCGGGATGTCAGTTTGGTAAGTCTCATCGACTTCCATTTGATAAATCACAAACAAGATGCAAAGCGCCGTTGGAGTGCATTCACAGTGATTTGATGGGACCGACTGCCACCCCAAGCCTTGGAGGCAACAGATATAAGTTGGTGTTGATTGACGATTACACCAGATATGTCTGGGTGTATTTTTTGAAAGAGAAGTCGGAAGCTTTTGCGATGTTCGTGGAGTTCAAGGAGCTGGTTGAAGGTCGGTTAGGCCTGCGGGTGAAAAAATTGAGAACTGACAATGGTGGGGAGTTCACCTCTGGTGAGTTCTCAAGTTTTTGCAGGAAACACGGCGTTCAGAGAGAGCTTACTTGTGCCCATACTCCACAGCAAAATGACATTGCAGAACGGAAGATCTGTCATCTGACGAAAACTTGCAAATGCTGGCTTCATGCCAAGAGTATCCCAAAGTCCTTCTGGGCGGAGGGAATGTCTTGTGCTGCTTACGTCATCAACAGGATGCCTCTAAGTCCTATCATCATGAAGACGCCTCACGAACTGATGTTCAAGGAGAAACAAAGTGTTGCACACCTTCGGGTGTTCGGGTCAACCTGTTATGTGCATATTCTTGATGCTCTTCGGACAAAGCTAGATGCGAAAGCAAGGAAGCTAGTCTTTGTTGGATATGATGAGCGGAAGAAGGGATGGAGATGCATGGATCCTGAGACTCGAAGATCTTTTGTATCTCGGGATGTGGTGTTCGATGAGGTGACTTCCTACAAGGGGAGTTCTGGAGTTGAACTACCGGAGAACAGGGTTGACGAAGAAGGGAAGGCTGCGGAAAATCTTCAAGTGGAGTTGCCTGTTTCACCAGGAGCTCCTGTTGTGTCAAGCTCAGAGATAGAGGCTTCAGGTTCTGGAAGCAGGGGGAGCGATGCTCCAAGTTCATCTGGAAGAGGAGCTAGCACAGAATAAGTAGTTGAAGAGGTGGCTAGTCAGGTACAACCTCTTAGGAGGTCGAAGAGGACTACTAAGCCATCGGATCGATACACAGGAGGAAACATGGTGAGCTTCGTCTCATGTTTCTTTGCTGGTCTTTTGGATGAGAGGGAGCCGTCGAGCTTTGAGAAGGCCAAAGGCGTGAAGCAGTGGGACATTGCTATGCAAGAGGAGATGGATGCTCTCAAGAAGAATGAGACTTGGTCTCTAGTGCCCAGGCCCAAGGGCATTACCCCTGTGACATGCAAATGGGTCTATAAACTCAAGAAGAAAGCTGACAGTACGATCGAGCGATACAAGCCACGCCTTGTCGCTCACGGGTTCTTACAGCAATATGGTGAAGATTATGATGAGACATTTAGTCCAGTGTCAAAGATGACTTCGGTCTGATTTGTTATTGCTTTGGAGGCTTCAAGTGGATGGGAGATTTGGCAGCTCGACGTTAAGAATGCTTTCTTATACGATGAGATTGACAAGGATATCTTTATGATCCAACCGCCGGGCTTCATCTCGGAGGAGTGTCCGGACTACGTCTGCAAACTGAAGAAAGCCCTGTATGGGTTGAAGCAAGCGCCTCGGGCGTGGTATGGAAAGATCGCGGAGTATCTTCTATTCTGTGGGTTCCTTGCTTCGGACTCTGATTCTAGCTTGTTCGTCAAGAAGGAGGGGGCACTTCGGGTCATTGTCTTGCTGTATGTGGATGACATGATTGTCACCGGGAACTCGAAGGAGGCAGTGGCAAGGCTGAGAGCTGAGCATGCTATCAGATTTGAGATGAAGGATCTGGGTGAGCTTCACCATTTCCTTGGACTCGATGTTCAGAGGCGGGAGAGCAGAGTGCTCGTTTCTCAGGCCGGATATGCGAAGCGGATCATTCAACGATTTGGCATGGAGGAAGGGAAGAGCAGCTCTATACCTCTGGAAGAGCATCATAAACTTCGGAAGGATGAGGGGAGAGTTCTATCTGATCCGTTGGTGTTCCGAGCTCTAGTTGGGAGCTTGATCTACTTGACCATCACGAGGCCTGATATTGCTTATGCAGTTGGCAAAGTGAGTCGGTACATGGCGGAGCCACGGAAGGCTCTTCTTCTAGCGGCAAAAGGAATTCTGAAATATGTGAAGTCGACCTCTGATTTGGGTCTCCTATTTAGGAGAGGGTCAAGCTTGGAGCTGCTTGGATATATGGATGCTGATTATGGGGGAGACGTGGATGATCGGAGATCAACGTCTGGTTTTGTCTTTATGACGGGCCCCACAGCTATTTCATGGTGCAGCAAAAAGTAGGACTCGGTGTCTGTATCTACCACAGAAGTGGAATACAAGGCTTCGGCCTTGGCAGCTCAGGAAGCCGTTTGGCTCAGGAGGTTGGTAGGGGACGTTCATGAGGAGGTTCGAGGTCCCACTATGCTACGCGGGGACAATGAGAGTGCTCTCAAGCTGGTTAATAATCCAGTCTGTCACTCGAGGACCAAGCATATTGAGATTGAACACCATTTCATTCGTGAAAAGGTGTTGGGAGGATCTCTTATGGTCGAGCATGTTTGGAGTGTGGACAATGTTGCAGACATCTTCACAAAGCCGCTAGCAAAGGGACCGTTTACCCGGTTACGGAGTTTACTCGGGCTAGTTTCCACTTCCCACTTCAAGGGGGAGTGTTGAAATTATTGAAGTGAAGTGGAGGTGACCGGGCGGTCTGATTTTGTGTGACCGCAGAGACCGCGCTGTCTGCGCTTGTGCTCTGTCGGTCTGTTCTGCCGGTCTGGTTCTGGTGGTCTGCTGGTTGACCGTTTGTTCCTGGTTATTGCGGTCTCGTCCCGGGTTGTTCTGCTTGGATTGTTTATCTCCTTTGCAGAAGACCGGGCGTTCTATTTTCTTGTAATCGCTGTGACCGGACGGTTTGTGCTTGGCGATCTGGCGACTTGTTCTAAGTCGGCCAGATGGTTCTTAGTTTGCTCCTGGTGATCTAAGGAAGGAGCGTTCTTGTGCCCGCGCGGTTTGTGCACGGTCTCGTGTTCGCATGACTTATGTGCGATCTGTCTGCTGATCTGCGGTCTTGGTCGGAAGGTTGTCCAAGTTGTGTGATCGCGCGGTCTGCCCTTGTGAGACCGTCGGCGATCAGAAGGGTGGTGATTGTATCCCTCCTGTGCGGTAACGACATCCGTCTACCCGCCTATAAATAGGGGTGCATGATGAGTCCAATTTATATACACTTTTTCGGACTCATCTGGGCTAGTTTTCAGGCATTTGCACTTCACTTTTAGTTCATTATCGCTTAAACTTCACTTGAACACATTTCTTCACAAAATGCACTCTTTGGGCCCATTTTGGTGTGCAATTGCGCGCTATGTTATTGGGGGTAAGCATACGGTGCTCCCCAACCCTTTTTTATGTATTTGGATTGAGCTGGAAGGGTATTCCCAACTGTATGATTGATGTTTGGTGCTGTGCAGGTGGGTAGATCATCAATTATGCCCAGTTTTCATGTCTGCATGAATCACACGGTCGTGCGTTTTCTTGACGCACGGTTGGTTGCGATAGTGCGCGTTCATTCACGGCCCAAAATAGCATTCTGAATTTGGTTGTGCGTTTTTACGCACGGTCGTGCGTTTGGTCGTGCATGAACAAATTTTGCACCTGTCTATAAATAGCTGCTCCGCGAAAACAGTTGGAATTTCTTCGTTTTTAGGTCTTTTCCAGTGCCGTTTTTTGCGTTTTTTTGTTCTAAGCCTCCTCTCTTCATCTAGGTACTTCAAGGAAGAGATTGGATCTTACTTTCATCATCAAGGAAGGTTTGAAGAGCATTGGACATCACCGGGTCGTGACACGAAGAAGACGGGCCATTAGGAGGAAGTGATAGCCCTCCTTTACCCCGGACGTAGTTGAGGACAGAGCTTGGACACGGATTGACAACCCAGCGATTCCAACCGTGAATCCCAGCAAGGCTTCGGAGTTGGTCGAATCTCTTACTCTTTATTCTTTCGAAATGATGTTTGTATGCTAAACTCTATATTTTGTGGTTGAAGATGTTGGGAAAATGATTTCTCTTAACCCCTAGAAATGAGTTAAAGAAAGAGTTTTATGAATGAATAACAAAGACAAAGTAAATATGCGTCGAATGGTATTCGACGCTACGTCGAAATAGAGTCGACGTCTTCTTCAGGATATGTCGAAGTAACTTTAGGAAGATTTCGACGTAGGTCCTGTCGACGCTACTCTGATTTCTAGTCGACGCATACAAAGAAGTCGACGCACCTTTGTCGACGCACATTCCTTATATCTCTCTCGACGTTGGGCTAAGATAAATTCGACGCTTACGTCGAATAGTAATCGACGCACGTCGATTTGTTTGACAGATTTAAATCTGCGCCAGATCTCTTTCCTTCTTTTCTGAAGATCTGATTTATATAGAATGATGTTAATATTTTATAGCCGTTCTGAATCATTCTTTCCTTCTATTTGATTCTTGGCTAAATTGATGAAATCTGTTTTGGATATTATTTGAAATCTAAATTAACATTTTCCATTTATGATTAAATCTGCTATGGAAATATTTCTCTCTACCTAAATCTCTGGCTGCTAATTGATTCCTCTCCTATAGTACTATCTTATTACACAGAGCTATAAAATAAAGAGCAAGTCGACAGGAAACAGCAGAAGAGTGATCCACCACACATTTATGATATAGAGGAAAAGCTCCCAAAAGAAAAAGAGAGACATTGAGAAAAAGCTCTGCAGCAACTTCCATCCATTTCCACTTCTGCTTCTGCTCACTGATCACTGCTGCAAAATCTGATTGCTCTCACTAAAAGAGAGAAAGGCTACAAATCTTCTTCTCTCTATAGAAGAAAGATTCAATTCTTAACTTGTGCTTCAAATTTTCTTGCTAGGAAGAAGATTCATTATTGGCTTTATTCCATTCTTTCTTTTTCATTCTTATTCACTATTGTAAAAGAGTTTTTAGAATCTCTCTTCAAAAAAAAATTCAGTGTATTGGTTCTAAGAGTCTCCTTATCAAAAGACTCAGGGTGGTTCTAAGAGTCTCCTTATCAAAAGACTCAGTGCAAGTTAGTGAATTCCTACCAAGGGGGTAGAAGAGTGGACTACCCAAAGTTTGGGGAACCACTATATTTTCTTGTGTTGTGCTGTGGATTTTCTTTCTTACATTTGCTTTATTGTTTTAATTCTTGTTGGTGTGTGTGGGAAGCTCTAATCAGTGATCATATATATATATATATTAACTTTGCACAAAATATTTCAAATCTCTATTCACCCCCCCTCTAGAGAAATCTAGTGAGGTTAACTGTGCACTTTCAATTGGTATCAGAGCTAGGTTGATCTAAAAAGGATAACTCCTTGATCAAAAAGATCCTACCCCATATATATATATTTTTCAAAACTATTTTTCACATGGCACAAATCAAAGATTATGCTTCCACCAGACCACCAATGTGCAATCTTGAAAAGTTTGCAATTTGGAAAACAAGAATCAGAATCTATATGAACTCCATTGACACTGACTTGTTCAATATTACTGTAACAGGTCCACCAAAGCCCTATAGAAAGGATGCAAATGGCAACATCACACAAACACTTGTTCCAAGATCTGAATGGACAGAAGATGAGAAGAAGGCAAGAACTCATGATCTAAAGGCCATGAACATACTTGTCTCAACTCTCTCAGATGATATCTTTCAAAAGGTTGTCGACTGTGAATCATCCAAGGAAATTTGGGATGCCCTCACAAAGATGGTGGAAGGAAGTGCTGATGAAAAGAAAGACAAGAAGGCCCTATTGATCTCTCAATATGAGAACTTTCAAAAGAAGGCTGAAGAAAGCATCTCTGAAATGTATGACAGATTCAGTCTGATCATCAATCAACTCAGAGACTTGGATAGAGAAATCTCTCTCACTGAGATAAATGACAAATTACTGATGAGTCTCCCTAGTTCATGGGACTCAAGAATTTGGGCAATAAGAGATACAAGAGGACAAAAAGAGATCTCAACAGATGCTCTCTTAGGAAAACTCAGATCCTATGAGCAGTTGCTGAAAACTAGAGAGGAGAAGGAGAGAAGAGAAAACACCCCAAGTTCCTCAAAAAGCAGGAACATTGCTCTAAAGGCAACAGAAGAAGGAACCCCTGTCACTGAAGAAGAATTATTCAGTTTCTTGGCCAGAAGGTTTAAGAAATGGGTCAAGAAAGATGGACCAAAAAGGAGGGAGTCAAGACCAAGGTATGACAAAACACCCACTAAAGAAATAATTTGCTATTCCTGCAGAAAACCTGGACACATTGCCCCAGAATGTCCAGAGAATGCTGAAACAGAGAAGGATCTGAAAAAGAAAGATCTGAAGAAAAAGGGAAAGAAGAAAGAAAGAGGCTTCATTGCTGAAGCCTGGAGTGAAACAAACTCTGAGGATAGTTCATCCTCTAAAAGTGACAATGAAGGATCCAGACAAGAAGACATCTGCTTGATGGCCTTTGAAAATACAAAGATTGATGATAAATCATGGAGTGAAACAGGATCAGAAGAAGATCTATCCTCTGATGATGAAAAAGAAAAGAACCTCATTCTCATTGAGGAATCTGAGAATGAGGATGAGGTAAGTATGTTTGATGATATTGACTTTCAAAGTGATAGCTTTAAAAATGATTTTATGAAAATGTACCTAGATCACCTAAAAACAAATCAAGAAATTGAGGATCTAAAAGAACAAATCATTGTAGCTAAAAATCAGAAAAACATAGAAATTAACTCCTCTAAAGATTATGAATCAATAGCTAGCAGAATAAAGAAGGAAACAGAAAGGGCTAATATAGAAAATCAGTTCCTTAAGAATAAAATATCCCAGGCAAAAGCTTTTGAAGAGTCAATAAAAATAAGAAGCCAAACTCTTAAGGAAATTACTGAAAAACAAACACTAAGACCCAAACATCTTGGGCTAGGGGCTGATCCTTCAATCAGCCTAACTTCATCCAACAAACCTGCTTGGATGAGCCCTGTAAAATTCACTAAACCTGTAAATTTGTTAAACCAAGAAAAAGACCCACAGGATAAGGGAGAAAAAGAAACCAAGGAAGTTGATGAAACATCTTACTATTCAGCTGATGATTCACATACTTCATCTGAAGAAACAATCAATCCAAGAAGAACAACACATAAAGGAGCAAAAATAGAGAAAGGCAAAATGAAAATTTGTGAAGACACAGATACGTCGACTTCATATCGACGCATGCATGATAATGCGTCGACTTATTCTCGACGTAACCTCTCGGATGCCTCGACCTCTACTCAACGCTTGAATAAAGACAAGTCGACATCAATTCGACGCAACTTTCCTCATGCGTCGACACCAGATCAACGCAATCTGAGGAATACGTCGATAACAAATCAACGCAATTATCAACATACGTCGAATAGTTATCGACGCACCAATACATTCTCTCCAAAAGTCTTTCATCCTAACCCTCATTCAGGAACCAGTCATCCTAATCATGAATTTTATCCAAATAAACATTTCAATCCCAAACAAAATATTAATCTTAACCAAAAATCCCATCTATATTCAAATCAACACCTTTATCCTAACCAAAACATTTATCATACTCTAAATTTAAATTCCCTTAATACTAGGATAATCAAGTGCTATGTATGTAACAAAGCTGGCCACACTACCAAGCAATGCTGGTACAATTAATCAAACTCTCTATAAAATCTAGTTCAAAACTATCTTAGAAAACATTAGGCCAAGAAAGAAATAAAGAGAAATAAAAATTTCTTTTGGTCACTTCTAATCGACGCACCGTCGACAACCAAAATCGATTAAAATCGACGCATACGTCGATGGAAAACCCTAAACCCGACGTCGAATTCAACTCGACGTAACGTCGACTTTATGATAAAGAGCGGCAACTTTAGAATATTTTTTGGTCACATCCACTGGAATACCGAAAAAGCCTCGAATTGAGCCCTGTCTCGACGCCTCACCTGACTTAAAAAGACTCTTCAGAAACCTCCTCTTCTCTGCATCTCTTATCCTCCGTGCTCCGTTGTCTACCCAATCCTTCTTACTTCTCTAATCTTCAATGGCTCCCAAAATCAACTCGGGTTTCGACATCGACCTCGAATCCTTCCAAGCAGCAGCAGAGAACTATAAAAGCATCATTTCTCTCTTCACTGAAGCAGGACTGAACAAGCTCATCTCCACTAGGTGCAAGCTCCTGGAAATTGAGCTCACTGAGCTCATAACTCATGTTCAGGTTTCCGAACAAGGAGAAATCCAAGGAACCCTCTATGAGACTCCAGTCTCCATTTCTGCAGACCACATTAGGGCCACCTTTGACCTCCCATCAGGTATATCCTAATGTCACCCTCATTTCAATAAAATAGGAAAAGAAAATAAGCTTTTTATAAATGACTCGACCAGTATAAAATTATTCCCCTATTAGGTGATGAATCCATTGAGCTCACACCTGATGAAGTCAAGCAATTACTCATCACCATGAAATTCTCAAAAGAAAGACCAATCCATCTGAAAAAGATAGACTTCTCTGATGAATATAGGCTGTTGGCTGATATAGTAGGGAAAGTTCTACTGTGCAAGATCTCAGCCCATGATGCAGTGCCCAAACAGCAGCTGAACATCATGGGGGCTCTTGTGCTGAAGAAGAAGGTGGATTGGGCCAGCTGTCTTCTCAAAATGATAGCCTCCAAATATTCCCACAAGGAAAATGCTTATATGAGAATCATGAGTCAGGTTCTCTTCCATTCCTTCCCTGACCTCTGCAGGTCAAAAGGAATTCCCATCCCTCCAGGAAAAAGGATGTCCATAGCCCTATTTTCTAAATGGGCCAGGCAAATCCCTAAGCCTGGTTCCATTCCTGAAAGGACTCCTTCTCCTCCTCAAACAAATCTCTCCTCTCTCCCATCATCATCCACACAAATACCACCTCAATCCCTTGCTCAGCATTCTTCTATTCCTCTACCTCTTCCAGATGATAGATTCACCTCTCCACACTCATTATCTACTCCTCCTCCATCTCCTTCACACCCTTCACACCAAGAATCATCTACATCCACTGAGGCTCTCATCACTCAGTGCATAAAATCAGCAGCTGAAAAATTCCAAGCAATGCTAGATGAGCACTGTTCCCAACTTCATTCCTCCATCCTTCACATGCACACCCAAATAGATGGGGTCAGTGCCTCTGTGCAAGTTCTAAAGTCATCTCTCTCTTCCTCTAGAGTGACTAAGTCTTTCTTAACCTCCCTAGCCAAGAAGGTCAAGAAGGGGGAGAATCTAGATGAAGAGCAACCTTCCAATCCTAAATCTCTCTCTCACAAGTCCTCTCCTCAAAATTCTGACAAGATCCTTGGGAATGAGACAGTACCTGAGCCTCTTAATTATGAACAAACAATAGAGGTACTCAGCATAGCAAGAGAGGTTGCAGAACAAGTGATAATACTACAAGGGGAGGATAACAGAGTAGAAAATGAGGCTGCAAGGAAAGATGGTGAACTTCAAGGGGAGCTGGAAGCTATACTAACTGATGAACAAACCAAGGAACTGGAAGCTGAGTTTGTGAATACAGCTGCAAATGAAAAAGAGCAGCAAGAAGTTGTGTTAACTGAAGCTGGGACTCAGGGGGAGCCAACTGCTGTAACTCAGGGGGAGCTGAGAATACTAACTGCTGATGAGCAACCCACCAAGGTCTTCAAAAGAAAAAGAAAGACTCCTCCTACACCACCTGAGTAGTTTTTGAGAACAATGCTGATATATTTTATTGAAAAAGAACTGGTATAAATATGAAATTTGTCTATATGATTCTGGAATATCTGCTTATATGATCTCCCTCTCTAAATTTCACTTTTTGATTAAGTGACATACTTCCTATCTTTTCAAATTATATGCTGAGTTGTTTTTATGCTAAGACAATTTCTCCTTAAAAAGGGTTAAGACAAATAGGGGGAGATTGTTGGGAAAATGATTTCTCTTAACCCCTAGAAATGAGTTAAAGAAAGAGTTTTATGAATGAATAACAAAGACAAAGTAAATATGCGTCGAATGGTATTCGACGCTACGTCGAAATAGAGTCGACGTCTTCTTCAGGATATGTCGAAGTAACTTTAGGAAGATTTCGACGTAGGTCCTGTCGACGCTACTCTGATTTCTAGTCGACGCATACAAAGAAGTCGACGCACCTTTGTCGACGCACATTCCTTATATCTCTCTCGACGTTGGGCTAAGATAAATTCGACGCTTACGTCGAATAGTAATCGACGCACGTCGATTTGTTTGACAGATTTAAATCTGCGCCAGATCTCTTTCCTTCTTTTCTGAAGATCTGATTTATATAGAATGATGTTAATATTTTATAGCCGTTCTGAATCATTCTTTCCTTCTATTTGATTCTTGGCTAAATTGATGAAATCTGTTTTGGATATTATTTGAAATCTAAATTAACATTTTCCATTTATGATTAAATCTGCTATGGAAATATTTCTCTCTACCTAAATCTCTGGCTGCTAATTGATTCCTCTCCTATAGTACTATCTTATTACACAGAGCTATAAAATAAAGAGCAAGTCGACAGGAAACAGCAGAAGAGTGATCCACCACACATTTATGATATAGAGGAAAAGCTCCCAAAAGAAAAAGAGAGACATTGAGAA
Organism: Dactylorhiza incarnata; assembly: GCA_033032865.1. Lineage (NCBI taxonomy): Eukaryota > Viridiplantae > Streptophyta > Magnoliopsida > Asparagales > Orchidaceae > Dactylorhiza > Dactylorhiza incarnata. Next base: position 18,632,450 of record JAWHQI010000018.1, read on the forward strand.
AAAGCTCTGCAGCAACTTCCATCCATTTCCACTTCTGCTTCTGCTCACTGATCACTGCTGCAAAATCTGATTGCTCTCACTAAAAGAGAGAAAGGCTACAAATCTTCTTCTCTCTATAGAAGAAAGATTCAATTCTTAACTTGTGCTTCAAATTTTCTTGCTAGGAAGAAGATTCATTATTGGCTTTATTCCATTCTTTCTTTTTCATTCTTATTCACTATTGTAAAAGAGTTTTTAGAATCTCTCTTCAAAAAAAAATTCAGTGTATTGGTTCTAAGAGTCTCCTTATCAAAAGACTCAGGGTGGTTCTAAGAGTCTCCTTATCAAAAGACTCAGTGCAAGTTAGTGAATTCCTACCAAGGGGGTAGAAGAGTGGACTACCCAAAGTTTGGGGAACCACTATATTTTCTTGTGTTGTGCTGTGGATTTTCTTTCTTACATTTGCTTTATTGTTTTAATTCTTGTTGGTGTGTGTGGGAAGCTCTAATCAGTGATCATATATATATATATATTAACTTTGCACAAAATATTTCAAATCTCTATTCACCCCCCCTCTAGAGAAATCTAGTGAGGTTAACTGTGCACTTTCAGAAGAGCATGATAAATCTAGAGCTGTAACGTTTATTTCATCTTTATGAAATTCCTTTTGATTTATTCATGTGTATGAGGTGCGCTATTGTCATTCATTTTATCGATTTCATTCTGTGAGCCTACTCTTCCATCCGCCAAGCTAAGCGGTGCTAACGGCCCATGTAACCCACCCTGACTCCGCCGGTGCGAACCATTCCATCTGCAAGCCTTCTCGTCCATCCGCCCTTGCGAAGTAGTGCTTTCAAGGCCTACGTAGTTTCCATCCCGCCTAGCAAAGCAGTGCGCTCAAGGCCTGCATAGGAGTAGTTTAAGTTGCTTTCCTTTTTTTTCCAAAACCAAATCATTCCCCTCCGCGTTACATCCGACTAAAGGACTTCAATCTCAAGTCCTTCCACAATAGTAAACTCCACCTTACTGTGTTCCTTTGAGATCGATACTTGGGGATTCACTCCCACATTTTATATTACTTGAACGATCTGTACACTGCCATTTCGTGCCGCAGTCTAGCTACCGCCTATAGCGGTGTGCTAAGATTTGCGCATCAAGTTTTTGGCTCCGTTGCCGGGGAACACATTCGTGCGACTTTTTTGGAGAGGGAGAATCTGAGAGAGAAGCCCTTCCATTTGTAAATTGCTTCCTTTCTTTATTTTATTTCTTGTTATCCCTTTTTCCTGTTTTATATTAGGTTGCTTAGTAAATTATTGTTGGGTGTAGCATTTTGCACAATAGTGTTTTTCTTTTGAATCTTGTTATCTTCACACAATGTGGGCTTCATTTAATATTCGTTGTCGTTTGTGTGGAGATATCTCTCATGCTAGTGATAGATGTCCAAAGGGAGATAATAGCCCTAGCACTCAAGGACCAGTATATGGAGCACCGACTTCGTCGGGTACTCCATATGGTGCGCATAAGTCCTATGGCTATTCTGCTGCGCCTTTACCTTCATACTTCTTTCCGGCTTCAGCACCTGCTGTGCCAAAGAATCCCTTAAGGCAGTGCTTGTTTTGTCAGAGCACAGATCATGCCTTGAAGGATTGTGTTGCCTATCTTTGCCAAGTAGACGAGGATGACGAGCCGGATATCCGGATCATCCCGACTCCTACTTCTGGCAGCACACCTTCAACATCTGGTTATGTGTGTGTGCCACCTTCACATTTTGAAGGGTATGGCGTGGACACAGTCACCAAATGTGTGGCTGATCTAGGCTCTGACATGACTGAGCCCATCTCCCCTGTCCATATATCACCATGCATGAACTTGATTCTTCGAGAGGAATCAGTGCTCGACTTTTATCCAAGCACTATCCCTCCCCCTGTTGTGCAAACTACATTCGTCTCTGACGACATTGTTGAGTATGTGTCGCAGGAAGAGGTTGGCGATCTATGTGTTATGACTGCTCCTATGGAGGAGGACAACCTTCTAGGTGAAGAGGAGCTTTCCTCAGCACCGGTGGAGGAAGTCCAAATCTTGGACATGGCCACTATTGATCCCGCCGACTCTTGCAGCATTGATGACAATGCCAACATTATTTTACTTCCCCAACCTGATGGGAGTGAGACCGGGACCACTCCCCCGATTGATTTCCATTTATGTTCTTCTTCTTCTTTATTTCTTGATCCCCTTTCTTCATCTGCGCCCGTGCAGGTTGAGTCTTCACAGGTACTTCAGGAGGACTTGGAGCATTCTGCTCAAGTCAATGATGAGTGTATCCTCTCATGTGAGGAGGTTGATCCCTCCTCCATAGAGGAAGCCTCATTCATTGCCTTATCCTCCTGCTGCCTCCCTGGAGATGACACCTTGCTGGGCAAGGATTTATTTTGTGGTGAGACGAGTGAGGACCACCTCTCCTCCTCTTCTTACTTCCTATTCCCGCTACCTGTGTTCATCAAGTATTTTTATTTAGGTAGGGGAGTAACTGTTCTGTCTCCGTATCGGTACCCGCTACCGACACGTGTATTAGAACAGTTACCTGTTCATTTCCTTTTCCATACTCCCATTAGCTAGAACTGTTTTAGATTTAAATAAGTCGTGCTGGGATGACAATAACCCCAGTAGTTATCTTACATTTCTTGCAATTTTTATTTAATCTAGTTTAGTTTAGTTAGTGTTTTTCATTTTATTTTGTATATTTCCTTTTGTTTTTGGCGGAGCTCACCCTTGCAGGTTCATTTTCTGGATGGGATGCAACAACTTTTTCTTGGTTTACACGCCAATCTTCTGGTATGCTCATTTCTGAGCATGGGTAACTTTTCTTCCCCTAGTCTTTTATTTAATTTTCATGGTTACATCATTTGCTTATATTGCTTGGATTAAGTCTGGGGGAGAGCCGTTAAGTGTTACTCACTGCACGTGCACATGACACTGCATACTAGAAGTACATTTTAATTCAGTTTTATAATTATTGTTTCATATGCACCGCACACCACTACACCCACTTTAGCGCGCACTCGCTTGTTTGTGTAACATCCCTCAAACAGCTAGACCCCTAAGTTGGTTTTGTCATGACTAGGTCATGACAAAACCATAGGAAGAGCCCAAGACCTTGTGAACATAGGTGAGAAGGAGAAAACCCAAGTGGTCTGCAAGTAGCAATTTTCAGATACCAAACCTAGGGTTGGACTTTAGGACCCCACCTTGAACCTTGACCCCACAATATCATCCCTAACCCATTATGTGTCTCCTTGAAGCACCAGTGACCCATTGGGGTCAACCTAAGAGGCCAATTTGAATAAAGTCAACCTTAACCCTAAATTGGTCAAACTAGCTCAATTAAGATCAATTGGCCCCCACCATGCCAAATTGACCATGCCCCTACCATTGTATGGGCACTAGGATCCTAATGGACCAAAAAGCCCCATCATGGGGCCTCCAATTTGACCAATATGCCCTAAACCCTAATTTGGTCAAAGTGCCCTAATAAAGGGCAATTCACCCTCACCTTGTCAAATTGACCCTACCTATACCTTCCTAACCCTTGAGGGAAGCCAATGGAGCTCAAGTCACCCTTTGGGGTCAACCCAATTGGTCAATTTGACCAAAGTCAAACTCAAGCTTAATTTAGGTCAACATACCCCAATTTAACCTAATCTAGCCCAATCCACTTGGGCTAGACCCAATTAAGGTGGTCCACCACCTAATGAGGATTGAATGTTGCTGAGGTGGCCATCCAATTTGGAGAGAGTCGCCCAAGAGAGAGAAAAGGGATGTTTCTCCTAAATCGGAGAGAGAAAAAGAGCTTTTATGGTGATTATATGCTATTGATCCTTCAAATCCATCCCAATTGATGTGCATTCATCTCCCCCTTCAGTTACCCACGAATTTCTGGAGTTTTCCATGGCCAAGGGGGCTGTTTCAGAGAGAATATAGGTGTAACCGAAATTTGGTTAATGGCCATTAATGGCTTTTGGAGATAAAGCCATCCTAGCCGAATGAAACTCCTCCCATTTCCTTCAGTGCTCAGAGAGAAAGAGATCCCCCTTTTTCCTAGTGAATTTCGTGCAGAGAAATCCTAGATCGGCATGGCATCAAAAGCTCCAGCACCAACAATGGCAACTCGCCGGAATTCACGCCGCCAAGCCCCTGCTCAGGTCCGATCCTCTTCTCCTCCCTTGGTGCTAGATCTCTTCATTTTTCGGGGATTGGAACCTTGACCCCACAATATCATCCCTAACCCATTATGGGTCTCCTTGAAGCACCAGTGACCCATTGGGGTCAACCTAAGAGGCCAATTTGAATAAAGTCAACCTTAACCCTAAATTGGTCAAACTAGCTCAATTAAGATCAATTGGCCCCCACCATGCCAAATTGACCATGCCCCTACCCTTGTATGGGTACTAGGATCCTAACGGACCAAAAAGCCCCATCATGGGGCCTCCAATTTGACCAATTTGCCCTAAACCCTAATTTGGTCAAAGTGCCCTAATAAAGGGCAATTCACCCTCACCTTGTCAAATTGACCCCACCTATACCTTCCTAACCCTTGAGGGAAGCCAATGGAGCTCAAGTCACCCTTTGGGGTCAACCCAATTGGTCAAGTTGACCAAAGTCAAACTCAAGCTTAATTAAGGTCAACATACCCCAATTTAACCTAATCTAGCCCAATCCACTTGGGCTAGACCCAATTAAGGTGGTCCACCGCCTAATGGGGATTGAATGTTGCTGAGGTGGCCATCCAATTTGGAGAGAGTCGGCCAAGAGAGAGAAAAGGGATGTTTCTCCTAAATCGGAGAGAGAGAAAGAGAGCTTTTATGGTGATTACATGCTATTGATCCTTCAAATCCATCCCAATTGATGTACATTCATCTCCCCCTTCAGTTACCCACGAATTTCTGGAGTTTTCCATGGCCAAGGGGGCTGTTTCAGAGAGAATATAGGTGTAACCGAAATTTGGTTAATGGCCATTAATGGCCTTTGGAGATAAAGCCATCCTAGCCGAATGAAACTCCTCCCATTTCCTTCAGTGCTCAGAGAGAAAGAGATCCCCCTTTTTCCCAGTGAATTTCGTGCAGAGAAATCCTAGATCGGCATGGCATCAAAAGCTCCAGCACCAACAATGGCAACTCGCCGGAATTCACGCCGCCAAGCCCCTGCTCAGGTCCGATCCTCTTCTCCTCCCTTAGTGCTAGATCTCTGCATTTTTCGGGGCTTGATCCGAGCACAATAGGGATCGGATTGTACTTCTGAAAGGGTGCGTTTCATACCCGTTTTTCCTCCCTCAAAAACCAGATCCGACCACCTCCGGCCGGCTAACCACCCCCTATCGCCGGCCACCACCTCAATGGAGGTGGTGGTGGCATTGGCCGGCCGGAAAGAGACGCAGGTGGCCGGGAAATCACGCCGCAAAGAGGCCCAGGACGGGCTATCGGGAGCCGTCCAACGATCGGGGACGATGATGGAGAGCCGTCGGATCCATTTATTTACGTTTATGATTATATCATTTAATTCGTCGAGCGCTGCAAGAAGTTCGTCGAACGAGATAGTTCGTCGAACGAGAAGTTCATCGAACGAGTTAGTTCGTCGAACGAAATAATTCGTCAAACGGGAGTTGGTCTTCTTTAGTCGAGCGCTGTTTTAATAATATTAGTCGAACGCAGCTTGTTCAGATTTCGTCGAACGCAGAGTTGTTTGGCTTTTGTCGAACGCAGAATTGATCTGCTTTCGTCGAACGCAGTTTGCTCTGCTTTCGTCGAGCGCAGTTTAAATTTCGTCGAACTCAGTAAGAGTTATTTAATTAATTGTTTTCAAGATTTCTGTCATATATTTTGCTGTACTTAGATTTAATTGTTAAAAATACTTAGGCCCCTCTACAGAAAAAGTGGTCAACACCAAAGTTTTAGCCCTTAGGGTCTACTTTATTTTAAAATTGTTTTCACCCCAAAAGGAGTTATGTAGCTCCTTGTAGGTCCATTTTAGTGGGGTTGGTCCCTAGTGTAGGACAGCCACCAATTCTTGAATAACTTTTGATTGGGAAATGATATGGACTTGAGATTTGAAACATAGTCTACTTATACCTACACACATCATATCCAAAGATGAGATTTTTAGGAGAACCTTTTTCTAAGGTTTTTGAAATAATTTCATAAATCATCTAATAATTAATTGGTGGGCTAAATGACCTCCAATGTCCTCCAATGTCCTCCAAATTTTGGTGGGTGCTCCTTAGGGTTACTGAATGACCTTGGTAAAATTATCAGCCAATTGGGACTGTTTTGTTTAGGTATTTTGTAAACCCAAGATAGGACAAATAGGGTCAAGGTTAGGGTATGGTGTTTACCTTGGGGTATGGTGGTCAGAACTTATCACCATGTTGTAAAACCTTGGTAACTAGTTTAGGATCACCTAAAGAATCCCCATGAGTGGTTTGGGGTGGTGTGGAGGTGGATAAGCCCTAGAATGCTAGTTTTATTCCTAGGTGTGCTTTAGAGCCTTGTGAAGGCCATGTGGTCAAAAGTCCCTGGTTGGTTATGAAACTTGGTGGATAGATTCATAGGGTGTAAATAGGCACTGGGTAATTTTATAAGAATTTTAGGAGCCAATATTCCCTTTGATTTAGGTCATAACCCCTTTAGGGAAACTTATTATAAGACATATTTACATGCATAAAAAGTCTTGAATGATGATGAGACTTTGGTTGTGTCATTTTAATCATGATTTAGACCACTGGTAATATTTGTGAATTTTATTAAATAATTTAATCAGTACTTCTTTCTCAAGGCACTTGTTTTGATTTAAACTTAAGAAAAATATTTGAGGGTCCAAAACTCTTTGTTAAATTGTCAAAATTGGTGATAGGCCCTTTCTAGACATTAGGAACCTCTGTAAATTTTTATAGAAGTTTTGAGGACTTAAATCAGTAGGCTACTTCGTAGATTAGTGAATTTGGGGTTTTCTTAATTTAATTATTTTAGTGAGAAAATGATTTCCTTAAATCCTGAAACTTAGTCAGTAGCATTTTCTGGTGAGTATAAGAGCTTGGTAATTTTCCCATAATTTAAGTGTTGATCTTTTTGGTAGTTACTTCATAAAACTATGATTTTGGATAGAAGATAAATAATTAAATTAGAGGAGAATTTCTTATTATAAAAATATAATATATTGTTTCTGGTGTTATTTAGCCACCATAGATTTATCATAAATTTTGGAAAGCCATATCATAAGATTTACTTACAGTTCATTTTCATGTTTGGCAGATGTTTGGAGAAATTAAAATAAATATTAATTAATTAGGGAAAAATATGATTCTCTGGAATTAGTCTTATAACATTATGATAGACCTCCAGTAACTAGCTTGGGTCAGTTGGATGAATATTTGGAGTACCTCTAGTTGTGAGCTTCATATAATTAGTTTGGTCTGCGTATAGTAAAACTGCAAAACTTAGGTTTTTAGTAACCTACTAGGTTGAAATGTGTGCAGACGGTGCACATGGATTGATTAGATAGTTGTGAGTCCACTCTAGGAAGTGTACGTGAGGAATGTGTACTTGTTGGGTTAAGAGTAAGGTTGTCCTGGGGATTGACGAAAGATCGTCTTTCCCCCGGTGTGTCTTAAAGCACTTAGGTCTAACTCAAGTGAAACGGTAGAAGAGAATTCTTAAGGGTAGATACCAATAACAGTAAGTATCTTGAGAAAGGGAACTTTGGGGTGTCAACCCATTACAGTTCCTTGTACCGTAGCGAGCCCCTTACAGGGTAACCCTCGGGAAGTCCAAGATTAACCGTAAGTCGTAGGAGTATAGAAGATGCTCAAGACTAACAAATAACACTTTCACTCACACTCCGTTGTCACGGGAGTTTGGTTGGTTTGGTACCCCGAGTTGTAGGCTCGGTGGTGGTTGGTGCGGATTGATGATCCGGAGAGTTTGTGACTCAGTTTGGTTATTGGTTGGGCAAATTAAGCCCAGGTGGTTTATGTTGTAGTTTGTAGATAGGTAGTAGAACATGTTACATGTGCACAAGGTGGTGGGTCCTTAGTGTTGGCAGTCGTTGCACCGACGTTGATACTCGGGCTCGGCAAGTGTGGAATTTGCACTTAGCCATAAAAGTCTGGTGGTCCAGCCAGTAAGAGTACGCAGATGCTCCGCAGTTTTGCGTTGAGGCGTACGATAGGTTTAGGTTAGGTAGTGCATATACCAACCTAGAGGTGGGCGAGGCCTATCCCACCGCTTCCGTTTGCCACTACGAGAGTATCCTGGGAGTCTTGCTAGCTCCAAAAAGGGAGAACTAAAGGTCTGTGCGCACAGAGTCGTAGTGTGTGAGTTGCACTTGTGTGAACATAGCATAAACAACATACCTTGCATGTCATAGCATAATCATTGCATTTCAACCCCTATCCCTATCGTATAAGTCAGTTATGGGACTTCTTATACGATTGGCCTTGCTAAACGACCCCTTGGTCTATAGGTTTGTGTGAGCATTCCTATAAATCAATGGTTACTTTTCTATTATTATTGCCTTTACTTACTGCACTTTACTTACTCTTTGCCTGCTCTTTCTATGCTTTATTACCTGTTTCATTTATGTATATATACCTGAGTAGTGGTAGAACTCTTCCTGTAGAATATACCCTGTCATCTGCTTTTGCTATTACCCCTTGTTTGTCCTCTGCTTCATCCTTTCCGCTCGGTGCCTAGGAGTCACTGGGGAGGGGTGGGGCATTGGCTTAGTCTTTTTGACTAACGGTCGGTGGACCTTATCATTTTAGGAGACCGCAGCGACGGAGCAGCAGCAGAGGCCGGTGCAGATGGAGGCGGGGTAGTCTAGCACGGGAGCACCGATGACAGGATCCGTGAGTGGCTATTAGTTCTAATTATTTTGCTTCCACGAGTGAATTTGTAGTGAGGCTTGATGTATCGGGTAGGAGCCCTTGTTATCTCCTTCCTTATTTCAGTTATATTTATGTGGACATCTCTTCGTGGATGTATTACTTTTCTATATGATGTGGACTTGGTTTTCTTTTAGCTTATTTTTCTTTGCTTCTTCATGATCAATTTGGACGGCAGTATCGGCGTTTTGTAGTGGCGACCTTCCCGAGCGAGGGTGTCACCACAAAGCGGCGGTTCTGGGCCTAAGACCCGGTGTTTGAAAAAAAATGGGGTCTTACAAGTGGTATCATAGCAAATCTCGATTCGAAGAAACGAAGTTCACAAACCCTGGGCCACCCCGCGCGAGCTTAGTTTGAGGAAAATCTAGCAGCGGAAGCAATGGTGTGCCCATAAGGGAAATCACATGAAAAGGTCCACTTATAACTGATCATTCTTTATCAAAGTTCCTTATGAGTGTAACTTTCTTGTGTAGCCCACGACAAACCCTACGCCGCAGCATGGAGTAACAACGACTCCAGACGTCATCCCACCACCACCGGCTCCAACCCCGTTCCAGTAGACAGAGTTGGGACAGACACTGACTGCCATTCTGGAGACTTTCAGGGCACAACAGGCACCGACTCCTCAGCAAAACCCTGGGGCCAATTGGATGAGCATCTTTCGAGGTCTCTCCCCGCCATCTTACATCGGGACGGAGACCGTTGTGAGGACTGAGGAGTGGGTAGACATCATGGAGGAGATGTTGATAGGGATCCAGTGCCCGACAGATATGGAGGTGCCACTGGTGGTTTCTTGCTTGGAGTCTCATGCTAAGAGGTGGTGGAAGAGGTTCCTGGTTACAGCTTATCCGGGACTGGAGGCTGCGGACGTTTTGTGGGAGGATTTCAAGGCGGCACTGCTGGAGCATTTCGTGCCGCAGTCTGCGAGAGACGAGCTGGAGGATAGGTTTTTGCAGTTGAGACAGGGGAGCAGAACGGTTCAGGAGTATCACCGGGAATTTACCCATCTATCCCGGTTTGCGGTTTCGTATCAGTTGAATGACGCAGGATTTGCAAAGAGGTTCTACAAGGGCCTTCGTGATGAGCTGAGGCAGGCCCTCCTCTTTGTCTCCGACGGCAGCATGACAAAGATTCTAGAGATGGCCAAGAAGCTGGAGATAGACTTGCAAGCACTAGAACAAATTGCACTTATAGTAAGGACCTAAATCGTTACAGTAAGTGCCAAAAATCGTTACAAAAACTCTTTAGTAACGAAAAAAGTTTTAAGTAACGGTCCTCCTCTAAAGCTCGACGCTAAAAGTTCTTGTAACGAATGTATGCATGTCGGTACAAATAAATTAATTGTAACAAACGATACATTCTCACCAAAAATAGATTCTTCCTCACAATAAATTTGTCAGAATAAATATTATTTCGTTACGAATGTTTTTTTCCTCACAAAAAAATAGTTACGATTAAAACTATTTCGTTACAAATATTTTTTTTCCTCACTAAAATAAACTAACTTCGTTACAATAAAGTATAATAAACATTATTTCGTTACAATAGATTAAACAATAGTAACGAAAAAATCGTTACATTTGTTTTCCATTCTTCGTACTACAGCCAATTCATTTATATATCAAAAATATTCCATTTCTATTTTTTTGTATCTGAGATTTTATTACAAATAATAATCTTGAAAACACACATATATTTAATATTTCGTAAAAAGATCAACATGTATTTATTCACACCAAAAAGTATTACATAGAGTACAAGTTATTATCATCTCTTCTAAAATAATACAATATTACATTACAAGATCAACATGTTTCTAATATAAATCTTCCGTCATTTTTCGAAAAATGAATCGTCCATCACTTTCTGACTAATGAATCGTTCGTCACTTGCCGGTCAATGCTCGAGCACCCTACAAATAAAAGAAAGTAATTAAGATCACCCTACAAATAAATGAGAGAAGAAACATCCATACAAACTCACATCCATACATACATGCAAGATGATAACAGAATAAACATTGGAAGTTGAACCTTAACTGCATAATAAATAAGAAAACATTTGAGGCATTCTACCAAAGTACCTTGCTTTCTAACTGCACCCATTTCATGCACTTGTAATCAAATGCAAGGTGGCCACATTTTGATTCAGCTTGCATTTCCAATTCATCAGAAGTTGACTGAAAATTAATAAATTCAGTCTGCAATTGACCAGAGATGGTCAAAAATCCTCTTAACCTGAATAATAAACTATAACTGACTCCTCTTAACCTGAATAATAAACTATAACTAACATCACTAGAGATGGTCAAAAATCCAATTAACCTGAATAATAAACTATAACTGACATCACTCAATATGGGATAAATCATACATACAAAAACTTCCAATAACTAGAATAAAATAGGTTACTGATTCTTAAATAGGAATGGAGGGAGGATTAAAGACATGTAGTCTCATTGAAATCACAACAAACTCTACATGTAAGAGTGCCTAATGTACTAATAATCCAATGTCATGCATATGCAGTCAGAATAAATAATAAAAAAGAGATTAATGTTACCAACAATATTGAGGAAAGAAAGAAACCCGAGAAGAGCTCCAAAATAGTCACCATAATATAAGAAGAATAATCCATCAACAAAGTTGAGATTTTCCAAAGATTGGCATGCTACTTTATATAGAATGCCCACTATTGTTTCATTGATCAATTGAACCATCACAGCCCTTCCAAGAATCATAAAAAACATCATAAAAAGCATAAGGAAGAAGAAGAAGGTGAAATCAAGGAAATAACTAGCCCCCAAATCCTATAGTCCTTTTCATTGAAAGGCCGACTCAAAGATCAATCTCAATTATTCATAGTGACACTTATAGTATGTTTCTAATGGTGCAAATTGTTCTTAATTTAGAATGTCACAACCCATAATAATTTGATTTATTCAATTTTTATTGATAGATGAGGAAATATAAATCTGCAGAGAATGAAGATTGGATCGGGCCGTAGAAGAAATCACGAATGAGTATACTCACAGGAAATGAAGCTGCATGAGCTGGCCAATGGAAGGAGGTATTGTCCCCCCTAAAAGATTGCTGGATAAATCTCAACATTTCATGTAGCTGTATATTATTATACTTCAAGAATAAAATATGGAGAATAAACAATTAGGAAAATTCAGAACACATACAGAATTGTGAGATGTTTAAGTTCTCCCAGCTCAACAGGAATGCTCCCTTGGAGATAATTGGCTCCCAAGTACCTTCATTGGTACATATCAATAATGATACTAATTCACAATTAAATAAAATACATATAACTATCAGAATATAGAAGGAAATGATCACACACAAATCTCTTAGTTCAGTGCAGTTCATAATATCTGCAGGAATTGGTCTACGCAGGCTGTTTTGATGCAGGGCCCTGAAAAAAACACAAGAACAGTAAAAAAAGGAGATTTTGCTGTCATTATCGCAATTTCTCCTTAGATTAGCAACCCTTACAGCCTGCGGAGCCGGGTGAGCTTGCCGATGCTGGGACAAATGATACCGCCGAGAAGCATGTAGGGAAGATTTCTGCCCGGTAAGGAGAAACGGTCAACCAAATAGAAATTTGAGAAGGAAAATTAGGGCAAAAGGGGTTTTAAAAACACCGAGATTGATCTAACTCGAAGGTCGGGGAAATGGCAGGTGACTCCGACCCAGCCACATGGGTTTGGGTCTCGCACCCTCCATATTCTAATCATCCTCTTAGTGTCGTTCCACCCATCCTTGAGCTCCATCAATGCTTTCCATGCAATCCTAGAATGAGATACAGAAGGACGGTGAGAAGTGTCCATGACGGAGAAAGAGAAGGTACCGTCGAGAGTTACGGCGGACGAAAAATGGATGACGAGGGCAAGCGCGAGTACTGGAAAGAAGTGAAGAAATGAAATCCGGAGAATCAAGCCTTAGAGGAAGAGGAATCGACACAATCACTGGAGCCTGGAGGAGAAGATTCAGAAGCCCAGCGCAAAGCATACCTGTGTAATCACACTACAAGAAGAAATGTCTACCACCACGTTTTTTAAGGCATTTCGCGGCGCTTTTAAAACGCCGCTATTGCTTCGGCGGCGTTTTTAAAAACGCCACAAAATCGTCGGGGCTGCCATCGTCGGGATTGGTCTTTGCGGCGATTTTAAAAAAAAAAGTGTGGCGGTAGATGTAATATCTTTAGCCACGCTTTTTAATAAACGCGGCAATACGTCATTTTCTTAAATAAAATAAACAGTTTGAGCAACTCTTTTTTACACAAAAATGCCGCAGAATTTGTTAATTTTTAAAAAAAAACTTTGAAGAAAAAACTTTTATCAAAACAGCTGGATGATCAGGTATATAATATATAGGTTTCCACAGCAAACTTAATTAACAATTAAATGCTTGGTACAAAAAAAAGTAATTTTTACCAAAATCACAAAACCCATCTGTCATAATAAATATGGAAACAGAAAGTGTAAATTATTCTACCATTTTGAATTATTTTTGAACTCCTTCCTCCAAGTCAAAGTTCCTCTTCCCAACCTCATTCCTACATATAATTATAACAAGTTCACAATGGCGTGATAAGAAACTATGTAGGAGATCATGAAATGCATTGAAGTTCAACACAACAAAAATCATGAATAAGCAAATACCCTGTAAGAGAAGCACTGAAGTTCAACACAACAAAAAACTAAATATCTTGTAAGAGTTTCAATAAATATCTTGTCTGTGTTTGTATGTGTCTGTGTGTGTGTGTTTGTGTCCGGTGAGAAAATTAATTTAATATTCAATTATTTTTATTCAGTTGATCGAGCGCCTGAGAGCGGACGAAATTGTGCGGGGTAATTCTTACTTTAAAAAAATACATAAACGGATAAACCTTATTTAAAAATACATAAATCTTATTTAAAGCTTATGTGCACTGCCGGGCAATGTCGAGGCGGGGGATTGTCGAGCGGGGAACATGAGCCTCATGTGCACTGTCAGTTGATCGAGCTCCTGAGAGCGGACAAAATTGAACGAGGGTAATTCTTATTTAAAAAAAAAACATAAATCTTATTTAAAAAGTAAATTTTGTTGAACAACGCGTTGTATTTATGAATTGATTTGACATGTATTTATAAATTTCATTTCACATTTATTTTCATTAAAGCACGTGTCATCCATCAATCAATATATATATATGACATATATTTTCATTAAAACGCTAGCTCCCGAGCAAAAAACGTGTGCGCTGACAAATTTATTTATGCTCCTGAGCAAAAAAGATAGAGCTATTGCAATGCGCGACTGAAAAAAAAAGTGTGCTCGGGAAATAAAACACGCATCCGAGTAAAAAGCACGTGGTCGAGCGAAAAATGAGCGCTCGAAGGGTATAATTATTTCACCTCTGCGCACAATGAAAAAATATGTGTGCATGCGGGGCCAGTGCGCGATCGTTATTTTTATTCAAAAATTATATTAATATGTTTTAAATTTTTTGATTTATTTTGTGCAAAATTTTATGGAGGGAAATTTCTCTCAATATATTTCATTAATGTGAGAGGGAAAGAAATAGACAAAACTTAATAAACTAGAGGAAGAGGACGGCGCACGGCGACGACCGAGAAAGGGAACGACGATGGCGGCGGCCGTGGAAGAGAGAGGCGACGGCGGCGGCGACCGTCGAAGAGAGGGGAGACAACGACGTCAGTCGTACGTGAAAGACATTGCTACAGCTCGCAAATGGATGTTTGTGTGTTTGATTGTCCGTGTCTGTGTGTGTGCATGTGTCTGTGTTTGAGCCCCGACACATGCAATACGCGCTAGCTCTCAAGCAAAAAAAGAAAAACTACACGCACGAGAGTGCATTTGCGTGCGCGTGAGAGTGCATTTGCGTGCGCGCGAGAGTGCATTTGCGTGCGCGCGAGAGTACATTTGCGTGCACGCGGCTCGTGCGTGATTTTATTTTAATTCCAAAATTATATAAAAAAATTAATGTCATATTAATTTGCATTCATTTTTACATTTAATATATTTTTAATTTTTAGTTTTGTTTTGTTCAAAATTTTATGGAGGGAAATTTTCATCCGTATATTTCATTCATTCATGTGAGAGAGAGATAGAGCTGCATGGGAGAGAGGCAGAAATTTTTTTATAAAAAGTTAAAGATTTATAAAAAAACTCGTACGCGCAAAAATAAATGTCGCAATAGTACCACATATCTGCGACAGCCGCGCACGGATGTTTGCGAGCTGTATAAGTACTGTCGTCGCGTAAGAGCACTATCGAGGCGGGGTACTGTCGCGCGCATACAATTTTTTTTTATTTTTTTCAAAAAAAAATTCAAAACTTTGATAATAAAATAGTACAAAATTTGAAAATAAAATATGATATATTTTTTGTAACAAAACTTTAATAATTAAATATTATTATTAGTAAGGACAATGTCTTTGTCACAAAAGACTTTCATGATGTGGTTACAATTGATACTTATTGTGAGAAAAATTTTCTATTTGTAACGTAACATTAATGTTGTTACAAATACTTACAGTTATAGTAACGAATTAATTATTATTGTAACAAAATTTAAAATATTCGTTACAAAAAAGTACTTTTTTGTAACAACAAAAAAAATTTGTTACTAAATATAACTATTAGTAACAAACTGTGTTTTAGTTATATTTTAGTCCTTACAACAGGTGCAGTTTGTTGTAGTGAAGCTGTTCGTGGGAGAAAGAGACCGATGGAGGATCAGGGACGAGGAGGCAGAAGGGATCAGCCGAGAGGCCGAGACGCTGGGGAGAGAAAGACGGAGATCCGACCCCTCCAGGAGGAGAGGCAGGAGCAGAGAGAGGAGGTAGTGTTGGCTCCTCAGCCTCTACAGATGCGGGAGATGCCAAGGATTGGAGGAGGTGGACCACCACCGGAGTGCTACCACTGCCGCCAGATCGGCCATATCAAGAGAAACTGCCCTCAGAGGAATGCACCACCAGCACTACGGGAAGCACCGCAGGGCCAGCATTTCGGGGTCCGAGGACGGGGACGAGGTCGTGGATTTCAGGGCGACGACCGGAGACAGTACAGGGAGCAGGCGTACGCCCTAGACTTGGCAAGGCCCCGGGACCCAGCAAGGGTCATCGCAAGTACTTTGATGTGTTTCTGTTAATTGTTTGTACCTTATAAATTTTAGTTTTACCTTAGCATTGAACCAAACAACAAAACCCTCAGGTTTAGTACGCGTTTACGACAAACCCGCGTTTACCTTGTTCGATACGGGTGCCTCGCACTCGTTCGTCTCCGCTAAATTTATCGAGGACCTAGACCAAGTTCAACACTTCAGGAGCGATTACAGGAGGGTGCGATTCCCGGACGGATCGAAGGTTCTAACAAATGCCACGTGCAGCATGAAGGTGGAGATTGGAGGAAGGTTGTTCGAGGTCTCGGCAACTGTGCTGAAGATGAAAGACTACGACCTGATCCTGGGCATGAGTTGGTTATTCGGGAACCAGGCAAGGATTGACTGCCCGACAAGGAGGATTGTTCTTAAGCACAAAGACGGTGAAGTAGTTTTCGAAGGTACTCAACCCACCTCTCGTCTCTTCTTATCAACTATTCAGGCCGTCAAGGCCCACCTGCAGGGAGACGAGGTATATCATGTGCTCTTCGAGGCGACTGAAGTTAAGGACTCAATGTCAAGTATCCCGGTCGTACGGGATTTTGCGGACGTTTTTTTCGGAGAAGCTTCTCGGACTGCCACCGAACCGCGAGAAGGATTTCCAGATCCAGTTGGTGCTAGGGGCAAAGCCAGTGTCCAAAGCTCCTTATCGGATGGCCCCGAAGGAGTTGGTAGAGTTTCAGAGCCAGCTGCAGGTGCTTGTGGAAGCTGGATTCGTTAGGCCGAGTTCCTCACTCTGGGGAGCTCCGGTGTTGTTCGTGAAGAAGAAGGATGGCACGCTCAGATTGTGCATCGACTACAGAGCTCTGAATACGCTGACGGTGTGGAACACGTACCCTCTGCCAAGGATCGACGAGTTGTTTGACCAGCTAGAGGGAGTCCACTGCTTCTCGAAGCTGGATCTGAGATCTGGATATTATCAGCTGAGGATCCAGGAGGAGGATATCCCGAAGACGACTTTCAGCAGCCGATATGGGTTGTATGAGTTCACTGTGATGCCGTTCGGGCTCACAAATGTACCATCAGCATTTATGAGCCTGATGAACCGGGTGTTCGAGCCTTATCTCGACATCTTTGTCATTGTGTTTATTGACGACATCCTCATTTACTCGAGGACGGAGGAGGAGCATGCACGGTGTTGGGATCATTGCCCACAATGTCTTAGATTTGGAGAAGTCCATTCCTAAGTCAAAGATATATCTCAGAATGTATTTGATATACTCTCTAGAATCAATGTGCAGGAGATCAGGTCAGGCAAAAAGTTCATGGAATTCATTCAAGTCCACAAGCGTCGAGACATCATACATCGCTCGACGCCTGTGACCCAGAAGCGTTGACTCATGTCTACTACTCAAATAGACAAGGTCGCCGCTGAAGTTCTGAGATCAATTTTGGAAGCGTCGAGCCAAATTGTGTCACTCGATGCCTTGGAAAGAGAAGTGTCAACTTAACTTCAGTCAGCTCAGCGCCAACCTGAAGTGTCGAGATATGAAGGCTTAGTTAAGAAGCGTCGAGCCCCTGGACGTTGCTCGACTTCTTCAGATAAAAAGCGTCGACTAAGTGATGTTTGCTCAACGCCTGAGAAGTAGGAGTCGAGAGCTTCAGTCTAAGGAGTAAGCGTCGAGCGTCGAAATACCGCTCGACGCCTACTGGAAAAGCGTCGATAGAGATATTAAGTGCTCAACGCCTCTTCTACAAATACTCTGAACTGAGGAATATCTTCCACGCTAGCTGAGCTTTTGTTTTCATTGAAGACCGTTGAAGATGTGACGTCATGATGACGTGGAGAAGCGTAACAGACATTGCAGATGGCGGGCTTTAGATAGAAGGCATGACCTATGGGTTGTGTAGTTAATCCAAGTTATGAAGTGAAGAAAAGTGAAGTTCGAAAAGTTTTCCTCTCCTCTCAAAAGCCATTATCGTCTCCATCATTTTGAGAGAAAGTTTGAGATAGAATCTGGAGAAGTTGTCTTCCCTTTCAGAACCAGTCTAAATTGAAGATCTCATTCAGCAATCTGGTGCTGATACCTTTTTCTGAAAGAAGAAGATCAAGAAGGAAGAATCTGTCTTCCCAAGAAGAAGAACAGTCATCTCAGCCTGACGAATCAAGAAGATCATTTGCTGCTGTTGTTCTATTGAAGATTTCTGTCTGATCATTCAGGCAAATCAAGAAGGCTCAACAAATCTCACATCTGAGTCTAAGTATTCGTTATTCTCTTTATAAATTTCTGTAGGATCTGAGTTGTCAGATCTGAGTGTAGGATCTGTCAAGGATCTGAGTTGTAAGATCAGGTGTGATCTGAGTTGTTGGATTCAGGGGTGAATCTGAGCTGTAGGCCTAGATATAAAGGCTGAGGTAGGATCTGTGTGATCTGAGTTAGTAAGATCTATGTGATCTGAGACTGTAAGATCTATTGTGGTCTGAGTTGTAAGACCTGTTTGTGGTCTGAGATCTGGAAGAGCTATAACCTCTTTCTAGCACACTGCTAGAAGGGGAGAAGGGTGAAAGTGGATTACCCAAGATACGGGGAACCACTATAAAAATCTGTGTGTTCTTTTCTGTGTATGATTTTATTTCTTGAAAGCTCTGATCAGTTTTATCTCGGTTATAATCAAGAATCATAATATTTTTAAATAACCTATTCACCCCCCTCTAGGTGATTAGCTACCCTTAAATAAAGTCTTTCAAGTGGTATCAGAGGGTTGTTGTTCAAGAAAAGGTTTAACAGCCTGAACAAGATCTTTTAAGGGTAGATTTCTGAAGTCGTGATGGCTAATACAGAAGGAAGCAAAGAATTCACATCTATGAAGCTTCCAATCTGCAGAAAAGAAAACTTTGGTATTTGGAAAGAAAGAGTCAGACTTTTCATGGAAGCATCTGATCCTAGGATTTACACAACAGTTCTAGAGGGACCTTTTGTTCCTATGAAAGTTTCATTTACAGATGGAAATATTAAGACTCCTAAAACCTATTCAGAGATGACCAAAGATGAAGTGATTCTGGCCTCCATGGATAAGAGAGCTCAGAACATCATTGTTAGTGCTATTGAAGATTCAACCTTCCAAAATTTAGTCTATTGCAAAACTGCCAAAGAAATGTGGGAATCTCTTATTGTCTATATGGAAGGGACTGAAGAAGTCAGAGATGACAGAAAGTCACTTCTAAATCAGCAATATGAAGCCTTCAAACAAGACAAGAAAGATTAAATAGCAATCTGCTATGAAAAATTCTTCAAGATTGTAAATGGCCTAAAGACTTATGGAAGAACTTTCTCAGATTATGAGCTGAATGACAAATTCTTAAGATCAATGAACAAAGAATAGGATATCAAGATCTGTGCAATCAGAGAAATGGGAAATCTGGGAAACATTCAGCCACAAAATTTATATGGGAAACTATTGTCCCATGAACTTCATCTGAATACCAGAAAAGCTGAGGAATGACACAGCAGGGAAAATCCTATTGCTTTGAAAGCAGAAAGCTCCAAGAAAAGCAAAGAAAGAATGGCATTATCCCCCAGGATTCCATCTGAGTCAGAAGAATCAGAAACCAGTAATCCTGATTCTGAAATATCAGATGGTGAATTGACACTCTTTACCAAACAGCTAAAAAAAATGCTGAGGAGAAAACAACACTAGAAAACTAGACCCTCTCATTTATCCAGATCTAAGAAGCATTCAAATTTGTTAGAGGGATTCAAACAAGACTCCAAGAAGAACAGGTACAATTCTAAACACAATAAAATTAATTCAGAAGAAATTGTGTGTTTTGGTTGCAGGAAATCAGGACACATGATTGTTGATTGTCCTTCAAAGAGAAAGAACAACAAGAAATCTGATGAAAGAAAGCAAAAATCTGACAAAAGACATGAGAAGAGTCTAATAGCCAAAAAGGGCAAGGTCACTCTTAGTGATAGTGAATCTCAGTCATCAGACTCAGATAGTGAGGAGGCACTCATAGCTCTGATGGCTGCCAATGAAAATGAAGACAGTCCAAATGAAACACCTATGATAAAAGCCCCACTATCAAGATCTGATAGTGAAGAGGATGAAGAAGAAAATGCAGGACTCATGGCATTGAGTGATCAAGAAAATCAGGAGACAACTACTGATATAAAGGTACTTGATAAAACTTCTCTTTCTGATTCTCATTCTGAAACTGAAATAGAATCATTCTCTTCTGATGAAAATGACTCACACTCCAAACTTCATATAGATGAAATTATTGAAAAATATCAATTAATTCTCAAAGCACTTAAGAAGAGCAAAAGGCATAATAAAAGGTTACAAAAAGAAATATCTGAATTAAAGCAAACTGATTCTCAAAACTCTGAGACAGCTGAGAGGCTGAATCAGACAAGTAAAGAACTTAGTAAACTAAAAGTCATGTCCATTATTCACATACAAACTTTGAGCACCAAGGAAAAGTTAATAAAAGAACTTGAAGCAAAACTCCTAGCAGAAAGGAAACTTGTAGCAAAGTTCTCAAAACCACAAACTATTCTTCCTATAATAGACACATTCTCTGCACAAAACAGATGTGGCATAGGATATGATAGGAATGCAGATAAAAACCCTAAAATTAATGACAAGGCACCTATACAACCTTTAAAGTTTAACAAAGCCATGCTTATCACAAACAAGCATGATCAAAAAGGTGTGCTTAAGTTCTATAAGGGTGAATGCTCTAATAGCAAATATAATTTAATTCAATCAAGTAACAATAATGCCAAACCTCTATGCAAAGAAAAAGTATTAACTCATCATGACTCATTTGTATTTAAAGCAAATACTAAATGCAACAGAAAGGAACTAAGACCTGGAGTAAAAACTACTGATAGTAAGAAAACTGAACCAGTAAAAGTCACTAAAACAAATTACATAGAACCTGTAAGTAAGGTAATCAAGCAAAATATGAGTCAACATAAAGAAGTAAGAAGACTTCCAAGGAGATATAATATATATGAATGTTGGTGCTGTGGAAGGGTTGGGCATTTTGCACTTGACTGTTGGTTCAATCCAACTGTTCCAAGATTCAACTCTAAGAGACCAGTATTCAGACCTATGGCAACTCCCACAGCTCCAAGAATTATTCAACAACTAAATGTTCCAGCTCATACTAACAAGGTTCTAGGACCCAACATGGTGTGGGCTCCTAAGAAAAGGTAATTTCACTTTGCAGGGTTGTCCAAAGACCAATCAACTTCCAATCTGGTACTTGGACAGTGAGTGTTCTATGCACGTGACAGGAACAAAAAGTTTGCTGAATGATTACACTCCTGTAAGGAATGGACCAAAGGTTATCTTTGGAGGGTCTGAAAGAGGTAAAACTAAAGGCTATGGAAATATCTCAAATGGAATTGTCACCATCACCAAAGTTGCTCATGTTGATGGATTGCAACACAATCTCATTAGCATAAGTCAATTATGTGATATTGGGTATGACATTTCATTCCACAAAGATGAGTGCCTGATTAAGAAAGAGAATGAGATAATTCTCTCAGGCACTAGGAGTGGCAACATTTACTGCTTAAACTTTATATGTTCTGATCAAGTTAACTCCATATGTTTAGTAGCAGAAAATAAAATTTCTAGTAGTGTTCAATGGCACAAAAGGTTAGCTCACATAAACTATAAGACTATAAATAAACTTATTTCAAAAGATCTAGTGAGAGCTGGGCCTAAGTGGAAGTGTGTGCAGGAGGGTCCTTGCCATGCTTGTCAAATGGGTAAGCAGACCAAGTCATCCTTCAAACCAATTGGTGAGAAGGATTCCATTAGATGTCTATATCTACTTCACATGGATCTATTTGGACTAATGTCAATCCATAGCTTAGGAGGAAAGTCATACACTCTTGTAATAGTTGATGATTACTCCAGATTCACTTGGGTATTCTTCCTCAAACATAAGTCAGACACTTTAGAAATATTCACCAGCTTTATTAGGAAAATCACTAATGAAATAGGAAATTCTGTAGCCAAGATTAGAAGTGATCATGGGACTGAATTTCAGTCAGGTGCAATGACCAAATTTTGTGAGAATCTAGGAATATCTCAAGAGTTCTCATCACCTAGAACACCCCAACAAAATGGGGTTGCTGAGAGAAGAAATAGAACCCTTATTGAAGCTAGCAGGAGTATGCTGAGTGATTCCTCTCTTCCTGAGTATTTTTGGGCTGAAGCTGTAAACACAACATGCCATGTGCAGAATAGGGCTCTTATAAACAAAAGACTGGATAAGACCCCATATGAGTTGTTGAAAGGTAGAAAACCCACATTAGCCTAATTTAAAATATTTGGTAGTAAATGCTTTGTATTAAATAATGGAAAGCACCATCTCACTAAATTTGCTGAAAAAACAAATGAAGCAATCTTTGTTGGGTATAACTCTCAAAGTATAGCCTATAGAATTTTCAACAAAGAGTCGAATAGGATAGAAGAATCTATACATGTTGTATTTGATGAAACCAGCCTTATTTATAAGGATCTGGGAAGTTTATCTAGTTGTGCAGGTTCTACACAAAAATTGAAGGAGATGAATATCAATGAACAACAAAATGAGGATAATGAAGAAACTAATGAGACTACAATTGTAACTAGAGAGGATGAACCTCAAGCTGAAGACAATTATGAAGAACCTATTGCTGTTGAAGAACCACCTCATCCAGAACCCCTAGAAGAACCCACTCAAATAGAAGCACCGGAATCTCAAAGGGAAAATGAAAGGTGGAGGAATGCTACCAAACATCTGAAGGATCATCCAAAAGAACAGATCATCGGAAATCCAAATGATGGTGTGCAAACCAGAAGAGGAAACTCAATACATGAGGCTTTGCATCACAACTTTCTTTCCAAAATAGAACCTAAGAAGTTTGATGAAGCCAAAAGAGACACTTCATGGATCAGCTATGCAAGAAGAGCTAAATCAATTTGAAAGGTGCAAGGTCTGGATATTGGTCCCAAGACCAAAGAAACACAAAGTCATAGGGACCAAATGGGTATTCAGGAATAAGCTGGATGAGAATGGTGTGATCATCAAAAACAAAGCTAGGTTGGTTGCCCAAGGATATAGACAGGAGGAAGACATAGATTTTGATCAAGTATTTGCCCCTGTGGCAAGATTGGAGGCAATCAGGTTATTCCTGGCATTTGCAGCACACACTGGTTTCATAGTCTATCAAATGGATGTAAAGTCAGCATTCCTTAATGGAACAATATTGGAGGAAGTATATGTTGAACAACCCCCGGGTTTTATTTGCTCTACTCACCCAAATCATGTTTATCTATTATTAAAATCACTGTATGGTCTGAAACAGGAACCTAGAGCTTGGTATGAGACACTATCTAGATTTCTTATTGAGAACAAATTCTCAAGAGGAAAGATAGACAAGACATTGTTTCTTAGGATAGTTAAAGGTCACATTATTTTAGTACAAATATATGTAGATGATATAATATTTGGCTCTACTGATAATAACCTTTGCAAAAGGTTTGAAAACCTTATGCAAGGGAAATTTGAAAAGAGCAGTATGGGTGAGCTTAAATATTTCTTGGGACTACAAGTGAAACAGTCTGAGGAAGGAATTTTCATTTCTCAGACCAAGTACACAAAAGAAATTATTAAGAAGTTTGGAATGGAAAATTCCACTATCATGAAGACACCAATGGCAGCAAATATGTCACTGGACAAGGATGAAAAAGGGAAACCTATTGATGAAACCTTGTACAGAGGCATCATTGGCTCATTGCTCTACCTAACTGCTAGCAGGCCAGACATTATGTTCTCAACATGTGTGTGTGCTCGATATCAAGTGAACCCTAAAGAATCTCACTACACTACTGTCAAAAGAATCCTAAGATATCTGAAGGGCACCCTTGATCTTGGCCTTTGGTATCCTAGAAGCAATGATTTTGAACTAATTGGCTTTTCAGATGCTGATTTTGCAGGATGCAAGGAGGATAGAAAGAGTACATCTGGTACATGTCAATTTTTTGGCAAAAGACTAATATCTTGGAGTAGCAGGAAGCAGACAAGTGTGGCTATTTCTACAGCATAATCTGAGTACATTTCAGCTGGAAACGGCTGTGCTCAGCTACTATGGATTCAACACCAACTCCAAGGCTATAAAATTCAGCTAAGTAAATCTCCTCTATTTTGTGATTCAACTAGTGCAATTGCTATAACCAACAATCCAGTATCTCATAGCAGAACTAAGCATATAGAAATAAGATACCATTTCATTAGAGAACATGTAGAAAATGGAGATATCTCAATTGAATATGTTCCAACCGAAAAACAGGTTGCTGACATATTTACTAAACCCCTGGATGAAAGTAAATTCAATAATTTTAAAATTGAATTAGGTATGTTAAAAATGGATTAATGTTGCATTAAATAAATGAAAAATAATGATTGTGTCCTAAAAGGTTAGTGGAGAAATTATCTAACGACACAAGAAGATACATGGCGTCGAGAGAAATCACCTGGCGTCGAGAGAAAGTATCTGGCGTCGAGACAACACCTGGCGTCGACTGAAGATATATGGCGTCGAGCGATCTCAACGCTTATGCAAACATAGCTAGGCCATCTCGACAGGGACAATTTAAACCACTAGATCAATCTTGTCAAATAAGTTAGGCGCGCGGCTATTCATCTTCTTGAACTAGAACTTCTATAAATAGGGAAGACACTTCGTTAGTGCCCTAGTTCTCTAAGTTCGAGATTGTCTGCCCTAGAAAATCACTCCATCAATTCTCTCTCTCCGTTCATCAACAACAATGCCTCCCAAAAGCAATGAGTATCTCTATGAGGGAAGTGAACTTGTTCGAAATGGATTCCAATCAGCTTCTGTGGAGATCAAATCAACAATCGAATTAATCTACAATGCAGGACTGGAATTTGTACTGTCTGAATCAACTCTCATCTGGAAACGAGAGGTATTAGAGCTATACTCTAACATAGTAATAGACTCCCTAAATGCAAAGATTAAGACCAGTGTGAATGGTAAGAAGATTAAAATAACTCCTTCTAGATTAGCAAAGGCACTAGAATTGCCTAGGTTAAAAAGGAATGAAGAAGAAGAAGAGGTGACCTCTGAACAGATTAAATTAGCACAAATCTGGTGCGGAATTGAAACGTCACGAGAAATCACTGGAAGTTTTCAGAGAAAGGGAATTAATTCGAAAGGTAAATTGATAACAGATGTTATAGGAAAGGGATTGCTGTGCAAGACTAGATCACATGACAAAGTTTCCAGAAAAATGTTTATTCTACTGACAAGAATTATTCATTCTCTGAGAACAGATTGGGGAAGAGTTGTGTTTGACAGGATAGTTGAATGTATCCAAGTACCCAACATGGGTAGAATATTGTCTTTATATTTAATAAAAGTCTCTCCTGACTCCTTGAATAATAAACCTGGATCAAAGATAAACCACATGAAGAAAATGGATATGAGAATGATAGAGAGATGGGACAGAATTTAATCTAACCCTCCTCCAGCAGATCCTTCTCCCAAGCATAAGAAAGCAAAGAAGCAAAAGAAGAAGAAGGCTTCTTCAAGTTCTTCAAGTTCATCCAGCTCATCCTCCTCCAAAAGAAAATCTAAATCTACTCCAATTCATGATCCAAACCTTTCAACATCAGAAGATGAAGAAGGGAATAATGCAAGGGATAGTTCTCCTGATACACCAAAGGATGAGAGTGAGAAAGGAGAAGAAGGAGGAGGAAGTCTTCATGTATCTCCTGCTAGAATTGAAGGGGTTTTACTAAATGAGAAAGAGGCTCAGGATGAGATCACTGCTCAGGATAAAATTGATCTGATCAATGCAGAGACTGAGGGGGAGCCTCAAGATGAATTCCCAGCTGAAGATAAAACACCATTTGAGGGGGAGTCTCAGGCTGAGATCCCTGCTAGAGAGAATTCTGTAATAGATGCTATGGAAGTAGAAGGAGAGCCTGAAGCACCAAAGAAATCTGCTGAGAAGGTTATCAAGATAGAGTCCTCTAGCTCCCATATGAGCCAGAGAGATGATTCTTTAATCAGAGAAGAAAGTAGAAAAGGTGTTGAAATGGAAAAGGAAATCCATGTGGATCTTAGTCCTATTCTACCTCAGCTGGAAGTGTTGCTGAATAATCAAAGAAGATTATTAGAACAATATATTGAGGAGAATAATACAAAAGTGAAAAATGAAGTAGATTTCCAACTGAAATTGGTTAGATTTGAAGTGAATCATCAGATATCTGCATTAAGAAAAGAGATGGTAAAGTTCTTTAAGAGAGCTGGTGTTTCAGTAGATTATACAACTGAACAGCTTGATGTAATCAAAGAAACATCAAAGGTTATTAAAGAATCTCAAGATGGAATTACAACGACAGTGAATGATGTTCAGACAAACCAAGGAATACTAAGTGGCAATATGCAAGTTCTATATAAAGAACAGGTAACACAAATCTTAACAGGTACAAATAAGATTGAAGCTAGACTACAACAACAGAATGCTGATATCTTGGCTAAAATTGATGAGAGCTTCATAGTTCTAAAAGATCAAGCAAAGCTGCATGCAGATTCTATAGATGATCATCTCTTTAAAGTAAAGAAAACCATTGAAAGTGGAGTTAATCACTTGGAAGGTCAAGTCAGATTTCAGAAGAATACTTTGAGAAAACACATTGTTGAAGAAGTCCTAAAGGGGGAGAGGTCAATGATTCAAGCTAGTTCTGAACATGCTATGTGGACCTCAAACTCTATAAGAGAAACTCTTGGATATTCCCCTATAGACTATGGGAATGATCAAGTCTCTGAGATAAGGCCATCCTCTCTTACTCAGGTTCAAAAGCAGATTGCTAAAATGTATAGTCCTGAGGATAAAAGTAAAAGAGAGAATTTTACTAGTGAGCAGGTAGAATCAAGTAAAAGAAAGTTCAGAGAAGAGGTTCAATCAAGAGTTGATTTTGAACATTGGTCTCCATCTTCCAGAGAATTAATTCTATCAGCATGGGAAGCTGTGAAAAATAACCCAGAGGAAAGAGGAAAGTGGTATTCTGAAGCTGAATGGTTAAAGCATAGGGATCAAGAGGAACTAAAGATCAAATTCAAGGCTGACAAAATGGCTGGGAAGGTCCAGGCAGGAGAAATGGAGCCAATCAGATACTTTCCAAAGCCATTTGGCTATTTCAAGAGAAGAAAGGAAGTTGCTGAAGCACTCTCCAAAAGAGCCAAAAGAGGAATTGAATTCAAGGATCCTGGACAGCTTTAGAAATTTAATCTTTACTTTTCACTTTTAGAAGAATGTAATTGATATATTTTTGAACAATCTTGATGAATTCCCAGTGTGACCTATTCTTCATGTTCATATATATACATATGTCTGTGATGTGATTCTGTCTCTCTACATGACATCTTATTCTGAATTGCCTACGTTTTTATGCTTATATAAGAAACCATGTCTGAGATAATTTTTGTGGATAGAATGTTTTGGTAATCTAATTTTATAAAGTTTGATACTCTTTATTTTGATTATCTGTATAGAGTTTAGAACACATTGTTTATCTTTGAAAAGAGAGATATATCATTGACTGAGATTATGTCTTCTTCAAATAGGGGGAGATTGTTGGGATCATTGCCCACAATGTCTTAGATTTGGAGAAGTCCATTCCTAAGTCACAGATATATCTCAGAATGTATTTGATATACTCTCTAGAATCAATGTGCAGGAGATCAGGTCAGGCAAAAAGTTCATGGAATTCATTCAAGTCCACAAGCGTCGAGACATCATACATCGCTCGACGCCTGTGACCCAGAAGCGTTGACTCATGTCTACTACTCAAATAGACAAGGTCGCCGCTGAAGTTCTGAGATCAATTTTGGAAGCATCGAGCCAAATTGTGTCGCTCGACGCCTTGGAAAGAGAAGTGTCGACTTAACTTCAGTCAGCTCAGCGCCAACCAGAAGTGTCGAGATATGAAGGCTTAGTTAAGAAGCGTCGAGCCCCTGGACGTTGCTCGACTTCTTCAGATAAAAAGTGTCGACTAAGTGATGTTTGCTCAACGCCTGAGAAGTAGGAGTCGAGAGCTTCAGTCTATGGAGTAAGCGTCGAGCGTTGAAATACCGCTCGACGCCTAACTGGAAAAGCGTCGACAGAGATATTAAGTGCTCAACGCCTCTTCTACAAATACTCTGAACTGAGGAATATCTTCCACGCTAGCTAAGCTTTTGTTTTCATTGAAGACCGTTGAAGATGTGACGTCATGCTGACGTGGAGAAGCGTAACAGACATTGCAGATGGCGGGCTATAAATAGAAGGCATGACCTATGGGTTGTGTAGTTAATCCAAGTTATGAAGTGAAGAAAAGTGAAGTTAGAAAAGTTTCCTCTCCTCTCAAAAGCCATTATCGTCTCCATCATTTTGAGAGAAAGTTTGAGATAGAATCTGGAGAAGTTGTCTTCCCTTTCAGAACCAGTCTAAATTGAAGATCTCATTCAGCAATCTGGTGCTGATACCTTTTTCTGAAAGAAGATCAAGAAGGAAGAATTTGTCTTCCCAAGAAGAAGAACAATCATCTCAGCCTGATGAATCAAGAAGATCATTTGCTGCTGCTGTTCTATTGAAGATTTATGTCTGATCATTCAGGCAAATCAAGAAGGCTCAACAAATCTCAAATCTGAGTCTAAGTATTCGTTATTCTCTTTATAAATTTCTGTAGGATCTGAGTTGTCAGATCTGAGTGTAGGATCTGTCAAGGATCTGAGTTGTAAGATCAGGTGTGATCTGAGTTGTAGGATTCAGGGGTGAATCTGAGATGTAGGCCTAGATATAAAGGCTGAGGTAGGATCTGTGTGATCTGAGTTAGTAAGATCTGTGTGATCTGAGACTGTAAGATCTGTTGTGATCTGAGTTGTAAGACCTGTTTGTGGTCTGAGATCTGGAAGAGCTATAACCTCTTTCTAGCACACTGCTAGAAGGGGAGAAGGGGGAAAGTGGATTACCCAAGATACGGGGAACCACTATAAAAATCTGTGTGTTCTTTTCTGTGTATGATTTTATTTCTTGAAAGCTCTGATCAGTTGTATCTCGGTTATAATCAAGAATCGCAATATTTTTAAATAACTTATTCACCCGCCACCCTCTAGGTGATTAGCTACCCTTAAATAAAGTCTTTCACACGGCACCTGGCACTAAACTTGGAGAAGCTTCTCCATCTGTATGCGAAGTTCAGCAAGTGTCAGTTTTGGTTGAAGGAGGTGGCCTTCCTAGGCCATATTATCAGTGGAGCTGTTCTAGCAGTTGATCCAGCAAAGATTCAGGCAGTACGAGATTGGCCGCCGCTGAAGACGGCCACCGATGTGAGGAGTTTCTTGGGACTTGTCGGCTACTACCGGAAGTTCGTTCAGGGGTTTTCTCAGATAGCCCTCCCACTCACATCCCTGACGAGGAAGGATGCTACTTTTACATGGACGCCGCAATGTGAGGTGCCTTCCAGGAGCTGAAGGGTCGTCTTACTTCAGCCCCCATTCTTGCCCTGCCATCAGGGAGGGAAGGATTCCCGGTGTATACGGATGTGTCATATCAGGGGATGGGTGCCGTCCTGATGCAGAACGGGCATGTGATAGCTTACGCCTCCCGCCAGTTGAAGAATCACGAGCGTAACTACCCGGTGCATGGCTTGGAGATGGGAGCAGTCGTATTCGCTCTCAAGATCTGGCGACACTACCTTTATGGTGTCCACTGCGACATATTCTCAGATCACAAGAATCTGAAGTATGTAGATACGCAGAAGGAGCTGAATATCCGGCAGAGACGATGGGTGGAGTTCTTATCAGACTATCAGTACACGATGCATTACCACCCAGGGAAGGCGAATGTAGTAGTAGATGCACTGAGCCGGAGAGCTACTGCGTCAGGAGCAGAGCCTAAGTTGATGGCCATGGAGTTAGTGCGGATGTTCGAGGACATGCAGATCTCTCTAGTATCTGAGGACGATCCGGAGCTGTACAAGGAGTACTTAGCAGCGATGGGTGCCACTTGCGACATTCGAGACCGCATCAGGGATGAGAAGAGGCAGGATGCCAAGTTGGAGCCGATATTCAGAGCCCTGGAGGCAGGCTCAGCTGGAGATTATTCGCTGAAGGACGGCCTGTTGAGTTTTAGAGGCCGAGTGTATATACCGGCGGGGGGCCGGATTCGGGAGGATATTATGTCAGAGGCTCATTGCAGCAGGAATTCCGTGCACCCGGGCATTACCATGATGACTTGAGATTTGAAGAGGACCATGTATTGGCCAGGCATGAAGAAGGACATCGTATATTTTGTGACCCACTACGAGGCTTGCCAACTTGTGAAGGCGGAGTGCCGGAACCCAGCAGGATTATTGCAACCACTTCCGGTGCCGGAGTGGAAGTTCGACGACATCGCTATGGACTTTATACACGGTCTTCCCCGATCCCGTGCGAGAAATGACTCGATTTGGGTAATCGTCGACAGGTTGACGAAAGTGGCCAGGTTTATTCCGATCAGGAAGGACGAGTCAGTCAGTATTTTGGTGCGAAGATTCGTGGAGCAGTTTGTTCGATATCATGGTGTGCCGAGGACGATCGTGTCGGATCGGGATGGACGATTCACGTCGAGGGAGTGGAGAGCAGTGCAGGCCTACCTGGGCACCCGATTGACATTTAGTACAACATTTCACCCTCAGACAGACGGGCAAACAGTGTTGGGTATTGTATCCACAATAGCCCTGATTTGAAGAAGTCCCCTTCAAACTAAGACGAATTGTAATTGTATTTGACTATGCACTTTAGCTGTGATGTGACAGGTTATTCCACTCTAAGTACAAACCAATGTCAGGTTTCAATGAGTCGTCAAACACAGGCCTATGCAATGTAATCCCTCATTGTATAGACCAAAGTGTTGGCTCATGTGAAATCTCTCTATTGGGATGTACTTCATTTACAAAGTGCTAGAGAAGAAGGACTGGAGCTGATGATGGAATCAATTGAGAATGGAAATTAACCCAAGTAAAATTCGATTATATCATTTGGAACATATAGTCGAATTCGACTATATGGTTTGAATGGATATAACCGAATTCGGCTAATCCCTGTCTGAAAGGTTTATTTTTCTAAGTATAAGAATAGTCGAATTCGGTTATTGTAATTCGGTGAATTGGTTTAGTCGAATCCCTAGAGCTGCCGAATTCGACTATATGGTTTAACCGAATAAATTCGGTTAATGCCATTCGGTTAATCCATTTCGCCGAATCGGTCTGCAGGTATTCTCCGGTTCAATTCGACGGCGTATTCTTTAGGGCTTTCTCCATGTACAGTACACGTGGAGCTAGATCCCTAATTCACGCTTATGACCGTTGGAAGAAGACTCTATAAATACCTAAGGATTATTTCCAGATAACCCTAATCGTGAATTGAAAAAGAAATCGAAAATTACTTCTAACGGCCGACTGTTCTCACGCAAGTGTTTCGTCTCCGACGCAGCCAGCGATTCGTGTTTCGTCTTCCAAATATTCAATCGACAAGATCAAGATCCGATTAGCTCTCATCTTCTGTTGATCAAGTCGATTCAAGTTCTCAGATCTAGCTTCAAATCGTTTTCAAGATTTCTTCATTCTTCATTCACAAAGGACTGAAGTTTACTGCTAAGAAGAAGAAATCTATCTCTCAAGATCTGAAGAAGAACTTCATCGGAAGGTTAAGAAGATTGTTTTTCAATTTATTGTGTTGTTGTAAGAACCTTATTTTAAATCTTGTAGGAAGCTTGCTTCCGAGTTATTGTGTAGATCCTTGGTTGAGGATCGAGTTGTAGGAGCTTGTGTGCTCCGAGTTTGTAGGAGAAGTTTGTTCTCCGAGTTGTTGTAGGAGTATTCTTGCTCTGAGCTTGTAGTAGTTGTGAACTCCGAGTAGTAGGATATTGATTGATCCGAGTTTGGTGAAGTAGCTAAATCTAGCCTTGGAGTGCTAGATAGGCGAGGCGGAAAAGTGGACTACCCACATCGGGGAACCACTATAAATTCTCTGTGTTGTGTTGTGCTTACTTTTCTGTGTGCTTTTACTTCCGATATTTTTATTCCGCAAAAAGATGCAGAATCTACCTATTCACACCCCCCCCCCTCTAGGTGATTTAGGTTGCGACTAGATACTTCAATTGGTATCAGAGGTAGGTTGTTCACAAAAGGCTAACACCTTGAACAAGATCTCCTAATCTAGTCGCTTGGTCAGGCATGTCTGGAATGGAAAGATCAAGGGATTCTGTCAAGTTGCCAGTTTGCACCAAAGAGAATTTCCCCATGTGGAAGGAAAGAGTTAGATTCTACATGGAGGCCGCCGATACAAGGATTTTTCAAATAGTGGAAGAAGGTCCACATGTTGCTATAAAGCCATCTTCAATAAACTCTACAATCATGATTCTGAAGAAGATGTTAGAACTTACTAAAGATGAGATCGCTCTTGTCGCTCTAGACAAGAAGGCAAAAAATATCATAGCCGGTGCAGTGGATGACTCGATGCTGCAAAATCTGATTCACTGCAAATCTGCCAAAGAGATGTGGGATTCTCTAGTTGTTCTGATGGAAGGTACTGAGGAAGTGAGAGATGACTGAAGATCGTTGCTGAACCAAGAATACGAAGCTTTCAAGAAAGATCCAAGAGACTCCATTTCTGAAACCTATGAGAAGTTCTTTAAGATCGTAAATGGTCTTAGGAACTATGACCGTGAATTTTCTGTTGGCGAACTGAATGATAAGTTCTTGAGATCCCTGACGAAAGAATGGGATACCAAGGCCATTGCAATTAGAGAATTCGTCAAGTTGACCACTATGGAGCCGCAAATCTTATTCGGAAAACTATTGTCACATGATCTCAAGCTCAGCATTAGGAAAGCTGAGGAAGAATGCAACAGGACCTCCGGGAAGGAAAGATCTATGGCACTGAAAGCTGAAGGATCAAAGAAAAGCAAAGTCAAGACATCCATAAGAACTCCGTTATCTGAAGATGATGATGAGTCTGCAAGCTGCTCATCAAACTCTGACATGTCTGACGAAGAATTTTCACTTCTATCCAAGCAATTCAAAAGGCTTCTTAATAAAAGAAAGCAGAAAAGAGGCCAATCTTCTACCTCAGATCACAGAAGATCAAGACGTGATGGTGATCATCACAAGAAGGACTACAATAATGACAGGTATAAATCTAAACCGAACAAACATGATTCTACTGACATTATTTGTTATTGCTGCAATAAGCCAGAACATGTAATTGCTGAGTGTCCATATAAGAAGAAGGAAGGATCGAAGAAGGAAGAAAAGAGATCCTTCAAAGGAAAGAAGAAGGAAAAGAGCTTCCTCGCTAAAAAGGCCAAGACTCTGAGCGACAGCGACACTGATGCGTCAAGCTCAGAAGAAGAAGCCTACTTTGGGCTTATGGCACAATCAGATGAAGAAGTAGGCGACTCCTCTTATAAGGGGAAGGTAAACTCTCATACTCCTCTTTCCGCTTCTGAATGTGAGACTGCATCCGTTGCAAATTACGGCTACTCATCAGAGGAGGATTCAGATTTAATGACTCAGTACAAAGCCCTTGTGAAGGGATTTGACAAATGCCACAAGGTTGTCAGATCCAAGTCAAAAGAAATTGAATCTCTCAAGACGGTGGAATTAGCTTTGAGGGAGGAAATTGAACAATTAACTCCTCTTAAAGATGAAATCCAACTCTTGAAAGACGAACTGAAAAGCTCCACAGAGTTGTTGAATCTTAAGGAGAAAACTATAAATGAATTAGAAGATAAGTTGAAGGTAGAAAGAAAGCTCGTAGAAAGCTTCTCGAAGCCTAAGACTATTCTTCCACTCATTGATAGGTTTTTTGCTCCTGCAAATGGTAGTGGCATTGGTCATGAGGCTGAAACTAGTAAGGCTGCTGAGAAAAGAGCCATGAAAGGAAAAGGGACTGGAAATCAAGGTCAACCTTCATTCAGGAAGGTAGTTTTTCCGACAAATCCATTCGACCTTGACTCATCCTTTAGTCACTTTGCTAGACCAACACATGTTGAATCTAGCAACAGATATCAAGGATGGACCAGACCCCGGAACTTTGATGCGTCTCCATTCAAAGCTCCTCATGAAGAAGTAATTCTCAAGGATCACGGTCCATTTGTTCACGGATCAGCTGCTAAGAAGGCCCCAAAAATCAAAACGATTGCACCCAAACCTGTTGAGAAGAAGTTGGAGCCATGTGTGTGCTGTCACCATGAGGCCCCCACTTCTAAGAAAGCTACTCCTGTTGCACCTCCTGTTCAAAAAGTAAAACATGAGACAAAGAGAAGGTACAATCGGTTCGATTGTTGGTGCTGTGGCAAAGTTGGTCACTTCGCCATTGATTGCTGGTTTAAATATAGTTATGTTAAGACCCCACGAGGTAACAATGCAAGAGTGACTCCTCGCAGTGTTAACACTACAAATGGCGGTCATCTGACAAGAAGCCAAGGACCCGAATCTGTTTGGGTTCCTAAGGGCAATTGATTATTGATTGCAGGTATGTCCAAAGGCCAATTCAAATCCAATATGGTACTTGGACAGTGGATGCTCTCGGCACATGACCGGAACAAGAAGTTTATTACAAGAGTATACCCTTGTGAAAGATGGACCAAAAGTTATTTTTGGCGGGTCTGATCGGGGAATCACGAAAGGCTACGGTATGATTACCAACGGTATAGTCTCTTTCACAGATGTAGCTTATGTTAAAGGATTACAACATAATCTCATTATCATAAGTCAACTATGTGACAAAGGCTATATAGTTGAGTTCTACAAGGACAAGTGCTTGATAAAGTCGTCTGACACGTCAGAAACTATTTTAACAAGCACTCGGAGTAGGAATATCTTCTGCTTAAATTTCCTTTGTTTAGACTCTTCTACACCAGTGTGTCTTTTAGCAAAAGATAGTGCATCTCTTTGTGACCAGTGGCACAAGAGACTAGCACATATAAATTTCAAAACTATAAGTATGTTATTTTCTCACAATTTAGTTCATGATGCTCCAGATGTTAAGTGCATTAAAGAAAGACCGTGTCATGCATGCCAAATGGGTAAGCAGACTCGGGCTACCTTTAAAGGCATTATTGGCAAAGATTCTACCAGATGCTTATATATGCTCCATATGGACTTATTTGGTCCCATGCCAATCCGAAGTTTAGGAGGTAAGTCTTATACGTTAGTTATTGTTGATGAATACTCACGTTTTGCTTGGGTATTCTTTCTGAAACACAAGTCAGACACCTTTGCTTCTTTCACCACATTCGTCAAGCAGATCCAGAATGAGTTGGAATGTTCTGTGGTCAAAATCAGAAGTGATCATGGCACAAAATTCAAGTCTGGAGTTATGACCGAATTTTGTGAAAGCCTAGGTATCTTTCATGAGTTTTCCTCTCCCCGTACTCCTCAACAAAATGGAGTAGCTGAGAGAAAGAATAGAACACTCATAGAGGCTTGCAGAACAATGTTGAGTGACTCTTCACTACCAGAATACTTCTGGGCTGAAGGCATCAACACTGCTTGCCACGTGCAAAACAGAGCACTGATCAACAAGAATCATCATAAGACTCCTTATGAACTTCTGAAGGGCAAGAAATCAACCCTGTCTTATTTTAGAATTTTTGGTAGTAAATGCTTCGTACTTAATAACGGGAAATATTACAAAACTAAATTTAGTGAAAAATGTTTTGAAGGTATTTTTGTAGGTTATAGTAGCCACAGTAAGGCATATAGGATTTTCAACAAGAAAACCCTGGTTGTAGAAGAAACTTATAATGTTATATTTGATGAGATGAGTATGCTTCAAAGCAACTCTTCTAGTGTCTTTGTTGAAGATGCAGATGCAAGATTCAAGGAACTAAATTTAGAAGAAGTTGTAAAGGAATACGTTCCAAAGTCTATTGAAGTAAATTTTCCATCTACATGTGAGGAAGATGATCCTCAAGAAGATGAAGATGCACCTGAAGTGCAGGAACCTCACGGTCATCTAAATGCTGGAATGATCAGACATTTAAGGGACCATCCTGCTGAGCAAATTATTGGAGATACCCATGTCGGTGTAAGAACAAGAAGAGGTACAGCTAATGAGGTTTTGCATTTAAGCTTTCTATCACAGGTTGAGCCAAAGAAATTCGATGAAGCAAAGAACGATGCTTCATGGATCATCGCAATGCAAGAGGAACTCAATCAGTTTAAGAGATGCAAAGTGTGGAAGCTTGTTGTTGAAACCGATTTCTCGATCTCTGTGGAGTTCGGGGCCCCCAACAAGTTGAGGGGTGACCAACTCTTACTCCCCCCAAGGGAGAGCTCTAGGTTGAAGGTGTTGGAACTATGAATAGGACCAAGGGCTCGGCGAGGAGGTCCCACCACATACCCGGAAGATCTTTAGAGCGCTTCCCCTCCCAAGCCAATGTCGGGCTTGGGCACCACTGGAGGCTCTCCTCACCCCACTAGAGAGAGACCTGGGGAGGGAGAGGGAGAGAGAGCTAGCCTAGGATAAGCTTGCCTCCAAATGGTGCCCCCTTGGTCCTATTTATAGGATTTCTGGAACGCTAAACGTAGACCGACCCCTCCCCCGGAACTGGGCGAGAGGGGGTACCTCGCGGGTCTCGGCGAGCACCCTGCTGGTCTCGGCGAGCCCCCTAACTGGGGTACCTCGCGGGTCTCGGCGAGCACCCTGCTGGTCTCGGCGAGCCCCCTAACTGGGGTACCTCGCGGGTCTCGGCGAGCACCATGCTGGTCTCGGCGAGCCCCCTAACTGGGGTACCTCGCGGGTCTCGGCGAGCACCCTGCTGGTCTCGGCGAGCCCCCTAACTGGGGTACCTCGCGGGTCTCGGCGAGCACCATGCTGGTCTCGGCGAGCCCCCTAACTGGGGTACCTCGCGGGTCTCGGCGAGCACCCTGCTGGTCTCGACGAGCAACCTGCTGGTCTCGGCGAGCCCCTAACTGGGGTACCTCGTGGGTCTCGGCGAGCACCCTGCTGGTCTCGGCGAGCCCCCTAACTAGGGTACCTCGTGGGTCTCGGCGAGCACCCTGCTGGTCTCGGAGAGCCCCCTAACTGGGGTACCTCGCGGAGAAATGATACTCTGAAATGCCTCTGGGCTCAAGAACCTACTCGGCGAATACAGGGTTGTACACTTGTACCCAGACCCAAAGGACAGAATGTCATCGGAACAAAATGGGTATTCAGAAATAAGCTGGACGAAGATGGTGTGATCATCAAGAACAAGGTCAGACTTGTTGCTCAAGGGTACAGACAAGAAGAAGGGATCGACTTCGATCAAACATTTGCTCCCGTGGCAAGGCTCGAAGCGATTCGGTTGTTTCTAGCGTATGCTGCTCACAAAGGATTTAAGGTCTATCAAATGGACGTGAAGTCATCCTTCCTTAATGGTGATATAAAGGAAGAAGTATACGTAGAACAACCCCCAGGTTTTGTTGACTCCTCTTTTCCTGATTATGTTTATTTCTTACGAAAAGCTTTATATGGTCTCAAGCAAGCTCCCCGTGCTTGGTATGAGACGCTGTCTAGCTTCCTTCTTGAAAACAAATTCACAAGAGGAAAGATAGACAAGACATTATTTCTTAAGGAAGTAAAAAATCAAGATTTTGCTAGTGCAAATCTATGTCGACGACATCATCTTTGGATCTACTGATGATAACCTCTGCAAAAAGTTCTCTAACTTGATGCAAGGGAAATTTGAGATGAGCAGTATGGGAGAGCTGAAGTATTTCTTAGGAATTCAGGTAAAGCAATCTGAGGATGGAATTTTCATCTCTCAGACGAAGTTTACCAAAAAGTTAATTAAGAAATTCGGAATGGAGAATGCAACCTCTATGAGGACTCCAATGAGTTCAGCTATGTCTCTAGACAAGGATAAGAAAGGGAAACCTTTTGATGAAACCAAGTTTAGAAGCATAATTGGATCCTTGCTCTACCTTACTGCGAGTAGACCAGATATAATATTCTCAACATGTGTTTGTGCTAGATTTCAGGTGAACACTAAGGAATCTCACTACTCCGCTGCAAAGAGGATTTGAGATACCTTAAAGGCACACCAAATCTTGGCTTATGGTACCCAAGAAGTAATGATTTTGAGCTAACAGGTTTTTCAGATGCTGATTTTGCAGGAAGCAAAGACGACATGAAAAGTACTTCAGGAACGTGTCAATTCTTAGGGAAACGACTTATCTCCTGGAGTAGCAAGAAACAGAATTGTGTTGCTATTTCAACCGCTAAATCGGAGTATATCTCCGCAGGCAGTTGTTGTGCACAATTGTTGTGGATAAGAAATCAACTTGAAGACTACAATTTGAAGCTTAAGGAAATTCCTATGTACTGTGATTCATCAAGCGCTATTGCAATTGCCAATAATCTGGTGTCTCACAGCAGGACAAAGCACATTGAGATCCGTTACCACTTCATCCGGGAGCATGTGGAGCACAAGGACATTGAACTTAGCTATGTCCCGACGGATCGGCAAATTGCAGACATCTTCACAAAGCCGCTCGACGAATCAAAGTTCAACTATTTCAAAATGGAGCTTGGCATGTTAAACAAAGAATCTTAGAAACAAGCTCAGAAAATCAGAAAATTCAATAGTCGAATTTTTCAGAAGATATAATCGAACTGCATTCGACTATACCATTTAGTCGAATTTGGCGATTTCAATTAACCGAATCCAGCTAATCAAAACCCTTTAACCGAATTCGGCGAATCCTATTAACTGAATTCGGCGAATCTGTTTAATCGAATTCGACTAATCCTTATAGCCGAATGACGAAGCTTCCGGAATTCAAATTTCCTTCTTATTATTTACAGGAATTCGAAGAGCCACGTTTTAAAATATCAGGTACGCGCTCTCTCTCCTAATTTCCAACTCTATATAAATGCTTCTTAAAAGAGAAATCTGAATCATTCGCACCCCCGAATTCATCCGTCGCTTCATTTTCGACTCCGAACTCCGTTCGTGTGATCCTTCCGCCGGCTCGTCTCCCTCGATCGTTCTTCTCAAATCTTCCATTCGCAATGTCCAAGAAGCAGTCGAGCAAGTTGCTCTCCAGCAGTGAGCTCGTGAGAACTGGGTTCGACAGTTCCGCGGATGAATTTCAAAATGTTGTGTTAGATCTCGAAGTCGCAGGACTAGGCTTCATTCTCGAGCATCCGTGCAAGGTTCTTGAGAAGGAGGTGTTGAAGTTCTTCAAGCATGCAGAGCTAAGGAAGCAAGGGTCAGTGATCAAGAGCAGGCTAGGCGATTTCCCAGTCAAAGTTTCTCCCTCCAGATTGACTAAACTTCTCAAACTACCAGTGGTAACTGAATCAGATGATTTCTCTTCCAAGGACTTCAAGAAGGCATTGTCGTTTTGTGGATTGCCTAAAGGAACTAAATCCATCTATAGGAAGCAAATGAATGAGGAAGGGAAACTGCTCTCAGATATTATGGGGAAAGCTCTTCTATGTAAAGTTGGCTCTCATGATTACATTTCAAATGATATGTTCAAATTGCTCGGTTCAGTGATCTGCAGAAAAAGGGTTGATTGGGGCAGAGTGTTGTTTGACAGAATTTCAGCTAGTCTGAACACTCCTAACTTTGGAAGAATCCTCTCCTTATATCTCAATCGCTTGGACAAAGTCAGATTCCGTATGAAGTCAGGAACCCCTCTCCACCATTTCAAAAGAATAGACTCCTCCATGATTGAAAGATGGTCCAGGAAAGTTGGTGAGACCAAGGTGCTGACTCCCATTGTTTCAAAAGATAAAAAGATCCTTTGTGATGAGTCTGAAAGGAGCTTCGACAGTAACTCTCCAGTCTCCTCTCCTGAAAAAGAAAGTGACAGTGAAAAAGAACGTGAACCCTCCAAGGGGGAGTGTTCTAAGCTACCAGAAACAGGCCAACAAGATTCTCATGTAATTTCTCCGGCTCCATCTCCAAAGATTCCTACTCCTCACAACTCTCCTTCCAAGGCAGATGACAATATTGGTGGAAATGATGATAGTGATGGTAATGATGAAGGGGGAGATGACCCAGATGCTGAATCAAAGAAGATAGCTAAGTCAGCTAAGAGCAAAGATTCTCTTCCAGAAGATGAAATCCCTGCTCAGATTGAGGGGGAGAATGTCCACACTGATCATTCTCTTTCTGCTGCAGACAAGCAAAATAAGCCAGAGCCAACTCCGCCTCCTGAAAATATTACAATCATTCATGAAGATGAACATGAAGCAGGGCCTTCTACCTCTACATCAAGGATGAAAGAGAAATCTGTGCCACACCCCAAGATTCACAAAATACAGATAATTGTTGAAGATAAGAGAAATGAAGGCTCCACCCCTCCTCCAGTTCAAACTAATGACACCATCGATGCTCTTCAATTTTATCACTATATGAATGATGTAGATTCAAGTGATTTTCTGGTCGCTGAAGATGATTTTGGAATATCTTCTCGACTCCAAGCTCAACCTCCCTCTGCTGAAGACTCCATGTTAATCAATTTGGAAGAACTGCTTGTAAAGCAGAAAAGATTCTCTGAATTTGCTCTCCATCAGGTTTTTGACAAGACCAGAGCCATAGAGAAGGGAATGGGAAATCACATACACTCAGTAGCTCACAGTTTAGACAAGGTCAAAGAAAAGCAAGATGAATATTTCTCGATGGGTGCTTCCACCCTAAAGCATATAGTGGATGGACTTCACTCGATTTGTGATAACACTACAAAACTCTCTGAAAATCAGCAATATATTTTTGAGGATGCAGTGCGGGGAAGATCGGTCGTTCAGAACTCTCTCCAAAGTGTGAAGAATGAAATTATCCAAACCCTGACTGAAGAAGTCAGAAAGGGGGAGGAAAGATTGCATGAAAGGATTCAAATGCAAATTTTTGATTTGAATAGAGAGATAGAAGGAAGAATTCAAGAATCATATATAAATGTTCAATCCCAGCTTTCAGAAATCTCAAGAGGTATTGATGTCAAGTTTCAAGATCTATATGGTTATCTGCATCAAAATCAAATGTGGTTGCACAATGAATTGTCAAGAGGCTATGCCCATGGTTTCCAAGGGCCAGGCCAATCTTCTGCGCAGCCAGCATTTCCGTCTGAAGAATTCCATCCAGAAATTCAATTTGCTGCTCCGTCTGAACCTTTTATTCCTCCTGAAGTTTTTCATTGGTCAGACGATGAAGAAGAAAACTTCAGAAAAAGAGCTAGAGTTGATCAAGGAGGATCAAGCTCAGGTGGTTTTATGCATGATGCTAGAAGGGCTGCAGGTCCCAGATTTCTAAGACCAAGAGCACCTCATCCCAGGAAGATTGTTGAACTGTGGAGTCCGGAATCCAGGAATATTACTTTGGACACTTATAATCTTGTTATGAACTCAAATGAGTCTGTTGACAATCACTATGATAGAGATGAGATCCACAAATGGGAGATGGCTAGGCTCAAGAGAAGAATTCACTACAGGAACCATCAAGATGATGAAAAGCCTCCTTCTCCTCCTCCAAGATACTATCTAAAACCAAGGGCCTATTTTACCAGACAATTGAAGAAAATTCAAAAGGGAAAGACAAAAGAGAAATGACGGATGCTTGATCTCTAGACTCTATTTCTCTTTTAAGAACATTTATATATTGATGTCTAATTAATTTTTGGTGGACTTAAGTTTTTGTTTATGATGCTTTTATATATCCACATAGTTCAGTTCTTTACTTGCTTATATTTATTATTTCATGTGCAATTCACCTTAGTAGATAGGGTTCTGACTTCTTCAAATAGGGGGAGATTGTTGGGTATTGTATCCACAATAGCCCTGATTTGAAGAAGTCCCCTTCAAACTAAGACGAATTGTAATTGTATTTGACTATGCACTTTAGCTGTGATGTGACAGGTTATTCCACTCTAAGTACAAACTAATGTCAGGTTTCAATGAGTCGTCAAACACAGGCCTATGCAATGTAATCCCTCATTGTATAGACCAAAGTGTTGGCTCATGTGAAATCTCTCTATTGGGATGTACTTCATTTACAAAGTGCTAGAGAAGAAGGACTGGAGCTGCTGATGGAATCAATTGAGAATGGAAATTAACCCAAGTAAAATTCGATTATATCATTTGGAACATATAGTCGAATTCGACTATATGGTTTGAATGGATATAACCGAATTCGGCTAATCCCTGTCTGAAAGGTTTATTTTTCTAAGTATAAGAATAGTCGAATTCGGTTATTGTAATTCGGTGAATTGGTTTAGTCGAATCCCTAGAGCTGCCGAATTCGACTATATGGTTTAACCGAATAAATTCGGTTAATGCCATTCGGTTAATCCATTTCGCCGAATCGGTCTGCAGGTATTCTCCGGTTCAATTCGACGGCGTATTCTTTAGGGCTTTCTCCATGTACAGTACACGTGGAGCTAGATCCCTAATTCACGCTTATGACCGTTGGAAGAAGACTCTATAAATACCTAAGGATTATTTCCAGATAACCCTAATCGTGAATTGAAAAAGAAATCGAAAATTACTTCTAACGGCCGACTGTTCTCACGCAAGTGTTTCGTCTCCGACGCAGCCAGCGATTCGTGTTTCGTCTTCTAAAGATTCAATCGACAAGATCAAGATCCGATTAGCTCTCATCTTCTGTTGATCAAGTCGATTCAAGTTCTCAGATCTAGCTTCAAATCGTTTTCAAGATTTCTTCATTCTTCATTCACAAAGGACTGAAGTTTACTACTAAGAAGAAGAAATCTATCTCTCAAGATCTGAAGAAGAACTTCATCGGAAGTTTAAGAAGATTGTTTTTCAATTTACTGTGTTGTTGTAAGAACCTTATTTTAAATCTTGTAGGAAGCTTGCTTCCGAGTTATTGTGTAGTTCCTTGGTTGAGGATCGAGTTGTAGGAGCTTGTGTGCTCCGAGTTTGTAAGAGAAGTTTGTTCTCCGAGTTGTTGTAGGAGTATTCTTGCTCCGAGCTTGTAGGAGTTGTGAACTCCGAGTAGTAGGATATTGATTGATCCGAGTTTGGTGAAGTAGCTGAATCTAGCCTTGGAATGCTAGATAGGCGAGGCGGGAAAGTGGACTACCCACATCGGGGAACCACTATAAATTCTCTGTGTTGTGCTGTGCTTACTTTTCTGTGTGCTTTTACTTCCGATATTTTTATTCCGCAAAAAGACGCAGAATCTACCTATTCACCCCCCCCCCTCTAGTTGATTTAGGTTGCGACTAGATACTTTCAAACAGAGCGTACCAACCGGACCCTAGAGGATCTTTTACGTCTTTGCATTCTGGACCGTGGGGAGCCATGGGAGAGATTGTTGCCATTAGTTGAGTTCTCATACAACAACAGTCATCAGGCTAGTATAGGCAGGGCACCTTATGAGGCTTTATACGTACGAAGATGCAGAACACCATTGTCTTGGATTCAGGATGAGGATCCCAAGGCACTTGGCTCAGAGTTCGTGGAGGTCACGGAGGCTCAGGTGAGGCTGATTCGAGATAGGATGCTGGAGGCCCAGAGCAGGCAGGCCAAGT
Source organism: Dactylorhiza incarnata (assembly GCA_033032865.1). Taxonomy (NCBI): domain Eukaryota; kingdom Viridiplantae; phylum Streptophyta; class Magnoliopsida; order Asparagales; family Orchidaceae; genus Dactylorhiza; species Dactylorhiza incarnata. The sequence continues at coordinate 18,676,084 of JAWHQI010000018.1, forward strand.
ATTACGATGTGCGTCATCGTATGGTGGAGTTCCAGGTGGGAGACCGGGTTTTCTTGAAGATACGTCCGATGCATGGAGTCTCGCGGGTTCGCGGGCGGAAGAAGCTCAGTCCGAGGTATATGGGACCTTATAGCATCCTGGAGTTGGAGGGACTGCACGACATTTTCCACGTCTCCTCACTTAGGAAGGCTCTACTTCGGCTAGAGCAGCAAGTTTCCACTTCAGAGAGGCCAGTAGCTACTGATCGGTCGGTTCACCTGGAGCCGGTTCGGATAGACGACGCGGAATTACGAGTCTTGCGGCGCAAGAAGGTTCCGCTGGTCAAGGTCCTATGGAGGAATCATGGGCAGGAAGAGCATACTTGGGAGCCATTGGACTTGATGCAGCAAAAGTACTTGCAGCTTTTTACGACAGGTATAATTTAATTTTTCCGGGATGTTACTTTTCTTCAGTAGAAACCCCCTCAGGCTTAACCTGAATTTCGAGGATGAAATTTTTATTTTAATGTATTGGGATTTGTAACATCCCTCAAACAGCTAGACCCCTAAGTTGGTTTTGTCATGACTAGGTCATGACAAAACCATAGGAAGAGCCCAAGACCTTGTGAACATAGGTGAGAAGGAGAAAACCCAAGTGGTCTGCAAATAGCAATTTTCAGATACCAAGCCTAGGGTTGGACTTTAGGACCCCACCTTGAACCTTGACCCCACAATATCATCCCTAACCCATTAGGGGTCTCCTTGAAGCACCAGTGACCCATTGGGGTCAACCTAAGAGGCCAATTTGACTAAAGTCAACCTTAACCCAAAATTTGTCAAACTAGCTCAATTAAGATCAATTGGCCCCCACCATGCCAAATTGACCATGCCCCTACCCTTGTATGAGTACTAGGATCCTAATGGACCAAAAAGCCCCATCATGGGGCCTCCAATTTGACCAATTTGCCCTAAACCCTAATTTGGTCAAAGTGCCCTAATAAAGGGCAATTCACCCTCACCTTGCCAAATTGACCCCACCTATACCTTACTAACCCTTGAGGGAATCCAATGGAGCTCAAGTCACCCTTTGGGGTCAACCCAATTGGTCAATTTGACCAAAGTCAAACTCAAGCTTAATTTAGGTCAACATACACCAATTTAACCTAATCTAGCCCAATCCACTTGGGCTAGACCCAATTAAGGTGGTCCACCACCTAATAGGCATTGAATGCTGCTGAGGTGGCCATCCAATTTGGAGAGAGTCGGCCAGGAGAGAGAAAAGGGAGGTTTCTCCTAAATCGGAGAGAGAGAAAGAGAGCTTTTATGGTGATTATATGCTATTGATCCTTCAAATCCCTCCCAATTGATGTGCATTCATCTCCCCCTTCAGTTACCCACGAATTTCTGGAGTTTTCCATGGCCAAGGGGGCTGTTTCCGAGAGAATATAGCTGTAACCGAAATTTGGTTAATGGCCTTTAATGGCTTTTGGAGATAAAGCCATCCTAGCCGAATTAAACTCCTCCCATTTCCTTCAGTGCTCAGAGAGAAAGAGATCCCCCCTTTTTCCCAGTGAATTTCGTGCAGAGAAATCCTAGATCGGCATGGCATCAAAAGCTCCAGCACCAACAATGGCAACTCGCCGGAATTCATGCCGCCAAGCCCCTGCTCAGGTCCGATCCTCTTCTCCTCCCTTGGTGCTAGATCTCTTCATTTTTCGGGGCTTGATCTGAGCACAATAGGGCTTGGATTGTGCTTCCGAAAGGGTGCATTTCGAACCCATTTTTCCTCCCTAAAAAACCAGATCCGACCACCTCCGGCCGGCCAACCACCCCCTATCGCCGGCCACCACCTCAACGGAGGTGGTGGTGTCATTGGCCGGACGGAAAGAGACGCAGGTGGCTGGGAAATCACCCCGCAAAGAGGCCCAGGACGGGCTGTCGCGAGCCGTCCAACGATCGGGGATGATGATGGAGAGCCGTCGGATCCATTTATTTACGTTTATGATTATATCATTTAATTCGTCGAGCGCTGCAAGAAGTTCATCGAACGAGAAGTTCGTCGAACGAGTTAGTTCGTCGAACGAAATAATTCGTCGAACGGGAGTTCGTCTTCTTTAGTCGAGCGCTGTTTTAATAATATTAGTCGAACGCAGCTTGTTCAGATTTCGTCGAACGCAGAGTTGTTCGGCTTTCTTCGAACGCAGAATTGATCTACTTTCGTCGAACGCAGTTTGCTCTGCTTTCGTCGAGCGTAGTTTAAATTTCGTCGAACTCAGTAACAGTTATTTAATTAATTGTTTTCAAGATTTCTGTCATATATTTTGCTGTACTTAGATTTAATTGTTAAAAATACTTAGGCCCCTCTACAGAAAAAGTGGTCAGCATCAAAGTTGTAGCCCTTAGGGTCTACTTTATTTTAAAATTGTTTTCACCCCAAAAGGAGTTCTGTAGCTCCTTGTAGGTCCATTTTAGTGGGGCTGGTCCCTAGTGTAGGACAACCGCCAATTCTTGAATAACTTTTGATTGGGAAATGATATGGACTTGAGATTTGAAAAATAGTCTACTTATACCTACACACACATCATATCCAAAGATGAGATTTTTAGGAGAACCTTTTTCTAAGGTTTTTGAAATAATTTCATAAATCATCTAATAATTAATTGGTGGGTTAAATGACCTCCAATGCCCTCCAAATTTTGGTGGGTTCTCCTTAGGGTTACTGAATGACCTTGGTAAAATTATCAGCCCAATTGGGACTATTTTGTTTAGGTATTTTGTAAACCCAAGACAGGACAAATAGGGTCAAGGTTAGGGTATGGTGTTTACCTTGGGGTATGGTGGTCAGAACTTATCACCATGTAGTAAAACCTTGGTAACTGGTTTAGGATCACCTAAAGAATCCCCATGAGTGGTTTGGGGTGGTGTGGAGGTGGATAAGCCCTAGAATGCTAGTTTTATTCCTAGGTGTGCATTTAGAGCCTTGCGAAGGCCATGTGGTCAAAAGTCCCTGGTTGGTTATGAAACTTGGTGGATAGATTCATAGGGTGTAAATAGGCACTGGGTAATTTTATAAGAATTTTAGGAGCCAATATTCCCTTTGATTTAGGTCATAACCCATTTAGGGAAACTTATTATAAGACACATTTACATGCTTAAAAAGTCTTGGATGATGATGAGACTTTGGTTGTGCCATTTTAATCATGATTTAGACCTCTTGTAATTTTTGTGAATTTTATTAAATAATTTAATCAGTACTTCTTTCTCAATGCACTTGTTTTGATTTAAACTTAAGAAAAATATTTGAGGGTCCAAAACTCTTTGTTAAATTGTCAAAATTGGTGATAGGCCCTTTCTAGACATTAGGAACCTCTGTAAATTTTTATAGAATTTTTGAGGACTTAAATCAGTAGGCTACTTCGTAGATCATTGAATTTGGGGTTTTCTTAATTTAATTATTTTAGTGAGAAAATGATTTCCTTAAATCCTGAAACTTAGTCAGTAGCCTTTTCTGGTGAGTATAAGAGTTCGGTAATTTTCCCATAATTTTAGTGTTGATCTTTTTGGTAGTTCCTTCATAAAACTATGATTTTGGATAGAAGATATATAATTAAATTAGAGGAGAATTTCTTACTATAAAAATATGATATGCTGTTTCTGGTGTTATTTAGCCACCATAGATTTATCATAAATTTTGGAAAGTCATATCATAAGATTTACTTACAGTTCATGTTCATTTTCATGCTTGGCAGATGTTTGGAGAAATTAAAATAAATATTAATTAATTAGGGGAAAATATGATTCTCTGGAATTAGTCTTATAACATCATGATAGACCTCCAGTAAATAGCTTGGGTCAGTTGGATGAATATTTGGAGTACCTCTAGTTGTGAGCTTCATATAATTAGTTTGGTCTGCGTATAGTAAAACTGCGAAACTTAGGTTTTTAGTAACCTACTAGGTGGAAATGTGTGCAGACGGTGCACATGGGTTGATTAGATAGTTGTGAGTCCACTCCAGGAAGTGTACGTGAGGAAAGTGTACTTGTTGGGTTAAGAGTAAGGTTGTCCTGGGGATTGACGAAAGATCGTCTTTCCCCTGGTGTGTCTTAAAGCACTTAGGTCTAACTCAAGTGAAACAGTAAAAGGCAATTCTTAAGGGTAGATACAAATAACAGTAAGTATCTTGAGAAAGGGAACTTTGGGGTGTCAACCATTACAGTTCCTTGTACCGTAGCGAGCCCCTTATAGGGTAACCTTCGGGAAGTCCAAGATTAACCGTAAGTCGTAGGAGTATAGAAGATGCTCAAGACTAACAAATAACACATTCACTCACACTCCGTTGTCACGGGAGTTTGGTTGGTTTGGTACCCCGAGTTGTAGGCTCGGTGGTGGTTGGTGCGGATTGATGATCCAGAGAGTTTGCGACTCAGTTTGGTTCTTGGTTGGGCAAGTTAAGCCCAGGTGGTTTATGTTGTAGTTTGTAGATAGGTAGTAGAACATGTTACATGTGCACAAGGTGGTGGGTCCTTAGTGTTGGCGGTCGTTGCACCGACGTTGATACTCGGGCTCGGCATGTGTGGAATTTGCACTTAGCCATAAAAGTCTGGTGGTCCAGCAAGTAAGAGTACGCATATGCTCCGCGGTTTTGCGTTGAGGCGTACGATAGGTCTAGGTTAGGTAGTGCATATACCAACCTAGAGGTGGGCGAGGCCCAACCCACCGCTTCCGTTTGCCACTACGGGAGTATCCTGGGAGTCTTGCTAGCTCCAAAAAGGGGAACTAAAGGTTTGTGCACACAGAGTCGTAGTGTGTGAGTTGCACTTGTGTGAACATAGAATAAACAATATACCTTGCATGTCATAGCATAATCATTGCATTTCAACCCCTATCCCTATCGTATAAGTCGGTTATGGGACTTCTTATACGATAGTGTTGGAACCATAGCTTTTGATTTGAGTTAGGATCCATCCTTTTGTTAATAAGTCATCTAATAATTTAGATCAATCTAAGTGAACATAAATTAAATATGATGCAATCGAATTGGAGAAAATTAAATAAAAAAAAATTTATTCTCGGCTTTCGGCGAACGGAGCTCGACATTTGTCGAACGATGTTAGACGAATCTATCATTTCATTAACCACTCACCAGACAGCCAGTCTCAGCGGTCAACAAATTATTCTCTGAACGCCGCTCAACAAAAAGTGGAAGAGCTCGACAAAGCCTCAGAAAGGCGCTCGACGAATCACGAAATGTGAAGAGCTCGACAAACCTTCAGAAAGGCGCTCGACAAATGTCGTTCAGCGCTCGACAAATTCTACCCAGAAGCTCGACAAATATTATTTTATTCTGCTCTCTTTCTTTATGATATTTAACTTAGCCGTCGCAGATCAATAAATATTATAGCCGTTGCAGATCAGCTTTAATGAAGAGTAACGACAGGTTATCTTCTCGAAGAGTCAAATCAATGATAGAGACTTTAGCTCTTCTCTTCTTTCCGAGAAGAGAGTTCAAATTAAGAGCAAGGGTCCTCAGATTATAAAGGGAACTTACAGAAGAGTACAAAAGAAGAGAACACACGTAGAGTAGCACACACAGATACAAAGAAAGGAAGATTTATTCTTGTATATCATTTTTCTTTTGCTAACATCTTCTTGCAGATCACATATATCCTGAGACACCAATCACAACCATTTGTTCAGGATAATCTCTGCTTAGGAAGAAAGAAGTGTTTGTACAATCAAAAGAAGAGGACTCCAGAACTGTCATCAACTCTCATCAGACAGGGGGAGCTCTTCAAACATCTTCATCAAGATCCATTCAACTTCAAACCAGGATCTACAAGAGTCTTCTTATACAGAGAAGAACAATATAATTTCTGCTTTTATTCTTACATCCTTACCCCATCCTGTACAGGGTTATAACTCCCTTCAAAAGTTAACTCTCGGTGACAGGGCACCTTAGCAAAAACTTGCAGTTTGGTTAGAGCACCTTATCAACAGCTCACCTGGTGTGAGGGCACCTTATCAACAACCTCATAGTGGATTCCTACCAGTGGGTAGAAGAGTAGATGTACCCAGTTGAGGGGAACTACTATACATCTTGTGTAATCTGGTTCTGTTTGTTTTTTACTTTACTTTTATTTCTGCTGTGCTGTGATTTTTCTTATGCATTGTTAGTGCTTGATTCTATTCCTCACCCAGCATACATATATATATATATCATTACTTTAAAGAAAAACTTAAACAAGATCTTTTAATAAGATAAATAAGAACTAGACCCCCAATTTCAATTGGTATCAAAGCAGGTTGATTTGTCACACAGGTTAACACCTGAAATCACAAAGATCACTTAGTTCTTTAATCTGTTCTAAAAAGTTTTTCTAAAATGATACAAGTAAAATTTCTGTTTTCAGATCCACCTATATTTAATTTGGATAATTTTTCTTTATGGCAAGTTAGAATTAAGTTATATATGAATGCCATAGATGAAGAAATTTACAAATCTATCTTGACAGGGCCTGTTTATGCTGGCACTGATATATCTTCTTCAAAGAAAACTACCGAAATAAAACGTGGCAATAGAGAAACTTATGTCACTGCCCGTGTTTGCAAAATGAAGCCAGATAAATTCAAAGCTGGTACTGATGATGGGCAGACTGATAAACATAAAGGACCTTCCCCATCTACAGAACCCTCCCCATCCTCAGATGCAGATGCCAAAGCCATGCAGATCTTGGCTCAGTCAGTGTCAAAAGACATTCTTCAAAAACTTGAAGACTGCACTTCTGCAAGAGGAATCTGGAACTCCCTCTCTAGGATGCTAAATAAACCTACCTCTATCTCTTCAACTAACTATATTTTTGATGCAGAACCATCAACAAATCTAAGTGAAGAAGAACATGAAGAAGAACGTAGAGCTAGAGCTTTCTGCATGATGGCCATATATGAAGGCTCATCTCAAACTCCAGATGCAGAAATCGAATCGGAAAAGCTTGAGGTAACTGAGGTAACTCCAACTTATAATTTTACCTCTACTCAAGATAAAACTAATCATAAATTAACATTTATAGAATTAATAAAATATAAAAATAAACCTTTAAAAGAGTTAACAAATATAAATTTTCTAACTCCTGAGAATAATAAACTTCAAGAAAATTTGAAATCATCAGAAGAACAGACTATTTCTCTTAAAAACAAATTTTATATGGCAAGCACAATTAATGGGAGAAATCTCAAAATGCAGGCCAAAAAGTTTGAACAACTTTCTAAAGAGAAATTAATTAATCATGATCAACAAAAATCTTCAAACTTATATTTTAATAAAATAAAAAGGCTAATATATTTTAAGAAACTTTCTAATTAATTATTAATAAGTTTCTCACCATTAAACTTCATCCCAACTCAAACAGCCAATCTAAAATTTACATGGATTGTTTCCATTATAAAAACAATGTTAAGAGAACTTTGTATTCTTACAGACTTCTCCAAGTCAGTTTGAACATTCTACTGTAGCTGCATTGATCAGTAATGATCATAGCACTGAGTGTGAGTTTCTTCTGATAAAGGGACTCTATGAGAACGAAGATGTCTGACAATGTTCTTATAATCTAAAACATTCCTTAAAATTCATTAACAGCTGTAGCAACTCATATATTAAAATCCTTCTAGAATAATAAAATTAACCAAGTGAGAGAGAAAATGAGAAGCTCAAAACCCCAAATAAAATTTAATCTCTCTAATTACAAAGGTTGCTGCAATTGAAAATTTTAATTTAGATCTTAAGAAATTAAAATCTAGGAAAGCAGAGTTGCTCAAATAATTTTAAAAGGATGAAAAATTATTAAAGCCCAAGTGAGAGAGAAAATGAGAAATTCAGAGAAACCAAGTGAGAGAGAAAAGGAGAATATAAAAATTAAAACTGTCGGCATCCTAAATCAAATAGGGGGAGACCACCAGGTCACTAGTTTTAATTTGATTAAGGATCCCAACTCAAATAGGGGGAGATTGTTGGAACCATAGCTTTTGATTTGAGTTAGGATCCATCCTTTTGTTAATAAGTCATCTAATAATTTAGATCAATCTAAGTGAACATAAATTAAATATGATGCAATCGAATCGGAGAAAATTAAATAAACAAAATATTTATTCTCGGTTTTCGGCGAACGGAGCTCGACATTTGTCGAACGATGTTAGACAAATCTGTCATTTCATTAACCACTCACCAGACAGCCAGTCTCAGCGGTCAACAAATTATTCTCTGAACGCCACTCAACAAAAAGTGGAGGAGCTCGACAAAGCTTCAGAAAGGCGCTCGACGAATCACGAAATGTGAAGAGCTCGACAAACCTTCAGAAAGGCGCTTGACAAATGTCGTTCAGCGCTCGACAAATTCTAGCCAGAAGCTTGACAAATATTATTTTATTCTGCTCTCTTTCTTTATGATATTTAACTTAGCCGTCGCAGATCAATAAATATTATAGCCGTTGCAGATCAGCTTTAATGAAGAGTAACGGCAGGTTATCTTCTCGAAGAGTCAAATCAATGATAGAGACTTTAGCTCTTCTCTTCTTCCCGAGAAGAGAATTCAAATTAAGAGCAAGGGTCCTCAGATTATAAAGGGAACTTACAGAAGAGTACAAAAGAAGAGAACACACGTAGAGTAGCACACACAGATACAAAGAAAGGAAGATCTATTCTTGTATATCATTTTTCTTTTGCTAACATCTTCTTGCAGATCACATATATCCTGAGACACCAATCACAACCATTTGCTCAGGATCATCTTTGCTTAGGAAGAAAGAAGTGTTTGTACAATCAAAAGAAGAGGACTCCAGAACTGTCATCAACTCTCATCAGACAGGGGGAGCTCTTTAAACATCTTCATCAAGATCCATTCAACTTCAAACCAGGATCTACAAGAGTCTTCTTATACAGAGAAGAACAATATAATTTCTACTTTTATTCTTACTTCCTTACCCCATCCTGTACAGGGTTATAACTCCCATCAAAAGTTAACTCCCGGTGACAGGGCACCTTAGCAAAAACCTGCAGTTTGGTTAGAGCACCTTATCAACAGCTCACCTGGTGTGAGGGCACCTTATCAACAACCTCATAGTGGATTCCTACCAGTGGGTAGAAGAGTAGATGTACCCAGTTGAGGGTAACTACTATACATCGTGTGTCATCTGGTTCTGTTTGTTTTTTACTTTACTTTTATTTCTGCTGTGCTGTGGTTTTTCTTATGCACTGTTAGTGCTTGATTCTATTCCTCACCCAGCATATATATATATATATATATATATATATATATATATATATATATCATTACTTTAAAGAAAAACTTAAACAAGATCTTTTAATAAGATAAATAAGAACTAGACCCCCCATTTCAGATAGGCCTTGCTAAACGACCCCTTGGTCTATAGGTTTGTGTGAGCATTCCTATAAATCAATGGTTACTTTTCTATTACTATTGTCTTTACTTACTGCACTTTACTTACTCATTACCTGCTCTTTCTATGCTTTATTACCTGTTTCATTTATGTATATATACTTGAGTAGTGGTAGAACTCTTCCTGTAGAATATACCCTGTCATCTGCTTTTGCTATTACCCCTTGTTTGTCCTCTGCTTCATCCTTTCCGCTCGGTGCCTAGGATTCACCAGGGGAGGGGTGGGGGATTGGCATAGTCTTTTTGACTAACGGTCGGTGGACCTTATCATTTTAGGAGACCGCGACGACGTAGCAGCACCAGAGGCCGGTGCAGATGGAGGCGCGGCAGTCTAGCACGGGAGCACCGATGACAGGATTCGTGAGTGGTTATTAGTTCTAGTTATTTTGCTTCCACGAGTGAATTTGTAGTGAGGCTTGATGTATCGGGCAGGAGCCCTTGTTATCTCCTTCCTTATTTCAGTTATATTTATGTGGACATCTCTTCGTGGATGTATTACTTTTCTATGTGATGTGGACTTGACTTTCTTTTAGCTTATTTTTCTTTGCTTCTTCGTGATCGATTTGGCCGGCAATATCGGCGTTTTGTAGTGGCGACCTTCCCGAGCGAGGGTGTCACCACAAAGCGGCGGTTCTGGGCCTAAGACCCGGTGTTTGAAAAAAAAATGGGGTCTTACCGTTTGTATGCTGCTGTATATTCAATTCTTGGTTGTGATGTAGTAATTGTTGTATTAGCCTAAAAATTGCAAGATGGAGTGGCATGTTGACTCTTGTAGTGCTCTAGTTGAGTACTCGTGTCTTGCATAGGGATTTGAGTAGAATTAGTTTTTATTTATGCTTCTAATTTATAATTAGTAGATTTGCGTAGATTTTAATTTATTTTATTCAAAATGGTGAATGTGGTTGAATCTAATGGTAGCGTGGTATTGTGTGTAAGCGAGCACGAGGTTCATGTTGCTCGAGTTGGGAGGTAGGATTACCTTTCTCGGGGGCTAAGAAATTGCCCCAAGCGACTCTCGAAGCATGGGTGCGAATGATTTGCAAGTTGAGCGTAACGTAGGCCATCTATTTGGCAAGTTTGAGCTTTGTTCTACCATTCCTATGTGCTAACCGTTGCTAGCCTATTTTGTGCCTACCCGACCTTTTGGTTCAGCTCCACCATACTTCACCAAGGCCTAAAAGCTAATCCCATTATCGCAACCAAAAATAATCCAAAAGCATTAATGAATTGTAATTTGCCAATGCGGTGCGGCGATGAGAAATTTTAGTGTTGATGTGGATTTCTTAAAAATCTCTATATGCTGAGTTTTTTTTGCGAATTTTGGGGATATAAAAAAGAGAAGGAAAAGAAAAAGAAAAAAAAAGCAAAGAGAAAGAAAAAAAAAATATCCCTAGCGTTTTAATTGAAACATCTATCTCTATCGATTGGAGTGGGCCGTGTGCACACCCGGTTTCAAAGTCAAGTCTGGGGGTGTGTTACACGTGTATCATTGGGGCTGCTATGATTTAGCACTTTTGGATTGCGATTAGCCATCATGTTTATCTTTGCATTCCAAACCGTAACCTAAGCCTCGTGTATACCTAAAGTCCTATCGATTCATCTTGTGAGTTCACGAGCGCCGTGAAGAGAGTGTGACAGGGCGAGCTTATGGCTCTCGACGTTGATGGATTTCAACGGAGTTAATTCTGAGTTCCGGTCTTGGGTAACACTCCCCTTCGCGATTTGCTTACTTTCGTATTACGCGTGACCACAAGATTCACCAATATTCCATTTTTGAGTAAAAAAAAAAATTCTTTTTACACATTTACACTTTTATAAATTAGCTAGCATATGTAGAAACTTCTTCTAATGAACTTCTATGTACACAAGTATGCAACTTCGCATTCTATTCCATCTTTGCAATTTTTTGGCTAGCTATGTTTTTCCTACTCCGCCGGATTTGTTTGCTCGGGACGCGCAAACAGGTAAGTCTGGGCGTGTGATGAGTCCCATTTATATACACTTTTTTGGACTCATCTGGGCTAGTTTTCAGGCATTTGCACTTCACTTTTACTTCATTATCGCTTAAACTTCACTTGAACACATTTCTTCACAAAGTGCACTCTTTGGGCTCATTTTGGTGTGCAATCGTGCGCTATGTTGTTGGGGGTAAGCACATGGTGCTCCCCAACCCTTTTTTATGTATTTGGATTGAGCTGGAAGGGTATTCCCAGCTGTCTGATTGATGTTTGGTGCTGTGCAGGTGGGTAGATCATCAATTATGCCCAGTTTTCATGTCTGCATGAATCGCACGGTCGTGCGTTTTCTTGACGCACGGTCGGCTGTGATCGTGCGCGTTCATTCACGGCCCAAAACAGCATTCTGAATTTGGTCGTGCATTTTTACGCACGGTCGTGCGTTTGGTCGTGCATGAACAAATTCTGCACCTGTCTATAAATAGCTGCTCCGCGAAAACAGTCAGAACTTCTTCATTTTTAGGTCTTTTCCAGCGCCGTTTTTTGCGTTTTTTCGTTCTAAGCCTCCTCTCTTCATCTAGGGACTTCAAGGAAGAGATTGGATCTTACTTTCATCATCAAGGAAGGTTTGAAGAGCATTGGACATCACCGGGTCGTGACACGAAGAAGACGGGCCATTGGGAGGAAGTGGCAACCCTCCTTTACCCCGGACGCAGTTGAGGACCGAGCTTGGACGCGGATTGACAACCCAGCGATTCCAACCGTGAATCCCAGCAAGGCTTCGGAGTCGGTCGAATCTCTTACTCTCTATTCTTTCGAAATGATGTTTGTGTGCTAAACTCTATATTTTGTGGATGAAGAGCATGATAAAAATCTAGATATGTAACGTTTATTTCATCTTTATGAAATTCCTTTTGATTTATTTATGTGTATGACGTGCGTTATTGTCATTCATTTTATCGATTTCATTCCGTGAGCCTACTCTTCCATCCGCCAAGCTAAGCGGTGCTAACGGCCCGTGTAATCCACCCCGACTCCGTCGGTGCGAACCATTCCATCCGCAAGCCTTCTCGTCCATCCGCCCTTGCGAAGTAGTGCGTTCAAGGCCTACGTAGTTTCCATCTCGCCTAGCGAAGCAGTGCGCTCAAGGCCTGCATAGGAGTAGTTTAAGTTGCTTTCCTTTATTTTCCAAAACCAAATCATTCCCCTCCGCGTTACATCCGACTAAAGGACTTCAATCTTAAGTCCTTCCTCAATAGTAAACTCCACCTTACTGTGTTCCTTCGAGATCGATACTTGGGGATTCACTCCCACATTTTATATTACTTGAACGATCGGTACACTGCTGTTTCGTGCCGCAGTCTAGCTACCGCCTATAGCGGTGTGCTAAGATTTGCGCATCAGTGCAGGGCCCGTCATTCATAACGAGAACTGTTTGCGGTCAGCAGGTTGCAGTCTCCTTCCTTGGTGATTCCCAGCGGCTTGAATAAATAGTTCGACAGCGGTCTGTCTGCGAACTGGTTTATGTTTGTTCTTGTGCTGTTCGCAGCGAGCTCAGCGATCAGGCGACCTTCAGCGGTTAGTCGATCTGAGTTGCGGTCTGGCGACAGCTTCAGTTCTTCGTTCAATAAAGCTTCAGTTCGTGCGGTCTGAGGTGGCGGTCTTGCAGTGCAGACGGTCTGTCTGTTTTCCGTTCACGCGGTCTCAGGACAAGCCGGGCGATCTCTGGAGTTGTGCGGTTTGTGCAGTCTTTGCTTGTCAAACTGCCAGTTTTGCTTTTTGGTGTTTTGTTTTTCTCTCCTTCGTGATTCTTATGAATCATGTCTCGCCATGTATACCTCGCGCTGTAAATCAAGTTTGTGATTCAATAAAGTTTCTTGTGTTGCTGTGTGGCATTGTGGTTGTTTGACTATAACTCAGTTGATGCAACTCCTGCTTACTCCTAAACGATTCAAAATCAAAAATTTTAACAGTGTGCTCTTGTATTGGACAACTTCTTCCTTTTCAGGAGCTAAGGTTTCTGGCAGAGAGAAGGTTTGAATACCTTCTGGATTTGGAGCATCATTATTGTCATCAACAATATCTACATCATCATGTTCATCATCACTAATCTGGTAAACTGGAACATCAACCTCATCATCATCATCAACCTCTCTATCTCCCTGGTAGGAATTGCAAGTATCTTCTCTGAATAGTGTTCAGGGATCAGATTAAGCCTCTTCTCAATACTTGATACACAAGTATCAAAGTGACTCTGCATGCTTGGAGGAGCTGATATGGCTGAAGTGGTTCTTTCTGAATTGACAATTCTGGGGACTTTGAAATTTCCCCTTCAATTGATGGAACTGCTGGGTCTGGCAGTGGAGATTTCTCTGTCTGAAGTGGTGGAATAGCTTGAGGAGAAGATACCCTAACTGGAGAGGGTTCCATCCTTTCTTCTTCATCTGCTACTTCATCCTCAACAGGTCTCTTCAAGCTGGCCTAACAATCACTCTTTCCCATCTGTCCATGATGGAAGAGTCTATTTTCTTGAAGTGGTGAATAGAGCAACCATTCCTCATATCGAACTGGTTTTCATCCAATTGATTGAGATAGAGAATTATGATTCTCCCAAAGTTGGGAACCATCAGACTTGCTTTGATCTTTTCAAATAAGACGAGACCCCAATCCACACTTTCCAAGTAGATTACAGCTGCTAATAAATTGAACATATCATTAGATAGGTAGTCGTGTGAACCTACCTTGCATAATAATACCTTGCCCAAAATGTCTGAAATGAGCTTCCCTTCTCCAATCATATGCTTTCTCCTTACGGAAGTTGTTCCTCTTGGAAAACCACAGAACAGTAATGCTCTTTGATGATTATCCTCAAATAGACAGTCCTGTTCTTCGACGGCTGGCAATCTTAGAAGTCTTGTCAACCTCGACGGATTCATCTTGATTACTCTATCTTTAACCCTTGATTTGATCACCTCCCCACTGTGTCTAACCTTGTCATTGTTGAAAAAAATCGAGTACATCTCTTTCAAGGACTCGGCATGGATGTTCTAGAATGAACGACATCCCGACTTCTTCCAAGCATAGAACGATGTTACGAAACTCATCGGAGGCGTTAGCAAGTTCCGTGCGGACCAACTCTCCCCCTACCTGAAGCAGACCAGAGCACTTGCGAGACATTGTTGCTTGTCGATGGAGAAAGGCAGCGAGGAAGACGAATCGACGGGAGACGGAGGGTTTCAGCGAGGAAGTGGTGTGACTTTTGAAATCCAAAAAATCTTATATATATATATATTAAGTTTTGAAGTTAGTGAAGCGTACCTTTTTGGGTGAAAAGACTCTTCGGATCCAATAATGATGAAATTTGATTTAATAGTCTGGAATAAGGTCATTTGACGGAAATATATAATGCAGAGTTGTGATTCGTCGAATTGATTCAACGAAGAGAGATTTTTCGTCGAGAGGTATTGGTTATTCGACAAATTCGCTGAAATAACTCGTGAAATTTCCTTGGTTTCTTGAGTAAAACCGATTTTATGATTTTGGTCTTGATCCTTTTGCCTTTTCTTCAAGATTCCTTCTTCAGTATACCAAGTTCTAGTTTGAGGTAGTTGAACTTGGTTTCATCAAGCGGCTTTGTGAAAATGTCAGCAACTTGTCTATCCGTCGGGACATAACAGAGGTTGATGTTCTTGTTCTCCACATGCTCTCGGATGAAGTGATAACGTATCTCTATGTGCTTTGTCCGGCTATGAGAGACTGGATTATTGGCAATTGCAATGGCACTTGATGAATCACAGAACATTGGAATCTCCTTCAACTTCAAGTTGTGGTCTTCAAGTTGATTCCTGATCCACAAAAGTTGCGCACAACAACTACCTGCAGAGATATACTCCGATTCAATAGTTGAAATTGCTACACAGTTATGTTTCTTGCTACTCCAAGAGACAAGCCGTCTTCCTAGGAATTGGCATGTTCCCAAAGTGCTTTTTCTGTCATCCCTGCTTCCTGCAAAATCAGCATTTGAAAATCCCGTTAGATCGAAGTCTGTTGGGAAAAAACTCCTTTGATTTAACTTAGCAAATTATCTAAAAGTGATTTTATCTCTTAGGTTGAATTACCCATTGTATAGTGAGGGTAATGTGGTCATTAGATGTTTTAGGATATCACTCTCAACTTAGGGTGACAAGACAAGTTCAAGACAAACATTATTTGGGTTCTGTTATATTTTGTGTCGAATAGAAATTAACGCAACATCGAATGGATGTCATCGCTACTTAGACTAGCAGTCCAAGCAACTCAACCCTCTATCAAAGTAATTCAAATCGACACTACGTCAAAAGGATAACGACATAGAGACCATGGTCATGTCGAAGTATTATGAGAAGTCGATGCAGCTTCTACTTCAACTCAACACAGAAGGAAGTTTTTGTCGAAGCCATCTAAAGTCGACGCAACGTCAACTACATTTCGACACAGATAATGAGGTTCTGAGTCAAGCCTTTAACTCGACGGTTACGTTGATAAGGTTTCGAGGCAACATCGACAAGCAGAGTTCAATCAAAGAAAGAATGAATTTGAAGCTGCTCTTACATAAACTCGAAGGTGCGGCGATAAGAGAGAAAGAGAACTCGACGCTACATTGAATACAGTCTGAAAAAGGAAACATTTTCAGCTGTCATTTAGGATCTCTCTCTCTCTCTCTCATGGCCCACAGTGCTCAAGACCGTTATCCAATGGATTAATTATTACCTCAAATGGAAAGGAGCATTCAAGAAGACAGAAAAGGTTTCTTGGAAAGGGACATTAGAGTTGGTGGACGGTTTGAGAATTAAAAGAGGAAAGGAAGAGCTATTGTCCAATGATTTGCCTTTTCAGGACATTCCAGAAGAGGAAAAGAATTCAAACCAAATAGAAGGACAATAAATAAGAAGATTGCAGAGAGAAACATAGAGCATTCATTACAATTTCTAACGACTGTCATCTAGGGTTCCTCATTCTTCTTCTTCTTCCTCTTGGAACCCTAATAGAGAAAATACAGTGAAAACAAGAACTGCTCTCTCTCCCTTAGAACAGAACAACTAAAGGCTGCTCTTCATCAATATCACATAGCAACCAGATTTTAATCAGAAGGAATAGAAAGGATCTGATAATCATAGCTCCTGTAAATCATCACAATCATAAGCAGGAGTTCATCATCAGCAGATCCAGTGAAAGAATATAGAAGTTGATCTTGAGACAGTCTTCAAAAGAATTGTGAGAACAGAATTCTTCTTCCTCCTCCTTCTTCTTTCTCCTTCTCATTCTCAACTGTAGAAGAGTTTTTAGAATCCATCTTTCAAAGGATTCAGTTGTTCAAGATCTCCTTATCAAAAGATCTGTGGTTCAAGATCGCCTTATCAAAAGATCTGTGGTTCAAGATCTCCTTATCAATATATCTGTAGTTCAAGAGTATCCTTATCAAAAGACCCATGCACAGGTACGTGGTGCATTCCCACCAGGTGGTAGAAGAGAGGACTACCCACATTTAGGGGAACCTCTATAAAATCTCTTGTGTTTGTGTTGTGCTTTTCCGTGCTGTCCCAATTCTTTTCTTTAGTATTTTATTTCCTGCACTATATTATTCTGCGTGTGATTTTGTTTGAGCATAATTCCTAAGTTTGTTTTATTGTATACACAGTTAGGATAGAAATATTTTAAATCTCTATTCACCCCCCTCTAGAGGATTCTTAGAGACATACTGTGCACTTTTAATTGATATCAGAGGGAGGTTGATCATTAAAAGGTTAACACCTTGATCAAAAAGACCTCCTACTCTTATCTCTTTATTTCAAATACATTTTATTAAGAAAATGAGTTCTAAGGATTATGCCTCAATAAGACCTCCAGTGTTTAGCTTGAATAAGTTCACACTCTGGAAGGCTTAAATAAAACTCAATATGAATTCCATTGATTAAGACATCTATAATGTCATTCTCACATGTCTCCCTGCTCAAGTCAGACAAAAGGTAGGACAATCCTCAACAACAGAGTCTGTCCCAAGAAGTGAGTGGACAGAAGCTGAGAAGAAAGTCAAGGCATGTAAAGCCAAAGATATGAACATTCTAGTTTCAACAATGTCAGATAACATTTTCCAGAAAGTTGCTGAATGCCAATCAACAAAAGATATCTGGGATTCTCACACCAGAATGGTGGAAGGAAGCTCAGATGAAAGAAAGGATAGAAGGTCCCTTCTCATATCCCAGTATGAGAACTATCAAAAAAAAGCTGAAGAATTTGTTGTTGATATGTATGAAAGATTCATCATTATCATTAATGAGCTTAGAGTCTTGGACAAGGAGATATCCCTGACTGAAATTAATGATAAAATCCTCATGTGCTTCCCCAGCTCATGGGATTCAAGGATCTGGGCAATCATAGAGTCCAGGTGCCACAGAGAAATCTCTACTAAAGCTTTGCTAGGAAAGCTTAAGTCATATGAGATGCTTCTGAAGAACATGGCTGAATCAGAAGAAAGAGAGAAAACTCCAGCTCCTATCCAAAGGAGCCTTGCTCTGAAAGCTTTTGAAGGAGAGCCATCCACTCCTGAAGATGAGATGTTCAGTCTCTTGTCTAGGAGATTCAAAAGATGGGTTAAGACAGAAGACTCAAGGAGAAGAGATAGGGGCTCAAGTCACAGATTTGATAAAACTCCAAAGAAGGAGATTATCTACTTCTCCTTCAACAAACCAGGACAAATTGCTCCTGAGTGCCAACAGGAATAAAGGGACAAAAGCAACATCAAGGATGAAAAGAAGAAGAAGAAGTTTGTCAAAGGGAAAGACAAGAAGAAAGCCAAGGGTTTTATTGCTGAAACCTGGAGTGACAGTGAAGCTGAGTTAAGCTCCTCATCATCTGAAAGTGATGATGAAGCAGAAGCAGAACCAGCATGCATGATTGCACTGGGGATGTCATCAGATGATGGAGAAGAGCAGGTAACTATGTTTGATGATTTTAAAACCTGCTTCAAAGATTTCTGTAATGACTTTATCAAAATCAAAAAAGAATTAGAAGCAGATAGAGAAGAGTTAGAAAACTTTAAGAAAGATGAACTATATTCAGCAAATAACAACCTAAGAAATGAGATTAAGGACAATGAATTAGAGTTAATAGAAATAAGGAATGAAAACATAAAACTAAAAGAAGAGTTAGCAAAGTCAAAAGCCTTTGAGGACTCCCTCAATGGGAGGAGTCAAACTCTCAGAGACAACACAGATAAACTCTCCATGAGATTCAATCACCTAGGGTTAGGAGAAGAGTCATCCACTAGCACAAAAAATCTTAAGAAACCTGCCTTCAAAAATCCAGTTAGCTTCATTAGACCTAGTGACTATGAATCATGTGAGGATAGTGCAAAAACTAAGGGCTAGGAAGTTAATAGACCAAAGAAAACAACTAGAGTTAATAAAACTAATCTCAACAAAGAAAAAAAATCTCAAGAGAAGAATAATGTAGAAAAACTAAACATTCAAAAGGTAAAAGCAAAACCTAGGATAATAAGACATTTTGTTGATCTCTTATATTTAGATACATTCTATACTCATTTCAAGTATCAAAATAATAGGTTTGGGAAACTCATTCCTTATCATCCAAAAGGATATCATGAAAGGCCCTTCTATTCTTTCATTGAACCCTATAATGTTAAAAGCAAAGGGCCCAAGGTAACCTGGGTCCCTTCTAATGTTTGAACTACTTATGCAGAATTTGGTAGGGTCCCTCTCAGAAGAAAATGGAATGGGAAGGAAGTTGTAGGTCTTGAATAAGGAACACAATTCATACAAGGGAGTGATTTCTGCCTTGATTCTTCCTTACCATTCATAAATTTAATATCATAAACTTATTTTCCAATAATCAAAATTGCTGGGAAAACAACAATAATTTTCTAAGAAAATGGATCTATTCTTTCAGAAATGCGTCGAATAAAAGTCAACGCATCATCGAACTCTACTCGACGTTAGCATCAAGAGACACTCAGAGTGGATAATTCGAATAGATCACGACACAACGTCAAGTTCATATCGACGTATGCTTTGTCTTATTGGTCGCCGACAAAGTCGAGGTTGCATCGATTAAAAATTGATGTAACGTTAACAGGACTTCGTCGACTTAAGGATTGTTGAACAATCCCCATGTTACGTCGAATATTATTCGACGCAAAATTGATATAAACCGCGCGCGCTGTAGTGCTTCTAGAAGCATTCTCGACTTATTTTTACGCGCCAAATTCTAATCTTTATCAACGGTGCGTCGACCTAAACCCTAAGTTGCGATGAATCGTCTTCTTTTAAGCAACTTCAGTGTCGAGTTCATTACGCTTTCAAATTTTCCTCTCTTTACTTTCTTGCTCTCCTCTTCTCCAGTTCTCTTGCACTTTCCTCCCTTTTCCCTCTCATTTTTCTTTTTGATTGCAGGTGATAACAATCAGATGGCTCCACCAAAAGTGAACTCCAGTTTCGATATGGACATCGAATCTTTTAGTGTTGTTGCCGACAGCTTTAAAGCCATTTTTGGCTTCTTCCAGGATGCTTGTCTGACCAAACTGATATCTACTGGAAGTAAGATACTTGATATAGAGTTGAATGAGTTCAAAGAGACTGTGCAGATAGGGGATGATGGATCCCTCAGTGGAAAAATCTCTGAAACAGATATATACATCACAGAGGAAACTCTAAATCAGACTTTTTATCTAGCCACTGGAAATGAGTCAGATGAGTTAGCAGGGGATGAGATCAAGGAGGCTCTCAAGATTATGAAGTTCAAGAAGGACAAGCCGATCAATCTGATGAAGATTGATCTTGGGGAAGAATATAGGTTCCTTACAGACATAGTAGGAAAGGTGCTGCTATGTATGATTTCAGTACATGATGCTGTTCCAAAGCAACAACTTCAAATTATGGGAGCTTTAGTTCTTAAGAAAAGGATGAATTGGGGGAAATGCCTCCTAAGGATGATTAGGCACAATTATGCCCACAAAGAAAATACCTACATGAGGATAATAAGTCAGGTGTTGCTTCACCACTATCCTGGTGTGTGTAAGTCAAAATGAGTACCTATTCCTCCTAGAAAGAGAATAAATATAGGAATATTCTCAAAATGGACCAGGCAGATATTGAAACCTAGTCAAGCTCCAGCCTCACCTCCTCCCTCTCCTCTTCCTCAAGATTCAGAGAGGCATATACTAGATCCTCCATGGGATAATATTCCTCCTCCTCCCTCTTCAACTCCACTGGACACAGTTCCAGATTTCCCTCAGGATGATGCCCCAGCTCAACCATCTCCTCAGCAACATCAACTACAACAACATCATCAAATCCCTTAATCTATTCCATCTACTTCAGTCCAAGAGCCATAACCTTACATTCCTCATCAACAACCATCCACTATTGCCCCAGACTCTCAGTTTGCTCCACGACCACCACCTCCAATCCATAGTTCACCTGAAACTTACCATGCACTCTCCCCTATCCAAGAAGATTTCCCACCATTACCTCCTCCATCTATCTCTCATATCCCTCCAATTGACCTTGAGCAGGTCATCTCTAAGTTAGTTGGTCTTGCCTCCTCTACATTTGCATATCTAATGGCCTCTCAAGAAAGATTGTTTGACATGAAGTTTTCCCATATGGAGGCTGAATTATTAGATTCTAAAAGATCCCCCTAGAGCCTCAAGGACTTTTTGTCTTTCTCCATGGTCACAAAAGAGTTCTTAACCTCTCTAGCAAGCAAGTTTAAGAAGGGGGGGCATTCTGAAGGAAGAAAGGCCTGTCCTAGAGGTGGGTGGCCAGACCGATGACTCTCCTGCTCCTGACAAAGTTACCACCTTCCAAGGTGCACAGGTCTAAGGAGAGCCTACAACAACAACAACAACATAACCCATATAGTCCCCAATCATTGGGGGTATGGGCGGGGGAAGATTGGAAACAGACCTAACCTTTGGCACTATGCACAAAGTGGCTTCTCTCAGAGGAGAAAGACCTAACCTTTGACAATAAATGCACAAAGTGGCTGCTCACAGAGTACCACTGAAATAGTGGCTCCCTATACCGTCGCGTTTGCTGCGGAATCATGCCCTCAAATCAAAGCCAAAGACATCAGAGAGGGCAGACCCAAGAATCCATTTTGATTTATGTGCACATAACCATGCTTCCTTCATTCAGCATCCAGAGCATTGGTGAAGCACAATTTCTAGGGGGAGCTTGCACCAAAAAATTAGAATGAGGAGCAAATAGCTCCAGTAAATCAGGTGGAGCACCTAGATACTCAGGGGGAGCTCCCAGATACTCAGGGGGAGCCTGCTTCATATGTCCAAAGGAACTTGCAAGATGAAATGGATGCAGCTGTGGTCCAGGGGGAAATCCAAGAGGATATTCTGAATAAAGTAGCTCAGATTGCTCAGGAAGCTGCTCAGGAGGCTGAAGTAAATGAACAATCTCAGGGGGAGTTTCTCAAGGACAATATTGCAGAAGAAGCAACAATGTCCCTTGAAGATGATGAACCTCTGCATCTTGCTCCAAGGAAGGTTGTTCCAAAAGTGTTTTCAAGGAAAAGAAGAACTCCTGAGAAGGAGCAATGAAGCTTAGGTATTATGTAAATCTTTATACTTCCTGGAATGAAATAGCTGTGGAGGTCTATATAATTTCTTGACAATTGAATGAAATAGCTTGTGATTTTAGTCTGTCATTTTCTTATGTCTATGTTGTCTTGTCTGGATTTTTTTTGTTTATGTAAAAGGAATGTGCAAAATAACTTTAATCAATCTGTAAAATTTGTTAAGAAAATAGGGGGAGATTGTTGGAAAAAAACTCATTTGATTTAGCTTAACAAAGTATCTAAAAAGTGATTTTATCTCTTAGGTTGAATTACCTATTGTATAGTGCAGGTAATGTGGTCATTAGATGTCTTAGGATATCAATCTCAACTTAGGGTGATAAGACAAGTTCAAGACAAGCAGTATTTGGGTTAAATTATATTTTGTGTTGAATAGAAATCAACGCGGCATCGAATGGATGTCGACGCTACTTAGACTAGCAGTCCAAGCAACCGAAACCTCTGTCAAAGTAATTCAAGTCGACACTACGTCGAAAGGATATCGACGTAAAGGCCATGGTCATGTCGAAGTATTATGAGAAGTTGACGCAACTTCTACTTCAACTCAACACAGAAGGAAGTTTTTGTCGAAGCCATCTAAAGTTGACACAAAGTCAACTACATTTCGACGCAGATAATGAAGTTCTGAGTCAAGCTTTCAACTCGACGGTTACGTCGATAAGGCCTCGATGCAACGTCGACAAGCAGAGTTCAATCAGAGCAAGAATGAATTCGAAGATGCTCTTACATAAACTCGAAGGTGCATCGATAAGAGAGAAAGAGAACTTGACGCTGCATCAGAAATAGTCTGAAAAAGGAAACCTTTTCAGCTGTCATTTTGGATCTCTCTCTCATGGCCCACAATGCTCAAGACCGCTCTCCAACGGTTTAATTATTGCCTTAAATGGGAAGGAGCATTCAAGAAGACAGAAAAGGTTTCTTGGAAAGGGACATTACAGTTGGTGGACGGGTCGAGAATTAAAAGGGGAAAGGAAGAGCAATTGTCCAATGATTTGCCTTTTCAGGACATTCCATAGAGGAAAAGAATACAAACCAAATAGAGGGACAATGAATGAGAAGATTGCAGAGAGAAACATAGAGCATTCATTACATTTTTTAACGGCTATCATCTAGGGTTTCCTCCTCCATCTTCTTCCTCCTGGAACCCTAATAGAGAAAAATACACTGAAAAACAAGAACTGCTCTCTCACCCTTAGAACTGAACAACTGAAGGCTGCTCTTCATCAATATCACATAGCAGCCAGATTTCATTCAGAAGGAATGGAAAGGATCTGACAATCATAGCTCCTTCAAATCATCACAATCATAAGCAGGAGTTCATCATCAGCAGATCCACTGAATGAATATAGAAGTTGATCTTGAGACAGTCTTCAAAAGAATTATGAGAACATAATTCTTCTTCTTCCTCCTCCTTCTTCTTTCTCCTTCTCATTCTCAACTGTAAAAGAGTTTTTAGAATCCCTCTTTCAAAGGATTCAGTGGTTCAAGATCTCCTTATCAAAAGATATGTGGTTGAAGATCTCCTTATCAAAAGATCTATGGTTCAAGATCTCCTTATCAATAGATCTTTGGTTCAAGAGTCTCCTTATCAAAAGACCCAGGCATAGCTGGTGCATTCCTACCAGGTGGTAGAAGAGAGGACTACCCACATTTAGGGGAACCTCTATAAAATCTCGTGTGTTTGTATTGTGCTTTCCTGGGCTGTCCCAATTCTTTTCTTCAGCATTTTATTTCCTGCACTATATTATTCTGCCTGTGATTTTGTTTGAGCATAATTCCTTAGTTTATTTTATTGTATACACAGTTAGGATAGAAATAATTTAAATCTCTATTCACCCCCCTCTAGAGGATTCTCAGAGGCACACTGTGCACTTTTAAAGTCATTACTTCTTGGGTACCATAAGCCAAGATTTGGTGTGCCTTTAAGATATCTCAAAATCCACTTTGCAGCGACATAGTGAGATTCCTTAGAGTTCACCTAAAACCTAGCACTAATACATGTTGAAAACATTATGTCTGGTTTACAGGTAGTAAGGTATAGCAAGGATCCAATTATGCTTCTGTATTTGGTTTCATCAAAAGGTTTCCCTTTCTCATCCTTGTCTAGAGTCATATTTTAACCCATTGGAGCCCTCATTGAGGTTGCGTTCCCCATTCCGAATTTCTTAATTAACTCTTTGGTAAACTTTGTTTGAGAGATGAAGATTCCATCTTCAGATTGTTTCACCTGAAGTCCTAAGAAATACTTCAGCTCACCCATACTACTCATTTCAAATTTCCCTTGAATTAAGTTAGAGAACTTTTTGCGAAGGTTATCATCCGTAGATCCAAAAATTATGTCATTGACATAGATTTGCACTAGCAAAATCTTAACTTTTACTTCCCTAAGAAATAATGTCTTATCTATCTTTCCTCTTGTGAATTTGTTCTCAAGAAGAAAGCTAGAAAGGGTCTTATAGCAAGATCGGGGTGCTTATTTTAGACCATATAATGCTTTACGTAAAAGTAAACATAGTCATGGAGGGAGGAATGAACAAAATCTGGGGGTTGTTCTATGTATACTTCTTCCTTTAAATTACCATTAAGGAAGCCTGACTTCATGTCCATTTCATAGACCTTAAATCCTTTGTGAGCCGCATACGCTAGAAATAACATGATCGCTTCGAGCCTTGCCACTGGAGCATAAGTTTGATCGAAGTCAATCCCTTCTTCTTGTTGGTAACCTTGGGCAACAAGTCTGGCTTTGTTCTTGATGATTACCCTGTATTCGTCCAACTTGTTTCTGTAAACCCATTTTGTTCCGATAACATTCTGACCTTTGGGTTTTGGCACCAGCTTCCAAACTTTGCATCGTTTGAACTGATTGAGCTCCTCTTGCATTGCAATGATCCACGAAGCATCCTCTTTGGCTTCATCAAATTCGTTGGTTCAACCTGCAAAAGAAAACTCAAATGCAAAACGTGATTAGTTGTTCCTCTTCTTGTCCTTACTCCAACACTGATTTCTCCGATGATTTGATCAATCAAATGATCTCTTTGTTGTCTAATCACTAGATTTCTTGCATCTACATTGATACCAGGTACTTCTGCTTGAGGTACATCTTCAACTTCTTGAAGTTCTTCTTCTTTAGGAGTGATTTGATCACTAACAGAAACTGTCCCTGGAGCCTCCTCCTTGATGACATCTTCTAAGTTCAGTTCTCTTAGTTTCATCATGGCATCTGCATCTTCAACAAAAACACTAGAAGAGTTGTTGTGAAGCATACTCGTCTCATAAAAAAAAACATTTATTGATTCTTCTACAACCAGTGTTTTCTTGTTGAAAATCCTATATGCCTTACTATGGCTACTATATCCTACGAAAATACCTTCAAAACATTTTTCACTAAACTTAGTTTTGCAGTACTTCCTGTTGTTAAGAACGAAGCATTTGCTGCCAAAAATTCTAAAATAAGATATAGTTGGTTTCCTGTCCTTTAGAAGTTCATAAGGTATCTTATGATGATTCTTGTTGATTAATGCTCTATTTTGCACGTGACAAGCAGTGTTGATGGCTTCTGCCCAGAAGAATTCTGGAAGAGAAGAATCATTTAACATTGTCCTGCTTGCCTCTATGAGTTTTCTATTCTTTCTCTCGGTGATGCAGGCCCATGGTTCGGACAATTAGCACGTCAAATTAAAATTATGCGCAAACATTCATATTCCAAAACAGAGAAAATCATGACTAAGATTGTGATTTAAAATAAAGTCCCAAACCAATTCCCGAAATTGATTAATACGAGGGTATACCAAATCACTTGAACTCGAGGAGAAATCAAAGGTGACGAACCCGATTTTTTCTAGTGTTCACGAGATCTACCCGATCCAATTTATACGACAAAATTCGGAAAATTAATGCTTGAAATTTAGATTTAAATTAAGCACGATTTCAATATAAACCAGGACTAAACACTAGCCTTCTGTTTCCACCAAATCTCACAATATTCTAGAAAGAATCACACGAGATATGGTATAGAAAATCGTTACCCAAAATCCCAAGAGAATTCCGTCCACGAGATGGGTGGAGGACGCGCACGACGACGGTGGTCGATTATATTCCTCGCGACTCCACGGTTTCGCGCCGGTCGGTGAAAACACAAGCCGACTTCCTTTGTAAAAACCCTAGAAGAGGGAGTTCCTTGAAAATCCTATATATAGGGAAGGAGAGAGAATAGTTGGTGGCCGAAATATTTCTCAAAGGAGAAGAGGGGCGGCGGGTTGAAGATGGCCGAACACCACGGGGGGGGGGGGGGGGGGGGGGGGGGGGGGGGGGGGGGGGGGGGGGGGGGGGGGGGGGGGGGGGGGGGGGGGAGGAGGGCGGCGACTAAGAGATGACTGACCAAGGAAGGAAAGGAGGCTAGCCTATTTCGGCTATTGAGATGAGAAGGAAAGAGAGAGGATGAGGGAGGCCGAGAGAAATAGAGAGGGAGGGGGAGAAGGTGGTCGGCGGCCAAGAAGAGGAAGAGGAAGAGGGATGGCCGAAATTTGCCTGGGGGGCGGGAGGAAAAATCACAATTGATTTTTAGGTTTTCAAATTCTTATTCTTCTTCTTTGAAATCAACAACAAGCAAGGCAATATATAGTCTTACACCACTCAATCTCCTCCATACAAAATTTAGAATAAAATAAAAATAATACCAAAAGTTAACTGCATGAAAATAGAAACAAATATTATGATGGTTATATGCAGGCATCATAATAAAAATAAAATTGCTTTAAATACAACATGCTTAAATTGAAATTGCTAAAAATAGAAATTGTTTGAAATGATAAGTAATAAAATATATAATTATAATTATTTAATTTATAATTATATGTTTTATTTAAAATGGTGACGGCGGACGTCGTGCAAAATGTGTAGCGGCGTTGGCGAAGAACGTCGCGGCGTTGGCGAAGAACGTCGCGGCGAAGGCGAAGAAACGACGTGTCTTTGAACTTGCGGCAACGACCGTCCCAATCCACGAACTCACTATGTCGGGGATCAACGGCCGCATCAGCAATGTCGCCATCAATCCTCCCCCACTCGAAATTACTCATCTCCGATGAGTGGCCCGTGAGGGGAAAACAGTCAGAGGCAGCAGCAACAAGGGGCAAATCTGGCCCCGCAATACATGTCATAGTAGTATGAATATCCATCAGCACGGCGAACCTGTCAGGCATAGAAAAAACAAGACTTTCGAGGAAACTCGAAAGGGTTTCAAGCAGAAGAAATAAAACTTGAATCTTACCATCCAGTTCAAGAGCCGTGGAGTCAACGTGGGAAATAAACACGGCATGACTATCACTCCTCAACCCAAGAGAATATGTAGTGGGAGGAAGAAACGACGGAGAAAGCCACTCAGGTGGAACAAAGACGTACAGTAAAAAGTCCGGAAACTTGAAATAAAGTGAAACACCCTGTGCTTTATAAAAATCTGAAATAAAAGTGTTAAATCCGACGTGATACATGAGGACTGAACCCATGTGCTACATGCCTTGACCCAACTGCGGAGGATAAGGGGACTAAGTCAGGTGGCACGGGAGCCTTATAATCAAAAATGATTTGAAAGGATTCCAACTTTGTAGCTATAATTTTATATTTTAAATACTCTCGCTTGGCATGAAGATATGCCAAGGAGAACCGCTCATCAAAAATAATAGAGTTGATCACTCCGGGATTTGCAAGGATGTGCGAGCGACACAACTCAAGAGGCCTCTCTATAGTCATTAACGTGGGGAAATGAGGGTCATCAAAAGGCGGTGGGTAAATGCGTGCAAACGGGTGTGGTATATAGGTATGTTTAAGTGACACCACATCCAGAGGCACAATGGGCAAGGACTCAGAATCGGTCGTAGTCGAGGTCAAAAACGTAGGCGGACACGCAGAAAATTGAATAGTCAAATGTGATACGTAGTCAGATCTACGTGGTGCGGTGAACAGATCATAAACTAATGCGCTCAACCTATTAATATCTATACGTAGGGACAACGCTTTTGTAGAAACTAAAAGAGTGGACGTGTCACACAAACTCAGACATGGACTACCGATTCCACGTCCTAGAAATTCAGCTAACGTGGTCAAATAATCTGGAGGAAGGGTCGGCAAAATCAAGCCCGGGATAATATCCGAATCAGTATAAATTTCACCTAACGGTGATATCGTCAAAGAACTCTCATCCGGGTGTACCACAAAAGAATCGTCCAAACATACCCTTTCCTCAAATGGTAAATCATCCACCATAACTCTAGGGACATCCGCACTCTCAGGCTCCTCAGATAACTCAGATTTAATCCTAGTGGGTGCGGTCGTAGACTCTATCATGATGGGGATCGTAGCCCGGAGAGGGCACTCAATACTAGGGTGACTAGACACCATGCTAGTAGTGAAAGTAATAGGTATTGAAATACTCTCACAGATCAGAATATCATCGTCCCAAATATCGTCTTCTAAATCACTACGGGTTCCCTCACTGGCAGAATCATCAGACTCGTCGGGCACCATCGTACGTGACGGGAGACTC
The DNA here is from genome assembly GCA_033032865.1 of Dactylorhiza incarnata. Classification (NCBI taxonomy): domain Eukaryota; kingdom Viridiplantae; phylum Streptophyta; class Magnoliopsida; order Asparagales; family Orchidaceae; genus Dactylorhiza; species Dactylorhiza incarnata. Next base: position 18,704,648 of record JAWHQI010000018.1, read on the forward strand.
TCACCTAGCTGGTCAACTTCCGAATCCAGAGATACTATATCCACATCGGAATCCTCAGATATATCAGTCACTATCTCAAGAGGCTTAGATATTGAGGCTAAATGAGACAAAACTCTAGGAGTAACATCTTCCAAGACATATGATCTATTAGGAATGGCTTCCCTAAAGATGGTAGTAGGTATACAAGGGGCAGGCCGACCTTTGGGGTAAAATGAACTAGCGTTTGGTTTACGGTCATTCCTATCGGAAGGTATGGAACTAGCGCCATAACGATAATCACTCACAGTCTTGGTGTTGGTGGTGCGGCGATAGGCGGGATCAAATTGATCTGAGAGTAGGCTACGCATTGCAGGCCAAGCATGTTTATAACTACCAACACGACGCTCTTCGTTTAGCCAAAATACTTGGGCTTGACCTTTTAATCTTTCTCGGGCAACGATAACCTTGTGGTGGTCGTCCCAGTCGTGACAAACAAATTCAATTAAGATCCTATTAAGCCAGTCTCTAAAAGTCTTGGAACACCCGTAACCGTCATAAGTAGGTGCCACAAATCTAGTAGGAGGATAAACGTGGGGACGGTTGGTATTCCAATGATATGTAGGCAGAGTTGGTGTGTGATTAGCCATAATTTTGGCATACAAATAGTCTATTCGAGAAACATCGACGTCATGGGCCATACTTGGAGTGGAGTGAGAAAATTTTTAAGCTTTAACAATTGAATTTACGTGCACACAAATTTAGTGCGCATGCAATGAAAAACCTAACGGCAAATGTTTATAAATGAATTTTTTTTATATTCTAATAGAAAATGATATGTAGAATATTAAATTTTTTTTATTTGTTTTGCTAGAAAATAACAGATTTAGGACGCTAAACGCAGACCAGAAATTTTAAACAGGCTAAATTTTTTATGAAAGATAATTTTTCTCCCACATAATAACTAGGGTAGTAAAATATGTTTTTTTATTTTCTTGCAGAGAAAATAATGGGGAATGTCCAAAAATTGTTTTTTTTGAATTTCGCAGAAAAATAAAAATTCTAAACCGCTATTCGCAGACCGACGAAAATTTCTTTTAAAATTTTGAGCGTAGAAACGTGTGTAGATTGTGAGTGCCGGCGTTCTAAGAAAATAACAGGAATGCGTCAATTAAGAAATTGACACGAACTTCGCTTTGATACCAAATTGATGCAGGCCCATGGTTTTCGGACAATTAGCACGTCAAATTAAAATTATGCGCGAACATTCATATTCCAAAACAGAGATAATCATGACTAAGATTGTGATTTAAAATAAAGTCCCAAACCAATTCCCGAAATTGATTAATACGAGGGTATACCAAATCACTTGAACTCGAGGAAAAATCAAAGGTGACGAACCCGATTTTTTCTAGTGTTCACGAGATCTACCCGATCCAATTTATACGACAAAATTCGGAAAATTAATGCTTGAAATTTAGATTTAAATTAAGCACGATTTCAATATAAATTAGGACTAAACACTAGCAGTACAACTCTGTATTCGCCGAGTAGGCTCCCGGGACCCAAGTAGTCTTTTCAGACATTGTTCTCCAGCAAGATTCAGGACAGGAAGAGGGAGGCCAGCGGTGGAGGCCAGAGCCTTCTGCTCGCCCATCCAAATAAGGGGGAGTGGAGGAGGGGGGCCGACCCCCCCCCCCCCCCCCCCCCCCTCTCGCCCCCATCCTGTAGAGGGGCGAGAGGAGGAGGGGGCCGACCCCCCCCCCCCCCCCCCTCTCGCCCCCATCCTGTAGAGGGGCGAGAGGAGGAGAGGGCCGCCCCCCCCCCCCCCCCCCCACTCGCCCCCATCCTGTAGAGGGGCGAGAGGAGGAGAGGGGCCGACCCCCCCCCCCCCTCTCGCCCCCATCCTGTAGAGGGGCGAGAGGAGGAGGGGGGCCGACCCCCCCCCCCCCCCCCCCCCTCTCTCGCCCCCATCCTGTAGAGGGGCGAGAGGAGGAGGGGGGCCGACCCCCCCCCCCCCCCCCCCCCCCCCCCTCGCCCCCATCCTGTAGAGGGGCGAGAGGAGGAGGGCCGGGAACCGCTCGGGGACAGGAAGGAAACATGCTCCACCCCCAGTTGAGCTCGCTCGTCTAGCGAATGGCCTGGAGGGTGTCGACTCTTCTCCACCTCGAGTTGAGCTCGGCTCCTAGAGTGTGTCGACTTTGTACTCCCCCCCCCCCCCCCCCCCCCCCCCCCCGATGCTGGCCCGCTGACCAGGCTCCCACCTAGTTGGCAGGGCCGGGAACCGCTCGGGGCAGGAAGGAAACATGCTCCACCTCTATTTGAGCTCGGCTCCTAGATTGTGTCGACCCAATGTCCACCTCCAGTTGAGCTTGCTCGTCTAGCGAATGGCCTGGAGGGTGTCGACTCTTCTCCACCTCCAGTTGAGCTCGGCTCCTAGAGTGTGTCAACTTTGTACTCCCCCCGATGCTGGCCCGCTGACCAGGCTCCCACCTAGCTGGCAGGGTCGGGAACCGCTCGGGGACAGGAAGGAAACATGCTCCACCTCTAGTTGAGCTTGGCTCCTAGATTGTGTCGACCCTATGTCCACCTCCAGTTGAGCTCGCTCGTCTAGCGAATGGCCTGGAGGGTGTCGACTCTTCTCCACCTCCAGTTGAGCTCAGCTCCTAGAGTGTGTCGACTTTGTACTCCCCCCCCCCCCCCCCCCCCCCCCCCGATGCTGGCCCGCTGACCAGGCTCCCACCTAGCTGGCAGGGCCGGGAACCGCTCGAGGCAGGAAGGAAACATGCTCTACCTCTAGTTGAGCTCGGCTCCTAGAGTGTGTCGACCTTGTACTCCCCCCCCCCCCCCCCCCCCCGATGCTGGCCCGCTGACCAGGCTCCCACCTAGCTGGCAGGGCCGGGAACCGCTCGGGGCAGGAAGGAACCATGCTCCACCTCCAGTTGAGCTCGCTCGTCTAGCGAATGGCCTGGAGGGTGTCGACTCTTACCCACCTCTAGTTGAGCTCGGATCCTAGAGTGTGTCGACTTTGGCCCCAAGCAGAGACCGCTGACCGGGCTTGTTGATGCCGGCAGGGCTGGAGACTCACTCGGCGAGGCAGGTGATTCATGTTGGTTAAGGCCCCGAGCAGAGGTTGTTGACCGGGCTTGTTGATGTCGGCAGGGCTGGAGACTCACTCGGTGAGGCAGGTGATTCATGTTGATTAAGGCCCCGAGCAGAGACCGCTGACCGGGCTTGTTGATGCCGGCAGGGCTGGAGTCTCACTCGGCGAGGCAGGTGATTCATGTTGGTTAAGGCCCCGAGCAGAGACCGCTGACCAGGCTTGTTGATGCCGGCAGGGCTGGAGACTCACTCGGCGAGGTAGGTGATTCAGGTTGGATAAGGTCCCGAGGTGGCTCCGCTTGCCGGGCTCTCACTAACCGGCAGGGTTGGAGGACCTCTCGGGGAGGCAAAGTATTTTTCCCCGAGGTGGTCTCGCTAGCCGGGCTCTCATTAGCCGGCAGGGTTGGAAGACCTCTCGGGGGGCTATGTATTTTTCCCCGAGGTGGTCTCGCTAGCCGGGCTCTCACTAGCCGGCAGGGTTGGAAGACCTCTCGGGAGGCTATGTATTTTTTCCCCGGGGTGGTCTCGCTAGCCAGCAAGGTTGGAAGACCTCTCGGGGTGGCTATATGTTTTCCCCGAGGTGGTCTCGCTAGACGGGCTCTCACTAGCCGACAGGGTTGGAAGACCTCTCGGGAGGCTATGTATTTTTCCCCCGGGGTGGTCTCGCTAGCCAGCACGGTTGGAAGACCTCTCGGGGTGGCTATATGTTTTTCCCGAGGTGGCTCCGCTAGCCAGTCTCACACTAGCCGGCAGGGTAGGATGGTCTCAATGGGAAGCTTGAGCAAACTTTCACCAAGACGAAGTGGGGATCTTCTCAATTTCTTTCAGTGCCACTCGCCGAATATGCAGGGTTGGACTTTTCTTTCTGAGCGTGTACCTCGCTCGAAAAGAGCGGGGATTGTGTACGGCCCTGTATTCGCCGAGTAGGCTCCCGGGACCCAAGTAGTCTTTTCAGACATTGTTCTCCAGCAAGATTCAGGACAGGAAAAGGGAGGTCAGCGGTGGAGGTCGGAGCCTTCAGCTCGCCCATCCAAATAAGGGGGAGAGGAGGAGGGGGGCCGACCCCCCCCCCCCCCTCTCGCCCCCATCCTGTAGAGGGGCGGGAGGAGGAGGGGGGCCGACCCCCTCCCCCTCGCCCCCATCCTGTAGAGGGGCGAGAGTAGGAGGGGGGCCGACCCCCCCCCCCTCTCGCCCCCATCCTGTAGAGGGGCAAGAGGAGGAGGGGGTCTGAACCCCCCCCCCCCCCCCCCCCTCTCGCCCCCATCCTATATAGGGGCGAGAGGAGGAGGGGGGCCGACCCCCCCCCCCCCTCTCGCCCCCATCCTGTAGAGGGGCGAGAGGAGGAGGGGGGCCGACCCCCCCCCCCCCCCTCTCGCCCCCATCCTGTAGAAGGGCGAGAGGAGGAGGGGGCCGACCCCCCCCCCCCCCCCCCCCTCTCACCCCCATTCTATAGAGGGGCGAGAGGAGGAGGGGGGCCGACCCCCCCCCCCCCCCTCTCGCCCCCATCCTATAGAGGGGCGAGAGGAGGAGGGGGCCGACCCCCCCTCCCCCCTCTCGCCCCCATCCTATAGAGGGGCGAGAGGAGGAGGGGGCCGACCCCCCCCCCCCCCCCCCCCTCTCGCCCCCATCCTATAGAGGGGCGAGAGGAGGAGGGGGCCAACCCCCCCCCCCCCTTTCGCCCCCATCCTGTCGAGGGGCGAGAGGAGGAGGGGGGCCGACCCCCCCCCCCCCCCCCCCCCTTTCGCCCCCATCCTGTAGAGGGGCGAGAGGAGGAGGGGGGCCGCTCCCCCTCTCGCCCCCATCTCAAGCAGGGGGGCGAGACATGGGAGCTGCCTGCCCCCTCTCGCATAGCCCCAGTAAATAGGTTCGGTCTGCGTTTAGCGCCGTAGAACAGCGGGATTTGGCTATCCGGAGGCCAAATCCGGGGGCATTTTCGTAACTTCGCAGGCAGTATTTGGTTATTCGCAACCCGAATCCAGAAATCCTATAAATAGGACCAAGAGGGCACCATTTGGAGGCAGGCTCATTCTAGGCTAGCTCTCTCCCTCTCTCTCCCTCCCCAAGTCTCTCTAGGGGGTGAGGAGAGCCTCCAGTGGTGCCCAAGCTTAGTAGTGGCTTGGGAGGGGAAGTTCCTAAGGGGCTTCCGGGTATGTGGCGGGACCTCCCTACTAAGCCCTTGGTCCAGTCCATAGTTCCTCAACCTTCAACTTAGAGCTCTCCCTTGGGGGGGAGTAAGGGTTGGTCGCCCCTCAGCTTGTTGAGGGCCCCGAACTCCACCGAGACCGAGATATCGGTTTCAACACTAGCCTTCTATTTCCACCAAATCTCACAATATTCCAGAAAGAATCACACGAGATATGGTATAGAAAATCGTTACCCAAAATCCCAAGAGAATTCCGTCCACGAGATGGGTGGAGGACGCGCACACGACGGTGGTCGATTATATTCCTCGCGACTCCACGGTTCCGCGCCGGTCGGTGAAAACACAAGGCGACTTCCTTTGCAAAAACCCTAGAAGAGGGAGTTCCTTGAAAATCCTATATATATAGGGAAGGAGAGAGAATAGGTGGTGGCCGAAATATTTCTCAAAGGAGAAGAGGGGTGGCGGGTTGAAGATGGTCGAACACCACGGGGGGAGGAGGAGGGCGGCGGCTAAGAGATGACTGACCAAGGAAGGAAAGGAGGCTAGCCTGTTTCGGCTTTTGAGAGAAGGAAAGAGAGAGGATGAGGGAGGCCGAGAGAAATAGAGAGGGAGGGGGAGAAGGTGGCCGGCGGCCAAGAAGAGGAAGAGGGATGGCCAAAATTTGCCTAGGGGGGGAGGAAAAATCACAATTGATTTTTGGTTTTCAAATTCTTATTCTTCTTATTTGAAATCAACAACAAGCATGACTATATATAGCCTCACACCACTCAATCTCCTCCAAACAAAATTTAGATTAAAATAAAAATAATACCAAAAGTTAACTGCATGAAAATAGAAACAAATATTATGATGGTTATATGCAACCATCATAATAAAAATACAATTGCTTTAAATAAAACATGCTTAAATTAAAATTGCTAAAAATAGAAATTGTTTGAAATGATAAATAATAAAATATATAATTATAATTATTTAATTTATAATTATATGTTTTATTTAAAATGGTTACGGCAGACGTCGTGCAAAATGTGTAGCGGCGTTGGCGAAGAACGTCGCGGCGTTGGCGTAGAACGTCGCGGCGAAGGCGAAGAAACGACGTGTCTTCGAACTTGCGGCAACGACCGTCCCAATCCACGAACTCACTATGTCGGGGATCAACAGTCGCATCAGCAATGTCGTCATCACTCGGCAACTCCATTTTGTTGTGGAGTACGAGGAGATGAAAACTCATGAAAGATACCTAAGCTTTCACAAAATTCTATCATAGCCCCAGATTTGAATTCTGTTCCGTGGTCACTTCTGGTTTTGACTACGGAGTAGTTTAATTCATTCTGTATTTGCCTGAAAAATTAGTGAAAGAATCAAAAGTATCTGACTTGTGTTTTAGAAAGAACACCCATGAAAAATGTGAGTAGTCATCAACAATAACCAAAGTATAATTTTTACCTCCTAAACTTCTAACTGACATGTGACCAAATAGATCTATATGTAGCAGATATAAGCATCTGGTAGAATCTTTGCCAATTATGCTCTTAAAGTTAGCCTGATTCTGCTTGCCCATTTGGCATGCATGATAAGGTCTCTCTTTAATGCACTTAACATCAAGAGCGTTATGCACTAAGCTGTGAGAAAATAACATATTGAAAGTTTTGAAATTAATATGTGCTAATCTCTTGTGCCATTGATCACAAAGAGATGCACTATCTTTTTCCCAAAAGCAAACTGTGTAGATGAATCTAAACAAATAAAATTTAAGCAAAAGATATTTCTACTCCGAGTGCCTGTTAAAATAGTTTCTGACATATCAGACGACTTTATCAGACACTTGTCCTTGTAGAACTCAACCATATAGCCTTTGTCACAAAGTTTGCTTATACTAATAAGATTATGTTGTAATCCCTTAACATAAGCTACATCTGTGAAAGAGACTATACCCTTGGTAATCATACCATATCCTTTTGTGATTCCTGATCAGATCAACCAAAGATAACCTTTGGACCATCCTTGGTTGGGGTGAACTATTTAGAAGGCTTCTTGTTCATGTCATGTGCCACGAACATCCACTGTCCAAATACCATATAGGCATGATGTTGGCCTTTGGACATACATGCAATCAACAATTAATTGCCCTTAGGAACCCAAAAGAATTTGGGTCCTTGGCTTCTTGTTAAACGACTTCCACTTGGATTGTTAACATTGCGAGTGTTCGACATTGCATTGATAACTAGTGGAATTCTAGCATTCTTTGGACTAAACCAGCAATCTATGGCGAAGTTACCAACTTTGCCACATCAACTATAGTCAAACCTGTTGTACCTTCTCTTACCCTCCTGCTTGACTTTTTGAATGGGGGGTCTAGCGGGGGCTACCGACTTAGAGGTAGAAGCCTCATGATTACAGCAAATACAGGGCTCCTTCTCAAGTGGTTTTGTTGCAACAGTCTTGACTTTTGGTGCTCTCTTAGCAAACAGTCCATGCACGAATGAACCATAGTCCTTGAGGACTATCTCTTCGTGAGGTGCTTTGAAAGCAGTCATTCCGAAGTTTCAAGGACGGCTCCATCCTTGGTTAACCTTACTTGACACAACATGAGTTGGTCTCGTAAAGTGACCATACGATGTTTCAAAGTCATATGTGTTACTGGGAAACACTACCTTCTTGAAAGAAGGTTGACTTTGATCAGCCTTACTCTTACCCTTAACGGCTCTCTTCTTCGCCACCTCACTTTTCTTGGTCTGATGATCGATACCACTACCCTTTGCAGGAGCAGAAAAGCCATCAATGAGAGGTAGGATGGTCTTTGGTTTTGAGAAGCTTGCTACTAGCTTTCTCTCTACCACTAGCTTTCCTTCCAGCTCAGTTATGATTTTCTCCTTTTGCTTTAATAGTTCACCAGAGCTTACCAATTCATCTTTCAAGGATTGGACTTCATCTCTGAAAGGAATTAATGTTTCAATTTCTTCCTTCAAATTTGATTCCAAAACCTTGAACCGTAATCTCCTTGGCTTGATATTTAACTGCACTATGACATCTTTTAAATAACTTTAGCAAGGCTTGGTGTTGAACTATTAATTCAGATTCTTCTGCAGAGGTATAGCCTTCATTCGCATTGGAATCCGTCTCAGATTCAGAAAGAGGATGTAACACCCCTGGTTTTTCATTAATTATTTGCGTGCCCGCTGTGACGTAATTTTAGCATAAGGGCATTACGTCAACTCATCGGGATTAGTTTTGAGCCTTAACTTAGTTAATGTATTTAATTTAGGTCGCGCGTGCAAGATTTCATGTTATTTTGAGTTAAAGGGAAAACTCGGGGGTATTTTGAGTAATTATTGAGATTTCAGCTTCGGGAATTTTAATCTCAAGTTTGGCTCGTCAGAATTGAATTCTGACTTCACCGTTGGATTCGTAGCGCCGATTTTCGGATTAGGTGCGAATTTTGTGAAAAATCGAGGTGATTTAGTCGCCCTCGTAGTTTAAAAAGAATGGGAGAATTATTAATTTAATTAAACAAGGAATTAAGGTTGTATATAAATAACAAAATTTCCAAAGAACACTATTCTTATTCTTCTCCAAAGAGCCAAACTAGATTTCATGCGTGAGCGGGAGAGGCGTGACGGGAACTTCTTCCGGCCATTGATTTGGGAGTTGTAGTGGACGAAATCGTAATCAGAGAGTAGAATCGGAAAGCTCTCGGCGAGATATTCGTTCTAATGGTAAGTGTTTCCTATTTCTTTGGATTTTTGGAGTCAATGTAGTGACCTAACTCCTCTTTTTGGCCCGGAAATTTTTAGGTTTTTGTGCTTGGGTGAGTTCTTAGCCGATCCATAGCTTTTGGAGCAGAGAATTCTGAGTTTGGAAGGTTTATGGCAAATGGCAGTTTGTCCTTCTCTTTTGTTGATTGAAGTGTTGCTTCCTTGCTTGAGTTCTCATTGCAATGTTTAGCTCTTGATTTTGGAGTGTTACTTGGCTAGTTTAACTATTGATTCTTTTGATCTCACCCTAAATTTCTAAAATTTTCCCTAGAAGAAAATTTGTCTGCTGTCTAGAAATGTCTGCTTGTACTCGAAAAAAATTCAAGTATTTCCTGAGAAATCCTTGTATTTCACAAGAAATCCTTGTTTTTACTCGAGAGATTCTTGTGCTCATTACTAGAGAATCTCCTTTGCCTCTCGAGAATTCCTCTTTATTTCTCGAGAAACCCAACCATCTCTCGGGAAATCTCCTTTGCTTCTCGAGAAAACTCCTTGATCTCTCGAGAAATCGCCTTTGTCTCTCGAGAAATCCCTGCAGAAAACTCCTTTGTTTCCAGAGAAATCTTCTTTGTTTATCGAGAAATCCCTGAAGACTTTCTTCCTGCTTTCTCGAGAAATGCCTAGACTTCCATCCTGTTTTCTCGAGAAATGCCTTCTATTTCTCGAGAAATGCATTCTATTTCTCGATAAATGCCTTCTATTTCACGGGAAATGCCAGTCCAGTTTCGAGTCCTCGAGCTATGCTTCAGACTCCTCCCCTCTCTTGGAATCTTGTGTCTTCTAAATTGTACAGGGATGTTGCCAATGTCTGTACTGTGCCCTTGATCATGATTACCTCCTGCCTGAGTTCTTATACCTGCTGTGGTTATGCAAATTTCTGGGTTTTTTCCTTATGATCATTTTGAGCAGTGTTTTTCTCATTTGTAACCTTGTCCTTAGGATCTTTCTGGCTTTGTTCCCTGGGCTAAGTCTCGTGGTGTAACTAAAATTAATTAATGAGGACTATTGCTGTTAGCCTTGCACTGTGGCCATTGTGAGGGACATGAACATCAGGCTTGGCCTGTGGTAACGTGGGCCGTGTTTGGGGGGCAGTGGGGATTCTTTTATAGCCTTGCACGGTGACCATTCTAAGGGGCATGAACAGCAGGCTTGGCCTGTGGCCCCGTGGGTCGTGTTTGGGTGGTAGTGGATAAAGGATCACCACCTGGTTTTGGGCTTTGGGTGGCAGAGGATAAAGGACCGCCCCCATTTAAATTGAGCTGATCAGTCTCATAAATAGAATTAACAAGATGAATGAAGTTTGCTTGTATTTCTAAAAGGTGTTGGTTCACTTGGTGCGTTGTTTAGCTCTATGCTGTGGAGCTTCTTTTCGTCTGTAAGTTTGGTTTGAGTTGGTACCCCTTATGCCTTATTATTGCCTTGTTTCGCAGGACTTTTATGTTTTTCTGCCGCTTGTGCTTTCCTTGCTGAGGCGTTCTTTGTTTTATTTGAATGCCTCAGGTTCAGAGCCGCAGCAGTTAGAGGTGTAATTCAGATACCTTGGGAGTCATAGCTGCTGTCTTACCCCGCTGCTGCGAGGTAGTGGTGGTTAGTTTTCTTCTTGTGTTCAGACATGCTAGTTGGAGCCAATGGGTTGGTGTCATGTTGTTGACACCCATTGTGCCTCATTTGTTACATTGTAGCTTAGTTGCTAGTTATTGCCACTACCTTTCGATCTCGTGTATCTTGCTCTCTTGGAATGATTTATGCATAGGTGCATTATAGTTATAAAATGATTTTTCTTTCATTCTCATTGCATCTTGTATAGGCCAAATCCTTATATTTAAGTCACGTACAAGTATCTTCATACCTAATCTAAATCTAGATATGTGCATATCATTTCCTTTATGTCCAGACATCACGTGCAGATAGGACCCTAATTGAACTAAACCAAGTATTTTTCCGCTGTAATTACATATATACACTTTCTTTTGTGGACTAGTTGATCCACGAACTGAGGGACATAGTTCTTACCCCAAACCTAATAAGTGATTTCAAGTAACGAGTCTTCATGTAAACCTGTTTTATAATGAATAAGAATTAGGTTCCCGCCCGAGCGTCTGCAGTTCTCTCCTGCACGACGTGGCATCATGACACATATTTTCTCTACTATAATATTTCTAATTGCTGAGAAAATGCGGGTTGTGACAGTTGGTATAAGAGATAGGTTGGTTCGTTTGACAAGTTGGTCGAACGACTGCTTTTTTGATATGGTGATAGTCGTCTCGCCTCATTGCATACAAACACTGAAGTGTCATATGTACGTCTTGGCTGAAGCATGAACACTACACTCATAAGAATGATAAGAAGTATACAGGGCATATTATGTAGTATTGGATGCATAATATGTATTTGTATATGGATCCTCATATGTGACAACATGTGACCGTTATGTAGTATTGGAGCATAACACCGGTCCCATGGATGCCCATTAGCTCGATTTTTATTTTTCGTTGCATGCAATATTATGTATTATGGGGTGCATAAAATTTCATGCGTACGCCGCTCATAACATGCATTAAGGCTTTTCTTAGAATGAATAGCACAACATGCAAATCATAACATCGCATAAAGCACCCGTGCCAAGCTGAAGATTTATATGATGACACACGTACACCTATGATTTCAAAACAAACACAAGAAAATTCATGCATTCGTGACCTTTGCACATGAGTCAAGAGGGGTGATGTAGTATCATCCCAAGATTTAGCATAACATCATAAAAATCCAGAGCAAGGTGGTAGCAATAGCAAGTATCCGTACATGTATGTTCTGAACCAAGTAGAGTAGTTTAGTGTAAGGTTAGGTTTTGATTGTAGGTTTATGCGTATTAGCAGAAATGGCGTCTATGCGAGTCGCGACTAGATCGACTCCTCAGTCAGAGGGTGAGTCATCTGTAGCGCAGAGTGAAGCCTTGATCTAGAGTCTGCGCCAGAGCAATGAGGCTCTGATGAGACAAATGGTTGCGATTGAGTCGCAAGTTGAGGCATTGTTATCTGCTGGTGCAAGGCAACAAACCGCGATGTAGGCCCCCGTAGTAGGATAGACCTTACCTACCCCTCCTGCTCCCCTGGTACCCCTAGTAGTGATACCGCCGGAAATGAACTTCATTTCGCACTTTCAGAGGTTGGGACCTCCTTCGTATGACGGACGAGCTGACTTCATCGTCTTGGACGATTGGATTATAACCATTGAGGAGATGTTCTCGTGTTCAGGGATCACCGTGGACCAGAGGGTGATGTTCACCGCATACCAGCTTAAGGGTCTCGCAAAGAGGTGGTGGTTGAGGGAGAAGGAAGACCTTACTGAAAGATGTACGTGGGAAACCTTCAAAGGGATGTTGATAAGGAAGTTCCTGCCGTCGATGGAATGGGATCGGTTAATAAATGACTTCCTGCATCTGAAGCAGAGGAAGCTCTTGGTGAGTGAGTATGAAATTAAGTTTTGCAAGCTGAGCAGGTTTGCTCCAGCCCTGGTAGCCTCGAAAGAAGGTAGGGTGAAGAGGATTCTGGGTGGTCTCCGCAGTGACATCCAGCAGCTGGCCAGCGCGTACAGGTCGGAGAAGTACGCCGAGGTAGTAGAGGCAGCACTGAAGGTTGAGGCGATGTATAATGCCAAGAACCGAGGATCGGTAGTGAAGAAGGGAAAGAGGAAGGCTGGAGAAGAAGGGAGTTCTGGTGCACCTGGCACAGCCCAAAAGAAAGGAAGCAGTGAGGCATGCGATTTCTGTGGCCGCCCTGTCCATCCATTTGAGAAATATTTCAAGAGAAAGGGAGTTCAGAAGCAGCAACGAGTGCTGGAAATCCAGAGTGCTCCGAAAGGAGAGGTGCTTTGCCCGATATGCAAGCACAAGGGGCTTGATGCGACCCAGTGTGGGACCAAGGAGAAAGTCTGCTTCCAGTCCGGACAGAAAGGGCACATGAAGTTTCAATGCCCGCGATTCCAACCCCCGTTGCAGCCAGTTCCACTTTGAGCCTTGCCGCCGCAGCAGCATCAAGATAAAGGGTGAGGAATGTTGAACGTGTTAACCCAAGAGCAAGCGCAGTCCTCGACCCAAGTGATCTCAGGTTAGACTTCAATCTAGCTATAAAGTTTCGGTTTTAGTTTCATTGCGTTAGACTAGTTTTTTCCGCACTTATAGGGAGATTTAAGGTAAAGAGTCGTTGGGCGCATGTTCTATTCGATTCTGGTGCTACCCATTCGTTTGAGGCTAGGAATTTCGTCGAGCACCATCGTTTGATCCCTGAGTTGGGCAACGAATCATTCCTCGTTATGTTTTCTTCCGGTGATTTGGTATCCTCGAGCCAGCGCATCCGGATATGCCCCGTCCTCTTAGGAGATTTCTTGGTGTTTGCTGATCTCAAGGTGCTGGACCTAGAAGACTTTGACGTGATATTGGGTATGGACTGGCTGTCCAGTTACGATGCTATCATCCGATGCAAGGAAAAGCATCTGGACTTTGTGATGGACAACGGTCATCCCATGAGCATTTTAGGATCTCCGTGCCAGAGTTTCCCGATAATTTCTGTGGTATGTGCTCGGAAACTATTAAATTCCGGTTACTTGGCTTACCTTGTTTCGATGTTAGAATCTGTTAGTGGTTCGTCGTGTATCGAGGGTGTTCTGGTGGTGCGAGAGTTTCCTGATGTCTTCCCTGTTAGTCTTCCTGGTCTTCCGCCTGATAGAGACATGGAGTTCGTTATTGTTCTTGTTGGGAATATTGCCCTCAATATTACCTTGATTTGAAGTGGCATCACTCTCAATGCTAAGGACATATTGTATTTGATAAAGCTATACTTGTGTAGTATATACATGTACAGGTGACTCAAAAGAAAGGGCCAAACATGCCCTTAGATGTGAAGAAATCATCTACAAGGAGATGAAGATTTGTCTCAGCAGGACCGCTGAGACGAAGGGTCAAAACCGCTGAGACGAGGAGCCGTCTCAGCGGATCCGCTGAGAAGAAGGTGTCTCAGTTGATAAGTTCATTAAACGCTAAGAATCAGCGTGTTCGTCGAACGCAGAATGGCGTTCGTCGAACGAAGGGCTAAGTTCGTCGACCGCTGAGACGAGACCAAAGAAGGAGCCGCTGAGAAGACACAAAAGGCGTGTTCGTCGAACGCAGAGTGCCGTTCGTCGAACGTAGAGACAAGGAAAGTTCGTTCAACGCAGAGTTTGGCAAGTTTGTCGAACGCAGAGTTTGGCAAGTTCGTCGAACGCAGAGTTTGGCAAGTTCGTCGAACGCAGAGTTTGGCAAGATCGTTGAATGCAGAGTTTGGCAAGTTTGTCGAACGCAGGATACAGCGGGTTCATCGAACGCAGGATACAGCGGGTTCATCGAACGCAGAGTGTAGCGCGTTCGTCGAGCGCAGACCTTCTCTACGGATTAGTAGGGCGGCGGGACCTGTGGCTAGGGCAAGTTGCAGAAAAGCTACAGGGGACCACCGATCTCTCCCATACTTCTTGGGAGATCAAATTAGAGCCGTTGAAGATAAAAAGAAGTATAAAAGAAAGTGTTAGGGAATTTTCCATGCCCCGGCCAGTTGTGTGCAAAATCTCGATTCGCCATTGACGGCTGCTGCTCTCGACTTTCTTCCTGCTCACTGAAAGAGAAGAAGTTAGCTCCTCCACCAGAAGGGGCAAGGTGATCTTCATCACTCTATTGAAGAGAGATCAAGGTGTGGCTGTAATCAACATCTTCAGCTACAGGAAGCACAGACTGTGCAGGATCTACATGAGAGTACCTCTGCTGTAGAATATTTCTAATCCATTTTTCTATAGGGCATTTTGCCTGAGTTGTAAGACCTTTTGGTCTGAGTTTGTAGGAACCTGAGGGTTCTGAGTCGTAGGGCTGAAGGCCTGAGTGTAGGATCTGTTGATCTGAGTTTTAGGGCTTCATAGCCTGAACTATAGGAGAAGGAATTCTCTGAGTTGTAGGGCCTGCTGAGGTCTGAGCTGTAGGATCAGGAGCTGATCTGAGGTAGGGATGTTTAGCCTGAGGTAGGACCTGCTGTGGTCTGAGTTGTAGGACCTGCTGAGGTCTGAGCTGTAGGATCAGGAGCTGATCTGAGTTGTAGGGCTGCTGAGCCTGAGGTAGGGTTTGGGAAAACCTGAGAGATCCTAAGGGATCTGAGTTGTAAGCTCTTTGAGCCGAGTTTGGAGGAGTTGGCCTTATCTAACACATTGTTAGAAAGGTGAATGGGGAAAGAGGACTACTCAAGACACCCTGACTTGAGGAACCTCTATACATGCTTGTGTGCTTTTTGTGTGTTTGATCTTTTGCTTGCTCCAAACCAGAAATCAGACATACTAATTAAAGGAAAATTAAAAAGGAACCTATTCACCCCCCCCCCTAGGTGATTTAGACTACAAACCTTATAAACTTACAAGTGGTATCAAAGCGAGGTTGGTCAAAAAGGGCTTAACAGTCTGACCAGTTCCTAAAAGGTTTAGTCAAATCAAATCCCAATGGCCTCCTCTGGATTGCAGAAGGAAATGAGGTCCATGAAGTTGCCCATTTGCAACAAAGAGAATTTTGGCATATGGAAGCAAAGGATCAAGTTGTTTATGGAAGCATCTGATCCAAGGATCTTCATTACAGTTGAAGAAGGACCTTTCACTTTTCACACCGCATCCACTATAGATCCAACAAGAAGAGTGGCCAAACTATTCAAAGATTTGACCAAGGATGAACTTGAGTTATTCACCATGGACAAAAGGGCCCAGAACATCATTGTCAATGCTATTAATGATTCCACCTTTCAAAACTTGGTACACTGCACTTCTGCCAAGGAAATGTGGGATACTTTGATAGTATATATGGAAGGGACATGTGAAGTTAGGGATGACAGGAAGTCACTCCTAAATCAAGAGTATGAAGCCTTCAGGCAGCAGAGCCAGGAAAGCATATCAATGTGCTATGAGAGGTTCTTCAGAACAGCTAATGAGTTGAGAACCTATGAGAGGGCATTCACCAATTATGAGATGAATGATAAGTTCCTTAGATCTCTCACAAGAGACTGGGACACAAAGATATGTGCCATCAGGGAAGTGGCCAAGCTAGGTGAGACCCCAACTCACACACTGTTTGAGAAGCTGCTCTCCTATAAGATGCAACTGTCTGCAAGGAAGGAAGATGACACCTCTTTAAGGGCTCAAGTAAGGTAGAAATCTGTTGCTCTCAAAGCTGACAGCTCCAAGAAAAGCAAAAGCAGGATGGTGTCTCCTCCTAGGAGAAGTGCTGAACCTGAAGTCAGTACCTTTGGATGCTCTTCCTCTGATGAGGAGTTTGCTGCCTTCACAAGGCAGTTCAAGAAGATGATGAAGAGGAAGCAATGGAAGAACATGCCCCCCTTATCATCACATAACAAAAAGGATAGCTGCAAATCAGAAAGACATCACCCAAAGGGTGACAGGTATGACTCTAAACTTAGTAAACATTCTTCTAACAATATAATCTGTTATAACTGCAGCGAGCCTGGACATGTCATAGCTGACTGTCCAGTTAAAAGAAAGGATAGTGGTGAAAAGAAGCATCATCACCACAAGGATAAGAAGGGAGTAAAATCCCTCCTAGCAAAGAAAGAACGGAGCTGGAGTGAATCTGATCCTTCAACATCAGATTCAGAGAATGAAGAAGAAGCCTACATTGGGCTATTTGCACCAGAAGAAGATGAAGCTTATCCAGCTGCTATAGTTGGAATTAGGGCCCCTCTTTCACACTCAGATAGTTATGAAGAGGAGGATGAAGAAGACATTGTTCAGCTAGGCCTTATGGCCTTCACTGATGAGGAAGGGAGTCAGAATGCTTCCGACAATGTTCAGGTACTATCTCATTCCACTTCAATTTCTGATTATGAGACTAGACCAGACTCTGTTGCACCTTCATCAATTGATGGAAGGGGCATGGAAGCTGAGGAAGAACTAAATCAATTGATTGACAAATATAGTGTTCTTTTGGAGGCTCTGAAGAAGAGCAAGAAGTTTGCCAAGAGGCAAGCCCAGGAAATTGTTTTCCTCAAAATGACTAAGGATGTCAACACTGAACCTACCACCCTGGTGGCTCAGATGAGTAGATAAATTAGCCATTTACAGGGGATAACTGTTGTGCAATTAAGCACCATTTCCCTGAAGAACAAGGTCATCAAGGACCTTGAAGAAAAGCATGAGAAGGAGAAGAGCCTGGTGGCTCAATTCTCTAAGCCCAGATCTGTGCTTCCTATTATTGACACCTTCTCCTCTCAAACAAATAGAAGAGGACTAGGATTCAAGAAAATGGAAGTAGGAGAAGGGAGTGGAGAGAAGAGCAAGGGGAAGGCTAAGCCACAACTCACCTTTCAAAAGGTATTACTTCCTTCTAACAGGTATGACCATGAAAGCATTTATGGTCACTGGAAGAATGGGAGTTGCTATAGGAAGGAAAATGCTCCTTCCCATAGTGGAAGAAAGGGAATGGGATTGAGTGCAATGAAGGATCCCCATGAGGAAATTCAAATGGCCCAACCTGGACCATTTGTATTTGGTACTTCAGCCCCTGCATTCAAGAATATGAAGGCAAGCCCTTCTGAGGTTGAATCAACAAAGAAAATGACTGCTGTCAAATCAGTAAACATGTCTGATTGCTCAGTGTCAGATGCCATCAAATCTTGTATGGATGCCAAGTCATTGCAAGTTGATGCCATCAGGACAAAAGAGCATCAAGACAGCACACGAAATGACATTCAGTCAAATCATTACTGAGAGGAACAGGATGAATGCTGCTGTATCTATTCCTGAACATGTGAACTGTGCTGCACAATCCTCAAGAAGTGTTCAGAAGAGAAGATACAACATTCATGAATGTTGGTGCTGTGGTAAAGTGGGACACTTTGCCATAGATTGTTGGTACAACCCCAATGCACCTAATGCAAAGAAGAGTCTTCCTGCCAAGGGTGCAGCTAGAGTAAGGCTTTTTGATTATGCTAACAAGAACCTAGGACCCAAGTCACCTTGGGCTCCTAAGGAACATTAAACTCTGTTTTGCAGGATAGTTTAAGTACCAGCCTCATCATCATTTGGTACTTGGACAGTGTGTTCTTGTGGCACATGAAAGGAAGGAGGGTGATATCATGAATTTGATATCAGATAGAGGAATAAATCCTCAAGGTAAGTATTTCTCCTCCCTATTGTGAATTTATCATCAAATGTTATCTATAATAGTGTTAAAGTAGGATGATAGAATTAACCAGTAAAATCTGCGTTAGCTAAGCTTCAAATTACGCTTAAAAAGTTGGGTTAAGTCTGGGTTCAACGAATGTCGAGCTTAAGTTCGACGAACTTAGTTTTAAAACATTAGCTATGTTCGACGAATTCAACCCTAGGTTGAAACTTTAGATGAACCGTCTCAGCTGAACCGCTGAGTCGATTAGGTTAACACTCTGGCCTGGCCTACTATATAAACTCTCGACGGCATTAAATGACTCTTCACATTCTCATGCACCACTCCAGCCGCCGAGACGAAACCTCTACTCTTCCGTCCCAGCGTTTTCATTTTTCTCATTCGACTAGATGGCGCCCAAGATTGCGAAGGAATTGCTAGAGGGTTGTGAGTTAGTGAGGGATGGGTTTCTCCATGCCTCACCAGAGATTTTGAGTGTTATATCCTCGATCTCTGATGCCGGACTAGACTTCTTGCTGTCTGAACCCTCTCAGATATTCAAGCAAGAAGTGCTAGAGTTCTTTGCAAATGCCAAGCAGTCGTCTTCTAAGGATGACTTAACATCTAAGGTTGGAGAGATAAGGGTGAAACTGTCCCCTAAGAGACTGGAAAAAGTACTGCACCTTCCTAGAGTGGAAGAAGAGGAGATATCTGCAGGAGACAAGGAGCTAGCTTTGAAGTGGTGTGAATACAGTGACTCCCAGACTTCATCACTGAAGAAGAAATTCTTCAACCAAAAAGGGAAGCTGTTGTGTGACATTGTGGGAAAGGCACTTCTGTGCAAGCCAGGCTCACATGACACAATCTCACAACCCATGTTTGAGCTGATTGTAAGGATCATCTTAAAGAAAAGGACATGCTGGGGAAATGTCCTGTTCCAAAGGATTAAGCAATGCCTGCTGGCTCCAAACTTTGGAAGGAACTTATCTCTCTTCCTGCTGAAGGCATATCCTGACCATTTCTCCTCTTTCAAGGGTGTAAACATTCACTACTTGAAGAGAATAGATATCAAGACATTGGACAGGTCTACAAGGGTTCTCCCCATGAGCCAACCCTCTATGGTGGCTGAGATAAAGGAGAAGAAGAGAGCTAAGAAGAATGAAGGAGAAGGTGCTGAAACCTCCAAAAAGGATGATGAACCTCCAATGGACAAGGATGGTGTGGAAGGAGAAGATGTCCCCAGGACAAGTGGGGATGAGGAGCCCCAAGGAAGAGTTGAACCTAATCCTGAGCCAACTCAGATGAATACTGATCCAGCTATTCCTCAAGCTGAAGATGAACTTCCCAATTCTCCTATCCATGGTAAATTAGGATTTCAGTTAGGCTTCTCCTCTCTAACAATAGTATAGTCTAGGTGTTTAACTCATCAATCATTTTTCAGGTGACCCTAGACAAAATTCTCCACCTATGGATGCCCCAAGTGAGGTGGAGCATAGCCCAGCCTTTGAAGGAGGAGGTGGGTATGCTAGTGGGGGGGGGGGGGGGGGGGGGGGGGGGGGACATCAACATCAACAGCAACCAACCCCCCCCCCCCCCCCCCCCATATCTACAAGGTACACCTAATGCCCCATCTGATGGGGAGAAGATCCCTGATGATGGAAGGGCTAAAGCTCAGAGTGGAGCTGAAGAGGTGGTTGAAAAAGGATTGGCCCAGGAAAGGCCAGTTGCTGTTCTGGACACATCTGACCTGCTAAACTCATACAAACCATGATTGAGGGTCAGATGTTGTCAGTAAAAGAACTTGTTGCTGAAAGAATACAAGGTGCTACTACTCAAGTTAGGGATGAGCTGAATGCTACAAGAGCAGCTTTATCTCAAGAAATCCAAGCCAGTGAGCAGAGGTTGGAGGTAAGGGTGGCTGCTGTGAGGAATGAGCTGAATACTCAAATCAAGAATGTCACTGCTGACTCTGCTCATATCCTCCAGCAAATGACCAAATGGATTGAGATGGCCAAAAACACTGTTGCTGCCCAGCACACAGTTCTGAAGAATATTGCAGACCATCAAGGGGATTCCACAAAAGACATTACATATGTAAAGAATCATCTTTACAAGAATCAAAATGTCTGGGAGAATGCAGTTGCCAGAATGGCACATGTGGTCAACACATCAAGCAGCCAAGTCAAGTCCCACATTGACAAGGCAAAGGAAAACATTTTGGATGATGTAGACAGCACTTTTCAAACTCTCTCTCAATCCATAATGGATCAACACTCTGAAATAGAGAAAAAGATAATGGATAAAGGCAAAGAAGGAGAGGAGAAGGTTACCAAGCTAAATGATAAGCTGAAAGGAGCTCACATAAAGCTATATAACAACATGGAGACTGCCCACCAGCTGATACTCTCCAATCAGGCAGCAGCCAGCAAGCAAATGGTGGAAGTGGTCAACAAAGCTTCCAATGCTATTCAAGAAAATATCATAACCATGGTCAAAAAGGTTAATGACAATCAGTGGGACTCAAGCTTAAAGGTACTGCAAGGAACAAGGATTGCTTTGAATCTTCCAATATTGAATCCAAGCAAAAATGAAGACTTTGACTTCCAAAGTCAATCAGATCTGATTCAAGATGAGAGGGAAGCAAAGAGGAGAAGGGCAGAGGGCATTCAAACTGCTGAAGAATATATAGCCCGAAAAAGAATGGAAAGATTAGAGGATCCACTCCATGAAGATGACAATCTGGAGTTGGACACAATTGTTGTCAATACCTGGGTGAGCCATGGCAATCAACTGAAGTACATTGACCATGTATATTCATCTGCTGAATGGATCAAACACCTTAAGAGGGAATCTTTAAGGGAAAGGATTCTCAAAGAAAACATGGTAAGAAGGGAAACTCCTTTAAGGATTCCCACAAGATATCTTCCCAAGCCACTTCTATACTTCAAAGTAAAGGAGAAGATCAAGGCTGCTGCTGAAGCTAGGAAGAGAAAGTCTGAAGATGGAGAAAGCTCTTCCCAGGGACCATCTAAAAGAACCTGCCTTGAGATGCTCTTTAAACTATTCAATGTACAATCATAAGTTGAATTGTTTGAAATGTCTGTACTGAACATTTAAATTGAAATGATATTTCAGATTCTGAAAATCATATTGTGTTTGTTACTGTTGGTATACGTACTCTGTATTTCTACCTTCAGTATTCAGGAGCTAGAATGGGTTGTTCAAATTGAACAAGATCAGCTATTATAGAAAATAGCTCTCTAATTGAGGGGGAGCAAATTCCCTGCTCAGGTTGAGGGGGAGATGGCAAATGCTAAGAGTGTATAGGTTGTCCTATAAGTTGATTCAAAGGGATCTATAGATGTTGCCTCCCAATCCATAGAAGGTTAAGTAGTTGAAGAAACCAGAAAGGGGGAGATAGGGCCAATGCTTAGGACAGGCCAATGCTAGATAGGGCATAGGGCAAATGCCCAGGGTGTTAGGGCCCATGCTACAGATCATTTCTGTGATATGTTTTTGCTGTTAATGTACCTTAGCATTGGGAATATTTTGCCTTCTTCAAATAGAGGGAGATTGTTGGGAATATTGCCCTCAATATTACCTTGATTTGAAGAGGCATCACTCTCAATGCTAAGGACATATTGTATTTGATAAAGCTATACTTGTGTAGTATATACAGGTACAGGTGACTCAAAAGAAAGGGCCAAACATGCCCTTAAATGTGAAGAAATCATCTACAAGGAGATGAAGATTTGTCTCAGCAGAACCGCTGAGACGAAGGGTCAAAACCGCTGAGACGAGGAGCCGTCTCAGCGGATCCGCTGAGAACAAGGTGTCTTAGTTGATAAGTTCATTAAATCCTGAGAATCAGCGTGTTCGTCGAACGCAGAATGCCGTTCGTCGAACGAAGGGCTAAGTTCGTCGACCACTGAGACGAGACCAAAGATGGAGCCGCTGAGAAGACACAAAAGGCGTGTTCGTCAAACGCAGAGTGCCATTCGTCGAACGCAGAGTGCCATTCATCGAACGCAGAGACAAGGCAAGTTCGTCGAACGCAAAGTTTCGCAAGTTCGTCGAACGCAGAGTTTGGCAAGTTCGTCGAACACAGAGTTTGGCAAGTTCGTCGAACGCAGAGTTTGGCAAGATCGTCGAACGCAGAGTTTGGCAAGTTCGTCAAACGCAGGATACAGCGGGTTCGTCGAACGCAGAGTGTAGCGCATTCGTCGAGCGCAGACCTTCTCTACGGATAAGTAGGGCGGCGGGACCTACGGCTAGGGCAAGTTGTAGAAAAGCTACAGGGGACCACCGATCTCTCCCATACTTCTTGGGAGATCAAATTAGAGCCGTTGAAGATAAAAAGAAGTATAAAAGAAAGTGTTAGGGCATTTTCCATGCCCCGGCCAGTTGCGCGCAAAATCTCAATTCGCCATTGACGGTTGCTGCTCTCGACTTTCTTCCTGCTCACTGAAAGAGAAGAAGAATCACAGAGAAGAAGTTATCTCCTCCACCAGAAGGGGCATGGTGATCTTCCATCACTCTATTGAAGAGGAAGATCAAGGTGTGGCTGTAATCAACATCTTCAGCTACAGGAAGCACAGACTGTGCAGGATCTACAGGAGAGTACCTCTGTTGTAGAATATTTCTAATCCATTTTTCTGTAGGGCATTTTGCTTGAGTTGTAAGACCTTTTGGTCTGAGTTTGTAGGAACCTGAGGGTTCTGAGTTGTTGGGCTGAAGGCCTGAGTGTAGGATCTGTTGATCTGAGTTGTAGGGCTTCATAGCCTGAGCTGTAGGAGAAGGAATTCTCTGAGTTGTAGGACCTGCTGAGGTCTAAGTTGTAGGATCAGGAGCTGATCTGAGGTAGGGCTGTTTAGCCTGAGGTAGGACCTGGTGTGGTCTGAGTTATAGGACCTGCTGAGGTCTGGCTGTAGAATCAGGAACTGATCTGAGTTGTAGGGCTGCTGAGCCTGAGGTAGGGTTTGGGAAAACCTGAGAGATCCTGAGGGATCTGAGTTGTAAGCTCTTTGAGCCGAGTTTGGAGGAGTTGGCCTTGTCTAACACATTGTTAGAAAGGTGAAGGGGGAAAGAGGACTACTCAAGACACCCTATCTTGAGGAACCTCTATACATGCTTGTGTGCTTTCTGTGTGTTTGATCCTTTGCTTGCTCCAAACCAGAAATCAGACATACTAATTAAAGGAAAATTAAAAAGGAACCTATTCACCCCCCCCCCCCCCTCTAGGTGATTTAGACTATAAACCTTATAAACTTACAGTTCTTGAGCCTGGTACTCGTCCTATCGCTAAGGCACCGTACCGTATGGCCCCGCGCGAGCTAGAAGAGTTGCGTACCCAGTTAGAGGAATGGTTGCAATGTGGATTTATTAGATTTGAATAAGGTAACCAGTGTTGTTCGTGAAAAAGTAGGATGGTTCTATGAGGTTGTGCATATGTTATAGGGATTTGAATAAGGTAACCATCAAGAACAGATATCCATTGCCGCGAATCGATGATCAGTTTGATCAGTTGCGTGGTAGTTTAGTATTTTCAAAGATTGATCTTCGATCAGGTTACCATCAGTTGAGTATCCGTGAGTCGGACGTCCCTCGGACTTCCTTTCATTCCCGTTATGGTCATTTTGAATTCCTGGTAATGTCATTTGGTTTGACAAATGCACCCTCTGCGTTTATGGACATGATAAACCGCGTGTTCAAAGATTTTCTGGATCATTTTCTAGTAGTTTTCATCGACGATGTGTAGGTGTATTCCATAAGTGTTGAGGAGCATGCTATGCATTTGCGCTTAGTATGGTCTACTCTAAGAGAGCACAAGTTGTATGCGAAGCCGAGTAAGTGTGAGTTCTGGCTTCCTCAGGTGTCCTTTCTAGGTCATGTAGTGAACAAGGATGGAATTTCTATAGACCCAGCTAAGATTTCTGCCGTGTTCGATTGGAAGACGCCTACAACACCTAAGGAGATAAGGAGCTTCTTAGGGCTGACAGGTTCCTATTTTCTCGAGAAATGCCTTCTATTTCTCGATAAATGCCTTCTATTTCTCGAGAAATGCCAGTTCAGTTCTGAGTCCTCGAGCTATGCTTCAGACTCCTCCCCTCTCTTGGAATCTTGTGTCTTCTAAAGTGTATAGGGATGTTGCCAATGTTTGTACTTTGCCCTTGATCATGATTACCTCCTGCCTGAGTTCTTATACCTGCTATGGTTAAGCAAATTTCTGGGTTTTTCCTTATGATCATTTTGGGAGGTGTTTTTCTCATTTGTAACCTTGTCCTTAGGATCTTTCTGGCTTTGTTCCCCGGGCTAAGTCTCGTGGTGTAACTAAAATTAATTAATGAGGATTATTGCATTTAGCCTTGCACGATAGTCATTGTAAGGGACATGAACATCAGGCTTGGCCTATGGTCCCGTGGCCCGTGTATGGGGGGCAGTGGGGATTCTTGTATAGCCTTGCACGATGGCCATTCTAAGGGGCATGAACGGGAGGCTTGGCATGTGGCCCCGTGGGCCGTGTTTGGGTGGTAGTGGATAAAGGACCACCACCTTGTTTTGAGCTTTGGGTGGCAGAGGATAAAGGACCGCCCCTATTTAAATTAAGCTGATCAGTCTCATAAATAGAATTAACAAGATAAATGAACTTTACTTGTATTTCTAATAGGAGCTTGTGCACTCGGTGCGTTGTTTAGCTCTATGCTTTGGAGCTTCTTTTCTTTTGTAAGTTTGGCTTGGGTTTGTACCCCTTATGCATTATTATTGCCTTGTTTCGCAGGACTTTTATGTTTTTCTGCCGCTTGTGCTTTACTTGCCGAGGCGTTCTTTGTTTTATTTGAATGTCTCAGGTTCAGAGTCGTAGCAGTTAGAGGTGTAATTCAGAGACCTTGGGAGTCGTAGCTGCTGTCTTACCCTGCTGCTGCGAGGTAGTGGTGGTTAGTTTTCTTCTTGTGTTCATACATGCTCGTTGGAGCCAATGGGTTGGTGTCAGGTTTTTGACGCCCAATGTGCCTCTTTTGTTACATAGTAGCTTACTTGCTAGTTATTGCCACTACCTTTCGATCTCGTGTATCTTGCTCTCTGAGAATGATTTATGCCTATGTGCATTATAGTTATAAATTGATTTTTGTTTCATTCTCATTGCATCTTTTATAGGCCAAATCCTTATATTTAAGTCACGTACAAGTATCTTCATACCACATCTAAATCTAGATATGTGCATATCATTTCCTTTATGTCCCGACATCACGTGCATATAGGACCCTAATTGAACTAAACCAAGTATTTTCCGCTGCAATTACATATATACACTTTCTTCTGTGGACTAGTTGATCCAGGAACTGAGAGACACAGTTCTTACCCCAAACCTAATAAGTGATTTCAAGTAATGAGTTTTCATGTAAACCTATTTTGTAATGAATAAGAATTAGGTTCCCGCATGAGCGGCTGCAGTTGTCTCCTGCACGACGAGGCATCATGACACATATTTTCTCTACTCTGATATTCCTAATTGCTGAGAAAATGCGGGTTGTGACAGAGGTGTATGAGAATTTACCTTCCCCTTATATGGGGTATCATAGTTTTCCTCATCAATCTGATCCATTAGGCCAAAGTAGGCCTCTTCATCTAAGCTTGACTCTTCTGAGTCGCTGTCGCTCAGAGTTTCCGACTTTTTCGCTAAGAAGCTCTTTTCCTCCTTCTTACATTTGAAGGATTTCCTTTCTTCCTTTCTTGACCCTTCTTTCTTTTTGTATGGGCACTCCGCAATCACGTGCATTGGCTTATTTTAGCAATAGCAAATAATGTCAGTCGAAGCGTGTTTGTTTGGTTTAGATTTATACCTGTCATTATTGTTTTCTTTCTTGTGATGTTCACCATCACGTCTTGATCTTCTATGATCTGATGTAGAGGGTTGACCTCTCCTCCGCTTTATCTTGTTCAACAATCCTTTGAATTGCTTGGAAAGTAGGGAGAACTCTCCATCGTACATGTCTGAGCTTGAATAGCAAGCCACAGAGTCATCATCTTCTTCTGACGACAATGTCCTTACCGGTACCATGACCTTGCTTTCCTTTGTCCCTTCGGCCTTCAGAGCTTTGGACTTCTCCTTTCCAGAAGTCCTGTTGCTATCTTCCTCAGCTTTCCTGATGCGGAGCTTCAGTTCATGGGAGAGGAGCTTCCCAAATAAGATTTGAGGCTCCATTGTAGCCAGCTTGCCAAACTCTCTTATGGCGATAGCCTTGGTATCCCATTCTTTCATCAGGGATCTCAAGAACTTGTCGTTTAGTTCTGCAATCGTAAATTCCTGGTCATAATTTCTTATACCGTTAATGATTTTAAAGAACTTCTCATAAGTATTTGATATGCTATCTCTTGGGTCTTGCTTAAAGTCTTTGTATTCTTGATTCAGTAAAGATCTACGATCATCTCTAACTTCTTAAGTGCCCTCCATTAAAACTACAAGAGAGTCCCACATCTCTTTGGCGGACTTGCAGTGAAACAGATTTTGTAGCATGGAATCATATACTGCACTAGCAATGATGTTCTTTGCCTTCTTGTCCAAGGCTACAATAGCGATCTCATCTTTAGTGAGCTCTAGCATCTTCTTCGCAATTTTAATATTTGAATTTATTGAAGATGGTTTCATGGGAATATAAGGCCTTTTTCAACAATCTGAAAAATTCTTGGGTCGCCGACTTCCATGTAGAACCTAACTCTTTCCTTCTACATATGGAAGTTCTCTTTTGTGCATACCGATAACTTCTTGGAAGAATCCATGTTCTTGTCCATTCTAGATATAGTGTTTTTGAACAACAAGATGGAGGAGTTTGTTTAAGGTGTTAACCTCTTAACGAACAACCTACCTCTAATACCAATTGAAAGTATCTAGTTACTACCTAAATCACCTAGAGGGGGGTGAATATGTGAGTTCTATGCCTTTTTAAGCGGAATTAAAATCTAGAAAGAAAAGCGCACAAAAATCAAAAGAACACCCACAAACACAAGGATTTATAGTGGTTCCCCGGAATGGGCACGTCCACTTTCCCGCCTCACCAATCTAACACGCCCGTCTAGACTAGGCTACTTCACTAATCTCAGATTAAACATAATCTTACAACTCGGAGTTCACAACTCCTACAAGCTCGGAGACTACGTCCCCTCCAAACTCGTAGAACAAACTCTCCTACCTCCGGCCGCCGCCGGCCGGCCACCGCCGGCCGGCCACCGCCGGCCGGCCACCGCCGGCCGGCCACCGCCGGCCGGCCACCGCCGGCCGGCCACCGCCGGCCGGCCACCGCCGGCCGACCGCCGGCCACCGCCGCCGGCCGGCCGCCGCCGGCCGACCGCCGCCGCCCCCTTCGTGGCCGGCGGCCATGGCCGGCCACCGCCGTCGCCGCCCTTCAACCTCCACCGTCGGATCTCACCGAGGCTCTGGCGGCCCTCCGATCGTCTCGCGCGATCACGACCCTTCAATCGTTCCCAACGATCTCGGCCCTCCATTTGGTGGTTATCCGCATAACCACCGTAACTTCCACCTTCCAAGCCTATAAATAGACCCCTAAGGGTCTTCATTTGGATTCACTCTCTGATTCGGGCCCAGACTCTCTCTCTCTTCGTTTCTTCCTCAGAGCTTCTCTCTCTACATTCCGCCACTCCGCCACTTCGTTTTTACTAACTGACAGGTTCCTCCTGCGAACGCTGCTCACCTGAGAAGAAGTGCTGCGCCATCTCTCAGGCGAGCACCCCAAGCCCGAACAGCAAAGTCAAAGTGCTCCGCGAAGTGTACTCCTGGCAAGCGCGCAGCCGTACCAGACACGCAGCAAGGCGATCGACTCCTAAGTGGTGGCCTGTCACCCACGGAGCTCTCTCTCTCTCTCTCTCTCCCACAATTGTAACGAGGCGCGGCTTGTCGCCCTCGCTTTCTCCAAAAGGGCATTGTAACAGTCTGAGATAGTGGATTTCGGCCAGCACCGCCCTGGCCACGTGGTTTTTCACCCTTTGGAGGGTTTTCCACGCTAAAGTTCTGTGTGTATCATTTTCAGCATTTACTCTCTGCAACATTCTGACTGTGTGCGCGCTCGACCGCCCGGGCTAAGACGGACCGAGTTGAAACGGTCTACCAAAACCGTTGAGAAGCCGCAACAGTTTGGCGCCGTCCGTGGGAATACTTTCCCAAAAGCCAAGCAAAGGACTCCCGAGCATAGCACCCGTTTCTCCGGAGTTCACAGAACCAGCAGAAATGGGCACCTCCCCCAGAATATCCGACGCATGCAGTTCCTCAATCCCGGAGAGCCCGGCGGAAAGAGCGCTCCTCGCTACTCCCATCCTGCCCACGTGGCTTGGATCAACTGACGAACCGGTCCCTTTCGTGGCAGGGCAGGAGCGGAACGATGTCTCGCATCAGCCAAGGCGATCCCCCCTCTCCAAGTCAATTTTGGAATACCCAGTTCCGTCATGGCTAAAGCCCTCATACAACGAGGAGTTCCACGGAGCAGAAGATCCATACGAACACGTTAGTCATTTCCTAATATCAATACGGAGGCTCGGACTTCCCGACCCCATCATCTGCAAAATCTTCGCCAAAACACTGTGTGAAGACGCCCTCCGCTGGTGTCAATCCTTGCCGAACGGAGCGATCCACAACTTCACCGAGTTGTCACAAATGTTCGTTGAACAATATGAAGCACGCTCACCAGGGATACGTGAAGAAAAGCTTAGCGCGGACAAGCCGCCCCGCCTAAGGGGGGCGGAAGGGAACAAGCAGCAAGAAAAGATCCGCGCAAATTTTCACCCGAAACGTCCCTGCGCATGGATGGACTCTGCCTTAGACGCGAGCATAGGCAGTCCACCCTGCGAGCTAAGGAGAGCGTTGATAACACATCGCATCTCCTTCAACCTCTTGTTCCTGGCTGCCGTGGTACGGCTCAAACCCCTAAGCGGGAACCTCAAGCTCAGGGCCAGCGACGCGGAGCTCCCCGACGGAACTATGATACCCACCATAGGAACCATCATCCTTCCGGTCCAAGTAGGGATGCACTCGGAACCGGTCCAGTATGACGTTCAGTTCATCGTCGCAAACGCAGACTCCCCCTACGATGCAATATTCGGGAGTCTCCTGCTAGACGCCATGGACCACGACGTTTCCATGTCCGGGCGCATGGCCAACAAAGGGAGCATCCTTAGGAGCGCAATGCATGGTTTCGATACACTCGACTCCAAGCTCCCTTGGGTCAGCAACAACCCGCCACCAGAGCCAAAGCCTGAAAGACTAAGCGCACGGAAGGATCGCGCGAGTCTCGCATTAGCAGAAAGAGCCAGACCGCAGACACCGATAAATCCGCAGCCAATCGATCCGAGTCGCAAAAGAAAGGGCCAGCAGCAGCAATTCGAACTGCTTACTCAAGGTCGGGCAGACCGCTCCCAAGGGCTGTCAGGTCAAAGCCACCAGGGTTACACTCCGCTAAACGCCTCCCGAGCAGCGCGCTAATAAACAGCAACTGCCCCCGAGCAGCGCGCTAATAAACAGCAACTGCCTCCGAGCAGCGCGCTAATAAACAGCAACTGCCTCCGAGCAGCGCGCTAATAAACAGCACAAAGCCTCAGCGTTGCTTGGGCACATGGCCTCAACGTTGCTTGGACACCTCGCCTCAGCGTTGCTTGGGCACATGGCCTCAATGTTGCTTGGGCACCTCGCCTCAGCGTTGCTTGGGCACATTGCCTCAACGTTGCTTGGGCACCTCGCCTCAGCGTTGCTTGGGCACATGGCCTCAACGTTGCTTGGGCACCTCGCCTCAGCGTTGCTTGGGCACATTGCCTCAACGTTGCTTGGGCACCTCGCCTCAGCGTTGCTTGGGCACATTGCCTCAACGTTGCTTGGGCGCCTTACCTCAGCGTTGCCTGGGCACATTGCCTCAACGTTGCTTGGGTACCGTAGGGGCCTGCCCCCCTTACGGCAAAGCCGCGAGCCAGACTCGTGCAAAAGCCGCGAGCCAGACTCGTGCAAAAAGCCGCGAGCCAGACTCGTGCACCGTAGGGGCCTGCCCCCCTTACGGCAAAGCCTCAGCGTTGCCTGGGCACATGGCCTCAACGTTGCTTGGGCACCTCGCCACAGCGTTGCTTGGGCACATTGCCTCAACGTTGCTTGGGCGCCTTACCTCAGCGTTGCCTGGGCACATTGCCTCAACGTTGCTTGGGTACCGTAGGGGCCTGCCCCCCTTACGGCAAAGCCGCGAGCCAGACTCGTGCAAAAAAGCCGCGGGCCAGACCCGTGCACCTATTTTATAAAAGTCGCGAGCTAGACTCGTGCACCTATTTTAGCCGCGAGACAGACTCGTGCAAAAAAGTCGCGGGCCAGACCCGTGCACCTATTTTATAAAAGCCGCGAGCTTGACTCGTGCACCTATTTTCGCCGCGACACAGACTCGTGCAAAAAAGCCGCGGGCCAGACCCGTGCACCTATTTTATAAAAACCGCGAGCTCAAGTCCGCGCAAAATAACCAAACTATGCAGATGCCAACAACCAGATCAACAAGATCGAGCAGATGAACAAGTACGACAAGTACAATAAAAGAGATACAGCCGTATCCGGCAAACATAGCTACAAGCGGCTAAAGAAATCACTCCTCATCAGGACTATGATCCTCCTCCTCTGACAGGTCATCAAAGCCAAGGCCACTAACATCGTAGCCCCGCTTTCGGGATACCATCCGGAGAGCCTTTGACGCTCCCTGTCGAAGGGCCAGCTCTCGTGAATCCTCCAGATGAGGCTCCACCTCCTGAGTCCAGATCATATCCCGGACTTCCTCGGAAATCAAGGAGCGGTCCCTCAAGTAGTCAATCGACTCCAGATATTCGGCCAAGCCAGCCGCCTTCAGCTCGGTCTCCCGCTCCACGGAAGAAAGACGCGCTATCTCAGCCCGACACTGCTCCAGCTCTGCATCCCGACACACTACGTCGCCACGGGCTGCCTCTAAGGATCGCAAGGCCTCCTCCAACGCCGCCTTCTCCGCACCGAGACCGGACCTGGTCCTCTCCAGCTCTTCCTGCATCTCCAAGCCAATCCGCCTGAAGCGCGAGATGTCGCGATCCCGCCGTCTCTCCGCCTCCGCAAGGGCGCTCCTCGCCTCCCGAAGCTCACCCTGGATGGACATAAACCCGTCCTTCAAGCTCACGTAATGGTTGTTCCATATATGCGCAATCGATGCCTGGGTCTCCATCTGCAAGAGAAAATGTATAAGTCAGAACCACAACCTCAGAATGACGTCATGCAAGGGGAAGAAAAAATCCGGCTTACCGCCTGGCTCATGGCCTCCAGAAAGGAAGAGACCCTCTTCCCTTCTGACACCTTTCGAGCTGTGCCTCGCTCCGGAGAGGCCTGGGGGGCAGAAGATCCCAGGACCTCGACCTCCTCATCAACCGGCTCGCCGTCAGCACCAGATGCACAAGGAGCCGCCTCCTCATGAGGAGCATCCTGTACCAGTGAAGGAGCAGGACCTGGCTCCTCCAGACCTTTAAAAACCAGCTTCCTCTTTCTGTCTCGAACAAGAGGAACAGCAGCGGCACGACCAGCATCAACGGACAGCCCGCATAAAAGCAAGCGCTTCTCGTCTACGAACAGAGAGATACTGTGCAGAATATTCCCCAGCTCTCGAGCATCTGAAAATCCGAGGACAGGAGAAAACTCCCGCTCACGCCCTTTGAGGCGCCGGCAACGATCAGGTAAAGAGTTCCACACCTCCGGTAGTCCCTCCGGGTTCCTAACATAGCCAAATAAAGTATTCCCATGACGGCGGTCCACCCGGGTCTCGAACTCCAGCCATCTCTTGTTGCTAAAAACTTCAATACGACCTCCGGCATCAACCTGCACTTCGCACCATTCCTTGAAAAGGCCCAGGGAGAACTTCGCACCATGCTCGCGGAAGAAGGCGATCAGCCCCATGATCCGCACCATCCCCTGAGGCGTAAACTGTGACACCGGGACGCCGCAAAATTTCAGGATCTGAATCAACTCCTCGCACACCGGGAGACGAAAGCCACTCCGAAGTGACGACTCGCAAAGAGTCATCCAACCTCGAGGCGGATTCTGTACTCGCTCCTCAGGACCTGGGATTCGAATCTCCAATTCGGGGGGCAAGTTGAAGCGCCTCCTCCATATGGCGACATGATCGAGAGTAAGACTCGAGCCCAGTCGCATTGGGCGACTTTGCCCGCCACGCCGAGAAGCCTGAAAGACAAGAAAAAACGTCAGTACAAACCTCAGGCAAGTGTTAAGGGAGTCCATCCACGAGGCTAACCATCGCACAAGCCTCGCGCACAGGCAGACCCCGTAAACACGCCCGAGAGCACGCGGCAGACCCCGCGAAAACACCTCACGCAAACACCCGCACTGTCGCCGCGCGACAGCACGCGCGGCAGCCCGCGCGCACGCGCGCGCGCGCTGTCGCCGCGCGGCAGCACGCGCGACAGCTCGCCCGCGCGCACGCGCGCGCGCGCTGTCGCCGCGCGACAGCCAGCGCGCGCGGCAGCCCGCGCGCACGCGCGCGCGCTGTCGCCGCGCGACAGCGCGCGCGACAGCTCGCCCGCGCGCGCGCTGTCCCCGCGCGCCAGTGCGCGCGACAGCCCGCGCGCGGGGCAGCCCGCGCGCACGCGCGTGCGCGCTGTCGCCACGCGGCAGCGCGCGCGACAGCTCGCCCGCGCGCACGCACGCGCGCGCTGTCCCCGCGCGATAATGCGCGCGACAGCCCGCGCGCGGGGCAGCCCGCGCGCACACGCGCGCGCGCTGTCGCCGCGCGACAGCGCGCGCGGCAGCCCGCGCGCACGCACCGCCCCTTACCTCCGCACGACCCGCCACATCTCTAGCGCGCCGTTCGCCCGCCTTTTTGGATGTTAGATCTTTCACCCGCACGCTCACCTTGGCACCGCCATCATCACCGCCAACCTCCGCACCCGAGCTCACTCCGGCCATCGCTCACAGATGCAAGTCGTAAGGATAAAATCCTATCGCTCTCCGTGCGCTCCAAGCGTAGGATTTGGGGGGCAAATGATGGGTTCCCCCTATTTATTGAAAAAATGATAACCACCGCACACCGGATCCCATTCCCGCACACCGAATCCCACCATCGCACACCGGATCCCGAAAACCGCCACACACCGAATCCCACCTTCGCACACCGGATCCCACTCCCGCGCGGCGGATCCAAACCACCGCGCACCGATCCAAACCACCTCGCGCGGGATCCCAACCGCCCCGCGCAGGATCGCAACCACCACCAACCGCCGTCGGCCAACCGCCGCCAACCATCGGCCGGCCGCTGCCCACCGCCAGCCGGACGCCGCCGGCCGGCCTCCGCCCACCGCCGGCCGGCCGCCAACCGCCGACTGGCCTCCGCCCGCCGCCGGCCGGCCGCCAACCGCCGGCCGGCCGCCGCCGCCGGCCGGCCGCCAACCGCCGTCCGGCCACCGCCGGCCGGCCGCCGCCGGCCGGCCACCGCCGGCCGACCGCCGGCCGACCGCCGGCCACCGCCGCCGGCCGGCCACCGCCGGCCACCGCCGCCGGCCGGCCACCGCCGGCCGACCGCCGGCCACCGCCGCCGGCCGGCCGCCGCCGGCCGCCGTCCGCCGCCGCCCCCTTCGTGGCCGGCGGCCATGGCCGGCCACCCATGGCCGGCCACCGCCGTCGCCGCCCTTCAACCTCCACCGTCGGATCTCACCGAGGCTCTGGCGGCCCTCCGATCGTCTCGCGCGATCACGACCCTTCAATCGTTCCCAACGATCTCGGCCCTCCATTTGGTGGTTATCCGCATAACCACCGTAACTTCCACCTTCCAAGCCTATAAATAGACCCCTAAGGGTCTTCATTTGGATTCACTCTCTGATTCGGGCCCAGACTCTCTCTCTCTTCGTTTCTTCCTCAGAGCTTCTCTCTCTACATTCCGCCACTCCGCCACTTCGTTTTTACTAACTGACAGGTTCCTCCTGCGAACGCTGCTCACCTGAGAAGAAGTGCTGCGCCATCTCTCAGGCGAGCACCCCAAGCCCGAACAGCAAAGTCAAAGTGCTCCGCGAAGTGTACTCCTGGCAAGCGCGCAGCCGTACCAGACACGCAGCAAGGCGATCGACTCCTAAGTGGTGGCCTGTCACCCACGGAGCTCTCTCTCTCTCTCTCTCTCTCTCTCCCACAATTGTAACGAGGCGCGGCCTGTCGCCCTCGCTTTCTCCAAAAGGGCATTGTAACAGTCTGAGATAGTGGATTTCGGCCAGCACCGCCCTGGCCACGTGGTTTTTCACCCTTTGGAGGGTTTTCCACGCTAAAGTTCTGTGTGTATCATTTTCAGCATTTACTCTCTGCAACATTCTGACTGTGTGCGCGCTCGACCGCCCGGGCTAAGACGGACCGAGTTGAAACCGGTCTACCAAGGGCGTTGAGAGACCGCAACAAATATATTTATTATTTTATAACTTGAGTTAGGCGAGTGTGTGTTCTGGTAAGTGGTAATTTTATAATCTTGCCATAATGCCATGGCTTTTCATAATATAATAAGATAAAACTCCATTTTATAATTCAGATTTCTGAATTTCCCGTGCCCACGCCCTAGGCTCTGTCATGAGAGAATGAAGTAGAACCGTCGACGCTCCTTCCTCCCATCTCCCGAACCGCCGACGCTCCTTCCTTCCATCTCGACGGCTGGCGCTCCTTCCTCCCGCCTCGACGGTCGGCGCTCCTTCCTCCCGCCTCGACGACCGACGCTCCTTCCTCCCCGTCTCTCCTTGGAACTTAACTTCTATAAAAATGAGGTATATTTTACACTTATAATCTGAAAGTTTATGACTTTTTCAGCTTTCTCATTTTGTGCAGTAAACTAAGTATTTTAACTGCGTGTTAATTATTGTATACATGTCATACTAGTTTGGTTATTAAAATTATCTATATCCAACTTATTTAACGGTGTCACACTTATTGCTTCGAACCGAGAACAGAACCGGAACCGAACCGAACCGAACGGTTCGGTTCCGGTTCCGGTTCAATACTATAGGACCGTGGGTCGGTTCCGGTTCCAAAAATTTGGAACCGAACATATACGGGTCGGTTCTTGGTTTTGGATAGAACCGAACCGAACCGATCCGAGTTGCACCCCTACTCCTACACGCTCGATCCTTTAATTTAGGAACTATAGAAGTTAAAACTTCCTACAAGGATGTGAAATATGTTACAAAAACCTTGGATTGAAAATCCAATCTCTAAGAATCTCCACGAGATTCTACTTCTTCAGATCTGAGATATTAAGTCTTCTTCCTCCTTGAAACTGAAATCCTAAACTTGAATGAGGGAGAAGAAAACTCTTTCTCTTGAATGCTTTGATCTGAACACTTATCAACCCAACAAGATCTAGAAGACTATTGAATCAATCCGAACACATGGATCTTGTTGAATAGAGACTTGCAGAAGGATCGAGCACAAAGCTTGTCGGTGGCAGAAGATCATCTTTTGCGTGAACGGAAAGAATGCCGACGGAAATCTCGATGTCATGATTTTGATTTGAACGATTGGGGTTTAGGGAAAAACATCTCTTAAGTATTTATATACTTCCCTCCAAAGGCTAAAAACATTACTCACTACAAGAAAACAGAGTTTTAGCCGGGGCAATTTGCCCTGACAAAAAGTCTAAAACCGTGTCTAAAGATCTTTTGCCACGGTCTAGCCACGGAAAACTTTCGTGGCTAAAGGTCGCGTGGCGAAAGATTTTTAACCACAAAATATCGCCGTGGCAAATACCTGCACTTTTAGCCATAGTTTTAGGCCCGGGCAAAAAGTTATCAATAACGTTAAAATGGAGTTTTTGCAACGGCTTTTGGCCGTGGCAAATAACTGAACATTAGCCACAGTTTGAAACCCTAGCTAATAGTGAATTTGATATTTTTTTAAAAAATTATTAGCCACGGCTTAAAACCCTGGCAAAAACTATTTTATATATTAAAAAATTGTCACTATCTAAGCCATGGCAAATATGGATGATTTAAAAAAATAATATTGCCTATTATTTCAGTAAAAAAAAATATTCTCATTTTCTCTCTATCAATACAAATAGAGGATTTATAGGCATCTGGTACCACTACGGAAATCCCATGAGCAAGAGAGGAAGAGAGGGGAGGAGATTGAGAGAAGAAGGTAGGGATGAGAGGAAGAAGAAGAGGGATCAGCCCCCACTTAAGATAATTGATCCAAGATAATGTTTTAGGTCATTAAGAGGACCTCTTATACTATGAGGCCTCCCACATTACAAAGCCCCCAAAATACCCTCCATACATAAGCATAATAATAAAAGCCTACAGCTGCTCTTCGCCCACGCCCGAACCGCTGCCGCTGTCGCGCCCGCTGTCGTCGGGCGGTAGCCCCGCGCTGCCACTGTCGCGCCCGCTGTCGCCTGGCGATACCGGCTCCTGTGTTGCTCCCGTGTCTCCCGTCCCACGAGCTCGCCGTGCGTACACCCGCCATGGTGGATCCGCCTCCTGTAAGTCGGTAACAATACCCCCGTCTGGGAAATTTGCCTTGTCCTCAAGGCAATAATCCGGAAACTGGCGCCGGAAGTCATCCCGCAGAAGCTACGTTGCGGAGCTGAGTGGTCGGTCGCGCCATGCGACCCGAATCTCGTCTGGAAAAGGATCCCCTGGGGTGTGATGGCGCCGATCCACGATCGAGGCCGGGTACAGCGATGGGGAGTCGGAGTACTCGATGTCCGCCGGAATGTGATCAGTAACAGGGTGGTCGCCGATAACTCGGCGGAGCTGAGAAACGTGGAAAACCGGATGAATCCGGCTTTGAGCTGGTAGGCGCAGGCGATAGGCCACGGACCCGATGCGGCTGATGATCTCAAAGGGGCCAAAAAAACGTGGGGCCAGCTTGGGGCAGGTGCGGCGGGCGACGGTCAGCTGGCGGTAGGGGTGAAGCTTGATGAAAACTCGCTCGCCTACCTGGAAGGAAAGGTCCCTGCGCTTCCAGTTGGCAAAAGAGATCATCTTTGCCTGAGCCCTGCGGAGGTGGTGCTTCAGGCTATCCAAAATGGTATCTCGATCATGAAGGTGGTCGGCCAAGCTGGCCACGGGGCATTCGCCTGGGAGATGTCGTAGGATCGAGGGAGGAGGCCGGCCATAAACTGTTTCGAACGGCGAGGTGTTGGCCGAATGGTGGTAGGAGGTGTTGTAGGAATACTCTGCCCAGCAGAGCCATTTCGCCCACGAGCCTGGCCTCTCACCGATGAAGCATCTGAGGTATGTCTCCAGACAACGGTTGAGCACTTCAGACTGCCCGTCCGACTGCGGGTGGTATGCTGTGCTCATCCGGAGCCGGGTGCCTTGAAGACGGAAGAGGGACGTCCAGAAACTGCTAAGGAAGAGCGGGTCCCGGTCACTCACAATGGAGCGGGGAAAACCGTGGAGGCGGGCGATCTCGGAAATGAAACTATCGGCCACGGTTGTTGTTGTATAGGGGTGGCGCAGCGGAATGAAATGGCTATACTTCGTCAACCGATCGACGACCACTAGAATGCAATCAAACCCGTTCGACCGCGGCAACCGTGTGATAAAGTCCATTGCTATGTCCTCCCAAACACGCTCCGGAATCGGCAGGGGCTGCAGCAGGCCGCTTGGAAACAATGTTTCGTATTTGGCCTTCTCGCAAGGAAGGCAGGCCGCCACATAGGCCTTCACCTGGCGGAGCATGTGCGGCCAGTACAAGAAGGCGGCTATCCGCCGGTAGGTCCGGAAAGCGCCGGCGTGACCGCCCGAAGGCGTCGAATGAAACTCTGCGAGAAGGAGCGGAATGCGGGTCGAGGAAGCAGAGAGAACAAGGCGGCCCCGATGAAATAGCCTTCCCCCGATCAACGAGTACGGTGGCCGTGCCGCGGGGTCGGCAAGCAGGGCCGTGCGGATCGCAAGCAAGTGGGGGTCGGCCTCCGCCTCCTGCTGCAGGATGGTGGCGTCGTCCCAAACCGGCCGGGAAATGGCGGCTAACTTCGAAGCCTGAGGGTGACGGGACAGCGCGTCCGCCGCGCGGTTGGTCTTTCCGGAACGGAACTCAATCGAAAAATCGTAGCCCAGAAGCTTGGCAACCCACAGCTGCTGAGTCGGTGTGGCGATCTTCTGCTGCAGCAGATACCGGAGGCTGTGATGATCAGTGCGGACGATGAAGGGACGACCCAACAGGTACGGTCTCCAATGCTGCACGGCCAAAACCAAGGCCATCAACTCGTTCTCGTAAGCCGAGCGGCTGCGGACGACCGTCGAGAAGGCGCGGCTAAAATAAGCTATCGGACGGTCAGCCTGCATCAGGACAGCTCCGACGCCGGAGCCGGAGGCGTCGCATTCCACGATGAAGGGCTGTCGAAAATCCGGCATGGCCAAAACTGGCCCACGGATCAAGGCGGACTGCAAGGAGGCGAAAGCGGCCATGGCGGCTGGCGGCCACGAGAAAGGGCCATCGGCTGGGGCCTTCAGCAGCTGAGTGAGGGGGTGGGCCACCCCCCCGTAATCCTGGATGAAGCGCCGGTAGTAGCCGGTCAGGCCGAGAAAAGCCCGTACCTCGCGAACTGAAGTGGGAGTCGGCCACCGTGTCACGGCCTCGATCTTGTCCGCATCCATAGCGACCCCCTGGGCGGAGATCGTGTGGCCCAGATAGCTCACCGTCGTGGCCCCAAAGGTACACTACTTCCGGTTGAGGGTGAAGTGATGACGACGCAGAGTCGTAAAAGTCTCCCGAACATGGAGTAGGTGGTCCTGCCAGGAAGTACTGAAAACAAGAATGTCATCAAAGAAAACCAAAACGTGCTTACGCAGGACCGGCCGGAAGACGTCATTCATGGAAGCCTGGAAAGTAGCGGGAGCGTTGGTGAGCCCAAACGGCATCACCAAAAACTCGAAGTGGCCGTCGTGCGTCCGAAAAGCCGTCTTTGGAACGTCTTGGCGGACCCGTATCTGGTGATAGCCGGCGCGGAGGTCGAGTTTGGTGAAAAACACGGCGCCGTGTAACTCGTCCAACAGCTCCTGAATGACCGGAATCGGGTACTTGTCTGGTACCGTTGCCTTGTTCAGCTCCCTGTAATCCACGCAGAAACGCCAACTGCCATCTTTCTTGCGGACAAGCAGCACCGGACTGGAGAAGGGGCTCGCACTGGGCCGAATCAGACCTCCCAACAGCATCTCTCGAACCAACCGCTCGATCTCGTCCTTCTGCGTGTGGCCGTACCGGTAGGGACGGGCAGAAACCGCCGCGACGCCAGGCTGCAGTACGATGGCGTGGTCGGTAGGCCGCGCGGGGGGAAGGCCGGGTAGTTGCGCAAAGAGTGCCGGAAAATCATCAAGAAGCGTCGTCATGTCGTCCGGAAGGCTGTCGGCCGACGAGGATGGGGAGAGTTGCACCGTCCACAACCACGCCGAGAAGTCGACGTCGGTGACGCGGTTCATGGCCCGGAAGGAAATGGGCGAGCGGAGGAGCGTCGAATCGCCCACCAAGCGGCAGGGTTGGCCCTGGTGGATGAAGGACATGGTCATAGACGCCCAATTAACGCGGACGTCGCCCAGAGTTTGCAACCACGCGACCCCCGGGATGGCGTCAAGGCCCCCCAGCTCGAAGAGGTAAAAGTCCGCGGTGACCGTGAACGGGCCCAGGGACAGGGTGACTCCCGAGCATTGGCCTAAGGTGGGGCGGCGGCGGTCGTCCCCGAGACAGACGGAAAAGTCGGGAGAAGGGTCGGCAGGTAACCCCAGGCGGCGTGCGAGGGGGGCCGACATGAATTTGTGGCTCGCCCCACTGTCAATCATCACAATGATGGGGCGGTCGTGGAGCATCCCGGACAGCTTCATCGTACGAGGCCCTGTAAGGCCCCCCACTGAGTAAAAGGGGAGCTCCAGAACGTTGAGCGGTGCAGGCTCTGGTTCGCCGTCGAAGGGATCCGGTGGCGCCTCCTCCAACGGCGGGTCCTCAAATCCGTCAGGGTTTTCGTCGTCCACGAAAAGGGCATGAAACTCCTTAACGGAACAGACGTGGTGCGGGGTGTAGGTCTGGCGGCAACGGAAGCACAGCCCGCGTCGGCGGAGTTCGTTGTAGTCGACGCGTTGCGGGCCTTCAGGGCGGGGAGGCCGGCCGGCACCCGGAGGCGGAAAACGCTGAGCGGGGGCCGCCGGCGGCGGAGGCCGGAAAGTGAAAGGAGCGGCCTGCCGAGGCCCGAGGTCCGCCTCGACGGCCCGAGCAAGGTCGAGGGCCTCGGATACCGTGCGCGGGTGATGCGTGCGAAGACGGGAGCGGATGTTGGGGCGGAGGCCTTGGAGGAAGAATCCGAGGTAATGGTCGGGCGGAAGGCCCGGTACTTGAGTGACCAGCGCGACGAACTCGTCAATGTAGGCATCCACCGTGGTGGACTGGCGGGTCGTGCAAAGTCGTTCGATGGCGGAGCCGGCGTAACGAGCGTCGTAGCGACTCACCATTTCGTGTTTGAACTCCGTCCACGAAATGGCGGGTTGGATTTGCCAAAGCCAACGGGCCCAATGGAGGGCCGAGCCTTCGAGGCCGACCACGGCCGTGCTAACTTTGTCCGTTGGTGACGTCCCGTTGAGATCGAAAAATTGCTCCGCGCGAGCAATCCATCCGAGGGGGTCCGTGCCCGAGAAGGAAGGGATGTCGAGTGCTAGGGCGGAGCGGTCGGCGGTGAACCCGGCCGTTGGAGGCATGCCGAGGACGGAGACGTTTTCCGGAGAGTAAGCCGGGGTCGGAGCCGGAAACGGGGGCGGAGGAATGCGGCCGAAGGTAAGGCCGGCCGCGGCAGGCGGCCGGAGAAGAGAGTCCGGCCGGAGGGGCTCCGGACGGAGGGGCGGAACGGGGCTGCCGTTCGCCTGGCTTGCCCGTTCCGGCGCCCAGGCGGCGATGCGGGCAAGGAGCTCCGCCTGGCCGGCCGCCAGGGAAGCTTGGCCGGCTGCGAATGAGGCCTGGCCGGACGCGAGGGTGTCCTGGCCAGCGGTGAGGGCGGCGACGGCGGTCTGGAGCGCGGCAAGGTGAGTATCCTGAGCGGCGACCCGATCGGCTAGGTCGTCCGTGGCCGATCCGGTATCGGCGGGGCGTGGAGTCGATCCGCGAGCCATGGCGGTATCCGGCGGCCACAAGGAGGCGGGCGGAGCGGCAGGTCGGACCAAATGGTACCACTACGGAAATCCCAAGAGCAAGAGAGGAAGAGAGGGGAGGAGATTGAGAGAAGAAGGTAGGGATGAGAGGAAGAAGAAGAGGGATCAGCCCCCACTTAAGATAATTGATCCAAGATAATGTTTTAGGTCATTAGGAGGACCTCTTATACTATGAGACCTCCCACATTACAAAGCCCCCAAAATACCCTCCATACATAAACATAATAATAAAAGCCTACAGCTGCTCTTCGCCCACGCCCGAACCGCTGCCGCTGTCGCGCCCGCTGTCGCCGGGCAGTAGCCCCGCGCTGCCACTGTCGCGCCCGTTGTCGCCTGGCGATACCGGCTCCTGTGTTGCTCCCGTGTCTCCCGTCCCACGAGCTCGCCGTGCGTACACCCGCCATGGTGGATCCGCCTCCTGTAAGTCGGTAACAGCATCACATGATACTACATAATATTTATAAAAAAACAAACTATGCATTCAGCCAACAAGATTAACAGACCTATTAGGGAAGGCATATATTAAAGAATTAAGAAGTAGCTTTTTCGGCCCATATCTGAAGCTCTTATTTTGATCATAGCCAACTTCTCTGTTACTTTTATAAACAACAAAAAGTGAAGACATATATAGACAAGGAAATAACATTAATGGACTTGCATCCAGGAAAGCTGGTATTACTCAAACTCAACCATAACCGACAACTCCCTTAAATTTAAAAAAAATGATCCCTACAACATTCAAAATTTTCATACAATAATTCTTCACTCAAAACATATTGATGTATGTCCATAACTGTATTTAACTCATCCTTGAGTCGAAAATAAACAAAAACAAATATACAAAAAAACATGGAATAATTGTACAACATTCAATAGAGACAAATATGAAGAAGTCATCCGCTAGCATACCATATGCTAGAAATTGAACTCTGCCCGCTAATGTTCTTTTTTGCAAGTTAGAGAAAAATAACTATAGAATGTATCAATGCAAGTTATAGAAAAATAACTGTAGAATTATCATTTGGAAACTTAATTATAAAAAATGTCAAAAGAAAATGGTAACAAATGATTACCGTTGATTTTATCAAAGGAGAATCATGATATTATTTGCACAGTTATCCCTGGAAGAGAAAATTGTCCTTCATCAATTTAAGCATGAGAAGAAATTGCAAAATTGACATCTAACAAGAAAGGAAAAATCAACTATTCAGTATCTACCTAAGAATTTATATTTGAAAATACATATAAACAAAATATCCTTCAATAGACAAACAACTATTATGTATAAATCAAATAAACTCGCATATCCAACTTTAATTCTAATGTACATGGCAAGCTAATATTCCTGTCATAGCTTGGTTAAATCAAAACAAAACTGAATTATTGGCTCTTAAGAAAGAAATACGATATTAATTAACACCAATCTTATATGATCAGAAGTGCGTTGAGGCTCAAACAAAAATGGTGCCCATGCACACAAATCTTATCAAGTATGAATAAAATTTGGCATTATTTCCGTTTAAAAAATGGAACTTTGATTAATAAGTAGAACTATAAGCTGACCGTTGGCTAAAGAGATCAGGTGAGTACAAAATCAGTCGACATAGTACATAACAATTTTTAACCCCATTAGTAAAAAGATGTTATCTTCCCTTTCAAGAACTCTAACTCTGACATCAAATGATAAATAGCAGTAGACAACCACAAAGATATATAAGTTTACCAAAAAAGTAACACATTAAAATACAATTAGTTTTTACATTGTTAGTAACCTCCTCCTAAGAACATACTCAGCAAAAAAAAATCATCATTTCTCCTCCACTAAAGTAAAATATCATTTATATACAATCAAATATATGACAGAGACATAACAGAAGCAATAAAAACAGAGAATAGAAAGGACGATAGCTGGGGAGAAAGCAAGCAACTACTCACTCTGTCCTTGGGCCGCCAATTGGAGACCAATCCACTCTCGGAAGGCCCCATCATGGAGCACTTCTGAAACCTCTCGTGCCAGGACTCGCAAAGAAATACAATCTCCTGCATCAAGCATAGAACCAAAAGTAAGAAAATTTCCAACTTATGAAGGAGAACAACAATGCCTATTTTGAATGGCCTACCTGATTCATTGAATTAAATGACGACGACACAAGTTCACACTGCCCAAGGACTCCTTTGACCAGTAGAAGCCTGGGATTTTTGCATTTTGTTGGCATGTGCTTGTGAGCAGCATTTTTCTTGAAAATTAAACCCTTGATCACTTCACTGTATAATGCAGCTTTTACAATCAACCCCACAACCCAGTTCTCTATGGCCATTGTCGCAGGCACAACACATTGTAGTTATCCAATCTCAATGAAAATGATTCAAGGAAGAAGGAAGTAAATATCTCATAATGGTTATCTCTTGGGTTTGAGTAAATTCAATGTCAACCAGCTGCATGACAAGGCTACTCAAATAACTTAGAAAGGTCTTTATATGGCAAGCTGCTGCATAAAGTTGATCTTTGCCATGATGTTGGCCATTACTGGCATTGCTTTCTGTCATATTTCAAGTATGTCAAAGCTCTAATATCACCTGAAGTGGATTTAGAAACGTCAATCCTTTAGAACCAAAACCCCACACATGAACTAATGTTAAAAATCCTAGTTTCCACTCACACACATAATTTAGGATCAAAAGGGATTTGTCCAATGTTTAGCACTGCTTTCCTATGTTATTAAAGGCACAAGGCACGAAGGATCCTTGGATCTTAGGCGTAAGCCACAGCCCTGCGCCTGGCAAAGGCAAGATGCAAAAAATAGGAAAAATATACTAAAGGTAATATGATAACAATACTAAGTATAACAAAATTCTTAATGTAAAACATCTACTATAGTAGCATCAGTGTTTAAAAATGATGGACAACAATTTTGGATAGAAAAACTGCTATATGAAGTGTTGGACATCAATTCAACACTTGTAGACTGCTGGAATAGCAGTTTTAATCAAATTATAGAGCAAAATCAGTCACGAAAAGATCGAACAAATACTGAGATGAA
Source organism: Dactylorhiza incarnata (assembly GCA_033032865.1). NCBI lineage: Eukaryota > Viridiplantae > Streptophyta > Magnoliopsida > Asparagales > Orchidaceae > Dactylorhiza > Dactylorhiza incarnata. The sequence continues at coordinate 18,749,006 of JAWHQI010000018.1, forward strand.
GAACGTAGTAATGGTGTTCTCATGAGCTCCGTCGCGAGACTTTAAAGGATCGACACAGACATTCCCACATATGGTGCAGTCATCGTTAATTAATCAAATTTTCTCCTTCATTATTTATGTAGGTCTTCACCCTTTGAATTCTGGGAGTGGGATTTTTATTTCCAATGTAATTTGCTTTAGGAGATTGTTAGAAAATCAGTTTTGATCACATAATGTTTCTTTATTATTGCTTTTTACTAATGCTTAACAACCTTTTTTGGTGTACATATAAAAAATTAGTATCAAATAATTTTTTTTGATATGCACAAAATCATTTTAGATGTGCGCATAACTGCTCTTACAAAGAGAGCCCATTATAACATTTTACAAGAGCCAAATTAAAATTTTAATAATAAAATTGTTTAAAAAGGTAGACCAAATGTAACTTCAAGAAAAGAGTTTCCTTATAGACATTTTGTATACATATTATGGAGATACACATATTTATGTGGAATTGTATATAACATAAATGAGTATTTTCACCGGCGGACGGAAGTTGAATGACGTCCCGCGTGCATAAATAATCTAGTCTTTGTTCTAATGAAAACAAAAAACTTATTAAGATCAAATGACGCGTATTAAATTCGAATTTATACTACGCATCATCGCACCATACCATCCATACAATTTCTCGGAGATAAAACCTAATTGCGAAATTTATCAATTGGATAAAATTCTATCCAACTCATTGAACTTGATACAAAATAATCCTCCATGAACAATATAAAATAGAATTCATCAATGCAAAAATCATTAAATAAAAATATAGGCAATTTGCAAGATTTTCTAAAAATTTATAACATGAATGCAAATCATAATATTCTTGTCCATTTTAACAAATAGCGAAACTCTGAGGACTTCTATAAAAAACATAATAATCACCTAGTTTAAGTGAGAGCTTCCGTGAAATGGCTATTGTAAAATAAAAGAATCCGAGTGCTGCATAAACATTAGGAGTCAAAGATGATGTCAAAATAAAGATAACGAAATGATGTTGAAATGTGTAGAACGGATACACCTGATAGTGGGCATAAGTTTTGGAAAAAAATCAAATAAATTTTAAAATAGAAACCTACTGTAAATTGGATGATTAATATAGAAAGGTCCAATAAATTGCATGTTCCAATCTGCACAGCTTCCTTTTAAGGTTCCTGGTTAAAAGGGCCAGTAAATTGCATGATTAATATAGATATACAAATATCCATGGAAATGAAAAAGGCAAAAATTTTAAAAATCCGCATGCAGCTACTCACTAAAAGCTGCAAATATATGTCATTGGATGCCCTCAAGGCAAAGAAAACTTGGCTCTTCTAGGGTTATAATATTTGAACCAATCCTATCAATGCTCTGTATGCAACCTTGTATAAGACCACCTGTCCCATAAAGAGTTCCACCCTTATAGTATGCAAAGGAGAAAAAAAGAGAACAAATGAGTGGATGAAGGTTAGTAGCTGGGAGTTGGGAGGTGTATGCGCCTAGTAATAGCATAAACTTTTATCTAGTTCATTTTGCCTTGTTCAGACTTCAGACAAATTCACCTTTGATGTTCTAAAATTTATATTCTAGTATATTTTGCAACTTCTCACATGTTTTTCCAAGATTTATGATGTATACCTCTACAAATTGAGATTAAAAGCATGTTGATATAACAAATTAATAAACCATAGGATCAAGAGAATAATTGTAACTCTCTAATTTTGCCCTTTGATATAAAGTCATTAATAATAGATATTGGTATGGAAGAGAAAAATAATGTGTTCTCATCTATCTCTACCAATTTATGGAGCCGAACTGTATCTTCTTCTTGATGACTCGATGATTGTGGAAAACAAAAGCCTCAATGTTCCCAGCATGCATACATAAACATTCATGAATGAATTTTTTTAATGCATTAATTCATATGAGCATTTACACAAACTATTGCATGTCTAGAATATGTATGTATACATATGTACAGATTTTTTGAATGAAAAATTATCTCAAAAGATCCAAACGGATAAAATACTGAATATATTTCCAGATCATATCGTCTGTAATTAGTCGCGCCCAATCTAAACTAAATTAGATATAGACTAGTGCCAATCATAGAATCATCATTAAAGAACATGGGTAAATTTCTTGTAATACCTTAGTGCTAACATCACTAATCCTGCAAGCTTTCCAAATGAAGAATACATGATCGTAATGCATATTGGAGCTCTACTTAGAGAAGTGAAAGGTTTTGATCCTTTGTCGAAATACTTTCTCCTCATATTATATCTGGTAATATTGACATACGGGCTATGTTTATTAAAATACAAGCTCACGATGTTTCAGTGACCTCATGAAGTGGCTCTTGAGGCATATATGCATTAGACAAATTGCTAATCTTACAGTTCTCATCTTCCCTGTTATTATGAAAGCACCATTTAGAGGAAGCACCTTCTATTGGAGAAGTTTAGTTGTGAGAAACTCGAACCTTTTCAAAGCATCGTTGCTGACCTCTGTAGGCTGTGCACATGAGCTTGCCTTTCTCTTCATTATTTCCTCACCCACTTGAGCCGATCAACAGTAACATCCCCGCACAAAGAATGGACTTTGTGCTATCAGCAATAATGTAGCTAATATCATTCTGAAATCACCAAAACCATACTCTAACCCTAAATTTCACAAATAATTTATGATAATTGACTTATTTTGACAAACCAACAACCCATAAGGTTTATCAATTACTGTAATCAAGTATTATGCAAGAGATATATGAATGCTTCAGTTTACTCAGTTTTCTTCTAGTCTAGATATGCAATTCATACATATGCACATTTGAATAGCTAATTTACCATCTCAAAACCAGCTGCAAGTAAAACATAAACAAAAGAATAAGAAATACACTAGATTTGTTGTATAAAATTAAAAAACAATGTTTAATACCACATTATCAAAGAAAATAAGTGAGAAGGACCAACATTCATCACCTTCTACATCACCCTATTTTTTGGGTTACTCAATATATTTGGCAAACATTTTTTCCCTTAATGCATACCAAATAAACTCCTTTGATGATCTTACATCAATTTAAGATTAAAAAAATTATGTGTAAAGATCATTTCTCTTCTCTTTTGATTTTTCAAATTATAAAGTTTAGTTCTTAAACCATGAGACTTCTTATTTCCTATTAACAGTATTCAACAACTCATCATTATCTAGAGGTATAGTAAGTTTAATGCCAAAATAAATTTATTGGTAGTTATATAACAATTCACAAGTGCATCCTTGGTCAATTTTATTATGAAGATTGTTATAACATAAGGCCTAAAATTTTCATTTTTCTTGGTATTGAAGAGACTGTGATCAACATTGGAGTAGGTATATGATAATATCATAGCACTACACAATATGGAACAAGTAAAATAGTGCAGGGGCAAACTGAACATCAAATTGTTTTTGTTCAGTAAAAACAATGCCCATTCACTAGTTAGGAGGCACACCAAATCCACTGTTAATAGTTGGAGGAGTATCAGTTAGGGGAATAGACATGCTTATATTTAACACCCTTTCAAATAATTAGTAAGGAGGAAAAAGTGGATCACCAAAGCTAGCAATAAAAATTTTCTTGTGAAAGAAATGAAGTTAAAGGCAATAATTATTTTTCTCAGCATAGGTCCAAGAAAAAATCAACAACCCCTTTCTTATCTATGTGCAATGTAACGAATAAATCAAGTGGGAAGAGGAATATGCATACCCTAAAATGGAGGAGAGAATACTAGAACCCTAGCGACCTCTGGACATTTCTTCCACGCCACGCAATGGAACCGAACATTTTTCGGAGAGCTCGTTATCAGAGAGGAGAGTAGCGAGAGCGATACCTTTAGAGGTGAGAGCAGCTAGAGCGTGAGAGCAGCTAGAGCAAGAGAGAAGCGAGAGCGGATCTTCAGAGGAGAGAGCACCGAGAGCGAGATATTCGGAGAGATCATTTTTCGTTCTTGCTTTTCGTTTTCAGAGGGGAGACGGGATAGGGTTTGGCCTTTGGGGAGAGTTTTAACGAGAGGCGTACGGGATAGGGTTTTCACGAGAGGAGAGGCGGTATAGATCTTTGACAATGCCAAACCAAAAAAAAAACTGTGGCTAAAATGGTGTATTTGCTACAAAAGAAAAAAAAAACCATGGCAAATACTATAATTTGTTGTCACGGTTATGATTTGTCGTGGCTAATATATAAGCATTAGCCATGACTTTTGCAAATGTCTAAAACCTAACTAATAGCTACAATTTTTTAAGTGTGGCTAATACCAGTGCTTTAGCCACGGGTTTTGAACACTGGCAAAAAATGTGTAGCTAAAAAATCATTTTTTTAGTAGTGACTTAAGAAGAGGGAACCACGTGGACGAAAACATTAAATCGACAGACAGACGACAAAAACGCGCTCTATCAACATTCCTCAAAAGTCACTTATGACTCGACAAATTCATCGAAAGAGGAGTGTTTTACTCGACGAGAAACTTATAAAGGAATTCGATGAGACGGGAAGATGAAATCTTCATAACTTGCAGAATTCGTCGATTAAATAATTTTCCTCGATTAATTTATCAAATGAATAATATTATTCGACGAAAGTAGTTAGCCGAAATTTCTGATTCTATTTGAGTAATTTCAGCAAACGGCTAAATCCTTCACGAGATGATTCGATGAATTTACATGGATTCATCGAAATCACTCGACGAAAAGCAGTTAGACTATTTTTCTTCCAATCCTGATTCCAACAGCCATTGACTCCTAACTTTTCCTTAGTGCTTGAATGTGAAGTACATCCCAATAGTGAGATTTCACCTGAGTCAACACCTTGGTCTACATAATGAGGGATTATATTGCATAGGCCTGCGTTTATGACTCACTGAAACTTGACATTGGTTTGTACCCAGCAATTAGAGTCCTGCAAATCCACAACTGCGAAACTATATCAAATACAATATCAATTCATCTTAGTTCAAGGGACACTTCTTCAAATTAAGACTATTGTGGCTACAATACCCTTGGTGGGCTGTCAATAGCCCTTCAGAATAGCAGAGTTTGGCTGTTAGTAGACCAGTTTGGGGTGTGATTAGTTAAACCAAAAGGAGGAGATATGCTATTTGCAGACCAGAAGAGAAAAACTATATATTGACCCTGAAGGGCACCTGTGGAGAGATCCCAATCCTTTTTGGATTCTTCCTCTTTAGGACATCTTCGGTTAGCTCCTCAGGCTCTCCAAGGTGCTCGGCTTCAGTTTTGGCATAGGAGGGGAAGTGCTCTAAGATCTTCCGGGTGTGTGGTGGGACCTCCACGCTGCAGCCAGGGATTGGTGTTTAGTTCTAAATCTTCAGTCAAGTTCCTCTCAAGATCAGTAAGTGCCAGCTGCCTCCTCTTAGGGATCCAAACTCCTCGTTGGGACGATTAACAATTCCAACATTTTTAGTGCGGTGAGCATGGACCGCAGCTAGTACAAGAAATTGCCAAGGAGGCAACATAGCTGAAGAAGATGAGCGAGTGGCCGGCTACGATGGTTCACAACCATCTGCTCTCCAGTGATGGTAGGGATGCTAGTGGATCTACGAAGGGAGGTACTCAAGAAAATAAACCTCGCCTTCGATGCGTCGTGATACGAGTTCGCAAACCCAGCGCCCCAGGTCATCTCGTCGCCCGAGGTGGGCGAGATCGCCCCGGGGTAGAGAGCGGGTATGGAGACGGCTGGCGAGGTGCCATGGCGAGACCTCATTGGGTGACAGCTTTTTCCCAGCCCAGTGAGAGCGGGCCTAGTTAGATAGCTCGTGGGGTGAGTTCAGCAGGTAAGAGCGGTGTGCGGGGAAGCCCATTCTGCGAGCTGGTGCTCTCGGCACCACTCCCGGAAGAATTCAAGGAGCCGGATATGATGTACTACACCGGCAAGGATGACCTCGTCCAACACCTGCAATGTTTTGAGGACATGCTCTCCATCAGGCCCGTGTCGTATGCTTTCAAGTGCTGAATCTTCGCCACCACCTTGATGTAGAAGGCGTGGGACTAGTTTCACTAGCTCCCGGGAGGGTCAATCTACGCATTCGAAGATCTGCGCGCGACTTTCTGCTATGTTTCTCGACCTCGAAGAAGAGGAAGAAGGATGTCGAGGAACTCTTCATGTTCAAGAAAGGACCAGGGCAGTCACTGGCCCACTATGTGGACCGATTTCAGGAGGAGGTCTTGCTCATCCAGGAGATGCCCTGGTTCAACATCCATCTTTCCTTCATGATGGGGCAGTGGGAGGGGTTCTTCAAGATGAGCCTGAAGCGGAAGGTCCCTATGTCTGATGCGATGTTTCGGCAAGTGCACCGGTCGCGCAAGTAATAATAATGGGGAAAATCCCCGAGTGTCGGTCTCTTAAGGAACACAGTAAGGTGGAGTTAGGTTTCGAGGAAGGACTTGAGATTGAAGTCCTTAAATCGGATGGAATGCGGGGGAGTTGGGTTGGCTTTTGGAAAATAAAATAAAAGTTATCAACTACTCCTATGCAATGCCGCTATGCAATGCTTCACTTGGCGGGATGGAGACTAGGCAGGCCTTGAGCGCGCTGCGTCGAAAGGGCGGATGGACGAGTAGGCAAGCGGAATCGAACTATGCAGGCCTTGAGCGCACTGCTTCGTGAGGCGGGATGGAATACACGGGCCGCGATGCCACGCTTCGGTAGGTGGATGGACGAGTAGGCTAGCGGAGTGAGGGTCGCAAGCACCTCTTCGACAAGCACGCCACTAGCAATTGCTAGTGCGGCACACGAACGTGACGGCGGAATGGAAATGGACGGCGGCGCACCTCAAGCAACTCAAATAGATAAATTACACAAACACATAGACATGAAATATATATGTAAATATAACTAATTCAAGTGCCACTTCATCATAATAATGAGATCTAAAACATATACACATCAATAAGAGAAGAATAAGGCAAGAAATCGACCGAATCCGAAGGCTCGTTGGAGATTCACGGTTGGAATCGCCGGGTTGTCAATCCGCGTCCAAGCTCGGTCCGCAACTACGTCCGGGGTAGAGAGAGCTGTCACGACTCTCCAATGGACCCGTCTTCTTCGTGTCACGATCCGGTAGAGGTTGCAAACTTCCTCTTGCTTGATGGTAATGGCGGCTAGGTCTTCCTTTGGAGCTCTTAGATGAAGGAGGAGGCCGAGAGGAAACTCCGGCTCAAGATGGGCGTGAAGAGCAAGCCCGGAGCACCTCTAGATGGTGGGCGGCGATGGAGGGGCGAAGTCGGACGAACTGGAGCAGAAAACGGCGGAATACGGCGGGCTGCCCTGACCTAAATCGCGAGCAGGGAATTTATAGGCGCTGGAATTAAACAGTGCGCACGGTCAGTGGCGCACGACCAGTGGTCGTGCGCACTAGAATCCTGTGATCGTGCGCTCTGCCTGGACGGAGCCTGCAAAGACAGAAATTATAAAATAACATGTTCGCACGACCAGTGGCGCACGACCGGTGGTCGTGCGCATTGGAGTTGATGGTCGTGCGCACTACAGCAAACAGAACTCGGAAATTAAATGGTAAGTGCGCACGAGCAGTGGCGCACGACCGGTGGTCGTGCGCACTAGCGTAGATGGTCGTGCGCACTGCACCAAACAGAACTCATAAAAAGGGTTAAGTGAACACGATCAGTGGCGCACGACCAGTGGTCGTGCGCCATAGAACCGGTGATCGTGCGCAGTGTTCCTGTGCAGAATTGCACCGGGAACACCTGCACGACTCCCATTCCAGCACAACCACCAATCTAGCCACTGAAGGTGGCACTTAACAATACATGAAAGCTAATGATGAAGATAAACAAGAAATAACACCAAAATGGGCCTAGAAGTGCACATAGCAAGTGATAACAAATATAAGCTAAAACAAGGCTAAAGTGCAGTGGAATGACTAGAAAAACGGCCCAGATGAGTCCATAAAAGTGTATATGATCAGGACTCATCAATGTCCTTATAGGAACTGATGGAGCGAGCGGCAGAGGAGATAGAAGGGGAGGCGGCTAACCCAGAGTTCACAAGAAGGCTGGCAAAGCTGAGCGAACCAGAGGTTAGATAACATGAGATTAGGAGTAGAGAAGAGTCGAGGGCCCTGGAGTTGGGGTGTAGGCAGCAAGGAGGGGGCATGCAGGGCCTGGGAAGAGACTTCTCCCAAGGAGGGGGTAACTTCCAAGGAGGTCAGAGGAGACCCCATCCATTAGGGTGCAGGCAGGGCCCAAGGCCACTCCCTCCCCCACCTCAGTAAGCAATGAAGATTGGGCGTGGGAGAGGAGGAAGAGGAGGAGGAGCAAGAGCAGGAGAAGGAGTAGGAGGAGCAGGGGCTAGGAGAAGGGACAGGGTCGCAGAGGCCAGGGGGGAGGGGGTGGCGTTGCCCTATTGTGACTTCCACCTGGAGGAAGGTCACGCAACGGCCACCTGCTCAGTGTTTTTGGAAATGAGGGAGACAAGAGGTCCAGCACAGCAGCAGCAGTTGCCGGTGAGGATCGAGGAGGTCCTACCCCTGGAAGGGGAGGAGGAAAGGTGTGAAGATAATGCCAATGTAGGAAGCCAAGGAGTGATCGGAGTGATCCACAGGGAAGTAGGGATCGAGGCAACCTAAAAGGAAAGCTTCCACACCTTGTATTATTGGAGCATTGCTTCGATGTCTGAAGCCCCACTCCCAGAAGAAAAGATTACCTTCTCTCTGAAGGATATGCCATTTTATGAGGACCAGTTATGCGAAGCGCTGGTCATCGAAACGGCCATCGAGAACTTCACCGTTTCCCGGATCGTCGTGGACAACGGGAGCTCGGTTATTGTCATCTTCAAGAAGGCATTTTACAAGATGAAAGTGGAGGTGAGGAGGGTGTTAGCCCTAGATGTCCCACTATTTGGGTTCTTGGGGGAAAGAAATGAGGTGGAAGGGGTGTTGGAACATGGTTTTCCGCATCCCTTTGATTTGAGAATAACAAATCCTACTTGTATTTGATCTTGTTTGCATTGTGTTTTTAGCATATAGGTATGGACAGTTTTGACACCAGGTAGCTGCAACAATGGTCTAGTACTAACCACAAGCTAAATGATTGAAAGTTACTCAACGCCAAGCGTTAAGCTTAACGCTGAGTGTTAGCGCTAGATGAAATCGGCGTTCGACGAAATGCATACCACGACGTTCGACGAAATGTGCTCGCTGAAATGTTCGTTCGACGAACTTGCTGCTGCGATCGACGGAATCAAGCCACTGAGAACGGAAGATGGGTTCGACGAAATAGATCTTGCGTTCGACGATCTTGCGTTCGACGAATTTCCGGTTGATGAATGATGAAGCCCGTTCGACGAACTTGCTGCTGCGATCGATGAAATCAAGCCGCTGAGAATGGAAGCTGGGTTCGATGAAATTGATCTTGCGTTCGACGATCTTGCGTTCGACGAATTTCCGGTCGACGAATGTTGAAGCTTGATCGACGAATTGAGTTCGACGAAATTTCGTTCGACGAAAGTTGAAGCCCGATCGACGAATTGAGTTTGACGAAATTATCTGCTCGACAAATTGGGGTGCCAGCTGATTAAAGAAAGAATCTCAACGCCAGGCGCTATCCGGTCGACGAATTTGGCAAGGAGAAAATAGCCGTGATTTCAGGAGGAACATTTGGAATGATTTGCCCAACGCGCCGCGTTAGCCTTAACGCCAGCGTTGATATTGCCTAAAATAAAACATTCCTAAAGTGCAGAATCTCCTTTCTCTTCTGAAGATCCGAGCCATTAAAATATTGTTATACAAGGTCAACGCCAGGCGTTAGCTCAAATTCTATAAATCAGAGGATTTTGTCTTCTCCGAGAATGGATTGTCAAGAGCCCTATTCCAGCACTTCAGAAACTTTGTGAGGGCCGTATTTCCAGAGAAACACATCTCCCACTCATATTTCAAAAGGAGGAATCAAAGGAGGCTTAGATCAACACGCTAACTCAACGCGAAGAACGCACGCTTGGACTTCTACGATCTTCAGCGATTCTTCGGCATCTCCTTCAGATTACCTCATAGGGAGTTTTATATTTGTATTTTGTCCTTTATTTCATCTTTGTAATCGGTTCTTGAATTCGCCACACGGCGACTAGGTCTAGGTTGGACTTAGGGAGTAATTCGCCTCGTGTTGACGACTGGGTCTAGGGAGTAGATCTAGGGGGTGCTCGAGGCCTTTCTGGTGATAGATTGGCTAGAGCGGCTTGAGGCCGTATCTGGGGAGAGATCGGCTAAAGCCAACCGGTTCGTGGGGATACGAGTCGGTATAGAAAACAAAAAGAGTTTTCATATTATTCGCTTCGATTTCTAGCGTCATTGAAATCAGATTTTGTAATCAATTTTATAAATGATAATCATGTCTTTTCTTGTTTAATAAAATTGATTTCATTTCTAATTTCATTATCTCTTTACTTTTGATTTAACTTCGATCAAAATATCAAAAGTTTTCTATTAAAGTTTAAAGTTTTTAAAACCCTTATTCACCCCCCCCCCCCCCCCTCTAAGGGTGCCTACAGATCTAACAAGTGGTATCAGGGGGAGGTTATTTCAAATCTGCTTAACAACCGGGAATAATGGCGTCTCATGATCTCGCTTCTACTAGTGGGGTAAATTTTTATGAAGAAGAAAAATCTCTTAAGCCACCTTTATTCGAAGGGAGAAATTATAAAGGGTGGAAATTATTAATGGAAAAATTTATTAAAAATTTAGATATCAATGCATGCGATATAGCAATAGTTAGACCAGCAAATGAATCAAATAAACAGGAATGTCATCTAAATGCAAAAGCTTTAAATAGTATTTTCTGTGCTTTATCACAAGATATTTTCAAATTAATATATTATTTTTCTAGTGCATACAAAGTATGGAAATTTCTTGAAGAAATGTATGATTCTCCTTCTATAGGTATGGAACAATCGCAAGAACCGGAGAATATGCAAGCTTGCACAAGTCTTCAAGAATGCTGCTCTCATGACGGATCCATGAAGTGCACATCAAGTGAAAGAGAAGAAGAAATACTATTTTCATAAGAGGAGTGCCAAAAAGATGTCAATGAAACGATATGCTCAAATTGTGCCTCTCCCGAAAGCAATGTAAGAAAATCAAATCTCATTTTCTATACTTCTATTTCTACATTATTACAAATGCTTCAAACTACAATTCGCAAAATTAAGAAATTAAAAAATGCTAATAAATATTTGCGCTTAGAAAATAAAAATTTAAAGGCCAAAATTAATGAAGAATCAAATTCTAATTTATCTAGTTCTACACATGGCTCCTTAGTTGAAAACACTACAACTTGTGTAGAATATAATGAATTAAAAGAAAAGCACAAGAGACTTGAAAAGGATTTTATTTTTGTAAAAGAACAAAATGAAAAATTATGTTTAGAAAATTCATCTTTGATAAATAATTGTGCTAAGTGCAAAGACTATAAAATTGAAATTAAAGAGATGGTTGAAACATTTGATGAATATAGAAATAACTATCAAGATCATATAGATTCAATTGTTTCCACTCTTAAAAATAGCACAATCGCTTATAATTAAGCTAGACATAATTTAAAGATAAAAAATGATGAATTAAAATAAAAAATCAACTTTCTTATGAAAATTGTAAATACAAATTCACAATATCAAACTATATCTAAAAACAAGTTGAATATGAATATGAACATCTTAACTAAGTTTAATAATGGGAGTAAGGAACATAAAGGGTTTGTAAATCAAAATCAAAATCAACATTGCTTACAAAATCATGTGTCTCCCAACCTAAAATTAAATGTTCACAAATTTCCTATAAACAATGTTTTACAAAATCATCGTGGAAATTTGACAAATAAAAACAATATTAAACCAAGGTTTGAATGGAGACCCAAAGTTAAAGATGATACACTAACTCAAATCAAAAGGGCCCATTCAATCATATCTCCCCAAAAGCAAACAAGATATATTTGGGTACCCAAAGGAACCGTCACACCCGGTCCCCTTTGGATACCTAAATCTCTAATTCATTAGTATCCAATCATTTGCATGAAGTAGAAATCAACTAAAAATAAAATATCAATTCTCAACTTCATGATATGCTTAATTTCCTTTTTGTCTTTTTGCTTTTATTTCTTTAAGCCATCATGATATGATCACTTTATATAACTTGTGATATGACTTTCACATACTAAACCAAAATTCATAAATAAATCAAATTGAATAAAGTTGAATAAAAAGTCATGTCATTTTTCAAATGATCTACTTATCCTTTTTATTTTTATCCTTCTAAGATCCATTTCCTAAAAGTCTTATAAATTTTGAAAAACTAAATTTGTTATATGATATTATTAAGACTAAATGAAATAAGTGTCAAAATGGATTTAAAAGGTGTATTTTAGGGGTACTAGACTAAATTTATAAAATGCACAAGGTATTTAATATATTTGCGTCAATTTTGATTACCCCTAGTATGTTTAATCATAATCATGTCAAATCGGAATTTAAAAATTGCATGAATATTATGTCACTTATTTATGATCATTTCACTCATGCATATGTTGTGCAAAACTCAAGAATTAAGGTCTAATGAGTATGAAGCTTTAATGAATATGAAACCCATGTACTAAAATTTTAACTTCCGCAACTTTTTGTGATTTCTTCTCGTCTCATCACTTCATTAGACAGGCCTTACATGGCACAAACATAATTAAGAAAAATCGGAAGCAAAATCGAAGAAAATCTAGGCCATATGATTAAAATAAGCACTCTCTGTGAGCTAACGCAGGCGCTAGGATCTAACGTCGGCGCTAGCTCAAGTATCTGATTTTCTATAATTTTAAAATTCTGAAAAATCAATAAAAATATATGTATTTGTTTAATATTCAAAAACCAAAGAGAAAATTTACAAAACTCTTCAAAATAAACATATTTTCTCATATTCACTATTCACCTTACAACATTTCTATTTAATAATTTGAAAAGGTTGAATATGAATTTTCTTTAATAATACCTCATGTACATTATCATGAATAATTAATTACGAGTACTTAATCACTATGAATTAATATTAATGATCATATATAATAATCATGCAAAATCATATGATCTTTTAAGTCAAACATCAAATATAACTACAAAAGATTTTATTCCTTCCAAACATATAGTCTGTGATCATGATTATTATATGAATCTATTATGTTTTGCATGTATCACACTTACTTTTAGACCATAGAATCACCTCTATATCTATATGAATAAATAAATTAGAATCATCACTTTATTCTATGTCTAAAACTTGAATCTCTATTATTACATACATGCAACATTGTATCAATTAACCTTATGGGATAACACTACGTTCAATATCATCATATCTAGCATTATCAACTAATAAAGATTATCATTCATGCTAGTTATCAAATAATATCATAATGAATCAATCCAAAAAAGGGAACAATTGAAAGTTAAAACTCATAATAAACTATGTTGCTTTAATATCAAATATAATAAGAAATTAATCACGCATAAAAGTCATAGTTTATAAACTGATTCCATAATAAGATCAAATATAATAAGAACAAAATGTTTAGGATGTCCGTGATCGTTCTCCCACATTTTGTGTCTCACCATAGCGGGGCTTGCGTGTAGTCATATAGTTAGGGTATTATAATCTATGATATACCTATATCATATGTTTTTGCATACACTCTTTATGATAATATTATTCATGCATTCTTGGTTTGATCGAACATGCATATTTTGTGTTTAGCATATTTTATCATTTTTGACCTTTAATGATCTTGTAAAACACAAATATATGAAAACCAAATAAAAACTTAAAAACCATTTTTGATCAAATAAAACATGCTTATATAGCTTTCTAATCATTTCCAATTTCTCTGAAATTTCTACCCTAAGAAGGTCTATATATACTATCTAGGCCAAAAGAATTTTTTTCAAAAATTCTCAAAAATCGAGTACTGTTTCGGCGTTAACTAGTTAACGCCAGACGTTAGCTATTTTAGCCAAATTGGAATTCTAATTTTCCTTCGATATTTCTTATATTTTTCTAATGAATTCTTTCAGTTTATTTTTCTTGATTTCAAAATTATGTTGTTCTTAATGTGTTAATTTTATTATAAAATACAAAAAAAATTTAAATAATTCAAAATGATCAAAAATATGCTTTTGTCATTTTTGTTGTTTTAAATCCTTACAAAATTATGGTTTGACTATATGTCTTCACAAGAGCATATATCTTAGTCATTTTGTTTCAAATGGTCAAAATTGATTAGACATACACATTAAGATTCTCTTCAATGCATGTCCAATTTTAATTTCAAATTTTCTAAACATTGTTTTTGTCATACCTTGACCTTAATCTGATTATGTGCAATGAAATAGTCTATAGATAATTGTGTATGATTGCCTAACATGCCTCTAAGTATGAGTAATGCTTTATGTTAATCAATGAATTATACACTCACTATTTTGGTAATCTACATGTGCTCATAATCCTAGTCTTGCATGATTGTGTAGTGTAATAGTTTTAACATATTAAGTTGTATGTCTAAATTACCTACACCGTCTTTCAAAATAAATTTCATGCACGATATAGAAGTGTTATTTCAATAATATTAATGTTTACAACAACAAGTGAATTCAGAGACCTTTTGGCCCTTAATAAAAATCCAAAATAAAATGCCAAAGATAACTCCACCAAGCACTAATCACCCTCCGGATAAGTCTTATTGAGCATTGTGAGGTTCAGCACCTTGGAAAGAATTGTAAAGTGTCTTGTGCAAACATATTTCTTTCTATCACTTCTATTTGTACACCGGATCACTAAAAATAAAAATCAATAAATTGCTTATGTGATCCCCAAGCACTACTTCGCTCCCTGATAAGTCTTAATGAGCATTGTGTGGGCGAAGCACCTTGGTAGTTGTACATATGTTATGTGCTTTGAAATTTTATTCTAGATGTGATGTGTGAAAGTAATTATATGATTACAATCTTATTGTTGTTATTACTATTTCACTACATTTGTCATGTGTTTTGATTATTTCACTTGTATACTTTTATCAAAACACATAATGCACACATCATTGATTTTCATAAAGCTTCCACTCATGAGAATTGGATCCTAATGCAAACATTACATAATTCTCTAAAAACTCAAGTAAAAGCACTAGATTGCAATGCATGATTTCTACAATGTTTTCCTTACTTGAAATACGAATTGGTTACATTGTAGTTATTATCTTTTTGAATATGTTAAATCATGCTTGCCTATTAGTTATGAAAATTTTCAAAGTTAAAATGCTCAAATGTGAAGAGTCTAAACATATTGTTGGAATGGTCAAACTATAACAAAAAAACTACTCTTATTTGTTTTGTTTTTCCGCATTTCTCTATGTTGGGAAAATGATTTCTCTTAACCCCCATAAATGAGTTAAAGAAAGAGTTTTAACAATGAAAAACAAGACTAAGTAAATATGCGTCGAATAGTATTCGACGCAACGTCGAGCTGTAGTCGACGTTCCCTTCAGATTAAGTCGAAGTAACTTTAGGAAGATTTCGACGTATGTGTTGTCGACGCTACTCTGATTTCTAGTCGACGCATATGGAGAAGTCGACGCACCTTAGTCGACGCACCTTCCTTATTCTCCTCTCGACGTCCAGCCAGGATGAATTCGACGCTTACGTCGAATGGTAATCGACGCACATCGATTTAAGTGACAGATTTAAATATGCGCCAGATCTCTTTCCTTCTTTCAGTAGATCTGATTTGTATGGAATAATGTTAATATTTTATAGCCGTTCTGAATCATTCTTTCCTTCTATTTGATTCTTGGCTAATCTGATTAACTCTATTTTGGATATTATTTGAAATCAGGATTCATTCTTTCCTTCTACAGAAAATGTCATTATGAAAATATTTCCTTCTTTCTATTTGTCTGATTGCTAATTGATTTTCCTCCTATAGTATTATTTGACTGAAACAGAGCTATAAATTAAAAGGAGGTCGGCAGAAAAAGGCAGTCGAGTGATCCACCACATACATTTGAAATAGAGGAAAAGCTCCCAAGAGAATAGAGAGAAAAGCTGAGAAAAGAGATAGTGTGCTGCAGAGAAAAAGGCTTCATATTCTCCTTCTCCTTCAGAAGCCATTCTACTGCAAACTCTGAAAGCTCTCACAAAAGAGAGAAAAGTTTTTTACAATCTCCTTCTCACTATAGAAGAGAGATTTCATTCACTACTTCTTGTGCTTCCAATCTTCTTGCTAGGAAGAAGATTCATTCTTGTTCTTATTTCTTTCTTTCTTATTTATAATATTGTAAAAGAGTTTTTAGAATCTCTCTTCAAAAAATTCAGTGTACTGGTTCTAAGAGTCTCCTTGTCAAAAGACTCAGTTGGTTCTAAGAGTCTCCTTGTCAAAAGACTCAGGGTGGTTCTAAGAGTCTCCTTATCAAAAGACTCAGTGCAAGATAGTGAATTCCTACCAAGGGGGTAGAAGAGTGGACTACCCAAAGTTTGGGGAACCACTATATTTTCTTGTGTTGTGCTGTGATTTATTTTCTTGCATTTACTTTATTTTCTTGCTTAATTCTTGTTGGTGTGTGGGAAGCTCTAATTTGTGATCATACACATATATATATTAACTTTGCACAAAATAATTTTTAAATCTCTATTCACCCCCCCTCTAGAGAATTCTAGTGAGGTTAATTGTGCACTTTCAATTGGTATCAGGGCTAGGTTGATCTAAAAAGGATAACTCCTTGATCAAAAAGATACTACCTCTCATATATATATATATATATATATATATATATATTTCTACAAAATTATTTTCATGGCACAAATCAAAGATTATGCTTCCACCAGACCACCAATGTGCAATCTTGAAAAGTTTGCAGTTTGGAAAACAAGAATCAGAATTTATATGAATTCCATTGATACTGACTTGTTCAATATTACTGTGACAGGTCCCCCAAAGCCTTATAGAAAGGATGCAAGTGGCAATGTCACACAAACACTTGTTCCAAGATCTGAATGGACAGAAGATGAGAAGAAGGCAAGAACACATGATCTAAAGGCCATGAACATACTTGTCTCAACTCTCTCAGATGACATCTTTCAAAGGGTTGTTGACTGTGAATCATCCAAAGAAATTTGGGATGCTCTCACAAAAATGGTGGAAGGAAGTGCTGATGAAAAGAAAGATAAGAAGGCCCTACTAATCTCTCAATATGAGAACTTCCAAAAGAAGGCTGAAGAAAGCATCTCAGAAATGTTTGACAGATTCAGTCTGATCATCAATCAACTAAGAGACTTGGATAGAGAAATCTCTCTCACAGAGATCAATGACAAATTGCTGATGAGTCTCCCAAGCTCATGGGACTCAAGGATATGGGCAATAAGAGACACAAGAGGTCAAAGGGAAATTTCAACAGATGCTCTCTTAGGAAAACTCAGATCCTATGAGCAATTGCCGAAAACTAGAGAAGAGAAGGAAAGAAGAGAAAACACTCCAATTTCCTCAAAAGGCAGGAACATTGCTCTAAAGGCAACAGAAGAAGGAACTCCTGTCACTGAAGAAGAACTATTCAGTTTCTTGGCCAGAAGATTTAAGAAATGGGTCAAGACAGATGGATCAAAAAGGAGGGAGTCAAAACCAAGGTATGACAAAACCCCCACTAAAGAAATTATTTGCTATTCTTGCAGGAAACCTGGACATATTGCCCCAGAATGTCCAGAGAATGCTGAAACAAAGAAAGATCTGAAAAAGAAAGATCTCAAGAAGAAGAAAGAAAGAGGCTTTATTGCAGAAGCCTGGAGTGAAACAGACTCTGAGGAAAGTTCATCCTCTAAGAGTGACAATGAAGAATCTAGGCAAGAAGACCTATGCTTGATGGCTGTTGAAGGCCCCAAGAATGATGATGGTGCTAAATCTTGGAGTGAGACAGGATCAGAAGAAAGCATATCTTCTGAAGAGGAAAAAGAAAACAGCCTTATTCTCATAGATGAATCTGAGGATAAGGATGAGGTAAGTATCCTTGATGAAATAGATTTTCAAAGGGTTAATTTCAGAAATGATTTTATGAGAATGTGTCTAGATCAATTAAAAGCAAAACAAGAAATCAAGGATTTAAAAGAACAAATTAACATGGTTAAGAACCAAAGAAATAAAGAGGAAATATGCTCAAAAGATTATGCATTAAAAGCTAACATAAGAGAAAAAGAAATAGAAAGGGCTAGAATAGAAAATCAGTTCCTTAAGAATAAGGTATCCCAAGCAAAAGCTTTTGAGGAGTCAATAAAAATGAGAAGCCAAACTCTTAAGGAAATCACTGAAAAACAAACAATAAGACACAAACATCTTGGGCTAGGGGCTGATCACTTAATCAGCCTAATTCCATCCAACAAACCTGCTTGGATGAGCCCTGTAAAATTCACTAAACCTGTCAAATTGACAAACCAAGAAAAAGACCCAAAAGATAAGGAAGAAAAATCCTTCAAAGAAATAAAGGGATTTGATGAGACATCATATTATTCAGCTGATAACTCAGAAACTTCATCTGAAGTGACAACTAATCCAAGAGAAACAACACATAAAGGAGTAGAAACAGAAAAAGGTAAAATAGAAATTTATGAAGATACAGTTGCGTCGACTTCATATTGACGCATGCATGATAGTGCGTCGACCTCTACTCAACGCAACCTCTCAGATGCATCAATCTCTTCTCGACGCTTAAACAAAAGCACGTCGACTTCCAATCAACGCAACCTTTTCTATGCGTCGAAATCAGATCGACGCCATCTGGAGGAAGCGCCGAGTACAAATCGACGCGACTATCAACATGCGCCGAATGGATATCGACGCACAAAAGTTCAGAGTAACTTAAATACCTTTCCTCCAGAAACCTTTCACCCTAACCCCCATTCAGGACCCATTCATCCTGATCATGATTTCTATCCTAATCAACATCTCTATTCTAACCAAAATTTCTACCCAAAACTTAGTAAACAAAATTCTCATCCTAATTAAAATTTTTTTCATAACTATAATTTCTATCCAAAACAAAACTTCTATCCTAAACAAAGATTCTATCAAAGTCAAGATTCCAATTCTAATCAATACCACCATCCCTGTCTAAACTCAAACTTTCATAACCTCAAGTTACTCAAGTGTTACATATGCAACAAAAATGGTCACCTTGCCAAACAATGTTGGCATAATCAATCAAATTATTGAAAAAAAAAAATTAGTCCAAGGCTGACTTAGAAAACTTTAGGACTAGGAAAAGACAACAAGAAATAAGAACATAGAGTGGTTCTGAAAAATCAAAAGTCACGTCGATGTCTAATCGACGCACCGTCGATGACTCAGATCAATAGGTGTAATCGACGCAAGCGTCGACTATTATCGACGCATACGTCGATAGGAAACCCTTTCATCTCAAATCAGACTATATCGACGCTCACGTCGAATTCCACTCGATGTAACGTCGACTTCATGAAAACAAGCGGCAATACCAAAATATTTTCGGCCACATCCACGGAAGTACCGAATAAGCCTCGACTTGAGCCCAGTTTCGACGCTTCACCTGACTTAAATAGTCTCTTTAGTTGGAAGCCTTCACTACTCTGCATCTTTCATCCTTCTTGCTCCTCAGACCAGCCGACTTCTTCCTCTCTCTTTCATTAACCTAAAATGGCTCCAAAGACTAATTCAGGCTTCGACATTGACCTTGAGTCCTTCCAAGCAGCCGCAGAAAACTACAAGAGCATCATTGCTCTCATTACTGAAGCAGGACTGGACAAGCTCATCTCCACTAGGTGCAAGCTCCTGGAATCAGAGCTCACAGAGCTAATAACTCATGTTCAGATATCTGAACAAGGAGAAATCCAGGGAACACTATATGAGACATCAGTCTCAATCTCAGCAGAACATATTAGGGCCACCTTTGATCTACCATCAGGTATATCCTAATATCATCTTTGCTTAAATGTAATAAGGAAAGAAAAAGAGCCGCTAAAAAGAATGACTAAACAAGTCTTAAATATTTCCCTATTAGGTGATGAATCCATTGACCTCACACCTGATGAAATCAAGCATGTGCTCTCCACCATGAAATTCTCAAAAGACAGACCAACCCATCTGAAAAAGATAGACTTTTCAGATGAGTACAAATTGCTGGCAGATATAGTAGGGAAGATACTGCTATGCAAGATTTTAGCCCATGATGCAGTGCCCAAACAGCAGCTGAACATCATGGGGGCCCTTGTGTTGAAGAAGAAGGTGGATTGGGCCAGCTGTCTTCTCAAAATGATAGCTTCCAAATACTCTCACAAGGAAAATGCCTACATGAGAATCATGAGCCAAGTACTCTTCCACTCCTTCCCTGACCTATATAGGTCAAAAGGAATCCCCATTCCTCTAGGGAAGAGGATGTCAATTGCTCTCTTCTCTAAGTGGACCAGGCAAATCCCTAAGCCTGGTTCCATCCCTGAAAGAACTCCTTCTCCTCCTCCTCCTTCTCCTCAAAGAGACAATTCTTCTCTACCACCATCATCCACTCAAATAGTCTCTACCACCCTCACAACTCCTACTCTACCTACCTCTTCTCAAACACCTGCTCAAACAGCAGTTTCTCCTTCTCTTCCTCCTAAAAAATTTCCCATCTTCTCTACCTCCATTATCACCCATACCTCATGAATCAACTCACTTCTCTCCTCCTCTATCACCTCTTCCTCCACCATCACC
This sequence comes from Dactylorhiza incarnata, assembly GCA_033032865.1. Classification (NCBI taxonomy): domain Eukaryota; kingdom Viridiplantae; phylum Streptophyta; class Magnoliopsida; order Asparagales; family Orchidaceae; genus Dactylorhiza; species Dactylorhiza incarnata. The sequence goes on from JAWHQI010000018.1 coordinate 18,769,813, forward strand.
TCCTCACCTTTCACACCATGAATCATCTGCATCCACTGAGGATCTCATCACTCAGTGCATCAAATCAGCAGCTGAAAAACTCCAAGTGATGCTGGATGAGCATTGCTCCCAAATTCATTCCTCCATCCTTCACATGCACACCCAAATAGATGGGGTCAGTGCCTCTGTGCAAGGCCTAAAAACCTCTCTCTTCCTCTAGAGTGACAAGGTCTTTCTTAACCTCCCTGGCCAAGAAGGTCAAGAAGGGGGAGAATCTAGATGAAGAGCAACCCTCCAATCCTAAATCTCTCTCTCACAAGTCCCCTAATCCAAAATCTAACAAAATCCTTGGGAATGAGACAGTACCTGAGCTACACAATGATGAACAAACAATAGAGGTACTCAACATAGCAAGAGATGCTGCAAATCAAATGACACTACTACAAGGGGAGGGAAGCAAAAAAGATAATGAGACTGAAAAGGAAGATGGTGAGCAAGATAAAGAAACTAAACCTCAGGGGGAGCTGGAAACTGTGTTAGCTGAAGTAGGAGCTAAGGAGCTGGATACTATTATGAATGAAGCTGAAAATGAAAAAGGGCAGCCAGATGCTGTGTTAACTGAAGCTGAAACTCAGGGGGAGCAAATGGCTGAGACCCAGGGGGAGCTGAGGGAACCATCTACTACTAGGAAAGAGCAATCCACAATAGTATTCAAGAGAAAAAGAAAGACTCCTCCTACCCCTCCTGAATAATATTTGAAAACAATGCTGATATATTTGTTTATATGATCTCTTCTTCTACATTTCACTTTTGATTGAGAGACATATTTCTTTTCTATACAACTGATGTACTGGATTGATTCTATGCTAGTACAACTTCTCTCTAAATAGGGTTAAGACAAATAGGGGGAGATTGTTGGGAAAATGATTTCTCTTAACCCCCAGAAATGAGTTAAAGAAAGAGTTTTAACAATGAAAAACAAGACTAAGTAAATATGCGTCGAATAGTATTCGACGCAACGTCGAGCTGTAGTCGACGTTCCCTTCAGATTAAGTAGAAGTAACTTTAGGAAGATTTCGACGTATGTGTTGTCGATGCTACTCTGATTTCTAGTCGACGCATATGGAGAAGTCGACGCACCTTAGTCGACGCACCTTCCTTATTCTCCTCTCGACGTCCAGCCAGGATGAATTCTACGCTTACGTCGAATGGTAATCGACGCACGTCGATTTAAGTGACAGATTTAAATATGTGCCAGATCTCTTTCCTTCTTTCAGTAGATCTGATTTGTATGGAATAATGTTAATATTTTATAGCCGTTCTGAATCATTCTTTCCTTCTATTTGATTCTTGGCTAATCTGATTAACTCTATTTTGGATATTATTTGAAATCAGGATTCATTCTTTCCTTCTACAGAAAATGTCATTATGAAAATATTTCCTTCTTTCTATTTGTCTGATTGCTAATTGATTTTCCTCCTATAGTATTATTTGACTAAAACAGAGCTATAAATTAAAAGGAGGTCGGCCGAAAAAGGCAGTCGAGTGATCCACCACATACATTTGAAATAGAGGAAAAGCTCCCAAGAGAATAGAGAGAAAAGCTGAGAAAAGAGATAGTGTGTTGCAGAGAAAAAGGCTTCATCTTCTCCTTCTCCTTCAGAAGCCATTCTACTGCAAACTCTGAAAGCTCTCACAAAAGAGAGAAAAGTTTTTTACAATCTCCTTCTCACTATAGAAGAGAGATTTCATTCACTACTTCTTGTGCTTCCAATCTTCTTGCTAGGAAGAAGATTCATTCTTGTTCTTATTTCTTTCTTTCTTATTTATAACATTGTAAAAGAGTTTTTAGAATCTCTCTTCAAAAAATTCAGTGTACTGGTTCTAAGAGTCTCCTTGTCAAAAGACTCAGTTGGTTCTAAGAGTCTCCTTGTCAAAAGACTCAGGGTGGTTCTAAGAGTCTCCTTATCAAAAGACTCAGTGCAAGATAGTGAATTCCTACCAAGGGGGTAGAAGAGTGGACTACCCAAAGTTTGGGGAACCACTATATTTTCTTGTGTTGTGCTGTGATTTATTTTCTTGCATTTACTTTATTTTCTTGCTTAATTCTTGTTGGTGTATGGGAAGCTCTAATCTGTGATCATACACATATATATTAACTTTGCACAAAATAATTTTTAAATCTCTATTCACCCCCCCCCCCCCCCCCCCCCCTCTAGAGAATTCTAGTGAGGTTAATTGTGCACTTTCACTCTATTTAATCATGCATCCGTATAACATGTGCTCTCATGCTTATATCAAGTTTTAAATAACTATGATTTATTAATGAACTTCAAAATAGCTATGTGAGTTGTGTGCTTAATTAATTCAAATAAAAATATAATTCCATAGGCTATGTACCTCTCATTAGATTTAAAACGCTTAAATTTTTCCAATAATTATTATCCATGACTTCATATCTCATCATAGCGGGGGCGTTGGGTTGTAGACATTAGAATACCTGACCTCTAAGTCATGTCTTGTCCTTAACCGGGGAGGGTTCCAGTGGGGCCTTGCGAGGCACTGGGGGGAAAGAGTGCTAGGGTGAATTTTAGTCTAGTGTTTGCATATGGGACTAACACCCCAACCTACGGCATGTTTGCAGCTCCTCATGCCTATCCGTCACTTAGTAAGGGGCTAGGGTGTAGACATATTGTCTGGGTAGATTGGTTACTTGGAAATCATTACCTTTTCTTATGCTTAAAACTCTTATAAAACAAGCGATTACATTCCTTTGTAATAATCTTTGATTGATGTTCTTTCACGCTTATCATATATTTTTCCATTGTGCTACTCTCTCCCTTAGCTCGATCATGAATTACTTTATGTTTCCACAAAACTCTTAATCCTCTCTTAGTTATGTCCCAACTTTTGTCTTCATTTTTCTAGTTTTGTTTCACTCCACCCTCTTTTGCTAATAACAAAGGTGGGAGAATAAAATGCTAAATCATATTGATTAATGGAGTAGGATTCACTAGATTAAGGGGGAGCATGTATCTAGTTTATGGGAGTATACACTAAGGGGGAGCATCTTTGTAGGGGGAGCACTATGTTCAATGAAACTATAATTCTAATCATTATCTTATAAATTGCTTGTGTCATATATCCTTTTAAAAACACAAATGCTTTATCTATGAATCTGATTTATCTCTAATTGGATTTGTTATTATCAAAAGGGGGAGATTGTTGGAATATGGTTTTCCGCATCCCTTTGATTTGAGAGTAACAAATCCTACTTGTATTTAATCTTGTTGCCATTATGTTTTTAGCATATAGGTATGGACAGTTTTGACACCAGGTAGCTGCAACAATGGTCTAGTACTAACCACAAGCTGAAGGATTGAAAGTTACTCAACGCCAAGCGTTAAGCATAATGCTGAGCATTAGCGCTAGATGAAATCGGCGTTCGACGAAATGCATACCACGACGTTCGACGAAATGTTCATTCGACGAACTTTCTGCGATCGACGAAATCAAGCTACTGAGAACGGAAGTTGGGTTCGATGAAATAGATCTTGCATTCGACGATCATGCGTTCGATGAATTTTCGGTCGACGAATGATGAAGCCCGTTCGACGAACTTGCTGCTGCGATCGACGAAATCAAGCCGCTGAGAACGGAAGCTGGGTTCGACGAAATTGATCTTGCATTCGACGATCTTGCGTTCGACGAATTTTCGGTTGATGAATGTTGAAGCCTGATCGACGAATTGAGTTCGACAAAATTTCGTTCGACAAAAGTTGAAGCCTGATCGACGAATTGAGTTCGATGAAATTATCTGCTCGACGAATTGGGGTGCCAGCTGATTAAAGAAAGAATCTCAACGCCAGGCGTTAGCTCTTAACGCCGGGCGTTATCCGGTCGACGAATTTGGCAAGGAGAAAGCAGCCGTGATTTCAGGAGGAACATTTGGAATGATTTGCCCAACGTGCCGCGTTAGCCTTAACGCCAGCGTTGATATTGCCTAAAATAAAACATTCCTAAAGTGCAGAATCTCCTTCCTCTTCTAAAGATCCGAGCCATTAAAATATTGCTATACATGGTCAACGCCAGGCGTTAGGACTTAACGCCGGCGTTAGGACTTAACGCCGGCGTTAGCTCAAATTCTATAAATCGGAAGATTTTGTCTTCTCCGAGAACGGATTGTCAAGAGCCCTATTCCAGCACTTCAGAAACTTTGTGAGGGCAGTATTTCTAGAGAAACACATCTCCCACTCATATTTCAAAAGGAGGAATCAAAGGAGGGCTGGATCAACACGCTAACTCAATGCAAAGAATGCACGCTTGGACTTCAACGATCTTCAGCAATTCTTCGGCGTCTCCTTCAGATTACCTCATAGGGAGTTTTATATTTGTATTTTGTATTTTGTCCTTTATTTCATCTTTGTAATCGGTTCGTGAATTCGCCACACGACGACTAGGTCTAGGTTGGACTTAGGGAGTAATTCGCCTCGTGTTGGCGATTGGGTCTAGGGAGTAGATCTAGGGGGTGCTCGAGGCCTTTCTGGTGATAGATTGGCTAGAGCGGCTTGAGGCCGTATCTGGGGAGAGATCGGCTAAAGCCAACCTATTTGTGGGGATACGAGTCGGTATGGAAAACAAAAAGGGTTTTCATATTATTCGCTTCGATTTCTAGCCTCATTGAAATCAGATTTTGTAATCAATTTTATAAATGAAAATCATGTCTTTTCTTGTTTAATAAAATTGATTTCATTTCTAATTTCATTATCTCTTTACTTTTGATTTAACTTCGATCAAAATATCAAAAGTTTTCTATTAAAGTTTAAAGTTTTTAAAACACTTATTCACCCCCCTCTAAGGGCGCCTACAGATCCAACAAGGGGGAGTAGGACACTATGTCATATTGGGGGGACAGTCCCGCAACTGCCAGTTCGTCATCGTTGATGCTCCGAGCAGCTACACCGCCATCTTTGGGAAGCCCCTGATTAGTGCATTTTTGTGTGTCCCCTCCTCATTCCACCAATGCCTTATGTTCAGCATGGGCGGAGTCCAGATCCGAGTGAGAGGAGGCCCAAAGGTAGCAAGGCAATGATGTGTTACCGCGGTCAACACCATCACTTGGCAATCCGAGGTGGAGGTGTTGGATTGGGAGATGGAGAGGCAGGTTGTAACATCCCTGTTCCTACCAGACCACCTTGTGTTAGGGTTAGGACTCTGGCAGTGACTAGGGGTTATTGGATGACCCTAGGCTAGGTTGAACCTAGTCAAATTGCCAGGAGCACCCCAAAGGTGCATAGGTTAATCTAGGCCAATTCACAGTCCATTGAGCTCACCACCTCAACATAAGCTCACCAATATATCTTTAACCTTAAGAGAGGCCTGAGTGACTCAAAAGAACCAACACATGGACATCAATTTGCCCAAGTTGACCAAAGTGCCCTTAGGTCAACATAGGTCAATCCTTCACCAATAGATCCAATTGCCCCCCTAATCATGAATTTGACCTCTTCAATACATACCTAACCCTAAGGAGGAGCCAATTGACTAGTCAACCCATGAATTGCATGGGTTTGACCAAAGTCAACTTAAGGTCAACATATGTCAATTCAACCCTAATTGACTCAATTAGGCTTCACATGGTTAAATTAATTCTACCCTTACTCTTAGGGTATCATAAGGGACCCAGTGGACCCAAATGCCCCATCATGGGGCCACCAATTTGACCAATTTGACCAAAGTCAAACATATGACAAATTTGGTCAAACCCACTCCATTTGGATAAATTGGCCCAATTGGGGAACCACCATGACTCAACCAAGTTTGGGTGGTGTCAAGGGACTCAAGAAACACTCATTGGACCTGTCAACTCATCAAGTTGACCATGGTCAACCCCAAGTCAACCATGGTCAAAGTAAACCCCTAAGCTTAAGGTGAGAGCCCTAGTTAATTCAAGTAGGCTAAGGCCATACCCAAGGCCCATCCTACAGTCCATTATAATTATTAATTTAGTAATTCTAAATTTTGGGGTTAACTAAATTTAATTAGAAATTAAAAAGGGAATATTCCTATTTTTATTGGAGGAAAGAGAGAGGAGTTAAGGAGGGAGGCAATGGGTCACTCCATTCATCTCCCCAAGCCCTCCATTCATCTTCCCCAATGCTTGGGAGGAGTTTCACCATAAATTCCAGCCAGCCATCATCAATGGAGGAGCCCAGACATCATGGCCGAAATTCCCCTCCTCAAATTTCCCCCTTTACAGCCCTCCCCACTCAAGTCTAACTTCACCATTAGCTTAAAAGGGTGGATGGCAGTCGAAATCGAGTCTTACATCAATTCTTTTGGCGGAGAATCAAGAAATCAGTAAGGTAAAGCTTGGAGCTTGCCTGCAATGGCGCACCACCACCACACTCACCGCCAAGCCCGTCTAAAGGTCCACTTCTCCTCCTCTCCCCTTGTGCTAGTATCCTAGACTAATTAGGAGAGACATCAGGTTCAATTGAGCCCAATCCAAGGTGAGGAAAATCTAAAATTTTCATGAAAAATGGAGGTGTTCGGGTTCGCCAGAATCGGCCTCTCCGGTGCCCGTGCCGCCACCCGATGATACCCACCACCTCAACGGATGTGGTGGTGGCGGTGGTCAGCCGGGGAGGTGGCCAGATGGCCAGCGGTGACTCTTGGAAAAGCTTCGGGATGGGAGAATCGTGGTTGTAGGCTAGAACTTGAAGACAAAATTGTGGCTCTCCATCTTCCTATACAAATTATAAAATATTATGATTATTTAATGTTATAATTTCTTCTAGGAATACATGTGTTTGAAATTGAAAATTGAATCTCTTAGAGGCCTTTTCAGGAAAAGTAGCGAGAGACAAAAGTTGTAGATCTTTGTGTCTAGTTTATTTTAAAATTGATTTGAGCCGATTTGGCCTACTAGTTGTGTAACATCCCGCAAACAACTAGACCCCAAGGATGGTTTTATCATGACAAACTCCTAGGATGCGTGAAGAGATCATAAGACCTCAGGCAAGTGGATGAAGATCACATTGGTCTCCAAATAGTGCATCCCAATTATCTAACCTAGGGTTTGACATTAGGCTGTCACCATGACCCATGACCCCACCATAACATGCCTAATCCATTAAGGTGTACCTTTGTAACACCCCAATTGTCCAATCGTAGAAAGAAAGGTGTTTTGAATTCTGAGCAAGTGCCTACGCTAGGGGCTAGTGCTGATGGTAGTGGTGGTTTAGATGAACCGCTGAGACGAGCTCCAAATCATTAAGAAGGGCTCTATTTCATCGAGGAACTAATGTTGGCGCTAGCGTCAGCGGTTGTTTCGATGGACCACTAAGATGGGCTCCAAACCGCTGAGAAGATCCACGAGATGCCAGCGCTGGCGCTGGCACTAGCGATGGTGATTGAACTAGCGAGCTTTGTTCTGTCGAGACGCTAGCACTGGCTCTAGCTCTAGCGCCGACGGTATATCAATCGACGGGATGTGGATGGGATCGGTTTTGGTGGTGTAATTCATGGCCAAGGGAGGGCAAAAGTCCTCCCAATTGATGGAGATTCATTCCCCATATCAATTAGGAGAAGTTTAAAGGGGTTTCCAACTCTTATGGGGGCTAATTTTGATGGTTTTGGGGATGGCCGAAATTCTCACCATGAATGGTGTTAATGGTGGAATCACCAGACTTGCCTATTCCCCTCCCTAAATTGGCTCTTTAAAAGGCCTCCAGGGGTGAAGGGAAGGAGTTTCCCCCACTTTCCAGAAGAAATTGACCACATAAACACATATTGGCATGACACCCAAGAGCTCACGACCAACAATGACGGACCGACGATCGGTATGGTTACAAGCCACCACTCAGGTCCTCCCCCTCCTCTCTTTTAGTAGATAGATCTTATTATGTTGGCCGCAATGTTTGGGGCCAAAAGATTGGGTTCAAGCTTTACTTTACTTTCTTAAATCCCCGATTCTGGCCGCCTGTAGTCGACCAACCACCGTCCATCGCTGACCTCCACCTCGAAGGAGGTGGTGGTGGCATTGGACAACCGGGTGAGGGTCTAGGTGGCCGTTAAATCACCTCCCAAGTTGGTACAGGACGTTCCAATCATGGTCATTGGCTGATTGGAGAAGATGAACTGATTCCCTCCATTTAGATATATTTTATAATTTTATGATTATTTAACGTCATAATTTCTCCTAGAAATGCACATTTTTGAAACTGAAAATTGAACCCCTTCAAGGCCGTTTGGAGAAAAGTGGTCAGAGACAAAAGTTGTAGATCTTTGTGTCTAGTTTAATTTAATTTTAAATTGAGGCGATTTTGATAAATTGTTTGACTGCAGCACTCAGTTTGGTGCAATGTGTCATAAGGTTGACCAGAAATTAAGATGGGTGAGGGGAAAACGAGGCTTAGTCGTTTTGACTAATGGTCGGTTGACCATATCATTTTAGGGGACTGAGGAGACGCAACACCACCATAGGCTGGTGCAGATGGAGGCGGGCCAGTCTTGCATAGGAGCACCAGTCTCAGGATCAGTGAGTAGTTAGTTGTAGTTTTCTTCCGCGAGTGATCTTGTAGTGAGGACTTGATGTACTGGGAATGATCCCTTTTTATTGCTACCTCTTATTCAGTTATTATCTATGGACATCTCTTATTGTGATTTATATATTATGCGATGTGGACTTGAACTTATTTTTGGGTTCAATTGTGTAAGATCCCATTTTTTTCGCTACAAAACCGGGTCTTATGCTCAGAACCGCCGCTTTGCATTGACACCAATACTCGGGAAGGTCACCACTACAAAACGCTGATCCTATGGGCCATATCGATCACAGAAGAAGAAAAGTACAATTGAAGCAAAAGTAAGCTCAAGTCCACATCATCACATAATATATAGATCATAAAGAAAGATGTTCACAGATTATAATTGAAATAAAGACGTAACAATAAAAAAGGGCTCATGCCTAGTACATCATGTCCTCACTATAAGGTCACTCGCAGAAGCAAATCTACTGAGAAACACTCACATATCCTGAAACTGGTGCTCCTATGCTAGACTGGCCCACCTCTATCTGCACCGACCGTTGGTGGTGCTGCATCTCCTCGGTCCCCTAAAATGATATGGTCCACCGACCGTTAGTCAAAAAGAGTAAGCCTCATTTCCCACCACCCATCCCCCAGTGGGTCCTAGGCACCGTGCGGGATGATGAAGCAGAGGACAGCAAGGGCTATAAAACCAAGCAGATGACATGTCTTAGCTAAAGGAGTATCTACCACTACACAAGTGTTTATATGTATATAGAAAACAGTAAGTAATGCAGGGTAAAGAACAAGTAAAGTAAGTAAAGATAAGTATAGAATAAAAAACTAACTATTGATTTATTGGAATGCCCATACAAACTTATAAACCAAGGTGTCATTTAGCAAGGCCTATCATATAAAATGTCCCATAACCAATTTATACGATAGGGGTAGGGGTTGAAATGCAATACTTATGCAATGACAAGCAGAGTTATGCTGATTAATGTTATGATCAGCCAAGTGCAACTCATGCACCCGACTCTATGCGCACAGACCTTTAGTTCCTCCTTTTTGGAGCTAGCAAAACTCCCAGGATACACCCGTAGTGGAAAACAGAAGCGGTGGGTTGGGCCTCTCCCACCACTAGGTTGGTATTCACACTACCTAACCTAGACCTATAATATGCCTCAACGTGAAGAACACACCACAGAGCGCCTGCGTACTCTTACTGGCTGGTCCACCAGACTTTTCTTGGCTAAGTGATAGCCACACTTGCCGAGTCAAAGTATCGACGTCGGTGCGAACGACCATCCAATACTATAGACCCACCACCTTTATGCACAAACAATATGATTACTTTACATCTCCTAGCCATAGGCTCCCCGGGCTAACCTGCCCGCCGCAACAACCTTCCGAGCCACCTACTCGCCGGACAAACCCGTCCGTAACTACAACCATCGAACCTACTGCTTGTATGACCAAACCAAGTAACACCCGCAGCAACCGGATGTGAGTGAGTGTATTATTAAGTTAATCTTGCGTAACAAATTATTCCTACAGCTTTGGGTTAACCATGGACTTCCCTAGGATTACCCTATGAGGGGCTCGCAGCGGTACTAGGAGGTACGATGGGATGATAGCCCAAATTGCCCTTTCCAAGGCACTTATTTTTATTGGTGTCTACCCATCGACCCGACCGTTATTAATGTTACACTTAGTATCACTAAGTGTGTTTTACTTCACTCCAAGGGAATGACGATCTTTCGTCGATCCCAAGCACATTCTTGCCTCCTAGTCAACCAGACATCTTACTCCTATTTTCCTTTGGCGACCCCTTCCAAATCCAATCCATCTGGGTGCACCAACTTCTTTAACTCCCTATGTAAGACCTACATGTTTATCCTTATTCACCCTTTTCAGTATACGCAGACCACTTGAACTATGATGTATAAGAGAGAAAGACTCCCAACTCATGCAAATGACCCAAGATTGTTATTTGGGGGGGGGGGGGGGGGGGGGGGGGTGTTATGATATTTTAAGGCTATATCCAGAAATTCATAATTTTCCTAATTTATTTAGCATTTATCATAATTTCTTTAAAATCAGGGAAACTATATCTTTGAACATCAAGTTTGGTTTTCTGATAAGCTATGGCCTTGATAAAATTTGTACAACTATATATCATCAAAATAATAGCCACATATGAAATTCATAAATTTCCAGAAAGTTTTCGACCTCGAATTAAAATATTGATTAATCTATCGCAATCTGGGATTTACAAAAGAAGTACCAAAAATCCTCATCCCAAAATTACAATAAAATTAACAAATATCTAGGGTGATCAGAAATGTTCACTTGTTGAGTTTCATAATTTTCTGGATTCATTTGTCCATATAAATCCTTTATTTAAATAAATAAATCATAGGACACTTTGTGAAGAGAACAATATAAAACTCCTCTAAAATTTTTACTAAAATTTACATATCATATTCTTGTCCTACAAAGTCCTCTGACCAAATTTCATGATTTTCTAGTGAGTATTAAATCCATAATTAATTTTCTTACAACTAGGGCAAATGTTGGGGTTATAAAGGATATACTATATATATATCAATCCAAAATTCATAACAAAATTATCAAAGAATAATATCACTAGTACCAGCTTACTGCCAAAATTTCATGAACATTCAAGGTAATATGATTATGTAATTTCTTAACATAAGAAAGTGCCCTAATTGATTCTTAATTAATTCAGAGGGGATAAATGTTCCTAAAAATTCTAGATAAATTATCTAGGTCATAATACCACCTTATGAACCTCTCTACCAAGTTTCAAGTTAATCCGATGACATATGACCCTATGTCCTTCAATTGGTTCAATATATAACCCTACGGTTTGAACCAGGGTTCTAGGGCATATCCACCCCAAACTAACAAAAAACTACTTGTGGGGGTATTTTATGCGACATCAAGTCAGTGGTCAAAGTTTCAAAACATTTGGATGATGGTTGATCTCCCAAATCCATCAAGTGCACTTTTGATCTAAAATACCATAGTTCGACCAAATTTGGGTTACTTAATTACCCTACCAATTCAATCCCAAATTGGGTGAATGACCCTATGTCCTTCAATAGATCCAAATGGTATATGTTACACCATTTTGAGTGCTACAGTCAAACCAGTAGGCCAAATCGGCTCAAATCAATTTTAAAATAAACTAGATGTAAAGACCTACAACTTGTATCTCTGGCCACTTTTCGTAAAACGGCCTCTAAAGGGTTCAAATGTCAGTTTCAAAAATGTGCATTTCTAGGTGAAAAATATGACGTTAATTAATCATAAAATTAATAATTTGTCTAAGTGGAGGGCATTAGTTCATCTTCTCCAATCAGCCAACGACCACGATCGGCCCGTCCTGTACCAACTTGGGAGGTGATTTTTTTGCCACCTGGACCCTCTCCTGGTCCGCCATTGCCACCACCTCCTCCGTTTAGGTGGCGGCCGATGATGGACGGTGGTTGGCCAGCTGGAGGTGGCTAAAATGGGGGGGGGGGGGGGGGGGGTTAAGGTAAGGAAATTAAAGCTTGAATCCAAGCTTTCGGCCTTGACGATCCAAGTCCAATTGGACCCAAATCTTGCGGCCATCATGATACGATCTATCCATTAAGAGAGAGAGGAGGAGGGGAGGACCTGAGTGGTGGCTTGTAGCTGTGTCAATCGCCTGTCCTCTATGATTGGTCGTGAGCTCTTGGGTGCCATGCCAATAAGGGTTTAGAGGCTTGATCTCTTCTGGAAAATGTGGGAAACTCCTTCCCTTCCCCCCTTGAGGCCTTTTAAAGAGCCAATTCAGGGAGAGGATGAGGCAAAGCTTGGGATTCCTCCATTAACACTATTCATGGTGAAAATTTCGGCCATCCCCAAAAGTCATCAAATTCATCCTCCTAAAGAGTTGGAAAACCTCTTAATCTTCTCCTAATTGATAAGGGGAATGAATCCCCATCAATTAGGAGGAGTTTTGTCCTCCCATGGCCATGAATTTGGCCACCAAAAATGATCCTGTCCATCTCCCATCGGTTGAGCTACCGCCGACACTAGTGCTAGCGCCATCGCTAGCATATCGACAACGTAATGCTCCTCAGTTCGGTCACTACCAGGCGCTAGCGCTAGCGCCAGCGATTTGTCTAAACCACCAGCTCTTCTCAGCTGTTCGTCTAAACCACCACTACCGCCAGTGTTATCCCCTAGCGCCGACGCTAGCTCAGAATTCAAAACACCTTTCTTTCTACGATTGGGTAATTGGGGTGTTATGAGGGGACCCCTTAATGGGTTAGGCATGTTATGGTGGGATCTTGGGTCATGGTGACACCCTAAAGCCTACCCTAGGCTTGGTAACTGGAAATTTCTATCCGCAGACCATGGTGATTTTCACCTCAAGCCTAAGCTCTTATGATTTCTTTGTGCATCCTAGGGTTTTGTCATGACCTAGTCATGAAAAAACCGTCCTAGGGGTCTAGTTGTTTGGGGGATGTTACAAATTAAACTTTTCTTCTTCTATGATCGATATGGCCGGCAGGATCGGTATTTTGTAGTGGCGACCTTCCCGAGTGTTAGTGTCACCGCAAAGCGGCGGCTCTGGTCATAAGACCCGGTTTTGTAGCGAAAGTGGGGTCTTACAGGTTTGACCGTAACACTTAGTTTTGTGCAATGTGTCATAGGGTTGACCAGAGATAAAATGGAGTTCCCCCATCAAACCACCCAGTCAACTGCTTTGAAATTTGGACCATAGGCTAGATATACCGTTACCCTCAACATATCCAAAAATTGGAATTTTTGGAGGAACTTTTTCTATAGTTTTTCTAGAAATTTAATAATTCACTTATGATTTAATTTTAGGGACTATAGACCTCCAAACCCTTCCAAATTTTGGTGGGTGGTCCTTAGGGTCATGGCATGACTCTGGTAGAAATTTCATCCCATTCGGAATTGATTTGGTTGGGTAATTAAGTAACCCAAATTTGGTCAAACTAGGGGATATTAGGTCAAAAGTGTACTGGATGGATTGGAGGGGTCAATCCTCCTCCAAATGTTGTGAAACCTTGGCCACTGCCTTGTTAACACATATAACACCATCACAAGTGGTATTGGGTGGTTTGGGGTTGATATGCCCAAAAACCCTAGTTGAACCCTAAGGTTGCTCTTTTGAGCTTTGTGAAGGACATAGGGTTAGAGGTCCTTAGAATGACTTGAAACTCGGTAGATAGTTTCATAGGGTCGAAATAAGCCCTGGATAATTTTACTGTAATTTTTAGATACAAAATCCTCCACTGAATTGTCTTTTATTAAATTAGGTCACTTTAATTCGAAGTGAAATTATATGTCTATATGATCTAGGATGATCATGAAACTTGGATGATGGGCTTATGTTGATGTTATTGTTCTCTATAATTTTTCTAATGAATTTTGGATAGACAAATATAGTACTTCATTCACAATCCCATAATTTGCCCTAATTATAAGCAAATTGATTTATGGTTTAACTATTTACTGAAAAATTATGAAACTTGGTTAGAGGACATTTTAGAGCAATATAAAGTTCTATAAATTTTATGATGATATTTGGAAGAGTTTATATGTAGGTTCCTTCACAAAGTGCCCTAGGTTAGATTTCCATTAAGTAAATTATTTGAGTGATCAAATGAGTTTAAAATATTATTATTCCTAGTCATTAGAATTTTCTGGTCATTATAGATCTCTGGTAATTTTATCATAATTTTAGATGAATTTTTTGGTACTTCCATTGATAATCCCTGAATTTGATCAATTGTTCAATATTTTAATTAAGGGTTGAAATCTTTCTGGAATTTGGTGATTTTCATACCTTGCTGTTATTTTGTCATTATAAAGTTATGGAAATTTTATCAAGGTCCTTGCTTGTCAGAATCTCATACTTCATGTTCAAATCCATAGGTGGTCTGATTTTAGAAAAATGATTTTAATGGACAAATAAATTAGAAAAATTACCAGTTTCTGATAGTTGGCTTAAATTTGTCATGTTAGACCCCCAATAATAATCTTAGATCTTTTGGATGAGTATTTGGAATATACCCTTTCATACACACCTTGTAGCACTTGGGTCTCCATATAGTAAAAGGGTGGTTTAGAGGAAACATGTAGGCCCTACATGGGGAGGTATGGTAGGTGGTGCACCTAAACTGGTTAAGTATGAATGAGGTCACCAGTAGGAGCCAAGGTTGAGAGTACCCAGTTGGTGAAAGGGCAAGGTTGTACTTGGGATCGATAATAGATCATCCTTCCATTGGAAGGTCATAAAACACTTATGGTTAGCTCAAGTGTAATGGTAGGAGGGGTATATAGTTATGGGTAGTTACCAATAAAGTTATGTGTCTTGTGAAAGGGAGGTTTGGGGTGTCATCCCATCGTACCTCCTAGTACCGTTGCGAGCCCCTCATAGGGTAGACCTTGGGAAGTCTCTCGTTGATATGGGAGGTTAGCTTGGTATAGTCTCTCAAGCAGTAGGCTTGGTGGTTGTAGAAATGGACTGGTTAGTCCGGCGAGCCGATGTCTCGGGATTTCTTATATAATATGGTTGCATATGCATAAAAGTGGTGAGTCTTCGGTAATGGACTGGTCGACACACCTATCGAAGTATGTGGACTCTGGCAAGTTGATGTGGTCTAGAGGGGTAGCTCGGTCTGGTATCTTGGTGACATTTTCCCGACGACCCTTCACTTAGCCAAGAAAAGGCTGGTGGTTTAGCCAGCAAGAGAACTGATAAGTAGTTTTTATATAACATTTTAGTAGAAATTTAAGTAATTATTTAATATGAATTTTTCTTTTTCATGTCAATTTTAGGTTATAAATAATTCTTTTATAAAATTTGATTCTAATTTATCTTATGTTTATTTTTTGCTGAATTGTGGGACAATTTGCATTACACGCCCCTGATCACGCCCGTGACCAAGGGCGTGTAACCTGAATACCAGTCTAGAGTTGATGCCTTGTAGTTTGAGCTCATCCACAGCAAGTTATGCCCTCGGTTATGCCCGTGACCCAAGTGTCACGCCTGTGACCAAGGGCGTGTAAGCTTAAAAAGATGCTCCCAGCGTTGTTATTGAGAAGTAGAGATGGCATCGAGAAGTCAACCCACATCACGCCCGTCACCCAAATGTCACGCCCGTGACTCCACATGTGATCTTTGCTCCTCGCCGCACCGCAATCAGGCCCATGCTGCCTTAAAAGAAGCCTTCCAAGTACATGCCCGTGACCCAAATGTCACGGGTGTGTAATGTTCTTTTTTCACCGCGCCGTCACGGAAGACCGGCGCCGCTGTCCTAGCTGAGATGAATAGTGATTACACGCACTTGGTCATGCCCATGACCGAGGGAGTGTAACTTGGAAATTTATTCTATAAATTCCAGAGGTCTCTTTGAGTCTAGGGTTCAGAATTTTGGAGAGGGGGAGGTGCTGCTAGAGCTGATAGTTGCCATTTTCAAGTATTTTCATGTTTTTAGTTTCCATGTTCTCTCCCCCTCTTTCTCTCTTCTTTGCAAGTATGGTTATAATTTACCTTTCATGCAATAGTTTTTGTGAAATTGTAATCTTTTCTTGCTAGTGTTGTAACCTTCCTTTAAGCTTGTAATCTCTTTTGTTATCAATAAAATTTCGTTTTGTACTCTTTCATTCTCTCTTTCTACTTTTGTTAATCTTTCCTTTATGCAATTTTATCTTTCTCTCTTTTTCCCCTCCGCCATGATTAACTAATTCACATTAGTGTTCGATCGAAATGATCCAAGGATGAGATAATCAAATTATGATTTTCTAGCTCTCTTTTTCCATTTTTGTAAATACTTAATTTTAATTTACCCTTGATTTTTAATTAGTGAAACCATATTGTCGATATATATGTTGGTGCCAAAAATGGTACCTCCAAAATTCACACTAAAGGGGGATGGGAGAAAACTGCGAAGTGTAGGTTACTGAGACAGAAGATGCTGAGACAAAAGGAAAACGATCACGAAAAGGCGATCACAAAAAAGTGAGACCGCTTACACAGGTTGTAAGCTGGAGCCCCGGAGCCAAAAGTCCTTTTCCTGGTACCCCTACCAAAATTCACACTAAAGGGGGATGGGAGAAAACTGCGAAGTGTAGGTTACTGAGACAGAAGATGCTGAGACAAAAGGAAAACGATCACGAAAAGGCGATCACAAAAAAGTGAGACCGCTTACACAGGTTGTAAGCTGGAGCCCCGGAGCCAAAAGTCCTTTTCCTGGTACCCCTAACCCTCTATTTATAGACGAGGGGGCTGCCCAAACGGGCAGAACTGAAAACTACGGGCTGCCCGGGATACAGGAGAGCCAGGGCAGGGAAATGGAAAACAAATAACAAAGAAAATAAAAACGATCAGACCGCTTAAGCTGGCGGTCTCACACTGCTCTGACCGCTCGGCACTTAGAAAATTCCAGTTGAGGAGGCAGCTGGCGATCTGGGCGGTCACCGAAACTGAGACCGCTGAGACCGAAAAATTTGAACAGCAAGAGGAGGTCGCGGACTTTCCGGACAAACATAATCCCCGCACATTTTTAAGTTGCTCCTGGAACTTCGAAAATGTAAGCTTTGACCGCTGAGACCGCGATCGCCATCAATGCCCCCCGGGCTATAAATAACCCTCCGATGGTATGTGAAATCATAACTTCCTGAAAAAGTAAACGAGCTTACCTTACAAGCGGTCTTAAAAAAGTAGATAAGTCGAGCTCGATAATGTCAACATTGTTGTCTGTGTTCGACTCTCCGGGAAAGGACTCCTCTGAAAAGAAGAAGAAGAGGAAGACCGCTACTTCGAAAAAGGTTGTAAAAGTTGCTAAGACTTCACCGGAGGCGGGCACGTCCAAGGAGACTGCGCGACCTTCACCGGAGACAATCACTGTTCTTTCCGAAAATGAGGTTTCACTACATCGCGTTGCTGCTGTTTCATCATCTAGTTCTTCAGGGCCCGAACTGATCCTTCCTGATTTTTCCATTTCTGTTAATTTCCAGAAAACCGTGGAGGCGCTCGGTCTGACCACCGTTCAACATAATGAGACCGCTTCCACAGAGGTTATCCTGGCTGGGCTGCGGGAGCAAAAGGCTGAAGCTGAAAAAATTATGCAACAGTTAGGCAATTCTCTGGATTCTTCCAAAGCGAGTAAAAGAAAAAATTCAAATCCTTCTACTCAAAGTGCTAAAAAGCCAAAAAATGACGATGTCAAAGGGGTGACCGCTCCTAAGACGATCGCTCAATCCGAGGGTGGTGACCTCAAGGATCCTGAGAATGCTCCTTTGAAGGTAAATGATGCGGCCGATCTCCTTTCTTTTTCAGCGATCTCAGCTTTTTCAAGGGAGGCCGATCCTGAACTGATCGCCTACCTTGAAGGAGATTCTTCTAATGATTTTTCTTGTTCTTCCTTACAGGTGCTTGACCCTTTTTAGGAGGAACGTCTTAGAACAGCCGCTGCTGAAAAAGAGATTTTGGAAAAAGAAAAGGAGATCGCCGCTGCTAAAGCGAAGCTGAGAGAAGATAGGGAAAGGAGGGATCGAGAAGAGAGGGAAAGAAAAGAGGCGGAAGCAGGTAGGGTCGCCGCCGAACAGGAGGAGAAGAAGAAGATGGAAGAAGAGAAGGCGGCTCAGGTCGCAGCGAAGAAAAAGGAAGAAGAGAGGATGGCAGCCCAGACCGCTGCAAAGAAAGAAGAAGAAGAAAAAGAGGCAGCCCAAGCCGCTGCAAAGAAAAAGAAAGAAGACGAAGAGAGGAAGGCAGCCCAGGCCGCTGCGAAAAGAAAGAAAGAAGAGAAAAAGGCGGCCCTATCGGCCGTCGAGGAACAAAAGAGAATGGCTTCCGAACTGGAGGCAGAAGAAAAAAGCCGGCAGATTGCCAAGGAAAAGGTTGCACTATCAAGCGGTCTTCCAACCCTTTCTGCTGCTCAAGAGGCGGAACTAAACCGAGCAGCAGAAGACCGCGCAAATGCGGTTTCCGCTCTGCGAACTGGTAAGGCGTTGATCATGGCCAGATCGTTAGAAAATCTTCCTCTTCCAATGGTTCGACCTGATTCTCCGGAACGAAAACATGAGGTCGTTATCTTTGAAACTGACGATATCCTTGTTAGTAATGCGGAGTTAAAGAGGAGAAGAAAAGAAGGAGAGAGGTCGCAAAAAAGAGAGTTGGAAAGAATGAACCTCGAACGCTTGAGGGGATCAGACCGCCTCGTACTGACCGCAGAACCAACGGTCTTAATTAATATTGAAAATATGCTGCATGACCGCGGTCTTGATTCCTTTCCAAGTATTATTTCTTTGCGGACATTATTATTCTGAGTTTCCGAAAACTGAACTAACCTTTGCTCTTTTGTTCGCAGATGAAAACATTCTTGAGATGGAAGAGGGGGAACTTCCGGCGCGGAGGGTTGCGATCTCCGACCAACTTGCCAATATCCTCAATCCTATGTTTGAGGATGTTCGGTCTATGTTGGTCCGGGAACGCGCCTATCATGATCAGATCCGCGGCCTTGAAGAGAAGCTTCGCGCAGCTTATGACCCAGCCGGCGAGCTCATCCAATCACACCGAAAAGCGGAAGAGGCGAGCGGTCTCAAGATTGGCGAACTTACTCAAGCACTCCGTCGATCTGAGAAAGACGTTGAATATTACAAGGGAAAATCTGCCGCTTTGTCTGCCGAGGTCGCTGCGTTAAGGGGCGGCACTGCGAGAATGTCGATGAGACCGGGACCACCTGGCGATCACCTGGATATGAGGCCGAGCTCCGAGATCATGGTTGTCCCCATGGAAATAGTTGACAAAGAAATGTCAAAGATTCACCGGGCTGCGATGAACGCGAACCAGGGTCTTGCTACGGCCTTCAGCTCTATCAATGAGATGCAGGACATCGCGGCCTTTGTAGGAAGAAAGAGGCCTCATTCGAAATAAACATTTGACGTTCCGCTTTCACATGATTTTGTAATATGATGAACAATTGTTGTATAACACGTTTTTAATTCCTTTTGCTCGCGATCTCCTATTCTACTGTGATGTTTTGCTATTTAGTATTGCTTGTTTGTACTGTGATCTGAAATGTTGCGGTCTCTCTCTTTTGAGGTTGAAAAGATGCCAGTACTTCATTGGCTTCCTTACAGGTTTTGGCGATCCGAGAGATTTCACTGGGCGGTCTTCGAGAAAAAGTAATGATGACGAAATCATCATTCGCTCACTATAAATAGCCGCCCTTTTGGATTTTATTTTATATTTTTTGTATGCGCCCTAAGCACCGGTCACAGCGATCTCCAAGAATGGTGTCCGCTCGAGCCACTGCTTCCTCAATTTTCCTCAGAGCCGATCACAAACCTTGCCACCTTTCAAAAGAGGAATATGTTGAGTTCTTGAAGAAGCATATGATCCAGACTCAAATTGTCGTGAGACCGCCAACTGAGACCGAAGGACTCAGTTTCGGGGAGGAGAAGAAGTTTATCATCCCTATTGATCACTTTGAGTGCGGGTTGAGGATTCCTCTCCCTTGGGAGCTTTTGGAGATTATGGATTATTATGGGCTGGTGCTCGCCCAGCTGCCGCCGAACTCGATCGGTCTTATTAGTGTTTTTATAAACTACCTGAGATCGGAGAGGATAAAATTCACGATGGCGCTCTTCCGTGCGTCCTTTACTGCTAAGGTCCTGAAAGAAGGTCAAAAGAAAGAGGAATTCAAAGGGTTAATATACTTTTCTACTGAAGGATTCAAAGTTCTCAATCTTCCAAACAAGGTTCCCTTCTGGACAGAGAGGTTCCTTGTGTTCGAAGGCGATCTTGGCGGTCTCAAGAGTCGCCCTTCTCCGCGACCTGACAAGATCTTTCAAAAGAGCAAATCGATCTCAAAGGAAGAGTTAAAGATTCTGGCATTTCTGGCTGGAAAGCGCCTGGATCTCACTCATTATCTGGCGATCTGGCCTGAGATCGCTGAGATCGTTCCTGAAGAAAGTGAGTTGTTTCCAACGATCCCCCAGTATTGCTTACACGTTTTTCTTTATTTCTCTAACTTTCCATTTTCAGCATCCTTTACGATCCCAACGAAGGACCCGGTAGCACCTGCTGAAGGAGTACTTACCCAAAGGGAAAGAAGATTGAAGAGAGAAGAAAAATTTCAGACCGCTGAGACCGGTAATTCTTCTAAGACCGCTGCGGAGCCATTTCCTCTGCATGGCTATATGCGTCATCAGAAAGACTTAAAAGGCAAACCTTTACTCAAATGGGGCGCCAAAGGAAAGACCGTGAGAGTTTCTACCGATCTCCCCCTCTGGAGCGGGAAACTGACCCACCACGCTACTGCTGTGACCGCGGCCTTATATGGAAAGAACAATACGGCTGAGATTTTTGATATCGAGACCGACCTGCTTCCAGATATCTGTGCTCAAACGGCCCTTCGGAATGTCACTCTTCAGCATCATATGGGGCGAACTCTCCGAAGCGTCTTGAAGGAAAATGAAGATCTGCTGGTATTGTATCTCTTACTAAATGTTTTTCCTGAACTCGTTTAGACCGCGCGATCTGATCATCCCTTTTCTTCAGCGGGCGAAGGAAATGGCCTACGACATCCATAATCCTGATTTTAAGAGAGCAATGGCGCACCACGTAAGGGAGACCGCCGAGCAAGTAATCACGGAGCTCCGAAATCGAGGCGGTCTTTCTGAGGAGTACAAAGATACAACCTTTGCTGCTCTTTTCCCTCAGGCGGCAAGAAGAATTGCTGAACAATCTTTGACTACTGAAGAGTCCGCCGACGACGAGGAAAACATCGTGATCGAAGATGAAGACCAGCTGAGCGGCAGCCAATATGTGGAAGGCCAGGATACGAGCTCAGGAGCGGCCTCAAGCTCTGGGTCAAAAGTTCCAGGAGAGGGCTCGGAAGAATCTTCTGGAGACACTGATTCTACTTCTCTAGACGAGCGATCTCCCAAGAGATCAAAGAAGGAGTGAATTGTAATAACTTCCCTTTTTGGAGACCGAGCGGTCTTGTTGTAACTGAATTTTCAGAATATATATATATATAAATTTGATATCTGTTGGATTTTGCCTAAGTGAATAAGTTTGTTTTGGATGCATATATTTATTTGTTCTTCTGAATTTAAAATTGGCATTCGATCTCAATGCCTTGAGTTTATCATAATTTTATACCAATCATTTAAAGAACTTGAGCGATCTCTTGGAAAAAACACCAAAGACTTTTAAAAGAAACTGATTCTGCATAAACACAAATTACTCTGTGGTCTCGAGATAACCAGATCGCTGAAAGAAATTCTACAACTTATCTATGATTAGAAAATAACCAACTTATTCACAATAGTCATGCGGTCTCATATTACACAGGTCGCGATATATGAAAACTATATCTTGAATATGATTTGAACTTTATTGAACTCTGGATGATCGGCGCCTAAATGACAGGAAATCCATTTGACGGCCCCTTGATAACCAAGATTGTGAAAAGAATACCCCTTCATAAATCTCCAGATCAGCGATCATATTTTATTCAGACCGCCCTTTCTGAAGAAAAAACCCAACTCGACGGGAAACAAAGCATCATGTCTACTCCATGTAACTTTGAATAACAGGGAATGTCGGAATCTCGATCTTACTGAGACCGGGCCGAACTCTATCAAGCTGGCATAGGAGATTCCCAAATAGCGACCTCAATTATCCTGAAAAAATTTCATCCGACGATCATAAAAGCCATCACTCTTTGTAAAAGAGAAGAACATGCGGTCTCATAAACTGCTGACCGCCCGATCCCAATACAAAGGAATGAATAAGACCTTTATGGTAAAAATAGAAGGATGGATCTTGAAAATGACCCAAAGGGATGGTGTGGTCATGCCGCGGAGGCTATACCGACACTCCTTTTCTTAAAGGATTGCTGAGTTTGTTGCAAATTTGCCAATCCAAGGTTCAGGTGACGGTCATAGATGTTTCTTGCCGCCCCTTACCTAACCACGCTTCAACGAGTATTCGAGAGTTACAAACCGAAATGATCGGTAGGGCAGGTGTGGTCATGCCGCGGAGGCTACACCGACATTGCTTTCCCTGAAAGATCATTAAGATTGTAACAATGTCCTTTTCAATGCATGACAGAGCTGAGCCAGCCACCTAGACCTCCTTGAAACGCTGAGGTGTGCCAGATGTCAGCAAGGACCCGGTATCCTAAACTTCCACCGCTCGAGCTTGGCGAGCTACTGCTACACAGATTCGAAATCTCCCCGACATCTGTGGTCCTGGCAGGATTACACGTCGAGCTAACAAGTCAAGGGGGAAGATAGTAGGATCCGTCGATATCTCACTTGACAGGTTTTTGATTTTTCAAAAATCAACTTATTCTTAAGACTTGTCATCCATTACTTACATTACGAATGCTTTGGTGATACCTGTGTGATGTTTAAGAAAAGAAAAGAGTTAGGAACAAAGAATGAGTGAATTAGATACGAACATTTAAGAGAAGAAAAGCTTAAGATCATCTCCGCTCCAGGAATGAGGCAACTCTTCTCCTTCATAAGTTTGGAGATGGTAAGCACCATTTTAAGCACATTCTTTACCACGAACGGCCCTGCCCAATTCGGATTAAGCTTTCCAACTGAACCAGCTCTTGCTGCTGCATCTACTTTCTTCAAGACTAGATCTCCAACAGCGAATTCTTTGGTTCTTACATTTTTATTGAACAACCTTGCCATTCTTCTTTTCACCTCTTCCTGTCTAATGATTGCAGTGTCTCTTAATTCCTCAATTAAATCAAGGCTGCATTTTAACTCTTCATCATTTTCTTCCATCCACTCGATTTGATTTTGTTGTGCCAATAATACTCTTGGGCTCTTCACTTCAAATTCTACCGGAATAAGGGCTTCGGAACCGTGTGATAATTTGAACGGAGTTTCCCCAGTAGCAGAACTCGGAGTCATCCTCAAGGCCCATAAGACGGAAGGTAGTTGTTCTGCCCAGTTGCCTCTAACGTTTTCTACCTTCTTTTTCAAGAGATTTATGATGAGTTTGTTGGCGGCCTCTACATGCCCATTGCTTCTAGGATGATGTACGGAAGCAAAACGTAACTCAATGCCAATTTGCTTGCAGAAACTAATAAGAGTTGAATTGTTGAATTGAGAACCATTATCCGTGATGATTGCCATTGGAATCCCGTGTCGACATACTATCTCTCCCCAAATAAAGTTTTTCACGGCTTGAGTGGTAATTTTAGCCAACGCCTTTGCCTCTATCCATTTGCTGAAGTAGTCGATCATAACTATTATATATCGACGTTGCCCGCTTTCCATAGGAAAAGGCCCAATCAAATCCATTCCCCAAACTGCAAATGGCCATGGAGTTGCTATTGACTTGAGCTGTTGAGCCGGCTGATTTTGGAGAGGAGCAAACTTCTGGCACTTTACACATTTCTTAGCAAATTTTTCCGCATCTTTCCTCATTTGAGGCCAAAAATAACCTTGCCTTAGAATTCTTTTTTCCAATGTCCTGGCTCCGGAGTGACTTCCACATTCTCCAGAATGGACCTCCTGAAGTACCGCTGGAATCTCCTCCTTCGAAACACACCGTGCTAGTGGTGAAAGGAAAGTTCTCCTATAGAGCACTCCTGCAACAAGATAATAATTAGCCGCTTTCCGTTTAAACCTTTTCCTATCCTTTATTGAAGAATGGAGCTCTCCAGTTGAAAGATAAAGAACAAACGGATCCATCCAAGACTGATGCTGATCAATTTCCATGACCTCTCCTTCCTCAATTGCCGGGCGAAACAACTCCGAAGTTGTTCCCCCTGAAAGAAGCCCAAATTTTGCCAACTCATCTGCTTCCACGTTCTTACCCCTTGGGATATGATTGATAGTAAAGCTTTTGAACTTCCCAACCTCAATTTTTACCAGAGTCAAATACTGCTTCAAGATACTATCTCTAGTCTCGAAAGTCCCATTTACTTGAGAAGCCATCACCAAAGAATCTGTGAAAACTTCGACATCATCAATCCCCAGTTCCCTGGCAAACTTAAGACCGGCTAGCAAAGCCTCATATTCTGCTTGATTGTTTGTTACTTGAAAATAGAACTTCAGTGCTTGATCCAGCCTTACTCCATTTGGGTTGATTAAGACAACTCCTGCCCCGGAAGAATTTTTCCCTGAGGCTCCATCCACGAAGATTTTCCAGGCAAGGGGTACTCCGACCCCCTTCTGCGACTCAACTTCTTTAGCATCCACCATGAAGTCTGCTAAGACTTGAGCTTTGATTGCTATTCTTGGAACATAAGATATGTCAAACTCACTGAGCTCAATCGCCCACTTTGCCAATCTGCCTGAATGCTCCGGCCTCTCCAAGACACTCTTCAATGGAAGATCAGTAACGACTAAAATTGAGTGAGCTTGAAAATATGGCCTTAGTCTTCTTGCTGAAGTTATAAGCATTAAAGCCAACTTTTCGAGAATAGGATAACGAGTCTCTGCATTCTTCAGGATTCGACTCACGTAATAGACCGGAAATTGTTTCTTTTTCTCCTCTCGAACCAGGACAGAGCTTATGGCGTCGGCTCCGACTCCTAAATATAGAAATAGGTTTTCCCCCTCTCGCGGTCTTTGAAGCAAAGGAGTTGATGTCAATTGCTTCTTCAGCTGAGTGAAAGCATCATCACATTCCTTTGTCCACTCGAACCTACTCCCTCCTCGAAGGGTTTTAAAGAAAGGCGCACTCTTATCTCCTGAACGGGAGATAAAGCGACTTAAGCCCGCCATCCTTCCTCCCAACTGCTGAATTTCTTTTGGGGATTTGGGAGGTGGCATTTCCAGAATAGCTTTTACTTTGTCAGGATTGGGTTCCAACCCTTCTGGAGTAAGGAGATGACCCAGGAATTTTCCTTTACTTGCCCCGAAAACGCACTTCAACGGGTTCAACCTCATATTGAAAGTTCGAAGGGTCGCAAAGGTTTCCGAGAGGTCTCTAAGATGAGAAGAGAATAGTTTACTTTTTATCAAGAGATCATCAACATATACCTCGAGGTTTCTTCCTTTTTGACTTCTGAACACTGTATCCATCATTTTCTGATAGGTCGCTCCAGCATTCTTTAACCCGAAAGGCATTACGAGATAACAAAAGCAACCATCATTTGTGATGAATGAAGTATGGGGAATATCTGGTTTATGCATCCTGATTTGATGATAACCTGAAAACGCATCTAAAAAACTCATAAAAGAATAACCTACCGCAGAATCTACTAAGGAATCTATCCGAGGCAAGGGGTAGCAATCCTTGGGGCAAGCTTTATTGAGTTTAGTAAAGTCGACACACATCCTCCACTTTCCACCTGGCTTTGTTACCATTACAACGTTTGACACCCACTCAGGATATTGGATCGGTTTGATGAACTTTGCCCTCAGGAGCTTCTCCACTTCCTCACGGATAGGCTGAGCCAGGGTGGTTGCAACAGTCCTCTTCTTCTGCTGGATTGGGATGACGTTTGGGCTGATGTTGAGGTGATGGCAAGCAACATCTGGATCCACCCCAGGCATGTCGTCTGCCGACCAAGCGAAGATATCTAAATTTTGCAGAAGACAAGAGATGAGCTGGCCCTTGTCAGCTTCAGATAATTCAGCGTTGATGGAGAGGCTCTTGCCCTCATCTTCCTCGCTGATTTGGACCTTCTGAGTTGCTTGGGCAGGTTCCAAGCGAACTCCATCTCTTGCATCCTCCTCAATTTCTTCTGCAACTGGAACTCGTTCAGGAGCTTTGACTAATTCAGCCATCATGATTTCTTGAGGAGAGGATACGATCATGTTGACCGTCTTTACATAGCATTCCCTGGCCTTCCTTGGGTCACTCCTGATTCGGTGTTGTTTGCCGTTCAAGGCGAACTTCACCGCTTGATGGTAGGTAGAGACGATGGCTTGATAGGCATTTAGGAAGGGTCTTCCAAAGATGGCGTTGTAGCTACTGGGAGCATCAACGACTATGAATTTGACCAACTTCACTATCCCTCCCAGAACCACAGAAAGGGTGACGAGTCCTTCCACCTCTTTCTTTTCTCCTGAAAAACCATAGAGGGGGCCTTCAGTTGAAAGGAGGGTTTTACCTGTTTTTAACGCCTCAAAGGCAGGCTTGAAAAGCACATTGACTGAGCTCCCCGTATCTATTAGAATTTTTTCCACTATATAATTTTCGATTACAGCTTTGATGACGACTGCATCATCAAAGGGATTCGCGGTCTGAGGAAGATCTTCATCTCCAAAAGTGACCGTCCCTCGAACCGGAGCCGAAGAGGTAGCAGCAACCTCTGACTGGTAAACCCTCTTCAGACTTGCCTTTCTCGAGGACTCCGGCCCTGCACCCCCATGGATGCAGAATAGGTTGCCCAAGGCACCTTCATCATTAGCGTCCACGCATTCACTGGGAAAACCGATGTTGCCCAGATGGCCAACATCATCTACTTCTTCGCACTCCCAGTGAACTTCTGTTACCTCCTTGGCCTTGGAGGTTGAAGCTTTGGCAGAGTCATTCTTTTGAATGAGATCGCGGAGCTTTCCCTCCTTCAATAGCTTCTCTAAAAATAGGCGGAGAGCTCTACAATCCTCTGTCAAATGCCCCCTATCTCTGTGATACTCACAGTAGAGAGTGGGGTTTCTGGTTTTTGGGTCTGAATTCAGCGGAGCTGGCCTCTTAAAAAAGGGCTGCTTCTGAAGGATTTGAAGCACTTCATTCATAGGAACACCAAAGTCTGTGAAGGACTCTTGGGATTCATTGTAAAATGAAGGAACGGGTAGAATAGGAGGTTGAGCATACTGGATCTGGTGGATGGGGGTGACTTGCGGAGCAGGAGTAGCGGGGGTTTGAAGAAATGAATTTTGAGGTGGGAAAGATTGATTACCTCGGTTGAAGCGGTTGTTTCGGTAACTCTTACCTCTCGGGGCCGGAGGTGGAAGCTCTTGCCGAGGTTTTGAGGAAGATGCCGCAGGATAGAATCCTGCAGAGCCTTTCTGAGTGGCTCTGTTGGTCAGGTTGCTAACATAGGTGGGGTTGTTGATCTCCCCTTCTATGTAGCGATTGGCAATGCTGATCAGCTCCTGATAGGAGCTAGGTTCCTTGGTTGTGACTTTAAACTTCAGAGGACCCTCCTGCAGGCCGCTGATCAAAGCCACCATATAGAGCTCGGGATCTATGTCTCTGACTCCCAAGATCTCCTTCTGAAAGCGATCAACAAAATGCGCTGCAGTCTCGTTGTCCCCTTGCTTAATTTTGAAGAGGGTCGCAGGACCACTCTTCCTTTTCTTTGCGGTGGCGAACCTCAGGAGGAGCTCTTGCCTCAAGGCGGCAAAGCTTGGGATAGATTGACTTGGCAGCTTATAGAACCATTCCATGGCTGACCCATCGAAGGAGGTAACCATCAGCTTGCACCTCACTCCATCTAAAATGGTCCTGAGGGCAACGGCAGACTCGAAGGCTTGGAGATGACACATCGGGTCGGTCTCTCCTGTATACACAGGAAGACGGGGCTCTCTGAATCCATGAGGAATTGGATCCCGACGAATCTCATCAGTAAAGGGGGAAGGCTCCCCAAAAACAGAAGGTCCTGGAGGAAGAAAAGGAGCTGGAGGATCTTGAGGGTAAGCAAACCCTTCTTCAAAATTCAAGGCCTGAGCCGGGGGCCCCTGGGCTGCGGCTCGGAAAGAATTTCGACGGGCGGCAAACTCCTCATGCTGAGATCGCTGAGGAGCTGCGGGCTGGAAAACGGGATGATCGCTAAGGTGACCGCTTGCCATGCGGTCAGGGGTAGCGATCTGAGGGGATTGAGGAAGGATCTTCTGGGAGATCGCGGCCAGAACCTGGTTCATGGCCTCGATCTGCTTCGCGGACTCCTGCTGAGTCCAGACAACTTCTTGCCGATCTCGAGCGGCCTCTTGCTGAGACCGCGCGATCTCTTGCTGAACAGCGGCAGCGTCCTGCCTGGCTCGGGCGGCCTCGCGGAGAGCCTGCTCAACGCGAAGCTCGAAGCGGCGCTCCATCGCTTCTAACGGATTGTGATCGGAAGGGGGAACACTGGGAGATCGCAAAGGACGACCTCTACGGCGATCAGCCATCTTGAAAGTCTGAATTTCACCTAACACTTCGAATCTGAAGGCCGCGTGTTCGTTCTGTTGGTGCCAAAAATGGTACCTCCAAAATTCACACTAAAGGGGGATGGGAGAAAACTGCGAAGTGTAGGTTACTGAGACAGAAGATGCTGAGACAAAAGGAAAACGATCACGAAAAGGCAATCACAAAAAAGTGAGACCGCTTACACAGGTTGTAAGCTGGAGCCCCGGAGCCAAAAGTCCTTTTCCTGGTACCCCTACCAAAATTCACTCTAAAGGGGGATGGGAGAAAACTGCGAAGTGTAGGTTACTGAGACAGAAGATGCTGAGACAAAAGGAAAACGATCACGAAAAGGCGATCACAAAAAAGTGAGACCGCTTACACAGGTTGTAAGCTGGAGCCCCGGAGCCAAAAGTCCTTTTCCTGGTACCCCTACCCCTCTATTTATAGACGAGGGGGCTGCCCAAACGGGCAGAACTGAAAACTACGGGCTGCCCGGGATACAGGAGAGCCAGGGCAGGGAAATGGAAAACAAATAACAAAGAAAATATAAACGATCAGACCGCTTAAGCTGGCGGTCTCACACTGCTCTGACCGCTCGGCACTTAGAAAATTCCAGTTGAGGAGGCAGCTGGCGATCTGGGCGGTCACCGAAACTGAGACCGCTGAGACCGAAAAATTTGAACAGCAAGAGGAGGTCGCGGACTTTCCGGACAAACAATATAGTTTTTGCCTATGTTTTCATACTTAGCTAGCCGAGAGGCTCAAAGTATGAATCAATCACTCAAGGGTAAAGAGAGTGCATGCACCCCTCGAGAGAAGATGATGTAAATATCCTGGATTGGAGTCAAATCCAATAGCGGGGTTCACATCGTAAATCAAGTTTTTGGTAATCGATTATAGAATGAGAGTTCGGTTGATTCTTCCTAAGCTTAGTTTGGCATTTCCCTCGAGAGAGGCATGTTCAAGCTTCGGGAACCTCCACGGTCAAGTAGTTTACTTAAATGGATTAGAATTATTTTTACTTTCTCTTGATTATTCTCACTCCATGGCGACTTAGATCGAGCACTAATCCTTTTTACCATCATTTAAGCCTTCTTTAGTTTGCAAATTGTCTCTTTTAATCCCTAAAAAACCGTTTGATAAGATAATAGTGACCTCCTCGAAGTAGAAGTAATCAATGCGCCCCAAGGAATACGACCTTGGTATTTCTAAAATATCCTATATTATAGACGATAAGGTACACTTGCCTTCATTGGATATAGTTTGGAAAACATCATCAATCTCTTCGCCTATTTCATAAATCCAAATCCCTAAGAAGTAGATTTTCTTGCATCAAGTTTTTGGCTCCGTTGCCAGGGACTTTGCATATATATATTTTGAAAAGAGGATAGCTATTAATTTTATCATGTTTCTTTTTACTTTAATTTACTTTTTCTAGTTTCAAAAAAAATTCTCTTAATGGTGTAATCTAAATCTTGGAAAGGGACATTTGGGCTATCATCCCATCTCATCTCCTAAAACCATTGAGAACCCCTCATAGAGTATACCTCGGGAAGTCTAAGACAAACTTAATCTGCCTAAAAGAAGAAAAATATAATAATCATGTTTTCCTCTTTCTTTATTTTTTATTTTTTATTATTCTCTCTTTTTTTTTTCTCTTTATTCTTTCCCTTCTTCCTTTATAATGTATGACCCGAGGTAGCGCTTCAAAATATTCCTTTTGATCCAGAGATCGAGCGAACCCTTTTTCAGCACCGCCGTTCTCGTGATCAAGATACTCATTTAGAATTCGAAGAGTCGATCGGGGACACTAACACAACAACTATTGATCCTAATCTTAATCCTCCTAATCCTAACGCGCCCAATCCTAATGAGTCTGCATAATGGACCATGTACTATTATGCGTAGCCAAATTTGGAAGGCACACAGTCGAGTATTATTCGCTCCACGGTGGCAAATAATAACTTTGAGATCAAGTCCGACATCATACAAATGGTGCAGCAATCAGTGACCTTCGATGGTATGCCAGACGAAGATCCAAACTGTTATATTTCTAATTTTCTCAAAATCTACGACATGTTTAAAATCAACGGCATCATCGATGACGCCATTCGATTACATCTTTTTTCCTTTTTCTTTGCGGTCTAAGGCCAAGCAGTGGTTGGGCTCACTTCTTAGGGAGTTCATCACTACATGGGCCGATATGGCGAAAAAATTTCTCACTAAATACTTCCGGCCTACAAAGACTGCCAAAATGCGAACATATATTGCGTCATTTATGCAAATCGACTCGGAGTATCTCTATGATACATGGGAGCGTTTCAAGGAGCTTTTGCGTAGATGCCCTCACCACGCACTTCCCATTTGACAACAAGTGCAAATCTTTTATAATGGCTTGAATTTCCAAACTAGGCAAATGATTGATGCGACTGACCGGGGTATATTAAATAAAAAGACCTTGCAGGCTGATCAAGAGCTTTTTGAGGAAATGACCATGAATGCTTATCAATGGAATTTGCCCCGAGCGCGGCCTAATAAGCCAGCCGGTATTTTTGAAATAGACGCTACTTCTACTTTAGCTTTACAAGTTGAGCGCTTAACAAAGCAAGTGGCGGAGATTTATGCTTCCTCCGCCACTCCTCCTTGGGCAAATAATGTTTAATTGAAGAGCAGGTTGAATACATGGGAAATCCGCCTAGGCCTTCCTATAACTCGAACTCCACTACGTACAACAACACTTACAATGCGGGTTATCAGAACCATCCAAATTTCTCATGGAGCAACCAAGGAAATGCTCAGCATCCTATGAATCTTAATCAGCCTCCCCTAATCAACTTCTTAACTTAACTCCCTCTCTAAATTTTAATCCACCCGGTTTTCCACCGCAACAGCGAAAGCCCTCTCCTCTTGAAGAGGTCTTTGCAAAATATGTTGCTACAAATGAATTGAACATCTGGAACCTCACCGGATCGATCAAAAATTTAGAAAGTCAAGTGGGGCAGCTATAAAAAATCTTCTCCGAGCGCCAGCAAGGAGCTCTACCGGGAAATACGGAGCAAAATCCAAGGGAAAGAGCGAACGTGATTACTCTCCGCGGTGGAAAGGAGGTGGTTTCAAAATAGGACGAACCCAAAGTAACTACTTCTCCTCCTCTTACTCCTATTTTATATTCGAATTTGCCCGCTACGTTAGCTCCGCACGCTTCTAGTTCAAATATTCCATATCCGTCTAAGTTTAAGAGCGAGTGCGCCGAAAAAAATTACAAGAAATTTTTAGAAATTTTAAAACAAATTCATATCAAAGTACCCTTCTGCGAGGCTATCTCTCAAATGCCAAAGCATGCGAAATATCTTAAGGAGTTGCTCTCCAATAAGAAGAAATTAGATGATATTTCGCATGTTTCCTCAAACGTAGAATGCTCTGCGGTTATACATAACAAATTGCCTCAAAAAGCAAATGACCCAGGACGGTTCTCCATCCCGTGCCTATTTGGCAATTCGTTAGTAAAACACGCATTAGCTGATCTTGGAGCAAGTATAAATCTTATGCCTTTTTCATTATTCAAAAAGCTGGGTCTAGGAAATCTTAGTCCCACTCGAATGATTATTCAACTCGCAGATCGTTCATTAAAATATCCAATAGGGATAGTGGAGGATGTGCTCGTTAAGGTTGACAAGTTCATCTTCCCGGTTGACTTTGTCATTCTTGATATCAAAGAGGATGCCGAAGTACCCCTCATACTCAGCCGCCCCTTCCTTGCCACCTCCCGCGCAATTATCGACCTAAGTAATGGAAAGCTCCTCCTATGGGTTGGAGATGACAAATTTACTTTTAGTATAAATCCCTCAATGCGAAACACCTTAGAGAATGATGATTCGTGTATCTACTTAGAAGAATGTTTTGAAAATGAGTCTTATCCACTTCTCGAGTTAGTCTCCACATCAAGTAACGATTCTGAGCTCGCCGAGCTCTTTTGTCTAAAAGAAGTCTCTCACTCCACACCACCCATGCCGTTAGAAAAATTAAAAATTAAAACTTCATATGAAGAGCCACCCATTTTGGAGTTAAATCAACTCCCCCTCACCTTAAATATCTATTTCTAGAAAAAGATTTTGAGCTACCCATTATTGTATCATCCGAACTGAAAGATTCAAAAATTTCTGAATTGACTCTAGTCTTAAGCAATCACCGTCACGCGATTGCGTGGCAAATTTTGGATATCAAGGGTATTAACCCCTCCTTCTACACTCACAAAATATTCCTCGAAGATAATTCCCGCAACACAGTCTAGCCTCAACGACAGCTAAAACCAATTATGAAAGAAGTCATTAAGGATGAAGTTATCAACATTTTAAACGCAGGAATCATCTACTCGATCTCGGATAGTACTTGGGTTAGCCCAGTACAAGTTATGCCAAAGAAAGGCGCTGTAACTGTTGTAGCAAATGAAAATAATGAATTGATCCCAACCCGTACCGTTATAGGTTGGCGGATGTGCATTGACTATCAAAAACTAAATGATGCCACCCATAAGGATCACTTGCCGTTACCTTTTATCGATCAAATCTTAGAACGCCTTTCAGTTCACTCCTCCTACTATTTTCTCGATGGTTTGTCGGGATATTTTCAAGTCCCTATTTCGCCCGACGACCAAGAGAAAAAAACATTCCCTTCTCCCTTTGGCACCTTCGCTTATCGAAGGATGCCATTCAGACTTTGTAACGTGCCGGCTACATTCCAAAGATGTATGCTGGCGATATTCGACGAGTTGGTAGACAAAGTGATGGAAGTATTCATGGACGACTTCTCCATCTTCGGAAACTCTTTTAAAAATTGTTTAAAAAATCTCGAGCGTGTGCTACAACATTGCGCGGAAACAAATCTAGCTCTTAATTGGGAGAAATGCCATTTTATGGTCAAAGAAGGATTAGTCCTTGACAATAAAATATCGAGCAAAGGGATCGAAGTCGATAGGGCTAAGATTGAGGTTATCAAAAAACTCCGCCCTCCAACGAATGTAAAAGCAATTAGAAGTTTCCTATGCCACACAGGGTTGTATCGGCGTTTCATTCAAAACTTTTGAAAAATCACGTAGCCGTTAACCCTTCTTCTCGAAAAAGAATATTCTTTCCTTTATAATGACGAATGCCATTTGGCCTTTAAACTTATAAAAGATAAGCTTATAAACTCTCCGATTCTAATCGCACTAGATTGGTCGCTCCCCTTTGAAATTATGTGCGATGCGAGTGATAGTGCGGTAGGCGCCGTATTAGGCCAACGAGTGAGTAAGTATTTCTACCCAATTTATTATGTGAGCAAGACACTCACGTCGGCACAAGCGAATTACACCACTACCGAGAAGGAGCTTCTAGCGATCGTTTTTGCTTTTGATAAGTTTAGGTCGTACATCACTCTCTCTAAAGTAATCATTTTCACAGATCACTCTGCTATTATATATCTTTTAAGTAAATCGGATGCCAATCCCAATCTTTGGAGATGGATCCTCCTTTTATAGGAGTTTGATATAGATATCCAGAACAAAATGGGAGCTGAAAACTTGGCGGCCGACCATCTTTTCCATTTAGAAAATCCAGATGCGGATGCATTAATAGAAGCCGATATTAATGATAAATTCCCTGAAGAGCGACTCCTTTCTCTCAAAAATATAAATACGTCTTCCACCCCCTGGTTGGCGGATTTGGCTAACTATCAAGTCGCCCGAGTCCTGCCAAAGAATTCTCGATTCAGCAAAAGAAGAAATTCTTTTCTGATTTAAAGAATTATTTTTGGGAGGACCACTTTCTATTCTGTGTCAGCGCGGATCAGGTAGTGAGAAGATGTGTCTCGAGTGAGGAAGGTCTAAAAAATTTATGGCATTGTCACGAAGGACCAACTGGTTATTATTATCAAGCGAACCGAACCACGAGGAAGACGCAAGAGGTGGGCTTTTATTGGCCCACACTCTTCAAAGATGCTCACACCCTTGTGAGTACTTGCGACAACTGTCAGCAGTCGGGGAACATCTCTCATCGGGATGAGATGCCCCAAAATATTTTCTTAGAATGTGAAATTTTTGACCTTTAGGGTATCGATTTAGTTGGTCCTCTCCCTTACTCTTTTTAAACAAATTTATTCTAGTTGCGGTTGACTACGTGTCGAGGTTGGAGGAAGCGCAATCTCTCCCCACCAATGATGCGAGAGTCATTGTTAACTTCTTAAAAAAATTATTCTCTCGATTTGGTACGCCGCGCGCTATTGTTAGTGATCGGGGCACCCATTTTTGCAATAACCAATTCACAAAATTTTTAGCAAAATATGGTGTCATGCACAAACTCTCCACTGCTTATCACCCACAAACGAGCGACCAAGTTGAAGTCGTAAATCGAGAATTAAAGCGGATTTTAGAAAAAACTATTTCTATTAATCGGAAGGATTGGGCGCTTAAGCTCGATGACACGCTATGGGCCTATCGAATGGCGTACAAGACCGCTATCGGTTGTACACCATATCGATTAATTTATGGCAAGGCTTGCCACCTTCCGGTCGAATTGGAACACCGCGTATTTTGGGCGCTTAAATTTTTAAATCTCGATTCATCGTTAGCGGCCGAACGAAGGAAATTTCAAATGAATGAATTAGATGAGTGGAGAGCGAATGCGTACGAGAGCAACAAATTATATATAGAGCGAACAAAGTTTTACCACGATAAAAATATAAAATTTCCAAAAAAATCGCCGGGCGATTTCGTCCTCCTTTATAATTCTCGTCTTCGCCTATTTTCGGGAAAGCGAAAATCTCGATGGTCCGGACCCTTTATCGTTAAAGAGGTTTGGTCCTTTGGGACAATTCTAATTTCCCACCCAGAAAAAGGATCCTTCAAAGTAAACGGGCACAGCCTTAAGTTGTGTCTTCCAGGAGAATTATCTAACGAAAAGAGTGAATCAATTTTACTTCCACCTATAATGTGATCTGCAATTGGGTCAAGCTACAGCACCTTAAACAAAGCACTTTTGGGAGGCACCCCAAAGTTATCTTTTTGTTGTTTTTGTTTTTATTTTAACATGTTTTGTTGGTAAATGCCGCTTCCCCCGCCTCTTCATAACCATGGAATCCCTTTTCACCTCTCATTCCTTTGTGTTTTAGCTCGCACTTTTTTTCTTTTTTCATTCTCTTGTTTTCTTCATACTTAGTTGTAAATATTTGGAACATTGTTTAAGTTTAAGTATGAGGGTGTGAATATTTCTTAGTTTTTAAATTATAAAATTTTTCAAAAAATATTTTCTGATGTCTTATTTTATTCAAGCACTTTCAAAACCCAAAAATTCAAAAGAATTAGATAATCCAAAATTTAAATCTTGGAAAGGGACGTTTGGGCTATCTTCCCATCACATCTCCTAGTACCGTTGAGAACCCTTCACGGGGTATACCTCGGAAGTCCAAGAGTTAACCAAAAAAGTGCGAGCTTGTTAGGTTTAAAACTAGTTTCCTTTCTTTTATTATCAAAAATTCAAAAAAAGATAATATCAAAAAATTCCAAAAAATATGAAAAAACCTAGAACAAAAAACCAAAAAAAAAAAACATTTATAAAACCTCTACTTGTTGTTGTTGTGATTTCTTAGAAATCTAGTTGAGAATGTTTATAAGCATTTTAGGTTTTTAATTAGCTAAAATTTTGTTTATCATAGTTTGTTAAATTTAAATTTTAGGTTGATAGGGGCTCATGTCATAGGCTCTAATTTATAAGAAATAAGGGCGGCAATTATTTCCAAAGACAGCAGTCGTTTCCAAAAGCGGCGTTTATTTCCAAAATCACTCCCCCACCAATTCGGCGGGAAAAAATAGACGCTCGAAACCACGACAAGCACGACGGCGGCGCCCCCTCCCCTCGCGGGAGTGATCCCCGCAACCGCGCCCCGCAAGGGGCACAACCGAGCCGCGTCCCGCAAGGGGCGCGCCCGAGCCGCGCGCCCCGAAGCACGACCAGGCCGCCCCCCTTGGGGGGCGGTCGAGCCGCACCCCATGCGGGGTGCGGTCGAGCCGCACCCCCTTGGGGTGCGATGAAGCCGCACCCCGCGCGGGGTGTGGCCGTGCCCCACCCCGCGCAGGGTGCGGCCGTGCCCCACCCCTCGCAGGGTGCGGTCGCCTCCCCCTCTTTCCTTTTAGGCAGGGGGCTTGCGAGGAGCCCTTCCAGGCATGCTCTTCGTCAGGAGCATCGGGTCCCAATTTCTCCTTAGGGCGCAACTCCCCGCTCCGCCATCCGCCTAGGGCGCCTCCGTGATCCACTACACGTTCAAAACACTTTAGCTCTCGCGCGCGCTCAGAACGTTTCCGAACACGTTCGGGAGCGTTCTCACTTTTTGTCTTTCTAGCTTCTCACTTTTTGTCTTTCCCGCTTCTCACTTTTTATCATTCCAGTTTCTCAAATTTCAGGAACAACCTGTCGCCTTTTTCGCCTCCAACGGAACTGCCCGAACTGCCTGAATTGCCGGAACTGCCCGAAGGGCAAGGTGGTCATTTGTGAAAAATGGCGATCCGTGTGCCCCGAAGCAGAAAATATGATTCGTCCACCAAGCATTTATGGAAACTGCGAACGACGAAATTACCGGACTGCCCTCGGCCAAAGCTATAAAAGGATCCCCAAGGCTTCATTGGAGAGGACCTTGCTTTGGAGTCCCGGGAGAGCTCCTTGCAGACTTTGGAGGAATTCTCCTTCGGTGCTTGAAGATCTCCTGCGGGACTTGAGGTTTTCCTTCATCCCGAAAGGCGACGCAACTTCTCACTTTTGTTCTCCGGGGCTTCTCACTTTCGTTCCCCGGAGCCTTCTCACTTTTGTTCTCCAAGATTCTCAGAAGGGAAAAAGACTTAGTTTTCTGAAAGGTGGCCTATCACCTCCAGAACCCTCTCTCTCTCTCTCTCTCTCTTATTGTAACGAGCGGCAACCTGTCGCGCTCGAGTTCTAACTACCAAATTATAACCCCCAGAAGATAGTGAAGTTTGGTCGGCACAGCTCCGACCGCGTGGTTTTTTACCTTTTCCAGGTTTTCCACGTTAAAAAGTCCCAGTGTACTCAGCGAATCTCGAATTGACTGTTTGCGCGCTTAGTTCGCTCACGAGCTAAGGTGGTTCAATTGGACCAGTCTACCAAGAGCCCTAAGCGTTCTGCAACAGTTTGGCGCCGTATGTGGGAATGGATTCCCAACTACCGAACAAAGGATTTCCGAGCGCAGTGTCCGCTTTGCCTGAGTTCACGGAACCAACAAGGGTGGACACCTCCCCCGAACTATCCGACGCATGCAGTTCCTCAATCCCTGAAGGCCCAGTGAAAAGAGCGCTTATCGCTGCGCCCATCCAACCCTAGTGGATTGGATCAACTAGCAAGTCGGCCCCTCTCATAGCGGGGC
Source organism: Dactylorhiza incarnata (assembly GCA_033032865.1). Taxonomy (NCBI): domain Eukaryota; kingdom Viridiplantae; phylum Streptophyta; class Magnoliopsida; order Asparagales; family Orchidaceae; genus Dactylorhiza; species Dactylorhiza incarnata. The sequence goes on from JAWHQI010000018.1 coordinate 18,807,859, forward strand.
AGGACCTGAACGATATCGTGTACCAGCAAAGGCGATCCCCCCTCTCAGGGTCAATTCTGGCACACCCAGTCCCGTCATGGCTAAAGCTCCCGCACATCAAGGAGTTCCACGGAGCAGAAGACCCGTACGGGCACGTTAATCACTTCTTGATGACAGCACGGACGTTCGGACTTCCCGACCAAATTAGCTGCAAAATCTTCACCAAGACACTGCGCGGGAATGCCCTCCGCTGGTATCAATCCCTGCCAAACAGAGCGATTCACAACTTCACCAAGTTTTCCCAGCTGTTCGTTGAATGGCACGAAGCGTGCACACCGAGGATCCAAGAGGAAGAGCGAGAAAAGCCCGGCGTGGACGAACCACCCCGCCTAAGGGAGGAGGAATGGAGCACGCAGCAACAGAAGATCCACACAAATTTCCGCCAGGAGCGTCCCTGCGCATGGATGGACTTCGCCCTAGACGCGAGCATAGGCAGTCCACCCTGTGAGCTAAGGAAAGCATTTGTAACTCACCACATCTCCTTCAACATCTTATTCCTGGCTGCCGTAGTACGGCTCAAACTCCTGAGCGGGAACCTCGAGCTCAGGGCCAGTGACGCAGAGCTCCCAGACAGAACTACGGTACCCACCGTAGGAGTCATCACCCTCCATGTCCAAGTAGGGATGCCGCAGAACCAGTCCAGTACGACGTTCAGTTCGTCGTCGCCAAGGCAGACTCCCCCTACGACGCAATATTTGGGAGTCTCTTTCTGGACGCCCTGGACCACGACGTTTCCATGTCCGGGCGCATGACCAACAAAGGGAATATCCTCAGGAACGCGATTCACGGTTTCGACACACCCGCCTCCAAGCTCCCTTTGTTCAACAACGACCTGTCGCCAAAACCAAACTCGGAGAAGCAAAGCGTGCGAGAGTGTCACGCAACTCCCGCCTTGGTAGAAAAGCTAATCTTCCGGCACCGGCAAAACCCACTGCAACTTGGGGATACGTGTCGCAAGAGAAAGGGACAGCAGCAACAATTCGAGAAGGCTGTACCGCCCATACAGAACCGAGCAGACCACTCCCGAGGGCTAGCAAATCAAAGCTCCCGGATCTACACCTCGTTAAATGCCCCCCACGAGCATATACTGTCTGTAATCTACAACAACAAAATCATCAACTGGCCCAGAGCACTCTCCCAGCGTAGCGGAGATCAATCTCAGTTTTGCAATTTCCACAAAGGCCGAGGGCACCGAACAGAGCACTGTGCAAGACTGAAAGAAGAAATCGAACGCCTCATCCAGTTAGGGCACCTGGAGGCTTTCCGTAAAGAGGCACAGAAGGATGCCACCAAAGATCAGTCTCCGGGCCACCGCCGCCCACCAAGCTGAATGACTGAAAAGGCTCGAGCAAGCATAGCGCAAAGGGATCTCAAAGATTATCTTCTCTATAGACAAAACTTGTATCAGAAACTTACCGACTCAGGAATCGCGAGATTGCACTTGCGCATGTATCAGCATTCATTTTATAATTGAATTCTACCTATTCTAAATTGTTCTACTGTAGGAACCGCTTCGGGGCCCTGCCCCGGGGACTTCGCATCGCCGTCGATTGAAGGTTCGGCCTTCTCCTCCGCCGTCGAGTCCCGGTGTCGTGGGGGCCTGCCCCCCCTACGTTCACCCCAGGTTTGAATACACCTGCTATTCACCGGCAAAGCCGCGAGCACAGACTCGGGCACCAAAGCCGCGAGCACAGACTCACGCACCAAAGCCGTGAGCACAGACTCGCGCACCAAAGCCGCGAGCACAAACTCGTGCACCAAAGTCGCGAGCACAGACTCGTGCACCAAAGCCGCGAGCACAGACTCGTGCACCAAAGCCGCGAGCACAGACTCGTGCACCAAAGCCATGAGCACAGACTCGTGCACCAAAGCCGCGAGCGCAGACTCGTGCAAAAAAGCCGCAAGCACAGACTTGCGCAAGCTAATTTTTTATATAATTTGAAAGCCGCGGGCTCAGTCCCGTGCAAAACTCATCTTGAAAACAATCAAACCATGCAGGTGCTAACAACCAGATTAACAGGATCGCACAAAGAAGTAAATACGATAAACACAATAAGAGAGTACAACCGCATCAGCTCAACGCTGCACACAAGTCAAACGATAATACGAAAAGCAGAAAGACAGAATAAAATCAAACCAGCTCAGTGCGACGCCCAAGCAAACAATAGTACGGAAAGCGGGAAAATGAAAGATAGTCAACATCAGTCTTCGGCCACGCCCGAGCATTCATCCTCTGAAAGATCCCCGGCCCCGAGACCAGCGGTGTCACATCCAAACCTCTTCCCCATCATGCGAAGAGTCTTCTGAATACCACGCTGGAAGGCAACTTCGCGCTCATCCTCTATCAGAGGCTCAACCTCCTTCGTCATGATCTCGGCACGAATCTCCTCCGCCATCTGAAACCGCTCCTCAACGAAGGCAAGAGAGTCTTTGTACTCGGTCACTCCAGCCGCCTTGGCCTCCTCAAGGCTGCGCTCTATGGATGACAACCGGTCCACCTCGTTCCTCAGAAAGCCCAGATCCCCCTCCATGCGGAACATCTCCCCCTGAGCCTCGGACAGCTGATGAAGCGCATCCTAAGCAAGCGCCTTGTCTCCACCGTACTCCTCCCGTAGCTTCTCGACCTCAGATCGGGAAGAAGAAATGTCGGCCTCCAGCTGCTTGATGCGGGATAAATCTCGATCCCTCTGCCTCTGCAGAACAGACATATCGCTCCTCGCCACGCGCAGTTCCTCCTGAAGAGAGATATAGCTATCTTTGAAGACAAGCCAACACCCGGAAAGAAAAACATCACTTACCGCAGAAGTCATCGCCTGAAGAGAAGAGGAAACTCGCCACGGCGGCGGGAAGGGGGGAGGCGGCGGCAAGTCTCCCTGTGTAACCCGATCAGCAATGGGGGATGCCAGGATCTCGACCTCCGGATCGGACGAAATCGTCTCCCCCCGGCGACGGCTCGGGCCGGCCTCATGATCGTGGCTCCTAGGCCCTGGGAGAGCAGAACCCGAGCCAGAATCCCAGTTCTTAAAAACAACCTTCCTCTTTTTCCCGCGTTCTAAGGGAAGGGCGGCCTCTCGCTCGGCGTCCCGAGAAAGCCCCACCGAGAGCAGACGACTCTCCTCCACGCAGTTGTAAACGCTGAACAAAGCCTTCGACAACCCTTCCCGGCCAGGAAAACCGGGGATAGAAAGGAACTCGTCTTCCCATCCGGTCAGCCGGCGGCAACGCCTAGGGAGTGTTCTCCAAAGCTCCGGCAGCTCCCAATGATTTCGGACGTACCCATAGAGGGTGTTCCCAAGGCGATAACCCATTTTCACGCCAAAATGAAACCAACTCTTGTTGCTCCGAACCTCAATCCGACCACCCGAGTCAGTGGTGACCTCACACCAGTCCTTGAAGAGCTTGAGAGAAAAGCGCGCACTATGCTCCCGAAAGAACACCACCAGCCCCATAATGTTTGACATCCCGACAGGAGTGAACTGGGTAATTGGGACGCCATAGAACCGGAATATTTCAATAGCCTCCTCAGATGGAGGAATGCGAAACCCAGACTTCAGGCAGCTCTCAGAAAGCGTCACGAAGCCCGTGGGCGGATTCTGAGCGCGCTCTTACACCCCCAGGATTTTCACCTCGACATTCGGAGGCAATCCGAATCGTTTGCGCCATCTCTCAATTCGCGCACCATCAAGCGAAGAACGCAGGCGCATCGGCCTCGACTGGCCGCCCTTCTTCGAAGCCTGAAAAGGAAATAAACGCACATGAGCACAGGCGTTAAAAGTAATATCAAAAGTCCAAAGTGGCGCGAACCAAGTGCAAGCCATACTTCCGACTGAAAATGCGCGAAGGCACGCGTCATTTCCACAAGCAAAGGCGCACGGGCGCCGGACGCACACGGGCGCGGGATGCCCTACGCTCGCCGCCGTCCTCGCCCAAAGCGCGCGCAAGCACCGGATGCCCGCACCGCCGTCCCCGCCCGCGCGCGAGCGTGCAAGGGCGTCGGGCGCCCAACACTGCGCGGATGACGCCTGCACGCGGGGAGCACAAGCATAGGCCCGCGCGCGGAAGCGCGCGGGCGCCAACCGCACACGGGGGCGCGCGGGCATCGGCCTCCCGTGCCCTCACCCGCTCACGGCCGCCCACAATGCCCCACGCACGCCGGCCGTGCGCGGGGCGCGCGGACGCCGCCTCCATGCACACCCCAGCCGCGCGAGTGGCGCGCGGGCACCGGCCACGCGCGAGGGCGCGCGGGCGCCGCCCGCCCGCGCCTTCCGCCCCTTTCGGCCGCGCGCACACCGGCAGCGCGCGAGGCGTGCAAACGCCAGACCGCGCGCGGTTTGCGCGGACGCCGGACCACGCGCGGGGGTGCGCAGGCATCCGCCACACGCGGAGGCGTGCGGGCGCCGGCCGCCCGCGCCCTCCGCTTCCCTTGGCCGCGCACGCCGGCCGCGCGCGGCGGCCCGCGCGTACCGGCCACGCGCCCCTCCGCTGGTCCCGACCGCGCGCGAGGGTGCGCAGGCGCCGCCCGCACGCAAGGACGCCTGGGCGCCGACTGCCCAAGCCCCGTCGCCCGCTCTCCCGTATGCCGCCAATCGTTTTCCCTCCACTTTGTTTTTTCAAAAATAAATGACTCACCTCTGGCATCGTTCGGCTCGCCGTACGGAGATGACGGTCAGACCCGCTAACTATTCAAAACCCTCGCACTCCTTCACAAGCTCTGGACTCCGAAGGTTTGGGGCGCTTATGATAGGGGCTCATGTCATAGGCTCTAATTTATAATAAATAAGGGCGGCAATTATTTCCAAAGACAGCAGTCGTTTCCAAAAGCGGCGTTTATTTCAAAAATCACTCCCCCACCAATTTGGCGGGAAAAATAGACGCTCGAAACCGCGACAAGCACGACGGCGGCGCCCCCTCCCCTCGCGGGAGTGATCCCCGCAACCGCGCCCCGCAAGGGGCACAACCGAGCCGCGTCCCGCAAGGGGCGCGCCCAAGCTGCGCGCCCCGAAGCACGGCCAGGCCGCGCCCCCTTGGGGGGCGGTCGAGCCGCACCCCATGTGGGGTGCGGTCGGGCCGCACCCCCAGGGGGTGTGGCCTTGGCCGCACCCGCGTGGGGTGCGGCCAAGCCGCACCCCGCGCGGCGTGGGGTGCGGCTATGGCCACACCCCCTTGGGGTCCGACTAAGCCGCACCCCGCGCGGGGTGCGGCCGGGCCGCACCCCCTCGGGGTACCGTCGTGCCCCACCCCGCGCAGGGTGCGGTCACCTCCCCCTCTTTCCTTTTAGGCAGGGGGCTTGCGAGGAGCCCTTCCAGGCATGCTCTTCGTCAGGAGCATCAGGTCCCAATTTCTCCTTAGGGCGCAACTCCCCGCTCCGCCATCCGCCTACGGCGCCTCCGTGATCCACTACACGTTCAGAACACTTTAGCTCTCGCGCGAGCTCAGAATGTTTCCGAACACGTTCGGGAGCGTTCTCACTTTTTGTCTTTCCATCTTCTCACTTTTTGTCTTTCCCGCTTCTCACTTTTTATCATTCCAGTTTCTCAGATTTCAGGAACAATCTATTGCCTTTTTCGCCTCCAACGGAACTGCCCGAACTGCCCGAATTGCCCGAAGGGCAAGGTGGTCATTTGTGAAAAATGGCGATCTGTGTGCCCCGAACCAGAAAATATGATTCGTCCACCAAGCATTTATGGAAACTGCGAACGGCGAAATTACCGGACTGTCCTCGGCCAAAGCTATAAAAGGAGCCCCAAGGCTTCATTGGAGAGGACCTTGCTTTGGAGACCCGGGAGAGCTCCTTGCAGACTTTTGCGGAATTCTACTTCGGCGCTTGAAGATCTCCTGCGGGACTTGAGGTTTTCCTTCATCCCGAAAGGCGATGCAGCTTCTCACTTTTGTTCTACGGGGCTTCTCACTTTTGTTCCCCGGAGCCTTCTCACTTTTGTTCTCCAAGATTCTCAGAAGGGAAAAAGAGTTAGTTTTCTGAAAGGTGGCCTGTCACCTCAAGAACCCTCTCTCTCTCTTTCTCTTATTGTAACGAGCGGCGGCCTGTCGCGCTCGAGTTCTAACTACCAAATTGTAACCCCCAGAAGATAGTGAAGTTTGGTCGGCACAGCTCCGATCGCGTGGTTTATTACCCTTTCCGGGTTTTCCACGTTAAAAAGTCCCAGTGTACTCAGCGAATCTCTAATTGACTGTTTGCGCGCGTAGTTCGCTCACGAGCTAAGGTGGTTCAATTGGACCGGTTTACCAAGAGCCCTAAGCATTCCGCAACATAGGTAATCTTGTTTTAAGAATCATTTTATGATTTGAGCTTGATTAGAGTTTTTTTAGCATGACTTTTTTTAAATGACTTCGTTTTGTAGTAAATTTGCTAAACCTCTTTAGATTTCTATTATATTTTCTTCTAGCTTTTTAGATCATAGGAAATTTAAATTTTCTAGAATGCTCAATATAATTTAATTTATAAGCTAGAAATTTTTCCTTCCCTACCCCTTTGTTGGCATTTAAAAAAAAGAATTTTAAAAGAACACATGTCATGGGAATAAGATGATAAAATTCATTATTCTCTAAACATATGTGCCCAAAATCATTTACAAGATTATATGTCATGGAGTAAGAGGATAAAATTCATTACTCCTACACATATACATTTTGGGTTTTTATTAGAAGAGAATTATAAAAGATTATATGGCATAGAGTAAGAGGATAAAATTCATTACTCTTAAACATATACAAATTAGAAAATCAATTTTGAGTAAGGTGAAAGGATAAAATCCATCACCTCCATTCAAGGATCTCTTCTTTTGCCAAATTTTTTGAACCCCCCTTAGCCAATTATCATTGATCTAGATTTAGTTTAAATTAAGGAGAGAGCAATAGTTAGTAGGTTACTTTTCCTTAAACTTTCTTTTAAGATAAAGTTCTTATAATTTTAGTCTAATTTAGTTTTATAATTTCTACAAGTTTGTCTGCTAATTAGTTATTTTGAGAAGTCCTTGCCTAAACACTTCCTCTCTTTTCAAATCATCATCATAATTTATGACTTAATTCCGCCTAGAATTTATTCTTAACCTAAGTTTTGGTCTAAATGAAATTTTAGTTTATAATTAAATTTTTTTTTTATGAAAGTCTTACGAATTATGTCTCATACTTTTGCTCTGGAGTAGCAAACCTCAAGTAACCTGAATACAAGTCCAGAGTTGATGCCGCGCAGTTTGAGCTCATCCACAACATGTCACGCCCTCGGTCACGCCCGTGACCCAAGGGTCACGCCTCTGACCAAGGGCATGTAAGCTTAAAAAGATGCTCCCAGCGCTGCCGTCGAGAAGTAGAGATGGCATTGAGAAGTCATCCCAAGTCACGCCCGTGATCCAAATGTCACGCCCGTGACTTCCCGCGTGATCCTTGCTCGCTGCCGCGCTATAATCAGGCCCATGCTGTATTAAATGAAGCCGTCCAAGTATACGCCCATGATCCAAATGTCACGGGCGTGTAATGTTCTTTTTTCGTCGCGCCATCACGCAAAACCCACTCCGCTGTCCTAGTTGAGATGAACAGTGATTACACGCCCTTGGTCACGCCCGTGATCGAGGGCGTGTAACTTGGAAATTTTTTCTATAAATTCCAGAGGTCTCCTTGAGTCCAGGGTTCATAATTTTGGAGAGGGGGAGGTGCTGCTAGAGATGATAGTTGCCATTTTTAGGTATTTTCATGTTTTTACTTTCCATGTTCTCTCCCTCTCTTTCTCTCTTCTTTGCAAATATGGTTCTAATTTAGCTTTCATGCAATAGTTTTTGTGAACATGTAATCTTTTCTTTCTAGTGTTGTAACCTTCCTTTAAGCTTGTAATCTCTTTTGTTATCAATAAAATTTAATTTTGCCCTCTTTCATTCTCTCTTTCTACTTGAGTTAATCTTTCCTTTATGATATTTTATCTTTCTCTTTTTCCCCTCCGCCATGATTAACTTATTCTCATTAGTGTTCGATCGAAATGATCTGAGGATTAAATAATCAAGTTATGATTTTCTAGATCTCTTTTTCCATTTTTGAAAAGACTTGATTTACTATTGATTTTTAATTATTGAAACCATATTGTCAATATATGGTTTTCGCCTATGTTTTCATACTTAGCTAGCCGAGAGGCTCAAAGTATGAATCGATCACTCAAGGGTGAAGAGAATTGCACGCATCCCTCGAGAGAGGATGACGTAATTCTCTCGAATTGGAGTCAAATCCAATAGCGGGGTACACATCGTAAATCAAGTTTTTGTAATCGATTATAGAATGAGAGTTCGGTTGATTCTTCCTAAATTTAGTTGGGCATTTCCCTCGAGAGAGGCATGTTCAAGCTTCGAAAACCTCCACGGTCAAGTAGTTTACTTAAATGGAATTAGAATTTTTTTTACTTTCTCTTGATTATTCTCACTCCAAGGTGACTTAGATCGAGCACTGATCCTTTTTACCATCATTTAAGCCTTCTTTAGTTTGCAAATTGTCTCTTTTAGCTAAGTAAAATAAATCCCTAAAAAACCTGTTAGATAAGATAATAGTGACCTCCTTGAAGTAGAAGTAATCAACGCACCCCGAGGAATATGACCTTGGTATTTCTAAAATATCCTATATTATAGACAATAAGGTACACTTGCCTTTATCAGATAAAGTTTGCAAAACATCATCAATCTCTTCGCCTATTTCATAAATCCAAATCCCTAAGAAGTAGATTTTCTCGTATCAAGTATGCAAGAGCTTCGCGGTTGTGTTCTTCGCATTAAGGTGTACGTAAGGTCTAGGCCTGTTACTGTGCTTGCCCGCCTAGGAGTGGGGTGGCCTAACCCACTACCTCCATTTGCCACTACGAGTGGTACCCGAGTGTTGGGAAAAACCCTTGATTTAACTTAACAAATTAATTAAAAGTGATTTTATCTACTAGGATTAAATTACCCATTGTATAGTGACGGAAATATGGTCATTAGATGACTTAGGATGTCACACTAAACATAGGGTGTCAGGACCTGATCAAGGGAAGCAAAATTAGGCTAAGATAACTCTTACGTCGAATATAATTTGACGTAACATCGAGTCCATATCGACGCTGCTCTGACTAGAAGTCCAAGTGGTTCAACCTTCTGTCGAAGTAACTTAAGTCGACGCTACGTCAAATAGATATTGATGTAGAGGTCAGGGATCTGTTGAAGTAATTGGAGAAGTCGACCCAGCTCCTATTTCAACTCGATGTAGAAGGGGATATCTGTCGAAGTCATCTAATGTCGACGCAACATCGACTTCATTTCGACGCAGAAAATGAAAGTCAGAGTGATGCAGTTCAACTCGACGGGTGCGTCGATAAGATATTGACGCAACATTGACTAGTTGAGTTCAATCAGAGCATGGATGGAATCGAAGATACTTCTACAAGAACTCGAAGCTGCGTCGATAAGAGAAGAAATAAATTCGACACTACGTCGAATACAGTCTGTAAAAGTATATCTTTTCAGCTGTCTTTCTGATCGTTCTTTCATGGCCCACATCCTTCAAGACCGTTCCCCAGCGGCTCAATAATTGCTTGAAATGGAAAGGAGCATTAAAGAAGTAGACAAAAAGGTTTCTTGGAAACATATTATTTCCAGGTGGACGGGCCGAGAAATAAAGAAGAAAGAAAGAGAAAGTGATAAGCAGATTACCATATCAAGGCATATTAGAAAGGGAAAGAAATCTGAATATGAAGGAGGAAGAATAAAAAGACAAGAGAAGACAGAGGCAGACAAGGCATTAATCACTATCAGTCGTCTCCTTCATTTTTCTAGGGCTTCCTCTTCTTCTCCATCTCTTAGAAACTCTAACAGAGAAAACAAAAAATGAAAGGAAGGCTCTGATGTTCTTCACAAAATAGAACAGAGGATCTGAAAGCTGCTCTTCATCACAATCTCATAGCAGCCATATCATAATTTAAAGAATAAGAAAGGATCTGACAATACAAAGCTTCTGCAAATCATCACTATCAAAAGCAGGGGCTAATTAAGAGCAGATCCTTTGGAACAACTCATAGGTTGATCTTCATACAACCATCTTTAAGAATTCTGAGAACAGAATTCCTTCAACCTTCTCCCTTCTTCTTTCTCATTCTATAAAAGAGTTTTATTATTCCCTCTTCAAAGGATTCAGTGGTTCAAGATCTCCTTACCAAAAGATCTGGTGGTTCAAGATCTCTTTATCAAAAGATCTGGTGGTTCATGATCTCCTTATCAAAAGATCATTGGTTCTAAGAGTCTCCAAATCAAAAGTCTCAGGCACAGTGGTGCATTCCTACCAGGTGGTAGAAGAAAGGACAACCCACATTTTGGGGAACCTCTATAAAATTCATTGTGTCTGTGCTGTGATTTTCTATGCTGTCTAGTCTTTTATTCTGCACTTTATTTCTTGCATTCTTTATTCTGCCTGGTTTGTTAAGCATAACTCCTTAGAGTAATTTATTGTTAAATACAGTTATGATAGAAATATTTTAAAACTCTATTCACCCCCTTCTAGAGGAATCTCAGAGGCACACTGTGCACTTTCAATTGGTATCAGAGGCAGGTTGATCAATAAAAGGCTAACACCTTGATCAAAAAGATCTCCTACTCTTATTTCTTGTATACAAAGACTACATAAAGAAAAATGAGTATTAAGTATTATGCTTCAACAAGACCTCCAGTGTGTAAATTAAATAAGTTCACACTCTGGAAAGATAGAATAAGACTTTATATGAATTCAATTGATGAAGACATATATAATGTTCTTCTCATAGGTCGTCTAGCTCCAGTCCGACCAAGGGCAGGAGAATCCTCAATAATGGAGGCTGTCCCAAGAAAGGAATGGACAGAGGCTGAGAAGAAGGTCAAGTCCTGTGATGCCAATGCCATGAATATTCTGGTATCAACAATGTCTGATGACATTTTCCAGAAAGTTGTTGAATCCCAATCAGCAAAGGAGATCTGGGATTCACTCACCACAATGGTGGAGGGAAGTGTTGATGAAAGAAAGGACAAAAATCCCCTTCTCATATCCCAGTATGAGAACTTTCAAAAAAAAAGCTGAAGAATCTGTTGTCAATATGTATGACAGATTCCGTCTGATCATTAATGAGCACAGAGGCTTAGACAAGGAAATATCCTTGATTGAAATTAATGATAAGATCCTCATGTGCTTCCCTAGCTCATGGAATACCAGAATCTGGGCAATCAGGGAGTCCAGATGCCATAGAGAAATCTCTACTGAAGCTTTGCTAGGGAAGCTTAAGTCATATGAGATGCTCTTAAAGAACAAGGCTGAATCAGAACAAGAGGAGAAGACCCCAGCTCCCATCCAAAGGAGCCTTGCCCTGAAATACTCTGAAGGGGAATCTTCCACCCCAGAAGATGAGATGTTCAATCTCTTAGCAAGGAGATTCAAGAAATGGGTCAAGACAGAAGATTCAAGGAGAAAAAGGGATTGGAGATCAAAGCCCAAGTATGAAAAGACTCCAAAGAAGGAGGTTACCTGCTTCTCCTGCAACAAACCAGGGCACTTTTCCTCTGAGTGCCCAGAAGAGCAAAGGGACAGGAGAAGCAGCAATAGAGAGGAAAAGAAGAAAAAGAATTCCTTCAGAAGAAAGGACAAGAAGAAAGGCAAGGGCTTCATTGCTGAAACCTTGAGTGATTCAGAAGCAGAGGAGAGCTCATCCTCATCTGAAAGTGAAGATGAAGCAGAAGCTGAAGCAGCCTGCATGATGGCACTGGGAATGTCATCAAATGATGAAGAAGAACAGGTATCAGTTTTTGATAAATTTGATTTTGAATCAGAAGATTTTAAAACTTGTTTTAGAGAATTCTTCATTGATCATCTTAGGGTAGAAAAGTAACTAAACACTATTAGGTTAGAACTAGAAAACCTAAAGAAAGATGATGTATATGTAAGAAATCAAGGCTTAATGGAATAAATTAACAATAAAGAATTAGAACTAATAGAAATCAGGAAAGAAAATATAAGACTAAAAGATGAGCTAGCAGAGGCAAAGGCCTTTGAGGACTCACTCAATGGGAGGAGTCAAAAGCTTAAAGACATCATTGAAAATATCTCTATGAGATTTAATCACCTAGGATTAAGGGAAGAACCCTCCACTAGCACCGAACCTCCTAGGAAGCCTGCTTGGAAAAATCCAGTGTCTTTGTTAGACCTAGTAGTTATCAGCCTAGTGAGAAGAGTGCTTCATGTAAGGGTGAGAGCCCCAATCAGTCAGATAGTATAGGTAAAACTAATAAGGTGAAACCCTTAGGTAAGAACAACATAGGAAAACAAAATAATAAAGAACAACAGGGTAAAGTAAAACCTAGGATAATAAAACACTCTGCTGACTTGTTATATTTTGATACATTATGTACTCATTTCAAGTATCAGGATAAGAGGTTTGGGAAATCCATTCCCTATCATCCTGAATGGTATCATGAAAGATCCTTTTACTCTTTCATTGAACCCTACAATGGTAAAAGCAAAGGGCCCAAGGTAACCTGGGTTCCTTCTAATGTTTGAGTTACCTATGCTGGTGTAGATGGGTCTCACTCAGGAGAAATGGAGTGGGAGGAATTATGTAGGTCATGAATTAGGAACAAAAATCATTCAAGGGAGTAATTTCTATCTTGAATCCTCCTTAATATTTATAACATCATATTATGATCTATCTTCATTAAATAAAATTGCTGGGAAAAACAACAAGAATCTTCTAAAAAAATAGATATGTTTATTAAGAGATGCATCAAATAGAAGTCGACATACCATTGACTTCTACTCAACGCCAGCGTCGATAAGCACACAGAGCAGATAATTCGAATAGAATTCGATGCAGCATCAAGTTCTTATCGACGTGTACGTTGTAGCTCCCTCAATTACCTACAATTGATCTTGAGCAGATCATCTCCAAAGCAGTAGCCATTGCCTCCTCAACTTTTGCAGATCAAGTGGCATCTCAGGCAAGGAAGTTTGACAAGAAATACTCACTTACAGAGGGTGAGCCATTAAGTTTTCAAAAATCATTTCAGAGCCTCAAGGAATTTGTCTCTTCCTCTATGGTTACAAGAGAATTCTAAACCTCACTAGCCAACAAGGTCAAGAAGGAGGAGAATACCTTAGAGGAAGAGGGTCCTATCTTAGGGGGAGAAGTTCGGGAAGAAGCAGATGAAGAGCCTGCCCCTGATAAGGTGACTACCTTCCAGGGGGAGCTAGCAGATCAAGGAGAGCTCCCAGGTATTCAATGGAAGCCTCAGGAGGATCAGGTGATGGATGAAATAACAAAGATTGCACAGGAAGCAGTAAAGGAGGCTGAGCATACTGCACAGAATCAGGGGGAGCCAGCTCTAGACATTCAGAGAAATCTGAATATGGAACTAGAAGCTGTGAACACAACAAGGGATCAGAGGGAGCCCCAAGATGAAAATCCACTAGGTGATGTGACCGAAATTGTTGTGGAAGCTGCCCAAGAAGCTGAAGAGAATGCACAATCTGAGGGGGAGCTTCCACAGGAGAAAGAAGGTGTTGCAGAAGAAGATGATGACAATGAACATCTAAAGATATTTCAAAGAAAAATCCCAAAGGTGTTTTCAAGGAAAAGGAAAACTCCTGAGAAAGAGTAGTAAGGCTCAGGTATTTTGCAAAGAAGTACAGTCTATTTTTAAAACAGTTGGGATTATATATATTCTTCTTGATTATTGAATGAAATGATCTGAGAAAACAGCTTGTCATGTTATTATGTCTACACTGTCTTGTATGAAATGAATTGTTGTTTATAAAAAAAATTGTATAAAATCACTCAGAACAAAATGTAAAATTTGTTAAGATAAATAGGGGGAGATTGTTGGGAAAAACCCTTGATTTAACTTAAAAAATTAATTAAAAGTGATTTTATCCACTAGGATTAAATTACCCATTGTATAGTGAGGGTAATATGTTCATTAGATGACTTAGGATGTCACACTCAACATAGGGTGTCATGAACAAATCAAGGGAAGAAAAATTAGGCTAAGTTAACTCTTACGTCGAATACAATTCGACATAACATCAAGTCCATATTGACGCTGCTCTGACTAGAAGTCCAAGTGGTTCAACCTTCTATCGAAGTAACTTAAGTCGATGCTACATCGAATAGATATCAACGTAGAGGTTAGGGATCTGTTGAAGTAATTGGAGAAGTCAACGCAGCTCCAATTTCAACTCGACGTAGAAGGGGATATCTGTCGAAGACTTCTAATGTCGACGCAACGTCGACTTCATCTCAACGCAGAAAATGAATGTCAGAGTGATGCAGTTCAACTCGACAGGTGCTTCGATAAGATATCTATGCAACGTCGACTAGCTGAGTTCAATCAGAGCATGGATGGAATCGAAGCTACTTCTACACGAACTCGAAGCTGCATCGATAAGAGAAGAAATAAATTCGACGCTACGTCGAATACAGTATATAAAAGTATATCTTTTCAGATGTCTTTCTAATCGTTCTTTCATGGCCCACGTCCTTCAAGACCGTTCCCCAACGGTTCAATAATTGCCTGAAATGGAAAGGAGCATTAAAGAAGAAGACAAAAAGTTTTCTTGGAAACATATTCTTTCCAGGTGGACGGACCGAGAATTAAAGAAGAAAGAAAGAGAAAGTGATAAGCAGATTACCTTATCAAGGCATATTAGAAAGGGAAAGAAATTTGAATTTGAAGGAGGAGGAATAAAATGACAAGAGAAGACAGAGGCAGACAAGGCATTAATCACTATTAGCCGTCTCCTTCATTTTTCTAGGGCTTCCTCTTCTTCTCCATCTCTCAGAAACTCTAACAGAGAAAACAAAAAACGAAAGGAAGGCTCTGCTGTTCTTCACAAAATAGAATTGAGGATCTAAAACCTGCTCTTCATCACAATCTCATAGTAGCCAGATCATAATCTGAAGAAGAAAGGATCTGACAATCCAAAGCTTCTACAAATCATCACTATCAAAAGCAGGGGCTAATTAAGAGCAGATCCTTTTGAACAACTCATAGGATGATCTTCATACATCCATCTTTAAGAATTCTGAGAACAGAATTACTTCAACCTTCTCCCTTTTTCTTTCTCATTCTATAAAAGTGTTTTATTAATCCCTCTTCAAAGGATTCAGTGGTTCAAGATCTTCTTACCAAAAGATCTGGTGGTTCAAGATCACCTTATCAAAAGATCTGGTGGTTCATGATCTTATTATCAAAAGATCATTGGTTCTAAGAGTCTCCTGATCAAAAGACTCAGACACAGTGGTGCATTTCTACCAGGTGGTAGAAGAGAGGACTACCCACATTTTGGGGAACCTCTATAAAATTTATTGTGTCTATGCTGTGATTTTTTGTGCTGTCTAGTCTTTTATTCTGCACTTTATTTCCTGTATTCTTTATTCTGCATGGTTTGTTAATCATAACTCCTTAGAGTAATTTACTGTTAAACACAGTTAGGATAGAAATATTTTAAAACTCTATTCACCTCCCCCTCTAGAGGAATCTCAGAGGCACACTGTGCACTTTCACCGAGAGTGAAGCTAACTCCAAAACAGGGGAACTAAAGGTCTGTGCGCATAAAGTCGGGTGCGTGAGTTGCACTTGTGTGAAATATAATCATTAAACATGCATAACATATCATGTCATACATAAACATTGCATTAAACCCTTACCCCTATCGTATAAATTGGTATGAGACTTTTTATACAACAGGCCTTGCAAAACTACCCCTTAATTTATAGGTTTGTATGTGCATTCTTATAAATTACGGTTACTTTTATATTACTTATAGTATAGTCTGTTCTTACTTTACTGTACTTCACTTGGTTATTACTGTCATACAGTAGTTCTCTTTACATATGTATTCATGCTAGTGTAATTCCGCTGTCATCTGCTTGATCTACTCACTACCTAAAATACCTTTCCTTTCCTCCTCCCCGCACGGTGCCTAGGAATCGCGGGGGGAGGCAGGGATGACAATGGCTTAGTCTTTTGACTAATGGTCGGTGGACCATATTATTTTAGGAGCTCGAGGAGATGCATCCATCATAGAAGGATGACAGGACATGAGGAGAAGTTGCTGCGCACTACTACTACTACACGAGCACAGGTTGAGGATAGTCTTTTGTTGCTTCCGCTTAGTTGTTGCGTGACGTGTGTGAGAGATTATCTTGTATTAGACATGTACCGGGCCTAAGCCCATTACACTCTTTCTTACTTTGTACTCATTGTGGACTATTGCTCGTTTATACATTTTGATGTAGAGCACCATAAGGCGGCGGTGTAGTGGCATCTAACATGGTTGTTGGAGTCACCGTAAGGCGGCGGTTCTGGGCATAAGACGCGGTTGTGAAAAAAGGGGTCTGACACAAGATGTGGTGGAAGGGGTTGTCGAAGGGCTCGAGGCAGAGGAGACAGAAGAGAAAAGAGGAGAAGAGGGCCAGTCCCAGGAAGAAGGGGCAGAGGAGTCGCCTGAGGTTCGGGGGGAGAGTATGGAGGAAGAGTGAATCGAAGCACTCTCTTACAGGGAGAAGAAGGTAGATAAAGGGGGGGGGGGGGGATCAATCTAGGCTGGAGGCCATGGAGGAGGTAGTGGAGCTGGAGGTCATCTCCCATGCGGGGGAGATAGAGAAAGTGAAGATCAGTGGGGAGCTCAGCCCCAAGGACCAGAAGAGGATCCTAGCATGCGTCTAGGAGAACATGGATGTCTTCGCTTGGAGCGCGGTGGAAATGCCGGGGATCGACACGGATGTGGCATACCACCGCCTCAACCTTGACCCCGACACTCGCCCCATTCGGCAAAAGAAGAGGTCAATTGCTGACAATCTAGTCGAGCTTACTAAGGAGGAGGTGAGCAAACTCCTCAAAGCTGGTTTTGTATCAGAGATCCAGTACCCATGTTGGGTCTCCAACGTGGTAATGGTAAAGAAGGGAGATGGAAAGTGGAGGATGTGTGTGGACTTCTCTTTACTAAATAAATCATTCCCTAAGGATTGCGACCCCTTGCCTCAAATCGACGCGCTGGTTGACTCAGCCATCAGTTTCTTTAATGAGTTTTTAGATGCCATTTCGGGTTATCATCAGATTATGATGAGTAGTTTTATAGTCATCCTTTAGTATAGTTTTAATATATTTTTAATATGAAATTATATGAATTATATCATATAAATCTTTCCATTTTTGATTTCATGAACTAACTTAAGTTTTTTTCTGTATTTTTTAGGTTTTCTGGGCACTTTGACCAAAATTGTTAAGAACACACCCAAGGTCACGGGTGTGAACAATGGGCGTGACAGCCTAGATGTTTTCCAGACCCGATTTCACCACCCCGGGCACATTCTATGAAAATTCGCCAAGTACACGCCCCAGGTCACATGCGTGACCAAGGGCGTGACCCAATGTCACTGCCGCGACCCTCCACCAGCAGCAGAAGCGCAATGCCACATCAATTAAAATTACACGCCCTTGGGCACGGGAGTGACCGAGGGCGTGTGATCCAGTCACGGGCTTGACTCATCCCGCGCTCTTTCCCGCCGAAAGCTTCCTGCTGGCAGCCTATTTTGAAGAGTACACGACCTAGGTCACAGGCGTGACCTAGGGCGTGACGCGCATGTAATGTTGGCAATTACTCCAGAAGGCGCCCTCTCTGCTGCTGCTTCGATCACACCCCTTACACGCCCTTGGACACGGGCGTGACTAAGGGCGCGTAACACCAAAATTTCAGCTATTTAAAGGGAGCTTCTCCAGGTGATTATGGACGAATTTTTGGAGTTCTAGTTTTAGTTTGTGCACTGTTTTCTCATTTTCAAGTCCTTGTACTTTTCTTTCTAGTGCAATTGTAAGTTTCAATTCATGTACTTTTCTTTTCATAGTGCAACTTTCATTTCAATAGCTTGTAATATCAATTTCTTAGTTTGTAATTTTCATTTTCAAATCAATAAAATTAGTTTTCTTAACTTCTTATTCCCTCTTATTTTATCATGTTCTCTTTTATTCCTGCTATTTCCTTAATCTCGATTGGTAACTAAACTTCTTTAGTAATCGATCAAAATGATCCAAGGAATGATATTTGCAATTAAATAATTAGATCTTCTTCTTCTCTTCTTTGAAATACTTAAAATTTATCCTTAATTTTATTGAAGTGAGATTATATTTTCGATATATAATTCTCATTCTTGTTTTCGTAATTTAGTAGTCGAGAGACTCATAATTCAAATTGATCACTTAAGGATAAAGAGAGTTGATTGCAACGCTTGAGAAAGAATGACATAAATCTCCCGGATTGGAGTCAAATTTAATAGAGGGGTTAATTACGATAAAGCGAATTTTAGGGCCCGTTCGTTTGGACGGAATTTGAATTTGATATTGGAATTCGATATTGGGATTCGATATTCAAAATTGGAATTGGTCTAATTCCAATTCCAACGTTCGCCTAATAAACAATATTGGTGAATATTATGGAATTGATCAATTTTTTTGTTCGTTTGTTAAATAAAATTCAATCTAAGAATTGAAAATATTACGAACAAACTAATAACTTTTTACATATATAATAAAAAATGCGCCAGCTGAAAAAAATGCGCGTCCTGGCACAAAACCTGTGCCCGGACAAAAAACACGCGCTTGGGCGCAAAAAGTGCGTCCGGGAAAAAAACTCATGCCCAGGCGCAAAACGCACACCCCGACGACAATACCGGCGCTTGGGCGACAATATTCGTGTGATGAGTCCTCATCATATACACATATTTGGACTCATCCGGGCCATTTTTCCAATCATTCCACTGCACTTTAGCCCCATTTTAGCTCATAATTATCACTCTCTGCTAGGTGCACATCTTGGCCCGTTTCGGTGTTATTTTCTTGTTCATCTTTGTTACAAGTTTTCATGTTGTGTTAAGTGCCGCCTTCAGTGGCCAGACTGGTGTCGTATGCTGGAACAGGAGTCGTGCAGCTGTTCCCGGTACAATTCTGTACAGGAACACTGCGCACGATCACTGGCTCCTTCGCGCACGACCACTGGTCATGCGCCTCTGCTCGTGCGCACTTAACGCCCATTTCATGAGTTCTGTCTGGCTTATCGCACGACCACTTACGATAGTGCGCACGACCACTGGTCGTGCGCCACTGATCGTGCGAACTTTGTATTTTATAATTTTCTTCCCTTGCAGGCTCCGTCCAGTCAGGCGCACGATCACAGGATTCTAGTGCGCACGACCACTGGTCTTGCGCCAATGACCGTGCGCACTGTTTACTCCAGCGCCTATAAAACGACCTGCTCGCGAATTAGGTCGGGATCCCGATTTTGTTCCGCCGTTTTCTCGCTCCAGGGCTCCGATTTCGCCCCTCCACCGTCGCCCACCATATGGAGGTGCTCCGGGCTTGTTCTTCACGCCAATCTTGAGCCGGAGTTTCCTCTCGGCCTCCTCCTTCATCCGAGTGCTTCAAGAAAGGTTTAGCCGCCATCGCCATCAAGCAAGAGGAAGTTTGCAACCTCTACCGGATCGTGACACGAAGAAGACGGGCTCATTGGAGAGTAGTGACATCTCTCTCTACCCCGGACGTAGTTGCGGACCGAGCTTGGACACGGATTGACAACCCGGTGATTCCAACCGAGAATCTACAACGAGCCTTCGGATTCGGTCGATTTCTTGCTTTGTTCTTTTCTTATTGATGCGTGTTTTGCTAGATCTAATCATGATGATGAAGTGGCACTTGAATTAGTTATATTTACATATATATTTCATGTCTATGTGATTGTGTAATTTATCTATTTGAGTTGCTTGAGGTGCGCCGCCGTCCATTTCCATTCCGCTGCCGCGTTCGTGTGTCGCACTAGAAATTGCTAGTGGCGTGTTTGTCGAAGAGGTGCTTGCGACCCTCATTCTGTTAGCCTACTCGCCCATCCGCCTACCGAAGCGTGGCATCGCGGCCCATATTCCATCCCGCCTAACGAAGCAGCGCGCTCAAGGCCTGCATAGTTCGATCCGTTTGCCTACTCGTCCATCCGCCCTTGCGACGCAGTGCGCTCAAGGCCTGCCTAGTCTCCATCCCGCTAAGTGAAGCATTGCATAGCGGCATTGCATAGGAGTAGTTATAGTATTTTCTCTTTATTTTTCACAACCCAAATCAACCCCCGTGTTCGCAATTCATCCGACCCAAAGGACTTCGATCTCAAGTCCTTCCTCGAACGTTAACTCCACCTTACTGTGTTCCTTTTGAGATTCGATACTTGGGGATTTACTTCCTCATATTATTACTTGACAACGACCGGTTCACTGCCGTTCGGATCGCAGTCTCGCTACCGCCTATAGCGGTGTACAGGATTTGCGCATCAAGTTTTTGGCGCCGTTGCCGGGGAACACAGTCGTATGAGTTTTCTGGAGAGGGAGAACCTGAGAGAGAAGCCCTTCCATTTGTAAATTGCATTTCTTTATTTTATTTCTTTTTATTCCATTTTCCTGCTTTAATTAGGTTGCTTTAGTAATTTTTGTTAGGTGTAGTATTTTGCTTAATAGTGTCCTTCGTTTTGAATCGTTTTATCTTCGCACTATGTGGGCACATCTAAATATCCATTGCCGTTGGTGTGGAGCTACTTCCCACTCTAGTGATGAATGCCCTACGGAGAATAGTAGGCATAATTCTTATAGCCCAGCATATGGAGCACCGACTTCGTCTGGTACTCCATATGGTGCGCGTAAGTCTTATGGCTACTCTGCTGAGCCTTTACCGTCATACTTCTTTTCGGCTTCAGCACCCGCTGTGCCAAAGAAGCCGGCTATGTCACAACCCGTATTTTCCCGAAATAAATTATATTATCAGAGCGAAGGGGAAAACACGCGTCATGATGCCACGTCCTGTAGGGGACAACTACAGACGTTCAGGCGAGCATTCAAACGAACATTTTCTTTTACAAAAAGGGATGAATTAAGTAAAAGGATTATCTTTTAAGATTCATTTCATTAGATTAGGAAGCCGTGTCCCTCGGCCCTGCGGTTTACCTAGCCGCACCTTATAAAAGACAAGCATTCACAACGGAAGAAAATAAGTTCACCTTATCCCCTACGGCGCTGAAGACTAGAGACGTCTCCAGGGCAATCGTCGGTCTAAATTTAGTATATAATAAGGAGTTATTAGTTTTATTTAGGTTTACGTTTTGCAAATATGTGATACTTAATAGTAAATGCAACAGACAGTTAAAAGATCGACTTTTCTTATAACGCTAGAAGAAACTGCTATAGTATACATCAAAATAAGCTTTTCCCAGAGTGTATAACCACAAAATAACTAAGTAGCAGAAAAGGAAGCTAGCAGCAGCAGCAGCAAGTAAACTAAGCAAAACCCACACGGGCGTCAACAACTGACACGAACCCGCAGGGAGAAGAGCCCACAGTCCAGAAGGAAACTACAACAAAAGAAACTGAATCCTTACCTACTAGGAAGGAAAGGCCTCAACAACGATCAGTACAACCCCGCTCGAACTCTGGCGGCAGCTACAAACCTGAACCTGAGGCATTCATAAGAAAAGAATGCCTCAGCCCAAAGGGTGCAAGAAAACAGCATGGGTAAAAGTAAGAGCAGGCAAGGTAACCAGTAGTATAACCAGTCTGAAAGGAGTATATAAATACATATATATATACACATATACACGTACATATATAACTATATATATATATGCTTATATAAGGATTTCAGTAATAGAAGTTTATGAAGGATCCGTATAGAGCCGGTACGATAAGCAGGAGCATAACTAAATTAGGCATATATAGCAAAAGGACCAGTGGTGGCGGACCCAAACCATGTCACTATCCACTCACAATAAGGGGTCATTCACCCCAAAAAAAAAGGCGCCGTGGTGGTGGTCTCATTGTCCCACCAACCACTATTAAAAGAATTATGATGGAGGACCCCATTGTTCCCTTACCCATCATTCCAGTGCAAACAAGTCCATCAATATTTAGCCAAGTAGTTATGAGAGGTATGCAGAATTTAATAAGTAATCACAATTCGGGACTAGCATAACCCAATTCGAGGAGCAGCCCCCCAACAGAATGCATAACAGCACCCCATATTAAATTATATGTCAACATCCCCCTCCACAATCAGAACATAGGTAAGGCAGCCCCCAAATTAGGGAATATGAGAATGTTAAACCAGGTGAGACAATCAATATTCCAATGATTGAGGTACAGAAAGATGGCAAATTTTCTTATAAACCAAATACTCCTATTACTGCCAAGGTTGAAGGACAAAATAAATAAATTTATTAACTGGGAAGAAGTTAATAAATCTGAAATTCATCCTACAGGGTTGTGAATAACTAAACATTCTGATGCTACGAGTAATGGAAGCAATCCCGATCAAGATAACTCAAGAAAAAGAATATTCCCCCATTGAACAAAATGTAAGAAGAACAACCCCAATCAGAGTAAATAAACAGCAGCCACCCATATACAATATGTATAACCACAGCCACCAGCTCTAAATTTCCAAGAAAAGAAAGGGGCCTACCTCCTGATTATAACCTGGAAGGACAACCAGCAGCCCCCAACCCTGCCATTCTCCAAATAAAAAGAACGGAACAAATAGCTACAGCCTTGGAAGGATAATCCAACCCAATTTCCCCACAAAACCAACATAAGAACATCTCAATTTATGCAATCAGGAAAGGTTTCCAATGAATGCAAACCTTGGAGCATAAAACCCACACAGCAACCAAAAGAAAACAAAATGAAGGGGATGAAGAAGAAGGGGGGAAGAGGAGGAAGAGTTTTCTTGCCTCAAACTTAGCCGGAGAACCTCTAGATCGCGACAAACTTGCCGATGCCCTAGCCCCGGCGACGAAGCCAAGCCCGGTCAGCGAAAACTAGCTCCGGCAACCCCACCACGGCACCACCGACGACCGTCACCTCCGACGAAAAACCCTAGTCTGCGACCTCCTTTTTCTCTCGACTGGAGCTCGTGAGAGATAGAAAAAAAAAGAGGAAATGAATATCGAAGGATGGCTTGCCTTGGGGAGAGGAGGTGAGGCTTCCAGCTGTGCCACTTAAACCCAGATCTGCTTATATATATATATATATATATATATATCTATATATATGCCTATACACTGAAACCTACTGCACAAACATAAGTATGCATAAATATTTGAACTTATGAAACTCGACGGACGACGACGCTCCCAAAATCGTAACGGCCTTTCGCATCGACGCCCTAAATTAATACCTCGTTCTCAAATAATTATTATTAATTTCATATGTTTTATTAAAATAATTATAAGAAAAAAAATCCGGGGCGTTACAGCCACCCCTCCTAACAAAAGTTTCGACCCGAAACTTTGCAATAACGATGGAGGATAAGGAAAAAAAAAAAACACGAGAGAAAATGACTTACCGAGGGAACTAGCCGAAAAGGTGAGGATAGGACTCCTTCATCACTGCTTCTAGCTCCCAGGTCGCACCCCGAACATCCTGGTTATCCCAGAGGACCTTCACCATAGGGATGGTCTTCCGCCGCAACACCCGATCCTGCCTCTCCAAAACACGAACAGGCTGCTCCACAAAGGATAAATTGGGTTGCAGCACTGGCACGGAATCTAGAACATGGCGATCGCTGCGGACACACTTCCGCAGCTGGCTCACATGGAAAACGTCGTGCACGCCGGGGAAGGTGGCCGGTAACAACAACCTGTAGGCAGAAACCCCGATGCGTTCGACGATCTCGAATGGGCCTACATACCTGGGGTCCAGCTTGTGGCTCTTTCCAAACCTCTTAACGCCTGCCATCGGGGACACTTTAAGGAACACCATGTCCCCCACTGCAAACTCCAGATCACTCCTACGCCGGTTGGCGTACTTCTCATAGCGCTCCTGCGCTATCCGCAGCTTCTCTCGGATCTGCGTCACAGCAAAACCCATCTCCTCCAAAGCCTCAGGACCCAGAACAGGCTTCTCGCCCACCTCAGCCCAAAACAGGGGAGTCCGACATCTCCTCCCATACAGCGCCTCAAACGGAGCCATCTGCAAGCTCTCCTGGTAGCTATTGTTGTACGCGAACTCCATGAGCCCAAGGCGTTCATCCCAAGCTCCGCCATGCTCTAAAATATAGCACCGGATCATATCCTCCACGATCTGATTAACCCTCTCTGTCTGCCCATTCGTCTGCGGATGATAAGCTGTGGAATACCTGAGATCGGTGCCCAAAGCCCCTTGCAGACTCTGCCAAAAACGAGAGGTATACCTGGAATCGCGATCAGACACTATGCTCGCGGGAACCCCATGCAGCCTAATGACCTCCTGCACATACAAAGACGCGATCTTCTCCATCGAATAACCGATCTTGTACGGCACGAAGTGAGCACACTTGGTCAACCTGTCAACGATGACCCACACTGCGTCATACCCCCGCGGAGATCTCGGCAGTCCTGTAATAAAATCCATAGAGATGCTCTCCCACTTCCACAAGGGAATATCCAACGGCGACAACTTGCCCCCAGGCCTCCTGTGGTCTGCCTTGACGCGCTGACAAGTGTAGCACTGCGCCACGAATCTCGCAATATCGCCCTTCATGCCGGGCCACCACACAATCTGCTTCAGGTCGCGATACATCTTGGTAGAGCCAGGGTGATAGGATAGGCTGGAGTCGTGAGCCTCCTCGCAAATCTTCGCCCGAATCTGCTCCACCGCGGGTATGCACAGCCTGCCGCGGTACCGCAAAGTACCCTCCACATCAATCGAGAAATCTGGCAACTCATCCCTCTCCGCTCTACTCCGGAGGTGCTGCAAATCCAGATCATCCCTTTGGTGCAACTTTGCCAAAACAATCCAGGACGGCTCCTCAACCTCCAAACGAGACGGACCACCACTGGGCTTCACCGCAATGCTCATCAGAAAGAACTCCTCCACCAAGGACTGCACAGAGAGTCCGAAAACAGAAGCTGACTTCCTGCTCAGGGCATCCGCCACTACGTTGGCCTTGCCGGGATGATAGAGGATCTCCACATCATAATCAGCCACATACTCCATCCATCGACGCTGGCGCAGGTTCAGCTCTCGCTGCGAGAATACGTAAATCAAGCTCTTGTGATCTGAGTAGATCTTGCACTCCACTCCATACAAGAGATGCCTCCACAGCTTCAAGGCATAGATCACCGCAGCAAACTCCAAATCATGCGTCGGGTAATTTCGCTCATGCACCTTTAGCTGCCGCGACCCGTACGCAATGACCTTGCCCTCCTGCATGAGGACACAACCAAGGCCCAACAGCGAAGCATCGACATAGATCTGGAACTCCACTCCCTCAGCCGGGAGAGCCAAAACCGGTGCGGAACACAGCCTCCTCTTTAACTCCTGGAAGGCCTCCTCGCACTGCTCGCTCCAAACGAAAGTCGCTTCCTTCCGCGTCAACTTGGTCAGAGGCGCGGAAATGCCTGAGAAACCCTCCACAAATCTCCGATAGTAGCCAGCTAAACCCAGGAAACTGCGGATCTCCTTCGGCGACGACGGCCTCTTCCAGTCCAAAACAGCAGCGACCTTCACTGGGTCCACGGAGATGCCACTCTTGCCCACGACGTGACCCAAAAACGAGACTTGCGAAAGCCAGAACTCGCATTTGCTTAGCTTGGCGTACAGCTTGTGTGCCCTCAAGGTAGACAGCACCAACCGCAGATGCCGAGCATGCTCCTCCTCGCTCGAAGAATAGATCAGCACATCATCAATAAAGACCACTACGAACTGGTCCAGAAAATCCCGGAACACCCTGTTCATCAGATCCATGAAGGCAGAAGGCGCATTTGTCAGCCCAAAGGACATCACCAGGAACTCGAAATGTCCATAACGTGACCGGAAAGCAGTTCGCGGCACGTCTGAGTCGCGAATCCTCAGCTGATGGTAGCCGGACCGGAGGTCGATCTTCGAGAACACGCAGCTACCCTGCAACTGGTCGAACAAGTCATCAATCCGCGGCAGAGGATACCTGTTTTTGATCGTGACCTTGTTCAACTCCCTATAATCGATGCAAAGCCTCATCGACCCATCCTTCTTCTTTACAAACAGAACCGGCGCACCCCAAGGCGACGAACTCGGCCTAACAAATCCAAGCTGAAGTAGCTCATCCAACTGCAGGCGCAGCTCCTCCAGCTCCCGTGGTGCCATACGATAGGGTGCCTTCGCGATAGGGCGGGTCCCGGGCTCCAAATCTATAGCAAACTCAATCTCCCGCTCAGGAGGGAGACCAGGAAGGTTGTCGGGAAAAACGTCCGGGAACTCCCGCACCACAGGAATGTCCTCCACACAAAGCGCCGACGCACAATCTGCAAGCAACACGGAAACAACACAGACCCGGCCATCAAACCCCGCCAAAGCCTGGGCACAGACTACCGACATAACTGAGGAAGTCTGACGCGGGAAACCGAACACGCTCCTGGGCTGGCCATCATCCATCAGAAAATCTAGACGCTTATCTCTACACTGAATCACGGCGTCATAGCGGGCTAGCCAATCCATGCCCAAGATCACGTCGAAATCCTCCAAGACGATCACCATCAGATCTGCATGGCTCGCAAATCCATCCAACACGATCGGACACTGCCTCACCCACAGATCCGACACCACTGAATCGCCGGACGGGTACTTGACACGAAACGGACCATCAACTCGCTCCAGGGCCCAGCGATGCCGATCGACAAACCTCTTGGCCACAAAAGAGTGGGTGGCACCCGAGTCAAACAGAACGTGCGCCCAACAGCCTCGAACCTTAAACACGCCTAACCAAGCAGTATGGACACGCATCAACACAGGGATGAGGCATTGATATAGCAACCAGTTAAACATAACGAGATTAAACTATAACGAGAACGAGGACGAACCTGATATCACCTGGTTCGAGCACTGCGCTTCCTCCTTTGTCACTGCATTTAACTTTACTTTCCCTCGATCTACCTGCTGCTGCTGAGGCGGTGGCGGTGCCACGGCTGGGAGGGCAAGGTGCTGGCCGGTCGACTGCAGCTGCGGGCACTTGGACTTCACATGCCCCTTCTGTCCGCACTGATAACAAACCTTCCCCTTTGACCAGCAACGACTGACGTCGTGCCCCCTCAGTTTGCATGAAGTGCAAAACAAATCATTCTTCAGGGCAACCTGAAGCGCCATCAGCTGTTGCTGCTCCTGCACACCCTGCCTCCTGAAACACTTCTCGAAGGGGTGGCCCACACGGCCACAGAAACTGCACACAACCTTCCCCTTCTTACTCGGGGCGGAGCTGCCCCCATCGCCCACCTTTCTCTTCTCCTTCCTAAGCTCCTTCCCTCTATTCTTGGCATTTTCGATCGCCTCTACCTTCAGTGCAGCCTCCACCGCATCTGCAAAGCTCACGGACCTGTAAGCGCTGGCCAACTGCTGGATCTCGCTGCGGAGTCCTCCCAGAAATCTCTTCACCCGGCTTTCCTCAGAAGCAATCAAATCTGGGGCGAACCTGCTCAACTTGGAGAACTCGACCTCATACTCCCCTACTGTGAGCTGTCGCTGCTTCAGATGTAAGAAGCTATTCATCAAGCGGTCTTGCTCCACTGAAGGTAGGAACTTCTTCAATAGCCTCCCCTTGAACTGCTCCCACGAACAGCCTTCTACCAGAGCCTCCTTCTCCCGGATCCACCAGCCCCTTGCCAAACCCTTCAGCTGGAAGGCGGCAATCATCACCTTTTGGTCCGCCGACGCGCCGGAATACGAGAACATCTCCTCCATCGCCAGGATCCAATCATCGAGTACCATGAAGTCCGCCCTCCCGTCATAAGTCGGGGGTCCTAGCCTTTGGAAATGCGTGATAAAATTCATTTCTGGCGGCAACGCGGCAGGGGGAACCAGGGGTGCAGGACGGGCAGCCTCCGGCTGACTAGCCACGGGCTGCTGCCGCTGAGTGGCAGTCAACAACGTCTGCATCTGCTCCTGTATCGCGACCAGCTGCCGCGCTAAGGTCTCGTTATTCAGACGCAGCTCTTCAATCGCTGCTTCGCTATGCGCACCCGAGGTCTCGCCCTCAGACTGGGGAACAGGATTCGCGGGTCGACGCCTAGGAGCCATACCCACTGGAACAACAACAAACAACAAGATAAGACCGGATTCAGACCTCTAGGAAAGGAAGACATACAAATACTTGCTTTTGCTACTGCCTTTTTCTCTGGGAAAAGTAAATACATAATATCACGCTATACTCAGGATGGTATACCATCCTTTACCTCTCGTGCACCTCACTCGTATGCACATAAACTTAAAATCTTGCCTTTTTAAATCATGGGTGTACATGTGTCATCGCGTAGATCTCTGGCTTGGCGCGTGTGCTTATGCAAGGTTATGCTATGCATGCAGTGCTATGCAAACTAAGAAAAGGTCTTAATGCATGCTATGAGCGGCGTACACATGCGATCTTATGCATCCCATACTACATATTATCGCATGCAACGAAAAAGAAAATCTAATGGACACGCATGCGACCTACGTTATGCATCCCATACTACATAACAGTCGCATGTTGTCACCTATGAGGATCCATATACAGACACATATTATGCATCCCATACTACATAATATGCCCCGTATACTTCTTTCATGCTTATGAGTGTAGTGTTCGTGCTTCAGCCGAGATCTACCGATGACCCATCGGTGAGTGTATGCAATGATTAACGATTCTCACTGGACGGTTAACCGGGCCAACCAGACCATTTCCAGCAACCCGGCTAACCTCCCTCTGATACCAACTGTCACAACCCGTATTTTCCCGAAATAAATTATATTATCAGAGCGAAGGGGAAAACACGCGTCATGATGCCACGTCCTGTAGGGGACAACTACAGACGTTCAGGCGAGCATTCAAACGAACATTTTCTTTTACAAAAAGGGATGAATTAAGTAAAAGGATTATCTTTTAAGATTCATTTCATTAGATTAGGAAGCCGTGTCCCTCGGCCCTGCGGTTTACCTAGCCGCACCTTATAAAAGACAAGCATTCACAACGGAAGAAAATAAGTTCACCTTATCCCCTACGGCGCTGAAGACTAGAGACGTCTCCAGGGCAATCGTCGGTCTAAATTTAGTATATAATAAGGAGTTATTAGTTTTATTTAGGTTTACGTTTTGCAAATATGTGATACTTAATAGTAAATGCAACAGACAGTTAAAAGATCGACTTTTCTTATAACGCTAGAAGAAACTGCTATAGTATACATCAAAATAAGCTTTTCCCAGAGTGTATAACCACAAAATAACTAAGTAGCAGAAAAGGAAGCTAGCAGCAGCAGCAGCAAGTAAACTAAGCAAAACCCACACGGGCGTCAACAACTGACACGAACCCGCAGGGAGAAGAGCCCACAGTCCAGAAGGAAACTACAACAAAAGAAACTGAATCCTTACCTACTAGGAAGGAAAGGCCTCAACAACGATCAGTACAACCCCGCTCGAACTCTGGCGGCAGCTACAAACCTGAACCTGAGGCATTCATAAGAAAAGAATGCCTCAGCCCAAAGGGTGCAAGAAAACAGCATGGGTAAAAGTAAGAGCAGGCAAGGTAACCAGTAGTATAACCAGTCTGAAAGGAGTATATAAATACATATATATATACACATATACACGTACATATATAACTATATATATATATGCTTATATAAGGATTTCAGTAATAGAAGTTTATGAAGGATCCGTATAGAGCCGGTACGATAAGCAGGAGCATAACTAAATTAGGCATATATAGCAAAAGGACCAGTGGTGGCGGACCCAAACCATGTCACTATCCACTCACAATAAGGGGTCATTCACCCCAAAAAAAAAGGCGCCGTGGTGGTGGTCTCATTGTCCCACCAACCACTATTAAAAGAATTATGATGGAGGACCCCATTGTTCCCTTACCCATCATTCCAGTGCAAACAAGTCCATCAATATTTAGCCAAGTAGTTATGAGAGGTATGCAGAATTTAATAAGTAATCACAATTCGGGACTAGCATAACCCAATTCGAGGAGCAGCCCCCCAACAGAATGCATAACAGCACCCCATATTAAATTATATGTCAACATCCCCCTCCACAATCAGAACATAGGTAAGGCAGCCCCCAAATTAGGGAATATGAGAATGTTAAACCAGGTGAGACAATCAATATTCCAATGATTGAGGTACAGAAAGATGGCAAATTTTCTTATAAACCAAATACTCCTATTACTGCCAAGGTTGAAGGACAAAATAAATAAATTTATTAACTGGGAAGAAGTTAATAAATCTGAAATTCATCCTACAGGGTTGTGAATAACTAAACATTCTGATGCTACGAGTAATGGAAGCAATCCCGATCAAGATAACTCAAGAAAAAGAATATTCCCCCATTGAACAAAATGTAAGAAGAACAACCCCAATCAGAGTAAATAAACAGCAGCCACCCATATACAATATGTATAACCACAGCCACCAGCTCTAAATTTCCAAGAAAAGAAAGGGGCCTACCTCCTGATTATAACCTGGAAGGACAACCAGCAGCCCCCAACCCTGCCATTCTCCAAATAAAAAGAACGGAACAAATAGCTACAGCCTTGGAAGGATAATCCAACCCAATTTCCCCACAAAACCAACATAAGAACATCTCAATTTATGCAATCAGGAAAGGTTTCCAATGAATGCAAACCTTGGAGCATAAAACCCACACAGCAACCAAAAGAAAACAAAATGAAGGGGATGAAGAAGAAGGGGGGAAGAGGAGGAAGAGTTTTCTTGCCTCAAACTTAGCCGGAGAACCTCTAGATCGCGACAAACTTGCCGATGCCCTAGCCCCGGCGACGAAGCCAAGCCCGGTCAGCGAAAACTAGCTCCGGCAACCCCACCACGGCACCACCGACGACCGTCACCTCCGACGAAAAACCCTAGTCTGCGACCTCCTTTTTCTCTCGACTGGAGCTCGTGAGAGATAGAAAAAAAAAGAGGAAATGAATATCGAAGGATGGCTTGCCTTGGGGAGAGGAGGTGAGGCTTCCAGCTGTGCCACTTAAACCCAGATCTGCTTATATATATATATATATATATATATATATCTATATATATGCCTATACACTGAAACCTACTGCACAAACATAAGTATGCATAAATATTTGAACTTATGAAACTCGACGGACGACGACGCTCCCAAAATCGTAACGGCCTTTCGCATCGACGCCCTAAATTAATACCTCGTTCTCAAATAATTATTATTAATTTCATATGTTTTATTAAAATAATTATAAGAAAAAAAATCCGGGGCGTTACAGGCTAGGCAGTGCCGGTTTTGTCAGAGCACTGATCATGCCTTGAAGGACTGTGCCGAGTATTTTCAGCAATTGGACGAGGATGACGAGCCGGACATCCGGATCGTCCCAACTCCTAACTCTGGCGGCACACCTTCAACATCCGGTTATGTGTCTTTGTCACCTTCACATCTTGAAGGGTATGGCATGGATACGGTCACCGGATGTGTGGCTGATCTGGGCACCGACATTGCTGAGCCCATTCTCCCAGTGCATCCACCACCTCTAGTGGATTCGATTCTTTGTGTGGAATCAGTGCTCGACTTTTATCCGAGCACTATTCCTCTCCCTGTTGTGCATACTACACTCGTCTCTGACGACATTGTTGATGATGTGTCGCAAGAGGAGGCGGTTGATCTTAGTATTGTGCCTACTCCTATGGAGGAGGACAACCTTCTAGGTGAAGAGGAGTTTTCCTCAGCACCGGTGGAGGAAGTCCAAATCCTAAGCTTGGCCACCGTTGATCCCGCCGAATCTTGTAGCATTGATGACAATGCAAACATTATTTTACTTCCCCAACCTAATGGGAGTGAGACCGGGACCACTCCCCCGATTTTTGATTATTTATGTCATTCTTCTCTTTTATTTCCTGACCCCCCTTCTTCATCTGAGCCTGTACAGGTTGAGTCTTCACAGGTACATCAGGAGGACTTGGAGCATGATGCTCAAGTCAATGATGAGAGCATCCTCTCATGTGAGGAGGTTGATCCTCCCTCCGTAGAGGAAGCTCCACTCGTTGCCTTCTCCTCCTGCGGACCTGCTGTGGGCGATACCTTGCTGGGCAAGGATAGTTTTGGTGAGATGAGTGAGGACCAGGCCTCCTCCTCTTCTTACTTTCTTTTCCCTCTACCTGTGAGGAGCAGGTATTATTATTTAGGTAGAGGGGTGACTGCCTTATCTCCGTATCGGTACCAGCTACCGAAACGGATAATGGAGCAGTTACCTGTGCATTTTCTTTTTCATAGGCCCATTAGCTAGAACCGTTTTAATTTAGAATAAGTCGTGCTGGGATGACAATAACCCCAGTAGTTATCTTTCTTTTATGCATTTTTATTTCATCTAATCATGTTTAGTTAGTAGTATTTCTTTTCAGTTTTCTATTTTCTTTTGTTTCTGCGGAGCTGACCCCTGCAGGTATCTTTTCTGGATGGCGGATGCTGCAGCTTCATTTTAGCTTACATGCCAATCTTCTGGTGTGCTCATTTCTGAGCACTGGGTACTCTCTTTCCCTAGCCTTTCCTGATTTTCATGTCATATATTCTGTGGATTGTTTAGTTTAAGTCTGGGGGAGAGTAGTTTTGTTTACCCGCTCACGTGCACTATTGCACTGCATACTAAAAGATTTCATTTAAATTGTTGTTCATTTTCATTGCACACCACCGCACCCACTTGAGCGCGTACTCGCCTGTATGCATGCTCTGTAGTGAATTTAATTCTTCTGCTTATGTGGGAAAGTCTAGGTGATGGCTTAGGACTATGTAGCAGAGTAAAATGTTGACTCCCGTAGTGCTCCTAGCCGAGTGCTCGGTTGCATAGGAATTTGTGTAGGTTAGATCTCTTTTTATACTATGGTTTTATATTTTTCTCTATTAGTGTAAATGTTGTTTACTCTACTCAAATGGTGAATCCGGTGTGAATCAAACGGTAGCGTAGGGATGTGTGTAAACGATCGCTAGACTCGTATTGCTTGAGTCGGGAGAAAGGAGAATCTTTCTCGGTGGCTAGAACTTGCCCCAAGCGATTCTTGAAGCATTGGCATAGGATAGTTCTAGTGTGGAATGACGTAGGCCATTATTTTGGCTTGGTTGAACTTTTTATTTCATGCCTATCGTCTACCCTTGCTAGCCCCTTTGTGCCTACCCTTTTCTTGATTCAGCTCCACATTTATCTCACCAAAGCCTAAAAGTCTAGCCTAGTCACACACCAAAATCTGAGCTTTAGTTGTAGTTTCATTTACATTTTGGGGGGTGTTGATTGTGGTGTCTATTATGTGAATCTGTGGATGTGCTCATTTGAAAATTTTGCTGAAAGGAAAAAAAAAAGACAAGAAAAAGAAAGATAGAAAGAAAAATGAAAAAAAGAGAAGAAAGAAAAATGAGTTTTATTGAAAAATCATGTAGAAAAATTATGTATTGGGAGTAGGCGGTGCACACACCTATGTTGCAAAAGTTCAAGTCTGGGGGTGTGGTGCACTTGCATTCGATTTTGGTGCGCGGGTAGTTATTTTTAAAGCTCATTTGGGTTATGTGTTTAAGCCATTTTGTTTATCATCGTTTACCTCACCGTAACCCAAGCCCCATCTCTAACCTAAAGTCCTACCGACTCACGCTATGAACCAATCTAGTGTCGTGGAGAGAATGTGACCGGGCAAGCCTATGGTCACCGACACCGATGGATTTCGGTGGAGTTTGTCCGGCATCCCAATCTTGAGCAATGCTCATCTCAGCGTTTAGTTTACTTTCTCCGTATGCATGACCGAACGATTCACCGTAGTTCACCATTTTGAGTAGTTGTAATATGCTTTTACTCTTTTAGAAATATATAGACTGTTTATATAATCAGAAATCTTCTCTACTATTCTTCTTATGCACGTGAGCATGCGACTTCGCATGGTACTCTGTATTGTAGTTTTAAGCCATCTACTTTTCTTTCCCCGTTCGCATGGAATTTGTTTGCTCGGGACGCGCAAACAGGTAAGTCTGGGGGTGTGATGAGTCCTCATCATATACACATATTTGGACTCATCCGGGCCATTTTTCCAATCATTCCACTGCACTTTAGCCCCATTTTAGCTCATAATTATCACTCTCTGCTAGGTGCACATCTTGGCCCGTTTCGGTGTTATTTTCTTGTTCATCTTTGTTACAAGTTTTCATGCTGTGTTAAGTGCCGCCTTCAGTGGCCAGACTGGTGTCGTATGCTGGAACAGGAGTTGTGCAGGTGTTCCCGGTACAATTCTGTACAGGAACACTGCGCACGATCACTGGCTCCTTCGCGCACGACCACTGGTCGTGCGCCTATGCTCGTGCGCACTTAACGCCCATTTCATGAGTTCTGTCTGGCTTATCACACGACCACTTACGACAGTGCGCACGACCACTGGTCGTGCGCCACTGATCGTGCGAACTTTGTATTTTATAATTTTCTTCCCTTGCAGGCTCCGTCCAGTCAGGCGCACGATCACAGGATTCTAGTGCGCACGACCACTGGTCGTGCGCCAATGACCGTGCGCACTGTTTACTCCAGCGCCTATAAAACGACCTGCTCGCGAATTAGGTCGGGATCCCGATTTTGTTCCGCCGTTTTCTCACTCCAGGGCTCCGATTTCGCCCCTCCACCGTCGCCCACCATATGGAGGTGCTCCGGGCTTGTTCTTCACGCCAATCTTGAGCCGGAGTTTCCTCTCGGCCTCCTCCTTCATCCGAGTGCTTCAAGAAAGGTTTAGCCGCCATCGCCATCAAGCAAGAGGAAGTTTGCAACCTCTACCAGATCGTGACACGAAGAAGACGGGCTCATTGGAGAGTAGTGACAGCTCTCTCTACCCCGGACGTAGTTGCGGACCGAG
This sequence comes from Dactylorhiza incarnata, assembly GCA_033032865.1. NCBI lineage: Eukaryota > Viridiplantae > Streptophyta > Magnoliopsida > Asparagales > Orchidaceae > Dactylorhiza > Dactylorhiza incarnata. The sequence continues at coordinate 18,842,782 of JAWHQI010000018.1, forward strand.
CTTGGACACGGATTGACAACCCGGTGATTCGAACCGAGAATCTACAACGAGCCTTCGGATTCGGTCGATTTCTTGCTTTGTTCTTTTCTTATTGATGCGTGTTTTGCTAGATCTAATCATGATGATGAAGTGGCACTTGAATTAGTTATATTTACATATATATTTCATGTCTATGTGATTGTGTAATTTATCTATTTGAGTTGCTTGAGGTGCACCGCCGTCCATTTCCATTCCGCCGCCGCGTTCGTGTGCCGCACTAGAAATTGCTAGTGGCGTGTTTGTCGAAGAGGTGCTTGCGACCCTCATTCTGTTAGCCTACTCGCCCATCCGCCTACCGAAGCGTGGCATCGCGGCCCGTATTCCATCCCGCCTAACGAACCAGCGCGCTCAAGGCCTGCATAGTTCGATCCGTTTTCCTACTCGTCCATCCGCCCTTGCGACGCAGTGCGCTCAAGGCCTGCCTAGTCTCCATCCCGCCAAGCGAAGCATTGCATAGCGGCATTGCATAGGAGTAGTTATAGTATTTTCTCTTTATTTTTCACAACCCAAATCAACCCCCGTGTTCGCAATTCATCCGACCCAAAGGACTTCGATCTCAAGTCCTTCCTCGAACGTTCACTCCACCTTACTGTGTTCCTTGAGAGATTCGATACTTGGGGATTTACTTCCTCATATTATTACTTGACAACGACCGGTTCACTGCCGTTCAGATCGCAGTCTCGCTACCGCCTATAGTGGTGTACAGGATTTGCGCATCAGCGTGCCCGGGCGAAAAATGGATGCCTAGGCGAAAAATCCGCGCTCGGGGCGATAAAAAACGTGTGACTGGGCAAAAAATGCGCGCTCACGCGAAAAACGCGCGCATGGGCGAAAAAGCGCCCCTGGGCGAAAAATGGGCGCCCGAGCAAAATACGCGCGCACGAGCGAAAAATGTGCACCCGTGCGAAAAATGCCCGCCCCTACGAAAAACGCTCGCCCGGGCGAAAAATTCGCGCCCGAGCGAAAAACGGCCGCCTGGGTGACAAACGGGCGTTTTTCGCCCGGGCGCATATTTTTCGCCCAGGGGCACGTTTTTCTCCCGGGCGCGCATTTTTCGCCCGGTCTCATTTTTTGTCACTCTGGCTGGCGTTTTTCGCCCGGGCGCGCGTTTTGTTTCCCGGGCGCGCGTTTTTTCGCCCGAGTTGGGTTTTTTTCGCTCGGTCTTGCATTTTGTTGCCCGACGTGCCTATTTCGCCCGGGCGCGCATATTATCGCCCGGGCACACATATTGTCGCCCGGGCTTGCGTATTTCGTCCCGGCGCACATTTTTCGCCCAGGCACGCGTTTTTCGCCCAGGAGAGACAAAACGCGCGTCCGGGAGAAAAACGCGCGCTTGGGCGAAAAACGTGCGCCCGGTCGAAAAACGCGCGACGGGGCGAAAAACGCGCGCCCGGTCAAAAAACATGCGCCCGGGAGAATAACGCGCGTCCGGATGAATAACGCTTGCCCGGGCAAAAAACGCGCGCCCGAGCGAAAAACACACGTTAGGGAGAAAAAACCGCGCCGAGGCAAAAAATGCACTCCTGGGCGAAAAAAGCGCGTCCGGGAGAAAAACGCACGCCCTGGTGACAATACGCGCGTCCGGGCGAAAAACAGGGGCGCGAGCAAAATACGCACGCCTTGGCGACAAAAAGCTCACTCGGGCGAAATACACGCGCCCATGCGAAAAATGGGATCCTGGGCGAAAAATGCGCACCCGGGTGAAAAACGCGCGCCCGGGCGAAAAAATGCGCCCTGACAAAAAAAGCACGCGGTCGGGCAAAAACTCGTGTCGACCGAAAAAACGCGCGCTAGGGAGAAAATATGTGCGCCACTGCTGGATCATCGGAAGATCGTGAGTCGCTGCTAGAAAGTGGAGGAGGAGCCCTAGCGAGTCAGAATGTCGAGGAGGAACGGGAAGCGCAGTTAAGGAGTCATTGCTCGCCCAATCCGATATGTCCAGCTAGATTTTGTGTCTATGCTAAAATAAATTTCATGATATTCAACTCAAATTCCAATTATTAAAGTTACGTAAAAGCCGAACGACGTAATTGGAATTCATCGTCGAATTCCAATTCCAAGTCCTCAATTCCGTGCAAACGAACAGGCCCTAAGAGAATTAGAAGTTTTATTTCTTGTATTTATTTTCCGAGGTGATTCAAAGATCGGGTGCTAGCTTTTAATCATCAAATTAATTCTTTTAGTCTTTCTAGTTTTTACTATTTGGAAACCAACTCCAAATTTCTAATTGATAAAATAATAGACATTTTCTGAAGTAAAATATTCAACCGCCCCGAGTCTAATACGACCTTGGTTTTATAACCTGTACTACTTTCGATACGGTACACTTTCCATTATCGTTTGCAGATATAGTTTTACGCATCAGGTTTTTGGTGCCGTTGCCGGAGAATTTTAGGTTGATATTTCGAAAAAAGAAATATCTATTAATTTAATCGTCCTCTTTCTTCTCCTCCTCTAATTTTTTTAAAAAAAAAAATCTTAAAATGCGTAATTTAAATTCTCGGAAAGGGAGATTTGGGCTTGAACTCCCATCGCATCTCCTAGTACCTTACAAACCCTTCACAGGGTAGCCCTCGGGAAGTTCGGGACTAACTTAACCAGCTTTTTGAAAAAAAAAATTTATTATATATTTATTTTTAACTATAATATTATAAAAAATTTATAATAATTTAAATATTTCCTTCTTTACCTTTTTATCCTTTTCGCCTCTAAATCTCTTTCTTTTTCTTTTATCTTAGTTTATGACCCGAGGAAACACTTCAATTAATCTTCAATTCTATTTTGATCCGGAAATCGAGTGCACCTTGCGACGACGTCTTCGATTTAGTGATCTACTAATAATTCGAGAAGAGTCAATCAAAGAGACTAACAAAGCTATAATTGAAGATCCCAACCATAATGAGGCCCCGCTATAGACCATATCATATTATGCGAGACCAAATTGGGAGGGGACACAATCTAGTATTATTCGCCCGGAGGTGGCGAACAATAATTTGGAAATTAAAATGAATATCATTCAGGCGGTACAACAAGCTGTCATTTCGATGGCTTATCGAATGAAGATCCTAATTTACATTTGTTAAATTTTTTGGAAATTTGCGATACATTTAAAATCAATGGCGTCACCGACGATGCCAATCGTTTGCGTTTATTTCCTTTTTCTTTGCGGACTAAGGCCAAGCAGTGGTTGGGATCTCTTCCTAGAGGTTCCATCACTATGTGGGCCGAAATGACGGAGAAATTTTTAACAAAATATTTTCCTCCGGCAAAGTCCACTAAATTACGTATGGACATTCTCTCTTTCCTGCAAATAGACTCAGAGTCTCTCTATGACACATGGAAGCGCTTCAAGGAATTATTGCGGAGATGTCCTCATCATGCCCTTCCTTTGTGGCAACAAGTTCAAACTTTCTACAACGGTTTGAATCTCCAAACAAGGCAAATGATTGATGCGACAGCAGGGGAAATCATAATTACAAAAACCCCCGAGGCCGCTGAAGAGCTTTTTGAGGAGATGACCATGAACGCATATCAGCGGAATGCGCCACAGACATGCCCTAACAAGCCGGCCGGACTCTATGAAGTCAAGGCAACCACTAATTTAGCGTTACAAGTAGAGATATTAACTAAGCAAGTGGCAGAGATGTCTGCTTCCTTCGCCACCAATTGGTCTAATAATAATAATAACGATAGTAATAATAATTTCATTCAAGACCACGTAGATTATATGGGGAACTCTCATCGTCCTCCCTATAACCCGAATAATAACATTCCATTTAATAATTTTAATAATCCGGGTTTAAGGAACCACCATAATTTTTCATGGAGCAAGCCCAATAATGCTCAGTGTCCACCACAAGTGAATCCTCCCAGATTCGCTCCCCCGCCACCACCCAAGCCCTCTTCACTTGAAGAGGTCTTCGCCAAATACGTTCCCTCCAACGAGTCCAACATTCGAAACATATCCAGATCTATTAAAAGCCAAGAAAATCAAATTGGACAGCTCGCCAAAATGATCTCCGAACGCCAGCAAGGATCTCTTCCGGGCAATACTGAGCCCAATCCACGGGAGAGCGTCAACGCAATTACCCTCCGTAGCGAAAAGGAGGTAACTTCCACAAATTTGGTCGAGCCCGAGGTAAACGTTTCATCTTCTCCTCCGCAAGTTGATTTTACTTTAGCTCCGCGCATATTTAAAAATCCTTCTCTTCTTTTTCCTTTGAGATTTAAAGATGCGCGCAACGAGAAGCAGTATAAACAATTCATTGATATTTTAAAACAAATCAAAATTAATATTCCTTTTTGCGTGGCGCTTTCTCAAATGCCTAAGTATGCAAAATTTTTAAAAGATTTGTTAACCAATAAAAAAAAGCTTGAAAATGTTTTATGCGCAGAAAGCTTGGGAGTTGTTTTAAACAAACTCCCGAAAAAATTAAATGATCCGGGACGATTCTCGATCCCGTGTCTTTTCAGAAATTATCTAACTTCGCATGCCTTAGCCAATTTAGGGGCTAGTATAAATTTGATGTTATTTTCTCTATTTAAAAAACATGGGTTGGGCACCCCAACTCCAACTAAAGTAAGCATCCAACTAGCAGACGGGTCAATAAAGTACCCGATGGGAGTTATAGAGGATGTATTAGTTAAAATCGATAAGTTTATCTTCCCGGTAGACCTTACCATTCTAGATAGTGAGGAAGACGACGAAGTACCCTTTATACTCGGTCGTCCCTTCCTTACCACCTCTAGGGATATAATAGACATAAGAAATGGGAAGCTTCTCCTACGAGTGGGGGATGAAGAAGCTACTTTTAGTATCGACTCCCCAATAAAAAACTCTTTTCCTAATAATGACTCATGTTATATTTTAGAAACAAAATTTGAAAGAGAGTCGTCCCCTTTTTCTAAGAAAATTTCTCCTTCTTTCGAAGATACGGAGTTAAAAACTCTTTTTTTTTAAATAACTCGGCCGCCGAATTTTGAACACGTAAATTTAAATAATCAACAAATTAAAATATCTTTTGAAGAGCCACCAAATTTAAAATCAAAACAACTTCCGGATCATATAAATTATAATTTTTTAGGGGAAAGTTCAAAATCATCTGTGATTATTTATGATTCGGAAATTTCTGAATTTATATATTTTTTAATAATCACCGCCATGCTATTGCATGAAAAAACACAAATATTCAGGGGATTAACCCCTCATTTTGATTAGTCAAGCTACACGACGGTAAACAAAGCGCTTTTGGGAGGCACCCCAACGTTATCATTTTTTTGGATTTTGTTATGTTTTTCTTTCGAACTTCTTTTTCAGGTTTTTAATCTGGCAACCCAATCTACCAACAAGGGAAGAATTCTTCTCCCCTTTTTTCATTTACTGCATTTTTATATATAATCTTGATAATACTTCATACTTAGTTTTAATCATTGGGGACAATGTTTAACTTTAAGTATGGGGGTGTAGTGTAGTTTTCTAGATTTTCGTCTCAATTTATAAAAAGAATTTTTATTTTATAAAATTCATAAAAATATAATTTCTCGGAAAGGGAGGTTTGGGCTTGAACTCCCATCACACCTCCTAGTACCCTGCGAACCCTTCACTGGGTAGCCCTCGGGAAGTCCAAGAACTAATAAAAAAATAAAAAAAAATAAAACTAATAATAATAAATACGCCTAGCCTTGTGTTTTATCTTTCTAGAAATCTAGTTTGAGGTTTGATCATAAGTAATCTTACATTTTTAATTTAGCTAACATTTTGTTTCATCAGAATTCGTTATGCTTAAAATTGAAGTAACTTAGTTTTAAGAAATATTTTATGTTTTTAATTCAATTAGAGAATTTATTTAGCACCACTTCTCTTTTTAATTTTAAATGGCTTTGATTTGTGGTAAATTGGCTAAACTTTTTTAGATTTTTGTTATATTCTCTACTAACTTTAAGATCTTAGGAAATTTCACTCCACTAAGAAACTTGCTCTAAAAATAGTTTAATTTATAAACTAGAAGTATTTCCTTACTCTCACCCTTTATTGGCAAATAAAAAAAAGTCTAGTAAAAGATCATGTCATGGGAATAAGAGGATAAAATTCATTATTCCCTAAACATATGCACCCAAAATCATTTAAAAGACTATATGTCATGATGTAAGAGGATAAAATTCATTACATCTAAACATATATATTTTGGGTTTTTGATTCAAGAGCATTGCTAAAAGATTATATGGCATGGAAAATGAAAGGATAAAATTCATCATTTTCCTAAACATATACAAATATGAATTTTGAGTGAGGTTTTCACCACCTCCAATCAAAGAACTATCCCTAGCCATTTCTATTGATTCTAGTCCTAAACAAAATTATTTAGAGAGCAATATTTTGGTAGGTGTCCTCTCCTTAAAGTTTCTTTTATGTTAGAGTGTCTATAATTTCAATCTATTCTTGTTTGAAAATTTCTATAATTTCGTTTTCTAAATCGTTATCTTGAGAAGTACTTAGCTAAACATTTTTCTCTTTTTAAATTTTTATCACCATAACTTATAACTTAATTCTTGAATTTCTAGAATTTGCTTTTAACATACTTTTGGTTTAATAAAATTTTGGTTAATTAGAAATAATATCGATTTCTTATAATTCTTTCCTCATTCTTTTGCTCTGGAATAACAAAAGCTCAAGTATGGGGGTGTTTGATGAGTAGTTTTTATACTCATCCTTTAGTATAGTTTTAATATATTTTTAATATGAAATTATATGAATTATATCATATAAATCTTTCCATTTTTGATTTCATGAACTAACTTAAGTTTTTTCTGTATTTTTTAGGTTTTTTGGGCACTTTGACCAAAATTGTCAAGAACACGCCCAAGGTTACGGGCGTGACCAAGGGGCGTGATAGCCTAGATGTGTTCCAAACCCGATTATGCCACCCCAGGTGCATTCCGTGAAAATTTGTCAAGTACACGCCCCAAGTCACGGGCGTGACCAAGGGTGTGACCCAATGTCACGGCCGCGACCCTCCACTAGCAGCAGAAGCGCAATGCCACATCAATTAAAATTACACGCCCTCCATCACGGGCGTGACCGAGGGCGTGTCATCTAGTCATGGGCGTGACTCGTCCTGCGCTCTTTCCTGTCGAAAGCTTCCCTCCAGCAGCCTATTTTGAAGAGTACACGCCCTAGGTCACGGGCATGACCTAGGGCGTGACGCGCATGTAATGCCTGCAATTACTCCAGAAGGCTCCCTCTCCGCTGCTGCTTCGATCATGCCCCTTACACGCCCTTGGTCACGGGCGTGACCAGGGGCGTGTAACACCAATTTTTTAGCTATTTAAAGGGAGCTTCTCTAGATGATCAGAGAAGAATTTTTGGAGTTCTAGTTTTAGTTTGTTCACTATTTTCTCATTTTCAAGTCCTTGACTTTTCTTTCTAGTGCAATTGTAAGTTTTAATTCATGCACTATTCTTTTCTAATTGTAACTTTTATTTCAATAGCTTGTAATCTCAATTTCATAGTTTGTAATTTTCATTTTCAAATCAATAAAATTAGTTTTCTTAACTTCTTATTCCCCTCTTATTTTATCATATTCTCCTTTATTCCTGCTAATTCCTTAATCTTGATGGGTAACTAAACTTCTATTAGTACTCGATCAAGATGATCTAAGGAATGATATTTACAATGAAATAATTAGATCTCCTTCTTCTCTTCTTTGAAATACTTAAGATTTATCCTTAATTTTATTGAAGTGGGATTATATTTTCGATATATAATTCTCATTCAGGTTTTCGTAATTTAGTAATCGAGAGACTCATAATTCGAATTGATCACCTAAGGATAAAGAGAGTTGATTGCAACCCTTGAGAAAGGATGACATAAATCTCCCGGATTGGAGTCAAATCCAATAGAGGGGTTCATTACAATAAAGCGAGTTTTAGGGGTTTTGATTCTAGAACGAAGATTCGATGGATCAACCTAAACTTAGTTGAGCGTATCCTCTAGAGAGGTACGTTTATAATTTGGGAATCTCCACGGTCAAGTAATTTCTTTAAGAGAATTAGAAGTTTTATTTCTTGTATTTATTTTCCGAGGTGATTCAAAGATCGGGTGCTATCTTTTAACCATCAAATTAATTCTTTTAGTCTTTCTAGTTTTTGCTATTTGCAAACCAACTCCAAATTTCTAATTTATAAAATAATAGAGATTGTATGAAGTAAAAGTATTCAACCGCCCCGAGTCTAATACGACCTTGGTTTTATAACCTATTCTACTTTTGATACGGTACACTTGCCGTTATCATTTGCAGATATTGTTTTATGCATCGGATTCGCATGCACCCCCCTCCCCCCCATGTTAAGGACGTATCGTTCATCACTGGTGATGGGTGCTATTGCTAAAAGATGATGCCCTTTGAGATGAAGAATGCAGGAGCAACCTACCAACAGATGATGGATATGGTCTTTCATGAGCAGAAGCGGAGGAATCTGTAAGTCTACGTGGATGACCTCATAATCAAGAGTCAGGATCTCGAGTCTCATCTCTGGGACGTGAAAGAGACCTTTGACACCTTGAGAAAATTTAAGATGAGACTCAACCCCCAGAAGTGTGTTTTCGGGGCCAGTAGGGGGAAGTTAATGGGTCATCTACTCACCCCCACTGGGGTGGAGCCTATCCATGACAAGGTGAGATCGATACTGGAGCTAGGGTCACCAAGGAGTGTGAAGGAGTCCAGCGCCTCACTGGGAAGTTGGACAGGCTAAGCAGGTTTCTCTTTAGGGCAGGGGAGAAATGCTCATCCTTCTTCAATGAGCTGTGAGAAAACTTGCAGTTCGAGTGGACCCCCGAGTGCGAGGGGGCGTTCCGAGGTCTAAAAGAGCAATTAACCCAAGCCCCACTGCTTCGAGGCAAGGTGAGGACCTATCCCTCTACCTAGGGGTAGGGTCCAAGGTGGTAAGTTCAGTTTTGGTCAGGGAGTAATGAAGGAAGCAACTCCCAATCTACTATGTCAGTAGGGTGCTGAGGAAGGCAAAGTTTAGGTATCCCATCCTAGAGAAGCTGTTTTTTGCCCTTATGGTGTCGGCCCAAAAGCTCCGACCTTACTTCTAGGCACATTCCATCATGGTGGTGACTGACCATCCCCATCACCACATCATGTAAGGGGTAGAGCACTCAGGGAGGTTGGCCAAATGGTCGATGGAGCTAAGCGAGTTCGACATCTCGTTTGTCCCTTAGATTTCTATAAAGGAACAAGCGGTGGCAGATTTCTTGGACGACTACGTAACTGAGGTGGAAGAGCTCGAACCACCGCACTTAGTGGCATGGAAGATGGTGGTTGATGGGGCGTCAGAGAAGCATTCTTTTGGGGGAGGAGTAATTCTAGTAAGCCCCCAAGGGACGAGGATCGAGCAGGCAATTAACATCCATTTCCCACTCGCCAACAACCAGTACAAGAATGAGGTCGTGATCGTAGGGCTCCGTCTAGACCGGGAGATAGGTGTGCAGGATGTGGAGGTCTCAACGGAATCCATGGTTGTGGCTTGCTAGGTCGAAGGGTATGATGAGTTGTTTTTATACTCATCCTTTAGTATAGTTCTAATATAGTTCTAATATGAATTTATAAAAACTATATGAATTATATCATATAAATCTTTCCATTTTTGATTTGATAAACTAACTTAACCTTTTTCTATATTTTCAGGCTTTCTGGGCACTTTGAGCAAAATCATCAAGTACATGCCCAAGGTTGTTGGATCTTACTGCGCCCTTAGAGGGGGGGGGGGGGGGGTGAATAAGGGAATACACTTCTTTTTATAATTTTTAAGATAATTACCAAGTTGTTTTTGATTAATAGGAAATAAGATGACAATTTAGTAATAACTATTTTGCAATAATGAAATATTACGCCAATTGAGAGAAATCAAATAAACACAAATATAATCATGATTGCATTATATAAAAAGGGTGTTTACAAAATTTGATTTCAATATCGCTACAAATCGGAGGCGTACAAAAGTGAATTTCTTTTCCTTTTCTATACCGACTTGTATCCCCACAAACCGGTTGGCTTTAGCCTATCCTTCCCCGGATAAAGCCTCAAGCCGCTCTAGCCAACCCAAACTCGGATATGGCCTCGAGCACCCCCTAGATCTAATCCTCTAGACCTAGTCGCCAACTCACGTGGCGAATTCCCCCTAAGTCGCGCAAGGACCTAGTCGCCAGAAACAAGGCGATTTCACTACAAGATACAAATAAAAAGTGAAGTAAATAACAAGCAAACTCCCTCTTGAGATTTCTGGAGATGAGGATGAAGGATCGCTGAAGCACAAGCGAGGTCGAAGCGATCATTCTTCGGATGCAGCGTGATGGCTTCCTTTTCCAGAATTTCTTCTTAGGCTTTGAGTGGGAGATGATGTTTCGACAGAGTAGCAGCACGAGAGTTTGGGCACAAGTAATGTCTCTGGAAGTTCTCACACAAAACGAGAGAGAATACATCGTTTTATAATTCTTCGAGCTAGCGCCTGCGGTAGCGGTCGTGTTGAGCGGTTGCGGAACCGTCGGCTGCGTGGCTCTGTGCACGACTTGAGATAGCGCCAGGGGGTATCGCTAGCGCTGGCGGTAGCGCTAAGGAATCGCTGAGATGAAACCGTAGGCAGCGTGGCGCTCTGCACAATCTTGAGATAGCGCCAGGCGGTAGCGCTAGCGCTGGCGGTAGCGATAGCGCCAGGAGTTAGCGGTAGCGCTGGCGTTAGTGCTGCTCCTTTCAAAAGATTGTTCCAAGCTACTTTATACCTGTGGAGTATTGCACCTATAGTTCCTGCACACTATAAACACACTATCAAATACAATATGGGATTTGTTATTCTCAAACAAAGGGATGTGACACACATGTCCAACAATCTCCCCCTTTTGATAATAACAAATCCTCTAACCAAGAAATTAACAATAGTGTTTATAGTATATGATAAGCAAGATAAAAGTGCAACTATAGTTAATGATATGCATGATAATGTGCATACTCCCCCTATATTAATGCTCCCCCTACATAAATGCAATTTATGTGTTACTCCCCCTAAATGATAGATTTCATGAATTAGTTTCCCCTTATTTTTCTCCAATATATATTTCTTCAATTAATCTCCCCCTTTTGGTATTATCAAAAGAAGGTGGGGTGAGGGTAGTAAGGAGGCATTTTAAAAAGATAAAGCATGATCGAGCTTTTGTAATATAGACAAAGATAAAGAATTTAAGTATAGTATTGAAGAGATTTCAAATAAATAGATAAGAGTTTTAGCATAGCGGAAGATTATAAGAAACATCTTTTTGTAAGCATGGAAATCATAATTATAAATATGAGTTTAAGTTTAAAAATGTAAAGATGTTGTAACCTTTTGGAAATCTCAAAGTTTTTCATAAAGATACCAAGCATGAAATGAACATATCACGAAGAGAATATACTACAATGTTATTTAATTTTAAGTTCAAAAGATACCAAAACATTGTAGAGATCATGCTAGGTTATCTAGTGCATTTCTTATATAAAGAGTAGTATAGATAAAGCATTAGAATCCAATACTCATGAGAAGAAGTGTTATGAAAGATAATGATGCGCACATAAGTGTATTTTGGGCAATGTTAACAATTTATTTAAATCACACAATACAAGACATATGTAGAGTAAAGTGCACAATAAAACACAAGTAAATTTACTTTCACACACTTTAATGCACACTATTTTATAAAAAGTGGTGTATTAATCAAGGGTCGCACAAGACACTTTACTATTCTATCCAAGGTGCTCAACCTCACAATGCTTATGAAGACTTATTAGGAGATTCAAGTAGTGCTTGGTGGAGTTATAGTTGTCTACATATATAATTTTTTGACATTTGTGAGACAACATTCTCCGAATACACTTGTTTTGCAAACCCAATTTTTTTTAAACTTAACCACTTTTCAAAATTTCATAAGTGCAATTCAAATGTAGTGTAGGCAATAAACTTATGCAAGTTTTAATTCATTGTACAAATACAATACACAAGCAAGCATTTTTAGATTTAAACACACAAGTTGATTACCAAAATAAGTGAGTGAAAGGTATCATTATCAATCATAATATATTTACTCATGCTTAGAGGCATGCTAAGCTTGGTTCTACACATATTTTTCTATATTTGATGCACTTAAATAGTATATCAAAGCATGATAATCAAAACAATGTTCATATTAATGTCAAGGAATAAATTTCAACATTGTAAAGAATTCTAAATAATTGAATTCATTCATGCTTGATATTAACAATAAAAATCATACAGTTTTTTTATTGTTTTGAAAATTTTTAGTGAAATAAAAACTGAAAAACACAAAAAGCATAATTCTGTAATTTTTGAATTTTGAATTTTTGTAGTTGATTTTTCATAATGCAAATAAAATAAAATAAACAGAAACACAAAAATAAATTTGTACACATAAACTAACATATTTTTGTTGATTTTTAGAAATTTTAAAACACAGAAAAATCACAAACCCACGCTAGCGCCGACGCTAATGCTAGCGCTGGAAACAGTACACAATTTTTTAAGAATTTTAAAAATCTGAGTTTTGATATTGATTAGGGGTCTTAAGAGTAGTCTTATGCAGAAATCATGTATTTATCAGAGATGTCTTGATTGCTCAAATTGCATAAAACATTAGCGTTTTACATGTTATTCAACCTAAGATGTCTAAGACTCCTAATTCCAACCTTAACATTTAAAACCTTGCATCGGGAAGAGGTTTAGTAAATATATCAGCAAGTTGAGAGTCCGTGCCAATGAAACTAATCCTTACATTTTCCTTTTTAATGTGATCCCTTATGAAATGATGACGCACATCGATATGTTTGGATCTAGAGTGGTGTACCGGATTATTTATGAGATCAATGACACTTTTGTTGTCACATTTTAATTTAATAAGTTTTAGATGAAAACTAAAGTCCTCTAAAGTTTGGCTCATCCATAGAGCTTGTGCACAACAACTCCCTAATGCAATGTATTCGACCTCCGTGGTGGAGAGTGCAACCGAATTTTGTTTCCTACTAGACCATGCAACTAATCAAGGTCCTAGAAAATGACAAGTACCACTAGTGCTTTTTCTATCAAGTGAACAACCGGCATAATCCGAATTGGAATAACCATGCAATGTAAATGAATCATTATGTGGGTACCATAATCCTAATCTAGATGACCCAATGAGATATCTAAAGATTCGTTTTACCGCTTTTAAATGAGATTCTTTTGGATTGGCTTGAAATCAAGCACATAAGCATACGACAAACATAATATCAGGTCTAGTTGCACTAAGATAAAGTAAGGATCCTATCATACCTCTATATAATGTTTGATCAATTGAAGTTCCTGATTCATCTTTTCCTAATTTAAGTGACGCACTCATTGGTGTAGAAGCATGTTTAAGGTTTTCAAATCCAAAATGTTTAAGCATATCATGGACATATTTTGTTTGACATACAAAAATACCATCAATTCTGTGAGATATTTGAAAACCAAGGAAATAAGAAAGTTCTCCTACTAGACTCATTTCAAATTCATTTTTCATCACTAAAATAACTTCATTACACATCTCTTCATTAGTAGATCCAAAAATTATATCATCAACATATATTTGTAAAATAATCATATCATAATTATTGTGCTTAATGAAGAGAGTATTATCCGCACTTCCCATAATATAACCGTGCTTCAATAAAAATGATGTAAGTCTTTCATACCATGCACGGGGGCGCTTGTTTTAAACCATAAAGCGTTTTTTCTAGTTTATAAACATAATTTGGAAATTTTTCATTAATAAAACCGGGGGGTTGTTCAACATAAACTTCTTCTTTTACAAATCCGTTTAGAAACGCACTTTTCACATCCATTTGAAATAGTTTTATTCTTTTAAAACTTGCAAATGCTAGAAAAATTCTTATAGACTCCAATCTAGCAACGGGTGCAAAAGATTCATCAAAATCTATCCCCTCGATTTGTGAATATCCTTGTGCTACTAAGTGTGCTTTATTTCTAGATATTCTAGACTCACCATCTAATTTATTTTTGAAAATCCATTTTACGCCTACAACCGGGTGATTAGACGGTCTTTCTACTAATTTCCAAACATTATGTCACTCAAAATTTTCTAACTCTTCATTCATAGCCAAAAACCAAAATTCATCGTTTAAAGCAGTAGAAATGTTTTTTGGTTCTATTTCGGAAACAAAGCAAACATTTGAATAAGAAAGTAATTGAAACAAGAAAGAATCTTCTTCCGAGCAACTTGATTAGATGCACAAGAAATAGTGAATGAAATCTCTCTTCTATAGTGAGAAGGAGATTGCAGGCCTTTTTCTCTTTCAATGAGAGCAATCAGAGATTGCAGCAGTATGACTTCAGAAGGAGAAGAAGAAGGCTTGTTGTTGACTTCAGCACACTATCACTTCTCTCAATTTTTCTCTGTTTTCTCTTGGGAGCTTTTCCTCTATTTCAAATGGATGGAGTGGATCACTTGTCATTTTTCTCTACCGACTTCCCTCTTATTTATAGCTCTGTTTATTCAAAGACTACTATAGGAGCATAATCAATTAACAGTTAGAGAAATGGTAAGAGAGAAAAGATTCCATAATCAATATTTCTGCAGAAGGAAAGCGATTATTCTGATTTCAAATAATATCCATAATAAACTTAATCAATTTAGCCAAGAATCATTTAGAAAGAAAGACTGATTCAAAACAGTTAGAAAAGAATAATATCATTCCATAAAATTCAGATCTACAGATAGAAGGAAAGAAATCTGGCGTGTTTTGAATTTGACATAGAAACCGACGGAAGCATCGATTTCAGACTGGCTGGACGTCGAGAGGAGAATATGGAAGGTGCGTCGACTAAGATACGTCGACTTCACTAGATACGTCGACTAGAAGTCAGAGTTACGTCGACATAGGTTACGTCGAATTCTGTTTAGAGTTACTTCGACTCATTCTGAGAGGAATGTCGACTATACTTCGACGTTGCGTCGAATACTATTCGACACATATTTACTTAGACTAATTTTTCATTCTTAGAATTTATATTCTACTCATTTTTAGGGGTTAAAATAAATCATTTCCCCAACAGCTCGTCTTTCGGCTCATTATTTAATTGTGAAGGATAAGCAAGAGGCGAGAAGAAATGTCGGCACAATCGGAAGACTCGGTGATTTATATATTGAAGGAGAGGGTGTAGGGGTCGGTGTCGAAACATGTACCGTAGGCTCGACCCATTTTGGTGAGGTTACCTCCTTGCCACTGCGAAGATTTATGGCGTTGGTAGTTTCGCGGGGGTTCGACTCCGTGTTCCATGGTAGAGCTCCATATGGCCGCTCGGAGACCATCTTTGCCAGATGTCCCACCTGATTTTCCAAGTTCTTAATTGATCCGGTAATATTCCGGATATTTGACTCGGTGGACGCAACGTATTTAGCAAAAATATCTTCGAGCGGTGAAGGTTTTGGAGGTGGAGGCTGAAATCCGTTTGGAAATCCTTGTGAAAATCCTTGCGGGTTCACATTTGGGGGCCTCTGAGCATTATTAGGATTGCTCCAGGAAATATTTGGGTGGTTCCTCCAACCTGGATTATAATTATTACTATACAGATTGTTATTAGGGTTAAAGGGGGGCCTAACTAGGTTGCCTAGGTAATCTACAGTTTCTTCAACAAAAATATTACTATTATTATTAGGAGCCCATGCGGGGGTGGAGGAGGAAGCAGTCATCTCTGCCACTTGCTTACTTAACCTTTCGACTTGAGAGGCTAAGTGAGAAGTGGCATCCACTTCATATATCCCAGTTGGTTTAGTAGGGCGTGATCTAGGCGCATTCCATTGATTGACGTTCATGGCCATTTCCTCGAACAGAGCTTGGGAGGCCTTCGGGGTTTTGTTGTTTAACATTCCCCCGATGGCCGCATCGATCATCTGTAGCGTGGAAAAATTTAGGCCATTATAAAATTTTTGGACCTGTTGCCAGAACGGCAGCGCATGATAAGGACATCTATGCAAGAACTCTTTAAAATGCTCCCAAGTCTCATAGAGAGACTCAGAATCATATTGAATGAAAGAGGCGATATCCGTACATAACTTAGCGGTTTTTGACGGGGGAAATATTTAGTTAAAAAGTGTTCCATCAATTGGGCCCACGTGGTTATGGATCCTCTGGGAAGAGAAGTTAACCACGCTTTTCCCTTCGTTCGCAGCGAAAATGGAAATAAACGTAAACGAATGGCATCGTCAATAACGCCATTAATTTTGAAAGTATCGCAGATTTCCAAAAAATTCGAAAGATGTAAGTTTGGATCCTCATCTGGCAAACCGTCAAATTGGACTGACTGTTGTACCATTTGAATGATGCTAGATTTTATTTCAAAATTATTATTAGCCACTGTTGGGCGCGTTATGATCGATCCGGTATCTTCCAGATTTGGCCTAGCATAATATGCCATGGTCCGTGGCGGGGCCACATCTGGAATTTGATCGGCCATAGGTTCAGTGTAAGTATCTCTGACTGACTCTTCGGGAAATTCAAGTAAGTTTTGATCACGAAGTCGGAGGCGCTCGTGAAGAGTGCGCTCGATTTCGGGGTCAAAAGGAATAATCGAATCGTCCGAGGAGTTTCCTCGGGTCATATACTAATAATAAAAATGATATATATATTTTTTGCTTTTTGTAATAATTTTTTTTTATATGTATATTTTTTTTGTAGATATATTTTTTTTGTATATATTTTTAATATATATGATAAAAGTAATAGTAATTCCAAGTTTCAAATAACAACACTAAGATTCCCTGGCAACGATGCCAAAAACCTGATGATTGGTTGGGATTGTTTCCTTCTTAATTTATTTGGTTTGCGCAACCTTTATATGATGAGATTAGAGTTAGGTGGGTGTTTTCAAAGAGTTTCGCAAGTACTCCTACTTTGAGAAACTAACAGTTATCCTATCGAAAGATAGAAGTAACTGTCTTTTTCTTCTTTTAAAATATTGATGATTACACCCTGACTACAACGCCGAATTCTATTGATTTTTAAAATAGAAAAGGAGAGTTTTGCACTAATTTGGTTTGAACAGTTTTTGTTTAAATTTTAATCCGAACTAATCATATAATAAAGGCAAGTATACATTATCATGAGTAATATAAGATATTTTGTTTTAGAAAATATCGAGGTCGTATATTTCCGCGGATCGTGTTGATTAAGCTACTTTGAGGAACAAACTATTATTTTATTGGAATAAATTTTTAGTGTGGGTTTTTAAAAGCGAATGATAATAGGCGTATAACTAGAGTTCTAAACGATGATAAAAATAACGCCCGATGTCGAATTATCTTGAGACGAAAATAGTCTTTTTTTGAAGTAAAAGAGATGACTTTTTAAAACATTAAAACGGCTTGGCCGTGGAGGTTCCATAATTATGAATGCTCCTCTCTCGAGGGTATGCCCACCTGAGATTATGAATATTCGACCATCGAATCTCCTTAATACTCGCTTTATGTTGTGAATCCCACTATTGGGTTTTTACTTCCAATTCGGGAGACTTACCTCATCCTCTCTCGAGGGTAGAGCGCACTTCTCTTTACCCGTGAGTGATCAGTCCGTACGCACAAGCCTCTCGGCTAACTAGTGTACAGAGACGGAAATGAAAACCACACATCAATTATGTGGCTCCACTCAACGTTATTCTCGGGTAAACCTTAAGCGTTAATTATTTTAGAAAGAGATGTTTTATTTTTAGAAAAACTATCTTGTGTCCCAATGCTCTTCAACATCGTGCACTATAGGAAATTAGCCACTCATCGGAATGGAGACGACATTAATAATTAGAAAATACATGTTTAATTATTTAAGCGGATATAAGCGGATAAAAGGGAAATAAAAAGACTTATTTAAAACAGTAATAGTATTCGTCCCAACCGTCTTACACAAGCGCTAAAAAGTTCTTAGCCTCTTATCCAGGACGGGGGTGGTATAGAAATGAAAAGACTTATAAAGGTGCAAAAATAATATCCGTCCCAACCGTCTTAAATAAGTGCTACTCTTATTCAAGATGGGGGTGGTATATAGCAGTTATATAAAGACTGAAATAAAGCTAAGTTGCAAAAAAGAAAAACACTATCTCATATACGCGCGCACTCTACTTGTAATAAAAAGACTAAATCGAAAGAAAGCATTTAAACGAAAGCGATAAATAAAGCGTTAAAGAAAGCGATAAACTATTTTTATGAAAGCAATAAACCTAAATTATGAAAGCAATAAACTAAGTTATGAAAGCTATAAAACTATTCTTATACAAACACACACTAACATGAATGAAAAAGGAAGATGATCCAAATGAGAAAACAATATTTTATTTCTAAAAGGCGAAAATTACAAACGAACATAAACTTAATTGCATAAAGAAAACTCACAATCACTCAAAAGAACTCAAAATAACATTACAACACACAAAATTTGGATGGGAAATGCTTCAGCCGAGCCCCTCTATTTATAGGAAAAATTTCATTTTTACACGCCCTAGGTCACGGGCGTGTCTTGTGTGTCACGGCCGTGACTTAGGGCGTGACCTTTGCACGTGCTTTAGGGGTCACATCCAACGTCTTCTGGAAGGTTTGGCCGTCAAACATAGCTACACACGGGCGTGACCTGCAATGTCACGGCCGTGACAGTGGGCGGTAGTTTATCAGCAGCATGGGCGTGACTTTGGGGCTGGCGGTGGATTCGTCGAACACTTGGATAGAGAGTTCATCGAACGCAGCTCAGGTTTCATCGAACGCAGCTCAGTTTCGTCAAACGCAGGGCAGAGCGCTTTTGTCGAACGCAGGGCAGAGTGCTTTCGTCGAACGCTGGGTGCCGTTCATCGAACGCTGGACGCTGAGAGGGATTCGTCGAATGTAGGGCGCCGTTCGTCGAACGCTGAGACGGGGAGAGTTCGTCGAACGCAGCTTGAATTCGTCGAACGCAGGGCAGAGAGCGTTCGTCGAGCGCAGCTCAGGTTTTGTCGAACGCAGCTCGGTTTCGTCAAACGCATATTGAGAAGTTTGGCGTTTTAAAATTACACGCCCTTGGGTCACGGGCGTGACTTGTTGTCACGGGCGTGACTCAGGGGCGTGACTTGACAAAAATTGCCAAAATCTGCAAAAAACAAAAATAAAACTAAGTTAGTCAGGAAATAATGAAAAGAAGCAATTTATTTATTAATTTACATAGAAAATTCACAATATTAATTAAAACTATACTAATAATTATACTAAAAAATACATATATTTTACTACTTATCATACGGCCTCAAGCCGCTCTAGCCAACCCTTCCCCTGATATGGCCTCAAGCACCCCATAGACCTACACCCGAGACCTAGTCGCCAACCCGAGGTGAATTTCTGCCCTAAGTCCTACCCAGACTTAGTCGCCAACACGAGGCAAATTTACTACACGATTTAAAAGAGATGGATAAATGAAATAACAATAATATAAAAACTCCCTATATGGATCTCTTGGAGAAGTGGACGAAGGCCCGCAGAGTATGATCGTAGTCGATGCGGTCTTTCGTCATGATGATGAGGCATGTTGAAATCTTCTCCACGGATCTCCTTAAGCCTTTATGGATTTGTGGGAGTATCTCTCTGAACCTTCCTCTCTATGCTGCGGGACGAAGCTCTGGAATTTGGGAGTTGGAGAGGATGATGAAGACGGATCCAAGGGGTCCATTTTATAGCCTTAGCACTAGCGCCCGCACTAGCGCTACCGCCGACGCTATGCCATTTTAGGACATATTTTGCATGGCAGAATCTTCAATCCGAGGAAACATTTCTCCCTTGCCTTCTGTGCTCCGCGCTACCGCCTGCACTATCGGATACCGCCAGGTGCTAGCACCTTCTATATGTGCTCCCGGAATTACGCTATTCATCGCTAGCGCTGGGCGTTAGGTACTACCGCCGACGCTAGTGGGAGTTTTGTATTTGATGGCTCAAATTTTGGGGCAACCTTCTTATGTAATCCTTGAGTCATATGGACTTTGTTTTGCTATACACTTAAACACACAAGATCAAATACAAATATGTTTTGTTATTCTCAAACTTAGGAGATGCGGAAGACCTTGTTCCAACAAACTCCCCCTTTTGATAATAACAAAACCATTAATGATAAATTAGAGCATTAATATATATAGGCATGATGAACCTTACTTGTGTGTGTGTGAAAGTGATGACTTAGAATAATTATCGATTTTAGCATTTAGAATTGCTCCCCCTAAATATATGCTCCCCCTAAGTGAATGCTCACCTAATATGTAAGCTATCATTTTAATTAATCATGTTAGTTTTCTTTTTTGATAGCGGATTATATTTATCATATTAGTTCTCCCCCTTTTGTTATTAGCAAAAGTTGGTAAAGAAGCATAACACAGAAAAGTTTTGATTTAGAAGATAAAGGCATGATCGAGCTTTTTAGAGAGAATGAAATGATAAGGAGTTTTTAGAATAATATTTATAGAGATAGATCAGAGTTTTTAGCTTAAAGATGAACAATATAATATTTGCCAAGTAATCATATTATAATGTTAGTTTTCTCCTTTATATAAGAGTTTTAAGCATAAAAGGTAATGATTTCCAAATAACCAATCTACCCAGACAATATATCTACACCCTAGCCCCGTACTAAGTGACGGATGGGCATGAGGAGCTGCAAACATGTCGTAGGTTGGGGTGTTAGTCCCATATGCAAACACTAGACAAAACTCAACCTAGCACTCTTTCCCCCCAGTGCCTCGCAAGGCCCCACTGGAACCCTCCCTGGTTAAGGACAAGACATGACTAGAGATAAAGGTTATCTAATGTCTACAACCCTACGCCCCTGCTATGGTGAGATATGTAATCATGAATAATAGTTATTGGAAACATTAATCATTTAATTCTAATGATACGTTCATAGCCAATGGGTTTATATTTTTATTTGAAATTTTTTAAAGAAAAAAAAATCATGGAGCTAATTTGAAATCCATTAATAAATCAGAGTTTAAGTATTACAATATTTTCATAGAAATAAATCAGAGATTTAGCATAAAAAATATTCTTGTTTAAAGTAACCAATATAAAGCTTACCAAGCAAGTATACCACTTGTTGAAAGAAAGGAATGTTAAGATTCAAGTGAGGATGCACACAAAATAAAAGACTTTAAATAAGCATGAAAGTGCAAGGTAAAACAATTATATGGTTATGATGCGGAAGACTTATCAAAATATAAGAAACATCTTATTGTAAGCAATGATGATCCATAAAAGGATATATGAGTTAAATTTCATAAAGAAGATGTTTTTGTAAATCATTGTTCAATTAAAATCTTTAAGTTAAACAATAAAGTAACCAAGCATGAAATAATGTTATCAAAAAAAGATTACTACAATGTTATTTTAATTCACAATTTCTAAACATACAAAACATTATAGAGAGCATGCTAGGTTATCTAGTGCATTTCATAAATAAAGAGTAGTATAGAATTAACATTAGGATCCAATACTCATGAGAAGAAGTGTTATGGAAGATAATGATGTGCACAGAAGTGTATTTTGAATAGAGTAAACAAATGTTTTAATAAAAAATACAAGAAATATGTCAAGTAAAGAGCACAATAAAACACAAATAATTTTACTTCCACATACTTCAATGCACAAACAAAAAATGTACAACTACCAAGGTGCTTTGCACACACAATGCTCATTAAGACTTATCAGGGTACAAAGTAGTGCTTGGGGGATCACATATTTTATTTTAATGTTGAGACTAGTGATCTGGTGTACTTAAGAGTAAGTGGTTTTTATTTTGAAAGAAAGATTTGATTTGCACAAGATACTTTACTATTCTTTCCAAGGTGCTCAACCTCACAACGCTTATTAAGACTTATCAGGAGGTTCAAGTAGTGCTTGGTGGAGTTATCTTTGTCACTTTATTTTATGATTTTTGTTTTGTACAAAGTTCTCCGAATACACTTGTTTTGCAAACCAATATAATTTATGAAAAACATAACCACTTTTCTTAACTTTTAAAAGTGCAAATAAAGGAGTGTAGGTAATTTACTTGTGCAATTTTAATTCATTGTACTAATACATAACATACACAAGCATTCTTAGATTAAACACATATGTAGACAATGCCAAAATAAGTGAGTGAAGAAAGATCATTATCAAACATAAAACATTTACTCATACTTAAAGGCATGCTAAGCTTAGTTCTACACAACTTTTAAAAGATAATTGATGCACATATTAATAGATATATCCAAGCATGATGAAAACAATGTTCAAAGTAGTTTGAAAAGATAAATTGCAATATTATAGAAGCTCAAAATAATAGATTAAATCATGCTTGATTTTCACAGGAAAATCCATACAGTTTTTTCTTGATAGTTTTAATGTTTTATATTTTTGTATTTGATTTTTGCATAATAAAAAAAACTTTAAACAAAAAAGGCAAAACATTTTTTCTTATAATTTGTCTTTTGTATTTTTGTATTTGATTTTTCAAAAAAGAAATATAATCAGAAGTGCAAAAATAAATAGTAAATATAGATTAATATATTTTTAGGATTTTTTCAAAATTTTAAAAATACAGAAAAACGAATAAGTGCGCTAGCGCCGGCGTTAGTGCTAGCGCCGCCATTAGCGCTAGCGCGGGAAACAGTACACGATTTTTTATGAATTTGAAACTTTTAATTGTTGATCTTGATTAAGTGTCCTAATAGTAGTTTCATGCTGAAATTTCAGAATTTTAGGAGATGTTTTAGATGGTTAAAAATTACAAAATTGCGTTTGTGAATGTGTTTTAACTCGAAAGATCTAGGACGCCTAACTTAAGTCGTAATAATTGAAATCTTGCATCGGGAAGAGGTTTAGTAAATATGTCAGCGAGTTGAGAGTCTGTGCCAATGAAACTTACTTTTACATGCTCTTTCTTAATGTGATCCCTAATGAAATGATGATGAACATCGATGTGTTTGGATCTAGAGTGGTGTACGAGATTATATGTGAGGTCTATTGCACTTTTGTTGTCACATTTAAGATCAATGTTTTTGAGATGAAATCCAAAATCCTCTAGAGTTTGGCTCATCCATAATGCTTGTGCACAACAACTACCAAGTGTGATATATTCGGGCTCCGTGGTGGAGAGTGCAACCGAAGATTGTTTCCTACTAGAACAGGCAACTAATGAGGGTCCTAAAAAGTGATAAGTACCGCTAGTGCTTTTTCGATCTAGTGAACAACCGACGTAGTCTGAATCGGAAAGCCGTGGAGTGTGAATGAATCATTGTGTGGGTACCATAATCCTAATTTAGATGACCCTAATAGATAACAAAAAACACATTTTACCGCTTTTAAATGAGATTCTTTTGGATTGGCTTGAAAGAGAGCACATAAACATACGACAAACATTATATCTGGTCTATATGCACTTAAGTAAAGAAGAGATCCTATCATTCCTCTATATAACATTTGATCAATGGAAATTCCAGATTCATCTTTTCCTAGTTTTAACGAAGCACTCATAGGAGTAGAGGCTTATTTAAGATTTTCAAATCCAAATCGTTTAAGCATATCATGAACATATTTTGTTTGGCAAATAAAGATACCATCAGTTCGTTGTGAGATTTGAAAACTAAGAAAATATGATAGTTCTCCTACAAGACTCATTTCAAATTCATTTTTCATTACTAAGACTACTTCATTACACAACTCTTCATTAGTGGCTCCAAAAATGATATCATCAACATATATTTGTAAAATAATTAGATCGTTATTATTATGCTTAATGAAGAGTGTGTTGTCGGCACTTCCCATAACATAATCGTGCTTTAACAAAAATGATGTAAGTCTATCATACCATGCACGGGGCGCTTGTTTTAAACCATAAAGCACTTTTTCTAATTTGTAAACATAATTAGGAAATTTTTCATTTATAAAACTGGGGGGTTGTTCTACATAAACTTCTTCATTTATAAACCCATTTAAAAAGGCACTTTTAACATCCATTTGAAATAATTTTATTCTTTTAAAACTCGCAAATGCCAAAAATATTCGTATAGATTCTAAGCGAGCAACGGGTGCAAAAGTTTCTTCAAAATCCACCCCCTCGATTTGCGAATAACCTTGAGCAACTAAGCGTGCTTTATTTCTTATAATCCTAGATTCACCATCTAATTTATTTTTAAAGATCCATTTTACGCCGATAATTGGATGATTAGATGGTCTATCTACTAGATTCCAAACTTTATTTCTTTCAAATTGACCTAACTCTTCATTCATAGCCAAAAACCAAAATTCATCATTTAAAGCGGTGGAAACGTTTTTAGGTTCGATTTTGCAAACAAAGCAAATATTTGAAAATGTTTCATGAAGAGAAGATTGAGTTCTTACCCCAGTAGAAGGTTCCCCAATGACTAGCTCTTTTGGATGATTTTTTGAGAAGTTCAAAACGCTTGGAGGTACATATTCATCTTCCTTGGACTTCTCCTCCTCTTCTTTGGAAGGTTCCTCTTCGTCGTACTCCAAAGATGGCAAAGGTTCATCATTTGTACCTGTAGGAAGCTTTTCTGCACACGGAATAAATTCATCAAATTTAACATTAATAGACTCTTCAACCTTACTCAATCTTTTGTTAAATATTCTATAGGCTTTACTGGTTGAAGAATATCCAAGAAATATTCCTTCATCACATTTTTCAACAAATTTTCCTAAAGAATCTTTTGTACTAAGAATAAAACATTTACATCCAAATACTTTAAAATATGATACGTTAGGTTTCTTTTGATAATATAGTTCATACGGTGTGAGATTTAGTGATGGGCGAAGCATGACTCTATTCATTACATAGCATGATGTGCTTACGACTTCGGCCCAAAATGACTTAGGTAATTTATATTCAGATAACATGGTGCGTGCTAGTTCTTGGATTGTCTTATTTTTCCTTTCTACAACACCGTTTTGTTGAGGTGTGCGTGGAGCGGAGAACTCATGCTTAATACCTAACATTTCACAAAAAGATTTAAAATTTTCATTTTCAAATTCACCTCCATGATCTGAGCGAATGCATTTTATTTTTAAATCTAGTTCATTTTGAATACAAGTACAAAATTTTGAGAATTCACAAAACGCATTAGATTTGGAAGAGGGAAATGAAGTCCAACAATATCTTGAGAAATCGTCTATTAGAACAAAAGTGTATATTCTACCACCAAGACTTGCGGTGTTAAAGGGACCAAAGAGATCCATATGAATTAATTGCAATGGTTTTGAAGTAGAAATTTTGTTTTTGCTTTTAAAAGATGATTTTGTAAATTTTCCTTTTTGGCATGGAGAACATTGTGAAGATAAATTTCCATTCAACTTAGGCAATCCTCTAATCAATTCCCTTTTTGAAAGTTTTAAAATGAGCTTTGTAATAGGGTGACCTAAACGTCTATGCCATAGTTCTAATTCATCATTTTTGGTTATAAAACATTTTATAGATGATTTGGAAAGACCATGAAACGAAACTATGTAAACATTGTGAATTCTAGGTGCAGTTAGTAACACATCTTTTGTTTTAGGATTAACTATTTTGCAAAGATTAGTGGATGATTCAAATAATACGTCTAATCCTTTATCACACAGTTGACTTATAGATATTAAGTTATGTTTTAATCCTTTTACATAAAGAACATTTGAGATAAGAAAGGATTCGGTACCCACTGTACCTACTCCCATGAACCTTCCTTTACCGTTATCACCAAACGATACGATCCCTCCTTTCTTCTTTTCTAGGCTCAGGAATATTGCTTTGTTGCCCGTCATGTGCTTGGAGCAGCCTGAGTCCAAGTACCACACGTTCTCCATTTCCTTATCCTTCCTGCAAATCTAGAGAGAAGATGAGAGTAAGGATCCAGATACCCAAGAGGTACCACCCATAGAGTAAGTGGATTTCTTAGGTATCTAGATTTGTTTTAACGATCGTTGTTTTATATTCCTACAAGAGCTAGACGTGTGTCCAAACATTAGACAATTTACACACGAAATAAAGGGGGTTGAGACCCTTTTCTGAGTTTCTACATTGCTCTTGCTGGGTAATGTTTGAACTTTAGAAAAAATAGGAGATTTCTTAACTGTTGAGCTACCGCCGGCGTTAGTGGCTAGCGCCGGGCGGTAGGGCTCACTTTGATATCCGACCCCAAATTTTCCAGAACCATAACATTGGTTTCCCAAAATCATATCCAGGGATTTTTGACCCATCCCGAATTTTTTTATGGCTATATTGAGGTCATGATTTTGTTTTTTAAGAAATATATTTTCTTGTACAATCATAACACATTTATTTTCAAATCCCTTTTTGTTATTTTCAATTTGTAAAAGAGAGATTTTTAGTTTTCTCTCTAAGTCCACCTTTTCATTTGCAATAGTTTTGTCTTGTGAGAGGGCCTTAGAAAGAGAAACTTCAATTTCTTTTGTCTTAAATAAAGATTTCTCACATTCTTGACATGAAACCTTTCTCGTTTCAAGGGAAATCAAATTTTTTGTGAGCTTATGATTTTCTTTGATAATAGATTCATTTTCACGATTTAATATAATATTATCTTTTATACTTTGATCATAGGATTTGCAAGTTAGAACAAATTCATCATAGAGTTCTTCGAAAGTAGGAGGAGTTACCTCAGTGTTGCTAAGAACATTGGTGTCGTCATCGTTGCTTTTTGGCATTAAGCATAAGTTTGCTTCCTCCTCGCTACTTGACTCAGATTCGTTTGACTCTTCAGAGGAAGAATCATCCCAAGCTGCGGCTTTCAGTACTTTCTTTTTCTCTTTTGCTTTGTATTGTTCTTTTTGCTCCTTTTGATACTTTGAGCACTGGCTCCGAATGTGCCCGGTTTTTCTGTAGTGGTAGCACTCCGGTGGTGGTTTTTCTTCTTCATCTTCGCTTCCTTTTTCTTTCCTTGATGAAGAGGAAGATCCCTTTCGTCGAGCATCCTTTTGGAAGTATTTTCAGAATGTGTTCCTTCTTTCTGGATTCCTGATGAACTTCCTGAAGTTCTTCACCAGGAGACCCTCTTCATCTTCATCATCATCTTCGATGCTCTCCTTATTTGATTTTATTGCTAGCGCCTTTTTCTTTGGCTCCTTGTTGTATTCATCGTGTTGAATCTGGAGTTCTACCTCATGGGTTTTGAGATTCCCAATAAGGTTCTCGATCTGGAGCATTCTTAAGTTGTGCGACTTCGAGATGGCTGTCACCTTTGGATTGAACCTTGGAGGTAAGGAGCGAAGAATTTTCCTCACCAAGTCCCCGTCTGAGTATATCTTTCCAAGTGCCTTTGAAGCATTGACGATCTTGGTGAAGCGAGTGTACATCGAGTTGATGTCCTCTTCGGTATCCATCCTGAATTTTTCATATTCAGATTCCAGTTGGAATAGCTTTGCATCTTTCACCTGTGATGTACCTTCATGAGTAACTTCCAATTGATTCCAAATATCATAAGCAATTATGCATGCACAAATTCTATTAAACTCAGTCCTATTTAAGGCGCAATATAAAGCGTTCATTGCTTTAACATTATTTTTACACCTTAGTTTATCGTTATCATCCCATTTATCTTTAGGTTTTAGTAATGTCGCCTCTCCCACTACACTTGTAGGAGGAGAGTACCGAACTTCTACCATGTTCCATACTTCTACATAAATGGTCATAAGAAAACACATCATTCGATTTTTCCAGTAGTTAAAATCTGACCCAGTAAAGAGAGGTGGTCGGCTAACCCCTTGACCCTCCGGAAAAGCGAGATCATGAGATGCCATTATTCCCGGTTGTTAAGTCGATTGGAATAAAACCGCTCTGATACCACTCTTGTTGGATCGGTAGGCGCCCTTAGAGGGGGGTGAATAAGGGTTTTAAAAACTTATATTATATTTTGAAATACTTGCTTATGATAAGAAATCAAAATAGTGATTTTGTTTTAAAGATCTAAATTGTTTTATAATAAAGGAGAGGATAATAAACAATTTAGAGAAATGAAGAACAAATCAATTTTATTACACAAAGAGAGACATGATTATATTAATAAAATTGATTACAAAATTTTGATTTCAATGACGCTAGAAATCAAAGCAAAATATGAAAGACTCTTTTTGTTTTCTATACCGACTCGTATCTCCACGAACCGGTTGGCTTTAGCCGATCCTTCCCCGGATACGGCCTCAAGCCGCTCTAGCCAACCCTTCCCCGGATATGGCCTCGAGCACCCCCTAGACCTACACCCGAGACCTAGTCGCCAACCAGAGGCGAATTTCTGCCCTAAGTCCTACCCAGACCTAGTCGCCAACACGAGGCGAATTTACTACACGATTTAAAAGAGAAGGATAAATGAAATTACAACAATATAAAAACTCCCTATATGGATCTCTTGGAGAAGTGGATGAAGTCCCGCAGAGTATGATCGTAGTCTATGCGGTCTTTCGTCACGATGATGACGCGTGTTGAAATCTTCTCCATGGATCTCCTTAAGCCTTTATTGGTTTGTGAGAGTATCTCTCTGAACCTTCCTCTCTATGCTGTGGCACGAAGCTCTGGAATTTGGGAGTTGGAGAGGATGATGAAGACGGATCCAAGGGGTCCATTTTATAGCCTTAGAACTAGCGCCTGTGCTAGCGCTACCGTCGGCGCTATCCCATTTTAGGACATATTCTGCGCGGCAGAATCTTCAATCCGAGGAAACATTTCTCCCTTGCCATCTGTGCTACGCGCTACCGCCTGCGCCATCGGATACCGCCAGGCGCTAGCTCCTTCTATATGTGCTCCCGGAATTGCGCTATTCATCGCTAGCTTCGGGCGCTAGGTACTACCGCCGGCGCTAGTGAGAGTTTTGGATTTGATGGCTCAAATTTGGGGGCAACCTTCTTATGTAATCCTTGAGTCATAAGGACTTTGTTTTGCTGCACACTTAAACACACAAGATCAAATACAAATAGGTTTTGTTATTCTCAAACATAGGAGATGCGTAAGACCTTGTTCCAACACGCATATCAGTGGAATGCGACACGGACGCGCCCTAACAAGCCAACCAGACTCTATGAAGTCGAGGAAGCCACTAATTTAGCGTTACAAGTAGAAAGATTAACTAAGCAAATGGCGGAGATGTCTGCTTCCTCCGCCACCAATTGGGCTAATAATAATAATAATAATAATAATTTCATTCAAGAGCACGTAGATTATATGGGGAACACTTATCGTCCTCCTTAAAACCCGAATAATAACATTCCATTTAATAATAGCTATAATCCGGGTTTAAGGAACCACCCAAATTTTTCATGGAGAAACCCCAATAATGCTCAGCATCCGCAACAAGTGAATCCCCCCGGATTCGCTCCGCCACCACCACACAAACCCTCTTCATTTGAAGAGGCCTTCACCAAATATCTTGCCTCCAATGAGTCCAACATCCAGAATCTATATGGATCAATTAAAAGCTTAGAAAATCAGATTGGACAACTCGCTAAGATGTTCTCTGAACGCCAGCAAGGAGCTCTACTGGGCAATACTGAGCCCAATCCATGGGAGAGTGCCAACGCAATAACCCTCCGTAGCAGAAAGGAGGTAAAAACTTCAAAGTTGGTCGAGCCTGAGGTAAACGTTTCAACCCCGCCTCCACATTTAAATTCTTCTGATTTAGCTCTACGCATTATTCAAATGCCTTCTATTTCGTATCCTTCTAAATTACAAAATGAGCGCAACGAGGAGCAGTACAAAAAATTCATAAATATTTTAAAACAAATTCAAATCAACGTACCATTCAGCGAGGCACTCTCTCAAATGCCTAAATACGCGAAATATCTCTAGGATTTTTTAACAAATAAAAAGAGACTTGAAGATATTCCGCACATTTTTTTAAACCAGAATGTTCGGCGATTGTTTTAAATAAATTGCTAGAAAAATTAAATGATCCGGGACGGTTCTCCATCCCGTGTTTATTCGGTAATTTATTAATTAAACACGCCTTGGACGATCTAGGAGCTAGCATAAATCTTATGTCGTTCTCCTTATTTAAGAAGCTTGGATTGGGCACCCCAAGCCCAACTAATATAAGTATCCAACTAGTGGATCGGCCCGTTAAGTACCCAATCAGGGTCATTGAGGATGTGCTAGTGAAGGTTGACAAGTTTATCTTTCTGGTAGACTTTGTCATCCTCGATATTGAAGAGGACGCCGAAGTACCCCTCATACTTGGCCGACCCTTCCTAGCCACTGCTCAGACAATTATCGATGTAAGTAACAGAAAACTTCTCCTGCGAGTTGGAGATGAAGAAGTTATTTTTAATGTTAATCAATTAATGAGAAATGCGCTACCCAACAATGATTCTTGTTTTATTTTAGAATCAAATTTTGAAGAAAAATTATTGTCTTTTGCTGAATTAATTTCTCCGTTTGTTGAAAATCCAGAATTAGAAACTTTATTTTGTTTAAAAGAAATGACTCAGCAGCTTAAATTTGAACAAATAAATTTAAGTAATTTAAAAATTAAAATATCTTATGAAGAGCCGCCGAGCCTAGAACTAAAACAACTTCGGAGCATTTAAAATATATTTTTTTAGAAAATAATTCAAAATTGCCCGTAATTATTTCTTTAGCGCTAAATGATTCGGAAATTTCTGAATTAACACAAGTTTTAAATAATCACCGCCACGCAATTGCGTGGCAAATCTCTGACATCAAGGGAATAAATCCCTCATTTTGCACGCATAAAATAAACTTAGAAAATAATTCTCGCGGCACTATTCAGCCTCAATGATGCCTTAATCCTAATATGAAGGACGTCATTAAGGCTGAAATTATAAAACTATTAGACGCGGGAATTATTTATCCAATTTCTGATAGCACTTGGGTTAGTCCAGTGCAAGTCGTGCCTACAAAGGGCAAAATAACGGTAAGCACTAACGAAAATAATGAATTAATTCAGACCCGTACTGTTACGGGTTGGCGGGTATGCATCGATTACAGAAAATTAAATGATGCTACCCGCAAGGATCACTTTTTGTTGCACTTTATTGACCAAATCTTAGAACGCTTCTCCGGTCATTCACACTACTGTTTTCTTGGATGATTTTTCTGTCTTTGGCAATTCTTTTACAAATTGTCATTCTCACTACAAATTGTAGTGTGAACAATTTGTAGTGTGAACACGATCATGATTGTTTGACATGCGGGTCAAAACAGTAGTGTGAATGACCAGCATGTCAAATAGTAGTAGAAACCCGCTTCTCCGGTCATTCACACTACAAATTGTTTAAATAATCATGATCGTGTTCTTCAACATTGCGAAGACACAAATTTGGCACTCAACTGGGAGAAGTGCCACTTTATGGTGCAAGAGGGATTAGTCCTCGGGCATAAAGTCTCAAGCAAAGGGATCGAGGTCCATAGGGCCAAGATCGAAGTCATAGAAAAACTCCCTCCTCCTACCAATATTAAATCCATTAGGAGTTTTCTAGGACATGCGGGTTTCTATAGACGGTTTATAAAAGATTTTTCAAAAATTACAAAACAACTAATGCAACTTTTAGAAAAGGAATCCGCGTTTAATTTCGATAAAGAGTGTTTAAAAGCGTTTAATAAAATTAAAAACAAACTTATCAATTCTCCAATTTTAATCACGCCAAATTGGTCTCTTCCGTTCAAAATTATGTGCGATGCGAGCGATTTTTCTGTAGGTGCAGTTTTAGGCCAACAGGTGAATAAATATTTTCCCCCGATTTATTACGCTAGCAAAATGCTAACATTCGCGCAAGCAAATTATACAACAACGGAAAAGGAATTTTTGGCTATAATGCTTGCATTTGATAAATTTCGATCTTAATTAACGCTTTCAAAAGTTATTGTCTTTACAGATCACTCCGCTCTCCGATATTTACTACATAAAGGAGATACAAAGTCTCGACTGCTAAGGTGGATCCTCCTATTACAAGAATTCGATTTGGAGATCCAGGACAAGGGGAGCGGAGAATGTTGCGGCCGACCACCTCTAATGGTTGGAGAATCCGGCTGCAGGAGCGCTAGTGGAGGCCGAAATTGACGACAAATTCCCTGAAGAGCGCCTCCTCGCCATCAAAAAGGTAACAACTTCTTCTACCCCTTGGTACGCGGATTTGGCCAACTATTTAGTGGCCCGGGTCCTACCAAAAGATTTTTCAAGTCAACAAAAGAAGAAATTCTTTTCGGACATGAAAAATTATTATTTGGAGGCCCCTTTTTATTTCGTGTTTGCGTGTACCAAGTGGTAAGAAGGTGTATTTCGGGCGAGGAAGGTGTCCAAATTCTGCAGCACTGCCACGAAGGACTAATCGGTGGTCACTATGAAGCGAACCAGACCGCAAGGAAGGTACTAGAGGTGGGATTCTATTGGCCCACCTTATTCAAAGACTCTCACAATTTTGTGAGTAATTGTGATCGGTGACAACGGTCAGGTAAAATTTCTAACCGTGATGAAATGAACCAAAATATATTTTTAGAATGCAAAATTTTCGATTTATGGGGAATAGATTTCGTAGGTCCTCTACCCTCCTCTTTTAATAACAAATATATCCTTGTTGCGGTCGATTACGTGTCGAGGTGGGCGGAAGCGCAAGCTTTTCCCACCAATGATGCGAGAGTGGTCATAAATTAAAAAAAAAAAATATTTTCACGATTTTGCACACCCCGAGCACTAATTAGTGATCGGGGCACACATTTCTATAACAACCAACTTGCTAAAATTTTAGCAAAATATGGAGTTACACACAAGCTATCTACCGCCTACCACCCACAAGCGAATGGCCAAGTAGAGGCAGTAAATCGTGAATTATAAAGAATATTAGAAAAAACTATGTCCGTTAATAAGAAGGATTGGTCGCTCAAATTAGACGACGCACTCTGGGCTTACCGGACAGCGTACAAAACCGCCATCAAATGTACACCATACCGATTAGTCTTTGGAAAAGCTTGTCATTCACCGGTAGAATTAGAACATCGCGCTTTTTGGGCGCTAAAATTTCTAAATTTGGATTTCAACTTAGCCTCCGAACATAGGAAATTTCAACTAAATGAATTAGACGAATGACGTGCTAACGCCTATGAAAATAATAAATTTTATAAGGAGCGCACTAAATTTTATCATGATAAAAAAAATTAAAAATCCAAAAAGTTGTTCACCGGGAGACTTAGTCCTTCTCTATAATTCTAGACAATCTTTTTCTGGGCAAATTAAAATACCGATGGTCCGATCCCTCCATAATAAAAGAAGTTTGGCCATATGGAATTGTGCTAATAGAGCACCCGGAAAAAGGCTCCTTTAAGGTTAACAACCACTGACTAAAATTGTATCACCCCGGCGACCCAGCGTCCGGACAAATTAAAATGCTTAATTTTCCAAAATTTTACAACAATAATTGCCACTTAGTCAAGCTACGTGACGGTAAACAAAGCGCTTTTGGGAGGCACCCCAACGTTATTGTTTTTGGTTTTTGCTCTGTTTTTTTAACTTTTTCAGGTTTTAATCCGGCAACCCAATCTACCAACCAAGGAAGCCTTCTTCTCCCCTCTTTTCATTTAATGCATTCTTATATATAATCTTGATAATACTTCATACATAGTTTTAAACATTGGGGACAATGTTTAACTTTAAGTATGGTGGTGTAGTATAGATTTCTAGATTTTTGTCTCAATTTATAAAAAGAAAAAAATACTTATAAAATTCATAAAAATCTAATTTCTTGGCAAAGGAGGTTTGGGCTTGAACTCCCATCGCACCTCCTAGTACCTTGTGAACCCTTCACCGGGTAGCCCTCGGAAAGTCCAAGAACTAAAAAAAAAAAACTAATAATAATAAATACGCCTAGCCTTGTGTTTTATCTTTCTAGAAATCTAGTTTGAGGTTTTATCATAAGTAATCCTACATTTTTAATTTAGCTAATATTATGTTTCATCAGAATTCGTTAGACTTAAATTTGAAGTAATTTAGTTTTAAGAAATATTTTATGTTTTTAATTCAATTCGAGAATTTATTTAGCACCACTTCTCTTTTTAATTTCAAATGGCTTCAATTTGTGGTAAATTGGCTGAACTTTTATAGATTTTTACTATATTCTCTTTTAACTTTAAGATTTTAGGAAATTTCATTCCACTAAAAATTTGCTCTCAAAATATTTTAATTTATAAACTAGAAGTATTTCTTTACCCTTACCCTTTGTTGGCAAAAAAATGTAGAAAAAAAGATCATATGTCATGGGAATAAGAGGATAAAATTCATTATCCCCTAAACATATGCACCCAAAATCATTTAAAAGACTATATGTCATGATGTAAGAGGATAAAATTCATTATATCTAAACATGTATATTTTGGGTTTTTGATTGAAGAGCATTGTTTAAATATTATATGGCATGGAAAATGAGAGGATAAAATTCATCATTTTCCTAAACATATACAAATATGTATTTTGATTGAGGTTTTCACCATCTCCAATCAAAGAACTCTTCATTTTGCCATCTCTACAAAACCAATCCCTAGCCATTTCTTTTGATTCTAGTCCTAAATTAAATTATTTAGAAAGCAATATTTTGGTGGGCGTCTTCTCCTTAAAGTATCTTTTATGTTAGAGTGTCTATAATTTCAATCTATTCTTGTTTGAAATTTTCTATAATTTCATTTGCCAAATAGTTATCTTGAGAAGTACTTAGCTAAACATTTTCTCTTTTTAAATTATCACCATAACTTATGACTTAATTCTTGAATTTCTAAAATTTGCTTTTTACTTACTTTTGGTCTAATAAAATTTTGGTTAATTAAAAATAGTATCGATTTCTTGTAATTCTTTCCTCATTCTTTTGCTCTGGAATAAGCAAAAGCTCAAGTATGGGGGTGTTTGATGAGTAGTTTTTATACTCATCCTTTAGTATAGTTCTAATATGAATTTATATAAATTATATGAATTATATCATATAAATCTTTCCATTTTTGATTTCATGAACTAACTTAAGCTTTTTTTATATTTTTCAGGTTTTCTGGGCACTTTGAGCAAAATCGTCAAGTACACGCCCAAGGTCACGGGCGTGACCAAGGGCGTGACAGCCTAGATGTGTTCCAGACCTGAGTCCACCACCCCTGGCGCATTCCATGAAAATTCGCCAAGTACACTCCCCTGGTCACGGGCGTGACCAAGGGCGTGACCCAATGTCACTGCCGTGAACCGCCACCAACAGCAGAAGCGCAATGCCACATAAATTAAAATTACACGCCCTCGGTCACGGGCGTGACTGAGGGCATGACATACAGTCACGGGCGTGACTCATCCCGCACTCTTTCCCGCCGAAGTTTCCCGCTAGCAGACAGTTTTAAAGTTACATGCCTTAGGTCACGGGCGTGACGCGCACATAACGCCCGCAGTTACTCCATAAGGTGCCCTCTGCGCTGCTGCTTTGATCACGCCCCTTACACGCCCTTGGTCACGGGCGTGACTAAGGGCGTGTAACACCAAATTTTCAGCTATTTAAAGGGAGCTTCTCCATATGATCAGGGATGAATTTTTGGGGTTTAGTTCTTTATTTTCTTGTACTATTTTCATGTTTTAGTATTTCTTGTAAGCTCCTTTCTTATGTGCACTTGTAATTTTCAATCTCTTAGCTTGTAATTCCTATTGAATCAATAAAATAGTTCTTTTCTCCTTCTTATTCTATTCTCAATTTCATTATGTACCTTTTTATTTTCATAAATTCCCCCACCTCTATGAGTAGCTAAACTTCTATTAGTACTCGACCGAAATGATCCAAGGAAAATATAATTTTTGATTTAATTTATAGCTTCTCTTTCTCTTCCTAGAACGCTAAAGATTTATCCTTGAACTTTATTGGATTGAGAATATATTTGCAATATATTGGTCATGCAGGAGATCCACTCTGGAGAGTGTGGCAGCCATTCTGGGAGCCGAACCCTGGAGGGAAGGGTGTTGAGGCAAGGCTACTTCTAGCCCACCCTCAGGAAGGATGCGACAGAGTTCGCAAGGAAGTGCTCCAAGTGCTAAATATATGCTCCTCTACAGCTCCTCCCAGCCCAGAGGCATCGGACCATAACAACTCTATGACCATTCACAATATGGGGGTTGGACTTGGAGGGTCCGTTCCCCCAGGCCAGTGGTCAAAGGTGTTGGATCTTACGGCGCCCTTAGAGGGGGGTGGGTGAATAAGGGAATAAAATTCTTTCTATAATTTTCAAGATAATTACTAAATTGTTTTATAATGAAGGAGATTGAAATAAATAATTTAGATTTAGAATTGAAAACTTAGAACACAATATAATAGAGATTACGCCAAATGATATAAATCAAGTAAACACAAAAGAGACATGATTATATATATGAAAAAGTGTTTACATAAATTTGATTTCTATATCGCTAGAAATCGGAGGCGTACAAATGTAAATTTCTTTTTGTTTACCAATCCTTCTCCCAAGGATCGGAAGGCTATCACTTGTCTCTCCCTAAACCAAGCCCAAGCCTATCCTCTAAATCTTCCCAAGATCTAGACATAGCACACAAGACCACGATTTCCCACCAAGCCACGCAAGGACTTGGACGCTCCGCACAAGAAAGCGATTTTCCCCTAAGCCACGCAAGGACTTAGACGCTCCGCACAAGGAAACGATTTTCCCTACTAATACAAAGTAAAATGTATATAAATGAAAATACAAGATAAAATAAGAACTCCCTAGAAATTCAGATCTCTGAAAGGAAGGTTGAAGCCTCGAGATGATCCTTGATGTAGAAGCGCGTCCGATCTCGTCTTCAATTTCAAACCTTCTCAGCATAAATGGGAGTTCATGAGGTTCTGGAGCTCTCTGGATGGAATGCACTCAGGAAGGGACTTAGAATCTTTAGTAGTTGAAATGCACGAACACAAGGTGTCAATTTATAGAAAATCGCTGTCGGAATTTCCGACAGTGACTGTCGGAATTTTCCGACAGCGCTAAACTGCCGCTGGAGTGCCGTCGTGGGTGGAGTCGTGGGCAGTTGGTGTAACTGTCGAGCTGTCGCCTGGGCGACATCGATGTCGGATTTCCGACATCTCAAAACTGCTTTTCGTCGTGCTGCCGTGGGGGAAAGTAGTTGTAACTTCTCTGCTGTCGCCTGGGCGACATTGACTGTCGCCTGGGCGACATTGACTGTCGCCTGGGCGACAGTGACTGTCGCCTGGGCGACATCTCCTCTTCATTTTTGCCATCCGAAACTTCTCCAGACTGTAGATTGAGTCGTTCTCATCTCCGAAATGGGGTGTCACATTCCGTAACTCTTCCTAGATTGAAAGTTATGGCCATTTTAAGACCAGCACACAAAACTCATCCAACCTGAGACTTGTCGTTCTCGGATCATGCCCATGAACGAGGACTTGTCTCCTCATTGAACCTATACAACCTGGCCACTATAAACACACAAAAGACTAGATCAAATACAACATGGTATTTGTTATTCTCAAACCAAGAGATGCGGAAAGCAAGCTCCAACAATCTCCCCCTTTTTATAATAACAAATACCCATATGAGAAATTAGTGAGTTTATAGATAAGTGCGATAAAAGATATGCATGAATAAAAGGTTTACTGCATGACATATTTTACTCCCCCTAAATATATATGTCACTAGATTTCTCATTTTATTCTCCCCCTTTTGTTATTACCAAAAGTGGGTTGTCATGATCGAGCAATAGATGCTTTCCATGAAAACTTTTTAATATACTCCCCCTAAATTGTATTCTCCCCCTAAATGTATGCTCCCCCTAAATGTTATAATTAATTACAATGGTGCATTATTTAATTATTCTCCCCTTAATCTTCTAGATTTCTTGAATTAATCTCCCCCTTTTGGTATTATCAAAAGAAGGTGGGGTGAGGGTAGTAAGGAGGCATTTAAATAACAAAGCATGATCGAGATTTTAAATATATGAAATGATAAAGAGTTGAAGCATAGTATATAAAAGAGATTTCAAATAAAAAGATAAGAGTTGTAAGCAAGCGGAAGATTATAAGAAACATCCTTTTTGTAAGCATGAAAAGCATAAGTAAAAATATGAGTTTTAGTTCAAAATTGAAAGATGTTTTAACCTTTTTGAAATCTCAAAGTTTTTCATAAAGATACCAAGCATGAAATGAACATATTAAAGAGAGATTATACTACAATGTTACTTAATTTTAAGTTCAAGAGATACCATAACATTGTAGAGATCATGATAGGTTATCTAGTGCATTTTTATATAAAGAGTAGTATAGATAAAGCATTAGAATCCAATACTTATGAGAAGAAGTGTTATGAAAGATAATGATGTGCACATAAGTGTATTTTGGGCAATGTTAACAATTGATTTAAATCATCAAAATACAAGACATATGTAAAGTAAAGTGCACAATAAAACATAAGTAAATTACTTTCACACACTTTTAATGCACATAATTTAATTTTTTTTTAACAAAGTGGTGTAATAACTAAGGTTTGCACAAGCCACTTTACTATTCTTTCCAAGGTGCTCAACCTCACAATGCTTATGAAGACTTATCAGGAGGTTCAAGTAGTGCTTGGTGGAGTTATATTTGTCTACATATATATATTTTTTTGTTCACATTTGTGAGACAACATTCTCCGAATACACTTGTTTTGCAAACCCAATTTTTTTTTAACTTTTAACCACTTTTCTAAATTTCATAAGTGCAATTCAAATGTAGTGTAGGTAAAAAACTTATGCAAGTTTTAATTCATTGTACAAATACAATACACAAGCAAGCATTTTAGATTTTGACACACATGTTGATTACCAAAATAAGTGAGTGAAATATATCATTATCAATCATAAAACATTTACTCATACTTAGAGGCGTGCTAAGCTTGGTTCTACACATTTTTCAATACAACTGATGCACTTAAATAGATATATCAAAGCATGATAATCAAAACAATGTTCATAGAAATTTCAAGAAATAAATTTTAACATTGTAAATAATTCTAAATAATAGAATTCATACATGCTTGATATTGGCAATAAAGATCATACAGTTTTTTTTTTAAGTTTAATCATTTTTTTTAAATCAAATAAAAACAGAAAATCACAAAAACATATTTTTGTAATTTTTGAATTTTGAATTTTTGTAGTAGATTTTTCATAATAAAAAAAAATAACAAAAACATATTTTTGTATATTTTTTTAATTTTGAACTTTTGTAGTTGATTTTTCATAATATGATTAAAAACACAAATAGCAAAAAAAAAAAAAATTTGTATTTTTGAATTTTGATCTTTTGTAGTTGATTTTTCATAATATAAATAAAACAAAAATAACAAAAGTCAGAAACACAACAAATAAGTAGAAAATATGAACCAACATATTTTTATGGATTTTCAGAAATTTTAAAAATCAGAAAATTCCAACACCCACGCTAGCGCCGGCGCTAGCGCTAGCGCTGGAAACA
This sequence comes from Dactylorhiza incarnata, assembly GCA_033032865.1. Classification (NCBI taxonomy): domain Eukaryota; kingdom Viridiplantae; phylum Streptophyta; class Magnoliopsida; order Asparagales; family Orchidaceae; genus Dactylorhiza; species Dactylorhiza incarnata. The sequence goes on from JAWHQI010000018.1 coordinate 18,882,359, forward strand.
GTACTCGATTTTTTGAGCATTTTAAAAATCTGATGTTTTATTTTGATTAAGTGTCCTTAGAGTAGTTCCATGCTGAAATTTCAGAATTTTCAGAGATGTCTTGATTGCTCAAATTTGCATAAAACTTTAGCTTTTTCAAATACATGTGTTTTACAAAAACATTTAAGCTCAAAAAGATAAATTATGCAAACACATGAGGACATTTTTATTAAACAACCCAAAATATGCATGATTTAAGTGATAAGTAAATAAAATGTTCATGCAGTACATAATATAAGTATGTCCTAAGATTAGAAACTACCCCGACTAAATGTCTACACCCTAGCCCCGTACTAAGTGACGGATGGGCATGAGGAGCTGCACGCATGCCGTAGGTTGGGGTGTTAATCCCATATGCATACAAAAGACGACGCTCAACCTAGCACTCTTTCCCCCCAGTGCCTCTCAAGGCCCCACTGGAACCCTCCCCGGTTAAGGACAAGACATGACTTAGAGGTTAGGTCTCTAATGTATACAACCCTACGCCCTCGCTATTGTGAGATATGAAGTCATAGGTGAAATAATCTTTTGGACAACCTATGCTTTTAAAACTAAGGGTTGGTATATAAACTATGGGTTTGTTTAATGTGATGAGTTATAAAGCCGCATAGTTTTTCTACTTTTATGAGATGATGATATGTGATAACTAGCACAATTATTAATATTCAATAAGTGACAATGCTAGTATAATGAGTTTTGGGTTTAATGTCATGTCATAAGAATTATATTGAAATTACATGTATTCCAAAATAGAGTTTCAAATTATAGATCTAGAATAGAGTGATGATTAAGTTTGATGTATATCTTCATTGCAAAGTGATTCTAGGGTCTACAAATATGAGAGATACATGCAATCAATAGTAAAGCAAATCAATACATCAAATAATGTAAAGAAAACATTATTTAAATTTTTATCATAAGATTCATAATTCTTATTATTGATTTGAGATATTTCTTGATAGAACATGAATTATGATTTATGATTATAGTGAACTTTGCATAAAATATATGTTAGATCATCATGATGTATGAGAATTCTAATCCTTCTAGACTTATGATATAGTGATATAGTGATTTTCATTTGAAAGAACATGATTGATTTGTAAGTCTAGAAAAATGATGATCATGTAGTCATATCAATGACAAAGATCAAATATATAATGTTTTGAAATTTTTAATAAAATTTGCATTCATTAATCGAATCTATTGTTCTTTGGTTTTGCATGATAATATATGATTTATGATACATTATTCATATATATTTTAATGATTAAACCATAAACTATGTGTTTGTTGGAATTTTAGTATTCTATTATAATTTCAAATCACATAGTTATCATGATATTTTAATAACATTGTAAATGTTATACCTAGCATATAAATTTGAGCATAAACTAAGAAGTGATGCTAGAATAATGAGTTTGAGTGCAATGTTATTATACATGATTTAATGGAGATAATGTTGCATGTAATATGAGAAGTTTACAAATTAATTTTATTTAGACCTATAATGAAATGATTAAACTTTTGATTTGATCTTAATGATATAAGATGATTCTAAGGTATAAATTACATGCAAACAATGGTGACACACATCACACATAATATCTAAATTAATATATGAAACAATTATACATAGGATATCATGTGATGAAAAAATCCATAAACACAGAAATTTCCGAATCAAGCGAACTAAGATAGCATTTAAAAACGGAGTTGAAATTGGGCAAATTGACAGAACCAAACAAACTTAAATGGGCAAGTTTAGTTTGCCGATAGATGGAGATTTCTGTGCTCTTTCCGAAAAGATATTAAATGCGAAAATCGGACGAGCAGATCAAAAGATATGGCTTTTTGAAGGATTAAGCATGCGTTTAGATGAATGTTTGTTTTCGATTTTATTTGATAATATTTTTCATTATAAGGGCTATCAAATGCAACAAATAGAAAGGAATAAAAAACATTGCGCATTTTAATTTTTAGTTTTAAGCCCTTAAATAAACCATTTAAATCCAATCTTTAAAATAGTTTCACTAGTTTTGATAATAATTTCAATATTCAATTTCTAATGATAATTCAAGACAATTAAGGGTAAAGGATTTAAAAGGATATATATAACAATTTAAAAAAAATGATAGGTAGGTCTCTTTTAAAATCATATGACTTTATGTTCAATTTTAATTCAATTTGATTTGATAAACATTAGGCTTAATATGTGAAAGTCATATTTCATAAAATATAGAGGGACCATAAGCATTTTGGATCAATAAATACAAAAAAAAAAATAAAAAAAAAATAAAGCACATCATGAAGTAGAGTATTGATATTTCATTTTTAATTATTTCTACTTCATGCAAATGAAAGATACTAAATGATAAGAGATTTAGGTATCCAAAGTTGACCATGTGTAATGGTTCCTTTGGGCACCCAAATATGTCGTGATGGCTTTTGAGAAGATAATGATGAATGAGCCTTTTTAATTAATGTTGATATGTCATTTTTCTTTATGGGTCTCCATTCATACATTGGTTGTTTATTACTTAAATCCATATAATGATTATGTGAATTGTTTGAAAAATAATTCATTGGAGGTTTATGTTTATTTAAATTATTTTTCAAAGTAGCTTGATGTTGATAATCATAATGATTTTTATTATATGGATTGTTTAAAATTTTATAAGAGTGATTGTCTTTCTTTAGAAGTGATTGTTGAAAGAGTGGATTACAATATGTTTTAGAAGATTGATCATTATTTTGATGATTTTCATTTCCACTCTTTCTTATAGACATACTCTTATAATATAAAGGATAATATTTTATATTTTGATTTTCATGAAAAGGAGTTTTTAAGTTTGAGTCATGATTGAAAATATATTGAGACTTATAATAGTGACTCTTAAGAATTTTGTGAGGGTCATAATTCTTTTTGAAACTTAACTCCTTTTGAGTTGATGTATGAAAATGATCCTTTTTAGAAATGATTTTGTAAGTTAATTTATCCTTGTTATTCAAAATCTTATGATGAGATTCATTAGATGACATTTGAAAATTTTCAACAAAAGATTTTAATTGTATTAACTTACAAGATAAAACATCATTTTCAATTAACAATTTTTCATTATGCCTTTTAGAAATTAAGAACCCTTTTTCAATTTCCTTGAATTTTTCTTTTAATAAATTGCAATTAAGACAAGGAATAGGAATTTCAACTAAAGAGCATGAACAAGAATTTGAAACATCAATATAAGATTCTATTTTAGTGTTTTCTTTTAAAGTTTTATTTTCTAAACGTAATTTGGAATTAGCATGTTTCAACTTTGAAATTTTACGTTTAGCAAATTTAAGCACACGAAATGTAGAAATAGAATTAGTTACTAAAAGAGAAGATTTAGATTTTCTTACCTTGCTATAGTTTCCGTCTTCTCTTTTGCTTGATGTTTTGCCATCAACTGAGTCCAATATTGTGACGTTGTCTTCTTCATCTTCCTCTTCCAAACAAGAGTGTCCATCATCCTTTCCGCTTGATGAGCATTCTATGGATCCATCCTTTGTGTAGCTTTCTTGAATATTTGCATAGGCTTGCATATTCTCCAGTTCTTGTGAATGTTTCGTACCTGTAGAAGGAGAATCATAAGTTCTTTCAAGAAAACTCCAAATTTCATATGCGGTAGGTAAAGTATAAATAAGTTTGAAAATATTTTGGTCTAACGCACAAAATATACTATTCATAGATTTTGCATTTAAAATAATTTCGTTTCTAGTTAGTACGCTAGATGGCTTTTTAATAGTAATATTCCAAACTTTTTCATCTAAGGGCTTAAGAAAATTTTTCATTAATATTTTCCACCCTTTAAAATTTTTGCCCATAAATAAAGGTGGTGATAATATTTTTTCATTTATATTAAAATTTTCCCCACTAGTAGAAGCGAGATCATGATCAAGAGACGCCATTATTCCCGGTTGTTAAGCCGATTTGGAATAACCTCCCTCTGATACCAATTGTTGGATCTTACGGCGCCCATAGAGGGGGGGGGGGTGAATAAGGGAATAAAATTCTTTCTATAATTTTCAAGATAATTACTAAATTGTTTTATAATGAAGGAGATTGAAATAAATAATTTAGATTTAGAATTGAAAACTTAGAACACAATATAATAGAGATTACGCCAAATGATACAAATCAAGTAAACACAAAAGAGACATGATTATATATATGAAAAAGTGTTTACATAAATTTGATTTCTATATCGCTAGAAATCGGAGGCGTACAAATGTAAATTTCTTTTTGTTTACCAATCCTTCTCCCAAGGATCGGAAGGCTATCACTTGTCTCTCCCTAGACCAAGCCCAAGCCTATCCTCTAGATCTTCCCAAGATCTAGACGTAGCACACAAGGCCACGATTTCCCACCAAGCCACGCAAGGACTTGGACGCTCCGCACAAGGAAGCGATTTTCCCCTAAGCCACGCAAGGACTTAGACGCTCCGCACAAGGAAGCGATTTTCCCTACCAATACAAAGTAAAATGTATATAAATGAAAATACAAGATAAAATAAGAACTCCCTAGAAATTCAGATCTCTGAAAGGAAGGTTGAAACCTCGAGATGATCCTTGATGTAGAAGCGCGTCCGATCTCGTCTTCAATTTCAAACCTTCTCAGCATAAATGGGAGTTCATGAGGTTCTGGAGCTCTCTGGATGGAATGCACTCAGGAAGGGACTTAGAATCTTTAGTAGTTGAAATGCACGAACACAAGGTGTCAATTTATAGAAAATCGCTGTCGGAATTTCCGACAGTGACTGTCGGAATTTTCCGACAGCGCTAAACTGCCGCTGGAGTGCCGTCGTGGGTGGAGTCGTGGGCAGTTGGTGTAACCGTCGAGCTATCGCCTGGGCGACATCGATGTCGGATTTCCGACATCTCAAAACTGCTTTTCGTCGTGCTGCCGTGGGGGAAAGTAGTTGCAATTTCTCAGCTGTCGCCTGGGCGAGATTGACTGTCGCCTGGGCGACATTGACTGTCGCCTGGGCGACATTGACTGTCTCCTGGGCGATAGTGACTGTCTCCTGGGCGACATCTCCTCTTCATTTTTGCCATCCGAAACTTCTCCAGACTGTAGATTGAGTCATTCTCATCTCCGAAATGGGGTGGCACATTCCGTAACTCTTCCTGGATTGAAAGTTATGGCCATTTTAAGATCAACACACAAAACTCATCCAACCTGAGACTTGTCGTTCTCGGATCATGCCCATGAACGAGGACTTGTCTCCTCATTGAACCTATACAACCTGGCCACTATAAACACACAAAAGACTAGATCAAATACAACACGGTATTTGTTATTCTCAAACCAAGAGATGCGGAAAGCAAGCTCCAACAAAAGGAAGTTCCTGCTAGTGATGATCGATTACTTCTTCAAGTGGCTAGAGGTGACGGCGCTGGCTAAGGTAACCTCTCAGGTAGTAAAAAATTTCATATGAGGGGAAATATTCTGCTGACATCGGCTCCCACAGGCCATCGTCACAAATAATGGTCCGTAGTTTGCCAGCGATGAGTTTGTCAGCTTATGCACCCAGCTGGGTATAGGCCTTCGCTTTGTGTTAGTCCACCTCCCAAAGAGCAATGGGCAGGTGTAGGCAGCAAATAAAATAATTGTGAACCCGCTAAAAAATGGTCGAGAACCAAAGCGGTAACTGGTAGAGCAGCTACCCTTGGACATCTGTGCCTTGAGAACCACACCAAACAATGCCACATGGGAGACCCCGTTCAAGCTCTCCTACAGATCCGAGGCCATCCTCTCGATCGAGTTCGAGGTGAAGTCAACCAGGGTGGTCGCAGCTGGAGAAGGAGATGAGGAATGGCGAGTGGGAAATGAAGGAGAGCAAAGGTTGTCCTTGGACCTAGTGGAAGAACTCCGAGACCTGGCAACCATCCGATAGGAGGAGGTCAAGCCACGGATGGCTCGATACTTCGACAAGCACATCCGTGTGAAGTATTTCGAAAAGGGGGACTTGGTCCTAAAAAAGGTCGATGCAACAACAATGGGAGTCGCGGTGGGAAAGCTCCATCCCAACAGGGAAGGGCCTTATATTGTAGAGGTAGCACTCAAGTCAGGAGGGTATCACCTCCCGGATGTGGAAGGGTACCCATCAGCCGAGCTTGGTGCGTGGATGACCTAAAGCATTTCTACCATTGAACTATAATGACTTATTATAAGCTGATGTTGTTGTCTTTTCTAACCATCAGCCCGTATGATGTACATAAGCCAGAGTGCCCCAGATCGATTCCACTGTCGGTTTCTAATTAGTCGGTGGGTTCAGGTTGATCTCTAGAGATGTTAACAAGGTAATGAGGTGCTGGAGTGTCCCAGATCAATTCCACTGCTGGGCTCTCATTAGCCGGTGGGTTCAGGTTGATCTCTGGAGAGGCTGGCAAGGTAATTAGGTGCTGGAGTGCCCCAGATCAATTCCGCTGTCGGGATGTCATTATCCGGTGGGTTCAGGTTGATCTCTGGAGAGGATGGCAAGGTAATGAGGTGCTGGAGTGCGCCAGATCAATTCCTCTACTGGTCTCTCATTAACCGATGGGTTCAGGTTGATCTCTGGAGAGGCTGGCAAGGTAATGAGGTGCTGGAGTGCCCCATATCGATTCCGCTACCGGGATCTCAATAGCTGGTGGGTTCAGGTTGAACTCTAAAAGGCTGGCATGGTAATGAGGTGATGGAGTGCCCCAGATCGATTTCGCTATCGGGATATCATTAGTCGGTGGGTTCAGATTGATCTCTGGAGTGGCTGACAAGGTAATGAGGTGCTGGAGTACCCCAGATCAATTCCGCTGATGGGCTCTCATTAGCCTGTGGGTTTAGGTTGATCTCTAGAGAGGCTGGCAAGGTAATGAGTTGCTAGAGTGCCCCAGATCGATTCCGCTGCTGGGATCTCATTAGCCGGTGGGTTCAGGTTGATCTATGGAGAGTCGGGCAAGGTAAGTTGGTGCTGGAGTGCCTTAGATCGATTTCATTGTCGGGGTCTCATTAGCCGGTGGGTTCAGGTTGATCTCTGGAGAGGCTGGCAAGGTAATTTGGTTATAACTTAGGGAACTCAACTATCAGGCTCCCATTAGTCGGCAGGACCAACAGGCCGCCCATGGGGTAAGGGAAAATAGCACTCGCCTTGCAAGGTGTTGGCAAAACAAGTCATTGACAAGGCCTCTCGCTGGGTAAGACCTCGTTCGCAGGCGCCTAAGCAGAAGAAAATAGCAGCCTGCCTGGACTAGCAAATCGGGGGGGGGGGGGGGGGGGGGGCGGTCTCGCAGGTACCGAGGATGATAGAAATGGATCGGTCAAGGTAGGTGGTGTACGAGAAAGTGAGGGTGGAGATTAGCTCATGATTCCTGAGGGCGAGCGAGTCAGTCCTGACGCAGAAACAAGATGTGTTGGATGAGGAAATCACCGCTATAAAGGTGCCAATAGCGGTGGAGCAACGACGCTCGCGAGCTTCCTAAGGAGGATAAGCGATTATTTGTAAAGTAAAAGGAGGGCGAGTGCCGCGATAAAGACGTGCGAGTGTCGTGTAAAGGGTGCACGCATGCATTGTGTCAAGGAAAAATAAGAGAGACAAATTAAAGCAATAAACCAAAATTTCATTTCATTTCATCATGGTTCTATTATAGACAGGGGCGATCTCGCCAACCAAAAAATTGAGAAAGATTACATAAAAGATTAAGGTTCATCCGCAGACTGCTCACTCTCACTATTTACAGAAACCAAAATCGGCTCGAACAGCTCTGGGACCACCTCTTCGATGGTTAGCTGCGCCGCCTCGGTAGTGAGAAGACTAGCCCCCTTCAGGGTGCGGAAGACGTGCTTCGCTGCCGCGACTGCGGTCTTCCGCATCTCCTCCTCCTACTCGCGGGACAAGCACGAGTCGTACTTGCTTCGAGCGGCACGGGAGTAACGAGTCGACATTTTTTGGAGGAAGATGACCTCAAAGTTCTTCGTCGATAAGTACTTGAAGAGCACGAACTCGTGGCCGCCGAACATAGGAGGTCCTGAGGTGGACTCATTGCACTAGATGGGCGAGAAGGGGATGTTGCCAAAGGGCCCCTTCATGATCACGAACTTCTAGGGCAAGTAATGGATTTTGTTGACCATCTCGCAAACCTTGGCGTGTTGGCTTGCAAAGTAGGCGGTCCCATCTTTGTTGGCCCGTAAGGAGAAGAGCTTTCGGAAAACTGATAAACTGAACTCGATCCGCTCCTCCCTCAGGTAGCACGCAAAAGCTACGATGACGGCGACCGAGTTAGGGGTCATATGACCTGGGATCACACCGAAGTACTTGAGTATCTGGGGATGTTCGCAACAAGCTTTTAGAGGTCATACGTGAGCACGACAAAGAAAACAAAAGTGTGAGTCAATACCTGGCTGATCCCTGGCCAAAACGGGAACCGCATGCTAACTTCAAAATGGGCCACAGGGATGGCGAGCTCGTCCGGGAAGAGTTGGTTTATGGTATCATATTTTGCATGCTGGAGAGCTGAGAAGCCCATCTAGATGTGGTTCACAACCACATCGTGGTACTCACCATTAATGAGCAAGCAGTTGAAGAGCGAATGATCGCAAAAGGTCCAGGCACACTTGGCTCGGCCCTCAACATCGCCTCCATCACCACCCATGAGATCTTCGAAGAGATAAAGCGAATGTGAAAGAGAAAAGGCGAGCTCACAAGAACGAAGAGGGTAGAGGGTCAAGAGCAATAAATGCGGTGTTTGGATCTGACGACGAGACCAATTTATAGAAAACTAAAGGTGGTCGGGAGGAATCCAAGTGTTAGGGGTACGGTTAGCAGAACCTCGCTATGATATGTCTCGGTACTTGAGACAACCCCCTTCCCCACTCGCTCGCTGCAATACAGTAATGCCAGATCGCTAATAGGCACAGCGAGCGCAGAAAAGGTGAGGCGAACCCAATATAAATCGCGCGCAAGAGCGTTAAGAAATAATAATAGAAACTAGCGAGCGCAACACTAGCGACAATATCACAGTACGAGTAAATAAAGAAAGCCCAATAGTGGGCGAGAAATATCAAGCTAACAATGGTAATAAAGTTCGCAGATTGTTTTAAATAAATCTTTAAAACACTAAAATCACCGGGTGGGAGCGAGTGAGAGCGGGGTCAGCACTGGATCCATCTCCATTAGCCTCGGCCTTGCACCCCCGAGCTCGGCGGTACTCATGGATAATGATAGGCACGGATGGCGTGGAGCTCACCCTGCATCAAGCAAACTTAATCTTCAACCCGCGAGAGTTGCACCCCTAGGGAGGTGACCTCAACGCGGGTATCCAGCTGTAGTTCGACACGGAGCTGTGCATAGTCATCATCAAAGGCGACAATCCTCTCTTAGGTGGCTGCCCTGTCCTCTCGCGCCTGGTTGTACAGGTCCCACAGTATGTGCACATACTTCTGGAGCAACTCGGTAGTCCATCTCTTCTTCATCTCAGGGTCTCGGGGATCGCCCAGGATATCAGCAATCTTATCCATTGAGGGCGGGGGAGACATCTGCACCTCCTCATGGTCCAGATCGGCAAAGGAGCTCTTATGGGCACCTGGAAGAGGAGAGTCAGTGATGAGAGCGGGGTATAAATGATCAATAAGACTAACCAACCTTGCGGGGCAATGGCAGATTTGCTATGGCGCTGGTGAGAAAAGCTCGACTGCCCTTGGAAGGCCTCCGTATAGGTTAGTGTGACGGATTTCCCCAGGCCCAGAGGGCGCGGAACATTGCTTGAAATCCTGACAACGGCGGGGAGCGAGATGCCAGGCTCTGGTGGCCTAGAAGACCAAACCCCGGTGTGGGGATGATCGCTTTTGGTGGGCCCGACGAGTCTGACAGAGTGACGCTAAAAGTGCATAGTGTACCTCTGAGAATCCTCTAGGGGGGGGGGGGGGGTGAATAGAGATTTAAAATAATTTCTATCCTAACTGTCAAAATAATTAAGTTAATTAAGGATTTATGCTGAACAAGAACACAGGCAGAATAAATATAATGCAGAAAGTAAAATGCAAAAAATAAATTGGGACAGCACAGAAATTCAATAACCAAAAGACACAGAATTTTTATAGATGTTCCCCCAAATGTGGGTAGTCCTCTCTTCTACCACCTGGTAGGAATGCACTACTGTGCCTGAGTCTTTTGACAAGAAGACTCTTAGAACCAATGATCTTTTGACAAGGAGATCATGAACCACCAGATCTTTTGATAAGGAGATCTTGAACCACCAGATCTTTTGATAAGGAGAACTTTAACCACTGAATCCTTTGAAGAGGGATTAATAAAACTCTTTTACAGAATGAGAAAGAAGAAGGGAGAAGGTTGAAGGAATTCTGTTCTCAAAATTCTTGAAGATGGCTGTATGAAGATCAGCCTATTAGTTGTTCCAAAGGATCTGCTCTTGATTAGCCCCTCCCTACTTTAGATAGTGATGATTTGCAGAAGCTTTGTATTGTCAGATCTTTTCTTCTTCTTCTTCAGATTATGATCTGGATGCTAAGAGATTGTGATGAAGAGCAGCTTTACGATCCTCTGTTCTATTTAATGAAGAACAACATAGCCTTCTTTTCTTTTCTCTTTTCTGTGTTAGGGTTCCTGAGAGAGGGAGAACAAGAGGAAACCCTAGAAAATGAAGGAGATGGCTGATTGTGATAAAATGCCTTGTCTGCTTCTATCTTCTCTTGTCTTTTTATTCTTCCTTATTCAAATTCGAATGTGTTTCCCTTTCTGATATGCCTTGATAAGGTAATCTGCTTATCACTTTCTCTTTCTTTCCTCTTTAATTCTCGTCCCGACCACCTATAAGGAATATGGTTCCAAGAAACCTTTTGTGGCCTTCTTTAATGATCCTTTCTATTTCAGGTAATTATTGAGCCGTTGGGGAACGGTCTTGAAGGAAGTGGGCCATGAAAGAAGGATCAGAGAGACAGTTGAAAAGATTACCTTTTACAGAATGTATTCGACGTAGTGTCGAATTCATTTCTTCTCTTATCGACGTAGCTTCGAGTTCTTCTAGGAGCTGCTTTGATTTCATCTGTGCTCCTACTGAACTCTGCTAGTCGACGTTGCATCAATATCTTATCGACGTGTATGTTGTGTTGATTTGCCTAGCTCTGGACTTCATCTTTTGCGTCGAGATGAAGTCGACGCTACGTCGACATTAGATGGCTTCGACAGATGACCTCTTTTGCGTTGAGTTGAAGTAGAAGCTGCGTCGACTTCTCCAATTACTTCAATAGGTCTCTGACCTCTACGTCGATATCTATTCGACGTAGCATCGACTTAAGTTACTTCGACAGAAGGTTGAACCACTTGGACTTCTAGTCAGAACAGCGTCGATATGGACTAGATGTTACGTCGAATTCTATTCGACATTAATGTTAACTTAGCCCAATTTTGCTTCCCTTAATTTGGTCCTGACACCCTATGTTGAGTGTGACATCCTAAGACATCTAATGACCAGATTACCCTCACTATACAATGGGTAATTTAATCCTAGTAGATAAAATCACTTTTATGTAATTTGTCAAGTTAAATCAAAAGGGGTTTGTCCCAACAATCTCCCCATATTTATCTTAACAAATTTTACAGATTGACTGAGTGATTTTACATATTCTTTTGTATAAACAACAATACATTCATTACAACATAGACATAACATAGGACAGACAGAAATCACAGTTCCATTTACTTGACAGGCAGTAAAGTTGTGTAACATTTGTTCTTCCCAGAATAGATTTGTGTTCAAAATGAATAATCATAGAATACCTTGATAATCAAAGATTTAGGAATCCTTCTCAGGAGTCTTCCTTTTTCTTGAGAATACTACCGGGTTGACTTTCCTGCGAGCTATCTTCAGTGGCTCATCTTCATCAAGGGATAATACCGGATCTTCAACAATATTGGCTTTGTCATTCTCCCCATGTGCTTGTGCATTTTGCTCAGCATCAATAGCATTGTCAGCAGCTTCCTTGGCAATCTTGGCCACCTCATCTAATGGATTCTCATCTTGAGGCTCCCCTTGATCCCCTGCTGTGCTTACAGCTGTCATTTCTGCATTTAGGTCCCTTTGTTCATCTGGAGTAGGCTCCCCCTATTTTGCAGCATCAGTTAGCTCATCATTTTCCCTTTCTTCTTGGGGATCCCCTTCAACTATCAGAAACTGCATGACATCTGTCATATCTTTTTCAACTATCTCCCCCCAAGTAGTTGCATCTATACCTTTGTCATTCTGATCTGCATGCCTTTCCTGGATATCATCATCCAACCTTTCTGGATGCTCCCCCTGAGACTGTGCATTCTGGAAGTTAGTTACCTTGTCAAGAGCAGGCTCATTATCAGCATTCCCTTGATCCTGTCCACTCATAACAGTAGGGGGTATTTCTTCCTCTAGGATGTTCTCCCGCCTTCATGACCTTGCTGGCCAGTGAGGTTAAGAATTCTCTTGAGACCATGGAGGAAGATATAAATTATTTGAGGCTTTGAAATGATTTTTGAAAACTTAATAACTCACCCTCTATTTGTGAGTATTTCTTGTCAAATTTCCTGGCCTGAGAGGCCACTTGATCTGCAAAAGTTGAGGACGCAATGGCCACTGCTTTGGATATGATCTACTCAAGATCAATTGTAAGTGATGGAGGGAGATCTTCCGGAATAGGAGTGAGAGGATGGTAAACTTCAGGGGAGAAGTGAATTGATGGTGGTAGAGGTGGAGCATGGCGATAATCTGGAATTGTATGGGATGTTGGTAGATGGGCTTGGAGATAAGATGGCATAAGTGATGATGTGGATTGGAACTGCTGTTGCAGTTGTTGTTGCTGTTGATGTGAATGCTAGTCTGTGATGCCATCCTAATGGATATGAGGAACATTATCCAGAGGAAGTGGAGAGTGAGCAGGAGAGATTACATCCCTTGGAAGATCTGGAATTTGCCTTTCAGGCTCTTGATGAGAAGGAGATGGAGGAGGAGAAACTGGAGCTTGACCAGGCTTTACTATTTGCCTGGGCCACTTAGAGAATATACCAATATAGATCCTTTTTCCCAGAAGGAATAAACACTCCTTTAGACTTACACACACTAGGATAGTGGTGAAGCAATACTTGACTCATGATTCTCATGAATGCATTCTCTTTGTTGGAGTACTTGTGAGCAATCAGCTTTAGGAGGCTCCTCCCCCAGTTAATGTTCTTTTGTAGAACAAGCATTCCCATAATCTGTAACTGCTGCCTGGGGATAGCATCATGGGCCAAAATTTTACATAGCAGAACCTTCCCTACTATGTCAGCCAAAAACCTGTACTCTTCTGCCACATCAATCTTTTTAAGATTAATTGGCTTCTCCTTCTTGAACTGCATTATTTCAAGGACATTCCTTATTTCCTCTCCTGATAGTTCATCTGGGTCATTCCTAGAGGGAAGATCAAATGTTTGGGAGAGAATCTCCTCAGATATGTTGATGACTTGACTAGATATTGTCCCTTGAAGAGAACCACCATCTACCACTGAAACAGTATCCTTGAATTCTGTTACCTCAATATCCATGATCTTGCATCTTGTGGAGATCAGCTTTGTTAGTCCAGCATTATGAAAAAGACCAAGGATGTCCTTGAAACTTTCTGCTGCAGCATTGAATGACTCTATGTCCACATCAAATCCAGAGTTAATATTGGGTGGAGGCATACGAATCGTTGTACCTGCAAACACAAAGAAAGCGAGAAAGAAAGAGGCATGGGAGAGCAGGAGAGCAAAAGAGCAAGAAAATTCAAAAGCATAAATATTTCGACGCAGTAATTTCTTAAAAGCAGATGAATCACCGCTACTTAGGGTTTAGGTCGACGCACCATCGATTGTACTTATTATTTGGCGCACAAAGCTGTGTCGGGATTGCTTCTAGAAGCAATTCCGCGCGCGCTGATAAATCGACGTTGCGTCGACTAGCACTCGACGGAGCTTCGAGCTTATTCAGAGACCCCAAGTCGACGTAGTCCTATCAATGTTACGTCGATTTCCAATCGATGTGACTTGGAATTTAATCAGCAATTATTAAGTCGATGTATGTGTCGATAGGAACTTGACGCTGCGTCGAATTCTATTTAAATTGTCTGCTCTGTGTGCTTCTCGACGCTGGCGTCGAGTAGAAGTCAATGGTATGTCGAATTCTATTCGACGCACCTCTTAATAAACATATCTATTTCTGTAGAGAAAACTTGCTATTTTTCCCAGCAATTTTGCTTATTGAAAATAGATGATAATATGATGTAATAAATGTTAAGGAGGATTCAAGATAGAAATTACTCCCTTGAATGATTTTTGTTCCTTATTCATGACCTACATCATTCTCCCCACTCCATTTTCTCCTGAGTGAGACACTACCTACACCTGCATAGGTAACTCAAACAATAGAAGGGACCCAGGTTACCTTGGGCCCTTTGCTTTTACCATTGTAGGGTTCAATGAAAGAATAGAAGGGTCTTTCATGATACCCTTTGGGATGATAGGGAATGGATTTCTCAAACCTCTTATCCTGATACTTGAAATGCCTATAAAATGTTTTGAAATATAATAAATCAGCAGAATGTTTTATTATTCTAGGTTTTGCTCTACCCTTTTGGTTGAGATTATTTGACTTTTCTACATAATTCTTGCCTAGGGATTTGTCTTTCTTATTCAGATTTGTCTTTTTAGGTTTAACTATCCTATCTGTATCATTGTTATCCTTACCCTTGAATGATACACTCTTCTCACTTGGTTGATATTCACTAGGTTTAACAAATGAGACTGGATTTTTCCAGGCAGGTTTCTTAGGTGCTTCAGTGCTGCTGGAGGGATCCGCTTCTAATCCTAGATGATTAAACCTCCTGGAGAGGTTTTCAGTGATGTCTTTGAGCTTTTGACTCCTCCCATTGAGTGAGTCCTCAAAGGTCTTTTCCTCTGCTAGCTCTTCTTTCAGTCTTAACTTTTCTTTTCTAATTTCTATTAGTTCTAATTCTTTATTTTTAATTTCTTCTATTAGGCCTTGATTTCTTACATATACATCATCTTTCTTTAGGTTTTTTAGTTCTAACCTAACAGAGTCTAGTTCCTTTTCTACCCTAAGTTGATCATTACAGAAATTCTTGAAACAGATTTTGAAGTCTTCTGAATTGAAATCAAAATTATCAAATAAAGATACCTGCTCCTCTTCATCATCTGATGACATCCCCAGGGCCATCATGCAGGCTGCTTCAGCTTCTGTTTCATTTTTACTTTCAGATGATGGTGAGCTCTCCTATACTTCTGAATCACTCCAGGTTTTAGCAATGAAGCATTTGGATTTCTTCTTGTCCTTTCCTCGGTAGGACTTCTTCTTCTTCTTCTTCTTCTTCTCCTCTCTATTGTTGCTTTTCTTGTCCCTTTGCTCTTCTGGGCACTCAGAAGCAAAGTGCCCTGGTTTGTTGCAGGAGAAGCAGGTAACCTCCTTCTTTAGAGTCTTGTCATACTTGGGCTTTGAGCTCCAATCCCTTTTTCTCCTCGAATCTTCTGTCTTGACTTTCAGGGCAAGGATCCTTTGGATGGGAGCTGGGGTCTTCTCCTCTTGTTCTGATTCAGCCCTGTTCTTTTAGAGCATCTCATATGACTAAAGCTTCCCTAGCAAAGCTTCAGTAGAGATCTCCCTATGACATCTGGATTCCCTGATTGCCCAGATTCTAGAGTCCCATGAGTTGGGGAAGCACATGAGGATCTTATCATTAATTTTAGTCAAGGATATTTCCTTGTCTAAGCCTCTGAGCTCATTAATGATTATACTGAATCTGTCATACATATTGGCAACAGATTCTTCAGCTTTCTTTTGAAAGTTCTCGTACTGGTATATGAGAAGGGACTTTTTGTCCTTACTTTCATCAGCACTTCCCTCAACCATTATGGTTAGGGAATCCCAGATCTCTTTTGCTGATTGGCATTCAGCAACTTTCTGGAAAATGTCATCAGTCATTGTTGATACAAGAATATTCATGGCCTTGGCATCACAGGCCTTGACCTTCTTCTAAGCCTCTGCCCATTCCTTTCTTAGGACAGCCTCAATTGTTGAGGTTTCTCCTTCTTTTTGTCTGACTGGAGCAGGAGGACCTGCGAGAAGAACATTATATATGTCTTCATCAACTAAATTCATATAAAGCCTTATCCTGGCCTTCCAGAGTGTGAACATGTTTTAGTTACATACTGGGGGTCTTGTGGAAGCATAATCCTTAGTACTCATTTTCTTTATAAAACATATTTATAGAAAATAAATAAGAGTAGGAGGTCTTTTTGATCAAGGTGTTAACCTCTTAATGATCAACCTCGCTTTGATACCAATTGAAAGTGCACAGTGTACCTCTGAGAATCCTCTAGAGGGGGGGGGGGGGGGTGAATAGAGATTTAAAATAATTTCTATCCTAACTGTCAGAATAATGAACTTAATTAAGGATTTATGCTGAACAAGAACACAGATAGAATAAATATGGTGCAGAAAGTAAAGTGCAAAAATTAAATTGGGACAACGCAGAAAATTAACAACCAAAAGACACAAAATTTTTATAGAGGTTCCCCAAAATATGGGTAGTCCTCTCTTATACCACCTGGTAGGAATGCACCACTGTGCCTGAGTTTTTTGATAAGGAGACTCTTAGAACCAACGATCTTTTGGCCAGGAGATCATGAACCACCAGATCTTTTGATAAGAAGATCTTGAACCACCAGATCTTTTGATAAGGAGATCTTGAACCACTGAATCCTTTGAAGAGGGATTAGTAAAACTCTTTTACAGAATGAGAATGAAGAAGGAAGAAGGTTGAAGGAATTCTGTTCTCAGAATTCTTGAAGATGGCTGTATGAAGATCAGCCTATTAGTTGTTCCAAAGGATCTGCTCTTGATTAGCCCCTGCTTTAGATAGTGATGATTTGCAGAAGCTTTGTATTGTCAGATCCTTTCTTCTTCTTATTCAGATTATGATCTGGCTGCTAAGAGAATATGATGAAGAGCACCTTTCAGATCCTCTATTTTATTTGATGAAGAATAGCAAAGCCTTCTTTTGTTTTCTCTTTTCAGTGTTAGGGTTCCTGAGAGGGAGAGAATAAGAGGAAACCCTAGAAAATGAAGGAGACATCTGATTATGATAAAATGCCTTATCTGCCTCTGTCTTCTCTTGTCTTATTATTCTTCCTTATTCAAATTCGAATGTGTTTCCCGATCTGATATGCCTTGATAAGGTAATCTTCTTTTCACTTTCTCTTTCTTTCCTCTTTAATTCTCGTCCCGACCACCTATAAGGAATATGGTTCCAAGAAACCTTTTCTGTCCTTCTTTAATGCTCCTTTCTATTTCAGGCAATTATTGAGCCGTTGGGGAACGGTCTTGAAGGATGTGGGCCATGAAAAAAGGATCAGAGAGACAGCTAAAAAGATTACCTTTTACATAATGTATTCGACGTAGTGTCGAATTCATTTATTCTCTTATCGACGTAGCATCGAGTTCTTCTAGGAGCTGCTTCTATTTCATTTGTGCTTTGACTGAACCCTGCTAGTCGATGTTGCGTCAATATCTTATCGACGTGTATGTCATGTTGATCTGCCTGGCTCTGGACTTCATCTTTTGCGTCGAGATGAAGTCGATGTCAGGTCGACTTTGGATGGCTTCGACAGATGACCTCTTCTTCGTCAAGTTGAAGTAGAAGCTGCGTCCAATTCTCCAATTACTTCAATAGGTCTCTGACCTCTACGTCGATATTTATTCAACGTAGCATCGACTTAAGTTACTTTGACAGAAGGTTGAACCACTTGGACTTCTAGCCAGAGCAGCGTCGATATGGAATCGATCTTACGTCGAATTCTATTCGACGTAAATGTTAACTTAGCCTAATTTTGCTTCCCTTGATCTGGTCCTAACACCCTATGTTTAGTGTGACATCCCAAGACATCTAAAGACCAGATTACCCTCACTATACAATGGGTAATTTAATTCTAGTAGATAAAATCACTTTTAAGTAATTTGTTAAGTTAAATCGAAAGGGGTTTTTCCCAACAGACGCACCTCCCAGGCATCGCGAGAGGGGTCTCTGTAAGGGGATACATCATCAGATGGTCAGATCAAGGAATTCATCGATGAGGAATACATGAAGCTCTCCCTATCGCGGCGAGGGGTTGCGCAGGTTGGCGGCATCCATGTCCACAATCACCAAACCGATACCCCAGGGGATGGAAGGAGAGTACCCTTCAGGGCCTCGCTCGCGATGGCCACATCCAGGAGCATGCTCTACTAAAAAGAAAGTAGTGTTAACATAATTATGTGGGGGACCAACCTGTCAACTGGAGTACCTACTTGCCGAGCCTGCTATCAGGCGACAGATCCGAGAGTGAGGACCCATCCACCCCTGGATGTCGTCGGACCGTCTTTGCCTTCTTAATCTTGGGGAAGGATGGAGGGGCCCGTCGCGCGAGCCAAGGCGTGAGCTAGATATTGATGAAATGTTCATTCGCCCGCAATGCACTCAGGCTAGCTGGGGCTTCTTCCAAAAGAGGAATTTTGGTGGCTACAGTAGCAGGTGGTGAGAGACGGAAAAGTTGACAGTGTTACCCATCGCCCAGGATTGCTGGTATTTATAATACTGAGGATGGGGCCCAGCAGAAGATTCCTGCCAGGTCAGTAGCCGCCGGCGAACACTAAGAGTTGGATGTTTCTTTGTGAGATTAGGCTAATCTCGCAAAGAGCGGGGATTGTGTACAACCCCATATTCGCCGAAGGGTAATATGGAGAGTTGGACATAGGCGAAGCGGGTAGTGGCTCGCCGACTCACGACGAGTGAGTCACGAGGGCGAGATGAGGCGAGCCAGACTTACGTCCTTGCGAGGAGCGTAGCGCGAGGGCAAGGCAAGTGTATGCTCAATGCTTTGGGGTGCGTTTAGAATTGGCGAGGCGAGTGAGGGCTCGTCGCCTCGCGTAAGCGGCCTATGCCAGTATTTATAGCGCTAGGGGGCTACCAAGTGGTGCCCTGATAGTGCATTATTTATAGTTATGTTTATACAATATTCTGATAGTAATTAATTAGTTTTTATATACTTTTAGTTTAATTTATATCTAATTTAATTTAAATTGTGTTTTCAGGTAATCTGGGGCTGCTAATAGCAAATTCAAGCCCACAGCCGTGTTCTGGGGAAATTCCAGAGCAATTCTGCAAAAATCTTCAGTACACGCCCCAGGTCACGAGCGTGACCTAGGGGCGTGACCATGGTCACGGCCGTGCTCCGATTTCAGCTCCCAGAAATCGCTGCCACATCGGATTAAAGTTACACGCCCTAGGTCACGGGCATGACCTGGGGCGTGACCTTAAGGTCACAGGCGTGACTCGCCCACCAAGCATTCAATACGTGCAGTTTCTGCCGCCGAGCCATTCCAGCTTACACGCCCTTGGTCACGGGCATGACCAAGGGGCGTGACCTCTCCCACAACTGCCAGATTAACTCCAGATTGCGCCGTTTTCCGCCGTTTCCCGACTCGGTCAAGACACGCCCTAGGTCATGGGCGTGACCTAGGCCGTGACCCGCCGAGATGATCAATTTTGGCGGTTTTTCTTCCCCAACGTTCCTGAGCTTTCAAGACGCAGTTACGCAGCTTACACGCCCTTGGTCACGGGCGTGACCAAGGGCGTGACTCACCAATTTTTTGCCTATAAAAGCCAGCTGCTGCCAAAGTGATGGGGATCCAGTCCTTGCTTAGATTGGGTCAATTTTTAGAGTAGTTTTCTGCTTTTTCTTATTGTATTTTCATTTATGCAATTTTATTTTATGTCTTGCCTTTTTAATTCCTAGCTTAGATTTACTTTACCTGCAATTGTACTTTTCTTTACATAGAAATAAAAATGTCTTTCTTCTCAATTATGTTTAGCTAATTTTCATAGCATTTGATCGGATGAATTCTTAAGCTTTTATATTTCGTAATCTCTTATTCATAGTTTAGTTTTGGAAACCTAAGATTTATCGTTGATTTGCAATTATTGGTTTCATATTTCTAGGGTATGATAATCAAGTTTGATCCGTATTTTAGTGTATCGAGAGATCCGTAAATACGGGTAGATCGCTCATCGGTAAAAAGAGTTGTATGCATTCCTCGAGAGAGGGTGACGCAAATCTTCCAGATTGGAGTCAAATCCAATAGTGGGGCTCACCGCATAAAGCAAGCTTAGGGGTTTCGACTGGCCGAGGGGTCTTAATCGATCAACCTAAGGTTAGGTTGTAGTTCTCTCGAGAGAGGCTCTATCATATTTTGGGAACCTCCACGGTCAAGTTTGTCCAAATCAATTTATGATGTTTACGCAATATTTTACTTAAGAAGAATTCTCGATCAAATGTTTCATTTCTTTTATTATTTCTTTTATAAAACCTTCTAACTATTTTTCCGATAAAATAATTATAATTTACGTGAGTAGAAGTACTCAACAACCCCGTGGAATACGACACTTGATATTTATTTCTAAATATCCTATGCTATTAATGATAGGTGCTCTTGCCTATAGTTCGTAGAATTTGGAGAAATTTTATATCCTAAATTTTATCTATCAAGTTTTTGGCGCCGTTGTCGGGGAACTATTTTTTTTTTATATTTTGAAAGCGTGAATTTTATTACTTTTATCATTCTCTTTCTCCACCCCCATTTCTCTTTTTGCTTTTTCTTTTAAAATTCATTTCTATTAGGCAATGGTTGTTTAATTTTCTTTTTCACAAAAAAAGAAATGATGTTATCGCAGTTGGCCTCAAAAGTTGCCGAGCTTCAACATAAGGTAAACCTTTTGGAAGCCGCACGAAAGCGCCAACTTATTTGTTATTTTTGTGGTGCAAATCATTCTAGCGAGGAATGTTATTCTTATTTTTATTTTCAAAATATTTTTGATCAAAATAATTTTTCTCAAGCTTATAATTCTTCTGAAATTCCTTCTTGCTCCGATAATAATTATTCGTGGTGGCAAGATCACCCGGATAGTTTACGGTGCAATGACAAAATTTCTATTGATCAAAATTTCTATTCCTCCACTTTTTATTCGCAAAATTCTTTTGATCAATTTTCTTCTCTTGGTGATTCTCCGAATCTTCCTATTCAAAATTTGAATAGATATTCCCTAGAAGAAAATAATATTTTATACCAAGAATTTCACAAAGTCATGGAGACACCGGGCGAATTAGAAAATGAAAATTTTTCTTCTTCTCCTTCGCCCGCCCTTTCTTCTCTTTCTCATGAAATTATTATTCATGAAGAAATTGTGTCTCATGAATGTTCTCCACTTGGTATTGTTTTTTTAAATAATAATTTTATTTTTGAAAATAAACAACCGGAGCTTAATCATGTATTTTCGCAAGCGACTCCTCCTTGCGAAAAATTTTCTGACTCGCTAATTTTTGATTCTTTTGATACTAACAATTTTCATGTAGAAGATGAGCCATTGCAACCGAACGTCTTCACCGATCCATTTGCCGCTCATCTCCAACAAACCAAATTACCTAAGGTATGTATAGGTAATTTGGTTTCACAATTTCGAGCTAACGGACAACAAAAGAGTCAAGAGCATAGCGGAAGAGTAGCTGGGCGATCGACTTCGGCATGCTCACCTGAGCGTGGATTAAGGGAGTTGCCTGTGCATTTTCATTTTTATTTTCCTTTTTCCTAACAATAATTTTCTAGCTTAAAGACGCGAAAAAGAAAGCGCTCTTGGGAGGCACTCCTTGTTTATCCTTTTTGCAATTTTTCTTTTCTTTATCTACCTTTCCTTTTCAAGTTTTTCCGTCTTCATCCTTGTTTATAAACATTGGGTACAATGTTTATTTTTAAGTATGGGGGGGGGGGGGGGTGTTCTCTAATGTTTGTTTTTATTCAAAAAAATAAAAAAAAAAATTAGAAAAACACTTTTAATACAAAAAAAATTCAAAAATATTTAAAAATCATACAAAATCTTCTTTTGTCTTCTTTTTCAATTTTGTTTTTAAAATTTGGAAATTACAAAAAAAAATTTAAAAAATTAAAAATTTAATTTCTTGCGAAAGGGTCGTGTTTGGTTTTCATCCCACAAAACCGCCTAGTACCTTTGCGAGCCCGTCATTGGGTAGCCCTTGGGAAGTCCAAGAATATAAATAAAAACATTTTTGTTTTAATATCAAAAAAATCCAAAAAATATAATAAAATAAATTTTGTAATATTAAATTTCTCCAAACTTTATTTTTGCAAAATTAATTTTAATTATGAGTTGTTTTTTAGGCGTTTTTAAAGAGTTTTCTTTTTATGAATTTTTAAATCTTATATTTCTCTTCAAAATATGTTTGATTTAATTTTTAGATGAATTTGATTTAATGAGTTTTTCATTATCTTGATTTGTTTAGAATATTTCTTAGTTTTACTTTCTCTCTTTAAAATATCATAATTCAATTTTGTAGTAATTGTGTTAAATATCTCTAGATTTTGCTTATATTAACTTGAGCTCATAGTTTCTTTAAGATTACTCAAATTATTTTCTATGCTCTTAAAATATATCCTTGGAATTTTTGTAGCCTTTAAACCCTAGCCCTTCCCCTACCTTTCTTATTAAACCCCATTATTTGGCATAATTTTTTTTTTGAAAAAATCATATGTCATGGAATGAGAGGATAAAATTCATCATTCCTAAACATAGGCACCCAAATTAGTAAAAGATTATATGGCATGGAGATGAGAGGATAAAATTCATCACCCCTAAACATATACATTTGGGGTATAAAAAGAAGAAGAAATTAAAAAATGGAAATGAGAGGATAAAATTCATCATTTCCTATATACAAAGTAACTTCTTCAATGCCAATTTTACCCCATTTAGCCAAGTTCATTTGCTTATCCAAGATATTATTGAGAGAGCATAGTTAATATTTTGTAGTTTTCTAAAAGTTTCTCATGATTGTAAAGTTTCTATAATTTTAATCTTGGAATATTTTACTTAATTCAATGCAATTTTGTTTATGAAGATTTAGTTAGAGAATTTTAAAACTAATATTTATTCTACTCATTTCAATTTATGAATTATTAATTATTTCTTATGAATCTGAATTTTAACTTCTTAACTTATTTTGATGAGTTTTATAAGATTTGGAGTACATAATTAGAAGTAAATCTTTTTGGAAATGTCCTATAAATTCTTCTCATACTTATAAATTAGTTTTTGCTCTGGAATAGCAAAAGCTTAAGTATGAGGGTATTTGATAGTGCATCATTTATAGTTATTTTTATACAATATTCTGATAGTAATTAATTAGTTTTTATAAACTTTTACTTTAATTTATATCTAATTTACTTTATTTTGTGTTTTCAGGTAATCTGGGGATGCTAATAGCAAATTCAAACCCACAGCCGTGTTCAGGGGAAATTCCAGAGCAATTCTACAGAATCTTCAGTACACGCCCCAGGTCACAGGCGTGACCTGGGGGCATGACCATGGTCACGGCCGTGCTCCGCTTTCAGCTCCCAGAAATCACTGCCACGTCGGATTAAAGTTACACGCCCTAGGTCACAGGTGTGACCTGGGGCGTGACCTTAAGGTCACGGGCGTGACTCGCCCACCAAGCATTCAATACGTGCAGTTTCCACCGCCGAGCCATTCCAACTTACACGCCCTTCGTCACGGGCGTGACCACGGGCGTGACCTCTCCCGCAACTGCCAGATTAACTCCAGATTGCGCCATTTCCCTCCATTTCCTGACTCGGTCAAGACACGCCCTAGGTCACGGCCGTGACCTAGGCTGTGACCCATCGAGATGATCAATTTTGGTGGTTTTTCTTCCCCAACGTTCCCGGGATTTCAAGACGCAGTTACGCAGCTTACACGCCCTTGGTCACTGGCGTTACCAAGGGCGTGACTCACCAATTTTCTGCCTATAAAAGCCATCTGCTGCCATAGTGATGGGGATCCAGTCCTTGCTTAGATTGGGTCAATTTTTAGAGTAGTTTTCTGCTTTTTCTTATTGTATTTTCATTTATGCAATTTTATTTTATGTCTTGTGTTTTTAATTCCTAGCTTAGATTTACTTTACCTGCAATTGTACTTTTCTTTACATAGAAATAAAAATGTCTTTCTTCTCAATTATGTTTAGCTAATTTTCATAGCATTTGATCGGATGAATTCTTAAGCTTTTATATTTCGTAATCTCTTATTCATAGTTTAGTTTTGGAAAACTAAGATTTATCGTTGATTTGCAATTATTGGTTTCATATTTCTAGGGTATGATAATCAAGTTTGATCCGTATTTTAGTGTATCGAGAGATCTGTAAATACGGGTAGATCGCTCATCGGTAAAAAGAGTTGTATGCATTCCTCGAGAGAGGGTGACGTAAATCTTCCAGATTGGAGTCAAATCCAATAGTGGGGCTCACCGCATAAAGCAAGCTTAGGGGTTTCGACTGGCCGAGGGGTCTTAATCGATCAACCTAAGGTTAGGTTGTAGTTCTCTCGAGAGAGGCTCTATCATATTTTGGGAACCTCCACGGTCAAGTTTGTCCAAATCAATTTATGATGTTTACGCAATATTTTACTTAAGAAGAATTCTCGATCAAATGTTTCATTTCTTTTATTATTTCTTTTATAAAACCTTCTAACTATTTTTCCGATAAAATAATTATAATTTACGTGAGTAGAAGTACTCAACAACCCCGTGGAATACGACACTTGATATTTATTTCTAAATATCCTATGCTATTAATGATAGGTGCTCTTGCCTATAGTTCGTAGAATTTGGAGAAATTTTATATCCTAAATTTTACTTATCATGCCCTTACGGGGGTCGCTCACCTAGGGAGACCTCACGAGTCCCGCTCGCAAAGAGGAGTAGCGAGTGGAGCCTATTGGGAACAGTGCCCAAGAATGATCCTGATTTGAAGAAGTGCTCAGGTCAATGATAAAAGCAATATGTATTTGATGGTATGCTTAGTTTATACTTGCAGAGATTAAATTATATGTCTAGTACTTCTCCAATCTCATTAAGTCTAAAATCGTCGAGAAGGACTGGATATATCATCGAATAAGCACGCATACATCATCGAGATTACTCTAATTGTTAAGCAGAAGGTTTAGGTCTGTTATCATCAAGATAATAAGGTCAATCTGACGATATCATTGTGACATCAAAGTACACACAACGATATCGTTGTATGAACAAGAAGAATCGAGCAAAGTCCAGTATCGTCATATCAACTAGAATCACATGATGATATCGCTGTAAGGTCTAAGAAGACTTAAGTCAAAGTATTCAGCATTGTTGACGACATCATCGTAAAGAAGGCTAGTAGTCGAGAAGGCTAAGGGAGAACTCATGAAGACTGCTTATAGAAGAAGAATCGCCTGTCGTTAGTGTGATCAAGACGATATCGTCTATAATACAATATGGTTTCAACGATATCGTCGATATGGCAGAATGGTTTCAATGACATCGTCGAGAAGACCACAAGTCATCATCAAGGTTACGACGACATCTTTAAGATGACTTCATATCGTCGCAAGTGCAAGTGCAGATGAGATATCTTGTATCGTTGAGATATCATTCTCTATTGAATATTGAAGAAGACTTGAAGATTTGCCCAAGTCCAAGATGGATCGGCATAACGACAAGTTGTATCGTCGAGACGTTGCAAATGTCATCGAGACAGATCAAGACATTTCAAATTGCGATGTCTGTATTCAATGCCGCCGCTTAATAGTCCAATTAGCATGTGCCATTAATGAATGGGCCTATGACAATGAAAGGACATCATAGGAGACCGTTAGTCGTGAAAGTGCACATTTAACCTCACTAGAATTCTCTAGAGGGGGGTGAATAGAGATTTAAAAATACTTTGTGCTATTATATATATATGTGTAACAATCACAGATTGAGGCTTCCCACACACCAACAAGAATTAAGCAAGTAAAGAAGAAAAATAGCAAGAAGAAAATCACAGCACAACACAAAGAAATATAGTGGTTCCCCAAACTTTAGGTAGTCCACTCTTCTACCCCTTGGTAGGAATTCACTAACTTGCACTGAGTCTTTTGATAAGGAGACTCTTAGAATCAGACTGAGTCTTTTGATAAGTAGACTCTTAGAACCAAACTGAGTCTTTTGGTAAGGAGACTTTTAGAACCACTACAACTGAATTTTTTTGAAGAGAGATTCTAAAAACTGTTTTACAAAATTTGAAAATAGAATGAGAAGAAGAAGTAGAACAAGTAGAAGAACAGAAAATGATATATGTAAGAAAGAATCTTCTTCCTAGCAAGAAGATTAGAAGTACAAGTATAGTGAATATGATCTCTCTTCTATAGTGAGAAGGAGATTGTAAGCTTTTCTCTCTTTTATGAGAGCTTTCAGAATTTGCAGTAGAATGGCTTGAGAAGATGAAGGCTTTTTCTTTGCTGCAGCACACTATCTCTTTTCTCAAATTTCTCACTCTTCACTTAGGATCTCTTCCTCTTTTTCAAATGTATATGGTGGATCACTTCTTGTCATTCTCTGCCGACCTCCTCCTTATTTATAGCTCTGTTTAAAATATATTGCTAAAGGAGAATAATCAATTTAGGAGACAGAGAAATAGAAAGAGATAAGAGTTTCCATAATCAATATTTCTGTAGAAGGAAAAGAATTCATTCTGATTTCAAATAATATCCATAATAATCTTAATCAAATTAGCCAAGAATCAAATAAAAGGAAAGGCTGATTCAGAACTGCTATAAAAGAATAATATCATTCCATAAAAATCAGATCTACCGAAAGAAGGAAAGAGATCTGGCGTGTTTTTGAATTTCTTATAGTTATCGACGTGCGTCGATTACTATTCAACGTAAACGTTGATTTCATCCTGGCTGGACGTCGAGAGGAGAATAAGGAAGGTGCGTCGACAAAGGTGTGCCGACTTTATCAAATGCGTCGACTAAAAGTCAGAGGTACGTCGACTATGATCACGTCAAATTCTTCTAAGAGTTACTTTGACTCATTCTGAGAGAAACGTCGACTATATTTCGACGTTGCGTCGAATACTATTCGACGCATATTTACTTAGCCTAATAATTCATACTTAGAATTTATATTCTTCTTAATTCTAGGGGTTAAGAAAAATCATTTGCCCAACAATCTCACCCTATTTGTCTTAACCCTATTTAGATAGAAATTGTATCAGTATTTAATCAACTCAGCAAGACATTCATATAGATTAGAAATATGTTAAATAATCAGAAGAAGATTGAATAAGAAATTATATAAACAAGTTTCATGTTCAGTTGACTAATCAGCATTTAAGCATAGACAATTGTTCAAACAGAGTATATCATCATTGTTCAGGGGTAGGAGGAGTTTTTCTTTTCCTAGTGAATACTTTTGTGGGTTGCTCCTTCTCAGTAGCAGGTGATTTCCTCAGCTCCCCCTGAGTCTCAGCAATTTGCTCCCCCTAAGTCAAAGTAGTTTGCTCCCCCTGGGATGGAGCTTCCTTTGAGCCTTTTCCTTCTTCTTCAATTTCTCTTTCATCTCCAGCTCCAGTTTTAACTGCATCTGGCTCCCGAGCTCCTACTTCAGTCATCACAGTATCAGCTTCATTTTCTTTCTCTCCTTCAGCCTCAGTTTCCTTTTCTACTTCATTTTCTGTCCTACATGCCTCCCCTTGTAATTGAATCACTTGTTGAGTAGCTTCTCTTGCTATATTGAGTACCTCTGTTAGGTGCTCTTCACTATGTAGCTCAGGTACAACTTCATTCCCAATGGTCTTGAGCAGTGCAAGACTAACATTTTTTGAAGTAGGAAGAGACTTGTGAGAGAGAGAGATTTATGACTGGAGAGCTGTTCTTCATCTAACCTCTCCCCCTTGTTGACCTTCTTAGCCAAGGAGGTTAAGAAAGATCTGGTGACCTTAGAGGAAGAGATAGAGGTCTACAGGCTTTGCACAGAGGCACTGACCCCATCTATTTGGGTCTGCATGTGTAAGATGGAGGAGTGAATTTGAGAGCAGTGTCCATCCAGCATGTCCTAAAATCTTTGGGCTGCTGATTGGATACATTGGGTGATGAGGTTGTCAGTGGATGGAGATGGTTCATGTTGTGTTGGAGGAGGAGGAGTCAATGGAGGAGGAGGTGTTGTATGAGAAGAAGGTGGATAGGGGACTGTATCATTGTGATGAGGTGTTTGTGATGGAGGAGGTGGAGGAATATATGAGGTTTGAGCAGGTGAGTTAGAAGGAGAAGAAGTCCTTTCAGGAATGGAACCAGGCTTGGGAATTTGCCTGGTCCATTTTGAGAAGAGAGCTATGGACATCCTCTTGCCAGGTGGAATGGGGATTCATTTTGACCTACATAGGTCAGGGAAGGAGTGGAAGAGTACTTGGCTCATAATTCTCATGTAGGCATTCTCTTTGTGAGAATATTTAAAGCCTATCATTTTGAGTAGGCAGCTTGCCCAGTCTACCTTCTTCTTCAGCACAAGGGCCCCATGATGTTCAGTTGCTGCTTGGGCACTGCATCATGGGCAGAGATCTTGCATAGTAATATTTTCCCTACTATGTCTGCCAACAGTCTATACTCCTCAGAGAAGTCTATTTTCTTCAGGTGGATTGGTCTATCTTTGGAGAACTTCATGGTGATTAACAAATTCTTTATTTCATCAGGGGTAAGTTCCATAGGTTCATCACCTGATAGGGGAATTATTTTAGTTATTCTTTAGAAAATGATTTGCTTTCCCTATTTGAACAAAGATAATATTTGATTGTACCTGATGGTAGATCAAAGGTGGTCCTAATGTGTTCTGCAGAAATTGAGACAGGTGTCTCATGCTTTGTTCCTGTGATTTCTCCTTGTTCAGATATATGAACATGAGTCATCAGCTCTGTGAGTTCTGTCTCCAGGAGCTTGCATCTTGTGGAGATGAGCTTATCCAGACTAGCTTCAGTGAAGAGAGCTATGATGCTCTTATAATTTTCTGCGGCGGCATAGAAGGATTCGAGGTCAATGTCGAACCCAGAGTTTATCTTGGGAGCCATTGTAGGTCAGTGAGAAAGAGGAAGAAATGGCTGGACTGAGAGGTAAGAGGGATGAAAGATGCAGAGTGCGAGAGGATTTCTAACTGAAGAGTCTATTTAAGTCAGGTGAAACGTCGAAATAAGACACAATTCGAGGCATATTCAGTACTACAGTGGATGTGACCGAAAATATTTTAGTATTGCCGCTCTTTTTCATGAAGTCGACGTTACGTGGAGTGAAATTCGACGTAAGCGTCGATACAGTCTGAGGTAAGATGTTAGGGTTTCATATCGACTTATACGTCGATTGGAGTCGACGCATGCGTCGATTTAAGTTATTATTGATAGTTATCGACGGTGCGTTGATTGTAAAATCTACGTGACTTTTATTTTCCTGAAAAGTTTTTTGGGTTTGCCCTTGAGAGATTATTTCTTCCTGCTCCTAATGTTTTCTAAGACAGTCTTGTACTAAATTTTATAATCAATTAGATTGATTGTACCAACATTATTTGGCAATGTGGCCAGTTTTATTGCAGATATAACATCTGACTATCTTTAAATTATGGGATTTTGAGTTTAGAGAGGGATAGTGGTGTTGATTAGGATAAAAATTTTGGTTAGGATAAAAGTTTTGATTAGGATAGAAATTATGATCAGGATGAATGGGTCCTGAATGGGGGTTAAGATGGAAGCTTTTTGGAGGATGGAAGTGTTCTGTCTTTATGTTGCTCTGAGTTTGTATGCGTCGATATCTATTCGACTTATGTTGATAGTTGTGTCGAGTGAAAGTCGATGCTTCCTTCATTCTGTGGTTACTTTTAGTCGAAGCATAGGAGAGATTGCGTCGATTGGAAGTTGACGTATTTTGGTGTCTGCGTTGATTAGAAATTGATACATTATTTGAGTTGCGTTGAGTAGAATTCGACGTACGTCGATAATGATTCGACGCAAATTTATTTCTTTTCTGAGGATATTTTCCTAGGATTCCTTCATATATAGTGGGACTATTTTTGTTAAAAACAGTGGTTGTTTGTGATCTTTCTCCTGTCAAATGATTTTCCCTAGTGAAGTGAATAGGATGTCTCCAGACAGATTTGCTGGGTGATTGAGGTTTGTGTTCTAAGTCAGTGTTATATTCTAGTTGTCTAAATCTATCAGTGAGATTGTTAGAGATATTCTTGAGCTTCTGACTTCTGCCATTTAGAGAGTCTTCAAAGGCTTTTGCCTTTGCTAGCTCATTTCTTAGTGCTTGATTTTCAGTATTGATTTCATTTAGTTGTTCCTCTGAGAGTCCTAGACTGAGCTCATAGTTTTTATGTTATGTATTTATTTGTTTGAGATTGTTTAGTTCATTTCTTAGTTCCTTTACTTCTTTCTCAGATTTGACTAGATCTAAACAGAGTTCTTTGAAACTATTTTTGAAATGAGTTGAAGAGAAATCTAGATCATCAAATAAATTTACCAGAGATGTATCTTCAGGCTTTTCAGTGGCCATCAAACAGGTTTCCTCTTGCTTAGCCTTTTCCTGATCATCTTCAGATGAGGTACTTCCTTCAAATTCTGAATCACTCCATGATTGAGCAATGAACCCTTTCTCTTTCTTCTTCTTCTTCTTCTTTAGATCTGTTCTTTTCAAATCTTTCTTATTGCTGATCTCTTTAGGACATTCAGGTGCAATGTGTCCAGGTTTCCTGCAAGAATAACAGATAATCTATTTATTAGGAGTTTTGTCATACCTGGTTTTCGAGTCTCTCCTTCTGGATCCTTCTGTTTTGATCCACTTCTTGAACCTTTTGGCCAGTACACTGATCAACTCTTCATCATTTGTAGAGGGTTCACCTTCAGTAGCCTTCAAAGCAATGCTCTTTTCTTTTGAGATGGAGGAGCCTTTTCTTTCTCTTCTTTCTCAGCTCTTATTTTCAACAGCTGTTCATAAGATCTTAATTTACCCAACAGGACATCTGTTGAGATTTCTTTTTGACTTCTGGAGTCTTTAATTGGCCAGATTCTTGAATCCCAAGAGCTAGGGAAGCAAGTTAGCAATTGGTCATTTATTTCAGTGAGAGATATGTCCTTCTCAAGTGTTTTTAGCTCATTTATTATGAGGCTGAATCTGGCATACATGTCAGCAACACTTTCATTTTCTTTCTTTTGGAAGTATTCATATTGAGAGATGAGTAATGCCTTTTTATCCTTCCTCTCATCTGCACTCCCTTCTACCATTTTATTGAGAGCTTCCCATATTTCCTTAGCTGACTCATATTCAGCAATCTTTTGGAAGATTTCATCTGAGAGGGTTGAGACTAAGATATTCATAGCCTTGGCATCACATGCTTGAGCTTTCTTTTCTTCATCTGTCCATTCAGCCTTTGGAGCAAGTGTTTGTGTGACCTTTCCACTTGAGTCCTTCTTGAATGGCTTGGGAGGACCTGTCATAATAACATAAAATAATTCTCCATCAATACAGTTTAGATAAATTTTAATTCTTGTTTTTCAAAGTGCAAACTTTTCAAGGTTGCAAATTGGTGGTCTGGTGGAAGCATAATCTTTGATTTGTGCCATGTGAAAAATAATTTTTATAAATATGTATATATAAAAAGAGGTAGGATCTTTTTGATCAAGGAGTTCAACCCTTTTAGATTTACCTACCTCTGATACCAATTGAAAGTGCACAGTTAACCTCACTAGAATTCTCTAGAGGCGGGTGAATAGAGATTTAAAAATACTTTGTGCTATTATATATATATATATATATGTGTAACAATCACAGATTTAGGGTTCCCACACACCAACAAGAATTAAGCAAGTAAAGAAGAAAAATAGCAAGAAGAAAATCACAGCACAACACAAAGAAATATAGTGGTTCCCCAAACTTTGGGTAGTCCACTCTTCTACCCCCTTGGTAGGAATTCACTAACTTGCACTGAGTCTTTTGATAAGGAGACTCTTAGAACCAGACTGAGTCTTTTGATAAGGAGACTCTTAGAACCAAACCGAGTCTTTTGGTAAGGAGACTCTTAGAACCACTACAACTGAATTTTTTTGAAGAGAGATTCTAAAAACTCTTTTACACAATTTGAAAATAGAATGAGAAGAAGAAGTAGAACGAGTAGAAGAACAGAAAATGATATATGTAAGAAAGAATCTTCTTCCTAGCAAGAATATTAGAAGCACAAGTTTAGTGAATATGATCTCTCTTCAATAGTGAGAAGGAGATTGTAAGCTTTTCTCTCTTTTGTGAGAGCTTATAGAATTTGCAGCAGAATGGCTTGAGAAGATGAAGGCTTTTTCTTTGCTGCAGCACACTATCTCTTTTCTCAATTTTCTCACTCTTCACTTGGGAGCTCTTCCTCTTTTTCAAATGTATATGGTGGATCACTTTTTGTCATTCTCTGCCGACCTCCTCCTTATTTATAGCTCTGTTTAAAATATATTGCTAAAGGAGAATAATCAATTTAGCAGACAGAGAAATAGAAAGAGATAAGAGTTTCCATAATCAATATTTCTGTAAAAGGAAAAGAATTCATTCTGATTTCAAATAATATCCATAATAATCTTAATCAGCCAAGAATCAAATAGAAGGAAAGGCTGATTCAGAACGTCTATAAAAGAATAATATTATTCCATAAAAATCAGATCTACAGAAAGAAGGAAAGAAATCTGGCGTGTTTTTGAATTTCTTATAGATATCGACGTGCATCGATTACTATTCGACGTAAACGTCGATTTCATCTTGGCTGGACGTCGAGAGGAGAATAAGGAAGGTGCGTCGACAAAGGTGCGTCGACTTTATCAAATGCGTCGACTAGAAGTCAGAGGTACGTCGACTATGATTACGTCGAATTCTTCTAAGAGTTACTTCGACTCATTCTGAGAGAAACGTCGACTATATTTTGACGTTGCGTCGAATACTATTCGACGCATATTTACCTAGCCTAATAATTCATACTTAGAATTTATATTCTTCTTAATTCTAGGGGTTAAGATAAATCATTTCCCCAACAAGTCGGCTCCTCAATCTTATAAAAGAGATAAGTGTCTACCCTAATTCTGACAACATAACTTCAACAAGTGACACAGAGAAAAGATGCACGAATCAATAGAACAGTAACAAGGCTGCGTGAAGAAGGAACAAGAACCAGAGAACAATATGATCTTCATCAAGTGTTCTCTAAATTTCAGTCCAGCAACATCGGCTAATAAGAATTGTTCCAGATTGAAGAAAGGATTGAAGAGGATCTGTGATATCCAAGATAATATCAAAAACATTATTTCAAGTCCAAGAATCCAATCTTCATCTGGCTAGAGAAGTTTTTCTCATTCTTTCTTTGTAGGGCTTTTACAAGCCTGAGTTTGTACGATCTGTTTCTGATCTGAGTTGTAGGGCTTGAGGTCTTGAGTTGTAGAGCTTTAGGGCCTGAGTACTGTAGGGCTTGATGGCCTGAGTTGTAGGGCTTGAGGGTCTGAATTTTAGGGCTTGAGGGCCTGAGATTATAGGGCTTGCGTGCCTAAGTTTTGGCAGAGTTTGTCGATCCTAGTACACTGCTAGAAAAGTGCATAGGGACAATAGACTACTCAAGACACCCTGTCTTTAGGAACCACTATAAATCCGGTGCTCTTGTGTGCTTTGCTTCTGTGGTTTGTTGGTGTGCTGTGATAGATATATTTAGTTCTTGTGCAAAATTTTCAAAACAATCATATCACCTATTCCCCCCCCCCCCCTCTAGGTGATAGTTCCATAACTAACAACGCCTTTACATGCCATTCGCCTAGTAGGGGTCTAGGGGTTAAATTACTTGGATACCCTTGGTGGGCTGTCAATTGCCCTTCAGAACAGTGGAGTTTGGCTGTTAGCAGACCAGTTTGGGGCGCGATTAGTAAAACAAAAAGGCAGAGTTACGCTATTTGCAGACCAAAAGAGAAAAAACTATATTTAGTCCCTGAAGGGCACCTTTGGAGAGATCCCAATCCTTTTTGGCTTCTTCCTCCTTAGGACATCTTCGGTTAGCTCCTCGGGCTCTCCAAGGTTCCCGGATTCTCCTTTGGCTTAGGAGGGGAAGCACTATAAGATCTTCCGGGTGTGTTGTGGGACTTCCACGCTGCAGCCAATGGTCGGTGTTTAGTTTTAAATCTTCGGTCAAGTTCCTATGTGGGATCAGTAAGTGCTAGCTACCCTCTCTTAGGGGTCAGAACTCCTCTTTGGGCTGGTTAACGGTTCCAACACAGCTGGTAGTGGCCCTAGCTAGCAATTATATATAAGTATAGATAGAAAGGGCCTATTTTAACAGTTCTACTATACTATCAATGTATAAGAGTGCAATAGACAATGAATAAGTACTAGTAATAGTAGCAGTGAACATTGAATAAGCAATAATATTCGTAGCATTATAAGTAAATAAAGAGCAGTATATGTAAAATAAGCAGCTACGAAAAGTAACCCTATCTTATAAAAATGCCCATATAAACTTATAAGTTAGGGGATCTGGCACGAAGGTAAACTCATCGTATAAAAAATCTCATACTAATTTATACGATGAGGTCTTGTTTACGTAATGTTGTTATGTTATGCTAAGTCATGCAATGCAATGATGCAACTCACAAATGTGACTCTATATGTACATACCTTTTAAGTTCCCTCTGTTCGAGTGTGTTAACTCAGGTACCCCATTGAGTCAAATAGGGGTAGTGGAGCAGGCATGTCCACTTCTAGACTCCTATGAACACCTCTCGGCCTAGACCTTATGTATGCCCCTAAGAACACACAGGGTATCCACGTACTATCTAGTAAGTAACACCTCTTGATTGTATTTCCCGAGCCTCCAGCTCGACGGACTATCCAGTCCTCCTTAGATTACACCGAGCCTAATGCTTCTAGGACTAACCCGTCATGATATATTAATTTCCCAAGCCTCCAGATCACAGAATCAACAAGTCCTTGTACCATTCCATCCTATATTTTAGGACGAGGTTTACCTTATCAAGCTCTCCTACTTAAACAACTCATGTCTATCATTTAGTTGTACTTAGAAGTTTATGTTGAATCTTGGACTTCCGAGGGTTACCCTGTGAGGGGCTCACAGTGGTACTAGAAGGTGTTGGATCGATAGGCACCCTTAGAGGGGGAATAAGGGAATAAAAATTATTTTTATATGATTAAGCAATTTGCTAAATTATTTTAAAATATAAGAGAGCAAAATAACAATTAAGCCAAATGTAGAGAATATTGTAATTTGCAATATAAGAATTTTATGCCAAATGAAAGAAATCAAGTAAACACAAATAATGTTATGATTGTATTATATTAAAGAGTGTTTACACAATTTTGATTTCAATATCGCTAGAAATCGAAGGCGTACAAATGCAAATGATTTTTCCTTTTCTATACAGACTCGTTTCCCCACGAACCGGTGGCTTTAGCCTATCCGCCCCGAATAGGGACTCAAGCCGTTCTATCCATCCCTTCCCCAGATATAGCCTCGAGCACCCCTAGATCTAATCACTTAGTCCTGCTCGCCAACACATGTGACGAATTCCCCCTAAGCCGCATAAGGACCTAGTCGCCAACACAAGGAGAATTAACTACACAAATTCACAAAGATAATGAAATAACACAAATAAAAACTCCGTCTATGAGATTTCTGAAGTTGAAGATGAAGGATCGATATAGCATAAGTGATGCGCAAATCTTAGCACACCGCTATAGGCGGTAGTAAGACTGCGACACGAAACGACAGTGTACAGATCATTCAAGTAATATAAAACGAGGAGTAATCCCTGAGTATCGAATCTCGAAGGAACACAGTAAGGTGGAGTTCACTATTGAGGCAGGACTTGAGATCGAAGTCTTTAGTCGGATGGATGCGGAAACGGGGGTTTTGGATTGTGGAAAATAAAGAGAAAATGCTACAACTACTCCTATGCAATGCCGCTATGCAATGCTTCGCTTGGCGGGATGGAGACTACGTAGGCCTTGAAAGCGCTACTCCGTGAGGGCGGATGGATGAGTAGGCAAGTGGAATGAGGGTCGTAAGCACCTCTTAGACAAGCACGCCACTAGCAATTGCTAGTGCGGCAAACGAACGTGACGGCGGGATGGAGGATGGAATGGGGCGCATCTCAAGCAACTTAAACACCAAAGAATTTCACATAGACATGAAATATATAGAAATACAAACTAGTTTAAGTGCCACTTCATCATTATAATAAAGATCTACAACATATACACATCAATAAGAGAAGAACAAGGCAAGAAATCGACCGAATCCGAAGGCTCATTGTAGATTCACGGTTGGAATCACCGGGTTGTCAATCCGCGTCCAAGCTCGGTCCGCAACTACGTCCGGGGTAGAGAGAGATGTCATGACTCTCCAATGAGCCCGTCTTCTTCGTCTCACGATACAGTAAAGGTTGCAAACTTCCCCTTGCTTGATGGTAATGGCGACTAGATCTTCCTTTGAAGCTCTAGGATGAAGGAGGAGGCCGAGAGGAAGCTCCGGCTCAAGATTGGCGTGAAGAACAAGCCCGGAGCACCTCCTGGTGGTGGAAGATGATGCAGGGGGCGGAAGAGGCGAACATGACTCAAAAATGACGAGCAGAATGGTCTTTTAACCTAATTTCGCGAGCTGGATATTTATAGAAAACAGGGCGCACGATCAGTGCCGCACGATCAACTGATCGTGCACACTGAAAGCTGGTGATCGTGCGCTCTGTGCCCGAAACCTGCAAAATAAAACTGCAGAAAAAATATAAAGCGCACGATCGTGCGTAGCAAACGCACGACTAAAATCCTAAGCTATTTTTGGGCAGCAAATGAACTCGCACGATCAAAGGCGCACGAGCAACTAATCGTGCGTGAAGGAAACGCACGATCAGTGGCATTTCACGCAGAAATTGCCCCCAAACAGACTCCGAGCATCGCACGATCCATGAACCTGCATGAAAACCTCCAGGACTACAGGAAAACAAGGGATCACACCAAGAATGGGCATACATGTGCACTAAGAGTGGGATAATAGACGGCTATTAAATATAAATGAAAACAAGCCTAAAGTGTGGTGCAAAGACTAGAAAATCGGCCCAAATGAGTCCAAAAATATGGATATAATTGGGACT
This sequence comes from Dactylorhiza incarnata, assembly GCA_033032865.1. NCBI lineage: Eukaryota > Viridiplantae > Streptophyta > Magnoliopsida > Asparagales > Orchidaceae > Dactylorhiza > Dactylorhiza incarnata. Next base: position 18,919,550 of record JAWHQI010000018.1, read on the forward strand.
CATCACACCCCCAGATTTACCTGTTTGCACGTCCCGAGCAAACATATCCGGCGGAGTAGGAAAAACATAGCTAACCAAAAAATTGCAAACATGGAATAGAATGCGAAGTTTCATACTAGTGTGCATAGAAGTTCATTAGAAGAAGTTTTTACATATGCTAGCTACTTTATAAAAGTGTAAATGCGTTAAAAGGAATTTATTTTTACTCAAAAATGGAATGTTGGTGAATCTCGTGGTCACGCATAGTACGAAAGTAAGCAAGACGCACAGGTGAATGTTACCCAAGACCGGAACTCGGAATTATCTCCGTTGAAATCCATCAACGTTGAGAACCATATGCTCGCCCGGTCACACTCTCTCCACGGCGCTAGTGAACTCACAAGATGAATCGATAGGACTTTAGGTATACATGACGCTTGGGTTACTGTTTGGAATGCAAAGATAAACGTGAAGGCTAATCGCAACCCAACAGAGCTCACAAAAGTGCTAATTCAAAGCAGCCACAATAATACACGTGTACACACCCCCATAATTGACTTTGAAACCGGATGTGCACATGACCTACAACAATCAATACCAAATAAATGTTTCAATTACAACGTTGGGGATACATTTTTTTCTTTGCTTTTCTTTTTCTTTTCTTTTCATTCCCATATCTATTAGCACAATTTCAGCACATACATTTTTAAAACTTCCACATCAACACTGAAGTGTCGCATCACTGCACCGCATTGGAAAATTACAATTCATAAATGCTTTTAGCTTGATTTTTGGTTGCGATAATAGGATTAGCTTTTAGGCCTTGGTGAAGTATGGTGGAGCTGAACCAAAAGATCGGGTAGGCACAAAATAGGCTAGCAACGGTTAGCGTATAGGAATGGTAAAACAAGGCTCAAGCTTGCCAAATAGATGGCCTACACCACGCTCAACTTGCAAATCGTTCACACCCATGCTTCGAGAGTCGCTTGGGGCAAGTTCTTAGCCCCCGAGAAAGGTAATCCTTCCTCCCGACTCGAGCAACACGAACCTCGCATTCGCTTACACACAATACCACGCTACCATTAGATTCAACCACATTCACCATTTTGAGTAAAATAAACTAAAATCTACGCAAATCTACTAATTATAAATTAGAAGCATAAATAGAAACTAATTCTACTCAAATCCCTATGCAAACACGAGTACTCAACTAGAGCACTGCAGGAGTCAACATTCCACTCCATCTTGCAATTATTTTGGCTAATACAACAATTTCTACATCACAACCAAGAATTGAATATACAGGAGCATACAAACAAGCGAGTGCGCGCTAAAGTTGGTGTAGTGGTGTGCGGTGAAGATGAACAAATACTATAAATGAAATAAAATACTCCTAGCATGCACTGAGATGTGCCCGTGCAGTGGGTATCACATAGCGGCTCTCCCCCAGACTTAATCTAAGCAATAGACACAAATGATGTAAACATGAAAATTAAATAAAAGACTAGGGGGAAGAAAAGTTACCCATGCTCAGAAATGAGCATACCAGAAGATTGGCGATAATACTGCAATGGAAATTCAAGTCCGTCACCAAAAGATCACCACCCTACAAAAAGGACGCACCAAGCAATATCAAAATAATATATTAAGGCATTAGCGGATTAGAAAAATAATTATAACAACCAAAACAGGGTTGTTTCCCAGTAGCGCTTTTGTTTACCGTCCTTAAGCTGGACTAAATACCTGTATTAAGCAGTTTAAAAGATTGTCTAAGCATAAAAGCAAAAGTTAATAAATTCTAATTATTATTACATGCTCAGCAAAATAATCAACTATAAGTTGATTTAAAGTAGTAACTGCAAATAAAAGAAATGGGTCCGAAGACCCAATAACAGCAGTCAAGAGGATCAGGAGCTTTCCATCTCCAAATTTCATCTTTCTTCATCCTCTTCCTCTCCTCCAATCTGCGGTCATGGATGAAGTAGCATTTTCCACCCTGCACCCAGTCTTTCAAGGAAAACGCAGACAATGATGATGAGGTGGAATAGGCGATTGAATTCATCATTGCCATTTGCTCTTCCTTCAAAGACTGCCACCCAGAATTACCCAAAAATGGGTCCACGATCTCATGCACCTGCAGGGGGATATATGAAACATCAGAAATTAAAGCAGGAGGGGAAGCAGGAAGGATGAATTTATCAATATTAGTATAAAAAGAAAGAGGGTTAGGAAATAAAGTAGATGAAGAACTAAAAGAATCAAACAAAGGAGAAGTGGCCCCGGTGTCACTCCTGGCAGGTTCCACAAAAGACTCATTATCGACCGCATTAAGAGCACTGCAGGGAGAATATGAGCAGCTAGGAACTTCAATGATGAGTTGGACCTTCTCCTCCGGTGATGAGGTAGAAACCTCATCACTAAGGAAAATGTCCTCCTTAGTGCAACTCAGCATAGCTTCAGGCTCCATAGGCTTATCCTGCACATCTAAAAACTCGGCAATAAGAGCAGAAGACACATGCATACTGATACAAGAAAATATCTGAGTAGAAATAGGACTCAAGATAGAGTCTGATAGGAGTGAAGAAATATCCTCAGATACAGAATCCACAGGAAAGGATGGCACCAAAGAGGAAGAAAACTCCAAAATGTCATCGTAGTGATCAACATTGACACTGATCGACACATTCGTTGTGCTCCTAAGATGACCCGGGGGCCTAACGTATGTGTCATCAGCGCTGGAAGGAGCGGCGGCATAGGAAGGCAGTGGAATGGTGATAAGTGCTGGCTCATCATCCTCTCCCAATTGCAATTTCCATTGCTCACAGTCCTTCAGCACGTGATCAAGACTCTGACAACACAAGCAGCGCTTCCCGGTAGGTTTTGACTGTGGAAAAGCCAAACCACCCGGTGAAGGCGATGCTCGCGATGGGGACGCATACTTATAATACGTAGGTCCATAGTATGAACTATACAGATTATAATTATAGCTTCTTAAATGGCACTCATCACTAGAGTGACTAGACGCTCTACACCACCTACATTGTTGATAAGCAGACATATTGGTGCAAAGAAGGATTCACTAACAATATAAGCTGAAAAATAACTCAGTATGCACGAAGGAAAAAATTAAATCAACAGGAACCTGATTTTTGAAGTACTAAGAAAAATAAGAGAATTTACAAACACTAAATTAAAACAAATGCGATAAACAAATGGAAAAGACTTTATCTCTTGTCGCTCTCTCTCAAGCAACTCACACGACTGTGCTCCCCGGCAACGGCGCCAAAAACTTGATGCGCAAATCTTAGCACACTGCTATAGGCGGTAGTAAGACTACGGCACAAAACGGCAGTGTACCGATCGTTCAAGTAATATAAAACGAGGAGTAATCCCCGAGTATCGAATCTCGAAGGAACACAGTAAGGTGGAGTTCACTATTGAGGCAGGACTTGAGATTGAAGTCCTTTAGTCGGATGGATGCCGAAACTGGGGTTTTGGATTGTGGAAAATAAAGAGAAAATGCTACAACTACTCCTATGCAATGCCGCTATGCAATGCTTCGCTTGGCGGGATGGAGACTACGTAGGACTTGAACGCGCTACTTCGTGAGGGCGTATGGACGAGTAGGCAAGCGGAATGAGGGTCGTAAGCACCTCTTCGACAAGCACGCCACTAGCAATTGCTAGTGCGGCAAACAAACATGACGGCGGGATGGAGGATGCAATGAGGCGCACCTCAAGCAACTTAAACACCAAAGAATTTCACATAGACATGAAATATATAGAAATACAAACTAGTTTAAGTGCCACTTCATCATAATAATAAAGATCTACAACATATACACATCAATAAGAGAAGAACAAGGCAAGAAATCGACCGAATCCGAAGGCTCGTTGTAGATTCATGGTTGGAATCGCTGGGTTATCAATCCGCGTCCAAGCTCGGTCCGCAACTACATCCGGGGTAGAGAGAGCTATCACGACTCTCCAATAAGCCCGTCTTCTTCGTCTCACGATCCGATAAAGGTTGCAAACTTCCCCTTGCTTGATGGTAATGGCGACTAGATCTTCCTTTGAAGCTCTAGGATGAAGGAGGAGGCCGAGAGGAAGATCCGGCTCAAGATTGGCATGAAGAACAAGCCCGGAGCACCTCCTGGTGGTGGAAGATGATGCAGGGGGCGGAAGAGGCGAACAGGACTCGAAAACAGCGGAGCAGAATGGTCTTTTTACCTAATTTCGCGGGCTGGATATTTATAGAAACAGGGTGCACGATCAGTGGCGCACGATCAACTGATCATGCGCACTGAAAGCTGGTGATCATGCGCTCTGTGCCCGAAACCTGCAAAACAAAACTGCAGAAAAAATATAAAGCGCACGACCGTGCGCACGATCGTGCGTAGCAAACGCACGACTAAAATCTGAAGCTATTTTTGGGCAGCAAATGAACTCGCACGATCAACGGCGCACGAGCAACTGGTCGTGCGTGAAGGAAACGCACGATCAGTGGCATTTCAGGCAGAAATTGCCCCCAAACAGACTCCGAGCATCGCACGATCCATGAACCTGCATGAAAACCTCCAGGACTACAGGAAAACAAGGGATCACACCAAGATGGGCATACATGTGCACTAATGGTGGAATAATAGACAGCTATTAAATATAAATGAAAATAAGCCTAAAGTGTGGTGCAAAGACTAGAAAATCGGCCCAGATGAGTCCGAAAATATGTATATAATTGGGACTCATCAATAAGCATGGCTGAAGCGATCATTCTTCAGATGCAGCGTGATGATGTCCTTCTTCAAGAATCTTCTTTAGCTTTGAGTGGGAGATCAACTTTCGGCAAAGTAACAGCTCTAGAAATTTGGCACTGGTATTCTCTCTGGGATGTGTGTGAAAAATGAGAGAGAAAGCCCATTTTATAGAACTATGAGATAGCACATGCGGTAGCCCCTAGCGCCAACAGTAGCGGATGGTTACAGATCGTGGAAGTGGGACGTTGCCGCACGATCTCGAGCTAGCACCGACGGTAGCGCTAACGCCTGACGATAGTGATAGTGCATCATTTATAGTTATTTTTATATAATATTTTTATGAATAATTAATTTATTTTTATTTAGTTTTGATTTAATTTATCAATAATTTACCTTATTTTTGTATTTTCGGGTAATTTGGGCTGCTAATAGCAATTTCAGGCTCATAGAAGTAATCAGGAGAACATTTGGAGCATTTCTGCCGAAATTGCAAAGTACACGCCCTTGGTGACAGGCGTGGCAAAGGGCGTGACTCTAAGTCATGGTCATGAACCAACCCAGCCATCTCCCAGCTACCAGAACACGCTGCCATGTTGGATTAAAATTACATGCCCTCTGTCACAGGCGTGACAGAGGGCGTGACCTCAAGGTTATGGGCGTGACTCACTAGGAAAGCGTTCAATGCAGGCATTACTCAGCTCGCGCCATTTTTAGCGTACACGCCCTCGGTCATGGGCATGACCGAGGTCGTGACTCCTCCTACAACTGCCAGATTAACTCCTGATCACGACGTTTCCCGGCATTTCTAGACTCGGTCAAGACACGCCCTAGGTCACGGGCGTGACCTAGGCCGTGACCCTCCATGCAATCGATTTCTAGCGGTTTCTTTCCCCAACGTTCCCGGGCTTTCAAGATCGCAATTATGCAGCTTACACGCCGTTAGTCACGGGCATGACCAAGGGCGTGACTCCTCAAATTTTCAATTATAAAAGGCAGCAATCTCCAGAAGTATGGGAGTTCGATTTTGGGAGTTTATTTTCAGCTTTAGTTTACTGTTTTTGTTGTCTTAGCTAGTTTTTCTACAAGTTGTAAGTTTTCTATTATTGCAATTTTAATTTAAGTATTGCAGTTTTTTTATCATGTTTTCTTCCTCTTCTACTTGTATTCCCATAATTATGATGAGTTGCTAAATTTCCTTTAGCACTTGGTCATGATGAACTTTGGAATGAAATAAAATATGTTTTAATTTTTTCTAATTGGCAAGCTCTCGCCTTGATTATCTTCAATTTATCTTTGAATTTAATTGCGTCGAATTCATTTGTCGCGAATATGTTTTTTGATCTAAGAGCCGTATTCCAGTTGATCGAGAGATTCGTGCGTACGAGGAGATCACTCAAATATAAAAGGAGTTGCATGCACTCCTCGAGAGAGGATGACATAAATCTTCCGGATTGGAGTCAAATCAAATAGTGGGGTTCACTGCTTAAAGCGAGCTTAGGGGTTTCGACTGGCCGAGGGGTATTAATCGATCAACCTATGGTTAGTTAGTAGTATTCCTCGAGAGAGGTGCTATCATGTTTTGGGAACCTCCATAGTCGAAGTTATTTCAATAAGAGCTTGTGGATTATTCTTTTATAAAATTCTATTTTATTCCATAGGGATTCTAGATCAAGTGCTAATCTTTTAATCATAATCTTTCTTCATAGTTGATTTTCTCCGAATCGACAAACCCAACTTTTGATCGATAAAATAATAGCTCTTCTTTGTGAGTAGAAGTACTCAACAAATCCAGAAAAATACAACACTTGATTTTCTAAATCCAATACTATAATATGATAGGTACACTTGCCTTATCGAATTATACGTGGATAACACTTTAATTTTACGCAACATGGAATTTACCTATCAAGTTTTTGGCGCCGTTGCCAGGGAAATATTTTTGTTAATATTTTGAAAGCGTGAATTTTATTACTTTTATCAATCTCTTTCTCCGCCCCATTTCTCTTTTTGCTTTATTTTCAAATTTCATTCTATTATGTGACGGTTGTAAATTTTGCTTTCTTAATAAATGTTATCTCAATTGGCCGCCAAAGTTGCCGAGCTTCAAAACAAAGTAAATCTTTTGGAAGCCGCACGAAAGTGCCAAGTTAGTTGTAATTTTTGTGGTGCGCCGCATCGAAGTGAGGATTGTTATACTAATTTTTACTCTCAAAATTTTTCTTATGGAAATAATTTTGAGTTTATTTATGAAAATAATTATTCGAACTTTGATGACAATAATTCCTCTAGTTTTCATGCGAATGATCTTTCCGATTCTACTAATTTTTCTTCCATCTTCGATGTAGATTATTCGTGGTGGGATGTTCAACCGGTTAGTTTTCGTAGCAAGGATGATAATTATTTAGGTCCGAATTTTTGTTCTTCTTCTTGTGCCGCAAGTTTCGTTTTCTAATTTTGGGGAATTTTCTTAACTTTAAATTGTTCCTATTCCCCAAAAGTTAGATGCAAATTTTATTTCTCCTAGTGCTTTTTCTTTGTCTTTGGATAATTTAGTTATGAAAAAACATGATTTTTCATGTACGCCCATAATTTCTTTTACCAAAAATGAAGAACAATTATTGTACCAACAATTTCTTAATATTAAGGGCACACCAGATGAAATAGCCGAAGAACAAGTTTCTTCCCCTACTCCACCCGGATTTTCTTTTGTTTGGCATGAATTTTCACAAAATTCTTCTATTTTTGTTGAAATTCATGAAAAATTTTTGTCTGAAAATTTTATTGCGCTTGGTAATGCACTAGATTTTTCAAAAGAAAATTTTATTTTAGAAAAGGAACAACCAATGCTTAATCGTGTATTTTCACAAGAAACTCGTCCTTATGAAAATTTTTCTAACTCTCTTAATCTTGATTCTTTTTATTCTAACAATTTTCATATAGAGGATGAGCCGTTGCAATCACACTTCTTCACCGATCCATTTGCCGCTCATCTCGAACAATCCAAATTACCTAAGGTATGTATGGGTAATTTGGATTCACAATTTCAAGCTAACGGACAATGAAAGAATCAATACTATAACAGAGGAGTCGTCGGGCACCAGTTTTCGGCATATTCACCTAAGCGTGAATTAAGAGAGTTGCCTGTGCATTTTTCTTATGTTTATCCTTTCAGCTAACCCTTAACGTCTAGCTAAAAGACAGTAAACAAAGCGCTCTTGGGAGGCGCCCCTTGCTTATCTTTATTTTTCTTGCACTTAACATTTTCAGCATTTTATTTACTTTTCACTCCTACTTGGCTTATAAACATTGGGGACAATGTTTCTTTTTTAGTATGGGGGTGTATTCTCTTATTTTCTATTTATATTAAAAATCCATAAAAATTAGAAAATCTTTTTCAAAAAATCGTAAAAATATTGTTTTCTTTCAATATTTTCAAATTTTTTCTAAAAAATTACAAAATTCAAAAAAAAAGTTTTCTTTTAAATTTTTATGTCTTTGTGTGTTATTTTCTTTTTATGCAATTTAAAATACCAAAAATATATTAAATTTAAAAAAAATTAATTTCTTGCGAAATGGTGTTGGGCTTTCATCCTAAGAAACTGCCTAGTACCTTGAGAGCCCGTCATTGGGTATTCCTTGGGAAGTCCAAGAACAAAAAAAATTTCTGTTTTGTTTTCTTTTTCAAGCAAATATTGAAAAAAAACCTTTGAAAAAAAAACAATGTCAAAATAAAATGTTTTATTTAAATCTTGCAATATTAGATGCTTCCCTACTTTTTATTTGAGTTTAACCAATTTTAATTATGAGCCATTATTTATATGCTTTTTAAAAAAACAAAAAAAGTTTTCTTTTTATGTTTTTAATTTTATATGTCTCATCATAATTTGTTAGATTTAATTTTTAGATAAGTTTGGATTAATGAATTTTTCGTTATTTTGGATTGTTTAGAATACTTCTTAGTTTTACTTTCTCTCCTTAAAATATCATGAATTAATTTTGTAGCAATTGTGCTAAAGATCTTTAGATTCTACTTATATTAACTTTAGCTCATAGATTCTTAAGATTTCTTAATTTATTTTCTATGCACTCAAAATAGTTATCTTGAAAAAATTTATAGCCTTTAAACCCTAGCCCCTCCTTTTACTTTACCCTTTTGATTGGCAATTATAAAAGTATAAAAGATCGTATGTCATGGAATGAGAGGTTAAAATTCATCATTCCTAAACATATGCACCCAAATTTATAAAAGATTATATGGCATGAAGTTGAGAGGATAAAATTCATCACTCTTAAACATATACATTTGGGATATCAAAAAGAAGAGTATTAAAAAAATGGAAATGAGAGGATAAAATTCATCATTTTCTAACTAAAAAAATCTCTTCTATGCTAATTTTTTCCCAAACTTAACCAATATCATTTCATATTCAAGATATTTATGAGAGGGCTTAGTTAATATCTTAGGTTTTCTAAAAAGTTTTGAATGATATCAAAAGTTTGTATAATTCTAATCTTAGATTATTTTGCTTAATTCAAAACAATCTTATTTATGAAAATTTGATTAGAGAATTTTTGAAACTAATTTTTATTCCACGCATATCAATTTATGAATCATGATTTATTTCGTATGAATCTAAATTTTATATCAAAACTTATTTTTGTATGAGTCATGTATAATTTTAAAATGCATAATTAGGAGTAAATTCTTTTTCTTTTTTGAAATTTCATATAAATATTTCTCATGCTTATGATGGTTTTGCTCTTGAATTGCAAAAGCTTAGGTATGGGGGTATTTGATAATGCATCATTTATAGTTATTTTTTACAATATTTTATTAATAATTAATTTATTTTTATTTAGTTTTCATTTAATTTCTCATTAATTAACCTTATTTTTGTATTTTCGGGTAATTTGGGCTGCCAATAGCAATTTCTTGCTCATAAAAGTAATCAGGAGAACATTTGGAGCATTTCTGCTGAAATCGCAAAGTACACGCTCTTGGTTACGGGCATGACAAATGGTGTGACTCCAAGTCACGGTCGTGAACCAGCCAAGCCGTCTCCCGGCTACTAGAACACACTGCCATATCAGATTAAAATTAGACGCCCTCTGTCACGAGCGTGACAGAGGGCGTGACCGCAAGGTTGTTGGACATGTGTGTCACATCCCTTTGTTTGAAAATAACAAATCCCAAATTGTATTTGATCTTGTATTTTGTGTGTTTAGAGTATGCAGGAACTATTTTTGCAATACTCCATAGGTATAAAACAGATTGGAGATGATTCTCTGGAATATGTGCTAATGCTCGCGTTAGTAGTTAACGCCCAGCGTTATGTACCTGCGTTCGATGAACTCTGAAGGCGCTCGGCAAAATCTGAAGGAATCTGCGTTCGACAAACTTGGAGTTCCGTTCGACGAATTTGCCTGCGTTCGACGAAAATTCCGTTCGACGAATATTTCGTTCGACGAATATTCCGTTAGATGAATATTCCGTTCGACGAAATGTGAAGGTCGCTCGACGAATTGGAGTTCGACGAACTGAGCTCCTGCACAACAATATTGCGTTCGACGGATTTGAGGCCATTCGACAAATTTGAAGCTCCGTTCGACGAAAGTGTTTCCGTTCGACAAAATTACTCCGTTCGACGAATTTGAGGCCGTTCGATGAAAGTTTGTTCTATCACGCAGCCGACGGTTTCACAACCGCTCCACACGAATGCTACCGCTAGCGCAAGCGCTACCGCCTTGCGCTATCTCAAGTTCGTGCACATCGCCACGCCGCCGACGGTTTCACAACCGCTCCACACGATCGATACCGCAGGCGCTAAGAGCTACCACAGGCGTTAGCGAGAAGTTCTATAAATTAGAGTTTTGCTTCTCGTTTTGGCCATCCATCCCAGAGAGATTGCAAGTGCCACAATTCTATTGCTGTTATGCTGCCGAAGATGGATCTCCCACTAAAAGCTTAAGGAGAATTCTGGAGGAGGACTACATCACGCCACATCCAAAAGACGATCGCTTCGACCTTGCTTATACTACAGCGATCCTTCGTCTCGGACTTCAGAAGATCTCATATAGGGAGTTTTATTATTGTTATCTTTATTTTCATTCCCTACTTTTTATAACCATTTAGAGAATTCGCCTTGTGTTGGCGACTAGGTCTGGGTAGGACTTAGGGGGGAATTCGCCTTGGGTTGGCGACTAGTTCTAGGTGATTAGATCTATGGGGGCTCGAGGCCATATCCGGGGAAGGATTGGCTAGAGCGGCTTGAGGCCATATCCGGGGAAGGATTTGCTAAAGCCAACTGGTTTTGTGGAGATACAAGTCGGTATAGAAAAGGAAAAGATATTTACATTTGTACGCCTCCGATTTCTAGCGTTATTGAAATCAAATTTATGTAAACACCTTTTTATATAAATACAATCATGTCTCTATTTGTGTTTACTTGATTTCTCTCCATTGGCATAATCTCTAAATATTGGTTACTAAGTTTTCAATTCTTATTATTTTATCTAAATTGTTTATTTCAATCTCTTTTCATCATAAAACAATTTAGTACTTATTTCTAAACTTGAAAATTATGATATTTTCTTAATTTAGCTAAATTGTTATTTCATTCTAATATTACTTTAAACAATTTAGTAAATCATATAAAATTATAAGGAAGAATTTTATTCCCTTATTCACCCCCCCACTAAGGGCGCCAATCGATCCAACAAGTTGTATCAGAGGTAGGTTACTCCAGATGGTTTAAAAACCAGGAATAATGGAGTCTCATGATCTTTCCTCTACTAGTGGGGAAAAGTTTCTTATAAATGAAAAATCTTTGGCACCACCTTTATTTGAAGGCAAAAATTATAAAGGGTGGAAAATATTAATGAAATCTTTTTTTAACTCATAAGATATCAAAATTTGGAATACGACAATTATAAGACCAGTGGATGAATCAAATAAATTGGAATGTCATTTAAATGCGAAGGCTATGAATACTTTATTTTGTGCTTTCTCAAAAGACATTTCCAAATTAATTTATTGTTTTACTAATGCTTACAAAGTTTGGAAATTTCTTGATGAAATGTATGATCTTCCGTGTATAGGTTTGGAGCATGCACAACATTTGGAAAACATTCAAATTGGCACAAACAATCGAGAAAGAATCTCTCAGGATGAAACCATGGAGAGTACATCAAGTGGAAGAGAAGAAGAAATAGTGTCTTTGGAAGAGGAGTGCCAAAAAGATGTCAAAGGAACTTTATGTTCAAATCTTGCATCTCCCGATAGCAATGTAAGTAAATCAAATTCTTCTATCTTTGTGACTAATTCTATTTCCACATTACATATGCTACAAATTGCTAAACGTAAAACTAAGAAATTGAAAATTACAAATGATAAATTACGTTTAGAAAATAAAAAGTTAAAAGCTAATGTTAATGTAGAATCTAATTATGATGTGGCTTCTCCATCTTACTCTTTTATTACAATTTCAAAGCCTTGATTTAATTGCAATCTATTAAAAAAAATTCAAGGATATTGAAAAAGGGCTCTTCGTTTCTAAAAAGCATAATGAAAAATTGATATTTGAAAATGATGCTTTAACTTGTAAGTTAAGATAATTAAAATCTTTTGTTGAAAAAGTTCTAATTTCTAGTAATGACTTTTATCATAAGATTTTAAATAACAAAGATAAAATAACTTACAAAATCATTTCAAAAAAGGATCATTTTCATACATCAACTCAAAAGGAGTTTAGTTTCAAAAAGAATTATGACCCTCACAAAATTCTTAAGAGTCACTATTATAAGTCTTAATATATTTTCAATCATGACTCAAATTTAAAAACTCCTTTTCATGAAAATCAAACTATAAAATATTATCCTTCATATTATAAGAGTATGTCTATAAGAAAGAGTGGAAATGAAAAAAATCAAATTAAGAATCAATCATTTAAAATTTATTGTAACCCACTCTTTCAACATTCAATTCTAAGGAAAGACAACCACTCTTATAAACTTTCAAAGAATCCATATAATAAAATTCATTATGATTATCAACATCAATCTATTTTGAAAAATAATTTGAATAAACATAAATCTCAAATGAATTATTTTTCAAACAAATATAATCATATAAAGATGTCACATAATCATAAAATGAATTTAAAAGATAAACAACCAAGGTATGAATGGAGACCCTTAGAGAAAAATGACACATCAACTTTAATTGAAAAGGCCCATTTATCCTTGTCTCCTAAAACATCATCATGTCATATTTGGGTTCCCAAAGGAACCATTACACATGGTCAACTTTGGATACCTAAATCTCTTGTCATTTAGTACCTTTCAAATGCATGAAGTAGAAACTATTAAGAAAATGAAATATCATTACTCTACTTCATGATATGCTTATTGTCTCTTTTTCTTTTGTTTATTTTTTATTATTTTTTGAACATACATGCTATGATCACTTTATATCTCATGGGATATGACTTACACATTTTAAGCCTTATATTTAACAAATCAAATTGAATTAAAATTGAACATTAAGTCATATATTTTTCTTAAGTGACCTATCTTTAATCTTCTTAGTTCTTTATCCTTTTAAATTCTTTACCCTTAAATTGTCTTGAATTATCATGACAAATTGAATATTGAAATTATTAACAAGACCATTGAAACTATTTTAAAGATTGGATTTAAATGGTTTATTAAAGGGCTTAAACTAAAAATTAAAATGAGCAAAGTTTTTGATTCTTTTCTATTTTTGTTTGCTGCATATGATATCCCTTATAATGAAGAATATTATTTAGAAAAATTGAAAACATAAATTCATCTAAATGCATGTTTAAAGTTTCAAAAATCTGAGTTTATGATCAAAACTTCAAACAGCCATATCTTTTGATCCGCTCGTCCGATTTTCGCGTTTAATATATTTTCAAAAAGAGCACAGAAATCTCCATCCAACGACATACTAGGCTTGCTCATTTGAGTTCATTTGGTGCTGTCAATTTGTTCAATTTCAACTCCATTTTAAAAGCTATCTTAGTTTGCTTGATTTGGAAATTTCTGTGTTTATGGATTTTTCATCACATGTTATCCTTAGTATAATTGTTTCATATATTAATTTAGATATTATGTGTGTGATGTGTGTCACCAATGTTTGCATGTAATTTAGACCTTAGAATCATGTTGTAACATTAAGATCCAATCAAAAGTTTAATCATTTCATTCTAGGTCTTAAGAAAATTAATTTGAAAACTTCTCATATTACATGCAACATTATCTCCATTAATCCTATGTAATAACATTGCATTCAAACTCATCATCCTAGCATCACTTCTTGGTTTATGCTTATATATTTATGCTAGGTATAATATTTACAATCTTATTCAAATTTCATGATATCTATGTGATTTTGAAATTATAATAGAATACCAAAATTCCAAACAAACACATAGTTTTTGGATTAATCATTAGAATATATATGAATTGTGTATCATGAATCATATATTATCATGCAAAACCAAAGATCAATAAAGTCAATTATTGAGTGCAATTTTATTATAAATTTCAAAACGTTTAACCATAAATCATAATTCATGTTCTATCAAGAAATATCTCAAATCAAAAATGTCTATTACCTAGGAATTATGAATCTTATGATAAAAATATGAATATTATTTTTCTTTACATTATATGATGTATTAATATGCCTTGCTAGCTATTACATGTATCTCTCATATTTGTAGACTCTAGAATCAACTTTGGAATGAAAGAATAAATCAAAATTAATCATCACTCTATTCTAGATCTATAATTTGAAACTCTATTTTGGAAATACATAAAATATGAATATAAATCTTATGACATGACATTTAACCCCAAAACTCATCATACTAGCATTGTCACTTATTGAATATTAGTAATTATGCTAGTTATCTCATATCGTCATCTCATAAAAGTTGAAAAACTATGCGACAATATATAACTCATCACATTAAACAAAACCCATAGTTTATAAATCAACCCATTATTTAAAAGCATTGGTTGTCCAAAGATTATTCACCTATGACTTCATATCTCACAATAGCGGGGGCATAGGATTGGATACATTAGAGACCTAACCTCTAAGACATGTCTTGTCCTTTACCGGGGAGGGTTCCAGTGGGGCCTTGCGAGGCATTGAGGGGAAAGAGTGCTAGGTTGAGCGTTCTCTAGTGTGTGCATATGGAATTAACACCCCAACCTACGGCATGTGTGCAGCTCCTCATGCCCATCCGTCACTTAGTACGGGGCTAGGGTGTAGACATTTAGTCGGGGTAGTCTTTAATCTTAGGATATACTTATATTACTCTTCGCATGATCATTTTATTTACTTATCACTTAAATCATGCATATTTTTGGTTGTTTAATAAAAAAATGTCCTCTTGTGTTTGCATAATTTATCCTTTTGATCTTAAATGTTTTTGCAAAACACATGAATTTGAAAAAGCTATAGTTTTATGCAAATTTGAGTAATCAAGATATCTCCAAAAACTATAAATTTTTTGCATAAGAGTACTCTACGGACAGTTAATAAATATCAAAAATCAGATTTTTAAAATTCTCAAAAAATCAAGTACTGTTTGCCGTGCTAGCACTAGCGCCGGTGCTAGCGTGGGTGTTTGATTTTTCTGATTTTTAAAATTTCGAAAAATCCTTAAAAATATGTTTGTTTATATTAACTAATTTGTTTTTTTTTAATTTCTGTCATTTATTATCTTTGTTTTAATTTATATTTAAGAAAATCAACTACAAAAATTCAAAATTCAAAAATACAAAAATATGTTTTTGAGATTTGTGTTTTATTCATATTATTAAAAATCAACTACAAAGTTCAAAATTCAAAAATTCAAAATTATGTTCTTGAGATTTGTGTTTTATTCCTATTATGAAAAATCAAATACAAAAGTTCTAAATTCAAAAATATAAAAATATGTTTTTGTGATTTTCTGTTTTTATCTCATTAAAAAAAGATAAAACTACAAAAAAAAACTGTAAGATCTTTATTGCCAATATCAAGCATGTATGAATTCTATTATTTAGAAGTATTTACAATGTTAAAACTTATTCCTTGAAATTACTATGAACATTGTTTTGTTTTTCATGCTTTGATATATCTATTTAAAGTGCATCAAATTGTATTGAAAAATATACGTAGAACCAAGCTTAGCATGCCTCTAAGTATGAGTAAATGTTTTATGATTGATAATGATACATTTCACTCACCTATTTTGATAATCAACATGTGTGTTTAAATCTAAAATGCTTTCTTATGTATTGTATTTGTACAATGAATTAAAACTTGCATACGTTTATTGCCTACACTACATTTGAATTGCACTTATGAAATTTAGAAAAGTGGTTAAGTTAAAAAATTGGGTTTGCAAAACAAGTGTATTCGGAGAATGTTGTCTCACAAATGTGAAGAAAAATTATATATGTAGACAAATATAACTCCACCAAGCACTACTTGAACCTCCTGATAAGTCTTCATAAGCATTGTGAGGTTGAGCACCTTGGAAAGAATAGTAAAGTGTCTTGTGCAAACCTTGGTTAATAGACCACTTTGTTAAAACTTATGTGCATTAAAAGTGTGTGAAAGTTGATATACTTGTGTTTTATTGTGCACTTTACTCTACATATGTCTTGTATTTTGTGATTAAAATCAATTGTTAACATTGCTCAAAATACACTTATGTGCACATCATTATCTTTCATAACACTTCTTCTCATGAGTATTGGATTCTAATGCTTTATCTATACTACTCTTTATATAAGAAATGCACTAGATAACCTAGCATGATCTCTACAATGTTTTGGTATATCTTGAACTTAAAATTAAGTAACATTGTAGTATAATCTTTCTTTGATATGTTCATTTCATGCTTGGTATCTTTATGAAAAACTTTGAGATTTCAAAAAGGTTAAAACATCTTTCAATTTTGAACAAAAACTCATATTTTTACTTGTGCTTTTCATGCTTACAAAAAGATGTTTCTTATAATCTTCCGCTTGCATACAGCTCTTATCTTTTTATTTGAAATCTCTTATATATACTATGCTTAAACTTTTTATCATTTCATATATTACAAAAGCTCGATCATGATTTATAACTAGCCTAAAGAATGCCTCCTTACTACCCTCACCCTACCTTCTTTTGATAATACCAAAAGGGGGAGATTAATTGAAGAAATCTATATAGGAGAAATATAGAAGATTAATGGGAGAATAATTCATGTAATCTATCATTTAGGATGAGTAAAACATAAATTGCATTTATGTAGGGGGAGCATTAAGATAGGGGGAGTATGCATATCATCATGCTTATCATATACTATAGTTGTACTATCATCTTGCTTATCATATACTATAAACATTATTGTTGATTTCTTGCTAAGAGGAATTGTTATTATCAAAAGGGGGAGATTGTTGGACATGTGTGTCACATCCCTTTGTTTGAAAATAACAAATCCCAAATTGTATTTGATCTTGTATTTTGTGTGTTTAGAGTATGCAGGAACTATAGGTGCAATACTCCATAGGTATAAAACCGATTGGAGATGATTCTCTAGAATATGTGCTAACGCTTGCATTTGTAGTTAACGCCCAGCGTTATCTACCTGCGTTCGATGAACTCTGAAGGCGCTCGACGAAATCTGATGGAATCTGCATTCGACGAACTTGGAGTACCGTTCGACGAATTTTCGTGCGTTCGACAAAAATTCCGTTCGACGAATATTCCGTTCGACGAAATGTGAAGGCCGCTCGACGAATTGGAGTTCGACGAACTGAGCTCCTGCACAACAATATTGCGTTCGATGAATTTGATGCCGTTCGACGAATTTGAAGCTCTGTTCGAAAAAAGTGTTTCCGTTCGACAAAATTGCTCTGTTCGACGAATTTGAGGCCGTCCGATGAAAGTTTGTTCTGTCACGCAGCTGACGGTTTCGCAACCGCTCCACACGAACGCTACCACCAGCGCTGGCGCTATCTCAGGTTCATGCACAGCGCCATGCCGCCGACGGTTTCGCAACCGCTCCACACGATCGATACCGCAGATGCTAAGAGCTACCGCAGGCGCTAGCGAGAAGTTCTATAAATTGGAGTTTTGCTTCTCATTTTGGCCATCCATCCCATAGAGATTGCAAGTGCCACAATTCTATTGATGTTATGCTGCCGAAGATGTATCTCCCACTAAAAGCTTAAGGAGAATTCTGGAGGAGGACTACATCACGCTACATCCGAAGGACGATCGCTTCAGCCTCGCTTTTACTACAACGATCCTTCGTCTCCGACTTCAGAAGATCTCATATAGGGAGTTTTATTGTTGTTGTCTTTATTTTCATTCCATACTTTTTATTACCGTTTAGAGAATTTGCCTTGTGTTGGCGACTAGGTCTGGGTAGGACTTAGGGGAGAATTCACCTTGTGTTGGCGACTAGTTCTAGGTGATTAGATCTAGGGAGCTCGAGGCCATATCCGGAAAGGATTGGCTAGAGCGGCTTGAGGCCATATCCGGGGAATGATTGGATAAAGCCAACCGGTTTGTGGGGATACAAGTCGGTATAGAAAAGGAAAAGATATTTACATTTGTACGCCTCTGATTTCTAGCGATATTGAAATCAAATTTATGTAAACACCTTTTTATATAAATACAATCATGTCTCTATTTGTGTTTACTTAATTTCTCTCCTTTGGCATAATCTCTAAATATTGGTTACTAAGTTTTAAATTCTTTTATTTTATCTAAATTGTTTATTTCAATCTATTTTCATCATAAAACAATTTAGTACTTATTTCTAAACATGAAAATTATGATATTCTCTTAATTTAGCTAAATTGTTATTTCATTCTAATATTACTTTAAACAATTTAGTAAATCGTATAAAATTATAAGGAAGAATTTTATTCCCTTATTCACCCCCCCTCGCCTCTAAGGGCGCCAATCGATCCAACAAAGGTCACGGGCGTGACTTGCCTGGGAAGCATTCAATGCAGGCATTACTCAGCTCGCGCCATTTCCAGCATACACGGCCTTGGGCACGGGCCTGACCGAGGCTGTGACTCCTCCTGCAACCGCCATATTAACTCCTGATCGCGATGTTTTCTGCCGTATCCAGACTCGGTCAAGACACGCCCTGTTTCATAGGCGTGACTCAATTTTTCAACTATAAAAGGCAACAATCTCCAAAAGAATGGGAATTCGATTTTGTGAGTTTATTTTTAGCTTTAGTTTACTATTTTTGTTGTTCTAGCTAGTTTTTCTACATATTGTAAGTTTTCTATAATTACAATTTTAATTCACGTATTGTAGTTTTTTTTTATCATGCCTTCTTCCTCTTCTGCTTGTATTCCCATCATTAAGATGAGTAGCTAAATTTCCTTTAGTACTTGGTCATGATGAACTTTGGAATGAAATAAAATATGTTTTAAATTTTTCTAATTAGCAAGCTCTCATCTTGATTATCTTCAATTTATCTTTGAATTTAATTGCGTCAAATACATATGTCGCAAATATGTTTTTTGATCTAAGATCTATATTCTAGTTGATCGAGAGATCCATATGTACGAGGAGATCACTCAAAGTTAAAAGGAGTTGCAAGCACTCCTCGAGTGAGGATGACATAAATCATCCCAATTAGAGTCAAATCCAATAGTGGGGTTCACCGCTTAAAGCGAGCTTAGGGGTTTCGACTGGCCGAGGGGTCTTAATCGATCAACCTAAGGTTAGTTGGTAGTATTCCTTGAGAGAGGTGCTATAATGTTTTGGGAACCTCCACGGTGAAAGTTATTTCAATAAGAGCTTGCGGATTATTCTTTTGTAAAATTCTATTTTATTCCAAAGGGTTTCTAGATCAAGTGCTAATCTTTTAATCATAATCTTTCTTCATAGTTGATTTTCTCTAAATCGTTTTCCAAAACAAACCCCACTTTCGATTAATAAAATAATAGTTGTTCTTTGTGAGTAGAAGTACTCATTAAACTTGGAAAAATATGACACTTGATTTTCTAAATCCTATACTACAAAATGATAGGTACACTTGCCTTATCGAATTATATGTGGATAACAATGTAATTTTATGCAACACGGAATTTATCCAACAGATAATGCTAACGCCGGCGGTATCCTAGCGCTTCCGGTCATGATACAAAAACTCATGCCGGTGTCAGCGCTAACGCCTGGCGATAGCACTAACGCCCGCGGTATCACTAGCGCTTGCGATAGTTCTGAAGTTCAGAGATTTTAGTTCCAAGAAGCTTTTTACTTGTGGAGTATTGCACCTATAGTTCCTTCACACAATAAACACACAAAAAGCAAGATCAAATATAATATGGGTTTTGTTATTCTCAAACAAAGGGATGTGACACACATTTCCAACAATCTCCCCCTTTTGCTAATAACAAACCTCTTAGCAAGAAATCAACAAAGGTGTTTATAGTATATGATAAGTGAGATAATAGTGCATACTATAGTATATGATAAGCATGAAAATAGTGCATACTCCCCCTATCTTAATGCTCCCTTACATATATAAATGCAATTTAAGTTTTACTCCCCCTAAATTACATGAATTATATTTTTACTCCCCATAAATTACATAAATTATTCACCCCTTACTCCTCTAGATTTCTTCAATTAATCTCCCCCTTTTGGTATTATCAAAAGAAGGTGGGGTAAGGGAAGTAAGGAGTCATTATTTATAAATGTTAAATTTTGATCGAGCTCTTATAATATAGGTAATGATGAAGAGTTTAAGCGTAATGTAGAAGAGATTTCAAATAAATAACTAAAAGTTTTAAGCAAGTGGAAGAGTATAAGAAACATCTTTTGGCAAGCATGAAAATCATAAGTATACATATGAGTTTAAGTTCAAAATGAAAAGATGTTTAACGTTTTTGAAATCTCATAGTTTTATGTAAAGTTACCAAGCATGAAATGAACATATGAAAAAGAGAATATACTTCAATGTTACTTAATTTCAAGTTTAAAAGATACCAAACATTGTAGAGATCACGCTAGGTTATCTAGTGCATTTCTTATATAAAGAGCAATATAGATAAAGCATTAGGATCCAATACTCATGAGAAGAAGTGTTATGAAAGATAATGATGTGCACATAAGTGTATTTTGAGCAATGTTAACAAGTGATTTAAATCACAAAATACAAGACATGTGTAGAGTAAAGTGCACAATAAAACACAAGTAAATTAACTTTCACACACTTTAATGAACATATTTTAGAATAAATGGTGTAATAATCAAGGTTTGTACAAGACACTTTACTATTCTTTCCAAGGTGCTCAACCTCACAATGCTTATGAAGACTTATTAGGAGGTTCAAGTAGTGCTTGGTGCAGTTATATTTGTATATTTTTATTTTTGTTCACTTTTGTGGGACAACATTCTCGAATACACTTGCTTTGCAAACCCGACAATTTTTAAAGTCAACCACTTGTCTTAATTTCTTAAGTGCAATTCAAATGTAGTGTAGGTAATAAACTTATGCAAGTTTTAATTCATTGTATAATTATAATATACAAGCAAGCATTTTTAGATTTAAACACACATGTGGATTACCAAAATAAGTGTGTGAAAAAGTTTTATCAATCGCAAAACATTTACTCATACATAGAGACATGCTAAGCTTGGCTCTACATATATTTTTCAATTTAATTGATGCACTTAATTAGATATATCAAAGCATGATAAACAAAATGATGTTCATAGTAATTTGAAGGAATAAATTTTAGCATTGTAAATAATTCTAAATAATAGAATTCATACATGCTTGATATTAACAATAAAGATTATACATTATTTTTGTTGTTTTGAAATTTTTCATGAAAGAAAAAACAGAAAACCACAAAAAATATTTTTGTATTTTTTGAATTTTGAAATTTTGTAGTTGATTTTTCATAATATTAATAAAACAAAAATTACAAAGGTCAGAAATACAAAACTAAGTAGTACATATAAACTAGCATAATTTAATTGATTTTTAGAAATTTTAAATAATAAAAAAATCGAACACCCACGCTAGCGCCAGCGCTAGTGTTAGCGCGACAAACAGTGAGAGAAATCATGAGAATTTTAAAATTCTATTTTTAATATTTATTAAGAGCCTTAAGAGTAGTCTTATGCAAAAATTTTGTAATTTATGGAGATGTCTTGATTGCTCAAATTGCATAAAACTTTAGCTTTTTTCATATAACTTATCCTAAGATGTCTAAGACTCATAATTTCAACCTTAACATTTGAAACCTTGAATCGGGAAGAGGTTTAGTGAGTATATCAACAAGTTGAGAGTCCGTGCCAATGAAACTCATACTAACATTTTCCTTTTTAATGCTATCTCTTATGAAATGATGACGTACATCTATATGTTTGGATCGAGAATGGTGTACCAGATTATTTGTAAGATCAATGGCACTTTTGTTGTCACATTTTAATTCAATATTTTTTAGATGAAAACCAAAGTCCTCTAGAGTTTGGCTCATCCATAGTACTTGTGCACAACAACTCCCAAGTGCAATATATTCGGCCTCCGTGGTAGAGAGTGAAACTGAATTTTGTTTCCTACTAGACCATGCAACTAATGAAGGTCCTAGAAAATGGCATGTACCACTAATACTTTTTCTATCAAGTGAGCATCCGACGTAGTCCAAATCAGAATAGTCGTTAAGTGTAAATGAATTATTTTGCGGGTACCATAATCCTAACCTATATGACCCAATTAGATATCTAAAATTTTTTTTTACCGCTTTTAAATGAGATTCTTTTGGATTGTCTTGAAATCGAGCACATAAGCATACGACAAACATAATATCGGGTCTAGTTGCACTTAGATAAAGTAGAGATACTATCATACCTCTATATAAAGTTTGATCAATTGAAATTCTCGATTAATCTTTTCCTAATTTTAGTGATGCACTCATTGGTGTAGAAGCATATTTAAGGTTTTCAAATCCAAAGCGTTTAAGCATATCATGGACATATTTAGTTTGACATATTATAATACCATCATTTCTTTGTGATATTTGAATACCAAGAAAATAAGAAAGTTCTCCTGCTAGACTCATTTCAAATTCATTTTTCGTCACTAAAATAACTTCATTACACAACTCTTTATTAGTAGATCCAAAGATTATATCATTACCATATATTTGCAAAATAATCAAATCATTATTATTGAGCTTAATGAAGAGAGTATTATCGATACTTCCCATAATATAACCGTGCTTTAATTAAAATGATTTAAGTCTTTCATACCATGCACTGGTGCTTATTTTAAACCATAAAGCGCTTTTTCTAGTTTATAAACATGAATGGCAAAATTTTCACTTATAAAATTGGGGGGGGGGGGGGTTGTTCAACATAAACTTCTTCTTTTACAATCCCGTTTAGAAAAGCACTTTTTACATCCATTTGAAAGTTTTTTATTCTTTTAATGCTTGCAAATGCTAGGAAAATTTGTATAGATTCCAATATAGGAATGGGTGCAAAAGTTTTATCAAAATCTATCCCCTCGATTTGAGAATATCCTTGTGCTACTAAGCGTGCTTTATTTCTAGTGATTTTAGACTCACTATCTAATTTATTTTTAAAAACCCATTTTACACGTACAACATGGTGATTAGATGGTCTTTCTACTAATTTCCAAACATTATTTCGCAAAAATTGTTCTAACTCTTCATTCATAGCTAAAACCCAAAATTCATCATTTATAGCGGTTGAAACGGTTTTTGGTTCAATTTCGGAAACAAAACAAATGTTTGAATAAGATTCATGATGAGAAAAGCGAGTTCTTACCCCAATGGATGGTTCACCAATGATTAGTTCCCGTGGATGATTCTTTGTAACTTTTAAGGCGCTTGGAAGCACATAATCATCTTCCTCAGCTTCCTTTTCCTCTTCTTTGGAAGGTTCCTCGTCACCATGCTCCAAAGGTGGTAAGAGATCATCCTCTTCGCCTGCAGAAAGTCTTTCTACATAAGTAACAAACTCATCAAATTTCACATTAATCGACTCTTCAACATTACTAGTTCTTTTATTAAAAATTCTATAAGCTTTACTAGTTGAAGTGTATCCAAGAAAAATTCCTTCATCTCATTTTTCATCAAACTTTCCCAAGCTATCTTTAGTATTCAAAATAAAACATTTACAACCAAAAACTTTGAAGTAAGATAAGCTAGGCTTCTTTTAAAAATAAAGTTCATATGGTGTGTGATTAAGAGATGGGCGAAGCATAATTCTATTCATAACATAACATGATGTATTTACGGCTTCGGCCTAAAAGGGACTTAGGCAATTTATATTCACATATCATAGTGCATGATAGTTATTGAAGTGTCCTATTCTTTCTTTCTACAACACCATTTTGTTGTGGTGTGCATGGTGCGGAGAACTCATGTTTAATGCCTAACATATCACAAAAAGATGTAAAATTTTCATTTTCAAATTCTCCTCCATGATCCGAGCGAATGCATTTAATTTTTAAATCACTTTCAATTTGAATACGAGTAAATAATTATGAAAATTCATAAAATGCATCGGATTTGGATGAGAGAAATAATGTCCAACAATATCTTGAAAAATCATCTTTTAAAACATATGTATATAATCTATCACAAGGACTTGCGGTGCTAACGAGACCAAAAAGATCCATATGAATTAATTGCAAGGGTCATGTAGTAGAAATGATATTTTTACTTTTGAAAGAGAATTTTGTAAATTTACCTTTTTGACATGGTGAACAAAGTGAAGGTAAATTTCCATTTAACCTAGGAAATCCTCTAATTAAATCACTATCCTCTAATTAAATCACTTTTGGCAAGTTTTACAATAAGCTTTATGCTAACATGTCCTAGCCGTCTATGCTGAAGTTCTAATTCATCATTTTGGTGAAAAAACATTTTATAGATGATTTAGAAAGATCATGAAATGAAACTATATAAACATTATGTATTCTTGGTGCAGTTAGTAAAATATCTTTTGTAGTAGGATTATATATTTTGCATAAGTTAGTAGAAGATTCAAACAAAACATCCAATCCTTAATCCAATAATTGGCTAAAAGAAATTAGATTATGTTTTAGCCCTTTCACATAAAGAACATTCGATATCGTAAAGGATTCCTTACCAATTATACCAATTCCCATGATCCTTCCTTTTCCATTATCGCCAAACATCACGATCCCTCCCATCTTCTTTTCTAGGCTAATGAACTTTGCTTTATTGCCCATCATGTGCTTGGAGCATCCAGAATTCAAGTACCACACGTCTTCATTGTTCTTAGCCTGCCTGCATATCTAGAAAGAAGATGAGAGTACAGATTTGGATACGCAAGCGGTACCACCCATAGAATAAGTGGATGCCTTCGGTACCCAGATTTGTTTTACAGTATTTTGTTTCACTTTCCTGCAAGAACTAGATGTGTGACCAATCCTGTGACAGTTTGCACACGAAATAAAGGGGGTTGAGACCCTTTTGCTGAAATTTTATGTTATTCTCGCTGGAAGGAATCAGTTTTGCAAAGAGAGTGATTTTCCAAAAGAAAATATTGAATTCTTATATGGGGCGCTAGCGCCGGCGTTAGTGGCTAGCACTAGGCAGTAGCCCTCACCTCAATATCCGAGCACAAATTTTCCAGAACCATAACATTGGTTCCCTAAAATCATATCCAATGATTTTTGGCCCATTCCAGTTTTTTTAATGGCCAAGGTGAGATCATGAACTTGTGCTTTAAGTGATGAATTTTCTCTCACAAGCATGGTCACACCTATTTTCAAAATCCTTTTTATTATTTTGAATTTGCAAAAAAGAGGCTTCTAATTTTCTTTCTAATTCCCCCTTCTCTTTGGTAAGAGTTTTGGCATGGGAGAGGGCTTTAGAAAGAGAATCTTCAATATCATTTGCCATTTTAATGGAGTGATCACACTCTTGGCATGAAACCTTTCTCTTTTCTAAAATAATTAATTTTTTGGAAGGCTTTTGATTTTCTTTAATTATAGATTTATTTTCACGATTCAATAAAATACTATCTTTTATATTTTTATCAAAAGCTTTGCAAGTTTGAAGAAATTCATTACAAAGTTCATCATGAGTTGGAGGAGTTACCTCAGTGTCGCTAAGAACACTGGTGTCTTCGTCTCCATGTCCCATGAGGCACATGTTTGCTTCCTCATGGTCGCTTGATGAAGACCCGCTTGATTCTTTGAAGGAGGAGGAATCATCTCATGTTTCAGCTTTTAGTACCTTCCACTTTTCCTTCCCTTTGTGCTGCTTTTCCTTTTTTTCCTTCAAGTATTTTATTCATTGGCTCCGAATATGCCCAGTCTTCCTGCAGTGATAGCATTCCGTTGGAGGTCTTTCTTCTTC
The DNA here is from genome assembly GCA_033032865.1 of Dactylorhiza incarnata. Taxonomy (NCBI): domain Eukaryota; kingdom Viridiplantae; phylum Streptophyta; class Magnoliopsida; order Asparagales; family Orchidaceae; genus Dactylorhiza; species Dactylorhiza incarnata. Next base: position 18,945,699 of record JAWHQI010000018.1, read on the forward strand.
ATCGTCGCTCTCCTTTTCCTTCTTTGAAGATGACCCTTTCCATCTTGCATCCTTTTGGAAAAATTTCTAAAAGGTGTTTCTCCTTTCCGGATTACGCATGAACTTACGGAAGTTCTTTACCAAGAGACTTTCTTCATCTTCATCCTCATGGCACTCCTTCTTTGATTTTAGTGCCAACGCCTTCTTCTTTGGCTCCTTGTTGTATTCATTTTATTGGATCTTGAGTTCTACCTCATGGGTTTTGAGATTCCCATTGAGGCTCTCAACCTGGAGCGTTCTGAGATTATGCGACTCTGAGATAGCCGTCACCTTCGGATTGAATTTTGGAGGAAGAGATCGAAGAATCTTTCGAATCAAGTCGTCGTTGGAGAAGGTCTTTCTAAGATCTTAAGAGGCATTGACGATCTTGGTGAAGAGCTTGTACATTGCATCAATATCATCACTTTCATCCATCCAGAACTTTTCATATTTTGAGTCTAGTTGGAAAAGCTTTGAATCTTTAACCTGCGATGTACCTTCATGAGTAGTTTCCAAATGATTCGAAATTTCATATGCAGTAGTACATGTAGAAATTCTATTAATTTCATTTCTATCTAACGCACAAAATAAAGCATTCATGGCCTTGGCGTTATTTTTGCATTTAAGTTTATCCCTATCATCCCATTTATCCTTAGGTTTTTCTAATGTTACCTCTCCAACTATAATTATAAGAGGAGAGTATTCCTCTTCTACCATATTCTATACCTCAATATCTAGGGTCATAAGAAAACATCGCATCCTATTTTTCCAATAATTATAATCTGACCTAGTAAATAGTGGAGGTCTACTAATTCCCTGACCCTTAGAAAAAGCGAGATCATAAGACGCCATTATTCCGGGTTTTTAAACCAATTTGGAATAACCTCCCTTTGATACCACTTGTTGTATCAATAGGCGCCCTTAGAGGAGGGTGAATAAGGGAATAAAAATTCATTTTATATGAATAAGCAATTTGCTAAATTGTTTTAAAATATAAGAGAGCGAAATAATAATTTAGCCGAATGTAGAGAATACTATAATTTGCAATATAAAAATTTTATGCCAAATGAAAGAAATCATGTAAACACAAATAGAGATATGATTGTATTATATTAGAGAGTGTTTACCCAATTTTGATTTCAATATCGCTAGAAATTGAAGCCGTACAAATGCAAATAATTTTTCCTTTTCTATACCGACTCGTTTCACCATGAACCAGTGGCTTTAGCCTATCCTCCCTTAATATGGCCTCAATCCTCTCTAGCCAACCCTTCCCCGGATATGGCCTCGAGCACCCTGTAGATCTAATCACCTAGACCTAGTCGCCAACACACGCGGCGAATTCCCCCTAAGCCGCGCAAGGACCTAGTCGCAAACACAAGGCGAATTAACTACAAAAATTCACAAAGATAATGAAATAACACAAATAAGAACTCCCTCTATGATATTTCTGAAGTTGAAGATGAAGGATCGCTATAGCATAAGCGTGGTTGAATTGATCGTTCTTCGGATGCAGCGTGATGATGTCCTTCTTCAGAAATCTTCTTTAGTTTTGAGTGGGAGATCAACTTTCCTCAGAGTAACAACTCTAGAAATTTGGCACTGGTATTCTATCTGGGATGTGTGTGCAAAATGAGAGAGAAAGCGCCATTTTATAGAACTTTGAGATAGCGCCTGCGGTAGCTCCTAGCGCCTACGGTAGCGGACGATTAGAGATCGTGGAAGTGGCATGTTGCGGCACGATTTGGAGCTAGCGCCGGTGGTAGCGCTAATGCTTTGCGATAGCGCTAACGCCTGTGGTATCCTGGCGCTGCCAGTTATGCTACAAGAGCTCTCGCCGGTGTTAGCGCTAATGCTTGACGATTGCGCTAACGCCTGCGGTATCACTAGAGCTAGCGGTAGTGCTGAAGTTTAGAGATTTTGGTTCCAAGATGCTTTCTACTTATGGAGTATTACACCTATAGTTCCAACACACTATAAACTCACGACAAGCAAGATCAAATACAATATGGGATTTGTTATTCTCAAACAAAGGGATGTGACACACATGTCCAATGGGAGTTATGCTAGGCTGACATCCTAACCTCCCTTTCTTAAGATATTTAATCTTATTGGTGGATACGCATTCTTACATACCCACTTCCTCTCTAGTTACTCTAGTTTCGCAAGGTGGTTTAGAATTAATGGGATAGGGGAGCGATGATGTTCAATTGAACATAAAACCTTGCCCCTTCTTTAATGACCAATACACCTTCACGTCTTCACTCAATCCCTATTTAATGGTTCCATTTTCTGATGTTAATCATAACCTCTAGTTACTAGTGGATCACCCTTCATATCTCCTAACATATCGTTACCAAATCCCATATCGATAATTTTACTAAACGCACCCCAAACTCAACCATTAAGTGCTGACACTAGTTGGTTGATCTACCAATCAATCTAAGATGTACACATTGTTCCAGGAATTAATAATTCTGTGTGTAAAGATCAAATGAGGTGTAATTCTAATACTTCACTTTTGCTACCCACAGGCCAAATTGTCAAGTATGATAGATGACCTAAAAGGGAGCTATAAGGTCCTCCTAGCTAATATGTATTCAAATATAGTTCCAGAAGTTGTACAAATGATAAGTAACTTATTTCCACCCTCTTTACTTGAATATGATTATGTTTGGGCCTAATATTTAACTTCTTAATATTTAGGGGATCCATTAATATGTACAAGAAGTGTCAATTAACATTTCCCAAAAGGTCTAATAAAAATTGCTGAGTTCAGTTATGATCCAAAACAATGTTCAGCAAAGATTCATAATTTTCTCCCTAATTAAATTCCAAAAAATTAATTAAATATCCAAGGGTACTATTTACAACATTGTGAAGGATCTACTACATTTATTCATCCAAATGCTGTAAATAAATTTTTCAGGTATTTGTATAACTCTAAAAAGAATATCAACATGGATTGGCATTTTCTAATAGTATTTTAGCATCAATATTAAATAAGTCATATAATCGCATTGTTTTCACTTTGTGAAGGGGCTACTGTAAATCATCATAAAGTAATTACAACAAAATTATCAGGGCATTATGGTGAAATAATAAGTCTTCTGGCTAATTCTCTTAAATTTCCAGTTCCATTTGACCAACAATAATAATTACTCATGGAAAATGATTAAATTCCACTTTATGAGGGAACCATTGTGCATAATCTGAGAATAAATGTGGCAATATTATCAGGACATTCTTATAATCTAATAAGTCTATTGACTAGGTTTCATAATTTTCTAATTTCATTTGACCAACAATATTAATTATTCTAAGAAGACAATCAAATTTCACATTGTGAAGGAACCACTGCAAAATCTCATCAAATAAATGTGGTAAAATTCCAGAGCATCCCATTGGTCTCAAAAGTCCAACTACCCAGGTTCATGCAATTAAAAATTCATTTGCTCACAAAGAGGCGGGTTAAAGTAATTGGGGGTAATTTGGATAAGTGTAATTTGTTGGACTAAAATAGCTCTAAAATTTCAATTAAAAGTTCTAGGGTGTAATTACACCCCACAAAGTACAATTTCAGAGTTTCATCACGATCAGGGAGATTTGACCCAAGATATCTCAATTGTGTCTAATATGACTAAAACACATAAACCCTAATTTCCTAGGGAATTCAACCCAGTTGTTTAAATCCTCCATAGATGAAAGTTCTCATGATAACAAGTGCATTTTCAAAATTTTAAGAGAATTGATCAAGGGGATAATTTATTATCCATAAAATACCATGTATATAACATAATATTTATTATCCTAAGCTACCTTAATCTTGCATGTGAATTTCATCCACTTACTAGAGTTCAAATGGACTAAAAATTTGACCATGCTCATAATATGGCCAAACAAATCCCCCACCAATAGTTTGGGGTGTTTTGAAGGCATTTACATACCTAATTAGCACATGCATAATTATTTAAATGTTTCCTAAAACTGTAGGAAAAAGTTCCCTAAAAATTCCCAATTTTGGGCAGGGGGTGTATTAGGGTATAACGCGTGCATGCCCAAAATTTCAAATCATTTGGTGTTGTAGGACTCCATGAATAATTTTTCTAGTGACTAGGTCACATAGTGTACATCCCGCACAAGAATTTGATTTCTGGGAGCTACAGTGCTCCAAAATGAGTGAAGTCAATTAATAAAAATAGTAGCGGCCAAGAGTTACATCTTTCATGTTAAACACCTTTTCTGATTCAACTCCCATATTTTCCTATAATTATTTTCATCTACAACCAGCTTTAGGTCTAATATCATATTAACATTTAAATAGAAAAATCCAGAAATTTAAATTAAATGGATGGTCGAGATTTCGTCTCTCCCAACCAGCCAACAATCCAGATTTCATCTCCCTGGGCCGACTTTGGCACCAAATTCCGGCCAACTCCAGCCATGAACGGCAAATCCCCCAAGCCACTACCACCAGCCGAGGATTAGCTATCAACCAATGTTGAAAACTAGGTTGGAGGTGGCTGGGGTAGCTCTTCCATTATTTTCGTTTTAGAGCTCGAACACACACAAATTGAAATAGTGATCCACTATTTCCTCCCTGAATTTGAAAAGGGAAGAAAGAAGAGGCTACCACAGATGGAGGAGAGAAGGAAACAGACTTGTGATTGGGTGTTAGATCGTGTGTTCCTGTTGGGGGCCATTTTTGGTTTTCCTGCGAGCTCCTTGTGATTCCCCTCCGGCTGAGCTCAAAATCTCCAATAGACTAAGGGCTTCTTCTACTTAGGGTATTCTGAGAGTGATCGTGAGGTGTTATCGTGCTGGGGTAGGCTATTTCTTCAGCTGCCATTAAGGGGCAATTTCGGCAAGGTTTCCACCTCCCTATCTGGCCAATGCTAGAGCTCCAGCTCATAGGAAATTAACTCCCTGACCTGAGGGGGGGGGGGGGGGGGGGGGGGGGGGGGGCAGAGGATCAAATTGAATTCAATTTTGGCTCCCCCATGGGCTGCCATTATTGGGTGGCTGACAAGATCTCTTGAGCCCCTCCTCGCGCTTTCACCCGTTGCCATCTCAACATTTTCTGCTGGGTTTCAATAAGGGGGCTGAGAGCATGCTTAGGAGAGGGAAATTGGGTGCCAAGTGGCACCCATCCCCAATCTCCTCCTCTTGCTGGTGGCCAACCTCCCTTAGTGCGGGATCCTTGATTCATCAACCTAAGGGAGACCTGGTCCTCATATGGGCTTTATTGTTTGGGCTTGAGCTCAATTTAGTTGAGTCTTGGGCTCACTTAATCCAAGGTAGCCCTATTTAGGTTTTTATGTCAAGGTTTACCCTTGGTCAACCATGGTGTGTGTGTGTGGGGGGGGGGGGGGGGGGGGTGGGGGAGGGGGGGGGGGGGGGGGGGGCTGAGTCATATTAGTGACATTGGGTCCATGGACACCTATTGGGGTACTTTAGGCTTGGTGAAGCCATTTGGGACCCTTTTGACCTATTTAGGTCAAATTGGGTTAAGTGGGTATAGGGATGACTTGACCTAAACCCTACCCTTGACTTGACCCCCTTGGAGTTGTTTGTGACTCATTGGGTTCCCTGAGGGGTTAGGGGTGTCATGGGAGGGTCATCTATCATCTTGGGGTCCATTTGACGAATCCTAGGCTAGGTGACCATAAGTTGCAAAATGCACACCAAGGTGCTTTTCACCTATTCACCAAGGTTTCTAAAGTTCTTTTTGTCTAGTCTAACCATTTGTCATGACCCTAGTCATGAAAAAAATCATATTACGGGTTCGGTGGTTCTAGGGATGCTACAAATCCCAAGACATAAAGAAAAATTTTCACCCCCAAATGAAGATTGGGTTCGCGGGGTTCTTACATAAGGTAGACAATTATAAAGCTTTTATGCTAATTAATATTTTACCTTACATGTAGAGTCTAGGTATTGCTACTGCATCAGGTCTAGAGGCTCCCAAGTGCGCTCCTCTCGTCCATGATTCGACCAAAGGACCTTCACCAGCGGGACCTTCTTTCGCCCTGAATTTTCTCCAAACAAACTGTATAATCATATGCTATCGGGCTTGTTGTGGTAGTGATCTATTGCTCTGGCCGAAGGAGAGCCTTCCTAAGAGAGTTGACGTGAAGAACATCGTGCATTCCTGCCAATTTTGGCAGCAACTCCAGTCTATAAGCCAAGGGGCCAATCCGCTCCAGGATCCTATAGGGCCCCATGTATCTCAGACTGAGCGTCTTTAGTATCCGCACCCTTGAGAATCTGTGCGCCGGACATATTTTTAGGAACACCCTGTCTCCTGCCTGGAATTCAACCTAGCAATGTTACACATCATAATATTTTGCCTGCCTGCTTTGCGCTTCCAACATCCGGTCCTGTATCAGTCGAATCTAGGCATCAGTGTCCTCTATATATTCCGACCCTAACTCCTTTGGGTCCTCATCCTGAATCTATGAAAGTGGAGTCCTGCACTTCCTGCCTTAAAGGGCTTCGTAGAGAGCCATGCCAATGCCAGACTGCTGACTATTGTTTTAGGACAATTCGATGTGTGGCAACAGTCTCTCCCACGGTTCCCCACTATCTAGGATGCATAATCATAACAGATCCTCCATAATCCGGATAGTGGGTTTTGCCTGACCATCGGTCTGTGGTTGAAAAGCAGTACTGAACGTCAATCGTGACCCCAGATATGCCAAGACCACCTTCCACTCCCTTGATGTAAGCCAGCTGTTGATGAGTCCCATTTATATACACATATTTGGACTCATCTGGGCTAGTTTTCACGCACTTGCACTTCATATTTAGTTCATTATTGCTTATATTTCACTTGTTCACTCTTCTCAAACGAAGTGCACATTTTGGCCCATTGTGGTGCGCAATTACGCACTATTATGCTGGGGGTAAGTGATCGTGCGTAAGCAAAATCGCACGAGTTTTCGTCTTTTATCTAAGAATTTATGTCATTTTGTATTTTTCCAGATCGCACGGTCATGCGTTTATCCTTCACGCACGATATGGTTGATCGTGCGTTTTCATTTTCTTCATGCCCGAGCATTTTGCCCGTGCGTGAGTAAAACACACGAGCAAATGCTGTTTTCTAAAAAATTACATTTCTGCTCCGCCCGTGCGATTCCTTCGCGCACGGTTGACTCCGAACGTGCGTTTGGTCGCGCGTGAAGGATTTTCTGACATTTTTTCTATTTAAGACCCGATTTTTAAGTCATTTGGAAGCCGAACATTTCTGCGATTTCTTCCGCCGTCAGGGCGGAAAGCTCCGTTTTTGAAGGTTTCTTCCTCCCCCATTCACCCGAGGCCACCTCGCATCATCCAAGCACTTCAAGGGAGAGATCCAATCCCTACTCTCATTAACCGAGGAAGGAGTACACAGCTTTTGTGGTGGCCAGATCGTGACAAGGAGAAGACGGGTATATTGGTGGGAAGGTGACAACTCCTCTGGACCCCGGACGTAGTTGTGGACCGAGCTTGGACGCGGATTGAAAACCCGACGATTCCTACCGTGAATCCCAACGAGTCTCTAGATGTGGTTGTATTTCTAGCTTTTCCTCCTTTCCTCCTTATGATTGTAGTTAGTTTCTTTTATGTTGATGATGTTGCACTCTATATTTGTTGAACTTCTTGTCAAATATTATGAAATGTTTTCATGCTTATGAGTGCTTGAGGTGTGCTTTCATGGTGGTTGTGGTGTGATTGTTCCGTACGCCGCACTAGCAATTGCTAGTGGTATGCTTGTTGACGAGGTGCTTGCGAGCCTCATTCTGCCTGCCTACTCGTCCATTCGCCTAGCGAAGCGTGGCATAGCGGCCCGTGTAATCCATTCGCCTCGCGAAGCAGCGCGCTCAAGGCCTGCACAGTTCGATTCCGCACTTATCCACCTCATCCGCTTGCCTACTCGTCCATCCGCCTAGCGAAGTAGTGCATTCAAGACCTACATAGTTTCCATCCCGCCTAGCGAAGCAGTGCGCTCAAGGCCTGCATAGGAGTAGTTGTAGTTGTGTTCTTTTATTTTCCATAAACCAAAATCCCTTTCGTCCGCATTCCATCCCGACCCAAGGGCTTCGATCTCAAGTCCTTCCTCGAAACCTAACTCCAGCTTACCGTGTTCCTTCGAGATCGATACTCGGGGATTTTCTCCTCGTTTTATATTACTTGAACGATCGGTACACTGTCATTTTGTGCCGCAGTCTAGCTACAACCTATAGAGGTGTGTGAGATTTGCGCATCAAGTTTTTGGCACCATTGCCGGGGAACACAGTCGTGTGAGTGCTTTAGAGGGAGCGACAAGAGATAAAGTTCTTTTCCATTTGTATATCGCATTTGTTTTAATTTAGTATTTGTAAATTCACTTTTTATCTGTTTTTAAGTATTTTAAAAATCAGGTTTCTGTTGATTTAAATTTTCCATCGTGCATACTGAGATTTTCTTTTAACTTATATTATTAGTGAATCCTTCTTTGCACCAATATGTATGCTTATCAAAAATGTAGGTGGTGTAAATCGTTTAATCATTCTAGTGATGATTGCCATCTGGGAAGCCATGATTATAATCGGTATGGTTCATCGTATGGAGAAACTAGATCTTCATACAATGAACCCTCCTATTATAATTATGTGTCCCCATCGCGAGCATCGCCTTCACCGGGTGGTTTGGCTTTTCCACAGTCAAAACCTACCGGGAAGCGCTGCTTGTGTTGTCAGAGTTTTGATCACGCACTGAAAGACTGTGAGCAATGGAAATTGCAATTGGGAGAGGATGATGAGCCAACACTTATCTCCATTCCACTTCCTTCCTATGCCACTGCTCCTTCCATCGCTGATGACACATACGTTAGGCCCCTGGGTCATCTTGGGAGCACAACGAATGCGTCGATCAGCGTTGTTGTTGATCACTACGACGACATTGTGGAGTTTTCTTCCTCCATTGTGCCATCCTTTCCTGTGGATTCTGTATCTGAGGATATTTCTTCACTCCTATCGGACTCTATCTTGAGTCCTATTTCTACTCAGATATTTTCTTGTATAAGTATGCATGTATCTTTAGCTCTTATTGCCAAATTTCTAGATGTGCAAGATGAGCCTAAGGAGCCCGAAGCTGTGTCGAGTTGCACTGAGGAGGATTTTATCTTTAGTGAGGAGGTTTCTACCTCGTCACCGGAGGAGAAGGTCCAACTCATCACTAAAGTTCCTAGCTGCTCATATTCTTTCTGCAGTGATGTTATTCCGATCGGCAATAATCCTTCTGTGAAGCCTGGTGGGAGTGACACCGAGACCACTCATTCTGTGTTTGAACCTTTTAGTTCTTCATCTATTTTATTTCCTAATCATCCTTCTTTTAATGTTGATATTGATAAGTTCATTCTTCCTACTTCCCCTCCTGTTAATGCTGCTAATATTTTGTTTACTCCCCTGCAGGACTATGAGTTCGTGGACCCATATTTGGGTGATTTTGAGATACAGTCTTGGCAGGGAAAGCAGTTGGCAATGATGAAAACCATTGCCTATTCCACTTCATCATCATTGCCTGCTTTTTCCTTGAGAGACTGGTGCAGGGTGGTAAACGGTACTTCATTCACGACAGACGATTGGAGGAGATGAAGAAGATGAAGAAAGATGAAACTTGGAGATGGAAAACTTCTAATCCTCTTGACTACTGCTGCTGCTGGGTCTACGGACCCATATCCTTTATTTCTAGTTACTACTTTAAATCAACTTATAGTTGATTATTTTGCTGAGCATGCAATAATAATTAGGATTTATTAACTTCTGCTTTTATGCTTAGACAATCTTTTAAACTGCATAATACAGGTATTTAGTCCAACTTAAGGACGGTAAACAAAAGCACTAATGGGAGACAACCCAATTTTGGTTATTTTTATTTCACTTAGCCGCTAATGCCATAATATATTATTTTTGTTATTGCTTGGTGCGTCCTTTTTGTAGGGTGGTGATCTTTTGGTGGCGGACTTGGACTTCCATCCCAGTATTAACGCCAATCTTCTGGTATGCTAATTTCTAAGCATGGGTAACTTTTCTTCCCCTAGCATTTTAGTTAATTTTCATGGTTACATCATTTGCATCTATTGCTTATATTAATTCTGGGGGAGAGCCACTATGTGTTACCCACTGCACGTGCACATCTCAGTGCATGCTAGAAGTAATTTATTTCAGCTATATTATTTGTTCATCTTCATCGCACACCACAACACCCACTTGAGCGCGCACTTGCTTGTTTGTATGCCCCTGTATATTCAATTCTTGGTTGTGATGTAGGAATTGTTGTATTAGCCTAAAAATTGCAAGATAGAGTGGCATGTTGACTCTTGTAGTGCTCTAGTTGAGTACTTGTGTCTTGCATAGGGATCTTTGTAGAATTAGTTTTTATTTATGCTTGTAATTTACAATTAGTAGATTTGCGTATATTTTAATTTATTTTACTCAAAATGGTGAATGTTGTTGTATCTTGCGTTAGCGGTGTATTGTGTGTAGGCGAGCGCGAGGTTCGTGTTGCTTGAGTCGGGAGGAAGGATTACCTTTCTCGGGGGCTAAGAACTATCCCCAAGCGTCTCTTGAAGCATTGTTGCGAACGATTTGCAAGTTGAGCATGACGTAGGCCATCTATTTTGCAAGCTTGAGCTTTGTTCAACCATTCCTATATGCTAACCGTTGCTAGCCTATTTTGTGCCTACCCCACCTTTCGGTTCAGCTCCACCATACTTCACGAAGGCCTAAAAGCTAATCCCATTATCGCAACAAAAAAAATTAAGCAAAAAGCATTATCGATTTGTAATTTTCCAATGTGGTGTGGTCTTGTGAAACTTTTGTGTTGATGTGGTTATCTTAAAAAAATTATATATGCTGAGATTCTTGCTAATAGATTTGGGGATATAAAAAAGGGAAGGAAGAAAAAGAAAAAAGCAAAGAGAAAGAAAAATTAATAATATCCCTAGCATTTTAATTGAAACATCTATCTCTATCAATTGGAGTAGACCATGTGCACACCCAATTTCAAAGTCAAGTCTGGGGGTGTGTTACACGTGTATTGTTGGGGCTGCTATTATTTAGCACTTTTGTGTGCTCATTTGGGTTGCGATTAGCCTTCACATTTATCTTTGTATTCCAAACCGTAACCTAAGCCTCGTATTAACCAAAAAAGTCCTATTGATTCCTCTTGTGAGTTCACTAGCGCCGTGGAGAGAGTGTGACAGGGCGAGCTTATGGCTCTCGACGTTGATGGATTTCAACGGAGTTAATTCCGAGTTCCAGTCTTGGGTAACACTCCCCTTAGCGATTTGCTTACTTTCGTACTACGCGTGACCACAAGATTCACCAATATTCCATTTTTGAATAAGAATAAATTCATTTTTACGCATTTACACTTTTATAAATTAGCTATCATATTTAGAAACTTCTTCTAATGAGCTTCTACACACACAAGTATGCAACTTCGCATACTAATCCATGTTTGTAATGCTTTGGCTAGCTATGTTTTTCCTACTCCGCCGGATTTGTTTGCTCGGGACGCGCAAACAGGTAGGTCTCGGGGTGTGATGAGTCCCATTTATATACACATATTTGGACTCATCTGGGCTAGTTTTCACGCACTTGCACTTCATATTTAGTTCATTATTGCTTATATTTCACTTGTTCACTCTTCTCACACAAAGTGCACATTTTGGCCCATTGTGGTGTGCAATTGCGCACTATTCAGCTGGGGGTAAGTGATCTTGTGTAAGCAAAATCGCACGAATTTCCCTCTTTTATCTAAGAATTTATGTCATTTTGCAATTTTCCAGATCGCACGATCGTGCGTTTATCCTTCACGCACGATCGTGCGTTTACCCTTCACGCACGATCTGGTTTATCGTGGGTTTTCATTTCGCTCAAAATCCTGAAAATCTACCGTTCTGAATTTGCCATTGCGTTTTCTTCATGCACGAGCATTTTGCCCGTGCGTGAGTAAAATGCACGAGCAAATGCTGTTTTCTAAAAAATTACGTTTCTGCTCCGCCCGTGCGATTCCTTCGCGCACGGTTGACAACGTGCGTTTGGTCGTGCGCGAAGGACTTTCTGACATTTTTTCTATTAAGTCCCGATTTTTAGGTCATTTGGAAGCCGAACAGTTCCGCGATTTCTTCCGCCGTCAGGGCGGAAAGCTCCATTTTTGAAGGTTTCTTCCTCCCCCTTTCACCCGAGGCCACCTCGCATCATCCAAGCACTTCAAGGGAGAGATCCTAGCCCAACTCTCATCAACCAAGGAAGGAGTACATAGCTTTAGTGGTGGCCAGATCGTGACACGGAGAAGATGGGTATATTGGAGGGAAGGTGACAGCTCCTCTGGACCCCGGACGCAGTTGTGGACCGAGCTAGGACGCGGATTGACAACCCAACGATTCCTACCATGAATCCCAACAAGTCTCTGGATGTGGTTGTATTTCTAGCTTTTCCTCCTTATGATTGTAGTTAGTTTCTCTTATGTTGATGATGTTGCACTCTATATTTGTTGAACTTCTTGTCAAATATTATGAAATGTTTTCATGCTTATGAGTGCTTGAGGTGGGCTTTCGTGGTGCTTGTGGTTTGAGTGTTCCATGTGCCACACTAGAAATTGCTAGTGGCATGCTTGTTGATGAGGTGCTTGCGACCCTCATTCCAACTGCCTACTCGTCCATCCGCCTAGCGAAACGTGGCATAGTGGCCCGTGTAATCCATTCGCCTCGCGAAGCAGTGTGCTCAAGGTCTGCACAGTTCGATTCCGCACTTATCCACCTCATCCGCTTGCCTACTCGTCCATCCACCTAGCGAAGTAGTGCGTTCATGTCCTACGTAGTTTCCATCCCGCCTAGCGAAGCAGTGCGCTCAAGGCCTGCATAGGAATAGTTGTAGTTGTTTTCTTTTATTTTCCATAAACCAAAATCCCTTTCGTCCGCATTCCATCCTGACCCAAGGACTTCGATCTCAAGTCCTTCCTCGAAACCTAACTCCACCTTAATGTGTTCCTTCGAGATTGATACCCGGGGATTTGCTTATCGATTTATATTACTTGAACGATCGGGACACTGCAGTTTCGTGCCGCAGTCTAGATACCGCCTATAGTGGTGTGTGAGATTTGCGCATCAGTCGTCCAGATCCAACATGATCGATCTAGATACAACGTGGTATCTGATGAATTGCTCCACTAAATGTCACACCAGAACACCAACTAGAGCACCCTTACTGACTGGGATGAACATGGAAACCTTTGTCATTCTGTCCACACTAACCCAAACAGAGTCATTCTCAGAGTGGGAGTGGGGTAACCCATGTACAAAGTCCATGGAGATCTCAGAGTGGGAGTGGGGTAACCCATGTACAAAGTCCATGGAGATGTTCTTGAAATTCCACTCTGGCACTGGTAACAGCTGCAATAACCCTCTCAGGCTCTTGCATTTGTCCTTCACCAGTTGGTATGCCTCGCAATGAGTCACAAAGTGGATGATTTCTTTCTTCATTCCTTGCCAATACATCATTCTCCTTAGGTCTGCAATCATTTTGGTGATCCCAAGATGCACTGAATATTTACTACAATGCACTTTTGTTAGGATATCTTCAGAGATATTATCTCCTACTGGTATGTACATTCGGGTTCGGAATTGCACGAGATCATCTTTCAACGAATAATCCCCAGCGGCGCCTGACTCTTCTGCCTTAAAAACCAGTTCTAATTCTGCATCATGTTTCTGGGAAACCTTGATTCGATCTTGGATATCACAGAAAATGCTCATCGAGGCTAGATAATCCTTGTAAAGCTCAGGGTCATCCTTGGATACTAGTGTGATATGCATGTCTTCTATCATCTGTACCAGCTCCATGGCCATCAACTGCGGTTCTGCATCAGACGTGCTAGCCCTTCTCCTGAGTGCATTCGCTACTGTGTTTGCCTTCCCTAGGTGATAGTGCATTGTATACTGGTAATCACATAGAAATTCCACACATCTTCTCTGTCAGAGATTTAGGTCCTTATGCATGTCCACATACTTGAGGTTTATGTGATCAGAGAAAATATCATAATGAATCCCTTACAAGTAGTGACTCAAAATTTTTAACGTAAAAATTACCGCTCCCATCTCCAAATTATGCACCAGGTAATTCTGTTCATGCTTCTTCAACTGTCGAGAAGTGTAAGCAATCACATGTACATGCTGCATTAGGACAACACCCATGCCCTGATATGATGCGTTAGTGTATACCTGGAATCCTTCCTTCCCAAATGGAAGTGCAAGGATTGGGGCGGAGGTGAGTCTATCTTTTAGTTCCTGTAAGGCAGCATCAAACCACGGTGTCCACACGAATGACGCGTCCTTCTTTATCAGTGTTGTAAGGGGAAGGACAATCCGGGAGAATACCTCTACGAACTTCCCGTAGTAGCTGACAAGTCTTAGGAAACTCCTTACATCAGAAGTTGTCTTCAGCTGGGGCCAGTCTCGTACTGCCTGAATCTTTACCAGATCTACTGCTAATCCTACCCCACTGATGATGTGTCCCAGAAAGGCTACTTCCTTGAGCCACAACTGACACTTGCTAAATTTGGCATACATTCTGTGCTCTTGAAGCCTCTCCAATATGAGTGCCAGATGCTGAGTATGTCCTTCCTCCATCCTTGAATAGATAAGAATATTGTCTATGAATACAATAATGAAGAAAAAGAGATAGGTATTGAATACGCGGTTCATCAGACTCATGAACGTAGAGGGAGAATTCGTAAGCCAGAATGGCATTACCGTGAATTCTTAAAGACCGCAACGAATGCTGAATGTTGTCTTCAGAATATCTTCCTCCTGGATTCACAGTTAGTAGTATCCTGATCTCAAGTCTAGCTTTGAGAACCATTGCACTCCTTCAAGTTGATCAAATATCTTGTCTATCCTGAGTAATGGGTACATTTATTGCACCGTCAGCCTATTCAAATCCCTATAATCAATACACAACTTGAGGGACCCATCCTCTTCTTCTTTACGAACAACACTGGGGCTCCCCACGGTGATGATCTTGGCCTAATGAATCTTGCTTCCACTAATTCTTGTTGTCAGCTTCTAAACTCTACCAGTTCCTTTGGAGCCATCTGACATGAAGCTCTAGATACTGGTCTCGCTCCCGATACCAATTGAATTTGGAAATCTTTCTCCCTGCGTGGTGGTAATCGGGGTAGCTTCTCCTGAAACACATTAAGAAAATCACGAACAACTAGAATATCTGTTAGAGAAGTTTCTGTTTCCATCAAATCAAAGTATATTATATAAACTTTGTCTCCATGTAGGTGGGTCTTGACGGCCTGAATAGAAGAAAGTAAATAACGAGTGACTGGGATAATCATTCAAAGGTTACGCAGGAGTTATCATATCTTAGCACGACCTTCCTTGCTAGGCAATCAATATGGGCATGGTTCCAGGTGAGCCATGTCAACCCCAAGAGAAGATCGAAGTCCGACATCTTCAATATTATTACCGGTGCCTCAAGTGATAGGTCTTCAATGGTCACCTGCAGAATGCATTTTGCTATTGATTCAATCTCTGACCTATTGGGAAGACACACCCTCCTGGTGACTCCCATATAGTGTCGAACCTGTTCTAAGTCCTTGATGAAGTCTTCCGAGACAAATTTATGTGATGCCCCCGTGTCAAACATGGTATGGGCAGGCTTGCCGCATATAGTTACTATTCCTGAATTTATTGTATAGTCTTAGGTGGCTAAGTTTTTCTACTTTTAGCAGTTCAATATAAATTCTATTACCTAGGAATTGAAACAAATTTAAAATACTAGCATACCTGCAATGACCCTTTTCGGTTTCCGTGTCTGAGCAAGATCCATGGCGTACATATGATCTTTAGCCTGTCTACAGTCTTCTCTGTGGATTCCTCGGCCTCGACCACATCCTCGACCTCGGCCCCTAAACTGTTGAACAGTTGGTGCTGGAGGTGGTGGTGGAGCTCTCTGAGGGCAGTTGATATGAATGTGGCCCGGCTGATGGCAGTGGTAGCACAACTATGGTGGAGGTGTGTAAGACCCCCGTTCAAGAATCGATGGTCCGATCGGTGGATCTTATCAAAGACCACCCTTTATGCACGGCGCCGAAGCGATCACGAAGGGTGAAGGTACTTTCTTCTCCAACCCCTTTCCTTGAATTCTCTATTGTCACGCATAGGGGTGATGTTAAGAGAATTTCACTACACACCAACAGAGTAGCAAAGCAGTTCTCTAGTGGAAGACAACATTAATGAGTGCACCTTATAGCACTTAGCGGAAGACGTGATCTATAGTGGAAGGTTAATTCTCATAGAAACCCAATACTCAAGACCTGTATGAGTAACATCATTCTCTCTGCCGCATCATATTCTATTAATCAAGTTCTAGAAACAGCGCATATATATGTGTATATACCATGAGATAGGGCACACCAAAAGGAGATGCGGCTTAACAATTTATACCTGAAGTAGCCTACTCTGTGGCTTCCTCCACACCAGGGTGCTGTCTCTCACCAGCACCCGTCACCTGTGCTAATGACAAGTTATTAGAACCACGAATAGAATCCAATCCCTATTATCATCAACATAGTATAACATTTATACGGGAGGAAATATCTGGACTTTTATTGGGTCATGGCAGTCTTCCCACTACCACCGCCTACGTACTCCATATCCCAAGCATACGGTTTCAGACCCACGTAGTTCTACTAGTTTTGCACGGGTTGTCTTCCCAGACCGTCCTTCATTCGGGTTGCCTCAGAGTAAAACTCGTAAGCCTTCCGATTTTCTCCCACAGACACAATTTCTCGAAGGCACTATAAATTCTCATAGGAATTATTCTCGAGGCGCATTATATTCTGGTAAGAATATTTCTCAGATGCACAATATATTCCCGTAGGAATAATTCTCGAAGGCACAATATATTCCCATTGGAATAATTCTCGAGTGCACAATATGTTCCCATAGGAATTATCCTCGAAGGCACAATATAATCGCGTAGGAATAATTCTCGATGGCACAATATATTCTAGTAGGACTAATTCTCGAAGGCACAATATATTCCCGTAGGAATAATTCACGAAGGCACAATATATTCCCGTAGGAATAATTCTCGAAGGCACAATATATTCCCATATGAATAATTCTCGAAGGCACAAAAGATTTCCGTAGGAATAATTTTAGAAGGCACAATATATTCCCTTAGGAATAATTCTCTAAGGCACAATATATTCCCTTAGGAATAATTCTCGAAGGCACCATATGTTCATGTTAGGAATAATCCTCGAAGGCACAAATCATAATTATTTGAAACTCTTAAATAAAATCTAAAATATCGATCTGTCCTCTCTGCTCAGAGAGCGGTGGCCAGTTCGACACTATTTAGAGTTGACCTTAAAACAATGCCCTATCTCCACGTCAACTCTAAATTATAAGCAAAAATCTTAAATAAAATCCAAAACATCGATCTGTCCTCTTTGCTCGGAGAGAGGTGCCTTGTTCGACACTATTTAGGGTTGACCCTGAAGGAATGTCCCATCTTCAGGTCAACTCTAAATTATAGGAAAATCCTAAATAAAAGCCAAAATGTCGATCTATCTGATCTGCTCTGAGAGCGGCAACCAGTTCGACACTATTTAGGGTTTACCCTGAAGGAATGTCTCATCTTTATGTCAACTCTAAATTATAGGCAAATCTTAAGTAGTTGCCAAGACATTGATTTGTCTGCTCTACTCTGAGAGAGGCGGCCAGTTCGGCACTAGTTAGGGTTGACCCTGAAGGAATGTCTTATCTTTACATCAACTCTAAATTATAGGCAAATCTTAAATAAAAGATAAAACATCGATCTATCTGCTCTGCTCCGAGAGCAACGGCCAACTCAGCAGTATTTAGGGTTGACCCTGAAGGAATGTCCCATCTTCTCGTCAACTATAAATTATATAGAGTATAGGCAAATCTTAAATAAAAGCCAAAACATCGATTTGTCCGCTCTGCTCCGAGAGAGGCGGCCAGTTTGGCACTATTTAGAGTTGACCCTAAAGGAATGCCCATCTTTTTTTGTCAACTCTAAATTATAGGCAAATCTTAAATAAAAGCCAAAACATCGATCTTTCTGCTCTTCTCCGAGAGCGGCGACCAGTTCGTCACTATTTAGGGTTGATCCTGAAGGAATGTCCCATCTTCATGTCAACTCTAAATTATAGGCAAATCTTAAATAAATGACAAAACATTAATCAATCTGCTTTGCTTCGAGAGCAACAACCAGTTCGACACTATTTAGTGTTGACACTGCAGGAATGTCCCATCTTCACGTCAACTCTAAATTATAGGAAAATCTAAAATAAAAGCCAGAACATCAATCTGCCCGCTCTTCTCTAAGTGAGGCGGACAGTTTGGCACTATTTAGGGTTGACCCTAAAGGAATGTCCCATCTTCACGTAAACTCAAAATTATAGGCAAAATCTTAAATAAAAGTCAAAACATCGATCTGTTTGCTCTGCTCCGAGAGCGGCGACCAGTTCAGCACTATTTAGGGTTGACCTTAAAGGAATGTCCTATCTTCGCGTCAACTCTAAAATATAGGCAAATCTTAAATAAAAGGCAAAACATCGATCTTTACATTCTGCTCCGAGAGCGGCGCCCAGTTCAACACTATTTACGGTTGACCCTGAAGGAATTTCTCATCTTCATGTCAACTCTAAATTATGGGCAAATTCTAGATAAAGGCCAAAAAATTGATCTATCTGATCTGCACTGAGAGTGGCGGCCAGTTCGACACTATTTAGGGTTGACCCTGAAGGAATTTCCCATCTTCACGTCAACAATAAATTATAGGCAAATCTTTAATAATAGCCAAAACATTGATTTGTCTATTCTGCTCTGAGAGTAGCGGCTAGTTCGACAATATTTAGGGTTGACCCTAACGGAATGTCCCATCTTCAGGTCAACTCAAAATTATAGGCAAATCATAAATAAAAGCCAAAACATCGATCTGTCTGCTCTGCTCCAAGAGCGACAGCAAATTTGACACTATTTAGGGTTGACCTTGAAGGAATGTCCCATCTTCACGTCAACTCTAAATTATAGGCAAATCTTAAATAAAAGCCAAAACATCGATCTGTCCACTCTGCTCCGAGAGCGGTGGCCAGTTCGGCTCTATTTAGTGTTGACCATAAAGGAATGCATATTTCCACGCAAACTCTAAATTATAGGCAAATCTTAAATAAAAGCCAAAAACATCGATCTTTCTGCTCTGCTCCTAGAGCGGCGGCCAGCTCAGCATTATTTATGGTTGACCCTGAAAGAATGTCCCATATTCACGTCAACTCTAAATTATAGGCAAATCTTAAATAAAAGCCAAAATATCGATCTGTGTGCTTTGCTCCGAGAGCGGCAGCCAGTTCGACACTATTTTGGGTTGACCCTGAAGGAATGTCATATTTTCGTGTCAACTCTAAAATATAGGCAAATCTTAAATATAAGCCAAAACATCGATCTGTCTGCTCTGCTCTGAGAGCGACGGCCAGTTCGACACTATTTTGGGTTGACCCTAAAGGAATGACCCACCTTCACATCAACTCTAAATTATATGTAAATCTTAAATAAAAGCCAAAACATCGATCTGTTGGCTCTGCTCTGAGAGCGGCGACCAGTTCGACACTTTTTAGGTGTCCCATCTTCATGTCAACTCTATATTTTACGCAAATCTTAAATAAAAGCCAAAACATGGATCTATCCGCTCTGCTCCGAGAGCGGTGGCCAGTTCGGCACTATTTAGGCTTGAACCTGAAGGAGTGTCCCATCTTCATGTCAACTCTAAATTATAGGCAAATCTTAAATACAAGCCAAACCATCAATCTGTCTGTTCTGCTGCGAGGGCGACAGCCAGTTCGTCTCTATTTAGGGTTGACCCTGAAGGAATGTTCCATCTTCACGTCATGTATAAAATATAGGCAAATCTTAAATAAAAGCCTAAACATCGATCTATCTGCTCTACTCCAAGAGTGGTGGCCAGTTCGACACTATTTAGGGTTGACCCCGAAGGAATGTCTCATCTTCACATCAACTCTAAATTTTAGGAAAATCTTAAATAAAAGCCAAAATATTTTTCTGTCCGCTCTGCTCCGAGAGCAGCGACCAGTTCGACACTATTTAGGGTTGACCCTGAAGGAATGTCTCATCTTCACATCAACTCTAACTTATAGGCAATATTGAAATAAAATACACCTGAAACATTGAAATAGAGTGCAGGAATCAAAATACTAAACTAGAAAAGCGGTAATTGAAATACTGAATGAAGTGTAGTAATTGAAATTTTGAATTAAGCAGAACAGAGTAAGGAGCAATTCAAATTCCGATAACTATAGTTCCTGCCCTGTTCCAAGGAGGCAAGCTCAATTTTCTTCTCCATCCCGAGGAGGCGTCTCTGTTCTAAGAAGACATCTTCGTTCCATGGAGGCATTTACGTTCTAAGGAGACAAATTCTATATTCATCGTAGCTGAATTAACATTAAGATGAATTTTGGGATCCGCTGGGTTTCATGTCGTTCATACCCGATTACCATTTAAGTTTCCCTTTTCTTATCTTGAATTATCAATTGTAATCTTCTTTGGAGATGGGTGGTTTGTTCGAGCTCTTATTTCTTTAAATTAACTACGAAGGCTTTACTTTTAATAATTCCTTAAAATGCCAGATACGACTAGAATATTAGAAATTAAAACCATATAATATTGTAACCATGAGTAACTCACCAAAATCTTCTCAAGACATATGGAGTTGAGTATTAGCCTCTAATGAGTACGTAGCCAATTTTCCCCAACGATTTGAGTTATTATCCTATTTTAAAATCATTAAAATAGTAGACCATACCCAAAAATCATCATACTTTATCATGGGCTTATAACATCCTTAAAGTGTTGTCATAAATTTTCTCAGGCACTTTTGTGCTCCCAATTAACCATGATAATTTATTTAGCTTTGTTGGAACCTTAGTTTTGATTTGAGTTAGGATCCATCTTTAATGTCTAAGTTTCTATCTTAACACATCTTATAACTTAGATCAAATCCCATTAAGATAGTAGGCTGAAAATATATATAATTAATAAGCTGAGAAAATAAGAGAAAGATAAAAATTATTTATGTTCTCTGCGTTCGACGAACGGCTATCTGCGTTCGATGGACGACGCTCTGCGCTCAACGAATGGTATTCATTCTGCGCTCGACAAAATCCAGCTATCTCAGTGGTCGACGATCCCGTCTCAGCGGATCAGCGGTCGATGAACAGATTGTCTCAGCGGTCGACGAACAGACCCCGGTTCAGTGGTCGACGAACAGATTGTCTCAGCGGTCGACGAACATACCCCATCTTAGCGGTCGACAAAAAGATGCATTCGACGAACTCAAGTCTGCGTTCGACGAACAGCTCAATATCTCAGCGGTCGACGATCCAGCCCGTCTCAGCGCTCGATGAAAAGATGCATTCGACGAACTCAAGTCTGCGTTCGGTGAATATTCAGCAAAAGCTCAGAACGACGAATTAAATGTTCAGATCGACGAACTTGAAGCTGAGCTCGACGAATTTCTCCCAGCTTTATAAATTGATATTCTCAGTTCGACTAATATTCTTATATCTGATTAAAGCAATATTTTAATTATCTCTATTTATATATTAATTGCTATATATTGCTGCCTTTATAAATTAACATTATAGCCGTTGCAGCATTAAATAATATAGTCATTGCAGATAAGCTAAAGACGACAATTTGTCTGCTCGAGGAATCTAGGAAACTAAAGAGATATTATATCCTTCCTTGTCGGGTATGAATTCAAATCAACCCAGAAGTTTTCTCCAGAATATATACAAAGAGAAGAGCAGAGAAGAAAAAAAGATAGAACAAAAAGATAGAACAAGACAATAGAATAGGAAGATCCAGGAAGAGAAAAACAGAGGAGCAAAAAGAAGAAGCAGATCTAATATATTATTTATCATCTTTTTGCTAACTCCTCTCTGCAGATTATCTTCATCCTGAGACACTTATCAAGATCATTTGCTCAGGGATCTAAACTACAGAAGAAGAAGAAGAGTATTTACAATCAAAAGAAGAAGCTTACTCAAACTTTCATCAATTCAATAAGACAGGGGGAGCTCTTCAACATCATCAAAGATCCAATCTCAACAACCCATCAGGATCATCAAGAGTCTTCTAAGCAAAGAGAAGAACAATATATCTTTTCTCCTTCTTACCCTATCTTGTACAGGTTTAAAACTCCCTTCAAAAGTTTACCCATTGGTGGCAAGACACCTAATCAAAAAATCATGTTTGTAAATTTCCCATCTTCACGTCAACTCTAAATTATAGGCAAATCTTTAATAATAGCCAAAACATTGATTTGTCTATTCTTCTCCGAGAGCAGCGGCTAGTTCGACAATATTTAGGGTTGACCCTAACAAAATGTCCCATCTTCAGGTCAACTCAAAATTATAGGCAAATCATAAATAAAAGCCAAAACATCGATCTGCCTGCTCTGCTACAAGAGCGACAGCCAGTTCGGCACTATTTAGGGTTGACCTTGAAGGAATGTCCCATCTTCACATCAACTCTAAATTATAGGCAAATCTTAAATAAAAGCCAAAACATCGATCTGTCCACTCTGCTCCGAGAGCGGTGGACAGTTCGGCACTATTTAGTGTTGACCCTAAAGGAATGCCTATCTTCACGCCAACTCTAAATTTTAGGCCAATCTTAAATAAAAGCCTAAACATCGATCTTTCTGCTCTGCTCCTAGAGCGGCGGCCAGCTCAGCACTATTTATGGTTGACTCTGAAAGAATGTCCCATCTTCACGTCAACTCTAAATTATAGGCAAATCTTAAATAAAAGCCAAAATATCGATCTGTGTGCTTTGCTCCGAGAGCCGCAGCCAGTTTGAAACTATTTTCGGTTGACCCTGAAGGAATGTCATATCTTCGTGTCAACTCTAAATTATAGGCAAATCTTAAATTAAAGCCAAGACATCGATCTGTCTACTCTAATCTGAGAGCGACGGCCAGTTCGGCACTATTTTGGGTTGACCCTAAAGGAATGCCCCACCTTCACATCAACTCTAAATTATATGTAAATCTAAAATAAAAGCCAAGACATCGATCTGTTGGCTCTGCTCTGCTCTGAGAGCGGCGACCAGTTCGGCACTTTTTAGGTGTGCCATCTTCACATCAACTCTATACTATACACAAATCTTAAATAAAAGCCAAAACATGGATCTATCCGCTCTGCTCCGAGAGCGGCGGCCAGTTCGGCACTATTTAGGCTTGAACCTGAAGGAGTGTCCCATCTTCATGTCAACTCCAAATTATAGGCAAATCTTAAATACAAGCCAAACCATCAATCTGTCTGTTCTGCTGCGAGGGCGGCAGCCAGTTCGGCTCTATTTAGGGTTGACCCTGAAGGAATGTTCCATATTCACGTCATCTATAAATTATAGGCAAATCTTAAATAAAAGCCTAAACATCGATCTATCTGCTCCGCTCCGAGAGTGGTGGTCAGTTCGACACTATTTAGGGTTGACCCCGAAGGAATGTCTCATCTTCACGTCAACTCTAAATTATAGGCAAATCTTAAATAAAATCCAAAATATTGATCTGTTCGCTCTGCTCCGAGAGCAACGACCAGTTCGACACTATGTAGGGTTGACCCTGAAGAAATGTCTCATCTTCACATCAACTCTAACTTATAGGCAATATTGAAATAAAATACAGCTGAAACATTGAAATAGAGTGCAGGAATCAAAATACTGAATTAGAAAAGCGGTAATTGAAATACTGAATGAAGTGCAATAATTGAAATTTTTAATTAAGCAGAACAAAGTAAGAAGCAATTCAAATTTCGTTAACTGTAGTTCCTGCCCTATTTCAAGGAGGAAAGCTCAATTTTCTTCTCCATCCTGAGGAGGCGTCTCTGTTCTAAGAAGGCATCTCCGTTCCATGGAGGCATTTACGTTCTAAGGAGACAAATTCTATATTCATCGTAGCTGAATAAACATTAAGATGAATTTTGGGATCTGTTGGGTTTCATGTCGTTCAAACCCGATCACCATTTAAGTTTCCCTTTTCTTATCTTGAATTATCAATTGTAATCCTCTTTGGAGATGGGTGGTTTGTTCGAGCTCTTATTTCTTTAAATTAACTACGAAGGCTTTACTCTTAATAATTCCTTAAAATGCCAGATACGACTAGAATATTAGAAATTAAAACCATATAATATGGTTACCATGAGTAACTCCCCAAAATATTCTCAAGACATATGGAGTTGAGTATTACACTCTAATGAGTACTTAGCCAATTTTCCCCCAACGATTAGAGTTATTATCCTATTTTAAAATCATTAAAATAGTAGACCATACCCAAAAATCATCATACATTATCATGGGCTTATAACATCCTTAAAGTGTTGTCATAAATTTTCTCAAGCACTTTTGTGCTCGCAATTACCCATGATAATTTATTTAGCTTTGTTGGAGCCTTAGTTTTGATTTGATTTAGGATCCATCTTTAATGTCTAATTTTCTATCTTAACACATCTTATAACTTAGATCAAATCCCATTAAGATAGTAGGCAGAAAATATATATAATTAATAGGCTGAGAAAATAAGAGAAAGATAAAAATTATATATGTTCTCTGCGTTCGACGAACGGCTATCTGCGTTCGATGAACGACGCTCTGTGCTCTTCGAATGGTATTCATTATGCGCTCGACGAAATCCAGCTATCTCAGTGGTCGACGATCCCGTCTCAGCGATTCAGCGGTCGACGAATAGACCCCGGTTCAGCGGTCGACGAACAGACCCCGGTTCAGCGGTCGACGAACAGATTGTCTCAGCGGTCGACGACAGACCCCGTCTTAGCGGTCGACAAAAAGATGCGTTCGATGAACTCAAGTCTGCATTCGACGAACAACTCAATATCTCAGCGGTCAACGATCCAGCCCGTCTCCGCGCTCGATGAAAAGATGCATTCGATGAACTCAAGTCTGCGTTCGACGAATATTCAGCAGAAGCTCAGAACGACGAACTTGAAGCTGAGCTCGATGAATTTCTCCCAGCTTTATAAATTGATATTCTCAGTTCGACTAATATTCTTATATCTGATTAAAGCAATATTTTAATCATCTCTATTTATATATTGCTATATATTGCTGCCTTTATAAATTAACATTATAGCCGTTGCAACATTAAATAATATAGCTGTTGCAGATAAGCTAAAGACGGCAATTTGTCTGCTCGAGGAATCTAGGAAATTAAAGAGATATTATATCCTTCCTTGTCGGGCAAGAATTCAAATCAGCCCAGAAGTTTTCTCCAGAATATATACAAAGAGAAGAGCAGAGAAGAAAAAAAAGATATAACAAAAAGATAGAACAAGACAAGAGAATAGGAAGAACCAGGAAGAGAAAAACAGAGGAGCAAAAAGAAGAAGCAGATCTAATATATTATTCATCTTCTTTTTGCTAACTCCTCACTTCAGATTATCTTCATCCTGAGACACTTATCAAGATCATTTGCTCAGGGATCTAAACTGCAAAAGAAGAAGAAGAGTATTTACAATCAAAAGAAGAAGCCTACTCAAACTTTCATCAATTCAATAAGACAGGGGGAGCTCTTCAACATCATCAAAGATCCAATCTCAACAACCCATCAGGATCATCAAGAGTCTTCTCAGCAAAGAGAAGAACAATATACCTTTTCTCCTTCTTACCCCATCTTCTACAGGGTTAAAACTCCCTTCAAAAGTTTACACATTGGTGGCAAGACACCTGATCAAAAAATCCTGTTTGGTTTTTGGGCACCTTATCAAAAGCTCATTGGTGCTAGGACACCTGATCAAAAATCCTAGTGGATTCCTACCAAGGGTGGTAGAAGAGTAGATGTACCCAGGTTGATTGGGGAACTACTATATTTCTTGTGTTAAGTTGCTTGGCTTATGCTTTTATTTCTTTTTGTGTTGTGCTGTGATATCTGAGATTTGTGTATTATTTAGTTTTCATAACTCACTTAATTACACATATTTATACATATCATTATTTTGAAATAAACCTATCAAGGAGCTTTAATAGTTAAAGAACTAAATCTCCTTTCAAGCTTCCCATAGTCCTCAAATAAATTCTTAAATATAGTAAGAATAGTTCAAAAATTCCCAAACTTTTTCACATGGTGTGGACCATTCCCTCAAACTTTCCATAATTTTTGGAGACATTTTGAAAGAGAGGGTAATTCTCTATTAATTTAGAACAGAGGTTTTCATTATCTATAAATATTATACCTTCTCCAAAAATCACCCAATAATTATAGTGGATGTGAGTAAGTATTAGGAAGCTTTCCTAATTTTCTCAGAATTTTCCATCACTGTTAAGGCCCTATGTTAATTTAAAAACTAAAAATTTACCACTTTTTTAAATTATTAAAAATATCTAATATTCTTATAAAATCCTCAAACTTTTTTTGGAAGTACCCCTTATCATTACCTGCCAATTTTATATTCAAACTTTATTAATTTGAGTTAAATATCGGCCTTAGAAAAATCAACATGATTTCTACTATATGCAAACCAAAACTGCACAGATCTTGAAGATCAATGCATGGCTGAGATAGAGCCTCACA
Organism: Dactylorhiza incarnata; assembly: GCA_033032865.1. NCBI lineage: Eukaryota > Viridiplantae > Streptophyta > Magnoliopsida > Asparagales > Orchidaceae > Dactylorhiza > Dactylorhiza incarnata. The sequence goes on from JAWHQI010000018.1 coordinate 18,972,389, forward strand.
GGGTCTGTCCCCTGGCTCCACAGCGGATCAGCAGCAGATCCATTGAGGGGCTAATGTGTTGGAACATGGTCTTCCGCATCTCCTAGGTTTGAGAATAACAAATCCTACGTGTATTTGATCTTTTATGTTTAGGTGTGCAGGATACTAAGCCATATAACTCAAGGATAACATAAGAAGGTTGCCACTATGTTTGAAGCCAGAATTCCAACATGTTGACTAGTGCCGACGGTAGCACCTAGCGCGAGCGCTAGCTCTAATTAGGCAAGTTCAGGCGGCAATTATAGAAGGCGATAGCGCTAGCGCGGGCGGGTAGCGCGGAGCACAAGAGGCAATGCGACAAAGTTTTCTTGGAATAAAATATACGCATGTGCGGAATAATTCTATACCAGTATAGCGTCGGCGGTAGCGATAGCACAGGCACTAGCTCTAAGGCTATATAAAGGACCCCTTGGATTCGTCTTTATCATCCTCTCCCACTCCCAAATTCCAGAGCTTCGTGACACTTCATATAGAGGAAGGTTCAGAGAGAAACTCCCACAAATCCAGGAAGGCTAAAGGAGATCTGTGGAGAAGATTTCAACACGCTTCATCATCATGACGAAAGACCGCATCATCTACGATCATACTCTGCCGGTCTTCGTCTACTTCTTTAGAGATCCACATAGATGGAGTTTTTAATATTGGTGTTCTTTTCATTTTTGTAATCGCTTAGTAAATTCGCCTCGTGTTGGCGACTAGGTCTGGGTAGGACTTAAGGCAGAAATTTGCCTCGTATTGACGACTAGGTCTAGGGTGTAGATCAATGGGGTGCTCGAGGCCATATCCAGGGAAGGTTGCTAGAGTGGCTTGAGGTCGTGTCTGGGTATGGATAGGCTAAAGCCACCAGTTCGTGGGGATACGATTCGGGATAGAAAACAAAAATACTTTTTACTTCCTTGCCATCGATTTCTAGCGTCAAAGAAATCTAGTTTTGTAATCAATTTTATTAATAGTAATCATGTCTCTCTTTGGGTAATAATATTAATTTGTTCTTCGTTTCTCTAAATTGATTATCATTTTCTCTTTCATTATAAATAAATTTAGATCTTTTTTCAAAACCCCTACTTTGATCTCTTATTATTTCAAGTATTTCAAAATAACATAAGAGTTTTAAAAACCCTTATTCACCCCCCCTCTCAGGGCACCTACCGATCCAACAAATGGTATCAGAGCTAGGTTTTATTCCAAATGGTCTAACAACCCAGAATAATGGCGTCACATGATCTCGCTTCTATTAGTTGAGGAAATTTTTATGAAGAAGAAAAATCTCTTACACCACCTTTATTCGAAGGCAGAAATTATAAAGGGTGGAAATTTTTATTGGAAAAATTTATTAAAAACTTAGATATCGAAGCATGGAATATAGCAATAATAAGACTAGTGGATGAAACAAATAAAAAATAATGTCACCTAAATGCAAATGCTTTAAATAGTATTTTTTGTGCTTTATCTCAAGATATTTTCAAATTAAAATATTAGTTTTCTAGTGCATACAAAGTATGGAAATTTCTTAAAGAAATGTATGATTCTCCATCTACAGGTATGGAACAAACGCAAGAATTGGAGAACATACAAGCTTGCACAGATGTTCAAGAAAGCTCCTCTCAAGATGAATCATTGGAGTGCACATCAAGTGGTAGAGAAGGAGAAATCTTATCTTTGGAAAAGGAGTGCCAAAAAGATGTCAAAAGAACTACTTGTTCAAATCTTGCCTCTTCTGATAGCAATGTAAGGAAATCAAATTCTTCTCTTTTTGTGACGAGGTTTACCTTATCAAGCTCTCCTACTTAAACTACTCTTGTCTATCATTTAGTTGTACTTGGATGTATATGGTGAATCTTGGACTTCCCGTGGGTTACCCTGTGAGGGGCTCACAGCAGTACTAGGAGGTACATTGGGCTGACATCCCAAAATCCCTTTCTCAAGATATTTAATCTTATTGGTGGCAACCCATTCCTACATACCCACTTCATATGTAGTTACTCCAGTTTCGTAAGGCGGTTTACACTTAACGGGATAGGGCAGCGATGATGTTTAATTGAACATCAAACCTTGCAGCTTCTTTAGTGACCTATTCACCTTCACGTCATCACTCAATCCCTATCTAATGGTTCCATATTCTGATGTTAATCATAACCTCTAGTTGTTGGTGGATTACCCCTTATATCTCCTAACATAACGTTATCAAAGTCCCATATTGATAATTTTATTAAACGGACCCCAAACCCAACCATTAAGTGTTGACACTAGTTGGTTGATCTACCAATCTATCTAAGTTGTACATATTGTTCCAGGAATTAATAATTCTGACTTAATAAGCAGCTATATGGTCCTCCTAGCTAATTTGTATTCAAATTTAGTTCCAGAAGTTGTACAAATGATAAGTTACTAATTTCCACCCTCTTTACTTGAATATGATTATGTTTGGGCCTAATATTCAACTTCTTATTATTTAGCGGATCCATTAATTTGTACATGAAGTGTTAATTAGCATGGCACAAAAGGTCTAATAAAAATTGCCGAGTTCAGTTATGATCCCAAACAATGTTCAACAAAGATTCATAATTTTCTCCCTAATTAAATTCCAGAAAGTTAACTAAATGTCCAAGGGTACTATTTATAATATTGTGAAGGATCTACTACATTTATTCATCCAAATGCTATAAATAAATATTCCAGGCATATGTATAACTCTAAAATGCACATCAACATGGATTGATGATGAGTAATTTATTTACTCATCTTTTAGTATAGGTTTATTATATTTTTAATATGAAATTATGTTATTTATATGAATTATATCATATAAATCCTTCCATTTATTATTTCATAAGCTAACTTGAGTCTATTTTGTGTTTTCAGATTTTCTGGGCTGTTTTGAGCAAAATGTAAAATTACACGCCCCAGGTCACGGGTGTGACCCATGGGCATGTAACCTAGGAAGTGCTCCAGACAAGTTTCCGCCACCCCGGAGTCATTCCGTGAAGAATTCGACAAGTACACGCCCCAGGTCACGGGCATGACCAAGGGCGTGACATCATTGTCACGGCCGGAACCCACCACCAGCTGCCAGCATGCCTTCCACATCATTTAAAGTTACACGCCCCACGTCACAGGCGTGACCTGGCGGCGTGACCACTAGATATGAGCTGCGTTCGACGAAATCTCAGGAGGTCGACGAACTGCTCTATTGCTGCGTTTGACGAATATTCAGGCGATCGACGAACTGCTCCATTACTGCATTTGACGAATATTCAGGCGATCGACGAACAGCGCCCGGCTGCTACGTTCGACAAAAATGCTGAGATCTTCGAATGTTCAAGAACACTCTTTCCCGCCAAAGTTTCCCGACAGCTGCAAGATTTAGGGATTACACGCCCCAGGTCACGGGTGTGACCTAGGGCGTGACACAGCTGAAACACTCGCATTTACGCCAGACCGCGCCCCCTTCTCCAGCACCGATCACGCCCCTTACACGCCCTTGGTCATGGGCGTGACCGAGGGCGTGTAACATCAAAATTCTGCCTATTTAAAGAGAGCTTTTCCAGATGTTTGAGGACGAAGTTTTGGAGTTCTAGCTTATTTTCTTGCACTGTTTTTGTCATTCTTAAGCTTGTAATCTTCCTTCTTATCTTGCACTTTCATTTCAGGCTTGTAACTTTTAATTCCTAGTTGTAATTTCTTTTGCAAATCAATAAAATTAGTTCCCTTTTCTCTTATTCTATTCTCTTTTCCATTATGTACTCTTTTATTTATTTCAATTCCTCCATCTCCATGAGTAGATAAATTTCCATTAGTACTCGTCCGAGATGATCCAAGGAAAATATAATTCATAATTTAGTTTAGAACTTCTTTTTCTCTTATTTAGATAGCTTAAGATTTATCCTTGAATTTAAATTGATTGAGATTATATTATTGATATATAAATCTCATTCTTGTTTTCGTAGTCTAATAACTGAGAGGTTTTGAGTTCGAATCGATCATTCCAAGGATAAAGAGATTTGAATGCACTCCTCGAGAGAGGAAGACATAAATCTCCCGGATTGGAGTCATATCCAATAGAGGGGTTCACTTCGATAAGGCGAGTTTTACGTATTTTGATTCTAGAATGAGAGTTCGATTGATCAACCTAAACTCAGTTGAGCGTATCCTTGAGAGAGGTACGTTTCTAATTCGGGAACCTCCACGGTCAAGCATTCCTTTTAAAGAGAATTAGAAGTTTTATTTCTTAATTTATTTATTTTTCCAAGGTGATTCAAGGTTGAGTGCTAGTCCTTTAAATCATAGTTTTAACAAATCATTTCTCTTTCTTGCAAACAACCAACCCAAGTTTTATTCGATAAAATAATAGAGATTTTCCGAAGTAAGAGTAATCAGTCGCCCCGAGTTTAATACGACCTTGGTTTTCATAACCTATGCTACATTCGACACGGTACACTTGCCGTTGTCGTTTGCGGATATAGTTTTGCGCATCAAGTTTTTAGCGCCGTTGTCGGGGACTACGGTTGATATTTTGAAAAATGAAATATCTATTAATTTTATCTTTTCTTTTCTTATTTCTAAGGTGCAACTAAATTCCTAGAAAAGACGCTTTGGGCTTGAATTCCCATCATAGCCTTTAGTACCTTGCGAGCCCTTCACCGGCTTGACCTTGGGAAGTCCAAGACTAATTTTAATTCACCAAAATAAAAATAAAAAAAATCTGCAAAAAAAAAATTGTTTATTTAAAAATTTATATAAAAAAAATATATATATATATATATAATTAAAGTATTTATCTAAAATTTTATTTTATTTTATTTATCTTTTTCGCATCTTTTCCTCTTTTATTTTTGGTTTATGACCCGAGAAGACTCTTCAGTCAATCTAGAATTCTATTTTAATCCGGAAATCGAGCGCACCTTGCGGAGTCGTCTCCGATTTAGTGATCTACCAATAATTCAAGAAGAGTCAATCAGAGAAACTAACGAAGGCCTAATGGATAACCCCGACCATAATGAGGCCCCGCTACGAACTATGTCCTATTATGCGAGGCCAAATTGGGAGGGAACACAATCTAGCATTATTCGTCCGGCGGTGGCGAATAATAATTTTGAAATCAAAACGAGTATCATTCAAATGGTACAGCAAACCGTCATCTTTGACGGCTTACCAGATGAAGATCCAAATTTACATTTATTAAATTTTTTGGAAATTTGCGATACGTGTTGGATCGGTCGGCGCCCTTAGAGGGGGGTGAATAAGGGTTTTCAAAAACTTTAGATTTTATTTAGAAAAACTTTGGAATATTGCAATATTAAAACAAGAAGTCAAGTAAAACAAAAAGAGAGACAAGCTTTATTGATATTAAATAAGTTTTACAAAACTTGATCTCAATGGCGCTAGAGATCGGAGGCGAATAATAAAAGCTCTTTTCATTTTCTATCCTGACTCGCTTCCCCACGAACCGATGGCCCTAGCCTTCTCCTTCCCGGATTCGGCCTCAAGCCGCACTAGCCAATCCTTCCCGGGATGTGGCCTCGAGCACCCCCTAGACCTAGCCTAGATCTAGTCGCCAACACGAGGCAAATTTCAGCCCTAAGTCCGACCCCAGACCTAGTCGCCAACACAAGGCGATTTCACTACCGTTTACAAAGAAAGATAAATAAAATAATAAAACTTCCCTTAAGATGAACTTCTGAAGATGGAGGCGAAGATCTGCTGTAGAATCAGCGTTTGTCGAAGCGGACTTCGTCTGGATTCGGCGTGATGGAATTCTTCTTCAGAAATTGGCAGAGCTTCGCTGGGACGTCAAATTTCGGCCAAGACAAGCCTCTGGAATTCTAGCACTCTCTCTCAGAGGTGTATGCAAATAGGTGTGTCGAAAACAAGAGGAGAGGGGGTCCTTTTATAGCCAAAGCGCTACCGCAGGTGCTAGCGCTACCGCCGGCGCTAGCCCGGATTAAGTAATGTTTTGCGCAGCAGGATCTTCAATCCGCGACAACATTTTGCTTTATGCCTCTTGTGCGCCACGCTACCGCCAGCGCTAGTAGCTACCGCCGGCGCTATCCCTAATTAAGTAACATTTCGCGCGGCAGGATCTTCAATCCGTGGCAACAATTTTCCCTTGCCAACTGTGCTCCTCGCTATCGCTTGCGCTATTGGATATCGCCTGGCGCTATCTCCTTCTATAAGTTCTCCCGGCAATTGCGCTTCGAGCCAATATTTTGTCGAACAAGATTTCGTCGAACGCCGCTAAGATTTCGTCGAGCGAAGTTTCGTCGAACGCCATGATGAGAATTTCGTCGAGCGCCGCTAACAGTTCGTCGAACGGCAGATAGCGACTGCGCTAGTACTACCACCAGCGCTAGTAGATGTTTTGGATTTGTTGGCTCAACTTTGGGCGCAACCATCTTATGTAATCCTTGAGTCATGTGAACTTTGTTATCCTGCACACTTAAACACATAAGATCAAATACACATAGGATTTGTTATTCTCAAACCTAGGAGATGCGGAAGACCATGTTCCAACAAACTCCCCCTTTTGATAATAACAAATCCATTAATGATAAATCAGAGCATTAATATATAAGCATGATGAAACATACCTGTGTGTGAGAGAGTGAAGACTTAGGATAATTAACGATTTTAGCATTTAGAATTGCTCCCCCTAAATACATGCCCCCCTAAGTGAATGCTCCCCTAATATGTAAGCTATCATCTTAATTTTTCATGTTGGGTTTTTGATAGCGGGTTATATTTATCATGTTAGTTCTCCCCCTTTGTTATTAGCAAAAGTGGGTAGGGAAACAAAGCACTAAGAACTAAAAAATGTGTAAATAGAAGAGAAGGCATGATCGAGCTTTTTAAGTAAATGGTAAGGAGTTTTTAGAATTATTTTTCATTTAAATAGATCAGAGTTATAAGCATTACAAAATTTTTAGAGTTTTTAGCATAAAAGATTTTTTTGTTTGAAGTAACCAATAAGAAGTGTTTCAATTAAATCTATCACTTAATGAAAGATAGGAATTTTTAAGAATAAGTGATGATGCAAAGAATACAAGATATTAAGTAAGCATGAAAGCGCAAGGTAAAACACTTATATGGTTAAGATGCGGAAGACTTATAGCAATACAAAAAACATCAAATAGTAATGATAATAAAAAAAAAATGAGTTAAAGTTCACAAAAGATGATGTTTTTGTAAATCATTTTTTTAATTAGATCTTTAAATTTGATAATAGCCAAGCATGAAATAATGTTTATCAAAAAGGGATTACCACAATGTTACTTTAATTCATAATTTCAAAAAAATACAAAACATTGTAGAACACATGCTAGGTTATCTAGTGCATTTCATAAATAAAAAGTAATATAGAATTAGCATTAGGATCCAATGCGGATGAGAGGACGTGTTATGGAAGATAATGATGTGCACATAAGTGTATTTTTGAGTATCGTAAACAAATATTTTAATCAAAAATACAAGATACATGTAAAGTACGAGCACAATAAAACACAAATAAGATTACTTCCACACACTTTAATGCACATTAAAAAGTACAACTACCAAGGTGCTCTGCACATACAATGCTCATCTAGACTTATCAGGGTGCAAAGTAGTGCTTGGGGATCATAAATTTACTATTGAATCTAGTGATCCGGTGTACTTAAGAGTAAGTGGTTTTTCTTATTTTTGAAAGAAGGATTTGATTTGCACAAGACACTTTACTATTCTTTCCAAGGTGCTCAACCTCACAATGCTTATTAAGACTTATCAGGAGGTTCAAGTAGTGCTTGGTGGAGTTATCTTTGTCATTTATTTTATAATTTTGTTTTGTTCAAAGTTCTCCGAATACACTTGTTTTGCAAATCAATAGATTTTATGAAAAACATAACCACTTTTCTTAATTTTTAAGAGTGCAAAATAAGGAGTGTAGGTAAGATACTTGTGCAATTTTAATCCATTGTACTAATACAAAATATACACAAGCATTCTTAGATTAAACACATATGTATACAACGCCAAAAAAAGGTGAGTGAATAAATATCATTATCAAACATAAAACATTTCTCATACTTAGAGGCATGCTAAGCTTGATCCTACACAACTTTTAAACTATAATTGATGCACATTTGAATAGATATATCAAAGCATGAAGAAAGACAATGTCCAAAGTAGTTTGAAAAGATAAATTGCAACATTGTAGAATTTCTAAATAATAGATTAAATCATGCTTGATTTTTCACAAAAATCATACAGTTTTTTTTATATTTTTAAAGTTTTATATTTTTGTATTTGATTTTAGCAAATAAAAGCATATTTTTGTAATTTTTGCTTTTGTAATTTTTATATTTGATTTTTGCATAAAGATGAACTTTAAACAAAGGAAACAACACAAGCGAAAAAGAAAAACATATTTTTTTATAATTTGGTTTTTGTAGTTTTTTATTTGATTTTTCAAAAAATAAAGAAACACAGAAGTTCAAAACTAAGTAGAAAATATAGATTAATATATTTTTAGAATTTTTTCAAAATTTTAAAATCACAGAAAAATGAACATGGACGATAGCGCCTGCGGTAGCGCTAGCGCGGGAGACAGTGAACGATTTTTTAGGATTTTGGAAATTTTAATTTTGGATCTTGATTAAGTGTCCCAATAGTAGTTCCATGCTGAAGTTACAGATTTTTAGGAGATGTTTTGGATGGTTAAAAATGAAGAAAATTGTATTTGTGGGCATGTTTTAACTTGAAAGATCTAGGACACCTAATTCAAGTCGTAATAATTGAAATCTTGCATCGGGAAGAGGTTTAGTAAATATGTCAGCAAGTTGAGAGTCCGTCCCAATGAAGCTTACTTTTACATTTTCTTTCTTAATGTGATCCCTAATGAAATGATGACGAACGTCGATGTGTTTGGATCTAGAATGGTGTACGGGATTATATGTGAGGTCTATTGCACTTTTGTTATCACATTTAAGATCTATATTTTTTAGATGAAATCCAAAGTCCTCTAGTGTTTGGCTCATCCATAACGCTTGTGCACAATAACTACCAAGTGCAATATATTCGGCCTCCATGGTGGAGAGTGCAACCGAAGATTGTTTTCTACTAGACCAGGCAACTAAAGAGGGTCCTAAAAAGTGACATGTACCGCAAGTGCTTTTTCTATCTAGTGAGCACCCGGCGTAGTCTGAATCGGAATAGCCGTGGAGTGTGAAAGAGTCATTATGTGGGTACCATAATCCTAGTTTAGATGACCCTATTAGATAACGAAAAATACGTTTTACTGCTTTTAAATGAGACTCTTTTGGATCGGCTTGAAAGCGAGCACATAAACATACGGCAAACATTATATCTGGTCTAGATGCACTTAAATAAAGAAGAGAACCTATCATTCCTCTATATAGCGTTTGATCAATAGAAATTCCAGATTCATCTTTTCCTGGTTTTAAAGATGCACTCATAGGAGTAGAAGCTTGTTTAAGATTTTCAAATCCAAATCGTTTAAGCATATCTTGAACATATTTTGATTGACAAATAAAAATACCATCAGTTCTTTGTGAAATTTGTAAACCAAGAAAATATGATAGTTCTCCTACAAGACTCATTTCAAATTCATTTTTCATTATTAAGACTACTTCATTACACAACTCTTCATTAGTGGCTCCAAAAATGATGTCATCAACATATATTTGTAGAATAATTAATTCGTTATTTTTATGCTTAATGAAGAGTGTTTTGTCTGCACTTCCCATAACATAACCGTGCTCTAACAAAAATGATGTAAGACGATCATACCATGCACGGGGCGCTTGTTTTAAACCATAAAGTGCTTTTTCTAATTTGTAAACATGATTTAGAAATTTTTCATTTATGAAACCGGGGGGTTGTTCTACATATACTTCTTCTTTAATAAACCCGTTTAAAAAGGCACTTTTAACATCCATTTGAAATAATTTTATTCTTTTAAAAATCGCAAATGCCAAAAATATTCGTATAGATTCTAAGCGAGCTACGGATGCAAAAGTTTCTTCAAAATCTACCCCCTCGATTTGTGAATAGCCTTGAGCAACTAAGCGTGCTTTATTTCTTACAATCCTAGATTCACCATCTAGATTATGTTTAAAAATCCATTTTACGCCAATAATTGGATGATTAGATGGTCTTTCTACTAGATTTCAAACTTTATTTCTTTCAAATTGTCCTAACTCTTCATTCATTGCCAAAAACCAAAATTCGTCATTTAAAGCGGTGGAAACGTTTTTAGGTTCAATTTCAGACACAAAGCAAATTTTTGAAAATGTTTCATGAAGAGAGGACCGAGTTCTTACCCCAGTAGAAGGTTCCCCAATGACTAGCTCCTTTAGATGATTTTTGGAGAAGTTTAGAATGCTTGGAGGTACATATTCATCTTCTTTGGATATCTCCTCCTCTTCTTTGGACGGTTCTTCTTCGTCGTGCTCCAAGGATGGCAAAGGTTCATCATCGGTACCTGTAGGGAGCTTCTCTGCACATGGAACAAACTCATCAAATCTGACATTAATTGACTCTTCAACCTTACTTGATCTTTTATTAAATATTCTATATGCTTTACTAGTTGAAGAATAACCAAGAAATATTCCTTCATCGCATTTTTCGTCAAATTTTCCTAAAGAATCTTTTGTATTAAGAATGAAGCATTTACATCCAAATACTTTACAGTACGATACGTTAGGTTTCTTTTGATAGTAGAGTTCATATGGTGTGAGAGTTAATGATGGGTGAAGCTTAACTCTATTCATTACATAGCATGCAGTGCTTACGGCTTCTGCCCAAAAATACTTAGGTAATTTATATTCAGATAGCATGGTGCGTGCAAGTTCTTGTATTGTCCTATTTTTCCATTCTACAACACTGTTTTGTTGAGGTGTGCGTGGAGCGGAGAACTCATGCTTAATACCTAACATGTCACAAAAAGATTTAAAATTTTCATTTTCAAATTCACCTCCATGATCTGAGCGAATGCATTTTATTTTTAAGTCTAATTCATTTTGAATGCGAGTACATAATTTTTGAAAATTCGTAAAATGCATCAGATTTGGAGGAGAGATATAAAGTCCAAGAATATCTAGAATAGTCATCTATGAGAACATAAGTGTATAATCTACCACCAAGACTCGCAGTGTTAACGGGACCAAAGAGATCCATATGAATTAATTGCAGAGGTTTTGATGTAGAAATTTCGTTTTTGCTTTTAAAAGATGACTTAGTAAATTTGCCTTTTTGGCATGGAGAGCATAATGAAGATAAATTTCCATTTAAGTTAGGCAATCCTCTAATCAATTCTCTTTTTGCTAGTTTTCAGATGAGCTTTGTACTAGCGTGGCCTAAGTGTCTATGCCATAATTCTAATTCATCACTTTTCGTTATAAAACATTTTATAGAAGATTTAGAAAGATCATGAAATGAAACTATGTAAACATTATGAATTCTAGGTGCTGTTAATAACACATCTTTTGTTTTAGGATTAACAATCTTGCAAAGGTTAGTGGAAGATTCAAAAAGTACGTCTAAACCTTTATCACACAGTTGACTTATAGATATTAGGTTATGTTTTAATCCTTTCACATAAAGTACATTTGATATAAGAAAAGATGCGTTACCCACTGTACCAACTCCCATGATCCTTCCTTTACCGTTCTTGCCAAACGTCACTATTCCTCCTTTCTTCTTTTCTAGGCTAAGGAATTTTGCTTTATTGCCCGTCATGTGTTTGGAGCAGCCTGAGTCCAAATACCACACGTCTTCTATTTCCTTAGCCTTCCTACAAATCTAGAAAGAAGATGAGAGTAAAGATCCGGATACCCAAGAGGTACCACCCATAGAGTAAGTGGTTTTCTTAGGTACCCAGATTTGTTTTAAAGATCGTTGTTTTATATTCCTGCAAGAGCCAGACGTGTGTCCAAATTTAAGACAATTAGCACACGAAATAAAGGGGGTTGAGACCCTTTTCTGAGTTTCTACGTTGCCCTTGCTGGATGATGTTTGTACATTAGAAAAACCCGAAGAATTTTTAACATTAGAGCTACCGTCGGCATTAGTAGCTAGCGCCGGGTGGTAGTGTTCACTTTTATATCCGAGTCCAAATTTTGCAGACCCAAAGCATTGATTACCCAGAAGCATATCTAGGGATTTTTGACCAATCCCAAATTTGTTTATGGCTAAATTGAGATTTTGATTTTGTTTTTTAAGAGATGTATTTTCTTGAACAATCAAAACACATTTATTTTCAAATCCTTTTTTGTTCTTCTCAATTTGTAATATAGAAGTTTTCAATTTTCTCTCTAAGTCCCCTTTTTCTTTTGCAATGATTTTGTTTTGTGAAAGGGCATTAGAGAGAGAAACTTCAAGTTCTTTTATCTTAAATAAAGAGTGCTCACATTCTTGATATGAAACTTTTCTTTTTTCAAGAGAGACTAATTTTTTTGTGAGCTTACGATTTTCTTTTATAATAGATTCATTTTCATGATTTAATAAAACAAATTTATCATAAAGTTCTTCAATGGTAGGAGGAGATACCTCAGTGTCGCTAAGAACACTGGTGTCGTCATCGTCGCTTTTGGCCATTAAGCACAAGTTTGCTTCCTCCTCGCTACTTGACTCAGAACTGTTTGACTCTTTAGACGAAGAGTCATCCCAAGTAGCGGCCTTCAACACTTTCTTCCTCTCTTTTGCTTTCTTTTGTTCTTTCCGCTCCTTTTGGTATTTTGGGCACTGGCTCCGAATGTGCCCAGTTTTTCTGCAGTGATAGCATTCTAGAGGCGGACTTTCTTCTTCGTCATCGCTTCCTTTTTCTTTCTTCGATGAAGAGGAGGATCCCTTTCGTCGAGTATCTTTTTGGAAGAATTTTTGGAATGTGTTCCTTCTCTCTGGATTTCTGATGAACTTCTTGAAATTCTTCACCAGGAGTCCTTCTTCATCATCATCGTCCTCTTCGATGCACTCCTTCTATGATGCCAGCGCCAACGCCTTTTTCTTCGGCTCCTTGTTGTATTCGTCATATTGAATTTGTAGTTCTACCTCATGGGTTTTGAGATTCCCAATGAGATTCTCGATCTGGAGCGTTCTTAAGTTGTGCGACTCTGAGATGGCCGTCATCTTCGGATTGAACCTTGGAGGTAAGGAACGAAGAATTTTCCTCACCAAGTCCCCGTCGGAGCAGGTCTTTCCAAGCGCCTTGGATGCGTTGACGATCTTTGTGAAGCGAGTGTACATTGAGTTGATGTCCTCTTCTGTGTCCATCCTGAATTTCTCGTATTCAGATTCCAGTTGAAACAGCTTGGCATCTTTCACCTGCGATGTACCTTCGTGAGTTACTTTTAATTGATTCCAAATATCATAAGCAGTAATGCAAGCAGAAATTCTATTAAATTCAGTCCTATTTAGGGCACAATATAAGGCGTTCATTGTTTTTGCATTATTTTTACACCTTAGTTTGTCGCTATCGTCCCATTTATCTTTAGGTTTTAATAATGTTGCCTCTTCGACTACAGTTGTAGGAGGAGAGTATCTGACTTCTACCATATTCCAGACCTCTACATCCATCGTCATAAGAAAGCACATCATTCTATTTTTCCAATAGTTAAAATCTGACCCAGTAAAGAGAGGTGGTCGACTAATCCCTTGACCCTCCGAGAAAGCGAGATCATGAGACGCCATTGTTCCCGGTTGTTAAGCCAATTGGAACAAAACCCCTATGATACCACTTGTTGGATCGGTCGGCGCCCTTAGAGGGGGGGGGGGGGTGAATAAGGGTTTTCAAAAATTTTAGATTTTATTTAGAAAAAATTTGGAATATTGCAATATTAAAACAAGAAGTCAAGTAAAACAAAAAGAGAGACAAGCTTTATTGATATTAAATAAGTTTTACAAAACTTGATCTCAATGGCGCTAGAGATCGGAGGCGAATAATAAAAGCTCTTTTCGTTTTCTATCCCGACTCGCTTCCCCACGAACCGGTGGCCCTAGCGTTCTCCTTCCCGGATTCGGCCTCAAGTCGCTCTAGCCAATCCTTCCCCGAATGTGGCCTTGAGCACCCCTAGACCTAGCCTAGATCTAGTCGCCAACACGAGGCGAATTTCAGCCTTAAGTCCTACCCCAGACCTAGTCGCCAACACGAGGCGATTTCACCTTAAGATGAAATAATAAAACTTCCCTTAAGATGAACTTCTGAAGATGGAGGCGAAGATCAGCTGTAGAATCAGCCTTTGTCGAAGAGGACTTCGTTTGGATTCGGCGTGATGGAATTCTTCTTCAGAAATTGGCAGAGCTTCGCTGGGACCTCAAATTTTGGCCAAGACAAGCCTCTGGAATTCTAGCACTCTCTCTCTGAGGTGTATGAAAATAGGTGTGTCGAAAACAAGAGGAGAGGGGGTCCTTTTATAGCCAAAGCGCTACCGCCGGCGCTAGCTCTACCGCCGACGCTAGCCCGGATTAAGTAATGTTTTGTGCGGCAGGATCTTCAATCTGTGGCAACATTTTGCTCTATGCCTCTTGTCCGCCACGCTACCGCCAGCGCTAGTAGCTACCGTCGGCGCTATCCCTGATTAAGTAACATTTCGCGCGGCAGGATCTTCAATCCGTGGCAACAATTTGCCCTTGCCAACTGTGCTCCTCGCTATCGTCTGTGTTATCGGATATCGCCTGGCGCTATCTCCTTCTATAAGTTCTCCCGGCAATTGCGCTTCGAGCCAATATTTCGTCGAACAAGATTTCGTCGAACGCCGCTAAGATTTCGTCGAGCGAAGTTTCGTCGAACGCCTTGATGAGAATTTCGTCGAGCGCCGCTAACAGTTCGTCGAACGGCAGCTAGCGCCTGCGCTAGTACTACCGCCAGCGCTAGTAGATGTTTTGGATTTATTGGCTCAACTTTGGGGGCAGCCATCTTATGTAATCCTTGAGTCATGTGAACTTTGTTATCCTGCACACTTAAACACACAAGATCAAATACACATAGGATTTGTTATTCTCAAACCTAGGAGATGCGGAAGACCATGTTCCAACAATACGTTTAAAATTTATGGCATCACTGATGACGCCATTCGTTTGCGTTTATTTCCATTCTCCTTGCGAACAAAGTCCAAGCAGTGGTTGGGATCTCTTCCTAGAGGTTCCATCACTACATGGGCCGAGATGACGGAGAAATTCTTAACGAAATATTTTCCTCCGGCAAAGTCCGCTAAATTACATACGAACATTCTCTCATTCATGCAAATAGAATCGGAGTCTCTCTACGACACATGGGAGTGCTTCAAGGAACTTTTGCGGAGATGTCCTCACCATGCCCTTCCCGTATGACAACAAGTTCAGAGTTTCTACAATGGCTTGAATCTCCTAACAAGGCAGATGATTGATGCAACTGCGGGGGGGGGGGGGGGGGGGGGGGGGGGGGGGACGCTTAATAACAAACCCCCCGAAGCTGCTCAAGAGCTTTTTGAAGAGATGGCCATGAATGCTTATCAGTGGAATGCGCCACGGTCGCGTCCTAACAAACTGACCGGACTCTTTGAAGTCGAGGCCACCCCGAATTTAGCACACTAATTAGAATGGCTTACTAAGCAATTGGCGGATATGTCTGCTTCCTCCGCTACTAACGGGGATAATAACTATAATAATAATAATAATTTTAATCAATAGCAAGTTGATTATATGGGGAACTCCTATCGTCCTCCTTATAACCCAAATAATAATCTTCCTAATAGTTATAATCCGGGTTTAAGGAACCACCCAAATTTTTCATGGAGCAACCCTAATAATGCTCAACGCCCCCCACAAGTGAATCCTCCCGGATTCGCTCCACCACAACTTCCAAAGGCCCCTTCACTTGAAGAGGTCTTCACCAAATACGTCGCGCTACTGACTCCAATATCCAGAACCTTTCCGGATCTATTAAAAGCCTAGAAAATCAGATTGGACAACTCACCAAGATGTTCTCTGAACGCCAGCAGGGAGCTCTACCGGGCAATACTGAGCCCAATCCATGGGAGAGCGCCAACGCTATAACCCTCCGCAGCGGAAAGGAGGTAAATAGTTCAAATTTGGCCGAGCCTGAGGTAAGCGGTTCAACTCTAACTCTGCATTTAAATTCTTCTGATTTAGCTCCGCGCATTATTCAAACGCCTTCTATTCTGTATCCTTCTAAATTACAAAATGAGCGCAAGGAGGAGAAGTATAAAAAGTTTATAAATTTTTTAAAATAAATACAAATCAACGTACCATTTTGCGAGGCACTCTCTCAAATACCTAAATACGCGAAATATCTCAAGGATTTATTATCAAATAAAAAGAAACTTGAAGATATTTCGCGTGTTTCTCTTAACGCATAATGTTCGGCGATAGTTCAAAATAAATTGTCGGAAAAATTAAATTATCCGGGATGGTTTTCCATCCCGTGTTTGTTCGGGAATTTATTAATTTAAAAAGCCTTGGCCGATCTAGGGGCGAGCATAAATCTTATGTCGTTCACCTTGCTTAAGAATCTTGGTTTGGGCACCCCAGGCCCAACCAATATAAGCATCCAACTAGCGGATCGGTCCGTAAAGTATCCAATCGGGATCATTGAGGATATGCTAGTGAAGGTTGACAAGTTTATCTTTCTGGTAGACTTTGTCATCCTCGATATCGAAGAGGACGCCGAAGTACCACTCATACTCGACCGGCCCTTCCTAGCCACTGCTCGGGCTATAATTGACGTAAGTAACGGAAAACTTCTCCTACGAGTTGGGAGGAAGAAGTTACCTTTAACATAAATCAATCAATGAGAAATGCGTTTCCAAAGGACGACTCTTGTTTCACCTTAAAAACGAAATTTGAAGAGGAAATAACGTTGATTTCTGAAATAATTTCACCCTTATTTGAAAATCCAGAAATTGCAAATTTATTTTGTTTAGAAGAAATAACTCTGCCGCCCAAATTTGAAGAAGTAAAATTGAATATTTCTAAAATAAAAACATCTTACGAGGAGCCACTGAGTTTAGAATTAAAACAATTACCGGAACATCTAAAATATATATTTTTAGAAAAAGATTCAAAATTGCCTGTAATAATTTCTTCCGCACTTAACGATTCAGAAATTTCCGAATTAATCAAAATTTTAAACAATCACCGCCATGCAATTGCATGGCAAATTTCGGATATAAAGGGGATTAGCCCCTCATTTTGCATGCATAAAATAAATTTAGAAAATAATTCTCGCAGCGCTTTTCAGCCTCAACGACGCCTTAACCCAAATATGAAGGATGTCGTTAAGGCCAAAATTATAAAATTATTAGACGCGGGAATTATTTATCCGATTTCTAATAGCACTTGGGTTAGCCCAGTGCAAGTCGTGCCTAAAAAGGGAGGAATAACGGTAATCACCAACGAAAATAATAAGTTGATTCTGACCCGTACTGTTACGGGCTGGCGTGTATGCATCGATTACAGAAAATTAAATGATGCTACCCACAAGGATCACTTCCCGTTACCCTTTATTGACCAAATTTTAGAACGCTTATTCGGTCATTCGCACTATTGTTTTCTCGATGGTCTTTCGAGATATTTTCAAATCCCAATTGCTCCCGAATATCTAGAGAAACCCACCTTCACATGTCCGTTTGGCACCTTCGCATATCGAAGAATGCCGTTTGGTCTTTGCAACGCGCCAGCTACATTTCAAAGATGTATGTTGGCAATTTTTAATGAACTTATAGAAGACGTCATGGAAGTATTCATGGATGATTTTTCTGTTTTTGGCGATTCTTTTACTAATTGTTTAAATAATCTTGATCGTGTTCTTCAACGCTGCAAAGACACGAATTTGGCAGTCAACTGGGAGAAGTGCCACTTTATGGTCCGAGAAGGGTTAGTCCTCGGACATAAAGTTTCTAGTAAGTGGATCGAGGTCGATAGGGCCAAGATCGAGGTCAAAGAAAAACTCCCCCTCCTACTAATGTAAAATCTATTAGGAGTTTTCTAGGACATGCAACTTTTTATAGGCGGTTTATAAAAGATTTCTCAAAAATTACGAAACCGCTAACTCATCTTCTATAAAAAGAATCCGCGTTTAATTTTGATGAGGAATGCTTAAAAGCGTTTAATAAAATTAAAAACGAACTAATAAAATCTCCTATTTTAATCGCGCCAAATTGGTCTCTTCCGTTTGAAATCATGTGCGATGCGAGCGATTTTGCTGTAGGTGCAGTTTTAGGCCAACGGGTGAATAAATATTTTCACCCGATTTATTACGCAAGCAAAACACTAACATCCGCGCAAGCAAATTATACAACAACGGAAAAAGAATTTTTGGCAATAGTTTTTGCGTTTGATAAGTTTCGATCATATTTAACGCTTTCAAAAGTTATTGTTTTTACAGATCATTCCGCTCTCCGGTATTTACTACAAAAAGGAGATGCAAAGCCTAGACTGCTAAGGTAGATCCTCCTATTACAAGAATTCAATTTGGAGATCCAGGACAAAAGGGGAGCGGAGAATGTTGCAGCCGACCACCTCTCACGGTTAGAGAATCCGGCTGCAAGAGCGCTAGTTGAGGCCAAAATTGATGACAAATTCCCTGAAGAGCGCCTCCTTGCCATCAAAAAGGTAATGACTTCTTCCACCCCTTGGTACGCGGATTTGGCCAACTATTTAGTGGCCCGGGTCTTACCAAAAGATTTTTCAAGTCAACAAAAGAAGAAATTCTTTTTGGATTTGAAAAATTATTTTTGGGAGGACCCCTTTTTATTTCGTGTCTGCGCGGACCATGTGGTAAGAAGGTGTATTTCAGGCGAGGAAGGCGTCCAAATTCTGCGGCACTCCCACGAAGAGCCAACCGGTGGCCATTATCAAGCGAACCGGACCGCAAGAAAAGCGCTAGAATCGGGCTTCTATTGGCCCACCCTATTCAAAGATGCTCATAATTTTGTGAGTAATTGTGATCGGTGCCAACGGTCAGGTAACATTTCTAATCGGGACGAAATGCCCCAAAATATTTTTCTAGAATGCGAAATTTTTGATCTTTGGGGAATAAATTTCGTAGGTCCCTTACCCTCCTCTTTTAATAATAAATATATCCTTGTTGCGGTCGATTACGTGTCAAGGTGGGCGGAAGCACAAGCTTTTCCCACAAACTACGCGAGAGTCGTCGTAATTTTTTTTAAAAAATTATGTTCACGATTTGGCACACCCCAAGCACTAATTAGTGATCGGGGCACACATTTTTGTAACAACCAACTTGCTAAAATTTTAGCAAAGTATGGAGTTACCCACAAGCTATCTACCGCCTACCATCCACAAGCAAATGGCCAAGTGGAGGTGGTGAATCGTGAACTTAAAAGAATTTTAGAAAAAACTGTGTCCGTTAATAGGAAGGATTGGTCGCTAAAATTAGACGACGCACTATGGGCATATCGGACTGCGTACAAAACCGCCATCGGATATACACCATACCGATTAGTCTATGGAAAAGCTTGCCATCTACCGGTGGAATTAGAACATCGCGCCTTTTGGGCGCTAAATTTTTTAAATTTGGATGTAAACTTAGCCTCCGAGCATAGAAAACTGCAATTAAATGAATTAGACGAGTGGCGCGCAAACGCCTATGAAAATAATAAGATTTATACGGAGCGCACAAAATTTTATCATGATAAAAAAATCAAAAATCCAAAAACTTTTTCACCGGGAGACTTAGTCCTTTTATTTAATTCTAGAGTAAGGCTTTTTCCGGGTAAATTAAAATCATGATGGTCCGGTCCCTTCATAGTTAAAGAAGTTTGGCCATACAGAACGGTGCTAATAGAGCACCCGCAAAAAGGCTCTTTCAAAGTCAACGGACAATGTTTAAAATTATATCACCCCGGCGACCCAGCGTCCGGAAACATCGAAACCATTCACTTCCAAAATCTTTGAAATTGCCACTTAGTCAAGCTACGCGGCGGTAAACAAAGCGCTTTTGGGAGGCAACCCAATGTTAACGTTTTTTTTCTTTTTTGTTTTTCTAATTTAATTCTGCAGGTGTTTTGTCCGGTAACCCCGTCTACCAATCAGGGAAGCCCTCTTCACCCTTTAGTCATTTTTTTCTTTCTCTATTGTCATTTTAGTTTTTGTCTTCATACTTAGTTTTAAACATTGGGGACAATGTTTAACTTTAAGTATGGGGGTGCAGTTTTCCTGATTTAATATAGCATAGTTTTTTTTATAGAGAAAAAAAATATTAGAAAATTGAAATTAAATTTCTTGTAAAGGACACTTTGGGCTTGAATTCCCATCACAGCCTTTAGTACCTTGCGAGCGCTTCACCGGGTTGACCTTAGGAAGTCCAAGAATAAAAAAAATTATTATAAGAAAATGTATTTTAGGAAATGTTCTTTTCATTTAGTTTGTCAAAACATCCCAACTTGCTAAATTGTAAGTTCTAAAGTAGACTAATTTTTTCATTTGGACTAAGAATTTTTTTGCAAGAATAGTTTTTTGAAACTTTTGAGAAAAAATGTTGACTTATGTAGTGCTCCTAGTCATACACTTGTATTTGAGTAGGGTCGTTGTAAAATTAAATTCTTGGCATAGATCTAAAATTATGTTTTATTTATTTGCGTAGTAATAATTTATTTCACTTTTAAATCGAATTCGGTCTTATCTAAAAGTAGTTTAGGTGAGTGTGTAGAAGATTGTTAGAAAGCTATTACTCGATTTAAACATAAGGGTGTCCTTTCTCGATGTCTAGAACTAGCCCCAAGCTATTTTCGAAACATGTGCACTTTAGACAAATTAACCTTACAGAAGTGATTTAGGCCTTTCTTTGGATAGTTTGAGCCTTTGCACCCAACCTCGATGTACTACCATTGTTCACACAAATTTGAGCCTTACACCTTTATTTGATCCACCCTCATCATTTCGGCACCAAAGCTAAAAAGCCCAAAACCCAAATGAACACTTGAAATTTTGAGCTAAAATTAAAAAAAAAGAAAATAAAAAGAAATATTTGGGTACGATTCTATGAAAAAAAAAATATATATATATATGGGTATCAATTCAAAAGAAATGTTTTATATCAACAGTCAATAATCTCATAATGATATGCGGCCTAGGTATGCACATGCATACTTGGAATGATCCCAATTATGAAGATTCGTGTAAATAAAAGAGAATGAGAGTGTTTCCCCTTAGAAAAATATGAGTATGGGGGTAAAGCTTCATTATTTTGTTGTAGTCATCATTTTCTTTTAGCTCAAAACTTTTGTTTAAGTGGAATGCGCCTTCATGTTTATCATTGTTTACCTCTCCCTTAAACCCAAGCCTTAAAATATACCCTATTTAAGTCCAAAAGATCCATAGAGCTGATTTAGTATGAAGTGCAGTGGAGAAGGTGCAAACGGGCAAGCCTATGGCCGTCGACATTGATGGATTTCTTTAGAGGCCACCTCGAGCGTTCAAGTCTAGTAATTTAAATCTCAGCAATCACGCTATTTTCTCCCTTTACATAACTTTTTGATTGACCGTCGACTCATTTTAAAAGTGATAATAAATAATTATTACGCAGTTTAAATATTTCATAAATTAGTATTTATGCCAAGAACGTCTTTTTACTAAAACATCTACGCATGTCAGCATAAAACTTCGCATTTTACTCTCTAGCTTTCATATTTCTTTCTAGCATTAATTTTTCCTACCCTTATGAAGAATGGTTTGCTCGGGACGAGCAATGAGCAAGTATGTTGTGTTTGACGAGTAATTTATTTACTCATCTTTTAGTATAGGTTTATTATATTTTTAATATGAAATTATGTTATTTATATGAATTATATCATATAAATCCTTCCATTTATTATTTCATAAGCTAACTTGAGTCTATTTAGTGTTTTCAGATTTTCTGGGCTGTTTTGAGCAAAATGTAAAATTACATGCCCCAGGTCACGGGCGTGACCCATGGGCATGTAACCTACGAAGTGCTCCAGATAGGTTTCCGCCACCCCTGAGTCGTTCCGCGAAGAATTCGCCAAGTACACGCACCAGGTCACGGGCGTGTCCAAGGGCGTGACATCATAGTCACGGCCGGAACCCACCACCAGCTGCCAGCACGCCTGCTGCATCATTTAAAGTTACACGCCCCAGGTCACGGGCGTGACCTGGGGGCGTGACCACTGGATATGAGCTGCGTTCGACGAAAACTCAGGAGATCGATGAACTACTGCATTGTTGCATTCGACGAATATTCAGGAGATCGGCGAATTGCTCCATTGCTGCGTTCGATGAATATTCAAGCGATCGACGAACTGCGCCCGACTGCTGCATTCGACGAAAATGCTGAGATCGACGAATGTTCAACACCGCTCTTTCCCGCCAAAGTTTCCCGCCACCTGCAAGATTTAGGGATTACATGCCCCAGGTCACGGGCATGACCTAAGGCGTGACACGGCTGAAATGCTCGCATTTACACCAGACCGCGCCCCCTCCGATCACGCCCCTTACACGCCCTTGGTCACGTGCGTGACCGAGGGCGTGTAACATCAAAATTCTGCCTATTTAAAGAGAGCTTTTCTAGATATATATATAAGTATACATATATACTTATGTACTTATGTACTTATATATGTATACTTATATATATTTTTTTTATAAGGCTATATATAAGTATATATAAATATATACTTATATATAAGTATATATATACTTATATATGAGTATATATTTATATATATAGATATATACTTATATATATACTATATATAAGTATATATATATATACTTATATATGTATATATACTTATATATATACTTATATACTTATATATATATATTTATATATATGTAATATATATAAGTATATTTATATATACTATATAAGTATATATCTATACATATATATATGCTTATTTTCTTGCACTATTTTTATAATTCTTAAGCTTGTAATCTTCCTTCTTAGCTTGCACTTTCATTTCAGGCTTGTAACTTTTAATTCCTAGTTATAATTTCTTTTGCAAATCAATAAAATTAGTTCCCTTTTCTCTTATTCTATTTTATTTTCCATTATGTACTCTTTTATTTCTTTCAATTCCTCCATCTCCATGAGTAGCTAAATTTCCATTAGTACTCAGCCGAGATGATCCAAGGAAAATATAATTCATAATTTAGTTTAGAACTTCTTTTTCTCTTATTTAGATCGCTTAAGATTTATCCTTGAATTTAAATTGATTGAGATTATATTATCGATATATAAATCTCATTCTTGTTTTCGTAGTCTAATAACCGAGAGGTTTTGAGTTCGAATCGATCATTTCAAGGATAAAGAGATTTGAATGCACTCCAATAGAGCGGTTCACTTCGATAAGGCGAGTTTTAGGGGTTTCGATTCTAGAACGAGAGTTCGATTGATCAACCAAAACTCAGTTGAGCGTATCCTTGAGAGAGGTACGTTAATAATTCGGGAACCTCCATGGTCAAGCATTTCTTTTAAAGAGAATTAGAAGTTTTATTCGATAAAATAATAGAGATTTTCCAAAGTAAGAGTAATCAGCCGCCCTGAGTCTAATACGACCTTGGTTTTTATAACTTATACAACATTCGACACGGTACACTTGTCGTTGTCGTTTGCGGATATAGTTTTGCGCATCAATTGACATTTTTCTAACAATATTTTAACATCAATATTAAATAAATCACATAAGCCCATTATTTTCACTTTTTGAAGGTGCTACCGTAAATCATCATAAAGTAATTACAAAAAATTTATCAGGTCATTATGGTGATATAAGAAGTTTTCTAGCTAAGTCTCATTAATTTCTACTTCAATTTGACCAGCAATAATAATTACTCAAGGAAAATGATAAAATTCCACTTTTGAAGGAACCCTTCTGCATCATCAGAGAATAATTATGACTAAATAATCAGGAGATTATTATGATCTAAGAAGTCTACTGACCAAGTTTCATGATTTTCTAATTTCATTTGACCAACAATATTAATTATTCTACGAAGACAATTAAATCCCACTTTGTGAAGGAACCACTGCAAAATCTCATCAAATAAATGTGGTAAAATTCCCAGAGCATCCCATTGGTCTCAAAAGTTCAATTACCCAGGTTCATGCAATTAAAAATTTATTTGCTCACAAAGATGTGGGGTAAAGTAATTGGGGGTAATTTGAATAAGTTTAATTTAGTGACTAAAATAGCTCTAAAATTCAATTAAAATTTCCAGGGTTTCATCATGATCTAGGGAGATTTGACCCAAGATTTCTCAATTGTGCCTAATGTGACCAAAGCACATAAACCCTAATTTCCTAGGGAATTCAATGCCAATGTGTTTGAATATTCCATAGATTAAAGATCTCATGATAACCAGTGCATGTTTATATTTTTAAGAGAATTAACCAAGGGGATAATTTATAATCCGCAAAACACCGTGTATACAACATAATGTTTATTATCCTAAGCTACCTTAGTCTTGCATGTGGATTTCCTCCAAATGCAAGAGTTCAAATGGATTAAAAATTTGACCATGCAGATCGTATGGCTAAACAAATCCCCCAACAAAACTTTGGTGTGTTTTTAAGGCATTTACATACCTAATTAGCACATGCATATTTATTTAAATGTTTCATAAAACATTAGGAAAAATTTCTCTAAATATTCCCAATTTTGGGCAGGGGTGTATTAGGGTATAACTCATGCATGCCCAAAATTTTAGATCATATAGAGTTGTAGGACTCCATGAATTATTATTCAAGTGACTAGGTCACATAGTGTACATCCCCCACAAGAATTTGATTTCTGTGAGCTACAGTGCTCCAAAATGAGCTAAGTCAATTTCTAAAAATAGTAGAGGCAAAGAGTTGCATCTTTCATGGTAAACACCTTTTCTGATTCAGCTCCCATATTTTCCTATAATTATTTTCATCTACAACCAGCTTTAGGTCCAATATTATATTAACATTTAAATAGAAAAATCCAGAAATTTAAATTAAATGAATGATCGAGATTTTGTCTCTCCCAAACAACGAATAACCAAGATTTCATCTCCCTGGAATGACTTTGGCTCCAAATTCCTGCCATGACCGGCAAAACGCGCAAGCCACCACCTCCAGCCGAGGTTTGGCTATCGACCGTCGGTGAGATCTCGGCTGGAGGTGGCCGGAGTAGCTCTCCCATTGTTTTCGTTTCCGAGCTCGAATACACCACAATTGAAATGGTGATACACCATTTCATCACTAAATTTGAAAAGGGAAGAAAGTAGATGTATCATCCTGCCAGTACAAAAAATATAATAATATGTCCGGTCGGGACCCCACGCTATATTGAACACACTTGCTAAACGTTAACATGTTGATAACAGAAAAGAACTACACGAGAGTATCACAGCGTAAGCGGAAGCATTAAATAACAATACTTTCAGAATTATCCACTATCTCAGGAATGAAACAATAAAGATTTAGGGCCTTAAGGCCTTACATTTAGACAATGTAAATAACTCAAAACAGTCTTCGGCTTGCATGCCGACAATATAAGGAAAGGAGTAAAACAGAGGTTGGCCTTCAAGGGCCAACACAACATATAACTTCAGTCTGCTACTTTCCACTAGGCTCACCAGCACCTGCACCAACATCCAATAAGAGGTAAATGAGGGTCAACTATAAGATGATCACAAATCGCGTAACGATCCCAACCACCCGGCCATCTAGCCGGCTCTGGGGCATGTCACCTCTAATCCTGAAAGAAAGCCATACATGCAACATGTAATCATATAAAGAAAGTGCAACTACACTACACAGGGTGAGCTTTCAAGCACAATCAATCTTCTAGGTTGAGCATCAAAATAAGGGGAACCTAGGTATCACTACAAGAAAACTGTCATTTAGTGACCGAAAATTTGTGACGAAAAATATTTGGTCACTAAAGACTTGTTTATTATGACGAATTTGATTTTTGGTCACTAAATGAATAATCTTGATTCTTTTGTGACTATATATAAAATTTAGTCAATAAAATATTTATAATTAGCGACGAAATAAATTTTTGGCACACATAGTTATTTATTAGTGACTAAGAAAATGATTGTCACTAAATAATTTTATTAGTGACTAAAATTATTAGTCACTAATAATAATAAAAATTAAAACTTCTCCCTCAGAAATATAAATATTCCCTCTTAAATAAAAAAAATACTTTGAAACTTGTTTTGTTTTCCTAATATGTTTTTATTTAATATGTATATATATATAATATAATAATATAGAGTCTATTATTAAATATAATAAAGATAAAATAAATGATATTACGTTTTGTACCCATAAGGCAACTTGATTCACGACTTTAGACTCCTGCTTTGTCGTCGTCTAATCGGGTTCCTTATTTTGTTTCCTTCCGCTTCCGATTCCGATTCCGCCGAGAGAGCACTCAGATTCAGAGACTCAAAAGGAGTGTTGAGCATCGTCCGATCATCTTCCACTTTCTCGGTTTCTCCTCCGTGGTTCCGCACTTCCGCCAAATCTGATGGCTAAGGGGAAAAAGGTTCATTTCTTTCTCTCTATCCCTAGTCCATAAACTACTTTATCATCTTGTCTATCTGATGGATAGATATTGTCAAGAAATCCTATGAGATTTTTTTCGACTTTTTCTTGATTATTTTCAATTTTTTCATGATTTCTTGTATTTTTGTCTAGAAATCCTGATGTAAAGTTTGTTCTATCTGATGATGTAGCTGGACCAATCCGATAGGCTAGGGTAATAGAATCGTGGTTAACTACCAAAAACCTTGTTCTATCTCACGAAGATTTGCATTGTGTAAGCGCAGATTAGGTACAAGTTTTTTCCCACTTTTTAGGTCTATTTAATTTCCAATCTGCTCTACTTGTCTGAGAATTTCCTATGTGTGATTTGATTGCGGATGTGTTGGAACAAATAGTCTTTCAATTGACTTTCGATGCCAATCACTGTATCTAATTTTTTATATCACTAGTTGTTGATGTTACTGCATGCAAAGTGTTTGTGACATTGCCTAAACAAGATTTAATCGTGTAGGTTTTCTCTTAGGAGGTTCTTTTGATCTGCCATGTTTTTTTACTAAAATAGCTGAAATATCCCTAATGACAATGATGAGATAACTAAAAAAGAAAATTTCTTCTCACTTCAATTTCAGATACTTTATGATATTGATGAGATAGGATATACATTTTCTATTTAAACTCATTATAATTGTTGATATGAATGAATTCTCATAACTTTTCTTCAGGTAATACTCCACTTATGGGCATGTTGAGAAGCTTGCTCATGAGACATTTATGGGTGCCTCAACAGTTGAATGTGTTGAGGTTAAACTATGGCAGGTCAGTTTTTATTATCTATAAAGCCTTTTTCTCTTATTTAGAATGGGGATTGAGAAGAATCATCCCTAAAGTTACATGTTTTAGGGCTTCTCAGGTGTGGTGGTAAGATTAATTTAATGACTTATGCTTGTTTATGAATTTTTTTAACAAACATGAAAATTTTTAAGAGCTAAATTATCTTAAATTTTGAAAAAAAAAGTGCCCAATCTCCACGATGAAAAAAAGTTCCCAATCTAGGTTTCAAAATTCCTTTTATCCCATACATCTCCTTCTCCTCACAATTTTCAAGTAGTCCAACCTCCACGATTTGAATCCGCTATAGTCATGAGATTATTAGTTAGGTAGAAATCAGGTAAGCCCATCGACGCTCTCGATCCCCCTCATTTGACTCCAGCAGACTTTGGTGAACTCCAGCAAACGTTCAATGAACTCTAATGACACTTCATGTCTCTATAGCTACCCTTCTAAAGCCTCAAAATCTATTTTCATGAAGTGCAATAGCCTCCTCTGGCATGCCTCTAACCCTACAGAGCCTCCTTCAGCAGGCCTCCAAGCCCCCTCCAGTAAGCCTCAAACCTCATCAAGGATCCGCCTAATTATTTTGACATGCCTTAAGGTATTCCTATTGACTGGTTTTCCTACTTCTGTACCTGAAGGTCGTGAATGGTAACCAAATAAATGAATATTGCTCAAATTTCTGATAAATTTTAGTTAAGGTGAGAGGAAGAAAAAAGAAAAAAAAGCAAGTAAACATGGCATTAGAACCTATAAGTTGAGATGTTCAAGATCATCAATAGAGGGATGAATTAGGCCACTGATCCTGTTCAATGTAATATTAGTGCATAATAAAAGTCAATCATATCAGGCCGTTTAAAATAAATCATTCCAATTTTTTTTTAAATTGACAGCGTATCCAAATTCTCAAATTGTTGAAAGTTCATATGAATTGGACCCTTCAAGTAGTTAGTTGATACGTTCTTGCCATATAAAAATTTAATCATTTTGTATAATGTTAAAGCACAACATGTCACTTCAACTAATGGATATTTGGAAATTATTAACTTATAGATATGTCATATTATCGAGATTCTTAATTGTGTGGAATCCATTATTAACTACGGTTAGCTCTCAAAACTCAATGCCCCGCAAAATTGTAAGTGTTATAATAAGCCCTAGACAATGGTTGTAGGGTGCAGTTGTTGGAGTATTCTTATGGTTGGATCAAAGTTCTGTCGAAGGAGTTTATTTAAAAGGAGAAAGTGGTTTGATATTTGCTCTATTCCACCATCTTGTTGAACTTCTCAATATGAAATTATACTAGATTCTCCAACAAACAATAGTATTAGCTTAGAGGCAAAAAATTTACTTGTAGCTCTAAATATATGTTAATTAATTGACCTTTTTATGATGGGGAAGATAGCCTCGGTATATTTAAATATATTTAACTTTTGTGAATTGATCTTTTGGCCTACACACTTCTGCTAGATCCTGATACAGGGAGATACATGAAGAAAAATTGCAATTTCAATTTCAACTGGAGGTTTCACAGCCTATATATGTAAATAGTTGTAAGCAAATAACTGGATATTGCCTTTTTTCATTGTTTAAGGTTTAATTTACTACTCTTCCACTGCTTCTTTAACAAAGGTTGTTTTTTTCCATTATGGAATTTTGGATATCAAGGGCTTAACCTTTCACTGTTATAATATTCACTCTCCAGTTATATAGTTTCACCAAATGAATAATTTTCAAACTTGGAGATGAATCTATACCGGCTTCCATTATTCCACATGTGAAAAATTGATATATGGTTAGAACAACTCTATGTTACTGCTGCTTTTAAATTTTCAAACTTCTAAAAAATGTTCATGCTGCAGTTCTATTAAACCATGGACTGCAACCCTGTAGACTGCAGTTCAACATGAACTGCAACCTATAGTCTGTAGTTCAGCAATACTGCATGTTATAGTTTTACTCCGCAGTTGTAGAAGAGGATGATGCTTGGTTACAAGTACCTGCCAAATCAAAAAAATGTATTGCCTTTTTATTAATATCCACTACTCTGTGGAACCTTCTCCACTCATAAAAAATGGAGATGATCTAACACCGAGAAGGAAAGCTGCAGGCCATGGTTCCTCTTTTATAGCGATCAATCCATTTTTAGGAGCGAAATAAATATTCTTTTCCAAAGAATCAATAAACAGAAACTTTTAGGAATTGTTTTTTGTTAGTCTACTCTAGTTTGTAAGTTTATGGGTATGGCTTCAAGCTCCTTTGTTTCTGTTTTTTTACTTAGATTTTGATTGCAATTTTGTGAAATATAAATTTCATTAGGAACGGGCGGCTGCAACCCCATTAGTATTTCCATGATGAAAATATATATTTGAATCTTGACTTCCCAAACTATTTCAGCTCATTGCAAAAATGGCAAAGTGAAAGAACTAGTTTGAGCATTTCAAGAAGTTTCATACTTCTTTCGTTTCTCGCTTAAAATATATTTTGGGGGAAAATCCTCCTAACTAATGTTTGATATCTTTTATCTCTTCCAAATCATTTGTGTTCTTCAATTCACCTATATACAAGGAGTTAGGCATTCACATCAAGACTGTTGCAAGTGTACGACCTCACATAACTGTTTTAAGTGAGGTTAAGTTATCGTGTTTGGTCCCATTATGTACAATTAACTTTTGTTTTTTTTCATCTTTGAAAAATGTTTTGCTTATTTACTGAAAATTTGTCAGTTTTTGAACTAAAGTTCTTCTTTCTTGATGAATTATTTCAGATGAATTTGTTTACTTCGCCCTTCATAGTCAGATTCTTATCATTCTTTATTTAATTTTTTTATTTACATGATTTATGTAGTTCTTTGCATGTTTTGTGCATGCCATATATATCAAGTTTGATTTAGAGATTTTTTGAGTAAAATTTAGTAATTTAGACTATAAGACGTGTAATATTTTATAGATTGAGATAAGTTCACTTTGCTTATTGATTTTCACATGTAGGGTTTCATCATGGATCGTGAGAGGGTGTTGGAGGAATTGTTTGGCAATACTTCAGAAATTTCTCTTGCACACAATTCCTGCATAAAAACAATTGCAACACACATTGCCACAATATTTGCTTCTTTGAGGGTAAAATTATAGAAGCTTTTACATTTAACATTTGATAAACTCATTATGTGTTTCCACCTAGTTTACTTTTGATATGCAGAGGTAAAGGATTACTGTTCTACCCTTGCAGCAATTCAAGATGTGCTAAAGAGGAGGAGAAAATATCAGTTGGCTGTCACAAATGTGCTAAAGAATGTACCTTTTTTTATTTTTCTTCATTATAGATACTTTTTCATGTATTCAGTTTAATTATTGTTGAAAATAATATTACTCTGTATTGAGGGGTTTGGGCTATCTCCCACCCTTTTTTTCTCTATTAATAAAATAACTTATGTTGAACAAACTTCTATTTGCGATTGTGTATTTAATTTATTCTTGTGTTTGAAAGTCTAACATTGAATTTTAATGAAATAGCAAATGAAATAATTATATGGTCTTTTTTGAGGAATTGAACAAAATTTAGTGGCAAAAAATGTTATTATTGTGTTCTCTTTTTAGTGACCAAATATTTCATCACTAAAAATAAACATATAGTGACCGAATCCATTTGGTCACCAAAACTTTATTTAGTGACTGAGTCAATTTGGCCACTAAAAATTTATTTAGTGACCAAATCAATTTGGTCACCAAAACTTCTTTTAGTGACGATAAATATTTTGGTCACTAAATATGCACAATTATTGACAAAAATCTTTTTGGTCACTAAAACCATTTAGTGGCGGGGCATTCGTGACCACTTTGTAACGGACTGAATTTGGTCACTAAATATCTTTAGTGACCAAAAACATCTTTTAGTGACGAAAAATTTCATCACTAAAAGTCAATTTTCTAGTAGTGTATGCACATGATGTTGGTTGGGTTCACCCGGAGGATTCCCACAACCGCCTAAGAAACCACCTGAGGCTAACATAACATCAATACACAATCAAATCCACCCTAAGTAACACAAACTTCGGTGGGAAAATAGCTTTTGGCCGGTCTAGGTGAATACATTCTGCGACCTCTCCTATGATCATACGGTGTACAAGAGGTTGGCACCTCTCATCGATCTGCATGGAAATGGGTTCTGTTCAGCTTTGCCCATGCTCTAGTCATCGTGATCTACTGCACGACGTGGGTACAACTTCGCCTCGGCCCGTAAGGGTTTAACACATTCAAGTGCTACACAAAATGATGCCTACACACCCAATCCTTCCAAGAGGACTTAGGCTTCGCAAACATAACCAATGAATGAGGTACAAGACCGCTCCACTTCAAAACTCGTGGTGAAGGTTTACATTCAACCACATTCCAAGCATGGGGCTTCCGTTAGGATCTCTGAAAGACACCTAAATCTCAAGTCCCGTAATACGATGCCATTTCTTGTAGAGTCATTCTTTGGCACGCATTCTAGGCTTAACCTAAATGCACGTCACAATCAAGCATCACTGATCCGGGCTAACAACCATGGTTAGGATTCACACAAAATGACTAAATCCGCATGTCTATCAGATTTCTACATGCAATAAATGTTGGGGACGGACACAATCTACCTAGAGTTCCGAAGAACTAAAGGAAGTCCTACACTTCACTAATTAGTGAAAGAGATAACCTCAAAATGCATTGAAAAGGGAATGAGGGGACCAAACACATCCTAAGACCGGGAGGAAGGATCGTTATGCTTCCCTCTCTCCTTGGCTCCATGAATTTGAGATTTCAATCGGATGGAAAGAACCGCCTCGGGCGGCTCTCCGTGGATCTCGAAACGTCTCGCGATTCGAAGCTTTGGAGCTCCGTTAATGGAGAAATATACCTTCTTCTTCTTCCTTGGCTCTGAGATTTCTTAAGTTAGGAGAGAGAATGTAAACATAACAATAAACCTAAATTCATCTCCCAAACATCCTTTAAGTGATTTCGAAATGATCCTGGCTGTCAGATTTGTTTTTCAGGAAGATCGGGAAAATTTCGTACTTAACATTTGACGTCAACCTCCATCAAAATCAAAACAGGTAAAAACAAGCACTTTATCTGCATTCATCGAGTATACACGACGATTCATCATGACCATAAAATTCATCGAGACATTTTGACAATTTTTTGAGGCCACTCGAGACCCTTCGACGCTTCGTCTGAATTTACACAATAATTGTGTTCGTTTATATCCCCTGAACCCACTCGACGATTCGTCGAGATCTTCCACTAACATTCACCAGATTAGTCTGGTTTGTCGAGACCACTCAACGAAACACGCTGAATAACTTCTGTTTGTTGAGACCTTTTGAAGAATCTGGGCAGCACTTCCTTTCAGCCCCATTTTGGGAAAAGAAGGGTGTTACAACTCCACCTCCCTCAAAAAAATTTCATCCCAAAATTACGGCAATCGGTAAGGCACTAAAAATTAAAGCATACCTGAGGGAAATAGCTCGAGGTACTCTGCAAGCATTATTTGCTCTCATTCCCAAGAGAGTTCCTCTTTCTCGCAATTGTTCCACCGGACCTTCACCATTCAGATGGCATTGTTTCTTAATTGCTTCACCTCGGTGTCTTCGATGCATATGGGCTTGACTTTAATCTCCAGCCCTCCATCATTAGGCACCTCGTCAACCGCAACAATATGAGTAGACTCTTTCACGGCCATTCTCAACACTAAAATGTGGAATACATCATGTAGACCGCTTAACTCTGTAGATTGAGCAAGACAGTAGGCAACTTCACCAATACGTTCCAAGATATCAAATGGTCCTACGTACCTTTGATTCATCTTTTTCATGTGTCGGATCCTTGATACTCCCTTGAACAGTTTTATCTTCAGGTAAACCCAATCACCAACGACGAACTCGACGTTCTGGTTATTTGTATTGTAATACTTTGCCTGGCTATCTTGGGCAATGAGCAGTCGCTCTCATATTTCTCGAATTGATGTATTCGCTTCATCCACATCTTTGTGCTTTAACAACTTCGTGTCGCCCGTTTCAGCCTAAGACAACAATGTATGACACTTTGTACCATAAAGGGCTTCCAACGGAGCCATTTTAATACTTGTCTAGTAGCTTTTGTTGTAGGCAAACTCAATCATAAAGAGGTGGTCCTCCCATCTCTTTCCGAAATACAGGGAGCACATTCAGAGCATGTCTTCCATCGTCTTATTGGTCCTTTCCGTCTGTCCATTTGTTTGCAGGTGGAAGGTCGTGCTAAACTTTAGCTTGGAACCCAATAGTTGGTGGATGAGTTTCCAGTCACTAGATGTGAAACGCCCATCACGATCGCTCGCGATGCTACGGGGAACTCCGTGCAATCATAGAATATTATCAACATATAGCTTTACATGATTTTCCACAGAATCATCCTTCCAATTCGGAATAAAGTGTGATACTTTCGTTAAACGATCTATGA
This sequence comes from Dactylorhiza incarnata, assembly GCA_033032865.1. Classification (NCBI taxonomy): domain Eukaryota; kingdom Viridiplantae; phylum Streptophyta; class Magnoliopsida; order Asparagales; family Orchidaceae; genus Dactylorhiza; species Dactylorhiza incarnata. The sequence continues at coordinate 19,006,229 of JAWHQI010000018.1, forward strand.
TCACCCAAACGACGTCGTTTCCATGTTGTGAACTCGACAATCCGTGCACGAAATCCATTGAAATATCGTCAAACATCCAATCCGGGATCAGTAAAGACTTCAGAAACCCACTAGGCCATTGACATTCGACCTTCACTAATGCGCAAGTATGACAGTTTGCCACGTAGCGAGCAATCTCTTTCTTCAATCCTTGCCACCAGAAGATTTTCTTCATATCCATCTACATCTTTGTGCTCCCAGGGTGAATCGAGTACTTGGTAAAGTGAGCCTCGTACATCAATTCTTCCCGTAAATTGGCCACTTTTGTGATACATAATCTAGCATCTTTTCATAAAAGACCATCGTTGAAAGAGAATTCAGCGTTAGACCCATCCACAGTCTCCGCTTTGTAACATTTCATGCTTTCATCCAGCTCCAAAGCATGTTGAACTCGGTCGGCAAGGTCGTATTTAACCTCCATCCAGTTCAAGCATGATGAAGTAGACGCTCTCCTATCAAAACAAGTGATTTCCAGGGATTCTAGATCACGTATTAGACACTTATCATGCATCAAAATCCAATTTGCATGTGTGGGAGCCCGACGACTCAACACATCTACAACAACGTTTTCCATCCCGAGAGTGTAATGTATGTCAAAGGTATAGTCCCCAAAGAACTCCATCAACCTCCTTTGTCACATATTCAACTCCTTTTGATCCAACAGGTACTTGAGGATTTTGTGGTGCGTAAAGTTGTCGATCTTAACGCGGTATAAGTAATGCCTCCATAACTTGAGAGCGAATACCACATCCGTTAACTCCAATTCATGGACCGGGTAGTTCCTCTCATGTACTTTCAACTGTCGGAATCCATAGGAAATTACCTTTCCGAATTGCACTAGGATGCAACCCAAGCCACTCCCTGAGGCATCGCTATATATTTTATAACCTTCCATTCCACATGGCGAGCATAAAATGGGCACCGTGGTCAGATGACACTTTAGATCCTCAAAAGCTCGTGTGCACTCGGGCGACCAAATGAACTTCTGATCTTTCCTATTCAATTTAGTGAGAGGAAGTGCAATCCTTGAGAAGTTCTCCACGAAGCGCCTATAGTAGCAAGCAAGTCCCAAGAAACTTCAGACTTCCGCCATGTTTTTCAACACAGACCACTCATGGATAGCCACTATCTTCGACGGATTGACCGCGATTCCTTCACCACTAACGACATGACCCAGGAATGCTACCGATGATAGCCAAATTTCCCACTTAGAGAACTTGTCATATAGCTGACTCCTCCTTAAAGTGCTCAAAACTAGGTGTAGATGAACTACATGCTCCTCTTAGGACTGAGAGTATACCAAAATGTCGTCGATGAAGGCGATCACAAATCGGTACAAATATTCTCAAAATGTCCTATTAATCAAGTCCATAAATACAGACGGTGCGTTGGAAAGACTGAACAACATGACCGTGAATCTGTAGTGCCCAAAGTGGGTACTGAATGTTGTCTTTGGAATGTAACATTCCCTCATTCTCAGCTGATAATAGTCGGAACTCAAGTCTAGCTTAGAATACACCATCAACCCAACCAGTTGGTCGAACAAGTCATCGATTCTCAGAATTGGATAATGGTTCTTCTCGGTCAGCTTATTCAGTTCTCTATAATCGATGCATAGATGCAAGCTGTTGTCCTTCTTTTTCATAAATAGTACCAGTGCACTCCAAAGGGATGAACTTGGACGTACATAGCCTTGCTCTAGCTATTCTTGTAACTAAATTCTTATCTCTGCCAATTCCTTTGGCGCTATCTGGTACAGTGAGTGTGACACAGGCTTGGCACCTGGCACCATCTCAATACAGAAATCAATCTCTCACTGAGGGGGAGCCCCAGGGAGTTCATTAGGAAACACGTCAGCGTACTCCGCCACTACTGGGACATCACTTATATTTGTTTTAGGAATCGAAGCCGCCAACATCATGAAGAACAACTCCGTGTCTTTTCTCACCGACTTAACCACCTGAAGAGCAGACATCAGGGTCCTGCACGCTCCTCGCATTCCAGCAAATGTGGTTTCATCATCAATGTTATTTCCTAGAGAAATCTCCTTCCGATTGTAATCTATGTATGCTCGCTGCTTCGAGAGTCAGTCCATGCCAAAGATCACATCAAATTCTGCTAGTGGTAATAGTGACACTTCCAAGTCGAAATCTTGATTCTCTATCCGCACCTTTACACGACTCAACCTATCAATGCTCATACCAGACCCATTGGGCAGCACTACCTCCAAAAAATCCTTTAATAGGGTAGACGGTACTCCAATTCGCACCACGAAGTCCTTAGATAAGAAGGAGTGAGATGCTCTAGTATCGAAAAGAGCTCTCGCTGGATAGTTGAAAATTAGGACGAAGCCTAATTGCACATGCAAACAAACGTATAGTCACACACGAAGTATAAATTATGTCAAGCTATAAAAGCTAAATTACAACTCATACCTGTGACAACATCGTTCTGTATGATGGCTTCTTGTTGGCCAAGCGAGTAGACTCTCGGCTGGGATGGAGGTTGCTGGCAAGCAGAAGATCACTCCACAGCTTTTCCTTTCTCCGCATAGATGAACTCGTCGCACGAGCATAGTCCACTCATCGGTTTTCCGCCTTCGGGACCACTTCGACACGCTCGGGCTTTTTGTCCCACCTTTACACAAGTGAAACATGTTATAGGGATCCTTGTAGTAGTTGCTCCTGATACGATAGAGGGAGATGGTTCCTTGAACCTAAACTTCCTCTTAATTCTCCTAAACTCAGGCTTTGACTAAGAGGTCTGTGCATGAAACTCTATCTTCTTTGTGTTGAGGCCTTTCGCGCATTGCACTCTCTGCATATCCAATAACAGAGGAGGAATTACTCTGCTACTTTCCACTTGACTCACCAGCACCTGCACCAACATCCAATACGAGGTAAACGAGGGTCAACTATGAGCTGACCACAAACCGCATAATGATCCCCCCCGGCCATCTAGCCGGCTTAGGGGCATGTCAACTCTAATCCTGCAAGCAAGCCATACAAGCAACATGTAATAATATAAAGAAAGTGCAACTACACTACACAGAGTGAGGTTTCAAGCACAATCAATCTTCTACGTTGAGCATCAAAGTAAGGGGAACTTAGGCTGACACATGATGTTGGTTGGGTTCACCCGGAGGATTCCCACAACTACCTAAGAAACCGCATGAGGATAACATAATAACAATCCACAATAAACTCCACCCTAAGTAACACAAACTTAGGTGGGAAAAGAGATTTTGTCCGGTCTAGGTTAATACCTTCCTCGGCCTTTCCCATGATCACACGGTGTACAATAGGTTGGCACCTCTCACCGATCAGCATGGAAACGAGTTTGGTGTAGCTTTGCCCGTGCTCTAGTCGTCGTGATCTGCTGCAAGACACATGTACGGCTTTGCTTCGACCCATATGGGTTTAACACATTCAAGTTCTATACAAAATGATGGCTACGCACCCAATCCTTCCAATAGGACTTAGAATTCGCACACATAACCAATGAAGGTGGTAGAAGACCGCTCCACTTCAAAACTCATGGTGAAGGTTTGCATTCAACCATATTACAAGCCTGGGGCTTCCGATAGGCTCTACGAAAGACACCTAAATCTCAAGTCTCGAAATACGATGTTGTTGGAACATGGTCTTCCGCATCTTCTATGTTTGAGAATAGCAAATCCTATGCATATTTGATCTTATGTGTTTAAATGTGCTCGAAACAATGCCATATGACTTAAGGATAACATAAGAAGGTTGCCCCCAAGTTTGATGGCAAAACTCCAACATGACCACTAGCGCCGACGGTAACCACTAGCGCGGGAGGTAACCACTAGCGCAGGCGCTAGAACTGATAAGAGCAATTCCAGGAAGTTGTTATAGAAGGCGCTAGCATAGGTGGTAGCGGCTACCGTAGGCGGTAGCGCAATGCACAAGAAGAATTTTGTCAGGGTTTCCTTGGAATGAAAGATACACACTTGCAGAATATTTCCTAAATCAACCTAGCACCAACGGTAGAGATAGCGCAAGCGCTAGCTCGCTCTCCTATAAAAGGAGCCCTCTTCTCTCATTTTTAACACACATGCTAGAGAGAGTTCTGGTGCCTAAATTCCAGAGCATTATTCTGCCGAGAGTTGATTTCCCACCAAAAGTTCTGTGAGTTTCTGAAGGAGGACTTCTTCATGACGCATCCGACCGACGATCACTTAAACCACGCTTATTCTATAGCGATCTCTCATCTCTAACTTCAGAAGTTCCTATGAGGGAGTTTTTCATATTGTTGTTGTTTATTTCATCTCTTTACTCTTATAATCGTGTAGTGAATACGCATCGTATTGGCGACTTGGTCTAGGCAGGACTTAAGGCAGAAATTTGCCTCATTTTGGCGACTAGGTCTAGGGTGTAGATCTAGGGGGTGCATGAGGCCGTATCTGGGGGAGGATTGACTAGAGCATCTTGAGGCCATATCCACGGAGGATAGGCTAAAGACACCAATTCGTGGGGATACAAGTCGGGATAGAAAACAAAAAGGACATTTTACTTTTTGCCTTCGATTTCTAGCGTCATAAGAAATCAAGTTTTGTAATCTTCTATTTCAGTACAATAAAATCATGTCTTTATTTTATTTCACTTGATTTGTTTGGTTTTGCACTATTTTGATCTCTTAGTTTTTCAAGTCATTCAAAATATAATAAAAGTTTTTAAAACCATTATTCACCCCCCCTCTAAGGGTGCCTACAGATCCAACAAGTGGTATCAGAGGGGTTTATTCCAAACGGTCTAACAACCAGGAATAAATGGATTCTTATGATCTCGCTTTTCAAGAGGGTCACAGTGTTAGTAGACCACCTATTTTTACTAGAAATCTAGGATAATTTGTTTTCTTATGACCATGGATATAGAAGTATGGAACATGGTGGAAGTTTGGTACTCTCCTCCTACAGTGGTAGTGGGAGAGGTTACGGTAGAAAAACCTTAGGATAGATGGGATGATAACGATAAACTCAAGTTCAAAAATAATGCTAATGCAATTAATGCTTTATATTATGCATTAAATAGAACTGAATTTAATAGAATTTCTGTATGTCTAACTGCTTATGATATTTGGAACCAATTGGAAGTTACTCATGAAGGTACATCGCAGGTGAAGGATGCTAATCTATTCCAACTGGAGTCGGAATATGAAAAGTTCAGGATGGATGATGAAGAAGACATCAACTCGATGTACACACGCTTAACCAAGATCGTCAACGCTTCAAAAGATCTTAGAAAGATCTACTCCAATGGTGACTTGGTCAGAAAGATTCTTCACTCTCAACCTCCGAGGTTCAATCCAAAGGTGATGGCCATCTCGGAGTCACACAACCTGAGAACTCTCCAGACTGAGAAACTCATTAGGAATTTCAAAACCCATGAGGTAGAACTCTAGATTCAACACGATGAATACAACAAGGAGCAAAAGAAAAAGGCGCTGGCACTGAAATCAAAGAAGAAGAGCAATGATGATGATGATGAAGATGAAGAAGGTCTCATGGTTAAGAACTTCAGAAAATTCATTAGAAATCCGGAAAGAAGGAACACCTTCCAAAAATACTTCCAGAAGGATGCACGACGAAGGGTCATCCTCTTCTTCAATGAAAGAAAAGAAAAGTGACGACGAAGAAGAAAGAACACCACCGGAGTGCTTTTAGTGCAGGAAGACCGAACACATTCAGAGCCAGTGCCTGAAGTATCTAAAGGAGCAAAAAAATGATACAAAGGGAAGGAGAAAAAGAAGGTGTTGAAATTCGCGACATGGGATGATTCTTCCTCTGAAGAATAAAGCGGATCTGAGTCCAGCAGCGAGGAGGAAGCAAACATATGCTTCATGGAAAAAGGCAACGATGATGACACAAGTTTTCTTAGTGACATTGTGGTAACTCCACCCACCTTCGAAGAACTTTATGATGAATTTGTTCAAACCTGCAAAGCCTATGATAAAAGCATAGAATATAGTATTATTTTAAATCATGAAAATGAATCTCTTATCAAAGAAAATCATAAGCTTACTAAAAAATTAATTTCCTTAGAAAAGAGAAAGGTTTCATGCCAAGACTGTGAACACTCCTTATGTAAGGCAAAAGATCTTGAAGTTTCTCTTTCTAAGACCCTCTCTCAAATCAAAACTCTTACAAGAGAAAACGGGTACTTAGAGAGAAAACTAAAAGACTCTCTCTTACAAATTAAAAATAACAAAAAAGGTTTTGAAAATAAATTTGTCGTGCTTGTACAAGAAAACTCATCTCTTAAAAAACAAACTAATAACCTTAATATGGCCATCAAAAAAATTGGAATTGGTCAAAAATCTATGGACATGATTTTAGGGAACCAATGTTATGGTTCTGGAAAATTTGGACTCGGATATAAAAGTGACAGCTACCACCCAGCACTAGCCACTAACGCCGGCGGTAGCCCCTTATATAAAAAATCATTTATGTTGATCGGTAGGCGCCCTTAGAGGGGGTGAATAAAGTTTTTTTTTTTTACTTTTAATATATTTTTATCAACTTGAATATATGAGAGATTAAGATAAGAAATCAAGCAAATAAAATTGAGACATCATTTTATTAATTATGAAAAGAGGAGTTTACGAAAACTTGATTTCTTATAAAGCTAGAAATCAAAGGCGAATAATAATAAAACTCTTTTTGTTTTCTATCCTGACTCATATCCCCCCGAAACGGTGGCCGTAGCCTATCCTTCCCAGGATATGGCCTCAAGACGCTTTAGCCAATCCTTCCCCGGATATGGCCTCGAGCACCCCCTAAACATAACCTAGATCTAGTGGGCATGTTGGAGTTATGGGATCAATTTTGGGGGCAACCTTCTTATGTTATCCTTTAGTCATATGGACTTGTTTCCTGCACACTTAAGCACACAAGATCAAATATTCATAGGATTTTTTATTCTTCAACCAAGGAGATGCGGAAGACCATGTTCCAACAAACTCCCCCTTTTGATAATAACAAATCCATTAATGATAAATCATAGCATTAATATATAAGCATGATGAAACCTACTCGTGTGTGTGTGAAAGTGATGACCTAGGATAATTGTTGATTTTGGTATTTAGAATTGCTCCCCCTAAATACATGCTCCCCCTATGTGAATGCTCCCCTTATATGTAGGCTATCATTTTAATTAATTATGTTAGGTTTCCCTTTTGATTGCTGTTTTTATTTATCATGTTAGTTCTCCCACTTTTGGTATTAGCAAAAGTGGGTAAAGAAGCAAGAGACCTAAAAAGGATTTTTGATAAGAATATAAGGCATGATCGAGCTTTTTAGAGGAAATGAAATGATAAGGAGTTTTAATCATAATAATTTTCATAGGAATAAATCAGAGTTTTGAGCATAAATATTTTCATAGAAGTAGATCAGAGTGTTTAGCATAAATATTTTTAGAGAAATAAATCAGAGTTTTTAGCTTAAAAAGAATAATAGAGCATTTACCAAGCAAGTCTGCCACTTTGTTGAAGAAAAGGAATTTGGAGTTTGAAGACTTGAGATAAGCATAAAAGGCACAAGGTAAACATAATGTTGTGGAAGACTTATAGAAATACAAGAAACATTTTTGTAGATCAATTTTTTATTTAAAATCGTTAAAGATTACCAGAAAGGAACCAAGCATAAAAAGAGATCAAAAAGAAACTACCACAATGTTATTATAATTCATAAATTCAGAACATACCAAACATTGTAGAGAGTATGCTAGGTTATCTAGTGCATTTTATATATAAAGAAAGTATAGAATTTTAGCATTAGGATCCAATACTCATGAGAAGAAGTGTTATGGAAGATAATGATGTGCACATAAGTGTATTTTTGAATATAGTAAACAAATGATTTAATCAAAAAATATAAGACAAATGTAGAGTAAAGTGCACAATAAAACACAAATAATTTTACTTTCACACCCTTCAAAGCACATGGAAAAGAACAAGTGGTGTAAAGAAAAAAGTTTATGGTTTGCACAAGACACTTTACTATTCTTTCCAAGTTCCTCAACCTCACAATGCTCATTAAGACTTATCAGGAGGTTCAAGTAGTACTTGGTGGAGTTATCTTTAGCATTTTATTTCATTTATTTTGTTTTGTACAAAGTTCTCCGAATACACTTGTTTTTGCAAACTAATGAAATTTTGAAAGCACAACCACATTTCTTTTTTTTTTTGAGTGCAAATAAAAGTATTATAGGTAAGATACTTGTGCAAATTTAATTCATTGTACAATTACAATACACAAGAAAGCATTCTTAGATTAAAAGTACATGTAAACTTTGCCAAAATAAGTGAGTGAATTAGTATCATTATCAACCATACAACATTTACTCACACTTAGAGGCATGCTAAGCTTAGTTCTACATAACTTTTACAATACAATTTGATGCACATATGAGTAAATATATCAAAGCATGAAAAACACTGTTCAAAGTTGTTTAAAAAAATGAATTGTAACATTGTAGAAGGCATAAAAGATGGATTAAATCATGCTTGATTTTCACAATAAAGTCCACACAACATTTTTGATGTTTTTGCAAAATCATTTTGACTTAAAGTTTGAATTCTTATAATTGATCTTGGACTTCCTGAGGTCTATCCTTTGAGGGGTTCGCCCGGTACTAGGATAAGTGATGGGATGACAACCCAAATCTCCCTTTTGCAAGATACATGTAAATAGAAAAGTTAAGTTCAAAAGATATTTTTGATAATTTTTATGTTTTATATTTATGTATTTTATTTTGGCATATAGGAATAGAAATCAGACAAAAAAACAAAGAAATGGACTAGAAATATTTTTTGTAAATTGGCTTTTGTATTTTTGTATTTTGATTTTTCAAAAATCATTTAAATGCAGAAATGCAAAAGTAAGTAATACATATAATAGAGCATATTTTTAGGGGGTTTTGATAATTTAAAAAATATAGAAAAATAGACAGATGCACTAGCGCTAACGTGGGAAACAATACACTAAATTTTATGATTTTGAAAATTTTAATTTTTTGATATTGGTTAAGTGTCCAAAGTTTAGTTTTATACAGAAATTTCAGAAGATTTGAAGATGTTTAGATATGTAAAAATTACATACAACTATTGCGTTTAAGAATGTGATTTATCCTGAAAGATCTAGGACACCTAATTCAAGTCATAATAATCAAAATTTTGCATCGGAGAGAGGTTTAGTGAATATGTCAGCTAGTTGGGAGTCCAAACCAATGAAATTTACTTTTACATGCTCTTTCTTAATATGATCACTAATGAAATGATGACGAACATCTATGTGATTGGATCTAGAGTGGTGTATGGGATTATTTGTAAGATCTATGGCACTTTTGTTGTCACATTTGAGATCAATGTTTTTGAGATGGAAACCAAAATCCTCTAGAGTTTGGCTCATCCATAAAGCTTGCGCACAACAACTCCCAAGAGCGATGTATTCGGCCTCCGTGGTGGAGAGTGCAACCGAAGATTGTTTCCTACAAGACCAAGCAACTAATGAGGGTCCTAAAAAGTGATATGTACCGCTAGTGCTTTTTCGATCTAGTGAACATTTGGCATAATCCGAATCGGAATAGCCGTGAAGTGTAAATGAATCATTGTCTGGGTACCATAATCCTAATTTAGATGACCCTAATAGATAACAAAAAATACGTTTTACCGCTTTTAAATGAGATTCTTTTGGATTGGCTTGAAAGAGATCACATAAACATACGACAAGCATTATATCTGGTCTAGATGCACTTAAGTAAAGAAGAGATCCAATCATACCTCTATATAAAGTTTGATCAATAGAAATTCCAGATTCATCTTTTTCTAGCTTTAAAGAAGCACTCATGGGTGTAGAAGCTTATTTAAGATTTTCAAATCCAAATCATTTAAGAATATCGTGAACATATTTTGTTTGGCAAATAATGATACCATCATTTTGTTGTGAAATTTAAAAACCAAGAAAATAAGAGAGTTCTCCTACAAGACTCATTTCAAATTCATTTTTCATTACTAAGACTACTTCATTACACAACTCTTCATTAGTGGCTCCAAAAATGATATCATCAACATATATTTGTAATATAATTAAATCATTATTATTATACTTAAAGAAGAGTGTGTTGTCGGCACTTCCCATGACATAACCGTGCTTTAACAAAAACGATGTAAATCTATCATACCATGCATGGGGCGCTTGTTTTAAACAATAAAGCACTTTTTCTAATTTATAAACATGATTTAGAAATTTTTTGTTTATAAAACTGGGAGGTTGTTCTACGTATACTTCTTCTTTTATAAACCAGTTTAAAAATGCACTTTTAACATCCATTTGAAATAATTTTATCCTTTTAAAACTCGCAAATGCCAAAACTATTCTTATGGTTTCTAAGCGAGCGACGGGTGCAAAAGTTTCTTCAAATCTACCACTCGATTTGAGAAAATCCTTGAGCGACTAAGCGAGCTTTATTTCTTATATTCCTAGATTCACCATCTAATTTATTTTTAAAGATCCATTTTACACTAACAAAGGGATGATTAGATTGACGTTCTACTAGATTCCAAACTTTATTTCTTTCAAATTGATCTAACTCTTCATTCATAGCCAAAAATCAAAATTCGTCATTTAAAGCGGTTGAAACATTTTTAGGTTCAATTTCGGAAACAAAGTAAATATTTCAAAATGTTTCATGAAGAGAAGATAAAGTTCTTACCCCAATTGATGGTTCCCAATAACTAGCTCCTTTGGATGATTTTTTGAGAAGTTTAAGATGCTTGGGGGCACGTATTCATCTTCCTTGGCCTCCTCCTCCTCCTCTTCTTTTGAAGGATCCTCTTCGTCTTGCTCCAAAGATGGCAAAGATTCATCATTTGTACCTGTAGGAAGTCTTTCTACACAAGAAATAAAGTCATCAAATTTAACATTAATAGACTCTTCAACCTTAATTGTTCTTTTGTTAAATATTCTATAAGCTTTACTAGTTGAAGAGTAACCAAAAAATATTCCTTCATCACATTTTTTCAGCAAACTTTCCTAAGGCATCTTTTGTATTTAGAATAAAATATTTACAACCAAATACTTTAAAGTATGATACGTTTGGTTTCTTTTGATAATATAGTTCATATGGTGTGAGATTTAAAGATGGATGAAGCATGACTCTATTCATAACATAACATGATGTGCTTACTGATGAATAGTAAATTATTCGTATTTTAGTATAGTTTTTAGCTTAGTTTTAAGTAATATTGTACATATTTCTTGTAAGATATTGAACAAATCATTTGTTTTTGCTAATTTATATATATTTATACATTTTTATGTAAAAAAGGAATATATATAAAGTATTTAAATATATATATATATATATGTAAATGTATATTTAAAGTATGTGTAAATATTTTTTAAATAAAAACTATATATTTATGTAATTATAAACTATAATAAGTTAAATATATAATAATAAAATAAACTATACGAAAATATAAACTATATAAAGTTAATAAATATTTATGTATGTATAATTGTATATGCATAATAATAATAAATAATAATATATATTAATGCATAACAATAATAATAAATAAAACTAATAATAAATCTAATACTATACTAGTTAATTAAAATATTTTGTTATTAATAAATACGTTTAACAGTATTATATATTTAATATATTCCTTTCTTAAACAGAACTGCGCGTTTGGCCGAGTGGTGTGGTCAGGTTAAGCTTGCTCAAGCAACCCGGGATTGAAACCGGGCCAACTCATTTTGCTGGAATTAAAGCCAGCTGTTCCGCCCGCTAGCTGTCCTGCCCGCTGCCCGTACCCTACCGCCCTGCCTGTGCCAGCTGCCGCCCTGCCCGTGCCCGTGCCAGTTGCTTCCCTGCCTGCGCCCGTGCCAGCTGCCGCCCTGCTGCCCGCTGCAAGAGCCAAACTCCAGCTCAGCCCGCCAGCTAGCCTTCCAGCCCTCTAACCGCACCCCAGAAGCTTCCAGCCAGCTCTTTTCTTTTTTGTTAAATGCACCCCACCTTCTTGCCTATAAATAAGAGGGGTTGGCCATAGGTTTAAGGGTTCACAAAATCAGATCCTGATTTGGGATTGTGTTTCACCTTGTTGTGTTTTAGTTTGTGTTTTTATTTTTTTCTTCTCTTTGTTTCCACTGTATCCTCTCTAAACTTTTGTAATAATTTTTGTTTTTAATAAAATAGATAGTTGTTCTTCATGTTCTTCCTATGTTCTTCATGTTTTGGTTCACAAAATCAGATCCTAATTTGGGATTGTGTTCCACCTTGTTTTATTTTCTCTCTCCTTGTTTCCCTTTGTCATCTCTTTTGTAATGTTAATTTTTGGCTTAATAAAATAGATAAGTGTTTTTGTTATTGTTCATCAAGTTCTTCATCTTGTTCTTCTAGTGTTCTTCATGTTGTTCTTTTTTTCTTTTGTTTTGTTTTTCTTTTTTTTTGTAATCTTTTTCATGTCTTGTTTTTTTTTTTTTTTAATTTAAGTAGAGTGTGTGTGTATGAGATTAGATTTTTTTTGCTTTCATAATTAGTTTTAATGCTTTGATAATTAGATTTTATGGCTTTCATAATTAGCTTTTCATGCTTTCTTTAAAGCTTTCATAGGTAGATTTTAATGCTTTCTTTAAAGCTTTCATAAATTAGATTTTCTGCATTTCTTATCGCTTTGATAACCTAGATTTCAGCTTTATTTCAGCTTTCATAACTTAGCCTTTTTTGTCTTTTCTATCGCTTTTCTTGGTTTTTGCTAAATGCACACCAAGCCCGCGATTGTTATCATTTTTGTTTTCAAATTAATGCACTTATCATCTTTTTAATATCCGATAAAATAATAGCCGTAGCTCGAAGTAATAATACTCGACAGGACCTAGGAGTAAATACGACCTTGATATGATTTTTATCATATATACTACACGCGACAGGTGCGCTTGCCTCCTACGTCGTTTATTTTCTTATCAAGTTTTTGGCACCGTTGCCGGGAAGTTTCATCGATATTGCGAAAAAAGTATACACTATTGATTTTATCATCTTTAAAAAAATCAAAAAAATTAAACCCCCCCCCCCCCCCCCCCAAAAAACCCAAAATATATGTTTTCTCTTTTTCTTAAGCTTTAATTTGTAAATAGAAAAAAATTAAAAACCAAAAAAATGATGAAATATTCTTATAAAAAAATCCAAAAAATAATTTTTTTTCCTCTCTTTTTTTTGTTAAGTATTGATATATAGATATATTATATCCTTTTTTATCATCCATTATAAATAAAGAAAAAAAATGATGATGAAAAAGTTAGAAAAATACAAAAAATATTTGTTCTTTTTTTTTTCTTTTTTTTTATATTAAGTTACTTTTATTTTTATTAAGCTTTAATTTGTATATAAATGTGCATATAAGAAAACTCAAAAAAATGATAGGATTTCTATTTGTTTCATTAAGTTTTTATATGCATATTTGAAAACATATTATTTCAAATTTCAAAGTGAAAAAATTAATGAAAGAATTTAAAACCAAAATCAAAATGAATTCTAGGAATTTTAAGATAGGACAATAGATCGTTTTCTCGAAGTAGGTTTACTCGACAGACCCGAAAGGGGATTTTTGTCGATATTATGAAAAGAGGAAACCCCGTTGCTTTTACCTTATTATTTCTCCATTTTCTTCTTTGCTTTTCATCTTAAAGATTTTCTTTATTAATTTTGTTTTTTTCTTATGTTTTAATATAAATTTGAATATGCGTATTTCAAAAATGATGAAAATACATTTAGAATACTCCAAAAATATATATGGTTTTACTTTATATATATATATATATATTTCATCCTTTTTGTGATATAGAAAAAACCAAAAATCATAAATGTTCTTTTTACCTTGTTTTTCTCTTTCTTGTTCTTATTATTCTTGTTCCTTTTTTTAGTATCATTATTTATATAAATGTACATATAAGAAAAATCCCAAAAATTAATATAATTATGTATCTTTCTTTTTGTAAATATCTTTTTCCTTTTTTTTCTTTCTTTCTTATTTTTATTTTTAGGTTTTATATATGTAAATTATATATGTAAATATTTGGCTAAACTTTGAAAAATCAAAAAAAAAATGATGATGGAAAAACTAAAAAATCCCACAAAAAAATTAATTAAGTATTTTTGGCTTTCTTATTTTTCTTTTTTCCCTCTTTTCTTTTTCTTGCTTTTCTTTTTTGTTAAGTATTTATATATATTTTTATCATATTAAAAATCCAAAAAAAATGATGATGAAAATATTGAAAAAGCAAAAAAATATATGTTTTGTTTTCTTTCTTTTTTTCTCTTTTTTAAGTTTTATTACTTATTAAGTTTTATTTTGTATATAAATATGCATAAAGAAAAAAAAATGATATGATTTCTATTTTATTTTCATTAAGATTATCTATGCATATTTAAACAAAACAAAATAATACTCTAATTAAAATGACAAAATAATGGAAAATTTTGAAACATAAATCAAAAAGAATTTTTGGAATTTTTGAGATAGAATAATAGTTAGTTTTCTCAAAGTAGGATTATTCGACAGACCCGAAATGGGATTTTTGTCGATATTTTGAAAAGGGGAAACCCTATTACTTTTATCCTTTCATTTCACTTCTTCTTCTTTGTTTTTTTTTTATTTTAAAGATTCTCTTTATTTTTCTTATTTTTATTAAGTATAAAGGTTTTTATATATATGCATATTTCGAAAATGATGAAAATACATTTAGAAAACTTTCCAAAAAAAATATATATAGTTTTGCTTTATGTATATATGTTTTACTTTTTGTAACTTCAAAAAATTAGAAAAACAAATAAAAAAAACTTATATATATATATGTATATGATTTTATCATTTTTATCCCCCCCCCCTCCATGTACATAAACCTTTATTATTATGTTTTAACTTTTTTTTGCAGGTATTAATCCGGTTATCCCGTCTCCAAAATAGGGGCGTGCTTTTTCCCCTGCTTTTTCCCTCCTTGTATTTTTCTTTTTATTATGCTTTTGTATATATATAGGATTGTTCCTCATACATACTTCAACATTGGGGACAATGTTGATTTTAAGTATGGGGGTATGGTGTTTAGCCTATTTTTGTAATTATTGCCCCTATAATTAGAAAAACCAAAAAAAATATGTTTTCCCTCTTTTTGTAATTATTTTTGCCCCCCCCCCCCAATTTTTTTTTACTTAGAAAAAACCAAAAAAATGACGAAAATTTCACTTAAAAATTAGTTATAACAAAATTCACAAAATTTTGTCATAACACCAAATTTTTTTTTTTAATTATTTTATTTTCTTTCTCTTTTTTCTCCCTTTTTTTATTAATGTACATATTTTTAACAAAATAAAAAAATAAAAAATATATGATGAAAAAAATTTCTTAGAAAAAATCAAAAATATTTTGTATGTATTTTTACTTTTCTTAATTTTCTTCTTTCTTTGCTTTTTTAGTATTTATATATGTATCTTGTTATAAAGAAAATCAAAAATCCCAAAAATATCATATCTTAAAAACTCCAAAAAAAAAATATATTTGAAAAACTTATCAAAAAATCCAAAAATAAAATAAAACCCCTACTTAGCTTTTTGTTATTTCCAAGTCTAGGTAGAGTTTATCTTTAAGCGTTTTCATTATTTTTGATTTGCTAAAATCATTTTATCTTTATCATAGTTTGTAGATTTGAATTTTTGGAATTTTAGTAGTAAAGAACATCTTGTGATTTTAATTTAATTTGAGAACAAACCTTTTAGCACTGCTTCAAGTTTACCCTAAATAGTTTCTATTTGTATTATATTGGCAAACAATCTATAGATTTAATTATTCTAACTCCAAACTTGTGAAACTTTAGGAATATTTTAATCTACTAAACTTTGCTCTAAAAATTCTTTTTTATTATTCTAGATTTTCTCCTGAAACCCCTCCTTATAAACACCCCTTTAGCTTGGCATAAGAAATTAAAAGAAGAAGTTTTAAAAGAAATCCTGTGTCAATGGGAATAAAAAGATTCCGTAAACACAGGCACCCAATATTGTTAAAAGAAATCCTGTGTCAATGGGAATAAAAAAAAATTCCGTAAACACGGGCATTGGGTTAAGTTTAAAAATGTTCAATCTTCCCTCGTAAACCAACGGCGGGAGCCAAAGTAAACCACCAAAAAGGTGGGGTGAGAGGATTAAATCCGTCACCCCTAATCCAAGCACTCTTCTTTTTGCCAAGGCTACCTTTTTTCCCTACCCCTTAGCCAATAAAATTGTAGGCTAGATTTTAATTTAAAAAGTTTGCGAGAGCATAATTGGTAGGTTTTATTTATTCTTAAAAATTTTCTTTAAAAAGTTAAAGCTTTTATAATTCCATTCTAAATGAAGGTGCTAGTAATTGCAATATTCGACGCTATTTAGCTAACTTTAGAAGTCTTACGGCTAAAACTTTTTCGCTCTTTTTAAATCATTTTCATAATTTAAGACTTACCTTTTTAATTCCCTAAAATTTATTTCAAACTTACTTTGGATTAAATAAAACTTTAGTAAATTTGAAATTTAATTAAACGTCTTATAGGTATCCCTTACTTTTGCTCTGGAATAGCAAAAGCTTAAGTATGGGGGTATTTGATGAATAGTAAATTATATGTATTTTAGTATAGTTTTTTAGCTTAGTTTTAAGTAATATTGTACATATTTCTTGTAAAATATTGAACAAATCATTTGTTTTTGCTAATTTATGTATATTTATACATTTTTATGTAAAAAAGAAATATATATAAAGTATTTAAATATATATATATATATATGTAAATGTATATTTAAAGTATGTGTAAATATTTATTAAATAAAAACTATATATTTATGTAATTATAAACTATAATAAGTTAAATATATAATAATAAAATAAACTATATGAAAATATAAACTATATAAAGTTAATTAATATTTATGTTTGTATAATTGTATATGCATAATAATAATAAATAATAATATATATTAATGCATAACAATAATAATAATAATAAATAAAACTAATAATAAATCTAATACTATACTAGTTAATTAAAATATTTTGCTATTAATAAATACGTTTAACAGTATTATATATTTAATATATTCCTTTCTTAAACAGAAGTGCGCGCTTGGCCGAGTGGTGTGGTCAGGTTAAGCTTGCTCAAGCAACCCGGGATCGAAACCGGGCCAACTCATTTTGCTGGAATTAAAGCCAGCTGTCCCGCCCGCTGGCTGTCCTGCCCACTGCCCGTGCCCTGCCGCCCTGCCCGTGCCAGCTGCCGCTCTGCCCGCGACCGTGCCAGCTCCCGCCCTGCCCGTGCCCGTGCCAGCTGCCGCCCTGCTGCCCGCTGCCCGCGCCAACCTCCAGCTCAGCCCGCCAGCTAGCCTTCCAGCCCTCTAACCGCACCCCAGAAGCTTCCAGTCAGCTCTTTTCTTTTTTGTTAAATGCACCCCACCTTCTTGCCTATAAATAATAGGGGTTGGCCATAGGTTTAAGGGTTCACAAAATCAGATCCTGATTTGGGATTGTGTTCCACCTTGTTGTGTTTTAGTTTGTGTTTTTATTTTTTTCTTCTCTTTGTTTCCACTATATCCTCTCTAAAGTTTTGTAATAATTTTTGTTTTTAATAAAATAGATAGTTGTTCTTCATGTTCTTCCTATGTTCTTCATGTTTTGGTTCACAAAATCAGATCCTGATTTGGGATTATGTTCCAACTTGTTTTATTTTCTCTCTCCTTGTTTCCCTTTGTCATCTCTTTTGTAATGTTAATTTTTGGCTTAATAAAATAGATAAGTGTTTTTGTTATTGTTCATCAAGTTCTTCATCTTGTTCTTCTAGTGTTCTTCATGTTGTTCTTTTTTCTTTTGTTTTGTTTTTATTTTTTTTGTAATCTTTTTCATGTCTTGTTTTTTTTTTAATTTAAGTATAGTGTGTGTGTGTGTGTATGAGATTAGAATTTTTTTTAATTTCATAATTAGTTTTAATGCTTTGATAATTAGATTTTATGGCTTTCATAATTAGCTTTTCATGCTTTCTTTAAAGCTTTCATAGGTAGATTTTAATGCTTTCTTTAAAGCTTTCATAAATTAGATTTTCTGCATTTCATTATCGCTTTCATAACCTAGATTTCAGCTTTATTTCAGCTTTCATAACTTAGCCTTTTTTGTCTTTTCTATCGCTTTTCTTGTTTTTGCTAAACGCACACCAAGCCCGCGATTGTTATCATTTTTATTTTCAAATTAATGCACCTATCATCTTTTTAATATCCGATAAAACAATAGTCGTAGCTCGAAGTAACAATACTCGACGGGACCCAGGACTAAATACGACCTTGATATGATTTTTATCAAATATACTATACGCGACAGGTGCGCTTGCCTCCTACGTCGTTTATTTTCTTATCACTTACGGCTTTGGCCCAAAAGGACTTAGGTAATTTATATTCAGATAACATAGTATGTGCTATTTCTTGGATTGCCCTATTCTTTCTTTCTACAACACCATTTTGTTGAGGTGTGCGTGGAGCGGAGAACTCATGCTTAATACCTAACATTTCACAAAAAGATTTAAAATTTTCATTTTCAAATTCTCCTCCATGATCTGAGCGAATGCATTTTATTTTTAAATCTAGTTCATTTTGAATACGAGTACATAATTTTGAAAATTTGCAAAACGCATTAGATTTGGAAGAGAGAAATAAAGTCCAACAATATTTAGAGAAATCATCTATTAGAACAAAAGTATATATTCTACCACCAAGACTTGCGGTGCTAACGGGACCAAAGAGATCCATATGAATTAATTGCAAAGGTTTTGTAGTAGAAATTTAGTTTTTGCTTTTAAAAGATGATTTTCTAAATTTTCCTTTTTGACATGGAGAAGATAATGAAGATAAATTTCCATTCAGCTTAGGCAATCCTCTAATCAATTCCTTTTTGGCTAGCTTTAAAATGAGCTTTGTGCTAGTGTGACCTAAACATCTATGCCATAGTTCTAACTCGTCATTTTTAGTTATAAAATATTTTATAGATGATTTGGAAAGATCATGAAAGGAAACTATATAAACGTTGTGAATTCTATGTGAAGTTAGTAAAACATCTTTTGTGTTAGGATTAGCTATTTTGCAAAAATTTGTGGATGACTCAAATAAGACATCTAATCTTTTATCACACAATTGACTAATAGATATTAAGTTATGTTTTAATCCTTTTACATAAAGAACATTAGAGATAAGAAAAGTTTTGTTACCCACTGTACCTACTCCCATGATCCTTCCTTTATAGTTATCTCCAAAGGTTACGATCCCTCCTTTCTTCTTTTCTAGGCTAAGGAACTTTGCTTTGTTGTCCATCATGTGCTTGGAGCAGCCCGATTCCAAGTACTACACGTCCTCCATTTCCTTAGCCTTCCTGCAAATCTAGAAAGAAGATGAGAGTAAAGATCCGGATACCCAAGAGATACCACCCATAGAATAGGTGGATGCCTTAGGTACCCAGATTTGCTTTAAAGATCCCTGTTTTAATTTTCTGCAAGAGCTAGACGTGTGTCCAAATCTTTGATAGTTTGCACACGAAATAAAGGGCGTTGAGATGCTTTTCTAAAAATCTACACTGCTCTTACTAGATGAGGTATGATTTTTAGAAAAAATAGAAGAATTTTTAAAATATGGGCTACCGCCGGCGTTAGTGGCTAGCGCCGGGCGGTTATGGTCACTTTGATATCCGAGCCCAAATTTTCCAGAACCATAACATTGGTTTCCCAAAATCATGTCCAGAGATTTTTGACTAATTCCAAATTTTTTGATGGCCATATGAAGGTCATGAGTTTGTTTTTTAAGGGATGAATTTTCTTTAACAAGCATGACACATTTATTTTCAAAGCTTTTTTTGTTATTTTCAATTTGTAAGACAGAGGATTTTAGTTTTCTCTCTAAGTCCCCCTTTTCTTTTGTAAGAGTTTTGATTTGTGAGAGGGCCTTAGAAAGAGAATTTTTAAGTTCTTTTGCCTTACATAGGGAGTGCTCACACTCTTGACATAAAACCTTTCTATTTTCAAAGGAAATTAATTTTTTTGTAAGCTTATGATTTTCTTTTATGATAGATTCATTTTCACGATTTAAAATAATATTATCTTCTATACTTTTATCATAGGCCTTGCAAGTTAGAACAAATTCATCATAAAGTTCTTCAAAGGTGGGAGGAGTTACCTTAGTGTCACTAAGAACACTGGTGTCTTCATCATTTCTTTTTGCCATTAAACATAAGTTTGCTTCCTCCTCGCTGCTTGACTCAGATCCGCTTGATTCTTTAGAGGAAGAATCAACCCAAGTTGCGGATTTTAATACTTTCTTTTTCTCCTTCGCTTTGTATCATTCTTTTTGCTCATTTTGATACTTCGGGCACTGGCTCCGAATGTGCCCGGTCTTTCTGCAGTGATAGCACTCCGATGGTGGTCTTTCTTCTTCGTCTTCACTTCCTTTTTCATTCTTTGATGAAGAGGAAGACCCTTTTCATCGAGCATCTTTTTGGAAGTATTTCCGGAAGGTGTTTCTTCTTTCCAGATCTCTAATAAACTTCCTGAAATTCTTCACCAGGAGACCTTCTTCATCTTCATCATCATCTTCGATGCTCTCCTTCTTTGACTTTAGTGCCAGAGCCTTTTTCTTTGGCTCCTTGTTGTATTCATCATGTTGAATCTGGAGTTCTACCTCATGTGTTTTGAGATTCCAAATAAGGTTCTCGATCTGGAGCATTCTTAGGTTGTGTGACTCCGAGATGGCCGTCATCTTTGGATTGAACCTTGGAGGTAGAGAGCGAAGAATTTTTCTGACTAGGTCCCCATCCGAGTAGATCTTTCCATGAGCTTTTGAGGCATTGAAGATCTTGGTGAAGCGTGTGTACATCAAGTTAATGTCTTCTTCAGCATCCATTCTAGATTTTTCATTTTCCTTATTCCAGTTGGAATAGCTTTGCATCTTTTACCTGCGATGTACCTTCATGAGTAGCTTCTAATTGGTTCCAAGTATCATAAGCAGTTACACATGCAGAGATTAGATTAAATTCAGTTTGATTTAAAGCACAATATAGAGCGTTCATTGCTTTTGGATTATTTTTGCATTTTAGTTTATCATTGTCGTCCCATTTATCCATAGGTTTTTGAATCGTAGCGTCTCCTACTACAATTGTAGGAGGAGAATTCTGAACTTCTACCATATTCCAAACCTCTACATCCATGTTCATAAGAAAACACATCATCCAATTTTTCTAGTAGTTAAAATCTGACCCAGTAAAAAGAGGTGGTCTACTAATACCCTGACTGTCTGGAAAAGTGAGATCATGAGACGCCATTATTCCCGGTTGTTAAGATGATTGGAATAAAACCTAGCTCTGATACCACTTGTTTGATCGGTAGGCGCCCTTAGAGGGGGGGGGGGGGTGAATAAGTTTTTTTTTTTACTTTTAATATATTTTGATAAACTTGAATATCTTAGAGATTAAGATAAGAAATCAAGCAAATAAAATTGAGACTTCATTTTATTAATTATGAAAAGAGGAGTTTACAAAAACTTGATTTCTTATAACGCTAGAAATCAGAGGTGAATAATAATAAAACTCTTTTTGTTTTCTATCCCGACTCGTATCCCCACAAACCGGTGGCCCTAACCTATCCTTCCACAAATACGTCCTCAAGCCGCTTTAGCCAATCCTTCCCCGGATATGGCCTCGAGCACCCCCTAGACCTAAGCTAGATCTAGTCGCCAACACGAGGCGAATTTCTGCCCTAAGTCCTACCCAGACCTAGTCGCCAATACGAGGCGAGTTCACTAAACGAGTACAATAAAAGATGTGAAATAAAAAGACAATAATATTAAAAATTCCCTCTCGAAGAACTTCTAAAGTTGGTGACGAAGGACCGCTGTAGTATAAGCGTTGATGAAGCGATCTTCGGTCGGATCTGGCGTGAAGAAATCCTCCTTCAGAAATTCGTGGAACTTTGGTGGGAGATCTCTTTTCGGCAGAATAAGGCTCTGGAATTCTAGCACTCAGCCTCTCTTAAACTTGTGTGTCGAAAATGAGAGAAGAGGCCTCCTTTTATAGGAGTGAGCGCTAGCGCTACCGCCGTCGCTATCCCGGTATAGAATTATTCTGCGTGTGCGTATCTTTCATTCCAGGGAAACTCTGCCACCTTGCCTCTTGTGCTCTACGCTACCGACTGTGCTATCCGCTATCGCCTAGTGCTAGCGCCTTCTAAAAATGCTCCTGGAATTTTGCTAATCATCGCTAGCGCCTGCGCTAGGTTCTACCGTCGGTGCTAGTGGGCATGTTGGAGTTATGGGATCAATTTTGGGGGCAACCTTCTTATGTTATCCTTGAGTCATATGGACTTGTTTCCTGCACACTTAAGCACACAAGATCAAATATGCATAGGATTTGTTATTCTTCAACCAAGGAGATGCGGAAAACCATGTTCCAACAATTTATTTATTCCAAAAAACATACTTCTTCCTGTAAGAGCAATGTAGAATTTTAGAAAAGGGCCTCAACCCCCTTTATTTCGTGTGCAAACTGTCATAGGTTTGGACACACGTCTAGCTCCTGCAGAACAATAAAACAGGATCTGTAAAGCAAATCTGGGTACCTAAGTCATCCACTGATTCTATGGGTGGTACCTCTTGGGTATCCAGATCTTTACTCTCATCTTCTTTCTAGATTTGCAGGAAGGCTAAGGATACGGAGGATGTATGGTACTTGGACTCAGCTGCTCCAAGTACATGTCAGGCAACAAAGCGAAGTTCCTTAACATAGAAAAGAAGAAGGGAGGGATCGAAACTTTTGGATATAACGGTAAAGGAAGGATCATGGGAGTCGATGAAGTTGGTAACGAATCCTTTACTATCTCTAATGTTCTTTATGTAAAAGGTTTAAAACATAACTTAATATCTATTAGTTAATTGTGTGATAAAGGATTAAATGTTTTATTTGAGTAATCTACAAATCTTTGCAAAATATTTAATCCTAACACAAAAGTTGTTTTACTAACTGCACTTAGAACTCACAACGTATATGCAGTTTCCATTCATGAATTTTCCAAATTATCTTTAAAATGTTTTATAACAAAAAAATGACGAGTTAGAACTATGACATAGACGTTTGGGTCACGCTAGTACAAAGCTCATTTTAAAACTAGCCAAAAAGGAATTGATTAATGGATTGCCTACATTAAATAGAAATTTATCTTCACTATATTCTCCATGTCAAAAAGTAAAATTTACAAAATCTTCTTTTAAAAGCAAAAAAGAAATTTCTACCAAAAGACCTTTGCAATTAACTCATATGAATCTCTTTGGCCCCGTTAGCACCGCAAGTCTTGGTGGAAGAATATATACTTTTGTTCTAATAGATGATTTCTCTAGATATTGTTGGACTTTATTTCTCTCTTCCATATCTGATGCATTTAGCAAATTTTCAAAATTATGTACTCGTATTCAAAATGAACTAGATTTTAAAAATAAAATGAATTCGCTCAGATCATGGAGGAGAATTTGAAAATGAAAATTTTAACTCTTTTTGCGAAATGTTAGGTATTTACCATGAGTTCTCTGCTCCACGCACACCTCAACAAAATGGTGTTGTAGAAAGAAACAATTGGACAATTCAAGAACTAGCACGTATTATGCTATTTGAGTATAAATTACCGAAGTCTCTTTGGGCCGAAGCCGTAAGCACATCATGTTATCTAATGAATAGATTCATGCTTCGTACATCTTTAAATCTCACATTGCATGAACTATATTATCAAAAGAAATATAACATATAATATTTTAAAGTCTTTGGTTGTAAATGCTTTATTCTCAATACAAAAGATGCCTTAGGGAAGTTTGATGAAAAATGCGATGAAGGAATATTTCATGGATACTCTTTAACTAGTAAAGGTTATAGAATATCTAACAAATGAATGAGTATAGTTGAAGAGTCTATTAATGTAAAATTTGATGAATTTATTCCTTGTGTAGGAAAACATCCTACAGGTACCAATGATGAACCCTTGCCATCTTTGGAGCACGATGAAGAGGAACCTTCCAAAGAGGAAGAGGAGGAGGCCAAGGAAGGTGAATATGTGCCTCCAAGCATCTTAAACTTCTCAAAGAATCATCAAAAGGAGCTAGTTATTGGGGAACCATCTATTGGGGTAAGAACTCGATCTTCTCTTCATGAAACTTTTTTGAATATTTGCTTTGTTTCCGAAATTGAACCAAGAAAAATATTTCAACCGCTTTAAATGATAAATTTTGGTTTTTGGCTACGACTGAAGAGTTAGATAAATTTGAAAGAAGTAAAGTCTGGAATCTAGTGGAACGTCCATCTAATCATCTCATTGTTGGCGTAAAATGGATTTTTAAAAATAAATTAGATTGTGAACCTAGAATTACAAGAAATAAAGCTGGCTTAGTCGCTCAAGGTTTTTCTCAAATCGAGGGGGTAGATTTTGAAGAAACTTTTGCACCCGTTGCTCGCTTAGAATCTATACGATTTTTTTGGTCTTTGCAAGTTTGAAAAGAATAAAATTATTTCAAATGGATGTTAAAAGTGCTTGTCTGAACCAGTTTATAAAAAAGAAGTTTATGTAGAACAACCCCCCGGTTTTATAAAAGAAATTTTCCAAATCATATTTATAAATTAGAAAAAGCGCTTTATGTTTTAAAAAAGTGGTTTATGATTTTGATTGTTAAGGCTAGAATTAGGTGTCCTGGATCACTCAGGTTAAGTCACATTCATAAACACAATCGTTTTATGCATTTTATCACTATCTATATGTACAACCACGGTGTCCGCCAAGAGGAGAGGGGAGGCAAAGGGACCCTCAGGTGAAAGGAGTAAGAAGGCAAGCGAGCCATGGGGCCGGGCGAGCTGAGCTCTCACAGGATGCTCACAGGAAGGCGAGCAGGCCGGATCCTAGTCGCTCGCTCGCGGGAAGGCGGGCGAGCTGAGCCTATCGGTTCGCGAGTAAGGCCCTCGGGGGCGTCTCGCCCAGGAAGGATTCATGATCAGAGGCCTGGAAAGGAGACAATGTACCAGGCGGTGGACCGAGATCTTGCGGGGCGGGAGCATTTCCCCAGTCCGTGTTGAAAATGTTGAAGTGGAAGTTTTGGGAGTTGGCGGTCTGGGAGGGTGATCGCGCGGTTTAGTGAGACCGCACGTCTGGCGATCTGCTCTGTGGTCTGATTTGTCTTAGTCTAGCCACGATCTCCTGGCGTGACTGCCATTCTGTGTCCAAGGTGCTGGGGTAAGTCCGCGCGGTCTGGTCTGTGACCGCGTGGCGGGCTATCTTCCTCAGGGCTGTGCCGGTCTGGTGTGACCGCACAAGTTGTTTCAGGTTTCCAGAAGCCGGTCTTATGGCTATCCAGGTTCCTGGATGTATTCGCTATCTAAGGCATCTTAGTCGAGCGGTCTCTGTTCGCGGTCTCAGGAGGAGGCTGGCAGGCGAACAGGTTGTGTTCAATGTGACGTTGGCGAACAAGTTGTGTTCGCGGTCTCGTTGGCGAACATTGGTGGTGGGAAGCTTCATTGTGGGAGTGGCGATCTACCGCAGTCTGTTATTGAAGCCGACGATCTCACCTAAGCAGAATTATTTGTTGCTGATCGCGCAGGCTGACCATTTTTGGTCACACGATCTGGAGGGTGGTGAACCTATCTCATAGGGTGGTGACTTGATCAGGTCTCACGCCTATAAATAGAAGCCACTGTAGCAGCAAACATAATCACACCAAGTGTAAGCTGAACTCGCGTCTCATTCTTGCGGTCTCAATTCTTGTGACCGGTCGGTCTTGCTGATTGAATTTTCCTTGTGCATCTTCTGCGGATTGTGCGGGCAGCAGGGATCACCTCTTCTTCTGAAAGTGTTCGGGCGGTCTCGCGGCTTGTAGTGTGGGTTGCTGGAGTTCGAGAGAATCAGTGGAGTTCGGAAGGAGGTCGCGGAAGCTCAGCGGTCAGGAGTGTTGATCAGTGACCAGCAAAGTTTGCGGTTAGGAAGCTATCAGAGATCGGCAAGCAGACCGCACGGTCTGCGGTCTCAGTTATCTTTCTCTTCAGCATTGTATTTTTCCCTTTGGTTTTGTGTACTGGCGAAATCATGTCTCGCCATGTATACCTCTCCCTGTAATGAAGATTGTTGTTATCAATAAAGACTATATTTCCTTCATGTGCTTCTGGTTGTTTGGCTTGTGAACTCTAAGTTGTATGATTCCTGCTCACTCCAAAAAGATTCAAAAAAATTTCACAGTCCGGCGTAAGCTAGCGGGGTCCTGGTCAGTGGGATCCCGGCGAGCTTCCCTCCGGCGAGTGCGAGACCGGTCAGAGCCAGATCGCCAGGGGAACTCGCGGGGCGAGTGGAGCGGGGCAGGGGTGTGAAGGGGGGAGCCCTTTCTGTGAGTTGGTGCTTTGGGCACCGCTCCCCGAGGGGTTCAGAGAGCTGGCTATGATGCTCTATACCGGCAAG
The DNA here is from genome assembly GCA_033032865.1 of Dactylorhiza incarnata. NCBI lineage: Eukaryota > Viridiplantae > Streptophyta > Magnoliopsida > Asparagales > Orchidaceae > Dactylorhiza > Dactylorhiza incarnata. The sequence continues at coordinate 19,032,807 of JAWHQI010000018.1, forward strand.
GATGACTCCACCCAACACCTGCAGTGGTTTGAAGATATGGTCTCGATCAGGCCTATGTCGGGCGCTTTCAAGTGTCGACTCTTCGCCACCACCCTGAAGGAGAAAGCAAGAGACTGGTTCCACCAGTTACCTTACGGATCGATCTATGTCTTTGAGGACCTGCGGCGCGGCTTCCTACTGCGCTTCTCGACCTCGAAGTAGAGGAAGATGGACCTCGATGCGCTCTTCAACATCAAGCAGAGGCAAGGGGAGTCGTTGGCTCAGTACGTAGATTGGTTCCAGGAGGAGGTCCTCCTCATCCAAGAGGTACCAGGCTACACCCTCCGGCTCGCTTTCATCGTGGGGCTACGGTGGGGGGGGGGGGTCTTCAAGATGGACCTCAAAAGGAGGGATCTTTTGTCTTTTAAAGAGTTGATGTAGAGAGCAACGGAAGAGATGGAGGGGGAGGAAGCAAACCCCGAGTTTACAAAGAGGTTTGGGCGACTAAGCGAGCCGTAGGTCAGACATCCGGAAGAGAGGAGAAGGGAAGAAGCGAGGTCCCCGGAGGTGGGGTGGAGGCAGCAGGAGGGGGGAGGCAAGGATCAAGAAGGTGTTTCCATCAGGGAGGGGCAACTTCCAAGGAGGCCAGGGAAGACCCCATCAGCTGGAATGGAGGCAGGGCCCAAGGCCACCTCATCCTCATCCGCCTCAGCAGGCAATGGCGGTTGGTCGAGGGAGACCAGGCAGGGGAAGAGGATCAGGAGCCGGAGGAGACGTCTTAGGAGGAGGAATAGGGGGCAGAGGCCGAGAGGAGGGAGGCGGCGTTGCCTTACTATGACTTCCATGATGAGGAAGGTCACGCAACGACCACGTGCCCGGAATTTCTGTAGATGAAGGGAGAAAGGACACCGGCTCCGTGGGAGCAGCAGGCGGTGAGGATCGAGGAGGTGCTGCCTCAGGACGAGGAGGATAAGAGGTACGAAGATCATGTTGGATCTTGAGGCGCCTTTAGAGGGGGGGGGGGTGAATAAGGGTTTTAAAAAAATTTAAACTTTAATAGAAAACTTTTGAAATTTTGATTGAAGTAAGTTAAATCAAAAGTAAAGAGATAATGAAATTAGAAATGAAGTCAATTTTATTAAACAAGAAAAGACATGATTATCATTCATAAAATTGATTACAAAATCTGATTTCAATGATGCTAGAAATCGAAGCGAATAATATGAAGACCCTTTTTGTTTTCTATACTGACTCGTATGCCCACGAACCGGTTTTCTTTAGCCGATCTCTTCCCAGATACGGCCTCAAGCCGCTCTAGCCAATCTATCACCAGAAAGGCCTCGAGGACCCCCTAGATCTACTCCCTAGACCTAGTCGCAAACGCGAGGCGAATTCCTCCCTATGTCCTACCTAGACCTACTCGCCGTGTGGCGAATGTACAACCCCGATATTCGCCAGGCAAGGAGGCACGGTTTAAGAAGGCAACATGATGAAGGAAGTAATAAGAGAGGAAGACCATAGGGCTAAAGACCTCGCGAGAGGGGCCTTGGAGAGGTCTCTCCCGGAAGGCTCGCTGAGAGGCGAGCAAGAAGGGTCGGCGAGATGAACGCTCGCAGGCAGTTTGAGGAAGCTTTCTGAGCTCGATGAAAGGAGTCCCGCGTTCGACGAACTTTCCCGTGTTCGTCGAGCTCACCTGCGGTCATCGAGCTCACCCCTGTTCGGCGAAATCATCAGAAGTCGACGAAGTGTTCTAAGCTCATTAAAGCTAAAGGGATGGTCTCGCAAGAGGAGTCACGAGATCCTGATCTCGGTAGATATCTTCAAAAGACTGGGCCAAGCGAGGGCTGGCAAACCAATGCCTCGCAAACCGATGGCAGAAGAGACCTATGTTCGATAAAGAGGTGTTCAGCAAAATGTGCTCAGTGCGCGACAAAGTCAAGAGGCGGTCTCGCAGGGAGGCTCGCGAGACCGGGCCTCAGCCCCCGACGAGCTCAATTCTGTGTTCGATGAATTGTTTCCCGCATTCGACGAACGGCTTGCTTCAATCAGCATCTCAGCGGTCGACGAACCGCCCATCTCAGCGGTCAGCGAACAGTTTAACGTTATGCATTCGTCGAGCTCGTCTATGATCGGCGAAGTGCCCTGCGTTCGACGAAATGTGTGTTGAGCTCGACGAAGTCAAGAGGCAGTCTCGCAAGAAGGGTCGCGAGACCGGACCTCGGCAGATACCGCCAGAATGGGCCAGCGAGGTCCTCGTAGGGCGATCGCCTAGGAGAGGCATCGTGAGCAGGACTCGCGAGAAGGCCCGCGAGAGCTTCAGCAATAATGTTCTCGCAGTTCTTTGCCCATAAGTTGATATGGCCAAATTACCCTTTTACCCTTGGTGGTTTGCCTTAAGCCTCTCCAAACAGCGGAGTTTGGCTGTTAGCAGACCTGTTTGGGGTGCGGATAGTAAAATCAAAAGGCGGGATCCTGCTATTTGTAGGCCAGATCAGAAAACCTATAAATAAGACCTAAAGGGCACCTTTGGAGAGGACTTCACTAAAGCTTCTCACTCCTCAGGCTCTCCTTGGCTAGCATTTCCAGGGCTCCCCAAGGTGCCCGAGTCTCAACTTTGGCTTGGGAGGGGAAGCGCTCAACAATCTTCCGGGTTAGTTGAGGGACCTCCTCGCTGTGACTAAGGTCTTAGTCATTTTCCTAGTCTTCCGTCTACCTTCTCTAAGGGATCAGTAAGGGCTAGCTGCCCATCATTTCAGTGAGGGCCCCGAGATCCACAAGAGGCTGAGAAATCGGTTTCAACAGTTTGGTGTGGTGAGCGTGGAGCGTGGCTGTTCCAAGAAAGTTCCAAGGAGCAGATATGGCAGGAGGCGAGGATCAAGGCTAGGAGTTCAGCGAGTCGCCGCAGGTGGTGATGCCGAGGATGTTTGCAGATTTCAGGAGGGAGGTGCTTGACGTTTTCGGACTCACGGTCACGGCGCTGCGAAGTGAGTTCGCGACCCCAGCACCCCAGGTAACCCCTCCCCTAGCAGCGGTCGGCGAGAACGCCCCAGGGGGAAGGGCCGGAAAGGAAATCGCCGGAGGTTCAGTACAAGACCTGGAGGGGCGAGTGTTATTCGCCAGTCCGGCGAGCTCTATGCCGGCGAGCTCTGTGCCGGCGAGCGCAGCGCAGGCGAGCACGCGCCCAGAGGATGTAGCGATTGTGGGAGTTGTCCAGGCGAACACCGTTCTCGCGAGCGCAGTCCCCGCGAGCCCGAGTCTGGCGCGAGAGCTCGGGGGGCGTGTGGAGCGAGAAAGGTTGGCAGGAGGGGGAAGTCCCTTCTGTGAGTTAGTACTTTCTGCACCTGTCCTGGCAGGGTTCAGAGAGTGGGACAGGGTGTACTACAATGGCAGGGATGACCCTGTCCAACATCTCTAGTCTTTTGAGGACTCGGTCTCTATTAGGCCGATGTCGGATGCTTTCATGTGTCGGCTCTTCGCCGTCACCCTTAAAGAAAAGGCTAGGGACTGGTTCCATAAACTCCCTACAGGGTCGATCTACGCCTTTGAAGATTTGTGTTGAAGTTTCCTACTGCGGTTCTCAACTTCAAAGAAGAGGAAGAAGGACGCCGAGTCCCTCTTCAAAGTGAACCAGGAGCCAAAGGAGTCATTGGCTTGCTACGCGGACCGGTTCCAGGAGGAGGTGCTGCTCACCCAGGAGATGCCTGGGTTTGCAATCCAGCTCACTTTCATGGTCGGGCTGAGGGAAATTTTCTTCAAAATGGATCTGAAGAGGAAGGCCCCCGTCTCCTTCGAGGAGCTGATGGAGAGGGTGGCGTTGGAAATTGAGAGTGAGGAGGCCAACCCGGAACTCACCAAGAGGCTAGCAAAGATCAGTGAGCCGGAGATCAGGCAGCAAGAGGTGAGGAGAAGGGAAGAGCCCAGAGCCCCGGAGGGGGAGTGGAGGCATCATGTCGAAGGAATGCAAGGCCAGGGAAGGGGTTACGCCCCGGGGAGGGGTAAGTTCAATGGGGGACAAGGAAGACCCCATCAGTTGGGATGAAGGCAGGGTCCGAGGCCGATGCCTCCTCCACCCCAGCAAGCCATGGAAATCAGGCGAGGAAGAGGAGGAAGAGGAAGGAAAGAAGAGGCGAGAGAAGAAGCAGGAGCGGGGAGGAGAAGAAGGAATAGGGTGGCGGAGGCCGAGGCGAGGGAGATGACGCTGCCGTACTGTGACTTCCATGATAAGGAAGGTCACGCGACGACCACCTACCCGGAGTTCCTAGAGACAAAAAGGGCCCGAGTGCCCGGGCCGCGACAACAACAAGAAGTGAGGATTGAGGAGGTTGAGCCTCAGGAGGAGGAGGAAAGGTGCGAGGACCGAGCCGATTTGGGGTCCAGAGGGGGATCAGAGTGATCCATGGGGAGGGGGGGGGGTAGGGATTTAGGCAACCCGGAAGGCGCGCCTCCATACCATCTATCGTCATAGCGTGGCTTCGACATCCCTAGCCCTGCCCCCGACAGAGAAGATTTCCTTCACCCAGAAGGACATGTCAGGTTATGAGGACCCATTTTGCGATGCGTTGGTCATTCAGACAGCGATCGAGAACTTCACCGTTTCCCGAATCCTGGTGGATAATGGGAGTTCGGTCAATGTCATTTTCAAAAAGGCGTTTGATGGGATGGAGGTGGAGGCGCGAAGGGTGTTGGCCTCAGACGGTCTGTTGTTTGGATTCTTCGGAGAGAGAAAAGAAGTAGAAGGGGGAGTAGGACTCCATATGATCTTGGGGGGTAGTCCAGGAACTGCCGCTTTGTTATAGTGGATGTTCCCAACAGCTATAGCGCCATCTTCGAACGGCCGCTCATCAACGCGTTTCGCTGTGTCCCCTCCACATTCCACCAATGCCTTAAGTTCAATGACGGAGGAGTCCAAGTCCGAATCAGAGGAGATTCGAAGGTAGCAAGGCAATGCTACATGACGGCAGTCAACACCATCTCTTGGATGGGAGAGGCAGAGAAATGGGACCAGGAGGTGGGTGAGCCGGCAGGGCTTGGAGGAGAGGGCCAGAAGGAGGAGATGGAGCAGAGGTCAGAGGAGCCGATGGAAGAGGAAGAGGTAGAGGGTCAGGCCCAGGGAGGGGGGGAGAAGAGTTGATGGTGGTCGGAGAAGAAGGAAAGGAGGGGTAGGTTGAAGCACTCGCTAGCGGCGATGAGAAGGGAGGAGATTGGGGAGAACAGTCCCGGTTGGAGGCCGTGGAGGAGGTCGTGGAGCTCGAAGACACCACCCGAGCCGGGGTGGTGGAGAAAGTCAGGATCAGCGGGGAGCTCGGCCTAAAGGAGCAAAAGCAGATCCTAGCCTGCGTTCAGGAGAATGTAGATGTCTTCTCTTGGAGCGCCGCGGAGATGCCCGGAATCGATGCGGATGTGGCTTGCCACCGCCTCAATCTCGACCCCAGCACCCTTCCCATCCGTCAAAAGAGGAGGGCCATGGCAGACAAGCTGGAAGGACCCATCCGAGAGGAGGTGGGTAAGCTCATTCAGGCAGGGTTTGAATCAGAGATCCAGTATCCAGGCTGGGTCTCTAACGTGGTCATGGTGAAGAAGGGGGGAGGTAAGTGGAGAATGTGTATCAACTTTTCCTTGCTTAATAAATTGTGCCCTAAGGATTGCTACCCCTTGCCTAGAATCGACGCGCTGGTTAACTCAGCCGTCGGTTTCCCTATAATGTCTTTTCTAGATGCTTTTTCAGGTTATCATCAGATTCGCATGCACCCCCCTGACATCAAGGATGTCTCCTTCATCACGGGGGATGGGTGTTATTGTTATAAGATGATGCCCTTCTGGCTAAAGAATGCAGGTGCCACGTACCAAAGAATGATGGACATGATCTTCCGAGAACAAAAGGGGAGAAACCTGGAGGTCTACGTTGATGATCTCATGGTAAAGAGTCGGGACCTCGAAGCCCACCTCCGAGACCTTGAAGAGACCTTTAAGACTTTGCGGAAGTATAAGATGAAGCTCAACCCCTTGAAGTGTGTCTTCGGGGCTAGCCGAGGGAAATTCCTATGTCACCTGCTCACCCTGGCGGGGGTGGAGCCTAACCCGAATAAGGTCAGAGCAATAATGGAATTGGGATCTCTATGAAATCCGAAGGAGGTTCAGAGCCTCATGGGGAAGCTGGCTGGACTCAGTAGGTTCCTATCCAAGGCAGGAGACAAGTGTGCAACCTTTTTCAAAGTGTTAAGGGGAAACAAAAAATTTGAATGGACCTTGGAGTGTGAAGGAGCCTTCCAGGCTTTGGAAGAACAACTCACTCAAACTCCTCTACTCCAAGGGCCGAGACCGGGAGGGGACCTATCCCTATACCTGGGGGTAGGGTCCCAAGCAGTAAGCTCAGTACTGATCCGGGAAGAAGGGAGAAAACAGTTCCCCATCTACTACGTCAGCCGAGTGCTGAGGAAGGCGGAGCTCCGGTACCCGATTCTGGAAAAGTTGGCCTTCGCATTGGTAGTGGTGGCCCGGAGGCTCCGACCTTACTTTCAGGCACATTCGATCAATGTAGTGACTGATCACCCGCTTCGCAAAGTTATGGAAGGGGTGGAACACTCGGGAAGATTGGCAAAGTGGTCCGTGGAGCTGAGTGAGTTCAATGTTACGTTCGTGCCCAGGGCGTCGATCAAGGCCCAAGCAGTGGCAGACTTCATGGCTGACTATACAACCGAAGTGGGGGAACATGAACCGCCTCCCCTATTGGCGTGGAAGATGTTGGTGGATGGTGCGTCAGGAAAGCACTCCTATGGAGGGGGAATCATCCTGGTAAGCCCTCAAGGGACAAAGATCGAACAAACTTTGAACATCCACTTCCCAATTACCAGTTACCAAGATGAGTATGAGGAGGTGATAGAGGGCCTTCGGCTAGCCCAGGAACTGGGAGTGCAAGATGTGGAGGTCTCGACGGACTCCATGGTGGTGGCATGCCAAGTCTGGGGAGAGTTTGAAGCGAAGGATCCGACTCTCCAACGGTACCTGGAGAAGGTCAAGGGAGTCATCGGGCGATTTCGCACTTTCTCCATCAAACACGTGCCGAGAGAGGAGAGCACCCCCGCGTATTTCCTAGCCAAGTTCGGTCCCCGAGCAGGGGGAACGGTTTCGGAACTCTTCCGACCCACCACCGTTGAAGGAGAACTGATGGAGATAGATCAGCGGAACTCGTGGATGGTCCTTTCGTCACCTTCCTATCATCAGGAAAGTTCCCTGAAGAGGACATAGACAGACGGTGCTTCAGGTATAAATCAACATATTATTCCCTACATGCAGGAGGGCTGTATAGGAAGACGCTCTCGTGACTCCTGGCCCGTTGTGTCTCCGAGGAGTAGGTTCCGAGAGTCCTGGAAGAAATCCACTCCGGGGAGTGTGGCAGTCACTCCGGGAGCCGAACCCTGGAGGGGAGAGTGTTGAGACAAGGCTACTTCTGGCCTACCCTCAGCAAAGATGCGGCGGAGTTCGCAAGGAGGTGTTCAAAGTGCCAGCTCTACGCCCCGCTCCAACTCCTCCCAGCCCAGAGGCTCCCGACCATCATAGCTCCCTGGCCCTTCGCCATATGGGGGTTATATCTCGTTGGCCCTTTCCCTCAAGCTAGCGGCCAGAGGAAGTTCCTATTGGTCATGATCGATTACTTCTCCAAATGGGTAGAAGTGAAAGCCCTAGCCAAGGTAACATCTCAAGTTGTAAAGAATTTTGTGTGGGGAGAAATAAATTGCAGGCACGGCCTCCCCCTGGCAATAGTGACAGACAATGGGCCACAATTTGCTAGCGAGGAATTTGTTAGCTTCTGCACCCAGCTTGGCATCGATCTCAGGTTCGGATCGGTTCACCACCCGAGAAGCAACGGCCAGGTGGAGGCGGCAAACAAAGTAATCGTCAACCTACTAAAGAAGAAGGTGGAAAACCTCCGGGGGAACTGGGTAGAGCAGCTACCATCCGTTCTCTGGGCCCTGAGGACTACCCCAAACACCGCCACTGGGGAGACCCCGTTCAAACTTTCTCATGGGTCCGAAGCAGTCCTTTCCATAGAGTTCGAAGTAAAGACCCCCAGGGTGATCGCTGCAGGTGAGGGGGATGAAGAGTGGCTAGTGGCTAATGATGCGGAACAAAGGCTATCCTTGGACCTAGTGGATGAACTCTGGGACCAGGCTACCATCAGGCAGGAGGAAATCAAGCGACGAATGGCCCGATATTTTGACAAGCACATCCGAGTAAAATACTTTCAGAAGGGAGATCTGGTCCTGAAGAAGGTCAACGTGCCCGGAAGAGGGGCCGCGGTAGGTAAGCTTAACCCCAACTGGGAGGGTTCGTATATTGTAAGTGAAGTGCTCAAGTCGTGGGGATATCACCTCCGAGTTGTGGAAGGGGTACCTCTCGACCGAGCGAGAAGTGGAGACGATTTGAAGCGATTCTACCCTTGAATGATTTATTATGATATTAGTTGAATATTTTACTTCTTCACTTGATAGTTGTAACTGTTATGTGAGGGAAACCAAGGTGATAAGTATTGGTGCTGGAATGCCCCAGATCGATTCCGCTCCCGGGCTCTCACTAGACGGGGGTACAGGTTGATCTCTGGAGAGGCTGGCAAGGTGACAAGTATCGGTGCTGGAATGCCCCTGATCGATTCCTCTCCCGGGCTCTTACTAGACGGGGGGTACAGGTTGATCTCTGGAGAGGCTGGCAAGGTGATAAGTGTTGGTGCTGGAATGCCCTAGATCGATTCCGCTCCCGGGCTCTCACTAGACGGGGGGTACAGGTTGATCTATGGAGAGGCTGGCAAGGTGACAAGTATCGGTGCTGGAATGCCCCAAATCGATTCAGCTCCCGGGCTCTCACTTGACGGGGGGTACAGGTTGATCTCTGGAGAGGATGGCAAGGTGACAAGTATTGGTGCTGGAATGCCCCAGATCGATTGCGCTCCCGGGCTCTCACTAGACGGGGGGTACAGGTTGATCTCTGGAGAGGCTGGCAAGGTGACAAGTATTGGTGCTGAAATGCCCCAGATCGATTCCGCTCCCGGGCTCTCACTAGACACGGTATACAGGTTGATCTCTGGAGAGGCTGGCAAGGTGATAAGTGTTGGTGCTGGAATGCCCCAGATCGATTCCGCTCCCGGGCTCTCACTAGACAGGGGTACAGGTTGATCTCTGGAGAGGCTGGCAAGGTGATAAGTATTGGTGCTGGAATGCACTAGATCGATTCTGCTCCCGGGCTCTCACTAGACGGCTGGTATAGGTTGATCTCTAGAGAGGCTGGCAAGGTGACAAGTATTGGTGCTGGAATGCCCCAGATCGATTCCGCTCACGGGCTCTCACTAGACGGGGGGTACAGGTTGATCTCTAGAGAGGCTGGCAAGGTGATAAGTGTTGGTGCTGGAATTCCCCAAATCGATTCCGCTCCTGGGCTCTCACTAGACGGGGGTACAGGTTGATCTCTAGAGAGGCTGGCAAGGTGATAAGTGTTGGTGCTGAAATGGCCCAGATCGATTCCGCTCCCGGTCTCTCACTAAGCGGGGGGTTTCAGGTTAATCTCTGGAGAGGCTGGCACGGAGGTGGATTCCTCACGAAGGTAGGTCAGAAAGTCGCAGGTTGACAAGTCTTTAGTACTATCCAGGGCCTTCTCGCTCGGCGAGAAGAACGGATTTCGCACAGCAATAAAGGGGCCGACGAGACCCTCGTAGGATGACCTCTTATGAGAGGTATCGCGAGCTGTATCCGCGAGAAGGGTTGCAAGAACTCCAATGGAGGGAGAGGGGTTCTCGCCGGGAGGGGGTATATCGTGCGAGACCTTAAAAGAAGGGGTAGTCCTAAACCCCAAACCCAAGGTACAGCAGAGAATCCACGCCAAGACGTGAGGAAAAGCGAGACTAAGTGAGAGCGGAGTCTACGCCATAACCGTCGAAGCACGCGAGAATCAGCTTGTCGAGAACGACAAAAAATAAGCAGCAACGCGATACAAACATGCAAATAATGAGGCAGAAGAGATGAACAAAATGAACAAGGCATAGAAGCTGTGTTTACACTTAAATAGTCCAATTACAATTTGCGGCGATCTCGCCAGCCAAAATGGAAACAAAAACAGAATGTCGACAATTCTCAAGAATCGCTCGCGGACTCCTCCTCGTCGTCGCTGCTCTTCACCGACGCGAGAGGGATGAAGAGCTCCGGGGCGACATCTTCTAATGTGATGTCGGCCGCGTTGGCAGACATTAGGCCGGCCACCTTCATCGCGTCGAAGATGTAGCGTGCCGACTCGATTGACCCCAGGCGAACCTCCTCGTCCCTCACTCGCCGCTCTTCCTTCAGGCGGCGAGGAGAAGGGGGAACGACGGCACAGGCGAGCTCGCAATTTAGAGCTTTTAGCCCGGCCACCTCGCCCTCCAGGTCCTGGATGCGAGCGTCGGCTCTTCCGGTGGCCTCAATATCCAATAAGTAAGATAAATTAAGGGAGAGAAATGGCCAAAGGAGAGGAGGGTGACGAGGTCTTGGTAACTCACCACACCGCCCTCTACGGCGATCAGCTTCTCCTTCAGCTGCGCGTTCTCGACAAGAATCCCCTGATAGGCCCTCGTGAGCTCCACGTTCTGTTTATCCAGTTGCAAGCAGCGCCTCCCCGTCATGTGGGCAAGCTCGGCTAAGCGCAACTGAGACCTCGCGCTCTCGAAAGCGAGGGTCCTCGCAGTCTCGTCTTTGTAAGCCCCCGCGTCCTCGCGTCCATAGAGGATGAACGAGAAATCAAAGGCATGACCGCTGACGGTCGCCTTCTCCACCCAGGTAGGGAGGGTGGTGGAGATGTACGCCATGTTCGTCTCTGGCTTCCAGTTCACCAAGAGCTCGCCGGTCTCATCCTGGCGCCTCTGGCCGAGACCAAAGTTGTAGTGGTTGACGGGGATGGGCGGAGTGGAGGTTCTGGCAGCCTCCTAGCTGGGCTCGTCGCCCTCACCTCCCGCGGAGAGGTCGGTAAGGTTGAACTCATCAAATGCGGCCTCGCCAGGCTCCTTCCCCTTCGAGGAGGCGAGCGAGACCCGGCTCTTCTTATTCTTTTTCTTCGGCAGGGATTTTGGAGGAAGGCCATGGCTACTAGAAGCCCCGATCTCTTGCGAGAAGATGGCTCACCTGGTGTGATGGCGTCTCGGCAAGCCTCCGCGCCCATGGTCGCGAGAGCAAGGGTAGCATCGGTCTTCCGATTGCTCGCGTAGGGGGGATGGAGGGGGAGATCTCGCTCGCCTAAAAAGTGTTGGAATTTCATTAAATACGGAGTTACTTGGAATAGTAGGAGTTATTGAGCGAGATCTTTAACTTCCCCAGCGAGCACTGGAAGCAGCGAGTCGAGGTTGCGACAGAGATGAACAACCTCGAAGTTCTTCTTGTAGAAGAACTGATAAAGGACGGCGTCATGGCCTCTGAGGGCGGTGGGCCGATAGGTGGTCTCGCCGTGTTGGACTGGCGAGATCGGGATATTGTCGAAGTTCCCCTTGACGAGGAGGAACTTCTGGGCCCAGAAGTGGGCCTTGTTGACGGTCTCGATGACTTTAGGAACCGAGCTCACGAAGTAGGCAGTCCTGTCCTTATATGCGCGGAAGGAGAACAGCTTCCAAAAAACCGGAAGGCTGAACTCGATGCGCTCCTCGCGCAGGTAGCATGCGAAAGCTGTAATCACCGACATGGCATTAGGGGTAAGCTGACCCGGAACAACGCCATAATGTTTGATCACCTGGAGAGCAACAAGAAAACAAGGATTAATTTATATAATGAGCAAGACTTGACCTGCAGAGAATAAGAAATGAGCGAGAACGATTATTGCCTGGCGGATTTTCCGGCCACAAGGGGAGACGCAAGCCGTCCATGAAATGAGCGGTGGGGATGGCCAGCTCGTCGATGAGTGGCGGGTTGATCACGTCATCCTCGCTAGGGAGGCGCGCCGCGAATGGTGTGGTGACGTAGTCGGCGACCCCGACGAAGTATTCCTCATCTGTTAGGTTGCAATGAAAGAAGTCATGCTCGGCGAAAGCCTTAGCAATCTTTCGCCGACCCTCCGACTCGTTAGCATCACCGCCCGTTTCGAAAACCTGCGAGAAAGGAAATAGAACGGGAACGGGAAGGAACGAGAGCTCTGAAGCAGAGGAGGAAGAAGGTTGACAGTAAATGTGGTGGTTGACTCAGCTATGATAGCCTATTTATAGCAAAAGTAAAAGGGCGGGAAGAAGCCCAAGCGCCGGTAAGCGCGGTTAGCCAAAACATCACATCATGACCGCGGGCGAGAAAGGCCTGCGAGGATAGTACAAGCAACATCTTTGCGAGAATAGCACAAGCAAACATAATGGCGTAAGGGGGGGTGCGTGAGATACATTTAGCGAGAGCGGAGGCTCCTCGCGAGTACAACATAACATGAAAAAGAAACGGACATGTTAGCAGCAAGCGAGAACTAATAAAAAGCTAATAATAATTATTATCAGACGAGATAAAGCCAATATATGAGTTGCAAGCCATTGCGAGATTGTCCAGAATAGCGGCGCTCATTAACAGGTAATAAGAGTTCGCGACAACGTAGAAGTTAGCGAGAATCATGGGGCAACCACTTCCACCTACCCCCACCCCACGACCCGGACCGCGGCGGTACCCTTGAATTGTAGTAATCCTCAGTCACGCGGCCCTCCCGGTCCACGAGGAAGGCGTAATCCCTCATCCTCGCAATATGCACCTCCGGCGTCGTGACGTTCTCATCGTGATCACGTTGTCTCTCGGCCCGGAGCCTCGCACACTCTTCCATCAAGACAGCATGCCTATCCTCGGTGGCCTCTCTGTCCCATCTCGCTTGCAGGTTGAGATCCATCAGCATCCGACCATGTTTTCTAAAAAACTTTGCGGCTCATTGTTTCATCGTCTCAGGATCTCGCGGATCCCCTAAGAAGTCTTCCACTTGGTCAGGAAGGGGGGACATCTCGTCGTCGCCCAACTTAGAATCGGTAGGCAAATTTTCAGAATTCTCTGCGAAATATTACAAAAAGGTTAGATAGCGCGCTTGAGTTCGCGCATGGCAGGGGCCGTTGGAATGCTTACCCAGAGGTGGGCGAGAAGTCTCAGGGCGTCCCTGGAAGACGTTACCATAGTGGGGGTAGAGAGATTTACCCAGGCCAGGAGGATAGGCTGTGCTGTTGGACGGAGGGATCATTTGGCGGTATAGAGCCGCCGGTCTCCTCGCTCGTCAGGAGTCTGAACCCTGGTCTATCTATAGTTTTGTCGGGAGGAGGCGGAGATGGAGGCCCCAATGCCTGGCGAGCCGGGGACTTACGGGGCGAGACTGTAAGAAGCAGGGAATAAAGGTCAGATAGTTGACAAAAGGAGGGCTGGCATGTGAGATTAAGGGCGTACCTGCAACATTTTTCCCAGCAAGATTTGTATCCGCTGGCGGACTTTTGTGAGACCCACCAGCAGGTTCGCCAACGTCCTCGTTCGGCAAAGCATCATGCGAGTAAGCAAGTCGTTTGAGCGAATCTATTGGTTTAACTAAAGGAATAATTTCTACCTTGGCGGGGGAGGGGTTATCGGAGGAAGAATCCACCAACACGGAGTCGCCCCCGGTTTGGCAGACCGCTTTCACCTTATTGGTCTTTGGCTTCACTGCAGGGGGCGGGCGAGACATCCAGGCGGGAACTTTTACCGTGGAGGATAGCCCGCCATCCTTGGCAGCCCTTAAGCGAGCTTTAGCTTCTTCGGAAAGCGGCATCTCCTGGCAGCTACAGTACGGGACAAAAAGGAAGAAAAGGATGTGACGGCGCACGTCACTGAGGACTCGGGATGATATTTATAGCCCTCAGGGTGGGCCCTATCAAAGATTCCTGACAGATCATCAAGGGGCTGGCGAATACCAGGGGTTGGATGTTTCTTCGCGAGCCTAAATAGCCTCGCGAAGAGCGGGGATTGTGTACAACCCTGATATTCGCCAGGCGAGGAGGCACGGTGTAAGAAGGCAACAGGATGAAGGAAGTAATAAGAGAGGAAGACCATAGGGCCAAAGACCTCGTGAGAGGGGCCTTGGAGAGGTCTCTCCCGGAAGGCTCGCTGAGGCGAGCGAGAAGGGTCGGCGAGATGAACGCTCGCAGGCAGTTTGAGGAAGCTTTCTGAGCTCGTTGAAAGGAGTCCCGTGTTCGACGAACTTTCCCGTGTTCATCGAGCTCACCTGCGGTCGTCGAGCTCACCCATGTTCGGCAAAATCATCAGAAGTTGATGAAGTGTTCTAAGCTCATTAAAGCTAAAGGGATGGTCTCGCAAGAAGAGTCGCGAGACCCTGATCTCGGCAAATATCATCAAAAGACTGGGCCAAGCAAGGGCTGGCAAACCAATGCCTCGCAAACCTCTCACAGAAGAGACCTATGTTCGGTAAAGAGGTGTTCAGCGAAATATGCTCAGTGCGCGACAAAGTCAAGAGGCGGTCTCGCAGGGAGGCTCGCAAGACCGGGCCTCAGCGCCCGGTGAGCTCAATTCTATGTTCGACGAATTGTTTCCCGCGTTCGATGAAGGGCTTGCTTCAATCAGTGTCTCAGCGGTCGACGAACCGCCCTCTCAGCGGTCAGCGAATAGTTTAACGTTCTGCATTCGTCGAGCTCGTCTGTGATCGGTGAAGTGCCCTGCGTTCGACGAAATGTCTGTTGAGCTCGACAAAGTCAAGAGGAGGTCTCACAGGAATGGTCGCGAGACTGGACCTTTGCAGATACTGCCAGAATGGGCCAGCGAGGTCCTCGCAGGGCGATCGCCTAGGAGAGGCATCGCAAGCAGGACTCGCGAGAAGGCCCGCGAGAGCTTCAACAATAATGTTCTCACAGTTCTTTGCCCATAAGTTGATAGGGCCAAATTACCCTTTTACCCGTGGTGGTCTGCCTTTAGCCTCTCCAAACAGCGGAGTTTGGCTGTTAGCAGACCCGTTTGGGGTGCGGATAGTAAAATCAAAATGCGGGGTCCTGCTATTTGCAGGTCAGATCAGAAAACCTATAAATAAGACCTAAAGGGAACCTTTGGAGAGGACTTGATTGGAGCTTCTCTCTCCTCAGGCTCTCCTTAGCTAGCATTTCTAGAGCTCCCCAAGGTGCCCGATTCTCAGCTTTGGCTTGGGGGGGAAGCGCTCAATGATCTTCCGGGTTAGTGGAGGGACCTCCTCGCTGTGACTAAGGTCTTAGTCATTTTCCTAGTCTTCCGTCTACCTTCTTCAAGGGATCAATAAGGGCTAGCTGCCCCTCATTTCGGTGAGGGCCTCGAGCTCCACAAGAGGTCGAGAAATCGGTTTCAATAGCGAATTCATGAACTGCTTACAAAGACAAAATTAAGGACAAATACAAAATACAAATATAAAACTCCCTATGAGGTAATCTGAAGGAGACGCCGAAGAATCGCTGAAGATCGTTGAAGTCCAAGCGTGCATTCTTCGCATTGAGTTAGTGTGTTGATCCAAGCCTCCTTTGATGCCTCCTTTTGAAATATGAGTGGGAGATGTGTTTGTATGGAAATACGGCCCTCACAAAGTTTCTGAAGTGCTGGAATAGGGCTCTTGGCAATCCGTAGTCAGAGACGTCAAAATCATCCAATTTATAGACTTTGAGCTAATGCCGGCGTTAAGTGCTAACACCTGGCGTTGACCATGTATAATAACTTATTGATGGCTCGGATCTTCAGAAGAGGATGGAGATTCTGCACTTTAGGAAATATTTTATTTTAGGCAATATTAACGCCGGCGTTAAGGCTAACGCGGGGCGTTGGGCAAATCATTCCTAAAGTTCCTCCTGTAATCATGGCTGCTTTCTCCTTGCCAAATTCATCGACCAGATATTGCCCAGCTTTAAGACTAAGGCCTGGCATTGAGTTTCTTTCTTTAATTAGCTGGCACGGCATTTCGTCGAACAACATCTTCGTCGAACGCATTTGGTCGAACGGGCGTCTTCGTTCGTCGAACACAATTTCGTCGAACGCTAGATCGTCAAACGCAGTTTCCAGTTCGTCGAACGCAACTTCCGTTCTCAGTGGTTTCATTTCATCGAATGCCAGTTCATCGAACGCAGCTTCCGTTCTCAGCGGTTTCATTTCGTCGATCGCCAGTTCGTCGAACGCAGCTTTCGTCGAACGCATTTCATCTAGCGCTAATGCCCAGCGTTAAGCTTAACGCCTGGCATTAAACAACTTTCAATCCTTCAGCTTGTGGTTAGTGCCAGACCATTGTTGCAGCAACCTGGTGTCATAACTGTCCAAACCTGAATGCTAAAAACACAAGGGCAAACAAGATCAAATACAAGTAGGATTTGATATTCTCAAATGAAAGGGATTGGGCAAACCATGTTCCAACAGATCGGGCTGATGTGGGGGCCTTAGGGGGGATCCTCGGGTGGGGGGTGGGGGGGGGGGGGGGGGTGGGTAGGGATTGAGACGACTCGGAAGGCAAGCCTCCATGCAATGTACCTTTGTTGTGTAGCTTCGACGTCCCTAGCCTCGCCCCCGATAGAGAAGATTTCATTCACCCAGAAGGACATGCCGGGTCATGAAGACCCATTCTGCGATGCGCTGGTCATTCAGACCGCGATCGAGAACTTCACCGTTTCCTGGATCCTGGTGGATAACGGGAGTTTGGTCAACGTCATCTTTAAGAAGATGTTTGACGGGATGGAGGTGGAGGTGCGAAGGGTGCTGGCCTCGGACGGCCCGTTATTTGGGTTGTCCGGGGAGAGGAAGGAGGAAGAAGGAGGAGTGGGACTCCATGTAGTCCTGGGGGGCAGTCCAGGAATTGCCGCTTTGTCATAGTGGATGCCCCAAGCAGCTACAGCGCCATCTTCGGACGGCCACTCATCAGCGCATTTCGCTGTGTCCCCTCCACCTTCCACCAATGTCTTAAGTTCAATGATGGAGGAGTCCATGTCCGGTTCAGGGGAGATCCTAAGGTTGCCCGGCAGTGCTATGTGACTGTCGTGGACACCACCTCCTGGATGGCCGAGGTAGAAGAATGGGGCTGAGAGATGGGAGAGCCGGCGAGGATAGAAGATGAAGGAGAGGAGGAGAAGAAGACCTAGGAGGAAGGGACAGAGGAGCCAATTGAGGAGGAAAAATGGAGAGGAGAATAGGGAAGGGGGGCCCAGAAGGAGGGGGCAGAAGAAGTGTTGGAGGTTCGTGAAGGAAGGGAAGAGGAGGTCGGAGCGTTGGCTCACGGCGAGGAAAAGGAGGGAGTTTGAAGGGAGCAATCCCGGTTGGAGGCCGTGGATGAGGTCGTGGAGCTCGAGGTCACCACCCGAGTAGGGGTGGTGGAAAAAGTCAAGATCAGCGATGAGCTCAGCCCAGAGGAACAGAAGCAGATCCTGGCCTGCGTACAAGAGAACGTGGGCATCTTCGCCTGGAGCACGATAGAGATGCCCGGGATCGACGTGGACGTGGCTTGCCATCGTCTCAACCTTGACTCCGGCACCCGACCCATCCGACAGAAGAAAAGGGTCATAGCGGACAAGCTGGAAGGGCCCATCCGAGAGGAGGTTGGCAAGCTCCTCCAGGCAGGTTTTGTATCGGAGATCTAGTATCCCGGCTGGGTCTTAAACGTGGTTATGGTAAAGTAGGGTGGATGTAAGTGGAGGATGTGTATCGACTTTTCATTGCTTAATAAATTATGCCCCAAAGATTGCTACCCCTTCTCCCAAATCGACGCGCTGGTTGACTCAGCCGTCGGTTTCTCTGTAATGTCTTTTTAGATGCTTTTTCAGGTTGTCACCAAATCCGCATGCACCCCCCCCCCCCCCCCCCCCCCCCCCCCCCCCCCGTACATCAAGGATGTCTCTTTCATCACTGGGGATGGGTGCTATTGTTATAAAATGATTCCTTTCGGGCTCAAGAATGCAGGGGATACTTACCAGCAGATGAAGGACCGGGTCTTTCGGGAACAAAAGGGTAGAAATTTATAAGTCTATGTGGATGATCTCATGGTGAAGAGTCGAGACCTTGAGTCCCACCTCCACGATCTCAGGGAAACCTTCGGGATGTTGAGAAAATTCAAGATGAAGCTCAACCCCCTGAAGTGTGTCTTCGGGGCTAGCCAGGGGAAGTTCCTAGGCCATTTGCTAACCCCAGCGAGAGTGGAGCCGAATCCAGACAAAGTCAAAGCCATCATGGAGTTGGGGTATCCAAGGAATGCAAAGGAGGTTCAGCGCCTCATTGGGAAGTTTGTCGGGCTTAGCAGGTTCCTCTCTAGGGAGGGAGAGAAGTGTGCACCTTTCTTCAAAGTACTGCGGGGAAACCGAAAATTTGAGTGGACCCCCGAATGAAAAAGAGCTTTTCAAGCACTAAAAGATCAGTTGACCCAAGCTCCTTTGCTGCAGGGGCCAAGACAAGTAGAGGATCTATCCCTGTATCTGGGAGTAGGGCTTGAGGCGGTGAGTTCAGTACTGGTTCGGGAAGAAGGCAGAAGGCAACTCCCAATTTACAATATAAGTCGAGTACTGAGGAAGGCGGAGCTCCGATATCCAATCCTAGAGATGATGGCCTTCGCCTTAGTGGTGTCGGCTCGGAAGCTCCTGCCCTATTTCTAAGCACACCTGATCAAGGTGGTGACCGACCACCACCTTCGCAGCATCATGGAAGGGGTAGACACTCGGTGAGGTTGGCTAAGTGGACGGTGGAGCTAAGCGAGTTTAATATATCATATGTGCTGAGGCTGTCCATCAAGGCCCAGGCGGCGGCGGACTTTCTGGCGGATTACGTAACTAAGGTGGAAGAGTCCGAGCTGCTCAGCTCGGCGGCCTGGAGGATGTTGGTGGACGGGGCCTCGGGAAAGCGTTCCTTCGGAGGAGGGGTGGTTTTGGTGAGCCCCCAAGGGACGAGGATCGAACAGGAAATCAACTTTCATTTTCCCCTCACCAACAACCAGGCCAAGTATAAAGCAGTGGTAGAAGGCCTCCGCCTAGCCCTAGAGTTGGGAGTACAAGATATGGAGGTCTTGACGGACTCCATGGTGGTGGCTTGCCAGGTTGGGGAGAATTCGAAGTAAAGGGATCGACTCTTCAGCGGTACTTGGAAAAGGTCAAGGGGCTCGTAGGTCAGTTCCGGACCTTCTCAATCCGTCACATGCCAAGGGAAGAGAGCGTCGCGGAGGGCCTCCTGGCCATGTTTGGTCCTAGAGCGGGGGGACAGTGTCGAACCTTTTCCGACCATCCATCGAAGAGGGTGAGCTGATGGAGGTGGACCAGCTGACATCATGGATGGACCATTTTATTGCCTTCCTGACATCTGGAAAGTTCCCCGAAGGGGACATGGATAAGAGGCGCTTCAGATATAAATCGGTCTATTATTCCTTACATGCAGGGAGATTATACAGGAAAACACTTTCGTGGCTCCTTGCCCGGTGTGTGGCGGATGAGGAAGTACCGAGGGTTCTAGAGGAGATCCACTCGGGAGAGTGTGGAATCCACTCGGGAATTCAAACCTTGGAAGGGAGATTGCTGAGGCAAGGCTACTTTTGGCCTACCCTCAGCAAGGATGCGGCGGAGTTCGCAAGGAAGTGTTCAAAGTGCCAGTTTTTTGCCCCTCTCCAGCTCCTACCAGCCCAAAGGCTTCGGTCCATCACAGCGCCCTGGCCCTCCACAATATGGGGATTAGACCTGGTGGGTCCTTTCCCACAAGCGAGCGGAGAGAGAAGGTTCCTGTTGGTGATGATCGATAATTTCTCCAAGTGGCTAGAGGTGAAGGTGCTGGCCAAGGTAACCTCTCAAGTAGTTCGAAATTTTATATAGGGGGAGATAATTTGCAGGCATGGACTCCCTTTAGCTATAGTCACGGATAATGGGCCGCAATTCGCCATTGATGAGTTCGTCAGCTTCTGCCCCCAGCTGGGCATAGACCTTTGATTTGCGTCAGTCCACCACCCGAGGAGCAATGGCGAAGTGGAGGCAGCAAATAAGATTATCGTAAACTTGCTTAGGAAGAAGGTCGAGAACCTTCAGGGGAACTGGGTCGAGCAGTTTCCCTCGGTCCTCTGGGCCCTGAGAACCACTCCGAACACGGCCACGGGGGAGACCCCATTCAAGCTCTCCCACGGGTCCGAGGCCGTCCTCCCAGTACAGTTCAAAGTGAAATCCCCCAGAGTGGTCGCCGTGGGGGAGGGGGATGAAGAATGACTAGTGGAGAACGGAGAGGAGCAAAGGCTTTCTCTGGACCTGGTAGAAGAGCTCTGGGAATTAGCCACTGTCCGGCAGGAGGAGATCAAGCGGCGGATGGCTCGGTATTTTGACAAGCATATCCGGATAAAACAATTCGAGAAAGGGTACCTAATCCTGAAGAAGGTTGATGATGCGGGGAGAGGAGCCGCGGTGGGAAATCTTAATCCCAACTGGGTTGAGCCATATATTATAGACGAAGTGCTCAGGTCAGCGGGGGTACCACCTCCGAGATGTGGATGGGGTACTCCTTGGCCTGGCAAGGAATGGGGATGACTTAAAGCGATTTTATCCTTAAAGTATTTGTAATTGACCTGTTGAATGTTTTACTCTCCATATACTGTTTTAGAAGTTTTTTCTCTGAGCAGGAGTTCTAGAACGTTCTATGCTAGAGTGCCCAGATCGATTCCGCTGTCGGGCTCTCATAGATGGTGAATCAGGTTGATCTCTAAAGAGGCTGGCAAGGCAGAAAGTTTTTGGTTTTGGAGTGCCCCAGATCGATTCCGCTGTCGGGCTCTCATATACGGTGGGTCAGGTTGATATCTGGAGAGGCTGGCAAGGCAGAAAGTTTTTGGTGCTGGAGTGCCCCAGATCGATTCCGTTGTTGGGCACTCATAGATAGTGGGTCAGGTTGATCTCTGGAGAGGCTGGAAAGGAAGAAAGTTTTTGCTGCTGGAGTGCCCCAGATCGATTTCGCTGTCGGGCTCTCATAGACGGTGGGTCAGGTTGATGTCTGGAGAGGCTGACAAGGTAGAATGTTTTTGTTGTTGGAGTGCCGCAGATCGATTCCGCTGCCAGGCTCTCATTGACGGTGGGTCAAGTTGATGTCTAGAGAGGTTGGCAAGGTAGAATGTTTTTGGTGTTGGAGTTCCCCAGATCGATTCCGTTGTCGGGCTCTCATAGACGGTGGGTCTGGTTGAGCTCTGAAGAGGCTGGCAAAGTAGAATGTTTTTGGTGTTGGAGTGCCCCAGATTGATTCCGCTGTCGGGTTCTCATAGACGGTGGGTCAGGTTAATCTCTGGAGAGGCTGGCAAGGTAGAAAGTTTTTGTTGCTGGAGTGCCCAGATCGATTCCGTTGCCGGGCTCTCATCGATGGTGGGTCAGGTTGATCTCTATAGAGTCTGTCAAGGTAGAAAGTCTTTGATGCTAGAGTGCCCCAAATCGATTTTGCTGTCGGGCTCTCACAAACGGTGGGTCAGGTTGATCTTGGGAGAAGCTGGAGAATGAATCATTCATGATAAGGGGTTTGGTGCGCCAAACCTCTCAAGACCCTGATAGGGCGATCCATAGGGCTTGCTCACAATAAGAATTGAATTGTCGTTGATATAAGACACCAAGGCCATGGGTAACTACGAGACTGTTAGATGCGGTGGGAGCACGGCTCGTCGAGCCGAATCCTAGCTCGCAAAAAATGCCTGGAGAATTCACATGTAGTGCCTACAATTGGCGAGCTGTGGGGGGGGGGGGGGGGGGTCCGCCGACGCAGCAGATCAAGAGCAATACTGGTCGGTCGTAGTGGGAAGGAGAACGAGGCAGGGTAACGTCGATCCTGCTCGCAAGAGTCCTGCAGGGCGAGCCAGGGGTGCGAAATAGGCCACATTTAACGCAAGAGAAAATAGGTGGTCCATAAAATGAAACTCCTAAGCGGGAGAAGCTACGCGAGCGCCTCCTTAGGTAGGCGCGATATAGGGTAACGAGACTAAAGGGAAACACTATGAAATTGTAAACCTTGCTACAATCACTCGATAAGAGGGATGCGAATGCGAGCATAAATAATACCGTTGAAGGTGCGAGCAAGGAAAAAAGTAATAGCACAACCATATCACAAGCGTATTCATGCGAGCCAAGAAAAGCATATTTGTGTGAGTAAGATAGAAAGACAATCACAACATAGAAAAATGCTTCATGTTTACTTTCCTCATAAATGTTACAAAATAACGTCGAACTCGCCGGACAAAATTTTAACATTGAATTGTAGAAAGCTAATGTTGATCGCTGGACAGCTCCTCCTCGCTCCCGCGGTCATCGGGCTCCAGGATCGGCGTGAACATATCTAGGACGATGTCCTCGATGCTGAACTCCAAGGCAACTGTGGAGAGCAAGCCAGCCCCTTTGAGGGTCTCGAAGACAAGGTCGGCAACGCCCATTGAATTCTGGCAGATCGCCTCCTTCTCATCTCGCGAGGATTGGCGAGCCCCGTCCCACGGAGGGGGTTGCAGCAGCACCGCCCTGGTCAGCTCGCGGTTGTGCGCTTTAAGGAACGCGGCCTCTGCTTCCAGATCGGCGTTCTGCGAGAGTAACTAGCTCGCGGCCTCGGCATCCTAAGAAAGAAGATAAAACGTCAGTCAAGCTAAAGGTATGGCGAGCGAGGTAGAGGCTGTATGAAGGGCTTACCATTCCCCCTTGAAGGCTAGCGAGAAGACCTTTTGAAATGGCCTCCTTCCCCTTGAGGCTCGCAACCGTCTCAGAGGACTACTTGATCTCACGTTGAAGATCCTTAGCATCCCTATCTGCGGTGAGGTACCGCCAGGCCAGCATGTGACTGAGCTCCAGGGAGTGGAAATGGGCTCGAATGGCCTCCTTGACCAGCAGCCTGGACCGCAGGGCGCTGAAGTTGGTGGCGTCCTTGCGACCGTATAGCCCAAAGGCAAGGGTGAATGCCTTACCTCCCACCTTGTCGCTCTCATCCCAGGAGGGGAGGAGTGACATGCAAGAAATCCTGTTGAGGTCAGGATCCCATGCGAGCACCAGCTCGCCCAGGGCATCTGGGACTTTTGCCCCCAAGCCAATATTTTTGTGCCTAGAGGGGTTGGGACCGTTGGGGGCTCCCCTCGGCTTGCTTCCACCCTAGGCGGCCTTCTTGTCCGCAGGCGGAGGGAGCGGAGTGTCAGCCTCGCTGAGGTCCACAACATCTTTTCCCCTGGTGGTGGAAGGAGGATCCTTGTTTCTTTTCTTGCCGGAGGGCTTCACAGTTTGTTGACTCGCAGACGACGGACGCTTCTTGCCCGAAGTCGAACCAAGGGTTTCTCGGCAAGCATCGGCCGCCGCGACGGTGAGGGATACGGAGGAGAGGGTCGTTCTCCTCACATGCGGGGGATTGATGGGAAGATCCCGCTCCCCTGTGAACACAAAGAAAGAGTTAGCGAATAAAAATGAGAAAAAATGTATAAGATCTTGTGAGTGCGAGCTAAACCTTCCCCTTGCGGGATGGGCAGCAGCGATTCCACCCTCTGTGGGAGGTGGGCGACCATGAAGTCTTTGCCGTTCAGGTATTGGTAGAGCCTCGCATCCTCACCGCCGAGCGAGGCAGGAGGGCGGTAGGTCGCTTCATCCCGTTGGAGGGGGGAGAAAGGGATGTTGCTGAATGGTCCCTTCACCAGGACAAATTTTTGGTGCCAAAAATGGGATTTGTTCACCGTCTCGCAAACGGTGACATGATGGCTCGTAAAGTTGGTCATCCCATCCTTGTACACGTGGAAGGAGAAGACTTTGCGGAAGACGAGCAGGCTGAACTCGATCTTCTCCTCCCGCGGGTAGCAGGCGAACGCGACCATCACAGCAACCGCGTCTGCGTCAACTAGCTCAGTAGAATGCCATAGTACTTGAGTACCTGAAAAATACACCAAGGTATGGTTAACATGCTCCCAACGAGGTGAGTAAAGATGGTGAGGATCGAGCAAATTGTTGAAATTATTGAAGTGGAGTGGAAGGTGGTCGGCGGTCTGGTTATTGGAGACCGCAGAGACCGCGCGGTCTCTGTACTGGTGCTCTGTCGGTCTGGTTCTGGCGGTCTGCTGGTTGGACGATCTATTCTTGGTTGCTGCGGTTTCTTCCCGGTTTGTTCTGCTTAGTTGGTCTATCTTCTTTGTAGAAGATCGGGCGGTCTGTTCTTGTGTAACCGATTTTACCGGGCGGCTTTTGCAGGGTGGTCTGGCGACTTGTCTGAAGTCGGCTAGATGTTCTTGGTTTGCTCTTGGTGATCTAAAGAAGGAGTGTTCTTGTGTCTGCGTGGCTTGTGCACGGTCTTGTGTTCACGCGGCTTGTACGCGGTCTGCTGCTGATCTGCGATCTTGGACAGGATGTTGTCCAAGTGGTGTGATCGCGCGGTCTGCTTTGTGAGAATGCTGGCGATCTGGCGGGTGTTGACTGTATCTCTCTTGCGGAGGTGACGACATCTTTCTTGCCGCCTATAAATAGGGATGCATGGCCCGTCATTCACAATGAGAACTGTAAGAACTAGAGCCTGGGTTGTTTTGTGCGGTCTCAACTTTGAGGTCGGGCGGTCTCGGAAGCGATTTGACTGTTTGTTGTGTTCGTAGGTTTGCGGTCAGCAGGTTGCGGTCTCCTTCCTTGGTGATTTCCCAGCGGCTTGAATAAACAGTTCAGCAGTGGCTTGTCTGCGAACTGGTTTATGTTGTTCTTGTGCTGTTCGCAGCGAGCTCAGCGATCAGGCGACCTTCAGCGGTTAGGCGATCTGAGTTGCGGTTTGGCGACAGCTTCAGTTCTTTATTCAGCTCAATAAGCTCCAGTTCGTGCGGTCTGAGGTGGCGGTGTGGCAGTACAGGTCAAGCTGGGTGATCTGAGTTGCGGTCTTGCCTGTTTTCTGTTCGTGCGGTCTCAGGTCAAGCCGGGCGGTTTTTGGAGTTCAGCGGTCTGTGCGGTCTCTGCTTGTCAAGCCGCCAGTTTTGGTTTTTGGTGTGTTTTGTTCTTCTCTCCTTCGTGATTCTTTTGAATCATGTCTCACCATGTATGTCTCCAAATGTAAATGAAGTTTTGTGATTCAATAAAGTCTATTGTGTTGCTATATATGTGGCATTGTGGTTGTTTGGCTATAACTCAGTTGATGCAACTCGTGCTTACTCCTAAACGATTCAAATCAAAAAAATTTAACATGGTATCAGAGCCAGGTTCTTGGAGTGGATAAGCAGTGATCAACTTGAGTTGCCATCGTCTTTGTGAAGAAGAGACCACATTGTTTGCCATGGAAGATGGATACGCAAGAGGGCTTGGTATTGAACTCCTCACATCGACTAACTACAAGAAGTGGAGGTCATGTATGGAGAGTTACTTACTTGGTGAGGATCTATGGGAGATAGTTGGAGGAGAAGACACACAAGAAGTGTTTCTAGCAGGAGATAATATGGCAGAGGTGAGATTTTGGAGGAGGACTAATGCAAAGGCAGAGTTCACACTCAAGAGGGCTATCTCACCAGAGCTATTTGATCACATCATTGGATGTAAATCTGCTGCTGAGATTTGGACGTCTTTGGATGGGCTGTTTAATAAGAAGAATGTAGCTCAGCTACAGTTTCTTGAAAATGAGTTGGCGAAGGCTTCTCAAGGTGATCTTTCTATCTCTACCTTCTTTCTCAAGATGAAGAACCTCACAGCAGAGATTTCTGCATTGGACACTGATGAGCCCATCTCGGAGGCAAAACGGAAGAGGCATATCATCCGCGGGTTGTGGAAGGAGTATCTTGCCTTTGCGACTTTAGTTCAGGGTTGGGCAAATCAACCATCTTTGTTGGAGCTGGAGAACTTACTTGCATCACAGGAAAGTTTGGCAAGACAGATGGCGGGGACTTCTATCTCTGGGGGAGATAGTGATTGTTGTTCTCTGGGAAGAAGAAGAAGAAGTGGGAGAAGAAGAAGCCAGGTCATGACGGACCCTCTACTTCAGGTCAGCAGGATAGGGGTTATGCTTCTAAGTCTGATGGGAAGAAGAAGGGAGAGGGACCAAGGTGCTTCAGGTGCAATAAGACCGGCCACTTCAAGAAGGATTGTCGGGTTAATCTTCAGCCGGGACATGCAGCAGAGAAGGAGAAGCCAAAGTCTGATGAAGCTGGATGGGGAGGAGCCTTTGCAGCTAATATGATGGCGATGCCCGTTAAGGCCTTGGCTGCTATCAACTTCGAAGAGGATTGGATCGTGGATTCATGGTGTGGGCATCACCTCACCGGGGATGAATCAAAGTTCTCTTCTTTGGCACCTTACTGAGGTAACGATGCAATCATTATGGCTGATAATTCTGTTCATGCAGTAGAACAAGAAGGTGTTGTCTCTCTGAGTAGTGATAAGGATCCACTCACATTGAGGAGTGTTTATCACGTGCCGGGTATGAAGAAAAATCTCTTCTCTGTGACCAATGCGATCGATGCCGGTTATCACGTTTTATTTGGCCCAGCAGAAGTGAAGTTTCTTAAAACTCAACTGGAGATAAAGGGAGATGTAATTCATGTTGGAAAGCGGGTAAAGGACTTGTTCGTTTTATCGACAAGTACCAATGTTGATAAAATGAAGACCAATGATAGCGAGGCTATCTAGCATGAAAGGTTGGGGCATGTTGGCATGGACAAATTGAAGGCTATGGCGGTAAGGGGCCTTGTAAAGGGCTTGCCTAGCTTGTCCTCTTATGGAGATGGTCATGTTTGTGCGGGATGTCAGTTTGGTAAGTCTCATCGACTTCCATTTGATAAATCGCAAACAAGATGCAAAGCGCCGTTGGAGTGCATTCATGGTGATTTGATGGGACCGACGGCCACCCCAAGCCTTGGAGGCAACATATATATGTTGGTGTTGATTGAGGATTACACCAGATATGTCTGGGTGTATTTTCTAAAAGAGAAGTCAGAAGCTTTTGCGAAGTTCGTGGAGTTCAAGGAGCTGGTGGAAGGTCGGTTAGGCCTGCGGGTGAAAAAATTGAGAACTGACAATGGTGGGGAGTTCACCTCTGGTGAGTTCTCAAGTTTTTACAGGAAGCACGGCGTCCAGAGAGAGCTCACTTGTGCCGATACTCCACAGCAAAATGGCGTTGCGGAGAGGAAGATTAGTCATCTGACAGAAACCTGCAAATGCTGGCTTCATGCCAAGAGTATCCCAAAGTCCTTTTGGGCAGAGGGAATGTCTTGTGCGGCATACATCATCAACATGATGCCTCTAAGTGTAAGACCCCATTTTTGTCAATCACCTGGGTCTTAGGCCCAGAACCGCTGCTTTGTGGTGACACCCTCGCTCGGGAAGGTCGCCACTACAAAACTCTGATACTGCCGGCCAAATCGATCACGAAGAAGCAAAGGAAAATAAGCTAAATAAAGCCAAGTCCACATCACATACAAAAGTAATACATCCACGAAGAGATGTCCACATAAATATAACTGAAATAAGGAAAGAGATAACAAGGGCTCCTGCCCGATACATCAAGCCTCACTACAAATTCACTCGCGGAAGCAAAATAACTAGAACTAATAGCCACTCACGAATCCTGTCATCGGTGCTCCCGTGCTAGACTTCCCCGCCTCCATCTGCACCAACCTCTGGTGCTGCTCCGTCGCCGTGGTCTCCTAAAATGATAAGATCCACCGACCGTTAGTCAAAAGACTAAGCCAATCCCCCACCCCTCCCCGGTGACTCCTAGGATCCAAGCAGAAAGGATGAAGCGGAGGACAAACAAGGGGTAATAGCAAAAGCAGATGACAAGGTATATTCTACTGGAAGAGTTCTACAACTACTCAAGTATATATACATAAATGAAACAGGTAATAAAGCATAGTAAGAGCAGGTAAAGAGTATATAAAGTGCAGTAAGTAGAGACAATAGTAATTGAAAAGTAACCATTGATTTATAGGAATGCTCACACAAACCTATAGACCAAGGGGTCGTTTAGCAAGGCCAATCGTATAAGAAGTCCCATAACTGACTTATACGATAGGGGTAGGGGTTGAAATGCAATGTTTATGCTATTACATGCAAGGTATGTTGTTTATGCAATGAGTGCAACTCACACACTTCGACTTTGTGCGCACAGACCTTTAGTTCCCCCTATTTGGAGCTAGCAAGACTCCCAGGATACTCCCGTAGTGGCAAACGGAAGCGGTGGGTTGTGCCTCGCCCACCTCTAGGTTGGTATATGCACTACCTAACCTAGACCTATCGTACGCCTCAACGCAAAACCGTGGAGCATCTGCGTACTCTTACTGGCTAGACCACCAGACTTTTATGGCTAAGCGCAAATTTCACACTTGCCGAGCCCGAGTATCAATGTCAGTGCAACGACTATCAACACTAAGGACCCACCACTTGTGCACATGCAACATGTTCTACTATCTATCTACAAACTCCAACATAAACTACTTGGGCTTAACTTGACCAACCAAGAACCAAACTGAGTCACAAACTCTCCGGATAAACAATCCGCACCTACCTCCAACGAGCCTACAACTCGGGGTACCAACCAACCAAACTCCCGTGACAATGGAGTGTGAGTGAATGTGTTATTTGTTAGTCTTGAGCATCTTTTATACTCCTACGACTTATGGTTAATCTTGGACTTCCCGAGGGTTACCCTGTAAGGGGCTCGCTACGGTACTAGGAACTGTAATGGGTTGACCCCCCAAAGTTCCCTTTCTCAAGATACTTACTGTTATTGGTATCTACCCTTAAGAATTCCCATCTACTGTTTCACTTGAGTTAGACCTAAGTGCTTTAAGACACACCAGGGGAAAGACGATCTTTCGTCAATCCCCAGGACAACCTTACTCTTAACCCAACAAGTATACTTTTCTCACATACACTTCCTTGGGTGGACTCACATTTATCTAATCATCGCATGTGCACTATCTGCACACCATTTCCACCTAGTAGGTTACTAAAAATCTAAGTTTCGCGGTTTTATTATACGCAGACCAAACTAATTCTATGAAGCTCACAACTAGAGGTACTCCAAATATTCATCCAATTGACCCAAGCTATTTAATGGAGGTCTTATCATGATGTTATAAGACTAATTCCAGAGAATCATATTTTTCCCTAATTAATTAATATTTATTTTAATTTCTCCAAACATCTGCCAAGTCTGAAAATGAACATGAACTGTAAGTAAATCTTATGATATGGCTTTCCAAAATTCAAGATAAATCTATGGTGGCTAAACAACACCAGAAACAGCATATCATCTTTTTATAGTAAGAAATTCTTCTCTAATTTAATTATTTATCTTCTATCCAAAATCATAGTTTTATGAAGGAACTACCAAAAAGTCAACACTAAAATTATGGGAAAATTACCAAGCTCTTATAATTACCAGAAAAGGCTACTGATTAAGTTTTAGGATTTAAGAAAATCATTTTCTAACTAAAATAATTAAATTAACAAAACCCCAAATTCAATGATCTATGAAGTAGCCTACTGATTTAAGTCCTCAAAAATTCTATAAAAATTTTCAGAGGTTCCAAATGTCCAGAAAGGGCCTATCACCAATTTTCACAATTTAACAAAGAGTTTTGGACCCTCAAATATTTTTCTTAAGTTTAAATCAAAATAAGTGCCTTGAGAAAGAAGTACTGATTAAATTATTTAATAAAATTCACAAAATTTACCAGAGGTCTATATCATGATTAGAATGGCACAACCAAAGTCTCATCATCATACAAGACTTTTTAAGCTTGTAAATGTGTCTTATAATAAGTTTCCCTAAAGGGGTTATGACCTAAATCAAAGGGAATAATGGCTCCTAAAATTCTTATAAAATTACCCAGTGCCTATTTACACTCTATGAATCTATCCACCAAGTTTCATAACCAGCCAGGGACTTTTGACCACATGGCCTACACAAGGCTATAAATGCACACCTAGGAATAAAACTAGCATTCAAGGGCTTATCCACCTCCACACCACCCCAAACCACTCATGGGTATTCTTTAGGTGATCCTAAACCAGTTACCAAGGTTTCACTACATGGTGATAAGTTCTGACCACCATACCCCAAGGTAAACACCATACCCTAACCTTGGCCCTATTTGTCCTATCTTGGGTTTACAAAATACCAAAACAAAACAGTCCCAATTGGGCTGATAATTTTACCAAGGTCATACAGTAACCCTAAGGAGCATCCACCAAAATTTGGAGGGCATTGGAGGTTATTTAACCCACTAATTAATTATTAGATGATTTATGAAATTATTTCAAAAACATTAGAAACGGCTCTCCTAAAAATCTCATCTTTGGGTATGATGTGTGTGTAGGTATAAGTAGACTATGTTTCAAATCTCAAGTCCATATCATTTCCCAATCAAAAGTTATTCAAGAATTGGTGGTTGTCCTACACTAGGGACCAGCCCCACTAAAATGGACCTACAAGGAGCTACAAAACCCCTTTTGGGGTGAAATTAATTTTAAAATAAAGTAGACTCTAAGGGATACAACTTTGATGTTGACCACTTTTTCTGTAGAGGGGCCTAAGTATTTTTAACAATTATATCTAAGTAAAGCAAAATATATGATAGAAATCTTGAAAACAATTAATTAAATAATTGTTACTGAGTTCGACGAAATTTAAACTGCGCTCGATGAAAGCAGAGCAAACTGCGTTTGACAAAGGCAGATCAATTTTGCGTTCGATGAAAGCCAAACAACTCTGCATTCGATGAAATGTGAATAAGCTGTGTTCGACTAATATTATTAAAACGGCGCTCGACGGAAGAAGACCAGCTCCCGTTCGACGAATTATCTCGTTCGACGAACTAACTCGTTCGACAAACTTCTCGTTCGACGAACTATCTCGTTCGACGAACTTCTTGTAACGCTCGACGAATTAAATGTTATAATCATAAACGTAAATAAATAGATCCGAAGGCTCTCCATCATCGTCCCCGATCGTTGGACGGCTCGCGACAGCCCGTCCTGGGCCTCTTTGCGGGGTGATTTCCCGGCCACCTGCGGCTCCTTCCGGCCGGCCAATGCCACCACCACCTCCGTTGAGGTGGTGGCCGACGATAGGGGGTGGTTGGCCGGCCGGAGGTGGTCGGATCCGGTTTTTGAGGTAGGAGAAACGGGTATGAAACACACCCTTTCGGATGCACAATCTGAGCCCTATTATGCACGGATCAAGCCCCGAAATGTGAAGAGATCTAGCACCAAGGGAGGAGAAGAGGATCAGACCTGAGCAGGGGCTTGGCGGCGTGAATTCCGGCGAGTTACCATTGTTGGTGCTGGAGCTTGTGATGCCATGCCGATCTAGGATTTCTCTGCACGAAATTCACTGGGAAAAAGCTAAGGGGGATCTCTTTCTCTCTGAGCACTGAAGGAAATGGGAGGAGTTTCATTCGGCTAGGATGGCTTTATCTCCAAAAGCCATTAATGGCCATTAACCAAATTTCGGTTACAGCTATATTCTCTCTGAAACAGCCCCCTTGGCCATGGAAAACTCCAGAAATTCGTGGGTAATTGAAGGGGGAGATGAATGCACATCAATTGGGAGGGATTTGAAGGATCAGTAGCATATAATCACCATAAAAGCTCTCTTTCTCTCTCTCCGATTTGGGAGAAACCTCCCTTTTCTCTCTCCTGGCCGACTCTCTCCAAATTGGATGGCCACCTCAACAGCATTCAAACCCCATTAGGTGGTGGACCACCTTAATTGGGTCTAGCCCAAGTGGATTGGGCTAGATTAGGTTAAATTGGGGCATTTTGACCTAAATTAAGCTTGAGTTTGGCTTTGGTCAAATTGACCAAATGGGTTGACCCCAAAGGGTGACTTGAGCTCCATTGGCTTCCCTCAAGGGTTAGGAAGGTATAGGTGGGGTCAATTTGACAAGGTGAGGGTGAATTGCCCTTTATTAGGGCACTTTGACCAAATTAGGGTTTAGGGCAAATTGGTCAAATTGGAGGCCCCATGATGGGGCTTTTTGGTCCATTAGGATCCGAGTACCCATATAAGGGTAGGGCATGGTAAATTTGGCATGGTGGGGGCCAATTGATCTTAATTGAGCTAGTTTGACCAATTTAGGGTAAAGGTTGGCTTTAGTAAAATTGGCCTCTCAGGTTGACCCCAATGGGTCACTAGTGCTTCAAGGAGACCTCTAATGGGTTAGGGATGTTATTGTGGGGTCAAGGTTCAAGGTGGGGTCCTAAAGTCCAACCCTAGGCTTGGTATTTGAAAATTGCTATTTGCAGACCACTTCGGTTTTCTCCTTCTCACCTATGTTCACAAGGTCTTGAGCTCTTCCTATAGTTTTGTCATGACCTAGTCATGACAAAACCAACTTAGGGGTCTAGCTGTTTGAGGGATGTTACACTAAGTCTTATCAACATGAAGACCCCTCACGAACTGATGTTCAAGGAGAAGCAGAGTGTTGCACACCTTCGGGTGTTCGGGTCAACCTGTTATGTGCATATTTTTGATGCTCTTCGGACAAAGCTAGATCCGAAAGAAAGGAAGCTAGTCTTTGTTGGATATGATGAGCGAAAGAAGGGATGGAGATGCATGGATCCTGAGACACGGAGATCAGTTGTATCTCGGGATGTGGTGTTCGATGAGGTGACTTCCTACAAGGGGAGTTTAGGAGTTAAACTACCTGAGAGCAGGGTTGATGAAGAAGGAAAGGCTGCGGGAAATCTTCAAGTGGAGTTGCCTGTTTCACCAGGAGCGGCGGCTGTGTCAAGCTCCGAGATGGAGGCTTCAAGTTCTGGAAGTAGGGGGAGCAATGCTCCAAGTTCTTCTGGAAGAGGAGCTAGCACAGAAGAAGCACCTGAGGAGGTGGTTAGTCAGGAGCAACCTCTTAGGAGGTCGAAGTGGACTATCAAGACACCAGATCGATACATAGGAGGAAACATGGTGAGCTCTGTCTCATGTTTCTTTGCTGGTCCCTTTGATGAGAGGGAGTCGTCGAGCTTTGAGAAGGCCAAAGGCGTGAAGCAGTGGGACTTTGCTATGCAGGAGGAGATGGATGCTCTCAAGAAGAATGAGACTTGGTCTCTAGTGCCTAGGCCCAAGGGCATTACCCCTATGACATGCAAATGGGTTTATAAGCTCAAGAAGAAAGCTGACGGCACGATCGAGAGATACAAGGCTCGCCTTATGGATCACGGGTTCTCACAGCAGTACGGAGAAGATTATGATGAGACGTTCAGTCCAGTGGCAAAGATGACTTCGGTTTGATTTGTTATTACTTTGGCGGCATCCAGTGGATGGGAAATTTGGCAGCTCGCCGTGAAGAATACTTTTCTGTACAGAGAGATTGACAAGGATATCTTCATGATCCAACCGCCGGGCTTCATCTCGGAGGATTGTCCGGACTACGTCTGCAACTGAAGAAGTCCCTATACGGATTGAAGCAATCCCCTCGGGCGTGGTATGGAAAGATCGCAGAGTATCTTTTATTATGCGGGTTCTTTGCTTCAAACTCTGTGATGAGTAGTATTTATGCGTATTTTAATTATAGTATTTAGTCTAGTTTTAATTTAAAATTGCAAATATTATTTATATTTTAGTTTAAAATCACTTCTTTTATAATTTCTGTTCTAAATATAGTTAACTTTTATTTTTGCAGAATTTTGGGGAAAATTGGAGAAAATCACAAGTCATCAGTCACGCCCGTGACCAAGGGCGTGTAACCTAAAGATCTGTGTTCGACGAAATTAGAGCTGCGTTCGACGAAAGTTCTCTGCCGCTGCGTTCGACGAAATTGGAGCTGCATTCGACGAAAGATCTCTGGAGCTGCGTTCGACGAAAGTTCTCTACCGCTGCGTTCGATGAAATCTGAGCTCCGTTCGACGAACGCTCTCCGTCCCTGCGTTCGACAAAATCTGAGCTGAGTTCGGCGAACGCGCTCTGTCGCGCCGAATTCTATCCCACGCTGCATTAATTGTAGCCGCCCAGGTACATGCCCGTGACCCGAAATGTCACGCCCGTGACTTCCCGCGTAGTCCCTGCACGCCATCGAGCCGCAAGCCAGCCCATGCTACATTTAATGAAGCCTCCCAAGTACACGCCTGTGACCAAAGTTACACGGGCGTGTAATGTCTGAATGTCTCCCGCCGTCAGGCAAAGCCACGCCACTATCAGATCTGATGTCAGTAATGTTTACACGCCCTAGGTCACGCCCGTGACCGAGGGCATGTAACTTGAAAATTTCTGCTATAAATTCAGAGGCTCTCGTTGAGTCCAGGGTACAGAATTTTGGAGTGGGGGAGGTGCTGCTAGAGCTGTTAGTGAAGTTTTTCAATGCTTGTTCATGTCTCTTTTAAGCTTTCATGTTTTCTTTTCCTTATTATGCAATGCACTAGTTTTTCTTCTTTCAATCCAATAGTTTAGTAAGCTTGTAATCTTTTCCTTCCTAGCCTTGTAATCTCTTCTTAAGCTTGTAATCATTTGTGTTTTCAATAAAATTAAGTTTGCTTCCTTTCATATTCTCTTTCTCCTTAAGCACTCTTCCTTTCATGCGATGTTAATTTTTCTTTCCTTTTCCCCCTCCACTATGTTTGAGCATTAAGCCTTTTTATTTTCGTTTAATCTTTTCATTTAGCTTGCATTTTGTCTTTTTTTAGTTAAGCAAAACAAACCTCAAATTTTCGTCGATAAGATAATGGTGACTTTCCTCAAAGTAGAAGTAATCAACGCGCCCCGTGGAATACGACCTTGATATTCCTAAATATCCTATACTATAGATGATAAGGTACACTTGCCTTAATCAGATATAGTTTTGGAGAAAATCTTCAAACCTTCACTTAATTTCAAAATAAGAAAATTCTATATCAAGTTTTTGGCGCCGTTGCCGGGGACCTTGTGTAGATATTTTGAAAAGAGGATAGCTATTAATTTTATCATGCTTCTTTTTATTTTATTTTGCTTTTTCTAAATTTCAAAA
Organism: Dactylorhiza incarnata; assembly: GCA_033032865.1. NCBI lineage: Eukaryota > Viridiplantae > Streptophyta > Magnoliopsida > Asparagales > Orchidaceae > Dactylorhiza > Dactylorhiza incarnata. The sequence continues at coordinate 19,067,622 of JAWHQI010000018.1, forward strand.
AAAAAATTACTTTTTCCTTTTCCTTTCTTCTCCTTTTAGTGTATGACCCGAGGTAGTGCTTCGATTATTCCTTTTGATCTAGAGATCGAGTGAACCTTTTTGAGGCACCGCCGTTCTCGTGATCAGGAAAATCAAGTAGGATTCGAAGAGTCGATCGGGGACACTAACACAGCGAATATGGATCATAATCTTAATCCTCCTAATCTTAACGAGCCAAATCGTGATGAGGACGCGCAACGGACCATGTCCTATTATGCGCGACCAAATTTGTATGGCACACAATCAAGTATTGTTCGCCCCGCGGTGGCGAACAATAATTTTGAGATCAAGTCCAGCATCATACAAATGGTGCAACAATCAGTGACCTTCGATGGTCGACCGGACGAAGATCCAAATTCGCATATTTCTTACTTCCTTGAAATTTGTGATACTTTTAAAATCAATGGCGTCACCGATGACGCCATTCGATTGCGTCTTTTTCCTTTTTCTTTGCGATCTAAGGCCAAGCAGTGGCTGGGCTCTCTACCTAGGGGATCCATCACTACATGGGCCGAAATGGCAGAAAAATTTCTAAATAAATATTTCCCGCCTTCGAAGACCGCTAAATTGCGCACTGATATTGTGTCGTTCATGCAAATCGACTCGGAGACTCTCTATGACACATGAGAGCGCTTCAAGGAGCTTTTGCGTCGATTCCCTCACCACGCACTTGCCACTTGGCAACAAGTGCAAATATTTTATAATGGCTTAAATCTCCAAACGAGGCAAATGATTGATGCTTTTCGAAGAGATGGCTACGAATGCGTACCAATGGAACATGCCCAGAGCGTGGCCTAATAAGCCGGCCGGAATTTTTGAAATAGATGCAAACGCAAATTTTGCTTTACAAGTTAAGCGCTTAACAAAGCAAGTGGCGGAGATGTCTGCTTCCTCCGCCACTCCTCCTTGGGCTAATAATGTTTTAATTGAAGAACTTGTTGACTACATGGGAAATACGCCTCGGCCTTCCTATAACCCCAACGCCGCTCAGTATAACAACACATACAATGCGGGTTATAGGAATCATCCAAATTTCTCGTGGAGCAACCAAGGAAATGCTCGGCGTCCTATGAATCTAAATCAACCTCCCCCTAATCAACTTCTTAACTTAACTCTGCCTCCAAATTTGATTTCTCAAAATTTTAATCCACCCGGTTTTCCACCACAACAGCAAAAACTCTCACAGCTTGAAGAGGTTTTTTGCAAAATATGTTGCTACAAATGAAACGAACATCCGGAACCTTACCGGATCGATCAAAAATTTAGAGAATCAAGTGGGCCAGCTCGCAAAGATGATTTCTGAGCGTCAACAAGGGGCACTACCGGGGAATACAGAGCAAAATCCAAAGGAGAGCGTGCACGCGATTACACTCTGAAGCGGGAAGGAGGTGGTTTCAAAACAGGACGAAACCAAGGTAATTTCCTCTCCTCCTCCTACTTTTAATTTATCTTCGAATTTACCCACTACGGTATCTCCACACGCTTATCTTTTAGCTCCGCACGCTTCTCTTTTAAATCCGCACTCTCCTACTTCTAATATTTTGTATCCATCTAAATTTAAAAATGAGTGCGCCGAAAAAAATTATAAAATTTTTTTAGATGTTTTAAAACAAATCCATATTAATGTACCTTTCTGGGAGGCTATCTTTCAAATGCCTAAATATGTGAAATATCTTAAGGAGTTGCTCTCCAATAAGAAAAAGTTAGAAGATATTTCGCATATCTCTTTAAACGCAGAATGCTCCGCGGTTGTACTCAACAAATTGCCTAAGAAAGCAAATGACCCGGTATGGTTTTCCATCCCATGTCTATTTGGCAATTCGTTAGTAAAACACGGCTTAGCGGATCTTGGAGCAAGCATCAACCTTATGCCATTTTCATTGTTCAAAAAGCTAGGTCTAGTAAATCCAAGACCCACTCGGATGAGTATTCAATTAGCGGATCGTTCTTTAAAATATCCGATAGGAATAGTGGAGGACGTGCTCGTCAAGGTTGACAAATTCATCTTCCCGGTGGATTTTGTCATTCTTGACATCGAAGAGGATGGAGAAGTACCCCTCATAGTCGGCCATCCCTTCCTTGCCACCTCCCGCGCTATTATAGACGTAAGTAACGGAAAGCTCCTTCTACGGGTTGGAGATGATGAAGTTACTTTCGGCATAAATTCCTCGATGCGGAACACATTAGAAAACGACGATTCGTGTTTTTACTTGGAAGAGTGTTGTGAGTTCAATTCATCCCTCGAGTTCTGTAGAGCTCTTTTATGTTGAAGAAGAAGTTTCTCACCCCACACCACCCGAACCATTGTTTTTAGAAAAATTGAAAATTAAAACTTCTTATGAAGAACCACCCGAATTAGAGTTAAAACAACTCCCCCCTCACCTCCAATATTTGTTTTTTGAAAAAGAGTCTAAACTACCCGTCATCGTTTCATCCAATCTTAGCAACTCAGAAATTTCTGAGATGACTACAGTCTTAAGAAAGCACCGCCACGCAATTGCGTGCAATTATCGGATATTAAGGGTATAAGCCCTTCTTTCTTCACTCATAAAATCTTTCTCGAAGAAAATTCCCACAACTCGGTCCAGCCTCAACGACGACTAAACCCGAACATGAAAGAAGTCGTTAAGGCCGAAGTTATAAAACTTCTGGATGCGAGAATCATCTACCCGATATCAGATAGTACTTGGGTTAGCCCAGTACAAGTCGTGCCGAAGAAAGGTGGCGTCACAGTAGTTGCAAACGATAATAATGAATTGATCCCAACCCGTACTGTTACGGGTTGGCGGATGTCCATCGACTATCGAAAACTAAATAATGCCACCCGTAAGGATCACTTCCCTCTACCATTTATCGACCAAATTTTAGAGCGCCTTTCGGGTCACTCCTACTACTGTTTTCTCTATGGTTTGTCGGGATATTTCCAAATCACGATTTTGCCCGACGACCAAGAGAAAACCACTTTCACTTGTCCCTTTGGCACATTCGCTTATCGAAGGATGCCATTCGGTCTTTGTAACGCGCCAGCTACATTCCAAAGATGTATGTTGGAAATATTTGATGAGTTACTAGAGGAGGTGATGGAAGTGTTTATGGATGACTTCTCCGTGTACGGAAACTCATTTAAAAACTGTTTAAAAAATCTCGAGCGCGTGTTGCAGCGATGTGAGGAAACGAATTTAGCGCTTAATTGGGAGAAATGCCATTTTATGGTCAAAGAAGGATTAGTCCTTGGCCATAAAATTTCGGGCAAGGGGATCGAGGTCCATAGGGCCAAGATCGAAGTAATTTAAAAACTCCCCCCTCCAACAAACGTAAAAGCTATTAGAAGTTTCCTAGGCCACGCGGGGTTCTATCGGCGCTTTATACAAAATTTTTCCAAAATCACAAAGCCGTTAACCCATCTTCTCGAGAAAGAATCATCTTTTCTTTTTAACGATGAATGCCATTTAGCCTTTCAACTTATCAAAGAGAAACTTATAAACTCCCCGATTCTAGTCGCCCCAGATGGGTCGCTCCCTTTTGAAATCATGTGCGGCGTGAGTGATATTATGGTTGGTGTCGTTTTAGGCCAACGGGTGAGTAAGTATTTTCACCCGATCTATTATGAGAGCAAAACACTCACATCGGCACAAGCAAACTACACCACTACCGAGAAGGAACTTCTAGCAATCATTTTTGCTTTTGATAAGTTTAGGTCATATATCACGCTTTCCAAAGTTATCGTCTTCACAGATCACTCCGCGCTTAGGTATCTCTTGAGTAAATCGGACGCCAAGCCTCGTCTTTTGCGATGGATCCTCCTCTTGCAGGAGTTTGATTTAGAGATCCGGGACAAAAGGGGAGCCGAAAACTTGGCGGCCGATCATCTTTCTCGTTTAGAAAATCCCTCCTCGGAAGCATTAATAGAGGCCGACATTAATGATAAATTTCCTGAAGAGCGCCTCCTTGCTCTCAAAAATATTAATTCATCTTCTACCCCCTGGTTTGCGGATTAGGCTAACTATTTAGTAGCCCGGGTCCTGCCAAAAGAATTCTCGAGTTAGCAAAAGAAGAAATTCTTTTCTGATTTAAAGAATTACTTTTGGGAGGACCCCTTTTTATTTCGTGTATGCGCAGACCAGGTAGTGAGAAGATGTGTCTCGAGTGAGTAGGGTTTTAAAATTTTACATCATTGTCACGAGGGACCCACCGGTGGTCATTATCATTTGAACCGAACCGCGAGGAAGGCGCTGGACGCAGGCTTTTATTGGCCCACTCTCTTCAAAGATGCTCACACCCTTGTGAGTACTTGCGATAGCTGCCAGCAGTCGGGGAACATCTCCCGCCGGGATGAGATGCCCCAAAACATTTTCTTAGAATGCGAAATTTTTGACCTTTGGGGTATCGATTTTGTTGGTCCTCTCCCTCCCTCTTTTTCAAATAAATATATTCTAGTGGCGGTCGACTACGTGTCGAGGTGGGCGGAAGCGCAAGCTCTCCCCACCAACGATGCGCGAGTTGTCGTTAATTTCTTAAAAGAATTATTTTCTCGATTTGGCACGCCGCGCGCTATTGTGAGTGATCGGGGCACCCATTTTTGCAATTGTCAATTTACAAAAATCTTAGCAAAATATGGTGTCACGCACAAATTATCCACTGCATATCACCCATAAACGAGTGGCCAAGTTGAAGTTGTTAATCGAGAATTAAAACGGATTTTAGAAAAAACTGTTTCGATTAATCGGAAGGATTGGGCAATAAAGCTCGATGACGCGCTATGGGCCTATCGAACGGCGTACAAGACCGCTATCGGTTGTACACCGTATCGAATGGTTTATGACAAGGCTTGCCACCTTCCAGTCGAATTAGAACACTGCGCATTTTGGGCGCTTAAATTTTTAAATCTCGATTCCACTTTAGCGGGCGAACAAAGAAAATTTCAAATGAACGAATTAGATGAATGGCGAGCGAATGCGTATGAGAGCAATAAATTATATAAGGAGCGAACAAAGATTTATCACGATAAACACATAAAATTTCTGAAAACTTTTTCGCCGGGCGACCTCGTCCTCCTTTATAATTCTCGCCTTCGCCTTTTTCCGGGAAAACTAAAATCCCGATGGACCGGACCCTGTATTGTTAAAGAGGTTTGGTCCTATGGGACAATCCTAATTTCCCACCCGAAAAAAGGTACCTTCAAAGTAAATGGGCAACCTTATGTTATATCTTCCGGTAGAGTTAGCCAACGAAAAGAGTGATTCGATTTTACTTCCTCCTATAATATGATCGGTAAGTGGATCAAACTACGCGACCTTAAACAAAGCGCTTTTGGGAGGCACCCCAAAGTTATCTTTTTATTATTTTATCTTGTTCTTTAACATATTTTGTAGGTAATCGTCGCTTCCCCGCGTAAACTTCAAAAAATCAGGGAAGCCCTTTCTCCTTCTTCCTTCTCTTTTATCATGCATTTCCTTTTTTTTTGTCTTGCACTTTATTTACTTCTTTTCTTTAAACTTCATACTTAGTTTTAAACATTGGGTACAATATTTAACTTTAAGTATGGGGGTGTAAATAGTTCTTTATAAATAGTTTTTAAATTAGAAAATTTTCAATGCAATAAAAAAAGAGATTTTCTTTTAGTTAAGCACTTGTAAAACCCAAAAAAACTCAAAAAGAATTTAGAAAATCAAAAATTTAAATTCTCGGAAAGGACGCTTTGGGCTTGAATTCCCATCACAGCCTCTGGTACCTTGCGAGCCCTTCACCAGGTAGACCTCGGGAAGTCTGAGAATTAACAAAAACAATTTAGTTTTTTTTAGTTTATTTTTAGCTTTTTTATTATTTAGATAATATCAAAAATCCAAAAAAAGATAATATTAAAATTAAAAAAAAATGTATGAAAAACTTAGAACAAAAAAAAACAAAAAATACAAAAATCTTATACCTCTCCTATTTGTTGTTTTTGTGATTTCCTAGAAATTTTAGTTGAGAATATTTATAAGCATGTTTAGGTTTTAATTAGCTAAAATTTTGATTATCATAGTTTGTTAATTTTAAATTTGAGGTAATATTGTTTTAAGAATCATCTTATGATTTTAACTTGATTAGAGAACTTATTTAGCATGACTTCTCTTTTTAGTTTTAAATGGCTTCATTTTGTAGTGAATTTGCTAAACCTCTTTAGATTTCAATTATATTTTCTTCTAACTTTTTAGATCTTAGGAAATTTAATTTTACTAGAATTTGCTCTCAAAATAATTTAAAACTAGCTAGATTTATTTTCTCTACCCTACCCCTTTGATGGCATAAAAAAAGTATTTTAAAAGATCATATGTCATGGGAATAAGAGGATAAAATTCATTATTCCCTAAAACTATGCACCCAAAATCATTTAAAAGATTATATGGCATGAAATAAGAAGATAAAATTCATTACTCCTAAACATATACATTTTGGGTTTTTATTAGAAGAGAAAAAAAAAGAGAAAAAAATATTCATGATGAGGATAGATTCCATTTCCTCCATTTAAAAATATCTCTTCTTATGCCAAATTTTATGAAATCCCCCTTAGCCAATTATCATTGTTCTAGATTTTGTTTAAGATTATGGAGAGAGCAATATTTAGTAAGTTACTTTTCCTTAAGTTTCTTTTAAGATAGAGTTCTTATAATTTTAATTTAATCTCATTTTATAATTTATACAATATTGTTAAACTAATTAATTTTCTTGAGAAGTCCTTGCCTAAACATTTTTTCCTCTTTTCAAATCATCATCATAATTTAGGACTTAACTCCTCCTTGAATTTACTCTTAACTTAACTTTTGGTTTAAATGAAATTTTAGTTTAAAATTAAAATTTTTAAGGATGTCTTATAAATTATGTCTCACACTTTTGCTCTGGAATAACAAAACCTCATGTATGGGGGTATTTGATGAGTAGTATTTATGCGTATTTTAATTATAGTATTTAGTCTGGTTATAATTTAAAATTGCAAATATTATTTATATTTTAGTTTAAAATCACTTCTTTTATAATTTCTGTTCTAAATATAGTTTACTATTATTTTTGCAGAATTTTGGGGAAAATTGGAGAAAATCACAAGTCACGCCCTCAGTCACGCCCGTGACCAAGGGCGTGTAACCTAAAGATCTGCGTTCGACGAAATTGGAGCTGCGTTCGACGAAAGTTCTCTGCCGCTGCGTTCGACAAAATTGGAGCTGCGTTCGACGAAAGTTCTCTGCCGCTGCGTTCGACGAAATCTGAGCTCCGTTCGGCGAACGCTCTCCATCCCTGCGTTCGACAAAATCTGAGCTGAGTTCGACGAACGCGCTCTACCGCGCCGAATTCTATCCCACGCTGCATTAATTGTAGCCGCCCAGGTACATGCCCGTGACCCGAAATGTCACGCCCGTGACTTCCCGCGTGATCCCTGCACGCTGTCGAGCCGCAAGCCAGCCCATGCTGCATTTAATGAAGCCGCCCAAGTACACGCCCGTGACCAAAGTTACACGGGCATGTAATGTCTGAATGTCTCCCTCCGTCACGCAAAGCCACGCCACTGTCAGATCTGATGTTAGTAATGTTTACACGCCCTAGGTCACGCCCGTGACCAAGGGCGTGTAACTTGAAAATTTCTGCTATAAACTCAGAGGCTCACCTTGAGTCTAGGGTACATAATTTTGGAGTGGGGGAGGTGCTGCTAGAGCTGTTAGTGAAGTTTTTCAATGCTTGTTCATGTCTCTTTTAAGCGTTCATGTTCTCTTTTCCTTATTATGCAATGTACTAGTTTTTCTTCTTTCAATGCAATAGTTTAGTAAGCTTGTAATCTTTTCCTTCCTAGCCTTGTAATCTCTTCTTAAGCTTGTAATCGTTTTGGTTTTCAATAAAATTAAGTTTGCTTCCTTTCATGTTCTCTTTCTCCTTAAGCACTCTTCCTTTCATGCAATGTTAATTTTTCTTTCCTTTTCCCCCTCCACTATGTTTGAGCATTAAGCTTTTTTATTTTCGTTTAATCTTTTCATTTAGCTTGCATTTTGTATTTTTTTAGTTAAGCAAAACAAACCTTAAATTTTCGTCGATAAGATAATGGTGACTTTCCTTGAAGTAGAAGTAATCAACGCGCCCCATGGAATACGACCTTAATATTCCTAAATATCCTATACTATAAACGATAAGGTACACTTGGCTTAATCGGATATAGTTTTGGAGAAAATCTTCAAACCTTCACTTAATTTCAAAATAAGAAAATTCTATATCACTCTGATTCTAGCTTGTTCGTCAAGAAGGAGGGGATGCTTCGGGTTATTGTTCTGCTGTATGTGGATGACATGATTGTCACTAGGAACTCGAAGGAGGTAGTAGCAAGGCTGAGAGCCGAGCTTGCTATTAGATTTGAGATGAAGGATCTGGGTGAGCTTCAACATTTCCTTGGACTCGAGGTTCAGCGGCGGGAGAGCGGAGTGCTCGTTTCTCTGGCTGGATATGCGGAGCGGATCGTTCAATGATTCAGCATGGAGGAAGGGAAGAGCAGCTCTATACCTCTGGAACAACATCATAAACTTCGGAAGAATGAGGGGAGAGTTCTATCTGATCCGATGGTGTTCCGAGCTCTGGTTGGGAGCTTGATCTACTTGACCATCACGAGGCCAGATATTGCTTATGCAGTTGGCAAAGTGAGTCGGTACACGGCGGAGCCACGGAAGCCTCATCTTCTGGCGGCTAAAGGAATTTTGAAGTATGTGAAGTCGACCTCTGATATGGGTCTCCTATATAGGAGAGGGTCTAGCTTGGAGTTGCTTGGATACATGGATGCTGAGTACATGGGAGACGTGGATGATCGGAGATCAATGTCTGGTTTTGTATTTATGACAGGCCATTGAGCTATTTCTTGGTGCAGCAAAAAGCAGGACTCGGTGTCTATATCTACCACAGAAGCGGAATACAAGGCTTCGGCCTTGGCAGCTCAGGAAGCCGTTTGACTTAGGAGGTTGGTGGAGGATGTTCATGAGGAGGTTCGAGGTCCCACTATGCTACGGGGGGACAATGAGAGTGCTCTCAAGCTGGTTAATAATCCAGTTTGTCACGCGAGGACAAAGCCCATTCAGATTGAGCACCATTTCATTCATGAGAAGGTGTTGGGAGGATCTCTTATGGTCGAGCATGTTCGGAGTGCAGACAATGTTGCAAACATCTTCACAAAGCTGTTGGAGAAGGGACCGTTTACTCGGTTGCGGAGTTTACTCGGGCTAGTTTCCACTTCCCACTTCAAGGGGGAGTGTTGAAATTATTGAAGTGGAGTGGAAGGTATTCGGCGGTCTTGTTATTGGAGACTGCAGAGACCGCGCGGTCTCTGTGCTGGTGCTCTGCTGGTTGGCCGGTCTATTCTTGGTTGTTGCGGTCTCTTCCCGGTTTGTTCTGCTTGGTTGGTCTATCTTCTTTGTAGAAGACCGGGAAGTCTGTTCTTGTGTAACCGCTGTGATCGGGCGGCTTATGCAGGGTGGTCTGGCGACTTGTCTGAAGTTGGACAGATGTTCTTGGTTTGCTCTTGGTGATCTAAGGAAGGAGTGTTCTTGTGTCCGCGCGGCTTGTGCGCGGTCTTGTGTTCGCGCGGCTTGTACGCGGTCTGCTGCTGATCCGCGGTCTTGGACAGGATGTTGTCCAAGTGGTGTGATCGTGTGGTCTGCTCTGTGAGATCACTGGCGATCTGGCGGGTGGTGACTGTATCTCTCTTGCGGCGGTGACGACGTCTGTCTTGTCGCCTATAAATAGGGATGCATGCCTCGTCATTCATAACGAGAATGGTAAGAACAAGAGCCTGGGTTGTTTTGTGCGGTCTCAACTTTGAGGTCGGGCGGTCTCGAAAGCGAGTTGACTGTTTGTTTTGTTCGCAGGTTTGCGGTCAGCAGGTTGCGGTCTCCTTCCTTGGTGATTTCCCAGCGGCTTGAATAAATAGTTCGACAGCGGCTTGTCTGCGAACTGGTTTATGTTGTTCTTGTGCTGTTCGCAGCGAGCTCAGCGATTAGGCGACCTTCAGTGGTTAGGCAATCTGAGTTGCGGTCTGGCGACAGCTTCAGTTCTTTGTTCATCTCAATAAGCTCCAGTTCGTGCGGTCTGAGGTGGCGGTCTGGCAGTACAGGTCAAGCCGGGTGATCTGAGTTGCGGTCTTTCATGTCTTCTGTTCGTGCGGTCTCAGGTCAAGCCGGGCGGTTTCTGGAGTTCAACGGTCTGTGCGGTCTCTGATTGTCAAGCCGCCAGTTTTGTTTTTTGGTGTGTTTTGTTCTTCTCTCCTTCGTGATTCTTATGAATCATGTCTCTCCATGTATGTCTCCAAATGTAAATGAAGTTTTGTGATTCAATAAAGTTTATTGTGTTGCTGTGTGGCATTGTGATTATTTGGTTATAACTTAGTTGATGCAACTCCTGCTTACTCCTAAATGATTCAAATCAAAAAATTTAACACAAATTACCTGGCAAACCTCTGGCCAGACGGGGAGTCACAACCCATTCTCAAAATGAGCAATGGGGATGGCGAGCTCGTCCGCGGACGGATCATTGAGAGTGGTGGAGCTCGGTGGAATGCGAGCAGTATACCCCGAAGGGATGTACTTGTCCACGACTGTGAGGAACTCGTCACCAGTCAGGGAGGCGGTGAAGAAGATATGGCCGCGGAAAGCCCCGGCGCACCTAGCTCGCCCTTCGGCTTCGCCCTCGACAACCATATTGACAGTGTTTGCAAACCGGGGAAACAGAGGTGAGCGCGAGCCAAAACTTGCGAGATGACCTGGAAGGGAAAGGAGAAGCCAGAGAGCAGTTAATGCAATAGTTAAGGAAGTAAAAAATGGCAGCTATATATAGAAATGGGAAAGATGTGGGGAATTCGAAGAGCCGGGGGTGCGAATAGCGGGATCATGCAGTAATGTTTTGGCATCTTGGGGCCTTATACGCTCCAAGTGGGGTGACTTTTTGACCAAGCCCCCTGGTTCGCTGCCGGCGAGCCAAACCTGCAGAAAGAAAAGCTGGAAACAGCGAGGGCGAGACGATATCCCACGAGCCAGATATATCAGAACGAGAAAGCGAGACATGAGCACCCTTAGTATAGCGATAAAAAATTATACGGAGCAAGAAAGAAAGCCCGCGAGAGGGCGAGAATATCCTAATTACAATGTCCCAAATCATTCAGAACCCGCGGAGGCGGGGAAAAATGGTTGCGAGAGTGAGAGACAAGCAACAACAAACTACAGTTGTTTAATAATTATGCCATTTCCAGCGGCCTCGTCCTCACACACCGGAGCATGGTGGAACCCTTGGATAATGGTACTCGCAGACCGACTGGACCTCGTGCTCCATCAGCCGCATATAGTCTTTGCTTCGCGCAAGGTGCACCCCAGGTGAAGTGACCTCATGGCGAGCGACCTGCTGCACCTTGGCGATGATGCAGCCATTCGCGTCTTCCATGGCAGCAAACCTCTCTTTGTACGCGATCCGGTCCATCCGATTCTGACCATACAGCTCTCGCAGCATGGAGGTATGTTTCTGAAATATCTCCGTGACTCGTCTCTTCATCTCCTCCAGGTCGCTGGGATCCTCCAAGAAGTCCGCGACTTTATCCGGCGAGGGAGGGGGGACATCTCCCCCTCCCCGTGCTTTGACTCGGTAGACGGGGTCGGAGGAACACCTGCGAGTGGAGAGTTAGCCTAAGAAGCAATACAAGAGGCAGCGAGCGTAAATTGCTAGCCCGGCGAGATGAGAACGGTACCGGGTCGCGCGCAAAAAGAACCTGGCTGGCCTTTGAAGGCTTCAGCAGGCTGGAGTGAGTGACTTCCCTAAGCCAGGGGGTGTACCGGCGCTTTCGCGACCTGGGGCTCGGCAAGCAGCGAGCCGCCTGGCCTCCGTTGGCCCAGGATGCTGAACACCGGAGTAATGATGATCTGTTTCGGCGGGCAGGGCGAGCCCACTGGGGTAGGCACTCGCCTCTCCGGTGTCGAGGGAAGGGAACCTGCAAAAAGGAGTAATGCGAGTCAACGTCCGAAGAAGAGCAATGGAGAGCACGACAACAACGTACCGGGGCGCGAGGAGGTTCGCAAGTCAATTGTCCTCACATCTGGTGGAGGATCAGCCACCCCGGGAGACACGGGGCAGGACCCCGTCGGAGATGGCCAGGTAAGGCTTTTATCAGCATGGAGGTTCTGCGAGCGAGGAAGCAAAGTTAAAAAGGTACCTTAATGATCATCGAGTGAGGTGAGCTCGTGGCAGGGATGCAGGGATGAAGGCGATGACCCATCCTCTCTCGGCGACCGCCGGATGGTCTTCTCCTTCTTGGTCAGAGGCGGAGGCGGAGTAGGTTCTGGAGAGATCCAAGATGCGAGTGCAGTAGCTTTGGACTTTTGGCTCGCTTGCGAAGCCTTTAGGCGAGCCAGTAGCTCTTCCCTCTAAGACATTTTGAATGTAACAAGTGATGAGCAGCGGCACAGAAAAGAAGGAGAAAGAGTTCATATACCGGTCTGAGAGGAGGGTATTTATATCTATGGGCATGGGACCCACTAAAAGATTCTCACCACGTCACCATGGGCAGGAGAACACCAGGGGTTGGATGTTTCTTCGTGAGCCTAAGGTAGCCTCGCGAAGAGCGGGGATTGTGTACAACCCCGGTGTCCGCCAGGAGGATAGCAGAGGCAAAGGGACCCTCGGGCAAAAGGAGTAAGATGGCGAGCAAGCTATGGGGCCAGGGTAGCCGGGCTCTCGCAGGCCACTCACTGGAAGGCGAGCAGGCCGGAGCCTAGTCGCTCGCTCGCGGGAAGGCGTGCGAGCCGAGCCTCTCGGTTCGCGAGTAAGGCCATCAGGGGCGGCTCTCCCAGGAAGGATTCATGATCATTTTTTACCTAAAATCCCCTGGTGGTCTGCAGTTGGCCCCTCCAAACAGCGGAGTTTGGCTGTTGGCAGACCATTTTAGGCTGCGTATAGCAAAAGTGTAAGGCGGAATCTCGCTATTGACAGACCAGACTTAAAAAACTATAAATAAACCTTGAGGGGCACCTTGGGAGAAGATGGGATCTTAGTTTCTGAGCTTCTTCCTCCCTTGGTTATCTTGGCTTAGCTCTCTGGCTCTCCAAGGTGCCCAGTATCAGCTTTGGCTTGGGAGGGGAAGCGCTCAAAGATCTTTCGGGTGTATGGTGGGACCTCCTCGCTGCGACCAAGGGTCTGTCCTTAGATCCGCGTCTCTGGTCGGTTCCTTCCGAGGAATTAGTAAATGCGAGCTGGCCCTCTTCATTGAGTGCCCGAGCTCAACAAAGAAGCCAAGTCCTGGTTTAAACACTATACATCTCCAAACCTGTTGAAATTTCTGTATGAAACTAATCTTTGGACACTTATTCAAGATCAAAAAAATAAAATTTTCAAAATCTTCATTTTTTGTGTACTGTTTGCCGCGTTAGCGCTAGCGCCGGCGCTAGCTCGCCTATCTGATATTCTGTGTTTTTAAATTTTTCCTAAATCTCTACATATATATTCTTTTATATGTACTACTTATTTTTGCATATCTGCCATTAATTGATTTTTGAAAAATTAAAATAAAAAAAAATTACAAATGCCAAATTACAAAAAATATTTTCGTCTCTTCCTTTCATTGTTTATTTGTTTGATGTCTACATCTATATGCCAAAAATCAAATAAAAAATTATAAAACAAAAAAAAAACATACCAAAAAATTATTTTTGAACATAACTTTTTCAATTTACATGTATCTTGCAAAAGAGAGATTTGGGATATCACACCATCACATATCCTAGTACCAGTATCAACCCCTCACAGGGTAGACCTCGGGAAGTCGAAGATCAATTATTAGAGTTCAAATTTTAATCACAATATCTTTTTTCAAAATATAAAAAAAACTGTATGGACTTTCTTGTTAATATCAAGCCTGGTTTAATCTATCACTTAGACCTTCTACAATGTTGAAATTCTTCTTTTCAAACTACTTTGAACATTGCTTTGCTTCTTATCATGCTTTGATATATCTAAACACATCTGCATCACTTATATTGAAAAAGTTGTGTAGAATCAAGCTTAGCATGCCTCTATGTATGAGTGAATGTTTTATGATTGATAATGATATCTCTTCACTCACTTCTTTTGGTAAGTCTACATGTGTTTTTAATCTAAGAATGTTTGCTTGTGTATTGTAATTGTACAATGAATTAAAATTGCACAAGTATCGTACCAACACTACATTTATTAGCGCTCTTAGAAATTAAGAAAAGTGGTTGTGCTTTCAAAATTTCATTAGTTTGCAAAACAAGTGTATTTGTAGATCTTTGTACAAAAAATCATGAAATAAATTGACAAAGATAACTCCACTAAGCACTACTTGAACCACCTGATAAGTCTTAATAAGCATTGTGAGGTTAAGCACCTTGGAAAGAATAGCAGTGTCTCTTAGTTTTGTATACACCACTTATTCTTAAGTACACCAGATCACAAAAATATCAATATTGAAAAATAAAGTGTGTGATCCCTCAAGCACAACTTTGCACCCTGATAAGTCTTCATGAGCATTGTCTGTGCAGAGCACCTTGGTAATTGTACATTCTTTCTATGTGCATTGAAGTGTGTGGAAGTAAAATTTTTTGAGTTTTATTGTGCACTTTACTCTCCATATGTCTTGTATTTCTTGATTAAATCATTTATTTACTTTCTTCAAAATACACTTATTTGCACATCATTATCTTCCATAACACTTCTTCTCATGAGTATTGGATGCTAATGCTAATTCTGAACTACTCTTTATATATAAATGCACTAGATAACCTAGCATGCTCTCTACAATGTTTGGTATGTCTTGAATGTGTGAATTAAAATAACATTATAGTAGTATCTTTTTGATATCTTTCTTATTGTAAACCTTAAAGATTTTAAAAGAAAAATGATTTACAAAAACATCTACTCAATTTGGAATTTAACTCATATTTCTTCTTATGAATCATCATTATTACAAAAGGATGTTTCGTGTATCTCAATAAGTCTTCCGCAATATTACCTTATAATTTTTACCTTGCGCTTTCATGCTTATTTCAGGTCTTATCATCACTTGAATCTCAAAAATCCTTTTCTTCAACAAGTAGTAGACTTGCTTGGTAAAGTTTATATCGGTTGTTCTAACATGCATATTAATTTTATGCTAAAAACACTGATCCTTTTGAAAATTTTTATGCTAAAAACTCCTTATCATTTCATTTCCTTATAAAAGCTCGATCATGCCTTAACTTGTTATCAAAAAGCCTCTTTCTATGTCTCTTGATTCCTTACCCACTTTTGCTAATAAAAAAATGGGGAGAACTAACATGATAAATTATAAACGCTATCAAATGGGGAGAACTAACTTGATTCTAGCCTACATATAAGGGGAGATTTCACATAGGGGGAGCATGCATTTAGGGGGAGCACTTCTAAATACAAAAATCGATAATTATCCTAAAGTCATCTCTCACACACACACTAGTAGGATTCGTCATGCTTTATGCAATAATTCTCTGATTTATCATTACTGGATTTGTTATTCTTAAAAGGGGGAGTTTGTTGGAACATGGTCTTCCGCATATCCTAGGTTTGAGAATAATAAATCCTATGTATATTTGATCTTGTGAGTTTAAGTGTGCAGGAAACAATGTCATATGACTTAATGATAACATAAGAAGGTTGCACCCAAGTTTGAAGGAAAAACTCCAACACGACCACTAGCGCCGGCGGTAGCCACTAGCGAGGTGCTAGACCTGATTAGAGACATTCTGGGAAGCTAATATAGAAGGCTCTAGCATTGGCGGTAGTGGCTAGCACATGCGGTAGCGAGACGCACAAGAGGAATTTCGGCAGGGTTTCCTTGGAAAGAAAGATACGCACGCGCAGAATATTTCCTAAATCAACCTAGCGCCAGCGGTAGAGATAGCGCATGGGCTAGCTCGCTCTCCTATAAAAGGAGCCCTTTTCTCTCGTTTTCAACATACGTGCTAGAGAGAGTTCCTGTGCCTAAATTCCAGAGCCTTATTCTGCCGAGAGTTGATCTCCCATCAAAAGTTCTGTGAGTTTCTGAAGGAGGACGTCTTCACGTTGCATCTGACCGACGATCACTTCAACCACACTTATTCTACAGTGATCTCTCGTCTCTAACGTCAAAAGTTCCTAAGAGGGAGTTTTTCATATTGTTTTTGTTTATTTCATCTCTTTACTCTTGTAATCGTGTAGAGACTTTGCCTCGTCTTGACGACTATGTCTGGGTAGGACTTAGGGCAGAAATTCACCTTATATTAGCAACTAGGTCTAGGGTGTAGATATAAGGGGTGCTCGAGGCCGTATCCGGGGGAGGATTGGCTAGAGCGCCTTGAGGCCGTATCTGAGGGAGGATAGTTTAAAGCCACCGATTTGTGGGGATACTGATGCGCAAAACTATATCCGCAAACGACAACGGCAAGTGTACCGTATCGAATGTAGTATAGCTTATAAAAACCAAGGTCGTATTAGACTCGGGGAGGCTGATTACTCTAACTTCGAAAAATCTCTATTATTTTATCGAATAAAACTTGGGTTGGTTGTTTGCAAGAAAGAGAAATAATTTGTTAAAACTATGAATTAAAGGACTAGCACTCAACATTGAATCACCTTGGAAAAATAAATAAATAAAGAAATAAAACTTCTAATTCTCTTTAAAAGAAATGCTTGACCGTGGAGGTTCCCGAATTATAAACGCACCTCTCTTGAGGATGCGCTCAACTGAGTTTAGGTTGATCAATCGAACTCTCGTTCTAGAATCGAGACCCCTAAAACTCTCCTTATCGAAGTGAACCCCTCTATTGGATATGACTCCAATCTGGGAGATTTATGTCGTCCTCTCTCGAGGAGTGCATTCAAATCTCTTTATCCTTGAAGTGATCGATTCGAACTCAAAACCTCTGGGTTATTAGACTACGAAAACAAGAGTGAGATTTATATATCGATAATATAATCTCAATCAATATAAATTCAAGGATAAATCGTAAGCGATCTAAAAAAGGAGAAAAAGAAGTTCTAAACTAAATTATGAATTATATTTTCCTTGGATCATCTAGGTCGAGTACTAATGGAAATTTAGCTACTCATGGAGATGGAGGAATTGAAAGAAATAAAAGAGTACATAATGGAAAAGAGAATAGAATAAGAGAAAAGGGAACTAATTTTATTGATTTGCAAAAGAAATTACAACTAGGAATTAAAAGCACAAGCTTGGGAAATAAAAATGCAAGAAGGGAAAGACATACAAGAGTAAGAAAACAGTGCAGGAAAAATAAGCTAGAACTCCCCAAAACTTCCGCCTCAAACATCTGGAAAAGCTCTCTTTAAATAGGCAGAAATTTGATGTTACACGCCCTCGGTCACGCCCGTGACCAAGGGCGTGTAAGGAGCGTGATCGGTGCTGGCGGAGGTGGCGTGATCTGGCATAAATGCGAGCGTTTCATCCGTGTCACGCCCTAGGTCACGCCCATGACCTGGGGCGTGTAATCTCTAAATCTTTCAGCTGGCGAGAAACTTTGGCCGGAAAGGGCGCTGTTGAGCTTTCGTCGATCTCAGCGTTTTCGTCGAACGCAGTGTTGATTAAAATTTCGCTTGCACGAAATAAAATCCGAACTAGCAATCCGAGAAGGCAAGTATACCTATCGAACTGTAGTATAGGAACGCAAGTGTCGTATTAAAATCCGAGAACCGTTGATTACTTATACTCAAACGAATTACTATTATTTTATCTTAATAATTTTTTGGATGGTTTTGTCTGCTAGGTTAAAATAAAAGTTGGATATAAGTATGGCTAAACGATGATTAAGAAATAGCACTCGATCTTGACTTACTTCGGCCTAAGTTGATCAAAATTCAAAAGCAAACTTAAAACTTAATAAAGTAAGGGCAGCTTGACCGTGGGGGTTCCTATAGTTTGAACATGCTTCTCTCGAAGATATGCCCAACTGAGTTTAGGAAAATCCGACCGAACTCTCGTCCCGTATTCGAATACCTAAAACTCGCTTTAAGTAGTGAACCCCGCTATTGGGTTTTACTCCAATCCAGGAGATTTACGTCATTCTCTCTCGAGAAATGTGTGTAACTCTCTTTACTCTTAAGTGCTCACTTCAGACTATCGGCCTCTCGGCTAGCCAAGAATGAAAGCAAAGGTGGGGATTATATATCGATAATATAGCTCCACTCAATTTTAATTAAGAGTAAATCTAAGGCCAAACACTTTAGAAAGTGAAAGAAGACTAAAGGATCATAACTTGATCAACTCATCCTCAGATCATCAAGATCGAGTACTATGAGGATTTAGTTACTCATGGTGGAGGGGTAGGAGAGAGAAATGATGAAGATTTTAAGAGAACAAAAGCATACCATTTTTATTAAATAAAAGTTCAACTGAGATTACAATTGCATGGAAAGGCTACTATAAAAGGAAATTACAAAGACATTACAACATTCATATGAAAACTAGAAAAGGAAATGCATTGAAATAAGAGAGAGAGAGAGAGAGAGAGAGAAAGAGAATAAAATGACATGGAAAACACTGAAAATAGAGTAGTAGCACTAGTTCTCTCTCCAAAAAACTGAATGAGGAAAGCTTGGAGGTCATTTCAATTTATAGAATTTTTTCTGCCTCGGTCACGCCCTCAGTCACGCCCGTGACTAAGGGCGTGACATTGTTTAATCAATTCTGCGGCTTGGATCAGGTTCGGCGCACGATTCTGACGCGATTTGATGGGTCACGCCCTAAGTCACGCCCGTGACTGAGGGCGTGACCATTTCGGTGGTTAGCTCGGGTCATGGGCGCTGGCGGCGATCATGGGCGCTGGCGGCTGGCTGACGTGGCAGTCACGGGCGTGACTGGAAGCACGCCCGTGTAACAGTGGCGTGACCAATTCGGTGGTCAGCTGGTCGAATCTGAGCTGTTCACGGCTGGTCACGGGCGTGGCTTGCGTGTCACGGGCGTGTCTTGCGTGTCACGGGCGTGTCTTGCGTGTCACGGCCGTGTACTTTGGGCGTGTCTGACCAGATCTTCTGAATTATGTTGGCAGCAGCTTAACTGGAAACAGCAACTTACACGCCCTAGGTCACGCCCGTGACTGAGGGCGTGACTTAGGAAATTTTGCATTTTTGACCTGAAAATTCAGAAAACTTAAGTTAGCACTAAAAATAGGAAAATGAACCAAAATTGCATTTAGGTAAGCAACAATAAGCAAAAAGTAAGAGTAAATATCCTAAAAGTAACCTAATTAAACTAACTAGATTTAGCATTATCAAATTCCCCCAAGCTTACACTTTGCTTGTCCCCAAGCAAAGAAATATGCTTTAGCTAATAAAATAAAATGACTAATCAAAAAGATTTAATTATGCTAAACACGAGTACCTTGCGAAATTCCAAGTAGGGAGAATAGTGAAAAGGCGAGTACCTTGCGAAATTCCAAGTAGGGAGAATAGTGAAAAGGGAACCTAAAATAAGTACTTTATTTAAGCTTAATTTTTATACCCTTTACTAACAAAAATTAATCATCCAAAATTTAACTAAAAAGTTTTTATAATAAAATTGAGCAAAGTAACAAGTGAGATAGTGCATTGAATTGTTACTAAACCCTAAGAGACAAATTATAACTATATCATTCTAAGAACAAGAATCTAAATTCATACCCAAGACTTAACTATTCTACTTTTCTTCTTTACTTAGCTAAAGCAAATTTAGGAGCATGAATCAAGAGGACTTTATTAGGACCGAAATGTTTGGTTTAGGCATGTGAATTGGAATGGGAATCGAAGATAAAAGTGATTGCTATAATCACACTAAACCATAAACATGAGTTTTATAAAATTTCCGATATGAATGATAAGAGGCAATCCTTCATTATAAGCATATAGCATATTTTCTTTCTTTCTCTTTCATAGCCATTTTTTCTTTCTTTTTTTTTTTTTTTTGAAATTTTGGCAAAGATAACTAATACAAATATGCTTAAAATATCTCCTTTTTGAGCAAATTCTTTTCTTTGAAGCTCTCCATGTAATAAACCAATCACACTCTTTTAGAAATTTAAATAAAACTCAAAGTGTTAGTGTGATTCAAATAGGTTTGGAAATTTTGGCTTTGGTGAAAAATTTGATAAGTGGAGGTGACAATAAAACATAGGAAAAGGCTCAAAAGATGCTAACAAAGGGTTTCTTTTTAAGGGTTGGCATGAAGGCTCAAACTTAAAACAAAAAATGGCCTAAATCATTTTCATTGCTCTCTAAATTTAGATAAAGCATGAGTTTTGAAGGATTTCAAAAAGTAAGCCCTAGATATTAAATAAAGACTAATGAACTTATCCTGAAAATAAGAATAATAAGCGTCTAGGATTATTCACATTTACTACACAAATCAAAAGTTAACCTTGCAAAATATATCTAAAAATGAAGAGAAAATAGTGGATGAAGAATTTTTACGAAAGTAAAGAAGATAAAAGAGAAAACGATAAGGAAAGTACAAGATTTTAGAAAAAACTTTTCAGATTAACATGCTACCTAGAATTAGAACACTACATGAGTCAACAATTTACTTGTGAAACATAATTAAAAGTAGGATTAGAAATTTTGAAATTAACTAAGGCTATATAAGATATTTTGGGAAAAACAAAACATAAAGCAAGGGGTACTATTGATTTTACCAAAATCTAATTTAGACTACTAAAAGAAAAGAAGACATTCTCCCCCAAGCTTACGATAGACATTGTCCTCAATGGAAAAGGAGAGTGAAGGAAGGGGTAATTAAAACTGAAAAACTGAAACAGGCACTTCCCTGGATTTATGGGCTTGAACGGGTGTGTGATGCCGCTCCCCCTTGCTGGCGCTTTGAATCTTCATGAAATATCATCTTGAATTTTTCTTGAAACCAGCAATGTTGAAACAGGCGATCGCCGAAGTTGAGAGTATCAGAGCCATCCAGGGCCAAAAAATTTAAAACAACAATTTTAAAAACCTTGGGTTGCCTCCCAAGAGCGCCCTCTGTTTAATGTCGTTTGAGCTCGACTAAAAGAATATAGTTCAAAAGTTAATCCAAAATATTACAGTCCAGACAAAAGAAGTTTTTCATTGTCCATGTCAACATTGTCACCAGAAAAATAAAGTTTTAGACGATGCCCATTAACCTTGAAATCACCCTTATCTGGGTGTGATATCAAAACAGTTCCATACGGATAAACTTCCTTTACATTAAAAGGACCTGACCATCTAGATTTTAATTTTCCAGGAAATAAACGTAGACGAGAATTATAAAGTAATACTTGGTCTCCTGGTTTAAATGTTTTCGGGAGCCTTAAATTTTTATCGTGAAAGCATTTCGTTCGTTCCTTATATAATTTATTATTTTCATACGCATTGGAGCGCCACTCATCGAGTTCGTTGAGTTGGAATTTTCGAAGATCGGCGGTGGAGTGGGGATCAAAATTTAAAAATTTAAGGGCCCAGAAAGCACGATGTTCTAATTCGACCGGTAAATGGCACGATTTCCCATATACTAACCGATACGGTGTACAACCGATGGCGGTCTTGTACGCTGTTCGGTAAGCCCAAAGAGCATCGTCTAATTTATGTGACCAGTCTTTACGTGAGGTGGAAACAGTTTTTTCTAAAATACGTTTGATTTCTCTATTCACTACCTCGACCTGGCCGTTAGTTTGGGGGTGGTAAGCAGTTGAAAGCTTATGTGTAACGCCATATTTTAAAAGTGTTTTTGCAAATTGTGCGTTACAAAAGTGCGAACCCCTGTCACTAACGATGGCCCTAGGAGTACCGAATCGAGAAAATAATTTTTTTAAGAAAATAATAACGACTCGGGAGTCATTAGTAGGAAGAGCTTGGGCCTCTGCCCATCGAGACACGTAGTCTACCGCAACTAAAATGTATTTATTACCATGGCTAGAAGGAAGAGGACCTACAAAATCTATTCCCCAAAGGTCGAAAACTTCGCACTCGAGGAAATAATTTTGCAACATTTCATTTTTATTTGAGATATTTCCGGTCCGTTGGCAGCTATCGCACCGTCTCACAATCGATTGGGCATCTTTAAAAAGGCTAGGCCAATAAAAGCCTGCACTAAGTACTTTGTGAGCGGTCCGATTGGCTTGATAGTGCCCACCAGTCGGTCCTTCGTGTAAGTGTTTGAAAATATTTTGTCCTTCTTCGAAAGAAACACATCTCCTTATTACTTGGTCTGCACAAACTCGAAACAGATACGGGTCCTCCCAAAAATAATTCTTCAGGTCAGAGAAGAATTTCTTCTTTTGCTGATAGGAAAATTCTTTTGGGAGGACTCGAGCTACTAAGTAGTTGGCGAAGTTTGCAAACCAAGGAGAAGGAGTAGTGTTGATTGATAGTAACTTCTCGTCGGGAAAATAATCATTAAAAGTTTGTTCATTTAAATCTTCAATAAATGGGTTATCTAATCGTGAAAGATGATCTGCGGCCAAATTCTCAGCCCCCTTTTTATCTCGGATTTCCAAGTCGAACTCCTGGAGGAGTAAGACCCAGCGAAGTAAGCGTGGTTTGGCATCTGGTTTAGAAAGTAAATATTTGAGGGCCGAGTGGTCCGTAAAAACAATAATTTTTGAAAGTGTAATATAAGTTCGAAATTTGTCGAATGCAAAAATAACTGCTAATAATTCTTTCTCCGTTGTGGTATAGTTCGCTTGCGCGGATGTAAGTGTTTTACTTGCGTAGAAAATAGGGTGGAAGTTTTTAGATATACGTTGACCTAAGACGGCTCCCACCGCAAAGCTACTTGCATCGCACATGATTTCGAATGGAAGGTCCCAGATTGGAGCTATCATAATTGGCGCATTTATTAGCTTATTTTTGATTAATTGAAAAGCAGATAAGCATGTATCATCAAAAATAAATGGAGTGTCTTTTTCTAAAAGATGAGTGAGTGGTTTGGTAATTTTCGAAAAATCTTTTATAAACCGCCGGTAAAAACCGGCATGTCCTAGAAAGCTTCTTATGGCCTTAACGTTGGTTGGCGGTGGCAGTTTTTCGATCACTTCTATTTTTGCTTCATCGACCTCAATTCCTCTTGCTGATATCTTATGACCTAAAACCAATCCCTCCCGTACCATGAAATGACATTTTTCCCAGTTCAGGGCGAGATTGGTCTCCTCACACCGTTCTAACACTTTTTCTAAATTTTCTAAACAAAAATCGAAGGAATCACCAAACACGGAAAAGTCGTCCATAAATACCTCCATAATACTTTCTACGTACTTGTCGAAAATGGCCAACATACACCGTTGAAATGTTGCCGGCGCATTACATAAGCCAAACGGCATTCTTCGATAGGCGAAGGTGCCGAAAGGACAAGTAAACGTCGTTTTCTCCTGGTCCTCGGGCGAGATGGGAATTTGGAAGTAGCCCGAGAGACCATCGAGAAAACAATAAAAGCTATGGCCGGATAATCGTTCTAAGATTTGATCGATGAATGGCAAGGGGAAATGGTCCTTGCGGGTGGCGTCGTTCAATTTGCGATAATCAATACACATACGCCACCCAGTCACCGTCCGTGTTGGGATTAAGTCATTATTATCATTTAACACTACCGTGATACCTCCTTTTTTAGGAACTACTTGAACGGGACTTACCCATTTGCTATCTGAAATTGGATAGATAATTCCTGCGTCTAATAATTTCACAACCTCACCCTTTACTACTTCTTTCATGTTTGGGTTTAATCGGCGTTGAGGTTGGATAGAATTTTGTGAATTATCTTCCATTAGAATTTTGTGCATGCTGAAAGATGGACTTATGCCCTTAATATCAGAAATCTGCCAAGCAATTGCTTGGCGGTGTTTTTGTAAAACTTTTAGCAATTTGGCATTTTCAGATCCACTTAAATAGGCCGACACTATTACTGGTAACTTAGAGTCTTTTTCTAAAAATTCATATTTTAAATGCTTGGGTAGTTCTTTAAGTTCTAAAGTGGGAGGTTCTTCGTATGAAGATTTGAAAGACTTTTCTTTTTCAAAAGTAATTTCTTCAAAAATTTTTGATTTAATTTGAAAATTTGAGGGGGCGGGAGTAATGGCCATTTTCATTTCTTGTAATATTTCAGTGGAGGTGTTTGAAGATGAACAAAAAGAAGAAGAACCAGTTTCAGAAATACAAAAAGAAGGGTCTTCACTTAACACATCTAAAAAAAAACACGAATCGTCATTTTCTAGGGTATTTTTCATAGAGGGTGTTATGGAGAAGGTTACTTCATCATCTCCAACTCGGAGGAATAGCTTACCATTACTCACATCAATGATAGCACGGGAGGTGGCAAGGAAGGGGCGGCCAAGGATTAGGGGAACCTCGACATCCTCTTCAATGTCCAAAATGACAAAATCCACCGGGAAGATGAATTTGTCTACTTTTACGAGCACGTCCTCCACAATTCCCAGCGGATATTTTATCGTCCTATCTGCTAGTTGTATACTCATACGTGTGGGGCTAAGGGTGCCCACTCCTAACTTTTTAAACAAGGAGAATGGCATTAAGTTGATGCTTGCTCCTAAGTCGGCCAACGCGTTCTTTACAAATAGATCACCAAAGAGGCACGGGATAGAAAAACTACCTGGATCGTTAGCCTTTTTCGGTAATTTATTTGTTAGGACGGCGGAACACTCAGCATTTAAAGTTACGTGCGATAGATTTTCTAGCTTTTTCTTATTAGTTAGAAGATCCTTCAGGTACTTAGCGTACTTGGGCATTTGTGATATCGCTTCATGGAAGGGCAAATTGATGTGTATTTGCTTAAACATTTCCAGGAAGCGATGATATTGATCATCTAATTTTTCCTTGTTGAGTTGAGATGGATAAGGCGGGGCGGGGTTGTTTTTGAAAATATGAGGTGGAGTGATAAAATCTGTTTGAGTGAGTGGTGTTTTTAAAATAGGGGCGGATCTTGCCTCGGGCTCTTCGCTAACCGGACCGGATACTTGCTTTCCACTCCGAAGAGTTACAGCTTTCGCTTGCTCTTTCGGGTTGGGCTCGGTGTTAGCGGGAAGAGTCCCGGGCGGTCGCTCGGATATTATTTTGGCGAGCTGCCCGATTTGGTTTTCTAGATTTTTAACGGATCCGGCTAAGTTCCGGACGGTTGCTTCGTTCGTACTTATATATTTTGAAAACATCTCCTCCAAAGATGGAGGTTTTTGAAAGTTAACAAGGGGTGGAGGTGGTGTAAATTCATTTTGTAGAGGCGGGCGAGTTGTGTTTGCAGGATTACTCCAAGAAAAGTTCGGGTGATTACGCAGCGCAGGATTATAATTATTCGGTAACTGAAAACCAGGTGTATGAAAATTAGAAGCAGAATAATTATTATAAGCATTTCTATTGCCTACGAAATCAGCTTGTTCGGAGGTGGCTTTTGCGAATTCCCAAACCTGAGGTGCGGAAGGAGCATTCATTTCGGATATCTTTTTGCTAAGCATTTCCACTTGTAGTGCCAGCTGGGAGACGTTATCCACTTCGTACATACCTGCAGGTTTGTTTGGGCGGGATCTTGGCACATTCCACTGATAGGTGTTCATGGCCATATCCTCAAATAGTTCAAGAGCGGCTTCCGGGGTTTTGTTATTTAAGGTACCACCGGAAGCGGCGTCTATCATTTGCTTAGTATGTTGATTTAGCCCGTTATAAAATGTCTGCACTTGTAACCATACAGGCAGAGCGTGATGAGGGCAGCGTCTTAAGAATTCTTTATACCTTTCCCAGGTATCATAAAGCGTTTCAGAATCTATTTGGCAAAAAGAAGAAATATCATTTCTAAGCTTAGCAGTTTTCGCAGGTGGAAAATACTTAGTTAGAAATTTTTCAGTTAACTGGGCCCAAGTGGTGATAGAACCTCTAGGTAGAGTTGACAACCACTGCTTAGCCTTTGTTCTTAAAGAAAATGGGAAGAGTCTTAGCCTAATTGCATCATCCGTAACACCATTTATTTTGAAGGTGTCACAGATTTCAAGGAAGCTAGCAATATGTGCATTCGGATCTTCATCTTGTAATCCGTCGAACTGCACGTATTGCTGCACCATGTGAATTATGCTTGGCTTTAGTTCGAAATTATTATTATTTATGGCAGGGCGGACTATACTAGTTTCCGTCCCTTCCAGGTTAGGCCTTGCATAATGGGACATAGTCCATTCAGGGGCCGCAACCATGTTGGGGACTTCATTTTGGTTAGGTTCGCCCATATTAACAACCGATTCTGAATCCTCAGCCAGTTCTTGGAATGTAGGATCTTGAACTTGCGATTTTCTCCGAAGAGTACGCTCAAGTTCTTGGTCCAAGTCTACAAGTTCTGACGGATTCGCTCGGGTCATAAGCTAGAAAGAGAGAAGGGAAAATAAGATTGAGAAATTCGAAAAAGGTCTCTTTCTTTTTTTTTTTTTTTGAATTAATTTTGTTTTTTCAAGAAAGAGGAGAAAAAAAAAAGTGATAAAAGTAATAGATTCGTTCTTTCAAAATATCAACAAAATGCGAGTCCCCGGCAACGGCGCCAAAAACTTGTTGATTAAAATTCCGCTTGCACGAAATAAAATCCGAACTAGCAATCCGAGAAGGCAAGTATACCTATCGAACTGTAGTATAGGAACGCAAGTGTCGTATTAAAATCCGAGAACCGTTGATTACTTATACTCAAACGAATTACTATTATTTTATCTTAATAATTTTTTGGATGGTTTTGTCTGCTAGGTTAAAATAAAAGTTGGATATAAGTATGGCTAAACGATGATTAAGAAATAGCACTCGATCTTGACTTACTTCGGCCTAAGTTGATCAAAATTCAAAAGCAAACTTAAAACTTAATAAAGTAAGGGCAGCTTGACCGTGGGGGTTCCTATAGTTTGAACATGCTTCTCTCGAAGATATGCCCAACTGAGTTTAGGAAAATCCGACCGAACTCTCGTCCCGTATTCGAATACCTAAAACTCGCTTTAAGTAGTGAACCCCGCTATTGGGTTTTACTCCAATCCAGGAGATTTACGTCATTCTCTCTCGAGAAATGTGTGTAACTCTCTTTACTCTTAAGTGCTCACTTCAGACTATCGGCCTCTCGGCTAGCCAAGAATGAAAGCAAAGGTGGGGATTATATATCGATAATATAGCTCCACTCAATTTTAATTAAGAGTAAATCTAAGGCCAAACACTTTAGAAAGTGAAAGAAGACTAAAGGATCATAACTTGATCAACTCATCCTCAGATCATCAAGATCGAGTACTATGAGGATTTAGTTACTCATGGTGGAGGGGTAGGAGAGAGAAATGATGAAGATTTTAAGAGAACAAAAGCATACCATTTTTATTAAATAAAAGTTCAACTGAGATTACAATTGCATGGAAAGGCTACTATAAAAGGAAATTACAAAGACATTACAACATTCATATGAAAACTAGAAAAGGAAATGCATTGAAATAAGAGAGAGAGAGAGAGAAAGAGAATAAAATGACATGGAAAACACTGAAAATAGAGTAGTAGCACTAGTTCTCTCTCCAAAAAACTGAATGAGGAAAGCTTGGAGGTCATTTCAATTTATAGAATTTTTTCTGCCTCGGTCACGCCCTCAGTCACGCCCGTGACTAAGGGCGTGACATTGTTTAATCAATTCTGCGGCTTGGATCAGGTTCGGCGCACGATTCTGACGCGATTTGATGGGTCACGCCCTAGGTCACGCCCGTGACTGAGGGCGTGACCATTTCGGTGGTTAGCTCGGGTCATGGGCGCTGGCGGCGATCATGGGCGCTGGCGGCTGGCTGACGTGGCAGTCACGGGCGTGACTGGAAGCACGCCCGTGTAACAGTGGCGTGACCAATTCGGTGGTCAGCTGGTCGAATCTGAGCTGTTCACGGCTGGTCACGGGCGTGGCTTGCGTGTCACGGGCGTGTCTTGCGTGTCACGGGCGTGTCTTGCGTGTCACGGCCGTGTACTTTGGGCGTGTCTGACCAGATCTTCTGAATTATGTTGGCAGCAGCTTAACTGGAAACAGCAACTTACACGCCCTAGGTCACGCCCGTGACTGAGGGCGTGACTTAGGAAATTTTGCATTTTTGACCTGAAAATTCAGAAAACTTAAGTTAGCACTAAAAATAGGAAAATGAACCAAAATTGCATTTAGGTAAGCAACAATAAGCAAAAAGTAAGAGTAAATATCCTAAAATTAACCTAATTAAACTAACTAGATTTAGCATTTCACGCAGCAGCCGGACGCAGTTCGTCGATCGCCTGGATATTCGTCGAACACAGCAATGGAGCAGTTTGTCGATCGCCTCAAGTTTCGTCGAACGTAGCGATGGAGCAGTTCGTCGATCTCCTTAGTTTTTGTCGAACGCAGCTCATATCCAGTGGTCACGCTCCCAGGTCACGCCCGTGACCTGGGGCGTGCAACTTTAAAATTACGTGGCAGGCGTGCTGGCGGAGGGTGGTGGGTTCCGGCCGTGACTATGATGTCACGCCCTTGGTCACGCCCATGACCTAGGGCGTGTACTTGGCGAATTCTTCACGGAATGACTCTGGTGCGGTTGAAACCTATCTGGAACACTTCGTAGGTTACACGCCCATGGGTCACGCCCGTGGCCTGGGGCGTGTAATTTTATATTTTGCTCAAAACAGCCCAGAAAAATCTGAAAACACAAAATAGACTCAAGTTAGCTTATGAAATAACAAATGGAAGGGTTTATATGATATAATTCATATAAATGGCATAATTTCATATTAAAAATATAATAAACCTATACTAAAAGATGAGTAAATAAATCACACATCAAACACCCCCATACTTGCTCATTGCTCGTCCCGAGCAAACCATTCTTCATTAGGGTAGGAAAAATTAATGCCAGAAAGAAATATGAAAGCTAGATAGTAAAATGCGAAGTTTTATGCTGACATGCATAGATGTTTTAGTAAAAAGACGTTCTTGGCATAAATACAAATTTATGAGATATTTAGACTGCGTTATAATTATTTATTATCACTTTTAAAATGAGTCGACGATCAATCAAAAAATTATGTAAAGGGAGAAAATAGCGTGATTGCTGAGATTTAAATTACTAGACTTGAACGCTCGGGGTGGCCTCCAAAGAAATCCATCAATGTCGACGGCCATAGGCTTGCCCGTTTGCACCTTCTCCACTGCACTTCATACTAAATCAACTCTATAGATCTTTAGGACTTAAATAGGGTAAATTTTGAGGCTTGGGTTTAAGGGTGAGGTAAACAATGATAAACATGAAGGCTCATTCCACTTAAACAAAAAGTTTTGAGCTAAAAGAAAATGATGACTACCACAAAATAATGAAGCTTTACCCCCATACTCATATTTTTTCTAAGGGGAAACACTCTCATTCTCTTTTATTTATTTCACGAATCTTCATAATTGGGATCATTCCAAGTATGCATGTGCATACCTAGGCCGCATATCATTATGAGATTATTGCCTTTTGAAATAAAACATTTCTTTTGAATTGATACCCATATAAATTTTTTCTTTTTTTCTTTTTTAATTCATAGAATCATACCCAAATATTTCTTTTTCTTTTTTCAATTTTAGCTCAAAATTTCAAGTGTTCATTTGGGTTTTGGGCTTTTTAGCTTTGGTGCCGAAATGATGAGGGTGGTTCAAATAAAGGTGTAAGGCTCAAATTTGTGTGAACAATGGTAGTAAATCGAGGTTGGGTGCAAAGGCTCAAACTATCCAAAGAAAGGCCTAAATCATTTCCGTAAGGTTAATTTGTTTAAAGTGCACATGTTTCGAAGATAGCTTGGGGCAAGTTCTAGACATCGAGAAAGGACACCCTTCTGTTTAAATCGAGTAATAGCTTTCTAACAATCTTCTACACACTCACCTAAACTACTTTTAGATAAGACCGGATTCGATTTAAAAGTGAAATAAATTATTACTACGCAAATAAATAAAACATAATTTTAGATATATGCCAAGAATTTAATTTTACAATGACCCTACTCAAATCAAGCATATGACTAGGAGCACTAAATGAGTCAACAATTTTACTCAAAAGTTTCAAAAAAACTATTCTTGCACAAAAAATTCTTAGTCCAAATGAAAAAAATAAGTCTACTTTAGAACTTACAATTTAGCAAGTTGGGATGTTTTGATAAAAATTAAAAAAAAATGAACATAAATATATATATATATATATATTCAGTTCTTGGACTTCCCAAGGTCAACCCGGTGTAGGGCTCGCAAGGTACTAGAGGCTGTGATGGGAATTCCGGCCCAAAGCATCCTTTCCAAGAAATTTAATTTCGATTTTCTAATTTTTTTCTCTTTTTTTTAAAAAACTAAGCTATATTAAATCAGGAAAACTGCACCCCCATACTTAAAGTTAAACATTGTCCCCAATGCTTACAACTAAGTATGAAGACAAAAACCAAAATGACAATAGAGAAAAAGAAAAAAAATATGACTAAAGGGTGAAGAGGGCTTCCCTGATTGGTAGACGGGGTTGCCGGACAAAACACCTGCAGAATTAAATTAGAAAAACAAACAAAAAAAACGTTAACATTGGGTTGCCTCCCAAAAGCGCTTTGTTTACCGTCGCGTAGCTTGACTAAGTGGCAATTTTAAAGATTTTGGAAGTGAATGGTTTCGATGTTTCCGGACGCTGTGTCGCCGGGGTGATATAATTTTAAACGTTGTCCGTTGACTTTGAAAGAGCCTTTTCCCGGGTGCTCTATTAGCACCGTTCCTTATGGCCAAACTTCTTTAACTATGAAGGGACCGTACCATCGTGATTTTAATTTACCCAGAAAATGCCTAAGTCTAGAATTAAATAAAAGGCCTAAGTCTCCCGGTGAAAAAGTTTTTGGATTTTTGATTTTTTTATCATGATAAAACTTTGTGCGCTCCTTATAATTTTTATTATTTTCATAGGCGTTTGCGCACCACTCATCTAATTCATTTAATTGCAGTTTTCTATGCTCAGAGGCTAAGTTTAAATCCAAATTTAAAAAATTAAGCGCCCAAAAGGCGCGATGTTCTAATTCCACCGGTGGATGACAAGCTTTTCCATAGACTAATCAGTACGGAGTACATCCGATGGTGGTTTTGTACGCTGTCTGATATGCCCATAGTGCGTCGTCTAATTTTAGCGACCAATCCTTCCTATTAACAGACACACTTTTTTCTAAAATTCTTTTAAGTTCACGATTCACCACCTCTACTTGGCCATTTGCTTGTGGGTGGTAGGCGGTAGATAGATTGTGGGTAACTCCATACTTTGCTAAAATTTTAGCAAATTGGTTGTTACAAAAATGTGTGCCCCGATCACTAATTAGTACTCGGGGTGTGCCAAATCGTGAAAATAATTTTTTTTAAAAATTTACGATGACTTTCCCATCGTTAGTGGGAAAAGCTTGTGCTTCCGCCCACCTTGACACGTAATCGACCGCAACAAGGATATATTTATTATTAAAGGAGGAGGGTAAGGGACCTACGAAATCTATTCCCCAAAGATCAAAAATTTCGCATTCTAGAAAAATATTTTGGGGCATTTCATCCCGGTTAGAAATGTTACCTGACCGTTGGCACCGATCACAATTACTCACAAAATTGTGAGCATCTTTGAATAAGGTGGGCCAATAGAAGCCCGATTCTAGCACCATTCTTGCGGTCCGGTTCACTTGATAGTGGCCACCGGTTGGCCCTTTGTGGCAGTGCCGCAGAATTTGGGCGCCTTCCTCGCCCGAAATACACCTTCTTACCACTTGGTCCGCGCAGACACGAAATAAAAAGGGGTCCTCCCAAAAATAATTTTTCAAATCCAAAAAGAATTTCTTCTTTTGTTGACTTGAAAAATCTTTTGGTAGGACCTGGGCCACTAAATAGTTGGCCAAATCCGCGTACCAAGGGGTGGAAGAAGTCGTTACCTTTTCGATGGCAAGGAGGCGCTCTTCAAGGAATTTGTCGTCAATTTCGGCCTCCACTAGCGCTCCTGCAGCCGGATTCTCTAGCCATGAGAGGTGGTCGGCTGCAACATTCTCCGCTCCCGTTTTGTCCTGGATCTCCAAATTGAATTCTTGTAGTAGGAGGATCCACCTTAGCAGTCGAGGCTTTGCATCTCCTTTTTGTAGCAAATACCGGAGAGCGGAATGATCTATAAAATCAATAACTTTTGAAAGCGTTAAATATGATCAAAACTTATCAAACACAAAAATTATTGCCATAAATTCTTTTTCCGTTGTTATATAATTTGCTTGCGCGGATGTTAGTGTTTTGCTTGCGTAATAAATCAGGTGAAAATATTTATTCACCCGTTGGCCTAAAACTGCACCTACAGCAAAATCGCTCGCATCACACATGATTTCAAACAGAAGAGACTAATTTGGCGCGATTAAAATAGGAGATTTTATTAGTTCATTTTTAATTTTATTGAACGCTTTTAAGCATTCCTCATCAAAATTAAACGCGGATTCTTTTTCTAAAAGATGAGTTAGCGGTTTCGTAATTTTTGAGAAATCTTTTATAAACCGCCTATAAAAACTTGCATGTCCTAGAAAACTCCTAATAGATTTAACATTAGTAGGAGGGGGAGTTTTTCTATGACCTCGATCTTGGCCCTATCGACCTCGATCCCCTTACTAGAAACTTTATGTCCGAGGACTAACCCCTCTCGGACCATAAAGTGGCACTTCTCCCAGTTGAGTGCCAAATTCGTGTCTTCGCAGCGTTGAAGAACACGATCAAGATTATTTAAACAATTAGTAAAAGAATCGCCAAAAATAGAAAAATCATCCATGAATACTTCCATGACGTCTTTTATTAGTTCATTAAAAATTGCCAACATACATCTTTAAAATGTAGTTGGCGCATTGCAAAGACCAAACGACATTCTTCGATATGCAAAGGTGTCGAACGGACAGGTGAAGGTGGTTTTCTCTTGATCTTCGGGAGCAATTGGGATTTAAAAATATCCCGAAAGACCATCGAGAATGTTGGAACATGGTCTTCCGCATCTCCTAGGTTTGAGAATAACAAATCATATGTGTATTTGATCTTGTGTGTTTAAGTGTGCAGGATAACAAAGTTCACATGACTCAAGGATTACATAAGATGGTTGCCCCCAAAGTTGAGCCAACAAATCCAAAACATCTACTAGCGCTGGCGGTAGTACTAGCGCAGGCGCTAGCTGCCGTTCGACGAACTGTTAGCGACGCTCGATGAAATTCTCATCATGGCGTTCGATGAAACTTCGCACGATGAAATCTTAGCGGCGCTCGACGAAATTCTCATCATGGCGTTCGACGAAACTTCGCTCGACGAAATCTTAGCGGCGTTCGATGAAATCTTGTTCGACGAAATATTGGCTCGAAGCGCAATTGCCGGCAGTGTTTTTAGAAGGAGCTAGCGCCCGGCGGTAGCTACTAGTGCTGGCGGTAGCATGGCGCACAAGAGGCATAAAGCAAATTGTTGTCGCGGATTGAAGATCCTGCCGCGCAAAATGTTACTTAATCAGGGATAGCGCCGACGGTAGCTACTAGCACTAGCGGTAGCATGGCACACAAAAGGCATAGATTAAAACATTGTCGCGGATGGGAGATCCTGCCGCGCAAAATGTTTCCTAATCTAGGCTAGCGCCGGCGGTTGCGCTAGCACTGGCGGTAGCGCTTGGGCTATATAAAGGACCCCTCACCTCTCGTTTCAGATACACATCAGAGAGAGAGAGGTAGTGCTACAACTCCAGAGGCTATCTTGGCCGAAACTTGAAGTCCTAGCAAAGCTCTGCAAACTTCTGAAGGAGAATTCCATCACGCCGGATCCAAACGAAGTCCGCTTCTACAAACGCTGATTCTACAACGGATCTTCACCTCCATCTTCAGAAGTTCATCTTAAGGGAAGTTTTATTATTTTATTTATCTTCTTGTAAACGGTAGTGAAATCGCCTCGTGTTGGCGACTAGGTCTGGGGTAGGACTTAGGGCTGAAATTCATCTCGTGTTGGCGACTAGATCTAGGCTAGGTCTAGGGGGTGCTCGAGGCCACATCCGGGGAAGGATTGGCTAGAGCGGCTTGAGGCCGAATCCGGGAAGGAGAAGGCTAGGGCCAACCGGTTCGTGGGGATACGAGTCGGTATAGAAAATGAAAAAGGATTTTATTAGTCGCCTCTGATTTCCAGCCTCATAGAAATCAAGTTTTGTAAAACATTATTTGATATTAATAAAGCATGTCTCTTCATTATTGTTTTACTTGATTTCTCGTTGTATTAATCTTGCAATATTTCAAAGTTTTCTAAATATAATCTTAAGTTTTTGAAAACCCTTATTCACCCCCCCCCCCCTCTAAGGGCGTCGACCGATCCAACAAGTGGTATCAGAGCAGTTTTATTCCAATCGGCTTAACACCGGGAATAATGGCGTCTCATGATCTCGCTTCTACTAGTGGGGGAAATTTTTGTGAAGAAGAAAAATCACCTACACCACCTTTATTTGAAGGGACAAATTATAAAGGATGGAAAATCTTAATTGAAAAATTTAATAAAACTTTAGACATCGAAGTTTGGAATTTAGCAATAGCAAGACCTGCAAATGAATCAAATAAAAAGGAACTTCAATTAAATGCAAAAGTTAAACATTATTTATTTTGCGGTCTATCTAATGAAGTCTTCAAATTAATATATTGTTTTTCAAGTGCATATAAAGTATGGCAATTTCTTGAAGAAATGTATGATTCTCCATCTACAGGTATGGAACAATCGCAAGAATCGGAGAATATGCAAGCGTGCACAAATCTACAAGAATGCCCCTCTCATGACGAATCAATGGAACACACATCAAATGAAATAGAAGAAGAAATCTTACTTTTGGAAGAGGAGTGCCAAGAAGAAGACAAAGAAACGATATGCTCAAATCGTGCCTCTCCCGAAAGCAATGTAAGGAAATCAAATCCCATCTTTTGTACTTCTATTTCTACTTTACAATTGCTGCATATTACAAAGCGCAAAATTAAGAAATTAAAAAATGCAAATTGCAAATTGCGCTTAGAAAATAAAAATTTAAAAGCAAAAGTTAAAGTAGTATCAAAATCTGATTTATCTAGCTTTACTCATGTCACTTCAATTGAAAATACAAAACCTTGTCTTGACTATAATGATATTAAAGAAAAATTTAAGGAACTTGAAAAAGAAATTCTTTGTATAAAAGAACATAATGAAAAATTATGTTTAAAAAATTCATCTTCGAAGAATGATTGTGCTAAGTGTAAAGAGTACGAAATTGAAATTAAAGAGATGGATGAAACATTTGATGAATATAGGGATGAATATGAAAAACATATTGAATCAATTGTTACCCCTCTTAAAAATAGCACAAACGCTTATAACAAAACTAGACATAATTTAAAAACTAAGAACGATGAATTAAATGCTAAAATCAACTTGCTTAAGGAAATCATAAAGAAAAATGCTCAAAACATTCATTCACAATATCAAGATATATCTTAAAGCAAGTTGAATATAAATTCTCAAAAGAGTAATAAATCAAACAATATAAATAAAAGACATCAACAAATTGTAAATAAAAGTCCAAAACACTATCATCATCAATATCAATATTCCCTCAACTTAAATTTAAATGTTCACAAATTTCCTACGAATAATAGCTTCAATAATCATCACAATTATAATCCTCAAAATAAAAATACTTACAATGGAAATTTGTTGTATAAGAACAATATTAAACCAAAGTTTGAATGGAGGCCCAAAACTAAAGATGAAACACAAACTCTACCCAAGAGGGCTCATTCATTTCCATCTCCCCAAAAGCAAACACGTTGTATTTGGGTACCCAAAGGAACCACCACACTTGGTCCCCTTTGGATACCTAAATCTCTTATTCATTAGGTATCATCAATTGCATGAAGTAGAATCCTTTCAAAATAAAATATACAAAGTTCTACTTTATGATATGCTTTCATGTCTTTTAATTTTTCTTATTTTCTTATTTCTTTTGAACTATCATGTCATGGTCATCCTATACAGTATTAAAAATATGATTTTATCTCTTAAAAGCTTAATATGTTAATAAAATCAAATTTATCAAAATTCAAAATCACATCTTATTTTGATGACCTATCTATCTCTCTTATATTCATTGCCCATAAATATCTTATATTATCAATATAAATAATATTCCAAATTTGTTATAAGATATTTATCTAAATGATAAAGAAAATCACAAAAGACATATTGAAAGATTAATTATCTCAAATGCTAATACCACGCGCACCACCATGATCTATTGATGTCCTTTGATAAAATTCTCTAAAAATCATATATCATAATTCATATAAAAAATCATCTAAAAACTACTATCCTTATCACATGTATATGAATTTACAATTGACATTATAATTGTTTACCATGGTTGGTGTTATGGTGTATTATGTGTATTGTGATTTATTTCAAGTTTAGACCTTAGAATCATCATGATATCAATAAGATCAAATCAAATTGAATCTTCACTTCATTTTAGGTCTATAAGTTGAAACACAATCAAACTTTGGCATAACATTAATCTCAAATTTATCATACTAACATTGTCACCTAAAGAATATTTATATCTATGTTAGGCTTTATTTGTGTACCAAGATATACAGGCTGGGTATTCTCATCTAGGGCTTATTCATGGTATGATTGTTCATGAACATTATTGTTAATCTCTAAAATCATGCATATTTGATTTGTTCATTCATGACCTCTCATGCTTACATTTCATATCATTTTCAAACTACATTGGTAAATATAAGCCTTAAAAATATTAAAATGGAGATATAATGAAATATATCACTTACAAAGTTTAGTTGGTAAAGTCATATACAAAATCGCTAATGTTTCAAGAAATTTGCACTATCTAGACATTTCCTAAATTTCTGAAATTTTAGCATGAAACTACTATTATGACACTTAATCAAGATCCAAAATTAAAATTTCAAAAATCCTAAAACATCATTCACTGTCTCCCGCGCTAGCGCTACCGCAGGCGCTAGCGTCCATGTTCATTTTTCTGTATTTTTTAAATTTCTAAAAATCCCTAAAATATATAAATCTATATTTTCTACTTAGTTTTGCACTTCTGTGTTTCTTTATTTTTTGAAAAATCAAATACAAAACTACAAAAACCAAATTACAAAAAATATGTATTTCTTTTTCGCTTGTGTAGTTTCCTTTGTTTAAAGTTCATCTTTATGCAAAAATCAAATATAAAAGTTACAAAAGCAAAAATTACAAAAATATGCTTTTATTTGCTAAAATCAAATACAAAAATATAAAACTTTAAAACTATCAAAAAAAACTGTATGATTTTTGTAAAAAATCAAGCATGATTTAATCTATTATTTAGAAATTCTACAATGTTGCAATTTATCTTTTCAAACTACGTTGAACATTGTTTTCATCATGCTTTGATATATCTATTAATATGTGCATCAATTATATTTTAAAGGTTGTGTAGAACTAAGCTTAGCATGCCTCTAAGTATGAGTAAATGTTTTATGTTTGATAATGATATTTATTCACTCACCCTTTTTGGCATTGTCTACATATGTGTTTAATCTATGAATACTTGTGTATGTTTTTGTATTAGTACAATGGATTAAAATTGCACGAGTATCTTACCTACACTCCTTATTTTGCACTCTTAAAAATTAAGAAAAGTGGTTATGTTTTTCATAAATTCTATTGATTTGCAAAACAAGTGTATTCGGAGAACTTTGTATAAAACAAAATTATAAAGTAAATGACAAAGATAACTCCACCAAGCACTACTTGAACCTCCTGATAAGTCTTAATAAGCATTGTGAGGTTGAGCACCTTGGAATGAATAGTAAAGTGTCTTGTGCAAATCAAATCTTTCTTTCAAAAATAAGAAAAACCACTTACTCTTAAGTACACCGGATCACTAGTCTCAAAATTCAAAATAAAATATGTGATCCCCCAAGCACTACTTTGCACCCTGATAAGTCTTAATGAGCATTGTGTGTGCAGAGCACCTTGGTAGTTGTACTTTTTATTGTGCATTAAAGTGTGTGGAAGTAATCTTATTTGTGTTTTATTGTGCTATTACTTTACATATTTCTTGTATTTTTGATTAAAACATTTGTTTACACTACTCAAAAATACACTTATGGACACATCATTATCTTCCATAACACTTCTTCTCATGAGTATTAGATCATAATGCTAATTCTATATTCCTCTTTACTTATGAAATGCACTAGATAACCTAGCATGTTTTCTATAATGTTTGGTATGATTTGAAATTGTGAATTGAAATAACATTGTAGTAATCTCTTTGTGATAATATTATTTCATGCTTGGTTATTTTTGTCAACTATAAACATTTTTCATTGAAACATGATTTACATAAACATCTTCTTTTTGAACTTAAACTCATATATCATTTTATGGATTGTTCTTGATTACAATAAGATGTTTCATGTATTCTACAAATCTTCCGCATCATCACCATATAACTTTTACCTTGCACTTTCATGCTTATATCAAGTCTTAAATCTCAATTTTTTCTTAAAAAACAAGTGGTAGACTTGCTTGGTAGAATTTATATTGGTTGTTCTAACACGCATATCATTTTTATAGTAACAAACTCTGATTTATTTCGATATAAACGTGTATGCTAAACCCTCTTCCAACAAGTGAAACATTGCTAAAAGGATGTTGTTTCTTTCTTCCAAAATACTTAAACTCTTATCTTTATAAAGTTAGTTTTTTGAAACTCAAAAACATCTCCTTTTAAACATAAACTCTTATTTGGTATTATGGTGTTTCTTTTTCGAAATCTTCCGCAATGCTCAAACTCTGATACATTCATGAATTTCAATATAGCTAAGTAAGTTTTATTTCAAAAAAATTCAATTATGATTCTTCCCATTAGATTTACAAGCTTCATGTTTCAAAAAACTATTATCCGTGACTTTATATCTCACTATAGCGGGGGCATAGGGTTCTAGACATTAGATAAACTTATCTTTAGTCATGTCTTGTCCTTAACCGGGGAGGGTTCCAGTGGGTCCTTGCGAGGCACTGGGGGGAAAGAGTGCTAGGTTGAGTTTTGTCTAGTGTTTGCATATGGGACTAACACCCCAACCAACGACATGTTTGCAGCTTCTCATGCCCATCCGTCACCTAGTACGGGGCTAGGGTGTAGACATATTGTCTGGGTAGATTAGTTATTTGGAAATCCTTATTTTTATGCCTAAGACTTTTATATAAAGGGAAAATCATGACTTTTTTATGCTAAAAACTCTGATTTCCTTCTATGAAAAATTTTGTAATGCTTATAACTCTAATCTATTTAAATAATTCTAAAACTCCTTATCCTTTACTTAAAAGCTCGATCATGCCTTCTCTTCTATTTACAAATTCTCTAGTGTTTTGTTTCCCTACCCACTTTTGCTAATAACAAAGGGGGAGAACTAACATGATAAATATAACCCGCTATCAAAAACCCAACATGACAAATTAAGATGATAGCTTACATATTAGGGGAGCATTCACTTAGGGGGAGCATGTATTTAGGGGGAGCAATTCTAAAAGCTAAATGCTAAAATTATCCTAAGTCATCACTCTCTCACACACACAAGTATGTTTCTTCATGCTTATATATTAATGCTCTGATTTATCATTAATGGATTTGTTATTATCAAAAGGGGGAGTTTGTTGGAACATGGTCTTCCGCATCTCCTAGGTTTGAGAATAACAAATCCTATGTGTATTTGATCTTGTGTGTTTAAGTGTGCAGGATAACAAAGTTCACATGACTCAAGGATTACATAAGATGGTTGCCCCCAAAGTTGAGCCAACAAATCCAAAA
This sequence comes from Dactylorhiza incarnata, assembly GCA_033032865.1. Classification (NCBI taxonomy): domain Eukaryota; kingdom Viridiplantae; phylum Streptophyta; class Magnoliopsida; order Asparagales; family Orchidaceae; genus Dactylorhiza; species Dactylorhiza incarnata. The sequence continues at coordinate 19,107,539 of JAWHQI010000018.1, forward strand.
CATCTACTAGCACTTGCGGTAGTACTAGCGCAGGCGCTAGCTGCCGTTCGACGAACTGTTAGCGGCGCTCGATGAAATTCTCATCATGGCGTTCGACGAAACTTCGCTCGACGAAATCTTAGCGGCGCTCGACGAAATTCTCTTCATGGCGTTCGACGAAACTTCGCTCGACGAAATCTTAGCGGCGTTCGATGAAATCTTGTTCGACAAAATATTGGCTCGAAGCGCAATTATCGGCAGTGTTATTAGAAGGAGCTAGCACGTGGCGGTAGCTACTAGCTTTGGCGGTAGCATGGCCCACAAGAGGCATAGAGCAAATTGTTGCCGCGGATTGAAATCCTGCCGCACAAAATGTTACTTAATCAGGGATAGCGCTGGCGGTAGCTACTAGCGCTGGCGGTAGCATGGCGCACAAAAGGCATAAAGCAAAACGTTGTCGCGGATGGGAGATCCTACCGCGCAAAATCTTTCCTAATGCGGGCTAGCGCCGGCGGTAGCGCTTGGGCTATATAAAGGACCCCTCACCTCTCGTTTCAGATACACATCAAAGAGAGAGAGGTAGTGCTACAACTCCAGAGGCTATCTTGGCCGAAACTTGAAGTCCTAGCAAAGCTCTGCAAACTTCTGAAGGAGAATTCCATCACGTTGGATCCAAACGAAGTCCGCTTCTACAAACGCTGATTCTACAGTGGATCTTCACCTCCATCTTCAGAAGTTCATCTTAAGGGAAGTTTTATTATTTTATTTATCTTCTTGTAAATGGTAGTGAAATCGCCTTGTGTTGGCGACTAGGTCTGGGGTAGGACTTAGGGCTGAAATTTGCCTCGTGTTGGAGACTAGATATAGGCTAGGTCTAGGGGGTGCTCGAGGCCACATCCAGGGAAGGATTGGCTAGAGCAGCTTGAGGCCGAATCCGGGAAGGAGAAGGCTAGGCCAACCGGTTCGTGGGGATACGAGTCGGTATAGAAAACGAACAAGGATTTTTATTAATCGCCTCCGATTTCCAGCGTCATAGAAATCAAGTTTTGTAAAACATTATTTGATATTAATAAAGCATGTCTCTTCATTATTGTTTTACTTGATTTCTCATTGTATTAATCTTGCAATATTTCAAAGTTTTCTAAATATAATCTTAAGTTTTTGAAAAACCCTTATTCATATCCCCTCTAAGGGCGCCGACCGATCCAACAGAGAAAACAATAGTGCGAATGACCGGATAAGCATTCTAAAATTTGGTCAATAAAGGGTAACGGGAAGTGATCTTTGCGGGTAGCATCATTTAATTTTCTGTAATCGATGCATACAGGCCAACCCGTAACAGTACGGGTCGGAATCAACTCATTATTTTCGTTGGTGATTACCGTTATTCCTCCCTTTTTAGGCACGACTTGCACTGGGCTAAACCAAGTGCTATCAGAAATTGGATAAATAATTCCCGCGTCAAATAATTTTATAATTTCGGCCTTAATGACGTCCTTCATATTTGGGTTAAGGCATCGTTGCGGCTGAATAGCGCCGCGAGAATTATTTTCTAAATTTATTTTATGCGTGCAAAACGAGGGGCTAATCCCCTTTATATCCAAAATTTGACATGCCATTGCATGGCGGTGATTATTTAAAATTTTGATTAATTCGGAAATTTCCGAATCGTTAAGTGCGGAAGATATTATTACGGGCAATTTTGAATCTTTTTCTAAAAATATATATTTTTGATGTTCCGGTAATTATTTTAATTCTAAACTCGGTGGCTCCTCGTAATATGATTTTATTTTAGAAATATTCAATTTTACTTCTTCAAATTTGGGGGGCCGAGTTATTTCTTCTAAACAAAATAAATTTGCAATTTCCGGATTTTCAAATAACGGCGATATTATTTCAGAAATCGACGTTATTTCCTCTTCAAAATTTGTTTCTAAAGTGAAACAAGAGTCGTCGCTTGGAAACGCATTTCTCATTGATTGATTTATGTTAAAGGTAACTTCTTCCTCCCCAACTTGTAGGAGAAGGTTTCCGTTACTTACGTCGATTATAGCCCGAGCGGTGGCTAGGAAGGGCCGGCCGAGTATGAGTGGTACTTCGGCGTCCTCTTCAATATCGAGGATGACAAAGTCTACCGGAATGATAAACTTGTCAACCTTCACTAGCACATCCTCAATGATCCCGATTGGATACTTTACGGACCGATCCGAGAGTTGGATGCTTATATTGGTTGGGCCAGGGGTGCCCAAACCAAGCTTCTTAAAAATGAGAACGGCATAAGATTTATGCTCGCCCCTAGATCGGCCAAGGTGTTTTTAATTAATAAATTCCCGAACAAACACGGGATGGAAAACCGTCCCGGATCATTTAATGTTTCCGGCATTTTATTTAGAACTATCGCCGAACATTCTGCGTTAAGAGAAACACGCAAAATATCTTCAAGTTTATTTTTATTTGATAATAAATCCTTGAGATATTTCGCGTATTTAGGCATTTGAGAGAGTGCCTCGCAATATGGTACATTGATTTGTATTTGTTTAAAATATTTATAAATTTTTTATACTGCTCCTCGTTGCGCTCATTTTGTAATTTAGAAGGATACGGAATAGAAGGCGTTTGAATAATGCGCGAAGCTAAATCAGAAGAATTTAAATGCGGAGCTGGAGTTAAACCTTTACCTCAGACTCAGTCAAATTTGAACTTTTTACCTCCTTTCCGCTGCGGAGGGTTATAGCATTGGCGCTCTCCCGTGGATTGGGCTCAGTATTGCCCGGTAGAGCTCCCTGATGGCATTCGGAGAACATCTTGGCCAGTTGTCCAATCTGATTTTCTAGACTTTTAATAGATCCGGAATGGTTCCGGATATTGGAGTCGGTAGCGGCAACGTATTTGGTGAAGACCTCTTCAAGTGAAGGGGCCTTTGGTGGTTGTGGTGGAGGGAATCTGGGAGGATTCGCTTGTGGGGGGCGTTGAGCATTATTGGGGTTGCTCCATGAAAAATTTGGGTGGTTCCTTAAACCCGGATTATAACAATTAGGAAGATTATTATTTGGGTTATAAGGAGGACGATAGGAGTTCCCCATATAATCAACTTGCTCTTGATTAAAATTATTATTATAATTATTATTATTATAGTTATTAGCCCCATTAGTGGCAGAGGAAGCAGACATCTCTGCCAATTGCTTAGTAAGCCAGTCTACTTGGTGTGCTAAATTCGGGGTGGCCTCAACTTCAAAGAGTCCGGTCGGTTTGTTAGGACGTGACCGTGGCGCATTCCACTGATAAGCATTCATGGCCATCTCTTCAAAAAGATCTTGAGCAGCTTCGGGGGTTTTGTTATTAAGCGTTCCCCCCCCCCCCCCCCCCCCCCCCCCCCCCCCCCCCCGCGACTGCATCAATCATCTGCCTTGTTTGGAGATTCAAACCATTGTAGAAAGTCTGAACTTGTTGCCATACGGGAAGGGCATGGTGAGGACATCTCCGCAAAAGTTCCTTGAAGCGCTCCCATTGTCGTAGAGAGACTCCGATTCTATTTGCATGAATGAGAGAATGTCCGTATGTAATTTAGCAGGACTTTGCCGGAGGAAAATATTTCGTTAAGAATTTCTCAGTCATCTCGGCCCATGTAGTGATGGAACCTCTAGGAAGAGATCCCAGCCACTGCTTGGCCTTAGTCCGCAAGGAGAATGGAAATAAACGCAAACGAATGGCGTCATCGGTGATGCCATTGATTTTAAACGTATCGCAAATTTTCAAAAAAATTAATAAATGTAAATTTGGATCTTCATCTGGTAAGCCGTCAAAGATGACGGTTTGTTGTACCATTTGAATGATACTCGTTTTGATTTCAAAATTATTATTCGCCACCGCCGGAAGAATAATGCTAGATTGTGTTCCCTCCCAATTTGGCCTCGCATAATAGGACATAGTCCGTAGCAGGGCCTCATTATGGTCGGGGTTATCCATTAAGCCTTTGTTAGTTTATCCGATTGACTCTTCTTGAAATATTGGTAGATCACTAAATCGGAGATGACGCCGCAAGGTGCGCTCGATTTCCGGATCAAAACAGAATTCTAGATTGACTGAAGAGTCTCCTCGGGTCATAAACCAAAAATAAAAGAGGAAAAGATGCGAAAATGATAAATAAAATAAAATTTTAGATAAATATTTTAATTTTTTTTTATATAAAATTTTTTAATATATAATTTTTTTTTGCAGATTTTTATTTTATTTATGGTGAATTAAAATTAGTCCTGGACTTCCCAAGGTCAACCCGATGAAGGGCTCGCAAGGTACTAAAGGCTATTATGGGAATTCAAGCCCAAAGCGTCATTTCTAGGAATTTAGTTGCACCTTAAAAAAATAAGAAAAGAAAAGATAAAATTAATAGATATTTCGTTTTTCAAAATATCAACCGTAGTCCCCGGCAACGGCGCCAAAAACTTGATGCGCAAAACTATATCCGCAAACGACAACGGCAAGTGTACCGTATCGAATGTAGTATAGGTTATAAAAACCAAGGTGGTATTAGACACGGGGCGGCTGATTACTCTTACTTAGGAAAATCTCTATTATTTTATCGAATAAAACTTGGGTTGGTTGTTTGCAAGAAAAGGAAATAATTTGTTAAAACAATGATTTAAAGGAGTAGCACTCAACCTTGAATCACCTTGGAAAAATAAATAAATAAAGAAATAAAACTTCTAGTTCTTTTTAAAAGAAATGCTTGACCGTGGAGGTTCCCAAATTATAAACGCACCTCTCTCGAGGATGCGCTCAACTGAGTTTAGGTTGATCAATCGAACTCTCATTCTAGAATCGAAACCCCTAATACTCACCTTATCGAAGTGAACCCCTCTATTGGATATGACTCCAATCCGGGAGATTTATGTCGTCCTCTCTCGAGGAGTGCATTCAAATCTCTTTATCCTTGAAGTGATCGATTCGAATTCAAAACCTCTCGGTTATTAGACAACGAAAACAAGAGTGAGATTTATATATCGATAATAATCTCAATCAATATAAATTCAAGGATAAATCTTAATCGATCTAAAAAAGGAGTAAAAGAAGTTCTAAACTAAATTATGAATTATATTTTCCTTGGATCATCTCGGCCGAGTACTAATGGAAATTTAGCTACTCATGGAGATGGAGGAATTGAAAGAAATAAAAGAGTACATAATGGAAAAGAGAATAGAATAAGAGAAAAGGGAACTAATTTTATTGATTTGCAAAAGAAATTACAACTAGGAATTAAAAGTACAAGCTTGGGAAATAAAAATGCAAGAAGGGAAAGACATACAAGAGTAAGAAAACAGTGCAGGAAAAATAAGCTAGAACTCCCCAAAACTTCCGCCTCAAACATCTGGAAAAGCTCCCTTTAAATAGGCAGAAATTTGATGTTACACGCCCTCGGTCACGCCCGTGACCAAGGGCGTGTAAGGGGCATGATCGGTGCTGGCGGAGGGGGCGCGATCTGGCATAAATGTGAGCGTTTTAGCCATGTCAGTCCCTAGGTCACGCCCGTGACCTGGGGCGTGTAATCTCTAAATCTTGCAGCTGGCGGGAAAGGGCGCTGTTGAACTTTCGTCGATCTCAGTATTTTTGTCGAACGCAGCAGCGGGCGCAGTTCGTCGATCGCCTGGATATTCGTCGAATAAAGCAATGGAGCAGTTCGTCGATCGCCTCAAGTTTCATCGAACACAGCAATGGAGCAGTTCGTCGATTGCCTTAGTTTTCGTCGAACGCAGCTCATATCTGTTGGAGCATGCGTTTCGCACTCCTCCGGTTTGATAATAACAAAGTCCCTTTTGTATTTGATTCTATTTTCATTAATGGTGTGCAGATAACAGGTATGTGATGTTCACATTGCTGTTGGAGCTAAAATTGCATGTGGGAAAAATTCACTGTCGGAAAATTCCGACAGCCACTGTCGCCCAGGCGACAGCAGAGAAGTTACAACTACTTCCCTCCACGGCAGATCGACGAAAGACAGTTTTGCGCTGTCGGAATTCCGACATCGATGTCGCCCAGGCGACAGCTCGACGGTTACACCAACTGCCCACGTCTTCACCCACGACAGCGGCGGTTTTGCGCTGTCGGAAATTCCGACATCGATGTCGCCCAGGCGACAGCTCCACGATTCCAGCAACTGCCCGCACGACGGCTCGACGACACGACAGCGGCAGTTTAGCGCTGTCGGAAAATTCCGACAGTCACTGTCGCCCAGGCGACAGTGAAATTCTATAAAATGGTTCCTTTGGTTCGTGCATTCCAAGCTTTTGAGAATTCCAGTTCCTGCCTGAGTGCATACGAACCAGAGAGCTCCAGAACCTCCTCAACTCCCATTTGTGCAAAGAAGGATTGAAGATTGAAGACGAGATCGGGCGAGCTTCTACATCAACGATCATCTCGAGGCTTCAACAATCCATTCAGAGATCTGAATTTCTAGGGAGTTGTCTTTTTCATATTGTATTTTCATTTACTCATATTTCATTTTGTATTGGGAAAGAAATCGTCGTCTTGCGTGCGGCGTCTAAGTCCTTGCGCGGCTTAAGGGAAAATCGTTTCCTTGTGCGGAGCGTCCAAGTCCTTGCGTGGCTTGGTGGGAGATCGTGGCCTTGTGTGCTACGTCTAGATCTTGGGAAGATCTAGAGGATAGGCTTGGGCTTGATCTTGGGAGAGACAAGCGATAGCCTTCCGATCCTTGGGAGAAGGATTGGTAAACCAAAATTATTGTATTTTTATTATTATAATTGTGCCTTGATCTTAAGCATTGTTAAGATCATTTTTATTTGTATGCAAATTTCATGATATATAAAATTATGATCCTTTCACTAATTGCAAATTTGTGTGCTTAAATCTTTATCTTAGAAATTTGTGTTTGGTGTTATACAAAAATTGCATTGGTTTAAAATTATTTTTAAGTAACTTTTTATTAAAGTAAATTTGTATAAAATTAAGAAGAAAAAAATTACAAATTTAAACACACCCTTATTCACCCCCCCTCTAAGGGCGTCATACGATCCAACAAGTGGTATCAGAGCCAGGTTACTCCAAAATGGTTTTACCACCGGGAGTAATGGCGCACAACGATCACGCGTTCGTTGAGGGGCAAGGAATTAGTAGGCCACCACTTTTCACGGGCACGGACTATAATTATTGGAAAACATGTATGCGTTGTTTTCTAATTGCTTTAGATATAGAAGTCTGGAATATGGTAGAAACTAGTTACACTTCTCCAACATTTGTTCTAGGAGATGTAACTATGGAAAAACCCAAAGACAAGTGGGATGATAATGATAAATTAAAATGCAAAAACAATGCAAAGGCTATGAATGCCTTATTTTGCGCACTAGATCGCACTGAGTTTAATAGAGTCTGTGCTTGTGATACTGCTTTTGATATTTGGAATCTTTTAGAAATTACTCATGAAGGTACTTCGCAGGTAAAGGATTCAAAGCTATTTCAATTGGAGTCAGAGTTCGAAAGATTCAAAATGGAGGTGGATGAAGAAATTGACACAATGTACACACGATTCACTAAAATCGTGAACGATTCAAAGGTGTTGGGTAAGGTTTTTTCAAATGGAGATTTAGTTAGAAAAATCTTAAGATCACTTCCCCCGAAGTTCAATCCAAAAGTGACTGCAATTTCTGAGTCACATGATCTTAAGACCTTACAATTGGAAAGTCTCATTGGGAATCTAAAAACCCATGAAGTGGAGTTGAAGATTCAAAGCCAAGAGTATAATTTGGAGCCCAAAAAGAAAAGCTTGGCGTTGAAATCTAAAAAGGAAATTGAGAGTGAGACTGAAGAAAGTGATGAAGATGAAGAAGGACTGTTTGTGAGAAATTTTAAGAAGTTTATGAGAAATCTGGAGAGGAGAAACTCATTTAAAAAGTTTTTCAAAAAGAAGGATTTTGCCTACCAAAAAGGCAAAGGAAAAATGGAGAATGAAGAGGAGCATCCGCCACCGGAGTGCTACCATTGCAAGAAGATTGGTCATATCAGAAGCAAGTGCCCAAAATATCTGAAAGAGCAAAAAGCAAAGAGGCACGATAAAAGTTACAAGAAGAAAGTGTTAAAGGCAGAGACTTGGGATGATTCTTCGTCTGGTGAAGAAAGTGATCCCTCAACACAGGAGGAAGAGGAGGCTAATCTATGTTTGATGGCAAAAGGGAACATTACATCTGATGACGACTGCAGTGTCCAAAGCGACACTGAGGTAACGCCTCCATCTTATGATGAGTTATATTCTGAATTTATGAAAACATGCAAAGTTTTGGATAAATGCTTAAAGGAAATTGATTTTTTAAAATCTGAAAATAAAGGCTTTTTAAAAGCAAATAAAAAACTATCAAATGAGTTGGAATCTATTGGGAAGGAGAAGGTATTTTGTCAAGAGTGTGATCATTCTTCGACAAGGATAAAAGAACTTGAAACTACTATTTCTAAGTCCGATCAAAAATTTGATCTACTTGTAAAAGAAAAAAAGGACTTAGAAAAAGTTGTTAAAACCTCTCATTCTCAATTAGAGAATTATAAGAAAACTTTTGCAAATAGGTGTGGCATGATAGTAAAAGAAAATTCAATTTTAAAATCCAAAGTAAATGAGTTGAACATGGCAATTGGGAAATTTGGTGTTGGGAAAAAATCTCTGGATATGCTTTTAGCCAACCAATGCCATGGTACAGCAAAATTTGGACTAGGATACATTTCTGGAAGCTCTGGAGGCTGTCGGAAATTTTCGGCAGCTACTGTCGGAACCGGCGACAGCTCCAGGTTCAGAAAACCAATTTCTCAAAATACAAATTTTTCTAAGTCCACACATAAAGATGCTTCCACCAGCAAGAGTCCAGAGAAACCATTGAAAAATGGTTCCTCACCATTCATTGTGTGTGCTAAATGTCATCGATTTGGTCACATCTCGGGCTCATGTTGGAAGAAAGGAAAAGCTAATGTTAAACAAATCTGGGTACCTAAGGCGTCCACCTATACAATGGGATTGACCACTTGGGTAACCAGATCTTTACTCTCATCATCTTTTTAGGTGTGCGTGCAGGCTAGGAACAAGGAAGACGTGTGGTATTTGGACTCTGGATGTTCAAAACACATGACGGGCGATAAATCAAAGTTCCTTAGCCTGGAGATGAAGAAAGGTGGAATAGTGACATTTGGAGATAATGGAAAGGGTAAAGTCAAGGGCATTGGAGTAGTAGGTAACAAAGAATTTAAAATTTCAAATGTTTTATATGTTAAAGGTTTGAAACATAATTTAATTTCTATTAGTCAACTATGTGATAAAAATCTAAATGTTTTATTTGACTCTAGCTCAAACCTTTGCAAGATTATTGATTCTAAAACAAACGAAATCGTACTTACTGCACCAAGAATAAACAATGTCTATACGATCACTTTTCATGATTTATCTCATTCTACACTTAAATGTTTTATTTCAAAGAATGATGAACTTGAATTATGGCATAGGAGACTAGGACATTCTAGTGCTAAACGCATAGTAAAGCTTTCTTAAAATAAAATAATAAAAGGTTTACCAAATTTGAATGGAAAGCTATCCTCATTATGTTCACCATGCCAAAAGGGAAAGTTTACAAAATCATCTTTTAAAAGCAAAAATGTCATTTCTACCACTAGACCTTTACATTTGTTACATATGGACTTGTTTGGTCCAATTTCTACACAAAGTCTAGGAGGTAGAAAATATACGTTTGTTATTATTGATGATTATTCTAGATTTTGTTGGACTTTGTTTTTAAATTCAAAATCTGATGCTTTTGATGAATTTGTAAAACTAATTTCACGTATTCAAAATGAACTTGATCTAAAAGTAAAATGCATTAGATCCGATCATGGAGGAGAGTTTGATAATGAAAAATTTATTTCATATTGTAATGAATTTGGGATAAAACATGAATTTTCCGCTCCACGCACACCACAGCAAAATGGTGTAGTAGAGAGGAAAAATAGAACACTTCAAGAATTAGGACGGACTATGCTGTGTGAATTTAAATTGCCAAAATACTTTTGGGCCGAAGCAGTCAGTACGGCATGCTATATTATTAATCGTGTCATGATTCGTCCCACATTACAATTAACTCCTTATGAAATTTATTTTCAAAGAAAACCAAATGTATCTTACTTTAAAGTTTTTGGTTGTAAATGCTTTATTTTGAATACAAACAATAACTTAGGCAAATTTGATGAGAAATGTGATGAAGGAATTTTCATTGGTTATTCTTCAACTAGCAAGGCCTATAGAGTTTATAATAAGAGAACAAAAATAGTTGAAGAATCTATTCATGTTAGGTTTGATGAGTTTGCTTCATGTGTAGAAAAGAAAACTACAGGAAAAGAAGATGAACCCCTTCCATCGGTGGAGAATGATGATGAACTTGAAGAAAGAGAAGAAGAAAGAGAAGAAGAAAGAGAAGAAGAAAGAGAAGAAGGAGGAGGAGAAGAAGAAAGAGAAGAAGAAAGAGAAGAAGAAAGAGAAGAATATGTGCCTCCAAGTGAATTGAGATTCTCAAAGGATCATCCAAAGGAGCTTATCATTGGAGATCCGCAAAAAGGGGTTAGTACTCGTTCATCGCTACATGTTTTATTTTCAAACCTGTGTTTTGTTTCTGAAATAGAACCAAAAGATGTTTCCACCGCTTTAAATGATGAATTTTGGTTTTTAGCTATGAATGAAGAACTTAATCAATTTGAACGTAATAAGGTTTGGAATCTTGTAGAACGACCCAAAAATCGTCCTGTAGTTGGTGTTAAGTGGATTTTCAAAAATAAAATGGATAATGAATCTAGAATTGTTAGAAATAAAGCCAGATTAGTTGCAAAAGGTTATGCACAAATTGAAGGGGTAGATTTTGATGAAACTTTTGCACCTGTAGCTAGATTAGAAGCGGTTAGAATATTTCTTGCATTTGCTTGTTTTAAAAGATTTAAATTATATCAAATGGATGTCAAAACCGCATTTTTAAATGGGTATATAAAAGAAGAAGTTTATGTAGAACAACCCCCTGGCTTTATAAATGAGAAATATCCAAATTTTGTTTATAAATTAGATAAAGCGCTTTATGGATTAAAACAAGCGCCTCGTGCTTGGTATGATCGATTAACTCAATATTTGTTAAAGCACGATTATAAAATAGGAAGTGCTGATTCTACACTCTTCATTAAGCAAATTAATCATGATTTAGTTATTTTGCAAATTTATGTTGATGATATTATTTTTGGAGCCACTAATGAAGAGTTGAGTAATGAAGTAGTTGAAATTATGAAAAATGAATTTGAAATGAGTATGGTTGGAGAACTTTCATATTTTCTAGGTTTTCAAATTACACAAAAACATGATGGAATTTTTATATGTCAAACCAAGTATATTCATGATATGTTAAAAAGATTTGGATTTGAAAACCTTAAGCATGCAAACACTCCTATGAGTACTTCACTAAAATTAGGAAAAGATGAAAGTGGAGTTTCAATTGAACAAACCCTTTATAGAAGTATGATAGGGTCTTTATTGTATTTAACCGCATCTAGACCTGATATTATGTTTGCCGTTTGTTTATGTGCTAGATTTCAAGCTAATCCTAAAGAGTCACATTTAAAAGCGGTGAAACGTATCTTTAGATATCTCATTGGAACATCAAAATTAGGTTTATGGTATCCTCAAAATGATTCTTTTATTTTGCATGGTTTTTTCGGATTCTGATTATGCGGGATGTTCTTTAGATAGGAAAAGCACTAGTGGCACTTGTCACTTTATCGGCCCTTCACTTATTTCATGGTCGAGTAGGAAACAGAATTCTGTTGCTCTCTCTACTACCGAGGCCGAATATATTGCACTAGGTAGTTGTTGTGCCCAAGCTCTTTGGATGTCACAAACTTTAGAAGATTTTGGCATACAACAAAGTAGTGTAGAATTAAAGTGTGACAATAAAAGTGCTATCGACTTAACTAACAATCCCGTATTACATTCTAGATCTAAGCATATAGATGTCCGACATCATTTTATAAGGGATCATATTAAGAAGGGTAATATAAAAATCAACTTTATAGGCACGGAAAATCAACTAGCGGATATATTCACTAAGCCGTTACCGGATTCCCGTTTTTCTATGCTTAGGCTAGAATTGGGCATTCTAGACATTTCACAATGAATATATCACAATTTAAAGCCTATAAAATTAAAAAAAAATTATTATCACAAAACATAAACAATGTAAAAACAAAAAGACAAAATTCTAAATATCAAAACATAAAATTTCAAAAGCCTCAACAAAAATTCAACATCATTAATATTACATCAATATTGTTCAAATAAAAATAGTAGAAACAAATTAAGGATCAAGTTCATTAAACAAAACAGAAATTTAAAGAGGTTCACTGTCTCCCAGGCGACAGTGGATGTCGGAATTTTCCGACAGCTCCCAGCAGCAGCAGCAACATAAAACTACTCTGAATCTTCATAACCAGCCCCGCTGCTCTCTGGACAATCTTCTGGAGGTCCTCGTCTCACGGCTTTGCCTCGGCTAGTCCGCCTCACCGATTGGCGCGACGGTTCTTCGTCCGGTACTTGCCATTCGGCCTCTTCCTCCGGAGTTGGCTTCAACTTCAGACCTCTCACAAGAAACTTCATGAATTTCTGCATTCGACTATGGTCCTTCTTCACCTCCTTCTTGTGATCCTCTAATGAATCTCGAAGATCCTCAATGGACTCCCTTAGTGAACCTGACCTAGGCATTGGAGGCTCTCGAATCTCTATTCCCGAATGTGCTTTCTTCGGCGTTCTTTTCACTTTCATCGAACCCGTATAATAAATCTCCGGATAGCAATCATCCAAATAATAAGCTTGCACTATCCATCCGTATTTCTTATAGAGTATACGTTGTATTATCGCCCCCATTGGCAGCGTATGAACTTTCACCCATTTTGGATGTTTTAACCTATACGCATACCTAATTTGGGATAGTATGAAGTCCGCCACATCGAAGAGCTCATCCTCCATAATATAGTAAATGAAGAGAGTCAACTGGGCCGTAATGCTTTTTGTATCTCCACTCTTCAACATCACTGAATTTCTTAGGATATCTTGCACTAAGAATGCGTCCGGAGTTAGTGACGAAACTTCAGTGGTGAGAGCTTTCTTTTGATTCCCATGTAAACTCATGTTTACAAGGGTCCAATCTCGGTCTTTCCTATAGCTCTCCACTATATCCGGTACATTCTCACTAATCACTAATCCGTATTCTTCTCTTAGATCAACATGTGTTATTTCCACATGTTGACCCTGAATTTTTGACCTTACTCCTCCATCCAATTCAGTGACATTTGGGTCTTCCAAATGGTTATAAAATTCTCTTATCAAAAAGGATGAAAACGGATCTGGGGTGATTATTGATAATATACCTGCATTTGCAAGTCGATCATAAATATGATTGTGCTTTGGCAACTCAAATTCTACATACTTCGCTATTCCAACAATAGCCTTCTCCACCCCCGGAAATACTTGATATGAACTATGTGCGTCTTCCGAAGTACTCTTTCGAGCTTTGGAACTGGAAGCCATTCTGCAAATACAATTCAAAAATTTTGACTAAAAATAATTTCACATTGTGCACTGGAACACTGTCGCCCAGGCGACAGTGACTGTCGGAATTTTCCGACAGCTCTCCAAGTGAATTTTTCTCGAAAATGTTTACATACACTTCCAGATCTACTCAAAATCAATATTATTTAAACATCAAGTTTATAAAAAATTTATACATATTTTTCATAAACAATATTCTCAAAATCCTTTACTATTCATCATCTTCAACCTTCTTCCCTAACCTAGATCTACAAAAATACTTCAGAAAATGAACAAATAGAAATCTTCATCACCAAATCACAAAGAAATTTAACAAAAAAAATTTTAGCAAAGATCCACCAAGATCCCCTTGTTTTAAACTAGATCTACATTTTTCAAATCAAAAATTTCAAAATCTACACCATTCAACAAAAATCAACATGAAAACTACATTTTCTTTCTTCTCTCCTATCAAAATCACAAAACCCTAAAAATTTTTGAGTTAAAAACACCAAAATCAAAAAGCCATACCTTAGATCTAGGGATGTCGCTGACTTCCGACAGCTTGCTCTCGATTTTAACTCCAGAAAATAATGCACAATAGGGTTTGACTCGGTCCCCAGCCCTATTTATATTTTTGGCTGTCGCCCAGGCGATAGTGAGTGTCGGAAATTTCCGACAGCTCCAATTTTGTAAAAACTTCAATTTTGGGTCCCTTTGATGATTTACAATAGTTATATGTCATTATTAATGCTTCACCTCATGACTTGATGACAAACCATGTGTTATTTATTCAAAAAAAATGACTTACATGTTTATATGATTTCATTTCCAAGCTATCATCGTATTGACACTTCTACTTAGTTGTTTAGACCATTGGAAATTGTTTTCGCATGCCTCTAAGTATGAGAAATTGTTTATCTATCATAATGAACTATCACGTTCACTTCTTTTGATCAATACGTATGTCGTTTTATTTAAAATATACATGGATCATATTTGCTTTCACATAATACAATAGCACTTCTTAAATACAACTTTCAACATTGATTTGTTAGCACAACAAAATATACACCATCTTTTGCAATTCAAGTGAATTCGGAGATCCTTGGTCAATTTAAAAAAAATTATCAATATATCAAAATTAAAATATCACAACATCTGTGATAAAAAAAAAAAAATTTAAAATAAAGACAAGGATACTCCACCAAGCACTACTTACCCTCCTGATAAGTCTTAATGAGCATTGTGAGGTTAAGCACCTTGGAAAGAATTGTAAAGTGTCTTGTGCAAAAGAAACATGGTTTTCTATTCATCTTGTGCTATATCTTCAACGTCAAAGTTGCCTTTATATGCTTCTATTATGTTATACATTTTAATGATCATGTAAATTAAATAACTTCATATGTTTGATCTAAGTATCACATGTACACATCATTATGTTATATAAACATTCATCTCATGAGAATTGGACCGAAAATATTCCATATATCTATACACTATTGTGTCTTTCTATGATACTTTCAAATGACCTTACTCATGTTGAAATTATTTTCTTTCATTACTTCATATGGCTATACCGTCACTTCATGGGCTTATTCATACTATGGCATATTCCTATTATTTCATGGACTTCAATTATTACCATCAAATTGCTTCCGCTTACTCTACAATTCTATATCCTATCCCTTAAAAGCTACTCTTTTATTTAATATTCACTTTTGCTAATACCAAAAGGGGGAGAATTTAAAGTATAAAAAGAAAAATCACAAATCTATCACTCCTAAATATTCCACCTACACATTACATCATATATTTAAGGGGGAGCATATATTAAGGGGGAGCATATATTTAGGGGGAGCATTCATTTAGGGGGAGCCTTCACCTAAAAGGAGAGTATTTATTTTAAGAGAAATATATCAAGGGAGATTATTTATTTTAAGAGAAATATAGCATGTTATATTTGTGCACACACCAAATGTCTAAAATCAACAATCTAAATAGACATGTTTTCTTTTTATACGGATTTGTTATTATCAAAAGGGGGAGATTGTTGGAGCATGCGTTTCGCACTCCTCCGGTTTGATAATAACAAAGTCCCTTTTGTATTTGATTCTATTTTCATTAATGGTGTGCAGATAACAGGTATGTGATGTTCACATTGCTGCTGGAGCTAAAATTGCATGTGGGAAAAATTCACTGTCGGAAAATTCCGACAGCCACTGTCGCCCAGGCGACAGCAGAGAAGTTACAACTACTTCCCTCCACGGCAGATCGACGAAAGACAGTTTTGCGCTGTCGGAATTCCGACATCGATGTCGCCCAGGCGACAGCTCGACGGTTACACCAACTGCCCACGTCTTCACCCACGACAGCGGCGGTTTTGCGCTGTCGGAAATTCCGACATCGATGTCGCCCAGGCGACAGCTCCACGATTCCAGCAACTGCCCGCACGACGGCTCGACGACACGACAGCGGCAGTTTAGCACTGTCGGAAAATTCCGACAGTCACTGTCGCCCAGGCGACAGTGAAATTCTATAAAATGGTTCCTTTGGTTCGTGCATTCCAAGCTTTTGAGAATTCCAGTTCCTGCCTGAGTGCATACGAACCAGAGAGCTCCAGAACCTCCTCAACTCCCATTTGTGCAAAGAAGGATTGAAGATTGAAGACGAGATCGGGCGAGCTTCTACATCAACGATCATCTCGAGGCTTCAACAATCCATTCAGAGATCTGAATTTCTAGGGAGTTGTCTTTTTCATATTGTATTTTCATTTACTCATATTTCATTTTGTATTGGGAAAGAAATCGTCGTCTTGCGTGCGGCGTCTAAGTCCTTGCGCGGCTTAAGGGAAAATCGTTTCCTTGTGCGGAGCGTCCAAGTCCTTGCGTGGCTTGGTGGGAGATCGTGGCCTTGTGTGCTACGTCTAGATCTTGGGAAGATCTAGAGGATAGGCTTGGGCTTGATCTTGGGAGAGACAAGCGATAGCCTTCCGATCCTTGGGAGAAGGATTGGTAAACCAAAATTATTGTATTTTTATTATTATAATTGTGCCTTGATCTTAAGCATTGTTAAGATCATTTTTATTTGTATGCAAATTTCATGATATATAAAATTATGATCCTTTCACTAATTGCAAATTTGTGTGCTTAAATCTTTATCTTAGAAATTTGTGTTTGGTGTTATACAAAAATTGCATTGGTTTAAAATTATTTTTAAGTAACTTTTTATTAAAGTAAATTTGTATAAAATTAAGAAGAAAAAAATTACAAATTTAAACACACCCTTATTCACCCCCCCCCCCCCTCTAAGGGCGTCATACGATCCAACAATATCCAGTGGTCACGCCACTAGGTCACGCCCGTGACCTGGGGTGTATAACTTTAAAATTATGTGGCAGGCGTGCTGGCAGAGGGTGGTGGGTTCCAGCTGTGACTATGATGTCACACCCTTGGTCACACCCGTGACCTGGGGCGTGTACTTGGCGAATTCTTCACGAAACGACTCCGGGGCGGCTGAAACCTGTCTGGAACACTTCGTAGGTTACACGCCCATGGGTCACGCCCATGACCTGGGGCGTGTAATTTTATATTTTGCTCAAAACAGCCCAGAAAATTTGAAAACACAAAATAGACTTAAGTTAGCTTATGAAATAACAAATGGAAGGGTTTATATGATATAATTCATATAAATGACATAATTTCATATTAAAAATATAATAAACCTATACTAAAAGATGAGTAAATAAATCACTCGTCAGATACGAGTCAGGATAGAAAACAAAAATGATATTTTACATTTCGCCTTTGATTTCTAGCGTCATAAGAAATCAAGTTTTGTAATCTTCTATTTCAAGACAATAAAATCATATCTTTATTTCACTTGATTTGTTTGGTTTTGCAGTATTTTGATCTCTTAGTTTTTCAAGTCATTCAAAATATAATAAAAGTTTTTAAAACCCTTATTCACCCCCTCTAAGGGCGCCTACAGATCCAACAGATGCCATTTCTCATGGAATCATTCTTCGGCACGCATTCTAGGCTTAACCTAAATGCACGTCACAATCAAGCATCACCGATTTGGGCTAACGACCATGGGTAGGCTTCACAAAATTTTTCTAAATCTACACGTCTACTGGATTTCTACATGCAATAAATGCCGAGAACGGACACAATCTACCCGTAGTTCCAAAGAACTAAAGAAAGTCATACACTTCACCAATTAGTGAAAGAGACAACCTCAAATTGCATAGAAAAGTGAATGAGAGGACCAAACACATCCTAAGACCGGGAGGAAGGATCATTACCCTTCCCGCTCTCTTTAGCGCCATGAATCTGAATTTTAATCAGATGGAAAGAACCGCACCAGGCTCCTCTCTGTGGATCTGGAAATGTCCCGCGATTCGGAGCTTTGGAGCTCCGTTAATGGAGGAAGATGCCTTCTTATTGTACCTTGGATCTCAAATTTCTCAATCTTGGAGAGAGAATGTAAGTATAACAATAGACCTAAAGTCATCTCCCGAACATCCTTTAAGCGATTTCGATGGGATCATTTCAGACTTAGCATTGGACATCAACCTCCGTCAAAATCGAAACAAGTAAAAACAAGCACTTTGTTTGCATTCGTCGAGTATACACGACGATTCGTCGAGACCACAGAATTCATCGAGACATTTCGATGATTCGTCGAGACCACTCAAGACCCTTCGACGCTTCATTTGGATTTACACCATAACTATGTTCATCGATATTCGATGAACCCATTCAACGATTAGTCGAGCTCATTCGAAGATTCGTCGAGATCTTCCACTAACATTCACTAGATTAGTGTTATAGAATAATGCAAACAAAGTGAGCCCACTAGACAAAACACGCTGAATAACTTCTGTTCGTTGAGACCTTTTAACGAATCTGGGCAGCACTTCCATTTAGCCCCATTTTCAGAAAATTGGGGTGTTACAGAAGAGGCTAGCATAGATGGAGGAGAAAAGGAAACTGATCTGTGATCGGGTGTTCCTCTTGGGGGACATTTTTGGTTTTCTGCCAAGCTCCTTGTGATTCCCCTCCGACTGAGCTCAAAATATCCAATAGACTAAGGACTTATTCTGCTTAGGGGATTCTGAGAGTGATGGTGAGGTGTTATCATGCTGGGGTAGGCTACTTCTTCAGTTGCCATTAAGGGGCAATTTCTGCAAGGTTGCCACCTCCCTATCATGCCAATGCGAGAGCTACAACTCATAGGGAATTAACTCCTTGAGCTGAGGGGGGGGGGGGGGGGGGGGGAATGAGGATCAAAATTGAATTCCATTTTGCCCCCCCCCCCCCATAGGCTGCCATTATTGGGTGGCCGACAAGCTCTCTTGAGCCCCTCCTCCCCTTTCACCAGCTGCCACTTCAGCATTTTCTGTTGGGTTTCAATGTGGGGAATGAGGGCATGCTTATGAGAAGGAAATTGGGTGTCAAGTGGCACCCTTACCCAATCTACACCTCTTGGTATCCTCTTGCTGGTGGCCAGCCTCCCGTTGGTGTGGGCTCCCTTTATTCATCAACCTAAGGGAGATATGGGCCTGGTATGGGCTTTATTATTTGGGCTTGAGCTCAATTTAATTGAGTCTTGGGCTCACTTAATCCAAGGTAGCCCAATTTAGATTTATAGGTCAAGGTTGACCCTTGTTCATCCATGGTGAGGGGTTGAGTCACATTAGTGGCATTGGGTCCATGGACACATATTGGGGTGACGTTTGGCTTGGTGAAGCCATTTGGGACCCTTTTGACCTATTTAGGTCAAATTGGGTTAAGTGAGTCGAGGGATGACTTGACCCAAACCTTTGGCTTGACTTGACCCCCATGGTGTTGTTTGTGACTCCTTGGGTTCCCTAAGGGGTTAGGGTGTCATGGTGGTGTCATCTCTCACCTTGGTGTCCATTTGACCAAGCATAGGCTAGGAGACCAAAAGTGGGTAAATGCACACCAATGTGCTTTTCACCTATTCACCTAGATTTCTAGAGCTCTTTTTGTCTATCCTAACCCTTTGTCATGACCCTAGTCATGACAAAAATCATTTTAAGTGTCCAGTGTTTCTAAGGATGCTACAAATCCCAATACATAAAAAAAAAATTTGACCCCAAAATTAAGATTGGGTTAGCGGGGTTCTTACATAAGGTAGACAATTGTAAAGCTTTTAAGCTAATTAAACTTTTACCTAACGCGAAGAGTCCTGGTTATTGCTGCTGCATCAAGTCCAGAGGCTCCCAAGTGTGCTCCTCTCATCCAAGACTCGACCAAAGGACCTTGACCAGCAGGACTTTCTTCCGTCGCAGGATGCAGACGGCTGTGTAATCGATCTGAATTGTCTCCAAACAGACTTTACGATCAGATGTTATCGGTCATGTCGTGGTAGTGATCTATTTCTCTGACCGAAGGAGAGCCTTCATAAGCAAGGAGACGAGAAAAGCATCGTGTATTCCGGCCAATTTCGGCGGCAGTTCTAGTCTATAAGCCAAGGGGCCGATCCGCTCCAGGATCCTATAAAGCCCCATGTATCTCGAACTGAGCTTATTTAGTCTCCGCACCCGCGACTCTCCGTGCACTGGACATATTTTCAGAAAAATCATATCCCCGCCTAGAATTCCACCTTGCGATGAAGCATGTCATAATATGTAGCCTATCTGCTCTGCGTTTCCAACATCTGATCTCATATCAGTCATGATTGGTCATCCGTGTACTCTATATATTCTGAGCCAAGCGTCTTCAAGTCCTCATCCTGAATCCTTGAAAGAAGAGTCCTGCACTTCCAGCCGTAAAGGGCTTCGTAGGGAGCCATGCTAATGCCAGACTGTTGGCTCTTGTCGTAGGAGAATTTGATGAGTGGCAACAATCTCTCCCACGGTTCCCCGCTATCTAGAATGCATAATCGTAACAGATGCTCCATATTCCGGATAGTGCATTCCGTATGATCGTCGATCTGTGGGGGAAAGCAGTACTGATCATCAATCATGACCCAGATATGGTTGGACCGCCTTCCACTCCCTTGATGTAAGCTGGTCGTCCCGATCTGACACGATCGATCTGGGTACTCCATGGTATCTGATGAATTGCTCCACGAAAAGTCGCACTAGAATACCAATGGGAGCACCCTTTCTGACTGGGATGAACCTGACAACCTTAGTCAGTCTTTACACAATAACCCAAATGGAGTCGTGCCTGGAGCGGGAGCGGGGTAACCCATGTACAAAGTCCATGTAGATGTCCTCAAATTTCCACTCTGGCACCGGTAAAGACTGCAATAACCCTCCCGGGCTCTTGCATTCGGCATTCAATAGTTGTAATTCCTTGCATTGAATCACAAAGTGGATGATTTACTTCTTCATTCCTGGCCAATACATCGTTTTCCTTAGGTCCATAGTCATTTTGGTTATCCCAGGATGCACTGAATATTTACTATAATGCGCTTTTGTCAGGATATCTTCCCGGATATTATATCCTACTTATATGTAAATTCGACCTCGTAAGTACACGAGATCATCTTTCAACGAATAATCCCCAGCGGCGCCTGACTCTAATGCCTTAAGAACTGGTTCTAATTCTGCATCACATTTCTGGACAACCTTGATTCAATCTCGGATGTCACAAACAATGCTCATCGAGAATAGATACTCCTTGTAGAACTTGGGGTCATCCTTGGATACCAGTATGATATGCATGTCTTCTAGCATCTGAACCAGATCCATGGACATCAACTGCGGTTCTGCATCAGACGTGCTAGCCCTTCTGCTGAGTGCATCCACTACTATGTTTGTAACACCCCAGTTTTGCTAAGCGGGAAGCTAGTTTTCCGAAGGAGAAGGGCAAGGCGTTCTTAGCTGGGAGCTAGCGCCGGCGCTAGCGCGAGCGCATGCGTTAGCTGTCCCATCATGTAAGGCTCTTGTTTCGACAGTGTTCGTCAAGTTAAATTCATCGAAGGAAATTCGTCGAAGAACTAGCGCAGGCGGTAGCACTAGCGCCAGGCGGTAGCATTTCATCGGGAAATGAAGTTCTGTCGGGACGTTGAGTTATTCTTCGTCGATGGGTTTTTCATCGAGTGGCTAGCGCAGGAAGTAGCGCTAGCGCCGGTGCTAGCCCGCAGAACCAAATCCGTAAGTGACAATTTTCTGGGCACCTGATCTTCATAAACTTTGATCCAATGGCTCAGATAAGTTCGTCCTAAGGTCCAAAATAGGGCAGAGGAGTTCCTTTCCATTCCTTGGAAATATTTTGGGTGCTTTTGGAGGCCAAGTAAAGGAGGAGGGTTTGGAGGAGGAAAAAGGTTAGATCCGCCATTGTTGGAGCACCGGAGCTCCGTTCGCCGATCCGAGACCAGATTCGTGGAGAGGACTAGAAGGCCCTTCTTTCTATCTGTGCCTTTCAACCAATCCATGGCGAGGAAGAGAACTCTTAGGGTAACGACATCTCTCCTCCTAGTTTTAGGATGCGTGCATGGCATCTTTGCTTTTAACTTCTCTTTTCTGAAATTTATGACACTAGATCTCTCAAATGAGAGGGGTTTGGGTCGCCTTGGTTCAAGAAGAACCATCGGGTTGATTGAGTCCGTCCCCGACATGATTTTGCACTAGAGATCCGCTCTGTTAGTGGATTATGCATTGTGGGTGAAGCCGAAATTGTGACCAGTTGTCCGATTCGGTGATGTTGCTTAACGTGCATTTTAGGAATTTTGCTAGAAATCTGATTACGACCAAAACGTCGTAGTTGTTGCCTTTATGTTTCGTGTTAGAACGAACGATGGTTTGGAAAGGGTAACTTGTATGTGTGATGAATGGCTTGTGAAGCTGCTTGTATGTGAAGGAGTGGCTTTGTCTTTGTGGTTGGCTTGCTAGCCCGTGAATGCTTGGAATCATGTGGGGAGAGTGTCCCGACAAGACAAGCTCCCTTGCAATGACTATATAATATAGGTCCGGCCGGGACCCCACAACATATAACCGCCACAGCTTTAGTATTAAAAAGTGATATAGATTCTACCCAACTCAAAACTCAGAACCAACACAACGGAAACATTTAAAGAGACACAGAAGTTGTCAACATCTACATAAGAGTACCACGACCTTAAGGCCTTACAAAACCAATGCTCAAGTCATCAATCACAGCACATAAAATATCCAAAAGATAATAGCATTCCTATGCTACCTCGGCATGCAAGCTGGAACAAAATAAAGACAACATGATCAGACATGAAAATAGGAGGAGGTACACTTCATGAGGCTCATGCCTAATTGGCCAGCGAGCTGGGTCCAACCTGCGATACTTGCCCTGCATCCAAATACACAAAGAGCGGTATACCGAGGGTCAGCTTTGGCTGACCAACAATGGTGTAACAAAACCCATACTCTCGGATGTCCTAGCGGACCCCGGGTAACTACATCACCCTGCAAGTCACCACTTCATATGCAAATGTAATAAACAATAATAACATAAAAACAACAGGTATGAGTGTCACAAGCATCATCCACATTTCTATGTTGAGCAATTAATGTAAGGGGCCTAACAAAGCTGCACGTATGCAAACCTGGGTTTCACCCAAGGCTCCCTTTGGCGTGTATGCTTCTAACACAACATCAGATATCATCAATTCACCAAAACACAGAGGTACTCATCATTTCCCCAAAGGGCATGCAAGCCTAAGGCCAAGAACTACTGCTGAGACCCCACCCGCACATGGCCCTCAATGCCATTGGGCTTGTCCATCAGCTCGCCCGTTCTTGCAAAAATCACCACACCGAGCACAACCGGTGCTAGAAGCTCTTGCCTAGACCACCACTCGCACATGGCCCACAATGCCATTGGGCTTGTCCTTAAGCACAGATGTTCTCGTCAGCTTCAACATACCCAAAACAGAAGTGTATATGTCTTGATGGGACACCCTCCCCACATGACTTGCAAAGTCACGGGCTGGCTAGCTGACCACAAAGACAAATCCATGCCTTCACATACAAGTGGCATTACAATCCATTCACCACGCACAATATTTCCCTTTTTGAACCACCATTCATTCCCACACGAAACATAAAGGGCATCAAGATGGTGTTTTCGCCTTTATCGTATTTCTAGCATAAATCCCTAAAATGCACATTTAAGCAACCTCACCGAATCGGACAACCGGTCCCGATTTTGACTTCACCCATAATGCCTAATCCGCTAACGGAGAGGATCTCTAATGCAAGATCATGTCCGGGACGGACTCAATCAACCGGATGGTTCTTCTTGAAGCAAGGCGACCCAAACCCCTCTCATTTGAGAGATCCGGTGCCAAAATTTCCGAAAAGAGAAAGGCAAAAGAAGAAATACCATGCATGCATCCTAAAATTGGGAGGAGAGATGTCGTTACCCTAAGAGTTCTCTTCCTCGACATGTATCGGTTGAAAGGCACGGATAGAAAAGAGCGCCTTTGAGTCCTCACCACGGATCTAGTTTCGGATCGATAAACGGAGATCCAATGCTCCAACAATGGCGGATCTTTCCCTTCTTCTTCCTCCAAACCCTCCATCTCACCTTAGCCCCCAAAAGCAAAAAGGACTTAATGAAATGAGAGTAGAACTCCTCTGCCCTATTTAGGGATTTAGGGCTCACTTATTTGAGCCTTTGGATCAAGATCTAAGAAGATCGGACGTCCAGAAAAAGCTACTTACGGATCTGGTTCCAAAAGCTATCGCCAACTCTAGCGCTACCGCCCGCGCTAACATCTCGATGAACCACTTCGACAAAACCTCTGAACGAATCCATCTCGACGTCCTGATGGAACTGCAGCACACGATGAAATTTACCGCCAGCGCTAGCGCTACCAACCGAGCTAGCCTTGATGGGCTGAAACTTTATCCGCAACCGACAACGGCAAGTGTACTGTATCGAGAGTAGTATAGGTTTATGAAAACCAAGGTCATATTAGACTCGGGGTGGTTTAGTAATTCTATTTTGAAAGACCATTATTTTTCTATCAATTAAAACCTGGATAGGTTTTGCAAAGGGGAAATTAAAATAATGACTAAATGATGAGTTAAAATACTAGCACTCGATCTTTGAATCACCGCGGAATAATAATAGAAGAAATAAGAACTCAAATTCTCTTAAGAAATTTACTTCGACCGTGGAGGTTCCCGAATTCTAAATGCGCCTCTCTCGAGGATACGTTCAGATGAGTTTTGGTTAATCAACCGAACTCTCGTTCTATAATCAAAACCCCTAAAACTTGCTTTATCATGGCGAACCCCTTTATTGGATTTGACTCCAATCCGAGAGATTTATGTCAACCTTTCTCAAGGGTTGCAATCATCTCTCTTTATCCTTAAGTGATCAATTTGAATTATGAATCTCTCGACTACTAAATACGAAAACATGAATGAGAATTATATATCGAAAACATAATCTCACTTCAATAAAATTAAGGATAAATCTTAAGCATTTCAAAGAAGAGAATAAGAAGATCTAAATTTCATGACGAGTATTGTTCTTTGGATCATCTCGATGGAGTACTAATAGAGATTTAGCTACTCATTGAGATTAAGAAATCAACAAAAATAAAAGAGTACATAATAAAAGAAGAAGAAAAAGAGAGAACAAAAGAACTATTTTATTAAATTGCTAAAGAAAGTTATAAGCTAGGAATTGAAAGCTACCAACTATTTAATTGAAAATACAAATACAAATTGCATGAAGAAAAAGAAGTACAAGAATGATTAAAACAAGAAAATAAAACAAGAAAAGGCGTTTTGAAATCCCAAAATTCATTTTTGAAGTTATGGTGAAGCTGGCTTTAAATAAGCTTCAAATTGGCGTTACACGCCCTTGGTCACGCCCATGAACTAGGGCGTGTAAGGGGTGTGATAGATGCTGGTGCGGAGAGGGAGCCTTCTGGCTTCAATGCGGGCATTATGTGCGCATCACGCCCTAGGTCATGCCCGTGAACTAGGGCGTGGACTCTTTAAGACTGCATTTGGCGGGAAGTGGCGCGGAATGAATCATGCCCGTGTACTAGATGTCACACCCCTGGTCACGCCCGTCATCGGGGGCGTGTAACTTTAAATGATGTGGCAGGCTTGTTCTGGATGCAGGAGGTGGGTCGCGGCCATGACACTGGGTCACGCCCGTGACCTGGGGCGTGTACTTGGCGAATCTTCACAGAATGAGCACGGGGTGGCGGTAGCAGGTCTCGAACACATCTTAGGCTGTCACGCCCTTGGTCACGCCCGTGACCTTGGCCTTGTTGTTGCAATTTTTTCTCAAAATGCCCAAAAAACCTGAAAACATAAAAACAGCTTAAGTTAGTTCATGAAATCGAAAAAGGAATAATTTTCATGAAATAATTCATATAAATTATATAATTTCATATTAAAAATATATTAAAACTATACTAAAAGATGATTATATAAAGTACTCATCAAGCCTCTCGACGAACTCTTTTCGACGAAAATGTCTCGACGAATTTGTCTCTGCGAAACCGTCGAGATAGCTAGTCTTCTCGACTGGGTAGCTAACGCCAGCGTTAGCACGTAGCGCCGACGCTAGCTCCCAGATACAAAAAACCTGCACTTAGCCTTGGGCGTTCTAGTTTCCGTACTCAGTGAAACCTGGGGCGTTACAACTCCACCCCCTTAAAAGAATTTCGTCCTCGAAATTTAAGAAGTTAATGAAAACATACTAAACACGCATACCTGACACAGCTAGTCTCCGCATTGTTTGCTCGCGCGCCCACGAGAACTTGTCTCATCCGCAATTATTCCAACGCACTTTCACTAGCTTGACCTCTTTATTCCACAACTGTCGGACTTCAGAATCCTCCACACAAACCGGACGAACTATCGTCCCCAGATCTTCAACTACAGGAACTGTTGAAGACCCAACAACATCTACCGGCTGCACCAATGCTTTCCTCAGCATCGAAACATGGAAAACATCATGTAATCCACTTAGCTCAGCAGACAATGCTAACCAATACGCCACTTCGCCTAGCTGCTCCGTAACCTCAAACAGACCCAAATACCTTGGACTCAACTTCTTGAGTCGGCAAATTCGTGAAACGCCTTTGAACGGCTTGATCTTCAAGTAGACCATGTCGCCCACTGCAAATTCATCATTTCTTTGATGCGCATTAAAATACTTTGCCTGCCAATCCTGAGCAATCTTTTATGCGCTCCTGGATCATTCACACCAACTCACAAGCGTCTGCCACTACTTCCTTTCCTAAAAGCAGAGTGTTTCTCGCCTCTATCCAATACATCGGCGTTCGACATCGCTTTCCAAACAAAGCCTCATATGGCTCCATCTTGATACTCTCTTAGAAACAATTGTTATAATAAACTCCACCATGAAAAGGTG
This sequence comes from Dactylorhiza incarnata, assembly GCA_033032865.1. Lineage (NCBI taxonomy): Eukaryota > Viridiplantae > Streptophyta > Magnoliopsida > Asparagales > Orchidaceae > Dactylorhiza > Dactylorhiza incarnata. The sequence goes on from JAWHQI010000018.1 coordinate 19,134,473, forward strand.
GTCTTCCCAACTTTTACCAAAATTGAGGGCACACATCCTCAACATGTCCTCCAACGTACGGTTCATTCTCTCTGGATTGTCCATCGGTCTGCTGATGGAATGCGGTACTAAACTTCAACTTTGTACCCAAACTTCTCTGCACCAACCTCCTGTCCTTGGATGTGAACCGCCCATCGCGATCACTAACAATGCTCTTTGGAATTCTTTGCAACCGCACAATATTTCGAATATAAATCTCCACGAGCTTCTCCATGCTATCGTCCTTCCGATTTGGAATGAAGTGGTCCACCTTGGTAAAGCGATCCACAATCACCCAAATCGCATTGTTACCTCGCCACGACCGAGGCAAACCATGTTGAATTTTGAAGTGTAAATGGGAGTCCGATTTTGGAGACCATAGAGCTCGCGTGGCCTGTGAGAGTTCGATATTGGAGGCCAGCTTCAGTTTGCCAGTGTGCTCTAGTACTCACAGTGTCCGGGCGGTCTGGTAGTGGGACCGAGCAGTTTGCATGAGTTCGCTATGGCGGTCAACCTTGGTTGGTCAATTGTGCTCGTGTAGTTCTGTTCTTAAATAAGCTGGACGATCTGTAAGTATTTGTTCTGGCAAGCTGTCTTGGTTGATCCGGTTTTGCTCAAGTGAAATAATGGTCTTATGAAGACCACGCGGTATGGCTCTGGTGACCGCGCATCCTAATAAGGGAGGTGTCTGTATCTCTTATGGGCGGTGACGACATCCATTCATTTGCTTATAAATAGAGGTGCAGGGGTAGCCTGATAGTTTATATAGGTGTAGTCAATAATACCTAGAGGGGGGTGAATAGGTTTTACTTATTTTCTTTGTTTAAACCTAATGTTTCTAGCTGCAGAAAACACAATCACAGAAAACACACAAGGATGTATAGAGGTTCCTCAAGACAGGGTGTCTTGAGTAGTCCCCTTTCCCACTTCACCTTTCTAACAATGAGTTAGACAAGGCCACAAACTCCAGTCTTGGCTCCTTGAGCTTACACCACAAGTTCCTCAGAACTTCTCAGATCAAGAGTAATATTACCTCAGGCACAGCAGCCCTACACTCAGGCTCAGCAGCCCTACTCCCCAGGCTCAGCAGCCCTACTCCTCAGGCTCAGCAGCCCTACACTCAGGCTCAGAAGCCCTACACCTCAGAGTTATGTAACTCCTACAACTCAGAAATCATAAAGATTTCCTACCTCAGACCTATCAAGAAGTCCTACCACTTAAGTTGTCAACACAGCTTTACACACAGGCTCAACAGCCTTTTACTCAGGCAACAATGCCTTACAAAGATATAATAGAATTTGAACTAAATACAGAAGACAAAAGGTTTACTCTTAGGTCTTCTGAATCCTTTCTTCAGATCTGAAAACAGCAGCTCCAGATTTGTATCACCTTGATCTTCTCCTTCAGCAAAGCAGAAGATCAACTTGCCCTTTTTGAGTTTGTACAGGAAGAGCTAACTAATCTCCCTTAGAAGATTAAATTCAGCTTCAGAGAACAACTTCAACTGGCTGAAACGTGAATGCTCGATTGCGGCGTGCAGCAAAAGCTTTTCAATAGATCAGTGCTTGTTGTTGTGCCCTAGCATCTTCTTTTATACCTCCAGAAGGCTTCAACGGCTATATCGATCCTCCTAACACAGTATGGGGTAGATTGGAGTTGTTTTTCCCTCTCAATTGTCGTTTGCGCCAAAAGCAGATCCCGTCAGCACATTTGGACCTGTCTCAGCGGTTGGGCTGAGACAGCATCCAGTCTCAGCGGTTGGGATGAGACAGCTTCCAGTCTCAGTGGTTGGGCTGAGATAGCTTCTAATTTCAGCGGCAGCTTCAGTCCCCTTCTCAGTGGTTGCTCTAGTCTCCTTCTCAGTGGATCCGCTGAGACGGCTCCTCGTCTCAGCGGTTCTGACCCTTCGTCTCAGCGGTTATGCTTAGACAGATCTTCATCTCCTTGTAGATGATTTCTTCTTATCTAAGGCCATGTTTGGCCCTTCCTTTTGAGTCACCTGTGCCAGTATATCCTACGCAAGTATAGCTTTGTTAAATATAATATGTCCTTAGCATTGAGAGTGATGCCTCTTCAAATCAAGGTAATATTGAGGGCAATATACCCAACAATCTCCCCTTATTTGAAGAAGGCAGAACATCCCCAATGCTAAGGTCCATTAACAATTAAAATCTTATCACAGAAAAAAAAATGATCTTATAGAAAAATGATCTGTGAAGCATAGGACCTAACACCCTAGGCATTTGCACTGGCCCTTTCTCCCCTTTCTCCAGCATTGGTACTGGCCCTATCTCCCCCTTTCTGGTTTCTTTATCCTTAACCTGCTATCGATAGAGGGGACAACATCTATAGATCCCTTTGGATCAACCTATAGGCTAACCTATACAGTCTGAGCATTTGCCAACTTCCCCTCAACCTGAGCAGGGAATTTACTCCCCCTCAATTGGAGAGCTATTTTCTGTAATAGCTGATCCATTTCAATTTGAACATCCCATTTAAGCTACTGAATACTAAAGATAATAAATACAAAGTACATATATCAATAGTAACAAACACAATATTATGATCAGAATATGAAATATCATTTCACTTTAAATATTCAGTACAGACGAAAAAAATCAAGTTATAGTTGTACATTCAATCCAAAAAGAAAATTTCAAGGCTGGATCTTCTAAGATGGACCCTGGGAAGAACTTTCTCCATCTGTAGACTTTCGTTTCCTAGCTTCAGCAGCAGCCTTGATCTTCTCCTTTACTTTGAAGTACAGAAATGGCTTGGGAAGATATCTTGAGGGAATCCTTAAAGGAGTTTCACTTCTTACCATGTTTTCTTTGAGAATCCTTTCACTTAAAGATTCCCTTTCAAGGTGTTTGATTCACTCAGCAGCTGAATAGACATGGTCAATGTCCTTCATTGGATTTCCATGGCTCACCCAGGTATTGACAACAATTGTGTCCAACTCCAGATTGTCATCTCCATGGAGTGGATCATCTAATCTTTCCATTCTTTTCTGTGCCATGTATTCTTTAGCAGTTTGAATACCCTCTACCCTTCTCCTCTTTGCTGCTCTCTCATCAGCAATCAGATTTGATTGACTTTGGAAGTCAAAGTCTTCATCTCGGTTAGGGTTCAAGACTGGAAGATTCAAAGCAATTCTTATTCCTTGCAGCACTTTTAAGCTTGAGTCCCATTGATTCTCTGTGACCTTTGTGACATGGTAAGGATATTTTCTTGAATAGCATTGGAAGCATTGTTGACCACTTCCACCACTTGCTTGTTGGCTTCTTCTTGATTGGAGAGTATCAATTTATGGGAGGACTCCATGTTGTTATACAGATGTATGTGAGCTCCTTTCAGCTTAGCATGTAGATTGAGAATCTTCTCCTCCCCTTCTTTGCTATGTTCCACTATCTTCTTCTCTATTTAAGAATGTTGATTCAATATGGATTGGGAGAGAGTTTGAAAGGTGTTGTCCACATCATCTAAAATGTATTCCTTTGCCTTGTCAATGTGGGACTTGACTTGGCTGCTTGATGTGTTGACCATTTGTGCCATTCTGGTAACAGCTTTTTCCCAGACATTTTTATTTTTCTATAGTTTATTCTTTACATATGTGATGTCCTTTGTGGAATCCCCTTGATGGTCTGCAATATTCTTCAGAACCGTGTGCTGGGTAGCAATAGTATTTTTGGCCATTTCAAACCATCTTGTCATCTGCAGAAGGATATGATCTGATGCAGTTTTGACATCATAAACCTGTGCATTGAGCTCAGTTTTCACTTCAGCCACTATTGACTCCATTCTTTGCTCACTGGCCTGGATCTCCTGAGTCAATGTAACTCTTGTTGTATACAATTCATTCCTTATCTGGGCAGAGACATCATGGACCTTTTCAGCTACAATCTCTTTCATGGACAACATCTAACCCTCAATCATTGTTTGTGTTGAGTTTAACAGGTCAGATGTGTCCTGAGCTGGAACTGGCCTTTCCTGGGCTAATACCTTTTCAACCATCTCTTCAGCTCCACTTTGAGCATTAGCCCTCTCATCATCAGGGATCTGCTCCCCCTCAGATGGGGCATTATGTGATACCAATTCCTGTTGATGTTCTCCCCCACTAGCATACCCACCTCCTCCTTCATAGGCTGGGCTATGCTCCCCCTCACTTGGGGCATCCATAGGAGGAGAATTTTGTCTAAGGTCACCTGAAAAATGATTGATGAGTTAGACACCTAGACTATACTATTGATAGAAAAGAGAGGCCTAACTGAAATCCTAATTTACCAGGGATAGGTGAATTGGGAAATTCATCTTCAGCTTGAGGAACAGCTGGATCAGCATTCATCTGAGTTGGCTCAGGATTGGGCTCAACTCTTCCTTGGGGCTCCTCATCTCTTCTTGTCCTGGGGACATCTTCATCATCTATGTTCATTGGTGATGCACAAATCTCGCACACCGCTATAGGCGGTAGCTCGACTGCGGCACGAAACGGCAGTGTACCGATCGTTCAAGTAATATAAAATGGGAATGAATCCCCAAGTATCGATCTCGGAAGGAACACAGTAAGGTGGAGTTGACTACTTAGGAGGACTTGAGATTGAAGTCCTTAAGGTCGGATGGATTGCGGGAGGCTTGGTTTGGATTGCGGAAAACAAAATAAAATAGCTACGACTACTCCTATGCAGGCCTTGAGCGCACTGCTTCGCCAGGCGGGATGGAAGACTACACGGGTCGCAATGCACCGAATCTCTAAGCGGATGGACGAGTAGGCTAGCTGATGGAGTGGAGAGAGCGGTGGAATGAGGGTCGCACGCACCTCTTCGCAAAGCACACCACTAACAATTATTAGGGCGGCACAACACAACAAATAATCCACACCACAAGGCACACCTCAAATGAGAATATAACAAGATTACTCAATCACATAGACATGATTTCATACTAATGTTAACATATAAAAGTATACTTCATCAAACATATAAGAAATCCAACTAAACTATCAACTACAAGAGGAGGTGAGTGTGCGAAATCGACCGACTCTGAAGTCTTGTTGAGGATTCACGGAAGGAATCACCGGGTTGTCAATCCGCGTCCAAGCTCGGTCCTCAACTGCGTCCGGGGTAGAGAAGGTTGTCACTACCTTCAAGTGGACCCGTCTTCTTTGTGTCACGAACCGGAGGAATGATCACACAAGCTGCTCAGATCTTGAAGAAGAAGGCTAGGTTGACTCCTTTCTTGAAGCTTTTGGATGAAGGAGATGGCCGAGAGGAAGCTCCGACGAAGATTTGGCATTGAAAGCTTACCCAGAGATCCTCCCTAAGGTGGGCGGTGAAGAAGGAGGTGAAACCCTGCAGAAAATGCGGAAAACGGCGGAGCTGGGTGAAGTCGGATGGTCGATCCCGACCTAAAATCGCGCTCGTCTATTTATAGGCGGAGCAGAAATTAACAGCGTGCACGGTCAGGCGCACGACCAGTGGTCGTGCGCGAAGAAATGCCTCGATCGTGCGCTAAGAACTTGTAGTATAGTCCAGATCTGCAACATAGCGCACGGTCAATGGCGCACGACCAGTGGTCGTGCGCGAAGAAGGCCAGTGATCGTGCGCAGACGCTCTGTCTTGTAAGGGGAATTATCGCACGACCAGTGGTCGTGCGCCTGGTCGTGCGCGAAGGAAAACGCACGACCATTGGCCTTTTTGACAGAAAATTCCCCAGAACCAATCCCGAGTGTCGCACAACCCCTGAGCCTGCATGAAAACAACCAGGATCACTGACATACCAAGAATCACACCAAATTGGGCTAAAATGTGCACTACAAGTGAGAATTGTGAATAAATGAAATATAAGCATTAAAACACAAAAAGTGAAGTGCAAGTGCGTGAAAACTAGCCCAGATGAGTCCATAAAAGTGTATATAATTTGGACTCATCACACCCTCAGACTTACCTATTTCCACGTCCCGAGCAAACACATCCTAAGCAGGCGGGGAAAAATAATTAGCTAGCTTAAAATTACACCGAGGAGTACCATGCGAAGTCGCATGCCCAAGTGCATAGAGACATAGTAGATAAGGTTTCTAATTATACACATAGTTTATATATTTCTACTGGAGTAAATAAATATTACTACTACTCAAAAAAATGAATCGCGGTAAATCAATCGGTCACGCATACGGAGAAAGTAAAACACACGCTGAGATGAGCATTGCCCAAGCTGGGGTTTGGGACAAACTCCACCAAAATCCATCGGTGTCGAAGACCATAAGCTCGCCCGGTCACATTCTCTCCACAGCACTAGATTAGTTCAGAGCGTGAGTCGGTAGGACATAAGGTTTTTCATGGGGCTTGGGTTACGGTGAGGTAAACAATGATAAACAAGATGGCTTAAAGCACCTAACCCAAATGAGCTTAAACAATAACGCTATCCCCGCAGCTACAAAAACACGCGGATGCACCACACCCCTAGACTTGAACTTGAAAACATGAGTGTGTGCACCGCCTACTCCCAATACAAACTTACACAAAAAAATATTTTCATTATAACTCTTTTTTTTCACTTTTTTTTCTTTTCATTCATTTTTTTTCCAACTATTTTCAGCACATTTACTCAATGTAGCACATCCACATTTCCCTAATCATCATCACCACATCAACACCCCCAAAAGAAAACTATGAAAACAACTAAAGCTCAACTTTGGGTATGCGACTAGGATCGGCTTTTTGGCTTTGGTGAGAAAGGGGTGGAGCTGAATCAAGAAGAAGGGGTAGGCACAAAGGGGCTAGCGAGGGAAGATATCAGGAATGGCACAAAAGCTCAACCGGTCCAAAATGATGGCCTACGTCATTCTCATGCACTAGAACTATCCTATGCCAATGCTTCAAGAATCGCTTGGGGCAAGTTCTAGCCACCGAGAAAGATTCTCCTTTCTCCCGACTCAAGCAATACGAGTCTAGCGATCGTTTACACACATCCATATGCTACCGTTTGATTCCCACCGGATTCACCATTTGAGTAAAGTAAATGACATTTACACTAATAGAAAAGTATAAGACTAATAGTATAAAAAGGAATCTAATATATACAAATCTCTATGCTCACAAAAGCATTAGACTAGGAACACCGGAGTCAACATTTTACTTCACTACATAATTTAAAAGCCAGCACCATGATTTTCCCAATCACACACAGGGAGGAGCTCCACTCAAGATGCGCCAACAACTAAGTACACGCTCTAGTGGGTGCTCTGGTGTGCAATGAAAATGAACAATAACTTAAATAGAAGCTTCTAGTATGCAATGCACTCGTGCACGTGAGCGGGTAAACAAAACTACTCTCCCCCAGACTTAAACTATGCATTAAGATATTCTAAAACAAAGTTAGGCGAAGAGGGTACCCAATGCTCAGAAATGAGCATACCAGAAGACGCATGAAAACCAAGACAAAGAGCAGCTTCCGCCAACCAGGAGATGACCTGCAAGGGTGAGCTCCGCAAAAACAAAAGAAAATCAATAGACTAAAATAAAGTAAAACTAACTAAACAAACTAGATAAACTAAAATTGCAAGAAAAGTAAGATAACTACTGGGGTTATTGTCATCCCAGCACGACTTATTCAAAATTTTATAATATCTAGCTAATGGGAGTATGGAAGGAGAAGTGGACAGGTAACTGGCCCAATATCCGTGTCGGTAGCGGGTACCGATACGGTGATAGAACAGTAACCCCTCTACCTAAATATAGATACCAGCTCCTCACGGGTAGAGGGTAGAGAATGTAAGTGGAGGAGGAAATATCCTCACTCAACTCACCAAAAACATCCTTGCCTAGCAAGGTATCGTCTTCAGGGAGGCGGCAGGAGGAGGAGAAGACAATGAATGAGGCTTCCTCTATGGAGGAGGGATCAACCTCCTCACATGAAAGGATACACTCATCATTGACTTGAGCACAAAGCTCCAAGTCCTCCTGGGGTACCTGTAAGGACTCAACCTGCACAGGCTCAGATGAAGAAGGGGGGTCAAGAAATAAAAGAGAAGAAGGACAAAAATAATCAGAAATCGGGGGAGTGGTCCCGGTCTCACTCCCATTAGATTGGGAAAGTAAAATAATGTCAGCATCATCGACAATGCTGCAGGGCTCGGTAGGATCATCAGTGACCTCCTCCACGATTTGGATTTCCTCCACCGGTGCTGAGGTAGAATCCTTGTCACCTTGGAAAATATCCTCCTCCATAGGAATAGGCACAACACATAAATCACCTGCCTTATCCTGCGAAACATCCTCAATAATGTCGTCAGAGACAAATGTAGTAGAATGCACAACAGGGGGAGGAATAGTGCTTGGATAAAAGTCAAGCACTGGTTCCTCACAAAGAATCAAATCTACGCTAGGAGATGGATGTACAGGGGAGATAGGCTCGGCCATGTCAGAGCCTAGATCAGCCACGCATCTGGTGACTGTGTCCACATCATACCCTTCACAAGATGAAGGTGACACAGACACATAACCGGATGTTGAAGGTGTGCTGCCGGAAGTAGGACTCCGGACGATCCGGATATCTGGCTCATCATCCTCGTCCAATTGGCGAAGATACTCGGCATAGTCCTTCAGGGCATGATCCATGTTTTGACAGAATAAGCACCGTTTTATATTACTCCTTAGTCCTTGAGGGGCCGGGGAGGAATATAAAAATGGTGTATGCGGCGAGGATGAGTGGCCATAAGACTTGGGCACAAGGCATGAAGAACCATAAGAAAATGGTGCTCCGTACACCGAGCCACGAGAATTATGCCCACCATCTTCTGTAGGGCATCTATCACTAGCGTGAGAAATATCTCCACATAAACGGCAACGAATATTAAATGCAGCCCACATTATATGGAGATAGCAAGCTTCACAATAAAGACACTATCGTGCAAACTGTTACACCTAACAGTAATTTACTAAACAACCTATTTACAAACAGGAAAATAGAATAAACAGAACTGAAATAAAAATAAACGGCGCAATTTACAAATGGGAGGGCTTCTACCTCTCGTCTTCCTCTCCAGAAAACTCACACGTCTGTGTTCCCCGGCAACGGCGCCAAAAACTTGATGCACAAATCTCGCACACCGCTATAGGCGGTAGCTCGACTGCGACACGAAACGGCAGTGTACCGATCGTTCAAGTAATATAAAATGGGAATTAATCCCCAAGTATCGATCTCGGAAGGAACACAGTAAGGTGGAGTTGACTATTGAGGAGGACTTGAGATTGAAGTCCTTAAGGTCGGATGGATTGCGGGAGGCTTGGTTTGGATTGCGGAAAACAAAATAAAATAGCTACGACTACTCCTATGCAGGCCTTGAGCGCACTGCTTCGCCAGGCGGGATGGAAGACTACACGGGCCGCAATGCACCGAATCGCTAAGCGGATGGACGAGTATGCTAGCGGATGGAGTGGAGAGAGCGGCGGAATGAGGGTCGCAAGCACCTCTTCGCAAAGCACACCACTAACAATTGTTAGGGCGGCACAACACAACAAATAATCCACACCACAAGGAACACCTCAAATGAGAATATAACAAGATTACTCAATCACATAGACATGATTTCATACTAATGTTAACATATAAAAGTATACTTCATCAAACATATAAGAAATCCAACTAAACTATCAACTACAAAAGGAGGTGAGTGTGCGAAATCGACCGACCCCGAAGTCTTGTTGAGGATTCACGGAAGTAATCGCCGGGTTGACAATCCGCGTCCAAGCTCGGTCCTCAACTGCGTCCGGGGTAGAGAAGGTTGTCACTACCTTCTAGTGGACCCGTCTTCTTCGTGTCACGAACCGGAGGAATGATCACACAAGCTGCTTAGATCTTGAAGAAGAAAGCTAGGTTGACTCCTTTCTTGAAGCTTTTGGATGAAGGAGATGGCCGAGAGGAAGCTCCGGCGAAGATTTGGCGTTGAAAGCTTACCCGGAGATCCTCCCTAAGGTGGGCGGTGAAGAAGGAGGTGAAACCCTGCAGAAAATGCGGAAAACGGCAGAGCTGGGCGAAGTCGGATGGTCGATCCTGACCTAAAATCGCGCTTGTCTATTTATAGGCGGAGCAAAAATTAACAGCGCGCACGGTCAGGCGCACGACTAGTGGTCGTGCGCGAAGAAATGTCTCTGATCGTGCGCTAAGAACCTGTAGTATAGTCCAGATTTGCAACATAGCGCACGGTCAGTGGCGCACGACCAGTGATCGTGTGCGAAGAAGGCCAGTGATCGTGCGCAGACGCTCTGTCTGGTAAGGGGAATTATCGCACGACCAGTGGTCGTGCGCCTGGTCGTGCGCGAAGGAAAACGCACGACCAGTGGCCTTTTTGACAGAAAATTCCCCAGAACCAATCCCGAGTGTCGCACAACCCCTGAGCCTGCATGAAAACAACCAGGATCACTAACATACCAAGAATCACACCAAATTGGGCTAAAATGTGCACTACAAGTGAGAATTGTGAATAAATAAAATATAAACATTAATACACAAAAAGTGAAGTGCAAGTGCGTGAAAACTAGCCCAGATGAGTCCATAAAAGTGTATATAATTTGGACTCATCAATTGGTTTGCTGCCAGATCTAAGATCAGACCCATGAATGTCCTCATTTTCAGGCCCATCTGACTTTGAGGATGAATCTGATTTCTGCTGGGATGGCTCTTTCTTCTTTTCCTTTGCCATAGATGGCTGGCTCATAGGGAGCACTCTGGAGAATCTATCCAGAGTCTTAATGTCCATTCCTTTGAGATAATGGAGATTTGACCCCTTGGAGTTTGCAAAGGTCTCTGAATGACTATTCTGTAGGTACAGAGATAGTATTCTTCCCATATTGGGGGCTTGTAGAGATTCTTTTATCCTTATAAAAATAACTTCTCCACATGAGGTTCTCTTGGACAGAATTATCCTTGTCATTAGTTCAAACATGAAGTGTGAGACAGTATCATGTGAACCTGGCTTGCATAGGATAGCTTTGCCCACTATATCAGACAACAGCTTCCCCTGTTGATTGAAGAACTACCTCCTTAGACAGCTGGTTTTAGTATCACTGTATCCTGTCCACTTTAATGCAGTCCGCTTATCCTTTTCAGATATCTCCTCCTCTTCAGTTTTACTGTAGGGAGTTAATTTCAGCCCCTTCTCCAACCTTTTAGCTGTAATCTTTATCTTCTCACTTCCTATCTTGGACTTCAGGATGGTTTTGGAAGGAGATAATTTGACATTGTTGAACCATTCCAGAACTTCAGTTCTGAGAATGCAGCAGGGTTCAGACAGCATATGCTCCAGACCTTGAGCTTCCATGAGATGAATCACGTGTCTTATTTCTTCTGAGGCATGAGAGAATCCATCTCTGACGATTTCATAGCCCTCCAGGAGATCTTTTGAGCTTTTTGGCGCCATGGAATCAGAAAATCGAGGAGCTGAGACGGGAGAGAAGATGAATCATCTCGACGGCTAAGGGTTTGGCTTTGTGGTGTGTTTTAGGTTACAGTGTATCTATTTATTGAATTTAAGTTTCGTTTTTATTAACCCTAGGCTTTTAGACTTAATTACCTTATTGTGTTAAGGAGTTTTGGGTTAATTATCAGATTTCATATTGAACATACCCCGTCTCAGCGGTTCAGCTGAGACGGAGACCTAGGCCGCTGGGACAGTGAACTGTCAACCGTTGGGACAGTTTGCTCGTCTCAGCGGTTCCGCTGGGACAGTGAACTGTCAACCGCTAGGACAGTTTGCTCGTCTCAGCGGTTCAGCTGGGATTTTTCTCAGCTGATTCAACTGAACATACTTCTGCATTTTAGCTGATCATAGGGTTTAGACCTAATGTAGACATTTTGGCTGAAGAAATGTACTAGTCATGTCACTAAGTTGTAATGTATAATAATGTAAAGTTTTATAATTCACAATTCAGAATCAACAATAGTAGCTACTACTCATACATTTAGGACTATTCCATACTAAGCATGCCAAGATCAATTTTGAAGGTATTGAATTTAGATTCATCCAGTGGCTTTGTAAAGATATCAGCTACTTGTTTGTCAGTGGGGACAAATTCAAGACAGATATCCTTACATTCTACATGTTCTCTAATAAAATGATATCTAATCTCTATATGCTTAGTCCTGCTATGAGAGTCAGGATTTTTAGCAATAGAGATTGCACTCGATGAATCACAATACAAAGGAGATTCCCTTACCTTGAGGTTGTAATCCTCCAACTCATGTTGTGTCCAAAGGAGTTGTGCACAACAGCTACCTACAGCAATGTATTCAGACTCAGCTGTGGATATTGCTACACTCGTTTGTTTCTTGCTGCTCCAAGATATCAATCTTCTCCCTAGGAATTGATAAGTACCACTTGTACTCTTCCTGTCTTCTTTGCAACCCGCAAAATCTGCATCTGAAAAACCTGTTAGTTCAAAGTCATTATTCTTAGGGTACCACAGGCCAATATGCAAGCTGCCATTAAGGTATCTCAAAATCCTCTTCACAGAGGTGTAGTGATATTCCTTAGGACAGGCTTGATACCTAGCACAAACACATGTAGAATACATAATGTCTGGCCTACTAGCAGTCAAGTATAATAGGGATCCAATGATGCATCTGTACATGGACTCATCAAAGGCCTTTCCCTCTTCATCCTTGTCTAATGATACATTAGACCCCATGGGTGTTCTCATGGTGGAGGCTGATTCCATCCCAAATTTCTTGATGAGCTCCTTAGTGTACTTAGTCTAGGAGATGAAAATTCCATCATCAGACTGTTTCACTTGGAGCCCAAGGAAATATTTGAGCTCACCCATACTGCTCTTTTCAAACTCCCCCTGCATTAGATTTGCAAATCTCTTGCAGAGGTTGTCATCAGTAGACCCAAAGATTATGTCATCAACATAAATTTGGACTAAGAGACAGTTACCCCGTGTTACCCTAAGAAACAATGTGCTATCAATCTTTCCCCTCATGAACTTGTTCTTGAGGAGAAATTTGGACAAAGTCTCATACCAAGCTCTTGGAGCTTGCTTGAGACCATATATTGCTTTCCTAAGAAGATAAACATGAGAAGTTAGGGTTGGATGCACAAAACCTGAAGGTTGTTCAACATATACCTCTTCCTTCAAGTCTCCATTGAGGAAGGCTGATTTGACATCCATTTGGTAAACTTTGAACCCCTTGTGGGCAGCATAGGCAAGAAATAGCCTAATTGCTTCCAACCTTGCAACTGGTGCAAAGGTTTCATCAAAGTCTATACCTTCCTCTTGCCTATATCCTTTGGCTACTAATCTGGCCTTGTTCTTGATGATTGTACCATTCTCATCAAGCTTGTTCCTGTATACCCATTTGGTGCCAATCACATTGTGTCCCTGAGGTCTTGGCACTAGCTTCCATACTTTGCATCTCTTGAATTGTAGGAGCTCTTCTTGCATGGCTTCAATCCAGAAGATGTCTTGATTGGCCTCTTCAAACTTCTTGGGCTCCATTTGAGAAAGGAAGCTCAAGAATAGTGCTTCATTATGAGCTCTGCTTCTTGTCAATATGCCTTGGGTATGATCTCCAATTATTAGAAGTCTTGGATGATCTCTCAGGTGCCTTGCAGCAGCAGGAATAGGGTCCTCTGGTGGCTGTGTTTGTTCCACTGGTTCATCTATGACTTAATCATCTTGTACCTCTTCTTCCTCAGGAATTGCAGCATCTGTTTGTGTTTTGCTGCTGCTGGGCTTGTCTTGGACAGTCAGCTCATGCACCCCTTCTTCATTTCCTGTCAAAATAGAAGAACTAGACCATTCTTTGTAGAGAAGGCTAGTCTCATCAAACACAACATGCATAGATTCTTCTACAACATGGGTTTTCTTGTTATAAACTCTATAAGCTCTACTATGTGAGCTATACCCAACAAGAACCCCCACATTGCATTTTTCTGCAAACTTTGTTAATTGAGATTTTCCATTATTTAGAATGTAGCATTTGCAACCAAAGATTCTAAAGTAAGAAATTGTAGGTTGTTTGCCTTTCAGAATCTCATAAGGGGTTTTCCCAAGGACCTTATTGATGGAGGCTCTATTGAGAACATAACAGGCTGTATTGACTGCCTCAGCCCAGAAGTATTCTGGGAGTGAGGAGTCACTAAGCAATTCCTTCTCCTTGGATGATGATGGATGTAGGGCTAGATCCCTCTCATTGGAAGCTCTTGGATGATGGAGGCGGCCTAGGGCAAAGCCCTCATGGAAGGGTGGAAGAAAATGGAGCTGGTGCTCTCCTTGCGGTGGAAATGGCGGAGATGAATCGGGTCCTGAAAACCTAAAATCGCAGTTTAAATAGAGAAGTTGCAGACTTTTGTTCATGCACGACCAAACGTACGACCGTGCGTAAAAACGCACGATCAAATTCAGAATGCTATTTTGGTCCGCAAATGAACGCGCATGATCGACCAGATCGTGCGTGAAGGATAAACGCACGACCGTGCGATCTGGAAAATTGCAAAATGTCATAAATTCTTAGATAAAAGTGGGAACCTCGTGCGATTTTGCTCACGCACGATCAAAACTGACTGTGCGCGAACAAAACAAACGAGGCGGGGCAGATCATCGTTTATAAGGACTGTAGGAATCGCACGGTCGCTGAAATCGTGCGTCAAGGAATCGCACGACCGTGCGATTGCTCCATGTTACAATTCCCATAGAATGAAGATCTGCCCACCTGCAATATAAACCAACAAGCTGAGGAACATACCACCAGCACACAGAAATATATAATAATGACAAAATAAAGACATGGGGAGCATCATGTGCTTACCCCCAGCAGAATAGTGCGCGATTGCACACCACAATGGGCCAAAATAAACACTTCGTGAAGAAATGTGTTCAAGTGAAATATAAGCAATAATGTGCAGAAAGTGAAGTGCTTGTGTGTGAAAATAAGCCCAGATGAGTCCAAATATGTGTATATAAGTGGGACTCATCAGTCGCCATCACCTCCGGGATTTCTCTGAGGCGTTCTCCGCCTCCCCCCCATCAAAACGGCAATGGCCGTTCGACGCTCGGCCGACGGGGGTGGGTCCTCTTCTTCGCCACACTCTCCCTATGACGGGCTCGCCTCGCAGGTACTATCACCAAGCTCGCTGATTTTAATGTCTTAGTCTTTCAACCTGACTTGTCCCGCTCGCAGAACGCTCCTCGGGATGAGGATGCCTTGGGGAGGTCAACCACAGAGACCCATATCCCTTCCACCGGCAGGGCTGATACCCCACTCGCGGAGGCGAGGGCCCTCGATCTGCGGGGCTCGCCTTCGCAACGAGGTGAGCGACTCACCTTACCTTTCTTTGTATCTCTTGATTTGCCAAATCACGCCTACTCCTTGTGCAGTGTCCCCTCTCGCAGCCCTGGAGGAACAAGTTCCTCCTCCAACGGACTCGCCTATCCCGCCAAACCAGACCATCGCCACTCCTGGGTTTGGTCTCCTGGGGCAAAGGAGCCCTGGATGGACGTTGATTGCCGAGCCCTGGCTTGGCTCTAGACCCGCGCTCACCCTCGGTCTGGGTAAGGTCCTTACCACTGCCTTTGTTGAAGCATTCCGAGGCCAGCCGGGCACCTCCCGCCAGCGGCCCAGTACTCAAGTTCATCCACTAGGTTTGACTGTCGCCATTGAGTGTTACTTTTCACCTTGTCGTTGATTTCTACCTCGCAGGTAATTCCATGACCCCTCTCTCCGAGTCGGAGTCTGGAGCGTTGGAGATATCTCCGCCCCCCCCCCCCCCCCCCCCCCCCCTCACTGAGTCAGGTCGCAGGCTTTCTAGGGGACCCCAGCGATCCAGAGCGAATGAAGAGGCGGGTCACCGAGATATTCCAGAAGCATACCGCCCTGCTGAGGGATCTTCACGACCAGAATAGGCTGGATCGACTCGCCAATGAGGAAAGGTTTGCCGTGATGGAGGACGCGAACACGCGCATCCTCGCCGAGGTATGACCGACCGATCATGGCGACGCGACCTCCCCCGGGGTGTACATTTCCCGAATTGATGATTACATGTGAATGACGAGCCAGACGAACTGGTCGCTTCTCGAGTATCACTACCTGCGAGTCCCCTCTCGCTCTGGTGTCCGGGGTCGCGGTTGCTGGAAATGGCTGCGATATTGAGGATTCTTGCATTTCATTTTATTGTTTTTCTTCCCCCTCCCCTTCGTTGGGGAGGGGTTGTAAACAATTTTTATGAGCCTGTAATAATGATACTTTGACTCGCTTGCGAGCCCTTACTTTCCCTGTTTATTATCTTTTCTTTCGCCTTGCTCGGCTCGCTTATTCCTTGATTGCTTTTGTGCTTCTATTATTCGCACTCGCGTCCTGCCTTCGCGTTTTGCTTTTTATTATTCAGCGCCAACTCGCCAATGATTAATGGGAGAAATTTCGACGAGGTATCGACTCGCCGGGAGCGAATAGGACCCCGAGGGGCGGAAGAAAGCCGCGCGAATCCGCTATCCGCAGACACCGACGCTTCAGCTTCTTCCCGCCTTTTTTATTTCTATAAATAGTCGCTCTTTTTTCTTTTCAACCACCGCATTTACTATTCCTCCTTCGCGCTCCCTCTCTTTCTAACTTCCTCGCAATCCTAGCTCGCTCTCGCGGCTTTTGTGATTCACAAATTCCAGACATCATGGTCGGCGAGGCGGAAGCTGAGGGGCGTTCCAAGTGTTCTGGGTCCTTCGTTGATGGCCTTTTCTTCTGCGCCAACCTCACGAAGGAGGAATACCAGGCTATCGTTGATCAATACATTCACTCCGGGTTTGTGGCTCGCTGCCCCAGCGAGAGGGACACCATCAGCGACCCGCATCCTGATGAGCTCGCTATCCCCATCGCCCATTTCGAGAATGGGTTGTGACTCCCACTTTGGCCCGAAGTGCGCCAAGTATGTTTATTTCTTGACCCTTACATTCCCGACTCGCTTGGCGAATGGCGCTCTAACCCTTGTTGACTTTTACAGGTGCTCAAGTACTTCGGCGTTCTGTCGAGCCAGCTAACGCTGAACGCGATCGTCGTGGTGGTCGCATTCGCCAGTTACCTCAGGGCGGAGAAGATCGAGTTCATCCTGCTCGTCTTCTGCAAGGTCTTCTCGTTCCGCACGTATAAGGACGGGACGACTCACTTCGCTAGCCAGCATTTCACCGTCTGTGAGACAATGAATAAGTCTCATTATTGGACGCAGAAGTTTGTCCTGGTGAAGGGTCCTTTCGGCAATATCTCCTACTCCCCCACCCAGCGAGATGAGGTCGCTTATCGCCCTCCGGCCTCGCTAGGGGGTTGTGATGCGGTCCTGTACCACTACCTCAAGGGAAAAAACTTTGAAGTCGCCTTCCTCCGAGAGCGAGTGGACCACTTGCCGCATGTCCCCCCAGGAGAAGGTTTGACTCGCACTCGCAAACTTCCTCACTCCCTTCTCCTTCGACTGTCTAACGCTCCCAGTTATCTTTGTAGGAGAGCGTGAACTCCCACTCAACCCTCCTCACGCGCCTCCTTCTTCCCTTACTTCTGGCTCGCTCGTGCGCGTGGCTGTCGAGGCCTTCCGTGATGTCCCGAGCTCCTCATCGGGGAAGAAGCGTCCTCCTCCCCCACGCCGGCCCGCCTCGCAGGGGGCGGCGAAGAAGACCAAGAAGGCCCCCTCCGCTGCAAAGGCGAAGGAGGTCGTGGACCTATCTGAACCCGATCTCCCCTCTCCTTCCGCAGCGGGTCGGGAGCTCGCCAAAGAGGGCGGCGAGCCGGGGGAGACGGATGCCAAGACCAAGCCGAAGAGCCACACTAACTTCGGGCTCAGTATGAAGCTTGCGGATGCGTTCGGCGAGCCGGTGCTCGCGTGGGACCCCGAGCAGAACAAGGTCATCTGCTCCTCTCTACTCCCTTCCTGGGTAGAGGACAACAAGGCTGTGGGTGAGGCGTTCGTCCTCGCCTTCGGCCTCTATGGTCGCGAGGATTCCTCCATCTTTCGGTCCTTTACGCCGAAGGGGGTCGTATATGAAGCTATGCGAGCCCAATTCCGGGCGATGGAGCTTACCCATATGGTGGGTCGCCGGTACTTCACAGCGGATAGGGAGATCAGGGAGATTAACGTTGAGCTCCAGAAGTCTGCGGATGAGGTCGCGGAACTCAAAGGGAAGGAGGCTTGTCTGAGGGCCTCCTCGCCAGTCTTCAAGGCAGACTGGTACGCAATGCTTTTCAAAAGTCTTTTTCTGTCTCGCTTCGCATTTCCTTTGTTAACCCACTTTTTGCAGGATGCCGAGTCCGTCAGCCAGCTTCACGCGAGGATCACCGACTTGGAGATGGAGAACACCTGCCTCAAGGCCCAGGTCCACGACCTGACCTCGGCGGTGCTTCCTCCCCCTCCTCCGCGAGCTGGGACTCGCGGTCAGTCGCGAGAAGAGAAAGAAGCCGACCGCAAAAGGTCAATGGAGATCGCGGAGCTCGTCCTTGATACCCTCAAAGGGGAGGACATGATCGTTCCCGACGCCATGAAGTTCACTGCGGAAGAAGTCGTCCCAGACTTGTTCGCGCCCATCTCCGAGGCGGAAGACCGCGAGAGCGACTAAAAGAGCTGCTTGGCGAGTCGCCTTGATTTTTGTTGTTGAGAATGTAAAAACTTTTTCTTTTTTCTAGCGAGCCCGCCGTTGGACTGTAATTTTTTGTGAGGAATGAAAGGAAACACTTTGTCTATCTTTCCAATGTTATTTCCTTACTTCTTATTCGCATGCACCCTTTCATTCGTGTTCGTGCGATCTTGATTTCCTTATGCTCGTGCTTTTAAAATATTCGTTTGACGGTCGCGCCCGCGTCTCTTTAATTGACGATCCTCCCTTTGCCATAATGTACCCAGGTCGCTCTCGCTCCCTTCTCTCCTGTGGTGACGGCAAGACTCAGATCGTAGGATCTTATCCTTGTTTGGGGCGTACCTTGTTGTGGGACCGTGCGAGAGGAAACCAGTATTAGACTGCCATGCTCGCACTCATCTTCTGCGAGCTCTTACCGTTATCCCTGGACCACCGTGGAGACGGGCCCTCTCTGGATCGCCATCTTTACTCGCACCGCTGAAATTTCAAGTGACTTTGCGAGCAGCCGACTCAATCACCTTGCCGCGATTGATTCCCGTATGCGGACGGCCTCTGGTCTCGCCTCGCTCGGGCCTGGAAATGGCTCGAGAGTAACCTATTTATTTGCTTCTCCAGTGATCAACCTGGCCCACCGTCTATGAGAGCCCGACAGCGGAATCAATCTGGGGCCATCCAGCACCAAACCACTTGAAACATTGCCAGCCTCTCCAGAGATCAACCTGACCCACCGTCTATGAGAGCCCGACAGCGGAATCGATCTGGGGCATTCCAGCACCAAACCATTTGAAATATTGTCAGCCTCTCCTGAGATCAACCTGGCCCACCGTCTGTGAGAGGCCGGCAGCTGAATCGATCTGGGGCATTCCAGCACCAAACCACTTGAAACATTGCCGGCCTCTCCAGAGATCAACCTGACCCCCCCCCCCCCCCCCCCCCCCGCGTCTATGATAGCCCGGCAGCGGAATCGATCTGGGGCATTCCAGAACCAAACTATTTGAAACATTGCCAGCCTCTCCAGAGATCAACCTGACCCACCGTCTATGAGAGCCCGACAGCGAAATCGATCTGGGGCATTCCAGCACCAAACCATTTGAAACATTGCCAGTCTCTCCAGAGATCAACCTGACCCACCGTCTATGAGAGCCCAGCAGCGGAATCGATCTGGGGCATTCCAGCACCAAACCACTTGAGACCTTGCCAGCCTCTCCAGAGATCAACCTGACATACCGTCTATGAGAGCCCGGCAGCTGAATCGATCTGGGGCATTCCAGCACCAAACCATCTGAAACATCGCCAGCCTCTCCAGAGATCAACCTGACCCACCGTCTATGAGAGCCTGGTAGCGGAATCAATCTGGGGCATTCCAGCACCAAACCATTTGAAACATTGCCAGCCTCTCCAGAGATCAACCTGACCTACCGTCTTTGAGAGCCAGGCAGCGGAATCGATTTGGGATATTCTAGCACCAAACCACTTGAGACCTTGCCAGCCTCTCCAGAGATCAACCTGATCCACCGTCTATCAGAGCCCTACAGCGGAATCGATCTGGGGCATTCCAGCACCAAACCATCTGAAACATCCCCAGCCTCTCCAGAGAACAACCTGACCCACCGTCTACGAGAGCCCGGCAGCGGAATCGATCTAGGGCATTCCAGCACCAAACCATTTGAAACATTGCCAGCCTCTCCATAGATCAACCTGACCCACCGCCTATGAGATCCCGACAGTGGAATCGATCTTGGGCATTCCAGCACCAAACCACTTGAGACCTGCCAAAGAATTGCTCCAAAATGCATTTATTGAGTAGGAAATATAAGAAGTCAGTTACAACAAATGGCTAAGGATAAAACCTTTTTAAATCATCTCCACTCCTGGCTCGGCCAAGAGGTACCCCTTCCACATCCGGAGGTGGTACGCTCCTGACCTGAGCACTTCACTTACAATGTAAGGCCCTTCCCAATTGGGCTCTAGCTTGCCAACTGCGGCTCCTCTCCCAGCCGCATCAACCTTCTTTAGTACTAGGTCTCCTTTTTCAAAGTATTTTATCCTGATGTGTTGGTCGAAGTATCTGGCCATCCGCCTCTTGACTTCCTCCTGTCGGACAGTAGCGAGGTCTCAGAGCTCTTCTATCAGGTCCAGGGACAACCTTTGCTCCGCATCATTTTCTACCAACCATTCTCCATCTCCTTCACATGCGGTGATCACCCTGGGGGTTTTGACTTCGAACTCTATCGGGAGAACGGCTTCGGACCTGTGGGAAAGTTTGAAAGGGGTGTCCCCGGTGGCTGTGTTTGGGGTAGTTCTCAAGGCCCATAGGACGGAGCATAGCTGCTCCACCCAATTGCCTCTGAGATTTTCCACCTTCTTCTTTAGTAGATTGACAATTATCTTGTTCGCCGCCTCCACCCGACCATTGCTCCTTGGATGATGGACCGATGCAAACCTTAGGACTATGCCGAGTTGGATGCAGAAACTAATGAATTCCTCACGGGCGAATTGGGGTTCGTTATCCGTCACGATGGCAAGGGGGAGCCCATGCCTGCAAATGATTTCACCCCAAACAAAATTTCTCACTACATGGGATGTTACCTTGGCCAGTGCCTTTGCCTCGACCCATTTGGAAAAATATTATATCATCACCAGTAGGAACTTCCTTTGGCCGCTTGCCTGGGGGAAGGGTCCCACCAAATCCAATCCCCATATAGCGAAGGTCTACGGAGCTGTAATGGTCCGGTGCCTCTGGGTTGGGAGGAGTTGGAGTGGAGTATAGAGTTGGCACTTTGAACACTTCCTTGCGAATCCTGCTGCGTCCTTGCGGAGGGTAGGCCAGAAGTAGCCCTGCCTCAGCAATCTTCCCTCCAAAGTCCGGCTCCCGGAGTGACTGCCACACTCCCCCGAGTGGATTTCTTCAAGGACTTTCGGGACCTCCTCCTCTAACACGCAATGAGCCAAGAGGCCCGAGAGCGTTTTTCGGTATAGCAATCCTGCATATAAGGAGTAGTATGCATATTTGTACCTGAAACGTCGCTTGTCAACATCTCCCTCGGGGAACTTTCCTGAGGTTACGAAGATGATGAAGGGATCCATCCATGACGTTCACTGATCCACCTCCATCAGCTCCCCTTCTTCAATGGAAGGTCGAAAGAGTTCTGACACCACTCCCCCCGCCCGAGGACCGAACTTGGATAGTAGGTCCGCCGAAGTGCTCTCCTCCCTTGGCACATGTGTGATGGAAAAAGTGCGAAATTGGCCGATGATCCCCTTGACCTTCTTTAGGTAGCGTTGGAGGGTCGGCTCCCTTGCTTCAAATTATCCCATGATTTGGCACGCCGCCACCATGGAGTCCGCTGAGACCTCCACGTCCTGCACTCCTAGCTCCCTATCCAACCGCAGGCCCGCTATCACTGCCTCGTACTCGGCTTGTTTGTTGGTAATAGGAAAATGGATGCTCAGGGTCTGCTCGATCTTTATTCCTTGGGGGCTTATCAAGATGATCCCTACTTCACATGAATGCTTCCCTGACGCGCCATCCACTAGCATCTTCCAAGCGACCAGGGAGGGAGGCTCATGCTCCCCTACTTCAGTTGTGTAGTCCGCCATGAAGTCTTCCACCGTCTGTGCCTTGATTGACGTCCTGGGCACGAACGCGATGTCGAACTCACTTAGTTCCACAGACCATTTGGCTAGCCTTCCCGAATGCTCCACCCCCTCCATGACTTTTTGGAGTGGGTGGTCGGTCACCACTTTGATCGAGTGTGCTTGGAAGTATGGCCTGAGCTTCCGGGCCGACACCACCAAGGCGAATGCCAACTTCTCCAAAATTGGGTATCGGAGCTCCGCCTTCCTCAGCACTCGGCTGACGTAGTAGAAGGGGAACTGCCTTCTCCCCTCTTCTCAGATCAACATTGAACTGACTGCCTCCGACCCTACCCCTAAGTATAGGGATAGGTCCTCCACTTGCCTCGGCCCCTGGAGTAGCGGGGTCTGGGTGAGTTGTCCTTTCAAAGCTTGGAAAGCTTCCACACATTCTGAGGTCCACTCGAACTTCTTGTTCCCTCGTAACACCTTGAAGAAGGGGGCACACTTCTCACCTTCCTTGGAGAGGAACCTGTTGAGCCTGGCTAATTTTATCGTGAGGCGCTGAACTTCCTTCGCATTTCTTGGCGGCCCTTGCTCCAAGATTGCTCTAACCTTGTCGGAGTTAGGCTCCACCCCCGTCGGGGTGAGCAAGTGGACTAGGAATTTTCCCCTGCTAGACTCGAAGACACACTTCAGGGGGTTGAGCTTTATCTTGTACTTCCGCAAAGTCCCAAAGGTCTCTTCAAGGTCTTGGAGGTGAGACTTGAGGTCCCGACTCTTTACCATGAGGTCATCAACATAGAGATCCAGGTTCCTTCCCTCTTGCTCTCAGAAGACCCTGTCCATCATCCGTTGGTATGTAGCCCCTGCATTCTTGAGCCCAAAGGGCATCATCTTATAACAATAGCATCCATCTCCCGTGATGAAGGAGACATCTTTGATGTCGGGCAGATGCATGCGAATTTGGTGATAACCTGAGAAAGCATCTAGAAAAGACATTATAGAGAAACTGACGGCTGAGTCAACCAGCGCGTCGATTCTAGGCAAGGGGTAACAATCTTTGGGGCATGATTTATTTAGCACTGAAAAATCAACGCACATCCTCCACTTACCATCCCCTTTTTTCACCATTACTACGTTGGAGACCCAGCCTGGGTACTGGATCTCCGATACAAAACCAGCTTTGACGAGCTTGTTCACCTCCTCCCGGATAGGTGTCTCCAGCTTGTCAGCAGTGGACCTCTTCTTCTGGCGGATGGGGCGAGTGCCGGGGTCGAGGTTGAGGCGATGGCACGCCACATCTGCGTCGATCGCCGGCATCTCCGCAGCACTCCATGCGAAGACGTCCACGTTGTCTTGGACGCAAGCCGACACCTCCCTATGGTCCTCCGGGCTGAGCTCCCCGCTGATCCTAATTTTCTCAATTGTTCCGGCCTTGGTGGTCACCTCCACCTCCACCACTCCCTCCACTGCCTCCAACCTGGATCGCTCCCCCCGAGAACTGTCCTCCTCTCTGCCACAAGCGAGCCCCTGACTCCTTCCCCCATCTCTTTCTCTTCCACCATCATCGACACTCCTGCCCCTTCTCCTGAGGCCTCTTCTTCGTTCTCCCTCTTTCTTCCTTCCTCCACCCTAGGTCTCTCAACGACCCCTTCCTAGGTATGAACCACTCCTTCATCCCTCCTTCCTTCTAACCTCTCCTCCTCTTAGGCCTCGACCACTTCTTCCATCACCTTGTCCCACTCCTCCGCTTCTCCCATCCAAGATATGGTGTTGACGGCAGTCACGTAGCACTGCCTCTCCACCTTGGGATCCCCCCGAACCCAGACCTGGATTCCTCCGGTGCTGAACTTGAGGAACTGGTGTAAGGTGGATGGGATGCATCAGAACGCACTGATGAGAGGCTTTCCAAAGATGGCGCTGTAGCTGCTGGGGGCGTCAACTATCACAAAGCGGCAGTTCCGGGACTGCCCCCCCCCCCCCCCAAGGTCACATGAAGTCCCACTCCGCCTTCTACCTCCTTCCTTTCCCCTGAGAATCCAAACAAAGGGCCATCTGAAGCCAACACCCTTCTGGCCTCCACCTTCATTTCATCAAACGCCTTCTTGAAGATGACTTTGACCGACCATTGTCCACGAGAATTCGGGACACCGTGAAGTTCTCGATGGCGGTTTGGATGACCAAAGCGTCACAAAAGTGGTCCTCATGACCTGGCATGTCCCTCTGAGAGAAAGTGATCTTTTCGGCTGGGGGTGGAGCCATGGATGTTGAAGCCACGCTCCGACGGTAGATGGTATGGAGGCTTGCCTTGCGGGTTGCCTCCACCCCCACTCCACCGTGGATCACCCCGATCCTTCCTCGGGTCCCCAAATCGACCATGTCTTCACACGTCTCCTCCTCGTCCTCCCGAGGCAGGACTTCCTCTATCCTCACTTGCTGCTGCTGCCGCGGCACCAGATGCCTGGCTCTTTTTGTCTCCAAGAACTCAGGGCAGGTGGCCGTTGCGTGACCATCCTCATCATGGAAGTCACAGTATGGCAACGCCGCCTCCCCCTCTCGGCCTCTGCCGCCCGGTTTCCTCTTCTCCTCCCCGCTCCTGTTTCCACTACCTCTCTCCTTCCTCTTCCTCCTCCTCTTCCTCTTCTGATCGCCATAACTTGCTGAGGCGGGGGAGGCATCTGCCTCGGACCCTGCCTCCATCTTAACTGTTGGGGTCTTCCTTGTCCTCCATAGAAGTTACCCCCTCCTGTGGCGTAGCCTCTTCCCTGACCTTGCATCCCCCCGCCATGCTGCCTCCATTCTCCTTCCGGGGCCCGGGGCTCTTCCCTTCTTCTCACTTCTTAATGCCTGACCTCCGGCTCAGTGATCTTGGCTAACCTCCTGGTGAGCTCCAGATTGGCCTCCTCACTCTCGACATCCTATGCCACCCTCTCCATCAACTCCTCGTAGGAGACAGGGGCTTTCCCCTTCAGGTCCATCTTGATGAAACTCTCATTCAGCCCCAACGTGAAGGCGAGCTGATGAGCAAACCCGATCATCTCCTGGGTGAGCAGAACTTCCTATTGAAACCGATCTGCATAATGAGCCAACGACTCCTTAGGCTCCTGCTTCACTTTGAAGAGGCACTCAGCATCTTTCTTCCTCTTCTTTGAGGTTGAGAATCGTAACAAGAAACTTCTACGCAGATCTTCGAAGGCGTAGATCGATCTGACGGGAAGTTGGTGGAACCACTCCCGAGCTTTCTCCTTCAGGGTGACTGCGAAGAGCCGACACTTAAAGGCTTCCGACATCGGCCTGATAGAGACTGAGTCCTCAAATGACTGCAGATGCTGGACCGGGTCGTCCCGTCCATGGTAATAAACCCTATCCCACTCTCTGAACCCCTCTGGGACGGGTGCAAAGAGCACCAATTCACAAAAGGGGCTTCCCCCCTGCTGCCTTTTCTGGCTCGGCTCGCCCCCCGAGCTCTCTCGCCCAACTCACTAAGTAAGTGCTGCGACTGCGGCCCCGAGGGTGTCGAGGACCTCTCGCCTGAAGTCAGAGAACATCTTCTGCACTGCCACCGGAGGCGACCCGTGGAGCTCCTCACCCTGATCATCATCTCCTGCCATGTTCCTTCCTCGAAATCTTCCTGGACCAGCCGCGCTCCACGCTTACAGCACCAAAATGTTGAAACCGATTTCTCGGTCTCTTGTGAAGCTCGGGCTCTCAACAAATTGAGGGGCAGCTGGCCCTTACTAGTCCCTCGAAAAGAGCAGACCAGAGACTTGGAAATGGACTAAGACCTTAGTCGCAGCAAGGAGGTCCCACCACAAACCCGGAAGATCGTAGAGCGCTTCCCCTCCCAAGCCAAAGCTGAGACTTGGGCACCTTGGAGAGCTTGAGAGCTGAACCAAAATAACCAAGGAAGAAGAAGAAGATCAGAGATCTGAGATTGGAATCCTCTCCCAAGTTGCCCTTTGAGGTC
Source organism: Dactylorhiza incarnata (assembly GCA_033032865.1). NCBI lineage: Eukaryota > Viridiplantae > Streptophyta > Magnoliopsida > Asparagales > Orchidaceae > Dactylorhiza > Dactylorhiza incarnata. Next base: position 19,160,639 of record JAWHQI010000018.1, read on the forward strand.
TATTTATGGTTTTTTGCCCGTGGTCTGTTAATAGCGGAATTCCGCCTTTTAGTTTTACTAAATGCACCCCAATTTGGCCTGCTAACAACCAACCTCCACTGTTTAGACGGGCTAACTGCAGACCACCAGGGGCAAAAGAGTAAATCTGCCTCTTTAGTGTATGGACGAGTGGTTTATGAGAGCATCACTCGCGAGAGAGGTGAATTCGTCGAACGGGTTTTGTCGAACGGAGAGATGAGTTCATCGAACGGGCTTCGTCGAACGGAGAACGGAATTCGTCGAACGCTGAGCTGAGTTCGACGATCTCAACAAACGCTCGGCGTTCGTCGAACCTGAAGACTTCGAAGAAAACCGACTCGCCTGACTTCTCACGATCAGCCGGCGAATGCCCGTCTCGCTCGCCCTCTGGCGAGTTGACCTTGAAGCTTGGGTTTGTAGGGATAAGACTCGCTTACCTTCTTGCGAATAGCCGGCGAGTGCCCGGCTCACTTGCCTTCTTGCGAGCAGACGGCGGGCCTTGGGCTCGCAAAGATATGACTCGCGTGCTTTTCTGCGAGCGATCCCTGAAACTATGGCTCGCCTTATTTTTCACCTCTTCGACCTGTTGTACTTAAAAACTCCCTCTGGGCGAGCGGCACGTGGAGACCCCGCTCGCACTCTTACCGGTGACGTCCATCGATGCCGGGTCTCGTGTTTCCTCCTGCGAATCCTTCTGCTGGGAGAAGTACTCGTCTCAGCCGGTCCGCTAGGACGGGATAGAGATAGCCGCTGAGACGACCGTCGGACTGAAGAGTGAATTCGTCGAATGGACAGCGGGGTTCGTCGAACTCAGGACTTCGTCGACCGCAGAGCTGGTGTACGAGTGTAGACCAATGAGCTGAGGCGAGAACATCGAGCACTGCTTAGGTTTCGTCGAACACAGCTTTGAACATTTTCGTCGAACGTAGAGCGTCGTTCGTCGAACGCAGGTAGCCGTTCGTCGAACTCAGGGAGCATATGTCAATTTTGTTCTTTCTCTTATTTTCTGCCTATTAACGTATATCCCTCCCGCATTATTTTTACTTGCATTCCTCCGTCTTTGTTCACCCACAAGGAGAATATCGGGGTTGTACACCTTAGGCCTTGGTAGACCTTCAAGTCTTCTTGCTTCTGCCTCTGAAGCTGGTATCTCGACGATACGAGATATCCCAGCATTTCTGCATATACAGCAATATGCAATCTCTGACTGTGTCGTCGTGATCTTCTTTCTTGTAGACTATCATCGTAAACACTTTGTTCTTTCGACGACATGAGCGATATCATGTAGACAGACTATGCTTTAGCAACAGCTTGTCTTCAGCTGACCTTCTTCTGTCTTCTCGACATCATGCCTTCTTTACGACGATGTCATTGGCATCAGTCTTACTTAGCCTTTCCGACGATACGACTTCTTTGATGATGTCGACGATACTGCATCTTCTTGATGACATCCCTTCCTTTTGAATCTGACTCAGCGGTTGAGATGGCTTCCTCTTCTCAGCGGATTCTATCAATCTGTAGAGAAGTTTCTACGTTCAATGAACTGCATTCTTCGTTCGACGAACTTCATTCTTCGTTCGACGAACATCATTCTGCGTTTGACGAACTCCATTCTTATGTCCCGTCTCTGCGTTCGACGAACTGCTTTCTTCATTCGACGAACTTGATTCTTCGTTCGACGAACTCGCCAAGTCTCAGCGTTTGCTTTGCTCATCATCATGACGACATGCATACTTTGATGACGACATCTCCTATTCTTCTCGACGACATTCCTTTAACTTCCTGAGATTCTGAGCTAGAGAGGTGATCAAATAAAAACTGAAGTTTTCTTGACTTGGTGACTTCTTCAAATCTGGAATCATGTGGGCAAGATTCCCAACAATCTCCCCCTATTTGAAGAAGTCGTAATCTCAATTCAAGACTACTTTCACTTGACAATAAATGTTATAATCTTAAATGGAAGGCATGAGCATTTAAGATTTTACTTATCTTTTGCTGAACTTATGAGTACATCAAGCTTGTAGCTCCCCCTTGATTTGATGTCTCTTCTTTTGTGGCTCCCCCTACTCCTATGCTCCCCCTATCTTTGAGGTCTTCTTGAGCATCTTGTCTTGAACATATTGATGACATTTCTCCCCCTTTCTGACTTCTTTCCTGCAGCTCTCCTTTAGGTAGACAATAGTCCAAGCTCCCCCTTGCCCAGTCATAGTTCATCCAAATCCTGAGAGATTTTCTAACCAATCATCTAGAAAGGATTAGTGAAGAATAAGTTAAGGATTACTCTATGTTTAACATCCCCAATTGGAATTTGAAGAAGTTAAACTTAGCTTCATCTAGGGGCTTTGTAAATATATCAGCCACTTGTTTGTATGTTGGGACAAACTCAAGGGTGATATCTTCATTTTCCATATGCTCCCTGATGAAGTGATACCTGATCTCAATATGCTTAGTCCTGCTGTGAGAGACAGGGTTCTTAGCAATTGAGATTGCACTTGAAGAGTCACAAAATATGAGTGTTTTGGTCATCTTTAGATTGTAGTCTTCAAGTTGATGCTGAATCCATAACAGTTGGGCAGAGCAGCTCCCAGCAGAGATATACTCTGATTCTGCTGTTGAGATTGCCACACTGGTCTGCTTCTTACTGCTCCAAGAGATCAGTCTTCCACCATGGAATTGACATGTCCCTGAGGTACTCTTCCTATCTTCCTTGCACCCTGCATAATCTGCATCTGAGTAGCCAGTCAGTTCACATCCATTGTTCCTATGGTACCATAGGCCAAGATTTGATGTACCCTTAAGATATCTTAAGATTCTCTTGACAGAGACATGATGAGATTTCTTAGGATTCACATGATATCTAGCACAGACACATGTAGCAAACATTATGTCAGGCCTACTTGCAGTTAGATAAAGCAAAGATCCAATCACTCATCTGTACTTGGTTTCATCAAAGGGTATGCCCTTTCATCCTTGTCCAGAGACACATTGGTTCCCATTGGAGTCTTTATTGAAGAAGCACGTTCCAATCCAAATTTCTTGACTAGCTCCCTAATGAATTTGGTCTGGGAGATAAAAATACCATCTTCAGATTGTTTCACTTGGAGACCTAGGAAGTATTTGAGCTCACCCATATTGCTCATCTCAAACTTTCCCTGCATCAAGTTGGCAAACTTTTTAAAGAGATTGTTATCTGTAGAGCCAACGATGATGTCATCCACATAGATCTGCACTAGCAAGATCTTGCCCTTTACTTCCCTTAGGAACAATGTCTTATCAATCTTTCCCCTTGAGAATTTGTTCTCAAATAGAAAGCTTGACAGAGTCTCATACCAGGCCCTAGGTGCTTGTTTTAAGCCATAAAGTGCTTCTCTAAGAAAGTAAACATAATCAGGGTGAGTAGGGTCTACAAAACCTGAGGGCTGCTCTACATATACCTCCTCTTTGAGGTCACCATTTAGGAAGGCTGACTTCACATCCATCTGGTAGACCTTGAAATCTTGGTATGCTGCATAGGCCAGAAATAGTCTTATTGCTTCCAGTCTGGCTACTGGAGCAAATGTCTGATCAAAATCTATCCCTTCTTCTTGTCTGTAGCCTTTTGCCACTAGCCTTGCTTTATTCTTGGTGATGATTCCATTTTCATCCAATTTGTTTATGTAGACCCATTTAGTTCCTATGATGTTCTGTCCTTCAGGTCTTGGAACCAGTTTCCCAACTTTGCATCTCTTAAATTGGTCTAGTTCCTCCTGCATTGTTGCAATCCAAAATGGATCCTGATTTGCTTCCTCAAATTTCTTGGGTTCAATTTGAGAGAGAAAACTTAGGTGCAATGCTTCATTTCCAGCTCTACTCCTTGTCAGCACACCTTGGTTGACATCACACATAATTTTCTCCTGAGGATGATCTCTTACTTGTTTCAAGGTGGCTGGCAGTATTCTAGGGATTTCTTCAGTTGTAGGTCTTTCAGGTTGCACTTCTTCTATTGTTTCTGTGTCTTCCACAACATCTGTTTCAAGCTCAACATCTATTGATTGATCTTTACATTTAGCTGAGGTTCCATCTTGGTCATCAATGCATAATTTTTCCATCTTCTCATCAGTACCTGCATTCACTAGAGAACTAGACCAGCCTTTGTGAATGAGGCTGGTCTCATCAAATACAACATGTATAGATTCTTCCACTGCTTGGGTATTGATGTTGTACACTCTATAGGCCTTGCTATGAGAGTTGTAGCAAACAAAAATACCCTCACTGCTTTTCTCAGCAAACTTGGTTAGTTTGGATTTCCCATTATTAAGGACATATCATTTACTACCAAAGATCTTAAAGTAGGATAGGGTTGGTTTTCTTCCCTTCATTAACTCATAGGGAGTTTTCTTGTGGTCTTTGATGATTGAAGCCCTGTTTATCACATGACAAGCAGTGTTGACAGCCTCTGCCCAGAAGTATTCTGGTAGAGAGGAGTCACTTAGCATTGTCCTACTTGCCTCTTTCAAGGTTCTGTTCTTCCTTTCAGCAACCCCATTCTGTTGAGGAGTTCTGGGTGAGGAAAATTCTTGGGAGATGCCTAGTTCTTGGCAGAATTCTGTCATGGACCCTTACTGAAATTCTGTCCCATGGTCACTTCTGAGTTTGACCATAGTACAGTCCATCTCATTCTGGATCTGCCTGACAAAATTTCTCAAAATATCTAAGGTTTCTGATTTCTTTTTGAGGAAGAATACCCAAGTGAACCTTGAGTAATCATCAACAACTACAAGGGTGTAGGCCTTCCCTCCTAAGCTAAGAATTGACATTGGACCAAACAAATCCAGATGTAGCACAAATAAGCACCTAGAGGACTCTTTGTTAGATATGCTTTTAAAGCTGGTCCTAGTCTGCTTTCCAAGTTGGCAAGCTTGACAAAGACCATCTTTGATGCATTTAATATTAGTTCCATTCCTAACTAGGTCTTGTGAGAGAAGCTTGCCTATTGTCTTATAGTTGATGTGTGCATGTCTCTTGTGCCATTATACATATAGAGCCTCTTTACCATCAGCTACAAGACATATGGGCATGGAAGAATTTGTATTGAGAAAGTTTAAGCAATAAATATTGCCACTCTGAGTGCCAGTTAAGGTATCCTCAGAATCTGAGGACTTCTTAATTAGGCACTTGTCCTTGTGGAAAGTAATAACAAAGCCTAAATCACAAAGTTGACTTATGCTTATGAGATTGTGTTTCAACCCCTCCACATAAGCTACCTTTGTGATGGTAACTAACCCATTAGAGATGTTACTATATCCCCTGGTCACCCCCTTTTCTGAACCTCCAAAGATCACTGTTGGTCCATTCTCCACAGGGATGAACTCTCTTAAGTACTTTCTGACTCCAGTCATGTGCCTGGAGCAGCCACTGTCCAAATACCAAATTGGAGATTGGTTGGCATTTGGACATACCTGCAAAACAAATCACTTCCCATTAGGTACCCAATATGGATTGGGTCATTGGTTTCTGTTAGGTGATATAAAGGAACAGCAAACCTCTGAGGGTTCTGCACTCTCTTTGCAGTGAGCCCTGTTGTGTTGAACCAACAGTCCAAAGCAAAGTGGCCTACTTTGCCACAGCACCAGCATTCATATCTGTTGTATCTTCTCTTCTGCTTCATCATCTGAATGGGGTGGCAGTGCTGATGAGCAGGAGAGAAGACTTCTTTCCGAACAGATCTTGGGTGAACCTCATATGTGTGAGTCTGGGGAGGAATTGGTCTCACCACATTTTGATTCACCTTCTTGGGAACAGGCTTTGTAGGAACAGCCTTTCCCCTGCCCTTGACTGCTGTTGCTGCAAGTTTGTGGGCTGAGGGACTTGACACCAACACCTTCTTATAGGAAGGTCTAGCTTCAGAATCTTTGCCCGTAACTGTCTCCTGATTGAAACGGATACCAGCTCTGAACTCTCCAGAGAAGGTGTCAATGATGGGCAGGATTGTTTTGGGCAAAGAGAAGCTGGATGCAAGTTTCTTCTCAGCCAACAACATTTCCTCAAGGTCCTTGATGACCATGTTCTTCTGTCCTAATTCGGCATTCTTAAGCCTTATGGCTTCCTTGAATTTGTCCACTTCTTAGCTCATAGCAGCCAGCTTCTCAGCTGTCTCCTGGAGCTTAGATTGAACGAGCTTCAAGGAATCTAGCTCCTTGGTCTGGACTTTGAGGAGTTTCTTACAGCCTTTGATGGCATTGCACAAGGCATTATATTGCCTTATCAGTTCAGACTCAACCTCATATTGGGATCTTAAGGCTGTGCTGTTGGCAGCAGACACACCCTCATCATCATGCAATTAATCTGCTGCTCATTCAGAATCAGAGTCAGATAGAGAAGTTTTGTTAGTTACCTTCCTAGGAGAGATGTCATCCTTGTTCTCTTCACTGATGGCCATCAAGCCAATGAGTGCATCTTCCTCAGTACCAGAGGAGCTTGAGTCAGAATCACACAGTGTTCTGATCTTCTTGGCCATGAATCCTTTTTCATATTTCCTCTTGGTCCTTGAGCTTCTTCTTTCTTCATGGTTCCTCGACTCCTTCTTCTTAGAGGGGCAGTCAGCAGCCATGTGACCTGTCTTGCTGCAGGAATAGCAAACAGTATTATTTAAATCATATTTACCACGGTTAGATCTGTACCTTTCCTCCCTGGGGGCCCTGGATCTGTCATGATAATCAGATCTTCTGGAGCTTGAGGAGGGGATTCTGTGATTGTCCCTCCTCCTTCTGTGTAACTGCTTCTTGAACCAGTTTTAGAGAAGGGCCACCTCTCTGTCAGTATCATCAGAATCTGAAGGCCTGGCTTCTGATTCTTCACTGCTCTCAGATGTGTTCTGAGTTGCAGAGATCTTGCTCTTGGATCTTCTTGTGCTCTCAGCTTTTAGAGCCACAGATCTGTCTCTTCAGCTCCCCTTTGAGCTTTCTTCTTCAGCCTTCCTGGTGTTGAGCCGAAGTTCATGGGACAGCAACTTCCTATACAGATTCTTGGGCTCCATGATGCCCAGCTGACCCACCTCTCTGATGACACAGATTTTGATGTCCCATTCCTTTGTGATGGATCTAAGAAACTAGTCATTAAGATCAGAGTTGCTGAACTCTCTTTCATAGTTTCTTAGTCCATTCACTATCTTGAAGAATCTCTCATAATTATTTCATTCTTGCCTTGTTTGAAGGCCTCATACTCCTGGTTGAGAAGGGATTTTCTATCATCCCTTACCTCATCAGTACCCTCCATATACACGATCAGGGAGCCCCACATCTCCTTGGCCTTTTTGCAGTGAATCAGGTTCTGGAGGGATGAGTCATCTACGGCACTCACAATGATATTTTGGGCCCTCTTATCTAGGCCTGCCAGGATTAGCTCGTCCTTGTTCATGTCCTCATATTTTTTTATCACCTTCCTTGTTGGATCAATGGTGGAGGGAGTTGTAGGGATAAAGGGAACCTGTTGAACTTTTAAGTAAATTCTTGGATCTGTTGCGTCCATGAAAAGCTTTACCCTTTCCTTCGAGATGGGAAAGTTCTCCTTTGTGCAGATTGGGAGTTTCATGGCTCTCATTTCCCGATTATGATCTCCACCAGCCATGGCGAGTCGTTCCATGATCTAGATCAGATGGTGAAGTCTTCTTTTGATCAACCTCCCTCTAATACCACTTGTTGTTAATGGAACGTTCACCTAGAGGGGGGGGGGGGGGGGGGGGGGGGGTTAGGTGATCTGGGTTCTTTTCTAAATATTAGCGCGAGTTACGAATATTCAGGCGTAGCTCAAAAGTATCGCACAAATAAATCACAGCAGACGACATAAGATCTATAGAAGTTCCTCAAAACCAGGTGTCCTTAGTAGTACTCTGTTCCTCTGCGCCTACCTAGCAGTGTGCTAGGATCGGCAAACTCCGCCAAAACTTCAGGCCTTCAAGCCTTACAACATGGACCCGCAAGTCTTACAACCTAGGCCCGCAAGCCCCTACTATACCCGAGCCCGCAAGCTCGACACTCAGGCCCTCAAGCCCTACCTAGATCAGACCCACAAGTCTAGCCTCGTCCCTGGCCCGCAAGCCTCACAGGTCTTAAGCCCTCAAGCTTGATGATATCGGACCCGCAAGTCCACTGCCCTGGCCCTCAAGCCTCACAGCTCTCCAGCCCTCAAGCTGGACAAAATTGGACCCGCAAGTCCACTGTCCTGGCCCTCAAGCCTCACAGCTCTCCAGCCCTCAAGCTAGACACTTAAATCTGAAACCAGATCTTACACGTTTTGCCCGCAAGCCTTACAAAAAATTACAGTGATGAAAACTATTTCTTCTGCCTAATGAAGATTGGCAACTTAAGGTTGAAGACGATGTTTCTAATTCAGATCTTCAAAGCACAGTTCTTCTTCAATCTCTTCTCTTAGCCTGATGAGGAACGGCTTCTTATCAGTCGATTAGATGACTGATTCTTGCGAGAACACTTTGAGAATTGTTGTCTTTCTCTTTCTTTCTTTACGCCACTTTTACTGTTCAATTTGCTGTATGTGTAAGTTCTTTCAGATTGATCACGGCATTAGGGCAACCTCTTATCTCTTTAATAAGACTGAGAGGCTCCCAACAGTCTTCTGAAAAAGTTCCTTAAGTGTCAGACGCCCCATCCCTTAAGAGCACGCGCTGATTGGAAATCAGGTGGCGACATTAATTGCTGACAGCGCATCCGCAACATTTGAATTCCGTATCGATGATATTTTCAGCTTTATGCCGATACTGACAGCATTACGATGATATGGATAATATCTCGACGACAGGACTTTGTCGATGCCTTAGGCCTTGGTAGACCTTCAAGTCTTCTTGCTTCTGCCTCTGAAGCTGGTATCTCGATGATTCGAGATATCCCAGTATTTCTGCATATACGGCGATATGCAATCTCTGACTGTGTCGTCGTGATCTTCTTTCTTGTAGCTTGTTATCATAAACACTTTGTTCTTTCGACGACATGAGCGATGTCATGTTGACATACTATGCTTTAGCAACTGCTTGTCTTCAGCTAACCTTCTTCAGTCTTCTCGACGTCATGCCTTCTGTACGACGATGTCATTGGCATCAGTCTTACTTAGCCTTTCCGATGACACAGCTTCTTTGATGATGTCGACGATACTACATCTTCTCGACGACATTCCTTCCTTTTGAATCTGACTCACCGGTTGGGCTGAGATGGCTTCCTCTTCTCAGCGGATTCTATCAATCTGTAGAGAAGTTTCTGCGTTCGATGAGCTGCATTCTTCGTTCGACAAACTTCATTCTTCGTTCGACGAACAGCATTCTGCGTTCGACGAACTCCATTCTTCTATCCCGTCTCTGCGTTCGACGAACTGTGTTCTTCGTTCGACGAACTGTGTTCTTCGTTTGACGAACTTGATTCTTCGTTCAATTGTCAAGCCAAGTCTCAGTGTTTGCTTTGCTCATCATCATGACGACAAGCATACTTTGACGATGACATCTCCTATTCTTCTCGACGACATTCCTTTAACTTCCTGAGATTATGAGCTAGAGAGGTGATCAAATACAAAGTGATGTTGTCTTGACTTTAGTGACGTCTTCAAATCAGGAATCATGTGGGCAAGATTCCCAACATCATCATCTTCCATTGGACAAATCACAAAGCAAATGCAAAGCACCATTGAAGTGTATTCATGGTGATCTATTTGCACCTACCGCAACTGTCAGTCTTGGAGGTAGCAGGTACATGCTAGTCTTGATTGATGACTTCACTAGATACACTTGGGAATATTTTCTGAAGGATAAGTCGAAACATTTGGAAAGTTTGTGGAGTTCAAGGAGCTAGTGGAGGGTCGGCTTAACCTGCGGATCAAGAAGTTTAGGACAGAAAATGGAGTGTTTATCTTAAATGCATTCTTCAACTTCTACAGGAAGCATGACATCCAGAGAGAGCTCTCTTATGCTCATACTCCACAACGGAATGGAGTTGCAGAGTAGAAGATCCGTCATCTTACGGAAACCTACAAATGTTGGCTTCATGCCAAGAGTATCCCAAAGTCCTTCTGGGCAGAGGGAATGTCTTGTGTAACTTATATCATCAATCAGATGCCTCTTAGTCCAATCAACATGAAGACCCCTCATGCGTTGATGTTCAAGATAAAGCCTATGGTGGAACACCTTCGAGTGTTCGGATCAACCTACTACGTGCATGTTCTTGATGCTCTTAGAACGAAGCTAGATGCGAAAGTAAGGAAGCTAGTCTTCGTCGATTATGATGACCGGGAGAAAGGGTGGAGATGCATGGATTCAGAGACACGGAGAGTTGTGGTCTCACAGGATGTGGTATTTGATGAATTGATATCATACCATAGCTCTTCTGTTGAGAAAGGATAATGTTTTCCAGTGTGCTCTAGTACCACGGAAGCAGAGTACAAAGCTTCGGCTTTGGCTGCTCGGGAAGCCAGTTGGCTTAGGAGGCTTGTGGAGGACATTCATAGGAGGTGTCCTACTCTGCTTCGGGATGACAATGAGAGTGCCCTCAAACTGGTGAACAATCCAATTCATCATGCACAAACCAAGCACATAGAGATTCAACATCATTTCATTCGGGAGAAGGTGTTGGAGGGATCTCCTATGGTGGAGCATGTGTAGAGCAAGCATAATGTTGCAAACATCATTACGAAGGCGTTGTCGAAGGGACCGTTTGATCGGTTGAGAAGTTTACTTGGGATGACTTCCACCTCCCACTTCAAGGGGGAGTGTTGAATTTTGAAGTGTAAGTGGGAGTCCGAGCGGTTTGCATTTGGGAGACCGCAGAGCTCGTGCGGTCTGTGAGAGGTCTGTATTGGCGGTCAGCTTTAGTTTGCCAGTGTGCTCTAGTACTCACAGTGTCTGGGCAGTCTGGTAGTGAGACCGTGCAGTTTGCATGAGTTCGCTCTGGCGGTCAACCTTGGTTGGTCAATTGTGCTCATATAGTTCTGTTCTTATATAAGTCGGGCGGTCTGTAAGTATTTGTTCTGGCAAGCTGTCTTGGTTGATCTGGTTTTGCTCAAGTGAAATAATGGTCTTATGAAGACCGCGCGGTCTGGTTCTGGTGACTGTGCATCCTAATAAGGGAGGTTTCAGTATCTCTTATGGGCGGTGACGACATCCGTTTGTTTTCCTATAAATAGAGGTGCATGACATTCGTACGCAAGAACTGTAAGAACCTAAATGTGGATTGATTGTGCCGGTCTCAATTTTGAGGTCGCGCAGGTTGATGCTTATTGACCGGTTTATTGTGTTCGCAGGTTAGCGGCCAGCGGTCTCCATAAGTATTCTTCCTTCTTTCCAGCTTTGAATAAACCAGCTCGCCAACAGTCTATCTTGGAGGTCTGTGTTTGTGGTTCTTGATCTATTTGCAGGGAGCTCAGTTGATCAGGAGACCTTCAGTGGTCAGGTTGTCTTGAGTTGCGGTCTTGCAGCAGTGAGCAATTCTTCTTCTTCTGTTCGCGGGTTACTTCTGTGATCTTGTGACCGTGCGGTCTGGGCGAACAAGAAGTGCGGGCAGGGCTTTTCTTTTAGCAGTTCAATAAGAAACAGGTTGTGCAGTCTGTGACTGTCGGTCTAGCAGAGTTCAGGTCAGCAACCTGTTCTATTCGTGCGGTCTCAGGGAAGCTGATGATCATGCTGAGTTCGAACGGTCTGGGCAAGTCTCAGTTTTCTAGTTGTCAGATGCTTGTGTTGCTTGTTCTTCTCATCTAAGTTTTTCTCTTATAAATCATGTCTCGCCATGTGTGCAACGCATTGTAAAAAGATAGTCAATTTGAATAAAGATCCTCTTGTCCTTCATTGTCATTGGTTAATTGTTTTGAATTGAATTGAAGTCTTATGGTGTATTGTCTTCTATCCATCTCCGAAATTTTAACAAACCATGCACAAAATCCATGGATATGTCATCAAATTTCCACTCGGGGATAGGAAGAGGTTTCAAGAACCTGCCCATCCTTTCGCACTCGGCCTTCACTAAAGCACAAGATTGACATCAACTTACGTACGAAGCTACGTCTCGCTTCATCTCAGGCCACCAAAAGGATTTCTTCAAATACGAGTACATCTTTGTACTTCCTGGATGAATGGAGTACTTCGTGAAGTGAGCCTCAAACATCAACTCCTCACAGAGTTTGCCAAAGCGAGGGACACATACCCTTCCATTTCTCTGTAAAAGTCCACCGACCATCTCCAACGCACTGCCTTCGTTCTGCTGAGCTTCCAACACCAAACGCTGACACTCTTCTTCTGCGCTGGTCGCCTCTCAGATTCGATCCGCTAAATCGAACTGCCTATCGATCAGTTCAAACGAGCTATGCTGGACTCACCCCGAGCCACACATGAAATGTTAAGAGATTTGAACTCTCGCACCAAACGCTCGTCATGAACTTCAATCCAATTACCTTGCCCGAAATACTTTCTACTCAAGGCATCAGCCACCACATTGGCCTTACCTGACGTATAATAAATTACTACGTCGTAGTCCCCAAGGAACTTGACCCACCTACGCTACCTCATATTGAGATCTTTCTGATCCAGAAGATACCTCGGGCTTTTGTGGTCCGTGAAGATTTCACCCTTCGCACCATACACGTAGTGCCTCCATAATATCAATGCAAAAAATCACCGCTGCCAACTCCAAGTCCTGGACGGGATAATTTCTCTCATGAGGCTTTAGCTGCCTCGACCCATAAGCTATCACGCTTCCATGCTAAACAAGCACGCAACCCAAACCACAACCTGACGCGTCGCTGAAAATCTGAAACCCTTCAGTCCCACTAGGAAGAGTTAGTATTGAAGTGGACATCAACCTTTCCTTCAATGCTCAAATGCACTGGCACACTCCAGCGTCCACACAAACTTTTGGTCCTTTCCGGTAAGAGAGGTGAAGGGAAAAGCCATCCGCAAAAAGTTCTCAACGAACCTTCTATAAAAACCGGCTAGTACAAGGAAACTCCGGACCATCGCCACGGTTCTCAGTACAGGCCAATCTCTAATGGCTTCAATCTTCGTTGGATCCACTGCCACCCCATCTCAACTGATCACGTGACCTGAAATGACACCTCCTCGATCAAGAACTCGCACTTTGAGAACTTTGCATAAAGTTGGTTCTCCCTTAGAGTCTGCAACACTAATCTCAAATGAGACTCATGTTCCACCTTCGACTTCAAATACACTAAGATTTCATCGATGAACACCACCACAAACGAATCTAGGTAATGCCAAAACACTCTATTCATTAAATCCATGAACACTGATGGCACGTTCGTCAAACCTAATGGCATCACCAAAACCTCAAAATGACCATATCTCATCCTAAAAGCTATCTTGGGAATATCCTCTTCTCGAATCATCAACTGATAGTAACCCGACTTCAAATCCAACATGGATTACACCGTCGACCCCACCAGTTGATCGAACAAATCATCGATTCGCAGAATCCGATACTTATTCTTGATGGTCAACTTATTCAACTCACGATAGTCTATGCACAACCGCATTGTACAACCCTGATATTCGCCAGGAGATGAGCAGAGATTGAGAGGTCAACAGGCGAGAGAACTAACAAGGAGGGCGAGCCAGAGACCATCAAAGGGCCCGCTCACAGGAGGCAGGCGAGCAAGCCCCTTAGCAGCCGCTCGCATGAGACAAGCGAGTTAGTTTCCCGATGGATGCTCGCAGGGAGCGAGCGAGCTGGGCTCTCGCCGTCGGCTCGCAAGAAGTCATGGGAGTCAGGCTCGCGAGAGGAAGCTTCGGGTGTGGCTCACCCAGCAAGGGTCCAGGGATGTTTTTACACAAAAGCCCCTGGTGGTCTGCACTTAGCCCCTCCAACAGCGGAGTTTGGATGTTGGCAGACCATTTTGGGATGCGTATAGTAAGAGTGTAAGGCGGGATTCTGCTATTGGCAGACCAGACTTAAAAAACTATAAATAGGCCTTGAAGGGCACCTTTGGAGAGGAATCCAATCAGAGCATTCTGAACTTCCTTCTCCCTAGGTTTCCTTGGTTTAGCTCCCTAGCTCTCCAAGGTGCCCATTCTCAGCTTTGGCTTGGGAGGGGAAGCGCAGAAAGATCTTCCGGGTTTGTGGTGGAACCTCCTCACTGTGACTAAGGTCTAAGTCTAGTTCCCAATTTCCAGTCCGCTCCTTCCGAGGGATCAGTAAGGGCTAGCTGCCCCTCAACTTGTTGAGTTCCCGAGCTTCATAAGAGACCAAGATATTGGTTTCCACATTTTGGTGCTATTAGTGTGGAGTGTAGCTGGTCCAATAAAGTTCCAACAAAGGGACATGGCAGGAGATGAAGAGCAGGGCGAGGAGTTTTGCAGGTCACCCCCGGTGGTGACGCAAAGAATGTTCTCGGACTTTAGGAGGGAAGTCCTTGACACCCTCAGATTCATCGTCGCAGCTTTGTGAAGCGAGTTCGCAACCCCGACGCCTCAGGCGTTCCATCCTCCGGCAGCGGCAGGAGAGAATGCCCCGGGAGGAAGGGCTGGAAAGGAAGTGGTCGGGGGGTCAGTGCAAGACCTAGAGGGGCAAGTGTTGTTTGCCAGCCCGTCGAACGAGGTTCTGGCGAGCACTGTTCTGGCGAGCTTGGTGCAGGCGAGCGCAGCACAGGCGAGCGTGGTTCTGGCGAGCATGGTTCTGGCGAGCGCGGCCCACATAGGCGTGGTTCCGGCAAGTGTGGCTCTACCGAGCATGATTCCAGCGAGCTCAAGCCTGGCGAGGGAGCTCGGGGGGCAAGTGGGGCTGGAAAGGGTGGCAGGTGGGGGGAGCCCCTCATGCGAGCTGGTGCATTCCGCACCCATTCCGGAAGGGTTCAGGGAATGGGATAGGGTCTACTACCACGGCAGGGACGGCCCTATCCAACACCTGCAGTCATTCGAGATGCCTTTAAGTGTCGGCTCTTCGCCATCACCCTGAAAGAGAAGGCCAGGGATTGGTTCCATTAACTCCCTGTGGGCTCGATCTATGCATTTGAAGACTTGCGTCGAAGCTTCTTGTTGCGATTCTCGAATTCGAAGAAGAGGAAGAAGGACGCTGAGTCCCTTTTCAAGGTTAAGCAGGAGCCCGGGGAATCATTGGCTCACTATGCGGATCGATTCCAGGAGGAGGTACTGCTCACCCAAACGATGCCTAGGTTTTCCCTCTAGCTCGCCTTCACAGTTTGGCTGAGGAAAAGTTTCTTCAAGATGGTATTGAAGAGGAAGGCCCCCATCTCCTACGAGGAGTTGATGGAGAGGGTGGCGGAGGAAATCGAAGGGGAGGAGGCCAATCTGAAGCTCACCAAGAGGCTAGCAAAGCTCAGTGAGACAGAGGTCAGGCAGCAGGAGGTGCGGAGAAGAGAAGAGCCCAGGGCCCTGGAGGTGGGGTGGAGGCAGCAAGGCGGAGGAATGCAAGGTCAAGTGAGAGGTTATGCCCCGGGAGGGGGTAATTTCCATGGGGGTCAGAGAAGACCCCATCAGTTGGGATGGAGGCAAGGTCCGAGGTAGATGCCACCCCATCCTCAGCACGCGATGGCAATAGGGAGAGTAAGAGGAGGAATAGCAAGGGGTGGAGTAGGGGAAGCAACCCGAAGGTGGAATAGGGGGGTGGATGTCGAGATGGGGGAGGTGACGTTGCCATATTGTGACTTCCACGACGAGGAAGGTCATGCGACAGCCACTTGGCCAGCGTTGTTGGAGATGAAGAGGGCCAGAGCACCTGCACCATGGCAGCAGCCGCAGCAGGTGAGGATTGAGTAGGTCCTACCTCGGGAGGATGAGGAGGAAAGATGCGAGTACAGGGTCGATTTATGGACCCGAGGAGGGATCAGTGTGATCCACAGTGGTGTAGGGGTTGAGGAAACCCGCAAGGCGGGACTCCATACCATCTACCGTCGGAGCATGGCTTCGACATCCAATGTCCCACCCCCGGCAGAAAAAATTACTTTCTCTCAGAGGGACATGCCGGGTCATGAAGACCCTTTCTACGATGCATTGGTCATCCAGACCGCCATTGAGAACTTCACGGTGTCCCGGATTCTCATAGACAATGGAAGCTCAGTCAACGTCATCTTCAAGAAGGCGTTCGATGAGATGAAGGTAGAGACCAAGAGGGTGTTGGCCTCGGATAGCCCGTTGTTTGGGTTCTCCGGGGAGAGGAAGGAGGTAGAAGGGGGAGTGGGGCTCCATGTGGTCCTGGGGGGGGGCAGTCTCGGAATTGTCGTTTTGTCACAGTGGACACCCCCATCAGCTATAGTGCCATCTTCGGACAGTCGCATATCAGTGCTTTCCGCTGCGTCCCCTCCACCTTCCACCAATGTCTCAAGCTTAACTCGGGAGGAGTTCAGGTTTGGGTAAGAGGAGACCCAAAGACAGCGAGGCAGTGCTACGTGACGACCGTGAACACCATTTCTTGGATAGGTGAAGCAGAGGAATGGGATCAGGAGATGGGGGAGCCGGCGAATCTCGGAGAGGAAGAGGAGGAAAGAAGGGGAGAAGGAAAGGCCCAGGAAAGAAGGGCGGAAGAGCTGATGGCGATCAGAAAAGAAGGAAGGTAGGAGGCGGCCGAAGCATTCTCTTGCGGAGAGGGGAAGGAAGGCGATTGGGGAGAGCAGTCCCGACTAGAGGTCGTGGATGAAGTTGTGGAGCTCGAGTTCACCACCCGGGCTGGGGTGGTGGACAAGGTCCGAATCAACGGAGAGCTCGGACTGGAGGAGCAGGAGAAAATCCTAGTCTGCGTGTAGAAGAACGTGGACATCTTCGCTTGGAGCGCGGTGAAGATGCCCGAGATTGATGCGGACGTGGCATGCCACCATCTCCACCTCAATCCCAGCTCTCAACCCATCCGCAAAAAGAAGAGAGTCATCGCCGACAAGCTGGAAGGCCCCATCAGGGAGGAGGTGGGCAAGCTACTCCGAGCAGGTTTTGTATTGGAGATCCAGTACCCAGGCTGGGTCTCCAATGTAGTTATGGTGAAAAAGGGGGAAGTAAGTGGAGAATGTGCGTTGATTTCTCACTACTTAATAAATCCTTCCCCAAGGATTGCTACCCCATGCCTAGAATCGACGCGCTGGTTGATTCAGCCGTCGGTTTCTCTATAATGTCCTTTTTAGATGCATTTTCAGGTCATCATAGAATCCGCATACACCCCCCGACCTCAAATACGTCTCCTTCATCACGGGGGATGGGTGTTATTGTTATATGATGATGCCTTTTGGGCTCAAGAATGCAGGGGTCACATACCAACGAATGATGGACAGGGTCTTCCGAGAGCAGAAGGGAAGAAATCTGGAGGTCTATTTTGACGATCTCATGATAATGAGCCGAGACCTCGAGTCCCACCTCCAAGACCTCGAAGAGACATTTGGGACCTTGTAGAAGTATTAGATGAAGATCAGCCCCCTGAAGTGTGTCTTCAGGGCTAGCTGGGGGAAGTTCCTAGGTCACTTGCTCACCCCAGCAGGGGTGGAACCTAACCCAGATAAAGTTAAAGCAATCATGGATTTGGGGTCACCAAGAAATTCAAAGGAGGTTCAGAGCCTCACGGGAAAATTGGCCGGGCTCATTAGGTTCCTCTCTAAGGCGGGTGAGAAGTGTGCACCCTTCTTCAAGGTGCTAAGGGGGAAAAAATTGAATGGACCTCAGAGTGTGAGGAAGCTTTCCAAGCATTGAAAGAGCAACTCACCCAGATTCCTCTACTCCATGGGCCAAGGCAAGGAGAGGATCTATCCATATACTTGGGGGTAGGATCTAAGGCAGTAAATTTGGTGTTGGTCGGGGAAGAAGGGAGAAGGCAGTTTCCCATCTACTACGTCAGCCGAGTGCTGAGGAAGGCAGAGCTCCGATACCCCATTTTAGAAAAGTTGTCCATCGCATTGGTGGTATCGGCCCGGAAGCTCCGGCCTTATTTCCAAGCGTATTCGATCAAAGTGGTGACCGACCATCTGCTTCGGTCAATTCCGCTGCGGGGATCTCATAGACAGTGGGTCAGATTGATCTCTAGAGAGGCTGGCAAGGTAACAAGTGTTGGTGCTGGATTGCCCCAAATCGATTCTGCTGTCGGGCTCTCATAGACGGTGGGTCAAGTAGATCTTTGGAGAGGCTGGCAAGGTAACAAGTGTTGGTGCTGGATTGCCCCAGATCAATTCTGCTAACGGACTCTCACAGACGGTGGGATAGGTTGATCTCTGGAGAGGCTGGCAAGGTAACAAGTATTGGTGCTGGATTGCCCCAGATCGATTCCACTGCCGGGCTCTCATAGATGGGAGGTCAGGTTGATCTCTACAGAGGCTGGTAAGGTAACAAGTGTTGGTGCGGGATTGCCCCAGATCGATTCCGCTGTCGGGCTCTCATTAACGGTGGCTCAGGTTGATCTCTGGAGAGGCTGGTAAGGTAACAAGTGATGGTGCTGGATTGCACCAGATTAATTCCGCTGTTGAGCACTCATAGACGGTGGGTCAGGTTGATCTCTGGAGAGGCTGGCAAGGTAACAAGAGTTGAAGCTGGATTGCCCCAGATCGATTCCGCTGTCGGGCTCTCATAGATGGTGGGTCAGGTTGATCTATGGAGAGGCTGGCAAGGTAACAAGTAGTGGTGCTGGATTGCCCCAGATCGATTCCGATGTCAAGATCTCATAGACGATGGGTCAGGTTGATCTCTGGAGAGGCTGACAAGGTAACAAGTATTGGTGTTGGATTGCCCCAGATCAATTCCGCTACCAGGCTCTCATAGATGGTGGGTTAGGTTGATCTCTGGAGAGGCTGGCAAGGTAACAAGTAGTGGTGCTGGATTGCCCCAGATCGATTTTGCTGTCGGGCTCTCGCTAGCCGGTGGGTTAGGTCAATCTCACGGAGGGGCTGGCAAGTAGGTTATCCCTGATAAGAGGCTTGGTTAGCCAAAATCTCAAGGCCCAGGGGAGGCGAGCCCGGAGGCTCGCTCGTGTGGAAGAAAAAGACATGACGGATGAGAAGTGCCTAAATCCAAGGGTAAAAGCGGGGCGACTAAGAATGGTGGTCGCAAAGATCATCGAGCCGGGCCCAGGCTCGTGAATATGCTTGTAAATTTCGAGGGCATATGTAAAAGCAGTGAACCAAGAAGGGTCCGTCGGCGCGGCAGTCAAAAAGAAGACTTGGGAGCTCGCAAAAAGCGAGCGCGAGCGAGGCAGGGTAACGTTGAGCCCAATCGCAAGTTTTCCTATGGGGCGAGCCGGAGGAACGAAGCGGGCCCGGCTTCACCTCAGCCAAAAAAATTAGGCGGGTCTATCTAACGAAATCTCTTAGCAAACAAAAGTTCAGAAATAAGGGAATTGTTAAGATATAGAGTCACGCGAGCATGAATAAAAGTGTGAGTGCAAGTAAGAAGTAAAAAAGAAATTACATTTAAAAGATAGAAAAAATATTTCTTTATCATTGCTCAAAAGATGTTTACAGTTAACGGCGAACTCGCCGGTCAAAACAAAAGCTTTACACTTGGAAAAATTAAAAATCAAAGCTGCCCGCCGAGGAATTCTTCATTCGCTCTCGCGATCTTCCGCCTCAGAGATCGGCGCAAACAGGTCAGGGACGACATCCTCAGCGGTGAGCTCCATCGCGTCGCGGACGATCAGGCCCGCCCCTTTTAGGGTGTTGAACACGAGTTCAGCGATCCTCATCAAGTTCTTGCGGGCTGCATCCTTTTCATCTCGCGACTGGCCTCGAGTCCCGGCTCGTGGAGGGGGCGGGGGAAGCACCGCCAGGGTCATCTCGCGAACCTGTGCCTTAAGATAAGTATTCTCCATCTCCAGGTCGGTGATCCTCGCAGCTTGCTTACTCGCGGACTTAGCATCCTGCCAAAGGGAAGTTAGAAAAGGGGATGCGCAGCGAGATAGGAAAAGACCTTTGTAGGCATTACTTACCAGGCCGCCTTGGAGGCTAGCGAGGAGGCCCTCAGACAAGGCCTCCTTTCCCTTAAGCACCGTGACCTCGTCCGTTGCCTTATGGAGCTTGCTGTTGAGCTCCTTAGCTTCCATGTCAGAGGACAGATACCTGCGACCCAACATATGGGTAAGTGTTGTTTATTGGGTGTCTACTTTATCACCTAGAGGGGGGGGGGGGGGGGGGGGTGAATAGGTTTTTCAAATTATATTATCCCCTTTTTGGTGTTCTTGATTTCCGGTTAGTAGATCTGTAAAGCAAGGAGCAAACCACAGAAAGCACACAAAAGATATATAGAGGTTCCTTAAGACTGGGTGTCTTGAGTTGTCCTCTGACCCTCTGTGCCTACCCAGCAGTGTGCTAGGATCGGCAAAACTCCGCCAAAAACATCAGGCCCTCAAGCCTTACAACACGGACCCACAAGTCCCAGTAGCCTAGGCCCGCAAGCCCCTTCTGCCCCCGAGCCGACATGCTCGACACTCAGGCCCTCAAGCCCTACAACACGGACCCGCAAGTCCCAACGGCCTAGGCCCGCAAGCCCCTACTGCCCCCAAGCCTGCAAGCTCGACAAATCACACCCGCAAGTGCACTGCCCTGGCCCTCAAGCCTCACAGCTCTCCAGCCCGCAAGCTAGACGGTGTCGAATCGCAAGTCCACTGCCCTGACCCTCAAGCCTCACAGCTCTCCAGCCCTCAAGCTAGAAAAATAGGCCCACAAGCCTTTACAAGAGATTACAGTAATATGACTATTACTTCTGCCGGATGAAGATTGGCAACTTTAGCTTGATGAGGATTGGCTTCTTACAATTGAAGAAGATTTTCTGATTTAGATCTTTGACAGCGCAGTTCTTCTTCAATCTCTACTCTTTGCCTGATGAAGATCGGCTTCACTTTTCAGTCGATGAAGATGAGCGATTCTTCCGAGAACTCTTGAATCTCATTCTCGTTCTTCTTCTCCGCTGAATATACTGTTTTATTGAAGAGCGACGGGATTCTTTCTCTACTTTTCTTTTTATTTTACACTCTCTTTCCTTTCTAGGGCATCACTGTTCCCTTTTATAGGACAGATGAGCCGCATAACGGTCATAAGTCGTATCTTTTAATGTAAGATGCCCATATCTTTAGGATACACACTGATTATACAGTTGGGCGGCGGCAATAATTTCTGACAGCGCGTCTGCAATGTTTGAATTCTGTCTCGATGATATTTCCATCGTTATGATGTCAAGGACAATATCTCGACGATACGAGATATTCTTGCTCTGATGTATATACGACGATACGCCATCTCTGACTGTGTCGTCATAATCACCTTGATTTCTCGACGGCATGCCTTCTTTACGACGATGTTTGACGCCATCAGTTATACTTAGACTTTTCAGCGACAAGGCTTCTTCACGACGATGTTTGGCTTTCTCGACGACAAGGCCACTTTTGTGAAGTCGACGATACCGTGTCTTCTCTGCGTTCGACAATCTTGCTGAGTCGCAGCGGTCGATGATCTTCCTTCTAAGTTTAACGATCTTGCTTCTGCGTTCGATGATCTTCCTTCTGAGTTCGACGATCTTTATTCTGCATTCGACGAACACACCAATTCTCAACGGCCGTCGATCTTCCTTCTGAGTTCGACGATCTTGCTTCTGCGTTCGACGAACATGCGAAATTTCAGCGGTCGTCAGTCTTCCTTCTGAGCTCGACGATCTTCATTCTTCGTTCGACGAACTTCCTTCTGCGTTCGACGAATCTTGTCCTTCTTGACGATATATATAGTACTTACAGAAAATAGTTAAAGTACTTGACATTTGTCGATCTCTGCAAGCATGAGCTAGATGGAGTTGCACTTATCCTTGAGCTGAGCACTTCTTCAAATCAGGAACATTGCTGGGCACTGTTCCCAACAATCTCCCCCTATTTGAAGAAGCCCTAACTTACCTCAATGATAAATGCCACACATGAAAAGATATATCATTTCAAATAGTAACATTACACTTAAAGCAGCAATCATATAAAGTGATGAGATGTTCTTCAAGCATATAAATAGATTAAATGTTCAATAATAAACATTAGCATTCATTTGCCCCATCAAAACAAATTAAGATTATGATTTGATGCCCCATCAGCGTCTGCTGCTGCTTGCTCCTTTGTTTTTCTGCCTTTGCATCTGAAAATAGTTGATGGGCAGGGGAATTCTCTTAGGAGAAGGAGGAGGACCTTGAGGGAATGCTAGCTTGTGGTTCTTCCTCCTTTCCAGCTGCTTCATATGTTTCTCCCATTCAACTGTTTGATATACTCTTTGATAGTCCTCTTGAGGGTATCCAAACTGGATCCATGATTCTGTTATTATTTCTGTTGATGCTGGACTCCACCTTCCAGATTGTGGATCCAGCTCAACTTCTCTCAGTCTCTTTTGCCGATATTGGCTGCTCTGACTTCTCTTTCTTTTCCTGGAGGTTGCTGATTCTCCAAACTCTATTCCATATTCGGCTGAGTCGGTGCTTGCAGACGGATTAGCAGCTTCATATCGTGATGGGGGTTGCTTCATTGTCTGCTTTATCTGATTTGTTATCCACATCGCTTGATGTGAACCCTCCCTGTGAATCTGCTTTACTGACATCTTCAGAGGATTCTTCACTGATGTGCGCTGTGACCTTGGCTTTCCCCTTAGAACCTTCTGGCAGGGCTCACTTGGAGCTATGAGCACAACTTTGCTTGCTACTGTTAGCTCTTGGCATTCTGAGAGAGTGATGTCTGCTGTTGGCTCATTTCCTTGATCATCTAGGGCAGAGTACCCCAGTTGGGTCTCCCCCTCAACCCGTGTATTCTCCTGATGTGAGCCTCCAGCTGAGAGCTCTCCATCAAACATCTCTGCGTCTTGGGACGAGCTCCCAAGTTGGGACTCCCCCTCAGCAGGAACATTCCCCAAGTTGGGGTTTCCAGCATTTTCAATAACCTCTGTGGGAGCAGGTTCACAGATTGATACAGGAGCATTTTCTTTGGTGGATGTTTCTCCTCCGGATGGAGTGGGATGGTATGGGGGTGGTTCAATGTCATCAGAGCTGCTTTATGACTCTTCTTCTTTGGAGGGATTTATTCGGGTTGTTGGTTTCTTCTGTTTCTTGGGAGCAGGCTGGTCATCAGAGGATGGTTTGGAGATGGACCTATCCCATCGATCCAGCATCTTAACATCCAATTTCTTGGGAGTAATGAAGAGTACTCCCATTCTTTTATGCAATGAATCACCCTGGATGTTTAGAAGAAAAAGGGAAATTATTCTTCCATACAAGGGGGACTTCTGGGTGTTCTTCACTCTCAGGAAGAGGAATTCACTCCAATTAGTTTTCTTAGAGTGGATTATTCTGGCCTTGACAGCAAACATGTCTTTGCATATGCGGTCGTGGGAACTAGGCTTTCACAATAACACTTTGACAACAATGTCGGCCAGCAGCTTCCCCTTCTGATTGAATTCAGCTCTCTTGATAGATCCGTAGGTCTTCCCGGTGTGCCCACACCATGTGTAGCTTGCGGATATTTCCTCAGAGGTCAGCTCTTCTTCTTCCTCTTCCCCTTGGATGCTTTGCAGATTCAATGCTTTTCCAAGGCTCTTTGCGGATATCTTGACCTTCTTGCCTCCCACCATGGATATCATCCGAGTTTCGGTGTGGTCGAGTTTTGCTTCGGCAAAGAACTCACCTAATTCCCGGTGGAGAAGAACCGAGGGTTCAAATAGGACATACTCTAGTCCTGATGCCTCCAGCAATCCTATTACTGATCTGATTTCATCGGAGCAGGCATTGAAACCTCCTCGTTGAAGTTCACAACCTGAGATCACTTCTTCTTTCTTGGGAGCCATTGATTCGAAGCGAGAGAGAAGGCAGCACGACAAAGGAGGCGAGGGTTTATCGACGGAACGGCTTAGGGCAAATGATAGCGTAATTTTTATTTTCGAGCATTCACTCTATTTAAAGTATCGGTAGGTGAAGAGGCGCGTACCTAAAAAAACAATCAGACGGCTCCGATGGACCCATCTAATCCCGATAAAATTAGCTCGATTATATTTTGCCGATGCGATTATTGTTGTCAAAATGCTCCTTGGATTCATATCCTCCCAGCTCGTGTCTTTGTCATCGTCATGTCTATTGTGTCGTCGTAACAACCTCTTGTGTTGACGAGTCAATTCTTCCTTACATGTCTGCCTGGGACACTCTTTTGTTCTGATTGGGAGTTATCCTTTAGCGCCAACCCTATCCAGCTTTTAGCCCTCCTTTAGTAAGATACCTGCATTAGTTTTGTTGGTAAATAAACTTTGCTGTTCTGACAGTGGGTCAGACCAGCCACCTTGTCCAGGGCCCCGATTTGCTTCTGATGGGAACTTGGACTACCTGCAGAATATGATTACACGCCCTTAGGAACCCAAGTGAATTTGGGTCCTAGGAAATTGTTAGCTTTGACGAGCATACTGGGTATAACTGCCTTGGGATATACAAGGTGATTATGAAAAAGATTATTTGCCAGTTTAGCATTTGTTACCCTTGGAGCAATTGGATTGTACTTGCAAAGTGCCCTATCTTTCCACAGCACCAACATTAATACCTGTTATATCTTCCTTTTTGATTGACTATATGAGCAGGAGTTCTTTGTGTGTGAACAAATGAATGAAGCAAAGAAGGTGAACTGTGCTGATTGTAAATGTGATGTTTGCTGTCATCATTCACTGTTTTCCATCTGGAGTCAGTCTTCTTTAAGGGTTTCTTCTGTTCTCTGGGCTCAGTGATGAGTCTAATTTATATACACATTTATGGACTCATCGATGCACTACACTTTAGGCATGTTTTTGATCATATTTGTTATTCCTTGCTAGGTGCACTCTTAGGCCCGTTTCGGTGTGCATTTGCGCTCCTTGTTATTGGGGGTAAGCACATGGTGCTCCCCATCCCTTTCTCTATGTTTATCTAGTGCTGGAGGTGTTTTACCAGCTGTTTTATCTTGTATATTGGTGGTCGGATCATCCAGTTTTCCCCCAGAATTCATGATTGTGTGCAACGCACGGTCGTGCCTTTCTTTGATGCACAGACAGTTATGGTCGTGCATTCTCATCTGGGCAGAAAATAGGAGATCTGAGTTTGGTCATGCGTTTTGACGCACGAGCGGAATTGCCCGTGCATGAGTAAAATGCACGGTCGCATGTTTCTTCCTATTTTTAGCTTTTCTGAATTTACCCGTGCATTTTGACGCACGAGCGGATTTGCCCGTGCGTGAGTAAATAGCACGGGCGGCGCAGCTTCGTCTTCACGCCAGTTTTTATCATTAATTATCGCACGGGCAGCGCACGATCGTGCGTTCGCCCGTGCGTGACCAAAACTCTGCCTGTTTAGTATTTAAAGCAGAAAATGCTGCTACCAAACAAGCCCCCCGATTCCCCTCGCGGGAAAAGCCAGGAATCCCGCCATTTTCGCCCTTTCCACCGGAGGAGACAAGAGGATACCATTTCCAGCGATCTCCTTCGCCATTCCTCCATCCGGGAGCATTTGCAAGCATTCTCCGCCACTAGTTCAAGCATTCTTCGCCGAGGAGACCATAGAAGCGCTGAAGATCGTTGGAGCGGTGACAGCCTCCTTCAAGTCCGCACACCATCTGAGGGCCGAGCCCGGAGAGAGCCCGACAACTTCTCACTCCGACCGAGAACCCAAGACGCGGGGACATCTTCTATGTGGTCCTTTCTAAACTTTGATGCTTATGTTTTCTCTTTGTGTTGTTGTACGAACGCTTGTTAGGTTAATGTTATGGATCCTTGTTTGTGTTCATGTGCAATGATGATGTGGTGGTGAGAATAGCTTTCGTTGTTGTTGTGATAGCCTAGGTTAAACGTGTGTGAAGCCATCTAGCAATTACTAGAGGTGATGTTGGCGAAGAGGTGAATATGACCCTCACAAAACCTCGCACTGTGGCCACTCCATCCGCTTACCGAAGCGCGGCATCGCGGCCGCTGCACTCACCCACACCTTTCGAAGCGATGCTTTTCGACCCGCATTTCTCTTATTTTCGCAATAGCTTAGGAATCCAATCACAACCCCCTTTGTTATTACTTAGTAATCCTTTTAACTAATTTCCGGGCAGAACAAATCATACTACCCAACTTGCGGTCCTTTGAGATCGACATTCGGGGAGTTCCTCCCTATTTTATTACTTGAGCGACCGGTGCACTGCCGTCGTATCGCATTTCGTGCTTATTAATTAGCGGTGCTGAAATTGCGCATCAAGTTTTTGGCGCCGTTGCCGGGGACTGCAAGCGTGTATGATTTGTTTTTCTTTGGAAATTCGTTTTTAGCTCTTTTTTTTCTTCTTTTGTGTTGAAGAGTGTGTATATGCATAGAAGAGATCCCGGTGAGTGTGCATCATTTGACCCTGAAATAGAGCATACCCTGCGGGCGCGTCTCCGTGCTGCTGCCACTATGGATGTTAATGTAAATTAGGTTGATCCCGGAGTGAGAAATGCACCGGTCGTGGGTCAGGTAGCTGACGAGAATGAAGTGGCTAGTCCACGACCCAGGACCATGAGAGATTACACTACACCCACTGTTGGGAGTGTGTACCCTGGATTCGGCCCGGCTATCACCAACAACAACTTTGAGATAAAGCCGGCCATCCTAAACATGATCCGCAACCAGGCCTAATTCTCTGGGCTAGCCAGTGAAGACCCCCATATTCACTTGGTTGAATTCGTAGAAATTTGCAGGACATTTCGGTACGCAGGGCTGGCTGACGAGATGGTGAAGCTCAGGTTGTTCCCTTTCTCTCTACCCGACAAGGCAAAGGCGTGGCTCCACACGATACCACCTGGCACAGCAACCACTTGGGACGCTCTGCAAGAAAAATTTCTGGCGAAGTTCCATCCTGTCGATAAGGTTGTAAACTTGCGGAGGGAAATTGCAACCTTCCAACAACACGATCAGGAGGCTCTCGCAGAAGCTTGGGAGAGGTTCATGAACCTTCTCCGGAAATGTCCCGAGCATGAGCTGCAACCATGGACTATAGTAGAAAATTTTTACTTTGCTATTGAGCCTAACTACAGGGCCATGATTGATGCTGCTGCAGGTGGAACTCTGATGAACCACACCCCAGAAGACGCATTACGGATCGTCCAAGACACTACCGTTCATAGCTCCTTTTGGACTGCTGGAAGAAACGCTCTAAGGAATGCTCGGGGACTCTTTGAGGTGAACACGTCTGGTGCACCCGCTGAAAGTACCATGCTACTAAAGAGGCCTACCATCCCTTCTGCCCCAGTGATGATGATCTCATGTCAAGGTTGCGGAAACATGGGGCATCATGCATATGAGTGCCCCACAGGTGAGCAACCTACCAAAGTTTCTTTTGATGAAAGCGTCAATTATATTAATGATCAAAATCATGGAGCACCGTTTAATAATGCATATAACTCGGGCGTGAGGAGTCATCCAAACTTCTCTTGGAAACAAAACGTTCCAGGCAAACGATGGCAAGGAGGCTCGCATCAATTTGATGCTCAAGCCTCCGGTAACCAACCGCGGCCGCCTCAACTGAGTTATAATCAAGGTGCCCCGACTCCTAATAAGAGCAACCTCGATGAAATGATGGAGAGGTTTATGCAGGACGCAAACTCGAATATGGTTAACCAAACCGCGTCCATGCGAAGCTTGGAGACGCAATTGTGCCAATTGGCTCAATTGTTAACCAGGCGTTCGCAAGGGACCCTTCCCAGCAACACGGAAAAAAATCCTATCAATCAAGGGAAGAGTCTTACCGACACGGAAGTGGTTAACCCAAGTGAATTAGTAATCACTTGTTCTATTAATAATTTCAAAATTGCTGCCTTATGTGACTCCGGTTCATCCCGCAACGTCCTTGCATTGCAAGACGTTGCTAAATTGCAACTCGAAATGAACACGGACGATCGGAAGTCTTTGGTGCTTGCTAATGGGACCATTATTCAGTCGGAGGGAGAAGTGAAAAATGTTGAAGTCATGGTCGAGGGGACGGTGGTGGTCGCTAATTTTCAAGTATTGGGACCCCAATAGAATAAATCTATCCTCATCTTGGGAGTGCCGTTCTTGATGATCGATTATTTCTCCAAGTGGCTGGAGGTGATGGCGCTGGCCAAGGTAACCTCCCAAGTAGTTCGAAATTTTATATGGGAAGAGATATTTTGCAGGCATGGACTCCCATTAGCTATAGTCACGGATAATGGGCTGCAATTTGCCAGTGACGAGTTCGTCAGCTTCTGCACCCAGCTGGGCATAGACCTTCAGTTTGCGTCAGTCCACCAACCGAGGAGCAATGGGCAAGTGGAGGCGGCAAACAAGATTATCGTGAACTTGCTGAGGAAGAAGGTCGAGAACCTCTGGGGGAATTGGGTCGAACAATTACCCTCAGTCCTATAGGCCCTAAGAACCACTCCGAACACCGCCACGGGGGAGACCCCATTCAAGCTATCCCACGGGTCCGAGGTCATCCTTCCAATAGAGTTCGAAGTGAAATCCCCCAGGGTGGTCGTCGAGGGCGAGGGGGATGAAGAATGGCTAGTGGAGAACGGAGAGGAGCAAAGGCTGCCTCTGGACCTGGTAGAAGAGCTCTGGGACTTAGCCACCATCCGGCAGGAGGAGATCAAGCGGCGGATGGCTCAGTATTTTGACAATCATATCCGGATAAAACAAATCGAGAAAGGGTACCTAGTCCTAAAGAAGGTTGACGCGGCCGGGAGAGGAGCCGCGGTGGGAAAGCTTAATCCCAACTGGCAGGGGCCATATATTGTAGACGAAGTGCTCAGGTAAGGGGGGTACCACCTCCGAGATGTGGACGGGGTACTCCTTGGCCTGGCCAGGAATGGGGATGACTTAAAGCGATTCTATCCATAAAGTTTTTTGCAATTGGCCTGTTGAATGTTTCACTCTCCATATACTGTTTTTGAAGTTTTTTATCTGAGCAGGAGTTCTCGAATGTTCTATGCTGGAGTGCCCCAGATCGATTCCGCTGCTGGGATCTCATAGACGGTGGGTCAGGTTGATCTCTGGAGAGGTTGGCAAGGCAGATAGTTTTTGGTGCTAGAGTGCCCTAGATCGATTCCTCTGCCGGGCTCTCATAGAAGGTGGGTTAGGTTGATCTCTGGAGAGGCTGGCAAGGAAGAAAGTTTTTGGTGCTGGAGTGCCCCAGATCGATTCTGCTGCCGGGCTCTCATAGATGGCTGGTCAGGTTGATCTCTGGAGAGGCTGGCAAAATAGAAAGTTTTTGGTGCTGGAGTGCCCCAGATCGGTTCCACTGCCGGGTTCTCATAGATAGTGGGTCAGGTTGATCTCTGGAAAGGCTGGCAAGGTAGAATGTTTTTAATGCTGGAGTGCCCCAGATCGATTGCGCTGTCGGGCTCTCATAGACAGTGAGTCAGGTTGATCTCTGGAGAGGCTGGGAAGGTAGAATGTTGTTGAAGCTGGAATGCCCCAGATCGATTCCGGTGTCGGGCTCTCATAGACGGTGGGTCGGGTTGATCTCTAGAGAGGCTGGCAAGGCCGAAAGTTGTTGATGCTGGAATGCCCCAGATCGATTCCGCTGCCAGGCTCTCATAGATGGTGGGTCAGGTTGATCTCTAGAGAGGCTGGCATGGAGGAAAGTCTTTGATGCTAGAGCGCCCCAGATCGATTCCGCTGCCGGGCTCTCACAGACGGTGGGTCAGGTTGATCTCTGGAGAAGCTGGAGAATGAATCATTCATGATGAGGGGTTTGGTTCGCCAAACCTCTCAAGACCCTGATAGGGCGAGGCCTAGGGCTCGCTTGCAAGAAGAATGGAACCGCCGTTGATATAAGACACCATGGCCAAGGGTAACCGCGAGACGGTTAGATGCGGTGGCAGCACGGCTCGTCGGGCCGAATCCTAGCTCGCAAAAAATGCCTGGAGAATTCACATGCAATGCCTACAATTGGCGAGCTGGGGGGGGGGGGGTCGGCCGACACGACAGATCAAGAGCAATACTGGTCGCTCATAGTGGGAAGGAGAGCGAGGCAGGGTAATGTCGATCCCACTCGTAAGAGTCCTGCTGGGCGAGCCAGGGGTGTGAAACAGACCACACTTAACGTAAGAGAAAACAAGTGGTCCATATAATGAAACTCTTAAGCGGGAGAAGCTACGCAAGCGCCTCCTTAGGTAGGCGCGAGATAGGGTAACAAGACTAAAGGGAAACACTATGAAATTGTAAACCTTGCTACAATCACCCGATAAGAGGGATGCGAACGCGAGCAAAAATAATAGTGTTGAAGGTGCGAGCACGGAAAAAAGTAAGAGCACAAGCATATCACAAGCTTATTCATGAGAGCCTAGAAACGCGTATTTGTGCGAGTAAGATAGAAAGACAATCACAAGATAGAAAAATGCTTCATGTTTACTTTTCTCAAAAATGTTACAAAATAACGGCGAACTCGCCAGACAAATTTTTTACAATGAATTGTAGAAACTTACTGCTGATCGCTGGATGGCTCCTCCTCGCTCCCTTGGTCGTCAGGCTTCGGGATCGGCGTGAACAGATCTGGGACGATGTCCTCGATGCTGAACTCCAAGGAATCTGGGGAGAGCAAGCCGGTCCCTCTGAGGGTCTCGAAGACAAGGTCGGCGACGCCCATGGAATTCTGGCGGATCTCCTCCTTCTCATCTCGCGAGGATTGGCGAGCCCCATTCCGCGGAGGTGGAGGCGAGAGCACCACCCTTGTCATCTCGCTGTTGTGCGCTTTAAAGAATGCGACCACTTCTTCCAGATCGGCGTTTCGCGAGAGTAACTGGCTCGCGGCCTCAGCATCCTGAGAAAGAAGATAAAATGTAAGTCAAGCTAAAGGTGAGGCGAGCGAGGTAGAGGTTGTATGAAGGGCTTACCATTCCCCCTTGAAGGCTAGCGAGAAGACCTTCTGAAATGGCCTCCTTCCCCTTAAGGCTCGCAATCATCTCAGAGGCCTCCTTGAGCTCGCGCTGATGCTCCTTAGCATCCCTATCCACGGTGAGGTACCGCCGGGCCAGCATGTGACTGAGCTCTAGGGAGCAGATATGGGCTCGCATGGCATCATTGACCAGCAGCCTGGACCGCAGGGCGCTGAAGTTGGTGTCATCCTTGCGACCGTATATCCCACCTTGTCGCTCTAAACCCAGGAGGGGAGGAGTGACGTGAAAGAAATCCTATTGAGTTTAGGATCCCATGCAAGCACCGGCTCGCCCAGGGCATCTGGGAGTTTTGCCCCCAAGCCGATGTTTTTGTGCCTGGAGGGGTTGGGCCCGCCGGGGGCTCCCCTCGGCTCGCTTCCTCCTTCGGCGGCTTTCTGGACCACAGGCGGAGGGAGCAGAGCATCGGCCTCGCTGAGGTCCACGACATCTTTTCCCCTGGTGGTGGAAGGAGGATCCTTGTTTCTTTTCTTGGCGGAGGGCTTCGCAGTTTGTTGACTCGCAGACAATGGCCGCTTCTTGCCCGAAGTCGAACCAAGGGGTTCTCGGCAAGCATCAGCAGCCGCGACGGCGAGGGAACCAGAGGAGAGGGTCGTTCTCCTCCCCTGCGAACAAAGAATGAGTTAGAGAATAAAAACGAGAAAAATGTATAAGATCTTGCGAGTGCGAGCCAAACTTTCCCCTTGCGGGACAGGCAGCAGTGAGTCCACACTTTTTCGGAGGTGGGCGACCTAGAAGTCTTTGCCATTCAGGTATTGGTAGAGCCTCACATCATCACCGCCGAGCGAGGTGGGAGGGCGGTAGGTCGCGTCATCCTGTTGGAGGGGGGAGAAAGGGATGTTGCCGAATGGTCCCTTCACCAGGACGAATTTTTGGTGCCAGAAATGGGCTTTGTTCACCGTCTCGCAGACGGTGACATGCTGGCTCGCAAAGTGGGTTGTCCCATCCTTATACGCGCAGAAGGAGAATACTTTGCGGAAGACAAGCAGGCTGAACTCGATCTTCTCCTCCCACAAGTAGCAGGCGAACGCGACCATCATGACAACCGCATTCGGCGTCAGCTGGCTCAGTAATATGCCATAGTACTTGAGTACCTAAAAAATCCACCAAGTTATGGTTAACATACTCCTAGCGAGGCGAGTGAAGTTGGTGAGGATCGAACAAATTACCTGGCGAACCTCTTGCCAGAGGGGGAGTCGCAACCCATTCTCAAAATGAGCAATGAGGATGGCGATCTCGTCGGTGGACGGATCATTGAGAGTGGCGTAGCTCGGCGGAAGGCGAGCAGTATACCCCAAATGGATGTTCTTGTCCACGACTGTGAGGAACTCGTCACCAGTCAGCGGGCGCTGAAGAAGATGTGGTCGCGGAATGCCCCAGCGCACCTAGCTCGCCCTTCAGCTTCGCCCTCGACAACCATGATGACAGTGTTTGCAACCGGGGAAACAGAGGCGAGCGCGAGCCGAAACTTGCGAGAGGACCTGGAAGGGAAAGGAGAAGCCAGAGAGCAATTAATGCAGCAGTTAAGAAGTAAAAGCTGGCAGCTATTAATCGAAATGGGAAAGATGGGGGGAATTCGAAGCGCCAGGGGTGCGAATAGCGGGATCGCACGGTAATTTTTCGGCGACTTGGGGCCTTATACGCTCCAAGTGTGGTGACTTTCGGAACAAGCCCCCTGATTCACTGTCGGCGAGCCAAACCTGTTGAAAGAAAAAGCAGGAAACATCGAGGGCGAGACGATATCCCGTGAGCCAGACATATCAGAACGAGAAAGCGAGACATGAGCACCCTTAGCATAATGATAAAAAATTATACGGAGCAAGAAAGAAAGCACGCGAGTGGGCGAGAATATCCTTATTACAATGTCTCTAATCGTTCAGAACCCTCGGAGGCGGGGGAAATGGTTGCGAGAGCGAGAGACAAGCAACAACAATGTACAGCTGTTTAATAATTATGCCATTTCCAGCAGCCTTGACCTAGCACACCGGAGTGCGGTGGAACCCTTGGATAATGGTACTCGCGGACCGACTGGACCTCACGCTGCATCAGCCACATGTAGTCTTTGATTCGCGCAAGGTGCACCCTAGGTGAGGTGACCTCGTTGCGAGCGACCCACTGCACCTCGGCGATGAAGCGGGCATTCGCGTCTTCCATGGTGGCAAACCTCTCTTCGTACGCGATCCGGTCCATCCGATTCTGACCATACAGCTTTCGCAGCATGGAGGTATGTTTCTGAAATATCTCCGTGACTCATCTCTTCATCTTCTCCAGGTCGCTGGGATCCCCCAAGAAGTCCGCGACCTTATCCGGCGAGAGGGGGGGACATCTCCACCTCCCCGTGCTCTGACTCGGTAGACGGGGTCGGAGGAACACCTGCGAGTGAATAGTTAACCTAAGAAGCAATATAAGAGGCAGCGAGCGGATATTGCTAGCCCGACGAGATGAGAACGGTACTGGGTCGTGCGCTAGAAGAACCTGGCTGGCCTTTGAAGGCTTCAGCAAAGGCCAGAGTGAGAGACTTCCCTAAGCCAGGGGGTGTACCGGCGCTTTCACGACCTGGGGCTCCGTTGGCCCAGGATGCCAAATCCCGGAGTAATGATGTTCTATTTCGGCGGGCAGAGGGAGCCCACTGCGGTAGGGACTCGCCTCTCCGGGGTCGAGGGAGGGGACCCCGCAAAAAGGAGTAATGCGAGTCAGCGTACGAAGAAGAGTAATGAAGAGCAAGACAAAAACGTACTGGGGCGCGAGGGTGAGGCTCGCAAGTTAATTGTCCTCACATCTGGTGGAGGATCAGCCAACCCGGGAGACGTGGGACGGGACCCCGTCTGAGATGGCCTTGTAAGGCTTTTATCAGCGTGGTGGTTCTGCGAGCGAGGAAGCGAAGTTAAAAAGGTACCATAATGATTATCAAGTATTGTGGAAGAACCTGTGAGGCGAGCTCGTGGCGGGAAGGCGGGGATGAAGGCAACGACCCGTCCTCTCTCGGTGACCGCCGGATGGTCTTCGGCTTCTTGGTCAGAGGCGGAGGCGGAGTAGGTTCCAGAGAGATCCAAGATGCGAGTGCAGTAGCTTTGGAGTTTTGGCTCGCTTGTGAAGCCTTAAGGCGAGCCAGTAGCTCCTCCCTCTTAGACATTTTGAATGTAATAAGTGATGAGCAGCGAGATAGAAAAGAAGGAGAAAAAAAACATATACCAGTCTGAGAGGAGGGTATTTATAGCTATGGGCATGGGACCCACCAAAAGATTCTCACCACGTCACCAGGGGCAGGGGAACACCAAGGGTTGGATGTTTCTTCGCGAGCCTAAGGTAGCCTTGCGAAGAGCGTTGATTGTGTACAACCCCGGTGTCCGCCAGGAGGAGAGCGGAGGCAAAGGGACCCTCAGGTGAAAGGTGTAAGAAGGCGAGCGAGCCATGGGGCCGGGCGAGCTGAGCTCTCGCAGGCCGCTCATGTGAAGGTGAGCAGGTCGGAGCCTAGTCGCCCGCTCGCGGGAAGACAGGCGAGCCGAGCCTCTCGGTTCTAGAGTAAGGCCCTTGGGGGCGGCTCACCCAGGAAGGATTCATGATCATTTTTACCTACAAGCCCCTGGTTGTCTGCAGTTAGCCCCTCTAAACATCGGAGTTTGGCTATTGGCAGACCATTTTGGGCTGCGTATAGCAAAAGTGTAAGGAGGAATCATGCTATTGACAGACCAGGCTTAAAAAACTATAAATAGACCTTAAAGGGCACCTTGGGAGAAGACCGGATCTCAGTTTCTGAGCTTCTTCCTCCCTGGTTATCTTGCCTTTGCTCTCCGGCTCTCCAAGGTGCCCAGTCTCAGCTTTGGCTTTGGAGGGGAAGCGCTCAAAGATCTTCCGGGTGTGTGGTGGGACCTCCTCACTGCGACCAAGGGTCTGTCCTTAGTTTCGAGTCTCCGGTCGGTTCCTTCCGAAGAATTAGTAAGTGCTAGTTGCCCCTCTTCATTGAGGGCCCAAGCTCTATAAAGAAGCCAAGTCCTGGTTTCAACATGCACGATCGTGCGATCGGCAATGAAACTATTAATCAACCTTAAATCTAGGTCGTTCGTTAGTCTGATCAAAGATATGATGGATGGGCTTTAGTCCTACGATTATTGGGTCGAGAAAAATAACTTGTAGAGCTCAGTTACTTTTGATCTTTCTCTCTCCAAGGGTGAGAAAGAGTAGAGAAAGTAGTAGGAAGGAGATGGAAGACCAGGCCATTGGAGGAGCACCTTTGGCAGACCCAGTTGAGTAAACTATATATAGACTCTAAGGGGCACCTTTGTAGAGGATCCAATTATGGGCTTTCATTCTCCTCTAGACAACTCTGGTTAGCTTCCAAGGCTCTCCAAGGTGCTCAGCTTTAGCTTTGGCTTGGGAGGGGAAGCGCTCTAAGATCTTTCGGGTGTGTGGTGGGACCTCCGCGCTGCAGCTAAGGGTCAATGCTTAGTTCAAAGTTTTTGGTCAAGTTCTTCCACGGGCCAAGTAAGTAATAGTTGCCCCCTCTTTAAGTCCGAACTTCTCGTTGGGCCGATTCTCAATTCCAATAACGTGTATGTTCATTTCATTTTGATTTTCTAGCATAGGAAGAGTCCCTTCCACTAATTAGTGGAGCATATGACCTCCATTGGTTTGTTAGAACTCTTGATCGATTGTGTCCATCCCCAACATGAAATGCCTATAGAAATCTGATAATCATTGCGGATTTAAGCATTCTGTGTGAAGCCTAACCGTGGTCATAGGCCCTGATCGGTTAGGCTTTGATTTGACATTGCATTTAGGTCAAGCCTAATATGCGTGCTAGAGAATGAATTTGTGAAATGTATTATCTTGTTATGGGGTTTGGGATTTGGGGAGATCGTGGAGTACCTATTTAAAGCCCTAAAGTTGTGAATTGGTTGAATGTAAACCTTCGCCATGAATCATAGTGGAGTTGACTTGGATCTCCTACGTTGTTAGTGCGTGTGATGCCTATGTCCTCTTTAGTGTATTAGGTGCGTAGCACGATAATTGTTCAGTATTTGTTTATGTTAGATGCATACAGGCTGAGGTAATGCCTCACCCACATCGTGTGTTCCATAACAATGACTTGAGCAACGAGCAAAGGCCAAACCAACCCCGCACCATGCAGTTCGGCACAAGGTTAACCCTCATGAATGATGATGGATCATGAGATAGGCTAGATCCGGCGGGACCAATCGGACCAGCAAATGCTCAAATGGCAACTATGTTTGAGTAACATAGATTGGTGGTGGTACTCATGAGAGAGTACTCCTAGTGTATGCCTTATGTGTATGAAATCGTGTGGATGTGAGTAACCACGAATATGATGTTGTGGAATGATGATATGTTAGCCTCATGCGTGGTTTCTTAGGCAGTTGTGGTGAACCTCTGGGTGAACCCAACTATCATCATTTGTATTCCTAGGTTCTCATTATTTATGTGGTCAACCTAGAAGATTGAATATGCTAGAATCTTCACTTTGTGTAGAGTAGCTGCACTTTCTTTATTTTTCTACATATTGCATGTTGCGTCTTGCTTGTAGGTGACACTACAAATCTAGAGATGGCTGAGATGGCCGGTGGGGGGGGGGGGGGGGGGGGATCGTTACGCATTTTGTGGTCAGTTTATAGCTGACCCTCATTTATCACATATTTGTGTTTGGTGCAGGTGTCGTTGAGCACAATGGGAAGTAGTGGACTAAAGCCCCCAATCGAGTTAGCCAAAGAAGACAGTTCTTTTATTCCTTTCTTGATTTGATGGCATGTGTGTCGATGTTCATATTAGCATGTTAATATTTTGATAAACTTGATGAGATATTGGGCCAGAAGATCGAAACTCTGTTTGGAAACATTCCTTAGAAACTGTAGACATTCATGTTTGAGTTTTATTAGAAGCTTTCGCTAGTTCTTTCCCTTCTCTATGTAGTTCTACTTTCTATGTGCCTTTTTATTAATGCATAGCCTATGTGCACGATATGTCGAGGGGTTCCGGTTGGACCCATGTTATATTGTTTGTACAGGCATGGTGTTACAAGTGAACCCAAACAAAAGCAGAAAAGCACCCCAGGCCCTCCGAAGATCACCGACGGTAACTAAGGAGAATGCCTTCCAACCAAAGAACTATGGATGCTTGTCGACATTCCATATGATTCCAGTCCATTCTAGTGAGTTTCCCTAACTCCTCACATCTCTACGTTTCATTTCCAACCAATAACGATCTCTCCAATCACCCGAGATGTAGTTTCCGGTGAAGTTACCCTTCGGGCCACCCACTCGAGCTCACTGACCAACCACAAGCTTTGGTGGACAATGAAGCATCATGATTGGAGGGGAAATCTCCCATGATCTTCTATATATTCCTTGAATCATAGCCGTTGCCGAAGAAGATGGGGGGAAGACAATCATGACAAAAAGAAAAATGTTTAGTTTCAGTTATAAAGTTTCCAGCCACCATCTGCAGCGGCAAGCCACTAGACCACCACTGACTGACATGCCATCCTCCAAGGAGTCGATTGGGGTGGTGGTCGACAGTGAAATTGTGCTAGCGACGGTGGAGGAGCCCCACAAGGGCTAGGCTGGCGGTGGCTCCCAACCACCATCATATCCCATTCAGAGGATCTGGGTCGTCCAGATCTTTGTACCAATGATTGGGTGACAATTTCAGTTTGCAGCATTGTGTTGGGTATGTAACTCCATCTGACTTGATTTGGACCTTTACATCAACTTTTTGACTAGTGTCGTAATTATATTACTTAATAAAATAAGTTGAAGCTTTTATTTTATTTATTTTTGTGAGCCATTTATTCATTATTTAAAGATCGATTTAAAAAACGGTAAACAAAGATGTAGAGAATATTTTTCTCTATAACTTTGATGAAAGAAAAATTTATTTTGAGTTTATTGATACCCTAAAAATGTGACGAAAAGAGGTAATTTAATTAAATTTCCGCCTAAACGAAAATTTTCAGAAACTTCATAAATAATTATGTACCTCATAATGATCTCGAATCCGAACACATTGAACTTCAAAGTTGTACCTAATGTATTGGCTGCAACTTTGCTATTCAAAGATTCTTCGTCAAAATCCTCCACATCCTTCTAAAAGTTTCCCAAAGTTGACAAAAAATGGATATAAATGCCTTTTATAGATTTTAAAAATTGTTGAAGTAAAAATTATTTTCCTGAACTTCATACAAATTTGACAATTGAGGCTGAATTGAAACTATTTCATTTAGAACAAAGTTATAGATAAATGTATGGTGTACAACTTTGCAGAAGAATCCAACATATATTGAAGCCTTCGGGGTGGTCTAATGATGACATGAATAGAGAAATAAATTATTCATATTCTGAACTAAAAATCTAGTTATGGAGTACCTTTGGCTAATTTTTGAAATACAAAGAGACCTCAAATGTAAAAAAAACTTTGAATATCAAAGTTGTAGCTCTATTTATGAACTACAACTTTGGTCTTTAATACTTCAATAATGAGGTTTTTTGTTCACTCCAAATGGGGCCTCAAAATGATAAAAATTAAGACTAGATTTCAGCTAAGACAATTATTATGAAACCTTTGCATGACAAATTGAAGGCCTTAGAGGTGGAATTGGAAAAATCTTATCAATGATAAATTTGTAGGTAATTGATAGACCAAAAATTTTTCCTTGGATGCTGCTCATTTTAAAGTATTTAACTCGGATAAAATAAGATATGAAGAAGATAATATTGTAAGTTTAAAATAAATGGTTTTGAAAATAAATTTGAGTATTGTTGCACGCTTATGAAAATGAAGGATGTACCATCTCTCTTTTACTTATCATAGCTCATGCATGCATAATGACTGAAACTAGTACATACAAAGTTATGGCTTGTCCATTGTATCTCCTATTAGGTCATACTAACGAGTGAGTAGAATGACATACTCTGCTTAGGTTCAGAGCTAGAGGCGACTATAGGTTAACTACATATTTTTTGGGTCAGGCTCACTCCTTGTGTGATATGATTTCGCCAGGATGGCGATAAATACAAGTGTTTGTTTCATCGTCAATAATATTATGGTATTATTAAGTCCTAGACCCATGTTGTGACCAAACCATAGAAGTTGAGTTTAAACCACCCACTATCACCTCCAGGCCACGACGACGAGGCATGTATGAATAGCGTCTCCGACAAACTGACTACTATGTCTACATAGGGGAAAATGCATATCGGACTGGATATTGTAACTCATCATTGCATCATCATATAACATGTGAGAATATAATTTACATGTCATGTTACTTTATGCAAACCATCACTTCATAATACTCATCTTTATCTATAATATATGCATCGAATATTTATAATAAATGGACTTATTTATTCAGCTTTAACTAGCTCATTTGTTCCCCATAGGATCTGATGAAGCTAAAGAGGCTGACCGGACTTGTATGGCGAGATGAAGGGAAGGATTAGGAACTCGAGCACAAGTGGACATTTAATAAGTGGGCATGACGTCAAAGTTTGATTTCAGAGCGAGGATCCTTTACATTTATTATTACTTCTTCTATTAAAGAGATTGTCTGTACCAAACTATTGCAGATCAATTGACTTTATCTTATTATCATGTCGATTATTTTGATGTATTCTTTTCTACTAATTTATATTGTTTATATTGATGTGACAACCTTACAAGATGAATGTTTCGGGAAGTAGGACATGGATATTAGTGCGGGTTGTCCCTCTTTCTCAAAGTAGTTCTCTTCCTGGGACATTTTCTTTGGGAATAAGAACCTCCTAATTGTATGTGGGTGGGGGGACGTTTGCAACACTCATACAATATCTATACAAATGCTTAATGCATAGTGATTATTTGAGTTCTAATCAAGCACTTGAAGGGAAGAAACATTTGTTGAGCTTATTTTTTGTGCATTTGGTTGTCATTAAACTAAGCAAATTATTTGTATTGCATCATTGATGGACTGTACATACAAGACAAATTACTATAGTGGATATTTTAATAATTAATTAGCATTATTAAATAAATGGATAGAATTATATATGTGTATTCCATAAGGATGAGTAGCCTAAAATCCAAACCAAGCCAATTGGACTTAACCAAATCACTAACCAGTACCCATGATTCCATGTGATGAACCCACTACCACTTCTGCATCGTATTTGGCCATAAATATCAACCATTCTCCTATTAATTTAAAAGCAGCCTAAAATGATGATTACTAAGCCTGCACCTCATACCTTTCTTGGGAAGTACTGTTCCTTTCCACCTAAAACTGTTATCATTCCTCTAGAAGCGCCAGGGCAGGTGTCAGTGGCACTAACATCTTGTGAGTAAAAGGCTCTATCGTGAGTGCAATGAGTTCAACCCACCTACATTATAAATACATGCCTCCACTCTATGGTAGAAGCACCACTACGCTGAGGTGAACCCCAACAAAATCAGAAGAGCACCCTCAAGCCCTCTGGAGATCACCGACGACGACCAAGGAGAATCCCTTCCAACTAGAACTATTGATGCTCATTGATGTTCCATACGACTCCAGCCTATTCCAATGAGTCCCCCTAACTCCCCATGTCTTCAGGTTTCCTTTCCAACCTCTAGTGAGCTCTTTGATTGCTAGAGAGGAATTATCTGGCGAAGCTACTCTTCGAGCCACCCCAACGAGTGATGAAAATGGATTTGCTAAACTTCTTTAATAGCTTTTGCAAGAACAAGGAATAGTGTACCCGCAAGAAGAAAAAAGGGGAAACACAATGGCTGGAGCAAGCAAAATATTCAATAGGTCAACTACTGGAAATGGGGTGAGCTCATGATATATATATGGGCTCACACCGGTGCGGTACACCACACATAAGAGTTCATTAAAAAAAGAAGACACAGATCACTAAAATCAATTAAGCATAACTAACAATCCCACTCTTAATCTAGGGCTTCGTTTTCTCCTAATTCTGAGACCGCGGTGGAAGGCGATGAACTTCTCTACTGAGAGGGCTGTCATTCCGTCGGCGAGCTGGTCAGTGGTGCTGAAATAGATGAGTTCAACCTCTTTTTCTTCCACGAATTGCCTGACAAAGTGGTGTTTGATCTGAATGTATTTGGTTCGATTGTGAAACACTGGATTTTTTCTGATGGATATGGTAGATGTGCTATCGACCATCAGTATTACTGTCCCTTGCTCCTCTTTCTTTAGTTTATTTAGGAGGTGACCAAGCCACACAGAATCCTTAGCCGCTTCACCAATGGCCATATATTCGGCCTCTGTCGATGACAGTGTAATGCTTTTCTGCTTCCTGGAGTTCCACGAAATCGTATTTGTTCCCAGCAGAAATATATATCCACTGGTGCTCTTGCGATCGTCTGCGCTCCCTGCCCAATCGTCTGCGCTCCCTGCCCAATCACTATCAGAATAACCAACAAGCCTTCCTTGTTCCTGTCTTATATACAATAGACCAAATTCTTTGGTACCTTGGAGGTAGTGTAAGTTGCATTTCATGGCTAGCATGTGCGCAGAACTAGGTTCACTAACAAATTTTGATACAAAGCTTTCAGCTTGCTCTACGTCTGGCCAACTGTGGGTAAGGTAAATAAGTGACCCAATGATGTAACTATACTTCTCTTCACTTACATTTATTCACCATCATTATTTTGAGATTCTAACCAGCAACCATAGGGGTTAAGGATGATTTGTAATCTTGCATCCCAAATTTGTGGAGCAGATCAGTGGTGTATTTCTGCTGATGCACAAAGATGCGATCTAGACTTTGATGAATCTGACGCCCCAAGAAGTATCTCATGGTTCCCAAGTCACTCATCTCAAACTCATTCTTCATGGAGTTCTCGAGTTCTTCAACAAAGACGGCAATTATTCCAATTATAAGAAGATCATCAACACAGATGCATGTGACTACAAAATTGTTATTCAGGTAGTATTTGTAGTACAATAAGGCTTCACTAGGGCTTCTGGTATAGCTGTGTTGCTTCAAAAATGTGTCAATTCGAGCATTCCAAGCTCTTGGGGGCTTGACAAATTGTAACACCTCTCCTTGTTACATACAATATAACAGTAGGTCCAGCCGGGACTCCACTCTATATTAAATGAATAGTAAAGAGAGTTACGCAATT
Organism: Dactylorhiza incarnata; assembly: GCA_033032865.1. Lineage (NCBI taxonomy): Eukaryota > Viridiplantae > Streptophyta > Magnoliopsida > Asparagales > Orchidaceae > Dactylorhiza > Dactylorhiza incarnata. Next base: position 19,202,630 of record JAWHQI010000018.1, read on the forward strand.
AGTTTTTAAGTAGCACACAACCAAACCATCTCAGCTAATCAGAAAAGACAACAGAAGCATTTTATTTAAAGTAAAACCAGATTTACATGCCCACTAGGAATGAATATACATCAAGAGTTCTTAAGTACAATGTTTACAAAAACATGTGGTTCACGAACATCGACACGCATGAAGGTCACACATGAAAACTAGTAAACACTTGGGCCTTCGAGGGCCTGCACAGTACATCAACTAGGTTTCCAACCCTCTACGTTCCGCTCGGTTCGCCAACACCTGTACAAGCATATTCCACCAAAAGATGGCAAACAAGTAACCGATCAGATTTAACTGACCAAGGCTTATAACGACCCCACCCCACTCTCGGGGTGGCGGTGCTCCTTTCCTACAAGAAAGCATCAACATCATATATCTCAAGTCTAAATACTGCAATCAACGTCAACGTAGACACTCACGCCCATACCGTTCGTGCACTCATGACACTCTCTCGGTGTACTCCCCGAGTAGCACCACCATCTTAAGCCCCATTTATTTTAGATGGCTATGATCTTTACAGTCTAGGTCATCATACCTTATGGTTCCTTTCCCAAAATTCCTTCAGTGCACCGATGGGCGGCCTCTTCACTGATCGGCTAAAGGACGGTATCAGTTCAGCTTTGCCCGTGCTCACATTGTCAGGATTTACTCTGCCCGATGCTGGTACAACTTACCCTTGTTCCTGCTGTTGGCACGCAAGGCCAACAAAGCTAGGCTAATTAGCCCTTCCACTTTACAACCTGCTCCCTGGGAGCTACCACTAGCGGTAGCACTACCGCCTGTCGCTATCGGCAGAACACACATTTGCACTCAGCTGCGCTCTATAATTGCAGACCTATAATTTCTGGTACTACGCACCCAGTTCCAAGGACTTAGGCTTCATACCACCACAAATGGCTCGCTAGATTCGATCAGGAGTTACTGCCAGCGGTAGCACTACTGCTGGGCGGTAGGAGACAGAGCAACGAATCTACCCCTTTTTCCGTTATTTTTTGGAGATCACTTCCAAAACTTCCTGCAACACGTCATAGTACCCAGAACCCAAAAACACAGCATATATCCTCGGAGTCTTCTCCGGTTCACAATAAACATCATCAATCTAGACTAACCTGTCTGAATGGGCTTCACACAGTATGCGTATGTCCGTACTTTGATCTAGACTCTACTTGTAATTTTTATCGGGGATATTCCATATCGACCCATCAGAAGTGTTGGAGCTTATGCTCTACATCTCTTAGTTTGAGAATAACAAATCACACTATATATTTGATCTTGGTTGTGTTTATAGTGTGCAAGTACTATAGTTAAATAACCCCAGGAACAGGATGCGGGTTGATGATGATTCTCTGAACAGAGAGCTAACACCCCACGTTAGTAGTTAATACCCCGCGTTAACTTATTGTCGAGTGGGGATGGCATCGAGAAGGGAATGACATAGAGAAGAAATCGCATCGAGAAGACAGAGATAATGCCAGCGTTGGAGATGACGCTCGCATTGAGTCCATGATCTGCCATGATCTCGACAGTTGCATGATCCCAGTCATGACCTTACATGATCACTGATACTGGCGTTAACTTCTTAACGCCTAGCGGTAGCTCCCGTCCCTATATAAAGAGCTGATTTTATTGCTCAAAAGGAGAATTTTGAAGCCTTCATTCTAATCTTCTGAGAGAGCATTTCATCCCCGAATTTAGAGAGCACTCCCAACACTACCATTGAGGAACAAGAGTGAGAAGGAGATTTCAAGCAGTCAAATTTGAAGAAGGACGCTCTCATCAACTCTGACGATGTTCTTTGCGCGTCTTAAATATCTCCTTCAAAGCTCTTCAATATAGGGAGTCTTTTATTCTAAAATTTCTTTTATCTTTTCATTATTTTCTTGTAACGGTAGTGAATTCGCCACCTTGTGTGTAGCGACTAGGCCGGGTTCAGTTTAGGGGGAAAATTGCTGCCTTGTGCGTGACGACTACGTCAAGGGTAGATCTGGGGGTGGATAGAGGCCTTATCTGGGGAAAGATAGGCTATAGCTAACTGGTCCTTAGGAGAAGGACCGGTGAAGGAACAAAAAGTGATTTTTGCCATGTCTCCTTTAATTTGAAGCGTTATTGAAATTTTATCTTTGTAAATCTCTTTGATATATAATATTCATTTTCATTATCACTGATTTTCTGGAATGATATTTCATTTGAGATTTCATAAGTAAAATCACTTTGTCATAATTCTATGAAGCCTAATTTTCTGGAGAGTTAATGCCCAGCGTTAACTCTTAACGCCGACATTAGCAATAGAATCAAAAAGTTTTGAATTTCAATAAATCTCTCAGTTTTAACTCAAAAATTCATAAACCCCTTATTCACCCCCCCCCCCCCTCTAAGGACGCCATAAGATCCAACAAGTGGTATCAGAGCAAGGTTATTTCAAAATGATTTCACAATTGGGAATAATGGCGCATCATGATCATGCTTTCGTTGAGGGTCAATGGATTAGTAGACCTCCACTTTTTACCGGTACTGATTATAATTATTGGAAAAAAGAATGCGTTGTTTTTTAATTGCTTTAGATATTGATGTGTGGGGTATGGTGGAACAATTCTACTCGCCACCAACATTTGTTGTTGGAGAAGTTACTATGGAAAAACTGAGAGACAAATGGGATGATAACGACAAGTGAAGGTGCAAGAATAATGCTAAAGCTATGAATGCTTTATTTTGTGCTTTGGATAGAATGGAATTTAATAGAACTTGTGTTTGCAAAACTGCTTATGGAATAATGAATTTATTAGAAATTACTCATGAAGGTACTTCGCAGGTCAAGGATTCAAAGCATTTCCAACTTGAATCCGAATACGAGAAATTTCGGTTGGAGGCGGATGAAGACGTAGATTCAATGTACACAAGGTTCACCAAGATCGTCAACAACTCAAAAGTAATTAGAAAGGTGTTCTCCAACGGCGACTTGGTGAAAAAATTATAAGGTCACTCCTTCCAAAGTTCAATCCAAAGGTAACATCTTTCTCAGAGTCGCATGATTTGAAGAAGCTCCAAATTGAGAGCCTCATTGGGAACCTCAAGACCCATGAAGTTGAACTCAAAATTCAAGAACAAGATTACAACATGGAGTCAAAGAAGAAGGCTTTGGCCTTAAAATCAAAGAAGGAGGCTGACGGAGATGACGATGAAGAGGACGAGGAGAGCCTTTTTGTGAAAAAATTCAAAAGGTTCATGAAGAACCCGGAAAGGAGAAACACCTTCCGGAAATATTACATCAAGAAGGGATCCTCATCGAAGAAGGGAAGAGATAGCGACGAGGAGGATTTTGAGCGACCACCACTAGAGTGCTACCATTGCAGAGAGATTGGACACATCCGGAGCCAGTGCCTGAAATATCTGAAAGAGCGTAAAGAAAAGCGACACATGGGAAAAGAGAAGAAGAAGGTCATAAAAGCGGCTACTTGGGATGAATCCTCCTCCGACAAATAACACAGCTCATCCTCCAGTAGTGAAGAAGACGCCAATGTGTGCCTCATGACAAAGAGCAACACACTATCCGATGATGAAAGCAGTGTTCAAAGCGACACTGAGGTAACTCTTCCTACTACTTATGATGGTTTAATTATTGAGTATTTACAAACATGCATATTTTTTGATAAAAGTTTAAATGATATTAAGATTTTAAATTCTGAAAATAAACTTTTGTTAAAAGAAAATAAGAAATGATCTAAACTATTAGGTAACGAGAAAGTATCTTGCCAAGAGTGCAATCAATCCTTGGCAAGAGTGAAAGAACTCGAAGAAGCTCTTTCTAAGTCCCACTCCAATATCAAAATTCTTACTAAATAGTAGGGGAATTTAGAAAGAACTTTAAAAACATCTCTTTCTCAAATAGAAGAAGGAAAGAAAAGTTTGGCGAATCGGTGCGTTATGTTAGTAACGGAAAACACCGCTCTCAAAGCTCGTATTCATGGCCTAAATATGGCTATTAAGAAATTTGGAGTTTGGAAAAGGTCTCTTGACATGATCTTATCCAACCAATGCCATGGAAGTGCCAAATATGGCCTTGGATATGTTACTAGGAGCTATCGCCCAATGTTAACTCTTAACGTTGGCGTTAGCAATAATTTCAGAAATTTTATTTCTGTTAATAAAAAATCATTTCTAAATTTAAATGTTATCTCATCTTCCTGCAAGAGTTTATCCAAAACTCTGAAAAGGGTTTCATCCCCTTTTATATCGTGTGCCAAATGTCATATATTTGGACAAACCTCGGACACATGTAGGAAGAAGGGTCGTAGTGCTATAAAATAAATCTGGGTGCCTAAGGTTTCCACCAATTCTATGGGAGGAACCTCTTGGGTATCCGGATCTTTACTATCATCTCCTTTTTATGTATGTTGATAGGTGAAGCACAAAAAGGACGTGTGGTATTTGGACTCGGGATCCACCAAACACATGACAGACAACAAATCAAAGTTTCTTAGCCTTGAGATGAAGAAAGGAGGGTTTGTAACATTTGGAGATAACGGAAAAGGAAGGATCTTGGGCATCGGTACAGTAGGTAATGATTCTTTCTCAATATCTAATGTTTTATTTGTAGATGGCTTGAAACATAATTTAATATCAATTAGTCAATTATGTGATAAGAGTTTAAATGTATTTTTTGAATCATCTACAAATCTTTGCAAAATCATAAATCCTAAAACAAATGATGTCGTACTCACCGCACCTAGAATTCATAATGTTTATATGATTGCCTTTAATGATCTTTCTCAATCATCTTTAAAATGCTTTATTTCTAAAAACGATGAATTAAAACTTTGGCATAGGCGTCTTGGTCACTCTAGCACCAAGCTTATTTTGAAATTATTAAAAGATAAATTAATTAAAGGTTTACCTATGCTTAATGACAACTTATCTTCTCTTTGTACGTCTTGCCAAAAAGGAAAGTTTCAAAAAATTATTTTAAAAGCAAAAATGTAATTTCTACCTCTAGACCACTTCAATTAATTCATATGGATTTATTTGGACCGGTTATCACTTCTAGACTAGGAGCTAGAAAATATACTTTTGTAATAATTGATTATTATTCTAGATTTTGTTGGACTTTATTTCTACATCCAAATCCGATGCATTTATTGAATTTAAAAAACTATGCATTCGTATTCAAAATGAACATGATTTAAAAATTAAATGCATACGCTCGGATCATGGAGGAGAATTGGAAAATGATAAGTTTTCTTCTTTTTGTAATGATTTAGGAATTAAACATGAATTTTCCGCTCCTCGCACCTCGCAACAAAATGGTGTAGTGGAGAGGAAAAATAGAACCCTTCAAGGGCTAACACGTACTATGCTTTATGAATATGGGTTAACTAAATCATTTTGGGCCGAAGCAGTTAATACTTCATGTTATATTATTAATCATGTCTTGCTTCATCCTATTTTAAAATTAACACCTTATGAGCATTATTTTAACAGAAAACCTAATGTATTTTATTTTCTTGTCTTTGGTTGCAAATGTTTTATTTTAAATACTAGAGATGCATTAGGAAATTTTGATGAAAAATGTGATGAGGGAATTTTCATTGGTTACTCTTCAACTAGTAAGTTTTATAGAATTTATAATAAAAGAACTAAAATAGTTGAAGAGTCTATTCATGTAAGATTTGATGAGTTTGTTCCTTGTGTAGATACTAATCGTAGAGGAAATAAAGATGAACCCCTTTCTCCTTTGGAACATGAGGATGATTAATTGCATGGAGAAAAGAAGAAGAAAAAGAGGAGAAAGAAGAAGAGATAGTAGAATATGTTCCTCCAAGTGTGCTACAATTTTCAAAAGATCATCCAAGGGAGATTGTTATTGGAGAACCGTCAAAACGGGTAAGTACTCGTTCTTCTTTACATGAGTCTTTTTCAAACCTTTTTTTTTGTATCCGAAATAGAACCAAAAAATGTTTCAACCGCTTTAAATGATGAATTTTGGTTTTTAGCTATGAATCAGGAATAAAATCAATTTGAACGTTATAAGGTTTGGAATTTAGTAGAGAGGCCATTTAATCATCCAGTTGTAGGTGTCAGATGGATATTTAAAAATAAACTAGATGGTGACTCTAGGATTACAAAGAATAAAGCTGACTAATTGCACAAGGATATTCACAAATCGAAGGGGTAGATTTTGATGAAACTATTGCACACATTACCTGATGCACATTTTAACATGCTTAGGTTAGAGTTGGGCATCTTAGAAATATCTCATTAATCCCTATAAAATGCTATCAAATTTTTTTTGTCTCTATTTATATTTGTTTACATTTTTTTTAAAAACAAAACAAAAACAAAAACATGCTAAAAGAGCCTTCAAATTAACTCTAAAATCTCTGAAATTCCAACATTAAAAAGGCCTCTTTATAATACAAAGGAATTATGAAAAATATTTTTCAAAAAAGCAACATTTGCAGTTCTATTTTGGCGTTAAGAAGCTAACGCCTGATGTTCGCACCTTTGCTCCAAAAAGTTTTCTGTCTTTTATGAAACATTTTTGGTATTATTTTAATGCAGTGTTTTATTTTTATTTCTCTGTTTTAAAATTTTTTCTATTCTTTATATTTAAAAAAAATGATAAAAAATATATTATGCTTAAATGCTTAAATCAAGGGTGATTACATTTATTACTTAAAGATTATTTATAATGTTTGATTTTATCTTTCAAGTTTCTTAAAAAACATTGTTTTGTCTTTGTCATGCCTTGAATAATATCTTAAAATGTGCAACGAATTTGGTTACAGATTAAATGTGTAGAAATGTTTTTACATGCCTCTAAGTATGAGTAAGGATTTATCTTTGATAACGATCTTCTCACTTATACCTTTTTGTTAATCTACATGTGTTTTAAATCTTATTTTCGCTTAATTGTGTAGTATAAGAACATATCAATTTTGAATTTCATAAATAGTTTAGCTACACAACATTGAATTCATTTTTGCAATTCTTTGTTTTTCATGCACTTGTGATTAGAGAAATGTGATATTTCAAATAAAAATTTCTATGTTTGCAACATGTGAATTTGGAGTCCTTTGTCAAAAATAAATAAGTAAAAGGAATAAGGAAAACTCCACCAAAAATTGTAAAGTGTCTTGTGCAAACAAATTTTTGGCCACTTCTCTTTAAAAATAAAAATTTTGTGCATTGAAATTTGTGGAAGTAAAGTTGTTTATGTTTATTTCAAGTTATGTTCTTAAAATGCAAACATTCATGTGGTTTGATCTATACACTTTTATTCTTTATCAAAACGCCTTTAATGAACACATAATTATAATTTATAACACTTCCACGCATGAGAATTGGAACTAAAGCTTATCAATACTATTCTCTATAATCTTGAGTAAATGCACTTGATAGCAAAGTATGATCTTAACAATGTTTATGTATACTTGAAATGCAAATTTATATACATTGTAGAGCATATCTTTTCTTAATATTTGTAATATTGCTTGCTAATTATCTATTACCAATATCAAATATACATGCAACTTGTGTATCTAAATTAAAAACATATACTCAATTGCTTTAAACACTTATTATATTTTGTACTTATAAATTCTTAAAGATGTTCAAAATTGCTTTCGCTGTGTTCACTATTTTTCCAACAGTTTCTATTATATCTACATAATGCATATCATTTCGCGACTACTCTAACCCACCTCCTTTTGATTATAACAAAAGGGGGAGAATAAATTGAAGAAATAAATTGAAGATATCTATTATTTGGGGGAGTAAATTAGAAAATGCATTCATGTAGGGGGAGTATCCATATAGGGGGAGTATGCATGTTTATCACATTTATCATATACTATAAACACTACTCAAATTAAAGTTTATTTCTTATTAGTGGATTTATTATTATCAAAAGAGGGAGATTGCTGGAGCTTGTGTTCCACATCTGTTAGTTTGAGAATAACAAATCACACTATGTATTTGATCTTGCTTGTGTTTATAGTGTGCAGGTACTATAATTAAATAACCACATGAACATGATACTGATTGATGACGATTCTATGAACAGAGAGCTAACGCCCCCCTTAGTAGTTAACGCCCTGCGTTAACTTATCGTCGAGTGGGGATGACGTCGAGAAGGGAATGACATAGAGAAGAAATAGCATCGAGAAACCAGAGACAACGCCAGCGTTGGAGCTAATGCTCGCGTTGAGTCCATGATCTACCACAATCTCGACGGTTGCACAATCTTAGTCACGACCGTACACGATCACTAACGCCGGCATTAACTTCTTAACGCCCGTTGTTAGCTCCCGTGCCTATTTAAGGAGCTGATATTGTTGCTCAAAAGGAGAATTTTGAAGCCTTTATTCCAATCTGTTGAGAGAGTATTTCATCCCCGAATTCAGAGAGCACTCCCAACACCACCATTGAGGAACAAGAGTGAGAAGGAGATTTCCAATGGTCAAATTTGAAGAAGGATGGTTGCTTCAACTCCAACGATGGTCTTTGCATGTCTTTAACATCTCCTTCAGAGCTCTTCAATATAGGGAGTCTTTTATTCTGAATTTTCTTTTATCTTTTCAATATTTTCTGGTAACGGTAGTGAATTTGCCGCCTTACGTGTGCCGACTAAGCCGGGTTCGGTTTAGGGGGAAAATTACAACCTTGTGCGTGGCGTCTAGGTCAAGGGTAGATCTAGGGGGTGTCTAGAGGCCTTATCTGGGGAAAGATAGGCTATAGCCAACCGGTCCTTGGGAGAAGGACCGATGAAGGAACAAAAAGTGATTTTTACCTTGTCTCCTTTAATTTCAAGCGTTACTGAAATTTTATCTTTGTAAGTCTCTTTGATATATAATATTCATTTTCATTATCATTGATTTTTTGGAATTGTATTTCATTTGAAATTTCATAAGTAAAATCACTTTGTCATAATTCTTTGAAGCCTAATTTTCTTGAGAGCTAACGCCCAGCGTTAACTCTTAACGCCGACGTTAGCAATAGAATCAAAAAGTTTTGATTTTCTATAAATCTCTCAGTTTTAACTCAAAAATTGGTAAACCCCTTATTCACCCCCCCTCTAAGGGAGCCATATGATCCAACATGAAGAACCTATCCACTAATTAGTGGAAATCTTCTTACTACGATGCTAATCAAAGGACTAACATGTCCAGATATTCAGAAGGAGAGCCATTACTGATGAGTAGCTTATAGACTCATCCTTTAGTATAGTTTTAGCTTTATTTAATATGAATTTATATGAATTATCTCAATTAAATGGTTTCCTTTCATTTCTAGGTACTAACTTAAGCTCTTTTCACATTTTTTCAGGTTTTCTGGACACTTTGAGCAAAATGTCAAGTACACGCCCAAGGTCACGGGCGTAACCAAGGGCGTCACAACCAAAGATGTGTTCCAGAATTGCTGCTGCACTCCTGGGCTCATTCCGAGAAGATTTGCCAAGTACACGCCCAAGGTCACGAGCGTGACCGAGGGCGTGTAAACATAAAGTACAGTTTTAGCGCTACCGGATGCGGTCCATGACCTCGACATGCAATTAACCAAGTACCCGCCCGTGAGACATCATGTCATGACCGTGTACTTCCAAGGTCACGGGCGCGTACTTCCTTGCTGCCGGAATAACGCACCAGCCCATCGAAGAATTCCTGCAAGACGCAATATTAAGAGTACACGCCCTAGGTCATAGGAGAAAAATAGGTCGTGACGTGCATATAACATCTGCAATGAATCCAGAAGGCATCTCTCCAGCACCAGCTTCGATCATGCCCCTTAGAGGCCCTTGCTCAAGGGCATGATCGAGGGCGTGTAACCTCAACTTTTCACCTATTTAAGGGCAGCTTCTCTAGAACTTCAGGGATGAATTTTTAGGAGCTCTTTTCTTCATTTCTTGTACTGTTTTCCTGTTTTTAGCATTCTTGTACTTCAATTTTCTCTTTGTACTTGTAATCTCAATTTCATTAGTTGTATTCTCTTTTGCAAAAAGAAATAAAAATTAGTTCTTCTTCTCATATTCTATTCTTACTTTCATCATGAACTCTTCTACTTTTGTTGATTCCTTAATCTCAATGAGTAGCTAAATTTCTATTAGTACTCGATCGAGATGATCCAATGAATAATATAATCTATGAATTAATTTAGAGCTTCTCTTTCTCTTCCTTAGATTGCTTAAGATTTATCATTGGTTTATATTGAATTGAGATTATATTTTCGATATATAATTCTGATTCTTATTTTCGTAATCTAGTAGCCGAAAGGATTATATTTCGAATCGATCATTCAAGGATAAAGAGAGTTTCATGCAACCTGTAAGACCCCCAGTGTTTATGTGCAAAGAAGTTCATGAGAGGCTATGGCAGAGAGCTAGCGCCCGCGCTAGGGCTAGCATCGGCGGTAGCTCCTATCGTTAAAATTGTTGAAATTATTGACGTGAAGTGGAAGATGGCCGACGGTCTGTTTATTGGTGACCACAGAGACCGCGTGGTCTCTATGTTGGTGCTCTGCCGGTCTGGATCTGGCGGTCTGCTATGATTGGACAGTCTGTTCTAGTATGTTCCGGTCTCTTTCGGTCTGCTCTGCTTGGTTGGTCTATCTGCTTTGTAGAAGACCGGGCGGTCTGTTCTTGAGTAACCGCTGTGACCGGGCGGCTTATGCAGGTTGATCTGGCGACTTGTCTGAAGTCGGCCATATGTTCTTGGTTTGCTCTAGGCGGTCTAAGGAAGGTGTGATCTGTTTCCGCGTGGCTTGCGCGCGGTCTATTGCTGATTTGCGGTCTTGGACATGACATTGTCCAAGAGGTGTGATCGCGCGGTCTCCTCTATGAGACCGCTCGCGATCTGATGGGTGGTGATTGTATCTCTCTTGCGGCAGTGATGACATCCGTCCTCTCGCCTATAAATAGGGGTGCAGGGCCCGTCATTCTTAACGAGAACTGTAAGAACTAGAGCCTGGGTTGTTTTGTGCGGTCTCAACTTTGAGGTCGGGTGGTCTCGGAAGCGAGTTAATTATTTATTGTGTTCGCAGGTTTGCAGTCAGCAGATTGCGGTCTCCTTCCTTGGTGATTTCTCAGTGGCATGAATAAACAGTTCGACAGCGGATTATCTGCGGACAGGTTTATGTTGTTCTTGTGTTGTTCGCAGCGAGCTCAGCGATCAGGCGACCTTCTGTGGTTAGGCGATCTGAGTTGCGGTCTGGCGACAGCTTCTATTCTCTGTTTAATTCAATAAGCTCCAGTTCATGCGGTCTGAGGTAGAGGTCTTGCAGTGCAGGCATCTTGCCTGTTTTCTGTTCGTGCGGTCTCAGGACAAGCCAGACAGTCACTAGAGTGCAGCGGTCTGTGCGGTCTCTGCTTGTCAGGTCGCCAGATTTGTTTTTTGGTGTGTTTTTGTTCATCTCTCCTTCGTGATTCTTATGAATCATGTCTCGCCATGTATGTCTCGAAATGTAATGAAGTTTTGCGATTCAATAAAGACTATTGTGCTGCTGTGTGGCATTGTGGTTGTTTGGCTATAACTCAGTTAATGCAACTCCTGGTTACTCCTAAACGATTCAAATCAAGAATTTTAACTTGCTATCGGAGGGAGGTTGCTGGAGTGGATAAGCAGTGGTCAACTTGAGTTGCCATCGTCTTTGTGAAGAAGAATCCACATAGTTTGCCATGGAAGCTGGATACTCAAGAGGGCTTGGCATTGAACTCCTCACATCGACTAACTATAAGAAGTGGAAGTCGTGTATGGAGAGTTACTTGCATGGCGAGGATCTATGGGAGATAGTTGGAGGAGATGACACACAAGAATTTCATCTAGCAGGAGATAATATAGCAGAGGTGAGACTTTGGAGGAGGACTAATGCAAAGGCAGAGTTCACACTCAAGATGGCTATCTCACCATGTTGAAACCGAAATCTTGCGAACAAGACTTGGTCTCTGTGGAGTTCGGGGTCCCAAAAGAGGGGTGGACTCACACCTACTTCACTCAAGCTAACAATCTAGGCACACAACTAGGAACTCAAAGGACGAACCCAAGGCCTCAGCGTGGAGGTCCCACCACACACCCGGAAGACTAACAAGCACTTCCCCTCCGAAGCCAAAGACTGAGACAAAGCATTATTGGGGGACTCTCTTGGACAACCAAAACATCTAAGGGGAAATCCCAAACCGAATCACCCTCCTAAAGGTGCTCTCTTGGGTCTATTTTAGCGTTCCTCGTCCGGGCCGCCATTAGCGTAATCCCGACAAACAGTCTGACTACACGCAGCCCCAATTGAGGTGCCAACAACGTAACTCCGCTGTTCTGAATGGCTAATAGCAGACCCTCAGGGGCATCCAGGCAAACTAACCTCTGGGCCCAACCGGGCGAGGGGTCTACGTGGACTCCGCTCGCCTACGATAAAAAATATAAACTAAACATACACATCACAGACATCACAGATTACAGGAATATACATTCCATACTTCGGCACACAGGCCGGCAATATAAATAAATAAGGCCTTCTTGGGCCGGCACATCTTTGGGCTTAAGCCCGCTATCTTTCGCTTAGCTCTGCAACACCTGTACGCCAACGCCTCACCATGCGGTGGCAAACTGAACCTCGGCCAATTGAAGCAAACTGAGCAATATTGCCCACACCCCTTTCCCGAGGCGGCGACATTTTATAAATACGAGCAAATACTAAATATCTTCCAAAGAGTCTTCTCCGGGGTCCCCAGAACATCACCAATCCGGTCTACACACCTGGATGGGCTTCACACAGCAACATCACCAATCCGGTCAACACACCCGGATGGGCTTCACACAGAATGCCTAAACCCGTACTCAAACTTCCGGGCACTAATGTGGTTAATTTCGGGGATGCGCACATCAATCCGTCGGAGAGCACACCTCCTCCACCTGATGGTGGAGGGGATCTTCCATGAAAATATGAGAATTGAAGGCTTCACCTGCCCAAGTAGAAATTTGTTACCCTTGACGTGTGCTTTTGACGGAGTCGCAACCGAAGACCTTGCGCGAGCTCGACGTCCAGCGACCATAGCGGCCATAGCGGCCGTCCACGCTCTGATCTAGCTCGAAATGGCCGCGGGAGAGGAGCTCCCGGCCAACCTTGCTCCAAATGGCCGCAGGAGAGGATCCCCCGGCCTTTACGTTGTTGGGAGGCAGCGACGAGAAGAATAGGGCACAGCGGCCCTTTGCCCTAGGCAGCGATGAGAGAGAGAGGAGGAGGATCGGCCTCCTTTTTCCATGGGCGGCGACGAGAGAGAGAGATCGGGGGTCGGGCTCTGCTCTAGGTCGACGGGGAAGGAGAAGCGGCTGCTCCAGGCGGCGACAGGGAGGAGAGCTGGGGCTCGGTCTCTGCAGGTGGCGACGGGGAGGAGAGCTCCGGGCGGCGGATCGGCCGCGGCGTGCCCTAGACGCGCGCGAACAGGAAGGTGGGTCTTGGCTCCTCTTGCGGCTGGGAAGGAAGGGCCTCCCCTTTTGAGTTTATTTTTTTAGGTTTTATAAAAAACCCTAGCCAAACATGGCTATCCGCAGCCCTCTTTTCTAAACACACACCAAACTCCGCTACTCGCACCCCCATTCCTTGCTTATTTAAGAATATGGATCCTAACCGCACCCCGCTCAATGCTAGTCAATCACGAGACACCACAGGTTCACGCTATCTGGGGAGGGTCCTACCCGACGGGTACGGGGTTGTACACAATCCCCGCTCCTTGCGAGTGTGTCTCACGCTCGGAAAGAAATGTCCAACCCTAAGTATCCGACGGGTGGGAACCGACCCGAAAAAAAATTATGGGTATATAATCATATGAATGATGATTCTTCTCTTTTTTGTGCTCATATTTGTCTTGATGTGATAACTTTTCCCTTTGTTGCCTTCAAATGATCAATTTGGTTGTCAACAACCTTGGTTATACACTATGCCTTCTTTTTTATGGTAGAGATACTATGCACTTCAGGTTCTCAGAATGTCATGCCACTTAATGTCTATTAGCAAGCAAACTCATAATTTAGATCGCAGTTCTTTTTACTGTTGCATATTGTGTTATTCAGGAATGGGCCTCAAGGATGATTGATGGTGCTGAGGAATAGAATGCTCACTATTATCTACAATGATTACATAAACAATCATGCATTGACAATTCAAAATGAATCTGATTTTGTTTCTAAAACTAATCAAATAAGGTTGCGCCATTGTAGGATTTATTATCTTAAGCCACTGTTTTCAAAACTATTCTTGAAGAACTTCGATTGTCAGTGAAAAACTATCAATTTATCAAGCGTAACTGATTCCTTATATGCTAAAGCCTTTGGGACCTGCCACCGAGTGAGACTACGGCCCTGCCAGCTAGGTGAGAGCCTGGTCAGCGGGTCTGCTCGGGGGGCACTTTTTCAAATATAACTTTTCAAACCATCAACCCTCGAGGTATACCCACCCTGCCGGCTAGCGAGAGCCCGGTCCGTGGAACCGTATCGGGGACACTTTTCCAAAAATCAACATTTCTCAAATCGTCAACCCGAGAGGTATACCCACCCTGCCGGCTAGCGAGAGCTCGGTCAGTGGAACCGTCTCGGGTGCACTTTTCCAAAAACAACTTTCTTTCGAATGCCTTCCAGCCCTGCCAGCTAGTGAGAGCCTGACAGCAGGATCACTCGAAGCAAAAAACAATTCATCTCCACAAGGCCTTCTTGCCCTGCCAGCTAATAAGAGCCTGACAGCGGGATCACTCGGAGAAATCCAGGCCCTACTAGCCTTAGCATATACTATTATTGTGTTACTCTCAAAGCACATCATTGCCAGCACCAACATATCCAACCTTGCCAGCCTCTCCAGAGATCAACCTGAATCCCCCGTCTAGGTGAGAGCCCGGGAGCGGAATCGATCTGGGGCATTCCAGCACCAACATATCCAACCTTTCCAGACTCTCCAGAGATCAACCTGAACACCCCGTCTAGGTGAGAGCCCGGGAGTGGAATCGATCTGGGGCATTCCAGCACCAACATATCCAACCTTGCCAGCCTCTCCAGAGATCAACCTGAACCCTTCGTCTAGGTGAGAGCCCGGGAGCGGAATCGATCTGGGGCATTCCAGCACCAACATATCCAACCTTGTCAGCCTCTCCAGAGATCAACCTGAACCCCCCGTCTAGGTGAGAGCCCAGGAGCGGAATCGATTTGGGGCATTCCAGCACCAACATATCCAACCTTGCCAGCCTCTCCAGAGATCAACCTGAACCCCCCGTCTAGGTGAGAGCCCGGGAGAGGAATCGATCTGGGGAATTCCAGCACCAACATATCCAACCTTGCCATCCTCTCCAGAGATCAACCTGAACCCCCCGTCTAGGTGAGAGCCCGGGAGTGGAATCGATCTGGGGCATTCCAGCACCAACATATCCAACCTTGCCAGCCTCTCCAAAGATCAACCTGAACCCCCCGTCTAGGTGAGAGCCCAGGAGCGGAATCAATCTGGGGCATTGCAGCACCAACATATACAACCTTTTAGTCACCAAGCCAACATATGAGTCACAATAGTCAAAGAATTTAATAGTTATATATATAAAAGGAAAGAACTTTCAAGGATAAAATCTTTTCAGGTTATCTCCACTTCTAGCCCGGCCGAGGGGTACCCCTTCCACATCCTGGAGATGATATCCCCCGGACCTGAGCGCCTCATTTAGAATATACGGCCCTTCCCAATTGGGTTCAAGCTTCTAGAACGCTATCAACTTCTCGACAATGGATAGGGTAAAATAATCTAGGCATAACCCGGAATCTCATGAGAACGGGGCTCATAGAATGGGGCAAAATCGCAAGAGCGACAAGATAAACAAAATCGGAAGCCTTGTGAAGCCAAAATCATAGTGTAGGCCAGACCAAGCCTTATTGAGCGAACAATTCTTGAACCAAGTAAAGAGTACTAACACTGCCTATTTTGAGATGTAAATAACTTTCTTCAATGTTAAGTGTAAAACTGGCCATAAGATCAAGTAAAACACAATCTGTATGGTTCTTACCCTTATTTTTGAAAAGGATTTGCACCTTAAATAAAAATCTTAGCAGTAGCGTATGCAATTTTACCCTTCTTCGACAAAAACTTGGTCAATAAAATATTTGGGCTAGTGATTAGCACATTTAACTTACTATCATTTTAACATTATCTGTATCACCAGTGTGATCGTTGAGGTGCTCTGTTATGAGGTTAACATATCAGACCGCTTAATTCTTAATTTATTTTACGTATTTGCTTATGGGGTGGAAGCTAATCCAAAGAAAATGTAGGATATGTTATAGTGACCAGTTCCAAATTTAGTTAGGTAGTTAAGAGGCTTCATAGGTTTAAATTACTATTACAAAAAAATCTCATGAACTATGAGTTAATATCTCTACTACTGAAAAATCTATTGAAGAAGTGATCTTTCCAGTGAACTATTGAAGCAAAAGAAGCATTCAAATAATTGAAATTAGCTGACAGCAATCCTCCAATCCTGACATTACCATATTTCTCTAAGACGTTTATAGTAGAGACACATGCTTCAAATCTGAGAGTGGCAGCAATATTAACTCAGGATCATCACCCTATTGTGCATTTCAGTAAGACTTTAAGACCTAGAAATGCCGCATTATCAATTTATGAGAAAAACTGCTCGGAATAGCTTTAGCTATAAAATTGGAGACATTATCTGATAGGAACACATTTTTATATCAGCACAAACCATCATGGTCAAAATATTTGATGAAGCGGAGAAACACCACTCAACAACACCAAAAATATATCACCAAGTTTCTGGGATATGACTTGCATATGAAAAATGTAGTGAAAACAACGGTGCAAATGGTTTGTCAAGACAACACCAGGAAGTTAACACCAGGAAGTTGAGGCACGACTAGCGGCCCTAGTAATTATGACATCTTATCTATTGCAAAGAATCAAACGTACATGAGGCTATTGGGGTCACATTTTATAATAGAAGAATTAGTTAAGAAGAAAGAAGATAATACATATAAGCCCGAATATCAAGGTGTTAATAGAGTGTTGAAGCGGAAGTGAAAGTTTGTAACTGGAGATGATGAAGTTAAGAAACTTTAATTACAGTTATATCATGACACTGGAATTGGTGGGCATTCAGGAATAACAACCACTTAATTGCCCAAACAACTCTATTATTGGAAGAAGCTCAAGGTCACCTTTCACGACTATATCAGTAAATGCAGTGTCTAGATCTCACTGGAAGGAAATAATCTTTGTTGTGGTAGACCATTTGAGTAAATTGACTCTCTTTATGACATTATGTCGTCCCTATTTGGCAACAACCGTGGCGTAGAGCTTCCTGGACTTAACTGATACAAGAAAATAAAAGTTTTAAACACGATGTTAATAGATGCTCACAAGAAAACTCTGAGATGACAATGTCTCCTCCGAAATGAGCATTTATCCGCTTGAAGAGACTTTGCATTTTCCATCTTACTAAAAAGTGACATTGAACCACGAAACCTCTCAATGATTCACTTAACAACATTAGTTGCTAGTACCAGATCTCTTTGTCTTACGTCTAGAATTTCTTTATGACGTATATTTGGCGTGTGCAAAAGTGAATGTCGTAGGGGAGAAAAAATGGTATATACATTTTTCGGGATCACTTCAAGTAGAAAAAAGTTCAATATCACTCATTCTCCTTCGACTGAAATAACCCTCATCCAATATTTTGGACTAGAGCAGGCAAACTGGAGAACATGGGGCTTGAATTGGAATCAAAGGATGAGGTGACTTCTATGATTCGATCGACAGGGTTAGATTTTAGGACAGATTATGGCTTTACTCATGATATTGGGGTCAGCAATTACTCGGATTTCAGGAGCCTTCTGATTCTAAAAGATATTTTAAAGTTCGATTGAAAGATATACTTGACATCGTGCAGGTACTTAAACCTTTTCCTATATACTTTTGCCCAACCTCCTGACAAGGATTAAATTTCATTGAGTATCTTTCACATAAGAAGGAAGGAAATTAAGGAAAACGAAAACCTAAAACATGAACACTCGCCCCAAGATGGCTTCACGATCAAATGGGGCAGGTGGTGTTGAGCACTTGGCACGCGCAGCGAAAGTGTGCCGCAAAGTCTCCATGACCTCCCGCCGAAACTCTCGCCGGAATCCCTCAGACTGAGACTGCGAAACCCCTCCCGCGGGTGTCAGCGCATTACCTTGGTCATCACTCAGTTCCTCTTCTCTAGCCATGATGTCCGCCCGAGCTTTTCTGTGTTGGCCACTCTCCACGCTCACCGCACCATGTGTTGAAACAGAAATCTTATGAACAAGACTTGGTCTCTGTGGAGTTTGGGGTCCCAAAAGAGGGGTGGCCTCACACCTACTTCACTCAAGCTAACAATCTAGGCACAAAACTAGGAACTCAAAGGACGAACCCAAGGCCTCAGCGTGGAGGTCCCACCACACACCCGGAAGACTAACAAGCACTTCCCCTCCGAAGCCAAAGACTGAGACAAAGCATTATTGGGGGACTCTCTTGGCCAAACAAAGCATCTAAGGGGAAATCCCAAACCGAATTCCCCTCCTAAAGGTGCTCTCTTGGGTCTATTTATAGTGTTCCTCGTCCGGGCCGCCAATAGCGTAATCCCGACAAACAGTCTGACTACACGCAACCCCAATTGAGGTGCCAACAATGTAACTCCGCTGTTCTGAATGGCTAATAGCAGACCCTCAGGGGCATCCAGGCAAACTAACCTCTGGGACCAACCGGTCAACAAACTTCAGTCTACGCGACCTCAAAAATGAGACCGGCACAATCAATCCAAACTTTAGTCCTTACAGTTCTTACATATGAATGGCTACCCCTGCACCTCTATTTTTAGTCAAACAAACGGATGTCTTCACCACTTATAAGAGATATAGACACCTCCCTTATTAGGACATGCGGTCTCCAGAACCAGACCGTGCGGTCTTCATAAGACCATTATTTTATTTAGAGCAAAATGGACCAACCAAGATAGTTAGCCAGAACAACATATGCAGACCGCCCGACTTATATAAGAACAGAAATACATGAGCACAACTGACCAACCAAAGCTGACCGCCAGAGTAAACTCATACAAACCGCTCGGTCTCACTACCAGACCGCCTAGACTCTGCGAGTACTTGTGAACTCCTGGCTAACGGAAGCTGTCCACCAATACCGAGCTCTCGTATGCCGCGCGAGCTCTGCGGTCTCCAAAATGCAGACCGCCCGGACTCCCACTTGCACTTCAAAATTCAACACTCCCCCTTAAAGTGGGAAGTGGAAGTCAGCCCAAGTAAACTCCTCAACCGATCAAACGGACCCTTCGACAATGGCTTCGTGTCGATGTCCGCGACATTATCCTTACTCTACACATGCTCAACCATAAGAGATCCCTCCAACACCTTCTCTCGAATGAAATGATGTTGAATCTCTATGTGCTTGGTTCGTGCATGACAAACTAGATTATTCACCAGTTTGAGGGCACTCTCGTTGTCATCATGAAGCAGAGTAGGACCTCGCACCTCCTCATGAATGTCCTCCACAAGCCTCCTAAGCCAGATGGCTTCCTGAGCTGCCAAAGTCAAAGCTTTGTACTCCGCTTCTATAGTGGAGACAGACACAGAATCCTTCTTTTTGCTGCGTCATAAAATAGTTGTAAAGCCAGTCATAAAGACATATCCATAGGTCTATCTTCGATCATCTGAATATCCTCCAAAATCAGGATCCATGTATCCATGCAAACTGTAACATCCCCCAAACGACTAGACCCTTAGGACATTTTGTCATGACTAGGTCATGATAAAACCTTAGGACGTGCAAATAGAACATAAGAGCTTAGGCTCGGGCAAAAATCAGCATGGTCTGCGGATAGTGATTTCCAGTTACCAAGTCTAAGGTTGGCCTTAGGCCATCACCGTGACCCATGACCCCACCATGATGTGTCTAACCCAGTAAAGGGGTTCCCTCGTAATACCCCTATTATCCAACTGTAGAAAGAAGGAGGTGTTTCGAATGCGGCGCTAGCGGCTAACACTGGCAGTGTTGGTGGTTTAGATGAACTGCTGAGACGAATACTGAACCGCAGAGATGAACCAAATACTGTCGAAACTTTAGCGCAAGCGCTAACGGTAATGCCTGGCGGTTACTGATCTGGCGAGCATTATGCCGCCGAGATGTTAGCGCTGGCGCTAGTACTAGCACCAACGGTAGCTAAATCGATGGGAAGTGAACGAGGCTCGTTTTGCTGGCCAAATTCATGGCCAAGGGAGTCAAAAAGTCCTCCCAATTGATGAGGGTTCATTCCCCTATCAATTAGAAGAATATTAAGAGGTTTTCCAACTTTTATGGAGGGTGAAATAGGTGACCTTTGGAGATGGCCAAAATATTCACCATGAATGGTGTTAATTGAGGAATCCCAAGCTTCATCTCCTCCCCACCAGGATTTGGGTCTCTAAAAGGGCTCAAGGGGTGGAGGGAATGAGTTTCCCCATTTTTTAGAAGAATTCTCCTACCTAAGCACCTACCGCATGACACCCAAGAGCTCTCGATCAACCATGGCGGACCGGTGATCGACACGACTACAAGCCGCAATTCAGGTCCTCACCTCTCATCTATTTCATAGTGGGTAGATCTTATCATTTTGGCCACTAGATTTGGGGCCAATTGGTCTTTGAACGGCATGGTCAGAAGCTTGTGTTCAAGCTTTCTTCCCTTGTTTAAATTCCTGATTCCGGCCGCCTCCGGCCGGCCAACAACCATACATCTCCTACCGCCACCTAAACGGAGATGGTGGGGGCATTGGCCGACCGTGAGAGCATCTAGGTGGCAGGGAAATCACCTCCCAAGTTGCTACAGGATGGTCCAATCATGGTCGTTGGCTGATTAGAGAAGATGAAGGGATGCCCTTCGTTTGTGCTTTAAGATCTGTGCAAGTTTACGTAACAATATATTTGATACTATTATTTATGTCCCTGTATTGGCAGTAGATATAAATAATTATTGAAAATACTTAGAATCCTCTACTGGCAAAGTGATCTACACCAAACTTTTATCCCCTGATGTCTACTTTAATTTGAAATTAATTTGAGCCGATTTGGCTTAATGGTTTGACTGCAGCACTCAAAATGGTGTAACCTGTACATAGGGTCGAACAGAGCTTGATTTGTGTGCCCACATCAATCCAGTCATCCAAATGTCTTGAAAATTGAATCATAGGAAGTTTGCACCCACACCCTTAACATATACAAAAATGAGAATTTTTGGAGGGCGTTTTTCTAAGGTTTTTATAAAAATTTAATAATCCATGTAATAATCAATTATAGGGTTTAATGATCTCCAAACTCTTCCAAATTTTGGTGGGTAGTCATTTGGGCCATCTAATGTCCCTGGTAAAAATTTCATCCCATTTGGGATTGATTTGATTTATAATTAACTAACCCAAGATTGGTCAAACTATTTGATATTAATCCTAAAGTGCACATGATGGAATTGAGGTGTCGGCCCTCATCCAACAGTGACGAAACTCTGGTCACTGGTTTAGAAACACATAAAGCACCCCCATGAGTGGTTTGGGGTGGTTTGGGGTGGTTTGGGATGGATGTTCCCTAGAGCCCTAGTTCTAACCCTAGGGTTGCACTTTGAGCCTTATGAAGGAGATATGGTCATATGTCTTTTAATGGTCATGGAATATGGTAGATAAGTTCATAGGGTGTAAATATGCCCTACGTAATTTTATGAGAATTTTAGGAACACTTTGCCCCCTCTGAATTAGGTTATAACCAATTAGGCCACTTTCTTATATGAGGAATCTACATGCTCATTTTACCTTGAATATTGATGAAAGTTTGGTAGTGCTCGTATAATCATGATATAAATCTCTTGTAATTTTTGTGTATTTTTTGAATTGATTGATTTAGTACTTCATTCACAAGTCAACTATTTTGCCTTAAGACTGTGATAAATAAATAAGGGTTAAATATTCTCTAGAAAAATTGTGAAACTTGGTAATAAGACAGTTTAGGCCATTAGAAAGATCTGTGAATTTCTGTATGATTTTTAGAAGCATTTATAAGTAGGTTACTTCACAAAGTGCCCTAGTTTGGATTTTCTTGAAATATTTATTTATGTGACTAAATGATTTTGAAAAATTATAAAACTCGGTCAGTAAACTTTTCTGATCATTATAGAGGTCTGGTAATTTTACAATAATTTTTGGATAAGTATTTCTGGTGGTTTCTTCAATAGCCTCTATTTTGGATAATTAGTCAATATTACAATTAGAGGCCAATACCTTACTGTAAAATTATGATATTCTGTACTTGTTGTTAATTTGATATCATAGATTTTTAATAAATTTCAATAGGCCATATCATAATAAGATCTTACACTTCATGTTCATTTTCATACTTGGACAATTATGGAGAAAATATAATAAATGCCAATTAAATAAGGAAAATTATGACCTTTTGGATTTTGTATTATAATATCATGATAGACTCTTAGTAATTATCTTGGGTCATTCAGATGAATATTTGGAGGTTTGAGGTCACCAATAGGAGCCTATATGTTGAGTGTACCCTATAGACTAAAGGGCAAGGTTGTGCTCGGGATCGACGAAAGATCATCTTTTCCTTAGAGAATCATAAGTTGCTTAGGGTTAATCCAAGTGTAATGATAAGAGTGGTATTCTTATAGGTAGTTACCAATAACATTAAGTGTCTTGGAAGTGGTGGTTTGGGCAATCATCCCATCGCACCTCCTAGTACCGCTGCGAGCCCCTCACAGTGTAGACCTCAAGAAGTCCAAGATTAACCCTAAATCGTAGGAGTAAAACTGTTATGCAAGACTAATTTACTAATACACTCACCTCACACCCCGTGGTTATGGGAGGCTTCTTAGTTTCATCATACGAGCAGTAAGCTCAGTGTTTATAGGTACAAACGGATTAGCCCGGTGAGCCAATGGCTCGGAAGGTTATTGTGATGGACAGGTTAGTCCAGGGAGCATGTGGCTCGGAGATATAAATAGGATCCATGAATGTATGTTCATAAGATGGTGGGTGTTTAGTGTTGATGGTCGTTGCACCGACGTCGATACTTTGGCTCAGTAAGTGTGGATTGCACTTTACCAAGAAAATTCTAGTGGATTGGCCAGCAAGAGTACGCATGAGCTCCGTTGTTGTTTTCTTAGCGTTGAGGCGTACGATAGGTCTAGGTTAGGTAGTGCAGATACCAACCTAGACGTGGGCGAGTCCCAACCCACTGCTTCCATTTGCCACTACGGGAGTATCCTAGGAGTTTTGCTAGCTCCAAAAAGGGGAACTAAAGGTCTGTGCTCATAGAGTCGAGGTGTGTGAGTTGCACTTGTATGAACATAGCATTAAACTGCATAACTCTGCATGTCATAGCATACAAACTGCATTTCAAGCCCTACCCCTATTGTATAAATTGATATGGGACTTTTTATACCATAGGCCCTGCTAAACGACCCTTTGGTCTATAGGTTTGTATGAGTATTCCTATAAATCAAAGGTTACTTTTCTATTTTAGTTATTGTTCTTTACATGCTCTTTATTATGCTTCATTTATAGCTTCAATTATATATATACACCTGTATAGTGGTAGTTATTCCTGTAGCTAAGCCACGCCATCTACTTTGTTTTATACCCACTGCCGTCCTCCGCTTCGTCCTCCCGCTTGTTGCCTAGGGACACTGGGGATGGATGGGGGGGGGGGGGGACGAGGCTTAGTCTTTTTGACTAATGGTCAGTGGACCATATCATTTTAGGGGATCGAGGAGACGCTGCAGCATCAGAGGCCGCTGAATATGGACATGGGATAGTCTAGCACATGAGCACCAGTCTCGAGATCCATGAGTGTTATTAGTGGATTTGCTTCTGCGAGTGGCATTGTAGTGAGGATTTGATGTATCAGGCAGGAGCCCTTTTTATTACCATCTTTTATTCAGTTACTGTATGCGGACATTTCTATTCTCTGATATCTATATAGCATGTGATTTGTGGACTTGACTTCAGTTGCACTCCTCTTTTCTATGATCAATATGGCCGGCAGAATCGGTATTTGTAGTGGAGACCTTCTCGAGTGATGGTGTTACCGCAAAGTGGCGGTTCTGGGCAATAGACCCGGTAGTGAAGCAAAAAAAGTGGTCTTACAAACTGGTATCATAGGCAAATCACGATCCGAAGAAAAGAAGTCCATAAACCCTGGGCCACCCCGCGTGAGCTTATTTTGAGGACAAACTAGCAGTGGAAGCAATGGTGTGCCCGTATGGGGAATCACATGAAAATAGTCCACTTTTAACTGAATTATCTTTAGCTTAACACCTTACGAGTGTCAATTTACTTTTTTAGCCTGCGATGTATCCTACCCCACAACATGAAGTGCCTCCGACTCCAAACGTCATCCCACCGCCACTGGCTCCTACTCCTTTCCAACAGATGGAGATGGGACAGACACTGATGGCCATATTGGATGCATTTAGAGCATAGCATGCACCGGCTCCTCAGCCAAACCCTGGGGCCAAATTTTTGAGTTTCTTTCGAGGTCTATCTCCTCCATCATACCTCGGGACGGAGGCAGTCGTGCTGACTGTGGAGTGGGTAGACATCATGGAAGTGATGCTGGCAGGGATTCAGTGCCCGACAGAGATGGAGGTGCTGCTGGTGATCTCATGCTTGGAGTCCTATGCGAAGAGATGGTGGAAATCGCTGCTGGACACCACCAACGCGGGATTAGAGGCTGCCGATGTTTCCTGGGATGACTTCAATGCGGCACTGCTGGAGTATTTCTTGCCGAAGTCTGTAAGAGATGAGTTGGAGGATAGATTCATGCAGTTGAGGCAGGGGAGCGGGATAGTTCTGGAGTAGCACCGAGAGCTTACCCACCTAGCCCAATTTGCGGATTCGTATCAGCTGGATGACGCAGGATATGAAAAGAGGTTCTACAAGGGCCTCCGTGACGAGCTGAGGCATGCCATTCTCTTTATTTCCGGCGGCAGTATGGCCATGATCTTGGAGATGGCCAAGAAATTAGAGGCAGACAAGCACACTATTCATGGAAGGAAGAGACCGATGGAGGACCAGGGACGGGGTGGCAGGAGAGACCAGTTGAGAGGTCGAGATGCTGGGGAAATAAGGACGAAGAACCGACCCCGCCAGGATGAGTGGCAAGAGCAAAGGGAGCCGGTAGTGTTGGCTCCTCAGCTGCTATAGATGCGGGAGATGTCGAGGAAAGGAGGAGGTGGGCCACCTCCCCCACATGAGTGCTACCAGTGCCACCAGCTAGGGCACATTCGGAGGAACTTCCCTTAGAGGAATGCACCACCAGCACTACAGGCTACCCCACCGACCCAACATTTCGGGGGCCGAGGACGTTGATGAGGTCGTGGATTCTAGGGCGGAGATCGGAGACAGAACAGGGATCAGATGTACGTCGTGGACCTAGCACAGCCCCGAAACCCGGCAAGGGTCATCACAGGTACTTAAATGCTTGTTATATACAATTATTAGTACTTTGCAAACCTTAGCCTTACCTTAGCATTGAACCAAACAAACAAAAATCACCCAGGTATAGTACTCGTCTACGGCAAGCCTGCATACACTTTATTCGATACGGGTGCCTCACACTCGTTCATATCGGAATAATTCTAGGATGATCTGGACCAAGTCCAGCACTTTGAGGGCATCCACAGGAGGGTACGATTCCCGGATGGGTCATAGGTAGTAACGAATGCTAAGTGCAATATGAACATGGAGATTAGAGGGAAGCTATTCGATACGCCGACGATGCTCTTGAAGATGAAGGACTTCGACCTGATCCTGGGCATGAACTAGATGCACGGGAACCAAGCAAGGATTGACTGCCCGACAAGGAGGATTGTGCTACTGCATGAGGACACGGAAGTAGTTGTCGAAGGTATCAGACGCCCTTCCCGTCTCTTATTATCATCATCTATTCAGGCCACCAAAGCCCATCTACAGGGAGATGAAGTTTACCATGTGTTGTTCATGGCAATCGAGGCAAACGATTCTGTGGCCAGTATCCCGGTAGTACGAGATTTTGCCGACATATTCCCGGAGAAGTTGTCAGGGCTGCCACCGCACCGCGAGATGGATTTTCAGATCCAGCTGGTGCTGGGGGCTAAGCCAGTGTCTAGAGATAATTATCGGATGGCCCCGAAGGAGCTAGCGGAGTTTCGGAGCCAGCTGCAGGAGATGCTGGAAGCAGGGTTCATCAGATCGAGTTCCTCTCCTTGGGGAGCTCTGGTGCTATTCGTGAAGAAGAAGGATGGGACCCTCGGACTGTGCATTGAATACAGAGCTCTGAACAGGCTGACGGTGCGGAACACGTACCCATTGTCGAGGATAGACGATCTATTTGATGAGCTAGAGGGAGCCCACTACTTCTCGAAGCTAGATTTGAGGTCAGGATATTATCAATTACGGATTCAGGAGGAGGACATCCCTAAGAAGGCTTTCAGCAGCCGATATGGACTATGTGAGTTCACTGTGATGCCCTTCGGGCTCACAAACGCATGATGAGCCCGATTATATACACATATATGGACTCATCTGGGCCGTTTTTCTAGTCTTTGCACTTCACTTTAGACATGTTTTCACTTATATTTGATTCTCCATTCTAAGTGCACCTTTAGGCCCGTTTTTGGTGTTATTTCGTGTTCTTCTCCTTTAGTAGTTGCTATGCATTGTTAAGTGCCACTTTCAGTGGCTGGATTCATGGTTGTGCTGGAACAGGAGTCGTGCAGGTGTTCCCGGTACGAATCTGTACAGGAACACTGCGCACGATCACTGGCTCTATCGCGCACGACCACTGGTCGTGCGCCACTGATCGTTCGCACTTAACGCCCATTTTATGAGTTCTGTCTTGCTTATCGCATGACCACTTATGATAGCGTGCACGACCACTGGTCGTGCGCAACTGGTCATGCGAACATTATATTTTATAATTTTCTTAACTTGCAGGCTCCGTCCAGACATGCGCACGATCACAGGATGCTAGTGCGCATGACCACTGGTCGTGCGCCAATGACCGTGCGCACCGTTCATTCCAGCGCCTATATATTGACCTGCTCGCGAATTAGGTCGGGATCGACGCATTTCTTCCGCCCAGCTCCGCCGTTTTCGCCCCTTCCGCAGGTTTTTCGCCCCTCCATCGCCGCCCACCATCGGGAGGTGCTCCGGGCTTGTTCTTCACGCCATTCTTGAGCCGGAGCTTCCTCTCGGCCTCCTCCTTCATCCAAGAGCTTCAAGGAAGGTTTAGCCGCCATCGCCATCAAGCAAGAGGAAGTTTGCAACCTCTACCGGATCGTGACACGAAGAAGACGGGCTCATTGGAGAGTAGTGACAGCTCTCTCTACCCCGGACGTAGTTGCGTACCGAGCTTGGACGCGGATTGACAACCCGACGATTCCAACAGTGAATCTACAACGAGACTTCGGATTCGGTCGATTTCTTGCCTTGTTCTTTTCTTATTGATGTGTTTGTAGCTAGATCTCTCATGTATTGATGATGAACACTATGAATCGTGCTTGTAATCTTAATTTCATGTCTTTGTGAAGTTATATTTTGTTCATATGTGTGCGAGGTGCGCCCCATTCCATCCTCCATCCCGCCGTCACGTTCGTCGCCGCACTAGCAATTGCTAGTGGCGTGCTTGTTGAAGAGGTGCTTACGACCCTCACTCCGTTAGCCTACTTGTCCATCCGCCTACCGAAGCGTGGCATCGCGGCCCGCACTCCATCCCGCCTAATGAAGCAGCGCGCTCAAGGCCTGCACAGTTCGACTCTGCTTGCCTACTCGTCCATCCGCCCTTGCGATGCAGCGCGCTCAAGGCCTGCCTAGTCTCCATCCCGCCAAGCGAAGCACTGCATAGCGGCATTGCATAGGAGTAGTCATAGCATTTTCTCTTTATTTTCCACAATCCAAAATCCCCGTTTCCGCATCCATCCGACCCAAAGGACTTCGATCTCAAGTCCTTCCTCAATAGTCAACTCCAACTTACTGTGTTCCTTGAGAGATTCGATACTCAGGGATCACTCCTCGTTTTATATTACTTGAACGATCGGTACACTGCCGTTTCGTGCCGCAATCTTACTACCGCCTATAGCGGTGTGCTAAGATTTGCGCCATCAAGTTTTTGGCGCCGTTGCCGGGGAACATAGTCGTGTGAGTTTTCTGGAGAGGGAGAACCTGAGAGAGAAGCCCTTCCATTTGTAAATTGCATTTCTTTGTTTTATTTCTTTTTATTCCATTTTCCTGTTTTAATTAGGTTGTTTTAGTAATTTTTGTTAGGTGTAGTATTTTGCACAATAGCATTTTTATTTTGAATCGTATTATCTTCACACTATGTGGGCACATCTTAATTTCCGTTGCCGTTGGTGTGGAGCTACCTCCCACTCTAGTGATGAATGCCCTACCGAGAATGGTGGGCATAATTCTTCTCGCCCAGCATATAGAGCATCGACTTCGTCTGATACTCCATATGGTGTGCGTAAGTCTTATGGCTACTCTGCCGAACCTTTACCGTCTTACTTCTTTTCGGCTTCAGCACCCGCTGTGCCAAAGAAGCCCGCTAGGCAGTGCCAGTTTTGTAGGAGCACAGATCATGCACTGAAGGATTGTGCTGCTTTTCGTCGCCAATTGGATGAGGATGACGAGCCGGATATCCGGATCGTCCTGAATCCTAACTCTGGCGGCACACCTTCAACATCCGGTTTTATGTCTTTGCCACCTTCACATCTTGAAGGGTATGGCATTGACAAGGTCACCGGATGTGCGGCTGATCTATGCACCGACATTGCTGAGCCTATTCTCCATGTGCATCCACCACCTCTAGTGGATTCGATTCTTTGTGAGGAATCAGTGCTTGACATTTATCCAAGCACTATTCCTCCCCCTGTTGTGCATACTATACTCGTCTCCGATGACATTGTTGATGATGTGTCGTAGGATGAGGTGGGTGATCTGAGTGTTGTGCCTATTCCTATGAAGGAGGACAACCTTCTACGTGAAGAGGAGTTTTCCTCAGCACCAGTGGAGGAAGTCCAAATCCTAAGCCTGGCCACCTTTGATCCCGCCGAATCTTATAGCATTGATGACAATGCAAACATTATTTTACTTCCCCAACCTGATGGGAGTGAGACCGGGATCACTCCCCCGATTGATGTTTATTTATGTTCTTCGTCTTCTTTATTTCTTGATCCCCTTCCTTCACCCGAGCCTGTGCAGGTTGAATCTTCACAGGTACTTCAGGAGGACTTGGAGCTTTGTGCTCAAGTCAATGATGAGTGTGTCCTTTTATGCGAGGAGGTTGATTCCTCCTCCATTAAGGAAGCCTCATTCGTTGTTCTCCTCCTGCGGACCTGCTGTGGACGATACCTTGCTGGGCAAGGATAGTTTTGGTGAGATGAGTGAGGACCAGGCCTCCTCCTCTTCTTACTTTCTTTTCCCTCTACCTGTGAGGAGCAGGTATTATTATTATTTAGGTAGAGGGGTGACTGCCTTATCTCCATATCGGTACCAGCTACCGAAACGCATATTGGAGCAGTTACCTGTGCATTTTCTTTTTCTTAGGCCCATTAGCTAGATATTATAAAGTTTTGAGTAAGTCGTGCTGGGATGACAATAACCCCAGTAGTTATCTTAATTTTTCTTGCATTTTCATGTCTTTTCTAATTTTATTTAGTTAATTGCACTTTATTTCAGCGTTTCTATTTTCTTTTGTTTCTGCGGAGCTGACCCCTGCATGTATCTTTTCTGGATGGCGGATGATGCGGCTCATTTTAGCTTACACGCCAATCTTCTGGTATGCTCATTTCTGAGCATTGAGTACTCTCTTCCCCTAACTCTTTTTTGAATTTCATAGATATATTGTGTGTATTATCTAGTTTAAGTCTGGGGGAGAGTAGTTTTGTTTACCCGCTCACGTGCACTATTGCACTGCATACTAGTAGATTTCATTTAAAATGTTTTGTTTATTTTCATTGCACACCACAACACCCACTTGAGCGCGTACTCATCTGTTTGCTTGCTCTGTTGTGAATTTAATTCTTCTGCTTATGTGGGAAAGTCTAGGTGATGGCTTAGGACTATGTAGCAGGGTAAAATGTTGACTCCAGTAGTTCTCCTAGTCGATTGCTCGGTTGCATAGAAATTTGTGTAGATTAGACTTCTCTTTATACTTATGGTTTTATATTTTTTTCTATTAGTGTAAATGTTATTTACTCTACTCAAATGGTGAATCCGGTGGAATCAAACGGTAGCATAGGGATGTGTGTAAACGATCGCTAGACTCGTATTGCTTGAGTCGGAAGAAAGGAGAATCTTTCTCGGTGGCTGGAACTTGCCCCAAGCGATTCTTGAAGCATTGGCATAGGATAGTTCTAGTGCGTGAGAATGACGTAGGCCATTATTTTGGCCCGGTTGAACTTTTTATTTCATGCCTATCATCTACCCTTGCTAGCCCCTTTGTGCCTACCCCTTCCTCTTGATTCAGCCCCACTTTTATCGCACCAAAAGCTTAAAAGCCTAACCTAGTCGCACACCCAAGTCTGAGCTTTAAATTATAGTTATGTTTACATTTTAGGGGGTGTTGATGTGGTAATTTTTATAGTGAAAATTGTGGGTGTATTCATTGATATTTTTGCTGAAAAAGAAAAGAAAGAAAAAGAAGAATGAAGAAGAGAAAGAAAAAAAAAGGGGGATTGTTATGAAAAAGTTGAATTGAAAATTTTGAAATTTTGGTATTGGGAGTGGGCGGTGCACACACCTATGTTGTAAAAGTCCAAGTCTGGGGGTGTGGTGCATTTGTTTATTATCGTCGTGCGGGTAGCTCTATCTTGTGCTCATGTTGGGTTAGGTGTGCGTAGCCTCCAGGTTTATCTTTGTTTACCTCACCGTAACCCAAGCCCCATCTCTATCCTAAAGTCCTACCGACTCACGCTATGAACCAATCTAGTGTCGTGGAGAGAATGTGACCGGGCGAGCCTATGGTCACCGACATCGATGGATTTTGGTGGAGTTTGTCAGGCACCCCAATCTTGAGCAATGCTCATCTCAGCGCTTAGTTTACTTTCTCCGTATGCATGACCGGATGATTCACCGTGTTCACCATTTTGATTAGTTGTAATATGCTTTTACTCTTTTAGAAATATATAAACTGTTTATATAATCAGAAATCTTCTCTACTATTTTTCTTATGCACGTGAGCATGCGACTTCGCATGGTACTCTGTATTGTAATTTTAAGCCATCTACTTTTCTTTCCCCGTTCGCTTAGAATTTGTTTGCTCGGGACGCGCAAATAGGTAAGTCTGGGGGTGTGATGAGTCCCGATTATATACACATATATGGACTCATCTGGGCCGTTTTTCTAGTCTTTGCACTTCACTTTAGACATGTTTTCACTTATATTTGATTCTCCATTCTAAGTGCACCTTTAGGCCCGTTTTTGGTGTTATTTCGTGTTCTTCTCCTTTAGTAGTTGCTATGCATTGTTAAGTGCCACTTTCAGTGGCTGGATTCGTGGTTGTGCTGGAACAGGAGTCGTGCAGGTGTTCCCGGTACGAATCTATACAGGAATACTGCGCATGATCACTGGCTCTATCGCGCACGACCATTGGTCATGCGCCACTAATCGTGCGCACTTAACGCCCATTTTATGAGTTCTGTCTTGCTTATCGCACGACCACTTACGATAGCGTGCACGACCACTGGTCGTGCGCAACTGGTCGTGCGAACATTGTATTTTATAATTTTCTTAACTTGCAGGCTCCGTCCAGACATGCGCACGATCACAGGATGCTAGTGCGCACGACCACTGGTCGTGCGCCAATGACCGTGCGCACTGTTCATTCCAGCGCCTATATATTGACCTGCTCGCGAATTAGGTTGGGATCGACGCATTTCTTCCGCCCAGCTCCGCCGTTTTCGCCCCTTCCGCAGGTTTTTTCGCCCCTCCATCGCCGCCCACCATCGAGAGGTGCTCCGGGCTTGTTCTTCACGCCATTCTTGAGTCGGAGCTTCCTCTCGGCCTCCTCCTTCATCCAAGAGCTTCAAGAAAGGTTTAGCCGGCATCGCCATCAAGAAAGAGGAAGTATGCAACCTCTACCGGATCGTGACACGAAGAAGACGGGCTCATTGGAGAGTAGTGACAGCTCTCTCTACCCCGGACGTAGTTGCGGACCGAGCTTGGACGCGGATTGACAACCCGGCGATTCCAACCGTGAATCTACAACGAGACTTCAGATTCGGTCGATTTCTTGCCTTGTTCTTTTCTTATTGATGTGTTTGTAGCTAGATCTCTCATGTATTGATGATGAACACTATGAATCGTGCTTGTAATCTTAATTTCATGTCTTTGTGAAGTTATATTTTGTTCATTTGTGTACGAGGTGCGCCCCATTCCATCCTCCATCCCGCCGTCACGTTCGTCGCCGCACTAGCAATTGCTAGTGGCGTGCTTGTTGAAGAGGTGCTTACGACCCTCACTCCGTTAGCCTACTCATCCATCTGCCTACCGAAGCATGGCATCGCGGCCCGTACTGCATCCCGCCTAACGAAGCAGCGCGCTCAAGGCCTGCACAGTTCGACTTCGCTTGCCTACTCGTCCATCCGCCCTTGCGACGCAGCGCGCTCAAGGCCTGCCTAGTCTCCATCCCGCCAAGCGAAGCACTGCATAGCGGCATTGCATAGGAGTAGTCATAGCATTTTCTCTTTATTTTCCACAATCCAAAATCCCCGTTTCCGCATCCATCCGACCCAAAGGACTTCGATCTCAAGTCCTTCCTCAATAGTCAACTCCACCTTACTGTGTTCCTTGAGAGATTCGATACTCGGGGATCACTCCTCGTTTTATATTACTTGAACGATCGGTACACTGCTGTTTCGTGCCGCAATCTTACTACCGCCTATAGCGGTGTGCTAAGATTTGCGCCATCAACGCGTTGTTGGCATTTATGAGTCTGATGAACCGGGTGTTCGAGCCATATCTCGACATCTTTGTTATCGTGTTCATTGACGATTTTCTCATTTACTCGAGGACAGAAGAGGAGTATGCACGTCATCTAGCACTAACATTGGAGAAACTGCGGAAGCACCGTTCATACGTGAAGTTCAGCAAATGTCAGTTTTGGTTGAAGGAGGTGGCCTTCCTAGGTTACATTATCAGTGGATCTAGACTAGCAGTGGATCCAACAAAGATCCAGGTAGTACGAGATTGGACACCGCTGAAGATGGCCACCGATGTGCAAAGTTTCCTGGGACTTG
Source organism: Dactylorhiza incarnata (assembly GCA_033032865.1). NCBI lineage: Eukaryota > Viridiplantae > Streptophyta > Magnoliopsida > Asparagales > Orchidaceae > Dactylorhiza > Dactylorhiza incarnata. Next base: position 19,235,978 of record JAWHQI010000018.1, read on the forward strand.
CCGGTTATTACTGGAAGTTCATACAGGGGTTTTCCCAGATAGCCCTCCTGCTCACATCCTTGATGAAGAAGGATATCGCATTCATTTTGACGCCGCAGTGCAAATTCAACTCCTTCTGGGTGAAGACATACTTCAGACTCTTATGATACGTGAAAATCTTGCATGACACTCCATATAACAGATGTCTCCAGAGCTTTATGGCATAAATTACTGTAGCAAATTCTAAGTCATGCGTAGGGTAATTCTTTTCATTAACTTTCAGTTGTCTAGACCCATAGGCAATCACCTTTCCTTCTTGCATCAAAACACACCCTAGTCCAATGTGAGATGCGTCCATATAAATAGTATACTCTACTCCTTCGATCGGTAAGGCCAACACAGGAGCACTACATAAACGCCTCTTTAATTCCTGAAAGGCTTCTTCGCACTTATCGCTCCAGATAAAAGCGGTATTCTTCTGGGTAAGCTTAGTTAAAGGCGCCGACAGCACCAACCTCTGTCGTCGCCGGGGAGCTCTTGGCGAACCTTGATCAGTCCCGAGGCCCTTGAACAAATCTCCTGTAGTACCCTGCCAACCCTAAGAAACGCCTTATCTTCTTAGGCGTTGAAGGAATCTTCCAATCTAACACAACATAAATCTTAGCTGGGTCTACAGTAATTCCGTCCTTGTTCACTACATGACCCAGCAAGGACACCTGAGGAAGCCAGAACTCGCACTTACTCAGCTTCGCATACAACTTGTGCTCTCTAAGAGTAGACAATACTAAGCGCAAATGCGTAGCATGCTCCTCAGCACTTCTGGAATATACCAACACATCATCGATGAATACCACTATAAAATGATCCAGAAAAACTCTGAACACTCAGTTCATCAAGTCCATAAACGCAGAGGGTGCATTCGCCAAACCAAAAGACATAACTAGAAACTCAAAATGGCCATAACGGGAACGAAAGGCAGTTTGGGGAACGTTCGACTCACAGATCCTCAACTGATGGTGGCCTGATCGAAGGTCAATCTTCGAAAACACCGAACTACCATGCAACTGATCAAACAGATCATCTATCCTCGGCAACGGATACCTGTTCTTGATGGTCACTTTGTTTAACTCCCTATAATCTATGCACAACCTCATAGAACCATCCTTCTTTTTCACAAACAAAACTGGAGCACCCCAGGGCGAAGAACTTGCCCAATGAATCCACAATGCAACAACTCATCTAACTGAGTTTGCCACTCTTCTAGCTCACACGGGGCCATACGGTACGGTGCCTTCGCGATAGGATGAGTACCCGACTCAAGATCAATAATGAACTCCACGTCTCTAACAAGCTGGAGACCAGGAAGATTAATAGGGAAGACATCAGGAAACTCTCGCACCACCAGAACATCCTCGATACACGGCGAACCACTAACTGTCCCTAACATAGCAACCAGGTAAGCCAAACAACCAGAATTTTACAGCTTCCGAGTACATACCGCAGAAATTACCGGGGAACTCTGGCACGGAGATCCAAAAACACTCATGGGATGACCATTGTCCATCACGAAGTCCAGATGCTTTTCCCTGCATTGGATGACCGCATCATAACTGGACAACCAGTCAATACCCAAAATCACGTCAAAGTCTTCTAGGTCCAACACCTTGAGATCAACAACAGCCAAGAAATCTCCTAAAAGAACAGGGCAACTTCGGACGCACTGGTTCGAGGATACCAAATCACCAGAAGGGAACTTAACGAGGAATGAATTGTTGCCCAGCTCAGGGGTAAAACGATGACGCTCGACGAAAGTCCTTGCCACGAATGAATGGGTAGCACCCGAATTGAAAAGAACACGCGCCCAATGATTCTTTACCTTTAATCTCCCTATAAGCGTGAAAAAGAAACTAGTCTAATACCGCGAAACTAAAAGGAATCAAGACTTAACAGCTGGCTTAAGGTCTAACCTGCGATCACTTGGGTCGAAGACTACACTTGCTCCTAGGTTAACACGTTCAGCTTTCCTCTTCCTTCTTCCAAGGCTACCAAGGTCGGAGCAAACCCGCTCAACTTGCGAAACTCTATTTCATACTCACTCACCGAGAGCTGTCTCTGCTTTAGATTCAGGAAATCATTCATTAAGCGGTCTTGTTCCACCGACGGCAGGAACTTCTTTAACAACATTCCTTTGAAGGTTTCCCACGAACATCCTTCGGAAAGGTCTTCCTTCTCCCTCAACCACCAACTCTTTGCGAGATCCTTTAGCTCGTACGCGGCGACCATCACCCTCTGATCCACGGTGATTCCTGAATATGAGAACATCTCTTCAATGGCTATCAGCCAATCATCTAAGGCCACGAAGTCGGCTCGTCCGTCACACGATGGAGGACCCAACCTTTGAAAATGCGAAATGAAATTCATTTCCGGAGGTTTTGCTACTGGGGTACCATGGGAGTAGGAGGAGTAGGTGCTGTCGGTCCTACTACAGGGGCCTGCACTACGGATTGCTACCTAGCACCGATAGACATCAACGCCTCAACTTGCGATTGTATTGCAACCACCTACCTCGTCAGAGCCTCATTGCTCTGGCGCAGACTCTCGATAAAGGCTTCACTCTGCACTCCGGACATCTCACCCTCTGACTGAGGAGTCGTTCTAGTCGGGATTCACTTAGGTGCCATCTATGTTAATACACATAAACCTATAACCAAAACTTAACCTTACACTAGAACTACACTGCTTGGTTCAGAACATACATGTACAGATACTTGCCATTGTCACCACCTTTCCCTGGATCATTTTTATGATGTTATGCTAAATAAAGGAATGATACTACATCATCCCTCTTGACTCATGTGCAAAGGTCATGAATTCATGAATTTTCTTGTGTTGTTTTTTTTTTGAAATCATGTGTGTACGTGTGTCATCATATAAATCTTTAGCTTCGCACGCATGCTTATGCAATGCTATGTAAGGTAGGTTGTGCTATGCATTCTACTAATGGCCTCAATGCATGTTATGAGCGGCGTACACATGAAATATTATGCATCCCATACTACATAATATCGCATGTAACAAAAAAGAAAATGTGCTAATGGGCATCCATGTGATGATGGTTATGCATCCCATACTACATAACCGTCACATGTTGCCACCTATGGTGGATCCATATATAGACACATATTATGCATCCCATACTACATAATATGCCCCGTATACTTCTTATCATGCTATGAGTGTAGTGTTCATGCTTCAGCCAAGACGTACTGATGACACATCGATGTGTGTATGCAATGAAACCAAAACAACTATACTATATCAGAATTTGTTGCTCGACCGACTTGTCGGACAACCTCCCTCTGATACCAACTGTCACAACCCGCATTTTCTCTGAATTTAGGAATATCAGAGTAAGAAAAATATGCGTCATGATGCCACGTCGTGTAGGAGACAACTGCAGACGCTCAGGCGGGAACCTATTACTTATTTAAATCAAACATGATTACATGATAATTCGTCATTTGAAATCATTTATTAGGGTTTGGAGTAAGAACTGTGTCTCTCAGTTCGTGGATCAACTAGTCCACCGAGAAAATATATGAAATTTGTAGCGGAAAAATACTTGATTTTGTTTACTTAAAGTCCTATATGCACTGATGACAGGACATAAAGTAAATGATATGTACATAACTAGGCGTAGTATAAGTATAGAAAATACCTTTAGGTGACTTTAAAACTAAGGATTTTAGTTAAAAGAATGCGATGAGGATGAAAGAAAAATCCTTTTATAACTATGATGCACCTAGACATAAATCATTCCCATAGAGCAAGATACCTTAGATCTAAAAGCAGTGGCATTAGCTGGAAAGTAAACTATAAAGTATCAAAAAGAGGCACAACGGGCGTCAACAACCTGACACTAACCCAATGGCTCCAAACTAGCAAGTCTGAACACAAGAAGAAAACTAACAACAACTGCCTCGCAGCAGCGGGGTAAAACATCAACTAAAACTCCCGAAGACTCCGGGCTATACCACCAGCCGCTATGGCTCAGAACCAGAGGCATTCAATAAAACAAGGAAAGTCTCAGGAAAGGATTTACAAGTGGCAGAGAAATAAGAAGTAAAGTAAATAAGGCATAAGGGGTACCAACCCAGGTCAAACTTACAGAAAAAAAGAGAACTCCAAAGCAAACAACTAAGCAAAGCACCGAGTGCACCAAATATCATAAAGAGGAGCAAGCATGGTTCATTTATCTTGCAAATTCTATTTAAAAAGACTGATCAGCTCAAGTTAAGCGGGTGGCGGTCTTTTATTCGCTGCCACCCAAAGCCTAAAATGTGTGGGGGTTTCTCTATCCCCCACCACCCAAACAAGGCCGACGATGCCTCATGATGAGCCTGCTGACCACCCCTACAATGGTCACTGTGCAAGGCTTAACAATGTCCTTACTGCCCCCAAACACGGCCCACAGGACCACAGGACAGGCATGTTGTTCATGTCCTTTGAAATGGCCGTCGTGCAAGGCTAAAGGCAACAGTTCATATTAATTACTTTTATTAAGGCACAGAACGCAGCCCGAGAAATAATCACCAGGATACCTGATGGAGGCCACCCATTCCTCTCAGTCCTTCTCCATCTCCCTGTTGATGAAGACCCCCACATGGATCCACACTTTGTGGGGGTTGAGGACGTTGCTGATGATGCGGAAGCTGTCCGTCACTTAGAGTTTGATGATTGTGATGGGCGCTGTCGCCAACTTGAGGATTCGGATGTTGCCGCGACAACCACCGTCGACGTCGCACCCGCATCTCCACTTCTTGGGATACATGCAAATATATGATTATAAATTATTTTCCAACTCTTGGGATAATATTTATAATTATATATTTTTATTTACGCATTTTTATTTTCAGCATTGCTTTTAATTTGGGACTGTTTATTTTGTGGCCTGCGTTTAGCCGTCCATTAGAATTTTTATTAGTTTTGCTGCGTTTAGCGTCGTATGTGTGTGAGCCTATAAATAAGCCAAACTCTATGTTAATTTTAGATTATGATAGATTTGAAATTTTAAAATAGAAATCAAAACTTGGAATTCTCCCTCTCTTCCTCTCTTCCTCTCTTGGAATCCCCCCCCCCCCCCCCCCCCCCCCCTTCTTTCTTCCCTATCCTTGGACGCCCCACTCTCTCATTTCCCTCTTAAAGGTTTCAGACTCCACCTCTCCCCTCTCTCCCTCTTCCTCTCTTGAAGAATTTCGGCCAGCCCCCAAGGGCTTGTGGAAAGAGATCTCTTGGCTCGGATTTGGCTCTAAGGGCTTGATCGTGGTGGAAGCGGCGAAGGCGAACATGCTCTACATCAAGTGACTCATCTCCGGTGATCTCCGAGGACAAACAATCTTTAGGATTCCTACATCTCAGATCTACGATTCTGAGGGGGTAATGAACTCTCCACTCGTGTGATTCCTTTCTTAGATAGTTCTGTGGTGGCTAGATTTGTGACGTGGTCTTTGAATCGTTGATTTTCTCACGGATTTTCTTTATTTTGAATTGGTATTTCGATCTTGGATTTCATTTTAATTCGACGAGGAGTGGCGATCCTCTTTTGTTCTTGTTGGGGGAGATTTTCCGTTTCTGAAATCTTTACCTTTTTTTGGAGGATCTCTCTTTGGTAGACAACAACAACCGCTCGATCGGATTGTGTGGATCCTTTTAGCCGGGGGCGAAGTTGGCTCATAGCCTCCTTCCATTCCCTTACGGTGTGGCTGCCCGTGCGTGATAAATAATGTGAATAAAAATCATTCCGCGAGTCAGCTACGTTCGTTCATGCTTGTGTGAGATTAGGAAGCGTTGGGAGTAAACTAATCGATTGCGCACGAGTGTGTGAACCCAAACATCCTTGCCTACATCAACTTGGTATCAGAGCGAGGTTTGTGTCAGTTTCTAAATTGACGCAATCATTAGGTTGTCGTAGAACGCCGGCACTCACAATCTACACACGATTTTGCGCTAAAAAAAAAAAAATTTCGTCGATCTGCGAATAGCAGCCTAAAATTCTAGTTTTTCTGCGAAATTCAAAAAAACAATTTCTGCTAATTCTACTTATTATTTTCTGTAAGAAAATCAAAAAAATATTTTAGTTACCCTAGTTATAGGCGGGAATAAAATTATCTTTCGTAAAATTTTGGCCTAATCTAAATTTCTGGTGTGCGAATAGCGGCCTTAAAATTTTTTTTTTCAGCAAAAATTAAAAACAAAAATTTTTTGCAAATCTGCGTACTATTTTCTACAGGAAAAAAAATATTTTAAATTCTGGAAAGTCAAATTCAAACTTTTGAAAATTCAAATTCAAATTTTTGAAATTAAAATTCAAAATTCAAATTTTTGAAATTCACAATTCAAATTAAAAATTTTGAAATTCAAAATTCAAATTTTTGGAATTCAAAATTCAAAATTCAAATTCAAAATTTTGAGATTCAAAATTCAAATTCAAAATTCAATTTTTTGAAATTCAAAATTCAAATTTTTGAAATTCAAAATTCAAATTCAAAATTCAAATTTTTGAAAATTCAAAATTAAAATTTTTGAAATTCAAAATTCAAATTCAAAATTCAAAATTTTGAAATTCACATTCAAAATTCAAATTTTTCGATCCATTATTCCTCGTGATGACTAGAGAGACCCCTCGAACTCTAACCACTATTCGTCGTGATGGAGTGCCACACCGCACTAATAAAAGTTATTATACTGAACCTCGAGCGTTAGATAAAGGGTGGGACACCGTTGCAAGAGTGTTTAGGTTTGACCGTGACATAACAAGAAAATTTTCGAAAAATTTTAAGCATGGTGAGAAGTGGTGCAAACTAGTAGTCGACAGCATTTGCCGCATGAATGTCATTTCTGAAAATGCTATCACGAGGATGTGTTTGACCACCGTGCTGCACCCCCGTCCCTATCGGCTTGTGTGTTCTGACGACTGTTTTAGTGTCTAGGCGATGTTTGGTGCCCCTCACCATCAAAGTCTATTCTGAGCGCGTTTGGTGTGATGTCCTTCCTATGAAGGATTGTCATGTATTGCTAGGACGCCCATGGCTTTCTGACCATGTGGTCATCCACGATGACCATGACAACACGTTAGAATTCCAACATTATGGTCAGCTTATCATTCTGAAGGCCACCCCGCCTAAAAGGCCTACGATCCCCTCTAAGGACACTAGTAGCTCGACCTTGTCGACACCGCTACGTTTAGTAACGAAAGAGGATGTTGAGCCTGTAAACCCCAATCAGCCCATGGGTACAACTAGTCCTGTGGAACAGAAAACATTAAGTGTAATAGTTAAGACTGATGTTGTCCCGGTTAGTCAAAATCGGCCTATAGTCTGTATTAGCCCCTCCGAAATGAACACTTTAAGCATAATCGATAAAGCGATGGCTGACCCTGTTAGTCCAAGTCTTCCTAAGGACCCTTCGATTCAATTTAGTGAGACCATCACTCCTATGGAGGACAAGACCTTAAATTTAATCAATAACTTGGTGATTGCTCCAAATTTTCCTAACCAACCCAAGCATGAGAATATTTCATTACCTGACCCATTTTGGTCTTATCACGTTATGTGTAGCATGCAAAAGAGAGCATCCCATCATAAAATGGGAGATTTAATTATGGTATGTCTCAACCCTGAACGGTGGCCTTCCGACGCTTCAGAGGACATCATGAGTCCGAACGCTAAACCTTTTCGAATTTCACTGAATTAGGAAAGAGTACTTTTCATATGAAGGTTTCTGCTGAGTGGGGTTTGCCCCCCTATTTTTGATGTTTCAAATTTTGCGTCATGCTTTCTACCACCACTTATACTGTCTCCCCTTCCGTTACTATCTACTAATCATTCTATTGGGTTGAGAGGTGAGCAGGGTAGTAGATTGTTTTCTCCTAAGGTTATCACTGGAGGTATGTTGTCCGTTGATGTTTTAGCATATTCTCCTTCATTATCTAATGCTGCTTTCAAGGTCCCAAAGACCAACTCTGTGCTTAACAGGAATTCTGAGGTTGCAATCCTTCCAGTTCTCCACGATGCCGACTCATCGGTGATGAGTCCTTTCAAGTGGGTGAGGATTGATGGAGGCCACCCATTCCTCTCAGTCCTTCTCCATCTCCCTGTTGATGAAGACCCCCACATGGATCCACACTTTGTGGGGGATGAGGACGTTGCTGATGATGCGGAAGCTGGCCGTCACTTGGAGTTTGATGATTGTGTTGGGCACTGCCGCCAACTTGAGGATTCGGACGTTGCCACGACAACCACCGTCGACGTCGCGCCGACATCTCCACTTCTTGGGATACATGCAAATATATGATTATAAATTATTTTCCAACTCTTGGGATAATATTTATAATTATATATTTTTATTTACGCATTTTTATTTTCAGCATTGCTCTTAATTTGTGACTGTTTATTTTGTGGCCTGCGTTTAGCCGTCCATTAGAATTTTTATTAGTTGGGCTGCGTTTAGCCGCCGTATGTGTGTGAGCCTATAAATAGGCCAAACTCTATGTTAATTTTAGATTATGATAGATTTGAAATTTGAAAACAGAAATCCAAACTTGGAATTCTCCCTCTCTTCCTCTCTTCCTCTCTTCCTCTCTTGGAATCCCCCACCCTTCTTTCTGCCCTATCCTTGGCCGCCCCACTCTCATTTCCCTCTTGAAGGTTTCGGCCTCCACCTCTCCGCTCTCTCCCTCTTCCTCACTTGAAGAATTTCGGCCAGCCCCCAAGGGCTTGTGGAAAGAGATCTCTTGGCTCAGATTTGGCTCTAAGGGCTTGATCGTGGTGGAAGCGGCGAAGGCGAACGTGCTCTACATCAAGTGACTCATCTCCGGTGATCTCCGAGGACAAACAATCTTTAGGATTCCAACATCTCGGATCTACGATTCCGAGGGGGTAACGAACTCTCCACTCGTGTGATTCCTTTCTTAGATAGTTCTGTGGTGGCTAGATCTGTGACGTGGTCTTTGAATCGTTGATTTTCTTTATTTTGAATTGGTATTTTGATCTTGGATATCATTTTAATTCGACGAGGAGTGGCGATCCTCTTTTGTTCTTGTTGGGGGGAGATTTTCCGTTTCCGAAATCTTTACCTTTTTTTTTGGAGGATCTCTCTTTGGTAGACAACAACAACCACTTGATCGGATTGTGTGGATCCTTTTAGCCGGGAGCGAAGTTGGTCCATAACCTCCTTCTGTTCCCTCGCGGTGTGGCTGCCCGTGCGTGATAAATAACGTGAATAAAAATCATTCCGCGAGTCGGCTACGTTCGTTCATGCTTGTATGAGATTAGGAAGCGTTGGGAGTAAACTAATCGATTGCGCACGAGTGTGTGAACCCAAACATCCTTGCCTACATCAATACCCTAGGAGTTAGGGTCAAAGATGAGGTAAACACTGCATAAGACGATTCATAAGAGAAGACTCAGAGATTGGGTAATCACAACAGATCTAAGAACTTAGGCAGAAGGTGCTCATGATCAAGGGAACAGTACAGATATCTGCAACTACCTGCACCCTTTAGAAGACACAAAATTTCGAGGAGGAGGAGAAATTGGAGGCATAGCTCAAACACTAAGAAACACAGGGGCATTTCTTGAGGAATCAAAAGCTAAGAACCTATAGTTCTCGAGAAATCAATGACTAAGAACAAATGGTTCTCGAGAGATCAAGATCTAAAATCAAACATTTCTCGAGAAGTCGAGGGCTAAGGTCAAAGGGTTCTCGAGAGAGCAAAGGCAGAGAATAGAATTCTCGAGAAATCCCAAGGGCAGGAATTGCATTTCTTGAGAAATCCCAAGGGCAGGAGATGCAATTTCTCGAGATATCCCAAAGTAGGAAACATTGATTTCTCGAGAAATCCAAGACAGGAGGAAAAAGAATTCAGGGTAACTGTAGGTTGTCCAGTGAAAACTCCAGATATATATTTTTTTGTTTTGAGGGAAGGTCAAGGGGGTTTAGGGATATTAACTATCATACATTCACTCAAGGTACAAGCTAAAAACACAGCAATAACTCATCACCAAGGAAAAGAAGAGTGCTTCAACAAACAAGAAGGATGGAGGAAAAAATAGCCACTTGCCTTAAGCTTGACAAAAATAGGAATTCCTTGCTCCTACAGCTATGGAAACACTCGAGCATGAAATCCAAAAACTTTTCGGATCAAAAGGAGGAGTTAGGCCACTACCACAAATTCCAAAAATCCAAGAAATGGGAAAAGCTCACCACTAGGGCGAATATCTCGCCGAGAGCTTTCCGAATCCACTTTCCAAACACGATTCCGACTACTACAGCCTTCGAATCGCCGGCCGGAAGCTCCATGACACGCTGCTCTCACTTTCTCGCCCGATAGAACTCTTGGTCGGCCGAATGGGGAAGAAGATGAATAGGGTTAGGGATTTTAGGTATTTATATAAACCCTAATTTCCATATTTAATTAATTAAATAATACTCCCTTTTACTTAAACTGCGAGGGCGACTAGATCACCTCAGATTTCCACGAAACTCGCACTCTAATAGAAAAACTGCGCTACGAATCCAACGGCGAAGTCATAATTCAATTTCGACGAGCCAAACTTGGGATAAAGCTTCCCGAAGCTAAAATCTTGATAACTACCCAAAATATTCCCTTTAACTCGAAACGTCGTGAAATTTTGCACGCTCGATCTAAATTACATACTTTAACTAAGCTAAGGCCCAAAAATAAACCTGACGAGCTGACATAACTCCCTTACGCCAAAATTACGTCACAGCGGCTACGCAAAATAATTAACAAAAATCAGGGCATTACAAAAGCTGCTCATCATCACAATCTCATAGCAGCCAAATCTCAATCAGCAAAAGCACAAAGTATCTGACATACAAAGCACCTGCAATTCATTAGTATCTAAAGCAGGGGATAATCAAGAGCAGATTCTGTGGAACATAATAGATTGTTCTTCATACAGTCCTCTCAAGAATTCTTTGAACAGAATTCCTACAACCTTCTTTCTTCTCCTTTATTCTCATTCTATAAAAGAGTTTTATTAATCCCTCTTCAAAGGATTCAGTGGTTCAAGATCTCCTTATCAAAAGATCTGTTGGTTCATGATCTCCTTGTCAAAAGATCAGTGGTTCTAAGAGTCTTCTTATCAAAAGACTCAGAAACTGTGGTGCATCCCTACCAGGTGGTAGAAGAGGGGAGTAACCACATATTGGGGAACCTCTATAAAAAATCTGTGTGTCTTCTGGTTGTCAATTTTCTGTGCTGTCCCAAGTTCTTTCTATTATTTCTTGCACTTTAATCTGCCAGTGTTCTTGTTCAGCTTAAATCCTTAGTTAAGTTTATTGTTTTCATAGTTAGGATAGAAATAAATTTAAATCTCTATTCCCCACCCTCTCTAAAGGATTCTCAGAGGCACACTGTGCACTTTCAAAATAGGTTAGCCCAGTGAGCCAATGGCTCGGAAGGTTGTTGTGACGGACAGGTTAGTCCGGGGAGCATGTGGCTCAGGGAAATAAGATTCATGAATGTATGTGCATAAGGTGGTGGTTCTTAAGTGTTGACGGTCGTTGCACTGAGTATGCGACTTTTTATACGATAGGCCCTGCTAAACGACCCCTTGGTCTATAGGTTTGTATGTGCATTCTTATAAATCAAAGGTTACTTTTCTATTTTACTTACTGTTCTTTACATGCTCTTTATTATGCTTCATTTATTGCTTCAATTATATATACACATCTGTAGTGGTAGTTATTCCTGTAGCTAGGCCACGCCATCTGCTTTGTTTTATACCCCTTGATGTCCTCTACTTTGTCCAACCGCTCGGTGACTAGGGCCACTGGGGGATGGATGGAGGGGGGGAACGAGGCTGTCTTTTTGACAAACGGTCGGTGGACCATATCATTTTAGGGGATTGGGAGACATTGCAGCACCAGAGGCCGGTGCAGATGGAGGCGGGACAGTCTAGCACAGGAGCACCAGTCTCGGGATCCATGAGTGTTATTAGTAGATTTGCTTCCGTGAGTGGCATTGTAGTGAAGATTTGATGTATCAGGCAGGAGCCCTTTTTATTACCATGTTTTATTCAGTTACTGCATTTGGACATTTCTAATCTCTGATATTTATATAGCATGTGATTTGTGGACTTGTCTTCAGTTGTACTTCTCTTTTCTGTGATCGATATGGCCAGCAGAATCGGCATTTTGTAGTGGCGAACTTCCCGAGTGATGGTGTCACCGTAAAGTGGCGGTTCTGGGCATAAGACCCGGTAGTGAAGAAAAAAAAGGGGTCTTAGAAAAACAAAAGCCTGAGTCCTTCCCATAGAAGAGACCCAAATCAGAGGTGGACTTTACATACTTGAGAATACTCCTAGCCGCCATCAGATGAGGTTTCCGAGGCTCCTCCATAAACAGACTCACTCGACCAACTGCATAAGAAATATCTTGCCTTGTGATCGTCAAGTATATCAGACTTCCGGCCAAAGACCGGAACACCAAAGGATCAGAAAGAACCTTTTCCTCATCACGTTGAAGTATCATACCAACCTCCAGTGGAATAGAGCTGCTCTTCCCATCTTCCATGCCAAATCGCTTCACAATTTGATCTGCATAGCCCTTTTGGGAAACAAGCATACCACTCTCTTTCTTCTCCACCTTGAGTTTAAGGAATTAGTGGAGCTCACCCAAGTCAATCTCAAATCTGATAGCTAACTCAGCTCGAAGTCTAGCTACCTCCATCTCAGAGTTTCTCGTGATGATCATATCATCAACGTACAACAACACCAAGACCTGAAGCTCCCCCGTCTTCTTTACGAACAAGCTTGAATCTGAATCAGAAGCAAAGTATCCATAGAACTGGAGGTATTCTGCGACCTTTCCATACCACGCCGGAGGCGCTTGCTTCAAGCCATAAATAGCCTTTTTAAGCTTACACACATGTCTTGGATGATCTTCAGAGATATACCCAGGTGGTTGATCCATGAAGATATCTTTGTCAATCTCGCGTAAAGGAAAGCATTCTTCACGTCGAGTTTCCATATCTTCCACAATTAGAAAGCTGCCAATGCGATCACAATCCTAATTGAAGTCATCTTAGCAACAGGGTTGAAGGTTTCTTCATAATCCTCCCCATACTTCTTAGAGAACCCTAAAGCTACAAGGCGAGCCTTGTATCACTCGATGTTACCATTAGCCTTCTTCTTCAGCTTGAAAACCCACTTGCAAGTCACAGGAGTAACACCCTCAATCTTTGGCACCAAGTCCCAAGTCTCATTCTTCCTGAGGGCAGCCATCTCTTCATCCATGGCCTCTTCCCACTCTTTGACTCCAATGACATTTTCAAAGCTAGATGGCTCTCTCTCATCTAGGGGACCTGCGAAGAAACATGAGACAATGCTCACCAAATTTTCCCCTATATACTGATCTGGTGGAATGATAGTCCTCTTGGACCTCCTCAGAGCTTTACTCTGATTCACTTCTTCAGCTTCCTTTTCTGAACTAGCTATCCTATTAGGCATACTAGAAGCATTGCCCCCTGCTTCCAGAACTAGAAGCACCTAACCCAGAGCTAGAAGCAACTAGAGCACTTGGAGAAACAGACAACTCCACCAGAACTTCCTAAGTAGCTTCCATCTGACCTGCTTTCTTTTAACTCTAAAGAAGAGCTACCCTGGTATGATGTTAACTCATCAAATACCACATCCTTTGAGACCACAACTCTCTGTGTCTCAGGATCAATGCATCTCAAACCCTTCTTTCGGTCATCATAACCAACGAACACTAGCTTCCTTGCTTTCGCATCTAGCTTCGTTCTAAGAGCATCTGGAACATGCACGTAGCAGGTAGATCCGAACACTCGAAGGTGTTCCACCGTAGGCTTTATCTTGAACATCAACTCATGAGGGGTCTTCATGTTGATTGGACTAAGAGGCATCTGATTGATGACATAAGTTGCCCAAGACATTTCCTCTGCCCACAAAGACTTCGGGATACTCCTAGCATGAAGCCAACATTTGCAGGTCTCCGTCAGATGACAGATCTTCTGCTTTGCAACTCCATTCTGTTGTGGAGTGTGAGAACAAGAGAGCTCTCTCCGGATGCCATGCTTCCTACAGAAGTTGAAGAACGCATTTGAGGTGAACTCTCCTCCATTGTCAGTTCTGAACTTCTTGATCTGCAGGTTAAGCCAACCCTGCACTAGCTCCTTGAACTCCACAAACTTTTCAAAGGCTTCTGACTTCTCATTCAAAAAATATACCCAAGTATATCTGGTGAAGTCATCAATCAAGACCAATATATACCTACTACCTCCAAGACTAATAGTTGCGGTAGGTCCAAACATATCACCATGAATTCACTCCAATGGTGATTTGCATCTACCTGGTGATTTGTCGAATGAAAGGTGATGAGCCTTTCCATATTGACAACCTGCACAAACATGACCTTCACCGAAAGATGACAAGCTAGGAAAACCTCTAACAAGGCCTCTTCCTGCCATAGCCTTCAGCTTATCCATTCCAACATGTCCAAGTCTTTCATGCCAGATAGCGGCGTTGTCATTAGTCCTCATCTTACCAACATAGGAACTTGTCGATAACACGAACAAATCCTTCACCCATCTTCCAACATGAGCGATGTCTGCCTTCACAACTGATACATTCAGAAAGAAACTTCACTTCTGTTGGACCAAACAGAACATGATAGACAGCATCAACATCGTTGGTCACTGAGAAGAGGTTTTTCTGTTGGAACTTACGGCGCCCTTAGAGGGGGGTAAATAAGGGTTTTATGGATTTTAAATCTTAATAAAAAATATCAGAGTTTGTGACTGAAGTATCGAAATATTTTATAAGAAAATATAATTTGATATCTCAGAAAAGATTGTATTGAAGATTCCTTTTTAAACAAGAGAAACAAAACTTCTTGTTAACGGTTGCTAATGCCCGGCGTTAAGTGTTAACGCTGGGCGTTAGCTCTGTAAAAAATATTCCTTAGCACAAAAAGATTGCCGCAGTGATTTTACTTATGAAATCTTAAATGAAATAGAATTCCAGAAAATCAGAGATAATGAAAATGATTATTGTATTTCAAAGATAATTACACAAATGTTAATTTTAATACTTTAATGAAATATAAATTAAAACATTCTTGAAGAGGAAATAAAATCAATTCAATAGAAAATTACAAGACAAGATTTTATTTCATAATAAATTGTATACACAAATGTTTGATTTCTATAACGCTAGAAATCAAGGCGAGAATATATAAAAACACTTTTTGTAGTTTCACCGGTCCTTCTCCTAAGGACCGGTTGGCTATATCCTATCTAACCCCAGATAAGGCCTCTAGCCACCCCTTAGATCTAACCTCGACCTAGTCGCCATGCACAAGGCGGCGAATTACCCCCTAAGCCGCACAAGGACCTAGTCGCCAACAACCGCGGTGAATTTACCCACGGAATCCTTCCCAGAATCCGACGTTCTCCCCGAACAATTTCTCCACACAAATTACAGAAGGAAAAAGTACAAGATTACAAGATAAATGTAAAGTAAGGGAAACTCCCTAAGAAATTCTGAAGGTGAAGACGAAGGCGATGTAGACATTGGCGTTCTTGAAGCGATCGTCCTTCGTATGGAATATGCGTTGTAGACCTTCTCCTTCAAAATATTCTTTAGATCTTCATGTTAGCCCAAGAGAGATCTCTCAAATGTTGTACACGAGCCTCTCTTCAAATTATTAGAATTCTGGAATCTCACATAGAATGAGAGGAGTTGTACTTTAAATAGCCACGGGAGCTAACGCGTGGCGTTAAGAGTTAACGCCGGCGTTAGTGATCATGTACTGTCGTGGCTGAAATCGCGCAATCGTCAAGATCATGGCAGTTTATAGACTCAACGCGGGTGTTAAGAGTCAACGCTGGCATTGTCTCTGGCTTCTCGACGGATTCATTCTCGATGACATTTCTTCTCTACGGATTCCTTCTCGATGGAAG
Source organism: Dactylorhiza incarnata (assembly GCA_033032865.1). Classification (NCBI taxonomy): domain Eukaryota; kingdom Viridiplantae; phylum Streptophyta; class Magnoliopsida; order Asparagales; family Orchidaceae; genus Dactylorhiza; species Dactylorhiza incarnata. The sequence continues at coordinate 19,251,966 of JAWHQI010000018.1, forward strand.
TTAACGCGGGGCGTTAACAACTAACGCGGGGCGTTAGCTCTCTTTCCAGAGAGTCATCTCCATTCAGTATACAACTCATAGGGATGTGTAGCTATAGTTCCTATACAACCTGCACACTATAAACACACAAAATACAAGATCAAATACAATACGGAATTTGTTATTCTCAAACCAAGAGATGCGGAATGTAGGCTCCAACAATCTCCCCCTTTTGATAATAACAAATACCTGCATGAGAAATTAGTGAGATTAAGACAGTTTGTGTTTATAGATAAGTGAGGTAATAATATATGCATGAATAACAGGTTAAAAGCATGATAGATTTGAAAGCGATAATGCATACTCTTTCTATATGAAGTCCTCCCCCTGCATAAGTGTTCTCTTATAATTTACTCCCCCTAAATATCTATTTGACTAGATTTCTCAATTTCTTCTCCCCCTTTGTTATTAGCAAAAGTGGGTAGGGATGAGTGTATATCTACTAAGATTGATTAGGAACCACTTATTGAAGGATTGCCATGATCGAGCATATGATAGTGTATGCACCTCCTATATGATTACCCCCCTACATAAATACATTCTTTGAGTTTGAAATCATTATAATGTAATTTATTCTCCCCTTTTGGTAGTATCAAAAGAGGGTTTAGGTAAGAGTGTGCAATAAGGAGTAATATGTTCTATGTCGAGAAGAAAAATAGGATGCAATCAAAAGCTTGTTAAATACTACTTGTTGAGAAAAATATAAGCATGATGTAACCTAAAGTAGTAAGCAACATAACTGAAATGATGAAGTAAGCATTCTTATTTTAAGATACCACTTGTTAAAAAGAAAAATACGGTGTTAAAAATAATAGACATGAATGAGCATAAGTGGTAAACTTAGCAGAAGAATATAATAAGCACTCTTAAACATAAACATCATTTTTAGAAGATAAAATCATATAAAGGATAATGAGTTTTAAATTTGAAAAGTTGATGTTTGAGTTAAGGACTGAAGAGATGTTATTCCATTAAGATTAAATTGCAAGCATGATTTCATAATATCAAGAAAAGATACAAAAAAAACTACAATGTAATAAATTTACATTTCAAGTAAAAATAAACATTGTAGCGATCATGCTTTGTTATCTAGTGCATTTACTTAAGTTTGTAGAGAATTGAGTAGATGAGCATTAGGATCCAATTCTCATGAGTTGAAGTTTTATGAAAGATAATAATGTGTACAAAATAGTGTTTTGATAAAGTATACAAGTGAATCAATCAAAATACACATGATATATATATAATGAAATAACACAGCATTAAAATACACAAATACTATTACTTCCACAATATTTCAATGCACATGAATAAAGAGTACAACTACCAAGGTGCTCTGCACACACAATGCTTATTAAGACTTATCAGGGTGCAAAGTAGTGCTTGGGGATCACTTTTATACTATTAGCATTATTTTCAAATTTTATTTGTGATCTAGTGTACTAAGAGAAGTGATGTATAAATGTTTGCTACAAGACACTTTACAATTCTTATCCAAGGTGCTCAACCTCACAATGCTCATTAAGACTTATCAGGAGGGTGAGTAGTGCTTGGTGGAGTTTTCCATGTCATTTATTATTTGCTTTTTAGTTTAGTGACTAAGGACTCCGAATTCACTTGTTTTGCAAACATAACATTTTCAACCACATTTATCTAAAGAATAAGTGCATGAAAGATAAAGAATTGTAATAACCAATTCATTGTTGTGTAGGTAATCTATTTCTGCATTATAATTATTTATGTTATTACACTACACAATCATGCAAGAATAAGATTGTAAACACATGTAAGTTATCAAAAATAAGTGAGTGAAGAAATCATTAACAAACATTATACATTACTCATACTTAGAGGCATGCTAAGTGTTTCTACACATGTTTGTCTACAATCAATTTCATTGCACATAACAAGATAATTTTCAAGGCATGACAAATACAAAACAATGTTTTTTTAAGAAACTTGAAAGTTAAATTAAATATTGTATTTAATCTTTAATTGATACAATTAATCATCCTTGACAATGGCAATGAATAACAGTCAATTTTTTTATAAATTTTTGAAAATTTTGTATATAAGCACAAAACAATAAACACACATAAAGAGAAAACATATTTTTGTTCTTTGAAAATGTTTTGTAATTTTGTATTTGTTTTTTTATATATATTCTCTGGAAAACATAGAAGTCTTTTTAGCCCAATCAGTAAATGATATTCTATGCCAGAGAAATAAACCCAAAATAATGCATGAGAAAATACATATATTTTTTTTGAAAAGAAATAAAATTTTGCTTTAAAGGAAATAAAAAGATAGAAAACTTTTTACAAATAGAGAAATAAAACACACACAAAACATTAAAATAATACCAGAAATTAATCAAAAAAAAATTTGGAGCAAAGGAGCTAACGCCAGGCGTTATCTTCTTAACGCGGAGACAGAACTACAAATTTTGATGTTTTGAAAAACATTTTTCATAATTCATTTGTATTATAAAGAGACCTTCCTTCAGTTGAAATTTTAGAGTAAATTGATTAGATTTGAAGGCTCTTTTAACTTGTTTTTGGTGATTTTTCAAATACTTGTGTTTTGTAAAATCATTAAAGCTCAAAATAATAAAATATGCAAACACAAGATGCAATGTTAGAACAAAAACAAATATGCATGATTTAAGTATAATGAGCAAGATAATATTCATGCAATGAATATAATATGAGTATACCCAAGAATAATATACCCTAACTACATGTCTACACACTATAGACCCGTACTAAGAGACGGATGGACATGAGGAGCTGCACACATGCCGTATGTTGGGGTGTTAATCCCATATACATACAAAAGATGATGCTCAACCTAGCACTCTTTCCCCCCAGTGCCTCGCAAGGCCCTACTGGAGCCCTCCCAGGTTAAGGACAAGACATGACTTAGAGGTTAGGTCTCTAATGCACACAATCCTACGCCCTCACTATTGTGAGACACATGTCATAGGTTTAATGATTATGGACATACTAAGCGTGTAGTCCTTAAATATATGAAATATGGTATAATTGCATGATTAGTTTTGGATTTACAATTATATCAAAGATTGTTGATTTTAAATCCATTTAGAAAATTTTTATTCATGCAAAATCACTACAAAGGAAATTATGATTTTCATATTTTAGTAATATAATTTATTTTAGCATTGCAAGATATAACTAGCATGGACATAGATTTCTACCTATGGTAAGTGATGATGCTAGTATGATAAGTTAAGACAACATGGTGCAAAGCTAAGTAAAGATGGACAAATATATAATTGAGTCCCATGTATTCAAACATAGAGTTTTGAATTTTCATAGACCTAGAATGAAGAAACAATTCTATTTGATTTCATCTTAGGTCTAAATATAATGAGATACATGCAAACAATAGAGATGCACATCACACACACTAAACAAGATATGAAACTATAATACCAATCACAATCATATATTTCATAATTCTTAAGGTTGATAAAATTAGTTGATTTAAGATAGGTCTTGATAGATCATGAATTATGATATATGAATATAGTGAATTTTAGCAAAGGATATCAATAGATCATGGTGGTGATTGTATGGTTCATATTCATACTTTTAATATGTAGTGACTGCTTGTAAAGTGAATATTATACTACATATATATAAAGGAACACAAAAATTATTTTGGTTATTTTGAAATGTTTTGTAAATTTTCTTTTTGATTTTAATTTTTAGAAATTAGACAAAACAAATACAAGGTATCTGAAAGTAGAAGATGATGATTCTTAACATAGTAAAATAATTTTTCAGAAAATAATAATTAGTGAAATCAGAATTTTTAGAAAATATGCTACCGCCAGCATTAGTGATAACGCCTAGTGTTAGCAACACATGGTTTTTTATTTACATTTTTTTATTCCTACTTTTCTCGATTATGATTTTCAATATAGGGGCTATTATATGCAGCAAAGAAAAATAGACAAATGTGCAATAAGTTGTGCATTTAATATTTTAGCCTAAGACCCCTAAAAGTCCATTTAAATCCAATTTTGAATGTAATTTAATTAGTCTTTATAATATCATTTAGCAAATTTAGCATTCAATTATAATGATAATATAAGGCATTTATAGGCAATGGATTTAACAAGGATAAAACATAGAAAAAGAAAAGTTATATCTCTAAAAAAATTATGACTTTATGTTCAATTTAATTTAATTTGATTTGTTAAACATTAGGCTTAAAATGAAAGTCATATCTCATGATATATAAAGCGATCATATTGTGTTGGCTTAAAAATAAAAAATAAACAAAAGAAAAAGCAATTAAGCATATCATGAAGTAGAGTAATGATACTTCATTTTTAATTTATTTCTACTTCATGCAATACAATGATTCCTAGTAAATGAGAGATTTAGGTATCCAAAGGGGACCAAGTGTGATGGTTCCTTTGGGTACCCAAATACATTGTGTTGGCTTTTGGGGAGATAGTGATGAATGGGTCTTTACAAGTGGAGTTAGTGTTTCGTTTTTAATTTTGGGCCTCCATTCATACTTTGGTTGTTTATCTTTTAAATTCATATTATGATTATTTGACATCTTTTTGGGATGATAGTTGTTTGAAAAATAATTCATTTGGGATTTATGTTTATTCAAATTATTTTTCAAAATACATTAATGTTGATAATCATAATGAATTTTATTATATTGATTCTTTGAGAGTTTATAAGACTGATGGTCTTTCTTAATAATTGAAAGTTGAAAGAGTGGGTTACAATATGTTTTAAATGATTGGTTCTTAATTTGATGATTTTCATTTCCAATCTTTCTTATAGACATACCCTTATAATATGAAGTTAAGCATTTAGACTTTTGATAATTTGATAAACTAGAAAGAAAAGAATTTTTATTATATGAAAAATTTTGAAAAAACTTTTTTAATGATTCTAGTTTATCCTTTAAATTATCATTTTCTTTTATAAATTTTTCATTATTCTCTTTTGAAGTTACAAGACCTTTTTCCAAAACCTTGAGTTCTTCTTAAGAGTATTATAATCAAAACAATGTTTAGCATTTTTAAAAGGGCATGAAATAAAATTTGAAACATCAATATAAGATTCTACTTTAGCGTTTGCTTTTAAAGTTTTATTTTCTAAACGTAATTTGAAAATAACATGTTTCAACTTTGAAATTTTACGTTTAGCAAATTTAAGCACACGAAATGTAGAAATAGAATTTGTTACAAAAAAAGAAGATTTAGATTTTCTTACCTTGCTATAGTTTTCGTCTTCTCTTTTGCTTGATGTTTTGCCATCAATTGAGTTCAATATTATTTCTCTCTTAGATAGATCGTCCTCCAAGCATGAGTCCTCGTCGATTTCTTCTCTTGGATCCATAAGGAATTCCTCTTGTTCATCATCTGTGGAAGGAAGTCTATAAGTATTCTCAAGATATTTTCAAACTTCAAAAGCAGTAGGAAGCGTATAAATAAGTTTGAAAATATTTTGATCTAGAGCACAATATAGATTATTCATAGATTTGGCATTTAGAAACATATAATTATTATTTAGAATAATTGGGGGCATTTTAATTATAATATTCCAAACTTCAATATCCAAAGTTATAAGAAATTTTTCCATAAGTCTTTTCCACCCATTATAATTTTCACCCATAAATAATTGTGGACATAATGATTTTTCATTTTCATAAAAATTATCCCCTCTAGTAGATGCGAGATCATGAAGCGCCATTATTCCCGGTTGTGAAGCCGTATTGGAATAACCTCCCTCTGATACCACGTGTTGGATCTTACGGTTCCCTTAGAGGGGGGGGGGGGGGTGAATAAGGGTTTTATGGATTTTAAATCTTAATTAAAAATATCAGAGTTTGTGACTGAAGTTTTGAAATATTTTATAAGAAAATATATTTTGATATCTCAGAAAAGATTGTACTGAAGATTCCTTTTTAAACAAGAGAAATGGTATTTAAAATTCCGCTTGCACGAAATAAAATCCGAACTTGCAATCCGAGAAGGCAAGTATACCTATCGAACTGTAGTATAGGAACACAAGTGTCGTATTAAAATCCGAGAACCATTGATTACTTATACTCAAACGAATTACTATTATTCTATCTTAATAATTTTTTGGAAGGTTTTGTTTGCTAAATTGAAATAAAGGCTGGACAAAAGTACGGCTAAACGATGATTAAGAAATACAACTCGATCTTGACTTACTTCGGCTTAAGTTGATCAAAATTCAAATGCAAACTTAACACTTAATAAAGTAAGGGTAGCTTGACCGTGGGGGTTCCTATAGTTTGAACATGCTTCTCTCGAAGATATGCCCAACTAAGTTTAGGAAAATCCGACCGAACTCTCGTCCCGTATTCGAATACCTAAAACTCGCTTTAAGTGGTGAACCCCGCTATTGGGTTTGACTCCAATCTAGGAGATTTACATCATTCTCTATCGAGAAATGTGTGTAACTCTCTTTACTCTTAAGTGCTCACTTCAGACTATCGGCCTCTCGGCTAGCCAAGAATGAAAGCAAAGGTGGGGACTATATATCGATAATATAGCTCCACTAAATTTTAATTAAGAGTAAATCTAAGGCCCAAAACTTTAGAAAGTGAAAGAAGACTAAAGGATCATAACTTGATCAACTCATCCTCAGATCATCAAGATCGAGTACTATGAGGATTTAGTTACTCATGGTGGAGGGGTAGGAGAGAGAAATGATGAAGATTTTAAGAGAACAAAAACATACAATTTTTATTAAACAAAAGTTCAACTGAGATTACATTTGCATGGAAAGCCTACTAAGCATTAGTAATACACTATGAAAGGAAATTACAAAGGCATTACAATAAAAACTAGAAAAGGAAATGCATTGAAATAAGAGAGAGAGAGAGAGAGAGAGAGAGAGAGAGAGAGAGAGAAAGAGAATACAAAATAACATGAAAATCACTGAAAATAGAGTAGTAGCACCAGTTCTCTCTGCCAAAAACTGAATGGGGAAAGCTTGGAGGTCATTTCAATTTATAGAAATTTTTCTGCCTCAGTCACGCCCTCAGTCATGCCCGTGACTAGGGGTGTGACATTGTTTAATCAATTCTGCGGCTTGGATCAGGTTCGGTGCACGATTCTGACGCGATTTGATGGGTCACGCCTAGGTCACGCCCGTGACTGAGGGCGTGACCATTTCCATGGTTAGTCCGGTCATGGGCGCTGGCGGCGATCATGGGCGCTGGCGTCAGGTCGATGTGGCAGTCATGGGTGGCAGCCACGGGCGTGACTTGAGGCACGCCCGTGTTACAAAGATGTGGCCTCCATTTCTTTGCGTCTGGGTGAATCTGAGCTGTTCACGGGCTGGTCACGGGCGTGACTTGCGTGTCACGGGCATGACTTGTGTGTCACGGCCGTGTACTTTGGGCGTGTCTAACCAGATCTTCTGAATTATGGCGGCAGCAGCTTAACTGTAAACAACAACTTACACGCCCTAGGTCACGGGCGTGACCTAGGGCCTGACTTAGGAAATTTTGCATTTTTTACCTGAAAATTCAGAAAACTTAAGTTAGCAATAAAAATAGGAAAATGAACAAAAATTGCATTTAGGTAAACAACAATAAGCAAAAAGTAAGAGTAGATAACCTAAGAATAACCTAATTAAACAAACTAGATTTAGCATTATCAAATTCCCCCAAGCTTACACTTTGCTTGACCCCAAGCAAAGAAATATGCTTAGCTAATAAAAAATGACTAATCAAAAAGATTTAATTATGCTAAACACGAGTACCTTGCGAAATTCCAAGTAGGGAGAATAGTGAAAAGGAAACCTAAAATAAGTACTTTATTTAAGCTTAATTTTTATACCCTTTACTAAGAAAAATTAATCATCCAAAATTTTAACTAAAAAGTTTTAAAATAAAATTGAGCAAAGTAACAAGTGAGATAGTGCATTGAATTGTTACTAAACCCAAAGAGACAAATTATAATTATATCATTCTAAGAACAGGTATCTAAATTCATACCCAAGACTTAACTATTCTACTTTTCTTCTTTACTTAGCTAAAGCAAATTTAGGAGCATGAATCAAGAGGACTTTATTAGGACCAAAATGTTTGGTTTAGGCAAATGATTTGGAATGGAAATCGAAGATAAAAGTGGTTGTTATAATCACACTAAACCATAAACATGAGTTTTATAAAATTTTCGATATGAATGATAAGAGGCAATCCTTCATTATAAGCATATAGCATATTTTCTTTCTTTCTCTTTCATAGCCATTATTTATTTATTTTTTTATTTTGAAATTTTGGCAAAGATAACTAATACAAATATGCTTAAAATATCTTCTTCTGAGCAAATTCTTTTCTTTGAAGCTCTCCATGCAATAAACCAATCACACTATTTAAAAATTTAAATAAAACTCAAAGTGTTAGTGTGATTCAAATAGGTTTGGAAATTTTGGCTTTGGTGAAAAAATTGATAAGTGGAGGTAACAATAAAACATGGGAAAAGGCTCAAAAGAGGCTTACAAAGGGTTTCTTTTTAAGGGTTGGCATGAAGGCTCAAACTTAAACAAAAAAATGGCCTAAATCATTTTCATTGCTCCTAAATTTATTTAAAGCATAAGTTTTGAAGGATTTCAAAAAGTAAGCCCTAGATATTAAATAAAGACTAATGAACTTATCCTGAAAATAATAATAAGTGTCTAGGATTATTCACATTTACTACACTAATCAAAAGTTAACCTTTGAAAATATATCTAAAAATGAAGAGGAAAATAATGGATGAAGAATTTTTAAGAAAGTAAAGAAGATAAAAGAGAAAACGATAAGGAAAGTACAAGATTTTAGAAAAACTTTTCACATTAACATGCTACCTAGAATTAGAACACTACATGAGTCAACAATTTACTTGCGAAACATAATTAACAAGTTGGATTAGAAATTTTGAAATTAACTAAGGCTATATAAAATATTTTGGGAAAAACAAAACATAAAGCAAGGGGTACTATTGATTTTACCAAAATCTAATTTAGACTACTAAAACAAAAGAAAAGAAAAGAAGACATTCTCCCCCAAGCTTACGATAAACATTGTCCTCAATGGAAAAGAAGAGTGAAGGAAGGGGTAACTAAGAAAAGAAACTAAAACTGAAAAACTGAAACAGGCACTTCCCTAGATTTATGGGCTTGAAAGGATGTGTGATGCCACTCCCCCTTGTTGGTGCTTTGGATCTTCATGAAATATCATCTTGAATTTTTTTTTTGAAATTAGCAATGTTGGATCAGGCGATCGCCGAAGTTGAGAGTACGGAGCCGCCCAGGGCCAAAGAAAAATTAAAACAACAAAATTAAAAAACCTTGGGTTGCCTCCCAAGAGCGCACTCTGTTTAATGTCGTTGGAGCTCGACTAAAAGAATATTATTACAGTCTAGACAAAAGAAGTTTTTCACCGTCCATGTCAACATTATCACCCGAAAAATAAAGTTTGAGACGCTGCCCATTAACCTTGAAATCACCCTTATCTGGGTGTGATATCAAAACAGTTCCATACGGATAAGCTTCCTTTACATTAAAAGGACCTGACCATCTAGATTTTAACTTTCCAGGAAATAAACGTAGACGAGAATTATAAAGTAATACTTGGTCGCCTGGTTTAAATGTTTTCGGGTGCCTTAAATTTTTATCGCGAAAGCATTTCGTTCGTTCCTTATATAATTTATTATTTTCATACACATTGGATCGCCACTCATCGAGTTCGTTGAGTTGGAATTTTTGAAGATCGGCGGTGGAGTGGGGATCAAAATTTAAAAATTTAAGGGCCGAGAAAGCACGATGTTCTAATTCGACAGGTAAATGGCACGATTTCCCATATACTAATCGATACGGTGTACAACCGATGGAGGTCTTGTACGGTGTTCGGTAAGCCCATAGAGCATCGTCTAATTTATGTGACCAGTCCTTACGTGAGGTGGAAACAGTTTTTTCTAAAATACGTTTGATTTCTCTATTCACTACCTCGACCTGGCCGTTAGTTTGGGGGTGGTATGCAGTTGAAAGCTTATGTGTAACGCCATATTTTAAAAGTGTTTTTGCAAATGGTGCGTTACAAAAGTGCGAACCCCTATCGCTAACGATGGACCTAGGAGTACCGAATCGAGAAAATAATTTTTTTATGAAAATAATAACAACTCGAGAGTCATTGGTAGGAAGAGCTTGGGCCTCTGCCCATCGAGACACGTAGTCTACCGCAACTAAAATGTATTTATTACCATGGCTAGAAGGAAGAGTGAAAGTGCACAGTTGACCTCACTAGAATTCTCTAGAGGGGGGGGGGGGGGTGAATAGAGATTTAAAAATACTTTGTGCAAAGTTAATAATTATATATATATATGTGTGTAATAATCACATATTTAATCTTCCCACACACCAACAAGAATTAAGCAAATAAAGAAGAAAAATGACAACAAGAAAATCACAGCACAACACAAGAAATTATAGTGGTTCCCCAAACTTTGGGTAGTCCACTCTTCTACCCCCTTGGTAGGAATTCACTAACTTGCACTGAGTCTTTTGATAAAGAGACTCTTAGAACAACCCTAAGTCTTTTGATAAGGAGACTCTTAGAACCAGTCTGAGTCTTTTGATAAGGAGACTCTTAGAACCAGTACAACTGAATTTTTTGAAGAGAAATTTTAAAAACTCTTTTACACGGTTTGGAAATGAAGTAAGAAAGAAAAGAAGTAGAACAAGTAGAAGAACAAGAAACAATATATATAAGAAGGAATCTTCTTCCTAGCAAGAAGATTAGAAGCACAAGTATAGTGAATAGGATCTCTCTTCTATAGTGAGAAGGAGTTGGTAAGTTTTTCTCTCTTTTATGAGAGCTTTCAGAATTTGCAGCAAAATGGCTTCAGAAGAAGGAGAAGAAAGCTTGATCTTTGCTGCAACACTATTTCTCAATTGTCTCTCTTTTCACTTAGGAGCTCTTCCTCTTTTTCAAAATGAATATGGTGGTACACTTATTGTCATTCTCTGTCGATCTCCTTCTTATTTATAGATCTGTTTAAAATATATTACTAAAGGAGAATAATCAATCAGCAGACAAAGAATTAGAAAGAGGTAAGAGTTTCCATAATTAATATTTCTGTAGAAGGAAAAGAATTCATTCTGATTTCAAATAATATCTATAATAATCTGAATCAAATAAGCCAAGAATCAAATAGAAGGAAAGGCTGATTCAGAACGGCTATAAAAGAATAATATTATTCCATAAAAATTAGATCTACAGAAAGAAGGAAAGAGATCTGGCGTGTTTTTGAATTTCTTGTAGATATCGACGTACGTTGATTACTATTCGACGTAAGCGTCGAATTCATCCTGGCTGGACGTCGAGAGGAGAATAAGGAAGGTGCGTCGACTAGGATGCGTCGACTTTATCACATGCGTCGACTGGAAGTCAGAGGTACGTCGACTAGGATTACGTCGAATTCTACTAAGAGTTACTTCGACTCTTCCTGAGAGAAACGTCGACTATATTTTGACGTTGCGTCGAATACCATTCGACGCATATTTACTTAGCCTAATTTTTCATACTTAGAATTTATATTCTTCTTAATTCTAGGGGTTAAGATAAATCATTTCCCCAACAATCTCCCCCTATTTTTCTTAACCCTACATAGAGAGAAATTGTATCAGTCTTTTAATCAACAAAGCAAAGCATTTTATATAGAGAGGAAATATGCTAAGCAAACAGAATCATATAAACAGACTTCATAATTTAAGCATGGAGAAGAGAAATGTAGATTGTATCAATATTGTTCAACACATCATTCAGGAGGGGTAGGGGGAGTTTTTCTTTTCCTAGTGAATACTACTATTTTTGGAGAGGTGGGTTGCCTCTTCTCAGTAGCAGGTAGTTCACTCAACTCCCCCTGAGTTACAGCAGGTTGCTCCCCCTGGGATGGAACTTCTTTTGAGCCTTCTAATTCTTTTTCAGTTTCTTTCTTATCTCCATTTTCAGGTATAACAGCATCTGGCTCCCCCTGAGCTTCAGCTTCCTCTTCATTCTCTGCTATACTTGCCTCCCCTTGTAATAGATCCACTTGTTGTGCAGCTTCTCTTGCTATAATCAGTACATCTGATGTCTGCTCTTCAGTATGTAGCTCTGGTACTACTTCATTTCCAATGGTCTTGAGCAGTGCAAGACTATCAGTTTTTGAGGTAGGGAGAGACTTGTGAGAGAGAGATTTATGACTGGAGAGCTGTTCTTCATCTAACTTCTCCCCCTTCTTGATCTTCTTGGCCAAGGAGGTTAAGAAAGACCTGGTGACCTTAGAGGAAGAGAGAGAGCTCTTCAGACTTTGCACATAGGCACTCACCCCATCTATTTGGGTGTGCATGTGTAGGATGGAAGAATGAATCTGGGAGCAGTGCTCATCCTGCATTGCTTGGAATCTTTGAGCTGTGGATTGGATGCACTGAGTGATGAGGCTTTCAGTGGATGAAGATGGTTCAAAATGTGGTGGTGGAGGAGGAGATAATGGTGGAGGTGAGTGTGATGAAGGTGGAGAGGGGACTGTATCAAGTTGATGAGGTGTATTTGATGGAGGAAGTGGAGAAATAGAAGAGGGTTGAGCAGGTGACTGATTTGGTATTTGGGAAGGTGTGGATGATGGTGGTACAGAAGAGATGTTTGTATGAGCAGGAGGAAGAGGTGAAGATGGATGAACATGAGAATTAGGAGGAGATGGAGTACTTTCAGGAATGGAACCAGGCTTGGGAATTTGCCTAGTCCATTTTGAGAAGAGGGCTATTGACATCCTTTTTCCTGGAGGGATAGGGATTCCTTTTGACCTACATAGGTCAGGGAAGGAGTGGAAGAGTACTTGACTCATGATTCTGATATAGGCATTTTCTTTGTGGGAGTATTTGTAGCCTATCAGTTTGAGCAGGAGGCTGGCCCAGTCTATCTTCTTCTTCAGCACCAGGGCCCCCATAATGTTCAGTTGCTGTTTGGGTACTGCATCATGGGCAGAGATCTTGCATAGTAGGATTTTCCTACTATATCTGCCAGTAATCTATATTCATTAGAAAAGTCAATCTTCTTTAGGTGGATTGATCTATCTTTTGAAAACTTCATGGTGATTAGCAGATTCTTGATTTCTTCAGGGGTCAGTTCCACAGGTTCATCACCTAATAAGGGAGTGATGAAGAAGTCTTATTTAGCTACTTCTTTAGAACCTTATTTTCTTTCTCTATTTGAGTTTAAACAAAGATAGAATGTACCTGATGGAAGATCAAAGGTGGTCCTAATGTGTTCTGCAGAGATTGAGACAGGTGTCTCATGGACTATTCCTTGGATTTCTCCTTGTTCAGATATCTGAACATGAGTCATGAGCTCTGTGAGTTCTGTCTCCGGGAGCTTGCATCTAGTGGAGATGAGCTTGTCTAATCCAGCCTCAGAGAACAGAGCTATGATGCTCTTGTAGTTCTCGGTTGCGGCTTGGAAGGATTCTAGGTCAATGTCGAAGTCAGAGTTGGTCTTGGGATCCATTTTTAGGTTAGTGAAAGAGAAGAGGAAATGGTTTGGACTGAAGAGCAAGAAGGATGAAGGATGCAGACGTCGTGAAGGTTTCTAACTGAAGGGTCTATTTAAGTCAGGTGAAACGTCGAAATGAGACACAATTCGAGGCTTATTCGGTACAACAGTGGATGTGACATAAACTATTTTAGTGTTGCCGCTCATTTTCAAGAAGTCGACGTTGCGTCGAGTGGAATTCGACGTGAGCGTCGATATAGTCTGGATTGGGATGATAAGATTTCCTATCAACGTATACGTCGAGTGGAGTCGACGCATGTGTTGAGTTCATTTATTAAACTAAGTTATCGATGGTGCGTCGATTATAAGTCGACGTGACTTTATTTGACAAGTTCTGGGTTTTCCTTGAGAAATTATTTCTTCCTATTCCTACAGTTTTCTAAGTCAGCCTTGGGCTTAATTTTTACAGATAGTTTGATTGATTGTGCCAACACTGTTTGGCATTGTGGCCAGTTTTGTTACATATATTGCACTTGATTATCTTAAGATTATGAGAATTTGAGTTTATAGAGGGATAGTGGTGTTGATTAGAATAAACATTTTGATTAGGATAAAAATTTTGGTTAGGATAAAAGTTATAGTCAGGATAGTAATTTTGATTATGAAAGGATTTTTGATTAGGATAGAAGTTTTGGTTAGGATAAAAGGGTCCTGAATGGGGGTTAAGAAGATGGAAGGTTTTTGAAGAATAGCAATGTCCTGTATTTAAGTTGCTCTGAGGATTTATACGTCGATATTCATTCGACGTATGTTGAGAGTTGCGTTGAATTACATTCTGCGCTTTCTCTAGATTGCGTTGATCTGGAATCGATGCATGGAAGAAGTTGCGTCGGGTAGAAGTCGACGCACTTTGGTGTAAGCGGCGATTAGAAATCGACGCACGTTGATAAGAATTCGACGCATGTTTATTTCTTTTCTGAGGATATTTACCTAGGATTCCTTCATATGTAATGAGATTATTTTTATTAAAGACAGTGGTTGTTTCTGGATTTTCATGTGACCTCTCTCCTGTTGGATGATTCTCCCTAGTGAAGTGAATAGAATTTTTCCAGACATATTTACTGGATGATTGAGGTTTGGGTTCTTCATTAGTGTTAAACTTTAGTTGTCTAAATCTGCTAGTGAGATTCTCAGAAATATCCTTGAGCTTTTGACTTCTTCCATTTAGAGAGTCTTCAAAGGCTTTTGCCTTTGCTAGCTCATTTCTTAGTGTTAGATTTTCTGTATAGATTTTATCTAGTTCCTCCTCTGAGAATCCCGGACTGAGCTCATAGTTTTTATATTGTGTGTTCATTTGTTTGAGATTGTTTAATTCATTTCTTAGTTCTTTTATTTCTTTTTCAGATTTGATTAGATCTAAACAGAATTTTTTGAAATTGTTTTTGAAATCAGTGGAAGAAAAATCTATATCATCAAATATATTTACCTTGATGTATCCTCAGACTTCTCAGTGGCCATCAAACAGGTTTCCTCTAGCTCTTCCTGATCATTGTCAGATGAGGTACTTTCTTCAGTTTCTGAATCACTCCATGATTGAGCAATAAAACCTATCTCCTTCTTCTTCTTCTTCTTCTTCTTCTTCTTCTTCTTCTTTAGATCTATTCTTTTCAGATCTTTCTTTTTGCTGATCTCTTTAGGACATTCAGGCGCAATGTGTCCAGGTTCCCTGCAAGAGTAACATATAATCTCTTTATTAGGAGTTTTGTCATACCTGGTTCTTGAGTCTCTCCTCCTGGATTCTTCTGTTTTGATCCACTTCTTGAACCTTCTGGCCAGTAGACTGATCAGCTCCTTATCACTTATAGAGGGTTCACCTTCAACAGCTTTCAATGCAATACTCTTTTCTTTTGAGGGTGAAGGAGCCTTTTCTTTCTCTTCTTTCTCAGCTCTTGTTTTCAACAGTTGTTCATAAGATTTTAGTTTACCCAACAGGACATCTGTTGAGATTTCTCTTTGACTTCTGGAGTCTCTAATTGGCCAGATTCTTGAATCCTAAGATCTAGGGAAGCAAGTTAGCAATTTGTCATTTATCTCAGTGAGAGATATGTCCTTCTCAAGTGTTCTCAACTCATTTACTATGAGGCTGAATCTGGCATACATGTCAACAACACTTTCACTTTCTTTCTTTTGGAAGTTTTCATATTGAGAGATGAGTAGTGCCTTTCTATCCTTTTTCTCATCAGCACTTCCCTCTACCATTTTGGTGAGAGCTTCCCATACTTCCTTAGCTGACTCACATTCAACAATCTTTTGGAATATTTCATCTGAGAGGGTTGAGACTAAGATATTCATAGCCTTGGCATCACATGCTTGAGCTTTCTTTTCTTCATCTGTCCATTCAGCCTTTGGAGCAAGTGTTTGTGTGACCTTTCCACTTGAGTCCTTCTTGTATGGCTTGGGAGGACCTGTCATAATTACATCAAACAATTCTCCATCAATAGAGTTCAGATAAATTCTAATTCTTGTTTTCCAAAGTGCTAACTTTTCAAGGTTGCAAATTGGTGGTCTGGTGGAAGCATAATCTTTGATTTGTGCCATGTGAAAAATAATTTTTAGAAATTTATATATATAAATAAGAGGTAGGATCTTTTTGATCAAGGAGTTAACCTTTTTAGATCAACCTCCCTCTGATACCAATTGAAAGTGCACAGTTGACCTCACTAGAATTCTCTAGAGGGGGGTGAATAGAGATTTAAAAATACTTTGTGAAAAGTTAATAATTATATATATATATATGTTTGCCCAGAAAAGCCCACGACCTCCTCTTACTAGTCAATTTGTTCGGTCTCAGCGGTCTCAGCTTCAGTGATCGCCCAGACCGCCAGTTGCCTTCTCAGCCGGAATTTTCTAAGTATCAAGCGGTCTGTTTGTTTTTTTTTCTATTTTTGTTATCTGCACCCCTCCCCCCTGCCCTGGCTCTCCTGTATCCCGGGCAGCCCGTAGTTTTCAGTTCTGCCCGTTTGGGCAGCCCCCTCGTCTATAAATAGAGGGGTAGGGGTACCAGGAAAAGGACTTTTGGCTCCGAGGCTCCAGCTTACAACCTGTGTAAGCGGTCTCATTTTTTCGTGATCGCCTTTTCGTGATCGTTTTCCTTTGTTTTAGCATCTTCTGTCTCAGTAACCTACACTTCGCAGTTTTCTCCCATCCCCTTTAGTGTGAATTTTGGAGGTACCATTTTTGGCACCAACAGAACGAACACGCGACCTTCAGATTCGAAGTGTTAGGTGAAATCTAGGCTTTCAAGATGGCTGATCGCCGTAGAGGTCGTCCTTTGCGGTCTCCCAGTGTTACCCCCTCCGATCACAATCCGTTAGAGGCGATGGAGCGCCGCTTCGAGCTTCGCGTAGAGCAGGCTCTTCGCGAGGCCGCCCGAGCTAGGCAGGACGCTGCCGCTGTTCAGCAAGAGATCGCGCGGTCTCAGCAGGAGGCCGCCCGAGATCGACAAGAAGTTGTCCGGACTCAGCAGGAGTCCGCGAAGCAGATAGAGGCCATGAACCAGGTTCTGGCCGTGATCTCCCAGAAGATCCTTCCTCAATCCCCTCAGATCGCTACCCCTGACCGCATGGCAAGCGGTCACCCTAGCGATCATCCCGTTTTCCAGCCTGCAGCTCCTCAGCGATCTCAGCATGAGGAGTTCGCCGCCCGTCGTAATTCTTTCCGAGCCGCAGCCCAGGGGCCTCCGGCTCAGACCTTGAATTTTGAAGAAGGGTTTGCTTACCCTCAAGATCCTCCAGCTCCTTTTCTTCCTCCAGGACCTTCTGTTTTTGGGGAGCCTTCCCCCTTCACTGATGAGATTCGTCGGGATCCAATTCCTTATGGATTCAGAGAGCCCCGTCTTCCTGTGTATACAGGAGAGACCGACCCCATGTGTCATCTTCAAGCCTTCGAGTCTGCCGTGGCTCTCAGGAACATTTCAGATGGAGTGAGGTGCAAGCTGATGGTCACCTCCTTCGATGGGTCAGCCATGGAATGGTTCTATAAGCTGCCTTGTCAGTCTATCCCAAGCTTTGCCGCCCTAAGGCAAGAGCTCCTCCTGAGGTTCGCCACCGCAAAGAAAAGGAAGAGTGGTCCTGCGACCCTCTTCAAAATTAAGCAAGGGGACAACGAGACTGCAGTGCATTTCGTTGATCGCTTTCAGAAGGAGATCTTGGGGGTCAGAGACATGGACCCCGAACTCTATATGGTAGCTTTGATCAGCGGCCTGCAGGAGGGTCCTCTGAAGTTCAAAGTCACAACCAAAGAGCCTGGCTCCTATCAGGAGCTGATCAGCATTGCCAATCGCTATATAGAAGGGGAGATCAACAACCCCACCTACGTGAGCAATCTGACCAACAGAGCCACCCAGAAAGGCTCTGCGGGATTCTATCCTGCTCCATCTTCCTCGAAAACTAAACAAGAGCTTCCACCTCCAGCTCCAAGAGGTAAGAATTACCGCAACAACCGCTTCAACCGAGGTAATCAATTTTTCCCACCTCAAAATTCATTTCTTCAAACTCCTGCTACTCCTGCTCCGCAAGTCACCCCCATCCACCAGATCCAGTACGCTCAACCTCCTATTCTACCCGTTCCTTCACTTTATAATGAATCCCAAGAGTCCTTCACGGACTTTGGTGTTTCTATGAATGAAGTGCTGCAAGTTCTCCAGAAACAGCCCTTTTTTAAGAGGCCAGCTCCGCTGAATTCTGATCCGAAAACCAGAAACCCAACCCTCTACTGTGAGTATCACAGAGATAGAGGGCATTTGACAGAGGATTGTAGAGCTCTCCGCCTATTTTTAGAGAAACTATTAAAGGAGGGAAAGCTCCGCGATCTCATTCAAAAGAATGACTCTGCCAAAGCTTCAACCTCCAAGGCCAAGGAGGTAGCAGAGGATCACTGGGAGTGCGAGGAAGTAGATGATGTTGGCCATCTGGGCAACATCGGTTTTCCCAGCAAATGCGTGGACGCTAATGATGAGGGTGCCTTGGGCAACCTTTTCTGCATCCATGGGGGTGCAGGCCCGGAGTCCTCGAGAAAGGCAAGTCTAAAGAGAGTTTATCAGTCAGAGGTTGCCGCTACTTCTTCGACTCCGATTCGAGGGACGGTCACCTTTGGAGATGAAGATCTTCCTCAGACCGCGAATCCCTTTGATGGTGCATTCGTCATCAAAGCTTTGATTGAAAACTATACGGTGGAAAAAATTCTAATAGATACGGGGAGCTCAGTCAATGTGCTTTTTAAGCCTGCCTTTGAGGCGTTAAAGACAGGTAAAACTCTCCTACCAACTGAAGGACCTCTTTATGGTTTTTTAGGAGAAAAGAAAGAAGTTGAAGGGCTCGTCACCCTCTCCGTGATTCTCGGAGGAATAGTAAGGCTGGTCAAATTTATAGTCGTTGATGCTCCCAGTAGCTACAACGCAATTTTCGAAAGACCCTTCCTGAACGGGTATCAAGCCATTGTCTCCACTTATCATCAAGCGGTGAAGTTCGCCTTGAATGGCAAACAACATCGAATCAGGAGCGACCCCAAGAAAGCTAGAGAATGCTATGTAAAGACGGTCAACATGATCATGTCTTCTCCACCCCAGGAAGTTATGATGACTGAATCCATTGAAGTTCCTGAACAAGTTCAAGTCGCAGAAGAGGTGGAGGATGTGAGAGATGGAGTTCGCTTGGAGCCTGCCCAAGCAACTCAAGCTATTCAGATCAGCGAGGAAGATGAGAGCAAGAGCCTCTCCATCAACGCTGAATTATCTGAGGCTGACAAGAGTCAGCTCATCTCTTGTCTTCTGCAAAATCTAGATATCTTCGCTTGGTCGGCAGACGACATGCCTGGAGTGGATCCAGATGTTGCTTGCCATCACCTCAACATCAGCCCAAATGTCATCCCAATTCAGCAAAGGAAGAGGACTGTTGCAACCACTCTGGCTCAACCTATCCGTGAGGAAGTGGAGAAGCTCCTGAGGGTGAAGTTCATCCAACTGATCCAATATCCTGAGTGGGTGTCAAACGTTGTAATGGTAACAAAGCCAGGTGGAAAGTGGAGGATGTGTGTCGATTTTACCAAACTCAATAAAGCTTGCCCCAAGGATTGCTATCCCTTGCCTCAGATAGATTCTTTAGTGGATTCTGCGGTAGGTTATTCTTTTATGAGTTTTTTAGATGCTTTTTCAGGTTATCACCAAATCAGGATGCATAAACCGGATATACCGCATACTTCGTTTATCACAAATGATGGTTGCTTCTGTTATCTCGTGATGCCTTTTGGGTTGAAAAATGCTGGAGCAACTTACCAAAAAATGATGGATACAGTTTTCAAAAGTCAGAAGGCAAGAAACCTTGAGGTGTATGTCGATGACCTCTTGGTAAAAAGCAAATCCTTCTCCTCTCATCTCAAAGATCTCTCAGAAACTTTTGCAACCCTACGAACCTTCAATATGAGGTTGAATCCATTGAAGTGTGTTTTTGGAGCAAACAGAGGCAAATTTTTGGGTCATCTCCTCACTCCAGAAGGGTTAGAACCAAATCCAGATAAGGTAAAAGCTATTTTGGAAATGTCACCTCCCAAGACCCCAAAAGAAGTTCAACAGTTGGGAGGGAGAATGGCAGGTTTGAGTCGATTCATCTCCCGGTCAGGGGATAAAAGTGCACCTTTCTTTAAGACCCTCCGGGGAGGGACCAAGTTTGAATGGACTCAAGAGTGTGATGATGCTTTTAGTCAGCTTAAAAAGCAGTTAACGTCAATTCCTCTGCTCCAAAGCCCGCGAGAAGGGGAAGATCTTTTTCTGTATTTGGGAGTTGGCGCCGATGCTATAAGCTCTGTTTTGGTCCGAGAAGAGAAAAAGAAACAATTTCCAGTTTACTATGTAAGCCGAATTTTGAAGAATGCAGAGACTCGGTATCCAATCCTAGAGAAGCTAGCCTTAATGCTCGTAATTTCAGCAAGAAGACTAAGACCATATTTTCAAGCTCATTCGATTTTAGTCGTCACTGACCTTCCATTAAAGAATGTCTTGGAGAAGCCGGAGCATTCAGGCAGATTGGCAAAGTGGGCAATAGAACTCAGTGAGTTTGACATATCCTATGTTCCAAGAATGGCAATCAAAGCTCAAGTCTTAGCGGACTTCATGGTGGATGCTAAAGAAGTTGAGTCGCAGAAGGGGGTCAGAGTGCCTCTTGCCTGGAAAATCTTCGTGGATGGAGCCTCAGGGAAAAATTCTTCCGGAGCAGGAGTTATCTTAATCAACCTAAATGGAATAAGGCTTGATCAAGCACTGAAGTTCTATTTTCAAGTAACAAACAATCAAGCGGAATATGAGGCTTTGCTAGCCGGTCTCAAGTTTGCCAGGGAACTGGGGATTGACGATGTCGAAGTTTTTACAGATTCTTTGGTGATGACTTCTCAAGTAAATGGAGATTTCGAAACAAGAGATAGTATTTTAAAGCGGTATCTAACCTTGGTAAAAATTGAGGTTGGAAAGTTCAAGAGCTTTACCATCAATCATATTCCAAGAGGTGAAAATGTAGAAGCAGATGAGTTGGCAAAATTTGGACTTCCCTCGGGAGGAACAACTTCGGAACTGTTTCGCCCAGCAATTGAAGAAGGAGAAGTTATGGAGATTGATCAGCATCCGTCTTGGATGGATCCATTTATTCAATATCTTTCGACTGGAGATTTCCATTCAGCAATAAAAGATAGAAAAAGGTTTAAGCGGAAAGCGGCTAACTATTATCTTGTTGCAGGAGTGCTTTATAGAAGAACTTTTCTATCGCCATTAGCACGGTGTGTTTCGGAAGAAGAGATTCCGGCGATCCTCCAGGAAGTCCATTCTGGAGAATGTGGAAGTCACTCTGGAGCTAGAACTTTGGAGAGAAGAATTCTGAGGCAAGGCTATTTTTGGCCCCAGATGAGGAAGTATGCGGAGAAATTTGCTAAGAAATGTGTAAAGTGCCAGAAGTTTGCTCCTCTCCAAAATCAACCGGCTCAACAACTTAAGTCAATAACAACTCCATGGCCGTTTGCAGTTTGGGGAATGGATTTGATTGGGCCTTTCCCTATGGCAAGTGGGCAGCGGTGATATATCATATTCATGATTGACTATTTTAGCAAATGGATAGAGGCAAAAGCACTGGCCAAAATTACCACTCAAGCCGTGAAAAACTTTATTTGGGGAGAGATAGTATGTCGACACGGGATTCCAATGGCAATCATCACGGATAATGGTTCTCAGTTCAACAATTCAACTCTTATTAATTTCTGCAAGCAAATTGGAATTGAGCTTCGTTTCGCTTCCGTGCATCATCCTAGAAGCAATGGGTAGGTAGAGGCCGCCAACAAACTCATCATAAATCTCTTGAAAAAGAAGGTAGAAAATGTTAGGGGCAACTGGGCAGAACAACTACCTTCCGTCTTATGGGCCTTGAGGACAACTCCGAGTTCTGCTACTGGGGAAACTCCATTCAAATTATCACACGGTTCCGAAGCCCTTATTCCGGTAGAATTTGAAGTGAGAAGCCCAAGAGTATTATTGGCGCAACAAAATCAAATCGAGTGGATGGAAGAAAATGATGAAGAGTTAAAATGCAGCCTTGATTTAATTGAGGAATTGAGAGATACTGCAATCATCAGACAGGAAGAGGTGAAAAGAAGAATGGCGAAGTTGTTCAATAAGAATGTGAGAACCAAAGAATTTGTTGTTGGAGATCTAGTCTTGAAGAAGGTAGATGCAGCAGCAAGGGCTGGTTCAGTTGGAAAGCTTAATCTAAATTGGGCAGGGCCGTTCGTAGTAAAGAATGTGCTTAAAAATGGTGCTTACCATCTCCAAACTTATGAAGGAGAAGAGTTGCCCCATTCCTGGAGCGGAGATGATCTCAAGCTTTTCTTCTCTTAAATGTTCGTACCTAATTCACTCATTCCTTGATCCTCACTCTTTTCTTTTCTTAAACATCATACAGGTATTACCAAGGCATTCGCAATACAAGTGTTGGATGATAAATCTTAAAAATAAGTTGATTTTTGAAAAGCCAAAAACCTGTCAAGTGAGATATCGCCGGATCCTACTATCTTCCCCCTCGACTGGTTAACTCAACGTGTAATTCTGCCAGGACCACAGATGTCGGGGAGATTTCGAATCTGTGTAGCAGTAGCTCGCCAAGCTCGAGCGGTGGAAGTTTGGGATACCGGGTCCTTGCTGACATCTGGCACACCTCAGCATTTTAAGGAGGTCTAGGTGGCTGGCTCAGCTCTGTCATGCGTTGAAAAGGACATTGTTACAATCTTAATGATCTTTCAGGGAAAGCAATGTCGGTGTAGCCTCCGCGGCATGACCACACCTGCCCTACCGATCATTTTTGATTTGTAACTCTCGAATGCTCGTTGAAGCGTGGTTAGGTAAGGGGTGGCAAGAAACATCTATGACCGTCACCTGAATCTTAGATTGGCAAATTTACAACAAACTCAGTGGTCCTTTAAGAAAAAGAAGTGTCGGTATGGCCTCCGCGGCATGACCACACTATCCCTTTAAGTCATTTTCGAGATCCATTTTTCTATTTTTTCTTACTATAAAGGTCTTATTCATTCCTGTACTGGGATCGGGCGGTCAGCAGTTTATGAGACCGCATGCTCCTCCCTACAAAGAATGAAGTCGTTTATGATCGTCGGATGAAATTCTTTCAGGATAATTAAGGTCGCTATTCAGGAGTTTCCTATGCCAGCTTGATAGAGATCGTCCCGGTCTCAACAAGATCGAGATTCCAATTTTCCCTGTTACTCAAAGTTACATGGAATAATCGCGATGCTCTGTTTCTCATCAAATGGAAGTTGGATCTTTTTCTTCAAAAGGGCGGTCTGAATATAATGTGATCGCTGAAATGAAAATTCATAAGGAGTTATTTCCTTGTTTCAAGAAATAACCTTTGACTACCAAGGGATCGTCAGACGGGTTTCCTGGAAGACCTTTGAGCACCGATCACCCAGAATCTGATGCGTTCAAATCATTGTCTTGTAGTTTCCTTATATTTCGATCTGTGTAATATGAGACCGCAAAACTATTGTGGATAAGATTATTTCCTGATCATATCTTTGGTGTCTTTTCCAAGAGATCGCTACTTAAAGTTCGTTAATGATTAAATTATGTTAAACTCGAGGCATTGAGATCGAATGCCGATTTTAGATTCAGAGGGACAAATCAATATATGCATCAAAAATAAACTCATGCACTTAGGCAAAACCCAACAGATATCAAATTTTATATATACTCTGAAATATCAATTACAACAAGACCGCTCGGCCTCCGAAAAGGAAAAAGGGAAAATTACAATTCACTCTTTCTTTGATCTCTTGGAAGACCGCTCGCTTGAAGAAGAAGAATCGGTTTCTGCAGAAGGTTCTTCTAAACTTTTCCCTGGAATTCTAGATCCAGAGCTCGAGCTCGAACTGGAATCCAGACCAAGGGTATAGCGGCTTCCGCTCTCTTCGTCTTCAATCAAGACATTTTCCTCTTGATCTGCGGTCTCATCAGCAGCATCAGCGGATTCTTCAGCAGCATCCGCGGTCTCTTCAGCGGTAATAGATTGTTCTTCAATTCTTTGTGCCGCGTCAGGGAAGAGATCGGCAAATGTGACGTCTTTATACTCTTCAGTAAAACCACCACGGTTACGAACCTCATCCAGCACCTGGTTGGAGGTCTCTTTTATATGATGCATCAAAGCCCTCTGGAAAGCCGGATTCTCAGGGTCGTAAGCCGCTTTTTCAGATTGCTGCAAAAGAAATATATGTCAGACCGCACGATCACAGGTAACACATTCATAAAACAAGAAAAATTCTCACTCTTCTTTCTTCTTGCAAGGCAGTTATTTCGTCCAGAGCGCTGCAAAGAGACCGCCCCATATGGTGATTCAAGATTGTACTTCTAGCAGTCACTTGAGCGCAGAGGTCGGGAAGCGCATCGGTCTCAATATTTAATATCTCATTTGTGTTCTTTTTCCCATACAAAGCTGAAGTGACCGCATATGCGTGACGGGTCACCTTCCCGCTCCATAAGGGTAAATCAGTGGATACCTTCACAGAATTTCCTGAGGCCGCCCATTTGAGGAGAGGCTTTCCTTTGATATCCTTCATTCTTCTTTTAAAACCCACCAAGGGAAAAACTTGCTCGGCGGTCTCAGAAGTTACGCCGAACACGTCGGCCTCACGCTTCAACTTCCTCTCCCTCTGAGTAAGAACTTCTGCTGCTGGGGAGATAGGGTCTAGTGCAGGGACCACGAAGCTCGCTAAAAGTAAAGAAGGGTTTTAAATAAAAACATTCAAAAGACAAAAGGAAATTGTTCGAGACCGCAAGAAAAATTTACTTTCAGCAGGGGTGATCTCGGCGATCTCGGGCCAGATCGCTAGATAATAAACAAGGTCGATCCTCTTGCCCGCCAAGAAGGCCAGAATCTTCAGCTCCTCCTCTGAGACCGCCTTTATCTTCTTAAAAATGCTGTCAGGTCGCGGAGAGGGTGAGCTCCTGAGACCGCCAAGGTCACCTTCAAAGAAAAGGAATCTTTCTGTCCAGAAAGAAATTTTATTAGGAAGGTTCAGAATTTTTATTCCATCTGCTGAAAAATACATCAATCCTTTAAATTCTTCTTTCTTTCTGCCTTCTTTCAAAATTTTCGCAGTGAAGGTTGCACGGAACAAATTCATTGTAAATTTCACTCTTTCCGATCTCAAATAATTGATGAAGACATTAACCAGACCGATGAAGTTCGGAGCCAGCTGGGCGAGCACGAAGCCATAGTATTCCAGAATCTCTAACCATTCCCAAGGGAGTGGAATCCTCAGCCCATTATCAAAGTGATCGATGGGGATGATAAATTTCTTCTCCTCTACAAAGTTTAACCTTTCTTGCTCAGTTGGCGGTCTCACAACCACCTGAGTTTGGATCATATATTTCTTTATAAACTCAATGTATTCATCCTTTGATAAACGTCCTTGTTTGTGATCGGCGTTCAGGAATATAGTAGCAGAAGAAGCACGAGCGGACACCATATTCAGTGATCGCTGAGATCGGAGCTTATAGAGCAATCAAGAAGGCATAAAATAAAGATCATGAAGACAGCTATTTATAGAAGACCAAGGGTCATTTCGTAATCATTGCATCTTGAAGACCGCCCAGCTAAAACATGATCAGACCGCTCGACCTATGCAAAGTAATATGAAAGCATACTATGGTAGGCGATCTCAATCAATAAAAAATACATCAGCAATACAAGCAATCCAGGCATAAAGAGATCGAAATTCAACAAATCAATACCACAATATTAAAACAAAACAGCCACAGATATGGGACTATAACAGTAAAAATATTACAAGATATATTGTTCAAGCATAGAGATCGCTCGGTCTCAAGATTAATGTTCATCTCCTAAGAGGCCTGTTCCTCCCTACATGAGCGGCGACATCTTGCATGTCGTTCACTGCGGCCATAACCGACACCAGGCTGTGGTTAGCCAGCATTGCAGACCGGTGAATTTTCGACATTTCCTTGTCCACCTGCTCCATGGGGATCAGTACAATCTCAGGTTGCGGTCTCTCCACCGGATGATCGCTGGAGGCTCCCGGTCGCATCAGCATCTTACCGTGACCGCTCCTCAGCCTCTCATTTTCCGCGGACAGCGCCGCAGCTTTTCCCCTATAGTATTCAGCCTCTTTTGCAGCCTTCTTAAGAGCCCGCGCGATCTCGGCAACCCTCAGATCGCATTCTTCACGAATCCTCTTCTCATTGGATCGCAATCTTTCTTCAAGATCGCGGATCTGGTCATTCTGCGTCCGCTCCCTCATCAGCATAGAACGAACATCCTCGAACATGGGATTAAGGATGTTGGTTAACTGAGGAGTGATCTCGATGGGTCGAGGAAGTTCTCCCTCCTCGATCTCAGCATTTTTGTTATCTGCGGCCATAGGAGGGATTATTTCAATCATAAGCATATAATCAGATAAACTTTTTGAATAAGCAGAAAGAGTACTTGGAAAAAAGTCGAGACCGCAGTCACGTAAAGCCTTTCCGATATCTTTAGTGACCGCGGGATCTGCGGTCAAAGAAAGACGATCTGATCCCCTTAAGCGCTCCAGATCCGTTCTTTCCAAATCTCTTTTCTGCGTTTTTTCTCCCTCTTTTCGTCTCCTTTTTAATTCCTCGTTACTTAAAAAGACATTGTCGGTCTCAATAAAAACGATCCCGTGTTTTCTTTCAGGAGAAGCAAAATGAACTGTAGGAAATGGAGGGAACTCAGCTGACTGACGAATCATTTTATTCTTACCAGCTCGCGAAATCAAGGCCGCCGCCGCACGATCTGCAGCAACCTTGTTCGAACGATCTCCCTGGAGAAAATCATCCGGGAGACCGCTAGAAAGCACAGTTTTTTCTTTGGCAATCTGCGGCCTCTCCACGGTCTCCTCACCGTTTTTATCCAAAGTCTGCAAGACCTCAACCTTTTTTCTCTCTTCAGCGATCAGGGCCGCCTTTTCCTCAGCGACCCTGACCGCTTCTTTCTTCTTCTCCTCAGCGATCAGAGCCGCTCTTTCCTCAGCAACTCTGACCGCCTCCCTCCTCTTCTCCTCTTCTTCCTTTTCCTTCTTATCTTTCTTCTCCTTGTCTCTCTTCTTCTCCTCGTCCTCCCTCTTTTTCTTCTCTTTTTTCTCCTTCTTTTCTTTCTTATCTTTCTCTTCTTTCTCCTTTTCTTTCTCTTCTTTTTCCCTCTGCTCTTCTACCACTTTTTCTTTCCTCCTCTTCACTATCTCTTCCATTTCTATCTTTTTTCTTTCCTCCTCTTTTGCCTTGATCGCTGCGTCGGCGATCTCCTTCTCCCTGCCCGCGATCTCCTCATCAACGGCGGCATTTCTGAGAGCTGAAGCCTCTAAGGGATCCAACACCTGCAATGATGAAAAAGATGAATTGTTAGAAGAAACCTCATCAAGGTAGGCGATTAATCCAGAATCATCCTCTCTTGGTAAGGTTGAGACCGCGGGAAGGAAGGGGAGATCGCCCTTGGCATTCACCTTCTGAAAATCAGCGGAGTCCTCCAGATCGATGGATTCAGAAAATCTGGTCGCCTTCATGGCGGTCACATCTCCTCCTTCCTCATTTCTTCTGCTCCTCTTATAAGTTAAACTAGATGGACTTGTATTCTTCCTTTTCCTGTCCTTTGCAGCGATCTCCTGGTCAGCGATCTTCTGCCTTAAGGATTCGGCCTCAGCTCCCTTCTGACGCAGCCCAGCCAGAATGATCTCGGTGGAGGCGGTCTCAGGAAGCTTGGAAGATGTTTGACCCAGTGCCTCCATAGATTTCTGACAATTAAAAGAAATGGAAAAGTCAGGCAATTTCCATACAGGATCTGAAGAAGTATTAGACAGATCAGAAGCAACAGAGACCGGCACAATCGGGCCTTCAGGAAGCTCAGATTTCTTTAGTGGAGATCGGGCGGTCTCCTTTGAAGTGCTCACTTTTGTTAAGATTTTCGGCGCCTTCTTTCCTTTCCTTGAGCTAACGCTTTCCTTTTTCCCAGGAGAGTTCGCTTTCGATGGGAGAGCTTTTAAGAGATCAAGCATGGTCATCTTTGTAAGGTCGCACCTGCGTAATTATCAAAGACCGCTCGAATAGTGGAGTTCCTCAATGTCTTGCAAAATGAAGTTTTCAGCCGGTATTTATAGACCAAGCCGCATTAATGATGGTCGCGGTCTCAGCGGTCAAAGCTTACATTTTCGAAGTTCCAGGTGCAACTTAAAAATGTGCGGGGATTATGTTTGCCCAAAAAAGCCCGCGACCTCCTCTTACTAGTCAATTCGTTCGGTCTCAGCGGTCTCAGCTTCAGTGATCGCCCAGACCGCCAGTTGCCTTCTCAGCCGGAATTTTCTAAGTATCAAGCGGTCTGTTTGTTTTTTTTTCTATTTTTGTTATCTGCACCCCTCCCCCCTGCCCTGGCTCTCCTGTATCCCGGGCAGCCCGTAGTTTTCAGTTCTGCCCGTTTGGGCAGCCCCCTCATCTATAAATAGAGGGGTAGGGGTACCAGGAAAAGGACTTTTGGCTCCGAGGCTCCAGCTTACAACCTGTGTAAGCGGTCTCATTTTTTCGTGATCGCCTTTTCGTGATCGTTTTCCTTTGTTTTAGCATCTTCTGTCTCAGTAACCTACACTTCGCAGTTTTCTCCCATCCCCTTTAGTGTGAATTTTGGAGGTACCATTTTTGGCACCAACAATATATATGTGTAATAATCACAGATTTAAACTTCCCACACACTAACAAGAATTAAGCAAATAAAGAAGAAAAATGACAACAAGAAAATCACAGCACAACACAAGAAAATATAGTGGTTCCCCAAACTTTGGGTAGTCCACTCTTCTACACCCTTGGTAGGAATTCACTAACTTGCACTGAGTCTTTTGATAAGGAGACTCTTACAACCACCCTGAGTCTTTTGATAAGGAGACTCTTAGAACCAGCCTGAGTCTTTTGATAAGGAGACTCTTAGAACCAGTACAACTGAATTTTTTGATGAGAGATTCTAAAAACTCTTTTACACAGTTTGGAAATGAAGTAAGAAAGAAAAGAAGTAGAACAAGTAGAAGAACAAGAAACAATATATGTAAGAAGGAATCTTCTTCCTAGCAAGAAGATTAGAAGCACAAGTATAGTGAATAGGATCTCTTTTCTATAGTGAGAAGGAGTTGGTAAGTTTTTCTCTCTTTTATGAGAGCTTTCAGAATTTGCAGCAAAATGGCTTCAGAAGAAGGAGAAGAAAGCTTGATCTTTGCTGCAACACTATTTCTCAATTGTCTCTCTTTTCACTTGGGAGCTCTTCCTCTTTTTCAAAATGAATATGGTGGTACACTTGTTGTCATTCTCTGCCGATCTCCTTCTTATTTATAACTCTGTTTAAAATATATTGCTAAAGGAGAATAATCAATTAGCAGACAAAGAATTAGAAAGAGGTAAGAGTTTCCATAATTAATATTTCTGTAGAAGGAAAAGAATTCATTCTGATTTCAAATAACATCCATAATAATCTGAATCAAATAAGCCAAGAATCTAATAGAAGGAAAGGCTGATTCAGAACGGCTATAAAAGAATAATATTATTCCATAAAAATCAGATCTACAGAAAGAAGGAAAGAGATCTGGCATGTTTTTGAATTTCTTGTAGATATCGACGTACGTCGATTACTATTCGACGTAAGCGTCGAATTCATCCTGGCTGGACGTCGAGAGGAGAATAAGGAAGGTGCGTCGACTAGGATGCGTCGACTTTATCACATGCGTTGATTGGAAGTCAGAGGTACGTCGACTAGGATTACGTCGAATTCTTCTAAGAGTTACTTCGACTCATCCTGAGAGAAACGTCGACTATATTTTGATGTTGCGTCGAATACCATTCGACGCATATTTACTTAGCCTAATTTTTCATACTTAGAATTTATATTCTTCTTAATTCTAGGGGTTAAGATAAATCATTTCCCCAACAAATAGGACCTACAAAATCAATTCCCTAAAGGTCGAAAACTTCGCACTCGAGGAAATAATTTTGCAACATTTCATTTTTATTAGAGATATTTCTGGCCCGTTGGCAGCTATCGCACCGTCTCACAAAAGATTGGGCATCTTTAAAAAGGCTAGGCCAATAAAAGCCTGCACTTAGCACTTTGTGAGCGGTCTGATTGGCTTGATAGTGCCCACCAGTCGGTCCTTCATGTAAGTTTTTGAAAATATTTTGTCCTTCTTCGAAAGAAACACATCTCCTTACTACTTGGTCTGCACAAACTCGAAACAGATAAGGGTCCTCCCAAAAATAATTCTTCAGGTCAGAAAAGAATTTCTTCTTTTGCTGATAGGAGAATTCTTTTGGGAGGACTCGAGCTACTAAGTAGTTGGCGAAGTTTGCAAACCAAGGAGAAGGAGTAGTGTTGATTGATAATAACTTCTCGTCGGGAAAATAATCATTAAAAGTTTGTTCATTTAAATCTTCAATAAATGGGTTATCTAATCGTGAAAGATGGTCCGCGGACAAATTCTCAGCCCCCTTTTTTATCTCGGATTTCCAAGTCGAACTCCTGGAGGAGTAAGATCCAGCGAAGTAAGCATGGTTTGGCATCCGGTTTAGAAAGTAAATATTTGAGGGCCGAGTGGTCCGTAAAAACAATAATTTTTGAAAGCGTAATATAAGGTCGAAATTTGTCGAACGCAAAAATAACTGCTAATAATTCTTTCTCCGTTGTGGTATAGTTCTCTTGCGTGGATGTAAGTGTTTTACTTGCGTAGAAAATAGGGTGGAAGTTTTTAGATATACGTTGTCCTAAAACGGCTCCCACCGCAAAGCTACTTGCATCGCACATGATTTCGATTGGAAGGTCCCAGATTGGAGCTATCATAATTGGCGCATTTATTAGCTTATTTTTGATTAATTGAAAAGCAGATAAGCAGGTATCATCAAAAATAAATGGAGTGTCTTTTTCTAAAAGATGAGTGAGGGGTTTGGTAATTTTCGAAAAATCTTTTATAAATCGCCAGTAAAAACCGGCATGTCCTAGAAAGCTTCTTATGGCCTTAACGTTGGTTGGCGGTGGCAATTTTTTGATCACTTCTATTTTTGCTTCATCGACCTCAATTCCTCTTGCTGATATCTTATGACCTAAAACCAATCCCTCCCGCACCATGAAATGGCATTTTTCCCAGTTCAGGGCGAGATTGGTCTCTTCACATCATTATAACACTTTTTCTAAATTCTGTAAACAAAAATCGAAGGAATCACCAAACACGGAGAAGTCGTCCATAAAGACCTCCATAATACTTTCTACGTACTTGTCAAAAATGGCCAACATACACCGTTGAAATGTTGTCGGCGCATTACATAAGCCAAACGACATTCTTCGATAGGTGAAGGTGCCGAAAGGACAAGTAAACGTCATTTTCTCCTGGTCCTCGGGCGAGATGGGAATTTGGAAGTAGCCCGAGAGACCATCGAGGAAACAATAAAAGCTATGACCGGATAATCGTTCTAAGATTTGATCGATGAATGGCAAGGGGAAATGGTCCTTGCGGGTGGCGTCGTTCAATTTGCGATAATCAATACACATACGCCACCCGGTCACCGTCTGTGTTGGGATTAAGTCATTATTGTCGTTTAACACTACCGTGATCCCTCCGTTTTTAGGAACTACATGGACGGGGCTCACCCATTTGCTATCTGAAATTGGATAGATTATTCATGCGTCTAATAATTTCACGACCTCACCCTTTACTGCTTCTTTCATGTTTGGGTTTAATCGGCGTTGATGTTGAATAGAATTATGTGAATTATCTTCCATTAGAATTTTGCGCGTGCAGAAAGACGGACTATGCCCTTAATATCTGAAATCTGCCAAGCAATTGCTTGGCGGTGCTTTTGTAAAACTTTTAGCAATTTGGCATTTTCAGATTCATTAGATGGGCCGACACTATTACTAGTAATTTAGAGTCTTTTTCTAAAAACTCATATCTTAAATGATTGGGTAGTTCTTTAAGTTCTAATGTGGGAGGTTCCTCGTACGAAGATTTGAAAGATTTTTCTTTTTCAAAAGTGGTCTCTTCAAAAATTTTTGATTTATTTTGAAAATTTGAGGGGGTGGGAGCAATGGCCATTTCCATTTCATGTAATATTTCAGTTGAGGTGCTTGAAAAAGAAGAAGAATTTTCAGAAATACAAAAAGAAGGGTCTTCTCTTAACACATCTAAGAAAAAACACGAATCGTCATTTTCTAAGGTATTTTTCATAGAGTGTGTTATGGAGAAGGTCACTTCATCATCTCCAACTCGGAGGAAGAGCATACCATTACTCACATCGATGATAGCACGGGAGGTGGCAAGGAAGGGGCGGCCAAGGATTAGGGGAACCTCGACATCCTCTTCAATGTCCAAAATGACAAAATTCACCGGGAAGATGAATTTGTCTACCTTTACGAGCACGTCCTCCACAATTCCCAGCGGATATTTTATCGTCCTATCTACTAGTTGTATACTCATACGTGTGGGGCTAAGGGTGCCCACTCCTAACTTCTTGAACAAGGAGAATGGCATCAAGTTGATGCTCGCACCTAAGTTGGCCAACGCGTTCTTTACAAATAAATCACCAAAGAGGCACGGGATAGAAAAACTACCCGGATCGTTAGCCTTTTTCGGTAAGTTATTTGTTAGGACGGCGGAACACTCAGCGTTTAAAGTTACGTGCGATATATTTTCTAGCTTTTTCTTATTAGTTAGAAGATCCTTCAAGTACTTAGCGTACTTGGGCATTTGTGATATCGCTTCATGGAAGGGCAAATTGATGTGTATTTGCTTAAACATTTCCAGGAAGCGATGATATTGATCATCTAATTTTCCCTTATTTTGTTGAGAAGGATAAGGCGGGGCGGGGTTGTTTTTGAAAACAGGAGGTGGAGTGGTAAAATCTGTTTGAGTGAGTGGTGTTTTTAAAATAGGGGCGGATCTTGCCTTGGGCTCTTCGCTAACCGGACCGGATATTTTCTTCCCACTCCGAAGAGTTATAGCTTTCGCTTTCTCCCTCGGGTTGGGCTCGGTGTTAGCGGGAAGAGTCCCGGGCGATCGCTCGGATATTATTTTGGCGAGCTGCCCGATTTGGTTTTCTAGATTTTAAAAGATCCGGCTAAGTTCTGGACAGTTGCTTCGTTCGTACTTATATATTTTGAAAACATCTCTTCTAAAGATGGAGGTTTTTGAAAGTTAATAGGGGGTGGAGGTGGTGTAAATTCATTTTGTAGAGGCGGGCGAGTTGTGTTTGCAGGATTACTCCAAGAAAAGTTCGGGTGATTACACAGCGCAGGATTATAATTATTCGGTAATTGAAAACCAGGTGCATGAAAATTAGAAGCAGCAGAATAATTATTATAAGCATTTATATTGCCTACGTAATCAGCTTGTTCGGAGGTGGCTTTTGCAAATTTCCAAACCTGAGGTGCGGAAGGAGCATTCATTTCTGATATCTTTTTGCTAAGCATTTCCACTTGTAGTGCCAGCTGGAAGACGTTATCCACTTCGTACATACCTGCAGGTTTGTTTGGGCGGGATCTTGGCACATTCCACTGATAGGTGTTCATAGACATATCCTCAAATAGCTCAAGAGCGGCTTCCGGGGTTTTGTTATTTAAGGTACCACCGGAAGCGGCGTCTATCATTTGCTTAGTATGTTGATTTAGCCCGTTATAAAATGTCTGCACTTGTAACCATACAGGCAGAGCGTGATGAGGGCAACGTCTTAAGAATTCTTTATTCCTTTCCCAGGTATCATATAGCGTTTCAAAATCTATTTGGCAAAAAGAAGAAATATCATTTCTAAGCTTTGCAGTTTTCGCAGGTGGAAAATACTTAGTTAGAATTTTTTCAGTTAACTGGGCCCATGTGGTGATAGAACCTCTAGGTAGAGTCGACAACCACTGCTTAGCCTTTGTTCTTAAAGAAAATGGGAAGAGTCTTAGCCTAATTGCATCATCTGTAACACCATTTATTTTGAAGGTGTCACAGATTTCAAGGAATCTAGCAATATGTGCGTTCGGATCTTCATCTTGTAATCCGTCGAACTGCACGTATTGCTGCACCATGTGAATTATGCTGGGCTTTAGTTCGAAATTATTATTAGCTATGGCAGGGCGGACTATACTAGTTTCCGTCCCTTCCAGGTTAGGCCTTGCATAACGGGACATAGTCCATTCAGGGGCCGCAACCATGTTGGGGACTTCATTTTGGTTAGGTTCGCCCATATTAACAACCGACTCCGAATCCTCAGCCAGTTCTTGGAATGTAGGATCTTGAACTTGCGATTTTCTCCGAAGAGTACGCTCAAGTTCTTGGTCCAAGTCTACAAGTTCTGACGGATTCGCTCGGGTCATAAACTAGAAAGAGAGAAGGGAAAATAAGATTGAGAAATTTAGAAAAAGAAAAGGTCTCTCTTTTTTTTTGAATTAATTTTTTTTGAAGAAAGAGGAGAGAAAAAGATGTGATAAAAGTAATAGATTCGTTCTTTCAAAATATCAACAAAAAAAGCGAGTCCTCGGCAACGGCGCCAAAAACTTGGTATTTAAAATTTCGCTTGCACGAAATTAAATTCGAACTAGCAATCCGAGAAGGCAAGTATACCTATCGAACTGTAGTATAGGAACACAAGTGTCGTATCAAAATCCGAGAACCGTTGATTACTTATACTCAAACGAATTACTATTATTCTATCTTAATAATTTTTTGGAAGGTTTTGTTTGCTAAATTGAAATAAAGACTGGACAAAAGTACGGCTAAACGATGATTAAGAAATAGCAATCGATCTTGACTTACTTCGGCTTAAGTTGATCAAAATTCAAAAGCAAACTTAAAACTTAATAAAGTAAGGGTAGCTTGACCGTGGGGGTTCCTATAGTTTGAACATGCTTCTCTCGAAGATATGCCCAACTGAGTTTAGGAAAATCCGACCGAACTCTCGTCCCGTATTCGAATACCTAAAACTCGCTTTAAGTGGTGAACCCCGCTATTGGGTTTGACTACAATCCAGGAGATTTACGTCATTCTCTCTCGAGAAATGTGTGTAACTCTCTTTACTCTTAAGTGCTCACTTCAGACTATCGGCCTCTCGGCTAGCCAAGAATGAAAGCAAAGGTGGGGACTATATATCGATAATATAACTCCACTAAATTTTAATTAAGAGTAAAACTAAGGCCCAAAACTTTAGAAAGTGAAAGAAGACTAAAGGATCATAACTTGATCAACTCATCCTCAGATCATCAAGATCGAGTACTATGAGGATTTAGTTACTCATGGTGGAGGGGTAGGAGAGAGAAATGATGAAGATTTTAAGAGAACAAAAACATACAATTTTTATTAAACAAAAGTTCAACTGAGATTACATTTGCATGGAAAGCCTACTAACATTAGTAATACACTATGAAAGGAAATTACAAAGGCATTACAACATTTATATGAAAACTAGAAAAGGAAATGCATTGAAATAAGAGAGAGAGAGAGAGAGAGAGAGAGAGAGAGAGAGAGAGAGAGAGAGAGAGAGAGAGAGAGAAAGAGAATACAAAATAACATGAAAATCACTGAAAATAGAGTAGTAGCACCAGTTCTCTCTGCCAAAAACTGAATGGGGAAAGCTTGGAGGTCATTTCAATTTATAGAAATTTTTCTGCCTCGGTCACGCCCTCAGTCACGCCCATGACTAGGGGCATGACATTGTTTAATCAATTTTGCGGCTTGGATCAAGTTCGGCGCACGATTCTGACACGATTTGATGGGTCACGCCCTAGGTCACCCCCGTGATTGAGTGCGTGACCATTTCGGTGGTTAGTCCAGTCATGGGCGCTGGCGGCGATCATGGGCGCTGGCGGCAGGTCGACGTGGCAGTCACGGGTGGCAGCCACGGGCATGACTTGAGGCACGCCCTTGTAACAAAGGTGTGGCCTCCATTTCTTTGCGGCTGGGCGAATCTGAGCTGTTCACGGGCTGGTCACGGGCGTGACTTGCGTGTCACGGGCGTGACTTGTGTATCACGGCCGTGTACTTTGGGCGTGTCTGACCAGATCTTCTGAATTATGGCGGTAGCAGCTTAACTGGAAACAGCAACTTACACGCCCTAGGACACGGGCGTGACCTAGGGCGTGACTTAGGAAATTTTGCATTTTTGACCTGAAAATTCAGAAAACTTAAGTTAGCACTAAAAATAGGAAAATGAACAAAAATTGCATTTAGGTAAACAATAATAAGCAAAAAGTAAGAGTAAATAACCTAAAAATAACCTAATTAAACTAACTAGATTTAGCATTATCAAGAAACAAAACTTTTTGTTAACTATTGCTAACGCCTGGCGTTAAGTGTTAACGCTGGGCGTTAGCTCTCCAGAAAATATTCCTTAGCACAAAAAAATTGCCTCAGTGATTTTACTTATGAAATCTTAAATGAAATACAATTCCAGAAAATCAGAGATAATGAAAACGATTATTGTATTTCAAAGATAATTACACAAATGTTAATTTTAATACTTTAATGAAATATAAATTAAAACATTCTTGAAGAGGAAATAAAATCAATTGAATATAACATTAAAAGATATGATTTTATTTCATAATAAATTGAATACACAAATGTTTGATTTCTATAACGCTAGAAATCAAGGCGAGAATATGTAAAAATACTTTTTGTTGTTTCATCGGTCCTTATCCCAAGGACCAATTGGCTATATCCTATCTAACCCCAGATAAGGCCTCTAGCCACCCCCTAGATCTAACCTCGACCTACTCACCACGCACAAGGCGGCGAATTACCCCCTAAGCCGCACAAGGACCTAGTCGCCAACAACCGCGACGAATTTACCCACGGAATCCTTCCCGGAATCCAACGTTCTTCCAGAACGATTTCTCCACACAAATTACAAAAGGAAAAAGTAAAAGATTACAAGATAAATGTAAAGTAAGAGAAACTCCCCGAGAAATTCTGAAGGTGAAGACGAAGGCAATGTAGACGTTGGCGTTCTTGAATTGATCATCCTTCGTATAGAATATGCATTGTAGACCTTCTCCTTCAAAATATTCTTCAGATCTTCATGTTAGCCCAAGGGAGATCTCTCAAATGTTGTACACGAGCCTCTCTTCAAATTATTAGAATTTTGGAATCATCTCACCTAGAATGAGAGTACTTGTACTTTAAATAGCCACGGGAGCTAACGCGTGGCGTTAAGAGTTAACGCCGGTGTTAGTGATTGTGTACTGTCATGGCTGAAATCGCGCAACCGTCAAGATCGTGGAAGTTTGTGTACTCAACATGGGCATTAAGAGTCAACGCTGGCGTTGTCTCTGGCTTCTCGATCGATTTGTTCTCGTTGACATTTCTTCTCGACGGATTCCTTCTCGACGGAAGTTAACGCAGGGCGTTAACAACTAACGCGGGGCATTAGCTCTCTTTCCAGAGAGTCATCTCCATTCAGTATACTACTCATAAGGATTTGTAGCTATAGTTCCTGTACAACCTGCACACTTTAAACACACAAAATACAAGATCAAATACAACACGATATTTGTTATTCTCAAACCAAGAGATGCAGAACATAGGCTCCAACATTTTCTTCATACGTGACACATTATAGACACTTCTCAATGTAACTGGACCTTTATCACCGTTCAAAGAAACTACACCCTCCTTCTCAACTGCATGTATAGTGTCATCAACAGTAATGATAGCATCATTACCTGAGTATGCCTGCAAAGAAGAAAACTTTGACTCATCTCCGGTGAGGTGATGACCACACCCTGAGACCACAATCCAATCATATTGATAGTTGATAGAAGACAAAGCCCGAGCACAAGTGCCCGTCATAAAAGCTCCATCATTCCACCTATCTCCTGTATTGGAAGCAACCTCTTCTTTTCCTGCAGCATGCCCTGGCTGAAGATTGACTCTACAATCTCTCTTGAAATAACCAAGCGGATTGCACCTATAGCACCTTGGTCCTTCCTTCTTCTTTCCATCACACTTAGGAGCATTGCTCCTCTCCTGCTGATATGAAGTTGAAGGTCCATCGCTAGCAGATGACTTCTTCTTCTTGTCCCATCTCTTCTTCTTACCAGAATAGAGAACCTCATTTTCTCCTCCAGAGATAGATATCCCTGCCATTTGCTTTGCCAAGCTCTCTTGTGAAGCAAGCAAGTTTTCCAGCTCTAGCAATGACGGATGATTGGCCTAACCTTGCACAGAAGTGATAAAGGCCATATACTCCCTCCGCAAGCCCTGAATTATGTGCTTCTTCAACCTTTCTTCTGAAATAGGTTCATCTAGGTCCAAAGTTGATATCTCCGTGCACAAGTTCTTCATTTTCAAGAAGAAAGATGAAATGGAAAAATCCCCTGTTGCTTTCGCCAACTCATTTAAAAGAAATTGTAGCCGAGCTACGTTCTTCTTATTGAACAAGCCATCCAAGGCTGTCCAAATCTCAGCAGTTGACCGAAATCCAATTATGTGGTCAAACAGCTCCGGAATGATAGCACGCTTGAGAGTGAACTCTGCCTTACCATTTTTTCTCTTCCAAGCCTTCACTTGGTCATCATTCCCTTCAGCAGCTACAACTGCTTGTCTATCATCTCCTCCGACTACCTCTCATAAATCTACTCCAAGAAGATAGCTCTCCATGCATGACTTCCACTTCTTGAAGTAAGTCTGCGTAAGGAGCTCGATACCAAGACCTCTTGTATATCATCCTTCCATTGCTATCACATTGGTTGACAATACTTTAGAGACTCAAGCAAGATTCTGTGTCTGATCACTGCTTGGAACCTAGCTCTGATACCATGTTAAACAATTTGGAGTAGGATCGAAGACAATATAGTTGAAGACTTCGACCAATTTCAAATCAAGTAACCAATGACAATAGAAGGACAAGAAGATCTATATTGACTATCTTACTACAATGCGTTGTATACATGGCGAGACATGATTTATAAGAGAAACTGAGATGAGAAGAATAAGCAACAAAACATTCTTCTGACGGCGAGAATATTTGAGACCGCACAGACCGCTCGAACACAGCAAGACCGCACGTCAACCCTGAGACCGCACGAACTGCTCCTTATTGAAGTGCTGGAAACAACACTCTGTTCGCACTTATTGATCGCTAGACCGCACGGTCACTAGATCACAGAAGTATCCCGCGAATAGAAGATAAGAAGAACTGCTCACTGCTGCAAGACTGGAACTTAAGACCGCCTGACCGCTGAAGGTCGCCAGATCAATTGAGTCTGCTGCAAGCTGATCAAGAACTACAAACCGCAGACCGCCCAGATGAGACCACTGGCAAGCTGGTTATTCAAAGTTGGAAAAAATAGGAAGAATGTTGACGGACTATTGGCTGCCTAATCTGTGAACACAACAAACTGGTCAACAAACTTCAGTCCGCGCGACCTCAAAAACAAGTCCAGCACAATCAATCTAGACTTTAATTCTTACAGTTCCTGCATACGAATGGCTACCCCAGCACCTCTATTTATAGGAAAATAAACGGTTGTTGTCACCACCTATAAGAGATACAGACACCTCCCTTATTAGGACACACGGTCACCGAAACTAGACCGCGCAGTCTTCATAAGACCATTATTTCACTTAGAGCAAAATGGACCAACCAAGGAAGTTCGCCAGAACAACACTTGCAGACCACCCGACTTATATAAGAACAGAACTACATGAGCACAACTGACCAACCAAAGCTGACCGCCAGAGTGAACTTATGCAAACCTCCCAGTCTCACTACCAGACTGCCCAGACTCTGCCAGTACTTGAGCACTCCTATCTATCTAAAGCAGTCCACCAATACCGAGCTCTCGCATATCTCGCGAGCTCTGCGGTATCCAAAATTCAGACCGCCTGGACTCCCACTTGCACTTCAAAATTCAACAGGCAGATTCAGGGAGAGGAAGGAGGTCAGTTTTGGCTA
Source organism: Dactylorhiza incarnata (assembly GCA_033032865.1). NCBI lineage: Eukaryota > Viridiplantae > Streptophyta > Magnoliopsida > Asparagales > Orchidaceae > Dactylorhiza > Dactylorhiza incarnata. Next base: position 19,292,077 of record JAWHQI010000018.1, read on the forward strand.
AAACAAGTCCAAGTAGGAGATCTCTTACGCGCTTGTACCATTGTTGCATCTATGTAGAGCGAGCTTAACAATATGATACCAAAATGAGCACCAAGGGTAATGATTCTCCTCCTTAATCTATGGACATGCTAGTCCTTTGATTTACATAGTAGCTGGAAGACTTCATCTAATTAGTGGATAGGCTCTTCCGAATGGTCGATATGGAGTATCCCCGTAGAAAATTGCATATAGTGTCAAGATCACTGTAAGGACATAGGCATACTGTGTGAAGACCATCTGGACATGTTGGTCTGGATTGGTGATGTTAATTGCACTCCGGAAAATAATCTGAGTATGTATGCTTCTTTTCGGGTTCTGGGTGTTGTGATGTGCTGCAGAGAGTTCTGGAAGCGACCTCCAGGAAATACCTAAAAGAGGTGACATAACCGCGTTCTCTTAGCTAGCGCGCGGCGCTAGTGTTAGCATCGACGCTAGTGCCAGTGAGCCATTTGTGATGGGTGTGAAGCCTAGGTCCTGGGGACTTATTGAGTAGCCAAAAAGCTATAGACTCACCATTGCTTAGCATAGCAGAGGGCAGAAATGAATTCTATCAGGAACACCAGGCGGTAGTCTTATCGCTGGTAGTAGCTCCAGTGAGCAATAATGTGGAGACTGTGAAGCCTAAGTCAAAAAGGACTGGGTGTGTAACAACATGGAAGGAGGGAAGGGGCATCGAGCTCACCTTCGTTGTCCATGTCAGCTAATAGTAGGCTGATGTGAAGCTGTACCCGCATCAGGCAGAGGTGATCCTGACGATATGAGCACGGGAACAAAGCTGAACCGAACCCATCCCTTAGTCATTCAGTGATGAGGTCGCCCCTCCATTTCACTAGGGAAATTTTGGGACTAAACCCTTAGGTAGGACAACCTTGACGGTAAAAGCTCATAGTATGCTAAGTTGAAAAAGTACTTAGTATTATCTAAGTTTGAAAAAGGACTTAGATTATTGGTGTAACTCAGGGAGTATGCCGAAGTGTGCCTTGAGAGCACGAGACATGTGCCCTTGAGTCGACGTGTATGGTGATTATTTCTATGTGGTACTTAGACGCACTTGTGAAAATATATGTTGCTATTGCTATTGCTTGCTTGCAGGGTAGGAGTACCACCGCACCGGGAATGGGGTGGGGTCGTTATAAGTGTTGGTAAAATAAAGCAGACCGGTTACCTGTTTTCCCACTGCTTCACTACTAGAAAATGAGTATTAGCTACACTTTTTTTGGCCAGGGTTCAAAAATAATGGCTAAAACAATAGTATTAGCCATGATTGCAAAACAGTGGCTAATAAATAGGTTTTAGCCACGGCTGAAAAAAATGTGGCTAATACTTAGGCATTAGCCACGGTAATAGAAAATCATGGTTAATACATTGGTAATAGCCACGAAAAAAAACAGTGGCTAATATTCACGTGTTAGCCACGGTAGAACCCTAAATCCACATTTTCAAGTAGTAAGTGGTGCTCATTTTCTATTTCCCCCGAGCAGTGAGAGCCTTCTTCTATCCCATCTTCTCCTCCAGAGCGATCTCCTCCAGAGCAATTAGGGCATGAGAATGGCGCGCAGAGACAAGGACGGGCGGAGCAGCAGACCAACAAAACTTTAGGATTTATTAGCAAACCTTACTCCCCCACCGACAGAAACCACGATACCTCTATTTTCGCAATTTTAGGTTTCGCTCCCCTTCGGAAGAGGCGATCTCGGTTACCTGTTGCTTCCATCTCGCCGGATGAAGCCCTTGTCCTTGTCGAGGTCGATGCTCCTTGCGCTAGATGAAGCCCTACTCCTCGTCTCCGGCGACGCTCCTCGCTTCTATTTCTTCCTTCCCTAAATCGACCGCTCGCTCGCCAGACGAAACCCTACAATCGGTGCTTGCCATTTCCTGCAGGTATGCTTTTTTTTTATTGTTTCTTGTTTTAGTTCCATTTCATTGATCACTAAATTCATTGTGGAGAAAGTATTGGGATTATATTGGAGTGAAGTTGGGGTGTGGAGAAAGTATAGGGATTATATTGGACTACTTTGGTTGATGGGGTGATTGACGGGGGAGTGTGGAGGACGCCAGGTACTCTGGGAAGCATCTCTAGCCTTGAGAAAGGGTTTGAGATCCTTGGGAGAGGGGTTGCAATGAACTCTGTATGGACTGGAAAGGAGAGGGGCAGCTAGAATGAGGGCTCGATGAGTTCTGGATGGTGGTTGGGTGGGGTAGTAGGCTGTAGGAGAGGAATGATAGGGTTGGGAAGAATTCTATAGTCTAGAGTTCAACTCGTCAACATTATTTATATTTTTCAGTAAAAGGAGGATAGTCGACAAGAGAAGTGATCAACAAATGCATGAGCTCTAAAGGTACAGTCATAATGTTCTCTTATCAATGAAGTGGGCTTCGATTATACATCAAAGGTGCACAATTTTAGTATTGGGGATATCAGGTTTTGGCGAGGAAGCAGAATAGGGATAGAAATTAGGACCCAATCTGGTCCTAGTTCTTTTCTCTAGACATAATACGTAAAGTATATGCATTTGGGTCACCCAAGAAGCATTGCTCCTGATATAAATTTGGCTTTTTTCCATCTTTAGTCAAACTTGAATTCACTGCCATGGAAAACTTGAAGAGGAGGGTGAATGGATGGTTCCTTTGAGTGCGGAGAATTATTACTATTTTAAGGTTTTGATTATATTATATATATAATGGAAGTTGGATATTTGATAAGAGAGATACTTCTAGTTCAGGCTTAGTTTTTGAATACACAGCCATGAAAACTTTGAGGTGTCGATCAATGAGGAATGATAGAAGGAAGATTATGTGCCAGTGGAGACCGTTATTGAAGGAAGAGGTACTGAAAAACACTAGAATGAAAACAATTCATCTTTTGCAAATCCATAACCACCTCCATTGCCATTTTATGTGCATCTAACTCAATTGTATATAGATCAATTTGGTTAATTTTGAATTCTTTGAAATGTTAACAGCTAAAGCTAAATTTAAGTTATGTAAGAGTTCATCTTTCAAGCACATTCTATGAAGTTTTGAATCTGTCACGAGGAATTTTCTGTATGGGCTTTCTAGTTGTTTTGATTTATATTTTACTCTTGACTGAAACTGGAGAGGTGTTTGGATGAAAAATTAATCCATCTGTTCTTTATGGCAATCATTTTGAACAATTTCTAGAGTGTGTGTTAGAAAGCAGCTTTTTAAATGTCAAAAATACAATATTCTCTTATCCCAAGAACTATTCTTTGTTGCTTTTATGGTTTTACCTGTACTCAAATAGTCCATTAATCTACAAACTGCTACAAATGTGTGCATTATTGATGCTGTTTGTTTTTCATGTTGGTAATATATGGATCTTGTTTGATTTATGACTATAATCAATCCTTTGCTACTCATGCTTCCATGAACAATATTTTTGTAGAGACAATTCTTATAATTTCTCCGCTAGCTTTTTTCATAATATTTTTATTGTTTTTGCACAAGGATTCAAACTGGCATTTTCTCTTATAATCTCCCTATTTTCACTTCCAAGTCATTATGTCAACATCCTTTACTATCTCTCCAAACCATGTCTTTTAACATAATGTAGGCAAGACATGGTTTTTTATTTCAGACGTACAATGCCCAGAAAGAAATGAATTTCTCAACACAGTGGTGTTATGAAAACTATATCCAGGTGAGATTCTTACTCTCGTACTGTGTGTACCTTTTGAATCCCATTTAAAAAACAACATTTTATTTCCAAAATTCCACTTTGCTGCAAAAACCTACAATATTCTTAGACATTATTTAAACTTTGGCAATGCATTTTCCTGAAATAAGGTGAAATTTGCCTTGAATGTTAGTACGTTAGAACTATATCATAGAAATTGGTTGATCTTAGCTCACCAGGCTCTCTTTCAAACTGTCTATCCCATAGTCTTTCTGACAATACGAGTTCAATGGAATTATAAAATATGCAAATGAGACAAAAATCATACATCTTGCACATTTAGCACAAAAACATATCCCTTATGACCAAAAGAGATACAAGGAACTTGTTAGAATAATTTTTTTTAAATGTAATAATCCATGGATATACAAAAATTATAAACATAATAAAATGGTTTGAGATGGAAATTAATAAAATTTATCAGTTTATAATTCAAGCAAAATTAAAGTTGCATATGTTGCATGAAATGTAAAAAATGCCATAACTCACAAGTTTTAACCAAAAGGATACAGGTATTAATATCACTCCTACTATTAATTGGGGATAAGATGGAAACTGCTATTAATATTGCATATGGTAAGTTTGGTTGCCCATGAACATTAGTCAAGTTTACGGAATACCTTTAGAATTTTATTGTCAAGTTTTCATTGATACATATCCTTTTACATGAACGATCTGAAACATTAGTCAAGTTTGGTTTTTCTAATTCTACCGTTCTCAGTTCAATCATAATTTTTAAGACATTATTTATGGGAATGCATATCCATAGATTAATATTTGTTTCAATGTTTTGATAAAGTCTACATTTGAATTTGCAGGATTGAGTTCATTAATAAAGTCTACATTTACTTTGCAAATTATGTGACATGGTGATTCTTTTTATTGTAGAGCTAATGTGGTTGTACAACGGGAGCTTCATACTCCAATTTCTGATCATTCGTGTATCCATCTAGAGTTTGAAATAACTAACAATGGGCTTGGGTATGTTCTAGGTCACTGTCCTCTAAGTTCTACTTTTCTAATGTAGTCTTATTGGTCATACTGCCCTTACTTTGCAACCTAATAGAAAAAAGAAATCCTGTAATTATTTTCGCTTCAATTAAATTTAATGATCTTGATCCTTTAGAATAAGAGCACAATGTCCCTAATTCTTCAAAAAATAAGTCTTCCATGTCAACAGTACGCATCAAATTTTAGTTTAATTTACTTTGCTTTGCATGCAAAGAAAGTTCTGAGAGCATTGGTGAAGCTCTAGGCCTTAGTTCAAGGCTACCTTGTTCGAAAATAAGCATCAACAACTTTCACAGTATGCAAGCTCTACTCAAAGCCCAGGCTACCATTAGAGCCCAGAAATGTAGAGCTTTTCTCTGTTCTGTTCTAATAAGAACAGCTCACAGGTATGATTCATACCAAATCAACCAACAACAATATCATGCGAATATAAGTATGATGGTGAGCGGGCTAAGGTATCACTGCAAACTAGCTAGTCGCCTTCTATGATTTGTAAATTATGATTTTTTTAATGCATTCTTGGTTTGGATCATCCATGGATGTTACTTCATGGAATTTTATAAATTCATGTAGATGCTTCTAAGTTGCTTTATGATTTCTTAATTGCAGATACATTTCATGGAAGATCTTTCTATAGAGATAGTCAACCGTAATGCCGAACGAAATACAGGAAAGTACCCTGATGTTGTTGGTTCCATGTTAAGGTTGAAAGAAATATTTGAATCATTCCTTAACATTTAAATATTCTTCATCTATGTATTTGCAAGTGTGTAATATGTGTAGCTTGATATCTATATCTTTTACATGTGCGTTGTATGCATGATTTCTACGATGTTAGATTATAAAATAAATTGTTAAATAAAAGTTTTTTCCAACTCATTAGTTAGATAGTATTTATTTCTGGTGGTCATGATGCCTCTCGATTCATGAACCTATTTGGAATTTGCGCGTATATGGCCAGGTTTTCAAACCCTGGTCATTAGATTTTTTTAAATCTTCATACTTTATTATTTGCCACGGTTTGAAGCCATGACAAACAGTTTTTAAAAATATCAAACTTACTATTAGCCACGGTTTCGTACATGTCCTGAATGTCTCCCTCCATTGTTTAACGCTACATCTCTTCTACTTGATCTCCCTCTCGCTCGTGCCGAAGAGTTCTATCTCATTCAGGCAAGTAGTCTGGGTTGCTCCTCTTTGCCATGGCTACGAGGAAGCAGACCTTGCTCAAGGTCATCGTTCTTGGGTACAGCGGGTGAGAATCTTTCATCCATGATTTTCTCGATCTGATGTCCAGTATATCGAGCTTGCCTCTGGTTTTTATTCTGTTTTAAAAATATCAAACTTAATATTCTGTTTTTTTCTTTACTTTTTAATTTTATATACATGGACAAGTTTAGGTATACTATCTTGGAAGCCATTCAGATAGATTGTGTTATCTTGTTATACGAATTTACTTATCATTATCATTGATTGCCTTTTTTGGATTTTTTAATTGAAGCGGCCGGTGGGAGAAGTCCGTAACAGGGACGATCAAATCCAGATATTTTTGAAGTTCAATATTTTTGAAAACAATGATTCTTCTACTGCAGCCTAAATATTTTTGAAGTTAAATATTTTTTACTTACTTAATCTCCCCTCTCTCTAGATTTCTGGAAAGAACTATGGAACTGCTGCAGCTGTTCAGTGCGGCATAATATTTATTCGCAATATTGACAAGAAATGAAGAGATGAAAAAATGTAAGTAACTATCCTTTTTTGTAAGTTGTCATGAATTCTAATAATACAGATTCTAACTGTGACTGCTATGCATTTCTACAACTTAAAACTAAAGCAGCAGATGCACAACGTGCTTACCAAAAAGCTTCAGAAGATCAAGGATTTTCTTGATAAGGGTAGAAATATTCACTATTCCTGACGAAGAGGAAATGAAAAAGGTGTCCAATTCCTTACCCTGCATCCCCTCTCTTTCTCTCTTTCTCTCTCTCTCTCTCTCTACAAGTTATATAATTCTATCATGAGTCAAAAATTCCTGTTCAAGTATCATTGTTTTCATTTCATGTTTATTTCTCGTGGATGAATTCTTCTTTTGGTAGTGATGCCGACATTGTGATCTTTGCGTCTCCTGCAAATGAGTATAATATATGACACTATTCTTTCATAATTTATTTTATGCAATTGTCTATATTATATATGAATATTGAATTTATCAATTAAATCAATGAATTAGGATAGATTCTCTACCTTAGCTTTCTTAAAGCTTACTATAAAACCATATGCCATATGACACCAAAGTATTTGGCCACAACAGAGTACACCGGAAGCCGCATAAATTGATGGCGAAATTTGTCAAGCAACAAGAAAAGGACTGGATGAAGAAAGCAATGTTGTAGCAAGAGGCCTTCAAGCAACATGTAAAAACCATTCATAATAAATTGATTGGTGACTGTGAGTAGTAGGAGAAAGAGGGAAGAAGCATCAAAGACAACAATTTGTACAGATAATTTTTCGTCTTCATCAGTCAAGTCTGGAGGGTTTAAGTTATTATGGCATGGGTGGAGAAATCTGAATGTAAGGAAGATGGTCTTGCTTGCACAAAGTTAGAGGAGCAATGGATTTGTTGTTGACCATAGGATGAGGCAGGATGGGCTTCAACAACCATCATGGCTTCTTCCATGTTTAAGTCTTACTATGAGTTGAATTTCATGCCAGGGCCAATGGTTTTACTGTTTAAGATCTTTTTATTCTTCCTATGACAGTATCTTCATTCAGTTTATTGGTATTATGTTTAGCAGGTTGAATGCATGTATCTATCACACTGTGCTTAAATTTATTATATGAATTTTGATTATTTTGTTTCATTTTATAGACATTTATTATATGAATTTTGATTTTAGGCTGGCTACTGGAGTCTTGAACAATTTATTGGGCTTGTAACTTTTTAAAAAAATACATAATTTATTATTTGCCACGGTTTGAAACCATGGCAAATAGTTTTTTTTAATATCAGAAGTAGTATTAGCCAGGGTTTAAAACCATGGCTAATAGCCAGATTATTAGCCACGGCCGAAAGCCATGGCAAATAGTTTATTTTAAAATTATTGATAACTTTTTGCCAGGGCCAAAAACTGTGGCAAAAGGTGAAGGTATTAGCCACGACAATATTTTTTCGTGGCTAATACTATTTGCCACGGCCAATCCGTGGCTAAAAATCTTTTGCCACGCGACCTTTAGCCACGAATTTTTTCCGTGGCTAGACCGTGGCAAAAGCTCTTTAGTCACGGTTTTGGACTTTTTGCCAGGGCAATTTTCCCTGGCCAAAAGTCTGTTTTCTTGTAGTGCTTGGTGGATTCTGCTCTACAGGTTTTGGCGAGATGAGCGGGAAATAACGGGATGGAACCCCAGCTGCTGCGCTTTGCTGGCCATCGAAGGCCCAACTATTTTGAGTGTTTTTGGTTCATGTATTGCCGACCTGCGTGTCGATGTTTGGAACCCATGTAAACAGATAAACACTTTGTGTTGTATGGCCGTAGTGCCAAACTCATATATATATATATATATATCAGACATTCCTACTTGGTGTTGTGGACTTCTGTTTGGTTCAAGATTAATAATTTATGTTTCCGCTTATATGTAACTCTGAGATGTTGTTGGTTGGGTAACTGAAAATATAACCCTCATGCTTGTTCACTTTATATGGCGTGGGGTCCCGGCCAGACCTACTGTTATATACTGTGCAATAGGTGAGGGTGTTATAATTTGGTATCAGCTACGGGCCTCCTTCCCTGCCGTGGGAATTCATGGTCGAATTCCTTTAAGGGGTGGTGGGCACGTGTGTGCGTCACTGTTTAAATCATTTAAAGAAACCAGATTGTCCACTTAGGAATGCATTATATATATGTTTTAGCATGATTGTGGAACCTGCATGTTCCTTACTTGTTATTTGTTGTGCTACTACTCACTAAATTATGTCCGACATGATTATAGGGGACTAGAAGTGGTGCAGGGCAGTCCCAACCCCGGCGCACTGCCGAGAGTAATACATCTGCTGAGATGCCTACACCTCCTCCTTCTGATGAAAACAATATGAAGGATTGTTGATGCGGTGGTCGTAATGATCAATGCGCAACCAGGACTGACTGTACATCCTCCTGCCCTTGGGGTGGCCCAGAGCGGATTGTCGTAGTTGAGCCTGTTGTGGAAAGACCAGTATCGAAAGTACCGGTTGAGGCGACATGAGCAATAAACCTTCACTTGAAGAAGTTTCTGAGTTTCCACCCTCCTACATTTGAAGGGGCAGGAGCACCATCACAAGCTGAGGATTGGCTGTCTCGGGTGTAGAGAACCCTAACGGCAACTGAGATGGAGGAAAGATAGAAGGTAACTCTAGCTACCTATCTGTTGGATGGAGAGGCTAGGTTGTGGTGGGAAAGTTTGGAAAAGCATCAGTATGCCGAAAGGCAATTGACAAACATCTCGATGGAAGAGTTCTCGAGAGTGTTCTTGGCAAGGTTTCTCGCTTCTGCTCAACGCATTGAAATGGAGAACCAATTTCAAAGGATGACTCAGCTGCGGATAGGAAGTCAGGAGTTTAAATTGGAAGCACCGATGCTACCGATATCTGAGTTCGATGGATCTTTGGCATGAGCTGGCTTTCGAAGCAGCGTGCCTGCATTGATTGCAATTTGAAGGTGATCACACTAGGGCAGAATACTGAACGCGAGACTACATTTGCCAGTTTACAAGGATCGAGCAAGATGATGATATCTGCTCTCCAAGTAGTCAGGTGGTTCAGAAAGGCGCAGAGTTGTTAATCACGTTATTGGCGACTTCTTAGCCAAAGCCCAATTTGTTTGATGTCCCGATTGTATCGGAGTATGCTGATTGTTTCCCAAAAGGATCTTCCTGGGGCTCCACATCAGTGAGAGATTGACTTCGTTATCGAGCTGTTGCCAAGTGCCAAACTTGTAGCACGCTCACCATACCAAATTGCGCCAAAAGAGATGGCGGAGTTGAAAGTTCAGTTACAGGAGTTGTTAGTGCAAGGCTATATACGTCCAAGCTCATCCCCTTGGAGTGCACCGGTCCTCTTTGTGAAGAAGAAGGACGGAAGCTTGCGTCTGTGCATAGACTACCGCGAACTGAACAAACTGACAGAAAAGAATAAGTATCTGATTCTGCGAATCGATGACTTGTTCGATCAGCTAGTTGGATCGACTATGTACTCAAAGATGGATTTGAAGTCTGGCTACTACCAGTTGCAGATTCGGGAATTAGACATTCCTAAGATGGCGTTTAGTACCTGTTATGGGCACTTTGAGTTCATAGTGATGTTGTTTGGCTTGATGAATGCACCATCAGTACTTATGGATCTGATGAACCGAACGTTTCGAGCGTGTCTAGACCGATTTGTTAGTCTCTTCATAGTTTATATTTTGGTATACTCTCAGTCGGAAGAACATGCGATTCACTTGTGCATTGTATTGGATACCCTGAGGAGAAGACAGTTGCATGCCAAGTTCTCAAAGTGTGAGTTTTGGCTATCCTTTGTGGAATTCCTAGGTCATGTGGTCAGTGGAGAGGGCATTGCAGTGGATCCTACAAAGATAGTTGCAATACGAAAGTGGACTTTGTTGACTACAGTGGCGGAAGTCTGGAGTTTCTAGGACTTGCCGGCTATTACATGCGCTTCATAGAGAACTTCTCGAGGGTAGCTCTGTCTCTCACGACATTGACTAGGAAAGATCAGAAGTTCGTTTGGTCTATAATGTGCGCGCGAGCTTTTGAAGAGCTAAAGAGTCGTCTGACCACGGTGCCAATTCTATGTTGGCTGTGTGGTACAGAAGGCTTTGAAATCTACAGTGATGCGTCAGGGAGCGTCTTATGCTGCGTTCTTCTTCAACATGGTCAGGTTATTGCTTATGGCTCTCGTCAACTAAAAGGGCATGAGAGGAATTATCCAGTCCGTGACTTGGAGATAGCGTTCGTGATATTCACTCTTAAACTTTGGCGGCATTGTGAAAATGGCGTGAAGATCGACATCTTTACGAACCATAAGAGCCTGAAAGATTTAATAGATTAGAAAGAGCTGAATATGCGACAGAGAAGGTGGATGGAGTTCCTGGGGGACTACACTTTCAATATCCATTACACTCCCAGGAAGGGGAATGTTGTCGTTGATGCTTTGAGTCAGAGGGATTCTGTACAAGTGAATTGTATTCAGATGTACGATGAGCGTATGATCAGGGACTTGTAGGCCTTAGACATTGTTTGCGCTAACAAAATAACTAGTGCCACAACATGTTTGAACTGGACAAAGGTACAATGTGACCTTGTGGACAGAGTCTGATTGGCATTGGACCTTGATGAAAGTATGAACCGGTATGTGACAGAGACCATGGTATGGGTCTAATATCGAGTTCTCCGTTGAAGACGGTCTTTTGTGGAAAGAAAGTCGTCTGTGCGTCCAAATATTGGTAAATTGCGGATGAGTTGATGTACAAGGCACATTTTTACCAAGTACTCAATCCACCCGGGTAGCACAAAGTTGTACAAGGATATGAAGAAGCTATTCTGGTGGCCGGGTTTTAAAGAAAGACATCGCCTTATATGTAGCCAAGTGTTACACTTGCGTGCTCGTGAAGGCCAAATGCCAAAAGCGTGGAGGTTTCCTGAAGTTGTTATCGATTCTGGAATGGAAGTTTGATGACGTATCCATGGAGGTCGTGCACGGTTTGCCGAGATCGCAGTCGGGGAACGATGCTATTTAGGTGATTGTGGACCGTTTGATGAAAGTCGCACAGTTTATTCCGAACCGGCGGGATGATTCAGTGGAAAAGTTAGCTAAATTATATATTGATAGCATAGTGTGATTGCACGGTGTGCCCCGTAGCATCGTTAGTGGTCGAGATGGGCGCTTCATGTCGAAATATTGGAGGCTAATCCACCAACTATTGGGTACCAAGCTGAAATTTAGCACTGCCTTCCAACCTCAAAATGGATGGGCAGACTGAGCGGACCAATAGGTACTTTGGAGGATAGGCTCTGAATGTGCACCTTGGATTTCGGCAAGTGGTGGGGAAGATCATGTCTTTATGATCGAGTTTGCTTATAACAACAGCTATCAAACAAGCTTGCAAATGCGCCTTTTGAATCCCTTTCTGGTAAAAAATGTGTACACCTTTGGCTTTGGCGGATACGTGAGAGACTAAGCTGTTTAAGAGAAAGGAAGTTGAAGATGCTACTTCGACTATTCGTACAATCCGAGAGAGGTTGTTAATTGCACAAGATAGGCAAGCAAAGTACTATAATGCCAGACACAGGAAAGTCGAGTTCGTCGTGGGCGACTGGGTTTATCTCAAAATTAAACCTTTCAAGGGTGTATCAAGGGATTCGATGCTTGCAAAAGCTGAGTCCCAGATACCTTGGACCGTTTGAGATACTAGAACGTGTTGGTGAGGCTGCCTATCGGCTCGCTCTCTTCGACAGAGCTGAGTAGTTTACATGATTTATTTCACATCTCTGTGCTGATGAAGGCTGTGCAAGAGCCTACTCAAATGCTTGTGGATGATGTTCAAGTGCCGAACCGATAGTGGGCTAATGACAAGGGTCAAGCCCATTCAGATTGAAGACACTGAAATCAAAGCAGTTGCGGAACAAGTTGATTAGAATGGTCAAAAGTATGCTGGGACAATTGCGGGCGTGAGGATCTTTCGTGGGAGCGAGAGAAGACCATGTTTGAGGAGTTCACTGAGTTTTTTCGTTAAGGTACAGAGTTAACTTTTGTATCTTTGTAGTTTTGCACCGTTAGAATTTCGGGACAAAATTCTTTTTGGGGGGGGGGGGGGGGGGGGGGGGGGGAGGATTGTAGACCCCTAGTGTTTCAGGTGCAAAGAAGTTCACGAGAGTCTAAGGCAGAGAGCTAGCGCCCGCGCTAGGACTAGCCCGATGGTAGCTCCTATCATCGAATATTGTGTATCGATGAAGGGACTTGTGTGTATCGTCTAAAGCATCGAGACGAATCATCGAGTGCTAGCGCCGACGATAGAGCTAGCGCTAGCGGTAGCTCTCTCGATGACTTTATGTCCCAACAAATGTATTTTGAACGAATAGTGTTGAGTGCTCGTGAATTCGGCTCGTTGAGAGCTAGCGCAGGCGGTAGCGCTAGTGCTAGCGGTAGCATCCCGACGAATTCCTTAAGCAGATATTGATAAGTTTTGGTCGTACCGTCTCTGGGCTAGCGCC